>OX336389.2:1506402944-1509113687 GCA_946902985.2 Meconema thalassinum
AAGACTAATTTTTGTTAGGTCTTGACTGGCCTTGCAATTAGAAATTGACAAACCAAACATGGGTTATCTACCAGGGGAACACTTTGACCACTATGTTGGTTTATTTGACCAGTAAGTACAGTTCTAGTAATGAAACAGAAATCCCACACAAACAATGAGCGCACAATGCGGCGGAGATTGGTTATGTAGCTATGTGGAATGTACATCACACTGTGGTTTACTTGAAGGTTTGGAGATTCCATTAAAGATATTTCTACAATAAACCATTTTCAAATGGTCATTCGTTGGTGTGAAAATATTTATTATATGGTATTTTTATGAAAACAATTATGATTTATAAAAAATTTATACGTTTACTGTATTCTTATTTTAATGTAAGCACTGGAGGCACTATCGACCAAAATACAGCACTATCTGGAATGTATATTGCATACTTGAAGGTTTGGTGATCCCATTAAAGGTATTCCTACAATAAATGATTTTTAAGTTGTCGTTCTATGGCGTGAAAATATTTAATATATGATATTTGCTAAAAGGATTTACCCAGTGGAATTATTTTACAAGTAGTTATTTTAATGACCAACAGAGTTCACTGTTAAGAAGGTAGAGCCCTATGTGGAATGTAGGATAACATGTTATACATGATACGTGACAACTGTAAGGCTTGTGATTTTTTAAGATGCTTTAACCCTATATTAAACACTCAGTTTGCAATACTGATAACTGCAATGTTACTGAAAAAAAATTGAAACAAAACAAAAATCAGCATTGAAAAAACCAAAAAGTGGTTGAGCATATATACAGTGGGGAAAGAAAAGTTTTGTAAACACTAATGTCCAACAAGACTAATTAAATCAGTAACTGTCAGGGTGGCCGAGTGGTTAAGGCGTTTGACTTAAGATCAACTTTCCAAATATATAAGGAAGCAAGGGTTCGAATCCCTTCCCTGACATAACTATTGCTTGAACATGCAAGAAAACAAGAAATATACACAAACTATGTTTATCAATTTAATCATTTTTTTTACAAGAGATAGACACACAGAATACAGCTCTTTTTGTTTATCATTTCTTTTAAACATAACACTTGTTGAAAATTATTTTTTAGGGGATGGGTGTGTTGCTATGTTGACCCATCACACAATAATAGCAGCTTTACGAAGTTCATTTTCTATATTTAATAGCTCTTTCTCATAACCAATTATGACCAAGCTGTTTACAGGCATGCAAGAGCTGTAGACGTTCGACTAATATATTAGGATCGTTCCATTTACTATTTTTTATGAATGGTTTCAGAATCTCGGAAGCAGTTCATCATTATCACCATTAATATGATTATAATCTCATTATTATAATCATTTTCATAATGATGATCATTATCATCGTTATCATTACCATGATAATTTCCACCTGTGTCCACAGTCTGTTCAATGGTTTGAGTTGTCTTTGATAGTGTTGAAAGCTTCTTTTTAGATGTGCTAGAATGCTTTAACATTGTTATGTTATTATTACCACTATTACCTTTCCCCACTAACTTTTTGATGGGGTATATTGTCTCTGATAGGGTTGAGGGCTTTTGAGATGTGGGTGCATGTCTGAACATGGGTTTCACAGGAGGTGTTAAAGGTTTCTCATTAAACAACTCGCTAACAGCATGAGTGCGTTGTAGTGTATTAAACTTGAGGTTAATATTATCTTGAGCAGTACTATCTTTCTCTTGGACTTGGTTTCTTGCTTTGGTTTGGGTTTTCCTTACATTTAGACTAGCGTGATTATTAAGTTTACATTCATGATTGTTTGAAGAAAGTACGTCCAATTCTTTTGTTTTAAGCATTCCTCGACACTGTTTCGATCGTTGCTTTGAACAGCGCCAAATAACAGTTCCATTTTTATTGCTTCGTTTCACAATATATGAATATCCTTTATAGTATGCATAAGGCTTACCATACCTAGTCACTGATACTTCCATATCAACTGTCAAGCACAAACTAATCTCTAGTAAAGACAACTTGGTAATAACAACAATAGTTTATGTGGGAGCATATATACATGCAAAAAAAGTGGGAGCAAAGGTGGGGGGGGTAAAAAGTGGGAGCAAATGTGGGAGAAAAAAATAACTGTGAGCAAAAAGTGGGAGCATATATGGGATCAAATGTGGGAGCAAAGCAAATATAAAAAAAAAGTGGGAGCAAATATGCTAACAAATATGTCAACAAATATACCAGCAAAAGTAAATACACAAGTCAAGATAGATTAAAGTGCAAAGAAAATATGCAAGCAAATATGAGAGCAAAAATGGTGTTTTTTCTAAAACAACTAGACATAACAAACTTAGTCATAACCTAACCTAACCTAACCTCACCTAACCTCACCTAACCTCACCTCACCTAACCTCACCTAACTTCACCTAACCTAACCTAACCTAACTTAACTTCACCTAATCTAACTTGACTGAACTTTACCTAACCTAACCCATCATAACTTCACCTAACCTAACTTTACCTCATCTAACTTCACCTAACCTAACTTTCAACTCACAGATCAAAATTAAATTCTAGGCATAGTTGAGTTGGAACCCAAGACTTCAGGGATAACACACAAGTATACTAGCCACTACACCGCAAAATGGGCAAATTATCATGCAACACAACATAAAGTAAAAGTTTCCTGTAGTGTAACTCATTGGCTGTCAACCATAGTTTGGGAATTCAAACCCAAGACCTCAGGACTTTTGTTTTGAACATTATCAGAAATATTATTCCATTTACATTTTGCTGCTGCTGCTTATAGTTATAAGAGTTGGCATTAATATGGAAAGCAAAAAAAATGTGGGAGCAAAAAGTGGGTGGAAAACGTGTAAGCAGAAGTGGGAGCAAACAAGTGTGAGCAAATATGGGAGCAGAAAGTGGGAGCAAATGTGAAAGCAAAAGTGGGAGCAAAAAAGAGCGAGCAAAAGTGAGTGTACAAAGTAGGAGCAAAATGTGTGAGTAAAAAGTGGGGGCAAATGTGGTGTTTTACTAAAACAATCTCCCCTAACCTAACCTAAACTAACTTCACCCAACCTAATTTCACCTAACCTAACTTTACTTAACCTAACCTTCCAACTCTCAGATCAAAAATTAAATTCTGGCCATAGTCGAGTTGGAACCCAAAACCTCTGGGATAACACCCAAGTATACTAGCCACTACATCGCGAAATGGGCAAATTATCATGCAACACAACACAAAAATAAAAAGATTTCTGTAGTGTAACTCATTGGCTGACAATCATAGTTGAGAATTCAAACCCAAGACCTCAGGACTTTTGTTTTGAACATTATCAGAAATATTATTCCATTTACATTTTGCTGTTGCTTATAGTTATAAGAGTTGACATTAATATGGGAGCAAAAGTGAAAGCAAAAAGTGGGTGCAAGCATGGCTGGTTGTAGAGACTTTCATATCAACAAATACACATAAATTAAAATTTAGTAAAGTGACTTGGCTAATAATAATAATAATAATAATATTAACAGTTAAAAAAAAATTCAAGGGGATTGATATTTTTCAGGGTGTAATTTCCAAAGTACTGTCAAGAATAATAATTACATGAACAGATTCCAAGAACTCTAGAGTGCTTTTAAGGTTAATGATTGGCTAGGAGTGAGATAGAGCTAGCTAACCTAAATTAACCTCAGCTCAGTAAACCTAACCTTGTCACATGGCATGTTCTACAAGTATAGACTTGCTTTGAGACTGGCTATGACGTCACAGATGAATGGCGGTGGGAGGCTGGCAAAAAGGAAAATGTTTTTGGATAATAAAAACGTCATGTCCAGCCTCCCACCGCCATTCATCTGTGACGTCATAGCCAGTCTCAAAGCAAGTCTATACTTGTAGAACATGCCATGTGACAAGGTTAGGTTTACTGAGCTGAGGTTAATTTAGGTTAGCTAGCTCTATCTCACTCCTAGCCAATCATTAACCTTAAAAGCACTCTAGAGTTCTTGGAATCTGTTCATGTAATTATTATTCTTGACAGTACTTTGGAAATTACACCCTGAAAAATATCAATCCCCTTGAATTTTTTTTTAACTGTTAATATTATTATTATTATTATTATTAGCCAAGTCACTTTACTAAATTTTAATTTATGTGTATTTGTTGATATGAAAGTCTCTACAACCAGCCATGCTTGCACCCACTTTTTGCTTTCACTTTTGCTCCCATATTAATGTCAACTCTTATAACTATAAGCAACAGCAAAATGTAAATGGAATAATATTTCTGATAATGTTCAAAACAAAAGTCCTGAGGTCTTGGGTTTGAATTCTCAACTATGATTGTCAGCCAATGAGTTACACTACAGAAATCTTTTTATTTTTGTGTTGTGTTGCATGATAATTTGCCCATTTCGCGATGTAGTGGCTAGTATACTTGGGTGTTATCCCAGAGGTTTTGGGTTCCAACTCGACTATGGCCAGAATTTAATTTTTGATCTGAGAGTTGGAAGGTTAGGTTAAGTAAAGTTAGGTTAGGTGAAATTAGGTTGGGTGAAGTTAGTTTAGGTTAGGTTAGGGGAGATTGTTTTAGTAAAACACCACATTTGCCCCCACTTTTTACTCACACATTTTGCTCCTACTTTGTACACTCACTTTTGCTCGCTCTTTTTTGCTCCCACTTTTGCTTTCACATTTGCTCCCACTTTCTGCTCCCATATTTGCTCACACTTGTTTGCTCCCACTTCTGCTTACACGTTTTCCACCCACTTTTTGCTCCCACATTTTTTTTGCTTTCCATATTAATGCCAACTCTTATAACTATAAGCAGCAGCAGCAAAATGTAAATGGAATAATATTTCTGATAATGTTCAAAACAAAAGTCCTGAGGTCTTGGGTTTGAATTCCCAAACTATGGTTGACAGCCAATGAGTTACACTACAGGAAACTTTTACTTTATGTTGTGTTGCATGATAATTTGCCCATTTTGCGGTGTAGTGGCTAGTATACTTGTGTGTTATCCCTGAAGTCTTGGGTTCCAACTCAACTATGCCTAGAATTTAATTTTGATCTGTGAGTTGAAAGTTAGGTTAGGTGAAGTTAGATGAGGTAAAGTTAGGTTAGGTGAAGTTATGATGGGTTAGGTTAGGTAAAGTTCAGTCAAGTTAGATTAGGTGAAGTTAAGTTAGGTTAGGTTAGGTTAGGTGAAGTTAGGTGAGGTTAGGTGAGGTGAGGTTAGGTGAGGTTAGGTGAGGTTAGGTTAGGTTAGGTTATGACTAAGTTTGTTATGTCTAGTTGTTTTAGAAAAAACACCATTTTTGCTCTCATATTTGCTTGCATATTTTCTTTGCACTTTAATCTATCTTGACTTGTGTATTTACTTTTGCTGGTATATTTGTTGACATATTTGTTAGCATATTTGCTCCCACTTTTTTTTTATATTTGCTTTGCTCCCACATTTGATCCCATATATGCTCCCACTTTTTGCTCACAGTTATTTTTTTCTCCCACATTTGCTCCCACTTTTTACCCCCCCCACCTTTGCTCCCACTTTTTTTGCATGTATATATGCTCCCACATTAAACTATTGTTGTTATTACCAAGTTGTCTTTACTAGAGATTAGTTTGTGCTTGACAGTTGATATGGAAGTATCAGTGACTAGGTATGGTAAGCCTTATGCATACTATAAAGGATATTCATATATTGTGAAACGAAGCAATAAAAATGGAACTGTTATTTGGCGCTGTTCAAAGCAACGATCGAAACAGTGTCGAGGAATGCTTAAAACAAAAGAATTGGACGTACTTTCTTCAAACAATCATGAATGTAAACTTAATAATCACGCTAGTCTAAATGTAAGGAAAACCCAAACCAAAGCAAGAAACCAAGTCCAAGAGAAAGATAGTACTGCTCAAGATAATATTAACCTCAAGTTTAATACACTACAACGCACTCATGCTGTTAGCGAGTTGTTTAATGAGAAACCTTTAACACCTCCTGTGAAACCCATGTTCAGACATGCACCCACATCTCAAAAGCCCTCAACCCTATCAGAGACAATATACCCCATCAAAAAGTTAGTGGGGAAAGGTAATAGTGGTAATAATAACATAACAATGTTAAAGCATTCTAGCACATCTAAAAAGAAGCTTTCAACACTATCAAAGACAACTCAAACCATTGAACAGACTGTGGACACAGGTGGAAATTATCATGGTAATGATAACGATGATAATGATCATCATTATGAAAATGATTATAATAATGAGGATTATAATCATATTAATGGTGATAATGATGAACTGCTTCCCGAGATTCTGAAACCATTCATAAAAAATAGTAAATGGAACGATCCTAATATATTAGTCGAACGTCTACAGCTCTTGCATGCCTGTAAACAGCTTGGTCATATTGGTTATGAGAAAGAGCTATTAAATATAGAAAATGAACTTCGTAAAGCTGCTATTATTGTGTGATGGGTCAACATAGCAACACACCCATCCCCTAAAAAATAATTTTCAACAAGTGTTATGTTTAAAAGAAATGATAAACAAAAAGAGCTGTATTCTGTGTGTCTATCTCTTGTAAAAAAAATGATTAAATTGATAAACATAGTTTGTGTATATTTCTTGTTTTCTTGCATGTTCAAGCAATAGTTATGTCAGGGAAGGGATTCGAACCCTTGCTTCCTTATATATTTGGAAAGTTGATCTTAAGTCAAACGCCTTAACCACTCGGCCACCCTGACAGTTACTGATTTAATTAGTCTTGTTGGACATTAGTGTTTACAAAACTTTTCTTTTCCCCACTGTATATATGCTCAACCACTTTTTGGTTTTTCAATGCTGATTTTTGTTTTGTTTCAATTTTTTTTCAGTAACATTGCAGTTATCAGTATTGCAAACTGAGTGTTTAATATAGGGTTAAAGGCATCTTAAAAATCACAAGCCTTACAGTTGTCACGTATCATGTATAACATGTTATCCTACATTCCACATAGGGCTCTACCTTCTTAACAGTGAACTCTGTTGGTCATTAAAATAACTACTTGTAAAATAATTCCACTGGTAAATCCTTTTAGCAAATATCATATATTAAATATTTTCACGCCATAGAACGACAACTTAAAAATCATTTATTGTAGGAATACCTTTAATGGGATCACCAAACCTTCAAGTATGCAATATACATTCCAGATAGTGCTGTATTTTGGTCGATAGTGCCTCCAGTGCTTACATTAAATAAGAATACAGTAAACGTATAAATTTTTTATAAATCATAATTGTTTTCATAAAATACCATATAATAAATATTTTCACACCAACGAATGACCATTTGAAAATGGTTTATTGTAGAAATATCTTTAATGGAATCTCCAAACCTTCAAGTAAACCACATGTGATGTACATTCCACATAGCTACATAACCAATCTCCGCCGCATTGTGCGCTCATTGTTTGTGTTGGATTTCTGTTTCATTACTAGAACTGTACTTACTGGTCAATAACCAACATAGTGGTCAAAGTGTTCCCCTGGTAGATAACCCATGTTTGGTTTGTCAATTTCTAATTGCAAGGCCAGTCAAGACCTAACAAAAATTAGTCTTAACGTATATATCCATCATCAACACCATATCATTAAACAAATGAAACCATCTTAAGGTATTTATTACATTTAATTGCATTTTAGGAATCTTGCAAACATCTTGCAACCTTAAAGAGGAAAGTATAGACAGGAATTGTGAAAAGGAAACCGTTCAATCATTCAATGTCGTTAGCGTTAGGAACCTCAACGTAAGAGGTTATGAAAGTCTATGTGAGAGTGTGGTTTTTACAGCTGAATGCCTTTACCTGACACCCGCCTCAGTGACAAGTTTATGGGAAATGAAACTCAGCTATCATATCGAATGTAGAGCTCCTAGTCTAAGAGAAATTCATGTTGAGGTATTTGTCTGCAGAGAGTATGGTAAACGAAACAACAACAACAACAACAACAACAACAACAACAACAAAAAGCATACATGTAAAGGGAATATTATGAAATTTTCGAGTACATGTGGTCAATTTTAATTTAAAAAATTGGATAAATTTCATGGTTTGTACACCACTTGGCTAAATTCGGTAAATTTTAGTGAATTTTCATCTATATTCGTCTAATTTTATATGAATTTGAGGTAGTTTAAACCATGCTTAGGTAAATCAATGGAATTTCAATAAATCTGGTAGTCATTTGTTGAATTTTTCTGGAATGTTGTGTCATTTGGTCAATTTTCGGAAAATGTAGTGGATTTTAGGAAAATTTAAGGTAAATCATGGGCAAGCACACTATTATTAGCTGAGTTTCTAATACAATTTTGCATACCCTAGGACCAGTATTGCATTATAAGGCATGCCATGTGTTAGCGTTCTTAAAAGCCAGTGATAAAAAACAAAAATAGGTCTTTAATTCCACCCCTGGGCGTCATATCTAGTGTCATGTAGGTTGACGATCACGGAGTCCCAGCTGAGACCGTCATTGCTTCCACTAACTTGTGCTAGGCTCCTCACTCTCTTATTTCCTGTCGACCACACTTGCTCAACTCTTGTTCTCTACCGACCCCAACATGATTAGAGTATCCGAGCCCTAGGGAGTCTCTTCCTTTTGAAACTTCATTGGCCCTGGTTTATTTATTTTTTCTGATATCCTGAGGAGGCAGCCTTGCTTTTTTATTTTCATGTTATTTCCTGTCTTTTGCCCAAGCCCCCTCAAGAAGGTAGGGTGTATTTAGCCCCACGACTTGCGATGCACTCTGCCTATGGCTACACCCTCAAGGGCTGATCAGTTTGGAAGTTGGCAACCCCAAGGGATTTCTGAGCTGAGTCCAGTTTTCCTCCTCTTTATCCATTACCTCTGGGGCAAAGCCACTCCTAGTATACTTTTTATCTGCCTTTCATGGCTCTCCTTCCTTCAACTCCCTCAATCCTTATGCTTGAGGGTTGAGGGCCATTTTTTATTCCTTCTGTCCTTTATTTGACCAATTGTTTTCCATTTCTTCTTCTAGTATATAAGCGTGTAGTAGCTTAGATTTAATTTTCATCTTTACGATGTCCCAAACCATTGAGGGTCGCTGTAGAACGCTTCTCTCTTGTCCAAAGGACAGCATGTTGAATTCCTCACTGGCTCATGAATTTTATACTTTGTTCACTTAGTTCTCATGGCTTTGAAACTGGCTGTCTGTAACGTGATCATTATTCATTTTAACTTCAGCGTACTAAACTAATTTTAAATTAGTTAATTTTAAATTAATTATTTTAAATTAATTTTAAATTCAGATTTGTGTTTCACAGTAAACACAATGATTATTCTCCGTTTAAAACAAGCCATACCATTCTTTTTCTAACATGATAGCTTAAACGTGCGCATGGAAAGTAGTATAATCATCAGCTAAGGATTCAATTTCCATTACCTACACCTCTCATGGTATGCCAATTCGTTAAACTATAGAAAACGTTTCTATATGTTCTGTTACATTATTATTTGACCATCTCACCGTGTAGTGGTTAACCTACTTGGTTGTCAACCCTAAGGTCTTGGCTTCCAAGCCCGACTATACCATGACATTCATTTCAAGGTTCCCATAAGGTTCACTAAGCCTTTGTCAAACCTAACAACGATCTAGTCATGTGCAGAGCACGTCCGCTATCAAGCAAATGAGTAATATGAAACTTCCTGACAAGGTCGCTGTGCTGTTATCAGCAAGGCACACTACGCAAACCAAAGCCAGAGTCTCTGTGCAGATTCAACACAGCGGTAGTAGGCAAGCCTATGTTTGTTTAAAAATCATCATGAAAATAAGTCCACTGTCACTACAGAGGCCCCGGTTCGATTTTTTTTCACAAGGCTGCAACAGGGTAGACTGTGTCTTGACAGGTAAAACTTTTTGGGGTGCATTCGTGAACCATGGCAAGGGTTGGCCATCCTGACTTCATCAACACTTCTAACCAATGTTTACTATTACTGGTGAGTTACCATTTTTTTTCTTTCTTCGGCTTTTCCCTATTAGTTTGAGTCGCCAAAGCCAACCAGGCTCATTTTGATTTTGGCCGGGGATTTAAGGCCGAATGCCCTTCCTGACGCCACGTGATTTTTCAAGTGAAAATTCCAACCTCCGCTGTCACCGGGATTTGAACCCCAGCCGTCCGGGTAAAGACGAGCAGCTAAGCACCTGCGCCATCACGCTCCCCACAGGTTAGTTATCTATACACACATTAACCCATAATTACCTAATAATAATAATAATAATAACAATCATCCTCCATACACATGTCCATTAAAGCATGGTTTCACAAAGATGCTTATGCTTTTAGGTGTATAACACATTTTTTCCTCATAACATGACTATTTACTGTTTTAGGGGTGAAATGACCTATCCAGGTAAAAGCCCTAATCATCCCCTATTTTTTAAGCTATCACACCTAATTTTAGGCTTCTTCGTTTCCTAGATATGGATTTTTCAATTTTTTTTTGGGGGGGGTGGTTTCACCCCCCTGCTATTTTTTCATCAAAAACAAAAGATCTTAGGTTCATTTATCATTTTTAGGTGTTTAACACGTTTTTTCCCCATAACATGACTATTTACTGTTTTAGGGGTGAAATGATCCATCGAGGTAAAAGCCCATATCATTCCCTATTTTTTAAGCTATCACACCTAATTTTAGGATTCTTCGTTTCCGAGATATGGATTTTTCAATTTTGGGGGGTAGTTTCACCCCTCTGCTATTTTTCATCAAAAACAAAAGATCTTAGGTTCATTTATCATTTTTAGGTGTTTAACACGTTTTTCTCCCATAACATGACTATTTACTGTTTTAGGGGTGAAATGATCCATCGAGGTAAAAGCCTATATCATCCCCTATTTTTTAAGCTATCACACCTAATTTTAGGATTCTTCGTTTCCGAGATAGGGATTTTTCAATTTTGGGGGGTAGTTTCACCCTCCTGCTATTTTTCATCAAAAACAAAAGATCTTAGGTTCATTTATCATTTTTAGGTGTTTAACACGTTTTTTCCCCATAACATGACTATTTACTGTTTTAGGGGTGAAATGATCCATCGAGGTAAAAGCCTATATCATCCCCTATTTTTTAAGCTATCACACTTAATTTTAGGATTCTTCGTTTCCGAGATATGGATTTTTCAATTTTGGGGGGTAGTTTCACCCCCAAACAGGGAATGTTGCCCCAAGTGCTAGGACCCCTCATACAAGTCCCTAGCATGATTGGTTCGCGAGATATGAACAAAAGTGTCGTTAGGCCCTTTCGACAAAAATAAATCCTACATTCAAAAACGGGGCGTTACCCCCCAGGGCTATAATACTGCCTATGGCAAAATCCCATGAGGGGTTCAGAAAATATTAACTAACGTATAGTTAAGTCCTTTTGACAAAAGCCGTCCGTGCGCGCACATACAAAAAATATTACTATTTCAACCCCCCCCGGGTAAGGGTAGTTTTTATTTTGGAGTGGATATACCCCTTCGATAGAAAAAGAGAGTTCACCACGAGTCCTACGACACCTCATACGTTTAAATCCGATTATTGGTTAGCGAGATAGTCAAAAGCCGATGACCTATTAGTTTTTATGGTTTATTTAAATACGTATTAAAAAAAACACTCATTTATAAATCATCATTTAAAAAGCCCGCTCTTTTACAAAAAAAACCAAATGCGCAGGCGTACAAAAAATAAATTACTATTTCATCCCCCGGGTAAGGGTAGTTTTTATTTTGGGGTGGATATACCCCTTCGATAGAAAAGGAGAGTTCACCACGAGTCCTACGACACCTCATAGGTTTAAATCCGATTATTGGTTAGCGAGATAGTCAAAAGCCGATGACCTATTAGTTTTTATGGTTTATTTCAATACATATTAAAAACACTCATTAATAAATCATCATTTAAAAAGCCCGCTCTTTTACAAAAACCGCAAAGTTCGTAGGTATACAAAAATAAATTACTATTTCATCCCCCGGGTAAGGGTAGTTTTTATTTTGGGGTGGATATACCCCTTCGATAGAAAAGGAGAGTTCACCACGAGTCCTACGACACCTCATAGGTTTAAATCCGATTATTGGTTAGCGAGATAGTAAAAAAGCCGATGACCTATTAGTTTTTTTTTGGTTTATTTCAATACGTATTAAAAAACACTCATTGATAAATCATCATTTAAAAAGCCCGCCCTCTTACAAAACCCCTCAAGTGCGCATGCGTATAAAAAACATTCGTCGCCAAAATGTTAAAAAACAACATGTTTACCCCAAATGGCCTTTCCAAATTCCATCCATTTTAAAAAATAACCTCACCATCACCTAGAGCGGAAAAAATACCATCTAAACGACCCCTCACTCGACCCTACTCCTCCCCCACCACCTAACCTTTTCCCAACATAGGCATACATATTCAAGCACGAGCGCGACTTCAGGAAACCAACACTACCCCACTACTCGCGAATGACCTTTTAGTTTTGGCCTTTTAATTAAATAAAGAGGCTATAGGAAAGTAGGGGGCATTTCTACCAATGCTAGGACACCCTGTATGTTCTAATCCCATGATTTGTTAGCGAGATATCAGGTTCGGGGCAGCTACGAGGGTGGCTCAATAAAAAGTGAGACAGCTCCCCCACTACCACACTACTTACAATGCTATGCACCCACGGAACCATCAGAAGAAGAACTTAAAGAAGCGTTCTACTCTCTTCTACATGAGACAGTAAAGAAAAGCAGTAAGAGAGATGTGATTATAATAATGGGAGACCTTAATGCTAAGGTAGGAGAGAACAACGAGGGACTAGAACATGTGATGGGTGTACATGGCCTTGGGGATAGGAATGGAAATGGGGAAAAGTTCACAAACTTCTGTGCTAGCCATGACCTTGTTATTGGAGGTACTTTGTTTCCTCATAAGAGGTGTCATAAGATCACGTGGATTTCCCCTGATCATGACACTGAGAACCAAATTGACCACATCGCAGTGAGTAGGAGATTCAGAAGATCGCTCACCGATGTTCGGAATAAGAGAGGAGCTGATGCTAGCAGTGATCACCACCTTATGCTGGCTGAGTTCAAGATGAAGATCATGGTGGCAAAGAAGAGGTTTGAAAAACAGAGCAAGAGATTTGATGTGAGGAAGTTGAAGGAGGAGAAGGTCAGAGATGAATTTAAATTGGAGCTAAGAAATCGTTTTCAGGTACTCCAATCTGATACAGCAGAAACTGATATTGAATCTTCCTGGAGTAATGTAAAGAACATCATCCTTGATACAAGTGAAATAGTCCTGGGAAAGAGCAATCCTCTCAAGAAGGATTGGATGTCAGAACAAACTTGGGAGGCAATAAGTCATAGGAAAATGATTAACGAGAGGTTGAATATGTGTAAGACTCGACATCAGAAAGCAAAAGTGCAAGCAGAATACACGGTCGTTGACAAAGAAGTCAAAAAGAGTGTGAAAAGAGATAAGAGTAATTGGATCGATGAGATGGCGAAGAAGGCAGAAGATGCTGCATCAAAAGGTGACAGCAAAGAAATGTACCGCATCACAAAAGTGCTGTCCAAGAAAAGTTTCCGAAAGAACCGGCCCATAAAAGACAAACAGGGAAATTTACTCACAACTCAAGAAGAACAACAAGAACGGTGGAGGGAATACTTCACCGAGATTTTTAATGTTGATCGAGGGATTAATGAACACCACGAAGAGAGGAATGATGAACCTGATAATTCTGATCCAAATATTCTTTTGCACAGTCCAACTTGTGCTGAAATCAAAGAAGCCTTGCTACAACTGAAGAATGGAAAAGCCCCCGGTGTCGACAACATTTCGCCAGATGTCCTCAAGATAGACATGGACACCACAGCTAATATCCTGAAGCCATTGATGGAAAAGATCTGGTTTGAAGAGAAGCTGCCTGCGGAATGGAAGAAAGGTGTGATTGTTAAAATCCCAAAGAAGGGTGACTTGACGAATTGTAACAACTGGAGAGGTATTACCTTACTATCCGTACCAAGCAAAGTTTTTCTCAGGATAATCTTGAATCGCGTTAAGAAGTCTATCGAGTCGAAGTTGAGGAAAGAACAAGCTGGATTTAGGGAAGACCGTAGTTGTGTGGACTTAATTAACACTTTACGGATTATTGTGGAGCAGAGTAACGAATGGCAAGCAGCACTGTACATCACATTTATAGATTTTGAGAAGGCCTTTGATTCCATTAATAGGAAGGTCATGTGGGAGACCTTAAAGGAATATGTTATACCAAGTATAATAGTTAACATTATACGAGAGATGTATTCTGGTTATGAATGTCAAGTCCTGCATGAGGGTCAGCTATCCCAGCCATTGGCCATCCAGACTGGAGTACGACAAGGATGTATACTTTCTCCCACTTTGTTCCTGATTGTTCTTGATAATACTCTTAGGAAGGTAGGGAGAGGAAGGAAGAGAGGGATACAGTGGGGACTTCGAGACAGGTTGGAGGATCTTGATTTTGCTGATGACATCTGTATGCTAGCACAGCGCTTTAGAGACATAGAGGGAAAACTGGCAAACTTAGAACTTGAAGCTGCTAAGGTTGGACTTAAGATAAACCCAAAGAAGACAAAGGAGCTGAGAGTGAACTCCACAGTACAGGCTGGTCTCACTGTGGGAGGTGTAGATGTAGAACAGGTGGATACATTTGTTTACTTGGGAAGCGTGGAAACGAGAAGTGGAGGGGCTGAGGAGGATGTCAAGAGCAGAATAAGAAAGGCAAATGGGGCTTTTGTGCAGCTCTATCCAGTATGGAGAAACCGTAACATATCCAGGAAGACGAAAATCAGACTTTTTAATACCAATGTGAAAGCTGTCCTATTGTATGCATGTGAAACATGGAAAGTTGCCAATCCTATCAGCCACCAACTTCAAGTATTCATCAATCGTTGTCTGCGTCGAATTCTGGGTATACGATGGCCAGATATAATCCCAAACGAAGAGCTGTGGCAAAGGGCTAACCAACAACCTATAGAAGTCCAAATTAAACGGAGGAAATGGGGCTGGATTGGGCATACTCTGCGGAAACAGAATGATGCAGTAGAAAGGAGAGCTCTGGACTGGAATCCTCAAAGGGCTCGGAGACGGGGAAGACCAAGGAACACCTGGAAACGCACCATTGAAGAGGAGGCCAGAAAAGCGGGAAAGACTTGGATGGAAGTGAAGAACTTGGCAACACACAGAGCCCGATGGAAATCATTCTTGGATGCCCTATGCTCCGCACGGAGCGAAAGGAAATAAGTAAGTCAAGTCATTTATTCCGTATAAAACGACGTGATGATGCCTTGTGTTCGTGTTTGCAGACGGAGGGTTCTTTAAATCATATTCTCTTTCAATGTCCACAATATGACTTTCAACGCGCCATAATGTTGCGCGATTTACATTCATTAGTGTATGCACTGCCTTTAAATGTTGCCACATTAGTTCATAATCCTACAATTCCGCTGGTTAGTAGTGTGCCCGTTTGGACCGAGATCCAAAGACCACATTTTGTAAAATACCGAAATCAGATTAGTGTAGGAGTATATGGCAGGAGAAAGACGTCTAGGCGTATATGCAGTACACATGTTTAATACGAACTGAACAACAAGGTTACATACAGGCGTATATATACAAAACAGACAAAAGAATCAACGAGAACGTTCTCGTATCTAGAACCGCCACCAATGGCGTTGCGCTTCCTGGCGCTGAATTTATACCATAGATCAGCTGTTGGGTTACATATTTCTAACACACCCACTTAAACCAATAGCTGATCTAGAATGTAATAGACACTTGTCATCAGACTTCAGTCATAGAGTACCCTACATAAACATAATACAATTACTGAAAACATTTTTGAACACAATGTATACTTAAAATACTAATTAACAATTCAATCCCATTCCTTGGGTACAATACACCTGTTTTGGTTTAGGTAAGGGTTTGGTGAGAATATCTGCAATCATTTCTTGTATGGACAAATAGTGCAATGAAATGATTCTCTCTTGAACCTTTTCCCTAATGAAATTATGTTTGGTGTTGATGTGTATAGTGCGCCTATGAAAAACAGGATTCTTTGCAATTTTCTGTGCACTTTGACTGTCATTATACAAATCAATTTCTTGATTACAATCAATCAACACACACTGCAAATCACATTCACCTTTAACAAATACAATTTTTATTGGACCATGATTAGAACCAATCAAATCAAACATCAGATTCTTAAGATAAACTGCTTCCTTCGCAGCCTCTGACAAAGCTAGATACTCAGCCTCTGTCGATGAGGTAGCAACTGAGCTCTGCTTACGAGCTTCCCATGATACGGCAGCATTAGCAAGCTTGAAAAGATAACCAGTATAGGAATTACTATCACTATCTGTGGAAAAACTGGCATCTGCAAACCCTACCAAATCTAAACCAGTGCTCTTAAAAATGAGTCCTTGGTTTATCGTACCTTTAAGATACCGAAGTACCCTTTTGGCTGCAAGCCAATGCTCCTCACTGTGGCAAGAATTAAACTGACTTAATATGACAATGCATAGGCAATATCTGGTCTAGTACACACACTCAAGTACATAAGTGAACCTATCAGCTGCTGATAAGGTTTATCATCCACGTTTTTGGCTTTAGACAATTTCATATTTACATCCATAGGAGTACAGATGGGATTAACATTAGTCATCTCAAACTTATTGAGCAGATTTTTTATGAACTGCGTCTGATAAATTTTGAGTATATTGTTATCTGTGTCCCTTTCTATTTGCATTCCAAGAACCTGAGCAGCAGGTCCAAGATCTTTCATCATGAAATTTTGTTTTAAGACATCTTTTAGTTTACTAACTTCCTGCGGATTATTGTGGAACACAAAGAAATCATCAACGTACAGAGCAACAAGAATTACAGTATTGCCGATACTCTTTCTGTAAACACATGCCTCATTATGACTGTTTGTGTAGCCCGAAGCAGACAGAACTGTATGAGCCTTTCTGTGCCACATATGTGCAGCCTGCTTTAGTCCATAAATGGCCTTTTTGAGCAAACAAATCTGGTCTTCCTTTCCCTTCACCTGGAAGCCCTCTGGCTGACACATAAATATTTCCTCCTGTAACTCTCCATTGAGAAAAGCAGTCTCAATGTCTAGATGATCAATCTGTAAATTTAATTCAACCGTTAAAGCAAACAACATTCTGAGTGTGCCATGCCGCACAACTGGTGAGAATGTCTCAACAAAGTCAATGCCAAATTGCTGTGTAAAACCCTTTGCAACCAACCTTGCTTTATATTTTACAACATCACCATTTGTATTACGCTTAGCTTTAAACACCCACTTATTCTGTACAATATTTGTACCTTCTGGCTTAGGAACTAAAACCCACGCCTTATTAACCATCATGGAATCCATTTCGCACTTCATGGCTTTATGCCATTCCTTAGAGTAAGGTGATGACAAGGCTTCACTTACTGTACATGGTTCACTTTGATCAGAACAATGAGTGTAATGCAGAATGTAATCAGGATATTGTCTTGGTCTTCTTTCTCGCTGGGGGTAGCGACGCGCTTCCTCATTGTGCTGTGATGGATTATCTTGATGATCAGGTTCAACTTCCACTTCTTCATTATGCTGTGGAGCTGGATATGGAACATCCCTATCACACGCAGTCAATAGTGGTTTACTGACTTCAGTGGTTAGGGGTATTATTGTATTCCCTGGTACCACTGGAGGATCTGTTAGAGCGGAGAAAGACATCTCATCAAAAATCACATCTCTCGCTGTGATTAATTCATGGGTTACTGGATGCAGGAGACGGTACGCCTTTTTCTCATCCGAGTACCCAACAAATACCATTCTCTCAGTCTTAGGATCAAGTTTTCTTCTCAGCTAATCTGGAATATGAACGTAGGCATTACAACCAAATACTTTTAAGTGTGTCAGGTCTACTTTCTCTCCAGTCCACATTTGTTCTGGTGTTGAATTTGGTGTTTTCCGTGCAGGAGACCTGTTGACTAGATAAGCAGCTGTATTGACAGCTTCTGCCCACATGCGTTTGTCACAAGTTGCACCTTGCATCATAGCGAGTGCTCTCTCATTCAGAGTCCTGTTCATGCGTTCTGCAGTTCCATTTTGCTCTGGTGTGTACCTTACCGTTAGCTGATGCTTGATGCCATGCTGTTTGAAAAACTCATCCATAGCTTTATTACAATACTCCCCACCATTGTCAGAGCGTATGACCTTGATTTTCCTTTCACACTCAATTTCAACATAATTAGCAAATTGTTCAAAGATTTCTCTTACCTCACTTTCCTTAAAAAAAAAGACAAAAAACTTCCTCGTATGGTCATCGATGAAGGTGAGAAAATATCTGGCTCCTCCCCAGGATTCCTCAGGCATCGGTCCACACAGGTCACTGTGCAACAGGTCCAGTCGGTCCTTGGCACGATGCTTGGTGGTCTTGAAGGGCTGTCGAGCTTGTTTACCTTCTATACATGGAACACAGAGCTGCTTTTCACCCGAAAAATCAATACCGGTAGCCAAACCATTTTTTAACAAGTCCATCCCCACGTGATTGAGATGGCCTAACCTTTTGTGCCACAATTCTCTAGAATTAGAACTTTTTGAACAAACACTTTTAGCATCACTTAAACAAGACACTGCTGATGCATTTGCACTTACAGAACCTGAGTTATTTAAGATATAAAGTCCATTTGACTCTTCAATCAATAATTGCACATCACCTGTAACTTGACAGTCACTGTCTTGAAACACTTTACAACCTTCTTCATCAAAAACAATTACATGCCCCTTTTTAACAATACTGTTCACAGAGAGCAAGTTTGATGTAAGGTTAGGTACATACAGAACATTGCTCACCTTTGTAAAAACATTTGCTTGTACTGGAACATCACTTATGCCACCACTATATAGTTTACAATCGTTTGCTACGGTGACTTCATATCTAACCTCCCTTTTATCATCAAATTTTGACATCCAATCCACTCTACCAGTCATGTGTTTGGAGGCTGCGGAGTCCATGTACCAGCTGTCTGCTGAGTGGGTATCAATTCCAAGTGCTGTGAGCAGAGCCCTACCATTCTTCTTTTCTTCTTTCTTCTCTAGTGGCTTGGCATCTGCTTGATGTGCTGCTGTCTTGTTTTGGTGTTTGCAATCTTGTTTCCAGTGGCCAGTTTTGCGGCAGTTCCAACAGAATGGTTTCTTGGGTTTAGTATTCTTGAATCCACTCCTGTTGGTGTAGAGTGCTGTTTCTTTGCTGGAGCTGCGTTTGTCTTCCTGTAGCAGTTTACATTTCACAAAGTCACTAGTCAACTCTGCGCCTGAATTTTCCAATGCCATAATCATAGGTTCATAGTCATCAGGTAGTCCCTGCAAGAGCAAGGCACCTAGAAATTCATCATCAAGTGGTTTTTTAACTGCTGCTAGCCGCTGGGAGAGCCCCAAAACTGTGGTGACATATTCTTCCATAGTCTTGAATTGTTCAAGCTTGGTGGAACACAGTTGGCGAAGAATTCTTGTGTGCCTGTTGGCGCCTTTATCTTCATATGCCATCTCGAGCGAATTCCATGCTGCTTTCGCCGTTTTTGCTTCCATGACGTACGGAAAAACACTCTTTTCCACCATAAGGTTAATCTTGCACAAAGCACTTCGTCGCGCCGTACCTTAACCTCTGCGCCCATTTTATCATCTTCTGCATAACCAGATATGCACTTCCAAAGATCACCGTGCATAAGATAATTCTTCATCTGGAAACGCCAGTCAATGTAGTTTTCTCTCCCCTTCAGTTTCTCGAAGTTATAAAGAGAACCGGTGCTGGATTCCGCCATGATGCACCCACGTATTGCACGCGATCACAGTTTTGTTAATTCAAATAGAATCACACTGGTCAGTAAACTATACACTCGTCAATGATCCTGCTGGAGCCCATAACCTGTAGGAGTATATGGCACGAGAAAGACGTCTAGGCGTATATGCAGTATACATGTTTAATACGAACTGAACGACAAGGTTACATACAGGCGTATATATATACAAAAACAGACAAAAGAATCAACGAGAACATTCTCGTATCTAGAACCGCCACCAATGGCGTTGCGCTTCCTGGCGCTGAATTTAAGCCATAGATCAGCTGTTGGGTTATATATTTCTAACAATTAGCACGAGAAAATCTATCTCAGGGTCTATCTAGGTGAATATTAGGTCTATATCTGGCATCCCTGATCTCGGTAATTCACAAGTAAGGTAAGGAAAGAAATTATTTTGAAAATAGCACATTTCTTAAAAATCTCAATTTATTTATAGTTAAAATATTAAATTGACTGGCAATAACCTCAAAACACAAAGAAAACAATCACACATAAAAAATCAACAGTCCCTAAAAATACCCTTGAACTCCGCAAAATTGATTATCAGAAAAATTAGTAGTCCATTCTGATATCAAAAACGAAAATTTCTAATTATTTACACTGGGGTAATCACTATTCAATGAAGAGTTCGAGTGATCCCGCTATTTACATATTTGTAGTTTCACTTCACGAATAATTGCTTTGATTGTCCGAGTACACGTTGTGCTAAATCTGCTGGATATTTCGAAATATTGTCACTTGGTTAATTCGATGATGTTCCAAAAAAGATAATTGGATTTTTTTCACTGTTTCATTGAATTATAATAACAACCTCATATCAATATTCGCCTAACATAAAGTCGAATGTTAATGTTTGTGTTGTAAAATTTTTGTTTCCAAAACAAAAATTGTTTATAAATTTTTCAAAATAGATGACTTCACCGCAGAATAAAATTTTAAACCCCCATCTTGTGGACAAATCTGAGTAACAGGAAGCTGTTCCGCGATGGAGCGCTGAATAAATGAACGTGAAGCACCAGAATCCAGTAAAGCGGGTATCGACAATTTCTTAACACTTACAGGGACCCAAGGACAGAAGTTTCCAGTCGTGGAAATGTTCATTTCCCGGCGAACTTCATTGCATGGCCACTCCGGCGGGTCTAAACCGGGGAGCCATGCTCGTTTCCCTGACGCGAAGCACATCTAGGACAGGCTATGTGCGTCACGTCACGAAGACCACATGTGTGACAAAACACACGAGAGGGCGCACGGCAGGAATTAAAATAATGCCCCAAACGATCACAATTCCAACATTTTATACGGTTATACATGTTCGGGTTTCGAGGTAACTGTTGATCCTGAGGAGCGGGATTCGCAGAAGAAGTAGCATTGGGAATACTCCCGACAATATGCGAGTGGGGACGGTTAACTGCCCGGTCCTCCTGACGAGATATTGAAGATGGGTGCGCAGTCCTCTGAATCTGGGATTCTGCGCATGCAGTCTCTGGAAACAAACTGTCAGAGGGGAGGGGTGGGGGTACATATGACTTGCGCAGGCGCCGATTGAACTCGCATTCACGTCCTTGATCAACAATGTCAGCCACACTATACACACTGGACCGGCGTATGAAAGACTTGTACTCAGGTGCTAGATTTCTATACACAATATCAACAGTTTCAATAAGGGGAAGGGGCTGCGACAACCTACTTATTAAAGTCATTAGCCCAGTAACAAAATCGTCTACAGGCTCTTCCAAACCCTGGGTACGGCGATGAATTTCAGCCTTCAAGTCATGTTCAAAATCATAAGTCGTAAACCGCTCCTTTATTGACTTACAGAAATCAACCCACGAGATGAAAGATCTGTTGGTAAGTCGATACCATTTTAAAGCTAAGCCACTCAACAATAACGGTAGGCAGACAACAATGTCGTCTGGTTCGAGGTCATAACAATAGCAGAGTTCACTGACCCTGTCTAAGAACTCAAATACAGACGAAACTCCCAGTTCACCAGAAAATGAAATTCCCCACTTGGACACTATATTGGCTACGCCTCCCTTGCGATGGCCTTTCACCTCAGTCAATGGATTAGTGTCTTTCCCACAGACACTTTCAAACGATAGCAGATCATCGTCAGACTGGAAGAGCTCCTTCTTCACGTTACAACCTGGGAGAGAATACATGGCTAAACTACAGAAGTACTGCTAGCTACAATTCAAAACAATAACTACAAATGTCTTGCCTCCGTCCTGCGCCTGAAATGAGTACGAAACAAGAAGTAGGGTTGTTTAGTACATTACCAATGCTGGGGTTCGTTGATAGGGTCCAACTCATTGCACTCTCCTTACAGTTTGTTATTTTTATGGTCCATACTCCTTGGAAGTTCACATTGACTCTCAATATTTGTTTGCATAGTATGCAATAGGGAACATGAAACAGAATAAAAACAACATTGAAAAATATGCAGCGAAATATTAAAATCCAATGGATATGGCTAAGCGACCAGGAGACTTAACCTCGCAACTGATACCATCTGCACCGCCCTCTTAAAATAAACATACTGTAAGGAGAGTGCAATGAGTTGGACCCTATCAACGAACCCCAGCATTGGTAATGTACTAAACAACCCTACTTCTTGTTTCGTACTCATTTCAGGCGCAGGACGGAGGCAAGACATTTGTAGTTATTGTTTTGAATTGTAGCTAGCAGTACTTCTGTAGTTTAGCCATGTATTCTCTCCCAGGTTGTAACGTGAAGAAGGAGCTCTTCCAGTCTGACGATGATCTGCTATCGTTTGAAAGTGTCTGTGGGAAAGACACTAATCCATTGACTGAGGTGAAAGGCCATCGCAAGGGAGGCGTAGCCAATATAGTGTCCAAGTGGGGAATTTCATTTTCTGGTGAACTGGGAGTTTCGTCTGTATTTGAGTTCTTAGACAGGGTCAGTGAACTCTGCCATTGTTATGACCTCGAACCAGACGACATTGTTGTCTGCCTACCGTTATTGTTGAGTGGCTTAGCTTTAAAATGGTATCGACTTACCAACAGATCTTTCATCTCGTGGGTTGATTTCTGTAAGTCAATAAAGGAGCGGTTTACGACTTATGATTTTGAACATGACTTGAAGGCTGAAATTCATCGCCGTACCCAGGGTTTGGAAGAGCCTGTAGACGATTTTGTTACTGGGCTAATGACTTTAATAAGTAGGTTGTCGCAGCCCCTTCCCCTTATTGAAACTGTTGATATTGTGTATAGAAATCTAGCACCTGAGTACAAGTCTTTCATACGCCGGTCCAGTGTGTATAGTGTGGCTGACATTGTTGATCAAGGACGTGAATGCGAGTTCAATCGGCGCCTGCGCAAGTCATATGTACCCCCACCCCTCCCCTCTGACAGTTTGTTTCCAGAGACTGCATGCGCAGAATCCCAGATTCAGAGGACTGCGCACCCATCTTCAATATCTCGTCAGGAGGACCGGGCAGTTAACCGTCCCCACTCGCATATTGTCGGGAGTATTCCCAATGCTACTTCTTCTGCGAATCCCGCTCCTCAGGATCAACAGTTACCTCGAAACCCGAACATGTATAACCGTATAAAATGTTGGAATTGTGATCGTTTGGGGCATCATTTTAATTCCTGCCGTGCGCCCTCTCGTGTGTTTTGTCACACATGTGGTCTTCGTGACGTGACGCACATAGCCTGTCCTAGATGTGCTTCGCGTCAGGGAAACGAGCATGGCTCCCCGGTTTAGACCCGCCGGAGTGGCCATGCAATGAAGTTCGCCGGGAAATGAACATTTCCACGACTGGAAACTTCTGTCCTTGGGTCCCTGTAAGTGTTAAGAAATTGTCGATACCCGCTTTACTGGATTCTGGTGCTTCACGTTCATTTATTCAGCGCTCCATCGCGGAACAGCTTCCTGTTACTCAGATTTGTCCACAAGATGGGGGTTTAAAATTTTATTCTGCGGTGAAGTCATCTATTTCTGTTTCTAGCGTTGTAACATGTCATATTAAGATATGTGTTTTTCTTGGGGAATTGATCATGTCTTTTTGGCACCCTACCACCCTCAGCCAAATCACGTTGAAAGGTTTCATCGTAACTTGAAGGCTTGCTTGAGTGCGTTCCACAACGCAGATCAGTCACGTTGGGACGCAAATCTTCAGTTTTTCTCCTTAGGATTTAACACTGCTCTTCATGAATCGACGAATTCTACCCCTTCGGAATTGTTTTTAGGAAGGCGTATTGTTGATCCACTTCAGCTTCAGTGGAAAATAGATTATCTGGCTGCGCCATCCCGCCGTACCTCAGTCAAAGAAAAATGGGAAGTTGCTGTACGGCATCTGAAAAGGGCACGAGATCGCGTGGCGTCTCGCTATAACAAGGGTAGGCAACCTGTTTGTTTTCAGGTGAATGACGACGTGCTAGTGCGCCTGCACCCACAGAGTTCGGCCAAGAATAAGGAGTCAGCTAAGCTAATGCTTCGCTGGAGCACGCCCAAAACTATCACTAGATTTTTAACACCTGTCACTGTTGAATTGATCTCCAAGGAGAATCCCACCGACGTATCCAGAGCTCACATATCTCAATTGAAACCATTTATTGTGTAACCTTCTTATTTGCTGTGATTAATGTTGTCCTTTTTCTGCGTAGGTTAGCCAATCATAATTTGCTTATGTTATCCAAGGAAGCTAGTATTCATATGGCGTCTCCTTGACCTGCCTATTATTGAACCAATTTTGACCGAGGCAGAGTCAAGTACAAATTTACGAGCTCAAGAAAGAAAATAATACAAGAAGAAATAGGCCTACATACTCTGTGTAACTTAATATTTATTGTAAAAATATGTATTTTTGCGAATTCGGCCAGTAGAGAATTTATATTCTATAAATAATGGACACATTATATCGCTTCTTTGTTATTTTAATACGTCACTTTCATGATGGGTATAAGGAGAATGGCAGACTTCGGCGTCAAAGGGCGAAAGTCTTTTGTTTACGATTTTCGTCCGTGTCTCTATCTACTTTTCTTGTCATTGTAACGCTCAGGCGAACCGTAATACCATTATGACAAGCCCAGGGATCGTCAAAGGAACGCGCGCCTTTGGGGACCCCGAAGGAGTTCTGTCCTGATATTGCGATCGCCGAAGCGATCTGATTATTTTTATATATTACTTCATTTTATAACTGTATTCTTTCTGATATGGCTCAATTGCTTAAGTGATTGTTATATCGATCACCCTCCCCCCTCATATTTTGTGTACTGTTATAGTTGTTGACAAACCACCTGTGTGATAAGGATGTTGTGTATTTTGGAACACTTGGGACATGATTGATTTCAAAGCGGTGGTGCTTAGTGATGTAAAAAGAAAAATCTTTTATTATTATAAATAATTTTTCTTTTGGGGGGTGGTGTGGATCCTGAGCCATGTTTAACATCTCTCTTTTCTTTATGATTATGTTCCAGAAAATCTCAAGGAAGCATCAGTGCTACACACTTCTTGTTCTGTCGGCCATGTCTCTCCAGGGTGAAACGGAGTCTATGCATGCGTGAGAACCACGGACCTGAATGGCCTCGTGACCAGGAGACTTAACCACGCTCTGCTACCATCTGCACCGCCCTTTAAAAATAAACATATTCTTGGCGTGCCTCCTAGCTGCATCACTGGAACCAACTAGAAAAGAAAGGAGTACGCAGTGGAAATGGATGTTAATTTCTGACCTGTGCTGGGCCCGTACTTGCAGCCCAGATGTGCCGAGCGACTCCAGACTCCGTGAAGGTGGTCCCACGACGAGTGGTAGGAATACCCTCCTGGTGCTAGAAAGCTAGAATAAGTTAGGCCTAGGTTTGAAGAGAGAGAGAGAGAGAGCGAGCAGCCCGATCGCCAAACACTACTAAATAAGACACATGGGTAAAGAAATGGACATTTAATGAATTGAAACCGAACACACAAAGAAACCCGGCCAGAATAACACACACAAAAAAGAATACCCTTCACCTAGGGGTCAAATAAAGTCACTTTCAAACGGGGAAGATAAATATAAATAACAATAAATAACTTACGATAGTAAATAACGTTAACAAATTAAATTCATACCTGTGCTCACTTCGGTGAAAACGATGTAAAAAGGGAGGAAGTAAATGATCAAGAGGCAATCGAGCCGGTCGCTGGTCAACAACAATCACTTCTCTGCCTAGAGATGGATGGTTGTCATGACGACCACAAATAACAAGCATAGCAAAGATAAAACAAGAGTCTGTGTGCGTGTCGCAAAGGCTGTGGCGAGCAATGGGGATGCGATCGAGCTGGCAGTCTCCAGAGAAAAGAAATGCAAAAACCAAAGATACTACAAGGAGAAACAAATGACGTCAAGTGTCCGTGAAATATATCATGATACATACACGCAATCAAACACACAAAATGCTAGCCGACGATGCAGTAATAAAACACAAAGCAACTCGTGCTTGTAGGTAGTCTAGCAAAATATGCTAAACCTATATAGTCCCCAACTTACGTTCCGAGTTCGAGCTGAATACGGTAAGGCCTACTTAAAGTTACCGCCGTGATCCAGTTGCCCGAAGCATGGAATGAAGGGAAAACATAAGGGCTAAAATATATGGTGTCATGCCTCGTGTTGGGAGAATGGTCGAAACGCCAACGTCCACAAACCACGGGAGACCCATTCGAAGATATGCCCAATCAAAACAGCATCAATGCACCTGGCAGCAAGAAAAACATACACTCACAAAATCACTCCCAGATATATTTCACGGCACAAATAAAAGGTTAAACGAAGACTCAAACAAAATAAAACAGGAGACCGCCATTTCGATTGGTTCCACAGCAAATCCAAGCACACGACGAAGACCAAAAAGAAAAGCTAAATATAGGAAATGAGCATAGTGGAAACAAGGTTGGATGTGTTACTTACAAGAGTAAATGGAAGGCTTCGGCATAATAACAATGTTAAATAAAAAGGAAAAACATTACATTTTAAATAATAAGGCGGAGAAATGTGCAGGTATAGAAAATTGTCTGAAATTAGGAAAAGTAGACACAGCTTATCGAAGGATTAAGAATACTTTTGGGGAAAAGAAGACTAAGTGCTGTAATATTAAGGACAAAAATGGAAAGCCTCTAACAGATAGGGAAGAAAAGGTTGAGAGATGGAAAGCTTACATAGAGAGTTTGTATAAGGGAAAGGAGATTGAGAATCATGTAATGGAAAGGGAGGAGGAAATTGATGAGGATGCGAAAGGAGATTTAATATTGAGATCAGAATTTGATAGAGCTTTGGAAGACTTAAGCAGGAACAAAGCACCAGGCATAGATGATATACCGATTGAGTTGCTACGCTGCATAGGAGATGAAGGTCTGATCAGGTTATTTCACTTGGTGTGTAGGATTTATGAGACAGGTGAGGTACCCCCTGATTTCAAGAAGAATGTTATCATCCCTATACCAAAGAAAGTGGGAGCTGACAGATGTGAAGATTACCGTACAATCAGCTTGATTACTCATGCTTCAAAGATCCTCTCTAGAATAATTTACAAGAGGATTGAAAGCCAGATAGAAACGGAGTTGGGCGAAGACCAATTTGGTTTCAGGAGAAATGTAGGAACAAGGGAAGCTGTACTAAGTCTTAGGCTGATTTTGGAAAGTAGAATAAGGAAAGATAAGAGAACGTTCATGGCTTTTGTAGACTTAGAAAAGGCTTTTGATAACGTTGATTGGAATAAATTGTTTGACATTTTGAAATCGATTGGAATAAAGTACAGGGATAGGAGGGTGATATACAATCTATACAGAAACCAGACAGCAGTCATTCGAGTTGAAGGACATGAGAGAGAAGCTGGTATTCAGAAAGGTGTAAGGCAAGGCTGCAACTTATCACCCATACTTTTCAATCTTTACATTGAACAAGCAATGAAGGAAATTAGAGAAAAATTTAAAGTGGGAGTGAAGATTCAAGGAGAAATAATTTCAACTCTGAGATTTGCTGATGACATCGTCATCTTGGCCGACAAGCCTGAGGATTTGAATGATTTTTTGAATGGTATGGACTCCGTCTTACGGAAAGAATTCATGATGAAAATTAATAAATGTAAAACAAAAATACTGGAATGCAGCCGAAATAAATCAGAAACCTCTATGGAGATCAAATTGGCAGGTGAAAAGCTGAAGGAAGTAGGAGACTTCTGTTACTTAGGAAGCAGAATAACCAGTGATGGACGAAGCAAAGAGGATATAAAAAGTAGGTTGGCTCAGGCAAAGAAAGCATTTCTACAAAAAAGGAATCTGCTGACATCGAATATAGATTTAGGTATTAGGAAGTCATTTTTGAAAGCCTTTGTCTGGAGTGTGGCGCTCTATGGAAGTGAAACTTGGACTATTGGTGCAGCAGAAAAGAGGAGAATTGAAGCATTTGAAATGTGGTGTTACAGGAGAATGATGAAGATCAGATGGGTAGATAGGGTTACAAACGAAGAGGTATTAAGACGAGTGGGAGAGGAGAGATGTTTCTGGCGACTGCTAATGAAGAGAAGAGATAGGTTGGTAGGACACATACTAAGACACCCAGGAATAGCAAGCTTAGTTATGGAAGGAAGGGTCGAGGACAAGAACTGTAGGGGTAGACCAAGGTTAGAATATGTTAAACAGATTGCCTCGGATGTAGGGTGTGGTAGCTATGTAGAGATGAAACGTTTAGCTCAGGACAGGGAGGCATGGAGAGCTGCATCAAACCAGTCAAAAGACTGAAGACTCAAACAACAACAACAACATTATCATAATAATTTGAAAAATAAATATTTTCTTTTCTCATAATCATTTGTTTCAATGTAAACAAAATTTAAATTACTCATTTCAAAATTTGTTATGAACATTAGCATAAATTGTTGTTAACAATATAAATTCTGGTTATCCACTATCAGTGGATTAAATCATTATCTCTTTCATCAAAACTTTATTTATTCAGAAAATTTACATATTATCTCACACACAATAAATGTTAATCATACAATTTATTATTATTATTATTATTATGATTATTATTATTATTAATTTCAAAATTTCTTATCAACTTAATTACAATAAGTTTTCTCACCCTCTCATATTGTGAATATTTAATGCTCATTTCCACTGTTACTTTTATTATTATTATTATTATTCCATGCACAAAATAAAAATATATTCAATGATTTATTTTATTTTTGCATTTGCAACTATTCATTTGATATTTTTCCTCGGTCAGGTTCATCAAATCTGAACAAATGTTCTTCAATTATTTAGGCATACTATTGGAAATTCAAGTTGATCCAGAAAAAATATTAAATATTTGAATTGACAGTTAAATGGAATTTGACTAGAATATGGGGCGGTCTACTTGCCTAACCCTTCTTCTACAATTTAGAGCCCACATGCTCTTCTAATAACACACGCACATCCAAGTGTGTCCATAACTACGGGAACAAATGCCCTCTTGGATGACCCCTAGGTCTCCACACAACTTTAAGTGTCGACAATTCGCGCACTAAAATCATCATATTATTTGACTTCAAATATTCTTCCCCACAATACATTTTTTTTCTGTTTGTAATATTCTGTCTTATCACTGTACTGCGTGTTCTTCAATTTTATTTTTCCAATGAAAAGATGTATTTAATTCTGGTCCATTCCTCCTTGCCTCCCATTTACATAATCTCACCCTAATTTATACATTTAATACCTGCCTCTTTCTTTTCTTCATCTAAATATTTTTAGTGCTTTTGGAAAATTTTACTGAGCTCAAATTCTTACTATTTCACTTCATTCATAAACTCATTTAAATTTATTTATAAATCCAAACATCTATTCCACAAATTAACAAAATTATTTGATTCAGTGAGCCTCCGTGGCTTAGGCGGCAGCACGCCAGCCTCTCACCGCTGGTTCCGTGGTTCAAATCCCGGTCACTCCATGTGAGATCTGTGCTGGACAAAACGGAGGCAGACAGGCTTTTCTCCGGGTACTCCGGTTTTTCCTGTCACAATTTCATTCCAGCAACACTCTCCACTATCATTTCATTTCATCTGTCATTCATTTAATCAATGCCCCAGAGGAGTGCGTCGGGCCTCGGCAGCCGGCACAGTTCATATCCTCGCCGCTAGATGGGGGCTTCATTCATTCCATTCCTGACCCGGTCGGAGATTGGAAGCAGGCTGTGGATTTTCATTTCATTTGATTCAGTCTTACAATTAATTAAGTTCTTCCACAAATTATTATTATTATTATTATTATCACTGGAAAAAATATTTAGGCATCGTCAACATCAGAATGATTATTATTGCCCTATTTCATCCATAAATAAATAAATGTTTGAATCCTCTTCGTAAATGATTATTAATAACATCTCTCTTTCTGATTATTAATGCAGTAACTATTTAATCACAATTAACAATTTAATTTAATTCCTAAATTGGTGCTATCATCTCCCTAAATAAATTATTTATAACTTTAAATGGTGTAGTTATATTTTTAATATTATTAACTTACTTATTTCATAGGCATTTATTATTATTATTAAATAAATCATATTATTTAAATAATCCAAGTTATAATCGAGCCTCTTCTCATAATAAGAGTTAAAGAAAAAATATTCCTATCCCTTGGAAATAACTTAAACATTTCATGTCGAAACAAATGAACTGACTGTTGTCCTGACAAAAATAGTAAAATAGAATAATAAATTGTCGGACTACAAGCTCCATTTGTCGTCCTGGAAAAATATAATAGATGTTCTCATTACGATGATGATTATGTTGATTTCTTATAGTGACAGTATAAAAATTGAATTCCCAAATACTACTATAGGCTAGTGGATAGTACATGAATAGTTGTCTTACTTCATTCTTGCTGTGGAGGTAGAGCGTGTCCTTCGGTGTTCACTATCCCAATAGTGTCCTCCCACGGTCATCTGCTGTTTCATATCACTTCGTTCGCCTCCATATCACACCTATCCTCGCGTAGTTTAACGGCGCATGTTGATATTTAATGTCACTCGTTCAAAAAAACTCCCGTTATTCTCGGTACAGTCTAACATGTTGAAATATTGTACAGTCTTATACTGATATAGTACTCTTGAAAGATTGAGAACAAGTCCCATATCCGAACAATGCGGTTTCGTTCGCCTGCTATTACAGGAACACCTGTTAGCTGCATAGAACGAAGTGTAAGAATAAATTCTTCCTGATATTATTTGAAGTGCCTGATGTACCGTTTCACCACAAGAAACACATCATTTTGTAGGCTAACTTCCGTGAATGGCTTTACAAAACTACCATTACTTGACTGGTTAGAATAATTGTCCATAAAGTCAGTCGATATTATAAGTCCTTCGCTGATATTATATATGTCCATTAACCTGAACAAAAACTAAGTCCACTGACTGCTCGTCCAGCGACTAAGTTCTTCGGCGGTCAGAATCACGGCGTAAACATTCGTACTTAATGTAACGTAGATGCGCACATGAGCAAGTGCTCTGAAGGAATACAATACTGTCTTGATTCTCTGGCTCCTTATATAGTCCAAGCGGTCTTCCTTCTAGAAGCTTCCATTCCGTATCTCGGCTCCTCCTGAACGGATTTTCATGCTTGATAGCTCTAATTTCTTCTCATTCAATTGCCAGTAAACTGTACTACTTTTCTAGGTTCCATTCCTTCTCCTAGAGGACATTCTAGAAAACGTATTTTCATTACGTAGGCGAGCTCCCACGTCACAGTTCCACGTCACTCGCTCCTACGTTGCATACTTCCCACAACACTCGGAGACTCCTAGCGCGCTATTCAAAATATCAGCCGCCCCATCTCTCAAATCAATCAACATCTCTGCTTCATAATAATGACGTCAACATGTCACGGACGTGTGAACGATCCGGGTACATCCACCTCTCACGCCAAAAAAGTATATATGACACATCATATGTTTTTCTTCTTATTACTGTTGTCTGGTTCTTGAGTGATAAATCTTCAAACATGCCGCGTTGAATTATCCCACAACGTTACCAGATTCTTCTTCAACCAGTTTATAACTTCCATTATCAAAACTTTCTGTAATCATGAACGAGCCGTAGTATAAACTAGCAAATTTTGAATATACTCTAATCATGACGGCAGACGTAACAGCTTTCCTTACAAGGACAAGAGTTCCAACATTCAGAGGTCGTCTGAATTTCTTCCCTCGGACTCTCCTTTCCCTCTTGTCAGCTTGCTTGCGAATTTTCTCCAGCGCTTGCACTTCTCTGAGTTGTCTGCTAGGCTCTAATTGTGGTGGTATGTAAATGATCCTATCCCATGGTCTTATGGGTTTATTTCAATTATGCAATAACATCGGTATCTGATTCGTACTCTCATGTACAGTAGAATTAATGGAGTGTGATGCAATGGGTGACACATCCATCCACTTCCAATGTTCAGCAGAACAAAACAAACGACGAAATTTTGCTATTTCTGACATAATTCTTTCAGCTGGGTTGCTTTCAGGATGGGGTATTGAACATAGGATCTGCTTAATATCCAATACTTCCATAGCATTTCTAAATTCATAAGATAGGAATTGCGATCTATGATCAGTTAAGAGGTATTCAGGTTTCCCTGTTTCAGGAATCACACTATCTCTACTCCTCTTCAAGATGTAACGTGTATTCGCTTTTTGGATGGGGTGTAACATTGTGAAATTGGTAAAAACATCAATGGTTACCAATATGTATCTATTTCCCCTTTTCGACTTCGGTAAAGATCCATAAAATTCCATAGTGAATAATTCCCGTGGTTTCAGCGGAATAATAGGACGAGGCGCTTCTCTCAACAGCTTAGAATTGTGCTTGCTTCGTTGACACAAGTCACATGTCCTAATCGTCTCTCTGACTCTAGTCCTCATCTTCTCCCACGAAAATTTCTCTTGCACAAGTTGTACTGTCTTATCCAATCCAGCGTGTCCCGAAATCCTGTGTGCTAACCATATAATCCGTTTCTGAAGTATGGGTGGTATCGCTACTCTCAGTTTTGTATGGTCTGCGTCAATGAACCGATACACAATATCATTCATGACCACATAATTTCTAGAAATTCTCTCTGTTTCCTGATAATCTGCGTCAGTATTATCCATGTTGCCTTTTAGAAATCGATATATCTTCCTCAAAGGTATGTTCCTCTTCTGAGTAACAGATATCCTTTCCAAACGTTCTAGAGTGTCTTCATCTTCTTGCATCAAAGTAATAGGCATAACCTAAAAGTTGGTTCAACCGCACGACTTAACAAGTCGGTTCCTTCATTCGCTTTTCCAGGTTTGTGGTCTATCATGATGTTGAATTGCTGCACAAACAAAGCCCAACGTGAGATCCTCTTACTTGCAAAATTCGTTTTCAAAATAAACTCAAGTGAATGAAGGTCTGTTCGAATAATGACAGAATGACCAATCAGCATCATTTTCCAAGTTTCTAGAGCGTGAACAATAGCTAAAGCTTCAAGTTCAGTCGTGTAATAGTTTCGTTCTGAAGGTCTTAACTTTCTAATTGTTGTTGTTGTTGTTAGAGTCTTCAGTCTTTTGACTGGTTTGATGCAGCTCTCATAAAAGATAAATAATGGCTAGTGCGATCTTCGTCTTCTAGTAATAGGATAGCTCCTATACCCACATTTGAAGCATCTGATTCGATAATAAAATTCTTCTAAAAATCAGGATATTCCAGCTTTACACTATTCATCAACAATTCTTTTGCTTGTCTGAAGGATTCCTCGTGTTCTTCACTCCACTTCCATCTGTTACCTTCCCTCAAAAGATTTTGCAGAGGCGCAACAATGTTGGTGTAGTTATGACAATGTCCAGCGAAAAATTGGCAAGTCCCCAAAAAACTACGGACATGCTTATCCTCGTGGGTTTTGGAAAGTTGGTAATTGCTTGGATCTGCCTCATTTGGACGATATCCCTGTCCATCTAGGATATTCCCTAAGAATTTAATCTCTTCCTTAAAAGATTGGCATTTCTTCAAAATCACCTTGAAATTTGACTTCCTCAAGTCATTGAATAAATTCCTTAGGTGTAACAGATGTTGTTCTTCATCTTCAGACGCAACCAGTATGTCATCGATGTAACATATAACTGAGTTATTCACTTCTGGACTAAGATTCTTGTCTAATGCTCTAATTAGAACGGATCCTGATGTTTTCATTCCAAACGGTAACCTTTTGAAAACATATGTTTGTTGGTCAAACATGATTCCCGTGAATTTCTTTGACTCTTCACTTAATTTCACATGATGGTAGGATGAAGTAAGATCAATAGTGGAAAACCATCTCTTGCCTTTAAATTTCCTCAACAAATCTTTAATAACAGGGGCTCGGTCATATTCTGGCATAATTTTTGAATTTAGAGATCTTACGTCTAAACAAATACGAAGACTTTCATCTGGTTTTGGCACAACCGCTAATGGATTCACATAAGCTGTGGTATATTTTTCTATTGTGTCATCCTTTTCCAAATCTGCAATAATGACTTTCACCTGCTCTCGATACTTCTCTGCAATAGGGTAAAGTCTACAACGATATGGGGCTTCATCACTGACTTGGGTGTGATACTCAAAATCCTTAATCTCCCCAGGTTACGTATCGAATATGTCCTCAAATTCTAATAACATCCTTTTCAATTTAGGTGTTTCCTCTACTTTGACCACTTCTTCTTCTTCTCCTTCAATATTATGAATAACCTGTGACCATCGGATATTTCCCTCAGTGAATTTCTCTTCGTCACCTTCAGAATCTTCCTCTCCAGTTTGATGAAAACGTATGGTCTCTGACTTCATATCGATATTAGCCTTGTACTTTGTTATAAAATCATTTCCTATGATCAAGTCATGGATAATGTCCTTCATAACCACGAAAATGTGCTCAAAATAGCAATCTCCAATTTTCAGTCTTAAATACAATTGTACTTTGCACGTAGTCACTTTGTGAGGGATAATTCCTTGTATCTTGATGCCTGATTCAGGAATTTCCTCTAAATTTTCTGTGAGCTTCCATAAAGCAAAGAGCTTCTCACTAACTACACAAAGCATAGCTCCAATATCTATCAGTGTACGAATTGTCGTGCCATAGACTTCACATTCCATAATAGGTGATTTAGATCTTTTCTCTAGTCCAATTCTCTCTTCCTTTAAATCTATCAAATCTTCCTCCTCTACTTGCCATTCAACAATCTTCGAAATGTAACTACTTATTGACGTTTTTGACGTTTTTTCATCAACACCTGTCTACTTCTGCAACCCGGAAGTACTAGGTTTGTTGTGCTGCTCATCTAGGAATTGCTTGCTATCTTGATATCTCCTGACAAGATCTTCCCTAGCCTGTTGTTTGAAATTCTCCTTCCCTCGTTGTTCCTCTCTTCTGTTATGTGGTTGAGTATCACGATAAAATCTCTGTCGTTGTTGTTGATTTCCATCCTGTTGTTGTGGCCTACTATATGGTTTTGATTGAAAACCAGGTTTTCTCCATTGATTCCACCTGTTTTGGTATCTGTATGGCTTTACATATGGTCTATTTTGATATGGAGTGTCCCTAGTGTTGCTCCATTCCTTAATTTTCAACATGGTCCTTAGGTTTGTTCCAGTGTTGATTCGTCTGACTTTGACGATCAGTCACTACAGCATTTATCGTATGATTTTCGGTTTTGCTACCTCTTAAGTGAAAGAGCTGTGCATTGGCTGATATAACCTCTGCAGTACCTCATCAAATTCTTTCATATTTCCTATATTAGCTGCAATCAGTGTCCGTTGCACCTCTATTGGAAATTGTCGAATTAGCGCAGATATCATTTCAAAATCTGGCATCGGTGGTTCGAGAAATTGCAATTTAGATAATTGTTGCGAGAAATAAGCCGAATACTTCGTTGGCTGTGATGTCGAATACCTCTTGGCATACAAATCCGCCCTTATCTGTTGCTGAGTTTCCGGCGACCAAAATTTTCTCATCATCCCCCTGGAGAATTCTTCGAAATTATGGAAACTTGACTTAAACGCCCTGAACCAAACCAGTGCAGGTCCATCCAAAAATCTGCTCACAACTCTAATCTCTCTCTCCTTCGAAATTTTGGAATCCCGGATGTAATCCTTGACTTCCCTTAGAAATTCTGCCGGTGGAATACTTCCAATTCCGGTAAATTTCCCTGGGGTATCATCCTTGTCCTTATATATGCTAATAGGAATATAATTTGTCATGATTTTCTGATCTTCCAATTCTTTAGAAATCTCTTTCTTCGTATTTAGCTCGAAAGTTGGGATCTCTTCCAATTTTCTTTTCTCCAGTTGAGATTCGTACAACGCAAGTTTCTCTTCTAACGTTCCTACTGTCTGTTTCAATTCAGAATCATCCGTCTTCATTTCCCTCTCTCCTCTGATTTCTTCTATTGTCTTCTCGACAAACTCTTTAGTTACAGGATCAATTTCTTTCATTCTCACGTTCTTATTCGTTTCCTGAACATCTTTAACTAACTTCTCGATTATTGTCTCGTGATTTTTCACAAGATTATTCACTTGAGACACATCTTTTTGATTTTTCCCACATCTTCAGCTATCACCTTGATATGTGTGGAAAAAGAACTTCTCACTTCTAGGACATCCTCTTTTGCTTCCTCCAGTATTGAACTTCTGACCCCAGTAAGTGCTATTTCTTTTACATTCTTATTATGTTCTTGAATCACCATATCTCCTTTCAGTTGTTCTAAAATAGTCTCCTGAAAATCGGTTGCCACTTTCTCCAACACCTGCTTTGCAGTAATATTACACTCTTCTGTAATTTTTATTTCCAAGTTTACCAAGTCTTCAGCCACACTTCTGGAATGCTTTTCAAAATTTTCCTCCATACCCTTCAATTTATCATGCGATTTTCCTAATTTGTCCTCTAAGCTTTTCATACTTTCATTAATATTGGTTTCAAGTGAAACTTTGTTTTCCTCTAACCTAGTTTCTAAATTTTTGGATTTTTCAAATAATTCGCCAAATTTCCCCCCAAAAATTTTAGATTTTTCCGCGAATTGATTCCCCAGACTTTCTGACAATCGGTGTTCTAACAGTTTGGAATTATTAGCTAAATCTAACCTTAGAGTTTCTGAATCACCAATGATTTTTAAATCCATGAGGCGTGAATTTCCGGTTAATCTATCAAGAGCTTTGGAATGTTCGGAAATCTTTACTTCCAAAGTTTCTCTTAAGTATTCTGGGCTAATACTTAATCTATCCTCAAAATGTTTAGAGTTCTCTGACAACTTTTATTCTAATGATTTAGAACTTTCTGATAACTTTTCAGATAATTTAGATTCAAATGATTCATTTAATTTGGATTATAGTGAGTCGGATTTTTCAGATAATTTAGATTCAAATGATTAATTTAATTTATCTTCTAATGATTTAGAGTTTTCTGATAACTTTTTAGATAATTTATCTTCTAATGTTTCAGAAGTTTTAGTTAATTTGATTTCTATTCTACTTTCCAAATATTGAGAATTTTCTTGGATTTGTTTTTCCAACCTTTTGAAATTTTCCAATAACACGTTTTCCAATTGAGTAGCCTTCTCGATGCTCTGCTTATTGTTTGACTCCATTTGAGCCAACGCCTCCAACACTTTATCCATTATTTTTCCAAAAAGAAATACAGGATAGGATTCTATGGATGAACGAAGCCTTAATACTAAACATATACTAGCCTAATAGTATTTGAGAATTCACAATAAATTGAGATAAACCCTACGTCGATATCTAATGGAAAAATCTACTCATTTAAATTTACTTTCAACCAACACCAAATATTATGCAAAATTCAAAATTCCTCCATCTGGATTCTATAAGTGTGCTATTTTATCTAACCAAAAACAAACTCCCAATTCTAACTTGTTTATCAAAATATTTAATTTAATAAAACTCCGTTAAGAATTACTAGACTCCCATACGAAACAAAGTCGTCACAACAAAACAAAATTCAACGTACTTATTCCAAAAATGCAAACTCTACTATGTCCTCAAACATGGACTTAACCATCTCCCTTAATTCAAAATATTTACTGGATATTTGTCAATTGTCGAAACAAGTGGAAAAATTCACAAGTTTAAACGAATGCCTCTTCAAAAACAAATTCGAAAGACCCATTCGGTATCCCCTTAGAATGGGCGCCAAACTTCTTAACCCCTTACCTTATGTGCCCGTTAGGACCGAGATCCAAAGACCATATTTTATAAAATACCGAAATCAGATTAGCACGAGAAAATCTATCTCAGGGTCTATCTAGGTGAATATTATGTCTATATCTGGCATCCCTGATCTCGGTAGTTCACAAGTAAGGTAAGGAAAGGAATTATTTTGAAAATAGCACATTTGTTAAACATCTCAATTTATTTATAGTTAAATTATTAAATTGACTGACAATAACCTCAAAACACAAAGAAAACAATCACACATAAAAAATCAACAGTCCCTAAAATACCCTTGAAATCCGCAAAATTGATTATCAGAAAAATTAGTAGTCCATTCTGATATCAAAAACGAAAATATCTAATTATTTACACTGGGGTAATCACTATTCAATGAAGAGTTCGAGTGATCCCGCTATTTACATATTTGTAGTTTCACTTCACGAAGAATTGCTTTGATTGTCCGAGTACACGTTGTGCTAAATCTGCTGGATATTTCAAAATATTGTCACTTGGTTAATTCGATGATGTTCCAAAAAAGATTATTGGATTTTTTCACTGTTTCATTGTATTATAATAACAACCTCATATCAATATTCGGCTAACATAAAGTCGAATGTTAATATTTGTGTTTGGAAAATTTTTGTTTCCAAAACAAAAATTGTTTATAAATTTTCCATTATCATAATAATTTGAAAAATAAATCTTTTCTTTTCTCATAATCATTTGTTTCAATGTAAACAAAATTTAAATTTACTCATTTCAAAATTTGTTATGAACATTAGCATAAATTGTTGTTAACAATATAAATTCTGGTTATCCACTATCAGTGGATTAAATCATTATCTCTTTCATCAAAACTTTCTTTATTCAGAAAATTTACATATTATCTCGCACACAATAAATGTTAATCATACAATTTATTATTATTATTATTATGATTATTATTATTATTAATTTCAAAATTTCTTATCAACTTAATTACAATAAGTTTTCTCACCCTCTCATATTGTGAATATTTAATGCTCATTTCCACTGTTACTTTTATTATTATTATTATTCCAAGCACAAAATAAAAATATATTCAATGATTTATTTTATTTTTGCATTTGCAGCTATTCATTTGATATTTTTCCTCGGTCAGGTTCATCAAATCTGAACAAATGTTCTTCAATTATTTAGGCATACTATTGGAAATTCAAGTTGATCCAGAAAAAATATTAAATATTTGAATTGACAGTTAAATGGAATTTGACTAGAATATGGGGCGGTCTACTTGCCTAACCCTTCTTTTACAATTTAGAGCCCACATGCTCTTCTAATAACACACGCACATCCAAGTGTGTCCATAACTACGGGAACAAATGCCCTCTTGGATGACCCCTAGGTCTCCACACAACTTTAAGTGTCGACAATTCGCGCACTAAAATCATCATATTATTTGACTTCAAATATTCTTCCCCACAATACATTTTTTTTTCTGTTTGTAATATTCTGTCTTATCACTGTACTGGGTGTTCTTCAATTTTATTTTTCCAATGAAAAGATGTATTTAATTCTGGTCCATTCCTCCTTGCCTCCCATTTACATATTCTCACCCTAATTTATATATTTATTACCTGCCGCTTCCTTTCCTTCATCTAAATATTTTAGTGCTTTTGGAAAATTTTACTGAGCTCAAATTCTTACTATTTCACTTCATTCATAAACTCATTTAAATTTATATATATAAATCCAAACTTCTATTCCACAAATAAACAAAGTTATTTTATTCAAAGCCTTCCAATTATTTAAATTCTTCCACAAATTATTATTATTATTATTATTATTACTGGAAAAATATTTAGGTATCGTCAACATCAGAATGATTATTATTGCCCTATTTCATCCATAAATAAATAAATGTTTAAATCCTCTTCGTAAATGATTATTAATTACATCTCACTTTCTGATTATTAATGCAGTAACTTTTTAATCACAATTAGCAATTTAATTTAATTCCTAAATTGGTGCTATCATCTCCCTAAATAAATTATTTATAACTTTAAATCGTGTAGTTATATTTTTAATATTATTAATTTATTTATTTCATAGTCATTTATTATTATTAAATAAATCAAATTATTTAAATAATCCAAGTTATAATCGAGCCTCTTCTCATAATAAGAGTTAAAGAAAAAATATTCCTATCCCTTGGAAATAACTTAAACATTTCATGTCGAAACACATGAACTGACTGTTGTCCTGACAAAAATAGTAAAATAGAATAATAAATTGTCGGACTACAAGCTCCATTTGTCGTCCTGGACAAATATGATAGACGTTCTCATTACGATGATGATTATGTTGATTTCTTATAGTGACAGTATAAAAATTGAATTCTCAAATACTACTATAGGCTAGTGGATAGTACATGAAAAGTTGTCTTACTTCATTCTTGCTGTGGATGTAGAGCGTGTCCTTCGGTGTTCATTGTCCCAATAGTGTCCTCCCACGGTCATCTGCTGTTTCATATCACTTCGTTCGCCTCCATATCACACCTATCCTCGCGTAGTTTAACGGCGCATGTTGATATTTAATGTCACTCGTTCAAAAAAACTCCCGTTATTCTCGGTACAGTCTAACATGTTGAAATATTGTACAGTCTTATACTGATATAGTACTCTTGATAGACTGAGAACAAGTCCCATATCCGAACAATGCTGTTTCGTTCGCCTGCTATTACAGGAACACCTGTTAGATGCATAGAACGAACTGTAAGAATAAATTCTTCCTGATATTATTTGAAGTGCCTGATGTACCGTTTCACCACAAGAAACACATCATTTTGTAGGCTAACTTCCGTGAATGGCTTTACAAAACTACCATTACTTGACTGGTTAGAATAATTGACCATAAAGTCAGTCGATATTATAAGTCCTTCGCTGATATTATATATGTCCATTAACCTGAACAAAAACTAAGTCCACTGACTGCTCGTCCAGCGACTAAGTTCTTCGGCGGTCAGAATCACGGCGTAAACATTCGTACTTGATGTAACGTAGATGCGCACATGAGCAAGTGCTCTGAAGGAATACAATACTGTCTTGATTCTCTGGCTCCTTATATAGTCCAAGCGGTCTTCCTTCTAGCAGCTTCCATTCCGTATCTCGGCTTCTACTGAACGGATTTTCGTGCTTGATAGCTCTAACTTCTTCTCATTCAATTGCCAGTAAACTGTACTACTTTTCTAGGTTCCATTCCTTATCCTAGAGGAAATTCTAGAAAACGTATTTTCATTACGTAGGCGAGCTCCCACGTCACAGTTCCACGTCACTCGCTCCTACGTTGTATACTTCCCTCAACACTCTGAGTCTCCTAGCGCGCTTTTCAAAATATCAGCCGCTCCATCTCTCAAATCAATCAACATCTCTGCTTCATAATAATGACGTCAACATGTCACGGACGTGTGAACGATCCGGGTACAGTAGCATAGTATCATTTTTCGACAACATTGATTTAAGGCTTTGAATGTGTATTCCTTTCACCTGGTCCATACTTGTTACCCGGTCATGTGTGTCTATGTGCAGTAAGTCACCAATGTGGGTCACTTCGGTGTGAAGGGTCAAATACCATTTGTGTCCCAGTATTGTTTCATATGTTTTCCTCCTACCTCCTGTCTCCTCGTTACTCTTTGTTTGGAATAACCCGTTCCTCACTGGTCTCACTGGTAGTCGATGCTTACCTCATGCAAGACCGACTACAATATCTCAGACCGTAACATCAAAACCAAGATGGCGGCAATCGTAGGGGAACAGCTGTAGAGACTGGGGGGCATGACGCCATTGAAATAGCGGCAAATTCGAAGACAAACATTCGGATAATTGATTAAATTCTACCAGAAATTTCAGGTTTTTATGTAATAAGGCACAAAATTAATATGAAACCCTGACGTACTTCGCTACAAGCAACACAAACAGACAGTAGCTAAAAATATAGACACAAATATAGCTGAGGTAAGACATAATGTTAAAAAAGGCAAATACTTTTGAATGGAACTACAAGAATAGTCAACCAACAACAAAGTCAACCCCTGGCACTATACAGCCCATGAAGGGCCTAGGCAAATATAAAATCAAATATAAATGGTCGTTGCTTATATGAGGGGCTATGACATCGTGGTCTTGTAGCCTCATGTATTTGTGTGTGGAATCTGTTTGATAACATGTGTTATTGTTATGGCTGAACTAATGTGCTTGTAAATTGGGGATTGCAGAGGCAAGGAAGCGGCCATGGCCTTAAGTTAGATAGATAGATAGTTTTATTAATTCCATTTGATCAAATACATGTATACAATACATTTTTGATATAGGACACGTCAGATTTTACATCCATAAAATAAAAATACTAATAGGTATATACAGTAATACTAATACTATAACTATTTTTAACTTATTATAATAACAGATCTTAAGAGATACAATCTTATTGGACAACTATTTACACCTTATTCTATTATCATAATGTGAAAACTTAATTCTATAAATACAACGACTTGCAGCTAGGTATTACGATTAAAATAGAAAAGTAAAATATAATTATAGATTTCATCGTTTATATACGCTAAGATATTCAACTACAGAGTAAAAACAATGGCACTGCAGATAAGCTTTCAACATTCTATCAAAGGTTTTTATTGTGGTGTTTGAAGCCATATTTTCAGTGTTGCCTTAGTAAACAAGAGTTTAGTGCTTTTCAGTCGGTCAACACGAATGTACCCAAAAGAGATGGGTTATGCCCTAATCCTGAAATAAATTACATGTGATTAATAAAACACTAGGATGACCAGTTTCGATCGTCAAGCGATCATCATCAGATCCATTACACTAAGGCTACAAAATCTATGTTTGAAATACAGGTGAAAATATTTACAATATGTACAATTATTTAGTTGCAGTATTGGTACTGCAACTGTCAGTGTATGCTAAATGCAGTATATATGTTAGGTGAAATGCTAAATGGTGATAGCTATCCGGAGTTTGTACTTTAGCGAGATTATATGGTTGTAAACTATGGTTATACTATAAAATTTTAGGCTAACTACTTATCTGATTGTCTTCCGTACTACAGCTACTCGCAGTTTTCGTGCTCACTTTAACTCACTGTGCGGTGGACTGCGGTGGTTATCTTAACGACTGGTTTTTCCCTGCCCTCTTCCCCCCTGTCCCTACGTGCTGTGGGGAGTGATAGCGATGTGTTTATGTGAGGTGTTGCCAACCTAGATAAGATGTATGTTATTGAATGAGGTGGGTCCACAACTATTAAAGACCGTGGATTAGCCCTCGCCACGCGTGGAGCATAACCCATTCGAACTAAGCGTTGACGGTCTTATGAGGACGTCCCGGCACCTTTAATACTGCCGCGAATATGGGCCTTGGTTTATTGCAGAAGAAAAGTACATCGTACACCTGATCCAGATAACATTTACCTATTAAAAACCCCCTAATTTCCCCCCTTTTTTTATCTAGCTTGGCTGTGTCGCTAAATTGTGTTTTGTTTCCGACAGGGTGTGTTTTTTAGTAGCGTGAAGAGGGGTGAGCTCTCCATGAACGTGTGTTCATTTAGATTGTTGGGATTGTTTCGTTTGGCTAGGTGTATCTCGATTGCTTTCTTTATGTCAAGAGCTCTGCCTTTCGATTCGTGATGGATTATTTTAAGGTCCGACTCTATGTTGGTAAAGCTGTGCCCTGCGTCACACGTATGTTCGCACACGGCTGAATGTGTTCCGTATCTTATCGCATTCCTATGTTCATTATAACGTGTGTCTACTCGCCTTCCACTCTGCCCGATGTAATTAGCTTGACAATCGGTGTCTTGGCACGTTATAGAATATACCCCTGACCTTGAATACGGGTCACGTTTATTTAGATTACTATTTAGGAGGTGCCTAGCGGTTGTGTTTTTCGTCGTGAAAGCTATCTTTATGCCTTGTTTTTTGAATAGGTTAGTGATTTTATATGTATTCGCATTCACATAGTTGAAACGCGCAAATTTATTCTCATTACTGTCCGGTTTGGGAATCGTTTTATCTTTATTTTTATGTTTGGCTATAATTTGATTTATTTTGCTTGGCGAGAAGTTGTTTTCCTTTGCTATTTGCATAATAGTTCTTATTTCCTTATCCTAGTTGTCTTTTGACATGGGTATGTTTAAAGCTCTGTGCACCATTGAATTGAAACCCGCTAGTTTGTGCGTACTAGGGTGATTAGACTGATTGTCGATTGCATGCGAGGTTTGTGTTGCTTTCCGGAATATGGAATATGAAAGGTCGTTGTCTTTACGTTCAATAGTTATATCGAGATAATTTATTTTCCGGTCTATTTCGGATTCCTTAGTGAATTTGATAGAGTGGTGAAGGCTATTAATGGATTGGAGAATTGTTTCTTCGCTTGTTAGTTCAGAATCGTAGATGCAAATTACATCATCTACGTATCTTTTCCATATTACTATTCCCTTTGTTGAAGTCTTTTCTAAGAACGCATTTTCTAGTGCATTGATGAAGATGTCAGCGATTAACCCACTTAGTGGCGATCCCATTGCTAGGCCTTCTCTCTGTGTGTATATTTTATTGTCGAATTGAAACACGTTTTGGGTGAGAACGACCCTCAGTAATCTCACAATCTCTTCAATTTCTTTTACCGAATTGTTGGATTTTAAGTTGTTTTCGATAGTGTTGATTGCTTCAATAATCGGAATATTGGTGTACATGTTAGTTACGTCGAAGGATACTAGCCTGAAGCTAGGTTTCATTTGTAGTGTGTTCAATGCTGTTACTAGTTCTGTTGTGTTCTTTACAGAGTTGTTTTTGTCGTTGGAAAGACGGCATTTTAAGATTTTTAGTAACTCTTTGCTGATTTTGTAATTAGGGGCATTCCTACAATTGACTATTGGTCTCATTGGGCATTCCTTTTTGTGTATTTTTGGTTGTCCCCTCAATGACGGTATTGTCGGGTTCATGTTTATTAGTTTTGATTTTTCGGCTTTGGTCAGTATGTATTCTGTTTCTTTTAGCGCACTTTTTATTTGTTTTTGGAATTTGTTGGTGGGGTCTTTTGTTAATTCCTTGATTTCGTTGTTGTTTAGGAATTCGACACTACAGTAATTTTGAACAAAACAGAATACATTGAAAAAACAGTCGAATTCCTAAACAACAACGAAATCAAGGAATTAACAAAAGACCCCACCAACAAATTCCAAAAACAAATAAAAAGTGCGCTAAAAGAAACAGAATACATACTGACCAAAGCCGAAAAATCAAAACTAATAAACATGAACCCGACAATACCGTCATTGAGGGGACAACCAAAAATACACAAAAAGGAATGCCCAATGAGACCAATAGTCAATTGTAGGAATGCCCCTAATTACAAAATCAGCAAAGAGTTACTAAAAATCTTAAAATGCCGTCTTTCCAACGACAAAAACAACTCTGTAAAGAACACAACAGAACTAGTAACAGCATTGAACACCCTACAAATGAAACCTAGCTTCAGGCTAGTATCCTTCGACGTAACTAACATGTACACCAATATTCCGATTATTGAAGCAATCAACACTATCGAAAACAACTTAAAATCCAACAATTCGGTAAAAGAAATTGAAGAGATTGTGAGATTACTGAGGGTCGTTCTCACCCAAAACGTGTTTCAATTCGACAATAAAATATACACACAGAGAGAAGGCCTAGCAATGGGATCGCCACTAAGTGGGTTAATCGCTGACATCTTCATCAATGCACTAGAAAATGCGTTCTTAGAAAAGACTTCAACAAAGGGAATAGTAATATGGAAAAGATACGTAGATGATGTAATTTGCATCTACGATTCTGAACTAACAAGCGAAGAAACAATTCTCCAATCCATTAATAGCCTTCACCACTCTATCAAATTCACTAAGGAATCCGAAATAGACCGGAAAATAAATTATCTCGATATAACTATTGAACGTAAAGACAACGACCTTTCATATTCCATATTCCGGAAAGCAACACAAACCTCGCATGCAATCGACAATCAGTCTAATCACCCTAGTACGCACAAACTAGCGGGTTTCAATTCAATGGTGCACAGAGCTTTAAACATACCCATGTCAAAAGACAACTAGGATAAGGAAATAAGAACTATTATGCAAATAGCAAAGGAAAACAACTTCTCGCCAAGCAAAATAAATCAAATTATAGCCAAACATAAAAATAAAGATAAAACGATTCCCAAACCGGACAGTAATGAGAATAAATTTGCGCGTTTCAACTATGTGAATGCGAATACATATAAAATCACTAACCTATTCAAAAAACAAGGCATAAAGATAGCTTTCACGACGAAAAACACAACCGCTAGGCACCTCCTAAATAGTAATCTAAATAAACGTGACCCGTATTCAAGGTCAGGGGTATATTCTATAACGTGCCAAGACACCGATTGTCAAGCTAATTACATCGGGCAGAGTGGAAGGCGAGTAGACACACGTTATAATGAACATAGGAATGCGATAAGATACGGAACACATTCAGCCGTGTGCGAACATATGTGTGACGCAGGGCACAGCTTTACCAACATAGAGTAGGACCTTAAAATAATCCATCACGAATCGAAAGGCAGAGCTCTTGACATAAAGGAAGCAATCGAGATACACCTAGCCAAACGAAACAATCCCAACAATCTAAATGAACACACGTTCATGGAGAGCTCACCCCTCTTCACGCTACTAAAAAACACACCCTGTCGGAAACAAAACACAATTTAGCGACACAGCCAAGCTAGATAAAAAAGGGGGGAAATTAGGGGTTTTTTAATAGTTAAATGTTATCTGGATCAGGTGTACGATGTACTTTTCTTCTGCAATAAACCAAGGCCCATATTCGCGGCAGTATTAAAGGTGCCGGGACGTCCTCATAAGACCGTCAACGCTTAGTTCGAATGGGTTATGCTCCACGCGTGGCGAGGGCTAATCCACGGTCTTTAATAGTTGTGGACCCACCTCATTCAATAACATACATCTTATCTAGGTTGGCAACACCTCACATAAACACATCGCTATCACTCCCCACAGCACGTAGGGACAGGGGGGAAGAGGGCAGGGAAAAACCAGTCGTTATGATAACCACCGCAGTCCACCGCACAGTGAGTTAAAGTGAGCACGAAAACTGCGAGTAGCTGTAGTACGGAAGACAATCAGATAAGTAGTTAGCCTAAAATTTTATAGTTTAACCATAGTTTACAACCATATAATCTCGCTAAAGTACAAACTCCGGATAGCTATCACCATTTAGCATTTCACCTAACATATATACTGCATTTAGCATACACTGACAGTTGCAGTACCAATACTGCAACTAAATAATTGTACATATTGTTAATATTTTCACCTGTATTTCAAACATAGATTTTGTAGCCTTAGTGTAATGGATCTGATGATGATCGCTTGACGATCGAAACTGGTCATCCTAGTGTTTTATTAATCTCATGTAATTTATTTCAGGATTAGGGCATAACCCATCTCTTTCGGGGACATTCGTGTTGACCGACTGAAAGGTTTTTATTTTTGGGGCAAGTTTTATATAGTGGGGTAGTATATTGTATAATTTAACTCCTCTGTGATAAGTTCCTTTTTGATATATGCTTGTGTGTGTGTGTGTGTGTGAAATATGAATGTTTTGATTTTGTCTTGTGTTATGCCTATGAACATCATTATTTGTTTTAAGATAAACATCCTTTTTCATTAAATTCTTTTTACAAAACATAATACTTTCAAAGATATATATACAGGGCAGAGGGAGAATGATTAAATCTTTAAACAGAGGTCTACATGATTCTCTAGTGTTTACAATTGCCATAATTCTAATCGCCCTCTTTTGTATCCTAAACGTGCTTAGTACATCTGGCGACATACCCCAAAATATGACCCCATATCTTACGTATGAATGGAAATAAGCAAAATAAGTATTTCTTAATGTGCGCATGCTAGTGCAGGTTTTCAAAATACGTAACGCAAAGCACATCGAGTTCAGTTTAGTATTCAGATATTGTATATGTTTATTCCATTTCAAGTCATGTTGTATCCATAGTCCTAAAAACTTTGTTTCTGATTTATTTTCTATTTGATGACCATTTAATGTTATATTGGGCTTCGCAGGATTCCTATTCTGTATAGTGTGGAAATTTAGACATACTGTTTTTTTATTGTTGATTATTTACCTTGTGACCATTTGGTTAACTCTCCTGTAACGGAGTCAGCAGACTGCTGTATGACCTGTATAGTTTCACCTTTTATTACGAGTGTTGTATCGTCCGCAAACAAAATTTCCTTATGTGAATGAACGTTCTGTGTTATATCATTGATATATAGAAGGAAGAGTAGTGGGCCCAAAACCGATCCCTGGGGTACTCCAAATTTAATAATTCCCTCATTGGACAATGTTTCATTAAGTATATTGGTTCCATCATCCTTGTGTCTCAATCTTACTATTTGTTTACGCCTTGTTAAGTAAGACTCTATCCATTTATTAGCTATACCTCTAATACCATATTGATTTAGTTTTGTTAGGAGGATTTTATGGTCAACAACATCAAATGCTTCCGGTAAATCCAAGAATAGGCCAGTTACATGTTCCTTATTGTCAATTAATTTCAGTATACTATTAATACATTCATAAATTGCTGTCTGTGTAGATTTTTCCGTTCTGAATCCATGTTGTGAGTTTGATAATATTTTTTTAAATAAAATTTATCAGTCTCCTATACATGATTTTTTCCACAATTTTTGCGATACCAGTTGGTAAGGTAATAGGACGATAGTTATCTAATTCATCTTTTGAACCGTTTTTGTGCACAGGAATTACTTTTGATAACTTCAAAATATCCGGGTAAGTTCCTGAGAGAATTGAACTGTTTATTAAGTGTGTAAGTGGATTTATTATATTTTCCGCACATTTCTTTAAAATTGCATCTGGGATGCCATCAATGCCAGCACAAAATTTATTTTTTAGCTCTTTTATAACTATTCTTACCTCTTCACTTGTGACATGATTTATAAATAAAGAATCACTACATATATTTATTTTATTATTAGAATTTAGTGTATTTACTTGTGATTTGTTTAATAATTTTTGTGGAATTTCCAGAAAATAGTCATTGAAAGTGTTTGCTATTTGCTCTGGATTATTAATCACTTTATTATTTCTGGTCAGTGTAATGTACCTTTGTATTTTAGCAGATTTTCCAGTTTATTTCTTTATCACGGACCACATAGCCCTGTTTTTATTAGATGATTGGGAAATACAATTATCATTATGCATTTTCTTTGCTAGTCTTATTACCTTATTTAATATGCAAGTGTATTTTTGCAGTATAAATTGAATTCAGGTGTTGTGTGGTATTGTTTATATAATTTGTGTAGAAATTTCTTTCTTTGACATGAACTTATAATCCCTGTTGGTATCCAATTGTTAGTTTTGTTATTTTGAACAGTTCTTTGTCTAAAGGGGAATGCTGTTTCAAAATAGTGTTTAAGGGTACTGTTAAATGCATTAAATTTATCATTTACATTTTCTAGTTATAAATTTCTGACTATGTTTCCTTATTTAATAAGTCATTGAAATATGTAACATTTGTTACCTGCACTTTGATTTTACTCCATTATCATTATTAGTGATTGTTTCGGGTACTTAAAAACTCAGTATTTGTCCATGGTGGCACTGAAACCCGGACAATAGACTTCTATTGAATGGTGATATTTATCTGTATTTAAAAAATTGATCAGGAGTGGTTTTACTAAATTTTGTTATTCTTGTTAGGGTATTTACTGTAGGTTTCAGTCCATAGGAAATAAGTAACTGTGTTAATAATTCACAACTTCTATCACATTTTAAGAAATCCACATTTACATCCCCACAAATTATTATATCGAAATTTACTTTGCTCATGTTATTGAGTAAAAATTCTAATTTATTTATAAATAAACGAAACTTTCCTGACGGAGAACGGTATACGCATACAATTATTAGCATAAACTGCTGTATTTTTACGGCAGAGAATTCAAAATCATGTTCCATAATTAGATAATCATAAGCTGTTAACTGTTCATGATCTTTGTGGTGTTTGAAGCCATATTTTCAGTGTTGCCTTAGTAAACAAGAGTTTAGTGCTTTTCAGTCGGTCAACACGAATGTAACCAAAAGAGATGGGTTATGTCCTAATCCTGAAATAAATTACATGAGATTAATAAAACACTAGGATGACCAGTTTCGTTCGACAAGCGATCATCATCAGAAAATTTATAGGCCTAGGCATATTCAATCTTACCTTACCAGCAACCACTTTGGATCTGATGATGATCGCTTGACGATCGAAACGGGTCATCCTAGTGTTTTATTAATCTCATGTAATTTATTTCAGGATTAGGGCATAACCCATCTCTTTTGGGTACATTCGTGTTGACCGACTGAAAAGCACTAAACTCTCGTTCATGATCTAAATTATTTCTTAGGTAGATACAAGTACCACCATGGCTAATATTATTTCTAGAGTATTTACTAGCTTGTATAAACCCTGGGAATTGAATTAATTGAGTTGTTCCTCTTTCAGCCAATGTTCTGAAATACATAGTGCTGAGATGTCATTAAGTTCATTTTTAAGCATTAGATTTATGTAATCAATTTTATTATAGAGAGACTGAACATTCTGGTGGTAAAGTTTAAATTTGTTACTTTTGCAAGCTTGTGTTGGTGATTTATTTACATTATTATTATTATTATTATTATGATTATTAGTAGTAGTAGTATAATTGTTATTATTATTGTTGCTAGACAAATCCGAAATACCATTGTTCCACTCTGTTAAATTTGACATCGAAAGATCTGAATGCCAAACCTCACGTTTGGCTTCTTTTACAAGTTTCCCTGCTTCCACTCTAAATATATTACTGTTGAACTATTCTTACCATTTGAATTTACAATTTTGCAGATTTCATCACTAAGATACTCTTTTCCTAACCTATTTAAGTGTAGGCCATGTCGAGTGTGGAACTTCCTGTCTAATTTACTTACATCTATAATTTGGACATTTGGAAAACTCTTACAAATTTTACCAATTTTACCATTTGTAGCCTCTATTTCTACATTTACACATGATTTGGGAATTAAATCGTATCTCTGCGGAATGTTTACAATAATGACATTTGTGTTAAGCATGGATGGCAATGTACCCTTTAAATCTTTGATTACCTTTTTACTCTCATTTCTATAGATGTCGTTTGCTCCAGCGATGATTACTGCATAGTCCTTTCAAGTGAGGGTTGCACACTCTCCTATCAACTCGTTAGTGACCGCTGCAATGGGTGCTCCTGGTTTTACTGTCGAAGTGACCTCCATTTCTCCGCTTCTCTCCAATACGCTTGCTGCCACATCTCGCCCGTGACTGTCCGCAAATATCCGCATCTTCCTGGATTTTCTCTTTATCACTTTCTTCTTTTCTTATTGAAGAAAGTCATCATTTTCTTCGACGAGCGCTCCAAATGTATTTGAGACGGGAATTTCAGTTACATGTACCGGTACTCCATTTATAGGCCTAGGCATATTCAATCTTACCTTACCAGCTACCACTTTGGACCAAGTTTCCTTGCTTTCCTCTCTGTTTCCTTTTAATTTATTCAACTCTTCCATTAACTTAGTAATATCTTCCTTTAGCAGCTTTATAATTTCATCTTTTGAGGGCAGTTCGTTTCCCAGGTTATGACATTCGCATGACGGTACCGGTAGGTCTACATTACGACAATCGGTTTCACTTTTCTCCTCACTCAATTTTACCTGAGATCTTGTGATGATTTTATTTGCATTTTTTTACTTTTATTTGGCACGACGAGCATAAATCCGTAACGGTTACATTACCTGACGAGACACTAACACTGTTTACTGCCGACATACTAGAGATCTAATTTAGCCTTGATATTTACACCAAATTACACTAAATTTATGTTAATTATTGCTACCTAAATGAATTAATCTAATTACCTATCAATAAAGAAGAATGTGGCGGTCCCAATTTGTGACCAGAATGATATAATTTTATATATTCTATTATTATTATTATTATTAAACTGCCTTCGGGCAGAATACCAATTAAATTAAAATTATACGCTAAGGTGAATGTTTCACAAAACTCAAGCTCCTAATCCAGAGGGAGTTAAAAGGTGTGGTTTGTAACAAAATCTTATATTTCTTGAAAAGTCAACGGAACCATATTACATTGCAATATATTTCATGTCTATACATAGTAATCAGGAACTTTGCAGTGTGTGTAAGAAAAACCACAGACAATGGCTCACAGCACTTGAAAGACATTAAGATAATTAATCAATCCTTCGATAAATGCCAATATTGTGTAGGGTGGGTATTTTGTAAGTATTTTTATTCTCAATTGCATTTTGTGACTATTTTGAATCTAAATTACATTTCGTAAGTATTTTCTAACTAAATTGCATTTTGTAAATATTGTCAATTCAAATAACAGTACAGTAAGTATGTAGTTAGTTTTAGTTGTAAGTAGGTAGTTAGTTTGTCTATTAGATATGTCATTGTTCTATTAGACTGTGGTGTGTGAGTGTGTCTGGTAGCAGTTGCATTGTTTATTAGTTATAGTTCATTGTTTCAGTAGACTGTGATGTGTGAGGGTGCATGTGTGTGTGCCTGGTGACAGACTGTTTTAGTGGTAGTATTTGTTGTTGGTGGAACTTCAGTATTTTTTTCGTTAGTAGAATTTTGGTATTTAATTGTTAGTACGGTAGAAGGTTAGTATTTTTGTTAGTAGAATTGCTCTTTACTTATTCTGAAAGGGAGTAGCAGCCTTTCAGAATAAATCAATTCTTTACTAGTCTTATATACGGTTAAGATATTGATAATATAAGCTAAATAATGGCTACACTGCGTCCTGCTGCACGGCTGAAAGCAACGGGAAACTACAGCCGTATGCTATTCCCGAGGATATGCACCTCTCTATGCATAATTACATGTGATGATGGCCTCCTCCCTTGTAAAATTTCAATCCGGAGGTAAACTAGTCCCCCGTTCGGATCTCCGGGTGGGGACTACTCGAGAGGGGGTTAACATCACAGAAGTGACAAAGAGGAAATCTGACATTCTACGGATCGGAGCGTGGAATCTTAGAAGTGGAAGGTTAGAAAACTTAGAAAGGGAAATGGATAGATTGAGGTTGGATTTGGTTGGGATTAGTGAAATGCACTGGCAGGAAGAACAGGACTTTTGGTCAGGAGACTATAGGGTAATTAGCACTAAATCAAACAATGGCCAAGCAGGGGTTGGCCTCATATTGAGTAGGAAACTTGGACAGCGGGTGGAATATTATGAGCAATATAGTGAACGGATTATTGTAGTAAAAATCAATACTAAACCTACCTGCACCACCGTGGTACAAGTCTATATGCCTACCAGTCAAGCTGATGATGAGGATGTTGAAAAGGTCTACGAAGAAATAGACGAAATTCTGAGGTATATCAAGAATGATGAAAATGTTATAGTAATGGGAGATTGGAATGCTGTGGTAGGAAAAGGAAGAGAAAGGAAGATAGTAGGAGATTTCGGATTAGGTGAAAGGAATGATCGAGGAAGCAGGCTGGTAGAATTCTGCACCGAGCATGAGTTGGTCATAGCTAACACCTTATTCAATAACCACAATAGAAGAATATACACATGGATGAGACCAGGAGATACAGGGCGTTTCCAAATCGACTTCATTTTGGTCAAGCAGAGGTTTCGAAACGAGATTTTGGATTGTAAAACATATCCTGGTGCTGACATAAACTCTGACCACAATCTGGTTGTAATGAAATGCAGATTAAAGTTGAAGAAACTGAAGAAAAGTCAAAAGCCAAAAAGGTGGGCAATAGACAGACTGAAAGAGAAGGATGTAAACGAAAGATTCAAGAAGAGTATAAAGGAAGGACTAATGAAAAACCCTAAACAAACTTTACCTTTTCTCAAGGTGAAATGAATATGTTAGACAAAGGTTTGAAAAGGTACAAACTTCAATTGCAGACGAATGGGCACTTTTGAAGAATGAAATAACAAAATCCGCAGAAGAAAACATTGGTAGGAAAGAAAGAATAGGTAGAAAACCGTGGATCACTCAGGATATACTAGAATTGATGGATGAAAGGCGGAAACACAAGAATGTAAGAGATGAAAAGGGGAAAGCAGAATACAGACGTCTGAGAAATGAGGTTAACAAGAAGTGCAAGGAAGCGAAAGAAGAATGGTTGAAAGAGAAATGTGCAGGTATAGAAAATTGTCTGAAATTGGGAAAAGTAGACACAGCTTATCGAAGGATTAAGAATACTTTTGGGGAAAAGAAGTCTAAGTGCTGTAATATTAAGGACACAAATGGAAAGCCTCTAACAGATAGGGAAGAAAAGGTTGAGAGATGGAAAGCTTACATAGAGGGTTTGTATAAGGGAAAGGAGATTGAGAATCATGTAATGGAAAGGGAGGAGGAAATTGATGAGGATGCGAAAGGAGATTTAATATTGAGATCAGAATTTGATAGAGCTTTGGAAGACTTAAGCAGGAACAATGCACCAGGCATAGATGATATACCGATTGAGTTGCTACGCTGCATAGGAGATGAAGGTCTGATCAGGTTATTTCACTTGGTGTGTAGGATTTATGAGACAGGTGAGGTACCCCCTGATTTCAAGAAGAATGTAATCATCCCTATACCAAAGAAAGTGGGAGGTGACAGATGTGAAGATTACCGTACATTCAGCTTGATTACTCATGCTTCAAAGATCCTGTCTAGAATAATTTACTAGAGGATTGAAAGCCAGATAGAAACGGAGTTGGGTGAAGACCAGTTTGGTTTCAGGAGAAATGTAGGAACAAGGGAAGCTGTACTAAGTATTAGGCTGATTTTGGAAGGTAGAATAAGGAAAGATAAGAGAACGTTCATGGCTTTTGTAGACTTAGAAAAGGCTTTTGATAACGTTGATTGGACTAAATTGTTTGAAATTTTGAAATCTATTGGAATAAAGTACAGGGATAGGAGGGTGATATACAATCTATACAGAAACCAGACAGCAGTCATTCGAGTTGATGGACATGTGAGAGAAGCTGGTATTCAGAAAGGTGTAAGGCAAGGCTGCAACTTATCACCCATACTTTTCAATCTTTAGATTGAACAAGCAATGAAGGAAATTAGAGAAAAATGTAAAGTGGGAGTGAAGATTCAAGGAGAAATAATTTCAACTCTGAGATTTGCTGATGACATCGTCATCTTGGCCGACAAGCCTGAGGATTTGAATGAGTTTTTGAATGGTATGGACTCCGTCTTACGGAAAGAATTCATGATGAAAATTAATAAATGTAAAACAAAAATACTGGAATGCAGCCGAAATAAATCAGAAACCTCTATGGAGATCAAATTGGCAGGTGAAAAGCTGAAGGAAGTAGGAGACTTCTTTTACTTAGGAAGCAGAATAACCAGTGATGGACGAAGCAAAGAGGATATGAAAAGTAGGTTGGCTCAGGCAAAGAAAGCATTTCTACAAAAAAAAGGAATCTGCTGACATCGAATATAGATTTAGGTATTAGGAAGTCATTTTTGAAAGCCTTTGTCTGGAGCGTGGCACTCTATGGAAGTGAAACTTGGACTATTGGTGTAGCAGAAAAGAGGAGAATTGAAGCATTTGAAATGTGGTGTTACAGGAGAATGATGAAGATCAGATGGGTAGATAGGGTTACAAACAAAGAGGTATTAAGACGAGCGGGAGAGGAGAGATGTTTCTGGCGACTGCTTATGAAGAGAAGAGATAGGTTGGTTGGACACATACTAAGACACCCAGGAATAGCAAGCTTAGTTATGGAAGGAAGGGTCGAGGACAAGAACTGTAGGGGTAGACCAAGGTTAGATAATGTTAAACAGATTGCCTCGGATGTAGGGTGTGGTAGCTATGTAGAGATGAACCGATTAGCTCAGGACAGAGAGCCATGGAGAGCTGCATCAAACCAGTCAAAAGACTGAAGACTCAAACAACAACAACAAAGAAGAATGTGAAATACGTATATCTTCCAATCGGGTGAAAACTCGTAAAATCACCACTGCTCTACTTGGTTCAAACATTGATTGAAGAAGTCACCGAATCTTCGGATACACGTTCCCACAACTTAGTTTAAGTTTATTAAATTATCAATAAGAATTTCTAAATACTATCAATATTCCATATTTCACTTGATCTAAGGAAAGTAACTTTATAGATTTTAAACCTCTGTTATAATATTTTACCACTTTTATCAAATATTTACACTAGCTGCTATTTCACTACATTCTCACTGTGACGCCATCTTGCCGCAGGCCACAGGCTGATGACACTGTTATCACAGTCACAGGAACAACTTGGGAGGACACTTTTAATAGAACTCAAGAAACCCTTGCTACAGTACAAAAATGGCTAAGAAACCACCTCCTTAAGTTAAATAAAACCAAAACACAATATCAATGCTTCTCACACCTCAAAACATTACAACCCACAGACAATTTAACACTAAAGATCCACACACCAATTTGTAGCAATGGCAAAAAATGCCAGGTGGGAATTGGACCCTCCTCTACTAAGTTGCTTCAAGAGGCTGAGTGCACCCCGTCCTAGGCCTCACATGAGAATTAAATTCCTTGGCAGAGCCGGGAATCAAACCCGGACCTCCGGGACAACAGCCAAGAACGCTAGGTGCTACACAACGAGGTGGTCTAAAATAGAATGGTAGCACTGAATGAAAGTCGAACGAGCGATAACATTCTCTATAGTACATGAATTAACCAAAATACCTCATCAAACAAAGAGAAATAAATCAGGGAATGATATTTCAATAGATGCTTCCTCCTCCGCTGTCTGTGACCCACCTAGCCATCCCAAATAGCATCACGCCTCACAATTTGGCTTTAGGAGAGGAAGATGCACAATCCAGGCAATTCAAGGTCTTTAAACTGAGGTTGCGTCTACCCTGTCAGTACCGAATGGAAAGTTACTATCCATATTCATTGATTTCTCTAAAGCTTTTGACTCGATTAGCAGGAATAACATATTGGAAAAACTAGACAGACCATTGAGAGGTAACTGCTACACGAAACGTCTTGTCAAAAGTATTTTAGGCTCTAACAATATAGTCATTAACGATGGCATTACAACATCAAGCCAATAGAGTAGACTACAGGCGTGCTGCAAGGAGACCCATTAAGCCCTCTGTTATTTATCACTGCTATGGCAGATACTATCACAGATATACCGTATTATCAGAGAGGGTAATCTCATTTATATACGCAGATGACATGGTTCACAGGTCAAATTGCAATCTGCTCTCGACGCCTTAGAAGGATGGGCGTTACACAATGGCCTTAGGTTAAACAGAAACAGGACTAAATCTATGACCTTTAGGAAAGGGGGAAAACCAGCAATTTTTCACATTGCAGGAAAACCGCTTGAGAGTGTATCACATTTCAAGTAGCCTAGTCCTACTTAGATCTTACATTACAGACAACTGGCAATGTTTTCACACTGCACATCAAGGATAGACCCAGCGTCGCTACCAAAGCCATCAACGACATAAAACATTTGACTAAGCTATCTATAAAAACAGCCTTAAAACTTTTCGGTTAAAAGTTACCCTTATTGTGACTTATTGACTGGAGAGCATTTGGACACATTTAAATATGAAGTATTTGGAACAATATGGAGAAACTGAAGGCGCATAAAGAAAGCCTTGGGTGTATCAAATTATACACCTTCAAGACCGGTGTACAAGGTGACTCGCGAGGTTTATAATGTAGAAGAACTCCGACTTCAAATGCTGCTACCTTCTACTCCAGGATATGTAAAACTCATGGACACACTAGAGTCAAAGGACATTTGGTAGGATTTTTGCGCCACGGACGCTATGATTTTTGACGATTGGAAGAGTGGGGGTACGAGCTGATACCATTGAACTGTAGGTACTACTGGAACAACTCCTCCCATGCTTCCTGGTGCACTACCAAGCGTAACTAGTCACACCAAGATCTGTCATACCATTTAACTCTAAGTTGCAAGTCAGCTGATATGTCGTGATTCTTTTCATATAGTTGATCATACGTTCCTCTGTGCAACGTTATATGTACCGTATGGTATTTTCCAATAATACGGTAGGTTTACGGTCTACTTTCCTCCCATACAGTCGGCATTCCAGTATTACTTAGAGTTCAATGGCTGAGACATATTCTCACGCGCTTAGCCATACATGGTTTCCGTTATAAAATGTGTCGCACCAAAAAGTTCCATCATCCGTGTGACGAATGTTTGTGTGAGGGCAGTGGAGAACAATGTGGAAGATACCACGCTATATTCTGCACATTAAGACATGAATCTTTGATATTCCTAGGGAACAACAATTAGTTTACAGTATGATTTTAGATTTTATTCATGGCCATTGGCTGCAATAAATCCCTTATTATTATTATAGGCTATAGGTGAATTTACAGCTGTGGATGCCATTATTCACATCAACCATCATCAGAACAGTACTGCCAACCTCACCATTACGGTACTAGCCGCACCAACACCCGACCATTCTAACCTACGTTTTGTCCAATCCGATGGTTACAGCCTAACGCGTCCAGATCAATGGTTTTGTATCAACCTGCCCCTATAGCTGCGCACAATCAAAGCCGCAACCTTCGATTTGTCCAATCCAATGGTTTTTGACATTGGTTACAGCCTAACGCATCCAGAACAATGGTTTTTGACAATGGTTACAGCCTAACGCGTTCCGATGACTGCCTTTTTTAACAACAGTGATCTGCTAATAGATGTTGTCTCCTCCGCTGTCTATAACCCACCCACCATCCCAATTTATAACACGACTTAGGCCTATATAGTGAAATTTCAGTTGTGTCGGCCATTGTAGGCGTGGCTTATTTGACAAATAAGATATTGCCAACCCTACGTATACGGTAAACACGGCCGTCTCTTGTTTGTTTTGAGCGTAGAGAACTATGAGAGCGCACTCGCTTCTATCTGTATCGGGACATTGCACCGCCTTGTGCTTTTGACTTACTCGACTTATTTCCTTTCGCTCCGTGCGGAGCATAGGGCATCCAAGAATGATTTCCATCGGGCTCTGTGTGTTGCCAAGTTCTTCACTTCCATCCAAGTCTTTCCCGCTTTTCTGGCCTCCTCTTCAATGGTGCGTTTCCAGGTGTTCCTTGGTCTTCCCCGTCTCCGAGCTCCTTGAGGATTCCAGTCCAGAGCTCTCCTTTCTACTGCATCATTCTGTTTCCGCAGAGTATGCCCAATCCAGCCCCATTTCCTCCGTTTAATTTGGACTTCTATAGGTTGTTGGTTAGCCCTTTGCCACAGCTCTTCGTTTGGGATTATATCTGGCCATCGTATACCCAGAATTCGACGCAGACAATGATTGATGAATACTTGAAGTTGGTGGCTGATAGGATTGGTAACTTTCCATGTTTCACATGCATACAATAGGACAGCTTTCACATTGGTATTAAAAAGTCTGATTTTCGTCGTCCTGGATATGTTACGGTTTCTCCATACTGGATAGAGCTGCACAAAAGCCCCATTTGCCTTTCTTATTCTGCTCTTGACATCCTCCTCAGCCCCTCCACTTCTCGTTACCACGCTTCCCAAGTAAACAAATGTATCCACCTGTTCTACTTCTACACCTCCCACAGTGAGACCAGCCTGTACTGTGGAGTTCACTCTCAGCTCCTTTGTCTTCTTTGGGTTTATCTTAAGTCCAACCTTAGCAGCTTCAAGTTCTAAGTTTGCCAGTTTTCCCTCTATGTCTCTAAAGCGCTGTGCTAGCATACAGATGTCATCAGCAAAATCAAGATCCTCCAACCTGTCTCGAAGTCCGCACTGTATCCCTCTCTTCCTTCCTCTCCCCACCTTCCTAAGAGTATTATTAAGAACAATCAGGAACAAAGTGGGAGAAAGTATACATCCTTGTCGTACTCCAGTCTGGATGGCCAATGGCTGGGATAGCTGACCCTCATGCAGGACTTGACATTCATAACCAGAATACATCTCTCGTATAATGTTAACTATTTTACTTGGTATACCATATTCCTTTAAGGTCTCCCACATGACCTTCCTATTAATGGAATCAAAGGCCTTCTCAAAATCTATAAATGTGATGTACAGTGCTGCTCGCCATTCGTTACTCTGCTCCACAATAATCCGTAAAGTGTTAATTAAGTCCACACAACTACGGTGTTCCCTAAATCCAGCTTGTTCTTTCCTCAACTTCGACTCGATAGACTTCTTAACGCGATTCAAGATTATCCTGAGAAAAACTTTGCTTGGTACGAATAGTAAGGTAATACCTCTCCAGTTGTTACAATTCGTCAAGTCACCCTTCTTTGGGATTTTAACAATCACACCTTTCTTCCATTCCGCAGGCAGCTTCTCTTCCAACCAGATCTTTTCCATCAGTGGCTTCAGGATATTAGCTGTGGTGTCCATGTCTATCTTGAGGACATCTGGCGAAATGTTGTCGACACCGGGGGCTTTTCCATTCTTCAGTTGTAGCAAGGCTTCTTTGATTTCAGCACAAGTTGGACTGTGCAAAAGAATATTTGGATCAGAATTATCAGGTTCATCATTCCTCTCTTCGTGGAGTTCATTAATCCCTCGATCAACACTAAAAATTTCGGTGAAGTATTCCCTCCACCGTTCTTGTTGTTCTTCTTGAGTTGTGAGTAAATTTCCCTGTTTGTCTTTTATGGGCCGGTTCTTTCGGAAACTTTTCTTGGTAACCTAAAGGGGACGATTTCGCGCGAAAACCACGCTCTGTTATACCATTTGCACCGCCTTGTGCTTTTACGTTAAACAAAATAGCAGAGGCATGAGGAATACAGTGGAAGCGAAAACAACAACTTAAACGGGATCGCTAAGGAGCGGGGAAAGGATGTCTCTTTCGATGCGTGCTGGGCCCAAGATTCCGGATAGAAAGAAAGATACTTTCCAAAAAAAGGAAACGAATGAATTGTTTAAAACAAATCAAAAGCGGAATTAAATTTATCTAATTGATCGAAGAACCCAGAAGCGTGTAGGTCGTGACTGCGTTACAGTACGAAGCCAAGACCGACGAAATCGAACGAGAGATGAGGGAACTTAAAATTACAAATGAAAGAGGACGAAACCAAAGTGAACTACTTACTAATGTATTTAAAGTAAACTAAAACAGGTGCGCATAAGAGTAAGGATTAATCTAAACACAAAATGAAAGGTAAACTTGAAGAGGTATTAAAATCACTTAATAACAAACAAAATAAAATTAATGACTAAAGATGGTACCCAAGAAAGGGGTAAACAAAAACAATATCAAGAGAAAAGTGTATAAATGAACTTAAGCACAAACAAAGATGAAACAAGATTAATTAAAATGTACTTACAATCAATGTGCAACTAAACCGTAAGCGCGACTCGATAACCAAAATTTAAAATACAAAAAAAAAAAAAAGAGATAGAGAGTATGGACGAGTCGAATAAGAGAACACCTCTACTTACGAGGATGACCTGGACTAGAAAGCCCCGCGCCAAAAACAGAACTAAGACGCTCATGATGTTGTGAAATCATGGGGTAGGGGGTGAAAGTGGTGGGGATTGGAGGAGTGCGTATGTAGGAAACGGGGGTGGGGGGATGACACGGAGTTACGTAATATAACGAAGCCAGAGGGAGCAACACAAAATTAACACATAAAAATAAAGGAAATGAGCATTACATTAAATTAATTGACATTACCGGGACAGGAAATGAAAGGAAAAATCAATCAGCTAAGAAATATGCTTTGTAGGAAAATATAGGCTTACATAGAGGTAGTAATGTCTAAATATAACGACATACGAAGAAACAAAGGAATTAAGGTATGGCGAATGGACGGTGACTAACACAAAGACCATCGCTCACACACTTTTCCTAAAACAGAGGGAAGGATCAACTTGGAGGCGAAATGAGACATGGCTCCGTTACTCCAATGATACCTTGACCCAAAAAAAACAAACTCTGATACGACAATCAAATGAAAGATGCCTCGAAAGAGTGCACATCAATTTGTGACGTAATACAGAGCGCTAGAAAGCCTCGCAGAAAAATAGCATATATTTCAGACCTGAGAGATTTGAGTAAAAATAAAACCGATTGCATGAAAGGTAGGGATGACAAATAAACACAGAGGCTTCGCTAAACTAACGTAAACAAAGGCGAAGGGACTTGGGTTCATGGATCGAATTCACATCATCATAAGAAAGGGAAATTGTAAGTGAATCAAAGGAGACACAAAAATAAAATAAAGAATGGATAAACTGAAATTCAAAAATGATAGCATGCCAGATAAATCATGTGATCGAATCGTACTTACGCTTAGTTGCGTTGGGCACGGGCGAAAGCCCGACACACACGGCTGTGACCGTTTCACATGACGGTCTGAAATGGAAGGAAGCAACCTTCTCTAAAGGAACGCAGTAACCCGCTCGAGAAAAATAAGTCGTAGAACACCCCCTCTCCAGAACATAAAGGGGGCCAATGGGAGAAGCAAAGCTTAGCAACAAGTTATGCTTCAACCAATGGTAAAACTGTGTCAGTAGGGGTGAAAAGTTTCACCATCTGGTGAAACGTTTACGCAGAATTACAAAGTTTGAACGCAGTAGGTGAGACAGAGAAACGTATGTCACAATAATGCGACATGAAGGAAATGATGACAATAATAATAATAATAATAATAATAATATGACAAAAAATAATGAACCTGATAAAAACGGTTCAAAATTCCCCTGCTCTCCCAAAAAAAAGGAATTTTCCTGGCCATGGAAATTTCTTTTTCCGTACAAAGGGAGAGGCAAAAAAATTCGTAAAGGGGAAAAAATTGAATACTAAAAAAAATGGGTACTAAAGACCTCTAGGAGAATACAAAAAAAATGAACAGTTGACTAATCTGACCGTGAAATGAAGGTGGTACCCCCTTCATTGCTCGTCAACACTAGCCACTAACGTCAAAAGTACTGCGTTCAAAAAGAAATACAGTGAGTTCATATATTAAATAGTGATCATTGTTCTTGCTAGTACATGATGATGCGGATGTCGAAATCTTCAAGATGGACGTTTCCCCGAGACTGCAAATCTCTCCATCCTCTGATGAGAAAAGACAGACAAAGTTAAATCGTGATCACATTAAAAAAATACAATTGGGACACCCTGTATATAGGACCGTTCGTTGCGTCAACGAGGAATATGCAATAGTGTCATAATGTCTTCGAAAGGGAAAGTACTCTCCTTTTCAGCTGCTGAAAATAAAGCCATGCATAGATCCAGTGGAGGGTGACTGGTCCGTTAACGAGTTCCGAGAAGACCCCCAGCTGTGTTAGCCCAGGTACACAAAGGCTGCTTGTTGTTACTCGCTAACCGTCTGGATGGTTGCTAGACAATACACGACATTCTAAGAACACTTGACAATTTAAAACCAAACAAAATACATGACCTCACAATAAACATCAAAATCAAGATGACACAAAGGTGCATGATATCTCAGAACCATGACACAAAAAGTCAATTACATCAATAAATTTAAAATAAATACAAAGTTCCTACAAGGTCAAATAGGAAGTGTTGAAGGGTCCTTGTCTGTCGCCGAACAATAGGAGTTAAGCCGAGGAGCAGTACAAAAGAGGATTAGGAGTGGTTTGCAAATAGTGACCGACCAGGTATATGCTGATGGCCTCAGGCAAAGATATAGCTCGACAGAGATGTCAAATATTCACGACACACTCGCGTACGAGAAAAAGGCCACGGGTGTCTCCTGTCTTGTCACAGGAATAAATGAAAAGGAAGCACACGAATTAAGATCAGCATAGGCTCACATGCTAGGTTGGCTATTAAGGAGCTCGGGCATCCAATTAGAATAAAAGGAAAACAAAAATACAACATTATAGCGAGGCGAAATTCACAAGATCATTTGACAAATTTTTTCAACTGCGTGACGTGGGCCGAAGTCACTGAATTATCGTGATCGTCCACCAACTCCACTGAGACAGGATTTTAAAAGCGTGAAATAGTCTTGGGAGTTGACCAACGTAAGCACAGCTTACTGGAAATTTGTTTGGTAGCGTCACTCAAAGGATGTAAACGACACAAAACTTTGTCCCCAATTTGGAATTTAACATCACGACGGCCTAAGTTGTAATGCTTCGCTACTCTGGCTTTTGCTTTCCTTTGGTGACCGGTAGCGATGGCCCATTTTTGAGCAGCAGAGGTGGTGCGAGAAGGTTCGGAAAGATATTCAATATTCCATTTGAGCAGCAAGGGGTCGACAAGCGCTCGGCCTAGGAATAATTCAGCTGGAGTAGTTTGAACGGACGAATGGAAAGAGGTATTGAACCCGAGACTGAAATACTGTAGGTTCGTATCCCAGGAGGTTTGATCGGCATTGTGAAAAGCGGACATACAAGCCTTCAAGTTTTTGTGAAAACGCTCTACGTGATTTCCCTGCGGTCGATACGGTGACAAGAAAATATGTTGGATGCCCCAGTTAAATAACATAGTTTCAAAAGCTTTGGAACGGAATACAGAGGCGTTATCTGACACAAGGTACTTGGGAGGACCAAAAACTCCAAATATATATCTAGACAAGAAATGGATAGTAGTCTGAGAAGTGATATTCTTTACTGGAAATAACCAAACAAACTTCGAAAAACCATCAATGACAGTTAAAATGGCTTGATTGCCAGATTTTGATCTCACGACTGGACCAAAGTAATCAATGAAAAGGCGTTCGCCGGGACGAGTGACGATACCAGCTTGGTGGAAGCCTACACGAGTGTTCTGGGCAGGTTTAGAACGCTGGCAGGTTAAACATCTTCTGACATGAGCAAAAGCATCTACCTTAATTGAGGGCCAATAAAATTCACCGGATATCTTACGGAAAGTGCGCTGCATCCCTGCATGAGTTCCCAGTGCAGAATCATGATAATATGTCAAAAGCATATCACGTACTGCTAATGGAGCAAAAATTCTAAATTTAGAAGAGTTAGGTAGAACATAGCCAATAACATCATTTCGAACACAAAAGTTGCTTACTGCCGGATCTTTGTTTGCAATTTTTGCACGGAGGCCAGTGCAAAATGGATCCTCAGACTGGAATTTCCGGATATCCACAAAAGACCAAGGACAATGTTGCAATAGGAAAAGATTTTCTTGAAGTGGTGTACTGATAGAAACGCTCTCGATTGGAGTCCTAGGGGTCTCTTCAAACATGCGTGGCAGGCAGTCAGCTACCGGGTTCTCGCTCCCTTTTACGTGGATGATATCAAACTTAAAAGATGACAACCTCAAAATCCACCTGTTGATGCGTCCAAGCTTTTTCACGTGAGAAAGACTCCATTTCAAAGCCTCATTGTCGGTAAAAACAGTAAAGTGACGGTGTTCCAAAAAAGTCCTGAATTTTTCACATCCAAAATCCACAGCAAGACTTTCCTTCTCGAAAATTGAGTAACGCCGTTCATGTTGATTTAACATACGACTCGCGAAGGCCACTGGTGCAAATTTTCCATCCACACGCTGGCTCAAAACACTAGAAATGGCTAAATCACTGGCGTCACAATGTAAAAGGAAAGCTGATTCGAAATCAGGCATGTGCAGTACTGGTGCTGACATAAGGGCTTCTTTCAAAACATTGAAAGCTTTGTCCTGTTCTGGCCCCCACACAAATTTCACATTCTTCTTTTTGAGAGCATTTAGAGGTGCCGAAATGTCAGAGAAGTTTTTGATAAAACGAGAATAGAACGTGAACATACCCATTACTCTTCTCAAGGCCCTAACTGTGGTGGGTACAGGTAACTGCTGAATGCAATCTGCGCGCTCGGGTATGACACGGATACCATCGGCTGACAGAATGTGGCCCAGAAATTTAATTTGAGTGCAGCCCAAAGAGGTCTCTTTTGGATTGATAGTGAGACCGGCCTTCCTGAGGCGGGAGAAAACTTCCCTAAGATGAACGACATGCTCCTCAAAAGATCTGCTGTATACGACTAAATCGTCAAGATAATTAAATACAAAATTGAACTTCAGGTCTCCCAAGATGTCGTCTAGCACGCGACTGAGGACTTGCGCACCAACAACTATACCCATCGGAAGACGCTTGAAATTATATAACCCGAAAGGGGTGTTAAAAGCAGTGAAGTCGCGACTCTCAGCAACCAAAGGAATCTGATAATAGGCACTATTTAGATCAATCATCGAATACACATTGGCCCCGTGGAAATGTTGAAAAGCACTCTCAATAGTAGGCAGTAGGAAATTATCAAAGACTACCTTCTTGTTCAATTTTCGGTAGTCTACGACTAGCCGGTACTCGCCCTCTTCTTTCTTGGGAATTAAGAAAGCAGGAGACCCATAAGCTGATTTGGAAGGAACCACTACTCCCCGATCTTGCAAATCATTGATATACTTTCTCATGGCCAAGAGCTTGGGCGGATTACAAGGAAATGGAGGACTTCGAACAGGTACATTGTCGCTCAAGTCAATGTGGCATTCGTGATTTACAGAAGAACATAAATATTCTGTGAGGACATTAGAAAATTCCTCAACTAAATCATTCAGAGTGTCACGTTGCTCGGACATCAAAGTTAATGGAAGATGTACGGAAAATACAGGAGACACATCAACGTAGTTAGAAGTACATTCTTCAAAGGGAAACATTTTATCTGAGCGAAATTTGAAACAAAATGAATCGTTAATAAAATCTAACTGCATACCCGTTTTATGCATAAAGTCAATTCCTAGAATACATTGAGTGGAGAGATTGTTAACCACATGAAAAACATGTTTCCAAGAAAATCCGTGAATTTTAATGCGACATAAAATAGTTTCGGCAACGTCGATAACTGACGATCCCGCAGACAGGAACTGACATTTATTCTGTATGGGGTGTTTTTGCGAATATCGAATGCTATCTGCCACTGAATGGTGGATGAAACTTCTGGTGGCGCCTGTATCCAAAATAGCAGGTGCCGAGACATTATCGAAATTTACTGAGACTCCTGGTTGTAACACAACATCAAAATTAGATGCATTGTCAAGTTTGGATGGAGGACTGCTCCGGGAGTCGAACTCAGAACACCTCCCTATGAGTTTTCTTGGTTGGAATTACAATTCGGACAGGAACGAGTCGTGACCTCATTCATCCCACAGCCAAAACAGAATTTTCGGCGTTTTAAAGAACACATTTTAAAATGATGTCCAAGTTCATTACAGTTCCAACAAGTTATGCGACCAGAAGAAACATTGCGAGTGATTGTTGTTGGGTTGTTTGTAGTCCATTCACGGGAGGCAGCAGAAGAATTACGAGCCACAGAAGGGTTTAGATTAGAATTCCTAGAAAGGGACTCAGCACGGCGAGCAGACGGCTTAAACCGTAAGGTGTTGTCTTTTGTTCGGTCGACAGCTGGGCTAGACAGTGTTGTCTGGGGGGAGTAGGCTAACTCGGGGAAAATCGTATTATCGGCTCTTGGAGGTGGAGTATAGTTCGAACAGGCTCGTGCATTTGATTCATACTCACGGCCTTGCAATATGATGTCTTCGATGGAAAAAACGGATGTACGCCGAATGAAGTATTTATAAGTGGGATTTAAATTCCTGTATACAATTTCCAACAGATCCCTGGGATGAAAGGGTTGGGGGAGGTTTGCTGCTAACAGACGGACTGCGATTACATAATCGTCGATCATCTCCCCAGGAGCCTGAGTACGGGAGTATATTTCTTGTTTGAGAGCGAAATTGAAATCTTGTGGAGTGAAACGGTCCTTAATGCACCCAACAAATTCGTCCCATGACTTATAAAAATTTGGAGAAGTGCGATGCCACATCAGCGCTTTTCCAGACAAAAGAATAGGTAAGCAACGTACAATACTGTCGGGATTAATATCGTGACAATAACACAATTCCTCCACACGTTGGATAAAACAAAAAACTGATGAGGTATTGTTTTCCCCGGAAAACGTCAAACCCCACCTACTCACTACTGATGCAACATTTTCGTTGTGGCGAGCACTATTAACAGTACCAACAGGGGCGATGGAGCAATCTAAAAGGGTAGAGTCTATCATTAGCAGGTCCTGTGTCGTATCTTGCAATAGTGGCGTGGGCATTGTTAAGGATTCAAGGCCCATAAAATTTAACTCCTTTTTGACGGGTGGGAATTCTGACTTAGACATGACAATAGACAAGGAGAAAAGAAAAACACTTCAACTTAGTAAAATAAAGGTCACAATACCGTAATGTGTCCTATTCCAGCGTTGCGAAGTACTGTACCCGATACCTAGTTGAGGCTATCGGCTACGCCAGCAGACATTAAGCCGTAGTTGAGATTATGGGAAGAGTTATGAAAAGATAGCGCTCAGATCGAGTCAAGAGGAATGTCAAGATGACGTAGAAGGTCTAGGATTAAGAAGGCACTGACAGCAGTTAAGCAGATGGAATTATGGATGGAATTATGAAGCTTTATTAAGATCTATGTGGAACATGGTATTTAAACATCTCAAAAGAGAAGATATAACAAGCATTATATATCGTAATAATTTGAAGGAAGTCAGATAACCCTTAAGTTATTTTATAACTTAATAGCCGAGATGATGGGGGTTCGAGATTATATCTGTGACGCAAGACCACAGAGGTGGGGAGAACGTCACGTGACTGTGCCAGGGAGGTGCAGGTCAATGCAGTCTAGAGACAGTCAGTCGAGCTCTGTAAGCAGAGGAGTTGAGTACAGTTAGCAAGAGAGTCAAGTACAGCGAGCAACGCAGTCGAATTCAGAGAGCGGGCTGAGTAGGACATGCGCCGAGCGTATGGTAAGGTCGCGCAGCGAACAGCTTTTGTCACGGAAAGTGAAAGTGACAGTTTCACTTCACTAAGCAGCGAACGAAAAGTAGGTCAGTGAGCCAGGCCGACACCCGCAGTAGGCAGTGTGGAGACCGGTTACAGAACCAGCTGTACGGGCCAAGCAAGCATGAGAAGGCCGGGGTTTAGAACAGCACGGTAAAACGAGTCGGAGAACTTTATTACAAGCTGCATTTTGGAAACGCAGAACAGCATAGCAGAGCGACATGGCGAGGCCAGCTTTAGGCTGAGATTATTCTAGAACATTGCAGTAGAGACGAGCGGGTTATTTCCAATTTTATACGCAAGCATTATGATAGAAGCTGAACTTCATTACAACATTGAGTTGGAACTTATATTCTTTAATCAAATTGTGCAGGCAGATAGTTACGAGATACTGCAACTGTGAACTTCGAATGAACATAGTTTTTATTAATGACATTACGACTATGCATTTCATAACGCATTCTAAGTAACATTAACGATTTTAGGCAAATGAAATGTTGTAAGCATATGCACTTATGAACATAGGCTCGTGCATTAATGCAATTCTTTCTTATGAAGTGTTATAAAATTACCGAGTATGAACACAGCTACAGGGTGTTTCATAAATTTATACACTCTGATAAATAAATTTTATTTTATGAAAGTGAGACTTGGCAGTTATTGGAGATTGAACTTTCAACACTCAAACCGAACATTGTATGGAACAGTGGCGTAACGTAGAAGAGGAATAAGGGGTCCGCTGTTTCTATGAACTTTTTCGTGAGGATTTGGACAGTATCCGCTATGGATAACCAGAAGTTTATCATGTCGGAGTAAACGCACACAGAGACGCGATGGCACCACAGAGCGATGGATTCGATTCCTGAAGAAGAGGAGGACCAGCTGATTCACTTGGAATTTGAAGGCAATCGTCATTGCGTGGGTGGAATGATATTCACGCCGATCTTTCGAGAAATTCATTACATAAGGAAAATCGACGATCTTTGAAATTTAATAACAGCTGATTATGAGAAGGTACTGTAAGAGTTATAACTTTCTGATACGATTATTTTCATGAATACTGGGCACACATGTATATTTTTCTAATAGAAGTGATACGATTATTTAGACATGGCTTTGACTTTATATGCTTCGAATTTTGCTAGAATATGGCGTGACCATATGATATGGCAGACATCATTATACGAAATTCTCACCATTGGTTGGCTTTATCAAGCAGATGTTTGGTCTTTTAGACATTTTTCCAGCAAGGATATTTTTCATGAATAGTTTTTTTTGTGTGACGAGTATTTCGAACTCGTGATCTGCAATTGATTATCTAAATTACTTCATCAGTTCATTGCATACTAGCGAGTGTGTATTATTCATCAGTAGGGATTTTTCCATTGGATTGTTTAGAGATATTAAGATGTTATTCACTTTAGTGAATGAATATCGCTTTTATATGACAACTAGAGACTTGTTGATTCCTATCTGGTACATTCACTAATTTAGTCTTCGAGATGGGGTCTTTCGTATTTATACGATCGTATGGTGGTTACTCATCTTACACATCGTTCAGGGCACTATCATGTTAGTCGACGGGGCGAGGTCTTTCGTATTTATACGATTGTACGGTGGTTACTCATCTTACTTGCCATTGAGGGACTCATTTTTATCATCCGAGTGTACTTGAGATTGTAAGAGAATCAAACAAGGAACTACTAGTCACATATCAGTCGAATTTTTGTTAAATAAAGTAAAGATAAATGTCAGCAGGGTTACATTAGTAATTCTTGTTTGCCAATCCAATATTTTGTTGCTATACTCTTTTGAGAGTACTTTCAGTTTAACAGCTGGTACAGCTGATGCTTTTGATGATTTTTATAATTGTGTTTGATACCTTTGAGAAGGTGCCTCTGTGGCTTAGGCGGCAGCACGCCGGCCTCTCACCGCTGGGTCCGTGGTTCAAATCCCGGTCACTCCATGTGAGATCTGTGCTGGACAAAACGGAGGCAGACAGGTTTTTCTCATTCCAGCAACACTCTCCACTATCATTTCATTTCATCTGTCATTCATTTACTCATTGCCCCAGAGGAGTGCGTCAGGCCTCGGCAGCCGGCACAGTCCATATCCTCGCCGCTAGCTAGGGGCTTCATTCATTCCATTCCTGACCCGGTCGGAGACTGGAAGCAGGCTGTGGATTTTCATTTTCACCTTTGAGAAGGATTTAAAGTAATTGAATCTCGTAAGATGAATAATTAATGGTCAGATTTATTTTAAGGCAGATCAGTATTGCAGATTTTGATATGTGATTATAGCACATTGGTGTTTTTCTGTGATGTGAATTATGAGAATTGTAAGAGAATTTATGCTATTTGAAAGCAGATCTTGAATTACTAAGGTAATATTTTTTCCAATTGTTTAAGAAGTTGTCTAGATGTGATCAGAGTAATTACAGTTATTGGAGATTGTGTGCGTTGATAATTTGAAGCCAGTTATATATTTTTTGTAGATCATGCAACATGGTTAAGTGAAGTTTGTGATAGGCATTTTGTGGAAGTTGCCAAGTGATAGTTGCAATGTTGCTAATGTATTTTGAGGCAGACATGAGGTTGTCGAACCCAGTCTAGCGTAATTGTTGAGATTCATGCTGTATGTGCTGAATATTTATGGAGTTTTGTGGAATAATTGTGGTATTCAAATGTGATATTTGAAGAAGTGAGGAGATATAATGTCGTTGTGGATAGTCAGATCCAACGTGATGTCGTGAAGGCAATAATATTTTTGGCACGATAATTAAATACGAGATATAACTTGGAAGTGATAAAACTGTAAGACAACGTTCTATAACCCATATTAAACAATTTGTTAGGAAATTAAACAAATAAATAAAGTTGATAATACAAGATTTTCTGATAATAATAATTAATGAAATAATAATCTGAAATTTAAGCATATTAATGATCTGACCTGATGAAATAAAAATCAGAATGACTAGATGAAATAATAAAAATCTAAATAACCAGAAGGATAAAATTTAAATAAATTAATAAATTAAATTTTGGAATAAACCAACTAATTAAATAAATGGATGAATTAAAGATTGGATAAATAAACTGATTTAAATAAATTAATAGGTGATTGGATAGATGATGAATAACTGAATTAGAAGGTGATAATTAATTAAAGAAGCTGATGATTAATGAATTTATATGGAATAAAATAAATTTAATTGAGATATGAGTTAAAGGAATTGCAACTTGAGTTGATGAATTAAACGATTTATATCGATGATTTAAGATGATTTAATCTGAAGGAGATGATAAAATAAGAGTGTGTGAATAATTAGAAAGTATAATGAAGTGATGATAATAATTTTCATTTAAATGATTTAATGGTGATGAGTTGATGATTCTGACAGGAATATGTTGAATTTTGAGATGAGAATTAATGTGAGAAATATTTAACTTTGATGATGATGATGATCATGACCAATTAGCAGTGGATTTTCTGTAATTCACAAACAAGCAATTATTAATGACAATGTAAATAGTGTAAATTAATTATTCGGTGTTTAGGAGCATTTTACTAATATGTTCAACATTTGAATTATGCCATGCAAGCCATAAATTACGTGATATTTAAAATATGTGATTATAATGTGTATGTTTAGACAGATTAATAATTATTTTCAAATCCACATTCATGATGTTAATTTAAAGAGAAATTAGGTCTCAGGTTTCACGAATGTCAGTGACGAAAGACATAGTGCTACAGTGATCCTGAGAACCCAAGAGAACTTTAGAGATTTTTCCTGTTTCATGTGGATGAAATATTTTTTAGAAAAGAGATGGTTCGATTTTTGGACAATGACAATTTGACGTTGGCATTCGACCATGCTCTCAGGTAGGATGAATATTTAAAATGTCTGTCTGACTATCAAAGTGAAATAAATTTGTTTTTATCTTAGTTGTGATCTGATGATCGTGTGATTTTCCTTTTTCTTTCCTTGTCTTGATTAAGGCTTAACCGGAAAGGAAGTGGTTTGCTAGGAGTTCAGTTGATGGCGCCCATTTATATTTGCATTTTTTAAATTAAACTTAAGCCCGTAACGACCCTAGAGATACTTTGTCTCGTGTTACCCACTGCTTTTTCGAAATCTCAGCTGAATTTCCGACACATTCCTTATTTGACTAGAGGTTCATTTAACTCCGCTCTGTCCTGGTACTCCAGGAATGCGATGTAATAGCAGATGGGTCATCGCATCCCCAGGACGAACGGGTGCAGTACTCACTAACTTGTTGCACTGTTCACCTCGGAACTAGATTCTTTGGATGTCTTGTTCACTCGAGAAATGCTTTCACACTCCACACTTTCTTCGGGGATGGGGGAACAATTCAGTACAGGTATCTTAAACTCAGAAATACAACATTGTAATAATTGAAAAAAAAATAATATAAGTTTGGTAACCTAAAGGGGACGATTTCGCGCGAAAACCACGCTCTGTTATACCATTTGCACCGCCTTGTGCTTTTACGTTAAACAAAATAGCAGAGGCATGAGGAATACAGTGGAAGCGAAAACAACAACTTAAACAGGATCGCTAAGGAGCGGGGAAAGGATGTCTCTTTCGATGCGTGCTGGTCCCAAGATTCCGGATCGAAAGAAAGATACTTTCCAAAAAAGGAAACGAATGAATTGTTTAAAACAAATCAAAAGCGGAATTAAATTTATCTAATTGATCGAAGAACCCAGAAGCGTGTAGGTCGTGACTGCGTTACAGTACGAAGCCAAGACCGACGAAATCGAACGAGAGATGAGGGAACTTAAAATTACAAATGAAAGAGGACGAAACCAAAGTGAACTACTTACTAATGTATTTAAAGTAAACTAAAACAGGTGCGCATAAGAGTAAGGATTAATCTAAACACAAAATGAAAGGTAAACTTGAAGAGGTATTAAAATCACTTAATAACAAACAAAATAAAATTAATGACTAAAGATGGTACCCAAGAAAGGGGTACACAAAAACAATATCAAGAGAAAAGTGTATAAATGAACTTAAGCACAACCCAAGATGAAACAAGATTAATTAAAATGTACTTACAATCAATGTGCAACTAAACCGTAAGCGCGACTCGATAACCAAAATTTAAAATAAATAAAAAAAGATAGAGAGTATGGACGAGTCGAATAAGAGAACACCTCTACTTACGAGGATGACCTGGACTAGAAAGCCCCGCGCCAAAAACAGAACTAAGACGCTCATGATGTTGTGAAATCATGGGGTAGGGGGTGAAAGTGGTGGGGATTGGAGGAGTGCGTATGTAGGAAATGGGGGTGGGGGGATGACACGGAGTTACGTAATATAACGAAGCCAGAGGAAGCAACACAAAATTAACACATAAAAATAAAGGAAATGAGCATTACATTAAATTAATTGACATTACCGGGACAGGAAATGAAAGGAAAAATCAATCAGCTAAGAAATATGCTTTGTAGGAAAATATAGGCTTTCATAGAGGTAGTAATGTCTAAATATAACGACATACGAAGAAACAAAGGAATTAAGGTATGGCGAATGGACGGTGACTAACACAAAGACCATCGCTCACACACTTTTCCTAAAACAGAGGGAAGGATCAACTTGGAGGCGAAATGAGACATGGCTCCGTTACTCCAATGATACCTTGACCCAAAAAAAAAAACTCTGATACGACAATCAAATGAAAGATGCCTCGAAAGAGTGCATATCAATTTGTGACGTAATACAGAGCGCTAGAAAGCCTCGCAGAAAAATAGCATATATTTCAGACCTGAGAGATTTGAGTAAAAATAAAACCGATTGCATGAAAGGTAGGGATGACAAATAAACACAGAGGCTTCGCTAAACTAACGTAAACAAAGACGAAGGGACTTGGGTTCATGGATCGAATTCACATCATCATAAGAAAGGGAAATTGTAAGTGAATCAAAGGAGACACAAAAATAAAATAAAGAATGGATAAACTGAAATTCAAAAATGATAGCATGCCAGATAAATCAAGTGATCGAATCGTACTTACGCTTAGTTGCGTTGGGCACGGGCGAAAGCCCGACACACACGGCTGTGACCGTTTCACATGACGGTCAGAAATGGAAGGAAGCAACCTTCTCTAAAGGAACGCAGTAACGCGCTCGAGAAAAATAAGTCGTAGAACACCCCCTCTCCAGAACATAAAGGGGGCCAATGGAAGAAGCAAAGCTTAGCAACAAATTATGCTTCAACCAATGGTAAAACTGTGTCAGTAGGGGTGAAAAGTTTCCCCATCTGGTGAAACGTTTACGCAGAATTACAAAGTTTGAACGCAGTAGGTGAGACAGAGAAACGTATGTCACAATAATGCGACATGAAGGAAATGATGATAATAATAATAATATGACAAAAAATAATGAACCTGATAAAAAAGGGTTCAACATCCTGAACTAACTCCAACAGATGGCACACAGGTACTATCATTTTGGTCTTTATTTCAAATAGCATTTGCCAATAACACAATTGACTGTTACAAACTCTTTAAAATGAAAATTTACTGTATTTTCAACTTGTCATTCTTCAAATTCGATGTGTATAGAATTCCAACGGAAGGCAAATCAATTGGGTCTTGAAGGCTTTATATATAAAAACCTAACCTAGTAGCGGACATAAATTCTATCTTATTAATGTTTTACACTTTGTGGTGTTTGAAGCCATATTTTCAGTGTTGCCTTAGTAAACAAGAGTTTAGTGCTTTTCAGTCTGTCAACACGAATGTACCCAAAAGAGATGGGTTATGCCCTAATCCTGAAATAAATTACATGAGATTAATAAAACACTAGGACCCAATTAATCTCATCTAATTTATTTCAGGATTAGGGCATAACCCATCTCTTTTGGGTACATTCGTGTTGACCGACTGAAAAGCACTAAACTCTTGTAATGTTTTACATACAAAAACAAACCTAACCAGCGGCTAACGCCCGAGTCCCCCTTGCTTGTGGTAGCCTACTAACAGTAATTTTCGGCCAGGCATTAGGCCTACCTAACCTAGTAACAGACATAAATGTATATACAAAAACATTTATAGAATTAAGTTTTCATATTATGATAATAGAATAAGGTGTAAATAGTTGTCCAATAAGATTGTATCTCTTAAGATCTGTTATTATAATAAATTATAAATAATAATAGTATTAGTATTACTGTATATACCTATTAGTACTTTTGTTTTATAGATGTAAATTCTGACGTGTCCTATATCAAAAATGTATTGTATACATGTATTTGATCAAATGGAATTAATAAAACTATCTATCAAACCTAATCTGGGGTTAACGCCCCAGGCCCCCTAGCTTGTAATACTAACAGTAGCCTAATTCTACTTACATACCTGTCGCATTTTAAATCACTGCTTCCATCAGACTGCAGTACCCACTTAAATTTGCCCACAAGCACACAAAGATTCTTGATTCATGATTCTTATAGAATACATTTACACTTAAAGAACTTGACACTTTAGAACGCACTGACACTGCTGGTATGTCATTAAAACTACCATCATCTACTTTAACAAACAGGAGTTGTGTGGTAGGACGGTTGATTTGGGAAAATTGTCGAAATGGTATCAGGGTTAGTTTGAGAATTTTCATAACCACAAATTTAGGTTCGAAATGTTTAAGTTAACACATACAACTGTTTTAACTTCGAAAATTATCCCGGTGAATATTTCTTATCCACTTCTCTTTCAAAGATTTGTCTTTAGGAAATTTAAAAGTTGAAGTATCTTCAGCAGTATTAAATTTACAGCCGGGTACACAGTTAATGACAGTGAACAGACAATACTTATCACATTATGTATCATCGGAATTTATAATTGTTCACAGTGCACTACACTACTTAAGGTACACTATTACAGTAAATAACAGCTCGAAATAACTTGAGATATGCGACATTTGAACGAAATTCTCGCAGCAGACCCACAAGACAAAATCAAAACATTCATATTTCACACACACACACACAAGCATATATCAAAAAGGAACTTTTCACACAGGAGTTAAATTATACAATAAACTACCCCAGTATATAAAACTTGCCCCAAAAATAAAAACCTTCCATAGAATGTTGAAAGCTTATCTGCAGTGCCATTGTTTTTACTCTGTAGTTGAATATCTTAGCCTATAGGAGCGATGAAATCTATATTTATATTTTACTTTTCTATTTTAATTGTAATACCTAGCTGTAAGTTGTTGTATTTATAGAATTAAGTTTTCATATTATGATAATAGAGTAAGGTGTAAATAGTTGTCCAATAAGATTGTGTATCTATTAAGATCTGTTATTATAATAAGTTATAATTAGTTATAGTATTAGTATTATATACCTATTAGTACTTTTATTTTATAGATGTAAATTCTGACGTGTCCTATATCAAAAATGTATTGTATACATGTATTTGATTAAATGAAATTAATAAAAATCTATCTTAAATTTTGGTTCACCAAATGTAAACAATCCCCTACGATTTCCGCCATTTCTACGCTATCGATAGTGGCATTGCGGTCTGAGATTTTGTATTCGGTCTTACCTCATGATACCTACCACCACGGCTAGTAAACTACAGAGGTTGCCTCAATATGGAGCTCTTAGGCGAGGGGATCGCGGAGGGAAGGGAAAGGACGTGACGTCACACGTTTCCTCGTAGCGCGCGAGGCGCGTGATATGCAAGGAAAGTCAACTTTTCCACACATTATATTGTATGGATTGCAGTGGTTTAAACACGTGTTTTAAGCCCTTTTGTTTATACTCATGCCAGGCCAAAGATGTGCTGCGGCAGTTTGTCACAGTTATTATAAAGTTGGAAATGCCGTGTCGTTTTTCACGATACCTAAAGACGCATGCCTTCGCAATCAGTGGATTGCTGCATGTAAGCGAAAAGATCATTGCAACCCTCAAACAAGTAGGATATGTTCCCTACACTTTAAGAGTGAAGACTTCGAATTAGAATTCAGGGCCGAATTGCTTAATATAAAGCCAAGATTTCCAAGGAATCTAAAACCAAATGGTAAGTGAGCCCAGCTGGCCTACTCTTAATTTTTAATGACATCTGCTAGGATAATTTTAAAGCTGTTAATATTTTTGACATATTTCGTACATGGTATCAGGGGCGTATATACATTTTTTCACCTCTTTTCACAATTGCGAACCCGTGGTGGCTTACGCGATCATCCTTCTCCCCTTGACTGCATTTACAGACTGAGGATGATTATTTTAGGAAAACATCCAGGAGTTGTTCAAAAGCAAACATACACTGCTGATCCAGATTCAGATGAATATGTAGTTGCTAAAGCACTAAGAAACAAAGCTGGCATAGTGTCTGAATCAAGTAACGTGCTTCCAGAACCAACCTTAGGGAGCAATGTGCAACCCGAGTTCTTCATTGCCAATATCATGGAACAGGAGGATGGCAAGGCTTATGTTGCAGGTTATGTAGCCCACAAGTTCCAAGATAAATTTCCACAACTTGGGAACTTAACCTATGGAATGCAAATTCAACACGATTATGCATTACCAAACTGGATTAAACACTTGTCATACAGTGATATGACCGATCCCTCAGAAACTTGGCTAAACCAGTTCCGGCACATTTCAGCAAAATTCGTCACATTTCACGGAAAATACGGATTTCAACGAGGCAGGAACGTTCTAAGAAGAACGACAGATTTTGTGTCGAGAGAAGTTCCTGACGTACCGTCTGCATCTTGCATAAGAAGTGGTTATTGGAAGTCACTAACACCCACGATACTGCTACCGAGTCTAGGCGAATTTCCAAGAAATTCAAGAAGATCACAACATAAAATGTAAGTAGGCTACATTCAGTTATTTTATCACCCATTTACCAATAATTACATGAGAAAAAACTGTTCTTTGCGTACTCAACAGCTGATGTTGACAGTTTCGTTACGTTCCCCACATGGCGCGTTTGGTATCTTGTGACGTCATACGCCTTGTGAGCGCTGATTGGTGAGTGAAAATTGAGGCAACCTCTGTAGTTTATAATAAGGATATTCTACATAACAACCAGGTAGAAATAGATAACGGAATAACTATATCTAATCCAATCGATCAAACAATGGGAGTACTTCAGGGTGACCCTCTAAGCCCTCTTCTATTTAATGTCGCGACTGCTGATGTGGTATGTCTCTTACGTTCCCAGAAAGTCAAAATCATCGTATATGCCGATGATATGGTTCTGACCTCGTCGTCAAGAGAAGAGCTACAAGACAGCTTGAATCAACTTGCAATATGGGCCCAAATCAACGATCTTGAAATAAACCTTCAGAAAACGGTAGCAATGATATTCAGAAAGGGCGGAAGAACTGCCAAAGATGACATTCTTTACCTCAGAGATGAACCTTTGCTTCAAACCAGTCATTACAAATATCTAGGAATTACTTTGCAAATACAAGGGAAATTATTTACACGTCACATCAAAGATAAAATGATCTGTGCTGTCAGATCAATGAACGACATTAGTCATCTCAGGGATATGTCCCTGCAATCGGCACTGAGACTCTTTAAAGCAAAAGTTACACCAATTGCAACGTATGGATTGGATATAATATGGGTTAATTTAAGCAAAAATAACCTGAAAGACTTAGAGAAAGTGAAAACCTTATTCTTAAAAAGACTGCTTTGTTTGTCAAAATTCACCCCATCGAGACTGGCGTATGAACTAGCGGGGGAACCTTTCTTTATAGAAGAACTCCGACTGGTTCACCAACTACCATCCACAAGACAATACAACGATTTGCTACAAGAACTACTTGCAAAAAAGAAGGATATCCCAATTGATTTCTACTCCACTACGGCCATGACGTCAACAGAATGGAAGGGCACTGCCTATGATTTGAGACACACAGTGACCCGATTCGCGGTGCACGGTTTTCACCACAAGATTTGTGAGACTGAGGTGTTCCATGTGCCCAGACCAAAGTGCATTTGTAAATTGTGTCAAAAGTCATGCGATACTTACCACGCTCTCGTGTGTAGTAAAAGGTTGTCATCGCTTACAGAATTTTGTAAATAATTATTGTAATGCACATTGTGCGCACTTATCCTTAATAATACCACTGCACAGTAGCAATTGGGTAGAGATTTTACTGTGTCCACTCGCATAACGAGAAGTAGTAGTAGTAGTAGTAGTAGTAGTAGTTGTTGTGTATGTTATTGGGCGAAGAAGCTTCTGTGTCCAGCAACGCAACACAAACAACAACAACAACAACAGTAGTTGTTGTGGAAGTAGAAGAGGTAGAAGAAGAAGTATAGCTGGATTGTCACTTTTTTGTGTAGGTTAGGTATTACCACAGGGTATTGCCATTGCTATGAAGATCTTGCTGTGTTGTAAGGGTGTAAGGTGCAGTGACAGTTGTTAAAAATGGATACAGCGTTGAAGAACTTTCTGATGAAATGCAAACACATCTTTGAAGTTACAAGTGAAAACAAGGAGCCTAAAGAAAGTGACACGCAGATGAAGCAAGACGTTGAAAAAGCTAGGAATGATTTGTACCCTGCTACATATAATGAATTTTATGTGGACCCGTCCTCAAATTCTAAAGATTTAGAACCATTTGCGGAAGTTGATTGGAAATTTCCGTGTCCGAATATTGCTTTATGTTTAGTTATTATTTTGCTCCTAATTGTATTTGTGTTCCTTCCTATTGTATACTTGTTGCACTGCTTTGATCTGGTAAGTTCGCGCTGGCCCGAGGAACAGTTTCAGCGTGTCTTGACAGATCATAGCCATTCGAACCCAAGGAAGGATGGACTGCATTCATTGTTCACTGATTATCAATACCATGTTGATGGAAAACATAAACGGGTTGATATTGGCTCCTTTTCCATATCTGAGGGGATTTCTCTCCAGTGTTCGAACACTTCAGATGAAATGAAGTTTGACTGCTACCCAGAATCGGGGGCTACTGAATCGTTGTGTAAACAACGTGGCTGTTGTTGGTTGCCTAGGATGAAAGGAGATTCTGCTTATTATTCTGAAGTTACTATAGACATACCATATTGCTTTTATCCACCGAATTATGGGGGTTATAAATTTATTAACATCTCGGGGACCCCGTATGGCAAGACCGCATTTCTGCAACGTACATTTAAATCTCCATACCCTAATGATGTTACAGTGGTACGGATGGACATTTATTATGCAACTGAGAGTTGTCTTCATATCAAGGTGAGATATAGCCCAGTTCTGTACTATATTTTGTTGCAATATAGCCACTAGTAGCTTGCTTAACCATGTTTATTCAATCTTGTATTTCCATTGTGCACTCAAAAGTAGACACCCATTTTGGTTAATCAGTATTTTTCTTCCCGACAGTCGCCAAACATCGCTACCGGTACAAGGGATTGCAGTAAAGTGAAGTTGGTACCATTGCCTCATATAAGCATTATTTACAAATACAAATAATACACAAAAGTCCAATTATTTGTTTTCTCACATATTACAACGTTACGTGTGTCGTCTGGTGTAGCCTATTTTGTATCGGACATTTGACAACTACTGACGTCAATGTGTGGTTTGTTTTTGATCTTCCTGGTGCAGGAACCACCCGCCTCTTGCCAGATAAAGTTGAAAAACCATCGTATGCAGTGTTCACCTATTTTAATAATTTTACATACAGCATCACCAATGTTTTCAAAAAACACAACATTAAATTAGCCTACAAAATCAGCCACACCAACAGAAATCTATTTTTTAATTCGCACACTATCAATCATAAAAATAAATATAGTGCTTCAGGTAATAACAAATTAAGCTGTAATGACTGTGGTATTAATTACATTGGACAAACAGGGAGAAATTTTAATACAAGATTTCTTGAGCATGTTAACGCCCCCAAATACAGAAAATTTTCGGCCATGGCCTCTCATATGAGTGACATGAACCATAAATTTACCAGCATCGACAATGATCTAGTAATTTTACACTGTGCAAATAAAGGTACATTAATTAACATTTTAGAGTCCATTGAGATCAACACCGCCCAAAGAATCTTCGACAACCCCCCCCCCCCCCCCAACCTCAACAAGATTCAATTTGATTCCATTGTCTTGTTTGACACACTATCGGATTTCATCGTGTCAATAAAAACAGATAAAAATAAACCACCTTGAACCTCCATCCTCGCCTTTCTTTCCCCCCCGCCACACCTATCCCCCTACCTACTGCCCTCCCTCTCACACCAGCGCTCCTTCACCTCCCCTCCTGCCCCTCTCTCGCTCAGTTCGGCACCGGTCTCGCTAGTACGCATTCCGATCCCACCTTCAGGCCGCTTGACAACACGCAGACCTGTATCGAGCGTGTTTGAAATATCGTCTGCTACGAGTAAGTTATCTGTCTTTTCCACAATTTTGCTTTACTGTATAGTGTTTTCTTTCTCAATATTTCTAACACGTAAATTTTCGTTGACTTTTTCTTTTTGTTTTATTTCTTAGTTACTCTCACGACGACTTGTCACCTCGAGAGAGAACTCCCCAACTCGGAAGCACCAATGATATTTTCGAATGGCCCCCTCTAAAGCCCCATATTCAAGAGACACATTTCTAGCTTGGCCTGTCCTTCTTTCGGATCTTTGGTGAAGTATTTGATTTACTCAATAATCAGTTGTCGCACCTCCAGCAGGAGATTACAAACATCTAGACCCGCAATGATACCAGCAGTTGTCAACAGACCATTTTAAATTTAGTGGAGTGTTTTTATATATTAAAAAAATATATATATATATACTGTATATTTAAAAAAACATTGGACCATATCTAATATTTTCAGGGCCATAAGGACCCAATGTGAACATGCTAAATCACATTTACCAACATGAACTTCCAGTGATCAAATTTTAATGTGTTATTTTTAATGTGTTTTTTATCTTATGTGTTTGTACTAGTTCTATGTTCCCCCGTTTTTGGATATGTCTGTTGCACCACATCATTCCTCATTTGTTTTCGCTGTCGCTTTAATCCATTTCATTTATTCATTTCACGTTAGATTCATATTTTTTAGGATAGGCCTATTTTTAATGATAATGACAAGTGTTTTTCTCGATGAATGGCTAATGAAGGGGTTAATATAAACCCCGAAACATGTACCATATGGGTATAATGTAACCCATTGTGTTTTAATTATAAAACGTATTGATCAGGCGGAGTCTCTTTTCCTTTTAATATATTTAACTAACAATCAATATGGAACCATGACTGAACCAAATAGTATTAGCCTTAATTGGTATATCCTTGTTCCATACTAATCCCTGTACCTGTTGGTAGAAAGCACTCCCGAGTTGTATTCTTCTGCTAATTTCCAAATGTAGTCTTCCATCTTCAGTCAGTTTACTTCCCAAGTATTTGAAGTGTTTCACCCCTTCCAATTCCTTATCTCCGACTTTGATTACTCCTTTTCCTTCTTTCTTACCTCTACTCATCACCACTGTTTTACTCTTCTCCACATTTATCTTCAATCCCCATTGCTCAACCTCTTCATTTATTACGTCTAACTGTTCTTGTACCTCTATCTCATCCTCGCCCCAGATCACGTCGTCGTCTGCAAACAACATTAGCTTCATCTTTGCCCTACTGTAGTCTTTCATTGCTGCCTTCATGATGTCATCCATCACCATTAAGAACACTTCCTTGCTTTAGTCCAGTGTCAATTTTAAACTATTCTGATGTCCCGACTCTAGTCTTCACACTACTGTAGCAATCCATGCACATTCCTTTTATCATGTCTCTCAGTTCCTTGCCTATCCCCCTATTTGTTTAAGCTTTCCCAAACTTTTGTTCTAGGGATGCTATCATAGGCCTTGATATGAGGTTTAAAGCTGACCCCATGGTGTTGGGGTAGCGCGCCTGCCTCTCACCCGGAGGCCCCGGGTTCGATTGCCTACTCCGTCAGGGATTTTAGAAACTGACGTGAGGGCTGGAACGGGGTGCACTCAGCCTCGAGAGGACAATTGAGTAGCTGTCTGACAGTGAGGCAGCGCCCCAGTCATGAAAACCAAGATTAATGGCCGAGGGTACCCAATTGCTGACCATTTGTCACCCCAATATCTGCAGGCCAAATGGCTGGGCAGCAGTCGCTTGGTAGACCTAGGCCCTTCAGGGGCTGAAGTGCCAGGGGTTATTTATATTTATGAGGTTTAAAACTGTGTGTGGTCGTATGTGGATGCTGTCACATGTGTTGAAATTCAACGATTTGCGAAGTTTGATGGTGAGTTGCGAATGTTTGTAAATTACTTTTAGTTGTTCAAATTAATTGAAAGTTTACTCTTCACTTCCCTAAAACCATGGTGAAGGCAAAACCATTTCTTTATACTAAGTTAGACGATTGCCGGGCGATACCATTGGCCATTACTGGGTTAGACAACGGTCCGGGCAAACCATTGATCATTACTGGGTTAGACGACTGTCTGGCAAAACCATTAGCCGCTACTGGGTTAGGCGACTGTCTGGACGAAACCATTAGTCGCTACTGGGTTAGACGACTGTCTGGACGAAACCATTAGTCGCTACTGGGTTAGATTACTGTCTGGACGAAACCATTCGTCGCTACTGGGTTAGACGACTGTCTGGGCGAAACCATTGGTCGCTACTGGGTTAGACGACTGTCTGGACGAAACCATTGGTCGCTACTGGGTTAGAAGACTGTCTGGACGAAACCATTAGTCGCTACTGGGTTAGATTACTGTCTGGACGAAACCATTAGTCGCTACTGGGTTAGATTACTGTCTGGACGAAACCATTAGCCGCTACTGGGTTAGACGACTGTCTGGACGAAACCATTAGTCGCTACTGGGTTAGACGACTGTCTGGACGAAACCATTAGTCGCTACTGGGTTAGACGACTGTCTGGACGAAATCATTAGTCGCTACTGGGTTAGATCACTGTCTGGACCAAACCATTAGTCGCTACTGGGTTAGATGACTGTCTGGACGAAACCATTAGTCGCTACTGGGTTAGACGACTGTCTGGACGAAACCATTAGTCGCTACTGGGTTAGATTACTGTCTGGACTAAACCGTTAGTCGCTACTAGGTTAGATTACTGTCTGGACGAAACCATTAGTCGCTACTGGGTTAGATCACTGTCTGGACCAAACCATTAGTCGCTACTGGGTTAGATGACTGTCTGGACGAAACCATTAGTCGCTACTAGGTTAGATTACTGTCTGGACAAAACCATTAGTCCCTACTGGGTTAGATCACTGTCTGGACCAAACCATTAGCCGCTACTGGGTTAGACGACTGTCTGGACGAAACCATTAGTCTCTACTAGGTTAGATTACTGTCTGGACGAAACCATTAGTCGCTACTGGGTTAGATCACTGTCTGGACCAAACCATTAGCCGCTACTGGGTTAGACGACTGTCTGGACGAAACCATTAGTCTCTACTGGGTTAGACGACTGTCTGGACGAAACCATTAGTCGCTACTGGGTTAGATCACTGTCTGGACCAAACCATTAGTCGCTACTGGGTTAGATCACTGTCTGGACCAAACCATTAGTTGCTACTGGGTTAGATGTCTGTCTGGACGAAAATTATTGGTGTTTTTTTCACTAGTAGGGGATTGTCATGTTTGTTTTTGTAAGTAACGCCTTGTAAACACACAGAATCCATGTAAGCATCGCGATATGTTGTTTTTGAGTGACAATTGACTGTATATTGGTACAAAAATGAAACTCTATAGTGTGCACGATTGCTTTCAATACAATAATTTACATGTTCCTAATGATAAGTAAAAATGATCCTTCATAAATGGGACAAATGCTTCTTTAGCTTGTGACTGACAGTATGGGCGGGCCACCCTGTGCATGCTTTTGTGAGTGGCCATGTTTATCTGCAAATACATATACTGAGTTATTTCATAGTGGGAAGGATTGTTTATACAGTACTTTTATTGCATTATATTTACAGTTTGTTGATCCCAGTGTGGCACGTTTTGAGCCACCTTATCCTAAAGTACCGGTACTTCATGTGGATAAAGGCACATCAGAGCCTGACTATAGTGTGGAACTGGATGAGCAGAAAGTGGGCTTCAAGGTCATACGCAAGAGTACCAATCTTACCATGTGAGCATTTTTGTATTGGAATATCTTGTATTTTAGGCTAATTAGGTATGACGATTTAATTTCAAGTTAAACCTGGTAGCTTAACATCTCCTGAAGTTGGGTATCCGTATCCTGTTTGTAGTATTGCTGTGAGGTGCATTATGTCGGAGCCTGATTCCAGTGGTATTTTTGTCTTAGGAAGCTGCTCTGAATATTATTCCAAATGTTGAACATCTGGTTAAGAATAAGGTGATGAAAACATTACAGTATATTGCAATAACTGATTTGAGAAACTTTGTGAGTTAATTTTGGTTCCGTATTTAACTTATGAACAAATATAATAGTTGATCAGGCAGAACTATTAGCCTCTGTTTGTTCATAAATAATAACTGATTTAGAAAACCAAATACAGTCTTTCTCTAAATGTGCAAACATGTGTTGCACCTTGATAATTTTTCATCACTATCACTTACTCCAATATATAAATGCATTTTGACGCTCGGGTTGATAATTGAGTGACAGAATTGACCTACGTTAATCCATTTAAAAAAGAAATTGGCTAATGAATATGGTGGCCTACTTGACCTGACATTTTTTCATATATGAGAACCGTTGTCATAAAATTCACTAGGCATGTGCATTTATGGTGCTTAATATGTTTTTGGTGTAGAAAATGACTGACATTTCTTATTACTAAAATAATAATGAGAGCTCAAATGTGGTGCTTGTTAAGCTCCAAGCCAAGTTCAGTAACAATTGATATACTGTTTGAACAGTAGAACAACTCTGTTGTTTAAATAGCTGGTGAAACAGGGCTTAAGATGGATAAAATATGAACAATTAAAAATGTACTGTATATAGCAAAAAAACAATACAACAAACCTTCTTACCATTTAATATGATTTGAAAAATGCAAACCATATGTAATTTTAACTAAGTTTTATCAATATCGTATATCTGGGCCAAACTATTATTGCAGTATAAATCACCAGCAAGCAAATGCTGGGACAGTTCCTGTCAATGGGTCCATGGCCGATTTCCTTCCAGAATTTCTTCCCTGGCCCAACCGGGAAGGAAAATAGGTGACCATTGGCTGCATTAATAAAATTATTAAGTTAAAGGGAAATTGAATTTTCAGCTTTAGTACAAAAATGGAATAATAAAACATTACTTTGGTTTTGTTATTTTAATATATATCTACAAATAGTGGGAAAGTGAGTGTGGGGGACAATGCCCACCATCAGCACACCACATGTCCTTAAAGGTCTTGTACACTATTCTTGAAATGTTAATATTTGAGCGAGTTCTATTCATCCTGGTACTAAGTTGTCTACAATGGTTTTGTTATTGTGGATAAAATAATCATGTTTATTGAACACGTTTGATGTTAATAACTGAGCCGTTGAGAGCCCAAGTGGTGTAACTCCTCTCGGAATTACAGGAAAGTCTAAACCTTATGATCAGCAGCCATAGCTCAGGGCCAGTGTGTGTGAAGCATTGGAAGTGAGCATTGCGTCTGTCAGCCACAAAGGTTAGACTTGCTTGTTATTCCGAGAGGAGTTACACCACTTGGGCTTTCAACGGCTCAACTGCTGTCAGCATGGATCAATCCTGGCTGGTGGACGAGTTTGGAAAGGTAGATAGATAGCTTTATTTTGTCTGGCAAGATTAGGGCCATTGGGCCCTCTCTTCCATCTAACCAGATTTTACAATTAATACATTATTACATTATTTGCAGAACTTAACAATGGTACTTAAATCTAACAGGAATACATTTCAGATCCGATCACAATACATATAATGGCAGGTAAGCATGGCGTAAGAAAAATTATTTCAATTAGTTAATTATTGCTAAAGTAAGAAAATAATAGGGAAATACATCATCATCATCATCATCATTTCCCTTTATCCAGCTCCAGCCGGGTCGGGGTATTTATGGCACTTCTCCACTTTCCTCTTTCCTTCCACAATTCTTCTTCCACGATCTTGTCCCAGTCCAGATTTCTTTTTCTCACGCTGTTCTTCACTGAATCGATCCACCTTGTTCTAGGTCTTCCTCTTGCTCTCTTACCCTTGCACTTTGCCTCCAGCATCTGTCTTGGTATTCTATTTTCCTCCATCCTCTCTACATGTCCAAACCACCTTAGTTTATTCTTCTCAATTCTCTCATTTAGTTTTCCCATCCCAACTTCCTTCCTAACATCTTCATTCCTCACTCTGTCTTACCTATCTTACTTCTTAGGAATTTCATTTCACTGGCTTGGATTCTACTCTCTTGCCTGCTTGTCAGGGTCCAAGTCTCAGCTGCATAAGTTAATATGGGTACATAGTACATTTTATACATTACCTCCTTGCTTTTCCTTGGTACTTCCTTATCCCAAACAAGTTTCCTTACACTTTGATAGAATGCATTGCTCTGCTGTACTCTCCTGCCAATCTCCATGTCCAACCTACCAGTTTGCATCAATTCACTTCCTAGGTATTTGAACGTGTCCACAATTTCCAAACTCTGACTTCCAATTTTCACAGTGCCCTTTCCTTGTCTTTCCCCTCTTGTCATCACCATAGTCTTGCTTTTCTCTATACTGATTTTCAGGCCGTACTTCTGAATATTTTCGTTCAGTGCATCTAGTTGTTTTTGCACTTCTTCGGTGTTCCTTCCCCAGACCACAATATCGTCTGCAAATAACAGGGAAATACAAACTCTAATAAAACAGAAACTAATGATGATGTGATGATGTTGATGATGATTATAAGCATCATGGATGAGTTATTACTATAGCCTAATATTGATTTTGCAATGTGCATTTAAAAGGATGTAAGAAAACATTTAGGTATCTAAACAGAAAATAAATAAAATGTAAATTAGAAACACTAATATAACTCAGCATAAGGATTCAAATATTTGATGTGTTGAGTTCAGCTTTCATTTCTTTTGTGATATGTACAGCTGGCATTGCTGCCTGAAGTTGGACGGGGTTGCTCCTCTGACAGAGCGCGGCAAGTCGTGCAGTAGAAACTATGAAGGAGTTAGTGTAGCGTACCGTGCGTTGTATAGGTATGAGCATGAGTGAAGGTACTCAAGTCCTGTGTAGAATACTCTGTACTTTCTTTGTCAGATAGGTGCAAAAGGCAGGGGGAAAAATTGTCAATACTAGGTAATGATTTAAAAAATCCTAAATACATCAGATGAACTCTCATACTTTTCTGTGATCTGATTTCCTCATGCAAGCAGTTTGAGAGATTTGTCTACAGAGTTTGGAGATAGCCTTGTGCTGCTCCTTGGTGAGCATAGTTACTGTGGCCGATTAAAAATCTAAATATCTCGATTATTATTTTAGTCATGTGGGAAATATGGGGGAAAAATGTTCCCATATATTTTCTTTTTCTGACAAGACTAGTATTAGCAAATTTATGCCTTGATCTTCCGGTAAACCCCAGTTCATTCGGTGATTTTTAAATCTTATGTATTACATCCTGCTCCTGGATGGTTAGACTCAAAACATGAAGTTTGGTTGAAATATATTCAACTATGAAACGGGTAAACAGACAGACATGAACTCTAGACTACTCACATGGTCTTGAGTTAACCTCAAACCTATAAATATTACCGATTGACTGCGTGGTTCAGCGGTAACGTTCTCGCTTGCAGGTTCTTATCCTGGCGCAGTCAGCTGGCATTTGAGGGTGCACAAAATCGAGGGAGCCGTGTCAGTAGATTTACTGGCACGTTAAAGATCCCCTTCGGGGCAACATTCTGGCACCCCGGCATCTCTAAAAGCCAGAGTAGTTAATAAGGGACATAAAACCAATAACATTTTAATCTATAAATATTACCCAAGAATTGCACAAATCAACAGCACTGCAACTCATATGATGTCAAATTGTCAAAGAACTTTTGTATCACATTTAATGATTACAAGACGGAAGTTAATTAAATCTCGGCCACAGGTCACCCAACACAATTTGGGTTGTGCTTGCTACGGTAATGAAATGTTGAATTTAGAGAATGGATCACCTAAAGATCTACTGCAGGTAGCAAAGGGCATATGATCGTTGTGTGGTTGTAGAAGAGTTGTTAGTTAAATATAATTTAAGAATACTATGATGTTCTGCTAATAGATCTAGGAGCCAAATTCAAACCTCTTTCAGCATGCATGGGACTTTGGTCCACAGTTTGGTCTTGGTTGAATTTTCAATCCAGGAAACCATTACAAGTGATAGAAACGTGACATGTGCCCCCATGATGTAGCAATGCTCTTTAATTGTGCACCATGATCGCGATGGAAAGCTGCAGCAAGTCCGGAGATCGAATCCTGCAGCTATCCTGAGTGTGGTTTATTCCGGGGTTTCCACACTCCATCCAAGTAAATGTCGGGATAGTACCTTCCTTTATTACAGATGTACGCACTATTACAGTCATCACAGAAACATGGGTTATCAGACAAGTACACGGGAGTGATTACCTAAAATGAATTAACAAATAAATACAGTGAAAGCTCTCTATAATGGACACCCTTGGGATGGGTGAAGGGTGTTCTGTAGGTGGCAACCACTACCGGTTCACTGTACATCACTACATGACTTCACTTCAAGTTTGGCTTTATTTTGAGTACCATATTTAAAGTTCTGAAGCATGGTCAAGTTACGTTTGGTGGAAGAATGTGAATGTGAGGATGCGATGCCACATTGTCAAGGAATAAGAGAACTTTTCTTGACTGTCATATCATTTCTCTATCTGATTGACCCAACCACTATGTGAGTCTTTCCATATCAAAGATGGACATCCGTCTCGAACACATTTTTTCAGGAGAGCCAATTTATTGTTTCATATAACTTATTATGCAGTAAATATTTTTCAGAACCTTTTACACCTAAATTAGCCTTACCCACGCAGAATCACTTGTAAAAACCTGTTATCAATATTACCTCACATTAAATGTTTCAATTTTATTGTTGAAAATCAAGATGACCGTGTTTGTTTGGGAATTTGCTGTTTGTCCGTGTTTGATTGGAAAATAGCAACAGAAGTCCGTTTTTGAATCAAACATGTTTATAGTGTTTTAATAAAAAATGGACATTATTATAAAATTTGATCATTACTGCTAAATTACAAAGGCTAATAAGAAAATGTAATGCTTCAAACAGAATGCACACTCTTAAGAATACAAATGACATATAACTAAATTTGTTATTTGGTTTTAATGAATAGGCATAAAACAATTCATAAAATGAAATCAAAGTTAGTTACAAGTGCGGTATATCAATATTCATGAGGTGTCTCCATGAAATCAATCCTGAAAACTAAGTCAAAATTGAAAAACATAGGTTTAATGTTTAACAATTATTGCCATGGCCACAATCTCCACTTGGTCAGCAAACTGTGGATCACTAAGGCACTCACACTCGCCACTAAGTTCATCGCTATGAGGTTTTCTCCTTGCTGTTAAGTACTTCCGTGTACCACTTCAGATTTTCTACATCTTGCCAAGCTGTACCAAAATGCTTTTGAAGAAGTTTGTTCACATCCTGCAGTTTGTCTTTTTTCACAGTGATTCAGAGACCAATCTCACCAAGTTGTATGTAATGGAAATATTTTCCTTTCTTTGTATTGGCTTTGCTGTACCAGTTTCCAAGTTATATGCAAGTTCACCATGGAAAAGAATGTTCCCTTTCCTAGTTTTACGGAGTATAATTTTCTCGCACTGAGAGATCTTGAAGTGTAACTGTGCAGCTGACTTGACTGACTCTTGAGCTGCAAGTTTCCAATTTAATTGTTTCCAATCCTGCCCTACCACCTTCACTTTCCCATGTTCAGAAAAAACAGTGTGGTATTCTGCAACATTTAAAATAGTTTTCATCTTTTTCAACCTTTTCTCAATCATTCCGAAAACACGGTCAGCAGGCAAAAAGGAATGACCAGTAACGGGAAAAACTAGTTCCATTTGTGTGATACCTGTGGGTGCATGATCACACAACCACTTTCCACACATAGTAAGAACGTTAATGTTCTTGTTTTGGCCAGCGCACCCATCAGCAACAAGTTGTAAACTCTTATAATCTGTCAGATTGAGACAATTCAACTCATTAAATACAACTGATGCAACTTCATTAGATGATTTCTTGCACTCATCTTCAGTCCAATTGTATATTGAAACATTATCAGGGTTCAGGGAATCATTTGACTGGTTTGATGACAACAATGAGGAAATTCTGTCTCTCATCAATGCCAAAAGGAATGCCTATCTTGCCCATCTTCAAGACCCAACTTCCAACACAAAGAGAGATAAACTACTGGAACTCAAGGGTAAATGCCAGACGCAGATAAGGCAGATTAAAAATACTTGGTGGCAACAGAAGGCTCAGGAACTGCAGAGACTATCGGATGCTCGAGACTTGAGGAACTTCTATGCCGTACTCAAGGAAATATATGGACCACCTCGCTCATCATCGGGTACACTGAAAAGCGCTGATAATTCTACTACCTTTACTGATAGTCAAGAAATCTTGGAACGCTGGAAGGAGCACTTCTCCAATCTCCTAAATCGTCCATCAGAAGCTGCTGAAGACTTCCTCTGTGATGTGCCGCAACAACCTGAACAACTGTGGTTGGCAGTACCTCCTACTTATCATGAATTCAGTGCAGCTCTCACCCAATTGAAACCCAGAAAAGCACCTGGCCCAGATAACATCCCTCTGGAACTAATTCAAGCCGGAGGTCATTCCCTCAAAACAAGAATTTTCATCCTTATCCTCAGAATTTGGGAATCAAGAAAGGTACCTGGAGACCTAAAGAATGCCACTATCGTCACTATCTTTAAAAAGGGTGATCGCAGTGTTTGTGGCAACTACCGTGGTATATCACTGCTATCAATTGTGGGGAAGATTCTTGCAAGAATTCTACTTAACCGCCTCAAGGTTATCTCTGAGAATATCCTCCCAGAGTCGCAATGCGGATTTAGAACTTCCAGAAGCACAATTGACTTGATTTTCTGTGTGAGACAGCTACAAGAAAAATGTAGAGAACAACAGAATCCACTCTTCTTAGTCTTTTATGACTTGGAAAAGGCATTTGATTCGGTTCCAAGACCAGCCATGTGGGCAGTGCTGAAGCGGTTTGGTTGCCCTCAGAGTTTTGTAGATCTAATCAAGGCTCTCCATGATGGCATGACAGGTCAGGTTTGCCATCAGAATAAGATGTCCGATGAATTTCCCATTACCCATGGACTGAAACAAGGATGTGTACTGGCTCCAACGCTTTTTGCGCTGTACTTGGCTGCAATGCTTTATGATTCACCCACAAACATCCCAGGTGTGGAGGTCAAGTATCGTTTTGATGGAGGGCTTTTCAACCTAACTCGTCTCCGCTCCTTGAGGAAAACTCAGGTTACTAAGGTTACTAACATGTTGTATGCAGATGATGCTGCGTCACCAACTCTCACACCAGAAGAGCTGCAAGTGTCAGTTAATTGTTAGAAAAGTGCATGTGATCGCTTTGGTCTTACCATAAATGTCAATAAGACTAAAGTCTTGGCACAACCTTCACCAGGCACACCTCTTCCTCAGTTCAATATCTCGATCTCAAATTTGCCATTAGAACAGGTTGACCACTTCTCGTACCTGGGCAGTACCATTTCTGTGAGCTGTACCTGTGAGCAGGATGTGGATAAGAGAATTGGCGCAGCCCACGCAGCTTATGGACGATTAGCGCACCGGGTCTTCATGAATAAAGATCTGTCTATGAGTACAAAGCTTATGGTGTACAAAGCAGTAGTCATTTCTACATTGTTGTATGGTTGTGAAACGTGGACCCTTTACCGACGTGATCTTAGGAAGCTTGAGCGTTTCCACCTACAAAAACTTCGATCAATCCTGAGGATTAAATGGGAAGACCACATTACCTATATTGCTGTTCTGGAAAAGGCTCAAATCAACAGCATAGAATCATCCATAATAGGTCACCAATTTAGATGGATTGGTCATGTCCGTCGGATGGATGATGTGAGATTACCTCGTCAAATGCTGTATGGTGAGTTATGCTATGGCACCAGACCTCATGGTGGTCCTAAGAGGTGCTACAAGGACCAATTTAAGCAGACCCTGAAATTGACAGGTCTTGATTCACAAACCTGGGACATGCTGGCTGAAGACCGCTCAACTTGGCGCTGTACCATCTCGGATACTGTAAAGACGTTTGAAAGGGATCGACGCATACATGAAGAGGCCAAGCGTCAAGCTAGGAAACTTCGAGCAGCCCAACCACGTCCTCCTCCAGCAATACTATGCGACTTGTGTGGTCGCTTGTTCCATGCCAGGATTGGACTCTTTAGTCACCGTAAACACATCCACAAACTGGACTGAAGGAAGAAGATGTATACTCGGATTCGAGTTAAAGCCGATGATGATATTGAAACATTATCAGGGTTCAGGGAATCACTTGACACACCTTTCGTGACAGACAAATTGTAGCAATACAATTGCCTACTATAGTCTGTAGATTGGTCACTAAGTTTTCGAAGAACAAGGTTCTTTTGACAGTCATACGAAATCAAGAATCAGTCATCGTCTTTAGTTTTCAAGTGTTGAAAAAAGCTGTTTGCTTGTTTTATATGAATTATTTTCTCAGTCTCCAGTTGTTTCTTCCTATCAATGTCTTCTTTAGCCTCCTCTATCTTGACATCAAGTTGCAAGCAAGTGCTACATTCATCTACAGTAAGTAGGTTTGGAAAATCCTATGTTGAATTTAGTGCTAAAAATTCTGTAAAAGAAAGACTTCTTAACCTGTAAGTCTGGCTGCCCTTCTGAAACTTTCTCTTCATTATAGACTTTCAAAAGTTTTCCAATACTTAGATCAGATGAAAGATAGATCCTAGCACTCTTTACTCTATGCTTAGTAATTTTGAGGACTTTTAGAAAAGTATCTCGACAGACAGATGTGTAGTTACCAGCTTGGTTTCGAATGGTATACGTGTATGTGAAGCCCTTAGGCTTCCGCATGCATCCTGTATTCACCTTCCTAGGAACGTTACCTCTCACATACTTCAATATGAATGCATCCTACTTCCCTTTATCAGGGATTGCATAAAAGGAGTCGTGGAACTCTTTAATGTCCTTCATCGTGAGCAACCTACATTGGAATCCCCTTCGGTGGCTGCATGTGGATATGAAGGCGGACCTTTAGCTGAATACCTGCAGAAAAGATATAAAGGCATTACCAACTACGGTTCTAATGTAAATATACTAAACGAAAGTACAATAATTCTGTGCACTATGTTGTAAGCTGTACAGAAAGACAGTCAGTAATAGCTTACCTTTGCTTCTTTAGAATATTACGTTTCCAGTTTGCTGGGTCCGATGTGGAAATCCGTGCCTTATCTGGAGCTGCTTCTTCTATTGAAGATTCCATTTTTAATTAATTGCTACTAAAACTGAATCGTTTGAGCAGAATGTTTACATAGAAACAAGCTAAGAAAATCTAGTACGTCCATAGACATCAAAACAAAGCATAATAGTGGCTGCCATGACAGTTTTAGCCGGTCACATGATGAAGTCCAGATATCTGATTGGTTTATAATCAAGTGTCCGCTTTTGATTGAAACTATACTGTCGTATGTCCACTTTTTGTTTGAACTACTGCTAGTTAACATTCATTTATTTGTATATACCGTATATACCCGAATGTAAGACGACCCCGAATATAAGACGAGGCCTAGTTATCAACTGCCTCTTACAGATTTTTTCAAAAAAATAGTCACTAACTCATAACTTGCACAATATATGCCCTCAAGGTCGTGCTTTCATTTTTATAACGTCTCGTGTTATTGGAAATCCCTCTGCCCGCTTTTCCAAGACATACTCTATAATTTCTTTGTTCAAGAATGGGAGACGTTATTAAATTAAGATACGTTGATCACTCAATTACTGCTCGTAAAACTGACTGGTCGTTCTTGTAAAGGTTGTTTTAAAACATATTTCCGTATGCTTTCGAACATATAATTTATCTGCTTAAAATGACGTGTATGCGTAAATCCTAACCTCAAAATGTACGCTATTCGTATATGCATGGTAATTCAACATAACAAACCATATTTTAATCTTCATTAACGCAATGATTTGTTGCGAGTTACAAGATGCCAACACCACATACTACTTTGCAAATAATAATAATAATAATAATAATTTTTTTAATACCCTGAATATAAGACGACCCCGAATTTTTATAACACAAAAAGTGGGAAAAAACCTCGTCTTACATTCGGGTATATACGGTATGTCCGGATTTGAAGCAAGTAATTAGCACCATTGGATTCAGCATACAGCTTTCTACAAGAATCAACTCACAACTCAATTTCCACCATCCGGTCCGTCCTTGATATGGAAAGACTCGTGTCATGATTTATCTTGTCATCCATGCCTCTGTTGATTTCCAGTTAACGAGCTTCTCGAAACATTGTGGCTTCACTGCTTTGCCTATGACAAGAGGTTTCTCACATTCTCCACATGCACTTGCACATGTTGTTGAGTCTTCAGGCTTTTGACTGGTTTGATGCAGCTCTGTCCTGAGCTAATCGTTCCATCTCTACATAGCTACCACACCCTACATCCGAGGCAATCTGTTTAATATATTCTAACCTTGATCTACCACTACAGTTCTTGTCCTCGACCCAGTGGCGGATCCAGGCCTTGCGGGGCCCTGGCCGATATAAGGTAGGGCCCACGACAATAGGAAATAAAAAATATCAAATTGAATGGAAAATAGATTTGTAATAATAATAAAATAAAGAATAGTTACAATATTTTGATTACACTACGGTACATTTTTTTAATAATATGAAAGAAACCTTAAGGTCCCCTTGAAGAAGATTATGTAAACTATGATATATTAAAATATTACTTTGCAACTATTTTTCCGGCTGAAGTCTTCTATCATTTCACTTAAATCTAAACCTGCTGAACGGTCATGGGAGGTCATAGCTGCACTGAAAAAAGAAAATGAATTATAAATTAGTTTGGAAAGTTTGAAAGTATAATTACATGGTCAACTTATAAGAAGAAATCTCTCTCGATGAATGCCAAATTCAAACATTATGGTTCAGTAGTTAAACCTGAAGCAACTTATGCAAGTGAAACCCTGTTTAAGATGAATACCAAAGCAACAACAGATAAAATCCAAAAAATAGACAGAAGGATCATCAGGACAATTATCAATAAAAAACATCAAGTAAATGGACAATGGAGACTGCTGCCTAATGAAATAGTCTATCGGGAAAATGAATCAATTGTGGATACAATGCGAAAAAGGAGACTTGCTTTTTTCAGCCACATAGTAAGACTACCAGACACCAGACTACTGAAACAATTATTCAATTTCTTTTGGAAAAGTAAAACCAAGAACAACTGGTTCGTTGAGGTCCAGAATGATTTAGACGAGCTAAATATTACAATGGAACAAATTGCAGAGAGAAAAGAGAAGAGGATTCTGAGAAGTAGGGATACAAGATTGAAATTAAAAACAGTCAAACGAAAACAGTACACCATTACAAATGAAGAGAGGGCGGCCAGGTCGGAGAGATTAAAGAAGCTCTGGGAGAAGAGGAAGTTGAGAAGCCATTACAACTCTAATATTGTAAAGACTGTAGTGTATATGGATTGATTTAAGTGCTCCAATGTGGGCGTAAACTATGTAAATAATAATAAATATAAAACAATCCATGGCGCGGGGCGCTGGGTGGTCGCCCTCCCCTAAATCCGCCCCTGCTTCAACCCTTCCTTCCATAACTAAGCTTGCTATTCCTACCAACCTATCTCTGCTCTTCATCACCAGTGGCCAGAAACATCTCTCCTCTCACACTAAACTTAATACCTCATTGTTTGTTACTCTATCTACCCATCTGATCTTCATTCTCCTGTAACACCACATTTCAAATGCTTCTATTCTCCTTTTTTCTGCTGCACCGGGTGCAGATGACCGCACTGTTCCACATCTTAAAGCAACAATGACTGACTAACTCTGCTATGCCAACAGTCCAAGTTTCACTTCCATAGAGTGCCATGCACATAACAACACAGGAAGACATTCCTTAGAATCTTTTCCTTTGAAACATCAAGTTTTGTAAGACGAACGCGCTGTAAAACAGACCTGTTTTGTCTGTTATAAAATATATTCCGGCAAATAGTCGTCAGATGGAAGGTAATTTTTTGTTCACAGCTTGCAACAATATCCATATTTAACACTGGAAGATTCTCTGCAAATTGCTGCTGCTTTCTGAATCTCTTGAGACAACTGTTCGAGGCTTTGAAAACAATGATGCCTATTTGTACCTTGGCCTGTACGATAGGTCCCGACAGTGGGACTGCTCTGCCACTGTCGTATCAATAACAGCACCAATACTACTTTGTAACTGCTTGATTCGCTGCCTATTAACATTAAGTCGCCATCCTTTATTCAGCTCCTCCTTTTCTTTCACAATTTCTGGTGCCTTTGTCTTCCAAATCGTTCACACTACAGATAGTTCCCGCACACCACATTCATCATGTTGGTGTAATCTATGATGTCTACTTTCTCTTTTAAAGTTAAACATTTATGAGCAATCAATTCAGACACACTCACTTGATACTGTAACACACAGGTTCGACAATAGATTTATTTTTAAAACTGACCCAGACAGTGAAAGTATGAATTCCTGGGCCCCAATCATTTCAAGTCCAAGGGTGTCCGCTTAAGAGAGATCAATTACTTATATACTTAATGGGGGTTTGATCCTGCACCTAAAAGGGGGTGTGTGCCATAGAGGAGAGTATGTTCAGAGAGGTTTCACTGTGTGCACCATAGAGGAGAGTATGTTCAGAGAGGTTTCACTGTGTGCACCATAAAGGAGAGTATGTTCAGAGAGGTTTCACTGTGTGCACCATAGAGGAGAGTACCGTATGTTCAGAGAGGTTTCACTGTGTGTACCATAGAGGAGAGTATGTTCAGAGAGGTTTCACTGTGTGTGCACCATAGAGGAGAGTATGTTCAGAGAGGTTTCACTGTGTGCATCATAGAGGAGAGTACTGTATGTTCGAGGTTTCACTGTGTGTGCACCATAGAGGAGAGTATGTTCAGAGAGGTTTCACTGTGTGTGCACCATAGAGGAGAGTATGTTCAGAGAGGTTTCACTGTGTGTACCACAGAGGAGAGTATGTTCAGAGAGGTTTCACTGTGTGTGCACCATAGAGGAGAGTATGTTCAGAGAGTTTTCACTGTCTGCACCGTAGAGGAAAGTACCGTATGTTCAGAGAGGTTTCACTGTGTGTGCACCATAGAGGAGAGTACCATATGTTCAGAGAGGTTTCACTGTGTGCCATAGAGGAGAGTATGTTCAGAGAGGTTTCACTGTGTGCACCTTAGAGGAGAGTACCATATGTTCAGAGAGGTTTCACTGCGTGCCATAGAGGAGAGTACCATATGTTCAGAGAGGTTTCACTGTGTGCACCATAGAGGAGAGTACCGTATGTTCAGAGAGGTTTCACTGCGTGCCATAGAGGAGAGTACCGTATGTTCAGAGAGGTTTCACTGTGTGCACCATAGAGGAGAGTACCATATGTTCAGAGAGGTTTCACTGTGTGCCATAGAGGAGAGTATGTTCAGAGAGGTTTCACTGTGTGCACCATAGAGGAGAGTACCGTATGTTCAGAGAGGTTTCACTGCGTGCCATAGAGGAGAGTACCATATGTTCAGAGAGGTTTCACTGTGTGCACCATAGAGGAGAGTACCGTATGTTCAGAGAGGTTTCACTGCGTGCCATAGAGGAGAGTACCGTATGTTCAGAGAGGTTTCACTGTGTGCACCATAGAGGAGAGTACCATATGTTCAGGGGGTTTCACTGTGTGTGCCATAGAGGAGAGTATGTTCAGAGAGGTTTCACTGTGTGTGCCATAGAGGAGAGTACCGTATGTTCAGAGAGGTTTCACTGTGTGTGCCATAGAGGAGAGTACCATATGTTCAGGGAGGTTTCACTGTGTGTGCCATAGAGGAGAGTATGTTCAGAGAGGTTTCACTGTGTGTGCCATAGAGGAGAGTACCATATGTTCAGGGAGGTTTCACTGTGTGCCATAGAGGAGAGTATGTTCAGAGAGGTTTCACTGCGTGCCATAGAGGAGAGTACCGTATGTTCAGAGAGGTTTCACTGTGTGCACCATAGAGGAGAGTACTATATGTTCAGGGAGGTTTCACTGTGTGTGCCATAGAGGAGAGTACCGTATGTTCAGAGAGGTTTCACTGTATACCAAAATAGAATAAAAGGCATTTATGTATCAGGAATTTTATCACTGTGCCATGAAATTTGAAAACTTTGTTATGGCTGCATGTTAAGTAGTAGGCTGTGGTCTCATTTATCTTTACTGTTGTTGACAAGTTCCTGTTCCAATGATAAGAGTCATGAAGATTGCCCCCAAACTTTGGTCTGAATGTAAACAGTACCAAGGTCTAACATGATAATCCCATACAAATAGTGTTTGCTAGTGCAGATGTGGCTTATCATAACTTGTATCTATTGCATACCTAACACACTTTATCAAATATAAACAAATTTAGGAAATGTAGCAATAAAGTGTTTTTATGAAATCGTATGCATGGTTTAGGGACTTGGGACATCTTGGTCATCAATCTCATGTGCTTGGGTGTGAATAACCTGTGTTTCTGTAAAGATTAACAATGTGTGTAACTGTAATTGTTAGGGTCTGGGATTGGAGTAGTTACCCTGGAGCTTCAAATAAGATAACATCCGGGCATTTGCCTGGAGAGAATGTTGTAAAACCAGATCTGCCAACTTTTCTTGCAGTCTTCATGTGCATTTTAACATTCATAGCTACGCTGAGGGGTCATAAAGCAATGTTTTGTCTATGTACAAAATGTTAGGTAAGAAATTTGCCACAAAACTACAAGAGATTTTCTTCAATTCCAATTTTCATCTCTTTTCTTTATCACATTCCTGACAAGTTTTAATCCAATGCACTAATGATTAGAATAACGACACTTGCTGCTATAATTATTTCTAAGACAGAAGTAATACAATTACTTATTAGTAGTAAGTTGAACTTTCAAATTTTACATGCCCAACAAAGAAAGAATCTGTGAATGCCCCAAAACCAATTCAATTGCTCCGGGATGATGTTGGGCAGCCATTTTGGACCTGTGAGCATCGATTGTAGGGTCATCCCACTGCAATACATTAATATATTTCTTTCAAAAGACCTCATGCGCAGTTCTGCTGAGATAAGTTTAGGAATTTGTACTCAGTTGTGAAATGGCTTTCTCGAAACAAGTGGTCATAATTCCTAGATTGGGGGTTTGATTCACGGCTGATGAAGAGCGAGTTTTGGAGGGTGTCGGCTCGTAAAAGAAATCTTGTAACACATTTGGTGATATGTTTGAATCTCAGCCACGGCTCACGGCCGGATGGAGAGTAGATGCTCCAACTGGACACATCTACATGCTGGCAGAAGAAAAATTGGGAAATATACAGGAAGTTTCAAAATGCTGGGCAAAATGTCTTGATCTTTAAAAATTAATCCCATGAACTATCAACTCAAGATATGAGAATAATATTGTGCCATGAGAAAAGATGCTGTTCTTTCATCTTTCCTGTCGACCTGTTTTGGTAAAATCTTGTTCTGTTTTGACTTCGATGATGTCAAGTTATCCGAGACCTTGGGAGCCTTTCAGTTTCCTGCCTTAATTGGCCCTTGTCTGACTTCTGTTTTTGAATGTTTTCCATGTGTTCTGGATGAAGAGAAACTCAGATTTATGAGACATTAAAGTAGAAGGACACTATTGTTAATAGTTGGAGGGCTATGGTCAAATGAAGAGGAAAGCTAAAAAAGACAGGAAGTCAGCTATTTCGTCCAGGTGAAGTGCACAAGCCTGTGTTCCATTAATCTACCAACTTCTGGATCAATGCTACAGAATGAAGGTCTTGCTGTTTTCAAAGCCCTAGGCAAATACGATTTCAAGGCACCTTTTGGGTGGCTAGACACTTTAGTATGGAATGAAGTTTAGGGATCTTGAAACATTTGGATGTAAGTATAGTCACTGTGTGGAATGCAGAGTTGTTAAGCTTAACACCTGCCGAGGACCCTAAGGACACATTCAATGCTGACAAAACAGGATTATTTGTGGGGAAGAGTGTATTGGGCATAATATGTTCGAAGTGAGGTTAACACTTTTGTTGTGCGGGAATTGGAGAACCCATGATAATCAGGAAATTGGTGAAACCAAAATATTTTAAAAACCCAGATTTCAACAAATTTCCAATGACTTGGTGGAGTAAAAAGGCCTGAATGTTTAACTTGCTAATGGAAAATTAGCTAATAACATTTAACTTAAAGATGTAAAGGAAAAATCCCAAAGTGATCCTTTTCCTGGCAATGCCACTTGCCACCCAAAAGTGACACTCTCACTAGTTTTCCACCAAATGCAATAATGTTCTTCAGCTTCAAGCCATACTCTAGACCCTAATTGATGCAGTCCTTGGTTGTAAGCATTGATGAATCTGGTAACACTGTATACTGTCAACTGGATTGGTTTGGTGGTGAAGCAGATCAAAACTCAAATAATTGAAAAGTGTTCTGCAAAAGCACAATTTGGAGTTGCCTGATAAAGTAAATAAAAATGGTGCTGCAATATGTATATAGAGCTAACAGTGAAACCTTGCAGTTCCACTAACTACAGTTCACTGGAAATGCCCAGTGCAGAGAAATGGAGAGGCTGAAAATGAGAAAGTAGTGCAGGCAATGATGCTATGCAATTCGCAGGTTCTAATGATTCACCGAGACTGCATTGAGAGTGCGCTGGCTGCATGGTGCAGCGGTAACATTCTCCTAAGGTTTTGGGATTGAATCCCAGCACAGTCAGTTGGCACAGTTGAGGGTGCTTAAATGTGAGTGAACCGTGTCAGTAGATTTACTGGTATGTTAAAGATCCCCTTCAGGGAAAAATTCTGGCACCTCTCTCTAAAAGCTGCAGGAGTTAAATGGGATGTGAAATCCATAACATTATTACTAGGGCTCGGATTTTTAGGTGCTAAAAATTGGGAAAATATTTATTTCATCATCATCATCATCATCATTTCCCCTTATCCAGCTCCTGCCGGGTCGGGGTATTTAGGGCACTTCTCCACTTTCCTCTTTCCTTCCACCATTCTTCTTCCACGATCTTGTCCCAGTCCAGATTTCTTTTTCTTACGCTGTTCTTCATTGAATCAATCCACCTTGTTCTAGGTCTTCCTCTTGCTCTCTTACCCTTGCACTTCGCCTCCAGCATCTGTCTTGGTATTCTATTTTCCTCCACCCTCTTTACATGTCCAAACCACCTTAGTTTATTCTTCTCAATTCTCTCATTTAGTTTTCCCATCCCAACTTCCTTCCTAACATCTTCATTCCTCACTCTGTCTTTCCTTGTCTTTCCTATCATACTTCTTAGGAATTTCATTTCACTGGCTTGGATTCTACTCTCTTGCCTGCTTGTCAGGGTCCAAGTTTCATCTGCATAAGTTAATATGGGAACATAGTACACTTTATACATTACCTCCTTGCTTTTCCTTGGTACTTCCTTATCCCAAACAAGTTTTCTTACACTTTGATAGAATGCATTGCTCTGCTGTACTCTCCTGCCAATCTCCATGTCCAGACTACCAGTGTGCATCAATTCACTTCCTAGGTATTTGAACGTGTCCACAATTTCCAAACTCTGACTTCCAATTTTCACAGTGCCCTTTCCTTGTCTTTCCCCTCTTGTCATCACCATGGTCTTGCTTTTCTCTATACTGATTTGCAGGCCGTACTTCTGAATAGTATCGTTCAGTGCATCTAGTTGTTTTTGCACTTCTTCGGTGTTCCTTCCCCTCCTTCCCCAGACCACAATATTATCTGCAAGTAACAGTAACTTCATTTCTTTATGTCCATATGCTTCCTTTGTTTCCTTTACAATTTCATCCATCACCATTATGAACAAGAGAGGTGACAGCACACTCCCGCCTTAGTCCAGTCTTGTTCCTAAACCAATCTGTCTTTCCAACTGGGGTCAGTACCCTGCTAACACAGTTGTTGTACATTGCTTGCACCATTTCCAACATTTCTCTTCCCAGTCACTTCTTAACCATGGTTTCCCATACCTTCTCTCTGGGGACACTATCATATGCCTTTTCTAGATCTATGAAAGTCATGATCAAATCCTCTCCATATTCCCAGTTCTTTTCCATCACCTGCCTCAAGCTAAAGATTGGGTCCACTGTGGATCTTCCACTCCTGAAGCCATACTGTTCCTCTTGCAACTCTCCTTCCACCTTTCTTCTCATTCTTCTTTCTAATATCCTTTCCAGTATTTTTACTGTCTGTGATATGAGGGTGATCCCTCTATAGTTATCACACACCTTCTTGTCCCCCTTCTTAAACACTGGTATTATTAGCCCTTTCTCCCAGTCTTCTGGTACACATTTCCGTTTCCACACACACTTTAGCAGTCGATACAACCATTGCATACCAACAGGTCCAGCAGCCTTTATCATTTCTACACTGATTTCATCCACCCCTGTGGCTTTTCCCATCTTCATTTTCTGTACTGCTAATTCGACCTCCAGCATTGTTATATCATCTTCTGTTATAGAGTCGTCAGGTTGTGTCACTTCCATCTCACCAGTACAATTGCTCACATTCAATAGCTTATCGAAATACACCTTCCATCGTCCCTTTATCTCTTCTGGGTGTGTTAACAACTCTCCATCTTCCTTTTTCACCAGCTTTATGGTAACTCTTTCTTTCCTCTTACTTCTTAGAAGCCCATACAGCATCCTTTTACTGCCACTTACATCTGTTTCCATTCTTCGTGTAAATTCTTCCCAACTTTTCTTCTTTTCTTCTCCTACCACTTTCTTACACCTCCGTTTGCTGTCGTGATACTTCTTTTTGCTTTCTTCTGTTTGATCTCGGTTCCATTCTTTCCATGCAGACTTCTTTTCTTTCATTGCTTTCCTCACTTCCTCATTCCACCACGGAGTCTCCTTCTCTTTCACTCTTGTTGACGTCCTACCACAAGCACTCTCTGCTGCACCAACAAATGCCTTTTTAAAGTGGGACCATTCCTCTTCTATGTTTTCCACTTCAGTAACTGGGATTTGTTGCTTCAATCTCTCCTGAAAATCTTCCTGTACAGTTTTCTCTTTCAATTTCCATATCTTTTATTTTACTTTCTCTGATCTCCTTTAGGTTTTCCAATTTTTCCCATCTAAATTTTGCCACCACAGCTCTATGGTCCCCATCAAATGCTTCTCCTGGTAAAGCTGTCACATCTATCAGCTTTCTGCGATTAGTCCTTTCCACCAGAAAGTAGTCAATTACTGATTTACAAGTTCCTGTCCTTCCCGGTTCTTTTTCCCACATCCATATGGTCCAATGACTTCTTCCTTTCCTTGTCTCTCGTTTCCGACTTGTGCATTCATATCTTCCATGATCACCACTTCTACATCTGAAATTACTCTTTCTACATCCTCCAGGAATACTTCAATATCTTCTTCTCTGTTTCCCGTCTGTGGTGCATACACTTGTATGAAGTCCATCACGTCATTTTTCATCTTCATTCTAATTTTCATTATTCTGTCACTCACACACTCGACCACTTCAACATACTCCTCCAGTTGTTTCGAGGTTATCAGTCCCACGCCATTTTTTGCCTCTTGGCCACCACTCCAGTATAATGTATATCCTTTGCTCAATTTCTTCCTTCCTTTACCTTTCCATTTCACTTCATTCAGCCCCATCAATCCAACATTCTCCCTCTCCATGAAGTCTACCACCTCCTCCACCTTGCCTGTCAGGGTCATGACATTCATGATTCCCACTTTCAATTCGGTTACTGGTCGCCCATTTCTCACAGTTCCCCCAGTACCAAAAGAACTGCGCGTCGCCTGCAGGGTACGCCCTGACCTTCTCCGAATCATTTGAAGTGCCATTTCCATTTTAGGCTATTATTACGATGGGGTCGCCACTCCCAAAGGCATTTTATGAAGCTACTGCCAGCTATTATACAGGCTGCCCCTAACATGGGAAACAGACGCTCTTGCAGCCGCCCCTAACCTGGGAAACAGACGCACTTGCAGCCGCCCCTAACCTGGGAAACAGACGCACTTGCAGCCGCCCCTAACATGGGAAACAGACGCCCTTGCAGCCGCCCCTAACATGGAAAACAGACGCACTTGCAGCCGCCCCTAACATGGAAAACAGACGCACTTGCAGTCGCCCCTAACCTGGGAAACAGACGCTGCCGATTGATGCTGTACTCATACTATTCCCCGAGTACTGGGTTGCCTCTTCCGCAATCTCCACCATTCCGAAGTCCATCTTCACCGCTGCAGATTCCGTTGAGGTCTTCGCACGTAACCCTCTGCACGGGGCCTATGTTATACCCCATAAGACTGGGTCCTCACCAGAACTTAGCCGGTACTGTAGTTCCATGGTATATTACAGTACCGTTGCCTACCCTAAGCGACGTGGACGCGCCTGGCAAGAATTATCCATGTAGCCAATTATAATTGCCTCATGTACCGGGTTAAGGAGCTGTCTAAATCCAGCCTCCATCCCAAATGACCGTCGATTACCGCGAAACACTTCTTCTGAAGGCGCGGAACTGCGACAATATGTTTTTTGCCTTTGAGGTTGTGTGTAACTTGAGATCCCTGTTCAGCCTTGATTGCTTTACCACATGGTTGGCAGAACAGAACGACCCCATCAGAAGTAAACTTATCTTTAAATTCTTGTAGTTGTTTTTACTTTAGGCATCGTAGAATTGCCATACACTTCACAGTGCCAGAAATGAACTGCATGTGAGTGACACTGTTTCCTGGTAGCTTGGAGGGGGAGGTCTAGCACTTGGTGAAATATGGCTGTGGACAAGGAAATCCCTGACTTCCACAGTGAGTGGCACTGGACGATAAGTTAATTGGCAACTCCAGCTATCTGATATGACATCTAGCGGTAAAAATGAGAAACTTACCAAGTAGGGTACATTTGTCACGTGGTGACTGTTTGTATATGGTTTCTTGTATTGGTAAACAGATCGTGGTAAATTGTTCGTGTCTTTATACATAAGTAATAAGTTTTACTCGTTGATAGAGTGAAAAATGAGTAAAAGCAAAGTGTATTGCTCAGTTTACGGCTGTAAGTCGATGTATAAGAGGGCTGCGGATATACGTTTTCATCACTTTCCAAAATATGCAAATAGCAATAGTCGAAATGTGATGATACCTAATAATACCTAATAATAATACCTTTCCACCCCGGGAAGGATCTAACACTTGTCGAGGTAGACAGACAGAAGACCTGCGACGTAAAGCCAGCGGAGGTTATTCAGTTTAAAAACAGCTGTTACGATGGGCGCGCTGGTAAGATTGAAGTTACTTGAATAATTAATTAAATAATTAATTATTGGCTGCTTGGTAGGGAGAAGGGATGAGTTTAACTTGTGTTAAAACTCGTGGGGCGACAGGAATTGCTTGATTTGGATGGTTAAAAGGTGGGTTTGGTGTTGAATATTTGAATGGTAGCGGAATCACTCATTCTACAGTGCCCACTGGGAGGCAAATTAGGCCTATATGACTCGTAGTGGAATAGCTCGAATATCGAAGAACTTAGCGATTACGAGGTGTAGGCTTGGCGGAAAGGCTGGCGGATCATCAGTTTGACATCAATTCACGATATAAGTCGGAGCTTGGAACAGTGGCGTCTGGTTTGCGTGGATGCTAGTCTCGGAATGATAAAAGTAGCACAGCTTCGGTGTGTTATTTATTTGTTTATGTACCGTATTTCTCTATTTGAATGTCCTCGGCGTTGACTCAGGATCGGCATTTACATTATATTGCGCATAATAGTACCGAAATAATGTCCGAAGTGTAGCCCTGTGTAAATTTGAATCAGCTGATCTACATCAACCAAAAAAACTAATGCTTGATAATATGCAAATGACACCAAAAAATCCAGTGGAACACACAAATTAGATCACGTGTATCGCACAGTTATACATATATACAATTAAAAATAACACTGTCATTACTTTAGAGACCACATTCACTGATTATAACCGAAAAATAAAAAGTGTTCCATATCAAACGCGTGCTATTGAGTATTTTAAACCCTACTTATCCAGACCGACCGCAGCGCCCCAAGTGTTAGTTTGAGTTGCCAATAACACAGTTGCAAGCTGACATACGCTCTGCATGAAGATTAGATAGCTCACAGATTCTTCCCAGTTGAAGTAACACAGAACAAAAATGCAATAAACTGAAAAATCTAGCAAACTGATTTAATAGAATGTAAATATCATCTCTTTTTATGTGCTAATAAGTGAAAAGCAGGAATTTATGTATTTATTAGAAAAAATGCTTAAAATATGTATTTACATAAAAAATATTTATTTGCCTAAAAATCCGAGCCCTAATTATTACTGCATTAAGAAAGACATGACAGTAAGTTTCTCTGTGAAGGTAATTCATACATCAATCAATTTTGGAAAAATGCTGCTATGTAAATGTGTATTAAAAGCTTACCAATCAATCTTAATAGAATCACCCATGATTTATGAAGTAGAGGCATGTATGTATGTAGCATATGACTGTACACTGTCCTACTGCTTTACCACTTACGACAAGTTGCACTGTATTCTTGTTTTGAGGGGCGGAATACGAATGGGAAATGTATGGTAATTAGTGAAGGTTTTGTGAATTGAATGAGGAAAAAATCTCTGCTTAGTAACTTATCATTTTTTTCTTATTTCAGTTTCAACTCTCAGAATGTAGGGGCTTTTGTCTTTGCCGACCAGTTCCTTCAGCTCTCTTCTCTGTTGCCATCTCATAATATCTATGGTCTTGGGGAACACCAATCAACACTTCGTTTATCCACACAATGGGAGCGTTTTGTCCTCTTTAACCATGACACTGTGCCAGTGGAGAATGTAAGTATGCCCTGGATATAACTGTATATATGTAGTAGAGTCATTAAATTCGTGGACTGGCGCATAGAGTGTAGGCTGCCAGCAGAAACAGCGAGTCTTGCCTGTTGCCACACAATTTGGCGTACAATTACACGGAACCACATCCTCCGCTATGCTAACTGCCAACTGCTGGAAACACCCCTGAAAGATATTGGCAGGAAGGGCCCATAGGACTTCTCTTGTGCCAATAATGATCTCCTTGGCCGAATGAAATCCGCACCCGCACAGCTTTGCTTTCAATCTGGAAAAGAAAGAAATCACATGGTGCGGGATCAGGCGAGTATGGAAGGTGTGGCAAAACGTGACCTGTTGCCTTGCGAGTTCCTCTTGCACAATCCCCCATGGGCTCACATCTAGTGGGACGTGGGTTGGCGACCACGGGACCACAGCTGAGTCCGGCATTGCTCCCACTTACTTGTGCCGGGCTCCTCTCCGTCTTCTTTCCTGTCGACCTCCCTTGGACAACTCTTGTTCTTTTCCGACCCCGTCGGTCTTAGGGTATCCGAGGCCTAGGGAGTCTTTCACTTTCCCGCCTTAGTTGGCCCTTGTCTTATTTTATATTTTCAACCTAAATCGCTTTTTGCGAGTATTTTCAATCTAAATTGCATTTTGTATAATAGGCATTTTGCAAGTATTTTGATTCTCAATTGCATTTTGGGGTATTTTGAATCTAAATTACACTTGCTAAGTATTTTCAATCTAAATTGCATTTTGTAACTATTGTCCATCCAAATGAGTAGTTTGAAACTACCGGGCATTTTGTAAGCATTTTCAATTTCAATTGCATTTTGTAAGCATTTTGAATTTCAATTGCACTTTGTGAATATTTTTGATTGGAAATGGGAACTTTCAATCTGAATTGCATTGTGTATTTTGAAACTCAATTGCATTTTGTAAGTATTTTCAATCTCATTTGCATTTTGTAAGTATTTTGAATTTCACTTGCATATTGTAAGTATTTCGATGGTGCATTGCATTTTGCACGTATTTTGAACTTCACCTACAGTTTGTGCGTATTTTTCAATCTATTCCTTTTGCGAGTATTTTCGTTCTCAATTCCCTTTTGTAAGTATTACCGCTCTCCATTTTGTAAGTTGTTTCAATCTGAGTTCCTTTTAGTACATATTTTCCCTCTCATTTAATTTTCGTTCTGGTTTCCATTTTATTGACATTTTTGCTGTCACCCAGACCATTAGGGGCCGATAACCTAGATGTTAGGCCCCTTAAAACAACAATTATCATCATCATCAACCTCTTGGACAAGCACAGAGCAAAAGCTCAGGATGCTTACCAGGGTGTCTACCGGTAACGAAAGTAACGAAAAAGTAACAAATTTTACAAGCGGGTAACAAGAATTTTCCGAACGTGGGTTAAATCGTTTAAACTCACGCGCTAAGCTGGCCAGTCTCACGCACACATGTTTGCCGATCCGACCAGGACAATACTCTGCCTGTAACGTCAAGTCTCACATAGCATAGGCCTTCAAATGGTGGCTTGTGATTGGTGGATGGTTGAGCTACATCTGATTCGTACTTTCGTCGTGTCTGCTGAGAACGAAAGTAGATGGTAATCTGTGAACGAAAGAGAGTTGCAGATGTACTAATGTCGAATTTCAGGTTTATAGGTTACAAAGTGAGAAGTCGCGTCCAGAAGTTCGGGATCCTCGTAGAAAGGACGTCTTGTAGCTTATAATCGCGAGGTTTAAGAACCATGTAAGATCAAAAGTCTTTTTTTAAATAAGTCAATACCGGTACCGTATATCTGTAAACACAGGCATTGTCATAACTGCGGTGCTCGCACGGAACAGGGCCGTATCCATTCATTAATATTGAGACTAAGTGAAACATTTCTACATATAAGAGGCAAATATTGCTGTATCTCGGTAACATTTTTTCACGGAGGTTGCTTTACGTTTGTAGGCAAGGGTTCACGAAATTCAGTTTCTAACGGGAGAAAAGTAGGAGCTGAAAAGCAAAAGACCATCTCAAACCTCTTGAGTTTCAAACTTAAAACTTGGCACTCATGCTCTTTGATAAATTTCAAGGGATACGTGTCCCAGAAATTTTTGATTTGATATATTTTTAGTCGTGAAGACATGCGTGTGTCTCTGAAACTGCTTGAGTGATAAATCTCAAATTCAGGAAAGATACTCTTCTAATATTCACATATGCAACTCCCTTGCCTTCTCTGTAAACCTTGGGTGCGCTATATCTTGGCGAGTGTGCGAATTACTTCCACCAATCATAAGCCAGCATTTTAGTACCTATGCTATATATGAGACTTAACGTTATAGAAGGAGACATGCGGAGAACACCATGCATAGGCTTCAGTCCAAAGAGGATATAATAGATAGAGATGCATCTTATTGCTCGGCGCAAGTCGTTCCAACGGACAGTGGGATGCCGCGGCGATGCACTTTCAAGTGAGGTATGTGTCACGTTCTCACTAAGGTAAGGATTTTTGGTTCGTTGCGTTTCCATATATTTTCTGGCTATCACACTTTTGCATTCTCATTGATTCATATTTTCGTCTTTTTTACATTATTTAAATTTGCTTAATAGAGGAATGCCTTAACTCTCTGGATGGACTACTGGGCTACTTCAAGAGTCGCTCATTTGGGATAAGCTTTCCATCTTTTGGACCCATTTGACAACGGTTTCTTCTCTACAACATGTAGAACTTCATTACCTACTTCGGTGTGAAGAATTTTATGGACAGGCCACAACAGGCATTGTGCTATTTGATGAACAGTGACTTTTAAATAGAACCTACAGTTTTAAAATGTTTTTATGTGATATGAAGTATCTCACTTCTAAACCTAGCATGAAGGTTTTCTAGAGACAGAAATAAACTCCGACTATTCATGTCATTTGAAGTGCAAAGCAATTGTGACAGGCCATATTTTAATAGTGTTTTAATATCATGTATTGCAAAAGCTTTTAATATGTTTTGGAATGTTGTACGTATTTGTTTATTATCTATGTCCGTGTTAAGACAAACGTCGGCTGATGAAGAACCGTATTTTAAGGGTTCGAAACATGTACTGTGATTAGCGCCTACTGTCGACCAAAATATTATGTGTACTAGAGTTTGAAGGTCGTTTGTGAAGTAACCAATAGACCTACATAAAATCGAATAACATCATCATTTTCATCGTTCTATTTTACGTTAGTTCATGTAGGTTTGGAATTTTTAATTTATATTTTAATATTTTTTTATCGCAGTTGAAACACAAAAAGTGCCCGTTTTTAAGCGTGTTTCAACCATGCGTCAAATTTAAGAATTATTATCTCACAAACCCGTTATCAGATCGAATCCAAATTTTAACATAATATACATTGGAATGTTGTATAACTGGTTTATTAATTTCAAAATTTTGTGTGTCCAAGAAACAAAGTTGTTATTATTTTTGTAAGGTAACTTTTTCTCGGCTCGGGGTCATTGGAAAATGTAGTTCTTGGTCGCGTTGTAATCCTTATACATCAAAAAGGTATGCTTTATGATTGTGAAATACGTAAATTAATTCACTTATTTTATATCGGTTTGTATTTTTATGGGGAATTAAGACATGGTTCACCAGTTAGCCGCTCCGGTGAAAGCTGTACAGCGTTGCCAAGATGTGCTCCATCACGCGTCATGGCGCGCCTCACTCGGAAGTGATGGGCTCCATATCAGCAACGCTGTACAGCTTTTCCCCGAGCGGCTAGCTGGTGAACCATGTCTTAATTCCCCGTTCAAATACAAACCGATATAAAATAAGTGAATTAATTTACATATTTCTCAGTCATACAGCATAACCTTTTGATGTATAAGGATTGCAACGCAACCAAGAACTACATTTTCCAATGACCCCGAGCCGAGAAAAAGTTACCTTACAAAAATTATAACAACTTTCGTTCTTGAACACACAAAATTTTGAAATTGATGAACCAGTTATACAACATTCCAATGTATATTGTGTTAAAATTTGGATTCGATCTGATGACGGGTTTGTGAGATAATAATTCTTAAACGTGACGCATGGTTGAAACACGCTTAAAAACGGGCCCTTTTTGTGTTTCAACTGCGATAAAAATATTGAAATATAAATTAAAAATTCCAAACCTACATGAACTAACGTAAAATAGAAGGATGAAAATGATGTTATTGGATTTTATGTAGGTCTATTGGTTACTTCACAAACGAGTGCACATAATATTTTGGTCGACAGTAATGACGCGCATTGATTGGCGGAACAGTAAATTTGAATAAAATAATTATATTTGTCAATACGGACCTTAGAGGATGGCAAATTCTCCCAATGATAAATCAAATCAGCCAGACAGACCCTAGACTCAAAATTCGTGTAGACTTGTGTAATTCATTTCAAGGGGTTGGCACATCTTGACCATGAGGCTTGTGAATTGGTCTGATAATCTGTGTAACTATATTATTGTGATTTAAAACTCAGCAATTCTTCTAGGTTTGTGCCGTGTCTTGTGTGGGGTTTCGCCTAGGACACCAAGCTAGGCTCATCGGCGGGCTCTTGGTGTCCCTGCCCGGACCCCCACAGGAGTGACGAACTGCGCGCCACCTCCCTTTATATAAGGTGCAACTGCACCACTTGACTACGAGAACTAAAAGCTCAAGTAGCCTTAACCTCCCTATGAAGGCTTCCAAAAAGATGGTATATTGGCTTTCACGGCCGGTGAATTAAAACTCAGCAATTCTTCTAGGTTTGTGCCGTGTCTTGTGTGGGGTTTCGCCTAGGACACCAAGCTAGGCTCATCGGCGGGCTCTTGGTGTCCCTGCCCGGACCCCCACAGGAGTGACGAACTGCGCGCCACCTCCCTTTATATAAGGTGCAACTGCACCACTTGACTACGAGAACTAAAAGCTCAAGTAGCCTTAACCTCCCTATGAAGGCTTCCAAAAAGATGGTATATTGGCTTTCACGGCCGGTGAATTAAAACTCAGCAATTCTTCTAGGTTTGTGCCGTGTCTTGTGTGGGGTTTCGCCTAGGACACCAAGCTAGGCTCATCGGCGGGCTCTTGGTGTCCCTGCCCGGACCCCCACAGGAGTGACGAACTGCGCGCCACCTCCCTTTATATAAGGTGCAACTGCACCACTTGACTACGAGAACTAAAATCTCAAGTAGCCTTAACCTCCCTATGAAGGCTTCCAAAAAGATGGTATATTGGCTTTCACGGCCGGTGAATTAAAACTCAGCAATTCTTCTAGGTTTGTGCCGTGTCTTGTGTGGGGTTTCGCCTAGGACACCAAGCTAGGCTCATCGGCGGGCTCTTGGTGTCCCTGCCCGGACCCCCACAGGAGTGACGAACTGCGCGCCACCTCCCTTTATATAAGGTGCAACTGCACCACTTGACTACGAGAACTAAAAGCTCAAGTAGCCTTAACCTCCCTATGAAGGCTTCCAAAAAGATGGTATATTGGCTTTCACGGCCGGTGAATTAAAACTCAGCAATTCTTCTAGGTTTGTGCCGTGTCTTGTGTGGGGTTTCGCCTACGACACCAAGCTAGGCTCATCGGCGGGCTCTTGGTGTCCCTGCCCGGACCCCCACAGGAGTGACGAACTGCGCGCCACCTCCCTTTATATAAGGTGCAACTGCACCACTTGACTACGAGAACTAAAAGCTCAAGTAGCCTTAACCTCCCTATGAAGGCTTCCAAAAAGATGGTATATTGGCTTTCACGGCCGGTGAATTAAAACTCAGCAATTCTTCTAGGTTTGTGCCGTGTCTTGTGTGGGGTTTCGCCTAGGACACCAAGCTAGGCTCATCGGCGGGCTCTTGGTGTCCCTGCCCGGACCCCCACAGGAGTGACGAACTGCGCGCCACCTCCCTTTATATAAGGTGCAACTGCACCACTTGACTACGAGAACTAAAAGCTCAAGTAGCCTTAACCTCCCTATGAAGGCTTCCAAAAAGATGGTATATTGGCTTTCACGGCCGGTGAATTAAAACTCAGCAATTCTTCTAGGTTTGTGCCGTGGAGGTTAAGGCTACTTGAGCTTTTAGTTCTCGTAGTCAAGTGGTGCAGTTGCACCTTATATAAAGGGAGGTGGCGCGCAGTTCGTCACTCCTGTGGGGGTCCGGGCAGGGACACCAAGAGCCCGCCGATGAGCCTAGCTTGGTGTCCTAGGCGAAACCCCACACAAGACACGGCACAAACCTAGAAGAATTGCTGAGTTTTAATTCACCGGCCGTGAAAGCCAATATACCATCTTTTTGGAAGCCTTCATAGGGAGGTTAAGGCTACTTGAGCTTTTAGTTCTCGTAGTCAAGTGGTGCAGTTGCACCTTATATAAAGGGAGGTGGCGCGCAGTTCGTCACTCCTGTGGGGGTCCGGGCAGGGACACCAAGAGCCCGCCGATGAGCCTAGCTTGGTGTCCTAGGCGAAACCCCACACAAGACACGGCACAAACCTAGAAGAATTGCTGAGTTTTAATTCACCGGCCGTGAAAGCCAATATACCATCTTTTTGGAAGCCTTCATAGGGAGGTTAAGGCTACTTGAGCTTTTAGTTCTCGTAGTCAAGTGGTGCAGTTGCACCTTATATAAAGGGAGGTGGCGCGCAGTTCGTCACTCCTGTGGGGGTCCGGGGAGGGACACCAAGAGCCCGCCGATGAGCCTAGCTTGGTGTCCTAGGCGAAACCCCACACAAGACACGGCACAAACCTAGACGAATTGCTGAGTTTTAATTCACCGGCCGTGAAAGCCAATATACCATCTTTTTGGAAGCCTTCATAGGGAGGTTAAGGCTACTTGAGCTTTTAGTTCTCGTAGTCAAGTGGTGCAGTTGCACCTTATATAAAGGGAGGTGGCGCGCAGTTCGTCACTCCTGTGGGGGTCCGGGCAGGGACACCAAGAGCCCGCCGATGAGCCTAGCTTGGTGTCCTAGGCGAAACCCCACACAAGACACGGCACAAACCTAGAAGAATTGCTGAGTTTTAATTCACCGGCCGTGAAAGCCAATATACCATCTTTTTGGAAGCCTTCATAGGGAGGTTAAGGCTACTTGAGCTTTTAGTTCTCGTAGTCAAGTGGTGCAGTTGCACCTTATATAAAGGGAGGTGGCGCGCAGTTCGTCACTCCTGTGGGGGTCCGGGCAGGGACACCAAGAGCCCGCCGATGAGCCTAGCTTGGTGTCCTAGGCGAAACCCCACACAAGACACGGCACAAACCTAGAAGAATTGCTGAGTTTTAATTCACCGGCCGTGAAAGCCAATATACCATCTTTTTGGAAGCCTTCATAGGGAGGTTAAGGCTACTTGAGCTTTTAGTTCTCGTAGTCAAGTGGTGCAGTTGCACCTTATATAAAGGGAGGTGGCGCGCAGTTCGTCACTCCTGTGGGGGTCCGGGCAGGGACACCAAGAGCCCGCCGATGAGCCTAGCTTGGTGTCCTAGGCGAAACCCCACACAAGACACGGCACAAACCTAGAAGAATTGCTGAGTTTTAATTCACCGGCCGTGAAAGCCAATATACCATCTTTTTGGAAGCCTTCATAGGGAGGTTAAGGCTACTTGAGCTTTTAGTTCTCGTAGTCAAGTGGTGCAGTTGCACCTTATATAAAGGGAGGTGGCGCGCAGTTCGTCACTCCTGTGGGGGTCCGGGCAGGGACACCAAGAGCCCGCCGATGAGCCTAGCTTGGTGTCCTAGGCGAAACCCCACACAAGACACGGCACAAACCTAGAAGAATTGCTGAGTTTTAATTCACCGGCCGTGAAAGCCAATATACCATCTTTTTGGAAGCCTTCATAGGGAGGTTAAGGCTACTTGAGCTTTTAGTTCTCGTAGTCAAGTGGTGCAGTTGCACCTTATATAAAGGGAGGTGGCGCGCAGTTCGTCACTCCTGTGGGGGTCCGGGCAGGGACACCAAGAGCCCGCCGATGAGCCTAGCTTGGTGTCCTAGGCGAAACCCCACACAAGACACGGCACAAACCTAGAAGAATTGCTGAGTTTTAATTCACCGGCCGTGAAAGCCAATATACCATCTATATTATTGTGATTTGTTCAGTTTTATTTGAGACTGGGAGCATCTTGCCTCCATGATCCCCTGTTAGCATTCTCTGCTTCTGCAACTATCTTCTTGAAATCGCTAAACACAAATTGTAACCGTTCTCCCATTCTCATGACATGGCCTTAATCCCTTCATTACGAGTACTCTCCTGTCATTGTTCCCATCATTTATCAGTTACCTCTAGCTCTCACTTCCATAGAACAATGTTCGTCTAAATACGGAGTGATGTAACGAGAATACAGTAGATCACAACTGAGAACCCTACGACCATCCTGAGAGAATATAGGCCTAGTTCCTCCTACCTGACATTCTATTTCCTCATGTTTCTTTCCTACGAGCAACACCTTTATTTTTGAAATGCTGATTTTTATTCCATATTTTCTACATTTCTGTTCAAGTTGTAACATGTTAGCTTGTATGCTTTTGACAGAGTATCATTTAAACCAAGACATCAGACTGTTCACAGCCAGTTTATACCCCTCAGCCATGTATAAGCAGTAATACTTGAACAAATTTCAAAAGGAAAACTTGAATCAATGGTCCGGTTAGCTCATATCACGAGATTATTGGAATCCATTGTGAGCTGTTATTAGTCAGCAGCGTGTTGCCCCGGTGTACCATTGGGCTCGTCAATTGGTATGGGGAGGGGGTTGGCACTGCTCATGCAGTATGTACTAACGAGCCCAATGGACCTTTTTTTCAAGTTTTCTTTTTGAAATTTGTTAAAGTAGAACTAGCTCATTCGGAAAATAAACATCCTGTATCCTAAGGGAACAGACAACCTCAACCTACCATCGACACACTACAGCTTGATGGGATTGTCTGTAGTCCCTATCGTACACACAACTGTGTATCCCTCTTGTAGCATTTCTCAATAACTTGACGCAAACTGAAAACTTGATTCTGACATTTCTGTTGTGATCTAAAACCACGCAGGTTTTAATCCATCTCATTTTCGGTCATCTAACTTTCCTTTGTTTAATGCCTGGGACACTTATCTAAGAAATACCTCTATAATTGTTGCAGTGTTTCGTGTTACCTTACTTACAAATTGGGGTAATGTCTATGTTTGTCTTGCTAAATCCCACGCCAATTCGATTATCATTTCATCTCTACCTTGTCACTATGCTGTACTTTACCCTTGCTGCTTTGTATAATAGTGTGTGGCCCAGGCAGGACTTGTGCTGGTATATGTCTGGAGGGAGTGTGGTAACTCTGGCCACTGCCTCTTGCAGCACAGCACAGCACTCCATCACTTCACCACACCCACCCACATATTGCTCCATGCTGTTTTTTTTGTGCTATCCTACTTGGTGATGTACAGTAGAATCCCGCTAATCTGAAAATCCGCCTAATCCGAACAGGGCTAGGAAAAAATATCTACCAAATTTGTTTTGAATTTTAAAACTGGAAAAAATAGAGATTAAGATTAAGCTAGTTTTTCCAAGTAAAAGCATAAATTTATTAGCACAGAAAAGCATGAACTAAATGCTACAGGAGTAATCAGTGAATCTGTCGGCCATCTTATACACATAAACTAAAAAGAGACTCAAAGACTGGACTTTATATAATTTTAAATGTTAGCAGCCGAGTACCAAGAAGGCAGTGCGAGAACAGAGTTTGAAGATTCTACTTTGTTTCTTCACTGCCTTCTTGAAACTCTGTTCTCGCACTGCCTTCTTGGTACTCGGCTGCTACATCGTATTATGACGTCACACACCTCAGTGCAGTCCCGTCACCGTAACGTAACGCCAGACCTCAGCGTAACGACCAAGTCGACAAGATCATTTAAAATGATAAAAACCTACTAACAATGTGCATAACAAACTTTTACGTTAACGACAAAACAAATGGAAAAGCTAGTCAATACTTTAGTCAGGGAGTGAGTTGATTTTCTTGTTTTTGCTGATTACCATTAGTGGAAGTTTAAGTGTCACAGAGGCATTGCTTATAAGAACAATACAGTACAGTGTGATTGGTTTTCGAGCCTCAAAGCCAACATACTGTATTGTCGTTTGGTCCCAATTAGCGGATCACTACTGTGCTTCCATTGGTAAGGTGATCTTTCTATCTAATATTTCCTTTTCCAGCTTGACAACCAATACTTACTTCTATTTATGTATGCGGGTTTGTTTTGCAGATGAATCTGTATGGAAGCCATCCTTTTTACCTGGTGATGGAAAATGATGGTAATAGTCATGGAACCTTTCTGGTGAATAGCAATGCCTTGGGTGAGTGAATCTGTTAGTATATCACCTTGCTCATATCGGTGGATCACATTGCAAATAAATTAACACTATATCATGGAATTCAAACGTTGTCGACTATTTTGTGGTTACTGCATGTGACAATTTTTCTAGTGGTCCTTCCCACATCGCATCATCATCATCATCACCAATGCTTGCCACGGTGGGTGAGAGGTCAACGTGTCGGTCTATTAACCCCAAGCTTGCAGGTTCTCTCCTGGCCGTGGTAAGTGATTTTTGAAAGGCGGAAAAATTACGACTCGCGTGTCATACGATGTTGGGATGTCAAAGAACCCATTTGAATTCAGTAGCCGTGTTCATGATGGCAAAATTAATCTCGGGAGTTTCCGCCAACACAAAGTTCCTCATTTCTCTACTAGAAAGTGCTATAGTGTTCAAGGACCTCCTGGACTTTCATAGTGCTTCAAGGAACATCGCAATTCGACATACAAGCTACCCTCTGGATGTCAAATAACAAAGCTTGCACCCGGCACCCCAGGCCATACGATATTAATATTATCATTGTTATCATCATCAATTTCCGTTTTCCAGCCTAAGCCAGGTCGGAGCAGATATGACAGCCTCCACTTGACTCTGGTCTGTCCAGCATCCTTCCTCAACCACTCTCACACCTTCCTCCTCCTCTCTTTCCAGTCGTTTGCACTTGTTCATACCATCTCAATCCACCTTCACTTGGTATATACCGTATATACTCGAATACCACCCGCACATTTTTAAACAAAATCGGACGTGAAAAATTGGGGTGCGGGTCTTATTTGAGTCATCCTGATTTTAAAGATTTAAATTGCCCGCCACGCGCGATATCAGGTGTTGCGAGTATCCGCTAGATGGTGCTAGCCTTCTTCCGGCTATCACTTTGTTTTACCGTAAGCAGGCGGCGTCATATAGTCTCGCGCACGTTTTCCGAGTGTAAACATGAGTCGTACGAAGCGTTTGCGGTCGTTTAATGTGAGTGAGAAGCTGAAGTTATTGGAAATCGTGCCCGGTAGGAAATATGATATTGACGAGTCATTTATTCGTGATTGAGCGGGATGACGTCTATGCTACAACCACTGGATGTCTGCGTGAACCGCCCGTTCAAAGCAGCCTTGAAACAGCTGTACACGGAGCAGATGGCGGCCGATAAGCACACACTGATTCCAACTGGTCGTATTCAGCGCCCGGAAGTTCAGCTGCTATGTTCGTGGATTTTGACGGCATGGAATCGTATCTCGGGAGATCTCATACGGAAGAGCTTCAAGAAATGTAGTATTTCGAATGCTATGGATGTCAGTGATGACGACATTTAGTGGGATGGTGATAAAAGTTCCGAAGTTGGTACTTCTGATGACGATGAATGAAGTGTTTGTGTACTTTTATTTGTATTTTTAATCGTTTGATGTGTGTTATTTTAGGACGACTTCAAAACTGTTGGAAACTATTTTGGATAAATGCTATTCTGTTTATTTGGTTAAAATTGTACATAATTTTGAGTAAAAAAATTTTTTTTTAAACTTTGTTCTTCAAAATCAGGGTGCGGGTCTTATTCGGGGGCGGGTCGTATTCGAGTAAATACGGTACACATTAAGTTTTAACTCACATTTCACGGAATGGAGTAGTTTATCCTGGCAGTGTTGAAGCCCAGTGATCTTCTCTAGCAGTTGTCCAACTTTCATAATGAGAGGTGGGAATGAATATAACTATGGATACTTGCAATTAGTATTTTGTAGTCAATTGATAATTAGTTTTTAGTAGCTCTTTGCTTTTGACCAGTATGTACGTTGGCCTCTAAACAATGTACCTAGAACATTCCTCTATAAATTGAATAAGCCAGGTTTTCGAGGTGTGTGCTCATAGTTAAATGCATGTGGTTTGTTATGTAACACATGATACAATTACCGTATTTACTCGGCTAAAGGACCCCCTTGCCTATAGTGCCCCCCTTATTTTTCGAGGGCCAAATACGAAATTCTTGTAAATCGCTTATAGTACCCCTCCTTAATTATTGAGAGTCAAAATACAACATTCTTGGAAATTGACGAATTCTTAAAACTTTTAAAAATCATAACTGAAATTCATCCTCTTTTATGACAAAAGTATTTTTCTTGTTACATTATTTTGTTATTCAGACGATATGACCACCATTTTGTGTACATGTATCGCAGGATAGGCTTCACCCGATCCAATACAAGATGCCACTATTGGCCGAGTAGAAGTGCCAAGTTTTGGTTTGATATCTTGTCTAGCCTGTTTGCTGCATTAATTTGTTTTGTATTCTTTGTATTGCGCTGCGAAGTGGTTTTTGCGGCAGACTTCTTCTTAGTTTTATTTTAAACACATTTCATTTGTTAGTCATTCCACTGCTGACCAAGGAAAGGAGCGGAACCCTTGATAATGCCGGACGCAGTTTCCGGTGAAACTTCGGGAGGTATCCTGTCTGGACCACGGCCTACAAGCCCGAAAAACTTGTACTTAATTATGAACGCCGACCGTGAAAGCCTAAGCTGTTATATACTCGGCTGTGTTTACAAATGTTAGTGAGATGTGATCGTTCAATCATTCCCTAATTGATGCATTCTCCCTCCCTGTGTTCAAATAAAAATAAAGGTTTGGCCCTTTGAGGCTAAATTCCATGGTTATTTTCAGGCTTGTGGCCTTGACGAATGTTGGATCATTATTGCTATCGAGTGTTAACTACCGTCTCTATGCAATCTTTTGCTGTAAATTAAGAATACTTTTAATTATAATACTTTTTATATTTGATTGTTTTCAACGCTGAGTGGGTTTATTATTGAAGCAAGTTTTGTCTTCTTGCAGAAGTCATTCTGCAGCCAGAACCGGCCATTACATTCCGTGCTATTGGGGGCATATTGGACTTCTATATTTTTTTGGGTCCTACACCAGCTGATGTAGTTCGTCAGTATACTGATATAATTGGCAAACCCCACATGCCTCCTTACTGGGGATTGGGTTTTCATCTATGCAGGTAGGTATTTTCTCATTTTCTTTAGTCCTTTATTACACAGAAGACTTGGAAATGATATATCACTCTAAATTGTGTTTGTTGCACTTTATGGTAACCATTATTTACCTCATCATCTTCAATTCCCCTTGTCCAGTTGGAATTTCTCCACCATTCCACATTCCAGTCCAGTCTAACCATCTTGTCCTCTTAGCCTCAGAATGATGGTACTTATCACCAATGTTTAATTAAATAGAATTGAAATACAGAGTATCAAATCATGAATATAAAGTAGGAAATAATTATTGCTATGTTTGTTCTTGATAATGCAGAAGGAAGTGAAGTGAGGACCCTGTAACCTGTTATTCCTAGCCCATGGAATAGCACAAAATATATATATTTATTTTTATTTGTTTATGTTTAAAAAAATATATACAGTGAAACCTCGTTAATACGTTCCTCATTAGTACGTTTTATCGCATATCACGTCGTAATTTTCAAGTCCCGATTCTTATCTGTAGAAAATAACGTAAAAGTACCTCATTTATCACGTTCCATATTTAGCGGCACATCACTTAGTACGATCTCATTTTCGTCAGCCCTGAAAGCATTCTTTGTTCACCCCTAGTAGAATGTGGGTCCGGCCTCCCTGGGACAACATTCCTTGCCAGCAAGTGAGCGAGGGTTGGGACATAACAGGTATAGTTGTCTCGCTTTCATGCTTAACTAGCAGCGACTCAAACGTAAGTAGCATGCGCCGTCAATAAGCATTGTTTGCTACTGACCAATAGCTGATGGTTGTTGACCAGTAGAATGCTTCCTCGATCACTCCACGTGGACTCAAGTCCCGCCGTGGCACTGCTATTTTGTGTCTACCGCAGGTATTGTAACCTGTTTTTCGAAGGGATTCACGCCACTGACATAAGTCAGATGGGCCATAATTTATATTTGTTTGAACGCGGCAATTATTCAGCCAAGTTAATTTAATTCAATTTATTATTATTAATGTCATATTTTATTTCGGCCCTCGGGGGAGCCTGTTAACCCCTAGAGGACGCATCCCCAGGTGGCGGATAGGGGGCTCACAGAAATGTGGGCTGGTTCAAATACCTCGGAAAATGAACCCGCGGACCAACAGGCAGCCCAGTTCCTGGGGGCTTTAAAATGCTGTGACACCCTCTCTCCAGGGGCCATAAATATGGAGGGCCCAAGCCCAGGGTTATGGGCGAAGCCCCAACGGTATCGGCGGCGGAGAGGATGGACTTCGGTACGGCGTCGATGGCGGAAGAGGGAATTCTGTAGCGTCTGTACTCCAGAGGAGCGGCTACAAAAGGCGTCTGTTATCCAGTGGATCGGCCTAGAACAATACCTGGCAGTAGGTCATAAAATGCCTTTGAGTGTGGCGAACTCATCGTACTAATAGCCTATAAAATGAGTGAGTGTGAATTGAGGCCTCGGAAAGTGCTAGGGCGTCCCCTGCAGGCGACGCGCAGTTCCCAGGGGTCTGGGGGAACTGTGAGAAGTAGGCTACCAGACACCACAAACATCGCCTTCATAAACGTGATGAGCTTAAATGGCAAGACAGAAGAATTGGTGGACTATATGGAAAAGAAGGAAATAGCAATGATGGGAGTCAGTGAAGCGAAATGGAAGGGAAAAGGTGAGAAAGAAGTCAAGAAAGGGAAGGGATATAGAATATATTGGAGTGGAGGAAATACGGCAATGAATGGTGTTGCAATAATATTGAGAGAAGACTTAGTGCAGTATGTTGAGAAAGTAGACCAAATTAATGACAGAATGATGAAAATTAGACTAGGACTTGAGAGTGGAACAAAGGATTTTATACAGATTTACGCACCCCAGACAGGGAAGGTAGATGAATGTTTAGAGGATTTCTTAGAAGAACTGGAAAAGGGTATAGAAGACAAAGAGGTTATAATAATGGGGGATATGAATGCACATGTGGGAACAGATAGGCAGGGAAAAGAAGAGATAATTGGCCCATTTAGCTATGGAAATCAGGATGAAGAAGGAGAAATGTTAATAGATTTCTGTAGAAGGAATGGATTAATTGTTGGAAATGCATGGTTTAGGAAAAAGAACTCCCAAAAAATAACTAGGTATGGATGGGGAGACAGAAAGACAAAAACAATGATCGATCTTATCCTAGTGGAAAAGGATAAACGTAGACAACTGGTAGATGTGACAGCTATGCCAAGAGGAGATTTTGAAGGAGACCATAAAGTGGTGATAGCCAAATTAAGGCTTGGGAAAATCACAAAGCTTGCGGAGAAAAGGGAAAGAAAAATAAAGGTGTGGAAGCTAAAAGAGAGAGAGGCAATGGAAAAGTTCCGAGAAGACTTGAAAAAGGAAATTCCCAAAGACGAAGCAAAAAGTGTCGAACAGGAATGGACATGTTTTAGAAATTGTTTTACGAAGTGTGCAGTAAACACTTGTGGAAGACTATCAGGGAAGAAAAAGGAAAGGGAGACTCCTTGGTGGAACAACAGGGTAAAGGAAGCTGTTAAAGAAAAACAAATGGCATGGAGAAAGTGGATAGGCAGTAAGAATGCAGAGAAATGGCAAAAATATAGAGAAGCAAAGAAGGCATGCCAAAAAATTGTACAAGAAGAAAAAAGGAAAAGTTGGGAAGGTTTCACGGAAACTTTGAAGGAGGATATCCAAGGAAGTAAAAAGGTTCTATATGGATTGGTGAAAAACAGTGTAAAAGGTAGGGAAAACACAAAATTTGTAAAAACTGAAGCAGGACAGATATTGTATCAAAGAGATGATATATTAAAAAGATGGGAAGAATACTTTTCAAAGCTACTAAGTGTTAAATACATTGAACTGGAAGATGAAAAAGAACAAGAAGAAACAATGGAAGAAGAAGAAGAACAAGAAAAGGAGATCACTATGCTAGAAATAGAGGAAGCCATACAGAAGATGAAGAGCGGTAAAGCAGCAGGAGAGGATGAGGTGTCCACGGAAATGATAAAAGCAGCGGGACCAATAGGTGTACAGTGGTTGTATAGATTATTTAGAATAATTTGGAAGAAGAAACAGATTCCAGAAGAATGGGGAAAGGGATTAATTATCCCAAGGGATTAATTATCCCGATTTTTAAGAAAGGTGACAAAAAGGAATGCAATAACTACAGAGGGATCATTCTTATCGCTCATGTAGCTAAGATCTTTGAGAGAGTTCTGGAAGGCAGACTGAGGAGGAAGATAGAAGGAGAGATGGAAGAAGAACAGTATGGTTTTAGGAAAGACAGATCAACATTTGACCTAATCTTTGCATTAAGGCAAATGATGGAGAAAAGATGGGAATTTGGAAAAGACATGGTGATGACATTTATTGATATTGAGAAAGCGTACGACAGTGTGCCTCGACAGGTGGTTTGGAATGTATTAAGGAAAAGGAGAGTTAACGGAGCTGATGTCCAAATGTTAAAAGCTATGTACAAATATTGTGTGAGTAGCGTGAAGACCAGTATAGGAGAAACAGAATGGTTTAAAGTGGAAACAGGTCTCCGACAGGGAAGTGTATTGTCCCCCTTACTATTCATCATAGTCATGGATGAAATTCACAAGAATGTTAAACAGAGATTGGGACAAGAGGCAACAAAGGCCATGCTGTTTGCAGATGATATAGTGATATGGGGCGAGGATGAAAAGGAAGTACAAAAACAACTAGATGTATGGAATCAAGAAATAGAGAAATATGGGATGAAAGTAAGCACAGAGAAGAGCAAGACAATGGTAATGTCAAGAGGAAGGAAGAGGAAAGATAGAATTGAATGGGAAAATTCTAGAAGTGGTTAAAAGTTTCAAGTACTTGGGAAGTGTGATCACAGAAGATGGAAGGATAACTGAGGAAATTGGAAAGAGAATACAACAAGCGAACAGTTTTTACCAGAGCATAAGGGGTATTCTGTGGAACCGAGATGTCCCAAAGAAATGTAAAAATGTATTATATTCAACCTACTACAGACCCATACTAACATATGCAGCTGGAGCGTGGACTACTACAAAAAGAGAGGAGAGTAGAATACAAGCCGCGGAGATGAAATTCCTAAGAGGTATAGAGGGCAAGACCAGAAGAGATAGAGTTAGAAATGAAGAGATTAGAAAAAGGACAGGAATCTTGAAGCTGCAGGACAGGATAGAAACAACAAAGTTAAAGTGGTATGGACATATGATGAGAATGGGAGAGGAGAGAGTACCAAAGTAAACTTTCTGTGAAAAGATGACAGGGAAGAGACCACGAGGCAGGCCCCGAAAGAGATGGGCAGATACAGTGTGGGAGTGTGTAGAGAAGAGAGGAGGAAAACCTGAAGAAGTACTAAAAACAGGAGAGGAGTGGTGGAGAGACAGGAAACGTTGGAGGTCCTTAATTCACAACCCGACCCAGGAAGCTGGAAACGGGAAATGAAGATGATGATGATTTTATTTCGGAGCATTTTAAATTTTATTGCCATACAGATACGTTTTCTACATACATTAGAAAACCCTATCAATCGGATTATTCCGATATCCATTACACAGTAAATTATTTGATTACTGAGAATTAGGATTTTTCATTCAGTTAGGGCAGTAGAAAGTTTTGATCATCGGGAAATACGGAGACAGGAATAGACTTTGTGAACAACAAGTGATGTCGAAACCGGTGAGTTCATCTTCAACGTTTGAAAAGGCGAGATGAACATTGAGTCTGATACAAACGAAATCGTGCAGCAAGGCGTCAGGTCGAGTGCAATGAACTTTTATGGCGGGAAGGTATGCGTGGGGCGTCCCAGCCAATCAAGAGGAGAGCGGGCTACATCTGGCTAAGTTAGAATCCAGGAAGACACGCTGATTTGTCAACAGGCGAGGCGGAAGACTGGGGAGTGGAACAGTGGAAGAGGTAGCGTGGCGAGTTGATATAGTGAGCGCGCTGCGTGAAGACTGGAAGCTATCTTGTTACAAATTTTGTTCCGAGCGGACGTACTCTATAACTTATGTTCCATGGTGAACAACTTCGATCTGATATACTCCACTGACCAGTCATCATGGGTATTACACAAGCTGTTGTGAACAGGCAGACCGTGTATAGTGGCTTTGGAATTTAGGTCCACCACTAGCAGTATTAAAACTTCCATAAATATTCGCTACGCATCAAGAAACCAAGAAGATGTCGCCGACCAACATTATACAACAATCTCGACTGAAGCAGCTAGTACGAGGGAGAAAGCATCTCCAATGGTGAGCGGAAATGACGCATATATGCAATCTCTCTCCTTTCTTTTTTTTCATCGTAAATTCAATAACTTCAAGCTTGTCAATAATCGTAAATTCATCGGACCTCCAATTTCAAATACTTTGCACGTGGTAATGTTAAATTCTTTGAGCTCCATATTTTTATTATTATTAACCTTTACACTGCTACGCCCGAGATATCTCGGGTGCGGTAGAACGTTACGTCCTTGCTGCGCCCGAGATATCTCGTCGGCAACTTCAGCTGAATAACATACTTTTAAAAATTGTATTGTATTGTATTGTATTTTTTATTCATCCATTCAATCATATAATGTACATTGTACAATGATATAGGACACGTCAATTCACAAATTATACTAATACTAATTTACAATCACAATAATAATATAGGCCTACACAAGGATAACCTTACATCATTTAGTCCTATGAATACATAAACATAACTATTGATATTCTAAAAACTCTTTAACTGAGTAGAAGCAGTGCTCCAGCAAGAACTCTTTAGTTATTATTTTGAACTTTATGTAATTTGCTGTACTTTTACTATTATTTGGCAAATGATTATACAGCGTTATAGCTGCATGGAATACACCATTTTTACATAGTGTTGTATTTGCAGCATGTACATGAAGATTGTTCTTTTGCCTGGTCTGGTAGTTATGTATATTTGAATTCATCTCAAAGATATCCTCATTTCCTAAGCTTTGTTTGACAAATAATAGAAGTTCAAAGATGTAAATACATGGCAAAGGTAAAATTTTCAGTTGTTTAAACAGAGGCTTACATGTATGCAATCTAGTAGTCCCTTTCATTGTTCTAATTATTCTTTTCTGGATAATAAAGATTTGGTGAGCAGCAGGTGAATTTCCCCAAAATATGATTCCATATTTCATAAGCGAATAGCAGTAAGCAAAATAAGTACTAAGAACAGTTCTCCAGCTAGTCGATTGTCTTAATACTCTTAATGCATAACAACTTGAGCTTAGTTTCTTGGCAAGTTTAGTGGTATGAGAGTTCCATTTTAGGTCATCCTGCAACCAAAGGCCTAAGAATTTAGTAGAAGAGGCGTTACCAATTTTAAGGTCATTTAAGATTATGGAGGGAGAACTAATACTTTTATTCTGAGCTGTGTGAAAGTTAAGAACCACTGTTTTACTAGTGTTGATAAGGAATCCATTATTGTTGAACCATAAGGACAGCTGACCTGTTACTTCCTCTACTGAATTTTGAAGTTCAGTGTCATTTTCACCCCTCATCAAAACACTTGTATCATCTGCGAATAGTACAGTTTTAAATGCAGGTATCTGAGATGGCAAGTCATTTACGTAAAGGAGAAAAAGTAGTGGCCCTAGAACGGACCCCTGCGGAATGCCATACTTCAAAAACATAGGATCTGAGTGGTAATATTTAAATATGTTTGTGGTATTTTCTAAACTTTTTTGTTCGACGATCTGTTGGCGATTATTTAAATATGACTGAAACCACTTACTAGCGATACCCCTGATACCATATTGATGGAGTTTATCAATTAGTATCTGATGATTTATCACATCAAAAGCTTTAGACAGGTCCAAAAACAGGCCACCTACTCTCTTCCTTTCATCAAGTGACTCAAAAGCAGGATTTAAAAATTCATAAATTGCGGACATTGTTGATTTTCCTTCTCTAAAGCCATGTTGAGAGTCAGTTAACAATTTATATTTGTTTATGAAGCTAATTAGACGGTTGTACATTATCTTCTCTAAAATTTTTGAAAATATTGACAATAAAGAAATAGGTCTATAATTGGTTACGTTTTCTCTATCTCCCCCTTTAAATAATGGAATTACTTTTGCAATTTTAAAGATATCTGGAAATATTCCTGACATGAGAGATTGGTTACAGAGGTGTGTTAAGGGGGTAATTATATTTTGGATACATTTTTTAATTAGTATATCAGGAATGTTATCAACTCCTGAGCAATGTTTATTCTGTAGGTTCTTTACAATATTGAGGATTTCTGCTTCTGTAACATTTTCAACAAACATTGATTTTCCATTAAATGTTATATTCGCGAGTGTTGATTTTATTGCCTGTATATTGTTTACATTTAGTAGTTTTTCAGCTATGGTAGCAAAATGCTCATTAAAAATTCTTGAGACATTTTGTGGGTCATTGATCTTCTTGGAGTCTTCTGATAACGTTATGTTATTTACTGCCGGTTTTGTTTGCCTGGTTTCATTTTTTATGATATTCCACATAGCCTTAGTTTTATTTTTAGATTCCAGGATATAATTATCATTTGACATTCTCTTTGCTAATTTTATAACTTTGTTAAGTATGGTCTTATAGGTCTTGAAATACATGTTAAATTCATTGGAGGTTTCGTGCGTACTTTGAAAATCGTGGAGGAAACGCTTTCTTTTGCATGAAGTAATTATTCCAAGAGTAAGCCATTGTTTTGATGGAGAAGAAACTTTCAGTCTGATACTCTTCAAAGGAAATGCAATATCAAAATAATACAGGAAAATATTAATGAATTCCTGGAATTTTTTGTTTGTATCTATTGACTTTGTAACGTGTTTTTCGAGGGTTTTTTTTATGCAACTGGCATAAGTCAGTAGGAAGCCATTCTATATTTATTTACGCGGCAAATTGTTCAGCCAAGATAATTTTTCATGTTAATTTATTATTATTATTAATTTATTATAATTATTATTTAGATATTTTCGGAGCATTTTATAAAAATTATTAGCATTCAGATAGGTTTTCTATGTCTTAGAAAACGCTAACAAGCAAATTATTACGAACGACGATATCATAGAAAATTATCTGATTACGGAATTTTACGGAGTTTTGTCAGTTAGGGTATTTGAGAGACATGACTCACTGGGAATTCTAATACAAGCTGATTCCTGTCGAGAAGCATGACGCAATCTTGGGTCGCATCGTCAAGAAGAGGCGAATTGTTGAAACGGAAAACGACTTCTCCCTCTCGCCCGCGGAGTGTAATGAACCGGAGGAGGGGAAGTGGCGGCGTGCTCAGCCAATCAGCGGAGACAACGTAAGCTGGAAGTAGAGACTGGAGTGGGGGAACCGACAGGTGAATATATCGTTCGACGCGCCGTGAAACAAGGACAATCTGTGTAGAACTTGCAGTGTACGGTCGCAAGTGCGTGACGCTCCGATGTTCAGTGGAGTTAGCGACGAACTTTTGTAAAACGTAACCAGTGCGGTTTTACGAGAGTTTGGGTCCGATGTACGGACCATAGAATTATCTAATCTACCAGAATATCATCAAATTTCGACGGAGATGACGACGTCCAGGAGACTGTGGGAAGCACACAGCATCATCAAGAACGAGGGAAATGCTTTGGCAATTTCCAGGGGTAAGCGCTAATGACGCAGAAATACGCAATCTCTCATTTTTCTTTGTTTTATATTTCATAATTCAGTAACTTCATAGCTTGGAAATAAGAGTAAAATCAATTTATCAGACTCCGTTTTCACGTAATTTTCTATCGGTAATATTCAAATCACAACGCTCCAATTTAAATTTTAAACTTATTATTATTATTAATTTTGCTATACTTGTTTTATATAATAAATTCATTTCTTTTACAATGCAATCTTTGCTTTCAGTAGGTAGCATTAGATATAGACCAATTCCTTCTCCTGATACAATTGTTTGTTGGGTTAATGATCAAATCATACCACGATCTGAGTGAATAGAGTCTTGAATGTGTTCTGCCAGAGCTAGACGTTGTTAAATACAAATTTAGATTTCAACATTGCATTGAGGTCTTGGCGCCCATTAAAACAACATAGCTTAGGCAAAGGTAAACAGGTACATTTCTCTCCCAACAGTGTGGGCTAGCGAAACCATTACATTTGTCGCTACCAACATGGGGCACTAATTAATAACCATTACATTTGTACGCTCAACGTGGAGCAAAGTAAATACCGTTTCACTTGTCATCCCAGCCTAAGCAAGCCCATTACAACTTGTACACACCTTCCCAAGTTTCTCCTTTTAACAAGTTGTTGAAATAGTTTATATTGTGCTGACTAAAGCTTCGACATTTATCAAACTGAGCATTGTAAACTGGGTTTGAAATATTTAAGAGTTATTATTTGAGCTCGGTGGTCACTGAAACCTGTGTTGATTACTTCGAGAGAGTTGCAGTTCACATTGTCATTAATTATTATCTGGTCAAGTGTGGTTGCACTAGTTTTTGTTATTCTTGTGGGTACTGTTACTGTGTGAATTAGATGATGGGAGCTTAACAAATTTAGCAATTCCCTTCTCTCCGTACTTTCCTCTAAAAAGTTAATATTGAAATCTCCACAAAGAACTATTTTTTTATTAAATTTATTTATTTTATTTATTATCACTTCTAGTTTATTCAGAAATAACTTTGCACTATTTCCTGGTGAACGATATATACAGATGAGAATTAAATTTTCTTTTGGGATAGAAATAGCTGTTGCCTCAAAATTTTTATCTATGCATAAGTCATCGGGAATTGGTATAGGCTTAAATTCTATGTTTCCTTTGATATAGATACATACACCTCCATGCTCTGATGTTGATCTACAGTAGTAGCTAGCTAAAGTAAACCCTGGTATGACAGCATGATTGATTTGTTCAGGTTTCATCCAGTGTTCAGACAAGCACAGGATGTGGATATCTTTGAGTTTATTCAGCATTGAGGGGTTTGATAGTCTCTCACAATATTGGCAGTGAAAAGGTTAAATTTACCACTGACATGTTTTTTGACAATTAAATTAATTTCTTACAAAATGCAATTTTAAGTCCATTAGGTAGCATTATTTATAAGACAAATTCCTTCTCCCAATACAAATGTTATCAGGGTTGATGATTCAATCATACCACGGTCTGAGTGTGAAGGGTTTTACATGTGTTCTACGCAAGCTAGGGGTTGATAAGAATATACATTTTAGGAATCAAACTTTATGTTGGCTCCTTGGCGCCCAATTATCAATTCAATCTGTCACGTAGAGGATAGTGGTAAGCACCCATCAGGGAAGCAGTTACACGTGTTACCCAACAGTGGGGTCTCTCGTGAAACCGTTACTCTTGTGCAGCCAAAAGTGGGACTTTGGTGGTTTTTCCTCACTCGCCAGAGAAGCAGTTACACTGGGCGCCCCAAGGGGGACGAATGTGTCCAATGTTGTACATCTGCACATATTTCAGCCTAGTCTCACCGCTTGCATTACTCCTCGAGCTAAATGTACCGAATGTTTATGTGACCGAGTAGGCTACTTATTGCATTCACGCATAAGACTCGTTACACTCCCGAAGAAGTTGTAAAACCTAGTGATCATTTTGTTGCGACGTATTGAAATAATGGATAGGCCTAAGAAAGTAGTTAAATCATTAACTAGTGATGAGAAAATGAAAATTCTTGAAGAAGTAAGACAGAAATCCTCACCTTAAGCGCGTGGTACTGGCACGGAAATTAAAACTCGCTCCTTCAACGTTAAACACTATTGTTAGCAATCGAGACAATATAGCAGTTGCGTACAAAGACAATAGAAATGGAAAGAGAAAACTTGTGTGCGAAGGAAAGTTTTCTAAACTGGAAACAATGCTCCTGCAATGGTTCAACCAAGCCCGTGCAGCAAACATTCCAGCGGAAGGAACCATAATTCGTGAGAAAGCGAATTACCTCGCAAACCACATGGGAGTAGCAGACTTTGCGGCGTCAAACGGATGGATCAAGCGGTTCAAGAAGAAGCAGGGTCTTGTTTACAAGTGCGTGCGGGGTGAAGCAACAGCTGTTGACAGTGGCACAGTTGAAACGTGGACCAGTGAAACGCTACCGCCCTTGTTGAAAGAGTACAAGCCCCAAGACGTATTCAACGCTGACGAAATGGGTCATTTTTTCAGCGTTCTGCCCGACAAGACGTTGGCGTATAAAGGAGAAATTTTCCATGGTGGAAAATTGAGCAAAGAAAGGTTAACTGTCCTTCTTTCTTGCAATGAGAGTGGAACGAAGAAGTTGCTTCCTCTTATCATCGGTAAAGCAATGAAGCCTTGTTGCTTTAAAAATGTCAAGAGCTTTCCATGCCAATATAAAGCCAATGCAAACGCTTGGATGACTACTTCTGTTTTTGAAGATTTTTTGCGAGCCCTAGCAAAAAATGTGGAGTAAAAATCGAAAAATTTTATTAATAATTGATCGATGTGCTGCACACCCTGTGAATGTTCCCACAAGGAATGTGAAAGTGGTTTTCCTTCCTGCCAACTGCACAAGTCGGCTTCAGCCCCTTGACCAAGGAATCATTCATTGCGTGAAGAAGAAGTACAGGAAAATGTTGGTGCAAAAAAGGTTGGCCAACATCAGTGGTACATGCAAAAAGATTGCTGTTCTTGATGCTATGCATTTCTTGAAAAGTTCTTGGGACTCTGTGGAGCAAACCCCAATTAGCAACTGTTTCCGCAAGGCAGGATTTCGCGTTTTCCATGAAACTCCGGAGGTCGAAGAAATGGAAGGAGAAAATGTTGAAGACCCTGAAATTCTAAACTTTGACAGCTATGTTCAGTGTGACAACAACTGCGACGATATTTTTCAAGAGCATGAGAAGGAAAAGAATGATGATGAGGGAGAAGAAGGAGAGGGGGAGGAGGAAGGGCATTGGAGTCGATGGACACTGTCCGAAGCTTTATTTCAAGCTTTTCAGTTGACGAAACCGTCATGGACAAACTCTCAAAATTAGATGCTATATTGTATTCACTTGGACAGAGAAGTCGTAAGCAAACGACAATGGATATATTTCTTAAGTGCCGGAGATTTGTGTTATTTCGTTAGTGTGTAGATATGTTAATTATTAATTTGTTTGAGGTTAAAATGTATTTGTCTGTGTTGGCTAAAATACATCAGTTGACCTGGTACGGTTTGCAACTACCAAGTTGCAGGATTATAAAATAGGTAAGTGTAATGCAAAATTCATAACCAATCTCAAAGGTTTTGGTAATTGATGTGTGTTTCTTACATTTATATATAATTTTCGGTGTTGTGAGGGACATTTGGACTAGTTCTAATCAGTGCTGTGTTTTGCCATGTTTTGTGATTTGCTCGAGATCGCGGGATGGCGGAAGTTTTTTTTTTCTGTACACGCGCGAGCATGTCCAACCTCAAAAAAACTTTGGTTATATCCAATCGTTCACGCCAAAGAATACGGCACTTCTTTTCCACGGAATATCAAGGAAAACATGCATTTATGCCGAAATCAATAAACCAAAAAAATATTTCAACTCGTACTACAGTACTTGAATCGCGTACGGTACCGGTATAGTAGGCTCTTGTTTCCATCGCTCTCGTTTCTGTAGGTTGTTTAATTGTATATTCGATAGCACGTACTTCCGATTAACGGATTTTTTTACTTTTCCCTTACTGAAACAATTTAATGAGGTTTAATTATCATTTTTCGGTAGTACGTTTTCCCGCTTTTTATGTTCAAATATGTCAGTGCCTTGAAAAACGTTCCACTGGATATAATTTATTTTTTTATTTATTTTTATACCAGAGCTTTGTTTATTATTAATTCTTATTTTAAATAATTTAATTTTACTTAGTTATTTTATTGATTGTATTTAATTTCAATTAATTATGTATTTATTTGTTTATTTAATTATTTATTTCTAATGGTAGGTTGCTAAATCTACAATGTTTACTATAGCGTGCGTAACTTAAACAGTAGGGGAATAAATCCTTGCTCTTAATATCAAAGCATTAAATTATATTTAGGCTGCTTAAAACCTTCAATATGCTTTAAAAACAATTGAAACTATGGTCTTTAAAAATATTGGATCTTGAAAAAGCACTGTTTTCGGTTATATGGATAGAAACACGAAACCAAATGAGGTGTGGAGTGAGTAGTTTTGCAGAGTTAGAGAGGTAACTTGTGGGCACAAAGTGAGCAATGGTAGATTTTGAAAAGAATGGTACGGGAATTGCAGGATGGAATGTCTTGCTGCAAATGAAGGATGGTTGACAATGATTTTCATACTCTTTTCATCATCATCATCATCTCCCCTTAACCAGCTCCTGCCAGGTCGGGGTATTTATGGCACTTCTCCACTTTCCTCTTTGCTTCCACCATTCTTCTTACACGATCTTGTCCCAGTCCAGATTTCTTTTTCTCACGCTGTTCTTCACTGAATCAATCCACCTTGTTCTAGGTCTTCCTCTTGCTCTCTTACCCTTGCACTTCGCCTCCAGCATCTGTCTTGGTATTCTATTTTCCTCCATCCTCTCTACATGTCCAAACCACCTTAGTTTATTCTTCTCAATTCTCTCATTTAGTTTTTCCATCCAACTTCCTTCCTAACATCTTCATTCCTCACTCTGTCTTTCCTTGTCTTTCCTATCATACTTCTTAGGAATTTCATTTCACAGGCTTGGATTCTACTCTCTTGCCTGCTTGTCAGGGTCCAAGTCTCAGCTGCATAAGTTAATATGGGAACATAGTACACTTTATACATTACCTCCTTGCTTTTCCTTGGTACTTCCTTATCCCAAACAAGTTTCCTTACACTTTGATAGAATTCATTGCTCTGCTGTACCCTCCTGCCAATCTCCATGTCCAGCCTACCAGTTTGCATCAATTCACTTCCTAGGTATTTGAACGTGTCCACAATTTCCAAACTCTGACTTCCAATTTTCACAGTGCCCTTTCCTTGTCTTTCCCCTCTTGTCATCACCATAGTCTTGCTTTTCTCTATACTGATTTTCAGGCCATACTTCTGAATATATTCGTTCAGTGCATCTAGTTGTTTTTGCACTTCTTCGGTGTTCCTTCCCCAGACCACAATATTATCTGCAAGTAACAGTAACTTCATTTCTTGATGTCCATATGCTTCCTTTGTTTCCTTTACAATTTCATCCATCACCATTATGAACAAGAGAGGTGACAGCACACTCCCGCCTTAGTCCAGTCTTGTTCCTAAACCAATCTGTCTTTCCAACTGGGGTCAGTACCCTGCTAACATAGTTGTTGTACATTGCTTGCACCATTTCCAACATTTCTCTTCCCAGTCTCTTCTTACCCAAGGTTTGAATTCAGTAGAGTTTATTTTATTCCGCCCTATTCAATACAATTCAAACACTTTGTTTATGGAAACTTAAGATACAGGTTTCGGGAACGTATGGTCCCTTCTTCAGTCCTCATGGTGACTTAAATTAACATTTGACATCATACAAGAAATCGATACAATTCTGGATAGAGTAACAATTAAAATTCTAAATCTAATAATCCTATCAAAGAATACGCTGTGTTATATGCCTATGTGTAAAAACATATGTAGGTTATTATACTAAAAACAACATTGATACATGTGGCTTTGTGTCGCCTAGTTATATATGAATTTAAAATAGAGGACATATTAAAACATGATTAAAATGATTCAGACAGTTCTATATTACAGACTTTTGGTTTGGGACTGCGATGTGTCCGTTCATTGTGCAAAATGTAATAGTCCGAAACTGTGAATTCTTCTCTGGAATGGTGTTTTCCAATATACGCTGGCCCATTTTATAATTGGTGAATGGCGTGGATGCTGTTCAATTCGCGTGCGATGCGGTGCCGATAATATGCGTATTATGACGAATTTATGTTCCTGAAAGATTGAAAGAAGAAAGAAAAAACTACGTTAGGGTCGATATTTTCCGAAAGAAATGTAGGTAAAAAAAGAAAAGAGATAAAAATCTCGGTAAGCATTCATTAGGCTAACTTACTCGTGGAATGATGAAACTGGGGCATCCAATTCCACTGACTCAAAGAATGGAGACGTAGGTAGGGGTGTGGAAGAAAACTGTGCATAAAGAATAATAAACATTTATAATATCGAGCCAAAAACAACTTATGTGGTGGGATGGATATAACATGAAATGGAGGGTATTTGTCAATCAAATGCACATCTTACCTTGCGTGTGTGTGTGCCGTGGCTGAAGCCTCACAGTATACTAATGGTCTGAGTTAGGAGCTCTTAGTGACGCGTGCGGGGAAGGACACGTCAGCAGAGGGAGAGGGGAGGGAAAAGGAGGCGCTGTCTATGGGAGGGGCAGTTTGGATGAGATGTGCGATGTGCTGGGAGGGGGAAGGGGTGGGGTTGGAGTACGGTAATAATTGTCGAGAGTATTGTGATGTTGATCTTCCTATTATGGTCCTGTGCTATGGATAATTGGCCTATTGTGGAATTACCTGTTGTCATATATTAATCCTATTAGGGTATCAAATAAAATGTTGGAATCGAAATTAATTTTGTTGATGTTGTGTGAGGGATTGAATCTTTGTGCTTTGTTAATTTCTATTTCTTCTAGTATGTTCATAAGAGATCCTTTCTTTTCCTGGTGTAGTATTTTCAAGTCATTTTCTATGGTAGTAAATTTGTGTCCTGGACAACAATCAGTTTAAGTTTAATGAGAAAATATATAGACAAAAAGAAGGCTTAGCAATGGGCTCACCATAGCGAATATATTCATGGACAACCTAGAATATGAACACATTATTAAGAATAAAAATGAAGGAGTTTTCTTTTGGGGAAGGTATGTAGATGACATATTTGTAATTCTGGACAACTCAAAAACAAACATGGAACAATTCTTACCCTACCTCAACCAATTAAGCAGCTACATCAAATTCACGTCTGAGAGTGAAATCAACCACTCTATAAGTTACCTGGACTTAGTAGTCACCAAAGATAAGGATCACCTCAGTTATAAAATATACAGAAAACCAACACAAACCAACACCATAATTAGGAACGATTCCAACCACCCAGCATCCCAGAAAAAAGCAGCAATTACATGTTTCATCAACAGAGCCCTAAGCATTCCACTCACTGAAACAGATTACCTGAAAGAATTATCCATTATTTACCAAATAGCAGAAGCCAACGGATTCGATAAGAAATATGTTAACAGAATAATCAATAAAATCAAAAGCAGACCCGTAACAAAACTAACTAAAGAGGCAAATGAACCTCTCACATATGCAGTCTTCACGTTCACCAACCAATCCACCTGCTACGTCACAAGTACCCTTAAAAAATATAAAATCAAAGCAGCATTTCGAACAAAGAACACTAATCAGAAAAAAAAAAAAAAATCCAAAAATATTTACGTTACCAACAAATACAATAATTCAGGAGTATACAAACTTAACTGCAATCTTTGTGATACCGATTACGTGGGACAGACCGGGAGAGGGTTCAAGGTCAGATATATGGAACATGTTAATGCAGTTAAACATAACAAATTTTGAGCAATGGGGAACCATATGGCAGAAACAGGACACAAATTTACTACCATAGAAAATGTTGAAAACACTACACCAGGAAAAGAAAGGATCTCTTATGAACATACTAGAAGAAATAGAAATTAACAAAGCACAAAGATTCAATCCCTCACACAACATCAACGAAATTAATTTTGATTCCAACATTTTATTTGATACCCTAATAGGATTAATATATGACAACAGGTAATTCCACAATAGGCCAATTATCCATAGCACAGGACCATAATAGGAAGATCAACATCACAATACTCTCGACAATTATTACCGTACTCCAACCCCACCCCTTCCCCCTCCCAGCACATCGCACATCTCATCCAAACTGCCCCTCCCATAGACAGCGCCTCCTTTTCCCTCCCCTCTCCCTCTGCTGACGTGTCCTTCCCCGCACGCGTCACTAAGAGCTCCTAACTCAGACCATTAGTACACTGTGAGGCTTCAGCCACGGCACACACACACGCAAGGTAAGATGTGCATTTGATTAACAAATACCCTCCATTTCAAGTTATATCCATCCCACCACATAAGTTGTTTTTGGCTCGATATTATAAATGTTTATTATTCTTTATGCACAGTTTTCTTCCACACCCCTACCTACGTCTCCATTCTTTGAGTCAGTGGAATTGGATGCCCCAGTTTCATCAATCCACGAGTAAGTTAGCCTAATGAATGCTTACCGAGATTTTTATCTCTTTTCTTTTTTTACCTACATTTCTTTCGGAAAATATCGACCCTAATGTAGTTTCTTCTTTCTTCTTTCAATCTTTCAGGAACATAAATTCGTCATAATACGCATGTTATCGGCACCGCATCGCACGCGAATTGAACAGCATCCACGCCATTCACCAATTATAAAATGGGCCAGCGTATATTGGAAAACACCATTCCAGAGAAGAATTCACAGTTTCGGACTATTACATTTTGCACAATGAACGGACACATCGCAGTCCCAAACCAAAAGTCTGTAATATAGAACTGTCTGAATCATTTTAATCATGTTTTAATATGTCCTCTATTTTAAATTCATATATAACTAGGCGACACAAAGCCACATGTATCAATGTTGTTTTTAGTATAATAACCTACATATGTTTTTACACATAGGCATATAACACAGCGTATTCTTTGATAGGATTATTAGTTTTAGAATTTTAATTGTTACTCTATCCAGAATTGTATCGATTTCTTGTATGATGTCAAATGTTAATTTAAGTCACCATGAGGACTGAAGAAGGGACCATACGTTCCCGAAACCTGTATCTTAAGTTTCCATAAACAAAGTGTTTGAATTGTATTGAATAGGGCGGAATAAAATAAACTCTACTGAATTCAATTTGCGTCAATACGGGCCAATATGAGCGATATGACGTACCCAAGGTTTCCCATACCTTCTCTCTGGGGACACTATCATATGCCTTTTCTAGATCTATGAAAGTCATGATCAAATCCTCTCCATATTCCCAGTTCTTTTCCATCACCTGCCTCAAGCTAAAGATTGGGTCCACTGTGGATCTTCCACTCCTGAAGCCATACTGTTCCTCTTGCAACTCTCCTTCCACCTTTCTTCTCATTCTTCTTTCTACTATCCTTTCCAGTATTTTTACTGTCTGTGATATGAGGGTGATCCCTCTATAGTTATCACACACCTTCTTGTCCCCCTTCTTAAACACTGGTATTATTAGCCCTTTCTCCCAGTCTTCTGGTACACATTTCCGTTTCCACACACACTTTAGCAGTCGATACAACCATTGCATACCAACAGGTCCAGCAGCCTTTATCATTTCTACACTGATTTCATCCACCCCTGTTGCTTTTCCCATCTTCATCTTCTGTACTGCTAATTCCACCTCCAGCATTGTTATATCATCTTCTGTTATAGAGTCGTCGGGTTGTGTCACTTCGATCTCACCAGTACAATTGCTCACATTCAATAGCTTATCGAAATACTCCTTCCATCGTCCCTTTATCTCTTCTGGGTGTGTTAACAACTCTCCATCTTCCTTTTTCACCAGCTTTGTAGTAACTCTTTCTTTCCTCTTACTTCTTAGAAGCCCATACAGCATCCTTTTACTGCCACTTACATCTGTTTCCATTCTTCGTGTAAATTCTTCCCAACTTTTCTTCTTTTCTTCTCCTACCACTTTCTTACACCTCCGTTTGCTGTCGTGATACTTCCTTTTGCTTTCTTCTGTTTGATCTCGGTTCCATTCTTTCCATGCAGACTTCTTTTCTTTCACTGCTTTCCTCACTTCCTCATTCCACCACGGTGTCTCCTTCTCTTTCACTCTTGTTGACGCCCTACCACAAGCACTCTCTGCTGCACCAACAAATGCCTTTTTAAAGTGGGACCATTCCTCTTCTATGTTTTCCACTTCAGTAACTGGGATTTGTTGCTTCAATCTCTCCTGAAAATCTTCCTGTACAGTTTTCTCTTTCAATTTCCATATCTTTTATTTTACTTTCTCTGATCTCCTTTAGGTTTTTCAACTTTTCCCATCTAAATTTTGCCACCACAGCTCTATGGTCCCCATCAAATGCTTCTCCTGGTAAAGCTGTCACATCTATCAGCTTTCTGCGATTAGTCCTTTCCACCAGAAAGTAGTCAATTACTGATTTACAAGTTCCTGTCCTTCCCGGTTCTTTTTCCCATATCCATATGGTCCAATGACTTCTTCCTTTCCTTGTCTCTCGTTTCCAACTTGTGCATTCATATCTTCCATGATCACCACTTCTACATCTGAAATTACTCTTTCTACATCCTCCAGGAATACTTCAATATCTTCTTCTCTGTTTCCCGTCTGTGGTGCATACACTTGTATGAAGTCCATCACGTCATTTTTCATCTTCATTCTAATTTTCATTATTCTGTCACTCACACTCTCGACCACTTCAACATACTCCTCCAGTTGTTTCGAGGTTATCAGTCCCACGCCATTTTTTGCCTCTTGGCCACCACTCCAGTATAATGTATATCCTTTCCTCAATTTCTTCCTTCCTTTACCTTTCCATTTCACTTCACTCAGCCCCATCATTCCAACATTCTCCCTCTCCATGAAGTCTACCACCTCCTCCACCTTGCCTGTCAGGGTCATGACATTCATGATTCCCACTTTCATTTCGGTTATACGTAGGACTTGAATGAATATTGTCAGTGTTGAAGTTAGTTTGTTTAGAAGAAGATTTTAATTAATTTTTAGAGGTAGAATTTGAAAATTAAATGGATTTTTATGAGATAATGAAGCTTTGAAATTTAAAATTTAAACTAGGATTAGATACCCTATTATTTTTAAATATAAAATATAATACTTGAGTAGTAATAGTTAAGTTCTTGAAACTTGGTAGAATTTGGCAGTGTTTTAGTCTTTTCAGAGGAATCTGTCCTGTAATTGATAATACACACTATAATAAATTTAATTTTGTACTGTCAGCTTGTATACCGCCGTCGTAAGATTATCTTTTAAGAGAAAGAATTTCATACTCTTTTATGCAAATGAATCAATTTGTAGCCTAGATTTCATCCTCCTTATTGTTAATTAAAAAAAAACATAATTTAATTACATTTGGTTATTTTCAGTTGTCGTTTGATGAAACTTGTTGCATAGTGGCTAGCACTCCTGGCTGTCACTGCGGAGGCCCGGGCTTGATTCCCGGCTCTGCCAAGAAATTAAAATCTGGTCTGAGGACTGAGACGGGGTACACTCGGCCTAGGGAGGCAAAACTGAGAAGAGATGGGTTTGATTCCCACTGTGCTCTGCCATCACATACATGACGCAGCCCTCCCGCCGGAGATTAAGAGGTTGCTTGTGGCCCAATCAAGGGCTTAGGGTTTCGTGGCATAGTTGCTAGCATGCTGAGCTTCTATATCCAAGATCGCGGGTTCAAACCCGACCCAAGTCATCGCATTTTTTAAGAGCGTTATAGATCCCTTCGGAGGGGAAGTAAAGTTGGAGCTCCCGTGTCATAGATTTATGGCATGTAAAAGAACCTTCCACTAATTAAACTTGTATGAAGCTAAATTGTAGGTTAGATTTATTTGAAACACACTATCAAAGTTCCAACGTTCCCCACTAGGTGTCAGTGACATCTGGTAGTGAAAGTTGGAACTACTTGAAATTGAACGATTTGTAGCTCACCCTATGGGTGTCCGCAAGAAGCAGCTACAGCCTCGTACTAAGCCATATGCTAAATAAACTCACCTGCAACTGTAAAACTGAGCAGAGTGACCAAAAAAGTAAAGAGGAGAGTAGTGGTGATGCTTGTTTCTTTAAGGGGCAAAGCATCTAGATCATCTGCCTCTAATCATGAATGAATGAAATTATTCAAGGTGTTGGAAGGAAGCATCCGTGGCCTATTTGGCTGGAGTTGAAAATAGGAACCTGCAGGAAGGCTGACCATGGGCCACCTGGGCAGAGGAGACTGGAATGTGATTGGTACTATCTTTAAGTGTAATGCTAATTTTCTGTGTCCTGTGTTGGTACAGGTTTGGGTATAAATCCCTTAATCACACCAGGGAAGTCTGGAATAGGACTGTAGAGGCGGGCATTCCATTGGTAAGTTTCATGCTTCTTCTAGTCTGTTTATTGTTATTGCATACGGTTTCTTAATTGTGTTACTGTTGGGGGATGTGAAGGCACGTTGAAACTACAAGCTAGAACTTGCCATGGTCTCCTTCCACTGAGCTCTACTTAATGTTGCTTGTATATATCACACCTTGCTTGAGAATTCGCTGTTACCCGCTAGGAGTGCAGCTCTCACCTTCATATTGTCAGCAATATTATGCCCCTATGAAGATTTAGGAACACAAATACTAAACTAGGAGTGTGCTAGTATGAAGAAAACATTTACGGTAATCCAACATTATCGGAGACAAACATTTTCCATTTGTAAAATGAATGGAATGCAGCCCCTCTTCCTCAGAACTTACACAGTTATGGTCACTTTCGTAAACCTCATCTGTGTTTCATTTGAGGGTCTAGAACATTGTGCTCATTTAGCCCCATGTACTTGGATGTGTCTTATAACCTGTGTTGTTGTAGTGTGTGTATTTTGTACCCCCCCTCTGCGCCACTACAACTACTACACAGGGCCTTATTCGAGACAAGCTCGGGGATGGACGGGGACCTCGTACGCAGAGGCCGCAATTAGGAATAGGTTACCTAAGGTTTCGTATGCTAAGAGAAAGAAGTTGCATTTAAGGGAATAACTATATAATTTCAAGCAATACAGACGAGGTAAATCAAAACCAATTACGCCTCATTACCTAGATCAAGCAAGCGCCAAGCAATAAAATAGACACTAAATCACTATGGTACACAAGCACAAACAAAATGGTTACCCATTCACCTCGGGTGAAATGGTCACAGGATAAAATACAGAATTACATAATAATTAAAAATCCAAGTAGGGATGGCCCCTTGAATAGAACGCCGCGTAAAACAAATATCCAACCGAATGAGGTTAGGTGACCTCCCAAACTAATACTGACTACTAACAGTATAATCAGAAGTGGATGAATCCTTTAATGGAAATTCATATTAACGCTCCCTTCCGAACAAAGGGGTGACATCGCCAAACGAGGGTAAAATAATGGCAACACGAAAATGAAGGGTAAAAACCAAGAAGTGGAATATCACTAAGTCTGGAATATAACCCCACAATGATACAAAATAATTAAATGAACAAACTAAAGAGAAAACCGCTAGGCCTAAGCATCGAACCGGACGAATGACAAATTACGTCTTAATACGGCAGAGCCCAAGTACTGACTGCAAGGAATACTGATTACTCCGGGACAGTAAGACCCCGCGAGGCAATAACCCCCACTCCAATTACTTACGTGAAAGAACCATTTGAAAATTTGATGTGAGGCGAGCTTGAATATGAAACAGCAATAATAATAAACATAACATTACACAATTAAGGTGACTTCCACGACCGCGCACGTGATACCATCTTAAGTGTAAACACAAGGACGCCATGTTGTCATAAAACAAAAGACTCTCGGCCCATACACAAATGAGTTACCACAAACAAAAGAATAACATAAAGCCAAAAACGAACTAGGCCATGCTGCCCTTAAAAATACACTACATTAAAAACAGTTAAACTGTCCGGATTAGACACAAATAAAAGCCAAAATGCTTCCCTAATCCCCCACACAGTGCTTTGCATAAACACAAATCTTACAAGACTGGTCCCCCGGATAATTACACGAATTAATCGACACCGGATTCACACGGAGTGACAGAACCATATTACTTGCGTGTTCGTACACGCCATGAAACAGAAACATGAACATAACTGAAATAGAAGCCCTTGTGCGCAAAAGAATATCATGCGCGCAGCCAACAGATGCATTCCCCAACCAACCAAAATAATAATACTAAATGTTACTTCTCAGTATGGTAGTTCTTATTATCACACACAGTTACTTCAAACATTTGTAGGTTGGTTGGCTAACTGGCCGGGTGGAAGAGGTGACATCTTCGCACCCGGCCGCTGACGCACACGTTACACACGTCTGCAAGCTTCGAAGTCGGTATTCAGAATCACAAGCATCAGCCTGCCAAGACACTCGCACACTTCACACTTGCTGGAAAATCATCCAGGCTCGCCACACGAAACACTGCCGAGAATCTTAAATTTGCGTGTCTTTTTAGTTACTCTTCTTGCCGCTATGTTGGTACCTCCGAGCCCGCAGTTACTAGGCAGAATTCAAACAAAACGCGGAAGATTCCCGCGATGTTAGAACAAGGGTAGTCTTTGTTGAAAATGACGCCAAACACCGATATGCGAGCCGATTAGCTTATTTCGGAAAAGGCGAAATGTCAGTGCACGGAAATGGGCGGTAACCCAAGCGAGACGCTTTAAGTCACATCTGGGAACACTCCAGTTCTGGCCACCCGCCGATTGGAATTTCAATTGGATACTGGGTGGGCATTCGGTAAATATCCACAGAGGCAAACATCTTCGGAAGTAAACATCTTCAAAAGTCAACATCTTCAAGGGGGCCGGCTTGACTGGACGTGGGAGTGGAAACTGATAGGGTGGTCTTCTAGGGTAGGGACCGGCTTGAATGGACGTGGGAGTAGGAACGGATAGGGTGGTCTCCTAGGGTAGGCTCGCATTTAGCGAGCTTGAATTAGTTAGGCAATTGCATAGTTCACTCGCTGACCCTGAGTCTTTAAGTTCAGGGACCAAGGTTCGATGCCAAGGTAGGCTCACATCTCTCCCACAGGCTAGGGATCGATGACAGACTAGGGGATTTAGGCGTGGAGATCTGTGCCGATTGGCACATATTTGTCAGCTAGGAACCATCCTGTCATTTGTTGGTGCTCTTTAGCGTCGTCACATATTGTTGAGAGTTCCCTTTATCTTCTACTGATGTTGCATCCTCAATGTCTCATGAAATGCACTTGAATTGCTAGATTCCAGATTTTTGGTATGGATCTGACTTTACCATATGAAATTTCAAACTATATAGTTATTTGTGTTCCTTTTGTTTGTTATTTTGTTACATATGATGGTTACATAGTTCGAGTTGTGCCCATTACTTTTGTTCATCATCAATTTCCGTTTTCCAGCCTAAGCCGGGTCGGAGCAGATATGACAGCCTCCTCCTCCTCTGTTTCCAGTCGGCCGTCTCACAAGTCCATACCATCTCAATCCAGCTTCTGTACATTGACTCTCTCTCGCCATACTCCTCAGGCTGCGTGCATTCTCCTGGTTATCGGCCATTAGGTCTTGTACATCACTTTACCTGATGATCGTATTCTCTATATATTATCCGATGTTGCATTTCCCATCAATTCACTTCCTAAATATTTGCTGTGCTCAACTACTTCCAGATCTGCATCTCCCAATTTTATCAATCCCTTCTCCTTCTTTCTTTCCTCTTGCCATTACCATTGCCTTACACTGACTTTCATTTTCCATTTCTGAATATTTTCGTTCCTGTTGTTGGAGCCCATTTTTGTTGTGTCCCCAAATCGGAACAGCATCAGCAGATAGGATGATATCCATTGTGCCTTTAGTATATCATGCATCACATCACCATTCCCTTGGTTTTTTAGTTATGTTAGTTATTGTTGTTTTAAAGGGCGCAACTACGAGATCATCTGCCCCTTTGTTTTGTTTGTTTGTTTGTTTGTTTAGTTTTGTTATTTTGTATATTTCAGCTACCATATTTCGTTTCTTGTCGTTTGCTGGGGATGATGTGTTAATTGCTTTTTTGATCAACGTGTAGAATGTGGCCTTGTGGGTGTGGGCTTTCTAAATATGTTCTACTTCTCTCGTCATTGTGATGTCAACTAATTCACACATTTATTATATTTGAACTCTGATGTAAAATCAATGTTAGGGTATACAGTATATTGTTGAGATACTGTAGTTATGAAGTTGGTCTCTTTTTTAATGTATTTCTCACGGATTATTGTGAAAAATTCATCGACATACCTTCTTCAAAATTCTAGGTCTTGAATTTAGTTTATTATTTGTGTGGTTTCGTTGTGATCTATGTAACTGTTAACCAAGATTCCTGAAGCTGGGGACTGGAATAAGGACATGAACTCGTCAATCTCCTCCTCCACTGAAATCTGTTGAGTTTTTAGGTTATATCTTGGGTGCTTATGATTGATATGTTGATATACATATCTGTAAACTTAATGTAGAATGCATGTACAGTATTGTGGTTGTGGTGTCGTGACCTTACCTGTGCCAGGAGACGTTCTCGCTTACTCCTGCGCGGCGGTGAAGAGGAGTTTTGTTGGTGTGGGTGTCCGAACCGATGCCCCAAAGAATCCACTATTTGGATTTATTAAGCTGTATACAGTTTTACAAAGTGTCTAATATTGCTGTGCAGAGTGGAATCTGTGATTTACGGTAATTTTGCTCAAGTTCTTGGGTACTGCTAAGAGTGGAATATTCTTGCTCCGGTACTCTGTTCTCAAATAGCTACTGTAGATCCCAGTGTTCATATTAATACTAATCAAGCGTCTGTTCTCTCTGTGCCTCGAGTTCCTGACCAGTTCTGGGACGGTGCACTCATGACAGTGGTTAACATTTTAAAGTTTATTTTAGGCATAAAAGTCAGTTGTTGAAATTTGAATTGGTGGTGAATTCCAATTGTTTCTTTCAAAAGTTTTGTATACACTGTGCTGCGTTGTAAATTGGGCTATTACTGTTGGTAAGCTTGGGTTCAAGTTCATTGCAATTGTTGTTTCCCTACTGTCAAATAAAAATGTTATGGATTTTAAGATTTGTTTTAACTTCTTTATTATGCTTGACTTTTTTAAGTTTTTCTCCCACATGAAATTGTTCTGGATTTTTAATGTATTTTTGTTTTTCAATTATGACTGTGGCGTTTCTTTTGTTGGCTTTAGTTATGATGAGGTCGTCGGCTTTTACAATTTATTGTCTTGATGATTTGTTCATTTGTTTTAAATTTTTTTTCTTGTGTTTTTAATGTAATTATCTACTTACAGGCTTCGTGTCTAAGTATGTTTTTATCGAATATTGAATCTGGCGGAGAGGTGTTGTTCCCTTATTGGCAGGTTAGTACGTCCTCGGCAGCCGATAAGGGAACAACACCTCTGGAGGTGGGCTCAGACCATTACTTTTGGTCAAGAGCAATGAGTTTATGAAAGTATTTTAGAGCTCCCCCCCATACTGGAATCGAACCTTTTCTGTATCAGCATAATAAAGGACCATTTTATTGTGGTTTAAAGGAACATCAGGTGGATTTGCTGGGCTGGGCTGCTCAAAGCCCCGACCTCAACCCAACGAATGTCTTTGGAATTAACTAGACCGTTGGATGCGTGCCCAACAACTATTCACCATGCTTCAGGAAGTATGGAAACAAATTCCATGTTCAGTGTATCAGAACTTGGTGGAAAGCCTTCTGCGAATAGTTACTTTAGAATGAACAGAAATGGGTGTCCAGAGATTTTCCACCACGTAGTGTACACACCATTGTTTAATGGAATATTCAGGCTAACTTTATAGGCATTTCAAAGCTTACAGTACTCTTTGTTCCATATTATGTCTATTTTCCTACCTAGGATGTGCAGTGGAACGACTTGGACTACATGGACTCGAACAATGACTTCACATACGATAAAGTGAAGTATGAAGGCTTGCCCCAGTTTGTGGAAGAGCTGCATAAGGTGAGTGTCGTATGTACATAACCAAGGGTCATACAGTAGTGTCTGCTATTTCATTTTGATTAATTCCACTTACTTTAGCAAATGACTTACACATAAAATTTCCTAATTACTGATACATTCAACTAAAAATTGAAGATGGGTTATAGCGAGAGATACGGGAAAATCGCAACTGCAATAAATGTGAATTTTACTTTTTTCACATTTTTGGAACTATTTGATAACTATTATGACTATGTATACCCAGAATTTGCGAACCTGAATATACGACAACTATGGGTTATTGCGAATTTACCCCATAAATGATCAATTCAATATTGAATATGTTCTCTCCTTATGAAATTTTCGTGCCGCAGTTTCGAAATTTACAAGTTCCTAGCGAGGAAAAATGGGCATAACCGATATTTCCGAAGATCGATTGCCGGAAAACGATCGATTACGGTAGTTGATATCTATTTGGAACTGGCCCATGGTATCCACTGCTTTCAGCCGATAAAACAATGTTTTTGGAGAAATTATTTTGTAGTTTCATATGGTTGTGCTAAAAGGAATGTTCTAGTCGCTTGTATCGTTTCTTTCTGTACAATTAGAGTAATAAGGTAATGTCTATATTGGTTTATATCGCGTCGCCCACTCATTTGCAATAGGCTACTCTATTTGACCATGATTGAAAATAAAATTGAAAAATATGTTTTGTGATCTCAATGGACAATGTTTATTTTGCGATTTTGTCGTGTTTGGGAATGTTGTCTAATGTGAGAGCGTGTTTCAGGCCGTCCAGTGTTTTACAGGTATTCTGTTTGCCTTCCATAAGCACAAGATTTAGGGTTAATAAAAATATTGTTTAAAATAAGTAAGGAAAACCTTTGAGGCTGAGTAGACATGAAAGATGTGAACACTCATTGCATTGGTAGCAGTGTTAAGGCTCCTGTTGTGTTGTGTTGGAAGTACAACAATCCCAATATCAGTATTAATGTAGAAACATTAATTCCGAGTTCCCATTTTCAAGGTCACTAACTCCTTGCCAAGTTCCATCACTTCAATTTAAAACTCGTCTTATGTGGTTGGAATCACGAAGTGCCATTTGACCCGGCAAATAGAAATTCAATTCCTTGGCCCCAATGGAAACAATAATGAGGGGGTAAACATATATTTCAGTATTGAACTTACGAGGGAATGGTACGAAGTCGGACGGCGAATGTTGATTTTATTTTTACACAGTCGTGAAGGTCTTTTTACGCTGAAAATGGTAGTGGAGGTCTAATTTTTCGCTGGTCCTTTTTAAGCGGGCATTTGGGAGCTCCATGTTGGTGGTGCGTGCTCTAAATTGTACAGTACATACCAGCACATGGTTAGGATCTGTCGATGCTAGACCTCCCCTTTCAGACAGAACCAGCTTAATAAACAAGTGAACTTTACTGCCATCAATAAATAGTTAATAGAAACAGTTTGCCAAATAACAGTGATATTTATTTATAGACTTTGTAAAGATCAACAGCAACCTCAGGAACAGGTGATAGATACTTTAACACTGTAGGAGAATCTGAATCAGAATCACTTTATTTGGCGTTAAACACAAGTGCAATAGCCATCGTCAGGTTAATAATACAAAACAATAAAATCAAACAATCCTACATTACTTAGCCTACTTATAACAGTATATACAAATAGCTTATTATCGTTATAACAAAATGTAACCTACTTCTATTGCACTAAGTATTACACCAATCTGCTTCCATACACTCTTCCAGGGAATACCATGGATTCACCAGCAACCACTTTTGCAGCTGTTTCTTAAAGATTTTGGTTGGTAGTTGTTGGAAAGACAAACTCAGTTTGTAAAAAAATTTTATGCCAAGAATTTCATGACTGTTTTGTGTTTTAGAAAGCCGACACCATGGTACCTCTATCTGGTGTGAGTTTCTTGTGCTGTATGAGTGAATTGTTACCCGTCTGCCTGGCAATTCATGTGGATGTTTATTTTTCATATACATGAGGATATTTAAAACAAAAGGATTTATAACTGTTAGTTTGGAAGATTTAATAAATAAAGGTCTACAGGGTGTGTTAAGAGGAGCATTTGCAATAATACGGATTGCCTTTTTCTGTAATTTTAAGATATTTACAATGTGTGCACTATTTCCAAAAAATATTAATCCATAACTAAAGAGACTTTGAAAGAAAGCAAAATAGGCTGTGTGTAAATATGTCGTAGGAACCTCATTTTTTAAATGACGGAGTAGATACACTACCCTTGCAAGTTTATTCGAAAGGTTATGAATATGAGGTTCCCATGTTAATTTTGAGTCAAAATTCATTCCTAGTAGCTTAGCTTCCTTTATATCATTACTTATATTTTTAAGGCTAAATATTAAATTTTGAGTTTTAGTTTCATTTAAGTGGAATCCATTCTCACTGAACCATTTCCTAGCTTCTAGCAAGCACTGACTTGATAAATTTTGTAATTCACTTATACATTTGCTAGAACACAAAAATGTAGAGTCATCTGCATAAAGAATTGTTTTTCCAGAAACATTTACTGCTAAGTCATTCATCATAACGACAAAAAGAAATGGACCCAGAACCGAGCCTTGGGGTACACCATACCTAACTTCTAACGCATGGGATTTCCTATCCCCATTCTCTACAAACTGTACTCGGTTTGTTAGATATGATTTAAAGACTTCATACTCTGATCCTTTAATTCCGTACAGTGCTAACTTTTGCAGAAGTATATCATGTGACACACAATCGAAGGCCTTGGATAGATCACACAGGAGTGCATCTACTGAGCTCCCTTCTTCAAAATGGTGCATTATGTGACAAACAAAATCATCCAGTGCACTAATTGTAGATTTTCCCGGAAGGAACCCAAACTGAGTTGGTGATAGAAGGTTGTTGTTGATGAAAAATTCATAAATTTGACCAACTATAACATATTCAAAGACTTTTGACATGATGGTTACTACAAACACAGGCCTGTAACTATCAGGTTTAGTCTTATCCCCTTTTTTATATACTGGAACAACCCTCGTAATTTTTAACTGAGCTGGGAAATAGCCTACGCTAAGGCACTCGTTTATGCAGTGCGTCAAAGGAATTAAAATGCTGCCAATAATGGCCTTTAAAATGTTGTTGGTGAACCCATAACAATCCTTACTATTGGAAGGTTTCATATTTCTTACAATTTTCTTTACCTCACTACAGTTTACCTTTCTCCATTTAAAAGTATTATTTGATAAACTTGGAACTATTTTTTCTACTCTTTCAATTGCTGCTGTAGGCAGCTGTGAGGCAGGTGAGCAAATCCTTTCGACAGACTCAATAAAATGTTTATTCAGAACCTCAGGACTGATTTCTATTGTGGAACATTTACTTGCGACTCTAACATTGTTAATTACACTCCAAGCTGCTTTACAGGGGTTATTTGAATTCTCTATGAATCTAACGTTTGCTTCAAGTTTAGCTTGCTTAAGGGCACATTTATACTTATTACGCATTTGTAGATAATTCTGTTTAGATTCAATAGATCCCTGTTCATTATGTATTACATAAAAAAACATTACCTGTGATTTCATTTGTTCAAGCTCAAGTGTATACCATTTTATTTTATTTTTAGAATTACTCCTTTTCTTGGAACTTTTAATCTCCACCATTGGGCATGAAGTATCAAAGTATGAAAGAAGTATGTGAAAGAAATCATCAAAACCTGTAATGGGAGAGTAGGAGTTGTCAGTAATAACCCAATCAGATAGGATATGCCTAAGGTATGAATTAAATATTTAAAAATGCATTAAGTTTCTTAAACTACAAACATTTAAATGAAGAAAACAAATATTATCTTCACAAGATGCTTTAGGTGTAGAAAATGCAGTTGTATCAACCTTCATATTTGAATGAATGTGAGCAGTATGCCTACCTGTTTTGGCTTTTGGCCAAGTTTTCTTTACAAACTTGGCCTTACTACAGAGTTTCTCTGACTACCAACCGAATCACATTCCAATGGACGATTATCAGTGCTTAGGCCTACAGTGTTTAGAATAATCTTACTAATATCTAGAGCCAATTTTCTTTTACCTTTACTGTTTAAGTGCATACCATGGTTAGTAAACACGTTTCTATGATAATTACCTAAATCTACAATCTTAACATTTGGAAATTTACTGCAAAAGTATTTTATATGATCATTTGTTTTTTTAAATTTCAATATTGACACAAGACCAACTTGCAAGGTCATGTCTGAGAGGACAGGTAGTCACTATAATATTTGCAGTGTACATAACTTGCAAAAGACGAACGAAATTCTTTATGAAAGGCTTAGCACAGTTCTGATAGACATCATTTGCACCTCCTACCAACACCGTGAAATTAGGCCTACTTTTCATTTCGATGTTTGCGACACTCGGTTTCAGAGAGTTAACAACTTCGCTAAATTTCGCCCCTGGAGCCAGCCAACAACAATTGAACAAGAATGAATTAACTGTAAATTCCAATAGAGTATAAATTAACAAGAGATATAAGAACAAGGTAACAACTTTTATGATGGAAGGTCGCTAGATAGCAGAATCCTAACATAACTTACAAATGCAGGCAGAAGTTACAAGTGAATAACTGCATTGCTCCATTCGAGCTTAAAGGATCGACCAGTAATATACACGGCTAGCATGCAGCAATATCGACAAGCCTGTCTAAATAATGCAAAGCAAGAGAACAAGATAATTTGTTTTTAAATATGACAAACCTGCAATAAAAAAAGCAATTGTTTTAACATAGTTTACACTTAGAAGGCCAAGTAGTTGCTTCCACACTAAAGTTGAGCATGGCCTAATGAGTTATTTATCATAACCAAGAAGGATACACTTTGAAATGTTGAGGTAACTTGCTTGGGCAGTTCTTGGAGAAATGTCCATAGCGGGAACACTTGTTGATCACTTTTTCAGCACTTTTTTTCTTTCGAAATGTTGGAGACTTTGTGTCCAGCACTGAATATAAATGTCACCTTGAACAGGTGATTCCAAATAGATGATGGCAGAAGGCCGATTATCGATATTGTATCGATGTAGTAAATTTCGCTAGCGATTTAAAAATGATTTTGGCTAGAAGTTTGATGCCTTGTGCCAGCACTTTAGTATAGAAGCACTTTTGTACAGTTGCACAGAGACGATCTTCATAACCCTTCTTTGAGAAGTTCTTGGCGAATGCTTAGTCATGTTGAAGATAGGGGCGAATGCTGAGTCGTTCTTTGACCAGCATGGTCCAATCCTGCACGTAGTTTCACACAGATGGTGACGACGGCCGGAGACAAGTGAAGAATTAATGACGATTGATGAAGGCAATGTTCAGGTTTTTATACTGGCGATCACGGCATGCTACGTGAGGCAGGTGGGTGGCGTCGGCCAATCCGAGAGCGTAGTAAGGCCAATCACAAGCAATGAGCCAACTGAAAAGAAACTCGTGACCAACATTACTTCCGGGAAGGATCGACAGGATCTTGAAACACGTGCAAGCAAGTACTAATCGAAATATGGAATAACGCGACAAAGGTAAGAGGTTATGTTACAAATCCAAATAAGTATGAACTTTGTATTCACTGAAAAGTGAACAGCACACGTGAGCGCGCACAGCCCGCGGCTGTCTTGCCACGCCTACCCTCTCCACTCTCCACTGACGTTAGTTGGGATATTATACAGTATTTACAAAGATCAATTCATTGTGGAGTATACTGTAGAACATTAATCACATATCAGCATGCCTTTATTCAGTCTGGCATGGGTGCATTGTTCATGGCATGAAAGTGAAAATCTAACACAAAATGTGAATAACAGAACACAAGAAAACAAAGTGCACGCCTTATAAAAGAAAAATTGGTACAATCATTTTAGCACACTTTTTATCAGTCAAATTATGAAAATTAGTTTGTGAGGCAGTATGAAATTCCGGTGTATTGTCAGTAATGGAATAACCACCCACTTTCCAAGCATATTTCAGCATTGGTACAAAACAATCAGCTTGTAATTGGTTATGCGCTAACATTTGACTAGTTATAATGAAAAGTCTGTTCTTGGGTTTTAATTTTGACTGGCCGTGCAAATTACTTACTCTGCAAATGTTTCCCATTCGAAGGACTAAACATTTTAGTTGTCGGAAGAGTCCAAGATCACACGGCTGGCAAACATAAGTAAATCAAAACAATGGCTTACTCTTGGAATAATTACTTCATGCAAAAGAAAGCGTTTCCTCCACGATTTTCAAAGTACGCACGAAACCTCCAATGAATTTAACATGTATTTCAAGACCTATAAGACCATACTTAACAAAGTTATAAAATTAGCAAAGAGAATGTCAAATGATAATTATATCCTGGAATCTAAAAATAAAACTAAGGCTATGTAGAATATCATAAAAAATGAAACCAGGCAAACAAAACCGGCAGTAAATAACATAACGTTATCAGAAGACTCCAAGAAGATCAATGACCCACAAAATGTCTCAAGGATTTTTAATGAGCATTTTGCTACCATAGCTGAAAAACTACTAAATGTAAACAATATACAGGCAATAAAATCAACACTCGCGAATATAACATTTAATGGAAAATCAATGTTTGTTGAAAATGTTACAGAAGCAGAAATCCTCAATATTGTAAAGAACCTACAGAATAAACATTGCTCAGGAGTTGATAACATTCCTGATATACTAATTAAAAAATGTATCCAAAATATAATTATCCCCTTAACACACCTCTGTAACCAATCTCTCATGTCAGGAATATTTCCAGATATCTTTAAAATTGCAAAAGTAATTCCATTATTTAAAGGGGGAGATAGAGAAAACTTAACCAATTATAGACCTATTTCTTTATTGTCAATATTTTCAAAAATTTTATTGAAGATAATGTACAACCGTCTAATTAGCTTCATAAACAAATATAAATTGTTAACTGACTCTCAACATGGCTGTAGAGAAGGAAAATCAACAATGTCCGCAATTTATGAATTTTTAAATCCTGCTTTTGAGTCACTTGATGAAAGGAAGAGAGTATGTGGCCTGTTTTTGGACCTGTCTAAAGCTTTTGATGTGATAAATCATCAGATACTAATTGATAAACTCCATCAACATGGTATCAGGGATATCGCTAGTAAGTGGTTTCAGTCATATTTAAATAATCGCCAACAGATCGTCGAACAAAAAAGTTTAGAAAATACCACAAACATATTTAAATATTACCACTCAGATCCTATGTTTTTGAAGTATGGCATTCCGCAGGGGTCCGTTCTAGGGCCACTACTTTTTCTCCTTTACGTAAATGACTTGCCATCTCAGATACCTGCATTTAAAACTGTACTATTCGCAGATGATACAAGTGTTTTGATGAGGGGTGAAAATGACACTGAACTTCAAAATTCAGTAGAGGAAGTAACAGGTCAGCTGTCCTTATGGTTCAACAATAATGGATTCCTTATCAACACTAGTAAAACAGTGGTTCTTAACTTTCACACAGCTCAGAATAAAAGTATTAGTTCTCCCTCCATAATCTTAAATGACCTTAAAATTGGTAACGCCTCTTCTACTAAATTCTTAGGCCTTTGGTTGCAGGATGACCTAAAATGGAACTCTCATACCACTAAACTTGCCAAGAAACTAAGCTCAAGTTGTTATGCATTAAGAGTATTAAGACAATCGACTAGCTGGAGAACTGTTCTTAGTACTTATTTTGCTTATTGCTATTCGCTTATGAAATATGGAATCATATTTTGGGGAAATTCACCTGCTGCTCACCAAATCTTTATTATCCAGAAAAGAATAATTAGAACAATGAAAGGGACTACTAGATTGCATACATGTAAGCCTCTGTTTAAACAACTGAAAATTTTACCTTTGCCATGTATTTACATCTTTGAACTTCTATTATTTGTCAAACAAAGCTTAGGAAATGAGGATATCTTTGAGATGAATTCAAATATACATAACTACCAGACCAGGCAAAAGAACAATCTTCATGTACATGCTGCAAATACAACACTATGTAAAAATGGTGTATTCCATGCAGCTATAACGCTGTATAATCATTTGCCAAATAATAGTAAAAGTACAGCAAATTACATAAAGTTCAAAATAATAACTAAAGAGTTCTTGCTGGAGCACTGCTTCTACTCAGTTAAAGAGTTTTTAGAATATCAATAGTTATGTTTATGTATTCATAGGACTAAATGATGTGAGGTTATCCTTGTGTAGGCCTATATTATTATTGTGATTGTAAATTAGTATTAGTATAATTTGTGAATTGACGTGCCCTATATCATTGTACAATGTACATTATATGATTGAATGGATGAATAAAAAATACAATACAATACAATACAAATCCATTCGGTAGGTATTCAGTTTGTACATGTTTGTTCGTCAGAGATTCAAGTTGTGCATTTTTGCCCTGGCCACTGAATGAATCTAGAAGAAGAAGAAGTTTTTGTGTGTCGTCTTGTAATTGCGGCTGGAAAACGTTTTGGAACCAGGCATGTACATGCCATTTCCCCATTTTTTCGGAAGATGAACAATCAGTGACGAAGTACTTAAAGACATCCATGTAGGCGTTGATACTTTCTTGTACCCTAGGTCCAAACTTTCCATTAATTTCTTTAAATACGATCAAGAACAAATGTCCCATTTCTCCGGCTTTAGACATGTGATATTGCACTGTGTGGGAGTGCATAAAACTATTTCGGCAAACAAGCGTAGCAAGAACGTCTTTCACACCACGAAAATCATAATTTCTCTGTGTTGCCATTTCGTACACGAATTGGGACTGGTCCGAATTCCAGATATTGGCATCCGGGATCTCTTTCTCTTCTTGCAATTCGTTAATGAATTTTACAAACTTTTTAGCCTCTTCATGTCGTACTTCTTCATGTGTTTTAAAAGTTTTACCGACGAGTTTGGTTACTTTTCGGAACCGAATTTTCAAACGCCTTTTAAGGTTTGTCAAGTAGGAGTCGCTCTGGAGAGAGTGTTTGGGGCAAAACAACTCTCTACCCTCCCCAATCCAACACTCAATGTAGGATTTTGTGACATTTAAATAACGCATCCTTGCCTTGGTGAACTCCTCCTTCACATAAGCTCGAACCATTGCTCATTTCCTAATTTCTCCATTGTGTTCCACGTGGTTGGGGATTCCGTAAATTTGTCGCCGAGTCTACTTGTACTTCTGTACAGCGTACATGTGTCCTCGTTCCTTTATTGTTTCATACATGTTCAACAATAACTTGGAATCATAATTTTCCACGGACTTACAGGGTCTTCCTCGGCCATCACACGACATGTTCTCTTCGTTAAACTCATCGCCATGTTTCCGTTTTTTTCGGTGATCGTGTCCCCTCCTTAACGCCATCGTCGTCTTCTGAATCAACAAAGAAAGCTTCTTCCTCCTGAATAAGTTCGCATTTGTCCTCCAAAATTGCATGAAACGTTGTCTTTATATGTATGTACATTATTTGCTCTTTGTCAGATAGCTCTGTAGCTTCCTGAATATTACCAGCGTAGACACTAATAAGAGCTGCAATAATGTTGCAAGCGGCCTGTATGTGGAATAGCCATCAGTCGTGGAGAACTTAACCGTATAGAATAGGATTTGCCGTCCAATAAACACAACTGTAGGCAGCCGTATGTGGTGGGGGATAGTGGAGAACCAAACGAGCGGTAGGCGTGGCAAGACAGCCGCTGGCTGTGCGCACTGACGTGTGCCGGTATGTACTGTACAATTTAGAGCATGCACCATCAACTTGGAGCTCCCAAATGTCCCCTTAAAAAGGACCAGCGAAAAATTAGACCTCCACTACCATTTTCAGCGTAAATAGACCTTCATGACTATGTAAAAATAAAATCAAAATTCGCCGTCCGACTTCGTACCATTCCCTCGTAAGTTCTGCTGAAGCTAAGTATATGTGCGATTCACATGTAGTTTATTGGTAGGACTATTGGAACAGGAAGGTCTGGCCAGGGTAAAAACTTGTACTGGATGAGACTGAATCGCCGCTCAAATTAAGGGGTGGGGAGCACAGCGCTCACAAAAGATTTTCTCTAGCCGCCACTTGCGTTTCTTTTGTTCTGCTGACATGTGCTGCCATCTAACTGACTGATGATATGGATCGAATAATGCTGGCAACGTCTTCCGCACTAGCATCGGCGGGAACTAGACTGCTATCTGTGAATGATGCAGCACGATATCAAAGACGATATTCAGAAAATGAAAGAATATAATAATGTAATTACAGTATAACCCCGCTTTTACGTTTTCCCGCGCCATTTACAACATTTTTCCTCGGTCCCTTCCATTTTCTATGTTTTCAATGCAATCTAGTCCCCGCTTATACGTTAATGAAATTTTAAATTTCCCTCAATTCACACCTCGTAGACCAGCGAACATAAAGAGAAGACAGAGATTTTAAATAATAATAATAATTACTTGATATAACGAAGCGAACAACCTTAGTTGTCGCCAGGCCGTGCCAAGCGGCTTATCGCTACCCCAACGGAAACGGATTGTACGGCATATTGAATGCAGGTGCGGGACGAAGCCATGTGTTATTCATCACGTGACGCCGCATGGGAGCGCTACTTTTTCTGCTAATAAGTGGCGATATCGATATTGGTCGCTGTCACCGAAGAGACAGTTTTGTTTGAGAACAAGTCTCAGTTAAACTCCAAAGCATTGGAATCTCCCAAGTGACGATGTAGAAGTGATCTTCAGTCACCCGTGAAATAAGGGAGGTACCAATGACACGAGAGATGTGAGTCGATACAATAAGTGGTAATGTCAAACTAAGGGAAGATGTAGTTGGAGCAGTCGCCTTGACCCAGCCAGTGCTACAGTGCTTCTGGCACATAGCTTGCAGATTCTTGAAAGCTCTATTCATGGTAAGAATGTGGGGGGGGCATATAGCCTATAAAAACATTATGACTTACATTAACCGTCTTTTTGATTTCAGAAAATGCGGTGTCTCTATCTTCCATTTAAATTGCAATAGTAGCGGGGTTTCTTGTAGGAGTGGCAGAAGAGTTGCGAAGGTTGCTTAAGTAATATATCAGCTCCAGCATGTTCATGCCCGTCATTGAGTTTAATACAGATATCCCAATGCTTCTTTTATATCTCAATTGGAAACAGTTCCTCACTTTGTCACTACAGCCGTAAATTTAAAGTCTCGAAAATAGATAATGTCAAATTTCACTAATATTTTAACTGGCATGTTTTCCGAGTAAAACAAAATGTGAAATGTTATTGATAATCCGTAGTTAATTTGCAACATTTAAAATGCCACTTTTAAAGAATATTGGTTTGAACCACAGGAGCAGTAGTGGAACGTTTCTGAATCTATGTAGTTAACCGCTTACAGAAAGATTCTTAAAGTGATGTGAAATACAACCAAGAGTGAGCCATATTCATCATTTCGGGAAACTATTGAAAAACAGGCAAGAAGTACTAAGAAAACATGTGTTAAGTGTATTTGAGTTGCATGTAACAGCAGACAAGTAGGGCGCCGAACTGTGATCCTAGTGGCGTAAAGTGTAACTACCAGTTTCGCGCTCTATTTCCAAGCCTTGGGTATAACGTAGGCCACACTTATAATATTGATATTATGTGAGAAACGATGAGCTTATTTGGCTCAGAGTGTGTATAAAAGATGTAACCTAATGATTTCCCTAGATTTCCAGACCCTTGAAAAGTGAAAAAGTATACATTGTTTAATATCATGTGAATAGATCCCATTGTTTCTATGGCAGGCACTCTTTTTTTATTTGTATTTACTTTATTTAGGTATTGTAGCCAAATTTGAAGAAAAAAAAATGTTCCATAAGGTGACAAACAAATACAAAGATACTCTTTAGTGCGAAAACTTGTGAATGATATCCGTGAGAGAGACATAAACGTCTTGATGTTTAGCACCTCGACCGATGACGTGACATTAGTAAGTTTGACCGATGTTGGGTCTAGGGGAAGCAGCATGAAGAATTCTCCCATAAATGTATGTTTTAATTCACAGCAATATATCATAAATTGAAGTTGTGGTGTTAAAAAGTGGAATTTTAAATGTTAAGATGATAACGGCTGCTCGATTCATGATTCAGAAACGTCACTTATCATAAATCTCTTAGGTGCAAGCCATTAAAAATGTTTTTTTTTCCGGTTATAAATTTCGGACATCTTTGGAATCGATGTTCCGCAAGCTTACACAAATGTTGCCCACTATCGATAATTACTCCAACCTCCCAAGCACACATAAACTCCTGTCCTGGCGATCAATGTGGATAGTGTTTGCAGAGCTTGAATGTTCCAAAGCGTTCATAGGGCATTAAGTATTCCTATGACGAAGGAAAACTACAACAAAGAAATAAGAACAATAAAACAAATAGCTACATCCAGTAAAATAAATCAAATTGTACATAGGCACCTGGAATAGAAAATAAATCGCACCAAATAATGAGAACAAGTTGGCGTGACTCAATTTCGTGAACGCAAACACATGGTAAATTACTAATCTTATAAAAAAAACAAGGAATCAAATAGCATTGAGAACATCCACATGTCTTTTACCCTGGCTAGGTGTTCAAATGAACATCCTTTCTGTTCCAATAGATGTTACATGCATAACAGCAACGTAAATAAGCAGGACCCATACAAAAATTCAGGTGTACATTTATTAACATGCCTGGAAACAGGGTGTCAAGCAATTTACATAGGAGGAGAATGGACATGTTATAAAGAACACAGAAATGCAATTAAACACAGAATATGTCAAGCGGGATGGATGTTCTTTGTATCGTATTCTCAATAAACAAAGGCTTAATGTAGGCAGTAATGTAAAGTCCAAAATCATGTTCAAAAGTCAGGTGCAGAACGTATGGATGAGCGATAGGGATTGGTCTATGAGAGCCACTGCCATACACCACACAGCAGCCTGCTCTACACACACAAGGAAGATGGTAAGGTACTGCCGCAACCCACGAGTAGGCGTGATGGGATTAGACGCACCAGTCAGCAGTGGGGAGTCAAGTGGATGCCAGTGCAGGAAATTCTGGGAATCGGCTAAGTCTACAAAACCACGTTATCAACTCGGTTACATTTAAGAGTTTGATAGAGTGATTGACCTAACTAACCAACTACGAAAGAAATTTGAATATTGGATGTTGAGGGATAGGGAGTTGTAAACAGACAACACACACTGGTCACTATTCTAAACTCGCCATCTTGTATTGCACACCACAGAATACAGAGTAACAAAATACAAAGCACAGGGAGGTACAGATATAACACACACACACTGCAGTCCAATAACAAAGGATTTTATACAGATTTACGCACCCCAGACAGGGAAGGTAGATGAATATTTAGAGGATTTCTTAGAAGAACTGGAAAAGTGTATAGAAGACAAAGAGGTTATAATAATGGGGGATATGAATGCACATGTGGGAACAGATAGGCAGGGAAAAGAAGAGATAATTGGCCCATTTAGCTATGGAAATCAGGATGAAGAAGGAGAAATGTTAATAGATTTCTGTAGAAGGAATGGATTAATAGTTGGAAATACATGGTTTAGGAAAAAGAACTCCCAACAAAATAACTAGGTATGGATGGGGAGACAGAAAGACAAAAACAATGATCGATCTTATCCTAGTGGAAAAGGATAAACGTAGACAACTGGTAGATGTGACAGCTATGCCAAGAGGAGATTTTGAAGGAGACCATAAAGTGGTGATAGCCAAATTAAGGCTTGGGAAAATCACAAAGCTTGCGGAGAAAAGGGAAAGAAAAATAAAGGTGTGGAAGCTAAAAGAGAGAGAGGCAATGGAAAAGTTCCGAGAAGACTTGAAAAAGGAAATTCCCAAAGACGAAGCAAAAAGTGTCGAACAGGAATGGACATGTTTTAGAAATTGTTTTACGAAGTGTGCAGTAAACACTTGTGGAAGACTATCAGGGAAGAAAAAGGAAAGGGAGACTCCTTGGTGGAACAACAGGGTAAAGGAAGCTGTTAAAGAAAAACAAATGGCATGGAGAAAGTGGATAGGCAGTAAGAATGCAGAGAAATGGCAAAAATATAGAGAAGCAAAGAAGGCATGCCAAAAAATTGTACAAGAAGAAAAAAGGAAAAGTTGGGAAGGTTTCACGGAAACTTTGAAGGAGGATATCCAAGGAAGTAAAAAGGTTCTATATGGATTGGTGAAAAACAGTGTAAAAGGTAGGGAAAACACAAAATTTGTAAAAACTGAAGCAGGACAGATATTGTATCAAAGAGATGATATATTAAAAAGATGGGAAGAATACTTTTCAAAGCTACTAAGTGTTAAATACATTGAACTGGAAGATGAAAAAGAACAAGAAGAAACAATGGAAGAAGAAGAAGAACAAGAAAAGGAGATCACTATGCTAGAAATAGAGGAAGCCATACAGAAGATGAAGAGCGGTAAAGCAGCAGGAGAGGATGAGGTGTCCGCGGAAATGATAAAAGCAGCGGGACCAATAGGTGTACAGTGGTTGTATAGATTATTTAGAATAATTTGGAAGAAGAAAGAGATTCCAGAAGAATGGGGAAAGGGATTAATTATCCCGATTTTTAAGAAAGGTGACAAAAAGGAATGCAATAACTACAGAGGGATCACTCTTATCGCTCATGTAGCTAAGATCTTTGAGAGAGTTCTGGAAGGCAGACTGAGGAGGAAGATAGAAGGAGAGATGGAAGAAGAACAGTATGGTTTTAGGAAAGACAGATCAACATTTGACCTAATCTTTGCATTAAGGCAAATGATGGAGAAAAGATGGGAATTTGGAAAAGACATGGTGATGACATTTATTGATATTGAGAAAGCGTACGACAGTGTGCCTCGACAGGTGGTTTGGAATGTATTAAGGAAAAGGAGAGTTAACGGAGCTGATGTCCAAATGTTAAAAGCTATGTACAAATATTGTGTGAGTAGCGTGAAGACCAGTATAGGAGAAACAGAATGGTTTAAAGTGGAAACAGGTCTCCGACAGGGAAGTGTATTGTCCCCCTTACTATTCATCATAGTCATGGATGAAATTCACAAGAATGTTAAACAGAGATTGGGACAAGAGGCAACAAAGGCCATGCTGTTTGCAGATGATATAGTGATATGGGGCGAGGATGAAAAGGAAGTACAAAAACAACTAGATGTATGGAATCAAGAAATAGAGAAATATGGGATGAAAGTAAGCACAGAGAAGAGCAAGACAATGGTAATGTCAAGAGGAAGGAAGAGGAAAGATAGAATTGAATGGGAAAATTCTAGAAGTGGTTAAAAGTTTCAAGTACTTGGGAAGTGTGATCACAGAAGATGGAAGGATAACTGAGGAAATTGGAAAGAGAATACAACAAGCGAACAGTTTTTACCAGAGCATAAGGGGTATTCTGTGGAACCGAGATGTCCCAAAGAAATGTAAAAATGTATTATATTCAACCTACTACAGACCCATACTAACATATGCAGCTGGAGCGTGGACTACTACAAAAAGAGAGGAGAGTAGAATACAAGCCGCGGAGATGAAATTCCTAAGAGGTATAGAGGGCAAGACCAGAAGAGATAGAGTTAGAAACGAAGAGATTAGAAAAAGGACAGGAATCTTGAAGCTGCAGGACGGGATAGAAACAACAAAGTTAAAGTGGTATGGACATATGATGAGAATGGGAGAGGAGAGAGTACCAAAGAAAACTTTCTGTGAAAAGATGACAGGGAAGAGACCACGAGGAAGGCCCCGAAAGAGATGGGCAGATACAGTGTGGGAGTGTGTAGAGAAGAGAGGAGGAAAACCTGAAGAAGTACTAAAAACAGGAGAGGAGTGGTGGAGAGACAGGAAACGTTGGAGGTCCTTAATTCACAACCCGACCCAGGAAGCTGGAAACGGGAAATGAAGATGATGATGACACTGCAGTCCAACATAATGTCAATGGCTATGGAGCTTGGGAGGTGGCACCATCTGTGGCCAGGTTGGAAGTCAATTCCCAACATCCTCCCCACCCTGGTCTACCTCTAGAGGTACGACCAGCTGAACGGGTCGGGCCAGCTGTTTTCCATCTGCTGTGGAAAGGATTACAGTCCTTACAATCCCGTCCCTTCCAGTACGCAGCTCGTGGAACCGGACCTTTCTCCAGAGATGTCTCGGCTGAAGGTCACTTTGAAGGAGCGCGACATCACCTACCCTCAGAGTGGAGTTCTTCTTGGGCTGCTGGACTTGATGGAAGCTCTGCAGCAACAGTAGGTACTCCTTACTCCAGTGCTTCCAGAAGTCGTCTGCCAGTTGTTGACGCAGTCGGAATTCTCGAACAGGAACTCCCGTTGGTGGTTCAGGCCCAGATGGAACTGTAGTGAGTTTCTCTCCCACAAGGAAGTGTGCGGGAGTCAACACATCGCCGGTGTCTCCATTGCGAGTCAAGGGTCTAGAATTCAGTGTGGCTTCGATGCTGACCAGTACTGTTTGAAGTCCTTCTTCATCGATGCTGGAGCGTCCAAGTACCTTCCGTAGGCACCGCTTCGTCGATCCAACCATCCTCTCCCACCATCCTCCCCACCAAGCCGCGCGTGGGGCGATGAATTTCCAAGTTACACCGTGCTCGGAGAGTTAGCGGTGAGTCTTCGCCGCAGACATTGAAGCCCAAATGCCACTCAATTCCTTGTTAGCCACGTGAAAGGTCTGGGCGTTGTCCGAATAAATGGTGTGTGGCAGACCGCGCCTACCGACGAATCTCTGTAGTGCTTGCATGAATCTGCCGGCGCTCATACCACCACTCAACTCCAAATGTAGGGCCCGTGTAGTGGCACACGTAAAGAGGGTGATATAACACTTTTTGGCTGATGTTCCTGCCCTGACGTACAGCGGGCCCGCGAAGTCGATAGCTGTGACAGCGAATGGCTTGCTCGGGGTCTCTCCTTCGGAGGGCAGTGGAGCTTCTATTGCCTGGCCGCCAACATTTTTTACCATCTTGCAGGGTAAACATTGGTGAAGGACGTGTTTGATGGCACGGCGAGCACCAAGGATCCATTAGGTGCTTCGGAGATCAGAAAGAACAATCTGTACTCCGAGATGATGGAGCCGTATGTGCTTGTCTCTTATCAGCAGTTGTGTGAAATGATGTCGTCCTTCCATGATGTTTGGATGCCGTTCACTCTCTGTAACCGCAGCATATTGTAGGCGTCCACCGAGGCGAAGTATGCCATTGTCGAGAAATGGATTGAAACGTTTGATCTTCGATTTCTCAGGCTGAGGGGTCTTCCGTTCGAGAGCTGCAATTTCGGCAGGGAAACATTCCATTTGCACTGCCTTTATCCAATAGCGGAGGGCAAACTCATCCGTACGGGTTTCCTCTGGAGCTAGTTCCACGTGACCTTTCCTTATGTAGTCCATCATGTGGTTCGTATACGTTTCTTTCAGGGCTTCGTTCTTCCGGAATCGGGTTTCCAGTGATTGGAATTGTTTTTCTGCAACGTGATAGTTGTTGGCAAGTTCCATAGTTTCCTTGCGTGGCAATCGTACGACACTTCTTTGGTCCTCAATACTGTAAGACGCGTGGAATTGTGTTAGAAGTGAGGTGTCTTTAGCGCTCATTGCTCGGTCTTGTTCAGCTGCAATCCCAACGGACTCCAGATCCCAAAAACGTCGAAGAGAGTCGTCACAGGGCATGGAGTGACATGCATCGATGAAGTGTACAACCGTGTTAATAGCTGATACACCTGAGCGGTTTCCGGTGAATATCCATCCAAATTTCGATGGAATTAACACAACTGACGAGGAGAGTCGTATCGGAGCAGAGTCACTGACGATTGTCCAATACTGATCTCCTCCGATTAACAGCTCGATTGGAAGGTCAGCTGAATCAACTGTAGGGTCAGCTAATTGCAGTTTCCGCGTTTGTCCGGTCATCGTGATATCTCGTGGTACTGCTGGGTGGTGAGAAAAGGAGTGGGTGGTTTCAAATGCCGTCAAGGTTACTTGGGAACTGTCCCAAAATCCTTTCGTCTTCAGGCGAACGAACCTACGTGAATGTGATGTGTTGGATGGTGTTTCAAACGCGTGGACCTTTAATGATGCGTCTCCAATAACTTCCAGACCAAGTTCATCGACCAAAGAACTTTTGACGAAACTGGATTGACTACCTCCGTCGAGAACGCACCTCGTCAGCTTACTCGAACCCGTTGGTCCCGAGATCCATATTCTAGCAGTCTGGAGATGGGTAAATCCCGGAGCAGTGACGTTTATTTTACCAACGGCAGTTGTTTCTGTGCAATTCGCGACAGGGGAATGATTTAAGTTGCTGCAAATCGCTCTATGGTGACCTTTTCCACACTGGGAACACGAAGCTCTCCCTTTCCTGCTACAGTCCTTTGTGTGATGGCCTCGTTTAAGACAGAGGAAACAACTCGATGATTGTTTCAATTTCTGAGTTCGAGCGTCAGTCCCGGTTACCTTAGTACAATCTTGAGCCCAGTGTCCTCTTCCCTCACAAAAGACGCAGAATGGCTGTAGTCTTTCCTTCTCTCTCTTCTTCCCTTTCTTCGCGTGAGTGTCAATCTGGAACGCCGCTGTTGCTGGGACAGACGCCGGGTGCTGATAGATAGAAGCCAGGTGCTGATAAGATTCCCCCCGAATCTTTTGACTGATGAGGGCACCTTCAACCTCTTCGTTCAAAAAACACATGAGTTTGATGATGTCACCTTTACTAACGTTGTCTCTCCGCGTGTGGATGATCCAATGCCGGCAGATATCGTCTGGGAATGCTCTTAGTATCTTGGGGGCTAGCACGCGACCGTAGTTGGAAATATTTTCTCCCAGAGTCTACAGTGCTTGAATCCGTCGGTTGCACTCAACGTAAGTGTGATTTAGGGACTCGGGGGTGGCGGAGTGTATCGGCGGTATGTTTTCCAGATAGTCTTAAGTGCGCCTGGATAATTCTATTGTCATCTCCGTACTTGGAAATGAGAATTTTCTTTGTGTCATTATAAGTGCCGGCTGTGATAGCAATACCGTCGATGAGATGCTTGGGTTCCCCTTCTAAGTAACCTCTCAGAAAGACGTGTTTGTCGACCTGCGATACTGTAGGATTCTGGTCAATGGAAGTAGTGAACTGCTCCCAGAAGCGAGACCATTCTTCTATATCTCCCGTGAAGGGGCTAAGTTTTATGGTGGGTAACTTAATTGGTTGTTACGTGGGCAAGGCAGTGGGAGTGGTGAGAGCTTCGTTTATGGACAGGGTTGAGGTGACAGAGTAAAGTTTCTTGTCCGCTCCAATGGTAGCTTTCTGTATGGCGCGCTTTGCATTGTCAATATATTTGTCACATACAGTAATGTCAGCATTGTATTCTGCGTCAGATAATAGATCATGAATACCATCGTCCAGTTGGGTTAAGCTGGTGAGTGTTTCCTGCAGTCTATCGCGGTGGAATGTGAAGTCTTCTAATGCTGTGTCTTCTGTAAGGCTGTTAATGGCTGTAATGAGGGGTGTGGCATTTGTTCTCTCAAGTGTCCTCTTCCTTTTCAGATTGTGCAGGGTTGCTGCAGTAGCAGTCTCTTGTTCCGTCAGCATATTGGGTGCAATAAATCTTAAGCTTGACTGACCGGCCTCCCTCCAGACGTGACGTAGTGAGCGGAGAGCGGACGGGGGGTAGGAGTGCTCCATACCGCACCGGTACCTTTAAGGGCTGACAGAGGGCGTGCTAGGTCCGTGAAAGGTCTTAAGACCTTGTTAACAGAGTGCGCTAGAGAATGACTGGTAGGGACCGTGAGCTAATAGATGGCGCTGTTGAGTTTATGTAGGCATGTGCGCTCAGATCACACGGAATGAACGGAACTACACATGCGTGACAGATGCAAAGTCCAGCGGTGGAAAGATATTCTACTACTCTTTGGATTCCTTAATAAGTCATGCACAATTTCATACAGGCATTTCATAATATAATACAACATCCGTGCATACAGTTTCTCTTTAGCGAGGGCCAGTTATGTCTATCTTGCTAATAATAATAATAATAATAAACAATACAGTAGACAGGATGTGTGCTTCTTGATTGACAATACGCATTTCCTGTTCGTGTAATAGCAGTCGTATATTAGCTTCATAAATCCAAATTATAATAATGAAGAAATATCAGTTGTTTCAACATGCTATTTTCTTTCGTATTGAAGTTGACTTATCTGAGAGTGCAGTGTAGGCTAATGGAGGCATCTCAGCGTCTGGCGTGGGGTGGTGCTGTGGAGTATCCTCTTTCCCTCGTCGTGGAGCTTCCTGTAGTGTAGGAAGCTCGTCTGTAGATACAATTCCGTTTAAGAAGTTAATCCTTAGTCTTCCCGAGTGTTTTGGCACCAAATGTTGAGGGATAGGGAGTTGTAAACAGACAACACCCACTGGTCACTATTCTAAACTCGCCATCTTGTATTGCACACCACAGAATACAGAGTAACAAAATACAAAGCACAGGGAGGTACAGATATAACACACACACACTGTAGTCCAACATAATGTCAATGGCTATGGAGCTTGGGAGGTGGCACCATCTGTGGCCAGGTTGGAAGTCAATTCCCAACATAGGAGGTTGCTAACAAAAGAGTCTAGAACACAATTACTTCAAAAGTGCACTACGGTAAAAGCTAATGATTCAAAAGGGTTTTCATATTTATACACATAAAAGGTACTAACCCAACACTTATAGAAATGTAATAGGCTAACAGAATAAAAAATAATTGGTTTAAAAATCTGACTCGTTAGAAAGTTTAATTTTAAAAAATTCTGTAGCTTAATAATTGTAAATACTGAGCCTGAATTAATGGGATACATTGGTTGTACAGAGTATTACATGCTATATGGAAGGACAATAAGATCCCTGATGACTGGTCTAAAGGTGTAATAGTGCCATTGTTTAAAAAAGGAAACCGGAAAAAGTGTGAGAACTATCGTGGAATTACTTTGTTATCCCATGGTCTAAAGATCTTGGAAAAAATAATTGCAAAAAGACTACGCAGACACTTAGAAAAGGCTTTAGAAGAAGAACAGCATGGCTTTAGACCAGGAAGGAGTACTATTGACTTGATCTTTGCTGCAAGAATGCTTATTGAGAAACATCTTGAAAAAGGGAAAGAATTAGTAATGGTATTTCTAGATATAGAAAAAGCTTATGATAGCATTGCAAGATCAAAAATTTGGGAATGTTTAGAAAGGCACAATGTCCCAAAAGGCATGATAAACAAGATCAAAATGCTGTATGAGAACACAAGGGCATGTGTAAGAATAGGTAATGGGGAAAGCAGATGGTTCACAACAAAACAAGGAGTCCAACAAGGATGTTCACTGTCTCCATTACTATTCATCACAGTGATGGACATAATCCTGAAGAGGATAAAAGAAGAACAGGGTAATGAAACAAATGCCCTTGTCTTTGCAGATGACGTCATGATTTGGGGAGAAAGTGCCAGAGAGGTACAAGAAAAACTGGATTCATGGGACAAGCTGTTCAAGGAGTATGGGTTGAAAATAAGCCAAAGTAAGACAGTAGTGATGACAACAGGACTGTCTAATGCAACCATTTACCTGAATAATCAGCCTCTACAAAGTGTTGATCAATTTAAATATCTTGGTAGCACAGTGTGTAAGGATAACAACAACAACAGTGAAGTAACAAATAGAACTAGTAATGCCGCCTCCTTCTATGCACAAGTTAGAACACTACTGTGGGATAATAAAGTGCCCAGGAAGTGTAAACATGTACTGTTTAAGACATACTACATCCCAATTCTAACTTATGGAGTAGAAACATGCACCCTGTCCAGAAGAGAAGAAAGTAGGATTCAGGCATCCGAAATGAAGTTTATAAGAACAATGCTTCAAAGGACAAGGAGAGACAAAGTAAGGAACGAAACAAACAGGACAGAGGCTGGCATAGATATCAGTGCTACAAAATATTTGCAGAAGCAACGATTAGGATGGTATGGGCATCTTCAAAGAATGGGAGATGAGAGGACACCAAAAGCTTATTTCAACAAGATTATCCCAGGAAAAAGACCAGTAGGAAGACCAAAGAAGAAATGGTTGGACCAAATCAAGGATGATCTTGAAGACAAAGAGCTAGACTGGAGAAGGACCCACGAAGACCAACTATTCATGGACAGGAAAAGGTGGCGAGGGATCGTTAACAGCACCCGGGCGACTGGAGCTGGAATTTGATGATGATGATGATGACTGAGCCTAAGTGTCAGGATCTGCCTTATACAAGTGTGTGTGGGCAGTTAGGAGCCTCTTAAGTTTGTCCAGACAATGAGGGAGACACAGAACTCTCCTACCCAGTTGGGCAGGACTGAGCGGCAGGATTATGAGGGTGAAAGAACGCCACCACGCTGGCCGTCACGACCATAATGTTCTTACATGGGGGTGAATGGAACCTCACTTGTACTGTGGAAGGTTGTGTGATTACATTTAATTTCATTATAAATTGTTCATAAAGCACTGAAAATAGTCTGTTTCAACTTGTTGTCATCGTCGTTGTTGGACAACATTTGCATATTTTCAAAGAAACACTATGAAGGATTATGAGGATGAAGGAACGCCGCTTGTAACCCAATGCGTTGACCAACACGACAATAATGACAACAAGTTGAAGTGCTTTATGAACAATTTATAATGAAAACACCATCCTGGTGTCGCTACAATTCAGAGAAATAAACACTGGCCTGTTTGCATATTGATTATTAGATGTATCCAACATGGGAATAATGCTATTGAGGAAGAGTCATCTTAAAGTGAAAGTCACTTTTGAAGAACAAACTTAAAGTCCACTGAAACCAATAAAACTTCCCTTTATTACTGTATCCCAACTTTGTTCTGCCAAATCCAGGAAGAATTTTACTTGAAAGAAACTCCATTCATCCAGATTTCTTAAAGAAGAAAAGTGTAAATTTCTTCCTGGTCCTGGTGGAAAGCAATAATTTAGTTCAAGTGAAATGTTACCTTTTTCTTTACACAGACTGATACTAAATCTGGCAGTTCTCTTTAAGTTCTACTTTGCGAGGAAATCCAATTGAATTGAATTTTTTCAATCACACATTCGCATTCAACTTCTGCTGGTTCCCTTCAGAAGACAGTTGAATATTTTAGTATGTAGTAAATCACTTTAAAACGGACGAACTTAAAACGAACACAACACAGCCTCCTCTTGTAAATGGGATGCCAGATTAGCATTCCTTAGCTGGAGACCCTTTACCCTGAGCATCCGGGATGGACCAGGTGTAGGCTACTACATACGAGTGTTCTCCATTTCAATCCCAGGTGGTCTATGCACTCGTGAGCTGGCCGGATACTCAATGAATGCATCAATGAGTTTTTAATCTCTTTCTCTGACTTAGATTGAGGATCATTTTCAATTTTACCCGAAAGAAAATAATTTCACCCCCAGTGAGATAAATCAAATTGTTTCCGAAAAAAGAAATCAATCGCCACCAATGTCGTCTAAGTAATACACTACATTGCTCTGCACTGAACTTTCCAAGGGATACTTCAGCACATTGGAATATGCACATCGCTACAATCCTACCCTTGGAGGATAGTCTGTAGTAAGCTGGAATGGAGCCATCAAAAGGTGAGGCACTGTGGCAAAAGCAGCAAAGCATCTGGTTAAGAGAAATAGGATATCCAGTATGTTGAACACTTCCACTCGGCTGTGCAACCACTTGCTAATTGATTGTAGAACTCTCTGAAATTGTGACTGACTGGTGTAGTACTCTTGGGGCACACAGTCTGCATCAGAGCAGACTACCATACAGTCTCTTGTAATTTAGAATTCACAAAATGCACCCATTCTAAAATTTGGAAGTCTTAGATTCAAGTCCAAAGACTGTCAAACATTTCTGAGATATTTTTTGCATTTTTCACTAGCCACTTCTGACTTAGTAGCTGACTTAAATGTTTTATCTTTGTCCAGGACAAATACCCATCTTTTAAATTTGAAGTTGGCTTGTGTTGGGGTTGTTCATTTAGACTCTTTTGGAAAGTCAAGGAAACACTTTGCCTGCTTCTATAAATCGGACAAGAATGTTTGAGAAGTGTGGTTTATTTTGTTTCAGCTGGGAATGCATTATATCCCCCTGATTGATCCCGGAGTGAGTGCTGGTGAGAGACCAGGTTCCTATCCACCTTATGATGATGGTATTGCCATGGATATTTTTATAAAGAATAGTACAGGACAACCATTTGTTGGAAAGGTAGCGTATGTGATAGCTTAAGGGTATCTTCCTGTTCTGTATGTCAGCCATGTTCCATCCGAGCAAGGAGTTATAAAATGGTCAGATTTACATTTGAACTTTGATGTCTTGAAGTTTCTTCAGAATTAAACAAGTGGTTCTGTGAAGAACGAAGTAAACCACAAATTTTCATTTAATACTGTATATTGGTCCTTTCTATCTCAGTTAAATCAAGTATCCATGTGATGGCCGACTGCATGAGTGTATTACAATACTGAGGGGTCCGATAAAAGATATTCACTGTTTGTAATTCAATAAATTCACTTACTAATCTAATGTGGAAATGAAGTGCACTGATGGTGGGGATACAGTACACCGGAAGACAGTCGAGTAGCAACATTGGCCGAGGTGGAACGCAAGGCTGTGTTGAATTGGTACTGGAAGTACAAGAACATTCACGAGGTACAAAGAGTTTGGAACACTTCACACAAGTGCCCGTATCTGATACAAGTTGGAAGCTGATGGAACTGTTAATGCTGCGCAAAAGGCAACATTCGGCCTACCTTGTACAGCTACAAGTCGAGCATTTCACCCGATCAGTGAACCAGGGAGTGAGCCGGTCAAGTGTAAGACATGATGAATCAGGACGACCTGGATCGAAGGATTGGTTTGAGCACATGGTTTGCGAGGTTGAGGAATTTGAAGGGAAGTTTGTGTGGTCTGACAAGGCGCAATTCAAGCTTAACCTTTTGATCAGTGAGTTTTTGCTGACACTTGGAGGTCACCAGGAGTGTGTTTTTTTGTGAAAATTTTGAGTTCTCAATTTCAAGTTATTTTGAGTTTGACTTTTCTCTATTAAGAAAGTTAAAAAATTTACACTTAAAGTACATAACTGATACCCTCAATTTAATTGAAGCCAGGGGCGTAGAAAATATAAAATATTTTTCTCAAAATACTGAAAGGAAATTGACAAAAACATAATTACTCTCTATGTGTGATTTGCATGAGATTTGCATTTTGTAAGTATTTTGAATTTCAGTTGCCTTTTGTAAGTATTTCGACTCTACATTGCATTCTGTACGTATTTTGAACCTAACCTCCTTGTTAATTCTCGACAGGTATACTCTTTGTATGTAGTTAGTTTTAGTTGTAAGTATGTAGTTAGTTTGTTTATTAGATATAGTTCATTGTTCCAATAGACTGTGGGGTGTGAATGTGTGTGGTGGCAGCTGCATTGTTTATTAGACATAGTTCCTTGTTTCATTAGACTGTGATGTGTGAGGATGCATGTGAGTGTGCCTGGCGACAGACTGTTTTAGTGGTAGTATTTTGTTGTTGGTAGAACTTCAGTATTTTTTAATTAGTAGAATTTTGGTATTTAATTGGTAGTAGAAGGTTAGTATTTTTGTTAGTAGAAATGCTCTATTACTTGTTCTGAATGGGAGTAGCAGCCTTTCAGAATAAATCAATTCTTTTCTTGTCTTATAGATGGCTAAGATATTGATAATATTAGCCAACTAATGGCTACACTGCCATCTGCTGCACGGCTGAAAGCAACGGGAAACTTCAGCCGTATCTTCCCGAGGATATGCACCTCTCTATGCATAATTACATGTGATGATGGCCTCCTCCCTTGTAAAATTCCAGTCCGGAGGTAAACTAGTCCCCCGTTCGGATCTCCGGGTGGGGACTACTCGAGAGGGGGTTAACATCACAGAAGTGACAAAGAGGAAATCTGATATTCTATGGATCGGAGCGTGGAATGTTAGAAGTCTGCTAGGAAGTGGAATGTTAGAAAACTTGGGAAAGGGAAGTGGATAGGTTGAGGTTGGATTTGGTTGGGATTAGGGAAATGCGCTGGCAGGAAGAACAGGACTTTTGGTCAGGAGACTATAGGGTCATTAGCACTAAATCAAACAATGGGCAAGCAGGGGTTGGTCTCATATTGAGAAGGAAACTTGGACAGCGGGTGGAATATTATGAGCAATATAGCGAGCGGATTATTGTAGCAAAAATCAATACAAAACCTATGTGCACTACAGTGGTACAAGTCTATATGCCTACCAGTCAAGCTGATGATGAAGATGTTTAAAAGGTCTACGAAGAAATAGATCAAATTTTGAGGTATGTCAAGGGTGACGAAAATGTTATTATAATGGGAGATTGGAATGCTGTGGTAGGAAAAGGAAGAGAAGGGAAGATAGTAGGAGATTTCGGATTAGGTGAAAGGAATGATCGAGGAAGCAGGCTGATGGAAATCTGCACCGAGCATGAGTTGGTCATAGCTAACACCTTATTCAATAACCACAATAGAAGAATATACACATGGATGAGACCAGGAGATAAAGGGCGTTACCAAATCGACTTCATTATGGTCAAGCAGAGGTTTCGAAACCAGATTTTGGATTGTAAAACATATTCCAGTGCTGACATAAACTCTGACCACAATCTGGTTGTTATGAAATGCAGATTAAAGTTGAAGAAACTGAAGGAAAGTCAAAAGCCAAAAAAGTGGGCAATAGACAGACTGAAAGAGAAGGATGTAAACAAAAGATTCAAGAAGACTATAAAGCAAGGATTAATGGAAAACCCTAAACAAACTTCAATTGCAGACGAATGGACACTTTTGAAGAATGAAATAACAAAATCCGAAGAAGAAAACATTGGTAGGAAAGAAAGAATAGGCAGAAAACCGTGGAACACTCAGGATATATTAGAATTGATGGATGAAAGGCAGAAACACAAGAATGTAAGAGATGAAAAGGGGAAAGCAGAATACAGACGTCTGAGAAATGAGGTTAACAAGAAGTGCAAGGTAGCGAAAGAAGAATGGTTGAAAGAGAAATGTGCAGGTATAGAAAATTGTCTGAAATTAGGAAAAGTAGACACAGCTTATCGAAGGATTAAGAATACATTTGGGGAAAAGAAGACTAAGTGCTGTAATATTAAGGACACAAATGGAAAGCCTCGAACAGATAGGGAAGAAAAGGTTGAGAGACGGAAAGCTTACATAGAATGTTTGTATAAGGGAAAGGAGATTGAGAATCATGTAATGGAAAGGGAGGAGGAAATTGATGAGGATGCAAAAGGAGATTTAATATTGAGATCAGAATTTGACAGAGCATTGCAGGACTTAAGCAGGAACAAAGCACCAGGCATAGATGATATACCGATTGAGTTGCTACGCTGCGTAGGAGATGAAGGTCTGATCAGGTTATTTCACTTGGTGTGTAGGATTTATGAGACAGGTGAGGTACCCCCTGATTTCAAGAAGAATGTTATCATCCCTATACCGAAGAAAGTGGGAGCTGACAGATGTGAAGATTACCGTACAGTCAGCCTGATTACTCATGCTTCAAAAATTCTGTCTAGAATAATTTACAAGAGGATGGAAAGCCAGATAGAAGCGGAGTTGGGTGGAGACCAGTTTGGTTTCAGGAGAAATGTAGGAACAAGGGAAGCTGTACTAAGTCAGGCTGATTTTGGAAGGTAGAATAAGAAAAGGTAAGAGAACGTTCATTGCATTTGTCGACTTAGAAAAGGCTTTTGATAACGTTGATTGGACTAAATTGTTTTGACATTTTGAAAACTATTGGAATAAAGTACAGGGATAGGAGGGTGATCTACAAACTCTACAGAAACCAGACAGCAGTCATTCGAGCTGAAGGACATGAGAGATAAGCCGGTATTCAGAAAGGTGTAAGGCAAGGCTGCAACTTATCACCCATACTTTTCAATCTTTACATTGAACAAGCAATGAAGGAAATAAGAGAGAAATTTAAAGTGGGAGTGAAGATTCAAGGAGAAATAATTTCAACTCTGAGATTTGCCGATGACATCGTCATCTTGGCCGACAAGCCTGAGGATTTGAATGAGTTTTTGAATGGTATGGATTCCGTCTTGAGGAAAGAATTCATGATGAAAATTAATAAATGTAAAACAAAAATATTGGAATGCAGCCGTAATACATCGGAAACCTCTATGGACATCAAATGGGCAGGTGGAACGCTAAAGGAAGTAGGAGACTTCTGTTACTTAGGAAGCAAAATAACCAGTGATGGACGAAGCAAAGAGGATATAAAAAGTAGGTTGGCTCAGGCAAGGAAAGCATTTCTACAGAAAAGGAATCTGTTGACATCGAATATAGATTTAGGTATTAGGAAGTAATTTTTGAAAACCTTTGTCTGGAGCGTAGCGCTCTGTGGAAGTGAAACTTGACTATTGGTGCAGCAGAAAAGAGGAGAATTGAAGCGTTTGAAATGTGGTGTTACAGGAGAATGATGAAGATCAGATGGGTAGATAGAGTTACAAACGAAAAGGTATTGAGACTAGTGGGAGAGGAGAGATGTTTCTGCCGACTGCTAATGAAGAGAAGAGATAGGTTGGTAGGACACATACTAAGACACCCAGGAATAGCAAGCTTAGTTATGGAAGGAAGGGTCGAGGACAAGAACTGTAGGGGTAGACCAAGGTTAGAATATGTTAAACAGATTGCCTCGGATGTAGGGTGTGGTAGCTATGTAGAGATGAAACGGTTAGCTCAGGACAGGGAGGCATGGAAAGCTGCATCAAACCGGCCAAAAGACTGAAGACTCAAACAACAACAACATGTGATCAAGTTTGTATCCTATACAACACACTGACTTGATTTTACAACAGTTTCACCTATCAAAATGTCTTCAGGGTATGGGGGGGGTCTATCACACTCAACACACATCCACTTAGTGTATGTTCTTTTGGTTGGTCTCTTCTTTGTGTGCTGACTCACAAGACACCTCCGTTGTGGCTTCTGCTTTGATTGTGTTGGAGGTACTGGTTTAGAGAAATGACGTCCATAAAGTCTCGAGCAGTCTCCTCCAGAAGGTGGTCGACCTCCTCTCCACTGCAAATTCCTCTGGTAGCTGATTTATGAGGTGGAGTCAGAAGTCACTTAGCTGTGGATTTTTTCCAGTCTTCACCTTGTAAATATTGTACAAGTATGTCAATGCATATCAGCTTTGTCAATTGGACCCATGTTCTCATTATAATCCAGTGTCTGTTCTCGTGTATGGTAGTAAGCATAGTGTCGTGCCATCTTTGCACAAGCATATCATTGGTGTGCCATGAAATACGTTCTCCCTTTTGAATTTTCTTCGGGAAGTCTGGCATCCCTTTTCTGTATATTCTGACTGTGCCACATGCTCCAGTATTTTCCTTGTGTAGGTACTCAAAGAGATCTGGGCTTGTGTACCAGTTGTCGACATACAGGTTGTGGCCTTTACCAATGTAAGGTGCTGTTAGAGTTTTGACAACTGACCCAGACATCATCAGGTTCAATTTCCGTATCCTTTCCTGTATAAACAATAAAGTCGATGATAAACCCAGTTTCACAGTCGCAAAGTATTAACGCCTTTATGCCAAACCTGTGTCTCTTTGATGGAATGTACTGTTTCCATTTTAGGCGACCTTTCCAAGCAACTAGACTCTTGTCAATAGAGATCTTTTGGATATACATCAGAATTTCTCTCTTTAATAGTTCATTATAGGTCTAATTTTATGAAGTCTGTCAGCTGGGGGGTGTAGATTGTTGTCAGGAAACTGAAGCAGTCTTAGAATGAGGGAGAAATTGTCGAGAGAGACCACTTTACCGAACATCAGAGTTTCGATCAATTTATTTGTTGACCAGTAGTCTTTCATCCTGTTTTTCTCCACTTGGCCCATCAACAAAACAGTTGCCAGGAAAACATGAACAGTCTCCACAGTTATGTACCTTCGACTTTCCCTTTATGTCCGTAGTACTTGTTCATTTCTGACACTATCAAGTTCATAATATTGCGGTCAACAACTTCTTTGAAAATCCACACTTCAATTCTTGAACGATTGTCATTATCATTCACATGAAGATTATCTCTAACGCCTAAATTTGGTGTATCAAAATGAGCGGAAAGCATATGAAGAAACGTACCTATAGAACTTCACTTTCTTCCTTCAGTGTGAACAGCTGACAGCTTAGCCTTCTTTGCGACAGCGGACTGCACTTCGTCCTCTATTTCCATGTCATCATCTTCCGAGGAATGACTAATTTCACTCTCATCAGACACAATACAATCACTATCACCATCATGAATATCAACTTCATCGTCAGACTCTTCGTTAGTCAAACTATTACTTATATCAAGCGGAGCAAGCGCGCCCCCTCGATTCAATCCTGCCATTTAGCTCCTGTATTTGTCCCTCAGAACAGCAAAAAGATCATATATCGGACGCACTATGTCCCTATCCTGACGTATGCCTCGGAGACCTGGGTTATGAAAGGAAGGGAGAAGAGCAAAATACAGGCCAGTGAGATGAGGTTCTTGAGAAGCAGTATTGGAGCTACAAAGATGGACAGAATAAGAAATGAGAGGACCAGAGAATTAATGGAGGAGGAACCATTACAGGATGGTATAGAGAAATCTAGACTTAGATGGTATGGACATGTAAAACGAATGGAGGAGAAGAGGATACCCAGGAGAGTACACGAGACGAAGTGGGAAGGAAAGAGACCGAGAGGAAGACTGAGAGACAGGTGGCTGAAGGGGGTGGAAGAAAGCGTGAAGAAGAGAGGAGAAGACTGGACAAGGGTGGAGGCTGAGAGATGGTGGGAAGACAGAAGACGTTGGAGAGGTTTGTGTTCCAAACAGACTCGGCCAGTGGCTGGAAACTGCAAGATGGTGATGATGATTTGTTTACTATCAGAGAGTGTTTGTTTGCACAGAAACCAGAGATGAGGGAAAAGAAAAATAATGTGTATTGTCAAGGATTAGCCGTGCAGTTAGTTAGTTATTGTTGTTTTAAGGGGCGGAACTATGAGGTCACCTGTCCCTAATAGTCGTGCAGTGCACTCACAGGAAACAACAGTTGTCGGGTGTTGTCGTACTTTGTAGCACAATCGCGTAAGAAGTTAGGTTACGTGACTACAGATGCTGGGACAGAACATGTTCTCAAGACCTGCCAGTACCATTTCAGGCATTGCACATGAAACGTGAATAGATGGCAGTACTGGGCTGCTCAAGATGTGTGGTGTGGTCTGGGTCCCTTCTTTTTCAACAGTATCCTAACTTGTCAGATACAATGACAACCCTAGATCGGCGTTGTGGCCATTTGGAACATAACTCCCTGTAAGTGAAATGTGCCACAAGATATGGACCCCTCTGTATATGCAAATTGTTCCGCTGAGTTTCACTGCGCTAGGATGATTGTCTCCAGAAAGGGCAATAACATTTAACAATTGATGCAGTCACCATGTTGGTCTGTTGATTTCATGATTGAGAAACAAATATCAGAAAAATTATTTTGTAGTCCTCTATTGTGGTACAAAATTTCAGGTTTCTGTGTGTGACAGCTTCTGAGAAAAGGCAGTTAAATTTTGAAAATTGGCATGGCCACCATATTGGTTTATTGATTGTCTGTAAAGTCATATCTGTAAATTATTCCCTAGTCCTCTTGTCATGGCACAAAAGTTCAGGTTGCAAGATAAGGTAGTACCATTTAGAACATTCATAAAGTATCAGGTTTATTGTTTGTCTCAATGCGAGCTTGTTTCCTCACAAGTTCAGACTTATAGTTGCAATAAGTCTCACTCCTAATCATAGTTTTGTATTTGAGAATCATATCTCTGAATGTGGTATGGTATAAGATGATACAATTATAACTGTAGGTCCTGAGATAAGGCAATTACATTTTTTAAATGGACATGGCTGCCATCTTGGTTTTGAATGTCTTGTTAATAACATGGTTTTTAGTCCTTTGCCATGGTATGAAATTTCAGGTTTATAGTCATAATAGGTTCCAAGAAAAGGGAATTGAATTTTGAAATCTCATGCGCCATCTAGGTTTTGTGCTTTTTATGGTTCCAAATTGCTGAAAATATTTAAATTTTGGGACCAGTGTGAGCCCCATGATACTTTTGTGTATTTGGAATATAGGTTAATACTCGGCTAAATGGAGCAGATGTATTACACTACTGTACTTTCAGAGTTGGTAGGATTTTTTGTTGTAAATTCCTGAATGTTTGATAAAATTGACTTGGGCATTTTTGTGACTCGAGCCATTCAGTTGCAAGTACAAATGCCACTAACTACCCACGCCCCACAAATTAAACATCTAAAACGTCTACTAGTGAGAAGTTTCTTATTCTATTTTGATAATGTGAAAGCAATTCAATGGCATTATGGTGTGTTCCTCATTCTAAATATTCAGAACTCGTACCAAAAATCTCTCAATGTTATGTGATAGTTTGTCTGTCATCCGATTGCGATGTGTGCACTCCAGGGAAGATTTCTGGCTGCAAATTCTTAATGTAACACAAAAGGGTGAGGGACTTAACAGGAAGCCTTAAATCCCAATCCCAGAGTAGCCCAATTGCACAATCCGCAAGAGAATGGCTTGCCGATTCATCGCGAGGTGACATGCATAAGGACCGGGGCACCACACAGAAAGGCACTTCAGTTTCTATCTTTCTTGGTCTGGCTGCGTGGCTCAACGGTAATGTTCTCGCCTGCTATGACCAAGATTGCGGGATCGAATCCTGGCGCAGTCAGTTGGGGTGCACAAATGCGAGGGATTTACTGGCACGTTAAAGATCCCCATTCGGTGACCCCGGCATCTCTAAAAGCCGCAGTTGTTAAAAGGAACGTAAAACCGATAACGTTGCAAGGTGTAGCTAGCCCTGAATGTGGCATGTGCTCAGACAAACATGTTTATCTTTGGTTTTTCAGTAATGCACTTGTGTTTGATTGTGTTATTTAGGTATGGAACAGAGTGTCTACTGTGTGGCCTGACTTCTCCGACCCTCAAACTGTGGATTATTGGCTCCATCAGCTGCAGACATTCCACTCACAAGTTGCCTTTGATGGGGCTTGGATTGTAAGTATCAATAAACATTATACCAAGAGATTTTAGGAGAGGGTCAAGGTTATCCAACCTGTGACAATAATGTTCGGTGAATAGTCCTATACGATGAACAATGCATGCCAGTGACCCCATTGTCCATCGAAATAGTCCCCTCCTGTAACCACGCATTGCTGAGATCGGCGATACGTGTCCTGGAAACTTTGCAAGAGGGCGACCTTTGTGATGGCGTTCAAAAGGCTCGTCACGTTGCGTTGGATGAATAAAGTCAGAACGGTCGACCTGGCAACATTGGTGACATGCAACGCAACGTGTAAGACCTGTTTGACACAGTGCATGTGTAGAAGAATGAATTTATGCAACCTACCATGCACATCTGTTTGGCGGGTGGCAGTGAGAAGGGTGAATGTTCTGTGGAATGGAATGGCTTATCTGAAAACCATCGTCACGGGCGACGAGACCTGGTGTCTGAGGTACGACCCCGATGTCAAGCGTCAAACTATGGAGTGGTGGGGTCAAGGTCCAGGGTCACCGAGAAACTGCGCCGATAAAGGTCTATTAATAATAATAATAATGCGCGTCAGAGTAGCAGTGGAAGATAAAATCAACAAGGTCGCAAATGGATGGGGGAAAAGACGTCTTGCTCGACCCGGTGCTGGGCCCAAGGTTTTCGGAGCGAGCAAAAGATGATTTCCAAAAAACCAAATGCAAACAAATAATTGCTTAATGCAACAATCAAAAGTGCAAAAATGAGATTCCCATAAAATTAATTAAAGAAATCCCAGAGGCGTATTAATCGTGCCTTTGTTACGTCACAAAGACAAGATTGACGAAATCGAGATAAGGATAAGGATAAGGAAGGGGAACTTAAATGTAAGAAATGAAAAGACAAGGGAGCTATATTACTTAAAATATAAAAATGTATTGAGGATAAAAGAAAGAGCGTGTACACGAAATAAACAAATTATTTAAAACAAAGAAAAAAGGCAAGCTAATACAAGCTCAATAATACAAAAGAAACCCAAAACCAAGAATAAAGACTTAAAAACTAAAAAGCACGACAGAACCTGAGTAACAGCTCAACAATATGAATCTAACGAAAAGATACGAACATGAAATAAAATAAAACGAAACTTACTAAAGTTAAAGAGAAACGACTAACTTGCAAAAAGTCAAAATTCGAACTGCTACAAGACGCGAAGCTTTTCATGATGTTACTGTAAACATACCTGAGGGATGGGGGAGGAGTGAGGGGAGTAAAACAAAGGGAAGAGAGATTTCACGGAGGTAGGAAGAAGGGGAAGAAAAAGGGGGGGATATCATTAAGTTATGTAATACGGCGAAAATCGGAAGAGAAAGAACAAAACAAAAGGAAAAAGAGATATACGGAGATACATTACATTACAATTGACTTGGGACGAAAGAGACCGGTAAAAATCGAAAGCACGCTATAAAAAAATAGGCTTATACTCCCTACATAATGCCGCACCAACGCAACATATAAAAAAAGAATAATATGACATCGGAGCTGGAGAAATCCCAGTTAACCACCGTCACATATATTCTATAAACAAAAGGGACACGTATTAGTGGGACGTTGGACATCAGTCCCGTTACCTCACACATACTGTCCACAAACAAAGGTCCAATTGCTACCAATCAAATGAAACATTTGTGGTACAAAGAGACACCGACGCAAAAGACGAGCACTAAGGCCCGACAGGAAATATATATAAGCCAAGACGCAGAAACGCAATACTTTCGAATCTTACAGGTATTAACCAAAATAATAAAACTGTGAGAAGGGCACATAACAAAAGCAACAAAAAGAACTCCGCCGTATGACATTACGCAAGGTTCCGGAGATCTGGTTCAAGGATTAAAATACTAACAATAACATCTTGAAAAGGAAAGAGAATTAAGCAAAAGAAGGAACGTTTAACAAAAACAATTACATTGCGTTAGATAGAAATACATTGAGCCGTACTCACATTCCGCTGCGCCATGAGGGTGGGCCTCTGCCCGAATACACACGTTCGCCTTACATCTCGGCGCGTCTAAGACTGACTTAGCTTCTGTCCCCCCAGAGGGGAGAGAAGCCTCTCAGAAAAATCAAATGCGTAGTTTGGGAGTGGCCCCAAACTCGCGTCAAATATTGTCAGAGCCAATGGCAGAACGAATTGCACAACAAAATGCAAGGTAGCAACAACACTAGCCAATACGAGAGAACAAGGCAGTATGTAGCCAGGGGTTGCACAACGTTAGACAGAGAGATACATACAGACAAACTGCGCACTTTTAAACTCTCGAGGCGTAATATAGAGATGTCACAACACATGACAATAATAATAATAATAATCATGATGATAATAATAATAATTACAATAAATTCTGAAAAGTGGTTCAAATTCCACCGCTTTCTCCAAAAAAAATTCTTTTACATAACAAAGGCATAAAAGAATTTTTTCTTTTTCATAACAAAATTATATAAAATAACATTCTTCGATTAGATACATTTGAACAGGGTGAAGGAAAGAAGATTACATCATGTACACCAGATACACACATGAAAAATTAAGACATAATAAAATGTTCTCACATTTCTCTTATTCATAAGACGCAGCTTAATTAAAAGTTCTTTGAACGTCATAACTTCCATAAAAGGCTTGACGAAACGCAAGTCTCTTTTCTCAAACACACATATATTTTCATACACACGTATTCACAAAGATGTTCACTGGTGAGGAAAATTTTTTTTTTTTTTTTTTTTGGTACGAAAGAAAAAAAAACTTTAAGATGAAATTAAAACAACAAAAATTCAAATCATATAAAGGATCAGTACAGGCGTGAAATAAAGGCGGATCCTACCTCTACTGCACGTCAATACGTCACACATATAAAAAATGGATGTACCAAAAAGAAAATAATGATAATAAAACGGTCAATCTTGAGCTAGACTCTGCCAGATGACGTGGAGAAAGCGAAGTCTTCTTAATGGCGACCTTCTGGAAATCAGCCAATTTTCTAATAATAAAAGAAAGAGAAAGGTTAAATCATGATCACAAAAAAATATAAAGGGGAGCACCCTGTATACAAAATAAGGCTTGCGTCGGGGAAATATTTGGGGTTACATAAGCTGCGTAAGGGGGAAAGTGGATTCATTCTGCCAGCTGGAAAGTAAAAGTATGAATAGGCAGGGTCGTCAGACCAAATGAAAGAAGAGAAAACGAGCCGTGAACAGGGTCTAAAGGATACACCGGCCACTTCTCAGGTACTTGGAGACTAGCTATCGCTACCGGAAACACTCTCCAAATATATGACAGATACAGGAAAATAATACACATTATCTTAGAGAAAACATATTAGATTGAAATGATTTATAAAAACATGATTTCACAAAAACGTAAAACAGAAGTTACGATAAATAGTAAACAACTATATCAATAGACAAATCACTGTCACTACAAGAAAAGAATGTAAGTCAACAGACCATCTCAGGCACTGCCGAACAATAGCAAGTCGTGTCTGCAGCTCGGACAATGGGTCGGGCCGGCTCCTTACAACAAAAGCAGGCAGGTACTGGAAATTGCCTTAGGTAGAAGTATAGTTCAACACATCTTTCGAAATCCTCCGTGTAACTCAGGCGGCCACGGGTGTCTCCTGCCTAACTAGATACATAGCAGGAGTAAAGGGGAAAAATGTACTAATAACCTTCGTCAAATGACATTAGGTACTAACAAATAAAAAGGAATAATAACTCAAAGAAGCTGTCAAAATAAAAAATGCCATCCCGGACAGAGAACGAAAATCCAAATAATTACGTTACAAAATACCTTCCAAATAAAAGGAACAGACTGGAACCTCGCATAAAACCAATCAAGACCAGACATACAATCAATCAAACTCGAAACCCAATAATAAATATTACCAACCCACAAAAATAAAATGGTTACAGCGTCAATATACGGGCCGTAGACCTCAGAGGTACCGCATTAAAAAAAAAAAAAAAAAGACACAGAGGGTATGGCCTATCCCATACAAATATAAGAAAATTGGGTAATGCACGCCAGAGTAGTTCACACGAACATCAATGTCCCATAACACGGAAGCCGTAGACCTAAAATGGTTGGTATCTCTGAGTAATACTTATCGTATATTTGGTTTGCCAATAAAAACGAATAAATAGTTCGTACGTAATATATATATATATATATAGTTTAAATTGAATAGGGTATAAAATCAAAATTGAACTAAATTTGAAACCACCCACAAATAACTGTTGATAAAAATTCATTAAACTCATTGACACACACATTCATCTCAAAATACAACCAACAACAACAACACTACATACATACTCCTTCCCATAAACAAATCAAAATTTCCCCATTACATCAGAATGCTAATATGAGTCGTTGGAACACCATGGAAACTCAAATAACGGACTACAGGTCATCGTGACAAACTTCATCCCATACTAAAGATTGACGAATCGTGTAGAATCTATGTACATCCTAAGTGGGCGTCGAAGCCGTGGGACAGGTCCCATACCCTAATCCCGACGAAGACCTCACCTAGCAGGTTTCCCAACGAAATACACACTGCCATACTGAACATATAGTAACATCAAGCTTACCGTATATAAACAATTTTAAATGAAAACCTACATTGAAATCCCCTGACAAAAATAAAACAATCACCCTCCCTAATTATGAAACAAACTTAACTCCCAATCATAACACACATAATAGCTCAACAGACCATTCGTTCATAACTGAAACAACAAACACTATACTAACATCAAACGTTAGTATAATTACGCGAGGCTCAAGGTGGGTCGGGGCGACCGTAGGATTTAAAGAGACGGTTCCCATAAGTGGGCCCACCTTCATTGGGGAAAACTTCGGAGAAAGAGGGGCGGGGGGTTTTAGGCTGTACGGTAATGACAAGGAACCTGTCAGCAGCTGTTCCAGACTGAGACGTATGAAGGGGTTAGGCGAGTTCTGAGAAATATCACAGTTAACAAAGCGACTATTTACAACAAAGGTAAGGACTCAAACCCTTGAGAGAAATGCATTTTCTACTTCACAGAAAGTAAAATAAAAACGTCCACAACACTGACGAAATGAAAAGGAAGAGAAAGCAAACAAAATTTCCTGTCGCCTTAAAATCACCGTTAACTAAACAAATGTCTACTAGAGGAAGCAAATACATAAAAGTAGGTTACAATACCGTGACGTGTCGTGTTCCAGCGATGCGATGTACTCACTGATATGTTGCCACTGTTCACCTCGAAGCTGGGTCTTTTGGATGTCTTGTTTACTTGAGGGACTAAACCACCTTTCCTTGGAGATGGGTTTCCTGGATGCCCGTAGTTCACACAGAAAGTAACTTCACCCTTTCTTCAGGGGTGGGGAAAAACAATTCACTGAATTCCTTAAACTCAAAGAAAAACAAATTTTAATACAATGTAAATGAAGAGAAAAATAATAAAAGGTTAATAACTTGAGAGAGGGGAGGAGGGAACGATTTCGCACGCAACCACGCGATCTGCTACCATTGCGCCGATAAAGGTCTAGTAAATAATAATAATAATGCGCGTCAGAGTAGCAGTGGAAGATAAAATCAACAAGGTCGCAAATGGATGGGGGAAAAGACGTCTTGCTCGACCCGGTGCTGGGCCCAAGGTTTTCGGAGCGAGCAAAAGATGATTTCCAAAAAACCAAATGCAAACAAATAATTGCTTAATGCAACAATCAAAAGTGCAAAAATGAGATTCCCATAAAATTAATTAAAGAAATCCCAGAGGCGTATTAATCGTGCCTTTGTTACGTCACAAAGACAAGATTGACGAAATCGAGATAAGGATAAGGATAAGGAAGGGGAACTTAAATGTAAGAAATGAAAAGACAAGGGAGCTATATTACTTAAAATATAAAAATGTATTGAGGATAAAAGAAAGAGCGTGTACACGAAATAAACAAATTATTTAAAACAAAGAAAAAAGGCAAGCTAATACAAGCTCAATAATACAAAAGAAACCCAAAACCAAGAATAAAGACTTAAAAACTAAAAAGCACGACAGAACCTGAGTAACAGCTCAACAATATGAATCTAACGAAAAGATACGAACATGAAATAAAATAAAACGAAACTTACTAAAGTTAAAGAGAAACGACTAACTTGCAAAAAGTCAAAATTCGAACTGCTACAAGACGCGAAGCTTTTCATGATGTTACTGTAAACATACCTGAGGGATGGGGGAGGAGTGAGGGGAGTAAAACAAAGGGAAGAGAGATTTCACGGAGGTAGGAAGAAGGGGAAGAAAAAGGGGGGGATATCATTAAGTTATGTAATACGGCGAAAATCGGAAGAGAAAGAACAAAACAAAAGGAAAAAGAGATATACGGAGATACATTACATTACAATTGACTTGGGACGAAAGAGACCGGTAAAAATCGAAAGCACGCTATAAAAAAATAGGCTTATACTCCCTACATAATGCCGCACCAACGCAACATATAAAAAAAGAATAATATGACATCGGAGCTGGAGAAATCCCAGTTAACCACCGTCACATATATTCTATAAACAAAAGGGACACGTATTAGTGGGACGTTGGACATCAGTCCCGTTACCTCACACATACTGTCCACAAACAAAGGTCCAATTGCTACCAATCAAATGAAACATTTGTGGTACAAAGAGACACCGACGCAAAAGACGAGCACTAAGGCCCGACAGGAAATATATATAAGCCAAGACGCAGAAACGCAATACTTTCGAATCTTACAGGTATTAACCAAAATAATAAAACTGTGAGAAGGGCACATAACAAAAGCAACAAAAAGAACTCCGCCGTATGACATTACGCAAGGTTCCGGAGATCTGGTTCAAGGATTAAAATACTAACAATAACATCTTGAAAAGGAAAGAGAATTAAGCAAAAGAAGGAACGTTTAACAAAAACAATTACATTGCGTTAGATAGAAATACATTGAGCCGTACTCACATTCCGCTGCGCCATGAGGGTGGGCCTCTGCCCGAATACACACGTTCGCCTTACATCTCGGCGCGTCTAAGACTGACTTAGCTTCTGTCCCCCCAGAGGGGAGAGAAGCCTCTCAGAAAAATCAAATGCGTAGTTTGGGAGTGGCCCCAAACTCGCGTCAAATATTGTCAGAGCCAATGGCAGAACGAATTGCACAACAAAATGCAAGGTAGCAACAACACTAGCCAATACGAGAGAACAAGGCAGTATGTAGCCAGGGGTTGCACAACGTTAGACAGAGAGATACATACAGACAAACTGCGCACTTTTAAACTCTCGAGGCGTAATATAGAGATGTCACAACACATGACAATAATAATAATAATAATCATGATGATAATAATAATAATTACAATAAATTCTGAAAAGTGGTTCAAAACCCAACTGAAGGTTATCCCTGAAGAGTTTCCAGGACTTGTACAGACATTCTCAGAAGTGCACAACCATCCACGGAGATTACTTTGAAGGACAGTAACTGCTGTTTCAGGTAAGCCAACATCATCATCATCATTTCCCCTTATCCAGCTCCTGCCAACAATCCGTTCGTAATATAGACCCATTCGGTCACGTGACGAGCCTTTTGAACACCATCCCAAAGTTTCCAGGACATGTATCGCCGATCTCAGCATTGCATAGTTAGGGAGGGGACTAATTCACTGCCGTGCATTGTTCATCAATGTTGATAGTATAGGACTATTGTCACAGGGTGGATAAGCTCCATGTTGTTTTAAGAGGCAAAAGAGCAAGGTCATCTGCCTTTAACCTCTATGTTCATGTGAAGTGGGGTCATAATATCAATACAGTATATAAGGGCAAAAGTTGACATCATCACTAACTCTGAAATAAAGGGTGTCTATGAAATAGCAATAAAAATAATGCTGAAAATATGTAGATTTTGAGCCTAGAGTGAGGCCGTGGCATGTGAGCAGTAGGGAGATCTGCTCTGCAGGTAATTTGGGTTGCAATCCATCTTGAAATATTTCTTTCTTAAACAGAATGCTTGAGGGCTAGGGTTGTCTTTAGTAGTTTTTCATACTACGTTCATTATCATGTACTACTCGAAACCCGTCAAAACATGACGGTCATTCAGGAAATATACATTGAAGAATTTTCTTATATGCATTCTTTGTACGATTATTTTTGACACTATTGCAACTTTAAGGGCGTCAAAGGATCGACTTTCCGGCATATAACTGGCCATGACTGAAAACTTGATGAGGTTAATAGAGACCTACACGTTCTAGAGTTTCCCCTTGAGCTTTATTGATTATGATAACGTATACCAAGTGAATTGGAAATTGGTGCCTCTTAAACAAAATGGAAGTGTTGTTAAATCAGGTCGAAGGATTAGTGCGCTCTGCCCAATATTATCTGCACATGTTATTTCCAATTCCAAGCAATTTTCATCCATGTTTCTTGCAATTAATCTGGTTCCATTTAGGAGCCCTTGGGAAATGTTCAGATTTCTAAGGAGCATAACTATGGCTCAAACTTTTAGAGTAAGAATTTGTAGAGGCTAATGACTTTATTCCGAGGAATTCAAGAATTCAGTATTCAATCTGTTAATGCTGGTGTATATTTTTGAACTACTGGATATAAGTTCAATGACTTAAAATTAATTTCATTAGTGTTCATTTTTTGGTGTAAGAATGCACACTTTCGATAAATTTATTATATCGTTCGCAGAGGTGAATGTTTCGCCGTAGATCTCAGTCACGATATCATCACGAGTTGGAAGTCCGGCTGGTAATTCTATAACATTTGATTACTCATCACCCACAGAGGGGTGGTCATCTTTAACTTATAGCAAAAAATCAGAAAATTACATTTCATCTGGTTTCGATCACGTGGTTTTATGTAAGCCGCATATTTTGAAGAAGGGCCAGACACCTCTAAGGCGGACACCCCTTCATAGCAGACGATTTTCTAGGTCCGTGACCAAACCCCTGTTAAGTATATTAGTAATTAATCTCTCTTATGCGGCCACTCGCTATTACGGACACGGGCACCCCGGCCGCATTTTAAAAAATCAACCAAAATTTCTTAGCGGACACTTGTTTTGAAAAGAAATCACATCTCTGTAGGCCTATTAGCCTTGTATGAACACTCTGTTGTTTAATATACCTCCGACATGTCCTGTGCTTCCTGGAAGCTAGTTAGTGCTGACCTTCCCATCCCATATCTTCTGCACTGCACCAAAAATAAACCTAGGCCTAACGGTATGGCTTTCATTGTTCTCTTGAACTTGAAATGGTCGGGGTAAGGGAATTCATACTTTCACTATCTGGTCAGTTTTACCGTGAAACTTCTTAAATCTATGTTAGGACCTGTGCATTTGAAATGGCTCCTCATAAATGAGGAGAACGTAGACATCGTAGATTATCATAAACGTGAGAAATGTGGTGTACCAAAACCATGTGAAGTGTTTCAGATTGGAAAGATACAGGCAGCAGAAATTGTGAAAAAGCAAGAAGAGATAAGTTATGGCATCTTAATGGTAATGAGCTGCAAATTAGACAGTTTCAAAGTAGTAATGGTGCTGTTATTTATAAAGCAGTGATAGGGTGGTTCAGCAAAATGGGAAGTCAGAACGTCCCTGTGTCCGGACCAATGATACAAGCCAAAGCATTGGATTTCACGGCAGAATTAGGTATCGGAGATTTCAAAGCCTCGAACGGCTGGCTCGAGAATTTCAGACAGCACCACGATATCAAATTCAGAGCAATTTGCACAGAATCCTCCACTGTTGATATGGATAATGTTTCAAGCTGGGAAGAAAAGTTGCCTTCCATCACTGACGGCTATTCGCCGGAAAACATTTTAAATGCGGACGTAAGTGGACTGTTTTACCGCGCGTTATCCTACGTTTTCATGTAAGTACAAATAGTGCACAAGTCATCTTCATCTTGCACAGTTTCCAGCCACTGGCCGGGTCTGTTTGGAACACAAGCCTCTCCAACGTCTTCTGTCTTCCCACCATCTCTCAGCCTCCACCCTTGTCCAGTCTTCTCCTCTCTTCTTCACGCTTTCTTCCACCCCCTTCAGCCACCTGTCTCTCGGTCTCTTTTCCTTCCCACTTCGTCTCGTGTACTCTCCTGGGTATCCTCTTCTCCTCCATTCGTTTTACATGTCCATACCATGTAAGTCTAGATTTCTCTATACTATCCTGTAATGGTTCCTCCTTCATTAATTCTCTGGTCCTCTCATTTCTTATTCTGTCCATCTTTGTAGCTCCAATACTGCTTCTCAAGAACCTCATCTCACTGGCCTGTATTTTGCTCTTCTCCCTTCCTTTCATAACCCACGTCTCCGAGGCATACGTCAGGATAGGGACATAGTACGTCCGATATATGATCTTTTTGCTGTCCTGGGGGACATCCTTGCACCACAACATACTTCTCACACTCCTCCGGAATGCTTCTGCCTGTCTCCCCCGCTCATTTATTTCTCTATCGTTTCTTCATTATCTTGTATCAGGCTTCCCAGATACTTGAAACTCTCCACTTTCTTCAGCTGTTCCCCACCAATTGTTATTCCCGTTGTGGTTCTTTCCTTCTTCCTTGTTGTGATCACCATCTCACTCTTATTTATGCTAAATTTCATCCCATATCCTTGTATTATTCCTTTCCACACGTCCAACTGTTCCTGTACTTCCTCCTCCTTGTTTCCCCAAATCATCAAATCATCTGCAAACACCATTGCTTTCATCTTTCCTTCCCCAATGACTTGTGCACTTCCTTGTTTCAGGCCGTTTCTCTGTTCCAACCAGTCCGATCTCTCTCCTCCCACTTTCACACAGCTCACGCTTCCCTTGTACATCTCCTTCATCCTCTTTATAGTCCATTTCTCTACTCCTCTATCCTCCAGGGACTTCCATACTTTGTTTCTGCTTTCTCAATGTCCAGGAATAGTCCAGTCAAATTAGACCAAAAATGATGGTTTTGCTGCATTAAATCATGTAGTTGCAAATTTTTTAGGAATGTGTAGAGGGAGGTTCCCTAAACAACACCTAATAAAGTCCCGTCGATTTCAGGTGCTGCGGGGGGCTCGAAGGCCCCCCTTTTTCGTTTTTGGCGCATAACTTTCAAACGGTGCATCTTACAGAAATTTTTATACTTTACTAACTGAAAGGTAATTAAATACCCTACAAAATGGTATATTCATTTTCACACCTGTGTGTTACCTTCTTCGAGATATGAGCTGGTGAACATGGAAAATTTGCAGAAAAATACGTAGCGCTTCACGTTTCTCGTCAAACTTGCCCTTCCAATCCGTTTGTCTTCCATTTTACAGGAAAGTCGTGAGGAAGGAAGTTGTAGAGCACGAAGTTGCCTTCAAGAATATATATACTTATGCTAATTTATCTTTATATCTTTAAACGTTAGAGCGTTCTGACATATCGGGGTCGGTTTCGTGATTTCGCTAGTAAACTGCTCATTATTTTACTTCCGTTTTCAACGGCTGGACAACGAAGTAGTGGTGGTCGAGCCTTTAATGATTTTCCAGAGAAAGGGGCAACTATGAATGTTCTTGAACAGATTGAAATAGATATTGCGCAGCGCTTAAATCCAGGACTTAATCTCAACGAAATCAATTTTGACACTAATATTTTGTTTGAGAATATACATAAATTTTTCCCGAAAAAAAAAAAGAACACGCAAAAAATCTCTTTCTATAGACAGTCATTTTTCCCAACCCCCTAAAATACAACCTACAACTGATCCCCCCCATAGATCAATTTATTCTAAAGTAGGCGCATAGCCACACGGAACAATTAAGATGCCAATGAACCCGTCCTCCCCTCTTTTACCCACGTCCTTCCGTATGCCGGTAGACGTCACATGCGCGACCTTGGCCGCTAGGTCCCACACACAGCACATCAGTTCGTAACCAGTTAGCTACAACACAACATGGGTAAGTTAAAGCTACTCGCTCGTCAAGTTAGTTCATTTTTAAAATTTTCTTAATGTGTTTCTATTAAGACTTCTCGATCCTTCTAGCCCCCGCATAAGAAAGACGTTCCTCAAGTCCTGTTTCCGGGTGGGAGCAAGGATTAAACTAATATTGCCAATTTACGCTGTAAGTTTAAGTCTTGATTCTTTATATAATCTTAACCTCAAACAAAGAAATCTGCCAATGCTATAGTTTAGATTATTATCTTTGCAGTTGTCAAAAAGGGACAGCAAACTGAACAGTGGCATCTCCGCTCAAGCACTACATAAACCAAGAAGAATTCCTAGTGTTGCAAAGGCCAAAACATGTTAAGCCCTAGAATATCCAGCACAATTAGGTCACTAAAAGGACTAAATCAGCGGAACTTACAGACATATTAGTTTTTCGATCAGCAAAATGGTTACTTAACGCTATTTAACAACCAAAAAATAGCAAACTTCATGAATATGTATAGATGAAGAAATGTTTTATCTTTATGTTTTTATTCTCTTTCCAAATGAGTATTTTAATGTTGATTTTATGTATTTATACCATTAAGTATTTTAAGAGTGTTGTATATTTTTAAATGCATGTCTTTAATATATTTTTTGGAAACTATTCAAGGCTGAAGAAGGGCCCAGGTTTGGCCCGAAACATGTCCAAGTAACAATAAACTGTGAAAATTATAGTATTTAAAGGTATTGATTGGGCGGAGAACAAACAAACCCCATTTGATGGGAAATATTTACCGACAAAATAACTTCTTATGTTTGTGAAGTTTGAATTGCTGATGTCATAGTATTTTTTTCAGTAAAAGAGCACATATTCCCAATAATTGTCAGTCTGTTAACGTTATGAATTCGCAGAAATATTTTAAGATTTGAAATGTGAAGAATATGCAATAAGCAACTTACTGGTTGGGTAGATAACACGGTCAGAGGGAGGGAACGCAATCACACTTGGTCTAAAAGACCGTGTTTTTTTTAAAGAAGAGACTTTATCATCAGACTTTATCATTTGCTTACCACCACACTTGGGAAAGTTAACCAAAAATATTAGCTGATTATAGCTAAAAAGAAAAGAAAAAAAGATGGAATGCAGCGAAAGTAATCAGATACCCCTATTGACGTCAAATTGGCAGGTGAAAGGCTGAAGAAAGTGGGAGACTTCTGCTATTTTAGAAGCAAAATGGTCAGTGATGGATGAAGCAAAGTGGATATGTGATGTTGAGTGTAGTTTGTCCCTGGATTGTGGGGTAACTGCCCCAATTGTAGACCCTAATGGTTACTGTTATACACACCACATGTACAGTGAGTGTCTCTCACGACTCGGCCGGCCGGCGCACCCAGCTTATCTGTCTCCCGTTGACTCGTCACTCCCCGCTCGGCATAACATTGCACTTCGCTAACGTTATCCGGGAATGACATGAGATAACAATTAAAATTAATAAAATAAGCTGCTACTACCTTATGACAGGAGATGTTCTAAATGTTCTCCTCCTACATCCACACATTTCTGGCATCGTCTTAGGAAACTCCGATTCACACGCATATGTTTGTCTTTCGTAATTGAGGCTATTCCTCTCCTGATATGTTAATATTTTTCTCGGACGAAGCTGGGTTCCATTTACACGGGTATGGTTCGACGATGCAGAATAACAGATATTGGAGTGGAGAAACCCCCCATCGCATATACGAAATTCCTCTACATAACGAGTATGGTGCGCAGTGAATGGATACATTATTATAGGGCCTATCCTCTTTCAAGGCACAATGGTACAGGGATAATATACTCAAACCATTTTTTGACAAACTGACTGACACTAACTCTCAAAATGGATATATTCAGCAAGACTCTGCCACCGCGCATACAGCGGGAATACAGTGTAATTAGTACGGACTTATGGCTGTCACAGTCCCCATATTTAACTGTTTGTGACTTCTATTTATATGGGTGCTTAAAGAATAAAGTGTATGCAAGAAATCCTCACACTGTAACATCTTCGCTAGCCCACACGTTGAGCGACAAGTGTAGCGGTTATTAATGCCCCATGCTGTTGGGTGATAATTGTAACTGTTGACCTTTGCCTAAGCTATGTTGTTTTAATGGGCGCCAAGACCTCAATGCAATGCTGAAATCTAAATTTGTATTTAACAACGTCTAGCTCTGGTAGAACACCTTCAAGAATCTATTCACTCAGATCGTGGTATGATTTGATCATTAACCCAACAAACAATTGTATCAGGAGAAGGAATTGGTCTATATCTAATGCTACCTACTGAAAGCAAAGATTGCATTGTAAAAGAAATGAATTTATTATATAAAACAAGTATAGCAAAATTAATAATAATAATAAGTTTAAAATTTAAATTGGAGCATTGCGATTTCAATATTACCGATAGAAAATTACGTGAAAACGGAGTCTGATAAATTGATTTTACTCTTATTTCCAAGCTATGAAGTTACTGAAATATGAAATATAAAACAAAGAAAAATGAGAGATTGCGTATTTCTGCGTCATTTGCGCTTACCACTGGAAATTGCTAAAGCATTTCCCTCGTACTGGATGATGCTGTGTGCTTCCCACAGTCTCCTGGACGTCGCCATCTTCTTCGTTATTTGATGATATTCTGGTAGATTAGATAATTCTATGTTCCGTACCTCGGACCCAAACACTCGTATAACCACACTGGTTAAGTTTCCCAAAGATAGTCGCTAACTCCACTGAACATCGGAGCGACTCCCGCGTGAACCATACTCGTTAAGTTCTACACAGATAGTCGCTAACTCCACTGAACATCGGAGCGACTCCCGCGTGAACCATACTCGTTAAGTTCTACACAGAAAATGTTCTCGTTCCACGCCGCGCCGAACGATATATGCACACGTTGGCTCCCCACTCCAGTCTCAAATTCCAGCTTACGTGGTCTCCACTGATTGGCTGCTCCCTACGCGCTAGATCCCCACTCGGGCTCATTACACTCCGCGGGAGGGAGAAGTCGATTTCCGTTCCGTATATTCGCCTTTTCTTGACGATGCGAGCCCGCTTGCGTAATACTTCTCGACAGGAATCAGCTTGTATTTGAATTCCCAGTGAGTCATGTCTCTCAATATATCCTAACTGACGAAAACTCCGTAAAATTCCGTAATCACATAATTTTCTATGATATCGTCGTTCGTAATAATTTGCTTGATAGTGTTTTCTAAGACATAGAAAACCTATCTGTATGCTTATAATTTTTATAAAAGGCTCCGAAAATATCTTAATAATAATTACAATAAATTAATAATAATAATAAATTAACATGAAAAATTCTCTTGGCTGAACAATTTGCCGCGTAAATAAAATGTATAGACTGGCTTCCTACTGACTTATGCCAGTGGCATAAAAACCCCTCGAAAAACACGTTACATATTCGCCTCGGATCATCGGATGATTTACCGTGACGACGGTCCATTATCCGATTATCCCAGACACGTTAATAAACCCCATCCAAAATACATATTACATAAATGAAATCACCCTAAATTACAGATATATACACTCATAATTTTTCTTCACGCACTTTGCGTCAAAGTTTGTTGTCACTATGGATTGCACTTTGCAACCAGTCCAATGTTTTACATATAGAATAGTGTTCCACGGTTATTTCCGCCACTCAAATTTCTCTATGTTGGAAAAATAGACATAATTAATGTGTGAGCACTATGTATTTATGATGTCATATCACACGCATTGAAGGTGTTCTGATATATTTATATCACCATAGAACTTCCTAATTTCACTGGAGGTCCCTTCCTTATGGTGAAATTTAATCTCACTTATCACTGAGCACACGATCACACTATTGTGGCAGCGCCTCGTGACCATAATACTTGATCTCTCTTTAAAGTAGATTAAATTAATATTGACTTCTGAAAAAAAAAACAGTAAATGCGCATTACATATAACACCAAATATTTCTGTGCCGTAATCGCCCTGTCTTGTTAAGTTCCCGTAGACCATATTCTACTTAATACTAGTTCTCAACACAGACCATTTCTCCTCACACAAATAATACCTTTGTACAAATTACCTTAAATTACCCACTTACAAATCTTACATGGCGAGGCCGTAAACAGAAATCACGTGTGCTGATATGTATGAGTTTCATGAAGGACTGTCTCGCATTCTGATGGCCCATCTTTTGCCTCGTGGACGCCTTAAGCAAAAATACCCTGTTCAAGCGCTCACCCATCTCTTGGAGGCAAATGGGAATTCACCAGCGCTACCAAATTCTGGCCTTGGTGTATCGAGACATTCTAGTGCTCAAGAGCATCCGACAATCCCGTCATATTTCCCTGTACCTTAAAAACTCTCATTTACTTACATACTACCCTCCTGTGTGACTTCTGATACGCCTGCCTGGAAGACCAGATCCTCCCACGCACCAAATACCACACTTACTCATTTGATAGGCTGGCTCACCAGCTAAACACACTCACTTTATGACACATATTTTCGTAGACTATGTATATTATACGTCCCGTATAATCTGTTTCCCTCACTATTCTCCAGCACATATGCTGTTTTCCCAATACGTTTGGAAACTATAAATGGGCCCTCGTAGAGATAAAAGAACTTGGACATGACTTTCTCTAGCTTATTTGACTGTTTCGGCACTCTAAGTAAGACTCTGTCTCCCGGCTCGAATAGGTCAAATTTAGTTTCTTTTTGTTGGCGAATTCTCTTTTGTGCTGATTTAGATAAATTCTGTTTCGCCAACTGGACAATGTAATCCATCCCCGGTTGCTTACCCTCATTTAATCCCAACACCCGCGCTAGTTCATTTTGTGGTCTTTTTCCGAAGTGAACTTCGTATGGCGTCAATTTCGTGCTCTCATGCTGGACAGAATTCAGCCAAGTCTCGACCTTGGGAAGATGTCCTACCCAGGCCGCATGCTTGTCATGCACCAGAGTCCGAAAAAGACGAGCCACTTCCCTTAATGGACGCTCTGCAGAATTACCCTGAGGGTACCTTACAGAGGAATGAATGTGTGTTATACCAGCTTCCTGCATACTGGTTCTCCATTTCTTTGCAGTAAACTGTGGTCCACTGTCAGATAGTATCCTGAGAGGAAGGCCAAACTCAGGTACATACTTATTAATGATCAGACGGCTACACGCTAGTCCCGTGGCTTTCCTTAGCGGACATAGCTTGACATACTTACTAAAAGCGTCAATAACTATAAAAATGTACTCGTAGCCGTACTGTCCTTTAACGATCGGGCCAAATAAATCCACACACAGTAGTTCGCTGGGACTACTGGTGAGAACTGCAGATCTCTCCCCCACTAAATATTTAACTGGATATTTACTCCTTTGACAGGTGTCACACTTAGCTAAAATCCTCCTAACATCCCTTCCCATTTTACTCCAAATGAAGTCACGACCAATTTCATAGAAGACCTTGGCAGCACCAAAGTGTCCTAATTCCCTATGAATGAACCAAATTAGCTCCTCCCGCAAAGTGGCAGGAACACATATTGCCCACCGATTATTCCTACATTTCCTTGCAAGAAGCCCATCCTGCATCTTGTACGTGAACCGTCCTACTTTCACATACTCTTCTTCACCTATTTCCAACCTAGCCAGTGGCTCCTTTAACTTGACGTCATCACGTTGCTCCACTAGCATATTTCTCAGTGTCTGTAACGATGCCCTGTTGCTACTGTCCACACATGCACATATTAAAATACCGTCCTCTGCTTTAACCACAGGATAATCCCTACATAAATTAGTGTCCCTCGATAGCATGTCTGCAAGAATGTTATCTTTACCTTTAATATATTTTACTGTGAATTCGTATTCCTGCAGAGCAAGAATCCACCTACTAACTCTGTTAGAACTGAGTTTACAAGTCCTCATATAAAGTAATGCATGGTGATCTGTGTGGATCTCAAATTTCCCCCCTACTAAATACATTCTAAATTTCCCTAAACTGAAAACAATACCTAAAAGCTCTAACTCAGTAATCGTGTATCTTTTCTCTGCTGCAGTCAGTCCTCGCGAGGCTAAAGATACAATGCACAGATTACCCTCATCATCTTTCTGACATAATACTCCAGCAATGCCTATATGTGAAGCATCTGTCATAATCACATATTCCTTATCTTTTAACGGATATTTCAGCACTACAGCTTTCTCAAAACCTTCCTTCAGCGCTCTAAAAGCCTGATCATGCTTGGACTCCCATCTCCACCGAGTCCCACTTTTAAGCAATTCCCTGAATGGTTCTACCAACCCTGAGTATTTAAGAACGAACCTCCTGAAAAAGTTGCAAATTCCCAGGTAAGTTTTTAACTGTTTAACATTCTGTGGCACCTCTGCGTTAAGTATCTTATTAACCCTACTTTCTTCTGGTATTACACCTCTACTCGACACTCTATGACCTAAAAATGTCACTTCTGACTGACAGAATGATGACTTAGACAGCTTCAAAGTGAACCCTGCCTGATCTAACTTCTGGAAAACTATATCTAAATGACGTAGATGCTCCTCAAAACTGCGTGAACTAATTACCATATCATCAATGTAAATGGTTACAAACTCTCCTGTGTCATCCCCTAATGCGATGTTTAAAGCCCTAATTAAAGCTGCTGAACTACTCTTTAACCCATAAGGTGTTCTACAAAATTGATAAAGGTTATATTTATGACTAAAAGCTGTAAATGGTCTATCTTCGTACATAAGTGGCACTTGCCAAAAACTGGAACTCAAATCTACACAAGTGAAATACTTCTTCCCCTCAAATGTTTGCATTAATTCCTCTATTGACATAGATTTCAGCTGATCTGAACTAATTCTACTGTTAACCAAACGAGCGTCTAAACAAATACGAACAGTGCCGTCGGTCTAGGGTACCGTGATCAAAGAATTAACATATGGACTGTTAGAATGCTCAATAATCCCATCTTCAAGCATCTGGTTAATTTGTGCCTCAACTGCACTCTGATAAGCGAAAGGTACAGGATATCTATGTCCTGTGAATACTGACCTATCAATAACGTTCAATGAATGTGTATAGCAATTGGCCATACCAATGCGATCCTCAATCACTCTCCTATTACACAATAACACATCATAGAGCCGAACACACTGTTCATCCTCTATATTTCCCTGAAATGCAGCCTCACGTAACGAGTTCTCTAGACTTCCGTTCGTAATCACACTGCCCACAAAACATGGAGAACCCTGCTCTACGGCTGGCGATATCTCATTTAAAGTACAAATCACACCTACAATACTACTCCTCTGAATATGGTCATTGAACGCTACTTCTACTTCAGAATCTCCCCATTTAAATTTCAAACTCCCTACATCATAACATAAGTTACCAGACACTCTACTTAGCCACTCTGAACCCAAGATAACACTCAATACTAAATTTGGAATTACAAGACAAATCTGCTTCTCTACATGATTATTAATTTTAATGTCTACTAAAACTTGCTTAGAAATTACTTTAGACCTCTTCCCAACAGCTGTGATAACAAAAGTGCTTTTAATTGGCATCTCCTCAAAATGTACTCCAGTTCCTTTCATTTTATCATAAAATGCACTACTTATGCAACTCTTCATACAACCACTATCAATTAAAACATCTGTGTACGCCTCGGACACGTTAAATTTAACTATGGGGCTCTTACTAACCACTTCCTGAATAATACCTTCATCATTTAGTTCATGTAATAATTCATTTCTCACATTTAGGTCATAGGGTTCCTGTATAATTGTATGGACAGGGCATGCTACAGACTGAGATTCTGACCTTACTTCGCAGCCTGGTTCGCGTTTAAAGAACCGCTACAGCTGGCCGTAGTACTACTAACTACTAAACTGGTCTGGTTGTTCTGGGCTGTGTTGTCATTGTTTGGCTGTATATTACTACCACTAGGCTGTCCTCTTCCTTGACCCCTATTCTGGTTGTAATTATTGTCATTATAATTTCTCCCTTGATTTCCCCTGAAATCATTGTTCCTCCCTTGATTTCCCCTGAAATCAGTATTCCTCCCTTGATACTGATTACCATAGCCATTTCCTCTGCTCTGATTTAGCTGATTACTATTATTTCTATTTTGAGCGTTGGCCCCTTCGCCACCGTTCCCTTGAACTTCTTGATGCCTGGCTTCGTTAGGTCTATTATTATTATTACCCTGGTTCCTAATGAAATTGTCCTCATAACCCCCTCTCCCTAGTGCATCAAATGTGCTTAACAAATTTTCTACTTGTGATATAGTCTTTACATTCTGGATACAAGCAGCCTCCTTGATCCTATAGGGAAAGTGCCTAAGTAGCAACCTCACCACATCACTTTCCTCCTTCAAGCCATCCAGATATTTACACACTAATACCTGCCCTAAAAGGTATTCGGTCATGGTGGAGCTTCCTTTAGGGTTATATTTACCACACACTACTCCCTCACGATGCTGCGACTGAATGACCTCATTCCAGAACTTTTCACAGAATTTCATTTTAAAATCATTAATATCAGTAAACTTGTCTCTGTAGACAGCAAACCAATTCCTCGTTTCCCCCACAAACACTTGTTCTAAAATTTCAACTACCTGGCACCACTCAATACTACCATTTTCCAACCTCTCCCCGAATTTATTTTCTATAGTGTTCATGAACTCCATTGGGCACCCCTGTCGATTGCTGAACTTACCCAGTTCTACCTCCCTGTGAGTGCTATTCACAAAAACTGGCCTATTCTGACTATTTTCTTGCCTGATCCTAGCTTTTAATTTTAATTCTAATTCTGCGATTTTCTCCTCAGCCTTCCTCTCAATACTGTTTACTGTTAATTTAATGTTTCCTTCTGATTCTTCTACTTTATCATATAGCTTTGCTTGTTTCTCCTCAATCTTGCTAATGCTCTCTCTATTACTCTCTCTTAAATCATTTACTTCTGCAACTATTTGCGAGTGGACTTTCTCAATTCTACCCCCCAGCTGTTCCTTAACCTCTTTAGTAGCTACCTGAATTTTGTCAATTTCTCCCCCCAATTGCTTTTTGACCTGCTGTGTTTCCAGTTGCACTAGTTCTTTTAAATTTTCAGCCTGTGTACTGATTCTAATTTCCAACTCCTCCTGTCATCATCATCATCTTGCACAGTTTCCAGCCACTGGCCGGGTCTGTTTGGAACACAAGCCTCTCCAACGTCTTCTGTCTTCCCACCATCTCTCAGCCACCACCCTTGTCCAGTCTTCTCCTCTCTTCTTCACGCTTTCTTCCACCCCCTTCAGCCACCTGTCTCTCGGTCTTCCTCTCGGTCTCTTTCCTTCCCACTTCGTCTCGTGTATCCTCCTGGGTATCCTCTTCTCCTCCATTCGTTTTACATGTCCATACCATCTAAGTCTAGACTTATCTATACCATCCTGTAATGGTTCCTCCTTCATTAATTCTCTGGTCCTCTCATTTCTTATTCTGTCCATCTTTGTTGCTCTAATACTGCTTCTCAAGAACCTCATCTCACTGGCCTGTATTTTGCTCTTCTCCCTTCCTTTCATAACCCATGTCTCCGAGGCATACGTCAGGATAGGGACATAGTACGTCCGATATATGATCTTTTTGCTGTTCTGAGGGACATCCTTGCTCCATAACATGCTTCTCACACTCCTCCGAAATGCTTCTGCCTGCCTCCCCCGCTCATTTATTTCTCTATCGTTTCTTCCATTCTCTTGTATCAGGCTTCCCACTCCTCCTGTACTTTTCCCAATTTTCTGTCTACGTCTGCAATAATCTCTTTAGCCTTTTCTTCCATCACCCCCCTGATCTCACCTCTAATCAGTTCGAATTTGTCACTCATTTCCCTACTGTTTTGTTCTAATTTAGCATTCAAGGCATCTGTACTTTCTTTATTTTCCCTACTGTTTTGTTCTAATTTAGCGTTGTTTTGTTCCAGTTTTGCGTTGTTTTGTTCTAATTTAGCATTTAAGGCATCACTACTAACTTTGTTCTGATGCATGAACTCGAGAAGTAAAGTCTTTAATTCTGGTTGGCCGCCTACACTCCCTGTTTCAGTATCGGGATTTACCTCCGCTACCCCGGTACTACCATCACTCGACATACTGCTCGTATCATCACTCTCCCGTTGATGACCACTACGTAACCTCATCTGTCTTTCTTTCTCATCCCCCATAATGATATACACTGATACAGACAAATAACCCCCAAAATACAGGCACAGAAATATATACCCTTCTCCTTCCACAAATGTTATTAGGTTTTCAGCCCCAAGTTGTCGGCGACAAATGTAGCATTTTCGCTAGCCCACACGTTGAGCGACAAATGTAATGGTTTCTATTGCCCTCACGTTGTTGGGTGATAATTGTAACTGTTGACCTTTGCCTAAGCTATGTTGTTTTAATGGGCGCCAAGACCTCAATGCAATGCTGAAATCTAAATTTGTATTTAACAACGTCTAGCTCTGATAGAACACCTTCAAGAATCTATTCACTCAGATCGTGGTATGATTTGATCATTAACCCAACAAACAATTGTATCAGGAGAAGGAATTGGTCTATATCTAATGCTACCTACTGAAAGCAAAGATTGCATTGTAAAAGAAATGAATTTATTATATAAAACAAGTATAGCAAAATTAATAATAATAAGTATAAAATTTAAATTGGAGCGTTGCGATTTTAATATTACCGATAGAAAATTACGTAAAAACGGAGTCTGATAAATTGATTTTACTCTTATTTCCAAGCTGTGAAGTTACTGAAATATGAAATATAAAACAAAGAAAAATGAGAGATTGCGTATTTCTGCGTCATTTGCGCTTACCACTGGAAATTGCTAAAGCATTTCCCTCGTACTGGATAATGCTGTGTGCTTCCCACAGTCTCCTGGACGTCGCCATCTTCTTCGTTATTTGATGATATTCTGGTAGATTAGATGATTCTATGGTCCGTACCTCGGACCCAAACACTCGTATAACCACACTGGTTAAGTTTCCCAAAGATAGTCGCTAACTCCACTGAACATCGGAGCGACTCCCGCGTGAACCATACTCGTTAAGTTCTACACAGATAGTCGCTAACTCCACTGAACATCGGAGTGACTCCCGCGTGAACCATACTCGTTAAGTTCTACACAGAAAATGTTCTCGTTCCACGCCGCGCCGAACGATATATGCACACGTTGGCTCCCCACTCCAGTCTCAACTTCCAGCTTACGTGGTCTCCACTGATTGGCTGCTCCCTACGCGCTAGATCCCCACTCTGGCTCATTACACTCCGCGGGAGGGAGAAGTCGATTTCCGTTCCGTATATTCGCCTTTTCTTGACGATGCGAGCCCGCTTGCGTAATACTTCTCGACAGGAATCAGCTTGTATTTGAATTCCCAGTGATTCATGTCTCTCAATATATCCTAACTGACGAAAACTCCGTAAAATTCCGTAATCACATAATTTTCTATGATATCGTCGTTCGTATATATGCACACGTTGGCTCCCCACTCCAGTCTCAACTTCCAGCTTACGTGGTCTCCACTGATTGGCTGCTCCCTACGCTCCCTACATCAAGACTGAGGTGGTATGGACACTTAAAGAGAATGGATGAGAAGAAGATTCCCAAGAGGATACATGAGATGCAGATGCAGAAGAAACGGCCAAGGGGAAGACCAAGAGATAGATGGCTGAAAGGAGTGGAGGAATGTGTCAAGAAGAGAGGCGAGGACTGGACCAGAGTGACAGCGGAGAGGTGGTGGGAAGAAAGAACTAAGTGGCGAGGCTTATGTTCCAAACAGACCCAGCCTGGGGCTGGAAACTGTACAAGATGATGATGATGATGATCGTCGTTCGTAATAATTTGCTTGATAGTGTTTTCTAAGACATAGAAAACCTATCTGTATGCTTATAATTTTTATAAAAGGCTCCGAAAATATCTTAATAATAATTATAATAAATTAATAATAATAATAAATTAATATGAAAAATTCTCTTGGCTGAACAATTTGCCGCGTAAATAAAATGTATAGACTGGCTTCCTACTGATTTATGCCAGTGGCATAAAAACCCCTCGAAAAACACGTTACAACACGTTGGGTGAACTGAAAGAACGCATCCGGAGAGGTGTAAAGCCTCAATTACAGAAGACTAACTTATGCGTGTGAATCGGAGTTTCCTAAGACATTGCCGGAAATGTGTGGATGTATGAGGGGAAAATTTCCAACCACTCCTGTCATAAGGTACGAGCTTATTTAATTAATTGTTATTTTCTTAATTTTAATTATCTCATGTGATGCACGGATAAAGTGAGTGAAGTGCTATGTTATGCCGAGCGGGGAGTGACGAGTCAACGGGAGGGAGATAAGCGGGGCGCGCCCATGAGAGAGACTCACAGTCCCTAACAACAATAGTGTCCCTTCCCTTCCCTTATACTGTAACATTCATTGTGTAGTTATTCACAAGTTCCCTGTTTCGTATGATACAGGATATGAACGAACCTTCCAACTTCTACTCGGGCAGTGCCGCCGGTTGTCCAAAGAATAATTTGGATTATCCTCCATATACTCCTGCTGTAGATGGACAAAAGCTGTTTTATAAGACTTTGTGCATGTCATCTCGTCAGTCAGCTGGCCACCACTATGATATGCACAACGTGTATGGGTTGAGTGAAGCCATTGTCACGAGCTTGTAAGTATTTCTGTAACAACCATGATAGTGTGTTCCGTTATGATTATATTGTTTATGATTCCACCATGTTTGTTCCAGTGCAATGGCTGAAATACGTGGCCTTCGACCGTTTGTCATATCTCGGTCCACGTTCTCTGGCCATGGGCATTTCGCTGGCCATTGGAGCGGTGATGTGTATTCAGACTGGTACTCCATGAAGAAGAGTATTTCCCGTGAGTTTCCATCATCTATATGGGGCCTCCCCAGAAGTTAAAAAAATTACAAAATGAATTAGCAAAAGTAGGTTCTATAAGATGGTTCTTAAATACATGGGATTTTTAAATATCCTGATGTGTGGAAATATTCACATTCAAATGATGCTGAAAGGCATCTTGGTTCACAGGGCTGCCAATTCCCCTTCCCCATCCCTGTCCCCTTCCCACACCCCCTCACCCTTCTTGGGGATTCCCCTAAAGGATTTATTCAATCCCTGGGTAGCACGAGTCGCGCACCGATGCGAGTGCCATCTATTGCTTCTCCCGAGAAACAAAGCGTCCGCCATATCGTTGTTAAAGCCATAGTAAACACGTGTGGTGAGAAGCGTAGAAGCATGAACTTATAGTGATAAAAATGCCTTTTGTGGAGAAGTATTTGTCAAACCTGACTTCACCCCTCAAACACTGCCTGAGATTATATATTGAGCTGACATTGTTCGAACGAGGTATGGTGGTCGGTGCCCGACGGATGGGAAGTGCGATTTTGGCAGTGGTGCGGGAATTCGGCTTCACACAGTCGACCAAGTCCAGGGTGTATGGTGAATGGTTGAACGTGGATGTCACTGGCCGTCCAGCTACCCTCGATGACCGTGACCGGCGACAGCTGAGACGGATTGTCAATAGTGACAGGAGGGCAACAGTGCAACAAATCACGGCTCAATTCAACACAGGCCGTGCTAGACGTGTCTCTCAGTGCACTATCCGTAGGAACATGGGTTCCATGGGGTACAGGTGCCAGTGTAAACCCAATGTCGCCAATCACCAGGGGTGAACACTGGAACAATGGCGTCACGTGATACGAATCATGATTTCAATTGCACCGTGAATAGGATCTGTCAATGCGAGACCTCCTCTTTCGGGAAGGACTAGAAGTGAAGCTTCTAGTCTAATAAGCAAATGAACTTTACTAAGTAGGAACAGATTGAACATTGATGAGTAAATAGCAATGGAAACAGTTTGCCAATAACAGTGGTATTTTATTCAAGAACAACTTTCAAAAGATTAACAATAAATAAATATATAAACATGTAATGGAAATGTGACCTTTGACAGGCCGACAACAAGCGAGCAAGATTTCATAAGCTTTGAATGGATTAACAATAAATAAATATATAAACATGTAATGGAAATGTGACCTTTGACAGGCCGACAACAAGCGAGCAAGATTTCATAAGCCTTGAATGGATTAACAATAAATAAATATATAAACATGTAATGGAAATGTGACCTTTGACAGGCCGACAACAAGCGAGCAAGATTTCATAAGCTTTGAATGGATTAACAATAAATAAATATATAAACATGTAATGGAAATGTGACCTTTGACAGGCCGACAACAAGCGAGCAAGATTTCATAAGCTTTCAAAAGATTAACAATAAATAAATATATAAACATGTAATGGAAATGTGACCTTTGACAGGCCGACAACAAGCGAGCAAGATTTCATAAGCTTTAAATGGATTAACAATAAATAAATATATAAACATGTAATGGAAATGTGACCTTTGACAGGCCGACAACAAGCGAGCAAGATTTCATAAGCTTTGAATGCCAACAAACCTGAGAATAAGTAACCACTTTGTGGCCAGTTAGTCTAAAGTAGAACTATGCAGGGTAAATTAGTGAGTAACTATAGTGCTCAATAGTGGCTTAAAATCTAGCCTAGGACTGCACACTGAGAGTAGGCTAGTTTATTTACAGAAAAATCAACATTAACATGCCAGTAGGGATAACATCCCGCTAGTCGCCTGATAGTTACAAGGCGAGGTTGTTTACAATTGAAATGGGAGCATTCCCAAAAACACCTTGATAGATTAAATAGAGAACAAGCCATTCACTTCGTCAGAGAGGTGAACTGGTGTTAAGCCCAATAGTTTATACAAAAACTAGAGAAAAGGAGGATTTGTTTTGAAGGATAGTTAACATGCGAAAGAGAGAGAACAGTTGTTTTCTCATAGCCCACAATTTAAAGACATAATACATGCTTAAACCACTTAATAGAAGGAAATAATTTTAGTTTGGCATGGTTTGACAAGTTATTTAAGCCATGTAACATAACCCTAAAAAAGAAAGATACATTTTTAAGTTTAGAAATGTTTTAGGTTATAATAAACACTTAGCTTGTTGGCGTTGGTGTAGAGGAATTTCCACTTAATAGAAATAGAGGAAGAACGGGTTGATCACTTTTTTCCGTCTTAGAAATGTTGAAGACTTTGTGCCTAGCACAAAACTGACGTAGGCCAAGTATCGATGTAAACTAATATAGATTTCGTAGAACTCGGTTTTGATCACTTTTTTCCGTCTTGGAAATGTTGAAGACTTCGTGCCCAGCACAAAACTGACGTAGGCCAAGTATCGATGTAAACTTATATAGATTTCGTAGAACTCGGTTTTGATCACTTTTTTCCGTCTTGGAAATGTTGAAGACTTCGTGCCCAGCACAGAAGAAAATTTGTTTATCGTTTTTGCTCACGACAAACTGACGTAGGCCAAGTATCGATGTTAACTTATATAGATTTCGTAGATTTTAGAATGCACTGCTGGTTTGACTAGAAGCATTTTGCGATGCATTAGCACACAGCGTTGAGACACTTTCAAGAGTTGTGCGAACAGCGTGAAGACGGCTGAAGATGAGTGACTGGCATTGTGACTTGCTGGAGACAGACTGTTGATGTAGGCCAGGGCAGGCTATATACCGGCCAACGTGCTGGATGCTTGATGTGGACAGATTACGTCGGCCAATACGAGAGCGTGGAGCTTTCTCGAAGCCGCTGAAGGCCAATCAGAGAAAGGGGCCAACTGAAAATGAACCTCGTGACCAGCATTACTTCCGGAAAAGTTCAGTATCGCGGAACACGTGCAAGCTGGTACAATTGAGAAAATGACACTGACAGGTAAGAGGTTATGTTATAATAAAAATAAGTGAACTTTGTAAATTTCACTGAAAAGTGAACACAGGTGTTGCGCAGACCACATGAATCGAAGGTGTGGTCCAGGGAAGTGGTGTCTCTGTAATGATCTGAGGATGATGTTGTTGATTGTCGTTTCAAGGGGCCTAACACCTAGGTTATCAGCCCCTAATGTTTTTGGGGGTAGTGAAAGATGAGATGAGAATGAAAACTATAACTAATACTAACATAGGCTACTAGAAGACGAAATGGTAGAATAAGGCAAATAAAGGACAGGAAGAAAAGAAATGCCCTCAACCCTCGAAGAATGAGGATTGAGGGACTAGGAAGGAAGGAGAGCCATGAAAGGCCGATAGGAAAGGGAAAGAGGAGAGGGCCCGCCCTAAAGTCAGAGGAAAAAGCGGACAAAACGGACCCAGCTCAGGAATCTCTCGGGGTCACCAACTCCCAAACTCACCAACCATGAGCCCCTGAGGGTGTAGCAATATCCAGGGTGCACCAGAAGTGGTGGGGCTACATACACCCTGCCTCCTTGAGGGCCTTGAGCAGAAGGCCGGAGATAACATGGAAAGAAAAAAAAGGTTAACCCCTCGAAGAATGAGGGTATCAGGAAAGATGAGAAAAGGGCGAATTTAGGCGAGAAAGGGAAATACTCCCTAGGCCTGGGATACTCTAATACCGTCGGGGTCGGAAGAGAACAAGAGCTGACCAAGGGAGGTCGATAGGAAAGATGGCAGAGAGGTGACCGGCACAAGTAAGTGGAAGTAATGACGAACTCAGCTGGGACCCCGTGGTCGCCAACCCACATCCCCCTGGGGGATATAATGGTCTGGGCCGCATGTTCCTGGTATGGAATGGGCGATATGTTGAGGTGACTATCCCATGACATTCCCTAAGTCAGTGTACTAGCTAACGCGGCAAAAATCGTGGATTGATGAGTAGTACCGTATGTGCGGGGTTGGCAATATTGTATTTGTCCCATAATTCACGTGTATTAGCGCGGACACAACTGGAATTTTACTTTATAAGTCGTGATCTAAAACGGGGATGGTGGGTGGGTTATAGACAACGGATTAGAAAACTTTATTACCACAGCATTTCTACAATATTATTATCCATTAAAAAGGCATTTTGGCTAATTTAAGTAGTTTTGTAGAATGTTCACCACTTCTGAACTGTTGTTATGGCCTTCGTGCAGTCGATTAGTCTATAGAATAATATTTTCTCTCATAGAATGACTTATAACCCTCCTCAGAAGAACGCTTTGCCGCGAATTCCTACAGCGTCCCGGTAAGAAATGAGAACTCGTGTTCCTGTCGACCGTCCTGCAATACCAAAACAGGTCACCTCGCGTTCCGACCTACTACTGCCTCAAAACTACCACACGAATCATACCTAGGCCTTGTGCTGGGTTGGTCAACATCCCTCGGAGGCAAGTTTAAAAGCTTTCTCGCTTCTTTGCTGTTGTTACGTAAGGGCTGTGACCCCGTGGCATTTGTGTGATAACCTGTGTTATTGTGATGGCTGTATTTGTAAATTGGGAATAGGATCAGGAAGGAGGTGGGCGTGGCCTAAGTTAGGAATCATCCCAGCATTTTCCTGGAGTAGAAGTGGGGAAACCATGGAAGACCACTTCCAGGGTGGCTGCGGAGGGAATCGAACTGCACATTACTGCAGTTACCACAGTGACACATTTCATCAGACGAATACAGACATGGGGCTGATGACCACGAGTTCGCATTGGTTCTTTATCACTGGCGGTGTGCTGAAGAAACGTACACCTCGTGTGACAAGCAACAATTGCACAGCACACCATCTCGAATTCAACGATGAAAAGGGGTACTTTCTAAGTACCTCCCTATTGTTTACGACGAGATGGCGGACAGGCTGTTTCTGAGTACGGCGCATAGATGGCGTTAGTTTCGCAGGCAACCCACACGGCTCGTGCAACCCACGAATAAAAATCTGTTAGGATCGACATCTTTATTGTCGTGGTCAGTCGTCGTCGAAAAGAATAAAAGTTACTCAACTTTAAAAAATATTTTCTTATTGTAACTATTAAAAGTAATATTGAAATGTTTATATTAGCAACTGTGATAGCTCTCTGGACTCAGAACCATTCATTTAGTAGGCTACAACCACTTCTTCCAATGCCATGTGGTGGCGCAGCGGTCAAGTTGTATGCCTCTCACCAAGGCGGCCCGAGTTCGATTCCTGGTCGATGCCTGTGAGATTTTCGAAGTGAAATGCCATGTCCTGTGGTTTGGATTCCACATAAAAAGGAGGTCCCGTGGCTCATGGTCGCGAGATTAACGGTCACGTTAAACTTGAAGCTTCCTTCATTTTCCAGTGCCGTGCACTTTTTATCATTTTAAATGATCTTGTCGACTTCGTCTGGCGTTACGTTACGGTGACTGGGGTGTGTGACGTCATAGTACTGCTTGGTGCATGTGTTCCCCGACAATCTCTACTTCGTTAGTATAAGACAAAAATCCCCGATTCTTGGATGTCACGGGTAATCTCAGGAACCACTGGATGGATTTTGATGCGGTTTTCACCATTCTGTAAAGGATATCTCGAGGAAAGATTCTGTAGAAAATAATTTATGATCAAAGGAAGCCAAGCAGTAACGATTTCAGTGAAAAAGTCGAAAACAAACTTGGCGTCCGTGCGCTTCTTAAGCTTACGCTGGGCAAACCGTTAAAATATCAATATACTATGAGCGTAAGAATTGGTCAGCATGAAAAGTTCTACAAAAAAGTCCGCGAGAGCATATCTCTATCTTCAGTACATCGCCCACTATAAGTGTTTTTAGACTGGATGGAAGGGGCACGTCCCCGCGCGCTTGGCCTTGCTTTGCCCTTGGTTTGCACTTGCCGTTCGCGAGTAATTTGAAACAAGATGAGCAAGATAAGTATTATGCAGATACTTTTCTAACATGTCAAGAGTCTTGGCTTCGAGTGAAGCGAGATGCTTCCAGCCTCTCTAGCATTTTTCAGCATTTGTAGCATTTAAAATGATACAAAGTCTAGTCTTTCATACTGACTGTCACTTTTTTCATTTATCTTTATTTATTTCTCATGAACTCCTATGATGAGGTTCGCATGACCCCCAATAAAACGTATCGCTATTCCTTAGTATAAACAAAATACAGTATAACCCCGCTTTTATGTTCCCGCAATTAACGTTTTCCCGCCATTTACAACATTTTTCCTCGGTCCCTTCCATTTTCTATGTTTTCAATGCAATCTAGTCCCCGCTTTTACGTTAATGAAATTTTAAATTTCCCTCAATTCACACCTCGTAGACCAGCGAACATAAAGAGAAGACAGAGATTTTAAATAATAATTACTTGATATAACGAAGCGAACAACCTTAGTTGTCGCCAGGCCGTGCCAAGCGGCTTATCGCTACCCCAACGGAAACGGATTGTACGGCGTATCGAATGCAGGTGCGGGACGAAGCCATGTGTGAGGTCACATGGAAGAGCTACTTTTCTGCTAAAAAGTGGCGATCGTCTTAACAGATGTCGAGACAGTTTTGTTTGAGAACAACTCGGAATCACTGGACATGCCGCGCGTACTATGGAATTCGGGTGGCCTTGATCATTCAGCTTCAGCAGGTAGACTCCCAGAGAGCACTGACTGGCACTTTCACCAATTCGCATAGCACTTCAAACTGGGCCCTATTTCAACATAAAACTTGACTAGTTACTGTTTCTCAAAGCATGACAACTATTTTGCGACAATTTTGTAAATAGTCGTGACATATTGTCGGAAATCTGTTTCATAAAGTAGTAAAGCTGACAAATATGTTACATACGTCACCAGTTTTTCTTTATGAACTAATGAATATGTCAGCGAAAACTCGACATGTCGATTATTACCATAACCTAGCTTCCTGTTACATTAATAGCGTTGTTAGAATCGTTGGATTGAAACAGCGGCAGCAATAGAGACTGATTAAGATCAGTGGCGTACGCAGGATTTCTCTTTGGGGGGTTTCATTCATACACTAAGGTAATTGTACATTATTAAAATGATATTTTGATTATTATTGATAAAAATCAATAATTAAATAAACATTCTCTTTGTATGAAAACTATTTTAATTGTGTTTTCCAGCACAATAAAAATATTGAAAGAATTTTCTTTTTAATAGGTCATAAAAAACTAACTAGACATTAAAACTGAAATGTGACTGCTTATAATTAAGCTTTGCACCCAGGAGCTTTTTTGGCTCAAAGTGTGTATAAGAAATGTAACCTAATGATTTCCCACAATTTACACTTTTTCATTCCAGCCCCTTAAAATGTGTAAAAGAGGGGTTCTACTGTATTGTTGGTACTAGCCTAAATTTATCGTGCACAGGGCATACAAAGTATTGGAGCGAGACCTTACAAGTGTGGACAGTTCAGGATCATTATAAAAATTGATATTAATTTTTTTTCAAATCATATTATGAATTATTAGCATTGAACAGGTAGGCTGAAGTCATATGTTGATGGTAGTTTTGGAATGTAGTCGATACCTACCAACTTTTATGGTTTATCCCTAACATTCATGCAATTGTAGAGTATTTTAAGGTTTTATGAATCTGCTGTAATGTTTTGTGATTTTACTTACCGAGATCTTTTTCAAATTTGCGCGAGGACTAGCTTCCACAGGCAGCCATTAGACTCTTTTGGACCGGTAAATATTTGATACAATGCTCTGATTTTTACTTTTCCGAACGGTCTTCGATCATGCTGATAATTAATTGCTTCTGAATCCTAGTGTCTTTATATCAATATTTTCTCTCTTTGATGTTGAAAGCTTGTTTGGTCCGGTAGCTGTTTTCTTTCAATTGCCCTTGACCACCACCACCAGTTGCGACGCTGTATGAATTACATTGCTTAAATTGATTTCATGTTAAAAATAGCTTGCCACGGTGGGTGAGTGGTCAACGTGTCTGTCTACTAACCCCAAGCTTGCAGGTTCGCTCCTGGCCGTGGTAAGTGATTTTTGAAAGGCGGCAAAAATTACGACATCATGTCATATGATGTTGGCATGTCAAAGAACCCATTTAAATTCAGTAGCCGTGTTCATGATGGCAAAATTAATCTCGGGAGTTTCCGCCAACACAAAGTTCCTCATTTCTCTACTAGAAAACTCTATAGTGTTCAAAGAGCTTACTGTCAACCAAAGTATTATGTGCACTCGAGTTTGAAGGTCGTTTGTGAAGTAACCAATAGACCTATATAAAATCCAATAACATCATAATTTTCGTCGTTCTATTTTACGTTAGTTCATGTAGGTTTGGAATTTTTAATTTATATTTTAATATTTTTTGTCGCAGTTGGAGCACAAAAAGTGCACGTTTTTAAGCGTGTTTCAACCATGCGTCACGTTTAAGAATTATTATCTCAAAAACCCGTCATCAGATCGAATCCAAATTTTAACACAGTATACATTGGAATGTTGTATAAGAGGTTTAATAATTTCAAAATTTTGCATGTCCAAGAAAAAAAGTTATCATTTTTGTAAGGTAACTTTTTCTCAGCTCGGGGTGGTTGGAAAATGTAGTTCTTGGTTGCGATGTAATCCTTATACATCAAAAAGTTATGCTGTATGACTGTGAAATACGTAAATTAACTCACTTATTTTATATCGGTTTGTATTTGTAGGCGGAAATAACACATCGTTCACCAGCTAGCCGCTCTGTGAAAGCTGTACAGCGTTGCTGTGATGGAGCCCATCACTTCCGAGCAAGGCACGCCATGATGCGTGGAACGGGCTGCACTCGGCCTCATGAGGACAGTTGACAGTGAGACAGACCCTGATCAGGCCGACCACGTGTCATCTCGCAAGCTATAAGCCAAACAGCGGAGTAGCGGTCACTTGGTTAGGCCAAGGTCTTTCACGGGCTGTGGTGCCATGGGGTCGACGTTCTCAACTGCTGTGCGCAGGATTGAAGGATTGAATCCCGGAGCAGTCGGTTGGCATTTAGGAGTGTCTAAATGTGAAGGAGTCGTGTCAGATTTACTGGCAGGTTAAAGATCCCCTCCAGGGCAAAATTCCATCACCCTACCATGTCTTGAGCAAATGATCAAGCATATTTTTGATGAATTGAAAAATTTCTTCTGGCAGTAGTTAAAAGTGACGTGAAACAAATAACGTGATCATTATTAAAGTGCAAGTGCTATGAAGGGTTTACCAAACACGTTCCTCATGCTCCACCCTTGTCTTCTTGACAATATGCTTCCTATTCCCTTATGAACTTGTACTTTATCTAACTCATATTCAGCTTGCTTACATAAGATGGTATTAGCAATGTACAGGCCATAGTTTTTAGAATACAATGTTGAGCTGGACTTTTAAAAATAATTTTAGTTTTTGCAAAGTTCTGCGTTTTTCACATTTCTTGTTATTTTGCTATTTGCTTCCGCTCAATTAGTGTTGACTTATGCAAAAATAATCCTTGAAATGTGGGTTTGCCAGTGTGGGTAAATCCGACGACTCGGTAATCTGTTGTACATGCCGTTACTCAGAGGGACAAAACTGTCAACATTGTCCCACGATTCGTACATAGTCTAGGGGAAATGTCTAAATGTGTTGCTTTAATGCTTTATGTAATAAACTAAAAATATTCTTGTGATGTGAGCTGATTCGGGTAACAAATGAGCTAGCGGATATGGATGCAGGATTCAAGCCAGGAGTTAACCCCAGGGCCATTGTTTCTAAAATCCATTACCTGGGTGGGGATCGAATCCACTCTCTGAGCAGTCCCCCTGCAAGTATAGGTCTGACGTTTGTTTTTGGCTGGTGCTTGCTCGTTGTGTAGAGGTCTCCTGCCAGCCAGCCTTCTTATTGTGAGCATGCACGTACGCACATTCAGAAGGAACGAACAAAGGAAGGAGGTTGAGTGGTTAGCACTGTGAATGCGCGGATTTTACGGCCACCGGCCAAAATCAAACGTCAGACCTATAGAACTGGTTTGTGTTCCACTCTGGCCGAGTACTCCGATTTGTATTAAAAATAAACATGTTTTTCTCCTTGCTTTGGAAACAATGTGCGCATCATCTGCAGCAAACAGATGCCCATCTCTTTTATCTGGCTGTCAGGAGCCGTTTCTTAGCTTCAAGATGTTGGATTGTTTAATGTTAAGCAAGTCAAGGATGATGCATCTGCAGGCAGCTCCCGTGCTTTACAACACCTCCACATGTATTCACAGTGTACTGCGATTCAGCAACAAGCATAGTCAAAACCTTACACTAGTCTTAACCCTCAGAGGACGGAATTTAATATATTAAATCGCAAGACAGGTTAGCCGTGAGCGGAATTTAATATATCATATCATCAGATCCGCCGATATCAGCGCAAGAGATACGCTAAACACTCAACAGATGGCAGTAAAGTACACTTTCAGGTCTGCTCTAACACGGAATCCCCGAATTGCTAGCTTCTCGCAAGCCCTGAAAGATTATCATGTTCAGTAGAGCTTGCGTCGCGACTTCTAAGAACGGCTTTTTGTGATTTACATAGTTACGTTTCGACATGTGCAGTAAAAAGTGGGTCAGTGAGCTAGAGATTGCTTCAATTTTGGACTCCACGGATGTAGACGAAAGTGATTTTTCATTTGAAGAGTCCGAAGATGGATATTCAAGTAGTGTCTCTTATGCCCTTTATGTACTAAAAAATGTTGATAATATCCTACGCACTTCTGAGACGGAGTACATTGAATAATCAAGGTAAGCCATTACCATTACGTACATATGCACGTTTATAGCTAATGTTTGATAATTCTGGACGAGTTTTAATTTGCCATATTTTCGGTCGGCGTACAGACATAAAACGCATCCGCCTGCGTAGGGTTAATACAAGCAAGGGCAAAGAAAGCAGCAGCATGAAAATAACTTCTACTAACTCATGAACAATGCCGTGTTTGGTCAAACACTCCTCAGTGTTCATACATCCCATCTTTTTGTTATGAATCATGTGCTGCAATTGAAACCAATTCACAAATCAAAGTTGATGAGCCGCCCTTCCATAAGTTAAGTTTCCCTAGCTTTTAAATAAATAGAATTACATGAAAAACTTTATTGGCTCCAGATAGAGCAATGTTTGAGCTATTTTATGACATAATCACCAGCAGAATTGAAAAGAGTGAAGTGGTCATCACAACGAGGAAGAAGAACAGACTGGATATGGACATAACACTTGGAGGACAGCAGATGCAGAAAGTAGAATGCTTCAAGTACTGGGGAAGTATAATTGAAGAAAAGGGAGGCAATAGGATGGAAATAAATGAAAGGGGAAGGTGCGCAGATGGATTTTTCAAGAGTGTTAGGGGGATGTTATGGAATAAAGATGTACCACAAAAATGTAAAGGAATCATCTACAAGACCTACTTTGTGCCAATTTTGACATATGGTTCAGAAACATGGGTGATGAAGGAAAGGGACAAGAATAAAATACGAGCAGTGGAGATGAAGTTCCAGAGGAGTAGGGTAGGAGTGACAAGAATGGACAGAGTAAGGAATGAGAGAGTCAGGGAGATGGTAAGAGAGGGAGGAACCATTGCGAAATAGAATAGAGCGATCTAGGCTACAATGGTATGGACATGTGAGGAGGATGCAAGAGGAGATGATACCGAAGAAGATGTTTGGAATGGAAATGACGGGAAGGAGGCCAAGGGGAAGACCAAGGGACAGATGGACAAAAGGAGTTAAGAAGAGTGTGGAGGAAAGAGGAGTGTGCTGGGACACAGTAAATGACGAGAGATGGTGGATGGACAGGAAACGATGGAGAGGCTTATGTTCCAAGCAGACCCGACCAGCGGTTGGAAACTGCTCAAGATGATGATGATCATATCGTAGACGTCTGCCGCCTGGGAACGGGACTAGTCTTCAGCTCTTTGTCAGTGCGAAACTGCTTTCTTAAGATACAAGAAGAGATGGGAGCAAGATCAGGACTGGATGATGAAACTGCCCCCAGCTGAACTTTCGCAGAACAGTTGCTGTGCATCGAGCATTGTCATGGATCGGCGCAACACCTGTGTTCACTTTTCAGTGAAATTTACAAAGTTCAGTTATTTTTATTATAACATAACCTCTTACCTGTCAGTGTCATTTACTCAATTGTACCAGCTTGCACGTGTTCCGCGATACTGAACTTTTCCGGAAGTAATGCTGGTCACGAGGTTCATTTTCAGTTGGCCCCTTTCTCTGATTGGCCTTCAGCGGCTTCGAGAAAGCTCCACGCTCTCGTATTGGCCGACGTAATCTGTCCACATCACGCATCCAGCACGTTGGCCGGTATATAGCCTGCCCTGGCCTACATCAACAGTCTGTCTCCAGCAAGTCACAATGCCAGTCACTCATCTTCAGCCGTCTTCACGCTGTTCGCACAACTCTTGAAAGTGTCTCAACGCTGTGTGCTAATGCATCGCAAAATGCTTCTAGTCAAACCAGCAGTGCATTCTAAAATCTACGAAATCTATATAAGTTAACATCGATACTTGGCCTACGTCAGTTTGTCGTGAGCAAAAACGATAAACAAATTTTCTTCTGTGCTGGGCACGAAGTCTTCAACATTTCCAAGACGGAAAAAAGTGATCAAAACCGAGTTCTACGAAATCTATATAAGTTTACATCGATACTTGGCCTACGTCAGTTTTGTGCTGGGCACGAAGTCTTCAACATTTCCAAGACGGAAAAAAGTGATCAAAACCGAGTTCTACGAAATCTATATTAGTTTACATCGATACTTGGCCTACGTCAGTTTTGTGCTGGGCACAAAGTCTTCAACATTTCTAAGACGGAAAAAAGTGATCAACCCGTTCTTCCTCTATTTCTATTATGTGGAAATTCCTCTACACCAACGCCAACAAGCTAAGTGTTTATTATAACCTAAAACATTTCTAAACTTAAAAATGTATCTTTCTTTTTTAGGGTTATGTTACATGGCTTAAATAACTTGTCAAACCATGCCAAACTAAAATTATTTCCTTCTATTAAGTGGTTTAAGCATGTATTATGTCTTTAAATTGTGGGCTATGAGAAAACAACTGTTCTCTCTCTTTCGCATGTTAACTATCCTTCAAAACAAATCCTCCTTTTCTCTAGTTTTTGTATAAACTATTGGGCTTAACACCAGTTCACCTCTCTGACGAAGTGAATGGCTTGTTCTCTATTTAATCTATCAAGGTGTTTTTGGGAATGCTCCCATTTCAATTGTAAACAACCTCGCCTTGTAACTATCAGGCGACTAGCGGGATGTTATCCCTACTGGCATGTTAATGTTGATTTTTCTGTAAATAAACTAGCCTACTCTCAGTGTGCAGTCCTAGGCTAGATTTTAAGCCACTATTGAGCACTATAGTTACTCACTAATTTACCCTGCATAGTTCTACTTTAGACTAACTGGCCACAAAGTGGTTACTTATTCTCAGGTTTGTTGGCATTCAAAGCTTATGAAATCTTGCTCGCTTGTTGTCGGCCTGTCAAAGGTCACATTTCCATTACATGTTTATATATTTATTTATTGTTAATCCATTTAAAGCTTATGAAATCTTGCTCGCTTGTTGTCGGCCTGTCAAAGGTCACATTTCCATTACATGTTTATATATTTATTTATTGTTAATCCATTTAAAGCTTATGAAATCTTGCTCGCTTGTTGTTGGCCTGTCAAAGGTCACATTTCCATTACATGTTTATATATTTATTCATTGTTAATCTTTTGAGAGTTGTTTTTGAAAGCTTATGAAATCTTGCTCGCTTGTTGTCGGCCTGTCAAAGGTTACATTTCCATTACATGTTTATATATTTATTTATTGTTAATCCATTCAAAGCTTATGAAATCTTGCTCGCTTGTTGTCGGCCTGTCAAAGGTCACATTTCCATTACATGTTTATATATTTATTCATTGTTAATCCATTTAAAGCTTATGAAATCTTGCTCGCTTGTTGTCGGCCTGTCAAAGGTCACATTTCCATTACATGTTTATATATTTATTTATTGTTAATCCATTTAAAGCTTATGAAATCTTGCTCGCTTGTTGTCGGCCTGTCAAAGGTCACATTTCCATTACATGTTTATATATTTATTTATTGTTAATCTTTTGAAAGCTTATGAAATCTTGCTCGCTTGTTGTTGGCCTGTCAAAGGTCACATTTCCATTACATGTTTATATATTTATTTATTGTTAATCCATTCAAAGCTTATGAAATCTTGCTCGCTTGTTGTTGGCCTGTCAAAGGTCACATTTCCATTACATGTTTATATATTTATTCATTGTTAATCCATTTAAAGCTTATGAAATCTTGCTCGCTTGTTGTTGGCCTGTCAAAGGTCACATTTCCATTACATGTTTATATATTTATTTATTGTTAATCCATTCAAAGCTTATGAAATCTTGCTCGCTTGTTGTCGGCCTGTCAAAGGTCACATTTCCATTACATGTTTATATATTTATTTATTGTTAATCCATTCAAAGCTTATGAAATCTTGCTCGCTTGTTGTCGGCCTGTCAAAGGTCACATTTCCATTACATGTTTATATATTTATTTATTGTTAATCTTTTGAAAGTTGTTCTTGAATAAAATACCACTGTTATTGGCAAACTGTTTCCATTGCTATTTACTCATCAATGTTCAATCTGTTCCTACTTAGTAAAGTTCATTTGCTTATTAGACCATAAGCTTCACTTCTAGTCCTTCCCGAAAGAGGAGGTCTCGCATTGACAGATCCTATCCAAGTTGGTGCCGAAACCCGGGACCTTTAAATAACCTTTATAATTGCTTATTGTATGAAACAGGTTGCCAAGCCATTCGGTAAGCTATTGCAGCTTTCCACTTCTGTTATTAATGCTAATTGTATTTTTCAGCTATCGCTATGAAAGCTGTGTTTTGGTGAGCGGAGATGTCCCTTGTTACCACCTCTACCAGTACAAATACTACTACTACCACTTCAGACGCTCGGCAGTCTAGCAGATCGGTGAGTGAAAGTACTCAAAGTTCCGCCATGTCTCTTCCTAAGGAGCTTGTAGCCAAAAGAACCGCCTGTAAAAACAAACTTACTCGTTTTCAGCAGTTTTTGGGTTCCAAATCTTTTGATGATCACAATTATGACGTTCTAGTTCAACGTTTTAACGTTTATCAGCAACATTCTCAAGAGTATGATGTGTTGCAAACCGAAATTGAAACAATCGAACCTGACCAAGAACAGGATCGCAGTTCTGTTGAAGAACTGTATTACAATATGTATGGCGAAGCTAAGGATTTAATTAAGCAATTAGCAACCCATCAAAACACCGAAGTTAGCAAACCGTTTCTTCCTAAAATCCAACTTCCTACCTTTTCAGGGGAGGAAAAACAGTGGGATTCCTTTTTTGAACTTATTTCTTCTCTAATACATGATAATAGATCATTCCCTGAGATTCAAAAATTTTATTATTTAAAGTCTGTTCTTCAGGGTCCTCCTTTAAAGTTAATTGAAGCTTTACCTCTCACAACCGAAAATTATTCGGTAGCTATTGACCTCATCCAACAGCGATATGGCAATGCCAAACTTAGGATTCAACGCCATATGAACGCCTTGTTTAATTTACCAGCTTCACGCCCTGATAATTTATCATCCCTTAGAAATCTGGGAGACACCGTTGAACTTCATGTAAGAGCTCTAGAACATCTTAAACAACCTGTTGAACATTGGGATCTTTTTCTTATACATCTCACTACGTCCAAATTTGACCTTAATACTCGTAAAGCATGGGAATCCGATTTAGTGGACAAATCTGAACCCACATTTAAAGTTTTGATCTCTTTCATAAAGAAACGTTGTCAAATTCTTTCTGCTTTAATCAATAAAGCTGAAGGTTCCACCGATGTCAGCAAAAGTAAACCCACCAAGCATTTCTCGGAAAAGTCTTCACATTCTCATGTTTTCTCTATACAAGGTAATAACACCTTGTGTATTCTTTGCAATAATCCTCACCCTTTATATTTCTGAAATACCTTCAAAGGCCTTTCAGTTGACGATCGTAGAAAAGCTGTGTCGCAAAACAAATGTTGTTTTAACTGCCTCTCTTCAAGGCATATCTTAGCGGACTGCCCTTCGAAAGGAGTTTGCATGCATTGCAAGCTAAGACATCATTCTACCTTACACCGCTTCGAAAAGCCACGGTCTATTCCTGGAACAGTTTCAAATCCTAGTACCCAACCTGCGCTGAGCCTCACTAGTGATGCTTCTCCACCTAGCTCTTCTGTTTCTACTGTAAATACCGTTGCCCAATCCTACAATCAAACAACCCCTTCATGGCGTAGTGCTCAAGTTTTGTTATCTACGATCCAGGTCCAAGTTAAAGATTCTTCCGGCAATTGGCACTTAGTACGAGCCTTGCTCGACAATGCGGCAACTCATGACTTCATAACCTCATCATTAGTTGAAAGGTTAGGTCTCAAACCACTCTCCACCAATATTGAAATATCTGGTATCAACAACAGCAAGTCTACTTCCTTAAATTATGTCAAGCTGCAGGTGAAAGATTCAGTCCAATATGGCACTAACTTTCATCTAAACTGTCTGTCCATTCCGAGTATTGGCAGTCCTACTCCCAGTCGCTCTTTTTCCGTTGACGAATGGAAATTTCCCTCTGATCTAAAACTGGCTGACCCTCAATTCTATAAAAGCTCTCACGTTGACATTCTTTTTGGCGCTAACACGTTTTGGCAAAATCTTCTTCCGTCAAGGGTTAATATTTCATCTGGTATCTACGCCCACCATACTAAATTTGGCTGGCTTATCACAGGTTATATTCCTCTTCAAACTGTTCAAGGTTCCTCTCAATGCCATTTCACTAATGCAGATCTTCATCAGCGTCTGGAAAAATTTTGGCAAATCGAGTCCATTGAATCTGCTCCTTCTCTTTCATCAGAAGATGAATTTTGTGAACAACATTTTTTAGAAACCACTGTTCGTAACCCAGATGGCAGATTTATTGTCACAATGCCACGCATTTCTTCTCCTCCTTCTTTATGTGATTCCTATCCGAAAGCTCTTAAAGCTTTATTTGCAGTTGAGAATCAACTCAAGCAAGATCCTTCCACTCGCAAACAATACCTTGAATTCATGGAGGATTATGAAGCTTCTAACCATATGGAGACTGTTCAAGATTTCAACCCTTCTTTAGATTCAGTGTATTTAAATCACCATCCCGTTTGGAAGAATCCCTCCACCAAAGAAAAGATAAGAGTTGTTTTTAATGGTTCTGCCCCTGATGCCAATGGCATTTCCTTAAATGACACTCTCCTATCTGGACCTGCCATTCAGTCTGATCTCCCGTCTATTCTTTTAAATTTTCGTCTATTTCCAATTGGAATCATAGCCGACATACAACAAATGTATAGACAAATTCTGATTAATTCCGAACAACAAAATCTTCAACGAATTCTCTGGCGTGATGCTCCTACTAAAACCATAAAGATCTTTAAATTAAAAACCGTAACGTATGGGCTTAAACCATCGGCTTTTCTTGCCATTCGTACTTTGAAACATCTTGCCGACCAAGATGGTCATTTGTTTCCTTCTGAAACTCCTATTTTGTTAAAAAATTCCTTCTGCGTTGATGACTTTCTTTTTTCTTTTAAGAATGTATCTGAGGCTATCGAACTCTCTCAAAGTTTAAAAACTTTACTTAGCAGAGGAGGATTCTTACTTCATCGTTGGAACTCGAATTCTGAGGAACTTCTATCCAATCTCTTGCCACATTATCCTGTTAATACTCCAGTAGAGCTTTGTCAATTGGAGGATGCTACTAAAGTTTTGGGAATACACTGGTATCCTAAAGCTGACTCATTCTTTTACGAAGTAAATTTGTCTTCCTCACCTCCACAAACCAAAAGACAAGTGCTATCGGAAATAGCTAAGATATATGACCCGCTTCAGTTCATTGCACCCGTAATTGTTCTAGCTAAAATCTTTATGCAAGAGCTATGGTCATTGAACTCGGATTGGGATGATCCCATTCCTCCTTCGCTTTAACAAAAGTGGCTTACCTTTCGGCACAGTCTTTGTGATCTCTCATTAATAGACATTCCTAGAGTGCTAGTTCCGTTCTCTTGCTCTGTCCTGGATTTGCACCTTTTTGCTGACAGTTCGACCAAAGCATACGGATGTTGTGCTTACATTGTAAGCCGCTCCCCCTTTTTCTCCAATTTGATATGTGCTAAATGTAAGGTTGCGCCTTTGAAACCCGTTTCATTACCTCATCTTGAACTCTGTGCCGCACTACTTGCTGCCGAATTAGCTAACAAACTCAAACAAACACTCAACTGTAAGTTCTCGCACACATATTTTTGGACAGATTCCTCTATTGCTTTGGCATGGATTTCTAAACCTCCTTCTAATTGGCAAGCTTTTGTAGCTAACAGAGTTGAGAAAATTCAAACTGTTTCTAAACCAGAACAATGGAACCATGTTTCTAGCAAAGACAACCCCGCCGACCTCATTTCTCGTGGTTGTTCACCTAAGTCACTATCTCAATCCTGTATGTACTGGCACGGCCCTTCATGGCTTTCTGAAAGAATTCAAAACCGACCTTCCAACTCTAATTTCCCGTTAGAGGATTTTCCTGAAATCAGCAAAAAAGCTTCTGCCTTTGTAACTGCCAACACTCCTTCCTTGTTGGAACGTTACTCTTCTTTTCAAAAACTAGTGCGCGTCACTGCTTATGTGCTCAGATGGAAATTTTTAGTACTAGATCAACCTCTATTCCCTCAGCATTTTCTTTCGGCTGTTGAACTGCAAATTGCCACCATCAAAGTTCTTTGGCTCACCCAGAGAGAGGCGTTCTCAGTCGAAATAAACATATTGGCTAAAAGTAAAACTCTCAAGAAACACAGCAGGCTTTTTGCCTTATGCCCTTTTCTAGATGACGATGGTTTGTTAAGAGTGGGCGGCAGACTTTCTCTTTCTGACTTCTCTGATGAAAAAAAGCACCCTATTATCCTTCCGTCTAAACATCATGTTACTCGGATAATCATTCGTCAGTTTCATTATCAAAACTTACATGTTGGTTCTAGAACCCTTCTATGCTTGATACGGGAAAAATACTGGCCTATTAATGGTTTACACGAAGTCACTTCTGTTATACATAAATGTATTACTTGTTTCAAAGCTAAGCCTAAACCTAATCAGCAACTCATGGCTGACCTTCCCCCATTTCGTTCAGCTCCCTGCAGGCCTTTTTCCTTCACCGGCATTGATTACGCCGGTCCGTTTGTGTATCAACAAAATCACCCCCGTGCTAAAAGGAAAATCCTTGGAAAACTGTACGTTTCTCTATTTGTCTGTATGGTCACTGGCTCTATTCATCTTGAGCTCGTAACTAGTGCCTCCACCTCATATTTTCTTTCCGCTTTCTCTAGATTCATTTCACGAAGGGGCATTCCTTCAGAAGTCTTCTCTGATAATGCCAAAACCTTTGTTGGAGCTTCGCAGCAATGGTATAAGGCCCTTTGTTCCCCTCGTGCGAAAGAACAAATCTCCAATTACTCGCACTTAAACCAATTCAAATGGCATTTCATCCCTCCTTATGCTCCCCATCATGGCAGACGATGGGAATCTTGTGTGAAACTCACAAAAAATCATTTAAAGAAAACTCTTGGCTCTAGTATTGTAACTTACGAAGAATTCAATTCTTTAATTATACTCATTGAGGGAATTGTCAACTCACGACCTCTTTCTCCTCTTTCCAACGATCCTTGTGATTTCCTTCCTTTGACTCCAGGTCATTTTCTGGTGGGCAGTTCCTTAGCTGCGTCTCCTCCGTTGCTTGATCGTAAACTTGATCAGTCTTTGCCTATCTTGTGGAGAAAGATAGAATCCCTTAAAGCTCAATTTTGGAAGAGATGGAGACTTGAGTATTTTCACTCGCTCCAAAGGAGGAACAAGTGGCAGCTCTCTCGGCCTAACCTTCAGGAGGGTGATTTGGTTCTTCTCAAAGACCCAAGTCCTCCTCTTATATGGAAAACTGGTCGTGTTATAAAATGCTATTATGGCAGAGATGCTAGAGTTCGAATGGTCAAACTTAAAACTTCATCAGGACACTGTGTTCGTCCTATTTCAGTCATTTGCCCTCTGCCACTCTAGCTCTTCTCTCTCATGTTTTTTTTTTTTCCTTCTCTGTTGCCCCTCTGGCAGTATGTTCACTTTTCAGTGAAATTTACAAAGTTCACTTATTTTTATTATAACATAACCTCTTACCTGTCAGTGTCATTTTCTCAATTGTACCAGCTTGCACGTGTTCCGCGATACTGAACTTTTCCGGAAGTAATGCTGGTCACGAGGTTCATTTTCAGTTGGCCCCTTTCTCTGATTGGCCTTCAGCGGCTTCGAGAAAGCTCCACGCTCTCGTATTGGCCGACGTAATCTGTCCACATCAAGCATCCAGCACGTTGGCCGGTATATAGCCTGCCCTGGCCTACATCAACAGTCTGTCTCCAGCAAGTCACAATGCCAGTCACTCATCTTCAGCCGTCTTCACGCTGTTCGCACAACTCTTGAAAGTGTCTCAACGCTGTGTGCTAATGCATCGCAAAATGCTTCTAGTCAAACCAGCAGTGCATTCTAAAATCTACGAAATCTATATAAGTTAACATCGATACTTGGCCTACGTCAGTTTGTCGTGAGCAAAAACGATAAACAAATTTTCTTCTGTGCTGGGCACGAAGTCTTCAACATTTCCAAGACGGAAAAAAGTGATCAAAACCGAGTTCTACGAAATCTATATAAGTTTACATCGATACTTGGCCTACGTCAGTTTTGTGCTGGGCACGAAGTCTTCAACATTTCCAAGACGGAAAAAAGTGATCAAAACCGAGTTCTACGAAATCTATATTAGTTTACATCGATACTTGGCCTACGTCAGTTTTGTGCTAGGCACAAAGTCTTCAACATTTCTAAGACGGAAAAAAGTGATCAACCCGTTCTTCCTCTATTTCTATTAAGTGGAAATTCCTCTACACCAACGCCAACAAGCTAAGTGTTTATTATAACCTAAAACATTTCTAAACTTAAAAATGTATCTTTCTTTTTTAGGGTTATGTTACATGGCTTAAATAACTTGTCAAACCATGCCAAACTAAAATTATTTCCTTCTATTAAGTGGTTTAAGCATGTATTATGTCTTTAAATTGTGGGCTATGAGAAAACAACTGTTCTCTCTCTTTCGCATGTTAACTATCCTTCAAAACAAATCCTCCTTTTCTCTAGTTTTTGTATAAACTATTGGGCTTAACACCAGTTCACCTCTCTGACGAAGTGAATGGCTTGTTCTCTATTTAATCTATCAAGGTGTTTTTGGGAATGCTCCCATTTCAATTGTAAACAACCTCGCCTTGTAACTATCAGGCGACTAGCGGGATGTTATCCCTACTGGCATGTTAATGTTGATTTTTCTGTAAATAAACTAGCCTACTCTCAGTGTGCAGTCCTAGGCTAGATTTTAAGCCACTATTGAGCACTATAGTTACTCACTAATTTACCCTGCATAGTTCTACTTTAGACTAACTGGCCACAAAGTGGTTACTTATTCTCAGGTTTGTTGGCATTCAAAGCTTATGAAATCTTGCTCGCTTGTTGTCGGCCTGTCAAAGGTCACATTTCCATTACATGTTTATATATTTATTTATTGTTAATCCATTTAAAGCTTATGAAATCTTGCTCGCTTGTTGTCGGCCTGTCAAAGGTCACATTTCCATTACATGTTTATATATTTATTTATTGTTAATCTTTTGAAAGCTTATGAAATCTTGCTCGCTTGTTGTCGGCCTGTCAAAGGTCACATTTCCATTACATGTTTATATATTTATTTATTGTTAATCCATTCAAAGCTTATGAAATCTTGCTCGCTTGTTGTCGGCCTGTCAAAGGTCACATTTCCATTACATGTTTATATATTTATTTATTGTTAATCCATTCAAAGCTTATGAAATCTTGTTCGCTTGTTGTCGGCCTGTCAAAGGTCACATTTCCATTACATGTTTATATATTTATTTATTGTTAATCTTTTGAGAGTTGTTTTTGAAAGCTTATGAAATCTTGCTCGCTTGTTGTCGGCCTGTCAAAGGTCACATTTCCATTACATGTTTATATATTTATTTATTGTTAATCTTTTGAAAGTTGTTCTTGAATAAAATACCACTGTTATTGGCAAACTGTTTCCATTGCTATTTACTCATCAATGTTCAATCTGTTCCTACTTAGTAAAGTTCATTTGCTTATTAGACTAGAAGCTTCACTTCTAGTCCTTCCCGAAAGAGGAGGTCTCGCATTGACAGGTCCTAACCAACCTGCACTGAGCATTTCTATCGACGCTATGTTTTGTGCATTTAGACAGGGGGATGCAGAATAAGAGCCACTGCTACTGCGCTACTGACACCAGTCAGGACTTGCTGCGTCATAGATCTGTCACGCATGCTCATATTTCCCGGCTAAATATGTTTACTTTAAAAGAAACAGAACTATACAGCCTGTTTTCATATATATGTTAATTGCCACTATCAACATACAAAATTTCAGTTAGATCGCTGTAATAGATTCGTAGATATTGTGAACCATCTAAATATTTTGGTTGGTCGCCATGTTGGATTTTTATATACAGGGTGTATCTTAATTATCCCGACAAAAAAATTAGGGATGCTCTGCGTGTTATGTAGAAGACTATGCCGCAATCGGATTGGCGGAGAACATTTTTCCCTTCGAGAAAATGAGGTTACTTCCGGGCGCACGATTCAAATCGACAAACTCGCCGTATTTTCTGAGCCAGAGCGCAAGCCGGCCACTGCTGTGCTTCAGGCAAGGGAAGGGATTGTGATAGACGGTGACAGAGAGATGCACTCGTTACTCGGCCTCGGTGGCCAGTGTACAGTTTGTTCGACACACAGTGGCTACTACTTTTGTGTGTGATTACGGCTGCTTAGTAAATAAATTTGGATATTGCCTGAAAGGGACAAGGGAAGCCTCCGTGGCTTAGGCGGCAGCACGTCGGCCTCTCACCGCTGGGTCCGTGGTTCAAATCCCGGTCACTCCATGTGAGATCTGTGCTGGACAAAACGGAGGCAGACAGGTTTTTCTCCGGGTACTCCGGTTTTCCCTGTCAAAATTTCATTCCAGCAACTCTCTCCACTATCATTTCATTTCATCTGTCATTCATTTAATCATTGCCCCAGAGGAGTGCGTCAGGCCTCGGCAGCCGGCACAGTTCATATCCTCGCCGCTAGATAGGGGCTTCATTCATTCCATTCCTGACCCGGTCGGAGATTGGAAGCAGGCTGTGGATTTTCATTTTTCTGAAAGGGACAAGGACAATTCTGTGCGAGGCGACAGAGGAAACTTGCGCATTCTCGCCAGCATATCTCTGACTCCTTCTATCACACTCCCTTCCCTTGCCTGAAGCACAGCAGTGACCGGTTTGAGCTCTGGTTCAGCAAATACGGCGAGTTCGTAGATTTTAATCGCGTGCCCGAAAGTAACCTCATTTTCTCTAAGGGAAAATATTTCTCCGCCAATCCGATTGCGGCATCGTCCTTTACATAACACGCAGAGCGTCCGTGATTTTTTTGTCGGTATAATTAAGATACACCCTGTATGTAGGCCATAGAGTTATGTACTATGTAGGTTCATTATTCAAACGTTCACTTCGATCGCATGATTAATACACAAAAAATAAAAACTTAATTTTAAAATTGCACACAGCCACCATCTTGAGGTTATGTGAACAAATGAACTAAATTAGATGCCAGTGCATTACAATGTGTTTAAACATTTGCTGTACCAAGTTTCATCACGTTTGGAGGGTTAAATCGCGTGAAAAGTCTATTTAAAACTTTCAAATTTGCTTGGTTTTGTAATTGCCAGGTTTCTGAAAGTTTGTTTTTGATGAAAATAGGCTAAAAATACAGGGAAACTTAAGTTCTGGATGGTCCTCATCTCTTGGTATGGCTGTCCTTGTCCATTATGAGTACACAAAACAAAAATGGGGTACATGTTTCAAACGTCAAGCGCTCATCTTCAGATCCTGGTCACTTAGCGTAATTTGAGTACCATGTTTATGAATTACACTTAAACACAAATATACAGTACATACAATGTTTTAATTACATAAGCTTATTACACATTTTTTTTTTACAAACGTATGTTATCTAAACATTGTATATCTTGCTCCCAGTTATGTACCGGTAATCTAAACATTGTTTATGTACAAAACAAAAGTTTGGCTTTAAATACCACAATGTAAATTGTATATGTATGATGAAATCTGTTTGTTAGCATGGAAGTTACATGCAGTTAAACATTGAACCTATCAGGAAGAGTAGAATCATATTGGCAGCACTGTCATATATGGCTTACTCAAAATTAATTTGAAATTTTATGTTCTATATGTGTGCAAAGGTTAGCACTGTTGGTCTGCATACTTTCTGTTATATTGAGACTATGGTTCAAAATTATAGAGAGCATTTATCAACAGTTGGCAGCCCTGGTGACTCTGAATATATATATACCTAATTCCAGCTCTTAAGATAAACAGTGCACATACAAAATTTGTTTGAAATCCAATAGATATTATGGAAGTTAGACACAGTTGGACCTATCAGCAAGTGTAGAATAGTGTTGGTAGCACTGCCGTGTATGGGCCCCTGAAAATTAATTTGAAATATTATGTTCTATATGTGTGCCAATTTTGGAATGGTCCCATGCATACTTTCTGAGATATCCAACTTAGAGTTCAAATTTCATTGATTATTTTTCAGCAGTTGATAGCACTGATGTCATTTTCAAATATGGCCTTGAGATATCGTGGTATAGATCTTCACTCCTTCTATGTTTGGCTTTGATAGCTGCAGTCATTTAGGAATAGATAGTCAGAGACACACACATGTGCCCGGGTGATCTCGTAAATCTACTTTTTCATAATTTATGCAAAATGTGAAAAGTAGGCTCATCATATTTAGTATTCGGAGCCATGAATGCACTAATCAACATAATACTATGATCATTATTATTTGACTGAGAGCTGGGCTCCCATTCTGTGCATAGTGACCCAAAGTGTCCACAGCGCCTTGGACATTGTGCGGGAGCTTGCTGCGTTTCAAATGGCTCACCCTCATGATTTGAGCGGGTGTCATTCGTGCCCGAGCCCAGAACAAGCCTCTCACAAAGCTACTGAACTTGATACTTCCAGTGCGTGATTAGTCCAAGTTTTGAACCTGATTTCCTTTATTACCGACGTGTATCAACCTTGAGTCTCATTATTCTCGTGCTTTTATCCATGCAGATAAATTTTTCAAAACTTGAATTCTATCATTCATTTTTGACGACTACGTAATGCATTGTTTGTCGATTTTTTGCAGAATTGTTGAGCTTCAGTTTGTTTGGTATTCCCTTGATGGGTGCAGATATTTGTGGCTTTAATGGCAATACCACTGCTCCTTTGTGTCAGCGTTGGATGCAGTTGGGTGCCTTCTATCCTTTTTCCCGGAATCACAACACTGATGATGGTATTGTGAGTATTTATTATATGTCCCACTCGCTGCACAACCAGATATTTCTTCCTTGTCTGGCCACCTGATTCTTCTTTTATTTCTTATGGGGATATCTGAAAGGGAGATCCTATTAAAAAATATCACCCATCATAGAAACCTGGAAAGCAAAGTTTAGAGAAGAAATTCAGTCAGTGACACAGAGACGTACTGGCAAGGACAAAATATGATGTACCAGGTTCAATCCTGCGTGGATGCAATTGGTGGCTACTTCCAGCACTTGTTGTAATATCAAGTCCTGTTCTAATCTCATTGCAATATCTTCATTGGTTAAGGAAACACCTGGTTATGTAGCAAGTGGGACACTATATCGTTCTTGTTTTAAGGGTTAGAACAGCAAGGTTAACAACAATGTACCTAACTTGAGGAATGTAGATATTAGATTTTCTCATTGAAACTTAAAATTTAATCAAACAAATTTCATCTCTTGAAAATAATACGAAATGAGTGATGGTTAGTGCTGTGATGAGTGTTTTGGGTCTTGTGACGATGTGTAGTTGTTACTGTTATTTGTAATACAGTAAATCTTGCTCAAAACAGAACATGAATAATGCAAAAACTTGACCAATTTGAGCAAAGTTTTGGGTCCCAACGCACCTGGTATGCCTTTGCATGAAGCAGAATATTCAACATGGAAACGGAAACAAAATAAATCCCCAGGGATGATTGATGATATAGATCTAATTTAATCTATGATTTGTGATAAACCAAACTAATCTTTCTACGAGATGAAATGTTATGGTTCCAGAAATTGTGCTTTCAACGAGAAAGATTACACTAAACATGGAGAAACTGATATTACCGTCTACTGTGGATTGCAAAGAAAATAGACCAAGCCCCTATGGTGGGTTTACACGAGTGATTACACAGTACTGGAAGAAATCCGGAGTTCTAAACAAGTAAGATAAACTGTACTTTTGTGCTCCCTTTACCTTCTCTCTATTTCTTTTGGAGATACTTGAGAGATTACAAACTCATGCCATCCAAATTTGATTGCTAGGAAAGTTGTTAACTCCATAGCAGGCAGGATACACCATTGCTAACATGTGTACAAAGAAAGTGGAAGAAAGTAAAACACATTTCTGTGGCTTTTGTCAAGTGTATAGTTCCAAGCATTCTTTCTAGTGTTGCATGTGGTTTCTAGAATATCGAGGTTTTCCGAGTTTTGCATTTCTGCATTGTGGTATGTTTCAGCCTCAGGATCCAGTTGCTCTTGGCCCAGAAGTTGTGGAAGCAGCTCGGAAGGCCTTGCTGATCCGTTATTCGTTGTTGCCATACCTTTATACGCTGTTTTGGTCAGCACATGTAGATGGAGACACTGTTGCAAGACCTTTGTTCTTTGAGTAAGTGAATAAAATAGATTTCTCTCCTTCTCATAAAGTCCAGGACATTGTGATAAAAGGGTGAGGTTATGTTTTGGAGCAGCAGCATGTGAAGGTTCTGCCCCTGGTTCTCGAGCACCTACAGCTTTGTCCAGCATTTAAGAAGCTTATCACTGTCTGTTGTTTCAGATTTCCAGGAGATGCTGATACATATGGGATTGACGAGCAGTTTTTGTGGGGTCCAGCTCTCATGATTGTTCCTGTTCTGGCTGAGGTAAGACTGTTGTTACTCTCATTGTGGAAAGCATTGAATAGTTCCCCAGATATAGAGCACAAGGACAGTTTATGCTTTCAAAGATGCTCATAGTTGAATCTTTAAGGGAAATATTGGAAAATTTTCTAAAAATCAAATATTATATACGTATCTAGCCTACTTGAAGTAATGTGTTGGATAAAATTTGAAAAAAATGTAAAACTAAAACCATTAGCAATTAAAGTGTAGAAATAAAATATAAAAATAAAAATCCTAAAAATAAAATTCCAATAATAGAAGAAATTCACTTCCTAGGTATTTGAACGTGTCCACAATTTCCAAACTCTGACTTCCAATTTTCACAGTGCCCTTTCCTTGTCTTTCCCCTCTTGTCATCACCATGGTCTTGCTTTTCTCTATACTGATTTGCAGGCCGTACTTCTGAATATATTCGTTCAGTGCATCTAGTTGTTTTTGCACTTCTTCGGTGTTCCTTCCCCTCCTTCCCCAGACCACAATATTATCTGCAAGTAACAGTAACTTCATTTCTTGATGTCCATATGCTTCCTTTGTTTCCTTTACAATTTCATCCATCACCATTATGAACAAGAGAGGTGACAGCACACTCCCGCCTTAGTCCAGTCTTGTTCCTAAACCAATCTGTCTTTCCAACTGGGGTCAGTACCCTGCTAACACAGTTGTTGTACATTGCTTGCACCATTTCCAACATTTCTCTTCCCAGTCTCTTCTTAACCATGGTTTCCCATACCTTCTCTCTGGGGACACTATCATATGCCTTTTCTAGATCTATGAAAGTCATGATCAAATCCTCTCCATATTCCCAGTTCTTTTCCATCACCTGCCTCAAGCTAAAGATTGGGTCCACTGTGGATCTTCCACTCCTGAAGCCATACTGTTCCTCTTGCAACTCTCCTTCCACCTTTCTTCTCATTCTTCTTTCTACTATCCTTTCCAGTATTTTTACTGTCTGTGATATGAGGGTGATCCCTCTATAGTTATCACACACCTTCTTGTCCCCCTTCTTAAACACTGGTATTATTAGCCCTTTCTCCCAGTCTTCTGGTACACATTTCCGTTTCCACACACACTTTAGCAGTCGATACAGCCATTGCATACCAACAGGTCCAGCAGCCTTTATCATTTCTACACTGACTTCATCCACCCCTGTTGCTTTTCCCATCTTCATTTTCTGTACTGCTAATTCCACCTCCAGCATTGTTATATCATCTTCTGTTATAGAGTCGTCAGGTTGTGTCACTTCCATCTCACCAGTACAATTGCTCACATTCAATAGCTTATCGAAATACTCCTTCCATCGTCCCTTTATCTCTTCTGGGTGTGTTAACAACTCTCCATCTTCCTTTTTCACCAGCTTTGTAGTAACTCTTTCTTTCCTCTTACTTCTTAGAAGCCCATACAGCATCCTTTTACTGCCACTTACATCTGCTTCCATTCTTCGTGTAAATTCTTCCCAACTTTTCTTCTTTTCTTCTCCTACCACTTTCTTACACCTCCGTTTGCTGTCGTGATACTTCCTTTTGCTTTCTTCTGTTTGATCTCGGTTCCATTCTTTCCATGCAGACTTCTTTTCTTTCACTGCTTTCCTCACTTCCTCATTCCACCACGGTGTCTCCTTCTCTTTCACTCTTGTTGACGTCCTACCACAAGCACTCTCTGCTGCACCAACAAATGCCTTTTTAAAGTGGGACCATTCCTCTTCTATGTTTTCCACTTCAGTAACTGGGATTTGTTGCTTCAATCTCTCCTGAAAATCTTCCTGTACAGTTTTCTCTTTCAATTTCCATACCTTTTATTTTACTTTCTCTGATCTCCTTTAGGTTTTTCAACTTTTCCCATCTAAATTTTGCCACCACAGCTCTATGGTCCCCATCAAATGCTTCTCCTGGTAAAGCTGTCACATCTATCAGCTTTCTGCGATTAGTCCTTTCCACCAGAAAGTAGTCAATTACTGATTTACAAGTTCCTGTCCTTCCCGGTTCTTTTTCCCATATCCATATGGTCCAATGACTTCTTCCTTTCCTTGTCTCTCGTTTCCGACTTGTGCATTCATATCTCCCATGATCACCACTTCTACATCTGAAATTACTCTTTCTACATCCTCCAGGAATACTTCAATATCTTCTTCTCTGTTTCCCGTCTGTGGTGCATACACTTGTATGAAGTCCATCACGTCATTTTTCATCTTCATTCTAATTTTCATTATTCTGTCACTCACACACTCGACCACTTCAACATACTCCTCCAGTTGTTTCGAGGTTATCAGTCCCACGCCATTTTTTGCCTCTTGGCCACCACTCCAGTATAATGTATATCCTTTCCTCAATTTCTTCCTTCCTTTACCTTTCCATTTCACTTCACTCAGCCCCATCATTCCAACATTCTCCCTCTCCATGAAGTCTACCACCTCCTCCACCTTGCCTGTCAGGGTCATGACATTCATGATTCCCACTTTCAATTCGGTTACTGGTCGCCCATTTCTCACAGTTCCCCCAGTACCAAAGGAACTGCGCGTCGCCTGCAGGGTACGCCCTAACCTTCTCCGATTCATTTAAGTGCCATTTCCATTTTAGGCTATTATTACGATGGGGTCGCCACTCCCAAAGGCATTTTATGAAGCTACTGCCAGCTATTATACAGGCTGCCCCTAACATGGGAAACAGACGCACTTGCAGCCGCCCCTAACCTGGGAAACAGACGCCCTTGCAGCCGCCCCTAACCTGGGAAACAGACGCACTTGCAGCCGCCCCTAACATGGGAAACAGACGCCCTTGCAGCCGCCCCCTAACCTGGGAAACAGACGCCCTTGCAGCCGCCCCTAACATGGGAAACAGACGCACTTGCAGCCGCCCCTAACATGGGAAACAGACGCCCTTGCAGCCGCCCCTAACCTGGGAAACAGACGCCCTTGCAGCCGCCCCTAACATGGGAAACAGACGCCCTTGCAGCCGCCCCTAACCTGGGAAACAGACGCCCTTGCAGCCGCCCCTAACATGGGAAACAGACGCCCTTGCAGCCGCCCCTAACCTGGGAAACAGACGCCCTTGCAGCCACCCCTAACATGGGAAACAGACGCCCTTGCAGCCGCCCCTAACATGGGAAACAGACGCCCTTGCAGCCGCCCCTAACCTGGGAAACAGACGCCCTTGCAGCCGCCCCTAACATGGGAAACAGACGCCCTTGCAGCCGCCCCTAACCTGGGAAACAGACGCCCTTGCAGCCGCCCCTAACCTGGGAAACAGACGCCCTTGCAGCCGCCCCTAACCTGGGAAACAGACGCCCTTGCAGCCGCCCCTAACCTGGGAAACAGACGCCCTTGCAGCCGCCCCTAACATGGGAAACAGACGCACTTGCAGCCGCCCCTAACATGGGAAACAGACGCCCTTGCAGCCGCCCCTAACATGGGAAACAGACGCACTTGCAGCCGCCCCTAACATGGGAAACAGACGCCCTTGCAGCCGCCCCTAACATGGGAAACAGACGCCCTTGCAGCCGCCCCTAACATGGGAAACAGACGCCCTTGCAGCCGCCCCTAACATGGGAAACAGACGCCCTTGCAGCCGCCCCTAACATGGGAAACAGACGCTGCCGATTGATGCTGTACTCATGCTATTCCCTGAGTACTGGGTTGCCTCTTCCGCAATCTCCACCGTTCCGAAGTCCATCTTCACCGCTGCAGATTCTGTTGAGGTCTTCGCACGTAACCCTGTGCACGGGGCCTATGTTATACCCCATAAGACTGGGTCCTCACCAGAACTTAGCCGGTACTGTAGTTCCATGGTATATTACAGTACCGTCGCCTACCCCCGTGACGTGGACGCGCCTGGCAAGAATTATCCATGTAGCCAATTATAATTGCCTCATGGACCAGGTTAAGGAGCTGTCTAAATCCAGCCTCCAAGGCTACAAGAAATATCAAAACATTAAAATATTAGATAAACCAAAAAAAAAAACATTATTAAAATAAATTAAAAAGTAAAAACTAGTTTTGCCCAATGAAGGGATTTGTTGTCCCGTCCAGGGATACACCTCGGTGTTGGCCTACCTGCCACAGTCTGTGTGGTACGACTCCCATACCTGGGCTCCTGTATCTGCTGGGGCTGGCTGGTTTACTCTTCAGGCTCCCGTATAAAGGCCAGGGTTAATGAACATGTGTTTTGTTGTCCCGTCCAGGGATACACCTCGGTGTTGGCCTACCTGCCGCAGTCTGTGTGGTACGACTCCCATACCTGGGCTCCTGTATCTGCTGGGGCTGGCTGGTTTACTCTTCAGGCTCCCGTATAAAGGCCAGGGTTAAGGAACATGTGTTTTGTTGTCCCGTCCAGGGATACACCTCGGTGTTGGCCTACCTGCCGCACTGTGTGTGGTACGACTCCCATACCTGGGCTCCTGTATCTGCTGGGGCTGGCTGGTTTACTCTTCAGGCTCCCCTATAAAGGCCAGGGTTAATGAACATGTGTTTTGTTGTCCCGTCCAGGGATACACCTCGGTGTTGGCCTACCTGCCGCACTGTGTGTGGTACGACTCCCATACCTCGGCTCCTGTATCTGCTGGGGCTGGCTGGTTTACTCTTCAGGCTCCCATATAAAGGCCAGGGTTAATGAACATGTGTTTTGTTGTCCCGTCCAGAGGCACACCTCGGTGTTGGCCTACCTGCCGCACTGTGTGTGGTACGACTCCCATACCTGGGCTCCTGTATCTGCTGGGGCTGGCTGGTTTACTCTTCAGGCTCCCCTATAAAGGCCAGGGTTAATGAACATGTGTTTTGTTGTCCCGTCCAGGGATACACCTCGGTGTTGGCCTACCTGCCGCACTGTGTGTGGTACGACTCCCATACCTGGGCTCCTGTATCTGCTGGGGCTGGCTGGTTTACCCTTCAGGCTCCCGTATAAAGGCCAGGGTTAATGAACATGTGTTTTGTTGTGCTGTCCAGAGGCACACCTCGGTGTTGGCCTACCTGCCACAGTCTGTGTGGTACGACTCCCATACCTGGGCTCCTGTATCTGCTGGGGCTGGCTGGTTTACTCTTCAGGCTCCCCTATAAAGGCCAGGGTTAATGAACATGTGTTTTGTTGTCCTGTCCAGAGGCACACCTCGGTGTTGGCCTACCTGCCGCACTGTGTGTGGTACGACTCCCATACCTGGGCTCCTGTATCTGCTGGGGCTGGCTGGTTTACTCTTCAGGCTCCCCTATAAAGGCCAGGGTTAATGAACATGTGTTTTGTTGTCCCGTCCAGGGATACACCTCGGTGTTGGCCTACCTGCCGCACTGTGTGTGGTACGACTCCCATACCTCGGCTCCTGTATCTGCTGGGGCTGGCTGGTTTACTCTTCAGGCTCCCCTATAAAGGCCAGGATTAATGAACATGTGTTTTGTTGTCCCGTCCAGGGATACACCTCGGTGTTGACCTACCTGCCGCAGTCTGTGTGTGGTACGACTCCCATACCTCGGCTCCTGTATCTGCTGGGGCTGGCTGGTTTACTCTTCAGGCTCCCCTATAAAGGCCAGGGTTAATGAACATGTGTTTTGTTGTCCCGTCCAGAGGCACACCTCGGTGTTGGCCTACCTGCCACAGTCTGTGTGGTACGACTCCCATACCTGGGCTCCTGTATCTGCTGGGGCTGGCTGGTTTACTCTTCAGGCTCCCCTATAAAGGCCAGGGTTAATGAACATGTGTTTTGTTGTCCCGTCCAGAGGCACACCTCGGTGTTGACCTACCTGCCGCAGTCTGTGTGTGGTACGACTCCCATACCTCGGCTCCTGTATCTGCTGGGGCTGGCTGGTTTACTCTTCAGGCTCCCCTATAAAGGCCAGGGTTAATGAACATGTGTTTTGTTGTCCCGTCCAGAGGCACACCTCGGTGTTGGCCTACCTGCCGCAGTCTGTGTGGTACGACTCCCATACCTGGGCTCCTGTATCTGCTGGGGCTGGCTGGTTTACTCTTCAGGCTCCCCTATAAAGGCCAGGGTTAATGAACATGTGTTTTGTTGTCCCGTCCAGGGATACACCTCGGTGTTGACCTACCTGCCGCACTGTGTGTGGTACGACTCCCATACCTGGGCTCCTGTATCTGCTGGGGCTGGCTGGTTTACTCTTCAGGCTCCCGTATAAAGGCCAGGGTTAATGAACATGTGTTTTGTTGTCCCGTCCAGAGGCACACCTCGGTGTTGGCCTACCTGCCACAGTCTGTGTGGTACGACTTCCATACCTCGGCTCCTGTATCTGCTGGGGCTGGCTGGTTTACTCTTCAGGCTCCCCTATAAAGGCCAGGGTTAATGAACATGTGTTTTGTTGTCCCGTCCAGGGATACAACTCGGTGTTGGCCTACCTGCCGCACTGTGTGTGGTACGACTCCCATACCTGGGCTCCTGTATCTGCTGGGGCTGGCTGGTTTACTCTTCAGGCTCCCCTATAAAGGCCAGGGTTAATGAACATGTGTTTTGTTGTGCCGTCCAGGGATACACCTCGGTGTTGGCCTACCTGCCGCAGTCTGTGTGTGGTACGACTCCCATACCTGGGCTCCTGTATCTGCTGGGGCTGGCTGGTTTACTCTTCAGGCTCCCGTATAAAGGCCAGGGTTAATGAACATGTGTTTTGTTGTCCCGTCCAGGGATATACCTCGGTGTTGACCTACCTGCCGCAGTCTGTGTGTGGTACGACTCCCATACCTCGGCTCCTGTATCTGCTGGGGCTGGCTGGTTTACTCTTCAGGCTCCCGTATAAAGGCCAGGGTTAATGAACATGTGTTTTGTTGTCCCGTCCAGAGGCACACCTCGGTGTTGGCCTACCTGCCACAGTCTGTGTGGTACGACTCCCATACCTGGGCTCCTGTATCTGCTGGGGCTGGCTGGTTTACTCTTCAGGCTCCCCTATAAAGGCCAGGGTTAATGAACATGTGTTTTGTTGTCCCGTCCAGAGGCACACCTCGGTGTTGGCCTACCTGCCACAGTCTGTGTGGTACGACTCCCATACCTGGGCTCCTGTATCTGCTGGGGCTGGCTGGTTTACTCTTCAGGCTCCCGTATAAAGGCCAGGGTTAATGAACATGTGTTTTGTTGTCCCGTCCAGGGATACACCTCGGTGTTGGCCTACCTGCCGCACTGTGTGTGGTACGACTCCCATACCTCGGCTCCTGTATCTGCTGGGGCTGGCTGGTTTACTCTTCAGGCTCCCCTATAAAGGCCAGGGTTAATGAACATGTGTTTTGTTGTGCTGTCCAGAGGCACACCTCGGTGTTGGCCTACCTGCCGCAGTCTGTGTGGTACGACTCCCATACCTGGGCTCCTGTATCTGCTGGGGCTGGCTGGTTTACTCTTCAGGCTCCCGTATAAAGGCCAGGGTTAATGAACATGTGTTTTGTTGTGCTGTCCAGAGGCAGACCTCGGTGTTGGCCTACCTGCCACAGTCTGTGTGGTACGACTCCCATACCTGGGCTCCTGTATCTGCTGGGGCTGGCTGGTTTACTCTTCAGGCTCCCGTATAAAGGCCAGGGTTAATGAACATGTGTTTTGTTGTCCCGTCCAGGGATACACCTCGGTGTTGGCCTACCTGCCGCAGTCTGTGTGGTACGACTCCCATACCTCGGCTCCTGTATCTGCTGGGGCTGGCTGGTTTACTCTTCAGGCTCCCGTATAAAGGCCAGGGTTAATGAACATTTGTTTTGTTGTCCTGTCCAGAGGCACACCTCGGTGTTGGCCTACCTGCCGCAGTCTGTGTGGTACGACCCCCATACCTGGGCTCCTGTATCTGCTGGGGCTGGCTGGTTTACTCTTCAGGCTCCCCTATAAAGGCCAGGGTTAATGAACATGTGTTTTGTTGTCCCGTCCAGGGATACACCTCGGTGTTGGCCTACCTGCCGCAGTCTGTGTGTGGTACGACTCCCATACCTGGGCTCCTGTATCTGCTGGGGCTGGCTGGTTTACTCTTCAGGCTCCCGTATAAAGGCCAGGGTTAAGGAACATGTGTTTTGTTGTCCCGTCCAGGGATACACCTCGGTGTTGGCCTACCTGCCGCAGTCTGTGTGGTACGACTTCCATACCTCAGCTCCTGTATCTGCTGGGGCTGGCTGGTTTACTCTTCAGGCTCCCCTATAAAGGCCAGGGTTAATGAACATGTGTTTTGTTGTCCCGTCCAGGGATATACCTCGGTGTTGGCCTACCTGCCGCACTGTGTGTGGTACGACTCCCATACCTGGGCTCCTGTATCTGCTGGGGCTGGCTGGTTTACTCTTCAGGCTCCCGTATAAAGGCCAGGGTTAATGAACATGTGTTTTTTTGTCCCGTCCAGGGATACACCTCGGTGTTGGCCTACCTGCCGCACTGTGTGTGGTACGACTCCCATACCTGGGCTCCTGTATCTGCTGGGGCTGGCTGGTTTACTCTTCAGGCTCCCGTATAAAGGCCAGGGTTAATGAACATGTGTTTTGTTGTCCCGTCCAGAGGCACACCTCGGTGTTGGCCTACCTGCCACAGTCTGTGTGGTACGACTCCCATACCTCGGCTCCTGTATCTGCTGGGGCTGGCTGGTTTACTCTTCAGGCTCCCCTATAAAGGCCAGGGTTAATGAACATGTGTTTTGTTGTCCCGTCCAGAGGCACACCTCGGTGTTGGCCTACCTGCCACAGTCTGTGTGGTACGACTCCCATACCTGGGCTCCTGTATCTGCTGGGGCTGGCTGGTTTACTCTTCAGGCTCCCCTATAAAGGCCAGGGTTAATGAACATGTGTTTTGTTGTCCCGTCCAGGGATACACCTCGGTGTTGGCCTACCTGCCGCAGTCTGTGTGTGGTACGACTCCCATACCTGGGCTCCTGTATCTGCTGGGGCTGGCTGGTTTACTCTTCAGGCTCCCGTATAAAGGCCAGGGTTAATGAACATGTGTTTTGTTGTCCCGTCCAGGGATACACCTCGGTGTTGGCCTACCTGCCGCACTGTGTGTGGTACGACTCCCATACCTGGGCTCCTGTATCTGCTGGGGCTGGCTGGTTTACTCTTCAGGCTCCCGTATAAAGGCCAGGGTTAATGAACATGTGTTTTGTTGTCCCGTCCAGGGATACACCTCGGTGTTGACCTACCTGCCGCACTGTGTGTGGTACGACTCCCATACCTGGGCTCCTGTATCTGCTGGGGCTGGCTGGTTTACTCTTCAGGCTCCCCTATAAAGGCCAGGGTTAATGAACATGTGTTTTGTTGTCCTGTCCAGAGGCACACCTCGGTGTTGGCCTACCTGCCACAGTCTGTGTGGTACGACTCACATACCTGGGCTCCTGTATCTGCTGGGGCTGGCTGGTTTACTCTTCAGGCTCCCCTATAAAGGCCAGGGTTAATGAACATGTGTTTTGTTGTCCCATCCAGGGATACACCTCGGTGTTGGCCTACCTGCCGCAGTCTGTGTGTGGTACGACTTCCATACCTCGGCTCCTGTATCTGCTGGGGCTGGCTGGTTTACTCTTCAGGCTCCCCTATAAAGGCCAGGGTTAATGAACATGTGTTTTGTTGTCCCGTCCAGAGGCACACCTCGGTGTTGGCCTACCTGCCACAGTCTGTGTGGTACGACTCCCATACCTGGGCTCCTGTATCTGCTGGGGCTGGCTGGTTTACTCTTCAGACTCCCCTATAAAGGCCAGGGTTAATGAACATGTGTTTTGTTGTCCCGTCCAGGGATACACCTCGGTGTTGGCCTACCTGCCGCAGTCTGTGTGTTGTACGACTCCCATACCTCGGCTCCTGTATCTGCTGGGGCTGGCTGGTTTACTCTTCAGGCTCCCCTATAAAGGCCAGGGTTAATGAACATGTGTTTTGTTGTCCCGTCCAGGGATACACCTCGGTGTTGGCCTACCTGCCGCAGTCTGTGTGGTACGACTCCCATACCTGGGCTCCTGTATCTGCTGGGGCTGGCTGGTTTACTCTTCAGGCTCCCGTATAAAGGCCAGGGTTAATGAACATGTGTTTTGTTGTGCTGTCCAGAGGCAGACCTCGGTGTTGGCCTACCTGCCACAGTCTGTGTGGTACGACTCCCATACCTGGGCTCCTGTATCTGCTGGGGCTGGCTGGTTTACTCTTCAGGCTCCCCTATAAAGGCCAGGGTTAATGAACATGTGTTTTGTTGTCCCGTCCAGGGATACACCTCGGTGTTGACCTACCTGCCGCAGTCTGTGTGTGGTACGACTCCCATACCTCGGCTCCTGTATCTGCTGGGGCTGGCTGGTTTACTCTTCAGGCTCCCGTATAAAGGCCAGGGTTAATGAACATGTGTTTTGTTGTGCTGTCCAGAGGCACACCTCGGTGTTGGCCTACCTGCCACAGTCTGTGTGGTACGACTCCCATACCTGGGCTCCTGTATCTGCTGGGGCTGGCTGGTTTACTCTTCAGGCTCCCCTATAAAGGCCAGGGTTAATGAACATGTGTTTTGTTGTGCTGTCCAGAGGCACACCTCGGTGTTGGCCTACCTGCCACAGTCTGTGTGGTACGACTTCCATACCTGGGCTCCTGTATCTGCTGGGGCTGGCTGGTTTACTCTTCAGGCTCCCCTATAAAGGCCAGGGTTAATGAACATGTGTTTTGTTGTCCCGTCCAGGGATACACCTCGGTGTTGACCTACCTGCCGCACTGTGTGTGGTACGACTCCCATACCTGGGCTCCTGTATCTGCTGGGGCTGGCTGGTTTACTCTTCAGGCTCCCGTATAAAGGCCAGGGTTAATGAACATGTGTTTTGTTGTCCCGTCCAGGGATACATCTCGGTGTTGGCCTACCTGCCGCACTGTGTGTGGTACGACTCCCATACCTGGGCTCCTGTATCTGCTGGGGCTGGGTGGTTTACTCTTCAGGCTCCCGTATAAAGGCCAGGGTTAATGAACATGTGTTTTGTTGTCCCGTCCAGAGGCACACCTCGGTGTTGGCCTACCTGCCACAGTCTGTGTGGTACGACTCCCATACCTCGGCTCCTGTATCTGCTGGGGCTGGCTGGTTTACTCTTCAGACTCCCCTATAAAGGCCAGGGTTAATGAACATGTGTTTTGTTGTCCCGTCCAGGGATACACCTCGGTGTTGGCCTACCTGCCGCACTGTGTGTGGTACGACTCCCATACCTGGGCTCCTGTATCTGCTGGGGCTGGCTGGTTTACTCTTCAGGCTCCCGTATAAAGGCCAGGGTTAATGAACATGTGTTTTGTTGTGCTGTCCAGAGGCACACCTCGGTGTTGGCCTACCTGCCGCACTGTGTGTGGTACGACTCCCATACCTGGGCTCCTGTATCTGCTGGGGCTGGCTGGTTTACTCTTCAGGCTCCCCTATAAAGGCCAGGGTTAATGAACATGTGTTTTGTTGTCCCGTCCAGGGATACATGTCGGTGTTGGCCTACCTGCCGCACTGTGTGTGGTACGACTCCCATACCTGGGCTCCTGTATCTGCTGGGGCTGGCTGGTTTACTCTTCAGGCTCCCCTATAAAGGCCAGGGTTAATGAACATGTGTTTTGTTGTCCCGTCCAGGGATACACCTCGGTGTTGGCCTACCTGCCGCAGTCTGTGTGGTACGACTTCCATACCTGGGCTCCTGTATCTGCTGGGGCTGGCTGGTTTACTCTTCAGGCTCCCGTATAAAGGCCAGGGTTAATGAACATGTGTTTTGTTGTGCTGTCCAGAGGCAGACCTCGGTGTTGGCCTACCTGCCGCAGTCTGTGTGGTACGACTCCCATACCTCGGCTCCTGTATCTGCTGGGGCTGGCTGGTTTACTCTTCAGGCTCCCCTATAAAGGCCAGGGTTAATGAACATGTGTTTTGTTGTCCCGTCCAGGGATACACCTCGGTGTTGGCCTACCTGCCGCAGTCTGTGTGGTACGACTTCCATACCTGGGCTCCTGTATCTGCTGGGGCTGGCTGGTTTACTCTTCAGGCTCCCCTATAAAGGCCAGGGTTAATGAACATGTGTTTTGTTGTCCCGTCCAGGGATACACCTCGGTGTTGGCCTACCTGCCGCAGTCTGTGTGGTACGACTTCCATACCTCGGCTCCTGTATCTGCTGGGGCTGGCTGGTTTACTCTTCAGGCTCCCCTTGATACGATTCCACTGTTAGTTCGTGGTGGATATATTCTGCCTAAGCAAGCGCCAGGCATGACGACGGTTTCCAGGTCCGTATATCACGACTTGTTCATGGAAAATTATCATGAAAAGCTCAGTTTTGGAAATGTAGTGTAATTGTTCAATCAGTTCTGAAAGTTGGGGACTGGAATTCATGTTACTGGAAAGGGCTAGCCATGTCAATTTAGCAACAATAAATTCACATGTTCCCCTTACATGTTGAATAATTGTTAAGCTGTGCAACAACACATTGCTAATTTATGTAGCATTCCAAGGATTTTTCTTTTGCTTATGAAGTGAATACATGATGTTCGCATATGCGAAAGGCTACAAAGCCCATAAATATTAATTTAATTTTTTCTAATCTTTCGAGAGAAAAATCGAGAACTCGAGACGTCATTTGTTTTTTCTTAACCTATAAATTACCACGTGCTCGTATAAATATGTCATAATTTATGTACTCTATTTCTTAGTTTGCTAAAGTACTTATTATGCTTGTTACTTACATGTTATTTATTCATGCGTGCGTGATTGTAAGATACTTTCTTTAAGTGCTGTTGCAGTAACATGTCACATACTATTCATTATGCAAGATCCATCTGTAATGACAGCCATTACTTCATTCTCATTGGTCGACTTTCCTGCTGACCTATCCCAGAGTTTTCTCCATGGAATGGCCTAGAACTCTTCCCGGCCACTATATAAGTAGCTGGATTTTCCAAGAACTTTCTGAATTTGTCTGAACACTACGAATACAACGATTATCTTGAGTCCTGTTTCATCATGACGCATCGCTGCACCTTCGACATGTTCCGTCGAAAGGACTTTGAATAAACCTTACTTGTTTCACTGATTTCATCGTGGCACGTCGCTTTCTCAACGACATTTTGTGCCAGCAAACGTGCATCATGTTTGCCAGCCAAACATTCATCTTTTAAATTTCAGCTCTGGAAGTTGTACCACTTCAAACTTGGTTCACTGCAATGATTTAACTTTATTTGAAGTGCATAGGTCTGGCACCTACTGAATTGGCTATGAGTCTCCGATATTGGAACTTTGCAATTGTAACAAGTGTTCATTCTCAACTAATTGCAGCATGCTTCCTTCAAGTGTTCAATCAGTGCAAGTGCTTTTAGGGTGCGACAGTTCATACTGTTCGCGTTTTATATGTCGCTACCTAACCTTCTAGTGAGGCATTCAGTGTATCATCAATCATGTGTCTTTCGCTATGGACGTTCCAGTCATGGTTGATAAGTAACATCTGTCATATTTTCAAACCTTAAAACTAATATTCAATTTTTTTCATCTGGGCTCTTTTGATAGGCCGCTCAACTTTGATTTTGAGCATCTCTGCTCAAGTAATTCAGTGAAAACTTTTTCTATATTCTTAAGACTCTGATTTTTCCTCTCTGTACCAGTAATATTGGTTGTCATACATTGTGTTTTTCACTTGGGATTGACATACCGACTTGCTGTCAAGGATTATCGCATGCCCTTGTGGCTCTCCTACTGCGTCAGGATTGGGCCCCTGATCGCAATAACCCCTTTAAGGTTATATTATCTTTTCAGTGCGTGACTAAAACTCGTGTTTGTAGTTCTTACTCACCCTTCTATTCTTTCTCTTGCATCAAGGTGTTTCGCCTTGCCTTAAGGTTTAAATCTTTCTCATTCTCTTTCAAACAGCTTGGGTTAGGGCCCCAAGTGTTGGAAAGCAGTTCATTTCTCTTTCCAGACTTTCTTTTTGGAACTTTCCTTCTTTTTCTTCAAGCTTCTTGGGCTTGGCCTCCAAGAACTTGCAGTTTCTTATTACTTCTTTAGTATCTTTGGCTGGTCCCCCAAGTACTATATCTAACTCGTGACAGAGCTATGAAAAGCTTGTTGTTTTGTAAAACTCAATCAGGTTATTCGTTATTTTGTACAGAACAGTATAAATACTTCAATCATCAACACATATGATATTACCTTACAATACACAGTGTAGCTTGTTACTGTTACAAGTTGTTTAACCAGTTGTTAAGTAGTAAATGATAGTGTTTATTATCATGGTTTGACTATGCATGTCAATTGACAATAAATATCAACCTGTTTAAGCAATTTGTTCTATTTACCTTAACTGTGTCTAAACCTTTCTTTAATAAAGCTCACTTCACTCCGATACGGGAGGTCTATACCACATGGGCTAACCTAGTTATGTGTATTGCACACAGGATTACAGAAAGATGGAGGCAATAATGATCAAGTGTGCAAAGCCAGATTCAGTACTTTTTAAAATTCCATCTGCATTTACATTTGAACCCAATCTCACTTGAATTGAATTTTAATAGCAGAATGTTCCTTTTTAACCGTGTCTGGATATAGTTGTTGATTACGTGTTTGCAGTCGCAAGGGAGCCTTCAGTATGCCTTCCTTCGGAGGGGAAGTAAAGTCGGCGGGCACACGTCATAGATTTATGGGATGTAAAAGAACCTACAATTGTGTGAGGCTAAATTTGTAGGTTAGATTTGATTAATGCTCTATGAACTTCCAATGTTCGTCGTCAGGTGCCGGTTGTGGTGGCATCTACTAGCCAAATTCACAACTAGGTGTCGTTGATGGTAGGAAAAGTGGGAAGTACTTGAAATTGATCGTGTGCAGTAACAGATAACACAATAACACCGGTTATCAGACAGCCCCTAAACTGATGATCCAACCAACAATAATCCTTCCATCGGTTGAGAATACCAACCCAATTCATTACCACAATCGCACAACATAGTCGCCTTAATGTAATGTGAAACGTTTTACAAGTGTAACCAATTTCAAAGAGCACTTGTACATTGTTCGGAGTGTGTTCGTTATCAGTATCACTAATATCACCTTCATCTGGCTCATAGAATCTGTCGTTCAATTGTTCTACCATTGTCAGGGCTGGGCTAGTATTTTCTAGCTATTTCACTTTCTAAACTACATGTGTGACTGCCTGGTAAAATATTATCAATCATATCGCTCCGAACGTCGTGTACATCTTTGTTGCAGAATGTTCTCGAATGAGAAACGTGTTGTTGTGGTCCTTTCAGTTAGATTAATTCACAAAATTATGTTAAATGGTCTGGCTAAGCTCAAATATTATCAGCGTTTGGCCCCAGTGTACAGTACCATTGGTATGGTACACCTCACCAATACGCTGAGCAGGCCAATGGAACACATCTTGTTACGATACACATGATAACATGTCGTATCGGCGTCACGAGCACTCGGGAGTATAGTCTTCCTTCCAAAGCAAATGCAAACCTTACCTTGGTTATCGATATGTTCCTGGAGTGCTTTGGCCTGCTCAGGGAGCACTTTTCAGCGTCTTGGTGAGGTGTACCATACCAATGGTACACTGGGCTGAAACGCTGATAATAATATTTGAGCTTAGCCAGACCATTTAACATAATTCTGTTGCAGTGTACATCTTAATGCTTAATACTGCGCCAAGAAACTCCCTTCGTCTTTTAGTCTCATACCTTTCCGTCCTGCTCTGCTCAGTTCCTGATGAGTCCTCCCACAGTGTACTTGGTGAAGCGGCTTGTGTATGAATTATGAGAAGTATATCCATCTGTCGGCGCCGGACATCATATTGAAGGAACAGACCTTATAGCTTTTTCGTAGACATTAACTTCATTTTCAAAAGTTGTGTTTCCTCATAGTCTGTATTCTGAAAATGCACTGAACACACAGTAGCCCCCTTACCGGGAGAAAATTGTTTCCTCTTGCTAAATTGTACCCAACTGCTAAATCTACGTGGCGACTTACTTCGATTTGGAAATCTATGGAAATGTATTTCTTTCTGTCTACAGTTTCGGTTTCTACTCGTTGTGATGTTACACACTACAGGTAGGCATTTTGAAAAACAGCTATTATAATAAACAATACTTATAAACGGAAGAGTGGCAATGCACTTGTTGTAACAATCAACTGAATGGAGCAGATAGCTCACTCACCGCTTACAGTGCCGTGATGTCACGGCTACTCGTGTTTCCTTCGTTTACCGGCCTGCGGAGCGGCACGCAGCAAAAGCAAATATATAGTTGAACACTGCCTGATACATACTTTGATTTTGAGGCAAATTGATTTTTGTGTTTTGGTCTCCTTTAAGAAGGTTTTGTTCTGTTTCTTTCCACTTTAATACAAAATACACCTGCTAGATAAATTCAATGATCCAATCAAAAGCTGAGAAAAAATCATTTTATTTTTTATTTAATATTGTTCTTCCATACAACGAGCAAGGCCACGAGGACGAAGAGTATCAACATTTCGTCAGTTAGGTTCATCAACATATCAAGAAATTGATAAATGTATTGTATATATATGTCTATCCCTTATGATTCCCATTTCCAGCGGTTTCGGGGATGAGATGCAGTGAAAGTCTACGTGGCAGTTTTTTTTTAACGGATGGATGCCCTTCCCCACGCCAACCTCATGTGAGGAGTTAATGAGAGATGAATGAAACTGAGCAAGGATGTGGAAGGAAGTACCGTCCCAGCATTTGCCTGGAGCTGAAAATGGAAAACCAGTTGAAGGACAGCCGACGGTGGGACTCGAGCCCACAGATAGCTTGGTTGCGTGTTAGCAAGCGTAGCTACCGCTGCCGGGGTGACGAGCTCGTTGGGAGATTTCATATTCACCCTAAGAGGCTCCCTTTTAATTAGAAAAAACACTGCCTACATTTGAAGCTGGACTAATTGCAACACACACGTCAAATATAGCACAACATGTACAAGACAGAAGCGATTGCAGGGTGTCTAGGGATAGAGGAATAATACGGGAAATTCGCAATTGATACGAGAAATCTTGAAAAGTCTCATAATGCCTGACTTCTTAGCCCCTGAACGCTCGCTAGAGCCCTCCCGCTCAGTCTTCTATTTCGCCTGCAGACCGCGCTGCCACCCGCAATTTGCACTTATAGAAGCTAACAGCTCAAGATCTCAGAAAATTCCAGACGTGGATATGCTGCAATTTCGCACCAACTGCCAAAAATTGTACATTCGTATCTTATGGCTGAAAAATCAAAAAGAGGTCAACTCTTGCTCACAAGAGACCCGTGCTATTTCCTGCCTAGACCCTATAGGGGTCGCTGAGACTCCTAAGTTGGAAGAAGTTCGGATCGTCATTGCCCTGGAAATTCTTTGTAATCATAAGAATTTGCTTTCTGGCGCAATGGCTGGTCGCATCAAGAGCAGCTACTCCGCACTTCTGAGACTGCCCTCCGTCACTGCGCGTTTGAAGCATTTCAACGGAAAAGAGCCACGGCTCAACGTGCTGTGGTCTCTATTAGTGGCTTCAGTACCTTTCTCAGTTCCTGCCAAAAACTATCTCACAAGCTTCGTTAAAATGATACTGATTTTGTATCACAGCAATGCAGCTCTAGACAGAGGTTTCTCCCTGAACAAGGAGTGCATGATTGTCAATCACAAAGAAGCAAGGCTGATTGGTATGTGTACTGTTCAGGATGCTGTGATGGCAGCTGGTGGAGTAGAAAAGATAACCGTGAGCAAGAGTCCATACTGCACGAAACTCCTACGCCGTGTTCAAAGAAGCAAAACAGGTGCGATGCTACGGCTAAGGTGGCAATCTAAAGAAAAGCCACGAAAGATCTCCTGGAATTGGACAAAAAAAGTACTGTCAAAAGAACTTAATTTTGTGCTGTGTATAACTGAAGTTCCTAGTAACAATCTTGTATTTGTCAAAGTGACTTATTTAATTTTGTTTTGCATTATTTTATTTTGTATTATATACTTTGATAAAATAAATCCAAATTAAAAAGTATTCGCGGCGTGTCGCGTGTGGAATTTTACTGTTTTTAGCCTTTTCTTAGTCTTCTTTCGCAGGGGAGATACACATACCAAATTGTTTTAAAGTCCATGCAAACACTCGATGCAAATGCGTCACACATGCATAATTTTCAAAAACTACAAACAATATCTCACAGTTCTCGACATTTTACTATAAAACACCCGTCGCCAACACGAGGCTACAAAATACAAATACACCACACAAGTGACAGAATTCTTCTCGTGTGGGCAGGCATTGTTTCAGTCGCTTGTTAACCACTGTCTGTGTTGGATTTCCTTTCATTGTCATTGTTTCGTTACTTTTACTTCGCCGAAGTTCGACTCGAGGACTGGACACATCTCGTACAGAAAGAAATACTGAAGGCGGTCTGGATATCGCGGTGGATGAAATGATTATTAATCTTGGCAATTCATCAAGCTCTGACGAAGACAATGATGGGGGTGATGATTAAAGATACGAGAAAATAGCATTTTGAAATTGATTTTGTAGCACTTTCATTTTCAAAAATAGCATTTTGGAGCATTTTGAAATTTAAAAATTAGCATTTTGTAGCATTTATAAGTTCATCACCAGGTACAATAAACAGGTTCAAAATAATATGCACGGAAACCAATTCAAACATGTGCAGGATTGGAAATATGGGCGTTTCTGATAAACGGCATAAGCATTTAATATGAGTCTCCTGTTGTGTGTGTGGTTTTTATTTTTACTAAGGGAGTGTTAGAAGTACAGTATAACTCCTCAAATCCGAACTAATTGGGGCTGTAGCCTGTTCGGATTAGCCAAAAGATATCCATAACATAATGACCAGTTCTCGGTACGGTATAGGACTGTAGCCTACATTGAGCGAGGCAAACAGCGAACATGAAGTAGTGAGTCTGGTCCAAAGTCAACATGAAGGCAATGTAGATAATGACAGTGAGGAAAAAGAAACTTCGGCAGACAATGTGACTTATACTGAAGCTGCATCTGCTGTTGACATCGCATTGCGCTTTGTAGAACAACACGCAGCAGCCACGCCAAACGATGTCATCTTTGTGCGACGCTGGCGCTCAATTGTCTCCGTGGGATGGCTTTCGTCACTTCTACAATATTGAAGATAACTGATTTCATGTGAAAGATTAAGTAATATTTTGTGTGTTTCTATTGCTATCTCATTGTTTTAGAAAAGTGATTACCTACAGAATAATAATAACCAACGTTTCCGTTTCTCAATCCTGGATGGGATAAGTAGTCTTTGTAGGCACTTTTACACTATGCTAACTGTACTTCTTGTTAATTTTTCAACTAATTATGTAAAATGCGGTCATAATGCAGAGTATATGATTGTTTTATGACTAAATAAATAAGTTTCTCTTTTTTCTGTGTACCGGTATTTTTCAAACTTCAAATTGTCGAAAGATCCTTGTTCGGATTATCCGGGATTTTGGATTTCCGGGGTTCAGATATGAGGGGTTTCACTGTATTAAAATCCTAATATCAGTATTACAGAAATGTAGAAACTTGACACCATACATTTTTCAGAAATGTGAGATCTCTGAAAATAAAGGCATCAGCCTGGCTAATCGGCAAGATTGAGTTCAAGTGCTGTCGGTTGGTTGTATGATGCGAGACGAGGGTACCTAAGCTATGCTCGAAAGATCCAAAGGTCATGTTCTCATTATGCAATCAACAATATTCGGTGTTGTGCAGCAACTCAAATATTGAGGGCCGGCGGAGAGTTGTATTAGTTCACTGGTACCAAGGTGCCAATTGTTAGAATAAAGTGAGCTGTGGTCAGGCAACAATGCTTGTCTTACGAAGTTAACTGTGTGGCAGGTGGAATGACGACAATACCAGGCTGTCCTGGAATCGATGGACGAATTGGTTCAAATTCTGAGGATGGCTATGAAATCCTTTTGTGTGGTTTTCCTACCAACTCCTTGCCAAGTTCCATTCATTTCTTTTAATAACTTATGAGGTTGGGGGTTGGATCCAAGAAGTGCCATTTGACCATTAAATCACCAGCAAATAGAAATTCTATGCCCCTCATTGAAAAGGAAGTAATAATGTGAATCATACATTTACTTAACTTTGTGTAAATATCACACAATGGATAATTAACTAAATAATAAAATGTATGATTACTCCCTCATTATTTCCTGACCACACTGCGACTCTTGACTGACAATCTGTAAAACAGTATCCGAATTCACGGAGTAATCGCCGGATGACATGTAACATAACCTATAACTCACACATGGTAGAGAATACTTTCATCATATTATACAACATTTCCCAAAGCAAAGAGAACACCTAACAAAAATTGTCTATTCATATCACGATACGTACTTAAAGAGTTTTCATTTTCATTTCAAATACAAGAAATGAGGGCCGGCTCGATATAAACCTATATAAGCATAACCTTATTGCTCTAATTTTTAAAAGGAATCGGCACAAACGATAGGAATATTCCTTTTATTAGCACAACCAACTTAAACTACGAAATAATTTCTCCAAAATCATCGTATTACTGGCGATAAACAGTGGATATTATGCGGCAATAATAACAGCACCATTTTCAAAATAATTTTTACCGTAATCGATTGTTTTCACGACAATAATCTATGTTCGTACTTATCGATTATTACTCGTAAATATCGATTATATAGCCAATATTTTCATTTCAGGGAACTCGCAAATTTCAAAGTTGCGGCGCGAAAATGTAATAAAACATAATATTCAACATTAATCTGTAAATTCGGCACTTTTCGCATTTATCGCATGTATGGGAATAATTCGCAAGAACCCTTAGTTATCGCACTTTGTCGCACATTCAGTTTCCCAAATTTTGGGTATACATAGTCATATTAGTTACCAGGTAGTTGAAAAAAGGAGAAAAAAGTGAAATTCGCATTTATCGCAATTGCGATTTTCCCGTATCTCTAGTGATGATGCTATGGACAGTGAAGGGATGGAGGATGTCAAAGAAACCCTTGCCAAGTGACTGAGGATAGTTTATTTATTGGTGTCAGTTCGCTTGCGTCAATCTATAATAGAACACAGGCTATTGTTTCCTGTCATAGTGTTAGAAATACCGTCTGTCATTCAATAGCCTACAACTCGACAATATAAAACCACGGCAATATTATCGCCACAGAGCGGCTTGTTTGAGTGCTCAGTGCTAAATATGTCTTTACCTTAACTTTACTTTTGTATTATCACGAAAGCTCGAGAGAGTCGCGATTCAGTGAGTGTGCATGGTGTTATCTGTCAACTACTGTAGTAAGCTGTGAACGACCTCCACTCAGACTCTTGTTTCATGTTAAAGGATAATCATTGCATGGTGAGTGTTTTTATATTCATTAGCTGTAGAGTGTTTGCCCTATTTGACATATTTATTGAATTGAATACCGATGATAAAGGTATCATAGCTTCGGTGTGTAATTTATTTATTCATCTAAAAGTATCGTATTTCTCTGTTTGAATGTCCTCGGCGTTGACTCAGGATCGTCTTTTAAAATATATTACGTATAATTGTACCGAAATAATGTCTGAAGTGTAGCGCTGTGTATTATTCGAATCAGTTGATTTACAACACTTAAAACTTAGCAATACAGCTCAGCTGTTCCAAGCTCCCGACATATCCTTCGCATTGTTTCCTTTGAAATACAGGGTGTAGGTGAGAAGCATGCTCCGAATTCTTGCCGTGTGGCGGTTGGACGTAGGATCTTGTTATGTGGTGACCGTGGGTTGTGGAGAGGAAAAGCGGGGCAAAGTGACAGGAAGGCTGTCGTACCGAATGCAATAATGTATTTGTCCCATAATTTTCGCGTGTAATAGCGTACACACCTCCAGTTTTACTATAAAAGTCGTGATCCAAAAAGGGATAGTGGGTGGGTAACATCTATTACTACACGACCCCCAAAATTATTATTCATTATTACAAAGGGTATTTTGACTATTGTATCCCCTTGTTCCGGGCTCCTATAGAGCTTACATTTTCTTTCGATCTTTCATTTGCCATAGGAAGCGCCAGCGGCGTATGGTTATGCATTACCAGCTTCTGGTTTAGTAGTCAGGTAATGGAAGCAATGGGAACTGTGTACTACAATTTTCCTTGCATGTAACTTAGCAAATTATTGTTGTTAAGAGAACGTAAAATGCACCAAGAATGATATGATCTTCAGCTGTGTGCAGTGAGAAAGCTCTGCATGTGTTCATTCCTCATGTATTAATGATGCGAAATGTCAGCTAACGTTGTGCCACATACAACACTCGTAGTCTCTAAATGTTGGACATTTTCCCGTAAATTACAGCAGTTTATGTTTGAATTGCTTATAAGATCGTGACAAAGAAAGTGTTTCTCCAATTGGATGATTGTATTTAACTGTATGCACGTCGTATAATCTTGGCGAGGTATATTTTTTTTCACTGTGCAAAATCACCGTAGCAGCTTTTTGTATTTAGTTTTCTGGCATCTTGTTTTAAATTATTGACTAACATATTTCTAAATGCAGGCGATCCTTACCTCCATTAGGATTCGGGTTCCATAATTCATGCAAAATGAGGTTCGTTCATTTGTGAAATTGAGGTCATAACCCCCCTACCCTTTCAGTGATTACCGTATGGTACTTGACCTAGACTAGGGTGAAGATGTAAATGAGCATTTTAGAAAAAAATGTTGCCAGTTGTTTGGTTTATTAACTTCGGTAATATTTTCCATAGGTACTGAAAACCAGGCACGGTTGGATTTTAAGGTGGAACCGTATGTGCTATCAAATATCGCTTTCTTGCAATACCTGGAATATGTATAGAATTATAAAATGATTATTGGTTAAATAAGTGTTAATAGATAGGCTATTATAATTATAATGATTAAATGAATATTAAAGAAGAAACTATGCGATGTTAGTAAATATTAGGCCTACCGGTACGGCGAATAGCCTATAACTCGTAGCTTCCGTCACAATTTAGCATTTTAACGGGTCATGTTAATGCATAATATACTAATATAACAACCGGATAGTAAATTATAATAATATTCTCATATATAACATATTTAATTTGCACCAACTTAATTATTGTAGTCTAAGATATGTTAGACCACTGCTCTTTGAAATGTGCAAATCGCACACTTGGTAGGCAAGCTGTTTGTTATGGTCGTCTCTGATGCAAAGTTTTACTAATTACTCTTTTAGGGGACACTTCTCTTTGGAATATTCATGAAAGGCCAACCCTCTAGTTCTTATTTCATAAGTTGAACGCCTAAAAACAAAACCAGCTTCCGAAATAATAAAGAAGATAATCACGAACGAACGATTCACTGCCAATGAAAATCAAGGAGATTCGCGGACCGGAAGTTCGCTATGCATAAGCTTCGGTGCCATTTTAACTCGTGGGAGCTCTATACGGTTATGGTACCATACAATTCAGTCACTTCCCGTAAACATTTATTATGTGACACTTCTATTCTCTACTCTCTCAATCTCCTCAACCCTCCTCAGTATATTAGCTCTCCTCAGGTAAACGGTATTTTGTTTGTGTTCGTATCATCTCATCCCATCTGCAAGAGTGTTCACTCGCACGCGCGCTTTGCTCACGCTACGGATTAGGCCTAAATCTCGCCATCACCCGTGGGCTGCGGAAGTATCTCCAAAAATGCAGTAACACTTACGCCAGAAAATCTTGATTCGCGCTTTAAGATTCATTTTTCAGCCATTCGGTATGCGAACTCAGTTTTTAGAGAGTTCTAAAATATACGGGAATTTGGTTGATTTTCGTACGGGAAATACAGGAATTTGAAAAAGGTCATCGCTCGACACCCTGGATTGGGTCTTAAACAAATTTCCGTTTCCCTCTTTTTGAGGTAAAATTTCTTTTCAATTGTTCTAGCCACAACCTTACAATGGATATTAAACAAGTCACACTTCCCAAGGTCTAATCATCAGATATTTTAATTGGAAATTACCATTGGATATTTTTTCGAGTCATGTCTGGTTCCAACAAAAGCACATAGGCTTCCAGTGTCGTGTATCGAAATCACGGATACCTCGTCAACATTTAGTTAACTTCTATCAGTTATTTCCAAGGAAACATTTCCCACCTTGTCAATGCAATATTTTTTGTAACCATACTTTATGAGTGTATATGAGCTTTTTTTTTAATATAAGGTTTCAGTATTTTATATGCCAATTTTAAAAGATTTGGGTTCAGCAAATTGGTTAGACGCTGCTTTAGAAACAAGATGCCTTTCAAATGCTAGCAATTTTGACTTGATGAACGTGAGATCTCCTCTTCCTCCTCCATGCATGTTTCAATGTCTACCACATTTAAAAATATTTCTTTTTATTTAATATGGGACTGTGATACGAGGATGGCTTGGAACAAACAAGTACTGGTAATGTGCTGTTAAATTGATTGCAATAAGTCATCATGATCATCATCACCTTCATTTCCCCTTTTCCAGCTGACACTGGGTGGGGGCAAATATGGTTCCTTTCCACTTTGTTCTGTCGTTCCACCATTCCTCTTCCGACACGGTGATCCAATCCAGGTTCCTTTTACTAATGCTATTCTTCACAGAGTCCATCCAACGCATTCTTGGTCTTCGTCGTCCTCTCTTCCCTGTCATCCGTCGTTCCAGTGCTTGTCTTGGTAGCCTTACTTCATTCATCCGTATGACATGACCAAACCATCTAAATCTGATTGTCATTTAGTTTCTGTACTCCCAGTTCTTTCCGTATATCTTCATTTCTCACTCTGTCTCTCCTCGTTTTCTGGACCATACATGTCAGGAATCTCATCTCAGCTGCCTCATCCCTCTTAGTCATTGTCCAAGTTTCTGCTGCATATGTCATTATAGGAACATACCGTATTTACTCGAATACGACCCGCCCCCGAATAAGACCCGCACCCTGATTTTGAAGAACAAAATTTAAAAAAAAAAATTTTACTCAAAATTATGTACAATCTTAACTAAATAAACAGAATAGCATTTATCCAAAATAGTTTCCAACAGTTTTGAAGTCGTCCTAAAATAACACACATCAAACGATTAAAAATACAAATAAAAGTACACAAACACTTCATTCATCGTCATCGGAAGTACCAACTTCGGAACTTTTATCACCATCCCACTTAATGTCGTCATCACTGACATCCATAGCATTCGAAATACTACATTTCTTGAAGCTCTTCCGTATGACATCTCCCGAGATACGATTCCATGCCGTCAAAATCCACGAACATAGCAGCTGAACTTCCGGGCGCTGAATACGACCAATTGGAGTCAGTGTGTGCTTATCGGCCGCCATCTGCTCCGTGTACAGCTGTTTCAAGGCTGCTTTGAACGGGCGGTTCACGCAGACATCCAGTGGTTGTAGCATAGACGTCATCCCGCTCAATCACGAATAAATGACTCGTCAATATCATATTTCCTACCGGGCACGATTTCCAATAACTTCAGCTTCTCACTCACATTAAACGACCGCAAACGCTTCGTACAACTCATGTTTACACTCGGAAAACTTGCACGACACGTGCGCGAGACCGTATGACGCCGCCTGCTTACGGTAAAACAAAGTGATGGCCGGAAGAAGGCTAGCACCATCTAGCGGATACTCGCAACACCCGATATCGCGCGTGGCGGGCAATTTAAATCTTTAAAATCAGGATGACTGAAATAAGACCCGCACCCCAATTTTTCACGTCCGATTTTGTTTAAAAATGTGCGGGTGGTATTCGAGTGTATACGGTATTATGCTTCGTACATAACTTCTTTAGCCTTAATTGGTATATCCTTGTTCCATACTCGTCCCCGTACCTGCTGGTAGAAAGCACTCCCGAGTTGTATTCTTCTGTTAATTTCCAAATCTAGTCTTCCATCTTCAGTCAGTTCACTTCCCAAGTGTTTCACCACTTCCAGTTCCTTATCTCCTACTTTGATTACTCCCTTTCCTTCTTTCTTACCTCTACTCATCACCACTGTTTTACTCTTCTCCACATTTATCCGTAATGCTGTTTGCAGACGATGTTGTGATCTGGGGTGAGGATGAGATGGAGGTTCAAGAACAGATCGACGTAATAAATGAAAAGATTGAGCAATGGGCATTGAAGATTGCAATAAGTATTGAGGGAAAATTAGTTTTAAGGCTGGGATTTCATATGACCTCGCCTAAAACATGTCTTTTCTTGCTGAAATATTTTTCCTTGTAATACAACAGATCTGTCAACCTTTCCAAGGATGTGTGAGGGTGCATGTGAGCTGAGGGCCCACAATAGCCACCACATTCTTAACGCACTTCTACACTAATAAAAAATATGATGCATCGAGCAGGCAACTCAGATTAATGTACGCACCATGAAATGTTTGTCATTGTGGATATCTTTCCACATATGAGCATACGTAAACATTTATACCCGATTCAATGGATAGATACAGGCACGGCTCACAGGTAAATGTTAAAATGTCAAACTTGGGGCAATAATTAAATTTTTTGCTAGTGTGGGCACTCGTGTATAGGTTTTTCTTCACTAGATTTAGCCATTTATAAATACTGTCGTAGTGAGATACATGGCTTTTGTGACCCTCAAACTTGCTTTTTGTGATAGAAATACCGTATATACTCGCCTATAACACCCCCTTTTTTTCCGAATGTTTGGCTTCAGTCCTTGATATAGGTTTGGATGGCGTGGTATAAAGGCACACAAAGGAGCACCTATCACCCTTAAATCAACACACAAAATAGTTATTTTAACCTAGACTTTATTTACGATAAAAGTGATAATAGCCCATTTAAATAGCTACTCTCTTGTATCATCACAGCTGACTAGCCACAGGACTAAGACAGCGCTGCTAGCCGCACAGCATTACGTGCATCGAGTTCAAGGTTACGCAGTGTTGCAATATGTTACGTGTCAACTAGGCCTACCTGAAATACGGAAGATTTGTTTCTAATACCGACCACATTTTCGTACTTTCCTTTTTTCACACCGCGGAAGGACTTAGTTTTCTTGGTTCCCAATAATTTGTCCTTCTGGTTGCACCAGTAACGAATCATACACGGCTGCGCTTCGTATTTATGACTCGCTGCTTTCACTCCATTTTCTGCAGCAAATTCTAGCACTTTCAACTTGAAGTGTGCCGTAAAAGTTGTTCTCTTGCTCATTGTCAGTCCTGCTTGTGTACTGCAAGCTTGTTAATTATACACTACACACGGCCGTGCGGGACGCGAGACACGGAACTCGTAAGCTGGGAGTAACCATTGTCGAGGTCAACGATGCACAGGTGGTGCAGGCAAAAAGCGCGGGTTTTACCGTTAACTGGAATCTTGTAGGCCTATTTGCTGCATTTTTCTGATTATTTCTTCTTTGCAATTCCTTTTTGGATTTATTTACAATTATTTTTCCCGCCAATAATAGTAGAAAATTGAGGGGGGGGGGGGGGGGATGTTATAGGCGAGTAAGTACGGTAAATCATTCTGTATTGATGTATCTAGTGATCTTTTGTCATAAGGTTGGCACTTGTATGGAAATGTAAGTTTGCAACTTTAATGGTGGGCGATGTTTAAGCATGTTGTAAACAACTAGAGATAGGTTACACTTCAGAAACCTAGAATTCGGTTAAAGTAAGGTGATAAAACACCTAGGGTTAGCTTCAATTCCTATGAAGAAAGAATAGAATTATTATTTGATTCCCTGTATTGGTAAGCCTGCGAATTAGATGTGCGACTTTTAACACTTCGACATAATGTCGGCTCCTGTGAAGATGTCAGGGTTATGATCCATCATTAACATCCTTTATTATTATTATTATTTAAATATTCATGCACTAGGTAGCAGAAGTTTGCAGAAATATGAAGGAAAGTTTTAACTGTCAATAGACTTTAGGAGCCACTGACATGTTTTATTTATACATGTGATCAATGACCCTTTTTGCCTTGTTTACATTGCGGTTGGCATCAAACTTCTTTGTGAATTTAAACCGTATCATACGCAAGATTATTTTTAAAATTTTATTAATGCTACTTTGTTATAACAGTAGTCTTCTTGGTGTATTTGTAGTCGGAAGAACCCGTTTGAACTGGTTGTGGCAGCAGATGAGATGGGATATGCTACCGGCAGGCTCTACTGGGATGATGGGGACTCTCTTAGTAAGTATATTGATCTTAAAGCAATCTATTGAATTCTATGAGAGATTCGTGGAAATTACTTAGGCCTATCATGGTAGGTTCAGAAATTGTCTAGTTCAAACAATCTGTTGATAAGATTTATTTTGATTCTTTATTTTCCCTGTCTTCTAGGAGCACTGAACCAATCAGTGCTGTTGATATTGCTTTAGAAAGTGCTTCTCCATTTTCAAGGAAGCATTCTTCAAGCAACCAAATACAGGGTTAGGAAATATGGAAAACAGATGCAGCTTTGGAACTAGATGACTTAGTAATTATGTTACAAATTTAAAAGTTACTCTTTACTGCAAAATCTTCACTTGAATGATGTAACTCAGGCCGATAACCACAATGTCCCAAGTTCCTAAAAGGAAGCAACAACAACAACACAATGCTGGAAAGTTCTGCTAGGATGGATTTAAAGCAGTTACGTTACCTTTCAGAATGAAGACCTCAGTGAATCACCTAATCCTTGCCAGGATCACTGGTGTGTTTCTCTTCCCCTTAATAGTCAGTAGTGTCCTCTTAATATTTATCCTTAATTTCTATTCTTATTAATTATATTTTCTTGATTTGTTCTTATATAGGTACTGTAGTTTATTGTAAAACAACATTAGCTCGTCAGGATGGCACGAGCAGTATTTTTAATATTGAATTGCGCTAACCGGATGAACTTTTGGAAATATTTAACAATTGATGATGTGTTATTACTAAGGCCCGGCGGTTCATGCACTATGAAATAACTACGGCAATCACGATCACTCCGTATTCTTTAGAGTTTATATTTTGAATATAACGAAAATGTGAACAGACGGACAAATAACTACACCTTTTTAAAAATATCTCAACTGAGAAACAGTTTTAAATAGTGGAAAATGTTACTTTATGGAACTGCAAGCAGTGTTGACCATGAATAATTTTTATGTTAATTTTTAAGTGTAACTGATATATAATTTTACAGTATTTACATAGTGATTGCTGTGTAAAAATAATTAATATTAACTTGCAAAGGGACTGAAACGTACTAGGACTTAGAGCCTGTGATGGACTCTGGAATCCGAATGGAAATATACGGCTTTAAGAACATCAAGTAACAAAAAGCGCTTCAAAACAACAGGAAATTAGAATATACGCCCTTCCCAAGCAGAGATATGCACTTAAACAGGCACAGGAGAAAAATATTTTGCATTGTGCCAAAATAATCAAAGTGTGCTTAAATATGCAAAAATATGACTTTGCATGAAGTTCCGGGTCTTAGTAAAAACTATCGTGGATCGTTGGGGAAACAGTTACTCCAACACATACTAACATGGAATGGTAGTCTAAGATTAATCACAATCACTTAGACTTATCGAGGCTTCACTGCAAACCATAGTAACATATGATCACCTCTCAGTGGACAGGAAGAAAGACCATCTCCGCAATGATAGCATACACCTAACCTGTACAATTAATGTTCAATAAATATTGAAGAAGAAATTATTTAATTAAAAAAGTATCTTATTTTGATGATCTAAGCAAGAACAAGAGCAGTAAGAAGGAGTGAATAATCTAAAGCCTTACATATAACAATATTTGTTGAAAAATACGTACAATACACTTTGATGATTTTAACAAACAATGAGCTCATAGTTGGGTATTAAACAAGAAGTTCCGTGAAGAACTATACAGCCTACTTTTCATGCCAATGATTATTCTACAGTATATGAACCTATCTAGAATAATGACAAAATTAAGTTGGTAATATCGAAATATCAAATTAGTTCAAAATATACCTGGTATAATGTAGCCTAATAGAGCACTACAGTTGGCAGACCTGTTGACTGAATATATTGTTAGTTCCATCTCTTTAAGGTACAGAATACAAAATTAGGTTGAAGTCCAATGGACGTTACATTGCAGTTAGACACTGGATCTATCAGCACGCGTAAAAGCATATTGCCAACAATACCATGCGTGTGCTGGTCAGAAATAATCTGAAATATTATGATATCTTGTTGTGCCAATTTTGGATGAAATCCATTTGTTAGTATAGAAGTTACATGTATTTTAAAATTGGACATATCAGCAGGCATAGAATCATGTTGGCAGCACTGCCTTGTATTAATTACTCCAAATTAATCCACAATGTCAGGTGCTATACGTGTGCAAAGTATAGAGCTGTTGGCTTGCATACTTTCTGATATATTGATATTAGGGTAAAAAAATATAGACAGCATTTATTAACAGTTGGCAGCCCTGATTGCTCTTAACAATACTTACAGTCATTCTGTTATGGTACACATAGCACATACGAAATTTGGTTGTAATCCAACTGATAGTATGGAAGTTACATGTATTTAAAAATTGGTACTATCAGCAGGCTTATAATCATGTTGGTAGAACTGACGTATATAAGTTACTCCAAATTAATCTAAAATGTCAGAATATACGTGTGCATAGTTTAAAGCTGTTGGCTTGCATACTTTCTGATATATTGGTATTTGGATTAAAAAAAAAATAGAGACAGAAATTATTAACAGTTGGCAGCCCTGGTGGCTCTTAAGAATACGCTCAATCATATCTGTTTATGTACAGATATTGCATACAAAATTTGGTTGAAATCCAATTGATAGTGTAGAAGTTATATGCATTTAAACATTGGACCTATCAGAAGGCTTAAAATTATTTTGGCAACACTGTCATTGTTGGCCTCCTGGAAATTAAACTGAAATAGTATTATCTGCATGTGTACCAATTTTGGAATAGCTCCCATGCATACCTTGCGAGATATCCAACATGGAGCTCAAATTTCTAGTGCCTTTTTTCAGCAGTTGGTAGCACTGATCATCATCATCATCTTCATTTCCCGTTTCCAGCTTCCTGGGTCGGGTTGTGAATTAAGGACCTCCAACGTTTCCTGTCTCTCCACCACTCCTCTCCTGTTTTTAGTACTTCTTCAGGTTTTCCTCCTCTCTTCTCTACACACTCCCACACTGTATCTGCCCATCTCTTTCGGGGCCTGCCTCGTGGTCTCTTCCCTGTCATCTTTTCACAGAAAGTTTACTTTGGTACTCTCTCCTCTCCCATTCTCATCATATGTCCATACCACTTTAACTTTGTTGTTTCTATCCTGTCCTGCAGCTTCAAGATTCCTGTCCTTTTTCTAATCTCTTCATTTCTAACTCTATCTCTTCTGGTCTTGCCCTCTATACCTCTTAGGAATTTCATCTCCGCGGCTTGTATTCTACTCTCCTCTCTTTTTGTAGTAGTCCACGCTCCAGCTGCATATGTTAGTATGGGTCTGTAGTAGGCTGAATATAATACATTTTTACATTTCTTTGGGACATCTCGGTTCCACAGAATACCCCTTATGCTCTGGTAAAAACTGTTCGCTTGTTGTATTCTCTTTCCAATTTCCTCAGTTATCCTTCCATCTTCTGTGATCACACTTCCCAAGTACTTGAAACTTTTAACCACTTCTAGAATTTTCCCATTCAATTCTATCTTTCCTCTTCCTTCCTCTTGACATTACCATTGTCTTGCTCTTCTCTGTGCTTACTTTCATCCCATATTTCTCTATTTCTTGATTCCATACATCTAGTTGTTTTTGTACTTCCTTTTCATCCTCGCCCCATATCACTATATCATCTGCAAACAGCATGGCCTTTGTTGCCTCTTGTCCCAATCTCTGTTTAACATTCTTGTGAATTTCATCCATGACTATGATGAATAGTAAGGGGGACAATACACTTCCCTGTCGGAGACCTGTTTCCACTTTAAACCATTCTGTTTCTCCTATACTGGTCTTCACGCTACTCACACAATATTTGTACATAGCTTTTAACATTTGGACATCAGCTCCGTTAACTCTCCTTTTCCTTAATACATTCCAAACCACCTGTCGAGGCACACTGTCGTACGCTTTCTCAATATCAATAAATGTCATCACCATGTCTTTTCCAAATTCCCATCTTTTCTCCATCATTTGCCTTAATGCAAAGATTAGGTCAAATGTTGATCTGTCTTTCCTAAAACCATACTGTTCTTCTTCCATCTCTCCTTCTATCTTCCTCCTCAGTCTGCCTTCCAGAACTCTCTCAAAGATCTTAGCTACATGAGCGATAAGAGTGATCCCTCTGTAGTTATTGCATTCCTTTTTGTCACCTTTCTTAAAAATCGGGATAATTAATCCCTTTCCCCATTCTTCTGGAATCTGTTTCTTCTTCCAAATTATTCTAAATAATCTATACAACCACTGTACACCTATTGGTCCCGCTGCTTTTATCATTTCCGCGGACACCTCATCCTCTCCTGCTGCTTTACCGCTCTTCATCTTCTGTATGGCTTCCTCTATTTCTAGCATAGTGATCTCCTTTTCTTGTTCTTCTTCTTCTTCCATTGTTTCTTCTTGTTCTTTTTCATCTTCCAGTTCAATGTATTTAACACTTAGTAGCTTTGAAAAGTATTCTTCCCATCTTTTTAATATATCATCTCTTTGATACAATATCTGTCCTGCTTCAGTTTTTACAAATTTTGTGTTTTCCCTACCTTTTACACTGTTTTTCACCAATCCATATAGAACCTTTTTACTTCCTTGGATATCCTCCTTCAAAGTTTCCGTGAAACCTTCCCAACTTTTCCTTTTTTTTTCTTGTACAATTTTTTGGCATGCCTTCTTTGCTTCTCTATATTTTTGCCATTTCTCTGCATTTTTACTGCCTATCCACTTCCTCCATGCCATTTGTTTTTCTTTAACAGCTTCCTTTACCCTGTTGTTCCACCAAGGAGTCTCCCTTTCCTTTTTCTTCCCTGATAGTCTTCCACAAGTGTTTACTGCACACTTCGTAAAACAATTTCTAAAACATGTCCATTCCTGTTCGACCCTTTTTGTTTCGTCTTTGGGAATTTCCTTTTTCAAGTCTTCTTGGAACTTTTCCATTGCCTCTCTCTCTTTTAGCTTCCACACCTTTATTTTTCTTTCCCTTTTCTCCGCAAGCTTTGTGATTTTCCCAAGCCTTAATTTGGCTATCACCACTTTATGGTCTCCTTCAAAATCTCCTCTTGGCATAGCTGTCACATCTACCAGTTGTCTACGTTTATCCTTTTCCACTAGGATAAGATCGATCATTGTTTTTGTCTTTCTGTCTGCCCATCCATACCTAGTTATTTTTTGGGAGTTCTTTTTCCTAAACCATGCATTTCCAACAATTAATCCATTCCTTCTACAGAAATCTATTAACATTTCTCCTTCTTCATCCTGATTTCCATAGCTAAATGGGCCAATTATCTCTTCTTTTCCCTGCCTATCTGTTCCCACATGTGCATTCATATCCCCCATTATTATAACCTCTTTGTCTTCTATACCCTTTTCCAGTTCTTCTAAGAAATCCTCTAAACATTCATCTACCTTCCCTGTCTGGGGTGCGTAAATCTGTATAAAATCCTTTGTTCCACTCTCAAGTCCTAGTCTAATTTTCATCATTCTGTCATTAATTTGGTCTACTTTCTCAACATACTGCACTAAGTCTTCTCTCAATATTATTGCAACACCATTCATTGCCTTATTTCCTCCACTCCAATATATTCTATATCCCTTCCCTTTCTTGACTTCTTTCTCACCTTTTCCCTTCCATTTCGCTTCACTGACTCCCATCATTGCTATTTCCTTCTTTTCCATATAGTCCACCAATTCTTCTGTCTTGCCATTTAAGCTCATCACGTTTATGAAGGCGATGTTTGTGGTGTCTGGTAGCCTACTTCTCACAGTTCCCCCAGACCCCTGGGAACTGCGCGTCGCCTGCAGGGGACGCCCTAGCACTTTCCGAGGCCTCAATTCACACTCACTCATTTTATAGGCTATTAGTACGATGAGTTCGCCACACTCAAAGGCATTTTATGACCTACTGCCAGGTATTGTTCTAGGCCGATCCACTGGATAACAGACGCCTTTTGTAGCCGCTCCTCTGGAGTACAGACGCTACAGAATTCCCTCTTCCGCCATCGACGCCGTACCGAAGTCCATCCTCTCCGCCGCCGATACCGTTGGGGCTTCGCCCATAACCCTGGGCTTGGGCCCTCCATATTTATGGCCCCTGGAGAGAGGGTGTCACAGCATTTTAAAGCCATTATCAATTAGGATGAAATAATCAGTTACCTTGAATAGAGACTTGTCCACATTCAACGTTAACTGGTGTATTTCAAAAGCACACACACATTTAAATTAATTTGAATAGGTCACCGAACTTAGAAACATAGGTCGACTGTAGGGGTAGAGGCCTAGGGTGTTTCTTTCCACAGGAGTGTATTTTTAGTTAGTTATTCTTACCCTACAAGTCGTAGGAGGGTTTCGTTTTATTCTTCATGATATTTTCTTTGAAAATAAAAGTGTTAGCTAATATGTTTTTAACAAATATCAGTTTCCGTGTTATATTTAATTTCCTTACATCGTGTGGAAATTGAGGACAATGTTGCATTATCTCGATATTACGCCCAGGACGACCCCGAGGTCCATCTCATGCTAGCATTGTTCTCGAGTTTCACATGTGTATGGTGATCCCATCGGTGCCAAGTGGCTTGTCATGGAGTACCGATGGTGAAGAGGCACAGTATTAAGCACTGTATCTCCGATAATCGCAGACATTTAATACTCGTACCAACAGAGTAGTGGCTGAGGAGAGAAGAAAGTGGATGGAAGAGTGGACAAAGATGATGAAGGAGGATGGTGAAGGTACAAAAAAGGTCCTGTATGGGATGGTAAAGAATAAGAGGCGGAAGGATCCTACGGATTATGTTAGAATGGTGAACAAAAGGGGACAAGAGATAGAAAATAGGGAAGAACTGAAGAAAATGTGGAAAGAATATTTTGAAGAACTTCTGAACCCAAATGGAAAAGATGGTGAGGAGGAAGAAATCGGGGAAGAGGAAGATGAACTGCAAACAGAAAAGAACTTAACATGGAAAGAAGTGGAAGATGCAGTGAACAAGATGAAAGGAGGGAAGGCACCGGGTGTGGATGAGTTGAGTGTGGAGATGGTGAGAGCAGCAGGAGAGGTGGGGATACAGTGGCTGTACCGAGTGATGAGGACAGCATGGAAGGAAAGGAAGACCCCAGAGGACTGGAAAAAAGGAATAATTGTCCCGATCTTCAAGAAAGGTAGTAGAACAGATTGCAGAAACTATCGGGGAATAACACTGATGAGTCATTGTGCAAAGATCTTCGAGAAAGTTTTGGAAAAGAGAATTAGGACAAGGATAGAAGGAGGGATGAGGGAAGAACAACATGGCTTCAGAGCAGGAAGGTCCACAGTGGATTTGATTTTTGCTGTAAGGCAGTTACAAGAACAGCACTATGAGTATGGAACAGATCTATTGATGGCCTTCCTGGACATTGAGAAAGCATATGACAGTGTATGCAGAAACAAAGTATGGAAGTCCCTGGAGGATAGAGGAGTAGAGAAATGGACTATAAAGAGGATAAAGGAGATGTACAAGGGAAGCGTGAGCTGTGTGAAAGTGGGAGGAGAGAGATCAGACTGGTTGGAACAGAGAAACGGCCTGAAACAAGGAAGTGCACTGTCACCGTTACTTTTCATTGTGGTGATGGATGACATAATGACCCGAGTGGCACAAGTAATTGGGGAAGGAAAGATGAAAGCAATGGTGTTTGCAGATGATTTGGGGAAACAAGGAGGAGGAGGTACAGGAACTGTTGGACGTGTGGGAAGGAATAATACAAGGATATGGGATGAAATTTAGCATAAATAAGATTGAGATGGTGATCACAACAAGGAAGAAGGAAAGAACCACAACGGGAATAACAATTGGTGGGGAACAGCTGAAGAAAGTGGAGAGTTTCAAGTATCTGGGAAGCCTGATACAAGATAATGGAAGAAACTATAGAGAAATAAATGAGCGGGGGAGGCAGGCAGAAGCATTTCGGAGGAGTGTGAGAAGCATGTTATGGAGCAAGGATGTCCCCCAGAACAGCAAAAAGATCATATATCGGACGTACTATGTCCCTATCCTGACGTATGCCTCGGAGACGTGGGTTATGAAAGGAAGGGACAAGAGCAAAATACAGGCCAGTGAGATGAGGTTCTTGAGAAGCAGTATTGGAGCTACAAAGATGGACAGAATAAGAAATGAGAGGACCAGAGAATTAATGAAGGAGGAACCATTACAGGATGGTATAGAGAAATCTAGACTTAGATGGTATGGACATGTAAAACTAATGGAGGAGAGGAGGATACCCAGGAGAGTACACGAGACGAAGTGGGAAGGAAAGAGACCGAGAGGAAGACCGAGAGACAGGTGGCTGAAGGGGGTGGAAGAAAGCGTGACGAAGAGAGGAGAAGACTGGACAAGGGTGGAGGCTAAGAGATGGTGGGAAGACAGAAGACGTTGGAGAGGCTTGTGTTCCAAACAGACCCGGCCAGTGGCTGGAAACTGTGCAAGATGATGATGATGACCAACATTGTTGTATGAATTCTTTTCTATGAAATAAAATAGTGGTTTTACAGTCAACTGCTTCTTCAAGCTTTATTTACTTATACCCCCCCCCAGGATGCATTTGAGATGTTGTCCTTGCGCACTCACCTTGGACCACCTACAGCATCTCTGTCATCTGTCAACCTGCGGATGGTCTCCTGGTGTCTCTGACACTCTGCTACAAGCGATGCCTCTCTTGCTCGTAGAGCCTCTACCTGCCGTTCCTTTTCCCCAACAACTCTCCGCATAGCTTCATTGAACCACACCTGTCTCTCAGCCTCAGATCTCGACCGGGCTTGCTTTAGCTCCTGTTCCAGATGAGCCTCCCAGTGCTGTTTCTGCTTCTCCAAGGCTTCCTTCACAACAGCCTCACGCTGGGCAGTCATGTCTTCACGCATCTGAAGGATAATGGCCTCGTGATTCACCAGCTCGATCACCCCCAGCCTCTCTATCTTCTCCAAACTACTATCACTAGGGCTCCGGTCCATAGAAGCGCTTGCCATGCGGCGGAACCTGGACCTTAAGCCCGCTATCTCGGTCTTGTAGTCTTCAGTCAGCCGATCCTAAACGTCCTTCAAAGCTCGCTGCTTGTCCTCCTCGGCCATGTCCAGGCGCCGCTGCACTGCTGCCGAGTGTCGCTCAGTTGGCACTCCAGAGAACGGGCGACCTCACGACGCTCTTTCACTTCCTCCTCCAGACGGTGCTCCATGTCGGCACGTAGGCCTGCCAACTCTTCCTCCTTCGTCTCAACACCCAGCTTCAGTTTTTTGATCTCATCATCCTTCGTTTCAGCAGCAACTTTCACGTCCTGCTTCAGAGCCTCCATCTCGAGCTCATGATCGACAGTGAGCCGGTGAATGATTTCCTGCTCATGCTTCTGCAGCACGCTGCGTTCCCGGGAGCGTCTGATTTCCTCGGCTGCTTTCGCCGCCACCCAGTGCCGTTCCAGGACGGTACTTAACTTCAGAAACTTGCTCTGGATCGTCTCTAGTTCCCGCAGCGTAAGGCTCCGCACTGCAGAAAAGTCATCCCGCAGCTGTATAGCGGACTCCATCACAGAATGGCTAGTTTTTGACAAGAACATTCGAAGGCGTTCCACTTCATCCCGAGTATTACCAAGGTTCTCCTGGAGGAGAGCAATCAGAGTTTGCATATCTTCAATCTGTCGCTGCAGCTCGGGGACTTGGCACTTGATACTGTTACTCTCCATGTAGCTCGACGGCATCGACTCGTCTATGTAAAAGTCTGTTGTGGCGAACTCCTGCTGCTGTGGGTGGTGGGGCGGGCCAGGCGAATACACGGAACAAGAGGAGGAGGGGGAGCAGGACGGGATGGCTTTCCTCCCACTGTCACTGATATCATTTTCAAATATGGACGTGAGATATTCCGGTGCACATCTTTGACTTACTTGACTTATTTCCTTTCGCTCCGTGCGGAGCATAGGGCATCCAAGAATGATTTCCATCGGGCTCTGTGTGTTGCCAAGTTCTTCACTTCCATCCAAGTCTTTCCCGCTTTTCTGGCCTCCTCTTCAATGGTGCGTTTCCAGGTGTTCCTTGGTCTTCCCCGTCTCCGAGCCCCTTGAGGATTCCAGTCCAGAGCTCTCCTTTCTACTGCATCATTCTGTTTCCTCAGAGTATGCCCAATCCAGCCCCATTTCCTCCGTTTAATTTGGACTTCTATAGGTTGTTGGTTAGCCCTTTGCCACAGCTCTTCATTTGGGATTATATCTGGCCATCGTATACCCAGAATTCGACGCAGACAACGATTGATGAATACTTGAAGTTGGTGGCTGATAGGATTGGTAACTTTCCATGTTTCACATGCATACAATAGGACAGCTTTCACATTGGTATTAAAAAGTCTGATTTTCGTCTTCCTGGATATGTTACGGTTTCTCCATACTGGATAGAGCTGCACAAAAGCCCCATTTGCCTTTCTTATTCTGCTCTTGACATCCTCCTCAGCCCCTCCACTTCTCGTTACCACGCTTCCCAAGTAAACAAATGTATCCACCTGTTCTACATCTACACCTCCCACAGTGAGACCAGCCTGTACTGTGGAGTTCACTCTCAGCTCCTTTGTCTTCTTTGGGTTTATCTTAAGTCCAACCTTAGCAGCTTCAAGTTCTAAGTTTGCCAGTTTTCCCTCTATGTCTCTAAAGCGCTGTGCTAGCATACAGATGTCATCAGCAAAATCAAGATCCTCCAACCTGTCTCGAAGTCCCCACTGTATCCCTCTCTTCCTTCCTCTCCCCACCTTCCTAAGAGTATTATCAAGAACAATCAGGAACAAAGTGGGAGAAAGTATACATCCTTGTCGTACTCCAGTCTGGATGGCCAATGGCTGGGATAGCTGACCCTCATGCAGGACTTGACATTCATAACCAGAATACATCTCTCATATAATGTTAACTATTTTACTTGGTATACCATATTCCTTTAAGGTCTCCCACATGACCTTCCTATTAATGGAATCAAAGGCCTTCTCAAAATCTATAAATGTGATGTACAGTGCTGCTTGCCATTCGTTACTCTGCTCCACAATAATCCGTAAAGTGTTAATTAAGTCCACACAACTACGGTGTTCCCTAAATCCAGCTTGTTCTTTCCTCAACTTCGACTCGATAGACTTCTTAACGCAATTCAAGATTATCCTGAGAAATACTTTGCTTGGTACGGATAGTAAGGTAATACCTCTCCAGTTGTTATAATTTGTCAAGTCACCCTTCTTTGGGATTTTAACAATCACACTTTTCTTCCATTCTGCAGGCAGCTTCTCTTCCAACCAGATCTTTTCCATGAATGGCTTCAGGATATTAGCTGTGGTGTCCATGTCTATCTTGAGAACATCTGGCGAAATGTTGTCGACACCGGGGGCTTTTCCATTCTTCAGTTGTAGCAAGGCTTCTTTGATTTCAGCACAAGTTGGACTGTGCAAAAGAATATTTGGATCAGAATTATCAGGTTCATCATTCCTCTCTTCGTGGTGTTCATTAATCCCTCGATCAACATTAAAAATTTCGGTGAAGTATTCCCTCCACCGTTCTTGTTGTTCTTCTTGAGTTGTAAGTAAATTTCCCTGTTTGTCTTTTATGGGCCGGTTCTTTCGGAAACTTTTCTTGGACAGCACTTTTGTGATGCGGTACATTTCTTTGCTGTCACCTTTTGATGCAGCATCTTCTGCCTTCTTCGCCATCTCATCGATCCAATTACTCTTATCTCTTTTCACACTCTTTTTGACTTCTTTGTCAACGACCGTGTATTCTGCTTGCACTTTTGCTTTCTGATGTAGAGTCTTACACATGTTCAACCTCTCCTTAATCATTTTCCTATGACTTATTGCCTCCCAAGTTTGTTCTGACATCCAATCCTTCTTGAGAGGATTGCTCTTTCCCAGGACTATTTCACTTGTATCAACGATGATGTTCTTCACATTACTCCAGGAAGATTCAATATCAGTTTCTGCTGTATCAGATTGGAGTACCTGAAAACGATTTCTTAGCTCCAATTTAAATTCATCTCTGATCTTCTCCTCCTTCAACTTCCTCACATCAAATCTCTTGCTCTGTTTTTCAAACCTCTTCTTTGCCACCATGATCTTCATCTTGAACTCAGCCAGCATAAGGTGGTGATCACTGCTAGCATCAGCTCCTCTCTTATTCCGAACATCGGTGAGCGATCTTCTGAATCTCCTACTCGCTGCGATGTGGTCAATTTGGTTCTCAGTGTCATGATCAGGGGAAATCCACGTGATCTTATGACACCTCTTATGAGGAAAGAAAGTACCTCCTTTAACAAGGTCATGGCTAGCACAGAAGTTTGTGAACTTTTCCCCATTTCCATTCCTATCCCCAAGGCCATGTACACCCATCACATGTTCTAGTCCCTCGTTGTTCTCTCCTACCTTAGCATTAAGGTCTCCCATTATTATAATCACATCTCTCTTACTGCTTTTCTTTACTGTCTCATGTAGAAGGGAGTAGAATGCTTCTTCTGATGGTTCCGTGGGTGCATAGCATTGTATAATCGTAACATTGCGAATGCGAGTCTTAAATCGTGCTGATAATATTTGCTCGGAAATGGGTTGCCAACTTGAATGTTCAGTAAGCTAAAGACCAACTCCACCTCTGCGTTCCGCCTTCTGCTCGCTCCTCCCAGAGTATATGAGGGTAAGTCCTTCATAAGTTTTTATCTCGCCAAAATCTGGTCATCTTATCTCACTGAGCCAAGTATATCAAATTTATACGAGATCATTTCTCTGGTCACCTGCCTCAGCCTACTACTCTCACCCAGAGTCCTCACATTCCAGAAACCTATTCGTTTCTTCCTTTTCGTGCCGAAAGTTGTCAACATGAGATCCGTCCGGTTTTCATTGTTTTCAGTTTCTTTAATAAATAATTTCGGAGAGTGCGAGTTATTAGCCCACAGCTTCCTAGTTTTCTGGTAGGGCTGCCACCTTAAGGACTGAAAAAGAGCCCCCGCAGTTTTCCAACCGTACCACTGAATTACAGCTCCGCCTGGAAATAATCTACTGATGACGCTGCTGCCCACCATCATGGTGTAGTCTGTCATTTAGTCTGGTCTCTCACCCTCGACCTTACCGGCATGGGTGACCCTGCCAGGAGCAGAAGCTCCCGCCGGCATTGCTCTCGGGATCACTGAAACACACAAGCCTCCCCACCACGTCAAGGTACCAGACCATGGGGGAGGAGGTACCAGACCATGGGGGAGGCCACATCTTTACTCATACTAAATTTGGTTTTGATTGCTGCAGCCGTTTAGGAGTTGATAGGGGGGGACACACACACAGCCAGACAGACACACATTTTCCCGGATCGATCTCATAAGTCTACTTTTTCCTCATTTTTGCAAAATGTGAAAAGTAGGCTAAAAATGTAAGTACAATCAGTTTGTTATAGAGGGCTGACTGTCTTATCCGTCACTTCTTGAATAATTCCTTGTGAACTGACATCTACTGTAAGTCCTTGCTTCATAGTTGATCTTAGTTTTGTTTACAACAAGTTGTCTGAGAATCCTGGCTCATGCGAGCATCTGGCAACTGGAACTGCAGCAGAACCAATCCTTGTTGGACATCCGGGAGCCAGAAAATTAGCTCCTGAAAACACTTTGTAGGGAATTCTGGTTTTCAAAATGTTCAGCTCTGCGCTGACTTATCTAGAGACAAAAATGACTGCTGAGGGCCCTAATTCTTGACTTGTACTCTTGTTTGGGCCAAGATTCAAATGCATGAATTTCCAGTGGCAAAGGCAAAATTTCTTGTTTGTTAGTTGAATCGATTGTTTAGACCCTCAAGTAAAAGATTCAGAACAGGGCAGTAAGTTAAAAGGTGAAGTTGTTCTTTTTTGGTGTACATTAAAACTATTATCTGAAATGCGAGCATCACTCAAGAAGTTAGGTACTGAATATTGTTAGCTTGTTATGCTGTATATTGCATCAAACTCCTCTTCAGCAATTGGCATTTGACTTCATAAAGATGTAGGGCTGGACTTTGAAGAGAATACGATGTAAGCATGCTGTTTTCCTGGCAAAAGTAATTCGGTTACGTTTGGTTAATTTCTCTTCTATTGTTGTATTTGTGTTAACTAAAGGCCTGGTCCCTCCCATGCACACAGCTAAACACACACCTTAAGGAAAACATGTCAGGTAAATAAACAAAATGAATGGACATGGGGGGGGGGGGGGGGGGGGGGGGGGCAGGAGCTGTAGCACAGTGTGCTCTTTGGATCTCCAGGAAGACAGACTCTTGCACTTCACTGCTCGCTCCTGTACCCTGCATCCTTCCAAAACTGTGATGCATTTTGGGTCATGTTGCAAGGAATGTTACTGGTAAACGTTTGCTCATTTTGGTCATTTATCTAAGCAGTGTCATTTGACTGGCATACTACGAGGGCGAATCAAAAAGTAAGTTACAGAAGGTGGTCGTGACCGTGGCCAATGCGTAGCAAGCTGAAGCTACAGTAACTGCTGGCACGTCCGATAGCAAGGTTAGTGTGTGTGTGTGTGCAGCACACATTGATGGTGTAATCATTGTCCGATAACGCAACACCTGACACGGCCTGCAGCAGCGTATGGCAACATCCTCATGTGTTCGGTAAGATGACAAGAGATGAGGAGGTGAAAGCGCTGGAGTTGGTTCACCGTCTCTGTGGAAAAGTGAACCTACATTGTATTAGGGGCCATAACTCGCAAGTGTAACTGTATTTCTGCTCTTGATTATATGCGTATACACTGTGACACGCGTTAGTAACCAACGTGTGGTAAACGATTGCGTTCCTTAAAAACTGCACTTGTTAAAGAATTTGAAGGGTTTGGGAATCGTGCAACAGGGAGAAAATATGACGGTCCAGAATTGTATGTCAGAGATTGGGGAAGAAAGTAGGACAAATTAATTTTAAGCAACAGCAATAGGTATTCTTTTGTGGATTTTTGGCTAAGTTTCCTCAAGTAGAGGAAAAAGTTGTGATTTATTACCTCCAGGCACCAGTTTGCATATGCTGTGTCAACTGCTTGCTGCATACGTAGATTCTTTGTCACAATTTCACAATGTGTGCCAGAAACATATCAAGATGAAACTTTATTATCCTCTCAAAGATACATGATTCATCTTCAAAACGAGAATCAATATTTATCAGGAACTAGCAGCACTGCCCGGCTTCGCCCGGAGGATTTATTTGTTTTATGGATGGTAATGAATACTACTATAGAACTGGCACATGATACTTAAACTAACAGAAAAAAGAATATTAAATAAGTATAACTTTTTGTGTTGTGGTGGATAAGGATAAGTATAGAATAACGGGTGTAACATTCAGTGTACGGCTATTTACTAACTACAGTACTGATACGTGTAATTTACAAACTAATTGAAAAATTTGATTAGGAAGAGGAGTAAGTGAAATAAAAGACACTGCCAAGGGCCTATATCTCATTGGCTGTTAGAAAAGTAGAGACCAATAGTGTCGTCTTTTGCCGCATAGCGCCGTAGGAAAACGTGCAGAGCACTTTGGCTCTGCCGAGCTCCTGTGGGAGCAATAGTGTAATTTATCGGCACATAGCGCTCAAGGATAAGGATCGGAAAGCACCAACGCTTATTGCAGCTGATAACCTCAATGTTCTGCACCAACACCATCGCACTTATACAGAGGCATCATCATCATCATCATCATTTCCCCTTATCCAGCTCCTGCCGGGTCGGGGTATTTATGGCACTTCTCCACTTTCCTCTTTCCTTCCACCATTCTTCTTACACGATCTTGTCCCAGTCCAGATTTCTTTTTCTCACGCTGTTCTTCACTGAATCAATCCACCTTGTTCTAGGTCTTCCTCTTGGTCTCTTACCCTTGCACTTCGCCTCCAGCATCTGTCTTGGTATTCTATTTTCCTCCATCCTCTTTACATGTCCAAACCACCTTAGTTTATTCTTCTCAATTCTCTCATTTAGTTTTCCCATCCCAACTTCCTTCCTAACATCTTCATTCCTCACTCTGTCTTTCCTTGTCTTTCCTATCATACTTCTTAGGAATTTCATTTCACTGGCTTGGATTCTACTCTCTTGCCTGCTTGTCAGGGTCCAAGTCTCAGCTGCATAAGTTAATATGGGAACATAGTACACTTTATACATTACCTCCTTGCTTTTCCTTGGTACTTCCTTATCCCAAACAAGTTTTCTTACACTTTGATAGAATGCATTGCTCTGCTGTACTCTCCTGCCAATCTCCATGTCCAACCTACCAGTGTGCATCAATTCACTTCCTAGGTATTTGAACGTGTCCACAATTTCCAAACTCTGACTTCCAATTTTCACAGTGCCCTTTCCTTGTCTTTCCCCTCTTGTCATCACCATGGTCTTGCTTTTCTCTATACTGATTTGCAGGCCGTACTTCTGAATATATTCGTTCAGTGCATCTAGTTGTTTTTGGACTTCTTCGGTGTTCCTTCCCCAGACCACAATATTATCTGCAAGTAACAGTAACTTCATTTCTTGATGTCCATATGCTTCCTTTGTTTCCTTTACAATTTCATCCATCACCATTATGAACAAGAGAGGTGACAGCACACTCCCGCCTTAGTCCAGTCTTGTTCCTAAACCAATCTGTCTTTCCAACAGGGGTCAGAACCCTGCTAACACAGTTGTTGTACATTGCTTGCACCATTTCCAACATTTCTCTTCCCAGTCACTTCTTAACCATGGTTTCCCATACCTTCTCTCTGGAGACACTATCATATGCCTTTTCTAGATCTATGAAAGTCATGATCAAATCCTCTCCATATTCCCAGTTCTTTTCCATCACCTGCCTCAAGCTAAAGATTGGGTCCACTGTGGATCTTCCACTCCTGAAGCCATACTGTTCCTCTTGCAACTCTCCTTCCACCTTTCTTCTCATTCTTCTTTCTACTATCCTTTCCAGTATTTTTACTATCTGTGATATGAGGGTGATCCCTCTATAGTTATCACACACTTTCTTGTCCCCCTTCTTAAACACTGGTATTATTAGCCCTTTCTCCCAGTCTTCTGGTACACATTTCCGTTTCCACACACAGAGGCATAATATTGTCTTTTCTCATTTTTCCTTCCACTATCCCTTCCCTGACCCGTCCTGACATGGCCATTGGCTGCATTAATCAAATTATATTATATTCATGATAACTGTTTTAAGGGGCCTAAGAATTCTTTTTGCACTAATTATTCCCAGTGACTGCAACTTATGAGCAGCGCAAGATGTAACTCTGCACCAGAACACGGGTAGGGGTGACGCATTACCAGCCAACAATACACTTATTACACTACTACGGACATGAATGGTTCTAGGGCCTTAAACGTAGTTTTCAAGTTCCTTTTGTCTGTTATTCTAAATGTAGGGAATGGAGAGGGTTGTCCAAAATATCAAAGGTACAGAGTTACCAGCAGAGTTTCAAAGGGTAAATATGTAAAATTAAGTGAAACGGGGTAGATTTGTGCTAAAGTGCCTAAATGCAGGGAATGGAGTGGTCTGTCTGAAATTTAAAGTAGACAGTGTTACTCATTAGGTTTCAAAGGGTAAGTATGTAAAATTTGGTTCAGATTGGTGAAACGGTGTAGATTTGTATACATGACAGACAGACAGACTGACTTTGAGCTTTATATATATAGATGGGCAGTGCCAATCAAAGCCTGGTTTATTTTAAAATGCCTTGAGAAAGCACATAAGAAAGGTTCAAAGGCTGTAGATGTTGTTGGTACTAGTGGACAGAAGAAAGCAAACTTTCCACTGGGGAGGAAGGAGGGTGTGAGGACAGTTGCTGTGTGCATTTAAGGTGCGCTTGAAGATGGAGGATGTGGCGGCTACTCGCATAATATGGAGACCAAAGTTATACGCATATTTGAAGTTAGGAGGGATCCCGTCCCTGAGGGTCTCGTCAGAAAATCCTTAAGAACAGAGCGATAATGACCAGGCGAATCCAACTTTGCTCATGAAGATTACAGTAGGCCTGTTTACGATACTCGTACCATAATTCTTCATTTCTTCACTTATACCAACATCAAATATTACATTTGTCCATTGTTTCAGTTTGAATTCTGGTGGACTTGTTGTATACCAATAATATGACGGCCGCATTTGTTTCTTTTTCTTCTTAAATGGGCTTATAGACTTTAACCTTTTGCACCCCTGTAACTTGGGCTCCGATGTCGAGCCCCTGTGCTGTAGCAGCAATGTAGTGGTCTCCGAGAGAACACCGTTTCCCTATTTACTATAGTTTGCGGGAATTGTAATACATTGGTTATTCTCGAATGTTTGACAGTTTTACTGAGAATATGCTGCACCTTCGCTAACAGTTAGTGCACAGTGAACCAACAACTGACGTATGTTCACTTCCTACTGCAGAGTGGAGCAGGAAGCAGACGCTAAGGGCAATGGACTTCAAAAGGTTACACAAGTATTGTTTAATAAATAAATATATTTCAAGAAAATATTGTCATAAACGTTGTCCCCAATTGTGAGCAAGGGTGTGTGGTACAGGTGCACCGAAAGGTGATGACTGATGAAATCATTGAACAGAACACTTAAGATGTGTTTGGTTCAGTTTAATGGACATTTCATGCAGTGGACTATTAATTTTGTGAATTAAACAGAGCTTTCATATTGTGAGTAAAATATACAATCAGACATGATTTTGGTACACAATACAACTGTGTACAAGTCATAGCACCTAATTGTGAGTTTATACAAGTCTCCAAAAAGCTTTTGCCTGTGGTAAATGGCCTGTTTAGGCATTGGAGAGAAGCTCTGATTTGATTCCCACGGGTTATAGGCATTTCCTCATTAACCTTGAATTTGCTCCCTAATATAGCTAAGGTATTTGTAGTTTGTTAACTCTCTATTCTAGACACGTATGAAGACCACAAATATATCCTGGTTAACTTTACCCTGAGCAAGTCCAAGCTTGTGAGTGGCGTCGCCAATTGGGGCTATGATGTGCCTCTCACTGCCGACAAGATATTGGTGCTAGGAGTTCCCGCACCTGTCAAGGCGGTGTTTGTGAACCAGGCTGCCTACCCCTTCTCCTACAACACCATCAACAGGGTAAGTATGATAGGATGCCTATTCCAAGGATCTATGAGATGCCCTTGACATGGTATTTGTTACTTGAGGAAGCACTCTTCCCCCCAGGGGCTCACACATTGCTATTCCAAGGATCTATGAGGTGCCCTTGACATGGTATTTGTTACTTGAGGAAGCACTCTTCCCCCCAGGGGCTCACACATTGCTATTCCAAGGATCTATGGGACGCCCTTGACATGGTATTTCTTACTTGAGGAAGCACTCTTCCCCCCAGGGGCTCACACATTGCTATTCCAAGGATCTATGGGACACCCTTGACATGGTATTTGTTACTTGAGGAAGCACTCTTCCCCTCAGGGGCTCACACATTGCTATTCCAAGGATCTATGGGATGCCCTTGACATGGTATTTGCTACTTGAGGAAGCACTCTTCCCCCCAGGGGCTCACACATTGCTATTCCAAGGATCTATGGGACACCCTTGACATGGTATTTGTTACTTGAGGAAGCACTCTTCCCCCCAGGGGCTCACACATTGCTATTCCAAGGATCTATGGGACACCCTTGACATGGTATTTGTTACTTGAGGAAGCACTCTTCCCCCCAGGGGCTCACACATTGCTATTCCAAGGATCTATGGGATGCCCTTGACATGGTATTTGTTACTTGAGGAAGCACTCTTCCCCTCAGGGGCTCACACATTGCTATTCCAAGGATCTATGAGGTGCCCTTGACATGGTATTTGCTACTTGAGGAAGTACTCTTCCCCCCAGGGGCTCACACATTGCTATTCCAAGGATCTATGGGACGCCCTTGACATGGTATTTGTTACTTGAGGAAGCACTCTTCCTCTCAGGGACTCACACATTGCTATTCCAAGGATCTATGGGACACCCTTGACATGGTATTTGTTACTTGAGGAAGCACTCTTCCCCTCAGGGGCTCACACATTGCTATTCCAAGGATCTATGAGGTGCCCTTGACATGGTATTTGCTACTTGAGGAAGTACTCTTCCCCCCAGGGGCTCACACATTGCTATTCCAAGGATCTATGGGACGCCCTTGACATGGTATTTGCTACTTGAGGAAGCACTCTTCCCCTCAGGGGCTCACACATTGCTATTCCAAGGATCTATGAGGTGCCCTTGACATGGTATTTGTTACTTGAGGAAGCACTCTTCCTCTCAGGGACTCACACATTGCTATTCCAAGGATCTTTGGGACGCCCTTGACATGGTATTTGCTACTTGAGGAAGCACTCTTCCCCTCAGGGGCTCACACATTGCTATTCCAAGGATCTATGAGGTGCCCTTGACATGGTATTTGTTACTTGAGGAAGCACTCTTCCCCTCAGGGGCTCACACATTGCTATTCCAAGGATCTATGAGGTGCCCTTGACATGGTATTTGTTACTTGAGGAAGCACTCTTCCCCCCAGGGGCTCACACATTGCTATTCCAAGGATCTATGAGGTGCCCTTGACATGGTATTTCTTCCTTGAGGAAGCACTCTTCCCCCCAGGGGCTCACACATTGCTATTCCAAGGATCTATGGGACGCCCTTGACATGGTATTTGTTACTTGAGGAAGCACTCTTCCCCTCAGGGGCTCACACATTGCTATTCCAAGGATCTATGAGGTGCCCTTGACATGGTATTTGTTACTTGAGGAAGCACTCTTCCCCTCAGGGGCTCACACATTGCTATTCCAAGGATCTATGAGGTGCCCTTGACATGGTATTTGTTACTTGAGGAAGCACTCTTCCCCCCAGGGGCTCACACATTGCTATTCCAAGGATCTATGGGACGCCCTTGACATGGTATTTGTTACTTGAGGAAGCACTCTACCCCCCAGGGGAAGCAACCCCTCCTCCACGTGGTGGGAGACGGGCAACGGCATGAAGTAGGGGATTGCCTGTAGGGGTGAAGTACAGTGGGGACTTTGTGTGCCCCGGGACCGCTACGGTAGCTGTGAAGGCTCTATGGGAACCCTGAAAAGTGACGGCTGACGGGGCTGGTGAAGCTACGATAGGCCTAGCAAGCCAGTAGTGGATATCATATTTGCTTTCAAACCAGGAACAGGCCTCGGAAAGGACGGATGCAAACTACGACGACCCGGATATGCTAATGGACTACGAGTTGGGACATTAAGCATACAGACACTGACAGGAAAAGTGGAGGAGATTGTAGATGTGATGGAGAGAAGAAAACTGGATGTACTGGGCTTGGCAGAAACAAGATGGAAAGGCGAAGGTCGCAGAGAACTGAGGAACTGGAGTGGGAACAGTGAAGGAAGGAGCAGCGGAGTACAAGTAGTTGTGAGAGATGGAATGAAGGAAGAGGTAAAGGGAATAAGTGACAGGATCATGAAGATCAGAGTAACTGTAAAGGGAAGAAGCCTGGAGATAGCCCAGGTATATGCCCCTCAAGTTGGATGTACAGCTCAAGAGAAGGAAGACTTTGAGGAGGAGCTACAACAGCAGTTGAATGGGCAGAGCATCATTGTCATGGGAGATTTGAATGCACATGTAGGAAGTGAAAGGCAAGGATATGAAAATGTATTGGGAGCAGAAGGATGGGGTAGCAGGAATGAAGAAGGGAGAAAGTTGCTGGATTTTTGCAAGAGAAACGGTTTAGTGGTAAGCAACTCCTGGTTCCGGAAGAAAGAAAGCCACAAGGTAACGTGGTACAGCAGTGATTTAACAAATAAATCTTTGGTAGATTACATGCTGTACGACTGGGAAATGAAGAGAAGTGTCAGAGATATAAAGGTAATACCATCAGAGGCCTTAGATAGCGACCACAGAATACTTGTAATGAACCTGGGAGTTGTTAAGGATAGCAAGAGGACAGAGTACCGGGAAAGGAGAATCAAAGTATGGAAACTCAAGGAAAAGGAAGTCGAGGAAGAATTCCAGAAGATAATAAGGGAAAGGATGCCAACAGACAATCCTAAAACAGGGGAAGAGGAATGGAAGCAATTCAAAAACACAATGGTGGAAGCTGCAGTGGCAGTATGTGGAAGAACAAGCAACAGAAAGCGGTGTAAAGAGACACCATGGTGGAATGAGAGAGTAAAAGAAGCTGTGGGAAGGAAGCACAAGGCTTTCAGAGTGTGGTTCCAGGAAAGAACTGATCTGGCAAGGGAAGATTATAAGATAAGGAAGAAAGAAGCAAACAAGATTGTCGCAGAGGAGAGGAAGAAGTGGATGGTAAAGTGGACAGAGATGATGGAGGAAGACAGCAGAGGAAATAAGAAAGTACTTTATGGGATGGTCAAAAGTAAGAGAAGAGGTCTGCGAGAGGATGTGGTAATGATGGACAAAAACGGAAATGAGGTACACAACAAAGAGGCACTCAAGACAGTGTGGAAAGAGTACTTTGAGGATTTGCTGAATCCAAATGGTCATAGGGAGGAAGACAATGTATTGGAAGATGGAGAAGATAACACAGGAATGGAAAAGGACCTGACTTGGAGAGAACTGGAAATGGCTATAGACAAGATGAAAGGAGGAAGGGCATCAGGTGTGGATGAAGTGAGTGTTGAAATGGTGAAGGCAGCAGGGGAGGTTGGGAAACAGTGGCTGTACCGTGTGATGAGGGTGATATGGAAGGAGAAAAATACCCCAGAAGATTGGAAGAAAGGATTAATTGTCCCAATATTTAAGAAAGGAAGTAGAAAGGAGTGCAGAAATTACAGGGGAGTCACACTCATACCTCACTGTGCCAAGATATATGAAAAGATATTAGAAAGTAGAATACGAGCCAAAGTGGAGAGAAAATTGAGAGAGGAGCAGTATGGATTCAGACCTGGGAGATCAACAGTGGATCTCATATTTTCAGTGAGACAGCTCCAGGAACACCACTACGAATTTGGAGAGGATCTGCTGATGGCCTTCCTGGACATCGAAAAGGCCTATGATAGTGTGTGTAGGGAGAAGGTTTGGAAAGCAATGCAAAACATGGGAGTGGAAAAAGGGACTGTAGGCAGAGTGAAGGAGATGTATTGTGGAAGTGTGAGTTGTGTGAAAGTTGGAGGAGGAAGAACAGACTGGTTCAGACAAATGAGTGGCCTGAAACAGGGTAGTGCGCTGTCACCCCTTCTCTTTATTGTGGTTATGGACGAGATAATGACACGGATAGCAGGAAAGATAGGAGAAGATAAGATGAAAGCAATGGTGTTTGCAGATGATCTCATGGTCTGGGGAAACAAGGAGGAGGAAATTCAGGAGCAACTGAAGGCTTGGGAAGAAACAGTGGGAGAATACGGATGGAAGTTCAACATCAGTAAATGTGAGATCCTGTTAACGACCAGGAAAAAGGACAGACCAATGAGTGGGATAACACTTGGAGGTGGACAGCTGAAGAAGGTGGAAAGTCTCAAGTACTTGGGAAGTATAGTGGAGGAAAATGGGAGAAATGACAAAGAGATTACGGAACGTGGCAGACAGGCAGAAGCATTTCTGAGAAGCATTAGGAGCTTAGTGTGGAATAAAGATGTCCCACAAAAAAGCAAGGAAGTGTTATACAGAAGCTACTATATCCCAATACTGACCTATGCTTCAGAAACGTGGACAATGAAGAAAAGAGACATAAGCAGAATACAGGCAGGTGAAATGAAGTTCCTGCGAAGTAGGATCGGAGTAACAAGAAGAGACAGGGTGAGGAATGAAAAGGTCAGGGAAATGGTGAAAGAGGAGCCCTTGCAAGGTAGGATTGAGACATCAAGACTGAGGTGGTATGGACACTTAAAGAGAATGGAAGAGAAGAAGATTCCCAAGAGGATACATGAGATGCAGATCCAGAAGAAACGACCAAGGGGAAGACCAAGAGATAGATGGCTGAAAGGAGTGGAGGAATGTGTCAAGAAGAGAGGCGAGGACTGGACCAGAGTGACAGCGGAGAGGTGGTGGGAAGAAAGAACTAAGTGGCGAGGCTTATGTTCCAAACAGACCCAGCCTGGGGCTGGAAACTGTACAAGATGATGATGATGATGACTTGAGGAAGCACTCTTCCCCTCAGGGACTCACACATTGCTATTCCAAGGATCCATGAGGTGCCCTTGACATGGTATTTGTTACTTGAGGAAGTACTCTTCCCCTCAGGGACTCACACATTGCTATTCCAAGGATCTATGAGGTGCCCTTGACATGGTATTTGCTACTTGAGGAAGCACTCTTCCCCTCAGGGGCTCACACATTGCTATTCCAAGGATCTATGAGGTGCCCTTGACATGGTATTTGTTACTTGAGGAAGCACTCTTCCCCCCAGGGGCTCACACATTGCTATTCCAAGGATCTATGAGGTGCCCTTGACATGGTATTTGTTACTTGAGGAAGCACTCATCCCCCCAGGGGCTCACACATTGCTATTCCAAGGATCTATGGGACGCCCTTGACATGGTATTTGTTACTTGAGGAAGCACTCTTCCCTCAGGGACTCACACATTGCTATTCCAAGGATCTACGAGGTGCCCTTGACGTGGTATTTGTTACTTGAGGAAGCACTCTTCCCCCCAGGGGCTCACACATTTCTATTCCAAGGATCTATGGGACGCCCTTGACATGGTATTTGTTACTTGAGGAAGCACTCTTCCCCTCAGGGGCTCACACATTGCTATTCCAAGGATCTATGGGACGCCCTTGACATGGTATTTGTTACTTGAGGAAGCACTCTTCCCCTCAGGGACTCACACATTGCTATTCCAAGGATCTATGGGGCGCCCTTGACATGGTATTTGTTACTTGAGGAAGCACTCTTCCCCTCAGGGGCTCACACATTGCTATTCCAAGGATCTATGAGGTGCCCTTGACATGGTATTTGTTACTTGAGGAAGCACTCTTCCCCTCAGGGGCTCACACATTGCTATTCCAAGGATCTATGAGGAGCCCTTGACATGGTATTTGTTACTTGAGGAAGCACTCTTCCCCCCAGGGGCTCACACATTGCTATTCCAAGGATCTATGAGGTGCCCTTGACATGGTATTTGTTACTTGAGGAAGCACTCTTCCCCTCAGGGGCTCACACATTGCTATTCCAAGGATCTATGGGACACCCTTGACATGGTATTTGTTACTTGAGGAAGCACTCTTCCCTTCAGGGGCTCACACATTGCTATTCCAAGGATCTATGAGGTGCCCTTGACATGGTATTTGTTACTTGAGGAAGCACTCTTCCCCCCAGGGGCTCACACATTGCTATTCCAAGGATCTATGAGGTGCCCTTGACATGGTATTTGTTACTTGAGGAAGCACTCTTCCCTTCAGGGACTCACACATTGCTATTCCAAGGATCTATGAGGTGCCCTTGACATGGTATTTGTTACTTGAGGAAGCACTCTTCCCCTCAGGGGCTCACACATTGCTATTCCAAGGATCTATGAGGTACCCTTGACATGGTATTTGTTACTTGAGGAAGCACTCTTCCCCCCAGGGGCTCACACATTGCTATTCCAAGGATCTATGAGGTGCCCTTGACATGGTATTTGCTACTTGAGGAAGCACTCTTCCCCCCAGGGGCTCACACATTGCTATTCCAGGGATCTATGAGGAGCCCTTGACATGGTATTTGTTACTTGAGGAAGCACTCTTCCCCTCAGGGGCTCACACATTGCTATTCCAAGGATCTATGGGACACCCTTGTCATGGTATTTGTTACTTGAGGAAGCACTCTTCCCCTCAGGGACTCACACATTGCTATTCCAAGGATCTATGGGACACCCTTGTCATGGTATTTGTTACTTGAGGAAGCACTCTTCCCCTCAGGGGCTCACACATTGCTATTCCAAGGATCTATGGGACACCCTTGTCATGGTATTTGCTACTTGAGGAAGCACTCTTCCCCTCAGGGGCTCACACATTGCTATTCCAAGGATCTATGGGACACCCTTGTCATGGTATTTGCTACTTGAGGAAGCACTCTTCCCCTCAGGGACTCACACATTGCTATTCCAAGGATCTATGGGACACCCTTGTCATGGTATTTGCTACTTGAGGAAGCACTCTTCCCCTCAGGGGCTCACACATTGCTATTCCAAGGATCTATGAGGTGCCCTTGACATGGTATTTGTTACTTGAGGAAGCACTCTTCCCCTCAGGGGCTCACACATTGCTATTCCAAGGATCTATGAGGAGCCCTTGACATGGTATTTGTTACTTGAGGAAGCACTCTTCCCCCCAGGGGCTCACACATTGCTATTCCAAGGATCTATGAGGTGCCCTTGACATGGTATTTGTTACTTGAGGAAGCACTCTTCCCCTCAGGGACTCACACATTGCTATTCCAAGGCTCTATGGGACGCCCTTGACATGGTATTTGCTACTTGAGGAAGCACTCTTCCCCTCAGGGGCTCACACATTGCTATTCCAAGGATCTATGAGGTGCCCTTGACATAGTATTTGTTACTTGAGGAAGCACTCTTCCCCCCAGGGACTCACACATTGCTATTCCAAGGATCTATGAGGTGCCCTTGACATGGTATTTGTTACTTGAGGAAGCACTCTTCCCCTCAGGGGCTCACACATTGCTATTCCAAGGATCTATGGGACGCCCTTGACATGGTATTTGCTACTTGAGGAAGCACTCTTCCCCTCAGGGGCTCACACATTGCTATTCCAAGGATCTATGGGACGCCCTTGACATGGTATTTGTTACTTGAGGAAGCACTCTTCCCCTCAGGGGCTCACACATTGCTATTCCAAGGATCTATGGGACGCCCTTGACATGGTATTTGTTACTTGAGGAAGCACTCTTCCCCTCAGGGGCTCACACATTGCTATTCCAAGGATCTATGGGACGCCCTTGACATGGTATTTGTTACTTGAGGAAGCACTCTTCCCCTCAGGGGCTCACACATTGCTATTCCAAGGATCTATGAGGTGCCCTTGACATGGTATTTGTTACTTGAGGAAGCACTCTTCCCCTCAGGGGCTCACACATTGCTATTCCAAGGATCTATGGGACACCCTTGTCATGGTATTTGTTACTTGAGGAAGCACTCTTCCCCTCAGGGGCTCACACATTGCTATTCCAAGGATCTATGGGACACCCTTGACATGGTATTTGCTACTTGAGGAAGCACTCTTCCCCTCAGGGGCTCACACATTGCCATTCCAAGGATCTATGGGACGCCCTTGACATGGTATTTGTTACTTGAGGAAGCACTCTTCCCCTCAGGGGCTCACACATTGTTATTCCAAGGATCTATGAGGTGCCCTTGTCATGGTATTTGTTACTTGAGGAAGCACTCTTCCCCTCAGGGGCTCACACATTGCTATTCCAGGGATCTATGGGACACCCTTGACATGGTATTTGTTACTTGAGGAAGCACTCTTCCCCTCAGGGGCTCACACATTGCTATTCCAGGGATCTATGGGACACCCTTGTCATGGTATTTGTTACTTGAGGAAGCACTCTTCCCCTCAGGGGCTCACACATTGCTATTCCAAGGATCTATGGGACGCCCTTGACATGGTATTTGTTACTTGAGGAAGCACTCTTCCCCTCAGGGGCTCACACATTGTTATTCCAAGGATCTATGAGGTGCCCTTGACATGGTATTTGTTACTTGAGGAAGCACTCTTCCCCTCAGGGGCTCACACATTGCTATTCCAAGGATCTATGAGGTGCCCTTGACATGGTATTTGTTACTTGAGGAAGCACTCTTCCCCTCAGGGGCTCACACATTGCTATTCCAAGGATCTATGAGGTGCCCTTGACATGGTATTTGTTACTTGAGGAAGCACTCTTCCCCCCAGGGGCTCACACATTGCTATTCCAAGGATCTATGGGACACCCTTGTCATGGTATTTGTTACTTGAGGAAGCACTCTTCCCCTCAGGGGCTCACACATTGCTATTCCAAGGATCTATGGGACGCCCTTGACATGGTATTTGTTACTTGAGGAAGCACTCTTCCCCTCAGGGACTCACACATTGCTATTCCAAGGATCTATGGGACGCCCTTGACATGGTATTTGTTACTTGAGGAAGCACTCTTCCCCTCAGGGACTCACACATTGCTATTCCAAGGATCTATGGGACGCCCTTGACATGGTATTTGCTACTTGAGGAAGCACTCTTCCCCTCAGGGGCTCTCACATTGCTATTCCAAGGATCTATGAGGTGCCCTTGACATGGTATTTGTTACTTGAGGAAGCACTCTTCCCCTCAGGGGCTCACACATTGCTATTCCAAGGATCTATGGGACGCCCTTGACATGGTATTTGCTACTTGAGGAAGCACTCTTCCCCTCAGGGGCTCACACATTGCTATTCCAAGGATCTATGGGACGCCCTTGACATGGTATTTGCTACTTGAGGAAGCACTCTTCCCCTCAGGGGCTCACACAGTGCTATTCCAAGGATCTATGAGGTGCCCTTGACATGGTATTTGTTACTTGAGGAAGCACTCTTCCCTTCAGGGGCTCTCACATTGCTATTCCAAGGATCTATGAGGTGCCCTTGACATGGTATTTGCTACTTGAGGAAGCACTCTTCCCCTCAGGGGCTCACACAGTGCTATTCCAAGGATCTATGAGGTGCCCTTGACATGGTATTTGTTACTTGAGGAAGCACTCTTCCCCTCAGGGACTCACACATTGCTATTCCAAGGATCTATGGGACGCCCTTGACATGGTATTTGTTACTTGAGGAAGCACTCTTCCCCTCAGGGACTCACACATTGCTATTCCAAGGATCTATGGGACGCCCTTGACATGGTATTTGCTACTTGAGGAAGCACTCTTCCCCTCAGGGGCTCTCACATTGCTATTCCAAGGATCTATGAGGTGCCCTTGACATGGTATTTGCTACTTGAGGAAGCACTCTTCCCCTCAGGGGCTCACACTTTGCTATTCCAAGGATCTATGGGATGCCCTTGACATGGTATTTGCTACTTGAGGAAGCACTCTTCCCCTCAGGGACTCACACATTGCTATTCCAAGGATCTATGGGACGCCCTTGACATGGTATTTGTTACTTGAGGAAGCACTCTTCCCCTCAGGGACTCACACATTGCTATTCCAAGGATCTATGAGGTGCCCTTGACATGGTATTTGCTACTTGAGGAAGCACTCTTCCCCTCAGGGACTCACACATTGCTATTCCAAGGATCTATGGGACGCCCTTGACATGGTATTTGCTACTTGAGGAAGCACTCTTCCCCTCAGGGGCTCTCACATTGCTATTCCAAGGATCTATGGGACACCCTTGACATGGTATTTGCTACTTGAGGAAGCACTCTTCCCCTCAGGGGCTCTCACATTGCTATTCCAAGGATCTATGAGGTGCCCTTGACATGGTATTTGCTACTTGAGGAAGCACTCTTCCCCTCAGGGACTCACACATTGCTATTCCAAGGCTCTATGGGACGCCCTTGACATGGTATTTGCTACTTGAGGAAGCACTCTTCCCCTCAGGGACTCACACATTGCTATTCCAAGGATCTATGGGACACCCTTGACATGGTATTTGTTACTTGAGGAAGCACTCTTCCCCCCAGGGGCTCACACATTGCTATTCCAAGGATCTATGGGACGCCCTTGACATGGTATTTGTTACTTGAGGAAGCACTCTTCCCCCCAGGGGCTCACACATTGCTATTCCAAGGATCTATGGGACGCCCTTGACATGGTATTTGTTACTTGAGGAAGCACTCTTCCCCTCAGGGGCTCACACATTGCTATTCCAAGGATCTATGGGACGCCCTTGACATGGTATTTGTTACTTGAGGAAGCACTCTTCCCTTCAGGGGCTCTCACATTGCTATTCCAAGGATCTATGAGGTGCCCTTGACATGGTATTTGCTACTTGAGGAAGCACTCTTCCCCTCAGGGGCTCACACAGTGCTATTCCAAGGAACTATGAGGTGCCCTTGACATGGTATTTGTTACTTGAGGAAGCACTCTTCCCCCCAGGGGCTCACACATTGCTATTCCAAGGATCTATGGGGCGCCCTTGACATGGTATTTGTTACTTGAGGAAGCACTCTTCCCCCCAGGGGCTCACACATTGCTATTCCAAGGATCTATGGGACGCCCTTGACATGGTATTTGTTACTTGAGGAAGCACTCTTCCCCCCAGGGACTCACACATTGCTATTCCAAGGATCTATGAGGTGCCCTTGACATGGTATTTCTTCCTTGAGGAAGCACTCTTCCCCCCAGGGGCTCACACATTGCTATTCCAAGGATCTATGGGACGCCCTTGACATGGTATTTGTTACTTGAGGAAGCACTCTACCCCCCAGGGGAAGCAACCCCTCCTCCACGTGGTGGGAGACGGGCAACGGCATGAAGTAGGGGATTGCCTGTAGGGGTGAAGTACAGTGGGGACTTTGTGTGCCCCGGGACCGCTACGGTAGCTGTGAAGGCTCTATGGGAACCCTGAAAAGTGACGGCTGACGGGGCTGGTGAAGCTACGATAGGCCTAGCAAGCCAGTAGTGGATATCATATTTGCTTTCAAACCAGGAACAGGCCTCGGAAAGGACGGATGCAAACTACGACGACCCGGATATGCTAATGGACTACGAGTTGGGACATTAAGCATACAGACACTGACAGGAAAAGTGGAGGAGATTGTAGATGTGATGGAGAGAAGAAAACTGGATGTACTGGGCTTGGCAGAAACAAGATGGAAAGGAGAAGGTCGCAGAGAACTGAGGAACTGGAGTGGGAACAGTGAAGGAAGGAGCAGCGGAGTACAAGTAGTTGTGAGAGATGGAATGAAGGAAGAGGTAAAGGGAATAAGTGACAGGATCATGAAGATCAGAGTAACTGTAAAGGGAAGAAGCCTGGAGATAGCCCAGGTATATGCCCCTCAAGTTGGATGTACAGCTCAAGAGAAGGAAGACTTTGAGGAGGAGCTACAACAGCAGTTGAATGGGCAGAGCATCATTGTCATGGGAGATTTGAATGCACATGTAGGAAGTGAAAGGCAAGGATATGAAAATGTATTGGGAGCAGAAGGATGGGGTAGCAGGAATGAAGAAGGGAGAAAGTTGCTGGATTTTTGCAAGAGAAACGGTTTAGTGGTAGGCAACTCCTGGTTCCGGAAGAAAGAAAGCCACAAGGTAACGTGGTACAGCAGTGATTTAACAAAGAAATCTTTGGTAGATTACATGCTGTACGACTGGGAAATGAAGAGAAGTGTCAGAGATATAAAGGTAATACCATCAGAGGCCTTAGATAGCGACCACAGAATACTTGTAATGAACCTGGGAGTTGTTAAGGATAGCAAGAGGACAGAGTACCGGGAAAGGAGAATCAAAGTATGGAAACTCAAGGAAAAGGAAGTCGAGGAAGAATTCCAGAAGATAATAAGGGAAAGGATGCCAACAGACAATCCTAAAACAGGGGAAGAGGAATGGAAGCAATTCAAAAACACAATGGTGGAAGCTGCAGTGGCAGTATGTGGAAGAACAAGCAACAGAAAGCGGTGTAAAGAGACACCATGGTGGAATGAGAGAGTAAAAGAAGCTGTGGGAAGGAAGCACAAGGCTTTCAGAGTGTGGTTCCAGGAAAGAACTGATCTGGCAAGGGAAGATTATAAGATAAGGAAGAAAGAAGCAAACAAGATTGTCGCAGAGGAGAGGAAGAAGTGGATGGTAAAGTGGACAGAGATGATGGAGGAAGACAGCAGAGGAAATAAGAAAGTACTTTATGGGATGGTCAAAAGTAAGAGAAGAGGTCTGCGAGAGGATGTGGTAATGATGGACAAAAACGGAAATGAGGTACACAACAAAGAGGCACTCAAGACAGTGTGGAAAGAGTACTTTGAGGATTTGCTGAATCCAAATGGTCATAGGGAGGAAGACAATGTATTGGAAGATGGAGAAGATAACACAGGAATGGAAAAGGACCTGACTTGGAGAGAACTGGAAATGGCTATAGACAAGATGAAAGGAGGAAGGGCATCAGGTGTGGATGAAGTGAGTGTTGAAATGGTGAAGGCAGCAGGGGAGGTTGGGAAACAGTGGCTGTACCGTGTGATGAGGGTGATATGGAAGGAGAAAAATACCCCAGAAGATTGGAAGAAAGGATTAATTGTCCCAATATTTAAGAAAGGAAGTAGAAAGGAGTGCAGAAATTACAGGGGAGTCACACTCATACCTCACTGTGCCAAGATATATGAAAAGATATTAGAAAGTAGAATACGAGCCAAAGTGGAGAGAAAATTGAGAGAGGAGCAGTATGGATTCAGACCTGGGAGATCAACAGTGGATCTCATATTTTCAGTGAGACAGCTCCAGGAACACCACTACGAATTTGGAGAGGATCTGCTGATGGCCTTCCTGGACATCGAAAAGGCCTATGATAGTGTGTGTAGGGAGAAGGTTTGGAAAGCAATGCAAAACATGGGAGTGGAAAAAGAGACTGTAGGCAGAGTGAAGGAGATGTATTGTGGAAGTGTGAGTTGTGTGAAAGTTGGAGGAGGAAGAACAGACTGGTTCAGACAAATGAGTGGCCTGAAACAGGGCAGTGCACTGTCACCCCTTCTCTTTATTGTGGTTATGGACGAGATAATGACACGGATAGCAGGAAAGATAGGAGAAGATAAGATGAAAGCAATGGTGTTTGCAGATGATCTCATGGTCTGGGGAAACAAGGAGGAGGAAATTCAGGAGCAACTGAAGGCTTGGGAAGAAACAGTGGGAGAATACGGATGGAAGTTCAACATCAGTAAATGTGAGATCCTGTTAACGACCAGGAAAAAGGACAGACCAATGAGTGGGATAACACTTGGAGGTGGACAGCTGAAGAAGGTGGAAAGTCTCAAGTACTTGGGAAGTATAGTGGAGGAAAATGGGAGAAATGACAAAGAGATTACGGAACGTGGCAGACAGGCAGAAGCATTTCTGAGAAGCATTAGGAGCTTAGTGTGGAATAAAGATGTCCCACAAAAAAGCAAGGAAGTGTTATACAGAAGCTACTATATCCCAATACTGACCTATGCTTCAGAAACGTGGACAATGAAGAAAAGAGACATAAGCAGAATACAGGCAGGTGAAATGAAGTTCCTGCGAAGTAGGATCGGAGTAACAAGAAGAGACAGGGTGAGGAATGAAAAGGTCAGGGAAATGGTGAAAGAGGAGCCCTTGCAAGGTAGGATTGAGACATCAAGACTGAGGTGGTATGGACACTTAAAGAGAATGGAAGAGAAGAAGATTCCCAAGAGGATACATGAGATGCAGATCCAGAAGAAACGACCAAGGGGAAGACCAAGAGATAGATGGCTGAAAGGAGTGGAGGAATGTGTCAAGAAGAGAGGCGAGGACTGGACCAGAGTGACAGCGGAGAGGTGGTGGGAAGAAAGAACTAAGTGGCGAGGCTTATGTTCCAAAAGGACCCAGCCTGGGGCTGGAAACTGTACAAGATGATGATGATGATGACTTGAGGAAGCACTCTTCCCCTCAGGGACTCACACATTGCTATTCCAAGGATCTATGAGGTGCCCTTGACATGGTATTTGTTACTTGAGGAAGTACTCTTCCCCTCAGGGACTCACACATTGCTATTCCAAGGCTCTATGGGACGCCCTTGACATGGTATTTGTTACTTGAGGAAGCACTCTTCCCCCCAGGGGCTCACACATTGCTATTCCAAGGATCTATGAGGTGCCCTTGACATGGTATTTGTTACTTGAGGAAGCACTCATCCCCCCAGGGGCTCACACATTGCTATTCCAAGGATCTGTGAGGTGCCCTTGACATGGTATTTGTTACTTGAGGAAGCACTCTTCCCCCCAGGGGCTCACACATTGCTATTCCAAGGATCTATGAGGTGCCCTTGACATGGTATTTGTTACTTGAGGAAGCACTCTTCCCCTCAGGGGCTCACACATTGCTATTCCAAGGATCTATGAGGTGCCCTTGACATGGTATTTGTTACTTGAGGAAGCACTCTTCCCCCCAGGGGCTCACACATTTCTATTCCAAGGATCTATGGGACGCCCTTGACATGGTATTTGTTACTTGAGGAAGCACTCTTCCCCTCAGGGGCTCACACATTGCTATTCCAAGGATCTATGAGGTGCCCTTGACATGGTATTTGTTACTTGAGGAAGCACTCTTCCCCTCAGGGGCTCACACATTGCTATTCCAAGGATCTATGAGGTGCCCTTGACATGGTATTTGTTACTTGAGGAAGCACTCTTCCCCCCAGGGACTCACACATTGCTATTCCAAGGATCTATGGGACGCCCTTGACATGGTATTTGTTACTTGAGGAAGCACTCTTCCCCTCAGGGGCTCACACATTGCTATTCCAAGGATCTATGGGATGCCCTAGACATGGTATTTGCTACTTGAGGAAGCACTCTTCCCCCCAGGGACTCACACATTGCTATTCCAAGGATCTATGGGACGCCCTTGACATGGTATTTGTTAATTGAGGAAGCACTCTTCCCCTCAGGTGCTCACACATTGCTATTCCAAGGATCTATGGGAAGCCCTTGACATGGTATTTGTTTCTTGAGGAAGCACTCTTCCCCCCAGGGGCTCACACATTGCTATTCCAAGGATCTATGGGACGCCATTGACATGGTATTTGTTACTTGAGGAAGCACTCTTCCCCTCAGGGGCTCACACATTGCTATTCCAAGGATCTATGAGGTGCCCTTGACATGGTATTTGCTACTTGAGGAAGCACTCTTCCCCTCAGGGGCTCACACATTGCTATTCCAAGGATCTATGGGACGCCCTTGACATGGTATTTGTTACTTGAGGAAGCACTCTTCTCCCCAGGGGCTCACACATTGCTATTCCAAGGATCTATGAGGTGCCCTTGACATGGTATTTGTTACTTGAGGAAGCACTCTTCCCCTCAGGGGCTCACACATTGCTATTCCAAGGATCTACGGGACGCCCTTGACATGGTATTTGTTACTTGAGGAGGCACTCTTCCCCTCAGGGGCTCACACATTGCTATTCCAAGGATCTATGAGGTGCCCTTGACATGGTATTTGCTACGTTTGAAGCACTCTTCCCCTCAGGGGCTCACACATTGCTATTCCAAGGATCTATGAGGTGCCCTTGACATGGTATTTGTTACTTGAGGAAGCACTCTTCCCCCCAGGGGCTCACACATTGCTATTCCAAGGATCTATGGGACGCCCTTGACATGGTATTTGTTACTTGAGGAAGCACTCTTCCCCTCAGGGGCTCACACATTGCTATTCCAAGGATCTATGGGACACCCTTGACATGGTATTTGTTACTTGAGGAAGCACTCTTCCCCCCAGGGGCTCACACATTGCTATTCCAAGGATCTATGGGACGCCCTTGACATGGTATTTGTTACTTGAGGAAGCACTTTTCCCCCCAGGGACTCACACATTGCTATTCCAAGGATCTATGGGATGCCCTTGACATGGTATTTGTTACTTGAGGAAGCACTCTTCCCCCCAGGGGCTCACACATTGCTATTCCAAGGATCTATGGGACGCCCTTGACATGGTATTTGTTACTTGAGGAAGCACTTTTCCCCCCAGGGACTCACACATTGCTATTCCAAGGATCTATGGGACGCCCTTGACATGGTATTTGCTACTTGAGGAAGCACTCTTCCCCTCAGGGGCTCACACATTGCTATTCCAAGGATCTATGGGACGCCCTTGACATGGTATTTGTTACTTGAGGAAGCACTCTTCCCCTCAGGGGCTCACACATTGCTATTCCAAGGATCTATGAGGTGCCCTTGACATGGTATTTGCTACTTGAGGAAGCACTCTTCCCCTCAGTGACTCACACATTGCTATTCCAAGGATCTATGGGATGCCCTTGACATGGTATTTGTTACTTGAGGAAGCACTCTTCCCCCCAGGGACTCACACATTGCTATTCCAAGGATCTATGGGACGCCCTTGACATGGTATTTGTTACTTGAGGAAGCACTCTTCCCCTCAGGGGCTCACACATTGCTATTCCAAGGATCTATGAGGTGCCCTTGACATGGTATTTCTTCCTTGAGGAAGCACTCTTCCCCCCAGGGGCTCACACAGTGCTAGTCCAAGGATCTATGGGACGCCCTTGACATGGTATTTGTTACTTGAGGAAGCACTCTTCCCCTCAGGGGCTCACACATTGCTATTCCAAGGATCTATGAGGTGCCCTTGACATGGTATTTGTTACTTGAGGAAGCACTCTTCCCCCCAGGGGCTCACACATTGCTATTCCAAGGATCTATGGGACGCCCTTGACATGGTATTTGTTACTTGAGGAAGCACTCTTCCCCCCAGGGGCTCACACATTGCTATTCCAAGGATCTATGGGACGCCCTTGACATGGTATTTGTTACTTGAGGAAGCACTCTTCCCCTCAGGGGCTCACACATTGCTATTCCAAGGATCTATGGGACGCCCTTGACATGGTATTTGCTACTTGAGGAAGCACTCTTCCCCTCAGGGGCTCACACATTGCTATTCCAAGGATCTATGGGACGCCCTTGGCATGGTATTTGTTACTTGAGGAAGCACTCTTCCCCCCAGGGGCTCACACATTGCTATTCCAAGGATCTATGAGGTGCCCTTGGCATGGTATTTGTTACTTGAGGAAGCACTTTTCCCCCCAGGGACTCACACATTGCTATTCCAAGGATCTATGGGACGCCCTTGACATGGTATTTGTTACTTGAGGAAGCACTCTTCCCCTCAGGGGCTCACACATTGCTATTCCAAGGATCTATGAGGTGCCCTTGACATGGTATTTGTTACTTGAGGAAGCACTCTTCCCCTCAGGGGCTCACACATTGCTATTCCAAGGATCTATGGGACACCCTTGACATGGTATTTGTTACTTGAGGAAGCACTCTTCCCCTCAGGGGCTCACACATTGCTATTCCAAGGATCTATGGGACACCCTTGACATGGTATTTGTTACTTGAGGAAGCACTCTTCCCCTCAGGGGCTCACACATTGCTATTCCAAGGATCTATGAGGTGCCCTTGACATGGTATTTGTTACTTGAGGAAGCACTCTTCCCCCCAGGGGCTAACACATTGCTATTCCAAGGATCTATGGGACGCCCTTGACATGGTATTTGCTACTTGAGGAAGCACTCTTCCCCCCAGGGACTCACACATTTCTATTCCAAGGATCTATGAGGTGCCCTTGACATGGTATTTGTTACTTGAGGAAGCACTCTTCCCCCCAGGGGCTCACACATTGCTAATCCAAGGATCTATGAGGTGCCCTTGACATGGTATTTGTTACTTGAGGAAGCACTCTTCCCCCCAGGGGCTCACTCATTGCTATTCCAAGGATCTATGGGACGCCCTTGACATGGTATTTGTTACTTGGGGAAGCACTCTTCCCCCCAGGGGCTCACACATTGCTATTCCAAGGATCTATGAGGTGCCCTTGACATGGTATTTGTTACTTGAGGAAGCACTCTTCCCCTCAGGGGCTCACACATTGCTATTCCAAGGATCTATGAGGTGCCCTTGACATGGTATTTGTTACTTGAGGAAGCACTCTTCCCCCCAGGGGCTCACACATTGCTATTCCAAGGATCTATGAGGTGCCCTTGACATGGTATTTATTACTTGAGGAAGCACTCTTCTCCCCAGGGGTTCACACATTGCTATTCCAAGGATCTATGAGGTGCCCTTGACATGGTATTTGTTACTTGAGGAAGCACTCTTCCTCTCAGGGGTTCACACATTGCTATTCCAAGGATCTATGAGGTGCCCTTGACATGGTATTTGTTACTTGAGGAAGCACTCTTCCCCTCAGGGACTCGCACATTGCTATTCCAAGGATATATGAGGTGCCCTTGACATGGTATTTGCTACTTGAGGAAGCACTCTTCCACTCAGGGGCTCACACATTGCTATTCCAAGGATCTATGAGGTGCCCTTGACATGGTATTTGTTACTTGAGGAAGCACTCTTCCCCTCAGGGACTCACACATTGCTATTCCAAGGATCTATGAGGTGCCCTTGACATGGTATTTGTTACTTGAGGAAGCACTCTTCCCCTCAGGGGCTCACACATTGTTATTCCAAGGATCTATGGGGTGCCCTTGACATGGTATTTGTTACTTGAGGAAGCACTCTTCCCCCCAGGGACTCACACATTGCTATTCCAAGGATCTATGAGGTGCCCTTGACATGGTATTTGCTACTTGAGGAAGCACTCTTCCCCCCAGGGACTCACACATTGCTATTCCAAGGATCTATGGGATGCCCTTGACATGGTATTTGTTACTGGAGGAAGCACTCTTCCCCTCAGGGGCTCACACATTGCTATTCCAAGGATCTATGGGATGCCCTAGACATGGTATTTGCTACTTGAGGAAGCACTCTTCCCCCCAGGGACTCACACATTGCTATTCCAAGGATCTATGGGATGCCCTAGACATGGTATTTGCTACTTGAGGAAGCACTCTTCTCCCCAGGGGCTCACACATTGCTATTCCAAGGATCTATGGGATGCCCTAGACATGGTACTTGTTACTTGAGGAAGCACTCTTCCCCCCAGGGACTCACACATTGCTATTCCAAGGATCTATGAGGTGCCCTTGACATGGTAATTGCTACTTGAGGAAGCACTCTTTTCCTCAGGGGCTCACACATTGCTATTCCAAGGATCTATGAGGTGCCCTTGAGATGGTATTTGCTACTTGAGGAGGCACTCTTCCCCTCAGGGACTCACACATTGCTATTCCAAGGATCTATGAGGTGCCCTTGACATGGTATTTGTTACTTGAGGAAGCACTCTTCCCCCCAGGGGCTCACACATTGCTATTCCAAGGATCTATGAGGTGCCCTTGACATGGTATTTGTTACTTGAGGAAGCACTCTTCCCCCCAGGGGCTCACACATTGCTATTCCAAGGATCTATGGGACGCCCTTGACATGGTATTTGTTACTTGAGGAAGCACTCTTCCCCCCAGGGGCTCACACATTGCTATTCCAAGGATCTATGGGACGCCCTTGACATGGTATTTGTTACTTGAGGAAGCACTCTTCCCCTCAGGGGCTCACACATTGCTATTCCAAGGATCTATGGGACGCCCTTGACATGGTATTTGTTACTTGAGGAAGCACTCTTCCCCTCAGGGGCTCACACATTGCTATTCCAAGGATCTATGGGACGCCCTTGACATGGTATTTGTTACTTGAGGAAGCACTCTTCCCCTCAGGGGCTCACACATTGCTATTCCAAGGATCTATGAGGTGCCCTTGACATGGTATTTGTTACTTGAGGAAGCACTCTTCCCCTCAGGGGCTCACACATTGCTATTCCAAGGATCTATGAGGTGCCCTTGACATGGTATTTGCTACTTGAGGAAGCACTCTTCCCCCCAGGGGCTCACACATTGCTATTCCAAGGATCTATGGGACACCCTTGTCATGGTATTTGTTACTTGAGGAAGCACTCTTCCCCTCAGGGGCTCACACATTGCTATTCCAAGGATCTATGAGGTGCCCTTGACATGGTATTTGCTACTTGAGGAAGCACTCTTCCCCCCAGGGGCTCACACATTGCTATTCCAAGGATCTATGGGACGCCCTTGACATGGTATTTGTTACTTGAGGAAGCACTCTTCCCCTCAGGGGCTCACACATTGCTATTCCAAGGATCTATGAGGCGCCCTTGACATGGTATTTGTTACTTGAGGAAGCACTCTTCCCCTCAGGGGCTCACACATTGCTATTCCAAGGATCTATGGGACGCCCTTGACATGGTATTTGTTACTTGAGGAAGCTCTCTTCCCCTCAGGGGCTCACACATTGCTATTCCAAGGATCTATGGGATGCCCTTGACATGGTATTTGTTACTTGAGGAAGCACTCTTCCCCTCAGGGGCTCACACATTGCTATTCCAAGGATCTATGGGACGCCCTTGACATGGTATTTGTTACTTGAGGAAGCACTCTTCCCCCCAGGGACTCACACAGTGCTATTCCAAGGATCTATGGGACACCCTTGTCATGGTATTTGTTACTTGAGGAAGCACTCTTCCCCTCAGGGGCTCACACATTGCTATTCCAAGGATCTATGAGGTGCCCTTGACATGGAATTTGTTACTTGAGGAAGCACTCTTCCCCTCAGGGACTCACACATTGCTATTCCAAGGATCTATGAGGTGCCCTTGACATGGTATTTGTTACTTGAGGAAGCACTCTTCCCCCCAGGGGCTCACACATTGCTATTCCAAGGATCTATGGGAAGCCCTTGACATGGTATTTGTTACTTGAGGAAGCACTCTTCCCCTCAGGGGCTCACACTTTGCTATTCCAAGGATCTATGGGACACCCTTGACATGGTATTTGTTACTTGAGGAAGCACTCTTCCCCCCAGGGGCTCACACATTGCTATTCCAAGGATCTATGAGGTGCCCTTGACATGGTATTTGTTACTTGAGGAAGCACTCTTCCCCCCAGGGGCTCACACATTGCTATTCCAAGGATCTATGGGACACCCTTGACATGGTATTTGTTACTTGAGGAAGCACTCTTCCCCTCAGGGGCTCACACTTTGCTATTCCAAGGATCTATGGGACACCCTTGACATGGTATTTGTTACTTGAGGAAGCACTCTTCCCCTCAGGGGCTCACACATTGCTATTCCAAGGATCTATGAGGTGTCCTTGACATGGTATTTGTTACTTGAGGAAGCACTCTTCCCCCCAGGGGCTCACACATTGCTATTCCAAGGATCTATGGGACGCCCTTGACATGGTATTTGCTACTTGAGGAAGCACTCTTCCCCTCAGGGGCTCACACATTGCTATTCCAAGGATCTATGAGGTGCCCTTGACATGGTATTTGTTACTTGAGGAAGCACTCTTCCCCTCAGGGGCTCACACATTGCTATTCCAAGGATCTATGAGGTGCCCTTGACATGGTATTTGTTACTTGAGTAAGCAGTCTTCCCCCCAGGGGCTCACACATTGCTATTCCAAGGATCTATGAGGTGCCCTTGACATGGTATTTGCTACTTGAGGAAGCACTCTTCCCCCCAGGGGCTCACACATTGCTATTCCAAGGATCTATGAGGTGCCCTTGTCATGGTATTTGTTACTTGAGGAAGCACTCTTCCCCTCAGGGGCTCACACATTGCTATTCCAAGGATCTATGAGGTGCCCTTGACATGGTATTTGCTACTTGAGGAAGCACTCTTCCCCTCAGGGGCTCACACATTGCTATTCCAAGGATCTATGGGACACCCTTGACATGGTATTTGTTACTTGAGGAAGCACTCTTCCCCTCAGGGGCTCACACATTGCTATTCCAAGGATCTATGAGGTGCCCTTGACATGGTATTTGTTACTTGAGGAAGCACTCTTCCCCTCAGGGGCTCACACATTGCTATTCCAAGGATCTATGAGGTGCCCTTGACATGGTATTTGTTACTTGAGGAAGCACTCTTCCCCTCAGGGGCTCACACATTGCTATTCCAAGGATCTATGAGGAGCCCTTGACATGGTATTTGTTACTTGAGGAAGCACTCTTCCCCCCAGGGGCTCACACATTGCTATTCCAAGGCTCTATGGGACGCCCTTGACATGGTATTTGTTACTTGAGGAAGCACTCTTCCCCTCAGGGGCTCACACATTGCTATTCCAAGGATCTATGAGGTGCCCTTGACATGGTATTTGTTACTTGAGGAAGCACTCTTCCCCTCAGGGGCTCACACATTGCTATTCCAAGGATCTATGGGACACCCTTGTCATGGTATTTGCTACTTGAGGAAGCACTCTTCCCCTCAGGGGCTCACACATTGCTATTCCAAGGATCTATGGGACGCCCTTGACATGGTATTTGTTACTTGAGGAAGCACTCTTCCCCTCAGGGGCTCACACATTGCTATTCCAAGGATCTATGGGACGCCCTTGACATGGTATTTGTTACTTGAGGAAGCACTCTTCCCCTCAGGGGCTCACACATTGCTATTCCAAGGATCTATGGGACGCCCTTGACATGGTATTTGCTACTTGAGGAAGCACTCTTCCCCTCAGGGGCTCACACATTGCTATTCCAAGGATCTATGAGGTGCCCTTGACATAGTATTTGTTACTTGAGGAAGCACTCTTCCCCTCAGGGGCTCACACATTGCTATTCCAAGGATCTATGGGACGCCCTTGACATGGTATTTGTTACTTGAGGAAGCACTCTTCCCCTCAGGGACTCACACATTGCTATTCCAAGGATATATGAGGTGCCCTTGACATGGTATTTGTTACTTGAGGAAGCACTCTTCCCCTCAGGGACTCACACATTGCTATTCCAAGGACCTATGAGGAGCCCTTGACATGGTATTTGTTACTTGAGGAAGCACTCTTCCCCTCAGGGACTCACACATTGCTATTCCAAGGATCTATGAGGTGCCCTTGACATGGTATTTGTTACTTGAGGAAGCACTCTTCCCCCCAGGGGCTCACACATTGCTATTCCAAGGATCTATGGGACGCCCTTGACATGGTATTTGTTACTTGAGGAAGCACTCTTCCCCCCAGGGACTCACACATTGCTATTCCAAGGATCTATGAGGAGCCCTTGACATGGTATTTGTTACTTGAGGAAGCACTCTTCCCCTCAGGGGCTCACACATTGCTATTCCAAGGATCTATGGGACGCCCTTGACATGGTATTTGTTACTTGAGGAAGCACTCTTCCCCTCAGGGACTCACACATTGCTATTCCAAGGATCTATGAGGTGCCCTTGACATAGTATTTGTTACTTGAGGAAGCACTCTTCCCCTCAGGGGCTCACACATTGCTATTCCAAGGATCTATGAGGTGCCCTTGACATGGTATTTGTTACTTGAGGAAGCACTCTTCCCCCCAGGGGCTCACACATCGCTATTCCAAGGTTCTATGAGGTGCCCTTGACATGGTATTTGTTACTTGAGGAAACACTCTTCCCCTCAGGGGCTCACACATTGCTATTCCAAGGATCTATGAGGTGCCCTTGACATGGTATTTGCTACTTGAGGAAGCAGTCTTCCCCTCAGGGGCTCACACATTGCTATTCCAAGGATCTATGAGGTGCCCTTGACATGGTATTTGTTACTTGAGGAAGCACTCTTCCCCTCAGGGGCTCACACATTGCTATTCCAAGGATCTATGAGGTGCCCTTGACATGGTATTTGCTACTTGAGGAAGCACTCTTCCCCTCAGGGACTCACACATTGCTATTCCAAGGATCTATGAGGTGCCCTTGACATGGTATTTGTTACTTGAGGAAGCACTCTTCCCCTCAGGGGCTCACACATTGCTATTCCAAGGATCTATGAGGTGCTCTTGACATGGTATTTGTTACTTGAGGAAGCACTCTTTCCCCCAGGGGCTCACACATTGCTATTCCAAGGATCTATGGGACGCCCTTGACATGGTATTTGTTACTTGAGGAAGCACTCTTCCCCCCAGGGGCTCACACATTGCTATTCCAAGGATCTATGAGGTGCCCTTGACATGGTATTTGTTACTTGAGGAAGCACTCTTCCCCTCAGGGGCTCACACATTGCTATTCCAAGGATCTATGAGGTGCCCTTGACATGGTATTTGTTACTTGAGGAAGCACTCTTCCCCCCAGGGGCTCACACATTGCTATTCCAAGGATCTATGGGACGCCCTTGACATGGTATTTGTTACTTGAGGAAGCACTCTTCCCCTCAGGGGCTCACACATTGCTATTCCAAGGATCTATGGGACGCCCTTGACATAGTATTTGTTACTTGAGGAAGCACTCTTCCCCTCAGGGGCTCACACATTGCTATTCCAAGGATCTATGAGGTGCCCTTGACATGGTATTTGTTACTTGAGGAAGCACTTTTCCCCTCAGGGGCTCACACAGTGCTATTCCAAGGATCTATGGGACGCCCTTGACATGGTATTTGTTACTTGAGGAAGCACTCTTCCCCTCAGGGACTCACACATTGCTATTCCAAGGATCTATGAGGTGCCCTTGACATGGTATTTGTTACTTGAGGAAGCACTCTTCCCCTCAGGGGCTCACACATTGCTATTCCAAGGATGTATGGGACGCCCTTGACATAGTATTTGTTACTTGAGGAAGCACTCTTCACCTCAGGGGCTCACACATGGCTATTCCAAGGATCTATGGGAAGCCCTTGACATGGTATTTGTTACTTGAGGAAGCACTCTTCCCCCCAGGGACTCACACATTGCTATTCCAAGGATCTATGAGGTGCCCTTGACATGGTATTTGTTACTTGAGGAAGCACTCTTCCCCCCAGGGGCTCACACATTGCTATTCCAAGGATCTATGAGGTGCCCTTGACATGGTATTTGTTACTTGAGGAAGCACTCTTCCCCCCAGGGACTCACACATTGCTATTCCAAGGATCTATGGGACGCCCTTGACATGGTATTTGTTACTTGAGGAAGCACTCTTCCCCCCAGGGGCTAACACATTGCTATTCCAAGGATCTATGGGACACCCTTGACATGGTATTTGTTACTTGAGGAAGCACTCTTCCCCCCAGGGACTCACACATTGCTATTCCAAGGATCTATGGGACGCCCTTGACATAGTATTTGTTACTTGAGGAAGCACTCTTCCCCTCAGGGGCTCACACATCGCTATTCCAAGGTTCTATGAGGTGCCCTTGACATGGTATTTGTTACTTGAGGAAGCACTCTTCCCCCCAGGGGCTCACACATTGCTATTCCAAGGATCTATGAGGTGCCCTTGACATGGTATTTGTTACTTGAGGAAGCACTCTTCCCCTCAGGGGCTCACACATTGCTATTCCAAGGATCTATGGGATGCCCTTGACATGGTATTTGTTACTTGAGGAAGCACTCTTCCCCCCAGGGGCTCACACATTGCTATTCCAAGGATCTATGAGGTGCCCTTGACATGGTATTTGTTACTTGAGGAAGCACTCTTCCCCCCAGGGGCTCACACATTGCTATTCCAAGGATCTATGGGATGCCCTTGACATGGTATTTGTTACTTGAGGAAGCACTCTTCCCCTCAGGGGCTCACTCATTGCTATTCCAAGGATCTATGGGACACCCTTGTCATGGTATTTGTTACTTGAGGAAGCACTCTTCCCCCCAGGGACTCACACATTTCTATTCCAAGGATCTATGAGGTGCCCTTGACATGGTATTTGTTACTTGAGGAAGCACTCTTCCCCTCAGGGGCTCACACATTGCTATTCCAAGGAACTATGAGGTGCCCTTGACATGGTATTTGCTACTTGAGGAAGCACTCTTCCCCTCAGGGACTCACACATTGCTATTCCAAGGAACTATGAGGTGCCCTTGTCATGGTATTTGCTACTTGAGGAAGCACTCTTCCCCCCAGGGACTCACACATTTCTATTCCAAGGATCTATGAGGTGCCCTTGACATGGTATTTGCTACTTGAGGAAGCACTCTTCCCCTCAGGGACTCACACATTGCTATTCCAAGGATCTATGGGATGCCCTTGACATGGTATTTGTTACTTGAGGAAGCACTCTTCCCCTCAGTGACTCACACATTGCTATTCCAAGGAACTATGAGGTGCCCTTGACATGGTATTTGCTACTTGAGGAAGCACTCTTCCCCCCAGGGGCTCACACATTGCTATTCCAAGGATCTATGGAACGCCCTTGACATGGTATTTGTTACTTGAGGAAGCACTCTTCCCCTCAGGGACTCACACATTGCTATTCCAAGGATCTATGGGACGCCCTTGACATGGTATTTGTTACTTGAGGAAGCACTCTTCCCCTCAGGGGCTCACACATTGCTATTCCAAGGATCTATGGGACGCCCTTGACATGGTATTTGTTACTTGAGGAAGCACTCTTCCCCTCAGGGGCTCACACATTGCTATTCCAAGGATGTATGGGACGCCCTTGACATGGTATTTGTTACTTGAGGAAGCACTCTTCCCCTCAGGGGCTCACACATTGCTATTCCAAGGATCTATGGGACACCCTTGACATGGTATTTGTTACTTGAGGAAGCACTCTTCCCCCCAGGGGCTCACACATTGCTATTCCAAGGATCTATGAGGTGCCCTTGACATGGTATTTGTTACTTGAGGAAGCACTCTTCCCCCCAGGGGCTCACACATTGCTATTCCAAGGATCTATGGGACACCCTTGACATGGTATTTGTTACTTGAGGAAGCACTCTTCCCCTCAGGGACTCACACATTGCTATTCCAAGGATCTATGAGGTGCCCTTGACATAGTATTTGTTACTTGAGGAAGCACTCTTCCCCTCAGGGGCTCACACATTGCTATTCCAAGGATCTATGAGGTGCCCTTGACATGGTATTTGTTACTTGAGGAAGCAGTCTTCCCCTCAGGGACTCACACATTGCTATTCCAAGGATCTATGAGGTGCCCTTGACATGGTATTTGTTACCTGAGGAAGCAGTCTTCCCCTCAGGGGCTCACACATTGCTATTCCAAGGATCTATGAGGTGCCCTTGACATGGTATTTGTTACTTGAGGAAGCACTCTTCCCCCCAGGGGCTCACACATTGTTATTCCAAGGATCTATGAGGTGCCCTTGACATGGTATTTGTTACCTGAGGAAGCAGTCTTCCCCTCAGGGACTCACACATTGCTATTCCAAGGATCTATGAGGTGCCCTTGACATGGTATTTGTTACTTGAGGAAGCAGTCTTCCCCTCAGGGACTCACACATTGCTATTCCAAGGATCTATGAGGTGCCCTTGACATGGTATTTGTTACTTGAGGAAGCACTCTTCCCCCCAGGGGCTCACACATTGCTATTCCAAGGATCTATGAGGTGCCCTTGACATGGTATTTGTTACTTGAGGAAGCACTCTTCCCCTCAGGGGCTCACACATTGCTATTCCAAGGATCTATGGGACGCCCTTGACATGGTATTTGTTACCTGAGGAAGCACTCTTCCCCTCAGGGGCTCACACATTGCTATTCCAAGGATCTATGGGACGCCCTTGACATAGTATTTGTTACTTGAGGAAGCACTCTTCCCCTCAGGGGCTCACACATTGCTATTCCAAGGATCTATGGGACACCCTTGTCATGGTATTTGTTACTTGAGGAAGCACTCTTCCCCTCAGGGACTCACACATTGCTATTCCAAGGATCTATGAGGTGCCCTTGACATGGTATTTGTTACCTGAGGAAGCAGTCTTCCCCTCAGGGACTCACACATTGCTATTCCAAGGATCTATGAGGTGCCCTTGACATGGTATTTGTTACTTGAGGAAGCACTCTTCCCCTCAGGGGCTCACACATTGCTATTCCAAGGATCTATGGGACGCCCTTGACATAGTATTTGTTACTTGAGGAAGCACTCTTCCCCCCAGGGGCTCGCACATTGCTATTCCAAGGATCTATGGGACGCCCTTGACATAGTATTTGTTACTTGAGGAAGCACTCTTCCCCCCAGGGGCTCGCACATTGCTATTCCAAGGATCTATGGGACACCCTTGACATGGTATTTGTTACTTGAGGAAGCACTTTTCCCCTCAGGGGCTCACACAGTGCTATTCCAAGGATCTATGGGACGCCCTTGACATGGTATTTGTTACTTGAGGAAGCACTCTTCCCCTCAGGGACTCACACATTGCTATTCCAAGGATCTATGAGGTGCCCTTGACATGGTATTTGTTACTTGAGGAAGCACTCTTCCCCTCAGGGGCTCACACATTGCTATTCCAAGGATCTATGGGAAGCCCTTGACATGGTATTTGCTACTTGAGGAAGCACTCTTCCCCCCAGGGGCTCACACATGGCTATTCCAAGGATCTATGGGAAGCCCTTGACATGGTATTTGCTACTTGAGGAAGCACTCTTCCCCCCAGGGACTCACACATTGCTATTCCAAGGATCTATGGGACGCCCTTGACATGGTATTTGTTACTTGAGGAAGCACTCTTCCCCTCAGGGACTCACACATTGCTATTCCAAGGATCTATGGGACGCCCTTGACATGGTATTTGTTACTTGAGGAAGCACTCTTCCCCTCAGGGACTCACACATTGCTATTCCAAGGATCTATGAGGTGCCCTTGACATGGTATTTGTTACTTGAGGAAGCACTCTTCCCCTCAGGGACTCACACATTGCTATTCCAAGGATCTATGGGACGCCCTTGACATGGTATTTGTTACTTGAGGAAGCACTCTTCCCCTCAGGGGCTCACACATTGCTATTCCAAGGATCTATGAGGTGCCCTTGACATGGTATTTGTTACTTGAGGAAGCACTCTTCCCCCCAGGGGCTCACACATTGCTATTCCAAGGATCTATGGGACGCCCTTGACATGGTATTTGTTACTTGAGGAAGCACTCTTCCCCCCAGGGGCTCACACATTGCTATTCCAAGGATCTATGAGGTGCCCTTGACATGGTATTTGCTACTTGAGGAAGCACTCTTCCCCTCAGGGACTCACACATTGCTATTCCAAGGATCTATGAGGTGCCCTTGACATGGTATTTGCTACTTGAGGAAGCACTCTTCCCCTCAGGGACTCACACATTGCTATTCCAAGGATCTATGAGGTGCCCTTGACATGGTATTTGCTACTTGAGGAAGCACTCTTCCCCTCAGGGGCTCACACATTGCTATTCCAAGGATCTATGAGGTGCCCTTGACATGGTATTTGCTACTTGAGGAAGCACTCTTCCCCTCAGGGACTCACACATTGCTATTCCAAGGATCTATGAGGTGCCCTTGACATGGTATTTGTTACTTGGGGAAGCACTCTTCCCCTCAGGGGCTCACACATTGCTATTCCAAGGATCTATGAGGTGCCCTTGACATGGTATTTGTTACTTGAGGAAGCACTCTTCCCCTCAGGGGCTCACACATTGCTATTCCAAGGATCTATGAGGTGCCCTTGACATGGTATTTGTTACTTGAGGAAGCTCTCTTCCCCTCAGGGGCTCACACATTGCTATTCCAAGGATCTATGGGACGCCCTTGACATGGTATTTGTTACTTGAGGAAGCACTCTTCTCCCCAGGGGCTCACACATTGCTATTCCAAGGATCTATGAGGTGCCCTTGACATGGTATTTGTTACTTGAGGAAGCTCTCTTCCCCTCAGGGGCTCACTCATTGCTATTCCAAGGATCTATGGGACACCCTTGTCATGGTATTTGTTACTTGAGGAAGCACTCTTCCCCCCAGGGACTCACACATTTCTATTCCAAGGATCTATGAGGTGCCCTTGACATGGTATTTGCTACTTGAGGAAGCACTCTTCCCCTCAGGGGCTCACACATTGCTATTCCAAGGATCTATGAGGTGCCCTTGACATGGTATTTGTTACTTGAGGAAGCACTCTTCCCCTCAGGGGCTCACACATTGCTATTCCAAGGAACTATGAGGTGCCCTTGACATGGTATTTGCTACTTGAGGAAGCACTCTTCCCCTCAGTGACTCACACATTGCTATTCCAAGGAACTATGAGGTGCCCTTGACATGGTATTTGCTACTTGAGGAAGCACTCTTCCCCTGAGGGACTCACACATTGCTATTCCAAGGATCTATGGGACGCCCTTGACATGGTATTTGTTACTTGAGGAAGCACTCTTCCCCCCAGTGACTCACACATTGCTATTCCAAGGATCTATGGGACGCCCTTGACATGGTATTTGTTACTTGAGGAAGCACTCTTCCCCCCAGTGACTCACACATTGCTATTCCAAGGATCTATGAGGAGCCCTTGACATGGTATTTGTTACTTGAGGAAGCACTCTTCCCCCCAGGGGCTCACACATTGCTATTCCAAGGATCTATGAGGTGCCCTTGACATGGTATTTGTTACTTGAGGAAGCACTCTTCCCCCCAGGGGCTCACACATTGCTATTCCAAGGATCTATGGGACGCCCTTGACATGGTATTTGTTACTTGAGGAAGCACTCTTCCCCTCAGGGGCTCACACATTGCTATTCCAAGGATCTATGAGGTGCCCTTGACATGGTATTTGTTACTTGAGGAAGCACTCTTTTCCTCAGGGGCTCACACATTGCTATTCCAAGGATCTATGAGGTGCCCTTGAGATGGTATTTGCTAATTGAGGAGGCACTCTTCCCCTCAGGGACTCACACATTGCTATTCCAAGGATCTATGAGGTGCCCTTGACATGGTATTTGTTACTTGAGGAGGCACTCTTCCCTTCAGGGGCTCACACATTGCTATTCCAAGGATCTATGGGACGCCCTTGACATGGTATTTGTTACTTGAGGAAGCACTCTTCCCCCCAGGGGCTCACACATTGCTATTCCAAGGATCTATGGGACGCCCTTGACATGGTATTTGTTACTTGAGGAAGCTCTCTTCCCCTCAGGGGCTCACTCATTGCTATTCCAAGGATCTATGGGACACCCTTGTCATGGTATTTGTTACTTGAGGAAGCACTCTTCCCCCCAGGGACTCACACATTTCTATTCCAAGGATCTATGAGGTGCCCTTGACATGGTATTTGTTACTTGAGGAAGCACTCTTCCCCCTGGGGCTCACACAGTGCTATTCCAAGGATCTATGGGACGCCCTTGACATGGTATTTGTTACTTGAGGAAGCACTCTTCCCCCTGGGGCTCACACAGTGCTATTCCAAGGATCTATGAGGTGCCCTTGACATGGTATTTGTTACTTGAGGAAGCACTCTTCCCCCCAGGGGCTCACACATTGCTATTCCAAGGATCTATGAGGTGCCCTTGACATGCTATTTGTTACTTGAGGAAGCACTGTTCCCCTCAGGGACTCACACATTGCTATTCCAAGGATCTATGAGGTGCCCTTGACATGGTATTTGTTACTTGAGGAAGCACTCTTCCCTCAGGGGCTCACACATTGCTATTCCAAGGATCTATGAGGTGCCCTTGACATGGTATTTGTTACTTGAGGAAGCACTCTTCCCCCCAGGGGCTCACACATCGCTATTCCAAGGTTCTATGAGGTGCCCTTGACATGGTATTTGCTACGTGAGGAAGCACTCTTCCCCCCAGGGGCTCACACATTGCTATTCCAAGGATCTATGGGACGCCCTTGACATGGTATTTGTTACTTGAGGAAGCACTCTTCCCCCCAGGGGCTCACACATTGCTATTCCAAGGATCTATGGGAAGCCCTTGACATAGTATTTGTTACTTGAGGAAGCACTCTTCCCCCCAGGGGCTCACACATTGCTATTCCAAGGATCTATGGGACGCCCTTGACATGGTATTTGTTACTTGAGGAAGCACTCTTCCCCTCAGGGACTCACACATTGCTATTCCAAGGATCTATGAGGTGCCCTTGACATGGTATTTGTTACTTGAGGAAGCACTCTTCTCCCCAGGGGCTCACACATTGCTATTCCAAGGATCTATGGGACGCCCTTGACATGGTATTTGTTACTTGAGGAAGCACTCTTCCCCTCAGGGACTCACACATTGCTATTCCAAGGATCTATGAGGTGCCCTTGACATGGTATTTGTTACTTGAGGATGCACTCTTCCCCTCAGGGGCTCACACATTGCTATTCCAAGGATCTATGGGGTGCCTTTGACATGGTATTTGTTACTCGAGGAAGCACTCTTCCCCTCAGGGGCTCACACATTGCTATTCCAAGGATCTATGGGAAGCCCTTGACATAGTATTTGTTACTTGAGGAAGCACTCTTCCCCTCAGGGACTCACACATTGCTATTCCAAGGATCTATGAGGTGCCTTTGACATGGTATTTGTTACTTGAGGAAGCACTCATCCCCCCAGGGGCTCACACATTGCTATTCCAAGGATCTATGGGGTGCCTTTGACATGGTATTTGTTACTTGAGGAAGCACTCTTCCCCTCAGGGGCTCACACATTGCTATTCCAAGGATCTATGGGACGCCCTTGACATGGTATTTGTTACTTGAGGATGCACTCTTCCCCTCAGGGACTCACACATTGCTATTCCAAGGATCTATGGGGTGCCTTTGACATGGTATTTGTTACTCGAGGAAGCACTCTTCCCCTCAGGGACTCACACATTGCTATTCCAAGGATCTATGGGACGCCCTTGACATGGTATTTGTTACTTGAGGAAGCACTCTTCCCCCCAGGGGCTCACACATTGCTATTCCAAGGATCTATGAGGTGCCCTTGACATGGTATTTGTTACTTGAGGAAGCACTCTTCCCCCCAGGGGCTCACACATTGCTATTCCAAGGATCTATGAGGTGCCCTTGACATGGTATTTGTTACTTGAGGAAGCACTCTTCCCCTCAGGGGCTCACACATTGCTATTCCAAGGATCTATGAGGTGCCCTTGACATGGTATTTGTTACTTGAGGAAGCACTCTTCCCCTCAGGGGCTCACACATTGCTATTCCAAGGATCTATGAGGTGCCCTTGACTTGGTATTTGGTACTTGAGGATGCACTCTTCCCCTCAGGGACTCACACATTGCTATTCCAAGGATCTATGGGATGCCCTTGACATGGTATTTGTTACTTGAGGAAGCACTCTTCCCCCCCAGGGGCTAACACATTGCTATTCCAAGGATCTATGGGACACCCTTGACATGGTATTTGTTACTTGAGGAAGCACTCTTCCCCCCAGGGGCTCACACATTGCTATTCCAAGGATCTATGAGGTGCCCTTGACATGGTATTTGTTACTTGAGGAAGCACTCTTCCCCTCAGGGGCTCACACATTGCTATTCCAAGGATCTATGGGACGCCCTTGACATGGTATTTGTTACTTGAGGAAGCACTCTTCCCCTCAGGGACTCACACATTGCTATTCCAAGGATCTATGAGGTTCCCTTGACATGGTATTTGTTACTTGAGGAAGCACTCTTCCCCTCAGGGGCTCACACATTGCTATTCCAAGGATCTATTTTAACGTATTTTTCGTGGGGTTTTATGCAACTGGCATAAGTCAGTAGGAAGCCATTCTATATTTATTTACGCGGCAAATTGTTCAGCCAAGATAATTTTTCATGTTAATTTATTATTATTATTATTAATTTATTATAATTATTATTAAGGTATTTTCGGAGCATTTTATAAAAATTATTAGCATTCAGATAGGTTTTCTATGTCTTAGAAAACGCTATCAAGCAAATTATTACGAACGACGATATCATAGAAAATTATCGGATTACGGAATTTTACGGAGTTTTTGTCAGTTAGGGTATTTGAGAGAGATGACTCACTGGGATTTCAAGTACACGCTGAATCTTGTCGAGGAGCATGACGCAATCTTGGGTCGCAAGGTCTAGAAAAGGCGAATTGTTGAAACGGAAATCGACTTCTCCCTCCCGCGGAGTGTAATGAGGAAGGAGTGGGGATCTAGCGCGTAGGGTGCAGCCAATCAGTGGCGACGACGTAAGCTAGATGTCGGTACCATGGTGGGGGAGCCAACAGGTGCATATAACGTTCGACGCGCCGTGAAACAAGAAGAATCTGTGTAGTTCTTGCCGAGTGTGGATATACGCGGGAATCGCTCCGATGTTCCGTGGAAGAGGACTATCTGTGAAATACTTGACGAGTATGGATGCGCGTGCGAGTGGCTCCGATGTTCGGTGGAGTTAAGGACAATCTGTGTAGAACTTGCAGTGTACGGTCGCAAGTGCGTGACGCTCCGATGTTCAGTGGAGTTAGCGACGAACTTTTGTAAAACGTAACCAGTGCGGTTTTACGAGAGTTTGGGTCCGATGTACGGACCATAGAATTATCTAATCTACCAGAATATCATCAAATTTCGACGGAGATGACGACGTCCAGGAGACTGTGGGAAGCACACAGCATCATCAAGAACGAGGGAAATGCTTTGTCAATTTCCAGGGGTAAGCGCTAATGACGCAGAAATACGCAATCTCTCATTTTTCTTTGTTTTATATTTCATAATTCAGTAACTTCATAGCTTGGAAATAAGAGTAAAATCAATTTATCAGACTCCGTTTTCACGTAATTTTCTATCGGTAATATTCAAATCACAACGCTCCAATTTAAATTTTAAACTTATTATTATTATTAATTTTGCTATACTTGTTTTATACAATAAATTCATTTCTTTTACAATGCAATCTTTGCTTTCAGTAGGTAGCATTAGATATAGACCAATTCCTTCTCCTGATACAATTGTTTGTTGGGTTAATGATCAAATCATACCACGATCTGAGTGAATAGAGTCTTGAATGTGTTCTGCCAGAGCTAGACGTTGTTAAATACAAATTTAGATTTCAGCATTGCATTGAGGTCTTGGCGCCCATTAAAACAACATAGCTTAGGCAAAGGTAAACAGTTACATTTCTCACCCAACAGTGTGGGCTAGCGAAACCATTACATTTGTCGCTACCAACATGGGCACTAATAACCGTCTCATTTGTACGCTCAACGTGGAGCAAAGTAAATAACGTTTCACTTGTCGCCGACAACTTGGGGCTGAAAACCTAATAACATTTGTGGAAGGAGAAGGGTATATATTCTGTGCCTGTATTTTGGGGTTATTTGTCTGTATCAGTGTATATCATTATGGGGATGAGAAAGAAAGACAGATGAGGTTACGTAGTGGTCATCAACGGGAGAGTGATGATACGAGCAGTATGTCGAGTGATGGTAGTACCGGGGTAGCGGAGGTAAATCCCGATACTGAAACAGGGAGTGTAGGCGGCCAACCAGAATTAAAAACTTTACTTCTCGAGTTTATGTATCAGAACAAAGTTAGTAGTGATGCCTTAAATGCAAAGTTAGAACAGAATAACGCTAAATTAGAACAAAACAGTAGGGAAAATAAAGAAAGTACAGAAGCTTTAAATGCAAAGTTAGAACAGAATAACGCTAAACTAGAACAAAACAGTAGGGAAAATAAAGAAAGTACAGAAGCTTTAAATGCAAAGTTAGAACAGAATAACGCTAAACTAGAACAAAACAGTAGGGAAAATAAAGAAAGTACAGAAGCTTTAAATGCAAAATTAGAACAGAATAACGCTAAACTAGAACAAAACAGTAGGGAAAATAAAGAGAGTAATAGGGAATTGAGCGATAGTTTAAACGCCAGATTAGAACAAAACAGTAGGGAAATGAGTGACAAATTCGAACTGATTAGAGGTGAGATCAGGGGGGTGATGGAAGAAAAGGCTAAAGAGATTATTGCAGATGTAGACAGAAAATTAGGAAAAGTACAGGAGGAGTTGGAAATTAGAATCAGTACACAGGCTGAAAATTTAAAAGAACTAGTGCAACTGGAAACACAGCAGGTCAAAAAGCAATTGGGGGAGAAATTGACAAAATTCAGGTAGCTACTAAAGAGGTTAAGGAACAGCTGGGGGGTAGAATTGAGAAAGTCCACTCACAAATAGTTGCAGAAGTAAATGATTTAAGAGAGAGTAATAAAGAGAGCATTAGCAAGATTGAGGAGAAACAAGCAAAGCTATATGATAAAGTAGAAGAATCAGAAGGAAACATTAAATTAACAGTAAACAGTATTGAGAGGAAGGCTGAGGAGAAAATCGCAGAATTAGAGTTAAAATTAAAAGCTAGGATCAGGCAAGAAAATAGTCAGAATAGGCCAGTTTTTGTGAATAGCACACACAGGGAGGTAGAACTGGGTAAGTTCAGCAATCGACAGGGGTGCCCAATGGAGTTCATGAACACTATAGAAAATAAATTCGGGGAGAGGTTGGAAAATGGTAGTATTGAGTGGTGCCAGGTAGTTGAAATTTTAGAACAAGTGTTTGTGGGGGAAACGAGGAATTGGTTTGCTGTCTACAGAGACAAGTTTACTGATATGAATGATTTTAAAATAAAATTCTGTGAAAAGTTCTGGAAGGAATGAGGTTATTCAGTCGCAGCATCGTGAGGGAGTAGTGTGTGGTAAATATAACCCTAAAGGAAGCTCCACCATGACCGAATACCTTTTAGGGCAGGTATTAGTGTGTAAATATCTGGATGGCTTGAAGGAGGAAAGTGATGTGGTAAGGTTGCTACTTAGGCACTTTCCCTATAGGATCAAGGAGGCTGCTTGTATCCAGAATGTAAAGACTATATCACAAGTAGAAAGTTTGTTAAGCACATTTGATGCACTAGGGAGAGGGGGTTATGAGGACAATTTCAATAGGAACCAGGGTAATAATAATAATAGACCTAATGAAGCCAGGCATCAGGAAGTTCAAGGGAACGGTGGCGAAGGGGCCAATGCTCAAAATAGAAATAATAATAATCAGCTAAATCAGAACAGAGGAAATGGCTATGGTAATCAGTATCAAGGGAGGAACAATGATTACAGGGGAAATCAAGGGAGAAACAATGATTTCAGGGGAAATCAAGGGAGAAATTATAATGACAATAATTACAACCAGAATAGGGGTCAAGGAAGAGGACAGCCTAGTGGTAGTAATATACAGCCAAACAATGACAACACAACTCAGAACAACCAGACCAGTGCAGTAGTAACTAGTACTACGGCCAGCTGTAGCGGTTCTTTAAACGCGAACCAGGCTGCGAAGTAAGGTCAGAATCTCAGTCTGTAGCATGCCCTGTCCATACAATTATACAGGAACCCTATGACCTAAATGTAAGAAATGAATTATTACATGAACTAAATGATGAAGGTATTATTCAGGAAGTGGTTAGTAAGAGCCCCATAGTTAAATTTAACGTGTCTGAGGCGTACACAGATGTTTTAATTGATAGTGGTTGTATGAAGAGTTGCATAAGTAGTGCATTTTATGATAAAATGAAAGGAACTGGAGTAAATTTTGAGGAGATGCCAATTAAAAGCACTTTTGTTATCACAGCTGTTGGGAAGAGGTCTAAAGTAATTTCTAAGCAAGTTTTAGTAGACATTAAAATTAATAATCATGTAGAGAAGCAGATTTGTCTTGTAATTCCAAATTTAGTATTCAGTGTTATCTTGGGTTCAGAGTGGCTAAGTAGAGTGTCTGGTAACTTATGTTATGATGTAGGGAGTTTGAAATTTAAATGGGGAGATTCTGAAGTAGAAGTAGCGTTCAATGACCAAATTCAGAGAAGTAGTGTTGTAGGTGTGATTTGTACTTTAAATGAGATATCGCCAGCCGTAGAGCGGGTTCTCCATGTTTTGTGGGCAGTGTGATTACGAACGGAAGTCTAGAGAACTCGTTACGTGAGGCTGCATTTCAGGGAAATATAGAGGATGAACAGTGTGTTCGGCTCTATGATGTGTTATTGTGTAATAGGAGAGTGATTGAGGATCGCATTGGTATGGCCAATTGCTATACACATTCATTGAACGTTATTGATAGGTCAGTATTCACAGGACATAGATATCCTGTACCTTTCGCTTATCAGAGTGCAGTTGAGGCACAAATTAATCAGATGCTTGAAGATGGGATTATTGAGCACTCTAACAGTCCATATGTTAATTCTTTGATCACGGTACCCTAGACCGACGGCACTGTTCGTATTTGTTTAGACGCTCGTTTGGTTAACAGTAGAATTAGTTCAGATCAGCTGAAATCTATGCCAATAGAGGAATTAATGCAAACATTTGAGGGGAAGAAGTATTTCACTTGTGTAGATTTGAGTTCCAGTTTTTGGCAAGTGCCACTTATGTACGAAGATAGACCATTTACAGCTTTTAGTCATAAATATAACCTTTATCAATTTTGTAGAACACCTTATGGGTTAAAGAGTAGTTCAGCAGCTTTAATTAGGGCTTTAAACATCGCATTAGGGGATGACACAGGAGAGTTTGTAACCATTTACATAGATGATATGGTAATTAGTTCACGCAGTTTTGAGGAGCATCTACGTCATTTAGATATAGTTTTTCAGAAGTTAGATCAGGCAGGGTTCACTTTGAAGCTGTCTAAGTCGTCATTCTGTCAGTCAGAAGTGACATTTTTAGGTCATAGAGTGTCAAGTAGAGGTGTTACACCAGAGGAAAGTAGGGTTAGCATGTGTGGACAGTAGCAACAGGGCATCGTTACAGACACTGAGAAATAGGTAGGTAGAGCAACGTGATGACGTTCATTTAAAGGGAGCCACTTGCAAGGTTGGAAGCAGGTGACGCAGAAACATTTATAGTTTCCAAACGTATTGGGAAAACAGCATATGTGCTGGAGAATAGTGAGGGAAACAGATTATACGGGACGTATAATATACATAGTCTACGAAAATATGTGTCATAAAGTGAGTGTGTTTAGCTGGCGAGCCAGCCTATCAAATGAGTAAGTGTGGTGTCTGGTGCGTGGAAGATCTGGTCTTAAGGCAGGCGTATCAGAAGTCACACAGGGGGGTAGTATGTAAGTAAATGAGAGTTTTTAAGGTACAGGGAAATTGACGGGATTGTCGGATGCTGTTGAGCACTAAATTGTCTCGATGCACCAAGGCCATTTTGGCAGCGCTGATGGGTTCCCATTTATCTCCAAGAGATGGGGGAGCGCTTGAATAGGGCTTGTTAGCTTAAGGCGTCCACGAGATAAAAGATGGGCCATCAGAATGCGAGACAGTCCTTCATGAAACTCATACATATCAGCACACCGTGATTTCTGTTTACGGCCTCGCCATGTAAGATTTGTAAGTGTGTAATTTAAGATAATTTGTACAATGGTATTATGTGTGTGAGGAGAAATGGTCTGTGTTGAGAACTAGTATTAAGTAGAATATGGTTAACGGGAACTTAACAAGACAGGGCGATTACGGCACAGAAATATTTGGTGTTATATGTAATGCGCATTTACTGTTTTTTTTTCAGAAGTCAATATTAATTTAATCTACTTTAAAGAGAGATTAAGTATTATGGTCACGAGGCGCTGCCACAGTAGTGTGATCGTGTGCTCAGTGATAAGTGGAATTAAATGTCACCATAAGGAGGGGACCTCCAGTGAAATTAGGGAGTTCTATGGTGATATAAATATATCAGAACACCTTCAATGCGTGTCGTGGCCCACGAAAGATACTGGCCCCAGTGCGAGCAGCCATCTTGTCTGTGACGTAGGCGAAGTAGTGACTCCGGTTGAGAAGACTTGTTTGTGAATAGCAGTGTGAGAATAGTTAGTGTTTTATAAAGTGTCATGTCCAACTTTACATCCAACTTGTGTTGTGGTGCATCATGTAGCTGCAATAATCACGTAGCCTACAGGGTAAGTGTTAACACTTTATTTCTCATTAATGACACAGGTTAATCAAACGCAAGTGTGGTGCAGGTTATGTACGAACTTACGTTAGCCTAATATTGTGGATGTTAAGGACTATTAGAATGCATGCTAAGTTAATTATCTGAGTTAAAGTTAGATATTTAATGAATGTGTCTCTTTACAGGAAATCAAAATGCCGAGATGCTGTAATGTGGCTGGCTGTAAGAACAATTACAGATCCCAGCATGAAAATGTTTCTACATTTTCTCTCCCAAAGGACGAAAAATTAAGAAATATATGGCCTAGAAAAATTCCCACTGACTTCTCTAAAGTGAGCAAGCCTATAATTTGTATAAAACATTTTCCTGATAGCTCTGTTTTCAGGACAGAGCAAGTTGATGGGGAAATAAAGACATTTGCTAGGAGTTACCCGAAGTTGAATCCTGATGCAGTATCTTCAATATTTTCGAATTTGCCAGAATAGCTATCCATTCCTGGGCCTTCTTCTAGAAGACTGTGTGATGCAGAGGTAGAAAATCTCGGATAAAGCCATAGAAGCGAGCTTGGAAGACTTCAGACACTACGAAGAAGAGAATTCTGTGCACAGTCTATCGGATATATCTGAACACTTCTCCTCCAACAGGAATAAATTTAAGCAGGAATGGACACATATCAAGACAGAAGACAAGTTGGTGAAGTACTTGAAGAATTTGAGTGATGCAGTGCCCATAATTACAGGTTCTGTGTGTATTCTAAATAACCTCAGCATTGAGTCAATGGGTTGCAGATTCCCAAACATTAAGTTCCACAAACCTTTCTTTGCATTACTGATAAAAATTCATTTGATGAACTAACCTACTTCAGTTCATTGAATATTCTGAGTGCGATGAAAATGGAAGAAAGTTGTCAGTAGTGAATGCTCCTGTGAACACCCTACAGAGAAGTTTTTCGAGTGATGATTGCACACCCTTATAATTTTTAATAGAGCAAATTAATTTTTTAGATGTTAGGTAAACAATCGTAGGTACAGTGGAGACACGTTACTCTTGGCAGCTTCCATATAATATGTTCACTTGTCATCAGTGTACAAAAAGTTACATCGGAGTGGTCATATTTATCTGCCTCATCCATCAAATCTTCAAAAGTTGCTTGGTAAGTTTGATTTGAGTACTTTTGACATTATTGGGAGTATTGAGTAGCCTATCTCAGTCTAAAGAAGAATAATTTCTTGAAAGATCATGAATGTTCATAAATTACTTTTACCGTAGTTCATTTTAATGGAAAAGTTGAACTGTACTCTTCTAAAGTCATGGCGAGACAAAGCCATTGGTCGCTACTTGGTTAGGCGACTATCTGGACCAAAATTATTGTTAGTAGGCCTAGTACAAGCAAGGAGGTCTGGGGTTAGGTTTGTGTTTGTACGCAAAGAATACTCTGTATTGCCGGGTACCAATAATGAGCACTGGCAGTTGTCAAAGCTAACACGTGAGGAAATGCTGCGTTGCCACTGAGGCAGATCATGACTCATAACATTCCAAGAAGTTTCCAGGAAGACACAAATACTGGGATCTGTGGTGTGTCAGCCGTATTCGTGTGAAGGGTCAATTAAACATTGCGATGCACGCGAGTTTAGGGGAATTTTTAGTTGCCTAATCGCTCTAGCTGCTACTAACTTAATTATGGGTCTATTCCTTTCATCGCCCCCTCTTCGTCACTTGTGTCTGAATTGGATCTGGAATTGCTTTCCAGGGAAACTATGAACCAATCTACCCTATCATCGAGTATACATTCACGTTTCGTAGCCTCATCCAGTTCTCGTTGCACTATTAACACAAAACGCTTCCAGTTTTATGAAGTCACTTCCCTAATAGCCTAAACGGTAAGCTTCTCAACCTCACGGAGTGTGAAATTCTTATTATGCCGTGCTAGATAACCCTTCACTTGACCCCATATCATTTCTATAGGATTGAAGTGGCAATGATATGGGGCAGCGTGATGATCTCATGGCCATGCTTTCTCGCCAGTTCATCCACGTGGTAGCCTACATGGGTTTAGGCTTGCGCTGCTGTATAAGGTTGAGAAGGATATTAATTCTGAATGAAAGTGGAACGCGGCTTATACACTTGTAGCAGACATGAATGTACTTTTACATACCTTGTGTCCTTGTTTCATTTTTTGGGCGATATTACGTATTGAAATTAGGAACCCTAATTAAAACTTACTACTGAACCTCATATATGTGCTAAAGTACGTAAATATGTGTTTTTGTTTTTTGCTATTTTAAAAACAGCTGCCATGCTTCGATAGCACTTGATCTCGTTTAACCGTCATCAAGGCTCACTCTAGCAGCACGCACCGAGGCACACATGTGAGATACAAAATCACTGTTGATAGAAAGAAGTGGGATGCAAAATCACTGTTGATAAAAAAAAGAATCATCGGGACACGTTAGGCAGTAACCATTGCCAAAATTCATTGATCTGGGCGCGTTAGGCTGTAACCATTGTCAAAAACCATTGGATTGGACAAAGTGTAGGTAAGAATGGTCGGGTGTAGGTGCAGCCTTGGCCGCGCGCTACTAGCGGGGCATGGTTGACACAAAACCATTGATCTGGGCGCGTTAGGCTGTAACCTTTGTCAAAACCACAGTTGTGCGGGAAAAAATACACATACTTATTACAGGAGAGCGATATACTGCATAGTTATTACAGAGCAGATAACAAAAAACACTCATTTCAGCCGTACAGAGATGCGAAATATTGCACACACTAGCATAATTAGAGTCGTGAACTGAGTGCAGCGAACGAATGATGCCCACTAGAGAGTAAATTGGGCACTTTTTTGTTTCACATAGTACCGTAAGGGCGAGGTTGGCAGTACTGTTATGGTACTTTTTGAAGATTGATTTGAACAATGGCGCTCACTGCTGTAATTTTCGCTATATTTGGAATGGCTGGGTGGGTCACAGACGGCGGAGGAGGAAACATCTATTAAAACATTGCTTCCTGATTTATTTCTCATCCTTTTATAAGGTATTTTGGCGAATTCATGTATTATATAGAATGTTATCGCTCGTTCTATGTTCATTCAGCACTACCGAGAAGGATTCCATTTGTCCGAGAGCTGTCGCATGGTAGGTTACACGATGGTGGTCCAGCCATTCCAACATTCGTGACTTCGTACTTGAAGTTGTTGGAGCTTATTCTATCTGACCTATGTGGTACGAAGCATTGTCCATTACAATAACACTGTGTTCAGGGATGTTGGGTAACAATTGTTCCTGGAACCATTTTAGTCCATGTCTTCATGGTAATCACGAGTTCTTTTCGACCTAAAGAGCAAAAGTGTATTATTAACAAAGCCGTGTGATAGCCCGGCATATAGAATAATAAATCGACCCCCTCTGCCTGACGGCCCTTCCTTGTCCCCTGAACTGAGTTGTCACTCCAACCCTTAGATACTGTGTGACCAGCATTGACCCTCATTTCACCTAACCACACAATATCGATAACATTTTTGCCCTATTAACTTAAGTTTTGAATTTTCCAGTAGCCTATTTTCACCCAATTTTCACCAAATTTTGAAGGTTCTTTAAAGTGAGCATAATTAAGGGAATTCTAAACTTTGGAGCTATTTGGTTCAGTCATTTAGAAATTATAACATTTTATGTAATAAATATGCAAATTTTGAAAATGTCCCAGGTAAATCAAATTTAAAGTTATCAATCTAAAACTTCTATGGAATGATCATCAATGGTCTACAAATAAAACTTGGTATTACTTTTAAAATCAGTGCAAATGGTTTATTATTAAAATGTTTTTATCTTAGAATGACCTGTTGTTCTGTTAAAATGTCATTTTTTTCAAATTTGAACCTAAATATTTCTGAAAGTTATTAATATTTTTCAAAATGGATTCCACACATTATTAAGACCACAAAGTTGTATGTGCAAAACAAGTTTGAAGGTAATGGGATCAAAAGGCAGGCAACTGGAACATTTAAAATGCTGAAAAATATAGTATTGAGAAAAACCTAACTTTATTAAGAAAAACAGTATTTTAGTGGAATTTCCTGCATCAAGACTTCCCTGAGTTGACAAATCACTTTTCCCACACTTCAGAGGTAACTTATTACTAAACCCATCTTTCTCCCTGACGTTGACACGAAGATTTACTGCCACATTCACCACACAGTTCTGTAAACAAATTTTGGAGGGCACCCATATATGAATGAGAATGTGCTTGTCATTAACACTAGGTCTAACAGTATTCTCCTCACTAAAATAGGCCTATTCCAGTTTTCTGACACTGGCAGAAGAAGTAGTTGCAGCTGTTGAACTTGCATTACTTAACTTCACATGTAATATCACCCCACTGTTTGTCAACATTCAAAATAGCACTATTCCATTTCTTTGTTTCACAGACTTTCGGTTTACGCCATCGACTAGATACAGAATACATCTAATAAACTGCACACAAATCTCTAAAATACCATTAACTTACACAAGTTCCACCACTCACAGTAAACCAATAAAAATATAATTCTTGCGAATAAACTTCACTAAAGCCACTGACCATCAAAATAAACAAAGACGCATGGTTCCACTATGTATCCAAAATGGCCTATACTTTACTACAAACCAAAATACTTCTGTTCGATGTTAAATATGTGCATGTGTATAGTAATGATATTCTTTTAGTGAATGCCATACAGCTAAAAATTATATGGGATAAGAAAATAACATGTACGGTAAGAAAAGTTTCACACTTGACAAACATTGCCTAGGTTACTCATAACTGATAAATTGACCAACAGATGGCACCATAAGCTTGTATTCAGATGATTGGCATGATAATCTTGGCCAAGAGTATGAAATTACAACAAAATTGAGGGGGTTTTTGGTTCTAGGAAGTAGGCGTTGCCCATATCAAGACCTAAGCACGTGTTCTTTAAAAGCCCCCGTAAGGTATTTAAAAATGGCCGTACATAAAAAACAAATGTATATTTAAGTGCCCCAAGTGATAAGGTAACTTCTAGGGCATGAAACCAGATTTTGGTTTTTTGTTTGTAATTTTTGGCCTACAACTCAGTAGGGTCTCCCCATTTCATGTAGGAACTGACACCTCAAAGCCACAATATCTGGCCTCTCCATGATCACCTTCCCCCCATTAATTTTCTTATATTTAAATCCCAGATCGTGCAACACTTTCAGTGAAGAAAGGCTTCCTTGAAATAATTGTGTCTCTCTTAGCAAAAACAAGAAGTTTGCGACATGTTGGAATTTCTTTCCTAAAATAATATCTATAAATATGCCGTCTAACAGCATCTTGTTGAAAGCCATCTAAATTAGTGACCACCCCTTCTCTATGCCTCTTCTTCCCTGGAGTTGATAGTTTAGACGGGCCAGCATCATCAGACAGGAACTTCCCTTCCGTCACTCAGTATGCAGTGATTTCACTCACACCAAGAGTCTTGGAAATTCTTTTCCTCACCTGAACAAATGGAATCAGAGGTTTCTCCCGTAAGCGCATACTTTCCTCTTCTTCCTCCATAAAATTCCTCACCGCACATACCATCTCCTTTACTTGGCTATGGAGAGTCACACCACGGCCTGAAGTTGTTCTGTCGCAGAGAATGGATCCTGGGCCTTCCGCGAGCATGTACCGATGCCATTTTTACACAACGAAAATAGACACGATGATGCAAATAAAAGAAATAAACTCAAAATCTGTATATACACACGCTTTCAACAAAAACAGAAGGATAACGTTTACTGTAGCCTATGAAAGAATAAGCAAATGCACTTCAATATATACACGGGATATTACTAATGGCAGTGACGAGTTAGTTCACAGTAGAACACTGCGTCAAACCATGTGCTCACTGTTGTGTCAGCATTCATTGCAACACTGCTCGCTGTTGCTATGGACACAGTTACCCCTCTTGTCTCCACTCCTCACCTCACTATTCAAGCGGATGGCAGCTTGCACCGTTCATATTTTGTAAATCAGAGTATAACACATAGAATTTAACATGTATGCAGCGTTTAAACCCTAAGTGTTGTCCACGTTGTCATGGAAGATGCAATTTTGTGTCTAGGGGAATTTTGTAAGTGTGAATTCCATTCCATGTCCACATTAAAGCTATTGACACAAGTTGGCAGGCTTGTTTTGTTGAGATAAATTAGAGATGAAAATAGTACAAGAGTTAATACAAGACTCTATCGTTGCCAAGGCTGCAAGATACCAATATAATTGATAGTGATTTTGTACTGCATAAGGAAACAGTAGCAAGGCAGCTGGAATCAAGTTAGACATGTCCAGTCCTCAAATTGTGTTCATGCATCTTTGTAACGATGAATTTGTAACCCACTAAGCTCCAGTAAGATTGAGAAATGGTGTCAGAAAAATTTAAAATCCTGAAGAGATCATGAATCATCAGCAGGGTATAATGGCTGTAGGCCCTATGTGCAGTGCAGGATTTTTTGAGAATATTAATAGCTGGAGGGCGTGGTGGCTCAGCGGTCTAGCTGTATGCCTCTCACCAAGGCGGTCCGGGTTCGATTCCCGGTCAATGCATGTGAGATTTTCGAAGTGAAATGCCATGTCCTGTGGTTCGGATTCCACGTAAAAAGGAGGTCCCGTGGCTCATAATCACAAGATTCACGGTCACGTAAAACTACAATCTTCCTTCCTTCCTTCCTGGAGGATATTAGATCCTAATAATCGTCAGTAATATATCCAAGATCAGCAAGATATCACCTTTATAGCCTACTTGGTGAAACCTGCAAACTTCATTTTCTACATTCTAAGATTCTTCCAGACAATGTGTTAATGTGCTTGAGATGCTTATATTTATAACCAATATCCTAAATAAAATAATGTCTGTAATACATTTTGTGTGTGCTTATTATAATTTAGTGTAAACATTACTGTGTCATTGGAGGAAGATTACTTGCAATTTGCTAGTGTTCTTGAAGATACGGGCATAGTTTTGTACTCCAGGGCCCTACCAATCACCACATCCATAATTCTCTGTTAAAGCTCTAGATTTACCCATTTCAAACCGATTTACCCAGTGTGTAGTACTGTTAACTGCTTATTTTCCATGTGGCCTGCAAGGATGCCCATGTTCTTTTTCAGGGGGAATGGATGTGGTGAGGATTATGCGATATTTTCTGGGAGGAAGGGGAAGGGGGGGACTGGGTATGTTATAAAATTCTTCATCCCTAGACCACCAGGGTGAAACAAAAAATAGAAAAAATAATTAAAAGTTGAGGAATGCTTTCATTTGAATAATTTGAAGGGTCTCGTTTGACATTTGGTGGAGATCTTGGACATCTTATTGGGAGGGAGATACCATGTCCGTGTAGCCAGCATAGATCCAAATTACAATGGCAAGTATGGTCTTTCTTTAATTTTAATAAATGGAACAGTTCCACCTACATGGAGTAGGGGTAAGTAAAGTGGCTTCTTGTCCAGATGACCTGTTTTGCGAAGGAGTATTTGAAACCTGATATAGGATTTAGTCTTCAAAGCTTCGCACAAAGGCTCTTGATAGAATGATTTGAATCCCACTCCTTGCATCCTGGAAGTGTCTTCCCAACTCAACTGTAAATAAAAGCTAACTGAAAACCACTACCATATCCTTTTCTATTACAAGTACAGTACACACATAAGTGCATGGGGCTGATATCCACGACATTTCAATCCACTGGATTAACTCACAATGAATAAGTTTCCAAGGTCCTTCATTTGTAGTAATATACTTCGTTATAAAAATCTTGAGCCCATAAAACCATAAATTTGACCTAAGCCTAACTGGGAACGGGAGAGAACCGTTAAACATGTCCAACATGAAGGTAGTTGCCACAAGAAGTAAACCTGCCACTGTAGGGGATTGGTGTCAGATAAAAGGCTCTCTGCTAAAGGAGGTAAGTATAATCTCAGCAATTCATATATGTATCTGAAGTAGTCCTATGCATTAAATTTTTGTTGTTGAAAAAGATTGTCTTATGGTAGGCCTTCTCAAAAAAGCAAAATGCTAAAAACCACGAGTGTAGGCTCAAATTTCTTATATTCGTTTTTATTATTTTGGGGCATGAATGACCCTTCCCTTGCAATAAATGAAGCACTGAATACTTTCTCCTAATGCAATGCTTGGTTGTTTCTTCTTTTTTTAAAATTCCAGCTGCTTTTAAAGTTAAACTCACATGTAAACTGGTATATATGGAAACAACTTATTGATGAACGAAGATAAGAGGATAATATGTACAGTTTTGTATATCTGCATAAACTGGAACATCCATTCAACGTTTGTATTACACTGCTTAATATTCTACTGCTCTAAGGTTTTGAGCTAGTGATAGGGGTGGATTTCTTCCACAGCTTTTAACTTTATTTTTGAGTATCCTTAAATTCACAATAACAAATTACTCGGCTATTGGTAGGCTTCTATAGATGAGAATACCTTGGTGCAATCAATGCGGCGAGGCGAGCGAGCGACACCACTCCTCTGACGTCACAGATCCGCGCCATGGCCTGTCTTTCTCGTCGGCCACGAATGCGTGTGATATGACATCATAAATACATAGTGCTCACACATTAATTATGTCTATTTCTCCAACATAGAGAAATTTGAGAGGCGGAAATATCCGTGGAACACTATTCCATATGTAAAACATTGGACTGGTTGCAAAGTGCAATCCATTGTGACAACAAACTTTGACGCAAAGTGCGTGAAAAAAAAAATATGAGTGTATATATCTGTAATTTAGGGTGATTTCATTTATGTAATATGTATTTTGGATGGGGTTTATTAACGTGTCTGGGATAATCGGATAATGGACCGTCGTCACGGTAAATCATCCGATGATCCGAGGCGAATATGTAACGTATTTTTCGTGGGGTTTTATGCAACTGGCATAAGTCAGTAGGAAGCCATTCTATATTTATTTACGCGGCAAATTGTTCAGCCAAGATAATTTTTCATGTTAATTTATTATTATTATTATTAATTTATTATAATTATTATTAAGGTATTTTCGGAGCATTTTATAAAAATTATTAGCATTCAGATAGGTTTTCTATGTCTTAGAAAACGCTATCAAGCAAATTATTACGAACGACGATATCATAGAAAATTATCGGATTACGGAATTTTACGGAGTTTTTGTCAGTTAGGGTATTTGAGAGAGATGACTCACTGGGATTTCAAGTACACGCTGAATCTTGTCGAGGAGCATGACGCAATCTTGGGTCGCAAGGTCTAGAAAAGGCGAATTGTTGAAACGGAAATCGACTTCTCCCTCCCGCGGAGTGTAATGAGGAAGGAGTGGGGATCTAGCGCGTAGGGTGCAGCCAATCAGTGGCGACGACGTAAGCTAGATGTCGGTACCATGGTGGGGGAGCCAACAGGTGCATATAACGTTCGACGCGCCGTGAAACAAGAAGAATCTGTGTAGTTCTTGCCGAGTGTGGATATACGCGGGAATCGCTCCGATGTTCCGTGGAAGAGGACTATCTGTGAAATACTTGACGAGTATGGATGCGCGTGCGAGTGGCTCCGATGTTCGGTGGAGTTAAGGACAATCTGTGTAGAACTTGCAGTGTACGGTCGCAAGTGCGTGACGCTCCGATGTTCAGTGGAGTTAGCGACGAACTTTTGTAAAACGTAACCAGTGCGGTTTTACGAGAGTTTGGGTCCGATGTACGGACCATAGAATTATCTAATCTACCAGAATATCATCAAATTTCGACGGAGATGACGACGTCCAGGAGACTGTGGGAAGCACACAGCATCATCAAGAACGAGGGAAATGCTTTGTCAATTTCCAGGGGTAAGCGCTAATGACGCAGAAATACGCAATCTCTCATTTTTCTTTGTTTTATATTTCATAATTCAGTAACTTCATAGCTTGGAAATAAGAGTAAAATCAATTTATCAGACTCCGTTTTCACGTAATTTTCTATCGGTAATATTCAAATCACAACGCTCCAATTTAAATTTTAAACTTATTATTATTATTAATTTTGCTATACTTGTTTTATACAATAAATTCATTTCTTTTACAATGCAATCTTTGCTTTCAGTAGGTAGCATTAGATATAGACCAATTCCTTCTCCTGATACAATTGTTTGTTGGGTTAATGATCAAATCATACCACGATCTGAGTGAATAGAGTCTTGAATGTGTTCTGCCAGAGCTAGACGTTGTTAAATACAAATTTAGATTTCAGCATTGCATTGAGGGCTTGGCGCCCATTAAAACAACATAGCTTAGGCAAAGGTAAACAGTTACATTTCTCACCCAACAGTGTGGGCTAGCAAAACCATTACATTTGTCGCTACCAACATGGGGCACTAATAACCGTCTCATTTGTACGCTCAACGTGGAGCAAAGTAAATAACGTTTCACTATGGGACACCCTTGACATGGTATTTGTTGCTTGAGGAAGCACTCTTCCCCCCTGGGACTCACACATTGCTATTCCAAGGATCTATGAGGTGCCCTTGACATGGTATTTGCTACTTGAGGAAGCACTCTTCCCCTCAGGGACTCACACATTGCTATTCCAAGGATATATGAGGTGCCCTTGACATGGTATTTGTTACTTGAGGAAGCACTCTTCCCCTCAGGGGCTCACACATTGCTATTCCAAGGAACTATGAGGTGCCCTTGACATGGTATTTGCTACTTGAGGAAGCACTCTTCCCCTCAGTGACTCACACATTGCTATTCCAAGGATCTATGAGGTGCCCTTGACATGGTATTTGCTACTTGAGGAAGCACTCTTCCCCTCAGGGACTCACACATTGCTATTCCAAGGATCTATGGGACGCCCTTGACATGGTATTTGTTACTTGAGGAAGCACTCTTCCCCTTTGGGGCTCTCACATTGCTATTCCAAGGATCTATGGGACGCCCTTGACATGGTATTTGTTACTTGAGGAAGCACTCTTCCCCCCAGGGGCTCACACATTGCTATTCCAAGGATCTATGGGACACCCTTGACATGGTATTTGTTACTTGAGGATGCCCTCTTCCCCTCAGGGACTCACACATTGCTATTCCAAGGATCTATGGGGTGCCTTTGACATGGTATTTGTTACTCGAGGAAGCACTCTTCCCCTCAGGGGCTCACACATTGCTATTCCAAGGATCTATGAGGTGCCCTTGACATGGTATTTGTTACTTGAGGAAGCACTCTTCTCCCCAGGGGCTCACACATTGCTATTCCAAGGATCTATGGGACGCCCTTGACATGGTATTTGTTACTTGAGGAAGCACTCTTGCCCCCAGGGGCTCACTCATTGCTATTCCAAGGATCTATGGGACGCCCTTGACATGGTATTTGTTACTTGAGGAAGCACTCTTCCCCTCAGGGGCTCACACATTGCTATTCCAAGGATCTATGAGGTGCCTTTGACATGGTATTTGTTACTTGAGGAAGCACTCTTCCCCTCTGGGACTCACATATTGCTATTCCAAGGATCTATGAGGTGCCCTTGACATGGTATTTGTTACTTGAGGAAGCACTCTTCCCCTCAGGGACTCACACATTGCTATTCCAAGGATCTATGAGGTGCCCTTGACATGGTATTTGTTACTTGAGGAAGCACTCTTCCCCTCAGGGACTCACATATTGCTATTCCAAGGATCTATGAGGTGCCCTTGACATGGTATTTGTTACTTGAGGAAGCACTCTTCCCCCCAGGGGCTCACACATTGCTATTCCAAGGATCTATGGGACACCCTTGACATGGTATTTGTTACTTGAGCAAGCACTCTTCCCCCCAGGGGCTCACACATTGCTATTCCAAGGATCTATGGCACGCCCTAGACATGGTATTTGTTACTTGAGGAAGCACTCTTCCCCTCAGGGGCTCACACATTGCTATTCCAAGGATCTATGAGGTGCCCTTGACATGTTATTTGTTACTTGAGGAAGCACTCTTCCCCTCAGGGGCTCACACATTGTTATTCCAAGGATCTATGGGACACCCTTGTCATGGTATTTGTTACTTGAGGAAGCACTCTTCCCCTCAGGGGCTCACACATTGCTATTCCAAGGATCTATGGGACGCCCTTGACATGGTATTTGTTACTTGAGGAAGCACTCTTCCCCCCAGGGACTCACACATTGCTATTCCAAGGATCTATTGGACGCCCTTGACATGGTATTTGTTACTTGAGGAAGCACTCTTCCCCTCAGGGGCTCACACATTGCTATTCCAAGGATCTATGAGGTGCCCATGACATGGTATTTGTTACTTGAGGAAGCACTCTTCCCCTCAGGGGCTCACACATTGCTATTCCAAGGATCTATGAGGTGCCCTTGACATGGTATTTGTTACTTGAGGAAGCACTCTTCCTCTCAGGGGTTCACACATTGCTATTCCAAGGATCTATGGGACGCCCTTGACATGGTATTTGTTACTTGAGGAAGCACTCTTCCCTTCAGGGGCTCACACATTGCTATTCCAAGGATCTATGGGACGCCCTTGACATGGTATTTGCTACTTGAGGAAGCACTCTTCCCTTCAGGGGCTCGCACATTGCTATTCCAAGGATCTATGAGGTGCCCTTGACATGGTATTTGTTACTTGAGGATGCATGTGAGATTTTCGAAGTGAAATGCCATGTCCTGTGGTTCGGATTCCACGTAAAAAGGAGGTCCCGTGGCTCATGATCTCAAGATTAACGGTCACGTTAAACTACAAGCTTCCTTTTTTTTGTTACTTGAGGAAGCACTCTTCCCCTCAGGGACTCACACATTGCTATTCCAAGGATCTATGGGACACCCTTGACATGGTATTTGCTACTTGAGGAAGCACTCTTCCCCTCAGGGGCTCGCACATTGCTATTCCAAGGATCTATGAGGTGCCCTTGACATGGTATTTGTTACTTGAGGAAGCACTCTTCCCCTCAGGGGCTCGCACATTGCTATTCCAAGGATCTATGAGGTGCCCTTGACATGGTATTTGTTACTTGAGGATGCACTCTTCCCCTCAGGGGCTCACACATTATTATTCCAAGGATCTATGGGACGCCCTTGACATAGTATTTGTTACTTGAGGAAGCACTCTTCCCCCCAGGGGCTCACACATTGCTATTCCAAGGATCTATGAGGTGCCCTTGACATGCTATTTGTTACTTGAGGAAGCACTGTTCCCCTCAGGGACTCACACATTGCTATTCCAAGGATCTATGAGGTGCCCATGACATGGTATTTGTTACTTGAGGAAGCACTCTTCCCCTCAGGGGCTCACACATTGCTATTCCAAGGATCTATGGGACGCCCTTGACATGGTATTTGTTACTTGAGGAAGCACTCTTCCCCCCAGGGGCTCACACATCGCTATTCCAAGGTTCTATGAGTTGCCCTTGACATGGTATTTGTTACTTGAGGAAGCACTCTTCCCCTCAGGGACTCACACATTGCTATTCCAAGGATCTATGAGGTGCCCTTGACATGGTATTTGCTACGTGAGGAAGCCCTCTTCCCCTCAGGGGCTCACACATTGCTATTCCAAGGATCTATGAGGTGCCCTTGACATGGTATTTGTTACTTGAGGAAGCACTCTTCCCCCCAGGGGCTCACACATTGCTATTCCAAGGATCTATGGGAAGCCCTTGACATAGTATTTGTTACTTGAGGAAGCACTCTTCTCCCCAGGGGCTCACACATTGCTATTCCAAGGATCTGAGGGACGCCCTTGACATGGTATTTGTTCTTTGAGGAAGCACTCTTCCCCCCAGGGGCTCACACATTGCTATTCCAAGGATCTATGAGGTGCCCTTGACATGGTATTTGTTACTTGAGGAAGCACTCTTCCCCTTTGGGGCTCTCACATTGCTATTCCAAGGATCTATGGGACGCCCTTGACATGGTATTTTTTACTGGAGGAAGCACTCTTCCCCCCAGGGGCTCACACATTGCTATTCCAAGGATCTATGGGACACCCTTGACATGGTATTTGTTACTTGAGGATGCACTCTTCCCCTCAGGGGCTCACTCATTGCTATTCCAAGGATCTATGGGACGCCCTTGACATGGTATTTGTTACTTGAGGAAGCACTCTTCCCCTCAGGGGCTCACACATTGCTATTCCAAGGATCTATGAGGTGCCTTTGACATGGTATTTGTTACTTGAGGAAGCAGTCTTCCCCTCAGGGACTCACACATTGCTATTCCTACGATCTATGGGATGCCCTTGACATGGTATTTGTTACTTGAGGAAGCACTCTTCCCCCCAGGGACTCACACATTGCTATTCCAAGGATCTATGGGATGCCCTTGACATGGTATTTGTTACTTGAGGAAGCACTCTTCCCCTCAGGGACTCACATATTGCTATTCCAAGGATCTATGAGGTGCCCTTGACATGGTATTTGTTACTTGAGGAAGCACTCTTCCCCCCAGGGGCTCACACATTGCTATTCCAAGGATCTATGGGACACCCTTGACATGGTATTTGTTACTTGAGCAAGCACTCTTCCCCCCAGGGGCTCACACATTGCTATTCCAAGGATCTATGGGACGCCCTTGACATGGTATTTGTTACTTGAGGAAGCACTCTTCCCCTCAGGGGCTCACACATTGCTATTCCAAGGATCTATGAGATGCCCTTGACATGGTATTTGTTACTTGAGGAAGCACTCTTCCCCTCAGGGACTCACACATTGCTATTCCAAGGATCTATGAGGTGCCCTTGACATGGTATTTGTTACCTGAGGAAGCACTCTTTCCCCCAGGTGCTCACACATTGCTATTCCAAGGATCTATGAGGTGCCCTTGACATGGTATTTGTTACCTGAGGAAGCACTCTTTCCCCCAGGTGCTCGCACATTGCTATTCCAAGGATCTATGAGGTGCCCTTGACATGGTATTTGTTACTTGAGGAAGCACTCTTCCCCCCAGGGGCTCACACATTGCTATTCCAAGGATCTATGAGGTGCCCTTGACATGGTATTTGCTACTTGAGGAAGCACTCTTCCCCTCAGGGGCTCGCACATTGTTATTCCAAGGCTCTATGAGGTGCCCTTGACATGGTATTTGTTACTTGAGGAAGCACTCTTCCCCTCAGGGGCTCACACATTGTTATTCCAAGGATCTATGGGACACCCTTGTCATGGTATTTGTTACTTGAGGAAGCACTCTTCCCCCCAGGGGCTCACACATTGCTATTCCAAGGATCTATGAGGTGCCCTTGACATGGTATTTGTTACTTGAGGAAGCACTCTTCCCCTCAGGGGCTCACACATTGCTATTCCAAGGATCTATGAGACGCCCTTGACATGGTATTTGTTGCTTGAGGAAGCACTCTTCCCCTCAGGGGCTCACACATTGCTATTCCAAGGATCTATGGGACGCCCTTGACATGGTATTTGTTACTTGAGGAAGCACTCTTCCCCCCAGGGACTCACACATTGCTATTCCAAGGATCTATGGGACGCCTTTGACATGGTATTTGTTACTTGAGGAAGCACTCTTCCCCCTGGGGCTCACACATTGCTATTCCAAGGATCTATGAGGTGCCCATGACATGGTATTTGTTACTTGAGGAAGCACTCTTCCCCTCAGGGGCTCACACATTGCTATTCCAAGGAACTATGAGGTGCCCTTGACATGGTATTTGCTACTTGAGGAAGCACTCTTCCCCTCAGTGACTCACACATTGCTATTCCAAGGATCTATGAGGTGCCCTTGACATGGTATTTGCTACTTGAGGAAGCACTCTTCCCCTCAGGGACTCACACATTGCTATTCCAAGGATCTATGAGGTGCCCTTGACATGGTATTTGTTACTTGAGGATGCACTCTTCCCCTCAGGGGCTCACACATTGCTATTCCAAGGATCAATGAGGTGCCCTTGACATGGTATTTGCTACTTGAGGAAGCACTCTTCCCCTCAGGGACTCGCACATTGCTATTCCAAGGATCTATGAGGTGCCCTTGACATGGTATTTGTTACTTGAGGAAGCACTCTTCCTCTCAGGGGTTCACACATTGCTATTCCAAGGATCTATGGGACGCCCTTGACATGGTATTTGTTACTTGAGGAAGCACTCTTCCCTTCAGGGGCTCACACATTGCTATTCCAAGGATCTATGGGACGCCCTTGACATGGTATTTGCTACTTGAGGAAGCACTCTTCCCCTCAGGGGCTCGCACATTGCTATTCCAAGGATCTATGAGGTGCCCTTGACATGGTATTTGTTACTTGAGGAAGCACTCTTCCCCTCAGGGACTCACACATTGCTATTCCAAGGATCTATGGGACACCCTTGATATGGTATTTGCTACTTGAGGAAGCATTCTTCCCCTCAGGGGCTCGCACATTGTTATTCCAAGGATCTATGAGGTGCCCTTGACATGGTATTTGTTACTTGAGGAAGCACTCTTCCCCTCAGGGGCTCACACATTGCTATTCCAAGGATCTATGAGGTGCCCTTGACATGGTATTTGTTACTTGAGGAAGCACTCTTCCCCTCAGGGACTCACACATTGCTATTCCAAGGATCTATGAGGTGCCCTTGACATGGTATTTGCTACTTGAGGAAGCACTCTTCCCCTCAGGGGCTCACACATTGCTATTCCAAGGATCTATGAGGTGCCCTTGACATGGTATTTGTTACTTGAGGAAGCAGTCTTCCCCCCAGGGGCTCACACATTGCTATTCCAAGGATCTAGGAGGTGCCCTTGACATGGTATTTGTTACTTGAGGAAGCACTCTTCCCCCCAGGGGCTCACACATTGCTATTCCAAGGATCTATGGGACGCCCTTGACATAGTATTTGTTACTTGAGGAAGCACTCTTCCCCCCAGGGGCTCACACATTGCTATTCCAAGGATCTATGAGGTGCCCTTGACATGCTATTTGTTACTTGAGGAAGCACTGTTCCCCTCAGGGACTCACACATTGCTATTCCAAGGATCTATGAGGTGCCCTTGACATGGTATTTGTTACTTGAGGAAGCACTCTTCCCCTCAGGGGCTCACACATTGCTATTCCAAGGATCTATGGGACGCCCTTGACATGGTATTTGTTACTTGAGGAAGCACTCTTCCCCCCAGGGGCTCACACATCGCTATTCCAAGGTTCTATGAGGTGCCCTTGACATGGTATTTGTTACTTGAGGAAGCACTCTTCCCCTCAGGGACTCACACATTGCTATTCCAAGGATCTATGAGGTGCCCTTGCCATGGTATTTGCTACGTGAGGAAGCCCTCTTCCCCTCAGGGGCTCACACATTGCTATTCCAAGGATCTATGAGGTGCCCTTGACATGGTATTTGTTACTTGAGGAAGCACTCTTCCCCTCAGGGGCTCACACATTGCTATTCCAAGGATCTATGAGGTGCCCTTGACATGGTATTTGTTACCTGAGGAAGCACTCTTCCCCTCAGGGGCTCACACATTGCTAGTCCAAGGATCTATGAGGTGCCCTTGACATGGTATTTGTTACTTGAGGAAGCACTCTTCCCCTTTGGGGCTCTCGCATTGCTATTCCAAGGATCTATGAGGTGCCCTTGACATGGTATTTGTTACTTGAGGAAGCACTCTTCCCCTTTGGGGCTCACACATTGCTATTCCAAGGATCTATGGGACGCCCATGACATGGTATTTGTTACTGGAGGAAGCACTCTTCCCCCCAGGGGCTCACACATTGCTATTCCAAGGATCTATGGGACGCCCTTGACATGGTATTTGTTACTTGAGGAAGCACTCTTCCCCCCAGGGGCTCACACATTGCTATTCCAAGGATCTATGGCACGCCCTAGACATGGTATTTGTTACTTGAGGAAGCACTCTTCCCCCCAGGGGCTCACACATTGCTATTCCAAGGATCTATGAGGTGCCCTTGACATGGTATTTGTTCCTTGAGGAAGCACTCTTCCCCTCAGGGACTCACACATTGCTATTCCAAGGATCTATGGGACGCCCTTGACATGGTATTTGTTACTTGAGGAAGCACTCTTCCCCCCAGGGGCTCACACATTGCTATTCCAAAGATCTATGAGGTGCCCTTGACATGGTATTTGCTACTTGAGGAAGCACTCTTCCCCTCAGGGGCTCACACATTGCTATTCCAAGGATCTATGGGACGCCCTTGACATGGTATTTGTTACCTGAGGAAGCACTCTTCCCCTCAGGGGCTCACACATTGCTATTCCAAGGATCTATGAGGTGCCCTTGACATGGTATTTGTTACTTGAGGAAGCACTCTTCCCCCAGGTGCTCGCACATTGCTATTCCAAGGATCTATGAGGTGCTCTTGACATGGTATTTGTTACTTGAGGAGGCACTCTTCCCCTCAGGGGCTCACACATTGCTATTCCAAGGATCTATGAGGTGCCCTTGACATGGTATTTGTTACTTGAGGAAGCACTCTTTCCCCCAGGTGCTCGCACATTGCTATTCCAAGGATCTATGAGGTGCTCTTGACATGGTATTTGTTACTTGAGGAGGCACTCTTCCCCTCAGGGGCTCACACATTGCTATTCCAAGGATCTATGAGGTGCCCTTGACATGGTATTTGTTACTTGAGGAAGCACTCTTCCCCTCAGGGGCTCACACATTGTTATTCCAAGGATCTATGGGACACCCTTGTCATGGTATTTGTTACTTGAGGAAGCACTCTTCCCCCCAGGGGTTCACACATTGCTATTCCAAGGATCTATGAGGTGCCCTTGACATGGTATTTGTTACTTGAGGAAGCACTCTTCCCCTCAGGGGCTCACACATTGCTATTCCAAGGATCTATGAGACGCCCTTGACATGGTATTTGTTACTTGAGGAAGCACTCTTCCCCTCAGGGGCTCACACATTGCTATTCCAAGGATCTATGGGACGCCCTTGACATGGTATTTGTTACTTGAGGAAGCACTCTTCCCCCCAGGGACTCACACATTGCTATTCCAAGGATCTATGGGACGCCCTTGACATGGTATTTGTTACTTGAGGAAGCACTCTTCCCCCTGGGGCTCACACATTGCTATTCCAAGGATCTATGAGGTGCCCTTGACATGGTATTTGTTACTTGAGGAAGCACTCTTCCCCCCAGGGGCTCACACATTGCTATTCCAAGGATCTATGGGATGCCCTTGACATGGTATTTGTTACTTGAGGAAGCACTCTTCCCCCCACGGGCTCACACATTGCTATTCCAAGGATCTATGAGGTGCCCTTGACATGGTATTTGTTACTTGAGGATGCACTCTTCCCCTCAGGGGCTCACACATTGCTATTCCAAGGATCTACGGGACGCCCTTGACATGGTATTTGTTACTTGAGGAAGCACTCTTCCCCTCAGGGACTCACACATTGCTATTCCAAGGATCTATGGGATGCCCTTGACATGGTATTTGTTACTTGAGGAAGCACTCTTCCCCCCACGGGCTCACACATTGCTATTCCAAGGATCTATGAGGTGCCCTTGACATGGTATTTGTTACTTGAGGAAGCACTCTTCCCCTCAGGGGCTCACACATTGCTATTCCAAGGATCTATGGGACGCCCTTGACATGGTATTTGTTACTTGAGGAAGCACTCTTCCCCTCAGGGACTCACACATTGCTATTCCAAGGATCTATGAGGTTCCCTTGACATGGTATTTGTTACTTGAGGAAGCACTCTTCCCCTCAGGGGCTCACACATTGCTATTCCAAGGATCTATGGGACATCCCTTGACATGGTATTTGTTGCTTGAGGAAGCACTCTTCCCCCCTGGGACTCACACATTGCTATTCCAAGGATCTATGAGGTGCCCTTGACATGGTATTTGCTACTTGAGGAAGTACTCTCCCCCTCAGGGACTCACACATTGCTATTCCAAGGATCTATGGGACGCCCTTGACATGGTATTTGCTACTTGAGGAAGCACTCTTCCCCCCAGGGACTCACACATTGCTATTCCAAGGATCTATGGGACGCCCTTGACATGGTATTTGCTACTTGAGGAAGCACTCTTCCCCTCAGGGACTCACACATTGCTATTCCAAGGATCTATGGGACGCCCTTGACATGGTATTTGCTACTTGAGGAAGCACTCTTCCCCTCAGGGACTCACACATTGCTATTCCAAGGATCTATGAGGTGCCCTTGACATGGTATTTGTTACTTGAGGAAGCACTCTTCCCCTCAGGGACTCACGCATTGCTATTCCAAGGATGTATGGGACGCCCTTGACATGGTATTTGTTACTTGAGGAAGCACTCTTCCCCCCAGGGACTCACATATTGCTATTCCAAGGATCTATGAGGTGCCCTTGACATGGTATTTGTTACTTGAGGAATCACTCTGCCCCCCAGGGGTTCACACATTGCTATTCCAAGGATCTATGAGGTGCCCTTGACATGGTATTTGTTACTTGAGGAAGCACCCTTCCCCCCAGGGACTCACACATTGCTATTCCAAGGATCTATGCGACGCCCTTGACATGGTATTAGTTACTTGAGGAAGCACTCTTCCCCCCAGGGACTCACACATTGCTATTCCAAGGATCTATGGGACGCCCTTGACATGGTATTTGTTACTTGAGGAAGCACTCTTCCCCTCAGGGGCTCACACATTGCTATTCCAAGGATCTATGGGACGCCCTTGGCATGGTATTTGTTACTTGAGGAAGCACTCTTCCCCCCAGGGGCTCACACATTGCTATTCCAAGGATCTATGAGGTGCCCTTGACATGGTATTTGCTACTTGAGGAAGCACTCTTCCCCTCAGGGGCTCACACATTGCTATTCCAAGGATCTATGGGACGCCCTTGACATGGTATTTGTTACCTGAGGAAGCACTCTTTCCCCCAGGTGCTCGCACATTGCTATTCCAAGGATCTATGAGGTGCCCTTGACATGGTATTTGTTACTTGAGGAAGCACTCTTCCCCTCAGGGACTCACACATTGCCATTCCAAGGATCTATGGGACGCCCTTGACATGGTATTTGTTACCTGAGGAAGCACTCTTTCCCCCAGGTGCTCGCACATTGCTATTCCAAGGATCTATGAGGTGCCCTTGACATGGTATTTGTTACTTGAGGAAGCACTCTTCCCCTCAGGGACTCACACATTGCTATTCCAAGGATCTATGAGGTGCCCTTGACATGGTATTTGTTACTTGAGGAAGCACTCTTCCCCCCAGGGGCTCGCACATTGTTATTCCAAGGATCTATGAGGTGCCCTTGACATGGTATTTGTTACTTGAGGAAGCACTCTTCCCCTCAGGGGCTCACACATTGCTATTCCAAGGCTCTATGAGGTGCCCTTGACATGGTATTTGTTACTTGAGGAAGCACTCTTCCCCTCAGGGGCTCACACATTGTTATTCCAAGGATCTATGGGACACCCTTGTCATGGTATTTGTTACTTGAGGAAGCACTCTTCCCCCCAGGGGCTCACACATTGCTATTCCAAGGATCTATGAGGTGCCCTTGACATGGTATTTGTTACTTGAGGAAGCACTCTTCCCCTCAGGGGCTCACACATTGCTATTCCAAGGATCTATGAGACGCCCTTGACATGGTATTTGTTGCTTGAGGAAGCACTCTTCCCCTCAGGGGCTCACACATTGCTATTCCAAGGATCTATGGGACGCCCTTGACATGGTATTTGTTACTTGAGGAAGCACTCTTCCCCCCAGGGACTCACACATTGCTATTCCAAGGATCTATGGGACGCCTTTGACATGGTATTTGTTACTTGAGGAAGCACTCTTCCCCCTGGGGCTCACACATTGCTATTCCAAGGATCTATGAGGTGCCCATGACATGGTATTTGTTACTTGAGGAAGCACTCTTCCCCTCAGGGGCTCACACATTGCTATTCCAAGGAACTATGAGGTGCCCTTGACATGGTATTTGCTACTTGAGGAAGCACTCTTCCCCTCAGTGACTCACACATTGCTATTCCAAGGATCTATGAGGTGCCCTTGACATGGTATTTGCTACTTGAGGAAGCACTCTTCCCCTCAGGGACTCACACATTGCTATTCCAAGGATCTATGAGGTGCCCTTGACATGGTATTTGTTACTTGAGGATGCACTCTTCCCCTCAGGGGCTCACACATTGCTATTCCAAGGATCAATGAGGTGCCCTTGACATGGTATTTGCTACTTGAGGAAGCACTCTTCCCATCAGGGACTCGCACATTGCTATTCCAAGGATCTATGAGGTGCCCTTGACATGGTATTTGTTACTTGAGGAAGCACTCTTCCTCTCAGGGGTTCACACATTGCTATTCCAAGGATCTATGGGACGCCCTTGACATGGTATTTGTTACTTGAGGAAGCACTCTTCCCTTCAGGGGCTCACACATTGCTATTCCAAGGATCTATGGGACGCCCTTGACATGGTATTTGCTACTTGAGGAAGCACTCTTCCCCTCAGGGGCTCGCACATTGCTATTCCAAGGATCTATGAGGTGCCCTTGACATGGTATTTGTTACTTGAGGAAGCACTCTTCCCCTCAGGGGCTCACACATTGCTATTCCAAGGATCTATGGGACACCCTTGACATGGTATTTGCTACTTGAGGAAGCACTCTTCCCCTCAGGGGCTCGCACATTGTTATTCCAAGGATCTATGAGGTGCCCTTGACATGGTATTTGTTACTTGAGGAAGCACTCTTCCCCTCAGGGGCTCACACATTGCTATTCCAAGGATCTATGAGGTGCCCTTGACATGGTATTTGTTACTTGAGGAAGCACTCTTCCCCTCAGGGACTCACACATTGCTATTCCAAGGATCTATGAGGTGCCCTTGACATGGTATTTGCTACTTGAGGAAGCACTCTTCCCCTCAGGGGCTCACACATTGCTATTCCAAGGAACTATGAGGTGCCCTTGACATGGTATTTGTTACTTGAGGAAGCACTCTTCCCCTCAGGGACTCACACATTGCTATTCCAAGGATCTATGAGGTGCCCTTGACATGGTATTTGTTACTTGAGGAAGCAGTCTTCCCCCCAGGGGCTCACACATTGCTATTCCAAGGATCTAGGAGGTGCCCTTGACATGGTATTTGTTACTTGAGGAAGCACTCTTCCCCCCAGGGGCTCACACATAGCTATTCCAAGGATCTATGGGACGCCCTTGACATAGTATTTGTTACTTGAGGAAGCACTCTTCCCCTCAGGGGCTCACACATTGCTATTCCAAGGATCTATGAGGTGCCCTTGACATGCTATTTGTTACTTGAGGAAGCACTGTTCCCCTCAGGGACTCACACATTGCTATTCCAAGGATCTATGAGGTGCCCTTGACATGGTATTTGTTACTTGAGGAAGCACTCTTCCCCTCAGGGGCTCACACATTGCTATTCCAAGGAACTATGAGGTGCCCTTGACATGGTATTTGCTACTTGAGGAAGCACTCTTCCCCTCAGTGACTCACACATTGCTATTCCAAGGATCTATGAGGTGCCCTTGACATGGTATTTGCTACTTGAGGAAGCACTCTTCCCCTCAGGGACTCACACATTGCTATTCCAAGGATCTATGAGGTGCCCTTGACATGGTATTTGTTACTTGAGGATGCACTCTTCCCCTCAGGGGCTCACACATTGCTATTCCAAGGATCAATGAGGTGCCCTTGACATGGTATTTGCTACTTGAGGAAGCACTCTTCCCCTCAGGGACTCGCACATTGCTATTCCAAGGATCTATGAGGTGCCCTTGACATGGTATTTGTTACTTGAGGAAGCACTCTTCCTCTCAGGGGTTCACACATTGCTATTCCAAGGATCTATGGGACGCCCTTGACATGGTATTTGTTACTTGAGGAAGCACTCTTCCCTTCAGGGGCTCACACATTGCTATTCCAAGGATCTATGGGACGCCCTTGACATGGTATTTGCTACTTGAGGAAGCACTCTTCCCCTCAGGGGCTCGCACATTGCTATTCCAAGGATCTATGAGGTGCCCTTGACATGGTATTTGTTACTTGAGGAAGCACTCTTCCCCTCAGGGACTCACACATTGCTATTCCAAGGATCTATGGGACACCCTTGATATGGTATTTGCTACTTGAGGAAGCATTCTTCCCCTCAGGGGCTCGCACATTGTTATTCCAAGGATCTATGAGGTGCCCTTGACATGGTATTTGTTACTTGAGGAAGCACTCTTCCCCTCAGGGGCTCACACATTGCTATTCCAAGGATCTATGAGGTGCCCTTGACATGGTATTTGTTACTTGAGGAAGCACTCTTCCCCTCAGGGACTCACACATTGCTATTCCAAGGATCTATGAGGTGCCCTTGACATGGTATTTGCTACTTGAGGAAGCACTCTTCCCCTCAGGGGCTCACACATTGCTATTCCAAGGATCTATGAGGTGCCCTTGACATGGTATTTGTTACTTGAGGAAGCAGTCTTCCCCCCAGGGGCTCACACATTGCTATTCCAAGGATCTAGGAGGTGCCCTTGACATGGTATTTGTTACTTGAGGAAGCACTCTTCCCCCCAGGGGCTCACACATTGCTATTCCAAGGATCTATGGGACGCCCTTGACATAGTATTTGTTACTTGAGGAAGCACTCTTCCCCCCAGGGGCTCACACATTGCTATTCCAAGGATCTATGAGGTGCCCTTGACATGCTATTTGTTACTTGAGGAAGCACTGTTCCCCTCAGGGACTCACACATTGCTATTCCAAGGATCTATGAGGTGCCCTTGACATGGTATTTGTTACTTGAGGAAGCACTCTTCCCCTCAGGGGCTCACACATTGCTATTCCAAGGATCTATGGGACGCCCTTGACATGGTATTTGTTACTTGAGGAAGCACTCTTCCCCCCAGGGGCTCACACATCGCTATTCCAAGGTTCTATGAGGTGCCCTTGACATGGTATTTGTTACTTGAGGAAGCACTCTTCCCCTCAGGGACTCACACATTGCTATTCCAAGGATCTATGAGGTGCCCTTGCCATGGTATTTGCTACGTGAGGAAGCCCTCTTCCCCTCAGGGGCTCACACATTGCTATTCCAAGGATCTATGAGGTGCCCTTGACATGGTATTTGTTACTTGAGGAAGCACTCTTCCCCCCAGGGGCTCACACATTGCTATTCCAAGGATCTATGAGGTGCCCTTGACATGGTATTTGTTACCTGAGGAAGCACTCTTCCCCTCAGGGGCTCACACATTGCTAGTCCAAGGATCTATGAGGTGCCCTTGACATGGTATTTGTTACTTGAGGAAGCACTCTTCCCCTTTGGGGCTCTCGCATTGCTATTCCAAGGATCTATGAGGTGCCCTTGACATGGTATTTGTTACTTGAGGAAGCACTCTTCCCCTTTGGGGCTCACACATTGCTATTCCAAGGATCTATGGGACGCCCATGACATGGTATTTGTTACTGGAGGAAGCACTCTTCCCCCCAGGGGCTCACACATTGCTATTCCAAGGATCTATGGGACGCCCTTGACATGGTATTTGTTACTTGAGGAAGCACTCTTCCCCCCAGGGGCTCACACATTGCTATTCCAAGGATCTATGGCACGCCCTAGACATGGTATTTGTTACTTGAGGAAGCACTCTTCCCCCCAGGGGCTCACACATTGCTATTCCAAGGATCTATGAGGTGCCCTTGACATGGTATTTGTTCCTTGAGGAAGCACTCTTCCCCTCAGGGACTCACACATTGCTATTCCAAGGATCTATGGGACGCCCTTGACATGGTATTTGTTACTTGAGGAAGCACTCTTCCCCCCAGGGGCTCACACATTGCTATTCCAAGGATCTATGAGGTGCCCTTGACATGGTATTTGCTACTTGAGGAAGCACTCTTCCCCTCAGGGGCTCACACATTGCTATTCCAAGGATCTATGGGACGCCCTTGACATGGTATTTGTTACCTGAGGAAGCACTCTTCCCCTCAGGGGCTCACACATTGCTATTCCAAGGATCTATGAGGTGCCCTTGACATGGTATTTGTTACTTGAGGAAGCACTCTTCCCCCAGGTGCTCGCACATTGCTATTCCAAGGATCTATGAGGTGCTCTTGACATGGTATTTGTTACTTGAGGAGGCACTCTTCCCCTCAGGGGCTCACACATTGCTATTCCAAGGATCTATGAGGTGCCCTTGACATGGTATTTGTTACTTGAGGAAGCACTCTTTCCCCCAGGTGCTCGCACATTGCTATTCCAAGGATCTATGAGGTGCTCTTGACATGGTATTTGTTACTTGAGGAGGCACTCTTCCCCTCAGGGGCTCACACATTGCTATTCCAAGGATCTATGAGGTGCCCTTGACATGGTATTTGTTACTTGAGGAAGCACTCTTCCCCTCAGGGGCTCACACATTGTTATTCCAAGGATCTATGGGACACCCTTGTCATGGTATTTGTTACTTGAGGAAGCACTCTTCCCCCCAGGGGTTCACACATTGCTATTCCAAGGATCTATGAGGTGCCCTTGACATGGTATTTGTTACTTGAGGAAGCACTCTTCCCCTCAGGGGCTCACACATTGCTATTCCAAGGATCTATGAGACGCCCTTGACATGGTATTTGTTACTTGAGGAAGCACTCTTCCCCTCAGGGGCTCACACATTGCTATTCCAAGGATCTATGGGACGCCCTTGACATGGTATTTGTTACTTGAGGAAGCACTCTTCCCCCCAGGGACTCACACATTGCTATTCCAAGGATCTATGGGACGCCCTTGACATGGTATTTGTTACTTGAGGAAGCACTCTTCCCCCTGGGGCTCACACATTGCTATTCCAAGGATCTATGAGGTGCCCTTGACATGGTATTTGTTACTTGAGGAAGCACTCTTCCCCCCAGGGGCTCACACATTGCTATTCCAAGGATCTATGGGATGCCCTTGACATGGTATTTGTTACTTGAGGAAGCACTCTTCCCCCCACGGGCTCACACATTGCTATTCCAAGGATCTATGAGGTGCCCTTGACATGGTATTTGTTACTTGAGGATGCACTCTTCCCCTCAGGGGCTCACACATTGCTATTCCAAGGATCTACGGGACGCCCTTGACATGGTATTTGTTACTTGAGGAAGCACTCTTCCCCTCAGGGACTCACACATTGCTATTCCAAGGATCTATGGGATGCCCTTGACATGGTATTTGTTACTTGAGGAAGCACTCTTCCCCCCACGGGCTCACACATTGCTATTCCAAGGATCTATGAGGTGCCCTTGACATGGTATTTGTTACTTGAGGAAGCACTCTTCCCCTCAGGGGCTCACACATTGCTATTCCAAGGATCTATGGGACGCCCTTGACATGGTATTTGTTACTTGAGGAAGCACTCTTCCCCTCAGGGACTCACACATTGCTATTCCAAGGATCTATGAGGTTCCCTTGACATGGTATTTGTTACTTGAGGAAGCACTCTTCCCCTCAGGGGCTCACACATTGCTATTCCAAGGATCTATGGGACACCCTTGACATGGTATTTGTTGCTTGAGGAAGCACTCTTCCCCCCTGGGACTCACACATTGCTATTCCAAGGATCTATGAGGTGCCCTTGACATGGTATTTGCTACTTGAGGAAGTACTCTCCCCCTCAGGGACTCACACATTGCTATTCCAAGGATCTATGGGACGCCCTTGACATGGTATTTGCTACTTGAGGAAGCACTCTTCCCCCCAGGGACTCACACATTGCTATTCCAAGGATCTATGGGACGCCCTTGACATGGTATTTGCTACTTGAGGAAGCACTCTTCCCCTCAGGGACTCACACATTGCTATTCCAAGGATCTATGGGACGCCCTTGACATGGTATTTGCTACTTGAGGAAGCACTCTTCCCCTCAGGGACTCACACATTGCTATTCCAAGGATCTATGAGGTGCCCTTGACATGGTATTTGTTACTTGAGGAAGCACTCTTCCCCTCAGGGACTCACGCATTGCTATTCCAAGGATGTATGGGACGCCCTTGACATGGTATTTGTTACTTGAGGAAGCACTCTTCCCCCCAGGGACTCACATATTGCTATTCCAAGGATCTATGAGGTGCCCTTGACATGGTATTTGTTACTTGAGGAATCACTCTGCCCCCCAGGGGTTCACACATTGCTATTCCAAGGATCTATGAGGTGCCCTTGACATGGTATTTGTTACTTGAGGAAGCACCCTTCCCCCCAGGGACTCACACATTGCTATTCCAAGGATCTATGCGACGCCCTTGACATGGTATTAGTTACTTGAGGAAGCACTCTTCCCCCCAGGGACTCACACATTGCTATTCCAAGGATCTATGGGACGCCCTTGACATGGTATTTGTTACTTGAGGAAGCACTCTTCCCCTCAGGGGCTCACACATTGCTATTCCAAGGATCTATGGGACGCCCTTGGCATGGTATTTGTTACTTGAGGAAGCACTCTTCCCCCCAGGGGCTCACACATTGCTATTCCAAGGATCTATGAGGTGCCCTTGACATGGTATTTGCTACTTGAGGAAGCACTCTTCCCCTCAGGGGCTCACACATTGCTATTCCAAGGATCTATGGGACGCCCTTGACATGGTATTTGTTACCTGAGGAAGCACTCTTTCCCCCAGGTGCTCGCACATTGCTATTCCAAGGATCTATGAGGTGCCCTTGACATGGTATTTGTTACTTGAGGAAGCACTCTTCCCCTCAGGGGCTCGCACATTGTTATTCCAAGGATCTATGAGGTGCCCTTGACATGGTATTTGTTACTTGAGGAAGCACTCTTCCCCTCAGGGGCTCACACATTGCTATTCCAAGGCTCTATGAGGTGCCCTTGACATGGTATTTGTTACTTGAGGAAGCACTCTTCCCCTCAGGGGCTCACACATTGTTATTCCAAGGATCTATGGGACACCCTTGTCATGGTATTTGTTACTTGAGGAAGCACTCTTCCCCCCAGGGGCTCACACATTGCTATTCCAAGGATCTATGAGGTGCCCTTGACATGGTATTTGTTACTTGAGGAAGCACTCTTCCCCTCAGGGGCTCACACATTGCTATTCCAAGGATCTATGAGACGCCCTTGACATGGTATTTGTTGCTTGAGGAAGCACTCTTCCCCTCAGGGGCTCACACATTGCTATTCCAAGGATCTATGGGACGCCCTTGACATGGTATTTGTTACTTGAGGAAGCACTCTTCCCCCCAGGGACTCACACATTGCTATTCCAAGGATCTATGGGACGCCTTTGACATGGTATTTGTTACTTGAGGAAGCACTCTTCCCCCTGGGGCTCACACATTGCTATTCCAAGGATCTATGAGGTGCCCATGACATGGTATTTGTTACTTGAGGAAGCACTCTTCCCCTCAGGGGCTCACACATTGCTATTCCAAGGAACTATGAGGTGCCCTTGACATGGTATTTGCTACTTGAGGAAGCACTCTTCCCCTCAGTGACTCACACATTGCTATTCCAAGGATCTATGAGGTGCCCTTGACATGGTATTTGCTACTTGAGGAAGCACTCTTCCCCTCAGGGACTCACACATTGCTATTCCAAGGATCTATGAGGTGCCCTTGACATGGTATTTGTTACTTGAGGATGCACTCTTCCCCTCAGGGGCTCACACATTGCTATTCCAAGGATCAATGAGGTGCCCTTGACATGGTATTTGCTACTTGAGGAAGCACTCTTCCCCTCAGGGACTCGCACATTGCTATTCCAAGGATCTATGAGGTGCCCTTGACATGGTATTTGTTACTTGAGGAAGCACTCTTCCTCTCAGGGGTTCACACATTGCTATTCCAAGGATCTATGGGACGCCCTTGACATGGTATTTGTTACTTGAGGAAGCACTCTTCCCTTCAGGGGCTCACACATTGCTATTCCAAGGATCTATGGGACGCCCTTGACATGGTATTTGCTACTTGAGGAAGCACTCTTCCCCTCAGGGGCTCGCACATTGCTATTCCAAGGATCTATGAGGTGCCCTTGACATGGTATTTGTTACTTGAGGAAGCACTCTTCCCCTCAGGGGCTCACACATTGCTATTCCAAGGATCTATGGGACACCCTTGACATGGTATTTGCTACTTGAGGAAGCACTCTTCCCCTCAGGGGCTCGCACATTGTTATTCCAAGGATCTATGAGGTGCCCTTGACATGGTATTTGTTACCTGAGGAAGCACTCTTTCCCCCAGGTGCTCGCACATTGCTATTCCAAGGATCTATGAGGTGCCCTTGACATGGTATTTGTTACTTGAGGAAGCACTCTTCCCCTCAGGGGCTCGCACATTGTTATTCCAAGGATCTATGAGGTGCCCTTGACATGGTATTTGTTACTTGAGGAAGCACTCTTCCCCTCAGGGGCTCACACATTGCTATTCCAAGGCTCTATGAGGTGCCCTTGACATGGTATTTGTTACTTGAGGAAGCACTCTTCCCCTCAGGGGCTCACACATTGTTATTCCAAGGATCTATGGGACACCCTTGTCATGGTATTTGTTACTTGAGGAAGCACTCTTCCCCCCAGGGGCTCACACATTGCTATTCCAAGGATCTATGAGGTGCCCTTGACATGGTATTTGTTACTTGAGGAAGCACTCTTCCCCTCAGGGGCTCACACATTGCTATTCCAAGGATCTATGAGACGCCCTTGACATGGTATTTGTTGCTTGAGGAAGCACTCTTCCCCTCAGGGGCTCACACATTGCTATTCCAAGGATCTATGGGACGCCCTTGACATGGTATTTGTTACTTGAGGAAGCACTCTTCCCCCCAGGGACTCACACATTGCTATTCCAAGGATCTATGGGACGCCTTTGACATGGTATTTGTTACTTGAGGAAGCACTCTTCCCCCTGGGGCTCACACATTGCTATTCCAAGGATCTATGAGGTGCCCATGACATGGTATTTGTTACTTGAGGAAGCACTCTTCCCCTCAGGGGCTCACACATTGCTATTCCAAGGAACTATGAGGTGCCCTTGACATGGTATTTGCTACTTGAGGAAGCACTCTTCCCCTCAGTGACTCACACATTGCTATTCCAAGGATCTATGAGGTGCCCTTGACATGGTATTTGCTACTTGAGGAAGCACTCTTCCCCTCAGGGACTCACACATTGCTATTCCAAGGATCTATGAGGTGCCCTTGACATGGTATTTGTTACTTGAGGATGCACTCTTCCCCTCAGGGGCTCACACATTGCTATTCCAAGGATCAATGAGGTGCCCTTGACATGGTATTTGCTACTTGAGGAAGCACTCTTCCCCTCAGGGACTCGCACATTGCTATTCCAAGGATCTATGAGGTGCCCTTGACATGGTATTTGTTACTTGAGGAAGCACTCTTCCTCTCAGGGGTTCACACATTGCTATTCCAAGGATCTATGGGACGCCCTTGACATGGTATTTGTTACTTGAGGAAGCACTCTTCCCTTCAGGGGCTCACACATTGCTATTCCAAGGATCTATGGGACGCCCTTGACATGGTATTTGCTACTTGAGGAAGCACTCTTCCCCTCAGGGGCTCGCACATTGCTATTCCAAGGATCTATGAGGTGCCCTTGACATGGTATTTGTTACTTGAGGAAGCACTCTTCCCCTCAGGGGCTCACACATTGCTATTCCAAGGATCTATGGGACACCCTTGACATGGTATTTGCTACTTGAGGAAGCACTCTTCCCCTCAGGGGCTCGCACATTGTTATTCCAAGGATCTATGAGGTGCCCTTGACATGGTATTTGTTACTTGAGGAAGCACTCTTCCCCTCAGGGGCTCACACATTGCTATTCCAAGGATCTATGAGGTGCCCTTGACATGGTATTTGTTACTTGAGGAAGCACTCTTCCCCTCAGGGACTCACACATTGCTATTCCAAGGATCTATGAGGTGCCCTTGACATGGTATTTGCTACTTGAGGAAGCACTCTTCCCCTCAGGGGCTCACACATTGCTATTCCAAGGAACTATGAGGTGCCCTTGACATGGTATTTGTTACTTGAGGAAGCACTCTTCCCCTCAGGGACTCACACATTGCTATTCCAAGGATCTATGAGGTGCCCTTGACATGGTATTTGTTACTTGAGGAAGCAGTCTTCCCCCCAGGGGCTCACACATTGCTATTCCAAGGATCTAGGAGGTGCCCTTGACATGGTATTTGTTACTTGAGGAAGCACTCTTCCCCCCAGGGGCTCACACATAGCTATTCCAAGGATCTATGGGACGCCCTTGACATAGTATTTGTTACTTGAGGAAGCACTCTTCCCCTCAGGGGCTCACACATTGCTATTCCAAGGATCTATGAGGTGCCCTTGACATGCTATTTGTTACTTGAGGAAGCACTGTTCCCCTCAGGGACTCACACATTGCTATTCCAAGGATCTATGAGGTGCCCTTGACATGGTATTTGTTACTTGAGGAAGCACTCTTCCCCTCAGGGGCTCACACATTGCTATTCCAAGGATCTATGGGACGCCCTTGACATGGTATTTGTTACTTGAGGAAGCACTCTTCCCCCCAGGGGCTCACACATCGCTATTCCAAGGTTCTATGAGGTGCCCTTGACATGGTATTTGTTACTTGAGGAAGCACTCTTCCCCTCAGGGACTCACACATTGCTATTCCAAGGATCTATGAGGTGCCCTTGACATGGTATTTGCTACGTGAGGAAGCCCTCTTCCCCTCAGGGGCTCACACATTTCTATTCCAAGGATCTATGAGGTGCCCTTGACATGGTATTTGTTACTTGAGGAAGCACTCTTCCCCCCAGGGGCTCACACATTGCTATTCCAAGGATCTATGAGGTGCCCTTGACATGGTATTTGTTACTTGAGGAAGCACTCTTCCCCTCAGGGGCTCACACATTGCTAGTCCAAGGATCTATGAGGTGCCCTTGACATGGTATTTGTTACTTGAGGAAGCACTCTTCCCCCCAGGGGCTCACACATCGCTATTCCAAGGTTCTATGAGGTGCCCTTGACATGGTATTTGTTACTTGAGGAAGCACTCTTCCCCTCAGGGGCTCACACATTGCTATTCCAAGGATCTATGGGACGCCCTTGACATGGTATTTGTTACTTGAGGAAGCACTCTTCCCCCCAGGGGCTCACACATCGCTATTCCAAGGTTCTATGAGGTGCCCTTGACATGGTATTTGTTACTTGAGGAAGCAGTCTTCCCCTCAGGGACTCACACATTGCTATTCCAACGATCTATGGGATGCCCTTGACATGGTATTTGTTACTTGGGGAAGCACTCTTCCCCTCAGGGACTCACACATTGCTATTCCAAGGATCTATGAGGTGCCCTTGACATGGTATTTGTTACTTGAGGAAGCACTCTTCCCCTCAGGGACTCACACATTGCTATTCCAAGGATCTATGGGATGCCCTTGACATGGTATTTGTTACTTGAGGAAGCACTCTTCCCCTCAGGGACTCACATATTGCTATTCCAAGGATCTATGAGGTGCCCTTGACATGGTATTTGTTACTTGAGGAAGCACTCTTCCCCCCAGGGGCTCACACATTGCTATTCCAAGGATCTATGGGACGCCCTAGACATGGTATTTGTTACTTGAGGAAGCACTCTTCCCCCCAGGGGTTCACACATTGCTATTTCAAGGATCTATGAGGTGCCCTTGACATGGTATTTGCTACTTGAGGAAGCACTCTTCCCCTCAGGGACTCACACATTGCTATTCCAAGGATCTATGGCACGCCCTTGACATGGTATTTGTTACTTGGGGAAGCACTCTTCCCCTCAGGGACTCACACATTGCTATTCCAAGGATCTATGAGGTGCCCTTGACATGGTATTTGTTACTTGAGGAAGCACTCTTCCCCCCAGGGGCTCACACATTGCTATTCCAAGGATCTATGAGGTGCCCTTGACATGGTATTTGTTACTTGGGGAAGCACTCTTCCCCTCAGGGACTCACACATTGCTATTCCAAGGATCTATGAGGTGCCCTTGACATGGTATTTGTTACTTGAGGAAGCACTCTTCCCCCCAGGGACTCACACATTGCTATTCCAAGGATCTATGAGGTGCCCTTGACATGGTATTTGTTACTTGGGGAAGCACTCTTCCCCTCAGGGACTCACACATTGCTAGTCCAAGGATCTATGAGGTGCCCTTGACATGGTATTTGTTACTTGAGGAAGCACTCTTCCCCTCAGGGACTCACACATTGCTATTCCAAGGATCTATGAGGTGCCCTTGACATGGTATTTGTTACTTGGGGAAGCACTCTTCCCCTCAGGGACTCACACATTGCTAGTCCAAGGATCTATGAGGTGCCCTTGACATGGTATTTGTTACTTGAGGAAGCACTCTTCCCCTCAGGGACTCACACATTGCTATTCCAAGGATCTATGAGGTGCCCTTGACATGGTATTTGCTACTTGAGGAAGCACTCTTCCCCCCAGGGGCTCACACATTGCTATTCCAAGGATCTATGGGACGCCCTTGACATGGTATTTGTTACTTGAGGAAGCACTCTTCCCCCCAGGGGCTCACACATTGCTATTCCAAGGATCTATGAGGTGCCCTTGACATGGTATTTGCTACTTGAGGAAGCACTCTTCCCCTCAGGGGCTCACACATTGCTATTCCAAGGATCTATGGGACGCCCTTGACATGGTATTTGTTACTTGAGGAAGCACTCTTCCCCTCAGGGGCTCACACATTGCTATTCCAAGGATCTATGGGACGCCCTTGACATGGTATTTGTTACTTGAGGAAGCACTCTTCCCCCCAGGGACTCACACATTGCTATTCCAAGGTTCTATGAGGTGCCCTTGACATGGTATTTGTTACTTGAGGAAGCACTCTTCCCCTCAGGGGCTCACACATTGCTATTCCAAGGATCTATGGGGTGCCCTTGACATGGTATTTGTTACTTGAGGAAGCACTCTTCCCCCCAGGGACTCACACATTGCTATTCCAAGGTTCTATGAGGTGCCCTTGACATGGTATTTGTTACTTGAGGAAGCACTCTTCCCCTCTGGGACTCACACATTGCTATTCCAAGGATCTATGAGGTGCCCTTGACATGGTATTTGCTACTTGAGGAAGCACTCTTCCCCTCAGGGACTCACACATTGCTATTCCAAGGATCTATGGGACGCCCTTGACATGGTATTTGTTACTTGAGGAAGCACTCTTCCCCTCAGGGACTCACACATTGCTATTCCAAGGATCTATGCGACGCCCTTGACATGGTATTAGTTACTTGAGGAAGCACTCTTCCCCCCAGGGACTCATACATTGCTATTCCAAGGATCTATGGGACGCCCTTGACATGGTATTTGTTACTTGAGGAAGCACTCTTCCCCTCAGGGGCTCACACATTGCTATTCCAAGGATCTATGGGACGCCCTTGGCATGGTATTTGTTACTTGAGGAAGCACTCTTCCCCTCAGGGGCTCACACATTGCTATTCCAAGGATCTATGAGGTGCCCTTGACATGGTATTTGTTACTTGAGGAAGCACTCTTCCCCTCAGGGGCTCACACATTGCTATTCCAAGGATCTATGGGACGCCGTTTACACGGTATTTGTTACTTGAGGAAGCACTCTTCCCCTCAGGGGCTCACACATTGCTATTCCAAGGATCTATGAGGTGCCCTTGACATGGTATTTGTTACTTGAGGAAGCACTCTTCCCCCCAGGGGCTCACACATTGCTATTCCAAGGATCTATGGGACGCCCTCGACATGGTATTTGTTACTTGAGGAAGCACTCTTCCCCCCAGGGGCTCACACATTGCTATTCCAAGGATCTATGGGACGCCCTTGACATGGTATTTGTTACTTGAGGAAGCACTCTTCCCCTCAGGGGCTCACACATTGCCATTCTAGGGATCTATGGGACGCCCTAGACATGGTATTTGTTACTTGAGGAAGCACTCTTCCCCCCAGGGGCTCACACATTGCTATTCCAAGGATCTATGAGGTGCCCTTGACATGGTATTTGTTACTTGAGGAAGCACTCTTCCCCCCAGGGGCTCACACATTGCTATTCCAAGGATCTATGGGACGCCCTTGACATGGTATTTGTTACTTGAGGAAGCACTCTTCCCCTCAGGGGCTCACACATTGCTATTCCAAGGATCTATGGGACGCCCTTGACATGGTATTTGTTACTTGAGGAAGCACTCTTCCCCCCAGGGGCTCACACATTGCTATTCCAAGGATCTATGAGGTGCCCTTGACATGGTATTTGTTACTTGAGGAAGCACTCTTCCCCCCAGGGACTCACAACTTGGAGACCACGGGATCCCAGCTCAGTCCGGCATTGCTTCCACTTACTTGTGCCGGGCGCCTCTCTGTCGACCTCTCTAGGTCAACGCTTGTTCTCTTCCGACCCTACGGTATTAGGGTATCCGAGGCCTAGGGAGTCTCTTCCCTTAATTCACCCTTCTCTCGTCTTTCCTGATCCCTCCTCCTTCTAGGGATCAGCCTTCTTTTTCTTTTCATTATATTTCCTTTCCTCTTCAAGATTCCCGCACTGTTTTTGTGAATTGGTTCCCCGTGTATCTAAATTACCTTAAATGAATTTTGTAAGTTTTTTCAATCTCAATTGCATTTTGTAAGTCTTTTGGAGCCGGGGCTGTCATGTTGTGAGTATTTTGTATGACTGTTATCTGCATTTTGTGCGTATTCTCAATTGAGATTGTCAATCCTTACAAAATGCAATTGAGGTACTTCTCTTCTTCAAGAATTTTCATTTTCTCGTCACTAGTTAATGATTTAACTACTTTCTTCTCCATTATTTCAATATGACGCAACAAAATGATCACTCGGTAATGCGTATTTGCGTGAATACATGACGTAATGCTAGCTCCTACTGACACCTAACCTTCTCGGAACTTGCTGAATACACACATCCATAGTTAGGGTACAACCCTCGCCCGCCTCACATTCCTCCGCGACGCGCGAGTATCCTCTATAAGGTGCTTGTTCGGGTGTACTTGTAGTGGCTTCACGGGTCGCGCAAGCCTAACACAAACGTTAGTTGTGTGATAGCCCTGCATCATTAAACGTAAAACAAGTGTTCGAAATCTCGTCATAGGTCGTACACTGCAAAGTACTTTATAAAAGTAGCTCGGTATTAGAAACAAATCTTTCATATTCCAGGTAGTTGCGGTGTAACATTGCAACACTGTGTAACCTTGAACTCGGCACACGCACTGGAATGTTCAAACTTCGCTGCTGTTTAAACCATACTCGTAAATCTTGTTCTAAGTCGTCGTATTTCCGGGTTTTTATTTTCTTCCAGTTTGCCCAAGTATTCCCGGCAGAAGCCAAGATCCCTCCTTTTTTTGCTATGATGCCGTTCAGAGTAGATGGCGGCATTCCGAACTCCTTCGGCAGAGTGACACGCAAAAGAGTAGAAGACTCCATTTTCCTTATATTGTCCACTTTTTCTTTAATCGAAAGTGCCTTTCTTTTGATGCCTTTCATCTGAGATCCACTCATTTTCACAATGATTTGAAAACTTTACTTCACTGACGCAATTCTTGTAATTTCAATAATGTTATGCTACGCTTGTCAATGCTGGGCTATCAAGTTAGATCAACCAGAACAGCAATGAAAGCATGTGTTTTCCATCACCCCTCACATATGTTTCAAGGATAACCCTGTCCAATGAGCTGGTGCCGTCATCCAGCTTCGACGTAGTTCGCCCGGTCAGGTGATTCACGCAAGACTGCTGTATTCTTTCACTCGGAACGCCAGAAGTATCTTTCGCTGAGATTGGCGAGTTCTGATTCTAACAGTCGGTTGTCTTCAGTGAACGTCTTATACTTTAAGGGGATACAAAATCTGAACTATTTAACCGGGAAAACGTCTTATGCAGGAACACTTTATACGGGCAAAATGTACATGTATCTTATGGGACCGATCATGGTGAAACGGTTTCTATAGCCCTCACGTTGAGCGACATATGTAACTTTATTTAGCCCCTAACTGTTGGGTGAAAATTGTAACTGTTGACCTTTGCCTATGCTATGTTGTTTTAATGGGCGCCAAGACCTCAATGCAATGCTGAAATCTAAATTTGTATTTAACAACGTCTAGCTCTGGTAGAACACCTTCAAGAATCTATTCACTCAGATCGTGGTATGATTTGATCATTAACCCAAGAAACAAATGTATCAGGAGAAGGAATTGGTCTATATCTAATGCTACCTACTGAAAGCAAAGATTGCATTGTAAAAGAAATGAATTTATTATATAAAACAAGTATAGCAAAATTAATAATAATAATAAGTATAAAATTTAAATTGGAGCGTTGCGATTTTAATATTACCGATAGAAAATTACGTGAAAACGGAGTCTGATAAATTGATTTTACTCTTATTTCCAAGCTATGAAGTTACTGAAATATGAAATATAAAACAAAGAAAAATGAGAGATTGCGTATTTCTGCGTCATTTGCGCTTACCACTGGAAATTGCTAAAGCATTTCCCTCGTACTGGATGATGCTGTGTGCTTCCCACAGTCTCCTGGACGTCGCCATCTTCTTCGTTATTTGATGATATTCTGGTAGATTAGATAATTCTATGGTCCGTACTTCGGACCCAAACACTCGTATAACCACACTGGTTAAGTTTCACAAAGATAGTCGCTAACTCCACTGAACATCGGAGCGACTCCCGCGTGATCCATACTCGTTAAGTTCTACACAGATAGTCCTCGTTTCACGGCGCGTCGAACGATATATGCGCCTGTCGGCTCCCCCACTCTTCAGTCCCAACTAGCTTACGTCGTCTCCACTGATTGGCTGACCCACCACGCGATCTTCCCCTCCTCTGGTTCATTACACACGGCGCGCGAATCAAGAAGTCGATTTCCGTTCCAACAATTCGCCTTTTCTTGACGATGCGAACCCAGGATTGCGTCATGCTTTCCGACAAGATTAAGCGTGTACTTGAATTCCCAGTGAGTCATCTCTCTCAAATACCCTAACTGACAAAACTCCGTAAAATTCCGTAATCAGATAATTTTCTATGATATCGTCGTTCGAAATAATTTGCTTGATAGAGTTTTCTAAGACACAGAAAACCTATCTGTATGCTTATAATTTTTATAAAATGCTCCGAAAATATCTTAATAATAATTATAATAAATTAATAATAATAATAATAAATTAACATGAAAAATTATCTTGGCTGAACAATTTGCCGCGTAAATAAAATGTATAGACTGGCTTCCTACTGACTTATGCCAGTGGCATAAAAAACCCTCGAAAAACACGTTACAATGGGACCGAGAATATCGGATGTCTTAAGTGGAAAAACGTTTCATGCGGGAACTTCTTAACAGAGTTTTACTGTTTTACAGTGCTAATAGTATACAATTTTGTTTAAAATAAGCTGTCAAAAACACAAAAAAAATTTTTTTTAAATTTCAATACAAAAATGAGGTCGCGGGTAATATTCGGGGGCGGGTAATATTCGGGTATACAGTAGAACCTCGATGCATTGTTCCCGGAACTCCCGTATGCATCGTTCAGTTTATTTAGTCCCGAAAATTTTCCATATAAACTAATGTTAAATTTCCCCGCATCTATCGTTCCTCAAACTAGTTTTTTCGCATGGATCGTCAAAAAATCACTAGTCCTTGGCCACAATTTTCCCGCATTGATCGTTAATGAGAAAAATATATGCAAACGTTCTTTTGAATTTGAAGCGGCATAGAAGAGCGGCAACCTGTTACGCGAGAATGTACGTGGTACGGTATCCTTATTTGCTGCACGCTTGTGTGCTTTCTTAATATTATTAATTCGTGTTTATAATGTAATTCCGTGTATTTCACTGTCGTCAAGGTCACCGTATAATTCTTGTGTTTTCTCACTGTGGACAACACTTGCGTAAGATCATGCGATGTTTTCACGGAAGTGGCTGATGATAAGACTGGCACGGGGTGTCCCTTGCATAAGATTCTGCCAATAGCTGTTGGGCCTGTTTCCACGTCGGCAAACTGGGGCTAGCAGCTCATTGAATCTCGTCAGGGGCCGATAACCTCGATGTTGAGCCCCTTAAAACAACAACAATTATCATCATGAATCTCGTCATTCCGAGGCCATCTCACCGGAAGAGACGGGTCCACTCAAGTTTCACTCCCCTGAAGTGGCGCTGAGCACGATAGTTGTTGCCGACTGTTCGCGTAGCGAGAGTCTAATCTGTGGCGTGAGTCATAGCCTGCAGTCAGAGACAGGCTCCATTCTTCTGACAAGGTCTCGTCGGATTATAATCTCGCGGAATGTGCTAAATGACGATACTGGCCGCTCACGTCACGTTTCATAGCCCGCAGACATAAAGACGAGATTACTTTCTTCTGACAAGGTCACGCCTGTTCTTTTAAAGCCCCAAGTCGTCCCGAGTTTCGCCGAAGCGCATGCCGCCTTAGGGAAGGTGAAATCCTTCATGTACTCGCCTGATATCAGTGATCGTGAACAAGAGAACATTATTCAAGTAGAGAAGGCTTTGTTTCGTCTGAAACGCAAAGCTTCGACGAACAAAAAACAATTAATGCCTTTTTTTTACTAAAGAGAGCGCGTACATCGTGGTTGCAATATGAAGTTTACATGAAGAAATATGTCCAAATACAGTAACCGTACTTTATTATTTTTTTAACTCAATTTTTTTATGTTACCCGCATTTATCGTTTTCTCGCATCCATCGTCATTTTTCCCCTCCCCCTTGAAAAACGATGCATCGAGGTTCTACTGTATACGGTAAGTGATATGCAACGTGATCAATGAGGCACTTCTACTTTATTTTCATGAGATAAGAATATGACGTGATAGGCGATAAAACGTGTTAACAAGGTTCTGCCGTATTGCATTTGCGTTGTTCGTGCTGGTACTGATACTGAAGCGAGCCACCCTTAGCACACCAATACTATTAGCTATGTTGTTAACCTGAATACTGAATGTTGTGCACGTAATGCCCAACGGCAAAACGGACGGAGGAGGAACTTCCCTTGTGGTTCTCAACGGTCGTGGAGGCGGATGAGTTCATGCCAGATGAACTGGCTGTGAAGGCGCAACTCAATGGTATTTGTAGTCTGCGGCAGTCCATTGCCGTCACGGTGCTAGGGCATAGTGTGTGGGTCACTTCCTTGCAAGCTGTGATCCACCTTAAACTAAATCTCGCTTGTGGCACCTTTTTCCTGCTGTCACAAGTCCAGCGGTGATGGGATAAGGATGGTGGAGACAGGTTTTCGGATTGAAACTGGAAGCCTCTAGTTCGGACCTGCACGTTGGCAGCAGATGTGTGATGGTCGTCTTTCTGAGACCTCGTGACTACTCAGGAGTTCGGTCCTGCATCTGTGTTTGGTCAGGCCTATTTAGGATCACCACTGCCCATGCCGAATGGGGAAGGCCCTAGAAAATGTGGGCTAAACATCGGTAGTCACACCTTCAGCCGGCTGGGGGGCCGCATCCAACGGGTCACCCCTTTTGCGGTCGAAAAACTAAAACAAAGATTATCCAAACTTTAATTATAGGTTCCTGGAATGTTCGAACGTTACTTGATTTGAAGGATAATAACAGGCCTGAGAGAAGAACTGCGCTCGTTACCAATGAGCTTGGTCGAATGAACATAGATATTGCTGCCTGAAGTGAAACCAGATTATCCAGCAAAGGTAAAATTACAGAGTTCAGGTTACACCATATTCTGGAAGGGAAAAGATGAGGGAGAGCGCCTATTCATGGTGTTGGCTTCGCTATAAAGACCACACTGGTGAATAATCACCAGCTAACTCCAACTGCTGTCAGCGAATCCCTCTCTCTGGGGGTCACTTTATGACTCTTATCTCTGCATACGCTCCCACTTTGGATGCTGATATAGAAGTTAAAGACCAATTCTACAACCTGCTGAGCACAATCATCACTAAAGTACCACCTAGTGACAAGCTCTTAATGCTTGGCGATTTCAACGCCCGAGTTGGTAAAGACCATCAATTGTGGAACAATGTGATGGGAAAACAAGGACTTGGCAACTGCAATGCCAATGGTCTATTACTCCTTGGTCCATGTGCTGAACATCAACTCTTTATTACCAACACTCAGTTCCGCTTGCCGAATCGCTACAAAACCACTTAGATGCATCCTCTCTCGAAGCACTGGCACATCCTTGACTATATCATCACCAGGCAATGTGATAAAAAGGACATCCTTGTCACCAGGACTCCAAGAAGTGCCGATGACTGTTGGACTGATCATAAGCTCCTTGTTTTGCCGGTTGAGGATCTCAATCTGCCGCAAACAGAAACGATCCATCCGCAACCTGTCCAGACGGAAATTTGACACTTCTAAACTCCAACTTAAATCAATTGCTACAGATTACAGAAATGAAATCGCAAATAAGCTGGCTGTCATCCAGTTAGCACAAATAGTGTAGTACAGGAATGGGCAATGCTTCAGAAGGTCATCACTGAGGCAGCTGAGGAAACAATTGGGTTTGTGAAGAACAAAAGACAAGACTGGTTTGATGAAAATAATGATGAAAGTATGTCTCTCATCAATGCCAAACGGAAAGCCCATCTATCCTTTATTCTAGATCCGTCTTCCAGTGTGTAAAAATCACATTTCGTGCAACTTAAGGGGAAATGTCAGGCACAAATCAGGGAAATCGAGAACAACTGGTGGCAGCGAAAAGCTGAAGAACTGCAAAGCTTTTCTGATGCCCGTGACCTGCAAAACTTTTATGCAAGCATAAAGGAGGTATATGGCCCAATCCGATCATCAGGTACATTGAAAACTGCTGACAATTCTGCCATTTTAACTAATCAAGGACAAATTTTGGAGCGTTGGAAGGAGCATTTCTCTGCACTTCTAAATCGTGCCTCCAATGTTGCCGAGGACTTTCTTCGCAACGTCCCTCAGCAGCCCGAACAACCATGGATGGCGGTTCCGCCTACATTCCGAGATTTCACCAAAGCGCTCAATCAACTAAAGCCGAGAAAGGCTCCTGGTCCTGATAACATTCCTCTGGAGTTGTTACAAAGTGGAGGTATGGCTTTGAGACTCGACTTTTTACACTTATCCTCTGAATTTGGGAAACTCGAGAAGTACCTGGCGACTTGAAGAATGCTACCATCATCACTATCTTCAAGAAAGGCGATCGTAGTGTGTGTGGGAACTACCATGGTATATCGCTATTATCCATTGCAGGCAAAGTTCTCGCAAGAATTCTACTAAGCTGGCTCCAAAGTATCTCGGAAATGATTTTGCCCGAGTCTCAATGTGGGTTCCGAACATCCAAACTCATGGTGTACAAACGCTACTGGATGGCTGTGAAACTTGGACACTCTTATCGCCGCGATATCAAGAAACTTCAGCGCTTTCACCAACTAAAGATGAGATACATCTTGATATCAAGTGGGAGGACTATGTGACCAACACTGCAGTTCTCGAGAAAGCGCATCTCATCGCTCATCAACTGAGATGGTTAGGCCATGTTCACCATATGAGTGATACCAGGCTTCCATGTCAATTCCTTTATGGTGAACTTTGCTCCGGCACTAGACCTCGTGGAGCACTTCCGAAGTGCTTTAAAGACCAGCTAAAACACATCATGACGACGACTGGTATACATATCCACTCGTGGGAAACATCTGCTGCGGACCGTTTACTGTGGCGGAACACTACATCAACCGCTGTCAACGTATTTGAAGAAGAACGTCGCAGACATGGAGAGGCCAAGCGACAAGCAAGAAAGCTTCGTCAATTACAACCCCGCCCTCCCCCAACCATTCAGTGCAATTTATGTGGGCGCATGTTTTATGCCAGAATTGGCCTGTTTAGTCATGAGATACACATCTACAAGCTGGCTTGAAAAGCTCTATGCAGGAAGAAGTATGTGTTACAGTAAGTTGTGCACCATTCGCCACGGTATTCAGCCACTGAAAAGCAATTCTTTTAGTACATTATGAAGGCAACACTGAAAACTTCTAAAATTTGTATAATTCTGCCTACTCAGTGCACATTTTACAGTATATCTAAAGGCAGTCACATCCGATAATTCAATTTTTCTTTAAATGTTTGTCCATCAGGTTTATTTGAACATGTGCATTGACCGATTTCAGTATAAATTTAATCTCCCATTTTGAAGCACTTCATCTGGCTTGTACAATACTTGTATACTGGCTTAATGTCCATGTTAATGTTTGTATCCTCTGCTAGCTATGGCCTTGTATGGTCCCATAATGTGCTGATGCAGAGTAAGGTTGACCACAAGAAATGATTATGATCTGTTAAAGATATAGTTTTCACCTAGATGGATAAGACCATAAATACTGTCACAAAGTTTTCGATAAATGTACACTAAATGGTTTGAGATATTTTAATATCCTAATGATATTAGTTAATGGATGTGTAACAAATCAAAATCACATGTAATTATTCAAAATGGCCACCTTTGGCACAAGCCCAGTGCTTAAGTCTTTGTGCCCACTCATCAATTGAATTACGCAAGACATCCATCGGAAAATCTGCTGCTGCCTTCACTTTAGACTTTCAATATTTGGATGTCTCTTCTTGCAAGCCATCTCCTCAAGCTTGGACCACAATTCGTAGTCCAGGGCGTTTAGGTCCGCACTTGCAGAAAACCAATCCGAGGTCAAAACAAAGTCCGTAACATCGGCCCCAAGCCACTCCTGAGATGTGCGAGCCGTATTAGCTGGGGCCGAATCCTGCTGGAAGCTCCAGCGTTCCCCGTGGAAGAGGGTGTTGTTGAGTTTCTTGACCAGTGGCTCAAACAGTCTCCTGATACACTTTGGCCGACGTTTTGACCCCTTTCTCACAGAATTGGAGGTCCGTGGTACCTTCGTTGCTCACGCCCCACCACTCCATAAGAAATGAACGATGATGGCCCCTCTGGATCCTTAGAGCCTTTTCAGCAGCTTGTGCAGAGCATGTGGCATATACCCTGTCATTTTGGGCATTAAAAGTCTCCTCAACACTGAAAATATTTTCATCAGTAACATTTTTTCTTTCGGTGACAGCTTGTTGTGTAACGCGACAGTAAGCATTTTGATTCTAAGAGTCTCTGTTCCTTCAGAGTTGTCCTTTCCATCGTTTGTCAGCAGCAAGCCCCAGGTCACTGCTCAATGTGTGAGACAAAGACGTTCTGGAAATTATCAGCTCGTAAGCCATCACAGACTGTCTCCGCTCACAAGCCGCCACTGCTTTCACCGATTTTGGAGTCCACATTGCGTGGTCTACCTACTCTGTCTTGGTCTATCACAGTTCCAGTCTCGAGGAAGCACGTACCTTTTGCTTATTTTCAGTTTCTGGAGAATTATGAAAATCTCACCTGGGGATTCGCCTACCTTGTGCAACGCGACCACAGCTACACGATTTCCATCTTAAAAACGAACATACACAACTTTCCACTACTGCAGCTGTACTCGGATTGACCACAAAGGAATGTGGAGGCCCTTACAGCCACCCTCAAACGTTGTGACAGTATTTATCATAAGGGTTCTTTTTAAACATGTGACATTATTAATCACTGAGATAATGATATCAACGCTTTCTAAAGCAGAACTGCTCTGAATTCTTTCACCAGCATAGCAAAGTGAGCAGAGCATATTTATAAAATCGGACTGTGTACTGAAGAATAGTTGTTAAAAGGCTGGCTGCATGGCTCAGCGGTAACGTTCTCGTTTGCTGTGCCCAAGGTTTCAGGATCGAATCGTGGCGTAGTCGGCTGGCACATTCGGGCACCCTGACATCTCTGAGACTCGCAGTAGTTACAAGGGACGTAATCCAATAACATTATTATTATTATAAGTTGTCAAAACTTGCAGGTATGGCTGAATGGTGCATCACCCACAAGCTATTCATCATCATTATTATTATTCAACCACATGACCTAATTTTGCTTTAAAAAAGAAGTACACATTTGAAGCACTGGTGTAGAGCTATTGTTGGTGTGGATAGTGAAGTAGCTTTCTTTCTGCTTGTTTCAGTTCCTCAATGTGGAGAATCTAGCTCTTCCTCTCAATAAAGCATTTGCTATACATTGGAATTAATCATGTTTCCCATTGGATGTGACAACTTTCAAGAATCTCTCTACATTATGTGGATGCTGTGAGGAAATTTTATGTTTTAATCTCTTTGATTAGAAAATGTTTTATAACAATTTCTACATCAAAGAAAATTATTAACTCTTAAAAATTATCATGCATTTTCATTTATTCATAGTTGCAATGGAATCGGTAATTCCTATGAAAGGGAGTAAAGGAAAAGGCAAAGACCTCTTTGAATAACAGAATGTTGTATTTCATATGAATTCTAAAGTGTGGTGTTATCATGATGTTACATCATAGCTCAATGTTTGGATGGGTACAGCAAGCCATGCCAATGTTTTCGGGGCATACAGTAGAAGACTGTGATCAGGAAGACAACATCTGGTTAATACCTAAGTTTTTCCATTCAGAGAGAATAATAGAATTATACTAGTTATTGTTGCTTTAAGGGGCGGAACTGCGAGGTCGTCTGCCCCAATAGAATGTTGATTATACAGGGTGTAACTAAATATGTGGGAAAGCTCCGGGGATTCGATAGAGGACCTGACACATGGTGTGTGTGCGTTCGTTGCCGTGTTACGAGCATTGTGCGGCACGATGCTAGTTGGTCATTTGTGGAGGGCACACAGGCCACTTGTAAGTTCCATCGATAATCAAGTCCAGACAAATGGATAGGGCATCAGGGACCGACACCGTGGCCTGCTCGCTCTCCCAATCTCAACCCATGAGACTTCTACTTATGGCGTCATTTGAAGCCCATTGTGTATGCCACACCTATTCATAGCGTGGCCAATGGCCATGCTGCATCAGCGAATAGAGCAGGGATGTCAGCAGATACGAGCGTGTGAGACAGTCATAGACGCCTGCATTACAGTTCGTGGTAGCCATTTGGAGCACCTTCTGTAGAGGACAGGACTGTAAGTAGTAATGTTCACTTCAACACAAATGACCAACCTGCATAGTGTTATGTACACCACAAACAATGCTGGTAACACGGCAACGAACGCACACACACCGTATGTGTACAGGACACGTGTTGCTTGCTGTCAGGTCCTCTGTCGAATCCCCAGAGCTTTTCCACATATTTACAGTAGTTACGATCTCTATACTACCTAAAGAAAAAAATATATTTAGCTCTTAGCTCTGTCACTGTGCCTCTCATTTGATGTAGCCTACAATGACACAGGTTGTGTGTGTGGGGGGGGGGGGACGCAGCGCACAGACCTGGCTCCTGAGTTGTAAAACAAACAGCCCTTGTATGTAACAGGATATTGTGCTCATGATGTTCATTGTTGTACCTAATAAGTCTAGCCAGAGAGTAGCTCATAGCTGTGTTGCGAGCACGGGAATGCAAACAGCTTGCTCACTTTTATGGAAGCCTAGTTTGAATAGTGCCATTATCCTCATTGTAATCCATTGTGATACACCTATGATAAATTATCTTAGATGTGGAATAATGGTCTGAAGTGTTATACCATAAGAGGAGTCTGAGGAGACGGACTGAAGCAGAGTCAAATAACAGCTCTTGTGACTAAGCGAATCAAACTAGCTAGCTAATGCCAAACTTAAAATTTAGTGTAACAGTTTTTTTTAAAACTCTGCAATGCTGCAAAAAGCCTTTGGTAGTGGATCTTTGTGTTCAGTAGGCTCGATGAGTTGGTTATGTTCCAAATGCCCCCATATTATATTGTCCGTGGGATTGAGCACAATAGCAGGAAAGGGGAGAATAGCCAAGTTTAGCATTACTAGAGCTCGAGCCAGCCGGGAAGGAGGTGCGCAGAACACAACTCTACCACTACGTCATGCCTCACTTCCATCCCACCAATCACAGTCGAGCTAGTGTGTTGTCAGGAAAGCTAAGTGTAAAGAAGCGTGCAAGAGACAGGCTCGTTGAGGTAAGCGACGGTGTTGACATACCGCAGGAACTCATGGCAGCAGCCTGCGGTGTGGAGACTCGGACTTGACGGACCTGTTGCAACAGTGGAAATGTATCTCTTTCTCTCTCTGCACAAACCCCACAGAGCCGGCCGTCTTCCAGGCTGACGCGAGCTCTAGTGTTGGAATGTTTAGACAACAGAAGCTATTGAAACTAAAAACAGTATACAGATGATGGGATATAACCGTCCCTAGCTGGGTGCCAAGGAAAGCTTTAGCTAGAACCACATCTGTATCTGTATGATGCTATGTTTTCCGGACACTTTCAGTAGCAGAGTATAGAACCCATACTGGCCACGAATCAGCTCATGAACTAGTGCAGGAAATAGAGCCAAGTAGGGGGAGGGGATCTGTGAGTGTAAACCATTCCTTAGTCTACTAAAGCCAAAGACAAACCAGCACTTATGGAGCAAACATCATGGAAAATACCAAGGATGCATTGGGTAATACTGTATTTATTATGTAGTAAGTGTATTAATGTGTAAATGTCTCGACTCACACAAAGCTGTTGATATTATGCACATTCAGTATTTTCTTTAGGACTTTTTCCACCTTCTTGATTGCTGAAAAGTAATTGAGTCGACTGAAGTAGTTGTTGGTTTGTTGACCATATTAAAATTCTCATTTTTGTATCAAGCCTACATGTTTTTTTAATCTACCCATACATTAAGTACATATTTCTGGCTTTCTTACCCTGTCTTGGCATGTAGAAATCTACTCTCCAAAATTTCTCAATACCTTTGCTGCCACAATTTTTACATAATATATTACTGAAGTCAGATTTTACGAACTCTTCAAGACTGATGAAAAAAACTAAGTGGATTTGTGAATTCAATGGAATTTACCCTGTAAGCACTCACAATAATATTCAAATATAGGTAGAATTATCTTCAACATCAGTTCAATAAGAATTTCTAAAACGTTCGGCATTAACCCACAACCAGGTGTTTGCTATTACTGCTTATACACAGAAAACATGTTCAAAATGATGTGAAAAATATATTTACACTATTAAGGCATACTTTTGTTGTAAACAGTATGTTTTAGGTTAAACTGTTATTGACAGCTTTGAAGTGCAAAGAGCACACAAGTAGCTTTTAGATTTCTTTTCCCAAGAACTGCGGTCTTTGGGAGTCCAATTTTGGAAAAAATACTTTTCAATATTTAACGATAGCTCATTGTAAAATCCAAATTGTTCACATACACAAGTCAAGTCATATTTAGTTGAACATTTTAAAATTAATAACGTATGGTGCAGTGCTGGTTCACAGATGCTAAGTGGGAATACTGTCTGAACACTGTCATTTCAACATCAGGTGATTTAGCTCTCTAAAATACTACGGCAAAGTTGTAGGAGCATGCATGTCTTTGTCTCGAGTATTCTCTACGATAATTAGTAACCGTGCTGTGGTGTGCTGCATTAATCCTAACATATTAGTCATGCATAGTGTTGTCCACACTATCACCCATGTTCCTCCAACTTACTGGACAGTGCCAAAAAAATTAGTTTTAAAGATATAGTTTTTCACTTCATGTGACGTTTTAGTTTTAGCTTAAGGTATTACACTTCATCTCTTGAAGATTGTTATTCCCATGTCTTCTTTTATGTACAAGACTGAAATACTACTTGTGGTTGTATAGTAATTTGTCTCCAATGTATAAACATGTATATGAATTCAATTGTGTAATAAAGTATTTTATCTTGTTTTCTTGTTTTGCTGTATAGATATACTATGTTTCAGACTATGTACTGTAATTTTATTGAATAGAAAACCTTAACCATTTAGCTGCTTATAATTCAGTCCAAAACTGTTAAACTTACATACAGTAGGTAGGCTCTCGCTTTGCTCCTGCTCTAACTCATGATACTGCACAAGATATACAGGTGGAACTATACACATCGTTCATATGGAATGATAACAATACTCATATGACCTTAATGCTCCTGAGAACGGCATGGAGTGACTAGACTATCCGACTTCTCTGGCCTTGTTTGGTCATTTTCATGTGTCAGTGTTTCAATTTTGTAAAAATTTAAATTTAGTGCACCATATTCATCATCAAAATGGGTACATCTTGGAGACCACATGGTCGCTCTATCCCGATGAGCCAGCCAGGATGACCGCTTAAACCCATGGAGGTGGGTTAGGAGCGGAGCCCTTACAATAACCATGAAGGAGGAGAAGTGGACGATTCTCATGCCGAAAATCAAACCAGGAGCTCTGCTTGGCTATGACAATGTACAAGTCATGTAATTCCTTGTAGAAAACCATGAGATTCCTTAGACTAATTTTTAATAGAGCCAAACTTCAACACAGTGAAGAGGTAGGATTAATTTGTTAGGATATTTTCAACATTGGAGGTGTAGCAAGAATTCCAGGTTGGAATGAAAATAGTTTTGCTGAGATCCAGGTTGCATGCTGTAAGCCGGCGAAGCTGGAGAGGGAACTCGCCGTTCATTTGTTGAGAGTTTAGTAGCGAGTGGAAACATATGTTTTGAAAACAGGTCTAATGGCATCACAATGTCGAGGTAAACTCATAACAAGTTGCAGTAGAAAAAGAAAACCATAATTATGCGCACACCAAAGGGCCACTAATTTAGACTATGAATAATAGCATTTCACATTAGAGTGGAGCTAGTTGAATATTTATTATAGAATCACTTGTAATATGAATTTGAATCCAATTGTAAAGGAAGGTTGATGCACTTAGCATTACATTATAGTCAGAGACTCAGTGACCGTAGATTTACGAAGTACGATGTTGTACCATTTTGTCTAGTATGAGAGTGTAGCGCACTTTATTGTCTGTTGAGACATTATCATGTGAGACAACTACGGGAAAATTAATAGAGGCATTGATGGAGCAGATGGTCTATAAATTTAAACCGCTCCTAAATAATGAAAACAAATAGCTGAATTCTAAATATGAGACCTTTACCCAATTGTGAGACAACTTATTTATTACATGTGACGGAGTGGAGGAACATCGTGGTCATTGAATCTAGGATTTGATATTCCTTATGACAGCAATGTACAAACAGTACAGAGCCTGCATAGGTAGGGCACAAATAGTGCACCCTAGATATTATTGTGTGTATTTATTAATGTGTATGTCTCTCTCTGTTTAGCTAGTTTTTCATTGATTTTCATTGTTCATTTAGCTAGCTGATTAACGTTAAAGATAAATGTTGGTGTGGCACCATCATCTTCTTCTTAGCGTCATCCCGTAGGAACGGGATCTGCTTTTAGGATCAATGCACGCTATTTCTTGCATAGTATATTTTATTGGTGCTTTATAAAATTGGGATCTATTTTGCTGAATGTTGACAAGTCATCAGCTACTGAAGTAGAAGCAGTGTCGCTATTAATTATCTTTAATTTGAATTTTTAATTGTGTAGGGTTAATTTTACGTGCCACGTTCTTAGCTTGCTTGTGATTTATTTTTGTTGGTAGGACGTCTTGAGAGGACATTAGGAATTTATATAGGATGGTTTTTTTTTACAGAAAGGGTATTTTAGATAGGTTGGAACATGGTTTAGCCACTAGAGCCCCAATACAGAGTAGGACAGGGATCCAATTATTGAATAAAATTGGATCAGGAATTTTACTTAAGACTGTTTTATTCCTTTCACAAATTTGAGTTTTCCTTCGAATATGCATTTTGAACTGGTTTTGTAACAAACCTTTCTCCCATCCTGACACTCCCCGAGTTAACACTCGTGCTAGTATCAATTTTTTTTTTTTTTTTTTTTTTTTGCATGTCCCAGTAATTGAGAATACATTGTGTTCGCCAAATGAAAAGTTGTATTATCAATAAGGCAGCACTGAAAATGGCTCCAAAGCTCTCATAGACTATGAGCTTGGTTGGGGCGGGGCACAAGTGCATCGCTTTTACCTCTTAACACCTGCTCATGATTTAGCCTACAGATTATGTAATTGTCTTCCTACCCTGAATTTTTCATATAATCTCAGTCAGGGTTCATTCGTAAAAATGTTACTCAACTGAAAATATTCATAATTTAATTTTCAGTGACTTGTTAAGTTCATTTTGTAATTAAAACCAATCATTTGGAAGAAAATAGCAAAATAGAAACAAAAGCTTTGTGATAACCATCTCATCTCTTTGGAGTATACAAATAAATTTGCAGGCTAGTTTTCTTGAGGGAATGCCTTCTACTTATTTAACTTTTATGTTATTCCCTCCAGTAGTTTTCAGACAGACAATCGGACAATATTTTTATCGACAGCATATTTGGTCATTGTATTTATTCGGAACAAAGTTTAAAATGTTTTATTTGAAACTAGCAACCTGCCCCGGCTTCGCCCAGTATCTTCAACGGTTTACCCAGAGTATGCTTAAAAGGCACACGGACGGCAGGTCCCAGACGCAATTCAGAAAAGCCAAGGTGAACAGCGAAACTCCTAACACACATACTCTTCTCTGAAGTCTCTACTCGACAGTTTGATGCTGGCCGAAGCTGGGGTGATAGGCTAGCTCTTAAACTCACTCAGTAGTTAGTAATTTTAAATTCCACTGAATGGAGATTGTTGGGAGAAATGAAAAAAAAAACACTTATTGTGAGCGATGTATTAAAGATAGATGCTGTCGCAGACTTTTTTGTAGAACTTTTCATGCTGATCTATTCTTACACTCATAAGTTAGGCAAAATGCCTTTCCTATCTGGCTGGATATACTAAAGAATCGGATAGAGATAAATATGTTTCTGTGCATTTGGAGACAGAAGAGCCAGTTTCTGTTTTGCCTTGCTTGCCTATATTAAGTTTTAAAGCTTTATTTTTTTTATATATTTTTTTTTCAATTTTCAATCATTAAGTTGTGCATTTTTTCTGCGATTTACACATTTAATAAGGCACGTAATTATTTTCCATATATCGAATATGAAGAAAGGTTACACAAATTAAATTACATATTGAAGTCACAAAAATATCTATTTAGAATCTTCTTCTGTGTAAATCATTAGTTTGTTTTCAAGCATTCAAAAGTTTATTTCCTCAACCCATTCATTTAAGCTCTTTAAATAACAGAACCTGCATTAGTGAAAGGAATGCACAGGCGTAACGAGTACCAGGAAAGAGAGATGATGAGGGAAGTACGTCTCTTCCCCTTCCACACCCCTTTTGCTGTGACAATGCGTAATTGTCTGGTATTCCTGATTTCGAAAAAATAAGATAATGCAGAGAAAGGAAGAAAATCACTTTTGTCTAACAGGTCACACATAAAAGATGCTGTTAGTCTGCTGTTGAACTTGTTAAAGGCTACTCAAGGGTTCGCACTGAGTTATTTATCATGCCAAAATTTTCATAGTTGAGTGGTAAATTACATGGCTTATGTTTGCGAAAACCGGTTTGAACACACTTTCTACTGATGGAGCTATACTGTTTTGCAAAATCTGTGAAAATCACGAATAGAAGTACATTATAAGTCAACATTTCACAATAACAAAACATAAGTCTAGGGTTATTAAAATAGCTGGGCCTAAGATCAATTTAATATCAACAGCAGTTGCAACATCCAGCAGACAATCTCGGTTTTCCCTGGATCTATGTAATATTCTTTCTTGGACTCGGGATTTTTGTTCTGGAAACTGGAAAATAAATCCCTCAGGATACACTAAAGAAGAGGTTCCATCAGAATCCAAAATAAGAAGATCGTATTTGAATATCTGCTTTGAAGAGACGCTGCAGAGGATTCGAAGCAGAGTTGCAGAAAGAAAGTCGGGATCTCCATTGATGAAACTACAGAAGCAATGGGACGTTACATCCTTGGAACTATGGAAGCAACGCAAACTGACCGATCATCAGTATTTCTTTTGACAACGGAAGAGATAGAGACAGCAAATAGTTCCACAGCGGAAATTCACTAATGTTACTCTGGCCACATGGAATACGGCGTTATGATGTCACAGATGCGGCACCTCACATGTCGAGCCTATGGGCTGCGCAGAATTCCTGGAGAGGTTAGAAGTTTGTATCCTCACGTGGATAAGTCAGTTTCCAATAGCAAGAAAGTCTTCCTAAAATCACCCTCCCGAATCCGGGTTTTCAGGGACGTGGCACCTGAGCCACCGCCAGTTCTCACCAGATGGGGAACCTGGATCTTAGCAGCCGTATATTACAGCAGGACTGCCCAACCTACGGCCTGCGGGCCTGATATGGCCCGCGCCGTGTCGCCAAAACTTTGAAACAAGTTCCAGTCGTCTCACTAAACTAAATTATCCTGAACTTTATTTCATAATTTGATTATTAATTGTGTCAAAAGAACATAAATACTCACTCTTTGTCATTCATGATGTATCAGGGTGTTGAATATCATCGTACTTCTAATTTAAAGGGATTTATTAAAATATTCAAAATTATTTTTAGTGTTTTTTTTTATCCCCTACAAATAAATATAGAAAACTGCAACAATTCTAAGAAAACTAAGTTCAGACAGCCACAAAACTCACCATATTGCACCTATATTTTAAAGAGAAGTTCTATACCCCTCAAACCTCCCGCAGTGTCATTGGCCCGCAAGGTCCCCTAACTATTTACAATGTGGCCCTTGGTTAAAAAAGGTTGGGCACCCCTGTATTACAGCAACAATTTGTGAGGTACTTCATCCTGTATCAGAAGACGTCGTTGCTTCGGTTCGCGAGGTAAATAAGTCGTACCATGGAGAACTCTGAAGCAAAGGTAAGAAGGTATCATCCATGGTGATCTTCGCAGATGCAGTAAATCAACTGCTGCAAGCACCAGGAGAAAATGGAGCAGTTCCGAGTGCTAATGTGGACATGAACCTTCGTGATGTCCTTAAAGATGTGTTCTTCCGAAATATCTTCTTTCAAATTTGTGCCAATCACTTCAGTGGAAGCAGAACGTTCCTTTCCATCATGAAAGGCTGTCTGTGACAGATGAGACCTTGAAAAAGCATCTTGTTGTTGCTTGTAAGCAAGGAAAGTAAGATGATGATAATGTTAATTATGTGATAAAGAAATGAATGAGTACTGGTATTTTTAAATACCTCTTTTCGTTAAAAATGAGTTGAGATTACTCTCTACTTTCACTTCTAATAAATGCCTATTTTAATTATATTACTGCCTATTTTCAGTATTTTAAGTGCCTTTTTGCCTGCCTATTTTAACCAAAATAAATGCCTGAACTTCCTAACGGGTATTTAGCCGGGTCATTGCACATTGCCAATCCATTGACATACGGGTACAATATGGTATCCTTTAATGCAGCAGAACGTTTTACTGAGGATTAAGCTTCTCTGATCTCATTTGTATTGGCTCAGCATTTTCTTGTTCAATTGGAATACAGATAAAATATAGGGAGGAATTAATATACAGTATCCATCTCCAGCATTACTAGACAAGGAACAAATCTGAACTGAAGAGGTACAACTGCAAAGAGCTCAAACTGAAGGAGGACGATATCAATATCATCCATCAACCAAGCAGTCAAGAAATCACAAGAAGCAAGACCACAGGGAACAAGAAGGAACAAGCTGGAAATATCAAGTCAACATGATAGAACAAAGGGAAAAACTGAAGGCAGTTAAAGACACAAATCCACAACAAAAAGGGAATACGAAGAATTGAACAGGAACACGGAGAGACTTGCGAGAATATAACTACCACCAATTTAAAGAGGTGATGGAAAACTCAAAATCTATAAAGAAAATAATAAAAAGGACCAGGAATGGCATGCACTGGATGTTGGGAGTCAAAGACAGCCCAAGTCACAAACTAATCTCGAAGGAAGCTACCACATTCTAGAGCCAGCTATATTCCAGTACATCACAGAACCAACTCGCAAGACCCACAGAAGACATCCAAAGTGAAGTAAGGATAGCTATACAAAGCTTGAAAAAGGATAAATGTCCAGGCGAAGATAATACGGTATATACAATGAATACCTTATCTTGGGAGAGGAAGAATTAACTCCAACAATCGCAGGACTATTCAATCAGATCATCGCAAATGAAGAAATATCAGAAGCTTGGGGGAAAAGTCTGTTTATATTGTTACACAAAAAAGGAACCAGGGACAATATAAACAACTACAGACCAATCAGCCTGTCTGCAAACCTATACAAACTATTCATGAAGATAATAAGTAAAAGGCTTGAGAAAACACTTGACGACAACCTACAGGATTCAGGTCCAGTTACAGCACCATCGACCACCTCCAAACCAATGTCAACTAACAGAAAAGGTACAGGAATACAACCAGCAAATCTACATCACCTTCATCGATTATAATAAAGCTTTTGGCTCGGTAGAGCACGAAGATGTTCTACAGGCCTTGAAACAGCAAGGTATCCCCATCAAATACATAAGGTTATTAGGTAAAATATACCAAAACAGCTCAACGAAAGTAAGAACAGAAAGAGATGGAGAATGGTTCCAAATCAGAAGAGGAGTGAAGCAAGGCTCTATTCACAAGTGTGTTGGAACATCAACTCAGAAAAATGAAATGGAAGCACAATCACGCAATAAATATACACACATCAAAAAAAGTTTTGCATCACCTCGGTTCCAAGAGTTCCGGAACCTTTAAATACAAAGGGAATAGAGATCAACACAAACAACATTTCAGCTCGTTTTATTGCTCATGAGACCCACACATTGCATGTTGTACCATCATACAGCTAGACTTTCAGCATTTGTGGTCCAGATTGCAGTACACACCACTACCTCTAATACCCAGTAGCACGTCCTCTTGCATTGATGCATGCCTGTATTCGTCGTGGCATACTATCCACAAGTTCATCAAGACACTGTTGGTCCAAATTGTCCCACTCCTCAACGACAATTCGGCGTAAATCTCTCAGAGTGGTTGGTGGGTCAAGACGTCCATAAACAGCCCTTTTCAACATATCCCAGGCATGTTCGATAGGGTTGATGTCTGGCGAACATGCTGGCCACTGTAGTCGAGCGATGTCGTTATCTTGAAGGAACGCATTCACAAGATGTGCACGATGAGGTCGAGAATTGTCGTCCATGAAGACAAATGCCTCTCCAATATTCTGCCGATATGGTTGCACTATGGGTCGGAGGATGTCATTCAGGTATCGTAAAGCCGTTTCGGAGCCTTCCATGACCACCAGTGGCGTACGTCGGCCCCACATAATGCCACCCCAAAACATCAGGGAACCACCACCTTGCTGCACTCGCTGGACAGTGTGTCTAAGACGTTCAGCCTGACCAGGGTGCCTCCAAACACGTCTCCGACGATTGTCTGGTTGAAGGCATATGCGACACTCATCGGTGAAGAGAACGTGATGCCAATTCCGTGGGGTCCATTCAGCATGTTGTTGGGCCCATCTGTACCGCGCTGCATGGTGTCGGGGTTGCAAAGCTGGACCTCGCCATGGACGTCGGGAGTGAAGTTGCGCATCATGCAGCCTATTGCGCACAGTTTGAGTTGAAACACGACGTCCTGTGGCTGAACGAAACGCATTATTCAACATGGTGGCATTGCTGTCAGGGTTCCTCCGAGCGGCAATCCGTAAGTAGCGGTCATCCACTACAGTAGTAGCCCTTGGGCGGCCTGAGCGAGGCCTGTCATCGACAGTTCCTGTATCTCTGTACCTCCTCCATGTCCGAACAACATCGCTTTGGTTCACTCTGAGACGCCTGGAAACTTCCCTTGTTGAGAGCCCTTCTTGACACAAAGTAACAATGCGGACGCGATCGAACTGCGGTATTGACCTTCTAGGCATGGTAGAACTACAGACAACATGAGCAGCGTACCTTCGTCCTGGTGGAATGACTGGAACTGATCGGCTGTCGTACCCCCTCCGTCTAATAGGCCCTGCTCATGCATGGTTGTTTACATCTTTGAGCAGTTTTAGTGACATCTATGAACAGTCAAAGGGACTGTATCTTGGATACAATATACACAGTCAACGTCTATATGCCGGAGATCTGGGAACCGAGGTGATGCAAAACTGATGTGTAGATAGCCAGAAACTGCCACATCTAAGTTATGCGGACGACATAACGCTAATAGGAAGGTCAACAAAATCACTAGAAGAATTGAACAATGAGCTGGGCAAAATAAGCAGAGAAGTAGGCCTCACAATGAACCCCACAAAAACAAAAGTTATGACAAATGGAATACAAGAACCAATTCAAGTCCATCAATCACCACTAGAGTATGCGTCTCCCTGAACAAAGACACAGAGAGTCGCTCAAGTCCCTACTCACAGATAAGAGACAAAAAGTAAGCACAAAACACTACTTTATGGTTGTCAAACAGGGTCCTTGACAGAAAAGCTGAATGGAGCGTAAGACAGAATCACGAACGAGGATCTAAGAAGGATGTGGAGATGGGGAGGACACTCATCGCACCAAGAGTGGCAAGAGACAGCTGGAGCCAAACAGGACAAAGACAATGAGCCTAATGCAAACAGGAGGCCTTTGCCCTTACGGGATGTCTATAGGCTTTATTTTTATTATAATACTCATTTATATGAATACTGTACTACAATTTAGCCTTCATTTCAGATAATAATATTAATATCGTATGGCCTTGGGTGCCGGGTGTAAGCTTTGTTATTTGACACCCAGAGGGTAGCTTGCATGTCGAATTTCGTTGAAGGACTAAGAAAGTCAAGGAGGTTAGATATCTAATCTCCTTGAACACTACAGCACTTTCTAGTTGTGTTGGCGGAAACTCCCGAGATTAATTTTGCCATCATGAACACGGCCTACTGAATTCAAATGGGTTATTTACATCCCAACATCGTATGACATGCGTATCGTATTTTTTGCCGCCTATCAAAAAATCACTTACCACGGCCAGGAGCGAACCTGGAAGCTTGGGATTAGTAATCTGACACGATAACCACTCACCCAACGTGGCAAGCATTTCAGATACCATCCATGTGTTCCCATTCACCCCGTTTTTTTTCAATGCTATTATTCACTTATTTCTCATAGTGCTTCCATAAAAGAGTGAAGTTATGGTATCGGTATGTGTCACGTTTCCATTTACCCCATGTTACGGTACGGTAATTTGACACATCACGTATACAAATCCGATCATTGATTAGCGAGATATTAAAAAACCGATGACCTTTTAGTTTTGGGTTCTTTGGTTAAATTAGAGGGTTTATAGGAAAAGAGAGGGGGTCATGGCAAGTAATTTGACACCTCATATGTCCACATTTCATCTCTCATTAACTCCTCTCATGAGGTAGGCGTCAGGAAGGGCATCCGGCCGTAAAAACCATCGCCACAAAGACTTCCATCGCATCTCATCCCCGACCCCGTTGGAAAACGGGAATAATAAGGGGTAGACATACATACATATGTCCACATCCGATCATTGGTTAGCGAGATATTAAAAAGCCGATGACCTTTTAGTTTTGGGTTGTTTGGTAAATTAGGGGGGACTATGGGAATATAGCGGGCATCACCCCGAGTATTAATTTAATACCACACACATCCAAATCCTTTCATGGGTTCAGGATATATCAACAAAAGTGTAGTTAGGCGCTTTGGCAGAATTGGGTAAATACATGGGCCAGTCCAAAGGGGTCATCGACCCAAGGCCTATCATATCCCTCTTCGATTATTGGTTTGCCTATCGACAGGGGGCCGTTCATCGGCCGACTGCAGCTGATGTCACTCGCTAGACCCTGTATTAAGTCTCTACTTGCATGATAAAGAACTCCTGTGAGTTAAATATTAATAATAATAATTATGGTTTATCGACTAAAGATACTCAGCTTGGCCATCTCTACCACTACCCTGCTTTGTATAAATAAGTAAATAAAAACAAAATTATAAATGTATACTTAGATCCTTTGGCAAAATCTAAAAATAAAATGTAACATAAAAATTATAGCTCAGGTACGCTTTTGGGGTAGCTACCTATATAGCTCTATCAAATATGTGATTACCAAATAATAATTAAATGTATCCGTTATGTCCTTGAGCCCAAATCTAAAAATAAAATAAACAATAAATAAAAAATAGATAAATAATTATATTAAAACATCAAATAAACAAGAACTAAAGAGCCTACTTTTCTTAAAATTTAAGATTCATGCCAATGATTAATCTATATGGATCTATCTAGAATAATGACGAAATTAAGTTGGTAATATCGAAATTTCTAATTAGTTCGAAATACTGTATACCTGGCATAATGTAGCTAGCCTAATAGAGAACTACAGTTGGCAACCCTGGTGACTGAATATATTCTTAGTTCCATCTCTTAAGGTACAGAATACAAAATTTGGTTGAAGTCCAATGGATAGCATGGACGTTACATGCAGTTAAACATTGGATATAAGAGCGCTCGTAAAATCATGTTGGCAACAATGACATATATGAATTGGTCAGATATAATCTGAAATAATATGATCTATTGTTGTGTCAATAATTAATGAAATCCATTAGTTAGTATAGAAGTTACATGTATTTTAAAATTGGACCTATCAGCAGGCTTAGATTCATGTTGGCAGCACTGGCGTAGGCCTATATTAGTTACTCCAAATTAATCTAGAATGCCAGGTACTATACGTGTGCAAAGTTTAGAGCTATTGGCTTGCATACTTTCTGATATATTGATATTAGGGTAACAAAAATGGAGACAGTATTTATTAACAGTTGGCAGCCCTGGTTACTCTTATGTATCGGGATAGTCATATCTGTTATGGTATACATAGCACACACGAAATTTGATTGACATCCAAATAATAGTATAGAAGTTACATGCATTTAAAGTTGGACTTCTCAGCAGGCTTAAACTCATGTTGGTAGCACTGACGTATATAAGTTACTCCAAATTAATAAAGAATGACAGGTGCTATACGTGTGCATAGTTTAAAGCTGTCGGCTTGCATACTATCTGATATATAGGTATTTGAAAGAAAAAAAGAGAGCATTTATTAACAGTTGGCAGCCCTGGTGGCTCTTAAGAATACGCTCAGTCATATCTGTTTATGTACACATAGCACATACGAAATTTGGTTGAAATCCAATTGATAGTGTAGAAGTTATATGCATTTAAAATTTGGACCTATCAGCAGGCTTATAATCATTTTGGCAACACTGCCATGTATGGCCTACTGGAAATTAAACTGCAATAGTATTATCTATATGTGTGCCAATTTTGAAATAGCTCCCATTCATACCTTCCAAGATATCCAACATGGAGCTCAAATTTCAATTGCGATTTTTCAGCAGTTGGTAGCACTGACATCATTTTCAAATATGGCCGTGAGATATTCTGTTGTAGATCTTTACTCCTACCAAATTTTGTTTCGATAGCTGGAGCCGTTTAGGAGTTGTTAGGGGGACACACACAGACAGGCAGACTGAAGGACAGACAGACAGACACACATTTGCCCGATCTCATAAGTCTACTTTTTCCTCATTTTTGCAAAATGTGAAAAGTAGGCTAATAACAAACCTCTCAGCAGAGGTACAGCATGGAAAATCTAGATCGGGGTATTCCATCATCATCTGCTCAAACAAAAGTGGTGACATTTCAACAGAGGTCTCAACATCTGCTGGGTGGGTGATGGTTGCAGTCCACCAGTTTGAGCTGTTGATATCCTTCCAATCCCAAAGATGACTAACGGTGGAAATGGATTGCGTGGTGGAGCAGCAGAGTTAATAAATAAATAGTTCTCCCTGAGTGTTCATGCCTTCCCTCGTGCTCCACACTCGCCCTGAAGAGCCGATAGACAGATGCAAACAGCTGGCAGTGCTCTCAATTCAAAACAGAGCGCTGGACTTACGCATTGTGTGTAGAATCAGAGACAGGTTGTTTTGTTTGGAAGTTCGGCAACAGGTAACTACAGTCCAGCCGTTGAGTGTCTGGGAGAAGAGAACATCACCTTTCTGCATCTGTAGATCCTTTGTAAGCAAAGCCGCTGTATCGCATGATTTCGGTCATCGTCAACAAACAGTCAACTCGCCTGAGCACCCACATGTACGTACTTGTATCATGGCTGCGCACCTTCAGGAAAGTAAGTGAATAATGAGGATTATGCCTAGAGTTAACGCGAACCCTGGAAGAATTTGCCTCAGTCAGTGGCGTAGCCAGGTGGGTGTGACTGGGGGTTAGACCCCCCCACCTTCGATTTTTTACAAAAAGAACTGATAATTAAGTAGCTAAATAAACATGTCATGAATTATATAATGGTACTCGCTGATGATGAGTGTATAACTTATGCTATGTGGGAAATCGTTATGGTTGTGTTGTTGTTGTTTTAAGGGGCGGAACTACGAGGTCATCTGGCCCTTTTAACACAGTTATGGTTGTGATTTGTGTCTGTATTACTGCTTGGAGATGTACTGTTGTCGTTTTCGGTCCAGTGGGTCTTCATGACAACGCATAACTCCCTCCTCCCAGGATTGCCAATCTAGCTTCCCACCCTCGCTAAATATAGCTTTTTTTTTAAAACTGGACCTAGCCCCAGATAATTTTAAGTCCAACCTAGCGAAGCAATCCGCTTTCTTTGTTTTCTTACCCGGAGGGAGGTTATATATAAATGTAGTTTTAATGTTTGAATAAGGACCTAGAAAATGCATTAACACTAATTTGGAGACCGTTAACTTTTTGAGTGTGAGATAGCAGAGTTGCTACATATTACTGTGTCCCCAGTTAACTATAACCCCTCCCATTGGTCGATCTTGGCTACGGTACTGGCCTCAGTTATTGTGGTTTTGGGAAATTGAGGGGTAGGGGGCAAACACAGTGACTGAGCACCATTCTGTGAATGGAGCTAGTGGTCAAGGATTTGAAGGACATGTACAGAAGGAATCTACCAGAAGAATTCAGAAGTAGACATCAAGGGCCAGTCTTCTAAAGATGACTTGAGAGGAATACTCCGGATTTTATTTCTCCTGCTATTTCAACCCAGTGGACTACAAGCTGCAAGGAGAGTCATCCTAACGCTTATAATGTAAAGAACTTCCTGATAATTATCTACACGAGACCCTGCATATTGAGAAAAGGACAACCCAATTAATTATACAGGACACTGTTATGTGAATAATTTCATAAAGACTTATCCGAAGCAAACAGGCCGGCGTGATGGGACGTGAGATTTGTCAGTACGACGGTGAATAAGGAAAGAAAAACAAGATGTTCAGTGAAGAACATGTAGCCTACTTTCTCCTAAATGTATGGCATATAGTTACTTAGCTCAAGGGGTATATTATGATGGACATCAAGTGTTGTACCCTATTATAAGACTCCGCGTTCACTAAATTTCATTGTAATTCCACTTTTGCATCAAGAGAAATTGAGTGCGACATAAGAAAAGTACGCCCATCCACCATCTTCAATGTATGGAATTGTTTATCTAGCGCCTTCTGCAGAGAAAGACTAGCCTATATATTTGCTGTGATTCGTTATTGTAACTGTAATAAAGAGTGGATTGTCGATGATAATGCATTGTAGCCTATATTCAAGATGGCGGCTGCGTGCTATATGCAGTATGATGGCCTTATGACTAATGAAAGCGAGGTATATTATCGGTTTCTCTCCACTTACAAAGTTTCGTGTTAATTGCGCAGTTAGATCCTGAGTTAGCGATTTTGAAGTTTTAATAGAATGCTCAGCCACCATCTGGAATATATGGTCTTTTTTTTTTTGCCTTTGGCATATAAAGCCTATATAGGATTCTGCGTTAATGCTAATTTGAGATATTGCATTCCTAATATACTGTATGCCGGCCCCGAGGTGTTGGGGTAGCGCGCCTGCCTCTCACCCGGAGGCCCCGGGTTCGATCCCCGGCTCCTTCAGGGATTTTAAAACTGACGTGAGGGTTGGAACGGGGTGCACCCAGCCTCGTGAGGATAATTGAGTAGCTGTCTGACAGTGAGACAGCGCCCCGATCACGAATACCAAGATTAACGGCCGAGGGGACCAGACGCGCCGATCACGCGTCACCCCAATATCTGCAGGCCAAATGGCTGGGCAGCGGTCGCTTGGTCGGCCTTAGCCCGTCATGGGCTGTATAGAGCCAGGGGTTGACTTAATATTCGATAATGTGAATACAGGGTGCGCACAAATGACTGAAGCGGTTTCAAAAAATCATGTTTGTTTATTATTTGTTGTAACATTACAAAATGTTATAGACAGAAAAACTCACAAAGTTTTTTAATGTACCTAAAAGTGCTCGATATGCGCCCCATGAGTGACTCTACACATATCAACTCTATAGTCAAGTTCGTCCCACACCCGACGTAGCATGTCGCTGTCAATTTGACCAAAGGCGTTGATGATGCGGGCCCGCAGTTCTGTTAGATCAGCCGGTAATGGTGGCGTAAAAACTGCGTCTTTCACATAACCCCATACGAAGAAGTCGCAAGGGGTGAGGTCCGGAGAGCGTGGAGGCCACGACATGAGGGCGTGATCTTCATTCCAGATACGACCGATCCATCTTTCTGGAAGTCTGCTGTTGAGGAAATCACGAACATCACCATGGAAATGAGGTGGAGCACCATCCTGTTGGTAGATGAAGTTCATGCTATCGGTCTCCAACTGTGGCATGAGCCAATTCTCCAGCATATCCAGGTAGATGTGCCCTGTAATGGATTTTTCAGCGAAGAAGGGACCGTAAACTTTAAATTTCGTGACGGCACAGAAAACAGTGAGCTTGGGAAGTGTCACGAACGTGCTGCACACAGGTAAGGGGATTTTCAGTCCCCGAAATTCGCACATTGTGCCTGTTAACTTTACCACCCAGAAAAAAATGCTGCCTCATCACTAAAGACAAGTTTGTCACAAAATTCTCATCTTGCATACGCTGCTGAAAACGTGTACAAAACTCAAAACGGTTCACTTTGTCAGTCGGCGACAATGCTTGGAGCAGATGCAAACGGCAAGGGCGCATCCACAATCTTCTACTTACGACTTTCCAAACGGTCGAAAGAGGCATGTTCATTTCCCTGCTTGCTCGACGAGTTGACTTTTGCGGGCTACGTTCAAAACTGCGTCGCACACGCTCAACCGTTTCTTCAGGCACACTAGGCCGGCCTGTTGATATTCCCTTGCACAGACATCCCGTGGTTTTGAATTGTTGATACCATCGGCGAATGGCGTTGGCACTGGGTTGATCTTTCCGACACATTGTTCTAAAGTTTCGTCGCACAGTTGTCACAGATTGGCTGGAATGAAATTCCAGAACAGCATATGCTTCTTCACTGTTACTCGCCATCGTTGCAACATTGTTGGAGTAGAGGACGCATCATGTCTGCCGGATGTTGCAACTGTTGCGCTCTCGCGGGCGTTGAGGGAAGCACAATGTATGGAGACTATTCAACAAAAAAAAACTTACAACATCAAACACCATCACCATAGCTCTAATAATATGGCTAGAAATGTTTGACAAAACCGCTCCAATCATTTGTGCGCAGCCTGTATAACCGCTGCGTACTTCGCGACCATTGAACTATTACATGGTGAGTTAAATATATTCAAGTCTCAAGCCATCGAGTCACTGTTCTCTTGGCTTGCCACATGGTCTACAAGGTTCAACATTACCGCTAATTTTCGTTATTGAATCTTAAAATTACTTAAGAGTTAATCATTATATTCTAGTTTTTCAAGAAGGCCGCCACGAATTATTCTTATGACTTATTTCAGCAAGGTCCTTTATATGGTACTTCTTTCTTACTAAGTTTTGTTTTAATTGCACAATTAGATTGTGAATGATTCTCTATTGTGTTTTAATACTAAGCACAGCCTCCATCTTGAACATTTAAAGTCACTATTATTAGGCGTCTACCTTATTCACTAATTTTCCTTATTGCAGTTCCAAACTAAAGAAATATATTTATTTTGAAATTATGGAATTCAACCATGGCCGCTGCGCGCTATATTCACTGTGATAAGTTTTTCACTAAAGCTACTTACGCTTCTATTATAATACTCCTCTTCTACCAAGTTTCACCTTAATTGTGCAATAACATCTGAGTTACTAATGTGTATACTTAAATAGTACGCCTAGCCGCCATCTTGAATTGATGGAGTCACTGTTATTTTGCTTTGGACACACAAAGCGACTCGTATGGTTCTATTGTATAACTAAATTGGGTTATTATAGCTCAAGGATAAAGAAAGACATTATATTTTTGAAAATTCAAAATGGCCGCTCTGCGCTGAATTCAATGTGATAATTATTTGACTTATATCATACTCACCTCTAGCCAAGATTCGTCTTAATTACCCAATTTCATTCGGGGTTGTCCATTTTAATGTTCAAATAGTTCGCACAGCCACCATCTTGAATGTATGAAATGTCTGTTCTTTTGTCTTGGCCATACAAAGCTACATACACCGTCCTACCAAGTCCCTAATTTTCTTTGCTGTAGCTCTTATGTGTTTAGAGTTATTAATTTTTATATTTTATATTATCAAGATAGCAGCTGCGCGTAATATTCACTGTCATTGTAATTAATCAGGTGACAGAGGGTTCCGAATACCAAGTGCTGTGAACTTCGATCCATTGGATCACATGTTACGGATTATAATACTTGCATGGTTGCCATCTTGAAATTATTTGGTTGATGACCTTGTAGTTTGGGCACTAGACGCTTCTTGCATGAAGGTATGTTTTACAGCATTTGGTAGAGATCCAATTATTAGAGCTCGAGTCAGTCGGGAAGGCGGTGCGCAGAACACAACGCTACCATTACGTCATGCCTCACTACCATCCCACCAGTCACAGTCAGTCTGTCTTGAGAATCTGAGCTAGTGTGTCAGGAAAGCTAAGTGTAAAGCAGCGTGAAATAGACAGGTTCGATGAGGTAAGCGACGGTGTTGCCATACCTCAGGAACTCATGGCAGCAGCCTGCGGTGTGAAGACTCGGACATGGCGGACCTGTTGCAACAGTGGACATGTATCTCTTTCTCTCTCTGCGCAAATCCCAGAGAGCCGGCCGCCTTCCGGGCTGACGCGAGCTCTAGTTTAGTTGTAATTTGATGTAAGCATTGAACATTTAATTCGTTTTTTTCGTGTGTTAATTGATCGGGGGCACCGACATGCATACTCACACACTCACACACACACACATACACACTTTCAGACACACGGACATTTGACCCGTGTAGATCTCATAAATCTACTTTCATATTTTACAAGAATCGAAAGTAGGTTAAAATAAAATGTCTTTAATGCGTATAATTATTATTATTATTGACACGGTTGATATTTACATTCAGTGTACAATACAATATAAAACTGAGCACAAATAGAGGTCGATACAGATTGAAATTTGTTTGTAAAAAAAATTATGAAGCTCTATTAGACCTAAGCGGAGACATCTTTGAAACTGAAATAATATATAAATACTGTACTTTGTATACTTATAATCGAGGTAGTGTTGACATATTTTATTTACTATATAGATTTGATATGGTAACGAATTCTGGTAGTAGTTTGCGTCTCAGCTTCAAAATTCACAACATACAGGACACAACTAAGTGAATGTCTTTATGATCATTTGATATACAGTAGACTTCCACTAATCTGACGCAAACAGGCCGGCGCGGTGTGATGTTCGATTTGTAGGAATGCCAGTTAATTTGGAATGGTACAATATCGTTAATGCTACTTATTATTGACAGAATTGATCTTCATATTCACTGTCAATACAATTAGAAATTTGTGCATGAAAAAGATTGATAGAGATTCAAATTTCTTCTAAGACGTTTGTCACAAAATTGAGCATAAGAAAGTGTCGATACAGATTTCAGATGGTTTAAGAAAGTTGTAACAGACTATTCCTCTTGTAAGCGTCCCTTTCTTACCGCCATGTCACATATTCCCTGTAGGATTGTCTGTAAGCGTCCTGTTCTTACCGCCATGTAACGTATTCCCTATAGGATTGTCTGTAAGCGTCCTGTTCTTACCGCCATGTCACGTATTCCCTGTAGGATTGTCTGTAAGTGTCCTCTTCTTACCGCCATGTCACGTATTCCCTGTAGGATTGTCTGTAAGCGTCCTGTTCTTACCGCCATGTCACGTATTCCCTGTAGGAGTGTCTGTAAGTGTCCTGTACTTACCGCCATGTCACGTATTCCCTATAGGATTGTCTGTAAGCGTCCTGTTCTTACCGCCATGTCACGTATTCCCTGTAGGATTGTCTGTAAGCGTCCTGTTCTTACCGCCTTGTCACATATTCCCTGTAGGATTGTCTGTAAGTGTCCTGTTCTTACCGCCATGTCACGTATTCCCTGTAGGATTGTCTGTAAGCGTCCTGTTCTTACCGCCATGTCACATATTCCCTATAGGATTGTCTGTAAGCGTCCTGTTCTTACCGCCATGTCACGTATTCCCTGTAGGATTGTCTGTAAGTGTCCTCTTCTTACCGCCATGTCACGTATTCCCTGTAGGATTGTCTGTAAGCGTCCTGTTCTTACCGCCATGTCACGTATTCCCTGTAGGATTGTCTGTAAGCGTCCTGTTCTTACCGCCATGTCACGTATTCCCTGTAGGATTGTCTGTAAGTGTCCTCTTCTTACCGCCATGTCACGTATTCCCTGTAGGATTGTCTGTAAGCGTCCTGTTCTTACCGCCATGTCACGTATTCCCTGTAGGATTGTCTGTAAGTGTCCTGTTCTTACCGCCATGTCACGTATTCCCTGTAGGATTGTCTGTAAGTGTCCTGTTCTTACCGCCATGTCACGTATTCCCTGTAGGATTGTCTGTAAGCGTCCTGTTCTTACCGCCATATAACGTATTCCCTGTAGGATTGTCTGTAAGTGTCCTATTCTTACCGCCATGTCACGTATTCCCTGTAGGATTGTCTGTAAGTATCCTGTTCTTACCGCTATGTCACATATTCCCTGTAGGATTGTCTGTAAGTGTCCTATTCTTACCGCCATGTCACGTATTCCCTGTAGGATTGTCTGTAAGTATCCTGTTCTTACCGCCATGTCACGTATTCCCTGTAGGATTGTCTGTAAGTATCCTGTTCTTACCGCTATGTCACATATTCCCTGTAGGATTGTCTGTAAGTGTCCTGTTCTTACCGCCATATCACGTATTCCCTGTAGGATTGTCTGTAAGCGTCCTGTCCTTACCGCCATGTCACGTATTCCCTGTAGGATTGTCTGTAAGTATCCTGTTCTTACCGCCATGTCACGTATTCCCTGTAGGATTGTCTGTAAGTGTCCTGTTCTTACCGCCATGTCACGTATTCCCTGTAGGATTGTCTGTAAGCGTCCTGTTCTTACCGCCATGTCACGTATTCCCTGTAGGATTGTCTGTAAGCGTCCTCTTCTTACCGCCATGTCACATATTCCCTGTAGGATTGTCTGTAAGTGTCCTATTCTTACCGCCATGTCACATATTCCCTATAGGATTGTCTGTAAGCGTCCTGTTCTTACCGCCATGTCACGTATTCCCTATAGGATTGTCTGTAAGCGTCCTGTTCTTACCGCCATGTCACATATTCCCTGTAGGATTGTCTGTAAGTGTCCTGTTCTTACCGCCATGTCACGTATTCCCTATAGGATTGTCTGTAAGCGTCCTGTTCTTACCGCCATGTCACGTATTCCCTGTAGGATTGTCTGTAAGTGTCCTGTTCTTACCGCCATGTCACGTATTCCCTGTAGGATTGTCTGTAAGCGTCCTGTTCTTACCGCCATGTCACGTATTCCCTGTAGGATTGTCTGTAAGTGTCCTGTTCTTACCGCCATGTCACGTATTCCCTGTAGGATTGTCTGTAAGTGTCCTGTTCTTACCGCCATGTTACGTATTCCCTGTAGGATTGTCTGTAAGCGTCCTGTTCTTACCGCCATATAACGTATTCCCTGTAGGATTGTCTGTAAGTGTCCTATTCTTACCGCCATGTCACGTATTCCCTGTAGGATTGTCTGTAAGTATCCTGTTCTTACCGCTATGTCACATATTCCCTGTAGGATTGTCTGTAAGTGTCCTATTCTTACCGCCATGTCACGTATTCCCTGTAGGATTGTCTGTAAGTATCCTGTTCTTACCGCCATGTCACGTATTCCCTGTAGGATTGTCTGTAAGTATCCTGTTCTTACCGCTATGTCACATATTCCCTGTAGGATTGTCTGTAAGTGTCCTGTTCTTACCGCCATATCACGTATTCCCTGTAGGATTGTCTGTAAGCGTCCTGTCCTTACCGCCATGTCACGTATTCCCTGTAGGATTGTCTGTAAGTATCCTGTTCTTACCGCCATGTCACATATTCCCTGTAGGATTGTCTGTAAGTGTCCTGTTCTTACCGCCATGTCACGTATTCCCTGTAGGATTGTCTGTAAGCGTCCTCTTCTTACCGCCATGTCACGTATTCCCTGTAGGATTGTCTGTAAGCGTCCTGTTCTTACCGCCATGTCACGTATTCCCTGTAGGATTGTCTGTAAGTGTCCTATTCTTACCGCCATGTCACGTATTCCCTGTAGGATTGTCTGTAAGTGTCCTGTTCTTACCGCCATATCACGTATTCCCTGTAGGATTGTCTGTAAGTGTTCTGTTCTTACCGCCATGTCACGTATTCCCTATAGGATTGTCTGTAAGCGTCCTGTTCTTACCGCCATGTCACGTATTCCCTGTAGGATTGTCTGTAAGCGTCCTCTTCTTACCGCCATGTCACATATTCCCTGTAGGATTGTCTGTAAGTGTCCTATTCTTACCGCCATGTCACATATTCCCTATAGGATTGTCTGTAAGCGTCCTGTTCTTACCGCCATGTCACGTATTCCCTATAGGATTGTCTGTAAGCGTCCTGTTCTTACCGCCATGTCACATATTCCCTGTAGGATTGTCTGTAAGTGTCCTGTTCTTACCGCCATGTCACGTATTCCCTATAGGATTGTCTGTAAGCGTCCTGTTCTTACCGCCATGTCACGTATTCCCTGTAGGATTGTCTGTAAGCGTCCTGTTCTTACCGCCATGTCACGTATTCCCTGTAGGATTGTCTGTAAGCGTCCTGTTCTTACCGCCATGTCACGTATTCCCTGTAGGATTGTCTGTAAGCGTCCTGTTCTTACCGCCATGTCACGTATTCCCTGTAGGATTGTCTGTAAGCGTCCTGTTCTTACCGCCATGTCACGTATTCCCTGTAGGATTGTCTGTAAGTGTCCTGTTCTTACCGCCATATCACGTATTCCCTGTAGGATTGTCTGTAAGCGTCCTGTTCTTACCGCCATATCACGTATTCCCTGTAGGATTGTCTGTAAGTGTCCTGTACTTACCGCCATGTTACGTATTCCCTGTAGGATTGTCTGTAAGTGTCCTATTCTTACCGCCATGTCACGTATTCCCTGTAGGATTGTCTGTAAGCGTCCTGTTCTTACCGCCATGTCACGTATTCCATGTAGGATTGTCAGTAAGTGTCCTATTCTTACCGCCATGTCACGTATTCCCTGTAGGATTGTCTGTAAGCGTCCTGTTCTTACCGCCATATCACGTATTCCCTGTAGGATTGTCTGTAAGTATCCTGTTCTTACCGCCATGTCACATATTCCCTGTAGGAGTGTCTGTAAGTGTCCTGTTCTTACCGCCATGTCACGTATTCCCTTTAGGATTGTCTGTAAGCGTCCTGTTCTTACCGCCATGTCACATATTCCCTGTAGGATTGTCTGTAAGTGTCCTGTTATTACCGCCATGTCACGTATTCCCTGTAGGATTGTCTGTAAGTGTCCTGTACTTACCGCCATGTCACGTATTCCCTGTAGGATTGTCTGTAAGTGTCCTGTTCTTACCGCCATGTAACGTATTCCCTGTAGGATTGTCTGTAAGTGTCCTATTCTTACCGCCATGTCACGTATTCCCTGTAGGAGTGTCTGTAAGTGTCCTGTTCTTACCGCCATGTCACGTATTCCCTGTAGGATTGTCTGTAAGTGTCCTGTTCTTACCGCCAAGTCACGTATTCCCTGTAGGATTGTCTGTAAGCGTCCTGTTCTTACCGCCATGTCACGTATTCCCTGTAGGATTGTCTGTAAGTGTCCTGTTCTTACCGCCATGTCACGTATTCCCTGTAGGATTGTCTGTAAGTGTCCTGTTCTTACCGCCAAGTCACGTATTCCCTGTAGGATTGTCTGTAAGCGTCCTGTTCTTACCGCCATGTCACGTATTCCCTGTAGGATTGTCTGTAAGTGTCCTGTTCTTACCGCCATGTCACGTATTCCCTGTAGGATTGTCTGTAAGCGTCCTGTTCTTACCGCCATGTCACGTATTCCCTGTAGGATTGTCTGTAAGTGTCCTATTCTTACCGCCATGTCACGTATTCCCTGTAGGATTGTCTGTAAGTGTCCTATTCTTACCGCCATGTCACGTATTCCCTGTAGGATTGTCTGTAAGTATCCTGTTCTTACCGCCATGTCACATATTCCCTGTAGGATTGTCTGTAAGCGTCCTGTTCTTACCACCATGTCACATATTCCCTGTAGGATTGTCTGTAAGCGTCCTGTTCTTACCGCCATGTCACGTATTCCCTGTAGGATTGTCTGTAAGCGTCCTGTTCTTACCGCCATGTCACGTATTCCCTGTAGGATTGTCTGTAAGTATCCTGTTCTTACCGCCATGTCACATATTCCCTGTAGGATTGTCTGTAAGCGTCCTGTTCTTACCGCCATGTCACGTATTCCCTGTAGGATTGTCTGTAAGCGTCCTCTTCTTACCGCCATGTCACATATTCCCTGTAGGATTGTCTGTAAGCGTCCTGTTCTTACCGCCATGTCACGTATTCCCTGTAGGATTGTCTGTAAGCGTCCTCTTCTTACCGCCATGTCACGTATTCCCTGTAGGATTGTCTTTAAGCGTCCTATTCTTACCGCCATGTCACGTATTCCCTGTAGGATTGTCTGTAAGTGTCCTCTTCTTACCGCTATGTCACATATTCCCTGTAGGATTGTCTGTAAGTGTCCTGTTCTTACCGCCATGTCACATATTCCCTGTAGGATTGTCTGTAAGTGTCCTCTTCTTACCGCCATGTCACATATTCCCTGTAGGATTGTCTGTAAGTGTCCTCTTCTTACCGCCATGTCACGTATTCCCTGTAGGATTGTCTGTAAGCGTCCTGTTCTTACCGCCATATCACGTATTCCCTGTAGAAGCAATACATTAGAGTTGGATGTTTCTTCTTGTTGCTCCTTGTTTTTCAAAACTGTCTCAAGGGCTTTAAATCCCGTATTGTGCTATTTTAGTACAGTTCCTCGATTTTAAATATTGATCTGTCGGTTGAAATGGAATATTGGTTAAGCAAAGGTCGGTTGAGTGGAACTCTACTGTATTTAATATTTTAATGTCAACTAAACTTGAAGGAGGATATAAATAAATTAAATTCTTTGACACATCTGTCTGTGGACTGATGCAGTTTTATCACTCTCACCATACGTAAGATTCACTAAAAACTTTTTCCGAGTTTCACAGTCTATCTTATAATGTTTTATTTTGTACTTGACTGCATGGTTAATGACACTGTCATACCAATGTTCATAATACACACTCAATCCACCTGCATTCTGGTCGCAGAAATTATGCACAAAGGAATGGATTTGCATGTAGTTTTGAAGGAATTCCTTATTATTAGGTCATCGAACACCATTCTGGAGGCTGAATAGCTTGTAATATATTCCACGCTGTGAGATGAGTTCGTGGTGTTTCCCCAGTTCTGCCACTCGTCCATGATTGACCACACATATCACGTCTGCATCCTGAATAGTAGACAGGCGATGTGCGATGGTTATGCATGTGCGCCCTTCCTTTGCCTTATCCAATGCTTCCTGCACCACCTGTCAATAGAATTGCTAAAATATTAGTTTTATGGAAAAAGAATTCATGATCCACGGTTACAAAGCTGAAGAAATTAGAACATTGGTATGATTTGGGTAAACAATATGTCTCAAAAGAAACTCACATGCTGATCTCATTGGTAGGAATAACAAAATTAAAAATTGGTTGATTACAGATGGCAATTTATGCTTTTTCTCAGAATTTTGTAATAAAGGAAGTGCTTTTTTTAAAATCAGATAGGCTGTTCATTGGATTAGTAGTTTTGCTATTATGTCTAAGGCCACCAGTTTTCAACCTTCTACCTCTAGAATATATATCATACTGAAAATGTTACACTGTACAGAGGAAAATACAAGTTATTAAAATACTCTAGATGTACTGAACATTGATCCATATCTAGGGTACATCTTAGCAGAACGGTATTACAGTACATTTATCTTACCATAGTGCATCACTAGCCCCTGTAACTTTTACATTAATGAAGTTAACTGAAAAATTGTATTTTGTACCTTTTCACTTTCTGTGTCAAGGGCAGAGGTAGCTTCATCTAATAGCAGAACTCGAGGATTCCTCACTAATGCTCTAGCAATGGCAACGCGTTGCTTCTGGCCTCCTGACAGCTGGGCACCCTTTTCACCCATACGAGTATCATATCCCTGAAACAAAACACTGTACTCTTACTGGGTTCAGTGACGCCGGCTCAAAGAACCAGGACCTTTGCTCTCCAGAAATTATTGATGTACTGCAGAGGGATAGAGACTATTATTAGCTCTATTGTAAATTCATACATCTTGAAGGTACACTGTGAAGTTTGAACTTTCTCTGTGGAAACTGAATAACAAATCTGTAAACATCTAACATACAACATACCGTAGTTCTCCTTGAGGGGCGGATGACCTCCTAGTTCCGCCCCTTAAAGCAACAATAACTAATTAGCTCTCCTTGAAGAAGTAATATTTGTTGAGTAAGATTGAAACTGTGATCGCGGTCGGGATTGGAAGCGTTTAGCCACTTACACCAGTATTCAATTATTAGAAGCCATTCGTTAGTGTTGTGTAGTTTTCCGTTATACAATGCTTTTAAGTGATCAGCTCGATTGACCCCAAATAGGCGGGGAGTACAATATTTAAATACCCTATTCTGAACACGATATTAGCACACAGACAAGGAGAAGACGCGGGGGGGGGGGGGGTACCTCAATCGCGTTGACCGACGGACATTCTATAGCCATTTACACCAATGCGGTAACGCTCCAATCGCAGCTTACAGTATTTGCAAGAGGAGCTGTTGTGGTGGACGAGAAACACTAAGCCACCTTTAGGGCATAACTTAGCTCACCTTGGAGCGATCATATTTGTGAACTCAAATTGTACATAGGAATAATTTCAGTTCACTTTTACTCGGAGGCAAAGTGCCAATATACTGTATACAGGTTAAATGATAGACTACAGTAATTTAAGAAGAACAATTATGTTTTGTTGTTGCTTTACGGCCTATATGGAATAAAACTAGGTCATGTATCTCATTATTTTCGACGTACTTACCTTATTCTCGGGTGTTCTTCATTACAAAGTAAAATTATCTCATGCTGTTTCCTAGTAAGTCTCGTGCGTGTATTTAACCTCAAATAATTTCACCCTCGCTATGGATGGCCTAAGTGATTGCGATCTGACCAACACTTGTGACAACTCTTGCTAGTGTGTGCCACTATGACTCTACCAATACATCTTCTTTAAGCACAAAGATTAAGACCACACTCCACTGATTTATGGGTGGAAAAATAATCTTATGAGATTTCTTCCATGCTCTGAGAAGTATAATATGTTGAAAGAACTAGTACACACAGAGAGAAGGCCTAGCTATGGGATCGCCACTAAGCGGGTTAATCGCTGACATCTTCATTAATGTACTAGAATTGAACGTAAAAACAACGAGCTTTCATATTCCATATTCCAAAAAGCTACACAAACCTCGCATGCAATCGACAATCAGTCTAATCACCCCAGTACGCACAAATTAGCGGGGTTCAATTCAATGGTGCACAGGGCTTTAAACATACCCATGTCAAAAGACAACTATAATAAGGAAATAAGAACTATTAAGCAAATAGCAAAGGAAAACAATTTCCCGCCAAAAAAATAAACCAAATTATAGCCAAACATAAAAATAAAGATAAAACGATTCTCAATGAGAAAAAATTTGCGCGTTTCAACTATGTAAATGCGAATACATATAAAATCACTAATCTATTCAAAAAGCAAGGCATAAAAATAGCTTTCACAACGAAAAACACAACCGGCAGGCACCTACAAAATAGTAATCTAAATAAAGATGACCCGTATTCAAAGTCAGGGGTATATTCTATAACGTGCCAAGACACCGGTTGTCAAGCTAATTACATCGGACAGAGTGGAAGACGAGTAGACACACGTTCTAATGAACATAGGAATGCGATAAGATACGGAACACATTCAGCCGTATGCGAACATATGTGTGACACGGGGCACAGCTTTACCAACATCGAAACGGACCTAAAAATAATTTATCACGAATCGAAAGGCAGAGCTCTTGACATAAAGGAAGCAATCGAGACACACCTAGCCAAACGATACAATCCCAACAATCTAAATGAACGCACGTTCTTGGAGAGCTCACTCCTCTTCACGCTACTAAAACACACTCCCTGCCGGAAACAAGACACAACTTAGCGATACAGCCAAACTAGATTAAAAAAGGGGGGGGGGGAATAGCGGTGTTTAATAGGTAAATGTTATCTGGATCAGATGTACTATGTACTTTGTTCTGCAATAAACCAAGGCCAGTATGCGCGGCAGTATTTAAGGTGCCTGGACGTCTTCAAAAGACCGGGCAGCGCTTAGTACGAATGGCTTTTTAGTCCACGCGTGGCGAAGACAATTCCACGGTCTTTAATAGTTGCAGACCTTCCTGTATTCAATAACATACATCTTATCTAGGTTGGCAACACTCCACATAAACACATCGCCTGACTCCGCACAGCCATATGAACAGGGGGGAGAAAAGGAAAAAACCAGTGTCGTTGAGATACACCTGGAGTTACATTGAACACGAAAACTGCGCGTAGCTCTAGCAAGGAAGACAATCAGATAAGTGGTCAGCCTGTAACATTACAGTTTAACCATAGTTGATTTTTACAACCATATAATCACTAGAAATTACAAACTCCGTATATCTATCAGCATTTAGCATTTCACCTAACATCATATATACTGCATTTAGCATACACCGACAGTTGCAACTAAATAATTGTACATATTGTAAATATTTTCACCTGTATTTTCAAACATAGATCTTATAGCCTAAGTGTAATGGATCTGATGATGATCGCTTGACGATCGAAACTGGTCATCCTAGTGTATTTATTAATCTCATGTAATTTATTTCAGGTTTAGGGCATAACCCATCTCTTTTAGGTACATTCGTGTTGACCGACTGAAAAGCACTAAACTTTTGTCTACTAAGGCAACACTGAAAAATGGCTTCAAACCCCACAATGAAAGAACTAGTGTTTTAATGACACTTTATCTACATGGAAATGGTTTGTCCACTGTTTTCGGCACTTGCACATGTTGGGTTTATTACGTATTAATACCGTACTATTAATTAATTGATTTATATTAATAATAATCATCGTGTTGGAAGCCATTATTTTTAGTGTTGCCTTACAAAATCGAAATGTAAATGCTTTTCAGTCGGTCAACCAGATTGTAATGGGCGATATTCCACTAAACCTGAGATTAATCAATTCACATGGATTACTTATTTCGATCGTCAAGCGATCATCATCAGATCCCTTACACTATCTATGTGGGTGAAGATATTTACATTACATACAATTTTAGTTACAGAGGTTAACTGTAAACTTGTGCAACTTGTCAGGATTTGTTAGTTAGTTATTGATGTTTTAAGGGGCGGAACTACGAGGTCATCTGGCCCTGATTTGATAGTTTTATGTGATTTTTGTTACGATATTGTTAGTGGCTACTGACCTTAATTGCTTAATTTATTTTTTGAGGTTTGGAGAATAACATCCAATACTATTGGGTACAATCGTATTGATCGACTGAAAAGAATTTAAATTTTATAATATGAATACTATTTTATTAACGGCACAATACCGAAATGTCTTACTTTAAAATTATTTAATGAAGAAAACCCAATATGAAGACATTGATGTTATTGACGTTCAACTTTTCATAACATGATTATTAAATTGGAAATATAACTCTTCAAACTTATTCCCCCATCTCATAAACTATTGCGCTGTACAGTTGAATGCATATTTATGGCGGCTAGTTTCAAAGAAAGATGAAATCTAATATTTGTAGGTGGAATATAGAGTAATAGAGCGCTCGCCTGCTGCTAGTCAAACAAGCTTGTAGTCACAATATACAGTACACAGTACAGTACAGTAATTAACGGTAAATACACCAGCAATTAATCACTACAGAACTTACATTTCCACACGAGATGCTGGAAGTGTTCTCCACTAGCTCACTGTAGCATAAAAATAAGATCCCATTGACACACAGGAATTTTTCTCCTGAACATTGTTCTTCAGCTCAATTAAAATACTCTGTCTTTTAAACTACCCCACGGGCTTAGGTATGTAAATATACAGGGTGATTCAGGAGTTCATCGTCAACTTCTGAGAACCTGTTGAGGAATATTGGCGGTCATTGTACACCACACACCATGGTTTCTTTTGGTAGATCTGCCTTCAATACACAGGTGACCAGTATCGATTATTTTGTGATTTCACACGATCATGTAAGGGAAACGAAACCTCGTCGCTGAAAATCACACATTTTGGAATAAATATCCCAGCATCGACAGACCGGAAAACGTAATTACATTAGTTGGATCTTACCACTGAGTATTGCGGACTTCGGCTTTGAGCTTGAGTAGTTTTATACGTTTGAAACTTAATTAGCTTCGTAGCCTTATAATGTGACGAATATGACATCCTGGCTAGTTGGAAACGTTTTCTCAAAGCTTTTTTTTAATGTCCGTAATAATCTAATACAAATGTATACTAATTTATCTTACATCAAAACGTGACATCTCCATTTATATTGTAAAATTGTCACTAACCCCATTGTATTAAATTTTTAATCAATTTATTTATCAATCAAAGGATTTCTGAGAGCAGAAACTCTGTCGTGGACAACCGTATTTAGTTTACCAGAAGATGTACCCATCATTGCCTGGTAGGTTTATGAGCCCTCTGCCACGAAATGGCCATTGAGGATGGGATAGATAACGATCAGTCGTTCCAAGGTTTCGACTTTCTGTCGCAGCGAGCAACCTGCATCATTTTTATACCACCACAGTTGTCCAGTGCATTGTGAATGGGTTATGTCAAGAATAAATGGTCTGATTTACAAAGTGAAAAATAGCTAATGAGGATTACTGTATAGGATAATGTACAGGGTATTTTTTAAATCAATATATATCATTTTTCATTAAATGTATTTCAATAAAGAATGTAGTAAGGAAAATTATAAATTTATTAATGTCATATACCATGTGCAACTAACATTAATGGATATCACAACCTTGCAAGATGCACCTTAACACTCGGGAACCACAGCCGAAATTCTCTGAAAATAATACTAACAGTCATGTTCTTAATGAAACCACAACAAATGAAATGATTTGCCCAGAGGTAAAGCTTGCCATAGCTACTAACCATTCCCAGTTATTCCTAGCTGTAGGAACTTAAGTCTGTCAAGCCTAATTATTCCTCCAGCTCCGACAAAATGTGCAAAATTAAAATAGAAATCAAGCCTAGAATTTCAGGTGATAACTATCAACAGCCCACAGTCCTCAACAGGTTAAATTTTAAATCTTGGAATTCACACTGTTACGTGGTCAGCTTGCATATATACAATTGCTGTAGTTTTCCAAGCCTGTGTGATGTTTACTTGTGGGGTAGTTTAAAGGACAAAATGTATACATCTAATCCGCGGATTTTAGCGGAGCTGGAGAACACTATTCGGAAGGAAAGTGCCTTTGTGTCAATGGGAATTTATATCATGGTGCAATACCTGTTTGTCAGCTAATGGAGGACATTTCCTGCACCTTTGGTGGAAATGTAAGTTTTTCAATGATGAATTGCTGGTGAATGACTGCGTTTCCTGCAAGAGAAGCCCGAGCTGGCTTGGCAAGCATCAGCTGACTGCTCCCCGGGCCATCCAGCAGCTCAATTACCGGTATCATAAGTAACTTGGAGCAGTTTATTTTAAAAATATGTAATTTATAGAGGAATGTAAAATCAAAATATTCACGTCGTTGTTGATGATAGATTGTGTACTTACGGAGGGAAGGGAAGCAATGAAGTTGTGGATATTGGCATTACGTGATGCCTCCATGATTTCTGACATCGGTACTTCCCGTGTGTTGTCTCCATAGGCAATGTTCTCGGCAATTGTGCGATCAAAGAGAATGGGTTCCTGAGACACAATGCCCAGCTGGGAGCGTAATGATGCCATAAGTACTGTGGAGATGTCTCGCTCATCCAGAGACTGCAAAACAAAACAACGTGTATACGAGACTTACAGACCTTTTCATACCGTGTACACATGCGAAAGATTCATACAAAATAATGATCACCACTAACCTCGTTGAACTGTACTACAGAAAGGGATGAGAACCATGGTTAGGTTGCCGTATGTGTCAATTAAGAGGAATTAAAACCCCAAATTATTTTTGACATTAAAATCAAACACAGGATGTTCCAAACTTTGCCCAGAAAGTCTTCTACACCATGTAATATGGTGAATCCTTGATGCAATTGCAAATGAAAATTGTGGTGAAAATTTGCTTATACCAACAATTCACATGATCAATGTAGCAGCACTGCGTGAGTAATCATATTTGACTGCTTATTCACGGATTCAAAGCATTTTTTGGTTACCAACATAGATACTAGCCTCTTCTACTAACAAAGACTTGGATGAAAGAACATTTGGGGGATCAAAACAACATTCAGGTTGTATTGCAACCTTTGTGGGTAATCAACTTAAATTCAGCTTGAAATAGCACTATTTTCAAAGGACCTAGCTAAAAATACAGAAAGCAAATTTGAAAAATTCAGACACCAGGCAGAATTTCACACGATTTGCACAAAGGTTTCCTAACACACAACATAAATTGGTCGCTTATCTTGAAAGTAAGCTCTATCTATCTGTTTTTCTGGTTTGCAAATACTGTTAGTTTACGTCTCCAATAATTTCTATGAAATCCAGTGTCCTGCTAAAATACCGCAATGTCACTTAAGTTCCTGGACCAGAAAGTAGAGTGTGACACATTACACTTAATGGTATGCGTTTTAGAAGTTGTATATTCCACCCCCCCCCCCCCCCCCCCCCCTCTCCCATATGTTAATCCATAATTAATGAAATACGTTTTCTTTACAGCGGTGTTATTAAATATTGAATATTCGTTCATTATTCACGTTGCCTTTATGTTTCTTGTTTCAGACGTGTATAATTTATATTACTGTGTATTGGGCACATATTAATGTGTATTTTTAGACCATCTGAAGAACAATTCTTAACAATACTTTAAGTTTTACTTTCAAACACTTTTACAGCCTTAATTCCAGTTTCTTTCAGCATGTTTTGTCACCACCAAGCATACAAACTCACCAGCAATCGATAGGTAACGATTCGTTTTCACTGTCACCACAGGGTATGCGTGTGTTTTCATAAGGCGGTTAGTGGAGCTTTCAGCAGTCAGTCTGCATCATGCGGGAAGGTCACAGCACTCAGAGAATATCTAGTAGGTGTGGTAGACAGCTTACCAGCACCTAATGGCCTTTGATAAGGGTCATATTGTGGGTTTGCATGAAACTGGATGGTTGTATTGGGCAATTGCCCGATATGTGAGGTATACAGATGACACAGTTGGACTGGCATCACCAACAAAATGAAGTTAAGCTCCCAGAAAAACTTGTCGGATTTAAATACAATGCCACACAAGTGCATGTCAGCTAAGGGTATGTAAATGGTTAGTTTCGAAAGGTACTAGTCAAATATACTTTTCATACCGTACTACAGATTCTGAAATTTTCTTGTATCATTGCATCTTTTTGTCACTGTTAGCACGGGTTTATTAGCTTTTGATTGCGCGAACTCTGTTCCTAGGATAAATCTAGTAAGCCATTCTAAAACATAAGTCCGCAGAATTGAATCCAGAAGATTTCCAATTTACTAACCATTCCTGTAGCCATACAAGCTCTAACTGGTTCACATTCACTTAAACACGTGCGTGTTCACGAAATACAGTCACTGACATAAGAATGTTAGGTATCAAGAAAAACTGGTCAAATTAGGACATAATACAGCACTCATGTATGCAGGGATGGACATGTAAACTATACATATAAGAGGAGCTGGCAGGGTCACCAGAGGGAATGAGTGGTGATTTTATGAGGCAATTGTTGGAGCATCCGACAGTCAGTCTACATCATGAGGGAGGATCACTGCAGACGGATGATGTCTTATCACCACGTCATTGCTAGCACCTGCTGGACTTTGATAGGAGTCACATTGTGGGTTTGAAAGAGATCTGGTGGTTGCACCGTGCATTTGTCCGGTATGCGGGACATACGGACGATACAGTGGTCTAATGTTGGAATCAGTGGGTAGATGAGGACATCCACAGATAATGTGAAGGTTCCGGGCACCCAAACAAACCACACCAAGGAAACTACGTTAAATTGTGCGCCAAGCCGTACACAACCCTGGCCGAAACGCGTAAAAGAAACAAAATTGAAAAATGAACAATCATATATTTAGAGATGGGTGTATTTAGTATATATATGCGAGAGTAAAGGCACCTAGTGGCCACGAGGCAAACTAACTCTATTGACTACAACATATCACCCAGATGTCCAAATATGTATATATCAACCACAAGGTATCAAACAAAATCATCCTTTCCGATGAAGCCGTTAGTCGACAACAAAAAAAGTTAAAATTTGCTCTCAAATTAAATTTAACTATCGTGAACTTCCTGACGTGAAAATATAATTGAAAACCTCGTAGACGAATCGCAATACACGTCACACAAAAACTGACCCTCACCTTTGTGTTAAGTCCCCCTTCCACAGGAAGACCCCTTTAATAAAGGGTCAAGGCGTGGCACAAGTGCTTCAGGGAAGGACGGGTGTCGTTAGCCGATGATGCCGGGTCTGGGGCACCCCCCTGCATTACCGATGACAACGTCCAGCTGGTTGATGCACTCATTACCCAGGACCGCCGAGTGACAGTGAACGCCATAGCCGCCGTGGTCGGATTGAGCGTCGGAAGTGTGCACACCATCATGAAGGAACGACTGCACTTGCGGAAAGTGTGTGCCAAATGGGTGCCCCACAGTCTTCAACCACACCAGGAAGCATGTCGAATGACCTACTGTCTTGGTCTTGGTTGGACGACTGATGCAAGCTGCTGTTCAATTTGTATCGTCACGTGACGTGCACGCGTGCCCTCTAGCGACGGGCTGTGACCTTCCACGCTATGGTCGGAACCACACCTCGTTACATACGACACGCTTAGCCGATGTCGTCACCGGTTTGCGCATTTCAGCCTCCGGCTCGTTACTTTTTGAACGCACCTTATATTTCAATTCAGGAAGTTTTGAAAATAAAGTTGTTGTTTGGAGATATAATAGACCTTCTGTACGACATATCGCACGTGTAAGTCGTGTGAAAAAATGCTAGGGTACCCCTTGACCCCCTTAAGTGCATTGATGAATTTTACAGTCTAAGTTGGTTCCTTGATAACCTTATAGCCATTTGTAAACTTTCAGAGAAATGTAATAAATTGAGTGGCATTGCTTCTTACAGAAATAGATGGATAGTCGGATGTCACATCTTGAGATATTGTTGTTATGGTTACCGGCTTGCATTCCTTCATTAGTTTATTAAGTGAAATTAGTTTTCTGTGAATGTCTCAGAAACTGTTGGTTTTAGAGCCTTAAAATGTAGCTTAGGGCCCCCTAGTTTTATTTCTAACACCAAAGGGCTGAAAATGAACTTTGTCTCGTCGTTGTACCTCATAATATAATAGTAATAATAATAATATAGGGATATAAATATAATAGAGGCGGCCCCGTGGTGTCGGGGTAGCGCACCTGCCTCTCACCCGGAGGCCCCGGGTTCGATTCCCGGCTCCGTTAGGGATTTTAGAAACTGGCGTTTGGGCTGGAACGGGGTGCATTCAGCCTCGTGAGGACAATTGAGTAGCTGTCTGACAGTGTGGCAGCGCCCCGGTCACGAAAACCAAGATTAATGGCCGAGGGGACCCGATGCGCTGATCACGTGTCAACCCAATACTTGCAGGCCAAATGGCTGGGCAGCGGTCGCTTGGTAGGCCTAGGCCTTTCATGGGCCGTAGTGCCAGGGGTTATTATTATTATTTATTTTAGAGATATAATAGACCTTCTATACCACACCTGCACGTGTAAATCGCGTGAAAAAAATCTAGAGTAGGCTACACCTTGACCCCCTTAAGCGCATTATATGTATCGATGAATTTTACAGTTGAATTTGGTTCCGGGATAACCTTATAGCCGTTTGCAAACTTTCACAGTAATGTACAGTAATAAATGGAAGTGCATTGCGTCTTACACATATAGAAGAACCTCTGAGATTCTGTTGCCATGGTTACCGGCTTGCATTCTTTCATTAGTTTATTAAATGAAATTAGTTTTCTGAGAATATCTCAAAAACTGTTGGTTTTAGGGTCTTACAATGTGGTTTTCGGGGCCCTTCAGGGCCTCCGAGTTTTGTTTCTGACATTCAGAGGCTGAAACTGAGCTTTGTCTTGCCCTTGTACGCCTATTTCAGCATGTATTTTAAAGGGGTTGGCCCTCTTTTATGAGATGTACGGAGAAAAGTTACATCAATGATTGGTGTCGTGCCTCTAGTGCATGTCTGTACCAAATTTTACGTTGATCTTCCCAGCCGTTCTCGAGTTATAAGGGAACAGAGTTGTCCACAGACAGGCAGACAAACAGATACAGACAGACAGACAGACAAAAAAATATTTTCGCACGCGTCCGTCATAAAACAGTCTGAAACGCGTTAATAACGCAAATTTCCGTACAAATTCAGAAAAAAACCACTTGTTTATTTCATTACATTTTGGATTTCTGGCCTTCCAGGGAAGCCGCGAGATACGGTCACCATGGATACTAACACAGACCTCACATCTCTCAGTTCAAGTTGCTTAAGTGCTTTCACAAACGGTCCATCAGGGACTGCTCAGATATCATAACCATCTGATTTGCCGATCATGACATGGATCACAACTATAAGTATAAGAGTGCCAGGCTCAATGTTTTCATGGTACATTAATGTGATCGTTGAAATAAAGTCACATGAACGTTCAACTCATGCAGTTCCATTTCCACCACTCCTTCTGAGTCTTAACTCATTTGTCAATGTAGCCTACTGTATGTTCAGAATCAACACAAACTTAATGTAATGCACCTTGGTAGTGTTGCTCGGATCCAACTGTATGCTTGCACGACAGTGGATATAAACCGATAGAAGATTTACACTTTGCCTTCTCATTAATGATCTCACCTCACCCTTCATGTGAAGCTAAACAAACAGAGAATCCAGCTGGAATAGTTGGACCTCTTAGACTTGGTGAGTGGCAGGGTAGCCACATTACATTCTTAAATCAGTTTACCATTTTATGGAGTAATTACACTATGTTAGAGTTATTAATCTACCTTAAAGTCCCTAGCACCTTGGAGTTCAACAACGTTAAAGATAGAAGAAAGTAGTACTGTAATCTGTTCCCAGTTGCAGTGTTGGAGTTAAACATGTAAAAGACAAAATATGTGTTAAAATGGAACTGATACTCACCACATCTCCTGTATTAGGATCATAGAAGCGTTCTAATAGTTGAATGCAGGTTGATTTGCCACAACCACTGGGTCCTACCAATGCCACAGTTTGACCTTCTAGAACTGACAGATCCAAATCACTCAGCACTTTCGTTCCAGCTCGAGTAGGGTAGTAGAAGTTTACTTTTGAATACCGCACTCTCCCATCAGCCACCTAGAACAATGTGTGTACAACATGATTTCAATTGAATTTCACATCAGCGTACAGTTGCTCGAACACTTTCACATCAGTGTGCAGTTGCTCAAACACTTTCACATCAGTGTGCAGTTGCTCGAACATTTTCACATCAGTGTGCAGTTGCTCAAATATTTTCACATCAGTGTGCAGTTGCTCAAACACTTTTAAATCAGTGTGCAGTTGCTCAAACACTTTCACATCAGTGTGTAGTTGCTCAAAAACTTTCACATCAGTGTGCAGTTGCTCAAACACTTTCACATCAGTGTGCAGTTGCTCAAACACTTTCACACCAGTGTGCAGTTGCTCAAACACTTTCACACCAGTGTGCAGTTGCTCAAACACTTTCACACCAGTGTGCAGTTCCTCAAACACTTTCACACCAGTGTGCAGTTGCTCAAACACTTTCACACCAGTGTGCAGTTGCACAAACACTTTCACACCAGTGTGCAGTTGCACAAACACTTTCATATCAGTGTGCAGTTGCTCAAACAATTTCACATCAGTGTACAGTTGCACAAACACTTTCACATCAGTGTGCAGTTGCTCAAACATTTTCACATCAGCTTGCAGTTGCTCAAGCACTTTCACACCAGTGTGCAGTTGCTCAAACACTTTCACACCAGTGTGCAGTTGCTCAAAAACTATCACACCAGTGTGCAGTTGCTCGAACACTTTCACATCAGTGTACAGTTGATCGAACACTTTCACATTAGTGTGCAGTTGCTCAAACACTTTCACATCGGCTTGCAGTTGCTCAAGCACTTTCACACCAGTGTGCAGTTGCTCAAACACTTTCACACCAGTGTGCAGTTGCTCAAAAACTATCACACCAGTGTGCAGTTGCTCGAACACTTTCACATCAGTGTACAGTTGATCGAACATTTTCACATTAGTGTACAGTTGCTCAAACACTTTCACATCAGTGTGCAGTTGCTCAAACATTTTCACATCAGTGTGCAGTTGCTCAAACACTTTCACATCAGCTTGCAGTTGCTCAAGCACTTTCACACCAGTGTGCAGTTGCTCAAACACTTTCACACCAGTGTGCAGTTGCTCAAAACTATCACACCAGTGTGCAGTTGCTCGAACACTTTCACATCAGTGTACAGTTGATCGAACACTTTCACATTAGTGTACAGTTGCTCAAACACTTTCACATCAGTGTGCAGTTGCTCAAACACTTTCACATCAGTGTACAGTTACACAAACACTTTCACATCAGTGTGCAGTTGCACGAACACTTTCACATCAGTGTGCAGTTGCTCAAACACTTTCACATCAGTGTGCAGTTGCTCAAACACTTTCACATCAGTGTGCAGTTGCTCAAACACTTTCACATCAGTGGGCAGTTGCTCAAACACTTTCACATCAGTGTGCAGTTGCTCAAACACTTTCACATCAGTGTGCAGAAGCTCAAACACTTTCACATCAGTGTGCAGTTGCTCGAAAACTTTCACATCAGTGTGCAGTTGCTCAAACACTTTCACATCAGTGTGCAGTTGCTCAAACACTTTCACGTCAGTGTGCAGTTGCTCAAACACTTTCACATCAGTGTGCAGTTGCTCAAACATTTTCACATCAGTGTGCAGTTGCTCAAACACTTTCACATCAGTGTACAGTTGCACAAACACTTTCACATCAGTGTGCAGTTGCACAAACATTTTCACATCAGTGTGCAGTTGCTCGAACACTTTCACATCAGTGTGCAGTTGCTCAAACACTTTTAAATCAGTGTGCAGTTGCTCAAACACTTTCACATCAGTGTGTAGTTGCTCAAAAACTTTCACATCAGTGTGCAGTTGCTCAAACACTTTCACATCAGTGTGCAGTTGCTCAAACACTTTCACACCAGTGTGCAGTTGCTCAAACACTTTCACACCAGTGTGCAGTTGCTCAAACACTTTCACACCAGTGTGCAGTTCCTCAAACACTTTCACACCAGTGTGCAGTTGCTCAAACACTTTCACACCAGTGTGCAGTTGCACAAACACTTTCACACCAGTGTGCAGTTGCACAAACACTTTCATATCAGTGTGCAGTTGCTCAAACAATTTCACATCAGTGTACAGTTGCACAAACACTTTCACATCAGTGGGCAGTTGCTCAAACACTTTCACATCAGTGTGCAGTTGCTCAAACATTTTTACATCAGTATGCAGAAGCTCAAACACTTTCACATCAGTGTGCAGTTGCTCGAAAACTTTCACATCAGTGTGCAGTTGCTCCAACACTTTCACATCAGTGTGCAGTTGCTCAAACACTTTCACGTCAGTGTGCAGTTGCTCAAACACTTTCACATCAGTGTGCAGTTGCTCAAACATTTTCACATCAGTGTGCAGTTGCTCAAACACTTTCACATCAGTGTACAGTTGCACAAACACTTTCACATCAGTGTGCAGTTGCACAAACATTTTCACATCAGTGTGCAGTTGCTCGAACACTTTCACATCAGTGTGCAGTTGCTCAAACACTTTTAAATCAGTGTGCAGTTGCTCAAACACTTTCACATCAGTGTGTAGTTGCTCAAAAACTTTCACATCAGTGTGCAGTTGCTCAAACACTTTCACATCAGTGTGCAGTTGCTCAAACACTTTCACACCAGTGTGCAGTTGCTCAAACACTTTCACACCAGTGTGCAGTTGCTCAAACACTTTCACACCAGTGTGCAGTTCCTCAAACACTTTCACACCAGTGTGCAGTTGCTCAAACACTTTCACACCAGTGTGCAGTTGCACAAACACTTTCACACCAGTGTGCAGTTGCACAAACACTTTCATATCAGTGTGCAGTTGCTCAAACACTTTCATATCAGTGTGCAGTTGCTCAAACAATTTCACATCAGTGTACAGTTGCACAAACACTTTCACATCAGTGTGCAGTTGCTCAAACACTTTCACATCAGTGTGCAGTTGCTCAAACACTTTCACATCATTGTACAGTTGCACAAACACTTTCACATCAGTGTGCAGTTGCTCAAACACTTTCACATCAGTGTGCAGTTGCTAAAACACTTTCACATCAGTGTGCAGTTGCTCAAACACTTTCACATCAGTGTGCAGTTGCTCGAACATTTTCACATCAGTGTGCAGTTGCTCAAACACTTTCACACCAGTGTGCAGTTGCTCAAACACTTTCACATCAGTGTGCAGTAGCTCAACCACTTTCACATCAGTGTGCAGTTGCTCGAACACTTTCACATCAGTGTGCAGTTGCTCAAACACTTTCACATCAGTGTGCAGTTGCTCAACCACTTTCACATCAGTGTGCAGTTGCTCAAACACTTTCACGTCAGTGTGCAGAAGCTCAAACACTTTCACATCAGTGTGCAGTTGCTCGAAAACTTTCACATCAGTGTGCAGTTGCTCAAACACTTTCACATCAGTGTGCAGTTGCTCAAACACTTTCACGTCAGTTGCTCAAACACTTTCACATCAGTGTGCAGTTGCTCAAACATTTTCACATCAGTGTGCAGTTGCTCAAACACTTTCACATCAGTGTACAGTTGCTCAAACACTTTTACATCAGTGTGCAGTTGCTCAAACACTTTCACATCAGTGTGCAGTTGCTCGAACACTTTCACATCAGTGTGCAGTTGCTCAAACACTTTCACACAAGTGTGCAGTTGATCAAACACTTTCACACCAGAAGAGCGGTACTCTGGTGCAGACCAACAGAAGAACAGTACACTGGTGTAGACCAACAGAAGAGCGGTACACTGGTGTAGACCAACAGAAGAGCGGTACACTGGTGTAGACCAACAGAAGAGCAGTACACAGGTGTAGACCAACAGAAGAGCAGTACACAGGTGTAGACCAACAGAAGAGCGGTACACTGGTGTAGACCAACAGAAGAGCGGTACACTGGTGTAGACGAACAGAAGAGCAGTACACTGGTGTAGACCAACAGAAGAGCGGTACACTGGTGTAGACCAACAGAAGAGCAGTACACAGGTGTAGACCAACAGAAGAGCAGTACACTGGTGTAGACCAACAGAAGAGCAGTACACTGGTGTAGACCAACAGTAGAGTGGTACACTGGGGTAGACCAACAGAAGAGCGGTACACTGGTGTAGACCAACAGAAGAGCAGTACACTGGTGTAGACCAACAGAAGAGCAGTATACTGGTGTAGACCAACAGAAGAGCAGTACACTGGTGTAGACCAACAGAAGAGCAGTACACTGGTGTAGACCAACAGTAGAGCGGTACACTGGTGTAGACTAACAGAAGAGCGGTACACTGGTGTAGACCAACAGTAGAGTGGTACACTGGTGTAGACCAACAGAAGAGCGGTACATTGGTGTAGACCAACAGTAGAGCAGTACACTGGTGTAGACCAACAGTAGAGTAGTACACTGGTGTAGACCAACAGAAGAGCGGTACATTGGTGTAGACCAACAGTAGAGCAGTACACTGGTGTAGACCAACAGAAGAGCAGTACACTGGTGTAGACCAACAGTAGAGCAGTACACTGGTGTAGACCAACAGAAGAGCAGTACACTGGTGTAGACCAACAGAAGAGCGGTACACTGGTGTAGACCAACAGAAGAGCAGTACACTGGTGTAGACCAACAGAAGAGCGGTACACTGGTGTAGACCAACAGAAGAGCAGTACACTGGTGTAGACCAACAAAAGAGCGTTTCACTGGTGTAGACCAACAGTAGAGCGGTACACTGGTGTAGATCAACAGAAGAGTGGTACACTGGCGTAGACCAACAGAAGAGCGGTACACTGGTGTAGACCAACAGAAGAGCAGTACACTGGTGTAGACCAACAGTAGAGCGGTACACTGGTGTAGACCAACAGAAGAGCGGTACACTGGTGTAGACCTACAGAAGAGCAGTACACTGGTGTAGACCAACAGAAGAGTGGTACACTGGTGTAGACCAACAGAAGAGCGGTTCACTGGTGTAGACCAACAGTAGAGCGGTACACTGGTGTAGACCAGCAGAAGAGTAGTACACTGGTGTAGACCAACAGAAGAGCAGTACACTGGTGTAGACCAACAGAAGAGCGGTTCACTGGTGTAGACCAACAGAAGAGCGGTACACTGGTGTAGACCTACAGTAGAGCAGTACACTGGTGTAGACCAACAGAAGAGTAGTACACTGGTGTAGACCAACAGAAGAGCGGTACACTGGTGTAGACCAACCGAAGAGCGGTACACAGGTGTAGACCAACAGTAGAGCGGTACACTGGTGTAGACCAACAGTAGAGCGGTACACTGGTGTAGACCAACAGAAGAGCGGTACACTGGTGTAGACCAACAGAAGAGCGGTACACTGGTGTAGACCAACAGAAGAGCGGTACACTGGTGTAGACCAACAGAAGAGCAGTACACTGGTGTAGACCAACAGTAGAGTGGTACACTGGTGTAGACCAACAGAAGAGCGGTACACTGGTGTAGACCAGAGAAGAGCGGTACACTGGTGTAGACCAACAGAAGAGCGGTACACTGGTGTAGACCAACAGAAGAGCGGTTCTTATAACAAATGACTTAGGCAACACAGAAAATGGCTTCTAATATTTCAATGTTAGATCTACGGGAGAGTGAGCGAGCTCAGAGTGACACAAAGCACAACATGCAACATTTTAGGCATTGTCTGTACTCTTTACACATAAGAAACTCAGATTGTGGGGTTTTCAGTACTCCAAGGAACCAACATTACAGCAATGAATGGTCAATATCATCAAACTATAAGGTGATGAATCCTTACATTAAAAGAATGAAAGCAAAGCAAAGCCAACTCCGTACAGGCCATGGACGCCCTGGGAGTAGTGGAAGGTAGAGGCACTAGATGTGATGGAGCCAGGCCGCCTTTGCTCCCAGGAATCACCCTGTTACTCATTTCTGTGTAGGCTGAGTGAACCCCAGGGCTATTTGCGTTTCCAGAAGTGGTAGTTTAGTTTCTAAAATGAACTACCTGGGTGGAGATCGAACCCACTCCCTTTCAGTTGGAAGCTCAGTGCATCTACCTACTGCGCCACGCAGCCCCCTACTACCACTAGATAGGCGCAAAGCGGTCATCTCATTACGGCGAGTCCCACAATTTAGTGTCCATGTAATCGTGAGGTTACTGCTTAGTTTTCGTGTCTCATATGTGAATTGAAGAGGGGAGAAATGGTATTTTGTAAAGATCAACAAACTAGTGAAGACATTCTGTATGTCTTGAGAAATATGGAAATGTAAAAAATCCTGGATACAATTCCTGTGCATTGTTTAGGTTTACTTCCGGTACTCACCCAGTTATCACTAGCATAAGATGCCTTGTCATAAATTGTGGGTTGTCGATTTAGCAGATGGAATATCTTGGCAGCAGATGTCATGCCTTTCTGGAAGTTGGGGGCAAATGCCATGGCATTGGCAATAGAAACGGTTCCCATTATCAGAGCTTGAGACACCCTGAAAGAAAAACAAATTGCCACAATTATTTTCACAGTTCTTGTTTTTGAGAGTTCCACAAAATACACTGCTTCAAATAGACTCGTCTAGGCAGTCTAGCAGCGGTATTTATTTTCCACGCAGATGGGCAACAACCCAATTTATATTTTTCAAACTATCCTACATGAAAAATATTTTGATATTTTCTGCAATGATAAATACTTGAACAAGTCTTTACATGGAAAGTTATTCTGTTGATGATATTTAAGTCAACACGCCTATCAGGTGTTGATACTTCAGCCAGATTAGTACCACGATACACCTTTATTTTATAACTTGTAGTTTACTTTACAACAAATTACTGTAAGTTGGTCCACCCCATAAATATTAATTGCAACTCAGCAACGTTTCTCGGTTTGTGCTGTGTCTTGTGTGGAGTTTCGCCTCTGAACACCAAGCTCATCAGGGGACTCTTTGTGTCCTGTGCGAAACCCCACACAAGCTGGCTCATCAGGGGACTCTTTGTGTCCTGTGCGAAACCCCACACAAGCTGGCTCATCAGGGGACTCTTTGTGTCCTGTGCGAAACCCCACACAAGCTGGCTCATCAGGGGACTCTTTGTGTCCTGGGCGAAACCCCACACAAGCTGGCTCATCAGGGGACTCTCTGTGTCCTGTGCGAAACCCCACACAAGCTGGCTCATCAGGGGACTCTTTGTGTCCTGGGCGAAACCCCACACAAGCTGGCTCATCAGGGGACTCTTTGTGTCCTGTGCGAAACCCCACACAAGCTGGCTCATCAGGGGACTCTTTGTGTCCTGTGCGAAACCCCACACAAGCTGGCTCATCAGGGGACTCTTTGTGTCCTGGGCGAAACCCCACACAAGCTGGCTCATCAGGGGACTCTTTGTGTCCTGTGCGAAACCCCACACAAGCTGGCTCATCAGGGGACTCTTTGTGTCCTGTGCGAAACCCCACACAAGCTGGCTCATCAGGGGACTCTTTGTGTCCTGGGGAAAGCCCACACAAGCTGGCTCATCAGGGGACTCTTTGTGTCCTGGGGAAAGCCCACAGAAGCTGGCTCATCAGGGGACTCTCTGTGTCCTGGGCGAAACCCCACACAAGCTGGCTCATCAGGGGACTCTTTGTGTCCTGTGCGAAACCCCACACAAGCTGGCTCATCAGGGGACTCTCTGTGTCCTGGGCGAAACCCCACACAAGCTGGCTCATCAGGGGACTCTTTGTGTCCTGGGCGAAACCCCACACAAGCTGGCTCATCAGGGGACTCTTTGTGTCCTGGGCGAAACCCCACACAAGCTGGCTCATCAGGGGACTCTCTGTGTCCTGGGCGAAACCCCACACAAGCTGGCTCATCAGGGGACTCTTTGTGTCCTGGGGAAAGCCCACACAAGCTGGCTCATCAGGGGACTCTTTGTGTCCTGGGCGAAACCCCACACAAGCTGGCTCATCAGGGGACTCTTTGTGTCCTGGGGAAAGCCCACACAAGCTGGCTCATCAGGGGACTCTCTGTGTCCTGTGCGAAACCCCACACAAGCTGGCTCATCAGGGGACTCTTTGTGTCCTGGGCGAAACCCCACACAAGCTGGCTCATCAGGTGACTCTTTGTGTCCTGGGGAAAGCCCACACAAGCTGGCTCATCAGGGGACTCTTTGTGTCCTGGGCGAAACCCCACACAAGCTGGCTCATCAGGGGACTCTTTGTGTCCTGGGGAAAGCCCACACAAGCTGGCTCATCAGGGGACTCTTTGTGTCCTGGGGAAAGCCCACACAAGCTGGCTCATCAGGGGACTCTTTGTGTCCTGTGCGAAACCCCACACAAGCTGGCTCATCAGGGACTCTTTGTGTCCTGGGCGAAACCCCACACAAGCTGGCTCATCAGGGGACTCTTTGTGTCCTGGGGAAAGCCCACACAAGCTGGCTCATCAGGGGACTCTCTGTGTCCTGGGCGAAACCCCACACAAGCTGGCTCATCAGGGGACTCTTTGTGTCCTGTGCGAAACCCCACACAAGCTGGCTCATCAGGGGACTCTTTGTGTCCTGGGGAAAGCCCACACAAGCTGGCTCATCAGGGGACTCTTTGTGTCCTGGGCGAAACCCCACACAAGCTGGCTCATCAGGGGACTCTTTGTGTCCTGTGCGAAACCCCACACAAGCTGGCTCATCAGGGGACTCTTTGTGTCCTGTGCGAAACCCCACACAAGCTGGCTCATCAGGGGACTCTTTGTGTCCTGGGGAAAGCCCACACAAGCTGGCTCATCAGGGGACTCTTTGTGTCCTGGGCGAAACCCCACACAAGCTGGCTCATCAGGGGACTCTTTGTGTCCTGTGCGAAACCCCACACAAGCTGGCTCATCAGGGGACTCTTTGTGTCCTGTGCGAAACCCCACACAAGCTGGCTCATCAGGGGACTCTCTGTGTCCTGTGCGAAACCCCACACAAGCTGGCTCATCAGGGGACTCTCTGTGTCCTGTGCGAAACCCCACACAAGCTGGCTCATCAGGGGACTCTCTGTGTCCTGGGCGAAACCCCACACAAGCTGGTTCATCAGGGGACTCTTTGTGTCCTGGGGAAAGCCCACACAAGCTGGCTCATCAGGGGACTCTTTGTGTCCTGTGCGAAACCCCACACAAGCTGGCTCATCAGGGGACTCTTTGTGTCCTGTGCGAAACCCCACACAAGCTGGCTCATCAGGGGACTCTCTGTGTCCTGTGCGAAACCCCACACAAGCTGGCTCATCAGGGGACTCTTTGTGTCCTGGGGAAAGCCCACACAAGCTGGCTCATCAGGGGACTCTTTGTGTCCTGTGCGAAACCCCACACAAGCTGGCTCATCAGGGGACTCTTTGTGTCCTGGGGAAAGCCCACAGAAGCTGGCTCATCAGGGGACTCTTTGTGTCCTGGGGAAATCCCACACAAGCTGGCTCATCAGGGGACTCTTTGTGTCCTGGGGAAAGCCCACACAAGCTGGCTCATCAGGCGACTCTTTGTGTCCTGTGCGAAACCCCACACAAGCTGGCTCATCAGGGGACTCTTTGTGTCCTGTGCGAAACCCCACACAAGCTGGCTCATCAGGGGACTCTTTGTGTCCTGTGCGAAACCCCACACAAGCTGGCTCATCAGGGGACTCTTTGTGTCCTGGGCGAAAGCCCACACAAGCTGGCTCATCAGGGGACTCTTTGTGTCCTGGGCGAAACCCCACATAAGCTGGCTCATCAGGGGACTCTTTGTGTCCTGGGCGAAAGCCCACACAAGCTGGCTCATCAGGGGACTCTTTGTGTCCTGGGCGAAAGCCCACTCAAGCTGGCTCATCAGGGGACTCTTTGTGTCCTGGGCGAACAAGACACGGCACAAACCTTAGAGCTGGACACTTGAAATATGAAAATAAAAGTTGCATTGCAAATTCACCAGAGATCGCCTCATTACATTACAGTTGATATGTTTAGGGTTCATGCACGTTACACAAAACGTATGAATATGGTAGTTAACACTTGAATAAAAACGTGGCTGTAATCATTAAAATGTATTAAATACTTATGGCCCTAAAGCATATATGATATTTTGCTATTGGTTAACTTTCTTCTTAAGAATGCGTAGATATTAATAAAAGATGGATCCATTTTCTGCAGTGATATACTTGAACAAGTCTGATTGACCTGTCCAGCAAAGTTTTCTTTTGCGTAAGTTCATATATTTATTTCCCTTTCAAATCTTAGTCTATTTTCACCCTATGAAATACAGGCTTATGAGATCACCTCTTCGAAAAGGCTGGTGCGATATCAATGAAAGTTAGTAAGCGATTATTACTACCTTGTCCGACCTCAATCGTGTCCTTCAAATTTTAATGTGTCACCACTCCAACATGGAAATATTTCATTGTCATTCAATATGTCCACAACTATTACTGCTTTCAATCTAAAATTTTGAATGGTGATACGAAAATATTAAGAGAACTTCAACTTTCAAAAAATCTGACAAGCACAAAACCAACATGGCGGCGATGAGAAACTTCGAGCATTTATAACCAGGGTTAGGATTTTTAGGTGCAAATTTAAGATGAAAAAAGGAAGGGAAAAGGTGCTCAAATAAGTTAAAAAAGGGGCAAAAACGTGCTAGTTTATTCAACTATTTTTCTCTTTCCTCTATTCTAGTTTATTGAATCACCAACAAGTACCGTACATCTAATCACTCATCAAAAGAAAGAAAAAACATGAAGCTGTTGTACTTAAAGACATTCGCGGCCGACACATCGCTTGCGGCGGTAAAACTATATTTTTAATTTTAAGCAATCTTCAACTCATAAATTAAATTCAAAAATTACGTCCCTAAAATAAAATACACCAGGCAGAGTAGCGCATAGACGCAACGGTACCTGGTCCCCTAGCGCCGCTGGCCTGCTCGTTTCGCTCGCAGCCAGCGGCTTCAAAACCGATTAGCAGCACATTTTTCAAAGTAAGTCTGTTTCCATTAGGAGATAGCATGTTTTGTAAATGCTAAGGCTTCTTTCGACATACACAGAAAGCCATCTAACAGCTCCCTCACGGAAGTAAAAATGTCCCATTTTTTTCTCCTTCAGTAGGGGGGCAGTGGCGCTTCTGCCCCCCTCCTACCATTACTCCCACTACTGTACATTCTCAGCCATGTTAAATAATGAATATCTCGCGACCCCATGGTCGGATGTTGACATGCGACATATCGTTGGACTCGAGCTGACGTCCTCTTTCCTATGGACCACTCGTTATATTTTTGAAAAAAAAAATCAAAATTTTCGTTTTCGAAAATAGGTAATAGTTTGAAAACCAAACATGATAGAACGTTGTGCCATGGCTCAATCGAATGGTCTTTATGACCTTTATTTTCTGTAATAAAACATTTTTATTTTTTATGTTTTTTTGAAAACACTCGAATTTTGAAAATCCTATATTTTGGAAACTAGGAAGTTTACAAAAAAAATTGTTTGACGTAAATCAATTGTTCCTACCCCCGCTACCCCCAAAATAAATTTCAAGTCTCTAGAATGAAAACCTGTAGTAGTGGGATGATGACAGAGCTGCTTAAAAAGTAAGTTGTGAGCCCCTGCGACCTTGGAATGGAAGGAGTCATGCTAGGAGGGCGTGCTTGGATTCGTTTTTTCGTCTCGTTGCGCTCTTTACGGAAATGTAGGTGTCGAAACGGTGAAAATCTAGAAACACGTTTTTCTTTAGGAAGAACGTGATTTTAAACTTTTTGCTATATTTCGCGAACCAATTATGCTAGAGGCATGTACGACGGGTCCAAGGACTCGGGGTGACGTCCTCTTTGTTATGGACCACTCGTTGTAATTTGGAAACTCGATTTTGGGGTAAACACGTGTTTTTTGTGATTTTTGCCGATATCTCACGAACCAATAACGCTAGAGACGTGTACGAGGTGTCCTAGGACTCGGGCTAACGCCCCCTTTCAAATGTGGTAGATATTTTTTCCAAAAAATAATTCACAAAGGCCCTAACGCCATACATGTTGAAAAAACTTTTTCTTTTTCTTTACCTGTTTATAATGTTTATGAAGCGTCGTGGTTGAGAGAGACGATACTGCTGGGTGTGTGTGTTTCAACGAACCTGTCGCTAACCACAAGGACCATGCTTAATAGAACAACCGCTATTTCGGCGGGTCGGTGTATGACAGAGCGAGCGCGCGTTTTTCTGATATTTTACCTTTAACGTGTAAACGGTGATGAGAACTTGGTTCTATGTTGGTCGAAGCGAGTAGAGAAAACAAACTTGCCGAGGAGCAGGAGGTGAATGTCATTTGAGCTTATTGGAAGGCGCTGATCTGACTTGACAACAGGTGCAATGGAAAAATGACCATGACGCTTGAAGGTGAAGTAATCTGACCACCGTGGTGGCAGGGAAGAGCGAAATGCATGCACATACGTGTGAAACCACATGCACGCTAAACAAGTTACATCCTGTCTTGCTTCGTACGTGACAAAATGCAAGTTCATGTGAAATTTGATCTGCCACAGGTATTCACCTTGCACGTTAGCTGTCCACGTGTTTGATAACAGGATGTTCAAAGCGTGGGAAAAAATGATTATACATGCAACGTAACATATATAAAGACATGTCGTTATCATTTCCTCTCTCACTTAGGTGACTACCTTTGAACACACTGCGTTGCGTGAAACACTTGGTCTTGTTTAACAGTTTTGGTGTTGGTGGAAAACACTTATCCTTGTTGTGAGGTAGGTATATATTTATTCATTTATATATTTATTGAATTTTATACAAATACATGCAATTATTTATTGATTGTTAAAGTTATAATTAAATGTTTATTTATTTATTTGCAGATAACCGGTATAGCCTACCTGTTGTATGAGTGTGTGTGAGAACGATATTAAAGAAAGAGAGAAAGACAGACAGCTAGAAAAGGAAACCATTTCCGCACTAGCCCACGAGACTGGAATAAAGCAAAGCATTACACGTCAAGGTGAGATTTGTTCTTTTATATATATAACCTGTTTGATTTTGTTTTGTTTATGAAATGCATAAACTATATGGAATGGATATACTTATGGTGGTTAATTTTATTTCTTTTTAGATATTTGGAATAAAAGGGTTTACCGCTATAGCAAATACAGCTAAAATCCAAGAGGCTCTAGTTTGCGACCATTTTCAGACAGTCTACATTTCTAAACTCAGGTGAGAGTGTTCTTTCAAGATAATGTCTTTTACTGCTGCGGATACGTTAACTTGGGAGCCCCTTGAGTCTTGTTTCAAATCGCGTGTGTGCTCTGGCCGCGTGGTCAATGTTAGAAAAAGTTTGATTCCCAAAGAATTTTTACAATCTTGTTTTGAAATTTTCAAAATTGAAATTTGCACAGCGCAAAGGTTGCATACGGCTTTAAAGGTGAATACAGAACTGGTGTGCGATTTCATATATAAAAAAGGACGTAGAGCATAAAGAGACATTCTATATTTGCAGTAAAATGCAAGAGCTTTTGATAGCCGATAATCTGAACGAGTGGTATCAAAGCCATGTGGTGAATGCCTTGCTATCAAAATTTGATAAACTGCAACAAGGACCCAGTGGTTTAGCGTTAGACAAAATTCATCATTTGCAAATCAACATTTGTCAATTCAACCCGTTGAATGCTGGGTCTAGCTTTATTGAAACACCACCAGCAATAGCTTCGAAAAAGGCTGTGGTGAATATTGGAAATGTTGATGATGATTGCTTTCTGTGGGCTGTGGCTGCGTATTTGCACCCAGCTCAAGATCGTCATGTTAACAGACCGGGAAAGTACAAGGCCAAGTTTGAAGAATTAAAACAAACTTTAAATTTAACTCGAGTATCGTTCCCTATGGACTTAACCAAGATCCATAGGTTTGAACAAGACAACCAGGACTTTTCGTTCATGGTGTATGGCCTTGATGGTGATGAGATTTTGGGTCCTCATTATGCCACAAAAGAACCGAAACGACACCACATTCATATTTTATATCTGTCTTACGGAGAAGAGAATCACTATTGCCTAATTAAAAGCCTGAGTAGATTGCTAAGCAGACAAGTGTCTAAGCACACTGGTGTAAAACATATTTGTGATCGATGCTTGCAATATTTAAAACCCCTACGCTTTTGGAACGTCATAGGGTAGATTGCGTTTCTCAGGAAGCGGTGAGATTGATATTGCCACAAGGGGACAAGGCTGTGTTAAAGTTTAAGGACATTCATAAGCGTGACACTGTCCCCTATGTGGTGTATGCAGATTTCGAAGCTCTCACTACACCCATGGCGGGATGTGAACCAGATCCCACCATAAGCTCAACCACACCCATTCAAAAACATGAACCCTTCGCCATAGGATTTAATGTGGTGTGTGCCTATGACCCCACACAATCCGTTTACAAATACCGCGAGGGACCAGATTGTGCCAAATGGTTCTTGAATGAACTTGTCAAGTTGGCTCATGATGTACAGGAATTACTGGACCACCCAGTACCCATGAGCCTATCTGCAGAACAGCAGCAGCGGTATGAGCATGCCACGACATGCCATATTTGCGAAAAGCCACTGATCAGTGCTGAAGACACCGTTCGTGATCACTCACACTTTACGGGGGAGTTTCGTGGAGCTGCGCATAGTAAATGTAACTTGAACTTTCCAGCTCCTCGCTTCATCAGTGTCTTTTTCCACAATCTGGCAAATTATGACATTCAGATTTTGATTCGTGAATTGGGTCATGTCAACAAGGGCTCGTTTACCATTATTCCCCCAAACCATGAGCGTTTTACGGCCCTGACATGGAGGTTGAGCGACTTTAGCATTCGATTTTTGGATTCCTTTAAGTTTATGGCAATCTCGCTAGACAGCCTTGTGAATGGCTTGAATGAGGAGGAATTAAAAAATACTAGAATGCATTTTAATGATCCTGAGCAATTTCAATTGTGCATTCGGAAAGGTATATTCCCGTATGATTTCTGCAACAGCTGGGACGTGTTAAAGCAAAGAAAACTCCCACCACAAGAGAAATTTTACTCGAAACTAACACGCAGTACCGTTTCCGATGAAGACTATGCACATGCATGTCAAGTTTGGCGAGTGTTTGGCGTGAACACGCTAAGTGAATATGCTTTGCATTACCTAAAACTGGATGTATTGCTGCTCACCGATGTGTTTGAAAAATTCCGTAACTTGTGTCAACACATTTACGGTCTTGACCCAGCTCACTATTATACGAGTCCTGGACTCTCGTTTGATGCCGCTTTAAAATACACTCAAGTGGAATTGGATTTACTCACTGACGTAGACATGGTTCTATTTTTTGAAAAGGGCATTCGTGGCGATTTTGTGTCACTTAACCAGCGCCATGCCGAAGCGAACAATGTCTACATGCCTGATTATTCACCAGACAAACCAGAATCGTACTTAATGTACTATGACGTGAATAATTTGTACGGTTACGCCATGAGTTAGCCTTTGCCCTATGGAAAGTTTGCTTGGCTGACAGAGAAACAAGTGTCAGAATTTGATGTGAACATGGCTAGCCAAGAAACAGGACGTGGATATGTGCTAGAAGTGGATATTGAAAATCCCTCATTCTTGTATGATGAACATGCCGATTTTCCATTCTGCCTTGAGCAAATGGTCCCCCCTGACAGTAAAGTGAAAATTGAAAACCTCATGGGCACACTTTACAACAAAAATCGGTATGTGCTACATATCCAAATGTTGGTGCAATGCCTCGCCCAAGGCTTGGTGTTGAAGAAAATCCACAGGGGTATTTCTTTTGCTCAAAAAGCATGGCTTGAGCCATACATGCGACTCAACACAGAGCACCGACAAATGGCAACACAGCAGTTTGAAATTAATTTTTTTAAATTAATGAACAACTGCATCTATGGCAAGTCTATGGAGAATGTCCGCAAATACCGTGACATTAAATTGGTGAATGTCTGGGAGGGGCGGTGGGGTGCCCGGTGGTACATTGCCAAGCCAAATTTCAAATCGATCAAAATTATCGATGAGGATTTGGCTACTATTGAATTGAGTAAGACCAGCGTGACCATGGATAAACCCATTTACTTGGGTCAAGTCATTTTAGACTTTTCTAAATCGGTCATGTATCGATTCCACTATGAGTTTGCGAAACGCCATTTTGAGGACGTCTCTCTTTTGTATATGGACACGGACTCATTCATTTACCACATTCGCCACTGCAACCCCTATGACGTCATGAGGCAACATAGTGACTGGTTCGACACCTCTTGCTATAGTGCTGACAACGTGTTTCAGCTGCCCATAAAAACAAGAAGGAAATGGGTGTTTTAAAAGATGAATGCGGTGATTCCATTATGACGGAATTCGTAGGTTTGGCTTCGAAAATGTATGCTTACCGCACACTCGACTGTAAGGAAGCCAAAAGAGCAAAAGGTGTAGGTAGGGCAGTGGTAAAATCTCTACGTGTTGATGACTATCTAGCGGTTTTACACACTGGCAAAGCTATGTCTCATACACAGTGCAGGATACAATCCAGCAACCATCATTTGTATCTTGTGGAACAGAGAAAACGCACCCTCGCCTCCATGGATAACAAACGTGCGTGGGCTGATGACCTGCTAACCAGCTTGCCCTGGGGTTATGATCGCAAGGAGGAGGAGGTGTGATTTCACTGTTTAATCATTTAGGGACATAGCTTTATGTAACTTGTAGATTTAGTATTTTGTAAATATTGGTTTCTGACATTGTAAATAGTAGATTTTGTAAATAGTGGCAACCCACTTGGACCTTTTGCTCTTTGAAAAGTTCTATGCAACATTATTTTTTTATTTTATTTTTGATTGTTAAATAGTGTGATTCTTTTAACGCTGTACAAAGTTGAGTTTTTTTTGTAAATATGAAATAAGTAAGATTTTTAGTAACTTTATATTATTTTTTTGTAATGTAAAATATAAACTAAAAAAAGTTCTTTTGGAATGAGTGTGCATGTCGAGAATGTGCTTTTGGGAATAAATAAAGTGGTTGTGTTTCTTCCCAAAGACAGGTGTGAATGTATGAGTGGAGAGAGAAAGCTGGTGTGTATGGTTGACCAGAGCAAACACGGTGAGGTAGGGTGGGTGGGTGGGGAGGGGGTAAATGGTCACTTATATACTCATTTTGTTTTCAATAGTTTTGTTTTCTTTGAAATGTGGCAGACAATAGACATTATTTTTGTAAAAACAGTCTTACCTGCAGTAGTCGTAGACCTCGACGTTTCTCCAAACACCCATAAACTCACTGCAGCATCGTCATGGTCATGCACTTGCATCAACATCATTGTCAAATCTCAACTTTCGACATACACCAAGTGGAAAAATGTGAAAACAGCAAAATGGAAAATCCATGTTTCTATATCACCAAAAACGCAAAACTTAAAACGGACATTTTAAAAAACTGGAAATGGCCATATGTGAAATTTGATAATTTAAAAAACTTCAAACGGACATTGTTTAAATAGTGTCATCAACAAACTGGAAAAATCCATATAATCAAAAACGCAAAACTTGAAACGAACTTTTTTTAAATCTGTAAATTGCAAAATGACAAATGGCAGTGTGTGAATTCATCATGTGTGAAATGTGTAAAATGAAACATAAGCCATCAACTTCACGATTTCTTAAAATTAAAAATAACAAAACATCGTGCTCTGGTAAACCTTTGTTTTTATTTCATAGTCATAGTGAATTGACAAAAGTAAAATAGAATACAAACAAATCCCAATTCCTCACTCCTCAATGTTTATGTCCATGCATCATCAACTTTCCTTTCATAGCACTCATGACAATCAGGGTTGCCATCCTTTCACCCACTGAGGCATCACTGGATGTGAAACGTTGTTTAGCTTTCTTCAATAACAATTTATCTGCCACGTGTCTTAAACCAGAATGACTATGGCGATAAGAAAGGTCATGTTCCTTGCATGCTTGATCCAAAAGATTAATGGGTACATCACCACGTTGTAAACGTTTTTCGAGACGAGTTCCAGGGCCGCAAAAACGATAACCTGGAAGATGGATTTCGAAAGGTAGGTATTGAATCACTTTGTCAATGACGCCATTGCCAGTACAGGTCTGGCATATCCCTTTCCATCGATGGTAAAAAGGGTTGGTCTTCCTCCTCCTCTGTGGACGATGTTTGTGTTTGTTGTTGTTGTTGTTGCTTTTTCTCGCCATGACACCCGTGGAATGATTCAACAAAGTCTTTACACGGACTTTCATGACCGTGATACAGTTTCACTAGCTGGCAAGTTGCACACTGACGCATAGACGGTATTTTTGCCATGGCCACTTGTTTATGGTGATCGTAATCCGTACAGGGTTGCAATTCACTCAACACAGGGTCTTGAGTCCATGATTTTGGTACATGTTGCCAGATTTCTTTCACCGCGTTGGCGGCCACATAATAAATGAATGACTTGGGGAGCGCCAAGAGTTCCTCTTTGGTAAAACTGTCTAGTTTCTTTTTGCACACAAAGAACTTGCCGATGGCTTTGTCTGTAGCATTGCCTTTCTCCATGGTATCACGTGCTGTAGATGTTTACACGTCGCTTGTAGAAATCTCACTGGCGTCATTCACAGGTAAATCTTGAGTTATAATTTTGTTCAACAACTCCCAGCAGGCATGGGTGGTTAACCAATGAAAGAGATGCCACGCATGCGATAGGGCTGTCTGGGTAATGTTGCCACAGGAACAAGTATCCATGAGCGTTTGCAGGGAGGGGCAGACCAACTCCATAAGGTCGATACATTGGCAGTAAGACGCCAAAAATTGTTGCAACCATTGACGTTTTTCATTATCTTTCACAAATACCACATTGGCCGAGGACAAGTGTGCTTTCATGACCACGTCCAAATATTTATAGGAAATGGTTCCCTGATTCCAGTCTAGTTGCCTATGGTTTTCAATCCACTGGATTTGTTTACGGTCTTTTTAACACAACAAATCAAAAGCATGGGGTGGTTTAAATAGCAAATGCGTAGCTTGCGATATCCAAAACGTGGTACAATCGATAATGGCCACTTGTTTAAATATAAATTTGTTGTCACCAATTTTAAACCCTTGGCAATCCACAATGAGTGTGCGCAACATGTTGACGCTTGCCTGGACCAAGTTCAACTGACGACTGACTGACGATCGACCACTAAAGTGTGATCATGACATGGACTTACCTGCCATGCTAGTTTCAAAATTGAGGTTAGGGTAGGACAGGGGGACATGCAAAAATAAGAATTTAAGAATTACATCATTTTATTATCATAACACGTCTTACAGGCTTTTGTCATTTTGGGATAAGGACTATACCAACTGATACAACAATACAGTCTCTTGTGTTTGTAACGTCCATAACACCGATGATGTCCCAATGTCTCTAAACTAGGCGTTTTTGATGGTGAGCTGCTCACCGAAGCACCATGGATACCATACGGTCCACATGTATCGTAACTTGTTTTTTTTTCATCACTCAGGGACACAAGTGAGGGATAGCTTGAATGACAGGGTATACTTCCCACTTCCATTCTGCACCGGTAGGGGCAGGTGGGTGACCAGCGCTGATGTTCCTGCATGGGTTCATCGCCCTCCTGCCATTGGTCTATGATGATGGGACAAAAGGCACATTTCACTTCATCTCTTGTTTTTAAATAGTAGAATCCAGCGGCCGCCAAGGCTTGAGGGTTTATGAAAGGCACCGGCCACGTGGCAAAAGTCTTGAAACGTTGTTCCTCAGAGTTTAAATTCATGGATGTGACGTCTCTTGAGGCTTTAAAGCAAGACATGACTGAGCGGCTTGACGTGGGTTGAGCTGTTATTTATACACTCGTCACTTGGTTGGATAGTGGATAATAGTTGACTTGTCTGTGATGAATAATCAAACAGTAGGCCGTGCTATTGGCTGGTACATTCTCATGCGTTTCAAAATCTAGGCGAATGTCGATATTGGATGGCTTGACAGACTCTTCCAGGTAAGAACAGTCAAAGATAATCAGTGGCGCTCTTGCCTTAAACGCTTGGGGTAGTAGCATGGGGCCGTTCTCTTTTTGATAATACGACCATCGAAATTTAGAAAACAAGTCGTACAGGGGACCAAACTTATTTTTTGAAAAATCCAAATCCAGTCCTTCATAGGGAAACACAGCTCCGTTGAGGAAAAGACGTGCATTTCTCAATTGCAGGTGATCAAATTGCGTGGCATCTTTGGTTTGTTGATACTTGCGATTCGTTTGAAAACCCACGATCAGGTAGAGAGGTCTCTCTGTATAGCGAGCTGTTTTTACAGACCAACTGTGTGTGTTGGTGGTGGGCAATAGCGGATACTCATGGAGTGCCCAGCTTCTAAATTCCATGGGTAGAGGCATATCTCTCTTTACCATTTTGAGTATGTCCAGTTTTTTGTTATCTTCAAGGGTCACATGGGGCACTTTCCATAGCAAGCGTTGTAGTTGAATTTTCAAATCGATGGGGGCATTGTCGGCTCCCTTGAATGCATTATTATCACTCCTGTCTCTCACTAGGTAAAGCACTTGCCTTGCGTTTACCACAATGCGTTGGTGATCTTCGGCAAAGCCTAAAATCAGTTTAAGAGGTAAATATCCAGTATAGGTCCCATCGGTGTGTACCATCCAGTCATTGGTCGAGTCAGGACACCAACCTGCCATGCAAAGTGTTTTACCTTCTTCCTCACTATAAGAGGGATATAGTTTCATGACACTGGAAATGCCCACATTTCGAGTGCTATTCACCACGATATCGTTAATGACATACCGCACTTCAGAAAATAGAAAGGCCAAACCATTGTTGGCCAACTTGGATGTGGTGGGTGTAGAGCCATCGGCTTTGGTGAGCCGACCTTCATTCTGAATGACACTTTCATGCGGTAGGGTGTAAATATCTTGGTTGTTGATAACAAATTGAATTTCATCATTGTTATTGAGTCCAGGTGTTTGAGCTTGATAGGAATGGAGATCAATTCTTACCACTCCTGGTTGCTCCTCGATGTGATTCGCTATCTCTAGGATAGAATTCATTATGAGGGTTGACGTGGTAACCCAAATGCTGTAAAATCTGCTTGTCTTGAGATGTTAACGTGTATTCACGTGGCAAACAACTAACACCATTCCTAGACGGTGTTGTTGCTTTATATACAAATTTCATAGTGGCTTTAGCACCAACTTGTAAGTCACTGGTGTGGTAGAATCTAGATCAATGAGTTGTTGATCTCTATTGATCAGTCTTAATGTTATATTACTAATACTATCAACAGCCACAGAATGAAAAAGCACCACTGGAGGGTTTTCACGAATAATATACCCATTGGGCGATGTCACAATAAAGTCATAAAGCGAATGCGATGGTTCTTGATTGGTGTACACTTGGCTAATAATATTACACGTCACCGACACATGATGGTCCTCAATGAATTTCACTTCATGGTCCGAATCATGTTTTTTGTTGGGCTCCAACACACGTGGTTTAAATCCTAGTAATGGGCCAATGGAATCGGGGCGTGTTTTAAAGTCAATGTTGAATGTGGAGAAAATACTGCAGCGATGAGTGTTGGTATTTCCTACAAGTTCAAACTTGTGCGTTCCATCGAGAAATGACTTTAAACCATATTGATTGATCAACACCACATAAATGTGTTCATAAATATCATCGATCGTGTATCCACCAGAGTTCAGGGTGAGCACAGAATCATCATAGTAAAACTTGTTGTTCACATTTTTCACGTATGTTGTATATTCGATTGTACGTTTCAAGAGAAACAAGTCCTAAACCATAGGGGTTTTCACTCAATTCGATAGGCGGGTAAAAGTCTAGGCTGACTTCAGGTCCACGTCCATGCAGTGTAAACGTTTTACTTTCTGCCGACATACTGGTGGCGTTTTTGCTTATGCTGCGTCTTATATAAAAAAAATAAACACAAACGTCCACACTGTTGGCTGTTAAACGTTTGCTCTCGTTTCACATTATAATATATCTTGATCCTGTTTCCAAAATAGGTCACTAGTTCCATGGGCGGAGGCAAATTCCCAAAACTGTCAAAGTATCATACGATGGATCCCTCTTTGACATAAGCTACAGAATGCGTTCCTGGTCCTCGGTGATCATCCAAATTGACAACAGCACATTCCTGTTTCCAGGGTCGTGGGGGTAATTTGTTTCGCATAAACACACCTCGAAAATGAGAAAGCTTTAGTTGTTTAGCATAGCTTTCCACTTGTTCATGCGTCAGGGCATGTCTTGCTATGGCTGAGGTTAAATTTTTTTAATACTTCGAAATGGTGAAATCCCAAATCCTTGTTGATAAAAGGCTGGCTTTAAATTGGCATTTCTTGTCCCCATGGCAATCGCTTCCATCGTTTCATTGTGTCGCTGACTTTCTTTGAGTTGTTGCTTGCCCTGCTGCGCGGCTTTAATGGTTTTCGCCACTGCACTGGCACCGCCCAAAAGTGAACCCAGAGCAGCCAAACCGGCAAATAATGCAGGTAAAAATCCCGCTCGTTTGGGGACGGGAATCACTCGCCCTTGGTTTGAAACCTGTCGCCGACGTTTTGGAATAACATGTCTCTGTGCTGCTCGAAAGGCTTTCCTTATGGTCAATACATTATTTTTTCTTTTTTTCTTTCACAAGGGCTTGTCCACGAATGTCGTAAGCCCAGGCTTTGCCAAGGACAAAGTCCTTTTTTTATTCTTTCTCACCGCATACCTTTGTTTCACCATGATGATAATGACCAACAACCTTTCACAAGAAAGTTTAAATCACAACTAACGTTAGATGGTTATTTTATGGCTGTATATTCCAATTCCACATAAAGTGGGAAATCGTTTATGGTTTTTCCCGCTTGATTTTCATCCCATGTCAACATGAGATGAAAGGATAATTCGTCACCTGCATTGACCATTTCATGGTTATGGATCAACATCCTATGACCATTTATCTTTATTTGTAAATGGTTCTCTTCAGGTATGGCATATTTGATGTGAATGGTTCCATCATAGTGTAATCGATAGTGGCTTAAACCCGAAGTAAGCACATAGGTCAAGTGCTGATCATGGACTAGCGGTAAATGGTTTCTGTCATTCAAAGGTTTTTCATTTGTCAGATACACTAAAAATACAGATGGGATAAATTTACAAAGCCTTTTCATTTCATAGGTCACGTAACGCTTGGTACAGACACCGTCTTCGTCTTGCGGGTCTTCCACGTGAATAATCCGATGGTGATTAGCGCTATAGCCATTCACCGTAAGCTGGGGCACTTTGTCATAAAACTCATACACTTTGTTATCCACATACTTTTTTTTGTAGTAACGTCTGTAGACACTTGAGGATGTTTTACATGGGTTAACCGCTTTCCCTTAAAGTCATAATCTCCCTGTTTTGTGCGTGGCACTACTGACCTATCCACATAGTGTTTATTAGCAGGATCTGTTTCTTGTTTAGGATCATGTATGGGAACAGACCTAGCTTTGGCCATCAACGCACGTCCAAAGACATCCATCGTCAACCTGTAGTACCAGTCTACTGTTTCTATGACAAGGCTCGGTGCGATGTATATAGACAGCCTGCTAGCCTGTCTAAGCCTTAGTTGAAATGAAGATTATTAATCAGCAAGAGTCATTCCCCGTGGGGGACATGGTTTCCCATCTCTGTCCCACATCACGAGAACAACGCCATGGTTCACTGTTTCCATCTTCCATTCGCTGCATCATTGTGGGGCCTTCCGGCTGTGGAAAGACTAATCTTTTGCTAACGCTCATTACGGCGCCCAATGGTCTGCGTTTTCAAAATATTTATATTTTTGCAAAATCTCTCTACCAACCCCTCTACGTGTTTCTGGATCAAGTCATGTCTGGATTACAAAAAGAGAATATGGGTTATTTTACATTTTCCATGCAAGAAAATGTGATTTCACCGGATGAGGTAAAGCCCGATTCACTCATGATTTTCGATGATGTATCCACTGAACGTCAAGGTATCATTCAAAGCTATTTCAGCATGGGTCGTCACAAACATATCGATTGCTTTTATCTTGGACAAAATATTCAAAAATGTCCAAACAGTTGATTCGTGACAATGCCAATGTCATTGTTTTATTTCGTCAGGACGAGAGGAACAGTCGACACATTTATAATGAACATGTGAATCCGGATATGACCTTTCAAATGTTTACAGAATTGTGTGCCAAGTGCTGGAACACTCAACGTCATGCCTGTTTAGTGATTGACAAACAAAGTGAACTCAACCAAGGACGGTATCGCTTAGGGTTTGATCTATTTTATTGCTATTTAAGGCCCTGTCTCATTCCCCGTCAAGTCATTTGTCAAAACACCATGGCATTAGCAGAGAGTCAATTGAAAAAGCATATTATTAGAGCAAAAAATACTATTCGCCAAAAGTTTCGTCAATTGAAACAATCACGTGCAAATCATGCTTTGTTTATTCAAAACATTTAGCACCTCCACTAAAAGCCATGTTGAAACCCTCTTTCAAGCCATCTGAAACGCTACCCACCGTTTCACAAGCCACGCAGACGCTGCACGAGGACCCTGAGGAAGAGGAACAGGAAGATTTGACTAGTGTTAGTGAAGTTGAGGATGAGGAGGAACAAGTGTTTACGCCTCAAAAAAGGCTGCACCCCTTGCAGAGTTTTTGAGAAAAAAGAAATCCTTGGCCAGGGTCGAAACACCTTGCCCTTCCAGGGCGTTTCCGTTTTCACAACTCTTGGCCACCCCTCAACATAAAGCACAACTGAAAACCATTTTAATAAAATATTATGGATCAACATTGGAACCCTATTTCACCGATCTATTTATTGGAAACACTGATACCACGTATGGTGTTCGCTATGAGGATGATAGTTTTAAAATTGGCGATTCATCCATTAAATTTGCTCGTACTAAAGCTGTCATTAAAACCATCAACTATAAATTAACCCCAGGACTGTTAAAACTGCTCTTTTCTCGGACCCCCTCTTCCCATGATTACACGTCAGAGGACCTTGACAAATATAAATCCATTTTATTGGATACCCATGCTCACAAAAGACAGTATGATCCCACGCAACAAGTGAATGCCAATATATCTCAAAAATATAAAACCATCATTGCAAAAATGTTTCCCACCATTCAAAGTACTCGTCGTAAACCGTCCGCTTCGGGAGTGACATTTAAACCATTAAAACCCCTTGTGGATGTTACCTACTGGCACAATCCCAATAAGCTCGTCCAGCGGCTACAGTTGTTGCATGCTTCACGTCAAGCTGGCCATACCGGTCACGATTGGGAAATTCAAGAAATTGAGGAAGAACTTCGAAATGCCAAAATTATTGTTTAAGCCCTCACCCATTAAAATGGGTATTGCTCACGAGTTGCATCGTCCAGCTAGGCGCCACTATCCGCGACTCAAGGTGATTTCACGAGGTGTGGATGAACTTTGGCAGGCTGACTTGGTTGAAATGATACCCTATGCTAGCGTTAACGACGGTGTACGCTATATGTTGACCGTCATTGTTGTCCATTCCAAAATGGCCTTTGTTGAACCTGTGCGTCGCAAGTCTGGTCCACTATTTACCAAGGCCTTTCAACATATTATTCAACACTCCAAACGTCAACCTCAGCTGCTACAAACCGACCAGGGAAAAGAATTTTTCAACAAGGATTTCTCTAGTTTTCTCAAATCTAAGGATATTCACCATTACACCACGTACAGCAATCTCAAAGCCAGTGTGGTCGAGCGGTTCAACCGAACATTGAAAACCCATATGTGGAAAGCGTTTACAGCTCAGGGCAGTTATCGCTGGTTGGACATGTTACCTGAGCTAGTATCACGTTACAATGACACCAAACATAGAACGATTGGGACCAAGCCACGCCTCGTGACTAAAAATATTCAGCGATTGGATAAACTGTTTAAACCCATAAAAACAGCCGATCCTAAACGTCACCGACTGAAAATTGGGGATTTTGTTCGTGTGAGCAAATTTAAATCTGCCTTCAATAAGGGCTACACGCCACAGTGGGGGACTGAATTATTTCGAATTCGTCGAGTCAACTTGGACAGTCCAGTCACCTATTTACTCGAGGACCTCAACCATCAACCCATAAAAGGTAGATTTTATCTCCATGAACTTCAGAAAACAGCATTTCCTAAGCATTATCTTGTGGAAAAAGTGTTGAAACAAAAAGGAAATAAACTCTATGTCAAATGGTTAGGGTTTAACTCTATGTTTAATTCTTGGATCAATAAATTACATGTTGTATGAACCTGTGTACTTTTTATTCACACATGTTGTACACCTCCTATAGCTCTGTGTGTACAGCGCTCCGCGCTTCGTGCATGTTCATACATGTTTGTCTTTCCCTTTCCAACTGTGTTCTCTCTTACATTACCCCTCCTCCCTCTCCCCCCTCCACCTCCCACCACTGCTGTTCGCAGCTCTTGCCTATCTATTGGTTGTGACATCATTCCCACAAGTTGCATCATACTTTTTACTGATTCAGCGATTCCCACGCTTTGAACATTCTCTTATCGTGCACGTGGACAGCTAACGTCCAAGGTGAACACCTGTGGCAGATCAAATTTCACGTCAACTTGCATTTTGTCACGTACGAAGCAAAACAGGATGTAACTTGTTAACAGTTATCGCGCACATGGACAGCTAACGTGCAAGGTGAACACCTGAGGCAGATCAAATTTCACATGAACTTGCATTTTGTCACGTACGAAGCAAGACAGGATGTAACTTGTTTAGCGTGCATGTGGTTTCACACGTATGTGCATGCATTTCGCTCTTCCCTGCCACCACGGTGGTCAGATTATTTCACCTTCAAGCGTCATGGTCATTTTTCCATTGCACCTGTTGTCAAGTCAGATCAGCGCCTTCCAATAAGCTCAAATGACATTCACCTCCTGCTCCTCGGCAAGTTTGTTTTCTCTACTCGCTTCGACCAACATAGAACCAAGTTCTCATCACCGTTTACACGTTATAGGTAAAATATCAGAAAAACGCACGCTCGCTCTGTCATACACCGACCCGCCGAAATAGCGATTGTTCTATTAAGCATGGTCCTTGTGGTTAGCGACAGGTTCGTTGAAACACACACACCCAGCAGTATCGTCTCTCTCAACCACGACGCTTCATAAACATTATAAACAGGTAAAGAAAAATAAAAAGTTTTTTCAACATGTATGGCGTTAGGGCCATTGTGAATTATTTTTTGGAAAAAATATCTACCACATTTGAAAGGGGGCGTTAGCCCGAGTCCTAGGACACCTCGTACACGTCTCTAGCGTTATTGGTTCGTGAGATATCGGCAAAAATCACAAAAAACACGTGTTTACCCCAAAATCGATTTTCCAATTTTTTTTTAAAATTACGAGTGGTCCATAGCAAAGAGGACGTCACCCCGAGTCCTTGGACCCGTCGTACATGCCTCTAGCATAATTGGTTCGCGAAATATAGCAAAAAGTTTAAAATCACGTTTTTCCTAAAAAAAACGTGTTTCCAGATTTTCACCTTTTCGACACCTACATTTCCGTAAAGAGCTCAACGAGACGAAAAAAAAAAGAATCCAAGCACGCCCTCCTAGCATGACTCCTTCCATTCCAAGGTCGCAGGGGCTCACAACTTGCTTTTTTAAGCAGCTCTGTCATCATCCCACTACTACAGGTTTTCATTCTAGAGACTTGAAATTTATTTTGGCGTTAGAGGGGGTAGGGACCATTGATTTACGTCAAACAATTTTTTTTGTTGACTTCCTAGTTTCCAAAATATAGGATTTTCAAAATTCGAGTGTTTTCAAAAAAACATAAAAAATAAAAATGTTTTTTACAGAAATTAAAGGTCATAAAGACCATTCGTTTGAGCCATGGCACAACGTTCTATCATGTTTGGTTTTCAAACTATTACCTATTTTCGAAAACGAAATTTTTTTTTTTCAAAAATATAACGAGTGGTCCATAGGAAAGAGGACGTCAGCTCGAGTCCAACGATATGTCGCATGTCAACATCCGACCAGGGGGTCGCGAGATATACATTATTTAACATGGCTGAGAATGTACAGTAGTGGGAGTAATGGTAGGAGGGGGCAGAAGCGCCACTACCCCCCTACTTCCTTCTCCAGACCTTGTTCTTCTAATCGTTCAATAACTGCAGTCAGGTACTGTACTCGTAACTGTCTGCAAATTATGTATTTTCTATGGTAACAGAAGTTGCGGTTCCTTGGAAATTGCATCTGCGTCGGCTGCATCCAAAGAAAGCACACACTCTCTAATGTTGTCAAACTTCTCACACAACATAGCAGCACACTCAATCCACGATCCCCAGCGAGTAATGACCGGGACATTTGGAAGAGCCAGGTCAGTGTTTCCCTGTAGGCAACAACACGATTCGGAGCTTTCAGTATAATCTTCTTCAGGGCAGAGATGAATTGATTTGCGATGTCGTATTCGTTCCTTATGTATTCACAACCCCTGTGAAGTGCATGAACCAAGCATGTCACATGCTTCAACTTAGGAAATATAGGTTTCAATTGGTTAACAGCTGAAACCATGTATGGAGCCACAAGCAGAAGCTTTTCAAACTCGGTACCAGTAGACCAGAGTTTTTGGCAGAAGTCCATAATTGATTGCATTACTGTACTGGCATTGGCTCTCTGCAGCTCATACATTATTAACAACATGGGTTTAACGTTCTTCCCTGATAAGGGAAAATCTAAAATGTTCAGAACATATCGTTCCATTGAGTTCATGGTTTCATCCACAATGATTCCCACATCGCAATCAGACACTTTCTCCTCGATTCTTTGTATAGTTTCTTGGTATACAGGCTCCATGTAGTTTTTTCTTAAAGTGCTCTCATCAGGCATTGCCATCTTTGTGTATTTTTCAAGAAATCCCCTGAAGGCTGGATGGTTCACCTCATTGAGTGGAATTCCTGCTTGTGTAAAAGCTGCACATAAATCAATGTTTAATTCCTTCAAATTTTGGCTTTTTGAGAACTCTGCAGAAACGCATTTCGTAATAGAGGTTGCCACGAATTGGTTGCTTGAAGTGTCTTATTCATTTGATGCTTAGAGCTGGAAATGTGTTGTTTGATGTTATCTCGCTGGTGTTTTTCATCTAAAAAAATTCTGAATCACAAATAGTAAATCGCATAACAGTTCCATCAGTGTCTATGAAATCTTGTTTGAATTCCCGAGCCAGAGCAATAAATCGGGCACTGGACACCTTTGGCATGGTAAAATCTAGAAGTACACTCGTTTAGTAATATAACAAAGTGCTAACTCAATGCGACTATCACATAACTCACTCTTGCGCTCACTCACTCTCTCGCTGTCCACACTTTCTTATAACACCGCGACAATCACCAGAATGTTCTCATTCATTGGTTCTTTTGATTCTAATTCATTTTCTTTTTCATGAGATCTGAAACGACACCGTGTGGCCAATCACTTTACTTCGATTCTCATTGAAGTAATAATAAAAGTTCATTTATGTAAGACATTTTAGCCTATTACAATAAACGAATTATGAAAATGCACACCAAGAGCAAAATTATTATGCACATACAGTATATCGAATTGAAGTTCCTACGATATTCTCTTCTGCATATTGTCAGCACCGACAAGAGAGATAACTGCGTACTAGAAACAAACAAAATACAGCATAGTGTAGCCTATACCGGTACCGGTACCGGTACCTAATTATTTCATTTATGGTGCTGGAAGCCATTTTCAGTGTTGCCCTTAGTAAATAAAAGAATTTATTAATCTCATGTATATTTTACAGGATTAGGGAATAACCCGTCGTGTTGACCGACTGGAAAGCATCGAACTTATGTTAATTATTTCCTGTTCAAGAACTTTATGCTTCAATTTTTGCCATATCAAAAATAACGTTTCATGATTTGCATACACTGAGAATTTTACTTCACCTCAGGTTCTCTTATAGCCTATTCATTGATCTGGTCATTCTGGGATCAATGATTTCAGCCACCAAGACTTTCTCGTAGCAGAATTTCAGTTGCATAATCATTTTTTGTCCCCGGAACTTTTCGTCTCTCTTTATTGTTTATTGTTTTATGTGAATGTCCTTACGCGCCCATACTACAAAATAACATATTTTCTGCTGTGTTATTTCCAACTGGATCTGGAAATAAAAATCGTGTGAGTGCTTGAGAGTTATCAATCTGTTCTCTTCTGAATGGCACTGTTCATGACATTCTCTAGGCTTTCTCTTTCGCGTACTTTCTGCCAAACAAAATTCCTTCAGATTTTTGCAGTCTTCCAGTATGGTCATATTCCGTGCAGAATAAGGGCACTTGACTTCGACTATAGCGTCGTCTCCTATTAATCCGTCTTGGGAGGCATCTAAAAACCCATACGTTTTATGCACGAAATGACCACATTCTGAGATTTAGTGGAACGTCCTTGAATCGGTTTTGGTGGTGGCTCCATTTTTCAACAAAACGTAAAACTAACTGCACTTGATGACCGTAATGCTCTCCACCATTCGTACCTATATGTAGGCCTACATGTATCTGTTCTACCACTAATACTGCCCAAAAAATAAAGTGCCGAAAATAGAACACCTGACGAACATTAAAAAACAAGTAGTTCCGTGAAGAAATAAATAGCCTATTTTCATATATCCTACTTATGCAAATTGCCTCTATCAACATACCCAGTTTCAGTTTATTGCTGTAATAGCGTCGTAGATATTGAGAACCATCTGAGTATTTCGGAAGGTGGCCATATTGAAGTTTTATACATTTAGGCCACAGAGTCATGTACTATTACATGCAGATTATTGCCTAGGTGTATTATTCAAACTTCAATCGCATGATTAAGACTCAAGAAATACAAACGTGATTTAAAAGTTCGCACAGTCGCCATATTGTGGTTATAAAACAATTGAAATACATTATATGTCAGTGGACTAAAATTTGTATAAGCATTTACCGTACCAAGTTTCACTGCACTCGGATGGTTAAATCGCGAGAAACGTCAATTTAAATATTTAAATATTGCGTCGCCACCATGTTGGATTTGCGCTCACTAGTTATTGAATATCCCATGCGTGAACTTCTGTTCATAGCCTTTATCAGCATACAAAATTTCAGTTTGATATCTGTGATAGATGAGTGGATATTGAGTACCGTCTAAATATTTCGGATGGTCACCATGTAGGATTTTTATATATGTAGACCATAGAGGTAAGTACGATTAGATGACGATTATTGCGTAGGTTTATTATACAAACGTTGACTTCGATCGCATGATTAGGACACAAGAAATAGAAACTTAATTTTAAAATTTCGCACAGCCGCCATCTTGAGATAATGTAAACAATCGAACTAAATTACATAACTGTGCATTGCAATGTGTATAAGCATTTGCTGTAGCAATTGTCACTGTGCTCAGATGGTTAAATCGCAAGAAAAGTCTATCTAAATGTTTCAAATTTGCTTGGCCACCATGTTCGTTTTGTACTTAACAGGTTTATGAAGGTCACATAGGGAAACTTCTAGTAGTGCCCTTTTTCACCTCAAAATATTTAAGGGTGACATCAGTAACAGTTTCGGAGATATAGAATGCCGGTGAAATATTTCGCACAGCCGCCATGTTGGATTGGTGAGACGAAATAAAATTTAAAGGGGACGTTCGGGGTCGGAAGAAATATTGTTATACCCTGGGGTTCCTACAGGGTAAAACGACCCCCCATCAGCCCCCCTTCACCCCTCTTCACCCCATCTTACACCTAAACATAAAAGGAATCAACAGCACCAACAAACCATCTGACCATTGCACTCCAAGTCTAGCCGGCTACTTCCTCATAGCAAGTTATAACCCCAAAGTAGCACAAGAATTTGCTAATTCCTAACACAGCATTAACACTTTCAATAAATACACGCCTGAACCAGAAAACAGGATCTGTCTCGATCCATCAGCCGCCGTCTACGCCAAAGGCTCTGCCCGAGCGACCAGCCGATTAATTAATGTACTTCTAAAGGGTTAATTCCACATACAATTCCTTCCCAAACACCAAACCTATATTTTTGTAATCATCTCTTCCATTGTTGTAATTTTAATTCGCTAAGCTTATCTAGCAAAGCTTTGGTCATTTCACAATAAGACTACAATTAAATCTTTTACACTCTTTTAAAAGTTACTTAGTTGCATTTGTTACATTCCTTAAACGCCTACTTCAAACACCTATCATTATCCAGCACGGCCCAGTTCTGCTGCGCCGGCTTTATTGTCACCTTGCCTGCCACTGTAACCTCGTACGACAGCTGTCAACATTCAGCGAGCACACTTAGACATCAGTCTGTTAGCGCTCTCTCTCTCTCTCTTTGCACTTAGCGCTCTAAATAAATTAACACCCAAACAATTAGTGGTTAGGCACCAACTTAACCCCCTAACAATTGGTCAAGGCGCCGGGCAAACCTCACCAAACACATAGTTAGGGAACTTAAACCCCTAATAATATTGCTAAAGTCACCGGGTATTTAGGAAAAATAACCCCCCTTTTTTGTCGTGTGATCTCCTGAGAGGCCGAGTGCATGTCTTTCTAGTCGACGCCCGTGGGTGACCTGCGCGTCGGGATGAGAGATGGAATGGATGAAGATGAATGAAACTGGGCAAGGATGTGCAAGGAAGCGGCCGTGGCCTGTCAGAAGGTACCGTCCCAGCATTTGCCTGGTGTTGAAAATGGGGAAACCACGGAAAACCATTTCAAGGACGGCCGACGGTGGGGCTCGAACCCACGCGTCTACCGAGTCAGCAGAGAACTTGGTCCCATGACCTAACGCTGCGCTTTAGCCAGCGTAGCCACAGCTGTCGGTAGTAACCCCCTAACAATATTACTATGACCTTACCGAGTTTCATTGAAATCGCACCAGCCGTTTAAATTGTATTGGGGAGGGTGAGAGACATACACACACACACACACGGACAAAAGGTGATCTCATAAGCCTATTTTGTCATCAATGAAAATAGGCTAATAATACTGTTGCAGGTAAAATATATTAAACAAAACGTAATTAAAGAGATCGATGACCTAAAGACAGGAGAAACAACATAGAAAGCTAGAAGTCGTAACTACGAACTGTTAAAATATCAAAGGATCACTCTGAAATATCTAGACCTGGACAATAATTCAGAACCAACCAGCACAGTGAATCGCAACATCGGACTAGATGCTCGGGAACCCCATACCGTCAGGTAAAGTTATCGCTCTCTCAATCACTCGAGCTTCTCTCCCTCACCTCCCCCGCCCGCTCTCCCCGACCTTGTTCTACTACCGCGCCTTTTGTTGCAAGTACACTTATATTCACAAAATTCCCAAAGTGATCCCCACGATTCTATTAAACCGATTTCGGTTTCCGATACTTCTTTGGAATCAATGAATGAAACTCAACTTTCGTATTACCCGTCCTTCTTCGAATTTTAATCAGACAAAAAACAGCAACTTTTCTGTTTTTGAAATTATAAAGTAAGCAATGAATTAATCTCAATTCTGCCATTAGACTGAGTACATAGCAGTTTTCAGATCACAGATTGGAGCTCCCTTTCAAGAAAAAAATAATAAATGAATTCAGCTTCGTTTTTGCTGCCATCTGTTGAAATATTTTCTTACCAAAATGTCGGGACATTTAGACTTAATGTGTGGGCGAGAATAATCGGTGACTCAATAATTGGTCCTTTCATTTTACCAGGAACATTGACAGGAGCGTCATACTGCGCCTTTTTAACGAATTATTTAACTGATCTGTTGCAGGACGTTCCACTGGATTTAATTCAGCGCATGTGGATTATGCATGATGGAGCAAAGCCTTATTTTGCTCTTGCTGCTAGAGCAATTTTATATGAGCGATTCCCAAACAAGTGGATAGGGCGTGTCAGGGACTGACACCGTGGCCTGCTCGTTCTCCCGATCTCAACCCATTAGACTTCTACTTATGGCGCCATTTAAAGGCCATTGTATATGCCACACCTATTCATAACGTGGCCATGCTGCGTCAGCGAATAGAGCAAGGATGTCAGCAGATACGACAGACGCCGGGAATATGGGAGCGTGTGATACAGTCCATGATGCGGCGCATAGACGCCTGCATCACAGCTCGTGGTAGCCATTTTAAGCACCTTCTGTCGAGGACTGTACGGTAAGTAGTAACATTCACTTCAACAACACAAATGACCAACTAGCATCGTGCCACCGTCTGTGTTATGCACACCAAAAACAATGCTCGTAACACGGCAACGAACGCACTCACACCATATGTTTACAGGACACGTGTTGCTTGCTGTCAGGTCCTCTATTGAATCCCCGGAGCTTTCCCACATATTTAGTTACACCCTGTATAACTAGTTTGAAAGCAGAGTTAAGAATGCACGTCATCGCATAATCCAGCACTATTGAATGAATCTTTATCAATAAGGATAGGCTGGTAGAATTCTGCACCGAGCATGAGTTGGTCATAGCTAACACCTTATTCAATAACCACAATAGAAGAATATACACATGGATGAGACCAGGAGATACAGGGCGTTACCAAATCGACTTCATTATGGTCAAGCAGAGGTTTCGAAACCAGATTTTGGATTGTAAAACATATCCTGGTGCTGACATAAACTCTGATCACAATCTGGTTGTAATGAAATGCAGATTAAAGTTGAAGAAACTGAAGAAAAGTCAAAAGCCAAAAAGGTGGGCAATAGACAGACTGAAAGAGAAGGATGTAAACGAAAGATTCAAGAAGAGTATAAAGGAAGGACTAATGAAAAACCCTAAACAAACTTCAATTACAGACGAATGGGCACTTTTAAAGAATGAAATAACAAAATCCGCAGAAGAAAACATTGGTAGGAAAGAAAGAATAGGTAGAAAACCGTGGATCACTCAGGATATACTAGAATTGATGGACGAAAGGCGGAAACACAAGAATCTAAGAGATGAAAAGGGGAAAGCAGAATACAGACGTCTGAGAAATGAGGTTAACAAGAAGTGCAAGGAAGCAAAAGAAGAATGGTTGAAAGAGAAATGTGCAGGTATAGAAAATTGTCTGAAATTAGGAAAAGTAGACACAGCTTATCGAAGGATTAAGAATACTTTTGGGGAAAAGAAGACTAAGTGCTGTAATATTAAGGACACAAATGGAAAGCCTCTAACAGATAGGGAAGAAAAGATTGAGAGATGGAAAGCTTACATAGAGAGTTTGTATAAGGGAAAGGAGATTGAGAATCATGTAATGGAAAGGGAGGAGGAAATTGATGAGGATGCGAAAGGAGATTTAATATTGAGATCAGAATTTGATAGAGCTTTGGAAGACTTAAGCAGGAACAAAGCTCCAGGCATAGATCATATACCGATTGAGTTGCTACGCTGCATAGGAGATGAAGGTCTGATCAGGTTATTTCACTTGGTGTGTAGGATTTATGAGACAGGTGAGGTACCCCCTGATTTCAAGAAGAATGTAATCATCCCTATACCAAAGAAAGTGGGAGCTGACAGATGTGAAGATTACCGTACAATCAGCTTGATTACTCTTGCTTCAAAGATCCTGTCTAGAATAATTTACAAGAGGATTGAAAGCCAGATAGAAACGGAGTTGGGTGAAGACCAGTTTGGTTTCAGGAGAAATGTAGGAACAAGGGAAGCTGTACTAAGTCTTAGGCTGATTTTGGAAGGTAGAATAAGGAAAGATAAGAGAACGTTCATGGCTTTTGTAGACTTAGAAAAGGCTTTTGATAACGTTGATTGGACTAAATTGTTTGACATTTTGAAATCGATTGGAATAAAGTACAGGGATAGGAGGGTGATATACAATCTGTACAGAAACCAGACAGCAGTCATGCGAGTTGAAGGACAGGAGAGAGAAGCTGGTATTCAGAAAGGTGTAAGGCAAGGCTGCAACTTATCCCCCATACTTTTCAATCTTTACATTGAACAAGCAATGAAGGAAATTAGAGAAAAATTTAAAGTGGGAGTGAAGATTCAAGGAGAAATAATTTCAACTCTGAGATTTGCTGATGACATCGTCATCTTGGCCGACAAGCCTGAGGATTTGAATGAGTTTTTGAATGGTATGGACTCCGTCTTACGGAAAGAATTCATGATGAAAATAAATACATGTAAAACAAAAATACTGGAATGCAGCCGAAATAAATCAGAAACCTCTATGGAGATCAAATTGGCAGGTGAAAAGCTGAAGGAAGTAGGAGACTTCTGTTACTTAGGAAGCAGAATAACCAGTGATGGACGAAGCAAAGAGGATATTAAAAGTAGGTTGGCTCAGGCAAAGAAAGAATTTCTACCAAAAAGGAATCTGCTGACATCGAATATAGATTTAGGTATTAGGAAGTCATTTTTGAAAGCCTTTGTCTGGAGCGTGGCGCTCTATGGAAGTGAAACTTGGACTATTGGTGCAGCAGAAAAGAGGAGAATTGAAGCATTTGAAATGTGGTGTTACAGGAGAATGATGAAGATCAGATGGGTAGATAGGGTTACAAACAAAGAGGTATTAAGACGAGTGGGAGAGGAGAGATGCTTCTGGCGACTGCTAATGAAGAGAAGAGATAGGTTCGTGTGACACATACTAAGACACCCAGGAATAGCAAGCTTAGTTATGGAAGGAAGGGTCGAGGACAAAAACTGAAGGGGTAGACCAAGGTTAGAATATGTTAAACAGATTGCCTCAGATGTAGGGTGTGGTAGCTATCTAGAGATGAAACGATTAGCTCAGGACAGGGAGGCATGGAGAGCTGCATCAAACCAGTCAAAAGACTGAAGACTCAAACAACAACAACAAGGAAGAAGGTGGAAGCCCCAAGAATACTGTAATTTATTCTGTGTATACGATTTCAGTCTGATAAATTGCTCTTTACGATGTGATATCAGATATGACCATTAATAACTAGAAAAATACTTACTTAAGCACTTCTGGAAATTCAGTCACTTGCTCTGTTATGAGGTGTCCACCATAATACATGCAGGTAGCATAAGCAAAGAACATGATGCTGCGGGCTAATCCAAACACCAGAGCACGGATGTGTGTATTACGTTGGGCAAGCTTGTGGGCTGGCAATAGCTCCAGAATATACTGGTTGTGGAAGAGGCGTTCACGTCCGAGACCTGCCACCGTGCGGATGTTGCTTACTGCTTCCACTGCTTGCTGAAAGCAAATTAAACACATTGATTATGGTAGCTAAACATAATAAATCAGGCAGATCTGAAGCCTTTTGACCCTGCAACAAATTTGGAATGGAAATCACCCAGGAAAAAATTCAAACATCATGCAGATTTGTTGTAGTAGACCATATTAATCCTTTCTCAGAATTCTCACTGTAACTCCATTTAGATGGAAATATTCATTTATTGTCGCCAGCCGTAATGTTGAGATCATTTTCATCTGCTGAGTAAACGTAACTAGCAACAGAAAATGTTGTGTTAACAGTGTACCTGAGTACTCTTCTCCATCGCTGACTGAGTGCTAAGTGTTTCTCCAGCCATGATGTTGTGGAACAAGTAGTTTGCTACCAATATCACCGGTGTGAATGAGAGAGCCACTAATCCCAGACGCCACTCATAATACATGGACAGGCCCACACCGAGCAGAAGTGTAGCCAGTGATTGAATCACAGTGCCAACTCGTTGACCAGTAGCCTGGAAAGATAATTCTCACAAATTATGTAACTTATATAATTGTACCGTAACCACCCTAATTTAAATATTTATAAAATAAATTTAATTGAACATGTGAACTGGAGAAATATTTATCAAGTGAATGTGTTTCATTTTACTTACACCTTGCACACTAGCAGCCTCCCCTGAAAGACGAGAGCAGAGCGCACCAGTATTATTGGTCTTATCGTCAAACCACGCAATCTCTTGGCGGAGCATGGCTTCAAATGCTAGGCGTCTAAGCCTCATGGTGAGTGCCTCTCCTGCTACTCCAAATGAATATATCTGTAACACCAGAGTTGTCAATGGTTTGTTCAATGTTGACAGACGATTATTACAATTAATATCTATCTCGTGCAATTTACTATAGAGCAGTGGGCCATCACACAAGCATTGATTGAGATTTGAACTCTAGCCACTTTGGTGTAAAGTGAACAGCATAACTACTGAACTAAATCTCTCTTCCTCTATCTTCCTTAAACGTGTATTTAGTTGTAATATTTGAGTGTTAATGGATAACAGAAGACTCACTGCACCAATGTAGGACCTACACTCCAAGGCCTTCAAGTTGTTTCCTAATTGTGTCAGACGCGTATCCAGTATTTCATTTCCATAAATATGAATCACCAGAAAGCATACATTTACAAAATAATGACCCAAAATGATGTTTTAAGTGTGCTGTCTCACCCGTCCAGTAACATAACATCTACACATTATTCCAACATGTTTCAAGCCGTTTTATAGCTCTTCTTCAGTGTTGGGCTAAAGTTCGTATTCGAATTAAACACATGCATCTAACTAGTTGATTATGTACATCTGCTGGTTATTATGTACCATTTGAAGTTTTCAAAAAATATAGGACATTATCTTGCAAGATGGTGTTTGCATAATGGTGCTAGGTAGATCTTGTAAGATGGTATTCAAGAACTGATTGTAAAGAAAAATTAGTTTTATAATATACGTGGTTTGTGAATCTTCATTCTGTGCATTATTTTCCACACTCCTTCATGTAAGTCTCGTTGAAAGCTCAATGCGTAAGAGGTTTTAGTTTTTCAAACATGATTTAATCAGCGGGTTTATACTGCACTCCTAAATTCATACACATTGAGCAATATATTAGACTTTTGCCTTATACCTAATCCTTTTTCGGGGGTTCAGCGAGGTGCCACATTAACGGGGGGCACTGTATTGAGGTTGAGTAGGTTGCCATAACACATGTCGCCTTGGCACTTATAACATGGCACATATCACATAGCACACACACATCCAAGTACATCTATCATACCATACTGATAGTCTTGCCCTCCTCACGCAAATGCTAAAATGGTTCAAGCTACCGTCGTGCTAAACGGTGTGTTCATGTGAAACAATGTGTTCCTGTTAACCTGTTCTTTGTGTTAAACGGTTTGCTTGTGCTCATCAGTTTTTTCATGTAAAATTAAAGCGATGACTAAAAAATGATTCAACTTGGATCGTGCTCTCTCTCGACTTGTCACGTGTGATAGTGTAACGCCATATGATGTCTCCAAACAAGATTCCACTCGTCTGATTGTGCACATGTGTGGCCCGTGTATCAAATCGATGGTACTGTGCCCGATTCCCAGACCTCACGTCGGCCCGGAAATCAAACGTGATGTCCAAGAAATGGTACATGGTCGTAACGAAACAAATTAGGAGTCCCTGAAATATATATCCGGAAAAAAACTACTAAAAACATCAACTGAGAACACGGGCAGGCAAGAGATCTAATGTCTCGGGTCGTTTAACGGGATAGGTGAGATAGGTTGGCTCAGATATATATCTCTCCAAATAAAATAGGATAGTATCATTCAGTCAGGAAAAGGAACAAGCTGCAGGAATAATTTAAGATGACTAAGATAAAAGCTCTCTCTTTATTTAAGAGCAGACGAACACGAATAAATATACCCTCCTAAAAATCGAATTGGTTCAATCTTATGTTGTGATCGTAGATCCAAAAGTCCTAAACTGCCAATTCGACTTTCCTATTGCACAAGGGGTAATGCGATATGAAATAAAGTTCCAGTGTTCGTTGGTTTAGCTGAATGGTAAATAAAATAAAATCGTTGCACTTCACTGTCACTGTTTCAGCTTGGAATAAATTGAAGTAAGTTGTAAATTGTGACTTCACGTTCCCCTCAAAAATCAAACTTATCACACAATTAAACTAACATATTTTAAGGAAAATAACTTAATCAATTACGAGAATATTATCTAACAAGGATATAAATCGTGATTTAATTTAAATTGCAAAAGAAAAATTAATTAGCAAATATTATTTACATTGAGCATTCGACATTAGTGTGGAATACTGTTCAAGGAATGTCCAGTATCTTCCATGTAGTAACTAATGTTCATTAATAATTATTCCAATCTCCGATTATATTACATCAACCTGCTAATTGTTGTTAAATTCCACAATTCAGTTTCAATAAATTATAATCCATAAATTCTTATAATATCTTCCATTTATTATTATTATGAGGGTGATGCATTGATTAATTAATATGGCAAAATTCATTCATTAATAGGTTATAGATTACTTCATTTAAATGTTTTCCTTTCGAAGAGAAGATCGAATAAAGATGATTCATATTTATTGTTAATATCTCTATAAGCTCTTATATCAATATCCATTATTTTACAGCCTTTAATAAATATTATTATTATTATTCATCGCATTCATTAAACATGCTTATCGCAGTAATAATCTCAGGATTGTGTTCACAGACACCTCCTAGAATTCTTCTAATCACAAAAATCAATCGTGAAATACATATTTCACTGCCTACAAATGTGAAGTATTTCTATCATAATCATTGAATGGGCCAACTGACTCGCATTCAAATGTTGCCACTATAGGACCACCTACTAGAAGTGTCCACAACATAAATCAAATAACATGCATACATGTATAAATAGGCTGCTGCGTAAAAATATCATAAGACAATTAGCTTGTTATAAAATAAGAATTAATCGAATCATTAATTCAGAATCTTCCAATGCTCAGTTAATCAAATAGGAAATCAATAAATTATTATCTGCAATTATTCTTCAAATTGCTGTCATAAATTGCCACACAAATGTGATTATTATCGTTGATAATCAACCCTTAATTAATAAATATGAATGTCACCTTTACTTAAATAAATTAGATATTATTGTTATAATTCATCATAATGAATTCAATTATTAACTTTATCAACCATCGCTGTCAAAGATCGGGAAATGTCGCTGACAATCGCATTCAAAAGATTGTGGAAAAAAAATTAAATTAATTTAATTTATCAAAGAATTAAATCATTATTAAGTTATTATCTCTATAAGAAAAAATTATGAAATACTAATAGCAATGACTAACTCCTAAGGTAGCTCTTTTATGTTTGAAAAATCAGGAATAAATATAACAGTTATCATGAAATAAAATCAATCATGTTTCATGGTGTTGGTTGTCATGGTGTATTATGGATGTAATGTTTCACTGCCCTTGCACATGGAGTGAAGTCCACCGATGACTAAAGAAGTCTTGAACTTGTTAGACCTCCGTTTAATGAAATTGGAAAACCCCAACATCATCGTGATGACTGTAAGTTGGTGTGTCTGCTGATCTCGGTGTTCATCAAAGCCCGTAAGTTTCCCCTCAAAATGTCTAAGCTGAACTCATCTTGATAGTGTAAAAGCTATCATAAGATCCCACGAAGGAAAGTTTATTGTGTATAAAGAGCATTCTGGATAATTCAGGTTCCTCAAATACAATTTGACTGTTTGTCACTGCTATCTGAATAATGCACATCTTAAAGAGTCTTGAAATTCAATTTATATTAATAGTGTTCTGCTCCTCAATGTTTATTTGAATGTGAATATTGCAGTAATAACTTCTTAATGTGTCATAGGACTCCACCTAGTATGAGTGTGTTTGCATGTATTGCGTTGCAGTGTTCATGGCGAGTTCATCATGAAGCTGTAATTGTTCTTCGTGTAGTGTGATAATGTAAGAAATGGTTCTACTAACAGAAATCTCCGATGCACTCACACGAATATCACTGAATTTATCGCTAGATTCAAAGACTAGACTGTTTGAGCGTTTATTTCAATCGAACACATGTTCACATAAGCTATCTGATGCCGTGCGATTTGGAAAAATCATAAACCTCGGTTTAAAATAGGCTATGTGTTTTTCAGCGTGAACTCTCTCCGAATGACAGCCCGCGATGAGTTGCAAGGAACAGGTCGCGATCTCTCCCCTCCTATAATCACGTGGTGTAGTCGGGGAGAATCGGGCCTCCCTTTCCAGTGACGTATTACGACGTAACTCAAAGTGCAGTATAACACAGGTGATATTTAAATAATATTCAGCCGTTGGTCGATTGGTATCTTCTATTATACATATACTGCCCAAGCATGAAGGTAAAGCTGAAATCAATGCAGCGTTGAAATAAGATTATATTCCATATGTTTGAAAGACCGGTGTCTCCTAGCCGTGTCCAGCCAGGCTGAAGCTAGGCTATAAGACTCGCTCTAAAGTTCATTATGCACTCGTCCAGTCACGAGCCTATGATCTCGCTGTTCTGACGTATTAATGAGCGTAACTCAAAATGCGATTTCGGTCACATATTCCCCTCTCCTTTTTATAAGAGAACTGAAGAGAACTGATAAAAACCTTGTCTTCTTAATAATGTGACGAAATTTAGCATCAAAGAAATATCATTCTACTTTCTTGAAATAACGTCTGAGATTTGCTGCGTTGTAATTTCCAATGATACGGTTGGATTCAATCTCTTCCCTCGGCGTACTTCTTCGTTCTCAAATATTAAATCATCATCCTTAATTTCGTTAAGTTCCTGGATTTCTACAATACAATCGGGGATCGGAATATTATCAATTAGTTTCGTTGTTCTTGTTGTTTCTGTTGTTGCCGAATCGGCGTTTTTTTCTACTTGCGACCCGCTAGTGCTAGGATGCTCTAGTGTCTCCTCCCGTGGAACTGACGGTTGAGTATTCCTAAGTTGCTGAATGTATTTTTGGCTTTCTTTATGCCTATCATCCAGGTTACTATTCTGTTGCCCTTGATTTTGGTATTGTCTGCCGCTATTGTTCATGTGATAATTGTTATACCTCCTATTTTGGTACCAGTTGTTCCTGCCATTATCGCGATATCTTGAATATCTCCTGTTATGCGGTGTATGTCTCTAATTATTGTATCTATTATTCGGCATTGCTCTAGGATTGTATTCCTGGTAATTCGATCGATAATTTCCATTATTATTTCGTCGATCATAATCCCTCGGTGTTTTCTCTTCTCTATTAGAGGACCTATCCGTCTGAGATGTTCTGTCCATGACTACGGCGTTGATTTCACGGTTTTCTCTTCTATCCGATCTACTGTTCTGAAGACTACTTGTGTGATCTATACGCCTGAGAATCTCCTCACAATCTTGTAGTGTCTCTACTCCGGATGTTATCAACATGCGCTGGATCTCTATAGGAAATTGTCTCGTGATTGATCTCAATAATTCCCCTCGTGATAATGGTGGAGTCAAAAATTGTAATTTGGCGAGCTGTGTAGTGAAATACCCTGCATACTTCGTTGGGTGAGATGTGGCGTATTTCCTAGAATACATGTCTGCCCTGACATCGAATTGTTCCTCCGGACTCCAGAATCGATTTTTAAATGCGTGACTAAAGTCGTCCATGTTCATAAACGAGTCTCGGAATGCTCTAAACCAGCTCAGTGGAATTCCTTCTAACGATCTTTCGACTATTCTTAGCTCTCTTTCCTTAGAAACTCTATTTTCATCCATGTATTCACGAAGGTCCCTTAGAAATTCCATGGGAGTAAGGTTATTTCCCCCCATTGAATTTTCTAGGTGTATCATCAATGTTACGGATAATCGTAACATGTCCGGGTGTGGTTCAATTTACTTAAGTAGTATTCTTTTCTAAGCCCCCAGATATATTATGGCTATTGGATGGCGTTGATGTTTCCATTATTTCTCGTCTCTTATCCGCATTAACTTTCATGTCGCCCAGTTCTGATTCGAGTTTCGAAATACGCATAGTCGTCATACTGTGTTCTAGCTTCAACTTTTCCTCCATCTCTAAAGATGTAACCACTACGCTGCCTTTCACGTGTGTTTCCAACTCCTTACGCATGTCCTCAAAGTTAGTGTCACATTTACCAGTAAGTTGATAAATTTGTTTCTTAACCCCATCTAACTCTCCAGTATTAGTGTTTATCGCTAAACCTAACTCCGCAACTGTTTCTGCGCTTGATTCTTTATTTCTTGTTAGATGCGCCACCAGGTCTTTACTTAATCCATCCAAGTTATCATTCAATTTCTTTTCTAACGCTCCCAGATTGTCTATGAATTGCGTTTTGACAACATTAATTTGTCCTGACACATGACCGTGTAATTCGCTTCTCAGAGTTTTGAAATTATGCGTCCATCTCGTATCACAAGAGTCTAATTTCTTATCAAGAACTGCATTGCTTTTCTCAAAATCTACCTTTACTTCCGACATCTGCGATTGCAAGCGAGTTTCGAGACTTTTAACATCGGTAGTTAACGCGTTAGCTTCAAGTGATATACCCTGAATCTCTGATTTAAGAGTAATAATCAATAAATTAATTTATCCTATATCAGTATTAACCTTTAATACATCGGCTGACAAATTCGATACTTTATTTTTCAGTTCTTTCGTTTAACCCTTTACTTCATTTAAACTATCCTGTATTTCTTCCTTAAATTCCTCAGCTTTCTCAGCTAAGGTTTTCAAATTATTAGTTACAATTTGCACATCATTAGTTAAAGTTTGCAACTTAGCGTTTGAAGTTTGCACATCATTAGTTAAAGTTTGCAACTTAGCATTTGAAGTTTGCACGATCATTAGTTAAAGTTTGCAACGTATCATTTGAAGTTTGCAACTTAGCATTTAATTCATCCTTATTAGCTGTTAAATTATTATTAAGTTGCTCCTTATCATCAGACATTTGTTGTCGCAACTTATTAAATTCAGCTTGAACTTGAGTTAAGAAACCTCTTAACTCCTCTGGTACTTCGTAAGACATATCAAAAATACTTAAGAATAGGGAAAACTTACAAACTAGATGACCAACCAAGACCATGAGACTAAAAATATTTTTCCTGATTTTCAAACATATTTAACGTCTAATAAATAGAGCACATTCATCCACTAAACTCACTCTGGTGAATGAAAAAGAGCAAAAAGAAAAATTATTCATAAAACAACATCGTGCATCTATAATTATTTTTCATCATAGTGAGCTTATAGAAATCTTAATTATCCTGACATTTACTTTACTATTAATTGCAAAACTAAGTGAAATATCATCATTCTAAACTGAATACAAAATCCTACTGAATAATACTGTCAGATATCAGAACACGTCTGACTACCCAACTGTCCCATTTTATTGCCTATATAACAAATGGTTCGATCACTCTCAATTCGAAACCACTATGTTATGCACAAAGAAAATATCCAAACATCAGTACGATTCTCTCTGTTCGTAGCTTTAATGTCAGATATCAGAAGAAAATAGACTCCAAATGGTACGAATATCTCTGTACGAGGCCTTATACGTTGGGCGCCACGTCGACCTCATGTGCCCGATTCCCAGACCTCAAGTCGGCCCAGAAATCAAACGTGATGTCCAAGAAATGGTACATGGTCGTAACAAAACAAATTAGGAGTCCCTGAAATATATATCCGAAAAAAAACTACTAAAACATCAACTGAGAACACGGGCAGGCAAGAGATCTAATGTCTCGGGTCGTTTAACGGGATAGGTGAGACAGGTTGCCTCAGATATATATCTCTCCAAATAAAATAGGATAGTATCATTCAGTCAGGAAAAGGGACAAGCTGCAGGAATAATTTAAGATGACTAAGATAAAAGCTCTCTCTTTATTTAAGAGCAGTCGAACACGAATAAATATACCCTCCTAAAAATCGAATTGGTTCAATCTTATGTTGTGATCGTAGATCCAAAAGTCCTAAACTGCCAATTCGGCTTTCCTATTGCACTTGGGGTAATGCGATATGAAATAAAGTTCCAGTGTTCGTTGGTTTAGCTGAATGGTAAATAAAATAAAATCGTTGCACTTCACTGTCACTGTTTCAGCTTGGAATAAATTGAAATAAGTTGTAAATTGTGACTTCACATTCCCCTCAAAAATCTAACTTATCACACAATTAAACTAACATATTTTAAGGAAAATAACTTAATCAATTACGAGAATATTATCTAACAAGGATATAAATCGTGATTTAATTTAAATTGCAAAAGAAAAATTAATTAGCAAATATTATTTACATTGAGCATTCGACATTAGTGTGGAATACTGTTCAAGGAATGTCCAGTATCTTCCATGTAGTAACTAATGTTCATTAATAATTATTCCAATCTCCGATTATGTTACATCAACCTGCTAATTGTTGTTAAATTCCACAATTCAGTTTCAATAAATTATAATCCATAAATTCTTATAATATCTTCCATTTATTATTATTATGAGGGTGATGCATTGATTAATTAATATGGCAAAATTCATTCATTAATAGGTTATAGATTACTTCATTTAAATGTTTTCCTTTCGAAGAGAAGATCGAATAAAGAAGATTCATATTTATTGTTAATATCTCTATAAGCTCTTATATCAATATCCATTATTTTACAGCCTTTAATAAATATTATTATTATTATTCATCGCATTCATTAAACATGCTTATCGCAGTAATAATCTCAGGATTGTGTTCACAGACACCTCCTAGAATTCTTCTAATCACAAAAATCAATCGTGATATACATATTTCACTGCCTACAAATGTGAAGTATTTCTATCATAATCATTGAATGGGCCAACTGACTCGCATTCAAATGTTGCCACTATAGGACCACCTACTAGAAGTGTCCACAACATAAATCAAATAACATGCATACATGTATAAATAGGCTGCTGCGTAAAAATATCATAAGAGAATTAGCTTGTTATAAAATAAGAATTAATCGAATCATTAATTCAGAATCTTCCAATGCTCAGTTAATCAAATAGGAAATCAATAAATTATTATCTGCAATTATTCTTCAAACTGCTGTCATAAATTGCCACACAAATGTGATTAATATCGTTGATAATCAACCCTTAATTAATAAATATGAATGTCACCTTTACTTAAATAAATTAGATATTATTATTATAATTCATCATAATGAATTCAATTATTAACTTTATCAACCATCGCTGTCAATGATCGGGAAATGTCGCTGACAATCGCATTCAAAAGATTGTGGAAAAAAAATTAAATTAATTTAATTTATCAAAGAATTAAATCATTATTAAGTTATTATCTCTATAAGAAAAAAATATGAAATACTAATAGCAATGACTAACTCCTAAGGTAGCTCTTTTATGTTTGAAAAATCAGGAATAAATATAACAGTTATCATGAAATAAAATCAATCATGTTTCATGGTGTTGGTTGTCATGGTGTATTATGGATGTAATGTTTCACTGCCCTTGCACGTGGAGTGAAGTCCACCGATGACTAAAGAAGTCTTGAACTTGTTAGACCTCCGTTTAATGAAATTGGAAAACCCCAACATCATCGTGATGACTGTAAGTTGGTGTGTCTGCTGATCTCGGTGTTCATCAAAGCCCGTAAGTTTCCCCTCAAAATGTCTAAGCTGAACTCATCTTGATAGTGTAAAAGCTATTATAAGATCCCACGAAGGAAAGTTTATTGTGTATAAAGAGCATTCTGGATAATTCAGGTTCCTCAAATACAAGTTGTCTGTTTGCCACTGCTATCTGAATAATGCACATCTTAAAGAGTCTTGAAATTCAATTTATATTAATAGTGTTCTGCTCCTCAATGTTTATTTGAATGTGAATATTGCAGTAATAACTTCTTAATGTGTCATAGGACTCCACCTAGTATGAGTGCGTTTGCATGTTTTGCGTTGCAGTGTTCATGGCGAGTTCATCATGAAGCTGTAATTGTTCTTCGTGTAGTGTGATAATGTAAGAAATGGTTCTACTAACAGAAATCTCCGATGCACTCACACGAATATCGCTGAATTTATCGCTAGATTCAAACACTAGACCGTTTGAGCGTTTATTTCAATCGAACACATGTTCACATAAGCTATCTGATGCCGTGCGATTTGGAAAAATCATAAACCTCGGTTTAAAATAGGCTATGTGTTTTTCAGCGTGAACTCTCTCCGAATGACAGCCCGCGATGAGTTGCAAGGACAGGTCACGATCTCTCCCCCTCCTATAATCACGTGGTGTAGTCGGGGAGAATCGGGCCTCCCTGTCCAGTGACGTATTACGACGTAACTCAAAGTGCAGTATAACACAGGTGATATTTAAATAATATTCAGCCGTTGGTCGATTGGTATCTTCTATTATACATATACTGCCCAAGCATGAAGGTAAAGCTGAAATCAATGCAGCGTTGAAATAAGATTATATTCCATATGTTTGAAAGACCGGTGTCTCCTAGCCGTGTCCAGCCAAGCTGAAGCTAGGCTATAAGACTCGCTCTAAAGTTCATTATGCACTCGTCCAGTCACGAGCCTATGATCCCGCTGTTCTGACGTATTAATGAGCGTAACTCAAAATGCGATTGCGGTCACAGTACCATCACTGAGTCTCCATGAGAACCCTCATTTTGTTCATTCCGTGAATCATGAGGAATTTGGATGGATTTCATGACCCACAGGTTGGTACCCCACCTCCACTGAGTATAATTTTGTTTATTTCATAGATTAGTTATCGCCAATCTTTCAAATCACAAAAACTGCTCCTAGGGTGGATGAGGTGAGAAATGAACCAACCTCTTCACAGGTCTGCGTCGCGAGGCTGAATGTGGGGCGCTCTGGCAGCCCTCGGACCAGAATTAAATTTCTTGGCAGAGTGATGAATCGAACTCATTACCTTTGTAAAAGAGTCTTAATAGGTACTCCAAGACCAGAGCAAGATAGATCTGTTTGTTGAGAGGGATAATACGAGGGACCATACAACAGTGTTAATCGGCTCTGCTCTTCACTTACGGAACTCTTTGGTTTGTGAAACACTTACCTGAAGGAAAGTTGCTAAACCAACAGCAACTCCCGCAGCAACGAAGTAAATGCAGTATACATTAGTTTCATCTCGAACTTTCGTTTCATCCGGAATGGCCAGCACCTGATATCAAAAAGAAGAAATATTAATTCCGAGGATACTGTATCCATATGTTCGCCAACTGTTTAGTCAATGTAAGATTGAGATATGAACCTATTCATGAAATTAGGAGAGATTAAGAGACGTGAATGAACTCCAGGCCTGATCTAGGCACTATCTGATTGGGTTGCTATGAATACAATATCATTCACTGTGAAAAGTTTTTCATGCAAGGCCCATCCACATACGTGGAGATTGTAACTGTACATAATGTGCCAGTTAAGTTAATGCAATGTTACCAGATGAAGCTACCAGTACTCACTATGAAATAAGCAGGTAATGTGGATCTCTCAAGTCGAAAGTTGTTTGGGGTGAATCATTCATTCATTCATTCATTAATTCATTCATTTATTTGCAATATGCTTGGGAAAAGGCTCTAAGACTGCGGCAGGTAGAGAGTTCCAGTCATCAATGGCACGGTTTACGAAATAATATTTACCATAATTTATTCGCTGTGGTCGTCCTTAACTTTGAAATGATGATCGCTCCTACCCATGTAAGTGGTCTTTCCAATACGTTTGCTAAGCTCACCCCATGCTGGTTGATTTGTATACGTGTTGTACATAGCGCAGAGTCTAGATTTCATCGTCCTAGCTTCAAGTGATTCCCACCCAAGTTTCTTTAACATACGGCTCACACTGCTCCTGGGATTAAAGTCACTGAGCACAAATCTAGCGGCCTTTCTTTGTGCCATTTCCAACTCATTTATGAGCCCTACTTGATATGGATCCCAAACCGCCGAGGCGTATTCCAGAATAAGTCTTACAAGTGACAAATAGCCTAATTCTTTAGCAGAGGTAATACTTCCTTTTAATACCCTCATTACAAAGTGCAGGGATTTGTAAGCTTTTGAAACTACACATCCTACATGACTACTCCATTTCATATCATTCCTTACGTGAACGCTCAAATATTTGCAAGAATCTTCTTCTACAAGTATTTCCGAGCCAATGTTATATTGAAAATCCTGCCTTCGCACTTTCCCTATTTCTAAGAGACTACATTTTCTTGTGTTTATTTTCATTTTATTTACAATCGCCCACTTATAGACCAGGTTCAGGTCCTCTTGAAGCACTGCATTGTCTTGTGAGTCATGTATCTTTCGATATATTACACAATCATCCACAAACTATCGACAGTCACTGCGAATCCCATTTGGTAAGTAATTTATAAACGCCAAAAGTAACAAAGTTCCGATTATGCTGCCCTGAGGGATACCCGACGTTACGGTAATTTCATCCGAGAATATGCCTTCAACTTTCACTTTCTGGGAACGACCCGTCAAAAATTCTTGGATCCATATAATTACTCTTCTACCAATCTTCGTCGAAGCTAATTTATGGAGTAGCATGTCATACGGCACGACATCAAATGCCTTCGCAAAATCTATAACCACGGCGTCGACTGAAATTCCATGGTCTAACGATTCGCTAATGTCTTGAAAAAGTGATAGCATCTGACTCTCGCATGAGTAACCTTTCCGAAATCCATATTGCCTATCATTAAACCATGATAATGTTTCCCACTGTTCCCTCAAGTAGTCGCAAATGAGATGCTCCATCTGTTTACAAACGATGGACGTAAGACTAACCAGCCTGTAATTGCCCAATTCAAGTCTGCTCCCTCCGTTAAATATCGGGACTACCATAGCTCTTTTCCAGTCATCTGGGATTTGCGCATTGTTTATGGACACATTAAACATCACCTCCAAGTATCGTGCCACGGCCCTACCTCCTAGTTGAAGTTCATCACTAACAATATTATCAGGACCCTTCGATATTGTAACGTAATTTTTGTATTAGCTTTACAATTGCTGACTGGTTTATTTGGAAAAGGGGAGCCCCTGATTCACCGTTAAGGTCCAACACACAGATATTGGATTTATTGAACACACTACCGTAAAACACATTTAATTCATTAGCAATGGCCTGTTTCTCAGCAATTAATTTACCGTCACCGGACATAACTGTAATTTCTTTTCCACCCGTCGCTTCCGAACCAAGTAAACCTTGCATATAATTGTCATGAACAGCCCTCTTTTTTAAGACGAGCACTCTTGATAAGGACTTAAATTTCAACATATACTTGTCACTATCATGTCTTTTATTGTATAATTTCCTAATTTTCCGTTTTAGACTCCTGATTTCTCGTGTGTAATACTCAGGATATGGGTTTTGATTCAGTAATTTAAATGGGACAAATTTATCAATAGCGCTATTGACCATTCTTTTAAGCCTATATAACACTTTTTATGATGTTCGGTTTTCTAAATATCGCCTACTATCAAATTCAACTTTTTTGGTTTTTCCTTAGGGACTTGAAACTTGGTTTGTGGGTAGAGGGGTTAAGGAACTTTCATTTATCTCAAACAAACGTGTTTGTAAAATTCCTAATTTTGGAAATATAACCCATTTTCAAAAATATTTATTTAAAGAAAAATTAAAAATACAATATTATTTTTGACTGAGAGTGGGATAGAGGTAGGTGTAGGAGTTAACATATGACTTTATATGATTTTTAGTTTAACATATAGCCTACTTTCCTAAATCAACTTTTTAGGAAAAAATTAAAATACAATATTATTTTTGACTAGGCTTGGGATAGAGGGAAATATAAGAGTTGAGAGTCAACATTAACCTTAGAGTACTTTGGATTTTTGGAATTTTAGTGTGTTGTTGTTGTTGCTTACAAAAATGGTGGTAAGCATTATGCTGCCATAAAAAGGGCTGAGATACTTCCCAAGACCAAGAAGAAAATCTACTAAATACATTCACAAATATAAAATAAGTCAAATAAGCCAACACAAAAGCCAGCATAAAAACCAACACTAAAGCCGACACAAAAGCCAACACAAAAAGCCAACATAAAAACCAACATAAAAGCCAACATAAAAGCCAACACAAAAGCCAACACAAAAGCCAACATAAAAAGCCAGCACAAAAGCCAACATAAAAGCCAACATGAAAACCAACACAAAAGCCAACACAAAAGCCAATACTTAAGCCAACATAAAAAGCGAACATAAAAGCCAACAAAAAAGCCAACACAAAAGCCAATACATAAGCCAACATAAAATGCCAACACAAAAACCAACATAAATGCCAACATAAAAGACAAAACAAAAACCAACATCAAAGCCAACACAAAAGCCAATACATAAGCCAACATAAAATCCGACACAAAATACAACACAAAAACCCTTACATAAGCCAACACATAAACCAATACATAAGCCAATACATAAGCCAACACAAAAGCCAACATAAAAGCCAACACTAAAGCATAACATAAAAGCTAACACAAAAGCAAAACATAAAAACCAACACAGAAACCAATATATGAGCCAATACAAAAGCCAATACAAAAACCCAACACTAAAGCCAATATATGAGCCAATACAAAAGCCAATACAAAAACCCAACACTAAAGCCAATGCAAAAACCCACCACAAAAGCCAATATATGAGTCAATACAAAAGCCAATACATAAAAGCCAATACATAAAAGCCAATACAAAAGCCTATAGATAAAAAGCCAATACATAAGCCAACATAATATCCAACACATAAGCAGCTGTTAGCCTTGAATTACATTGTTCACATCGTGAAAAACCGTCTCACCCATTATTGTACACCTTTGTCATACGCAAAAGGCAGCTGTAACTCTTGACTAGGGTATATTAGAGGACCCTTAGCAAGAATATCGTCACTCCATTACCAGAACAGTTGTAACCTTTATAGTGTGAACATCATACTGACAGGTCAGTTACTACTATGGAACTTACTACAACCAACAAGGGTAGACAATGTGCACTCTATTAAGGCTACTCTTATAACTCTAATCGTCAGAATGTAAATGGAATAATATTCTGGCGATGCTCAAAAGAGAGGTCAACAAAATGTCAAGGCAACCTGAAAAGTAAAAATGGAAAGGTTTTAAGTGTGAGTGTTCATCAATGTAGTGCTCCAAACGAACCACAGTTGCTGTCAACAAACAATCATCAAAATGCTAAAAAGCATGTTCGAGAAAACAATATTGCTGCTCAAGATAGTTCAACGTTCAAAGAACCCTTAACATTACCAAAAGCAACGCAGACTTACAAGAGGTCCCTGTGGAAAAGGAACAAGAGGAATTGGATAGTTTTAGTAATGTTGAGGGTGATGTTGAGGATGATGATGGTGATTATAATGATAGTGATAACGATGATGATGATGCTGATTATGATGATGATGATGCAGATGATGATAATGATAATGTTGATAAAAAAGAAGAGGATGAGGTTCTTTCGTCTATAAAACCATTGCGGCTTCCCCAGTTTGTCATAAAATGATCTACAACAAGCCTTGTGTTTAAAAAACTATACCAAGCAAAGGGAAAAAATGGTATTCATACTTTAGAATAAAAAAATACAAAACAAAAAATTAAACCAAACTGTACAATTTATAACAACAACAAAAATGTATTTTGTGTAAATATTGTAAATGTATTTGAAATCAATTAAACATATTGTTTGGGCACTGCTTTTACTGTTTTAATTACTACCCACCTCCCACTCCTAATCCATCCGTTAACCTCTAGTAATCTTAAGAAACTGCCCTTAGTTAGCTAAAACTAGGCAGCCAAAAGTATAGTATTACCCATTTATTGCCTATATGCTTTGGAAAAAGGTATCCAGCCTGGTAAAATGCTGTGGTAGGATAAACAGCGTGAAAAATGGTGCCACCCTACTGCATATAAACTCTGGCCTTGTACTTATAATTGAAAAACCTTTAGCGTAAGAATAATGTTTCTGTAAGTGTTTGTGTGTGTTACGTTTGCCTATAGGATTATGCCTAGTGCTGGCGTTAAACCTATGAAAAGAAAAGAAAAAGCTTTTACTTTATTAAAACTTAACTGACTTTGTAATCCTAAGCTCGTTGTGCGTAGCGAACATGTTGCACAGTAGCCACAGTGCAGGTGTTAGCTTTACCTTACTCTTTATAAGACTAGCATAAGGATAGTTTCGTGTGCCCTTATATACTTTGTGTATGTGTATTAGCCTTTGGCTTAGCTTTAAAGGTTAGGTTAGGTGAGGTTTGTTAAGTTAGCTTAGGTTAGGTTATGTGAGGACATGTTTGGTTAAGTGAAGTTAGGTGAAGTTAGGTTAGGTTAGGTTAGGTGAACTGAGGTTAGGTGAAGTTAGGTGAACTGAGGTAAGGTGAAGTTAGGTTAGGTAAAGTTAGGTTAGCATGCCATATGTGTAAGTGGTTGCGTGTAGTAACCATTTTGTGCATTAGCCCTGTGCTAAGACAAATATTAAATATTAAATAAATAACAATTTATAAGTCAGAAAAGCAAAATTTAAAGATAAAATGTTAGGTCTATGACCTTGTAGTTTGGTCTTTTTCGCAAACAGTAAAATGTAAAATCTAAAATTTAAAACTTAAAACTAAAATCTTAAAATGCAAAAATCAAAAAATCTAAAATCTAAAAATAACATCTAAAAATCTAACAAACTAAAATCTAAAATGTAAGAATAGAAAATCTTACGTGCATAAATGTAAATCCTTAAATGAGGTTTCTGTGGGTTAGATAATTGTTGGGTTATTGACCTTGCAGTTTAGTGCTTTGACACAATAAAAATAATAAATAATAAATTAAATATTATATACATAATACATTAAATAAATAATAAATAAATAATAATGTATAGTTAATAACAAATAAATAATGATTTGAAAAGCCCTCCATTAAAGAGTTCGGTTGCGCGTGGCGGCCATCATGCGCATGACCCCCATGCCAGCTATGACTCTCCCTCCATAGGAATAACATAGGGTAGTTGCGTGCGGCGGCCATCATGCGCATTAGCCCCTGTGCCAGCTTCGGCCTAAATTACCTACTCCTGCCCGGTTCTAGTATTATGCGGGCTTTACGCGACACAGTTCTGCGGGGGCTATCGTCTTGTTTATTCTTTTAAAGCACTTTATAAACAAATAAATATATTTCCGTTGACTATTCCAGAAATGAAAGATATTTCCTGTACTATTGAGACGATTTGGAAGATTTTGGTACAAACCACACCTTCTAACTCCCTCTGGTTTAGGAGCTTAAGTTTTGTGAAACATACACCTTAGCGTATTATATAATAAGATTAACTGATAGTTAATAGGAAGTGCAGCCTTGTTCTTTTTTGCGCTCCGCAATAGACGGCAGCATTGAGGCGATGTCTGACGAGTAGAAAATGGTTCTGTTTTGCTAACCGATTAAGACACACCATTGTTACAACAGCTGAAGGTTCGAATTAGAGAGTCTTATGAGTGTTATGTTCGTATGGGAGTTCCCTAGTGCTCTAGCGAATATTGCATAGTCAAAGCGTAAGACTTAATATGTTGTAATTTTTTATTAGTTCTAGTAACGCCACTTTCAAGTTATTCAAGTAACGTGTTGGTTGACTAATCCAAATATGTTATTGTTCTTTGTTCACATAATGATGTGCCAGTAATTAAGAAACATGAGTAAACAATCTAAACCATCAGGATTTTCTTCAAGAAGCTCAATGTAGATATAAGTGAAGCCAATATGAAGAGTATTTAAGCGCAGGAGTGCTGTACTAAACAGTGAACCATCACATGTTTTCGAATAAACTACTGAAAGTACAGTTTTTCACAAATATGACATAGGGTTGTATTTAGGAGCGTCACCTCACGACAGATCACATGATATTTCCTTCAAACTACTTAAATAAGCTTGAGTACCGGTACCAGATATAGACTATATTTTTACCGCAGAGAAAGGGCGACGTTTTCAAAGACACTGGCTTCAACAATTAACATGGCTGTATTACTCCGGCTGTTTAAAAGGAGCTCTTTGTTGTGTGTGTGCAAGTTACTAGTTTCAAGTAAAGAGCGGGATAGGGGAAACAAAAAATGGGAAGTTTAGTGTCTAGAGCAATTAAAAACTACAAGGATGCTTTGGAATATTTCCATGTACATGAACAAACATACTACAACAGTGAAGCTGCGGAAAATTATCTGTCCATATGTTCTCGTTAGGTTCCCAACATAGCAGAGCAGGTATATAACACCCGTAGGAAACAGATGAGAGAGAATCGTGAAAAGCTTGTTCCTATCAATGAAACCATTTTACTGTGTGGTAGGCAAAACATTACCTTACGTGGACACAAAGATACAGGACCTATACCTCTTAACGAGTCCGAAGAAAACGATGGTAATTTTCGAGCACTCTTGTGATTTCGAGTTAATAGTGGAAATAATATCTTGAAACAACCTTTATGTTCCGGGCCACTGGATGTTCAATATATTAGACCCAAGCACTAAATGAATGAATTGAAGTATAAAGAAACTTACTGACAAAACAGTTCTCAAAGTAAATGGTGCCCAATGTTTCTCGATTCTAGGAGATGCAACCGCGGATGTGGGAGGAACCGAGCAATTAACTTTATGTGTGCGTTATATAAAGATCGAGATGATACAACACAGGTTTAAGAGAACTTCCTGAAATTTGTTCCCGTAGTAGACACGAGAGGAAGAGCTTTGATTCAAACTTTAATCAATACTCTCACTGATCTAAAGTATCTTCGTGGACAGTGCTACGGCGGGTTGTCACTAAGGCGCACAAGCTGAAATATGGAAAGTATACCCTGAAACACTTTATCCCCACTGTGCAAGCCATACCCTTAATTTAGCTCTTTCTAAATATTGCACACTTCCACCCATCAGAAACTGTCTAGGCATTATAGAGGAAACTCTATCTTTTTTTCATTCATCACTTTCTTAAGCAGAAGTTGAAAAACTCTCCTAAAAAGGACAGTATACCCCATACCCTACATAGACTCTGTGATGGGTCGAGTGACTGAAATCACTGACATCATTCTTGCAGAATCAGTTGGCAGTCAAAGTGAAAGGTCGTGTTTTTCCCGAGCTCTTAGGTGTGCTGAAATGGGTTGTTCTCTGGAGTGTTATCGGGCGAGGATCGGACTGTGGTATGCGAAGGGTAGTCGGGATTTCCGGTGTTTGTGTGTGCGTACGGGACCTAGCAACTTGTGGTTCATAGCCCTAGTGATAGCTGCATTGCTAGTTATTGGTGGAGTGGAAGTGAATCCAGGGCCTGTTACTCCAAATGTGAATCAGGCAAATGATCCAGTGGCAGCTTTAAAGTGTTCGACGTGCAGTAAAACATTGACGAATGGTGTTGAGTGTGGACTATGTGAGAAATGGTTTCACTTCGGATGTATTAAGGTCAAGAAGGAGGATTGTGATGTCGGAAATTGGTTTTGTAAAGTATGTGATACGCCGGACTGTTTGAGTGTGCAAATCAAAGCAAGGGATCAAATAATACAGGAACTAAGAGCAAAGCTTCGTGAATCAGAAGAAACGGTGAAGGATGTGACTGAACGGCTTTCTACTGGGATCAGTGTGGAAGAGGGCGTGCAGGAGCAAACTGAGGATGACGTTATCATAATGGGTGATTCTATGATACGATGGAGTGCGAATATCTTGAGGAAATCAGGTGCGAAAGTGCGGTGTTATTCGGGGATTAAAATTGACCAGCTTGCCCAACAAGTGGAAGAATCAAATGTAGAGGACTGTGAAAAAGTTAAAGTGTTGTTGCTACATGTTGGGACGAACGATTTGAAGAAGAGGGCTACAGCTGATTACATCATGGGGGAGCTCTACGAACTAGGCAGAAAAGCTAAAAGCAAGTTTAGAAATGCAAAAATTATAATGAGTGGCATTGTTCGGCGGGGAGATGTTCCGTTAAGGCGAGTTAAGACTGTAAATGACCGCATGGACTGGGTATGTGCACAACTGGGATTAGTGTACGTAGAAGCTGACTGCTGGATTGGTGGCCGTGACTTCGCCCGAGACAGGCTGCATCTAAATCGACGGGGCGCTTTCAACCTAGGGAGCCTACATGACAGGGTCATCGGTTCGTGCCGGCTTTTGTGAGGAGGAGCAGGTCCAGAGGTTGCCAGCCGATGGGAAGAGAAGGAGCTATTTCGAGATATTTGCTGCGGAGGTAAGACTCTAAGATTACTGCAGTTTAATTGTCAGCGTTTAGGAAATACATTAATTGAATTTTGGAATCTTGTAGAGACGTATTCTCCGGACATTGTCATTGAAACTGAATCTTGGTTATATGAGGACATAAATAGTAGCGAAATAATTCAAGGGACCTACGAAATGTACATAAGGGATCGGGGGAAGCGGGGTGGTGGGATATTTATTTGTGTGCGCAAAAATGTAGCTAGTTTCTTAAAGTGGGCTGATATGGATCATGAAATGTTATGTGTTCAAATTTCGGATAAAGGAAATAAATTCCCTCTTCAGGTGATAGGGGCGTATAGAGCACCGAAAGATAACTTTTCTCTCCTCGAAACACTGTATGATAAAACTTGTATGGGTAATGCTATGAAAAAGAGCATAATAATTGCTGGAGATTTAAACCTCCCCAAAGTAGACTGGTCTGGTGAGTCAACTAACTGTGGTCAAGCTCAGAGCGCTGCAAATAAATTCGTAAGGGAGGGGGGATTTTCCCAAGTAGTTGACTTCCCAACTAGAGACAATAATACCTTAGATGTTTATCTCGTAAGGCCTGTAGAGCTGTATATTAACTGTCTGAAAGTACCAGGAATTAGTGACCATTCTGGGGTTGAATTAAATATTAGATATGGTGACATTGCAGAATTAGACTCTGATGTAGCAAAACAGATCATATTCCAGTATCGCAGGGCGGATCAGGGCAAGTTTCAGGGGGTATTTGAATGAGCTATTTGTAGGATGGGCATCGGAAGGAAATCACATTAATATCCTGTGGACTAACTTTTGGAAAATTTTAAAAAGCGCTGTTGATAAATTTGTCCCATTTAAATTGCTGAAACAAAACCCAGATCCTGAGTATTACACACGAGAAATTAGGAGTCTTAAACGGAAAAGTAGGAAATTATACAATAAAAGACATGATAGTGACAAGTATATGTTGAAATTTAAGTCCTTATCAAGAGAGCTCGTCTTAAAAAAGAGGGCTGCTCATGACAGTTATATGCAAGGTTTACTTGGTTCGGGAGGTGATGGGTGGAAATTTTTTTACAGTTATGTTAGGAGAAGAAAGGGAAATTCAAATAATTTGTCGATGATAATGTCCGGTGACGGTAAATTAATATTACTGAGAAACAGGCCATTGCTAATGAATTAAATGTCTTTTACGGTAGTGTGTTCAATAAATCCAATAGCTGTGTGTTGGACCTTAACGACAAATCAGGGGCTCCCCTGTTCCAAATAAACCAGTCAGCAATTGTAAAGCTACTACAAAAACTACGTTTCAATGTATCAAAGGGTCCTGATAATATTGTTAGTGAAGTACCTAACTAGGAGGTAGGGCCGTGGCACGATACTTGGAGGTGATGTTTAATGTGTCCATAAACAATGCGCAAATCCCAGATGACTGGAAAAGAGCTACGGTAGTCCCAATATTTAAGGGAGGGAGCAGACTAGAATTGGGCAACTACAGGCCGGTTAGCCTTACGTCCATCGTTTGTAAACAGATGGAGCATCTCATTTGCGACTACTTGAGGGAACAGTGGGAAACATTATCATGGTTTAATGATAGGCAATATGGATTTCGGAAAGGTTACTCATGCGAGAGTCAGATGCTATCACTTTTTCAAGACATTAGCGAATCGTTAGACCATGGAATTTCAGTCGACGCCGTGGTTATAGATTTTGCGAAGGCATTTGATGTCGTGCCGTATGACATGCTACTCCATAAATTAGCTTCGACGAAGATTGGTAGAAGAGTAATTATATGGATCCAAGAATTTTTGACGGGTCGTTCCCAGAAAGTGAAAGTTGAAGGCCTATTCTCGGATGAAATTACCGTAACGTCGGGTATCCCTCAGGGCAGCATAATCGGAACTTTGTTACTTTTGGCGTTTATAAATTACTTACCAAATGGGATTCGCAGTGACTGTCGATTGTTTGTGGATGATTGTGTAATATATCGAAAGATACATGACTCACAAGACAATGCAGTGCTTCAAGAGGACCTGAACCTGGTCTATAAGTGGGCGATTGTAAATAAAATGAAAATAAACACAAGAAAATGTAGTCTCTTAGAAATAGGGAAAGTGCGAAGGCAGGATTTTCAATATAACATTGGCTCGGAAATACTTGTAGAACAAGATTCTTGCAAATATTTGAGCGTTCACGTAAGGAATGATATGAAATGGAGTAGTCATGTAGGATGTGTAGTTTCAAAAGCTTACAAATCCCTGCACTTTGTAATGAGGGTATTAAAAGGAAGTATTACCTCTACTAAAGAATTAGGCTATTTGTCACTTGTAAGACTTATTCTGGAATACGCCTCGGCAGTTTGGGATCCATATCAAGTAGGGCCCATCAATGAGTTGGAAATGGTACAAAGAAAGGCCGCTAGATTTGTGCTCAGTGACTTTAATCCCAGGAGCAGTGTGAGCCGTATTTTAAAGAAACATGGGTGGGAATCACTGGAGGCTAGGAGGATGAAATCTAGACTCTGCGCTATGTACAACACGTATACAAATCAACCAGCATGGGGTGAGCTTAGCAAACGATTGGGAAAGCCCACTTACATGGGTAGGAGCGATCATCTTTTCAAAGTTAAGGGCCGACCACAGCGAACAAATTATGGTAAATATTCTTTTGTAATCCGTACCATTGATAATTGGAACTCTCTACCTGCCGCAGTCTTAGAGCCTTTTCCCAAACATATAGGTGTGTTTAAGAAAAGACTGACTATTTGTGTAAATACTCCAGTTTAATTGTTGTATAATTGTTATTGAATTGTTATGTATAATTATTTAATTGTTATGTATATCCAATTTGCCACCGGGGGACACACCCCCATTGCAAATAAATGAATGAATGAATGCTTTTTGATACTATTTTAACAAGTCTCGAATAAAGAAACGTTGATAGAGATTCTTCGTGTTACGCGCATCAGCTAATGAATCGTCTTCAACGAGGGGAGTTCATTGTAAGTTAATTGGTATGCGAAAAGTTATTTACATTCGCCTATACTCTATCGCAGTCCTTACAATCAGTAAATTCTGATCTGCAGCAATGTTTGGACTTTGTCAATACTGTAATTAAAACTTAAGAAAAATCCAGAAACTTAAGAAAAATCCAGAAGTAATGTGAACGAAAGTTTGGATGAAATTTTCTCATCTGCACAAGAGATATCAAAGGCCTTCGACATTGATCTTTTGAAATTACCGCGGCAGATTAAGAAGCAGACAACAGCCTGAACTATGACGAAAATGATCCTTTCAAATACTACTGTAAGTCTGTGTACATACCCATGTTGGACTTCATGATTAGTGAGCTGAATGCACGATTCAAAGTTCATGAAGGCACACTACGAATGCTTCAAATGGTAATCCCCAAACGTTGTGTTAAAGAGACTTGAAGTGAAAAGGAATTTCGTGTGCTCTTACCTTTTACAAGGACGTTCTTTCAAGCTCAGGCAATATTCTGAAATCCAAATTTGAACTTGTAAAATAAAATGAGAAAATACAAACACCATGAATCTTTCGTCCACAGCAATAGACCATCTCAGTACGTGCAACAGTAGCCTATTTCCGAATGTCCATAGACTTCTCCTAATTCTGTGTAGGCCTACGCTCCTTATTTCTACTGCTAGTGACGAAATATATTTTTCGACTCTTAGAAGACTGAAATCCTACATACAAAATACAACTGCAGACAACCGATTAAATGGCCTTGCCTTGTTTAATATACACCGAGAAATCTAGATCACTCCGGAATAAGTGCTTAACAAATTCACCCTGCAGAGAAGACGAATGGATCTTACCATTTAGCGGCCTTCTTTACGAGTTAAACAACGGTGGAATATCCTGGTGAGTGAAAATCATTATTTTAATATTAATGTTAATAATGTAACAATAATAATAATCCTGTCATATTTATTGCTTGCACACTTGAAATGTTTGAGTTTCAATCGTACTTGCTAGTATAATAGTATTGGAAAATTGCTCCCCGCCTCTTTTGAAATTTCTGGTTACGCCCCTGACTCGAGCATTATTGAGGCTGTTCTGATCAATCAGGCAAACACATAGCAGAGATACTGTTGCTGTGTTTGTTCTTTTTGTCGAGTTTATTTGTATAATTTTTACACAATGACAAGAAATAATGGCATTTTCAACTGCTTAATTTGATGTGATCTTAAGCGAAAAGACTGTCAGTCACTTCACAAGGGTTCCATATCTTTCTTCCTTCCGTTATCCCTCCCATATTCATCAGAACTTGATATGTTGCCAGGCTCATTAGCATTTCACCACAATATACAATATTAATTCCCCTTGTACACACTTCAGTATTATTTTCATCCTACCAGCCTACATGTTCACTCCTTGGGTAACCGACAATGTGGTGCGTTAGCTTTCAAATGCTACTCGGTGCTTTTTGGTGGCCAATTTGTTCCCTCTATATGTCACATCCTTTTCTTCGAAATTACGACTCAAAGTATGTAACTGGTTGTGAGGTTTGCCTCACCGAGGCATATTGCAATGCACCCTGGTGCATTGCTGAAGTGTTGAAGAAGTGAAAGGGGTATAGTTTAAGTGTGTGGCTTAGGAGAAACCAGGAGGAAACATTTGTTGTACTTGGCAACACTGCTTGCATTGGTTTACTATTTTGCCTTCGACCGGGACAGGGAAAAGCCATTTGGGGATGAGCTAGCAGTTACCTTTTATTTTGGCTATCATGAGAGGACCGGTGTTGTGAGCAAACATCAAACAACAAGATAACTCATAACAGACATGCAGCCAGCTGTTACTCAGGTGATGATCATGCAGAGAGGGGGCGGAACCCACGTGACACATTCACTACAGAACTCATTTCTATGTTTTGTTATGCAGCACAATAATGGGCAAACACAACATTTATAGGATGTTTAATTAGCCTGCTAGACATGTTCAAAACATAATAACGAAACAATTCCTCTAAACCAACCACCTTATATTAAACTTTTCCACATATTTTGGCACTTCCTGACGTGGAGAATTGTTTGTTCCCATCTACTGTACCTAGAGGCTAGAGCATGAGCATTATAATGGGCAAGTGTGTTGTAAAGTATTTTCTAGAAAGCTACTAAAGAACTTACGAATACTGATTGCTGAATGAAATGGATAGAATACTTACACCAATAATATCACCGAAAAGGACAGCAAAAACAGGCATGGCACATCCCATTACGATTGAAGAGAGTGTTCCAATGAGAATGTAGGGCCATTCGGGACTGTTGGTTTTCATGATGGAATACATAGATACTGGTGCAGGCTTCTTGTCATTCTCAGTTGTTGTAATGTACTGGGGGACCTCGTCTTCAACCTCTCCAACAGTTGATGTCTCGCTGACAACACTCATCATTCTAGCCACAGCCTGCTTCTCTGAACCTTGGGAAGAAATATCACCACCACTTCTAGAAGTTCATCTACGAGACCTTCAAACAGCTGATAACTACAAAACGAACATGGCGGCCAAGCGAAGTTGAAACTTTTAAATAGAATTTTCTCGTCATTTAACCATTGGAACGCAATTAAACTTGGTACAGCAAATGTCTATACACATTGTAATGCACTGGCATCTAATTTAATTCAATTGGTTACATAACCTCAAGATGGCGGCTATGCGAGTTATTTACCCAGTATTCTATATCTCCAAAACTATTACTGACATCACCCTGAAATTTAATACGCCAATAAAGGGCACAACTACAAGTTCATCTATGCAACTTTCAAAAACCTGTAAGGTACAAAACGAACATGGCAGCCAAGCAAAGATGAAACATTTTAATAGACTTTTCCCGCGATTTAACTATCTGAGCGCTGTGAAATATGGTACAGTGAATGTTTATACACATTGTAATGCACTGGCATCTAATTTAATTCAATTGTTTACAAAACCTCAAGTGGCACCTGTTCGAGATTTTAATTTTTTTTTTTTCTTGAGTATTAATAATGCGATCGAAGTGAACGTTTGATTAATGAACCTACGCAATAATCGTCATCTAATAATACATAACTCGAAGCCTAGACTACATATATAAAAATCCAACATGGCGACCATCCGAAATACTTAGACGGTTCTCAATATCTATTAATCTATGACAGGATTCAAACTGAAATGTTGTATGTTGATAGAGGCTATGAAATAAGTTCACCTATAGGACTTTCAATAACCTGATGAGAACAAGTCCCATATGGCGGCGACGCGAAATATAAATATTAAAATGGTAGTTTCTCGCGATTTAACCATCCGAGCGCATTGAAACTAGGTACGGTAAATGCTTATACAAATTTTAATCCATTGGCATTTAATTTTTTTCAACTGTTTTCATAACGACAAGATGGCAGCTGTGCGAAATTTTAAAATTGCGTTTTTATTTCTTGTATCCTAATCATGCGATTGAAGTTTGAATACTACACCTACACAATAATCTTCATGTAATAGTACATAACTCCAAGCCTTACATATATAAAAATCCAACATGGTGACCATCCGAAATATTTAGACAGTTCTCAATATCTACGAATCTATTACAGCAATCAAACTGGAATTTTGTATGTTGATAGAGGCAATTAACATAAGTAGGATATATATGAAAGTAGGCTGTATAGTTCTTCACGGAACTACTTGTTTTTTTATCTTAGCGCCTCAATTTCCTTTTCATTATTGAAATATTATTGAAATATTAGTTGCCATTCTCTGTGTTCTATTATTATATGCTTTTCAGTCGGTCAACACGAGTGTGTGTCATTACAAGTGAAGTGGCCAGTCTTATTAGACACATATTTGCCGGTAACTCATCTTTATGAAAACAGTTTGTGATCGAAAATACTAGCCACATGTTGAAAGGTTTTAATGAACTAGCTTTAATACTCAATACCGTCGTAACGCAAACAACCGACCACTGGGAATCTCACCACAGAAAATATTCCTCTCATCTGGTACTCTACTAGAGGGAGTATCAATTCGAGCCTATCAGATATAACTTAAATCTTTTATCTTGACAGGGCAAGTTTTCTCGCCTCTCTCTCTCTGAGCTAAAGGGGAGTTACGTGACTGAGAATTAGGCCATCGAAATGTTATGTGACTGGTTCACTAAATATTAAAGAGAATTGAGTAGAGTACTCACCTGTGTTGTCCGTTCCCTCTTTGTCATCGTTCTCACTGTGGGAGATCTGAGCTGTTACCAAAGCATGGTAGTGACCTCGTAAGGCCATTAAATCCTCGTGGGTACCTTCTTCTACTACCTGTCCTTCTGATAGAACCACAATTTTGTCTGCACCACGTATGGTTGAGAGTCGATGGGCTACAATAATAGTGGTCCTTCCGAGGCTTGCTTTATCTAAAGCTTTCTGGACCTTTGCCTCACTCCCTGTATCGAGGGCTGAGGTAGCTTCATCTAGCAGGAGAATTGTCGGTCGTCGAACAAGTGCTCGAGCGATAGCGATACGTTGCTTCTGTCCACCTGAGATCTGAGCACCTCTCTCCCCAACTAACGTGTCATATCCCTGCAATTTAAACAGAGGTATTGATTAACATCAAGCCCAACTATCTCAAGAGTAGGCTGGCCGAAATACAGAGATATTCTACATTAATAAATAAAATGTGACTACTTCAGCACATTAATTTCAGTTACAGAACTATTACAAAAACTTATGTAGGACTAGACATAGCGAGGGACTGTATTGCATCGTTATTGTGCCACTGGTGATAAACACTCAATCCTACATATCCTTCACAATTGCATAGAAGTTCTCAGAAAGGAATGTACCTGAGGTAGTTTGGATATGAAATCATGTGCATTGGCTTCTTTAGCTGACGCGATAATATCATCCATTGTGACAGAATCACGGCCATATCGTATATTCTCCGCTATTGTGGTCTGAAAGAGCACAGGCTCTTGACCCACAACACCTATTTGACTCCGTAACCAGGCCACGTTCAGACTCTTCAGATCTTGACCATCCAGTTGAACCTAGAGAAAAGTAGATTGTAATTAAGTATAAAAGTATAATCATGTTACATTGTAAGTATTTACTCAGTGGTAGGGAATTGGCGGTTCGAGTCCCAGATATTTCAATTTGTACAGTACACGACATAATAGCTGATAGTTTAAGTGGTAGCTCATTAAAATTCAGAATGCTACACACAGAGCAATCTCAAGTTCATTAGCACTAGCACTAGCTGTTGTGTATTCGAACCCTCAGAAATGTATGTTTTAAAGAAATTTCATCCTCAACAGTTGGTAACACATACAAACCACCAGAGACTCAGTTATCGATTACTCGAGCGACCATAGCCGTTATTGTGGCGCACTGATCTGTATTGTTCCTTGTTCTGTATATATTGTTTGGCTTCCTCATAATAAATGGTCAATCTTAGAAAACACAAAAGTGGTGTCAGGATTGATAAATAATGTGTGCGGTGCCGAAGTTCAACTCCACGCCGTGAAACTTGTGCAAAACGTGCTACCGAACGAAATTCAACTCCACGCAGGTTAGTGTATCAGTGAAGCATCTCCCTACATCATGGCAGAAGGAATATCCACAGAACTTCTTCAGACTCTTTGTGGGATTATTGCTAGCGCTATCAGGGAATCCACCACGCGAGGCGGCATCGGGAATGAGCCGATATCACCGGGACGGCCTAGACCATCACAATTCTCAATGCCAGCATACCACGCCGCCGATGGGACCACCATAGGGGACTATATCACGCGGTTCACATGGGCGCTCGGTCTGAGTAAGGTACCGGAAAACGAACACGCGCAGTACGCACGTGTCTACATGGGCGCCGAACTTAACGAAGCTTTGAAGATTCTAGTAAGTCCCGTCGACCCGGAAACTCTCTCATACAGCGAAATCCAGTCAAGATTGTCGAACCATTTCGACGCCAGCCGTAACAAATATGCAGAGAGCATAAAATTCCGGAACGTCATGCAGAGAGCAGGGGAGACGATCGCCAGCTTCACTCTCAGATTAAGACAAGCAGCAACACACTGTGAGTACGGAGAATTTTTATACCGCATGCTAATTGAGCAACTGCTTAAAGGTTTGGAATCGAGGGACATGTGTGACGAAATTATTCCCAAGAAACCGGAGAGCTTCACTGCTGCGTATGAGATAGCCTGCGCACCCGAAGCCACCCGGAACACTGCTGACGAGGTTAAGAATTCGAATATAACCTCAAAATCCGATTCAACGAATCGGATAGGCTTCGAAAAGCCACAGTCGCGGAGGGGTGGCAACCAATGGCAACGTGGGATATCGACCAATTGTCAACAGAAATCTGACCAATCAAGGCCGCAACAAGGATTGCATCCAGCAAATCAGGGAACATCAAGTAACCAATCATTGTGCGCTGAGTGTGGTGGGGAACATCCACGCAGTCAGTGCAGGTTCCTCAACGCAGAATGCCGGACATGTGGCAAGAAAGGTCACATTGCTAAAGTTTGTAGGTCCAAACCACAGCAGCGGAATACAAATCACGTGACCGAAGGAGAACAACCAGCTGACAGTGTTGATCTCATACATCATTTCAACAAAGTTGAGGTCATCGGAACAATGCAGTCTCCAGGGAAGCAGTTGATAGATGTCATCATAGAGGGAACCACCGTCAAGATGGAACTAGACACCGGCGCCCCCTGTTCAATGATGAGTAAACTTAGGTTAGGTATGATCAAACCAAATTCTATTTTACAGAAGGTTGATCGTATTTTTGCGAGCTACTCTGGCCACCGTATTAACTGCATCGGGAAGACACCAGTCACCGCTACCATTGGCACCATCTCCAGGAACCTCGACATTTACATCGTCGACGATGAATTCGAGACACTCCTTGGTCGAGAGTGGATCTCTGAGTTTGTGCGAGAGATCGATTTCGAGCAGCTTTTTGGAAAACCAGAACCGTTCCACCAACTCTCCGTCAAACAGTCTCTGTCCCTGGACCAGCAAAAGGAACTTGAGGCCACCCTCAACCGCTACCATGATGTCTTCAGTGATACCCCCGGGAAGCTGTCAGGCCCACCAGTGAAGATGCACCTGAAGGATGGCGCCACACCAATCTTCTTCCGAGCACGTGACATTCCTGTAGCCCTGCGAGATGCCTATGCCAAAGAAATTGATGCAAAAATCGCATCTGGTTTCTACATGAGGGTCGACTACTCAGAGTGGGCGTCAACAACTCATGTCGTTGTGAAGAAGAACGGCAAGTTGAGAATCACGGGAAACTACAAACCTACTCTCAACCCGCGGATCATCATTGATGAACACCCGATTCCGAAAGTGGAATACTTGTTCAACCAATTGCGTGGTGCCACCCTCTTCTGTCACCTGGACGTCACAGACGCATACACTCATCTCGAGGTCGTTGATGAGTTTAGCCAAGCCCTCACGCTCAACACTCCAACCCATGGCCTGATCCGTCCAACTCGTGCTGTCTACGGAGCAGCCAACATCCCCGCTATCTGGCAACGGCGAATGGACACGGTTTTGCAGAAACTCCCAAATGTTGTGAGTTTCTTTGACGACACCATTGTTTTTGCCGATAGTTTTGGCAATCTGATGGAGGCCCTCACCGTGGTACTAGAGCGCTTTCGCCAACACGGTCTCAAGCTCAACCGAGCAAAATGCAGCTTTGCAGAACCTGTCCTGGAAGCTCTTGGCCACAAGATCGATGCTCCAGGCATTCATAAGTCTGATGCGCACATCCAAGCCGTACGGGACGCGCCAAAACCAACGACTCCAGAGGAACTCCAGCTGTTTTTGGGTAAAGCGACATACTACAGTGCCTTCATCCATAACCTGTCAACGAGAGATCGGCCACTCAGAGACATGCTGTTGAAGGATCCTCTCATATGGACACCAGACGGCGACAGGGCCTACCAGGACATCAAGGACGCTCTAACCTCACCGCAGGTCCTTATGCAGTACGATCCAACACTACCACTTTTGCTGGCAACGGACGCCTGCAAAACCGGTCTCGGCGCAGTGCTGTCTCACCGGCTCAGCAACGGACTAGAACGGCCTATCGCATATGCTAGTCGGACAATGTCATGTACGGAGCAAAGGTACCCCCAGATCGACAAGGAAGCGCTCGCCATCGTTTGGGCAGTACAGAAGTTTTTCAACTATCTGTCCGCTCGACACTTCACGCTAATCACGGATCATAAGCCCCTGACGTAGATCCTACATCCAGAGAAGTCGCTACCAGTCCTGTGCATTAGTCGCATGGCCAATTATGCCGACTACCTCGCACACTTTAACTACACTGTGGTTTTTAAAACATCGAAGCAAAACGCCAACGCTGACTATTGCTCTAGAGCACCGTTACCATCGACCGTCAACAAGATCCAAAACTCAATCTCGCAACAGAGGGTGGAAATGGAGGATTACGACGACTGTGATTTTTTTACAGTTCATCAGACGCAGCAGTTACCAGTCAAATCTGAAGCCATTGCACGAGAGACGAGGAAGGACCCTGGTCTCGGTAGGATTGTCAAACTTCTGGAAGGAGGCCAAGATCTCACCCGCCACGACTTCAAGGCACCCGAGGTAAAATACACGCTCGCCGCCAACTGCTTGATGTTCGAGCACAGAGTAGTGGTTCCACCTGCACTGCGAGATGCTATCCTCAACGACCTCCTCACCTGGGAATCGTCAAAATGAAGGGAATGGCACGATCCTTTTTGTTTTGGCCAGGCATCGACTCCGACATCGAGAAGCTCGCAAAGTCGTGCACCACATGCGCAACCCATGCGCACGCTCCACCCAAGTTCCGCGAGCATCACTGGGAGTACCCGAAGGCACCGTGGGAACGAATTCACATCGACTACGCGGGCCCAGTAGCTGACAGCATGCTTCTGATTGTTGTAGACGCCTACAGCAAGTGGCTCGAGGTCAAGACAACAAACACCACGACAGCTGCGGCAACAATCTCCCTGATGGATGACCTGTTCACAGCGCACGGCACCCCAGTCACCGTCGTTTCAGACAATGGCAGGCAGTTCGTCTCAGAAGAATTCAAGGCCTTCCTGCAGAACAGTGGTGTGAAGTACCACAAGCTTACAGCACCATACCATCCATCAACTAATGGCCAAGCAGAACGGTATGTCCAAACGGTGAAGGATGCCCTCTACGCGATGAAAACAACCAAAGGAACTCTGCAGACAAACCTGAACGAGTTCCTTCGCCAATTTCGAAGAGCGCCGCACTCTACCACCGGACAATCTCCATCTCAACTATTCCTGGGTCGAGAACTTCGGACACGTCTCAACCTGGCGAGACCCGAAGACGTTCGCACAAGAGTCTGCGAGAAACAGAAAGCAGAAATGGACTCTAATTCCGCACCTTCGAAGCGGGTCAGTCAGTCTACTTCCTCTCTGGCAACCCGAACCTGGACAAGTGGCTCCCCGGTACCATCGCAGCCCGCATTGGAGATCTTCACTATGATATCAACTACCGGGAGAAACGAATAAAGCGCCACATTGACCAAATTAGGCCATTTCCAGGAATACGGCCAAACACAGAGAATCAGGAACCGACCAGCGAAGAACCTACCGAAATTCCACCTAGGCCACGACGTGTTCGGTTCTTCCCAGCACCAGCTACCGCAGTACCATCCGAGAGGATGCCACAAGTGATCCGTGGAAACCGAACACCAACACCAGCTACTTCAGTTATACCGCGCATGTCTACACGCAAACGTCGCCCACCATTAAGATTTTCACCATAGACATAAGTTCAATTTAAAAGAGGGAGGAAATGTTGTGTATTCGAACCCTCAGAAATGTATGTTTTAAAGAAATTTCATCCTCAACAGTTGGTAACACATACAAACCACCAGAGGCTCAGTTATCGATTACTCGAGCGACCATAGCCGTTATTGTGGCGCACTGATCTGTATTGTTCCTTGTTCTGTATATATTGTTTGGCTTCCTCATAATAAATGGTCAATCTTAGAAAACACAAAACTAGCACTCTCATTATTTTGCTTATTAGAAAGTGACAGCCTTCTTACGTTAATTCGTAGCCTACATCGGACTTTCGGAAAGAGGGCCATGATGGCTTTAATTTTGAGATTCACTTCTCATTAGCAAATGACCGGTGCTTTACCAGATGATAGCCATTTGAGAAGCCCAGTTGCAAAAACCACTATAACGCAAGCTAATAGGGATTTATTCGATTCGCATACTCATTAATTATCACTGTAGCTAAATGTTGTAAAAGATTTCATTGTATCATTGTAGTCGATGTTTAATAGCAGATAAGGGAAGTAAGGCAGATAATGGTACTCGTAGTAATGTCATCAAGGTAGAACTGTGGAACATTGTCTATACGGGCATTCCCCGATAAGGAAATAGCGCGCACCCGAAGGAAGGAATGATTTGATGTATTTTTGTAAAGTGAAATTTTGGATTTGTATAAGGAAATTATGTTTGAGTTTCCTCAAGAGGAGCACTCTTATTGCTTGCCTGTGAAGGAAGTGTTTTATAATTTCCTTTATGAATGCTTATTGGCTAGCTAGAAGAAAAGCGTCGCCTGTGAAGTGAATATAAACTGGAATCTACGCGACTATTACGACTACGACATGTATTACGATGCTGTTGCGACGACTGTTATTACTATTTCTACGAGACCTCATGGTTTTAATCAGTGGAGGAATCAGTACCGGTACATTGTGTATCTACGAGTCTACAGTGACATAGAGAGGGGCGGAGAGGGGGAGTCACAACCGTGGAAACACAACGGAGCCTCAGTCAACCAGCTGTGATGACCTGGGTTCGTCTTTCACAACACGAGGATGTAAATATTGGAGATCGGCTCAATGGAGACATGAAGGCAGCTGGATCACGCGAATGTTTCGGCGAGACAGCCCTATACTGGGCCTTTTCTGCTATTTGTAATTATGTATATTTCTGTAAGTTGTTATTGAATACCTATAGCATTTCTTGATTGTACATTTCGAATTAATTTCTCCTTTCGTATCCTTCCTATTTATTCATTTCTAGTGGGCGAGGTAAGACTCAAATCGGATTTGCAAGTTTTATTGTCTGCTGCCTCCAGATTGAAAAGATCAATTAATCAACTTCATTGGATTTATTTTAAATCCTGGCGCCCAATTTTCTCAAGTGATTCATGTTTAGTGCATTTTATGATGCAGGTAAAATATTTCATTGTGAAGCAGTGAATCGAACATTTGTTTCAGAAAGTGATTCTTCCAAATCGAAAGGAACAATATTTGAAACAAACCAACTGAAAATACAATTTAGTATTTAATAACGGGGGAAGTGCTAGTCAATAAGGACCTTTTGCCGAGTTGGCGTTTTGGAACTGTTGCTATTTGGGAGCAAGCTCTAAATGGTGGATGGTCTCGGGTCCCAGACTGAAATAACCTGTCCTCTCTGTGTTATTAAGTTTTACTAGTCTGCCCATTAAAAAATAACATATTAATCTCAGGTTATGACGGTATTAATTGGCTGGATTCACAGATAACTGGTAAATAAGGTGGGTGCTTCAGGACCTCCCACCTCCACCATGTCAACAATTCCCCCACAGGAGCAGCATTGTGATAGTGGGAATAGTGCAAGACAATGAGCGGATGGGAAATGGGGCCATTTCCTGTGCATTGCAACATAAATCCGTCTAGTGTCTTGTGCGACAATGTCCGCGATGACTATGCAGATCCCATGAGGGAGTTTGCCAGGTGGAGTTAGTAGGTCGAAGGAGGTTTTGGTGCAACCTTCCTATTCACCAGACGTGAGTCCCTGTGACTTCGATCTTTTCAAGACTATGGGAACCCCTCAGATGAAAGTACCATGCTTCAAATGGTAAGGCACTCCATCGCAGACTACAACAAAGGTGATACTGCTACCAGTGCCCTGCGACTTACACAAACTTGACAATGGGGGTAGCGTGTTGGAGGGAATTACATCGAAGGCCAGTAGAGGTATGGTTTTTCCACAATGAAAGGTATAGTATATGTGCATAAGTTGACACTGCTCACTTTCCAAGACTTGTAGTTCTGTCACCATTGGGTGAAACCAGGCCAACGGCATTAAGTCATTTGGAATACTAAACAATGCAGATTAACCTATACGTGTATTTACTGGTGTTGTAACAAATAGATTGTGATGTTACGAAGCAAATAGAGAAGGAAACCTAAGGTCGTGAGGTTATGAATCTTTATCAAAATAATAGGACCCCACAAGAGGTCATTTTATATTACTCACCGAGCCCTGAACAGGATCATAGAAACGTTGGATCAGCTGAATACACGTTGACTTGCCACAGCCAGAACTTCCCACCAGTGCAACTGTTTCTCCTCGATTTATTGTTAGATTAAGTCCTCGAAGAATCTGTTAAGAGGGAAACAAGAATATGAATACCTCTCTATGTACAGTCTTCTAAATGCATGGATAACATTGATATAGAAGTTCTTACCTTCACATCCTTTCTTGATGGGTATTCAAAATGCACATCGGAGAATGTGATGGATCCCATGATACTGGAAGGCTGCTCACCCTCTGAAGACCAGCTATTAATGGGGGATACTCTGTCAATGACCGCATATACTTTGGCTCCAGCACCTTTTGCTATAGCAAATGACTCAATTAATGGTGAAGCCATCCCAAAATTCATTGACCCCATCATCACACCGAAGAACACCTGTCAAATTAATACGATATGGTTAGTATCCACCCCTAAATTCACATTCAACAATTTTTCGCTGGAAAATGAATATAACCCTGAATGATAATAATAATAATAATAATAATAATACAAGTCTGCATTAATCCACCCGGGCTGCACATTTAAGTTCGCACAAGTTTGATCACTCAAGGAAATTGTTTCTAAGTTTTAGCAAGATGTGAAGATTCACATTCACAATGTTTCCTTGTCACTGGATGTGCTCTCTGAAAGTGAAGCATCTGGCCGGTGAGCTGGAACATGGGGGGACGGGGGGAAGGAGGGGGGGGGGGGTTACTTTATTTGGCGCAACTCACAAACAGGTGACCTAATGGCTTAGCCATATTGATGCATCGAATCCTGTGGGGTATCCAAAGTTAACCAACATTGGGTGTGGTTAGAACTAGGATGGATGACCAGTTATGGAGAACACATAGACTTATGTTTGCGAGGAAAGGAAAGGAGGAGTGAAATGTTACTGGCCACTCTACGGCATATAAACTCGGGTTCGGGAACACCTAATCACAGTTTCAGACCTGCCTACCCCAACCCCGTGGCGTTACAGCTCACAAGGGCCTAGGCCTCTCATGCGACAGCTGCCCAGCCATTTGGCCTGCAGATTATGGGGTGACGCGTGATCAGCGCATTGCTCCACTCGGCCGCTAATCTTGGTCTCTGTGACCGGAGCGCTGCCTCAATGTCAATTGACCTCACAAGGCTGAGTGCACCCTGTTCAAGTCCACACGTCTGTTTTTTAAATCCCTGACGGAGCCGGGAATTGAACTCGGGGCTTTTGGTTGCGAGACAGGCGTGATACCCCAACACCACGGGGCCGGCTTCAGACCTGCCAATAAAGCGGAAAACTCTTTTCTTACTTGCAGATGCAGGTCGTTACAAGACATCTATAAAGGCCCCTATTCTATATCAGAAATTCTGTACTGTACCCATATTTGCCTTAAGTAAACATTTGAAAATTCATGAATGTTACGTACTTCATAGAAGACAAGATCTTAGTCGTCAGAATAAAATACGAATATTTATAGCAAGCTTATAAAATGAGTTTCGGCATAGTTTGATATAAAAATAACGGAGAGGAAATAATAATTCCAATAAACGAATCTAGAGACGACATAATTCGCCTACACAGTCGAGCCGCAAGAAAATAAAAATAACAAAACGGAGAGGAGAGCTGCCAATCACAAAGAGAAGTGGAACGGGAACTTCTTCTTCTGGCGACATGCGCAAGAAATTACGACACGAGTCAAGAGAGTAGGAGTGTGACTATTCTGACCAATCAATGTACAGAGAAATCCCGCAAAATAATTACAGCAATATAACATCACATCTGGAAATAGACTTAAGAATATTAAAGACTTAAATTTAGAAGAAATTTAGAGAAAAATACTAATGTTTTCATGGCCTCCTTGGCCTAGGCGGCAGCACGCCAGCCTCTCACCGCTGGGTCCGTGGTTCAAATCCCGGTCACTCCATGTGAGATTTGTGTTGGACAAAGCGGAGGCAGACAGGTTTTTCTCCGGGTACTCCGGTTTTCCCTGTCACAATTTCATTCCAGCAACACTCTCCACTATCATTTCATTTCATCTGTCATTCATTTAATCATTGCCCCAGGGGAGTGCGACAGGCATCGTTAGACGGCACAGTTGATATCCGTGCCGCTAGATGGAGGCTTCATTCAATCCATTCCCTGACCCGGTCGGTCGACTGGAAGCAGGCTGTGGATTTTCATATATTTCACTAATGTTTCCTACTGTTTAAATAAGCACGGTGAACTGAGTTATATGTATTTTTCGATGTTCGCACTTAGAATTCCCGCAAATTTATGAAGAGACACTATCGAATTCAATGTAGTGTGGGAACAGGAGAGATATTCTTCACCATGAAACTTTGCACCCGTATTGGGCCTTCTTTAATTTTTTCCGCCTTTCTTATCTTTTATTTTGTGAAAACCACCAACAGAGATTTCTTTGTAACTTTTCTCTCCTGTTGTGCATTTGCTTATGTTTTTCCTCAGTATGTTTCAGCAAACGAGTCGCTTTGCTTCCCGGTCAACAGAAACATCAAGATTCTCCCCAGTGTGCCATCTCGCGGCGCTTTGCTACACTCTCTTGCCTCTTGCGGCCAGCATGTGAACATTTCGCCAACGGCTACTGAAGAATGTTTATTACTTCAGCTCACCTGCTACAGATAGCAATCTATGTCTTTTCTTTATTTTGTGGACTCTGCCTCAAGAAACGAACTTTGTGTACCTAAGTGATTTATTTTTTCATATATTTGTATCCTCTGTGTCTTACGTCACACCCTCGCCACGCTTGCTTTGCTGGTTTGGAACTTTCTCGCTTGTCATTCTTCTACGAGCAGCCAACAGACTCACTCAGTCTATCAACAAGGGACTGTATTCGCCAGTCCAACATTTTGTGAAGGCCATGTCATGACACGCACTCTACCGCCAGCAGCCTTGAAAAGGATAAGTTACACACTATTTTAGCTATGAAGCTCTTTTGAAAACTTCCAAGTGTTTTTACTTAAGTTTTATCTTGCTGGCAAGTTCAAATTTTCAACGGTAAAGTACCATTTTCGCGATGTCAGACATTAGTTTTGCCACCGTGGGAGGTCTTTCTAGCTTGATATTGTAACTTTTGGCAAGGCGCATCTAATGATTTGTGCTATTTTCGTCTACTATGACAAAGTGGGATTTTTCTACTTGCTTTGTTGAATGCCCGTAAATTGGCACGTCGTGGGATCAATTTGCACTCCATTCCCTTTAGTTGGAACCATCTAGAAAGTACTCGAAGCATTCTCTTCAAATTTAAAGCCTGTGACGTCACAGTGAAATTCACATGTTTCCGCTTCTAATGGTTTAATGGGTTAACTCTGCTAATAACACAAGACTTTCTAGAAACTGCATCAATGCTTAAAACTGAAATAAAATCGCAATATACAGCCTCTCCACAGAAAAATAATTCACAACAGTAAGGAGTGACTTCTCTCAACTTCGAAATTATGCTCCCATGCTAAAAACTTTTAAGTGCATTAAATAATTTGGTTTGCAGTACCATCGGTTACAGTGTCATAAATACATGCACCTTGATCTCCTTCCCTCCCATATTTCCCCTTACTAACAAATTTAAATTAGGTAAGCTTAAGTAATCTGTTGTATTTTTCTTGTAAACTTGAGGTTACATTATGGTGTCCTCCCCTTTTTTTGAATGTACCACAATTAGTCAACCCTGTATAAATTCAGTGGTATCGTAGACCATGCCCCTAAGTCCAACTTATGGATAGTTGGAGCTTCTAGAAGCTAAAATGCATTAATATAATTATTGTAACTGTATACTGTATATCTCATTACATTCTCTGGGTGTAGAGGCCCATAGTCATTCATCTCTTACGCTGTCTAGGCCTAAGCGTATCGTTGCTTACGCTGTCTAGGTCTTAGCGTTCTCATTATTATCTTGCCCTCGTGGCACTGTTTCATCTTGGCGCCGTATAGGGCCAGTCTCATTCTATTGTCTTGCCCTCTAGGGCGAATCTTAGCATTCTCTTGCCGTCTAGGCCCAATTTCATTATTATCTTGCCATAAGGGTCCTCTTGTATAATATTTCAATTTTCTCAGCAGCACCTGCTGTGACCAAGATCTCAGGATCGATAAATTATTAACCATCTTAGTCCTTGTCAAGCTTTACTGCATCTATTGGGGCACTCTAATATGTGATATTTTTGTCCACCTCATCTATTCTATGCAATAATTGCAATTTTATATAAATAATAATCTTTGGTCTGAGACCAACTATTTTTGCTAGCACTACTGGGCATGAATCCCAAAACTCCTTCTCTCCTAAACTGTACGTACCCATTGTATACTAGCACTACGGTGCACGAGTCTAAAGACTCCTTCTCTCCTAAACTGTACGTACCCATTGTATACTAGCACTACGGTGCACGAGTCTAAAGACTCCTTCTCTCCTAAACTGTACGTACCCATTGTATACTAGCACTACTGTGCACGAGTCTAAAGACTCCTTCTCTCCTAAACTGTACGTACCCATTGTATACTAGCACTACGGTGCACGAGTCTAAAGACTCCTTCTCTCCTAAACTGTACGTACCCATAGTATACTAGCACTACGGTGCACGAGTCTAAAGACTCCTTCTCTCCTAAACTGTACGTACCCATTGTATACTAGCACTACTGTGCACGAGTCTAAAGACTCCTTCTCTCCTAAACTGTACGTACCCATTGTGTACTAGCACTACGGTGCACGAGTCTAAAGACTCCTTCTCTCCTAAACTGTACGTACCCATTGTATACTAGCACTACGGTGCACGAGTCTTAAGACTCCTTCTCTCCTAAACTGTACGTACCCATTGTATACTAGCACTACGGTGCACGAGTCTAAAGACTCCTTCTCTCCTAAACTGCACGTACCCATTGTATACTAGCACTACTGTGCACGAGTCTAAAGACTCCTTCTCTCCTAAACTGTACGTACCCATTGTATACTAGCACTACGGTGCACGAGTCTAAAGACTCCTTCTCTCCTAAACTGTACGTACCCATTGTATACTAGCACTACGGTGCACGAGTCTAAAGACTCCTTCTCTCCTAAACTGTACGTACCCATTGTATACTAGCACTACGGTGCACGAGTCTAAAGACTCCTTCTCTCCTAAACTGCACGTACCCATTGTATACTAGCACTACGGTGCACGAGTCTAAAGACTCCTTCTCTCCTAAACTGTACGTACCCATTGTATACTAGCACTACGGTGCACGAGTCTTAAGACTCCTTCTCTCCTAAACTGCACGTACCCATTGTATACTAGCACTACGGTGCACGAGTCTAAAGACTCCTTCTCTCCTAAACTGTACGTACCCATTGTATACTAGCACTACGGTGCACGAGTCTAAAGACTCCTTCTCTCCTAAACTGCACGTACCCATTGTGTACTAGCACTACGGTGCACGAGTCTAAAGACTCCTTCTCTTCTAAACTGTACGTACCCATTGTGTACTAGCACTACGGTGCACGAGTCTAAAGACTCCTTCTCTTCTAAACTGTACGTACCCATTGTATACTAGCACTACGGTGCACGAGTCTAAAGACTCCTTCTCTCCTAAACTGCACGTACCCATTGTATACTAGCACTACGGTGCACGAGTCTAAAGACTCCTTCTCTCCTAAACTGCACGTAACCATTGTGTACTAGCACTACGGTGCACGAGTCTAAAGACTCCTTCTCTCCTAAACTGTACGTACCCATTGTATACTAGCACTACGGAGCACGAGTCTAAAGACTCCTTCTCTCCTAAACTGTACGTACCCATTGTTACTAGCACTACGGTGCACGAGTCTAAAGACTCCTTCTCTCCTAAACTGCACGTACCCATTGTGTACTAGCACTACGGTGCACGAGTCTAAAGACTCCTTCTCTCCTAAACTGCACGTACCCATTGTGTACTAGCACTACGGTGCACGAGTCTAAAGACTCCTTCTCTCCTAAACTGTACGTACCCATTGTATACTAGCACTACGGTGCACGAGTCTAAAGACTCCTTCTCTCCTAAATTGCACGTACCCATTGTGTACTAGCACTACGGTGCACGAGTCTAAAGACTCCTTCTCTCATAAATTGTACCCATTTATTGTATTCTTAAAACTGTATATTGTATATTAACCTCGCAGCAATTGAATTGCTTACTTTTTATATGCGTGGCACAGTTTTTAAATCTTTAGCCACGGCCGCCCTGTTTGAATTTTGTAACATTTGTAATTGCTCAAGATTAAAAATATATGCAATTATCATTGAAACTAATAAACATAATCATAATCACTTTTCCCTTGATCTTCACGTTTGGCAGCAATTTGAGATGCGCCACGTGAATTTGGATAGCTTTTTGTTGTGGTCTTATCTAAGCTTTATCTATTACTTCAGTTTTTCACAGATCTCTTTAGACTATTTATCGCTGGTACAATTCACTCAGGTAACTTCCTACCTAGGGTCGTTCTCAGTTTATGCATCATGATTACTATTCTCTCGTAATCAAGGCTGTGTCTAACTCAGCTAAATCTCTCATTAGTAGCCCACTCTTCTTGTGGGGGATTTAGTTTTAACTTGGAGCAAAACAATCCTATCTGTTCACAATCTCTAAGTTTAACCATATTTATTAATACCGTCAACTATTGTAAATGAGCCACGGGCTCCTCCTTCCCTCACATTACGCTGCTTTGGGAAGTTGCATATCCTTTAGATTTAGCCTGTGTCTTCTACATATATTTGTCAGTTATCCTCTTTTTAAAATAAATTGTTATTGTTGTTTGGGTTCTTCCCTTGTAACCATTGTTTTGCTTTCACTCCTAAACCTTTTCCGCATTATGCTTCATCATCCCTATGGTGGCGATTGGACTCTCCTCCAATTGCTCCAGGAGTCCATACGTCGTGCGATAAAGCCGTATATACTGTATTTTAACGGGAGGGACGAAGGAGGTTACCATCATAGTAGATCGGAGGCTCGGTTCGAGAACTTAGTGAGTTTTTCGTATGAATTGAGAGTGAAGTTTTTAGTGACTGATGGAAAATCAAAAGTAGTTTTATCTGTATTAACATATTAAAGAGTGCCACTAGTTAAGTGAACGTGGATATTACGGAGGAAGACAAGTTGAACATAAATAGTTGATATTAGGAGTATTACGTTGTGGAACTTAGTGCGACAATTATTATCCAGGGCGATATTAATGAACGATATTATTGAACATTGAACAGCGGCATTGAACATTGAAGTAATATTTTATCCAAGCCGATACAAATAAAATACGGCTTATGAACTTCGAATTGAGTGTAGTGCAGCATATTGCAAACCTACGAGGGTTATTAAATAGGCAATATTGAACAACGAAATACTACAGCGAATAGGAGAACTGCGTATGTTTAGGAGTTCTCCTGACCACATACGCAATTTGCCTAACAATGGTGGCCAAACGGTAGGATATCTTACAGGGGAGTCTTCACTCTCGTTTACGGTCGGTGGCAAACTTCTATGAAGAAGGTATCCAAAAACTTGTGCCACGCTATGACAAATGCCTGAAAAAGTTCGGCAGTTATGTGGAAAAGTAGTTTAAGAGGTGTAGAATGTTGTGCAATAAATACTATTTCTGTATCTGTACACAATTCAATTTTATTACCAAACGGAACTTACTTTATGGACGTGCCTCGTATTAGAAGAAGCGATGGGTCAGCGATGGTTATATAACCCACAATGGTTACTCAGAGAAGGAGATCTTAAATAACATCCGGAGCCAAAATAAGAAAGAAGAAGATGACCAATACAAGAAGGCAAATATAACGAGGCTTACGAAGATTTCAAAGAAGATGACCAACTGACTACAAGAGGCAGGATGTATTGAGGAAAGACTGTAAAACGAGATTCAATTCGAGATCTATCAACATCTTGAATCGGAGGGCAACAGACGCAGAAAAAGGAAGAAATACTGGAGGAAGAAGATGGAGGAACTTCAACTACACCATGGGGGTATGCGAGCCAAAGAAAGCAGTCCAGCAAAAGGTAGAGTCGTTCAATTCTGTTTTATGTAGTGATTTGAGAATGTAGTACTCATGTTTGGCCATTATTTAGGGATATTTCGTTATTTTAATTCTACTTTTTAAATTTTATTCGACGATTATTCGACATGTTTATTCTACGATTTCATTATTATTAGAAATTTACAGAATTGAGGTTTTTATATTAGGGTGATTTTTTTATATTTAATGCGATTCATTTAATGCGATTTTTACATTGAGATTTTTGGTAATTTGGCAGGATGGTTGTGAAAATATAAAAGTTGATATTGAGTCAATGTTTGAACAGTTGATAGTGGCAATATAAGTGCAGTAGAGGTACTGAACAGCTGATCGACAGCATTATTGATGGAAAGATAAGAACAGTTGATATTGAGAACATTATGAAAAACGATACTGTAAGTAAAGCTGATAGTAGATGACAGATTAAGAACTTGTGATTATGAAAGACAAGTCAAATATTAAGTTCAGCAAGGTTACGTCGTTTAGTGAACGAATAAATTAGACAATGGCAATTATGCAAAATGTGAGATAAACATTGTGAAACGATAAGAATATAGAAGGAACTTGGATGTTAATATCCTTTATTCAAGGAAACTAGGAATGTCACAATGAATATTGCGAAATGTATGGCAGGAATGATAGTCATTTATAACCATTTGATAAAATCCAGACAGGAATATTCTAAGATTTTATGAAAGCATTATGTTATTCAAACAAGCAGTATCATTATGCAATACAGGTACGTTATAGTTAATACAGGCACGATATAAGGTAAAATGGCAATAAGAAGCAGAACTATAGCTGCTGCGATAAAATATGTTATGTTAATCTGCTGTTATAATGAATCTTCAATGATCCGTGTTGTCGTCGTTGAGCATATGATTGCTAAATGAAATATTATTCTGCTATAATGAAAGAATCTTCGATGAAATGAATGTTATGCCATTTGAGACAGGTCTTCTAACTAAACTTTCCTCTACTTTTCCCAATTAATTGGGGTCGCCGGAGCCAATCAGGCTCATTTTGGTTTAAGCCGGGGATTTAAGACCGGATGCCCTTCCTGACGCCACGTGATTTTTCAGGTGAAAATTCCACCCGGCTGTCACCGGGATTCAACCCCGGCCGTCAGGGTGAAAGACGAGCAGCTAAGTCACTGCGCCATCACGCTCCCCATATAAAGGAATCTACGACGAAATATAGGTCAATAATGTACTGTTTAAAATTGTACAGTACCGGTATTTGAGGAAATATCAATGTAACTTATTTACAGCTGATGTAATACGAGATAATGCTAATAGAATGATGACATGTTGTAAACAAGAAACAGCTGAATAGAATATTATGAGAGATGATAGAAGGAAGGTTATGTCTGACTCGAACAGCTGATAGAAATGAATAAAATATATGAAAAAGTAGAAAGGTTACATTTTTGGTGACAATTGTAGGGACAATATGAGTGAAGTTATTAATTATTGAGTTATTACTTGAATTTGAAAATTAACAATATTTCTATTCTTAATTTAACGGGATTATTTTTCCCAAAGTTGACAAACAAATGGAAGTTATAAAGAATATGATGTAATTTGAAGGAATTATTAGCATACTAAACCAAATATGGACTCAAGAAATTGGGAAATGATAGAAGGGAGGAGTTAATGTAAACACTAGGATAGGATGGCCAACTCAACTATATTAATGAGTAGTGTAATTATTGGAAATTAACACTATAATAATAATAATAATTAAAATAATACTATTATGAAGGAAAACATAAATATTATGGAATATAAATCAGATGATGATGATTGAGTCTTCAGTCTTTTGACTGGTTTGATGCAGCCCTCCATGCATCCCTGTCCTGAGCTAATCGCTTCATCTCTACATAGCTACCACACCCTACATCCGAGGCAATCTGTTTAAGATATTCTAACCTTGGTCTACCCCTACAGTTCTTGTCCTCGACCCTTCCTTCCATAACTAAGCTTGCTATTCCTGGGTGTCTTAGTATGTGTCCTACTAACCTATCTCTTCTCTTCATTAGCAGTCGCCAGAAACATCTCTCCTCTCCTACTCGTCTTAATACCTCTTCGTTTGTAACCCTATCTACCCATCTGATCTTCATCATTCTCCTGTAACACCACATTTCAAATGCTTCAATTCTCCTCTTTTCTGCTGCACCAATAGTCCAAGTTTCACTTCCATATAGCGCCAAGCTCCAGACAAAGGCTTTCAAAAATGACTTCCTAATACCTAAATCTATATTCGATGTCAACAGAATCCTTTTTTGTAGAAATGCTTTCCTTGCCTGAGCCAACCTACTTTTTATATCCTCTTTGCTTCGCCCATCACTGGTTATTCTGCTTCCTAAGTAACAGAAGTCTCCTACTTCCTTCAGCTTTTCGCCTGCCAATTTGAACTCCATAGAGGTTTCTGATTTATTTCGGCTGCATTCCAGTATTTTTGTTTTACGTTTATTAATTTTCATCATGAATTCTTTCCGTAAGACGGAGTCCATACCAGTCAAAAACTCATTCAAATCCTCAGGCTTGTCGGCCAAGATGACGATGTCATCAGCAAATCTCAGAGTTGAAATTATTTCTCCTTGAATCTTCACTCCCACTTTAAATTTTTCTCCAATTTCCTTCATTGCTTGTTCAATGTAAAGATTGAAAAGTATGGGTGATAAGTTGCAGCCTTGCCTTACACCTTTCTGAATACCAGCTTCTCTCTCATGTCCTTCAGCTCGAATGACTGCCGTCTGGTTTATGTACAGATTGTATACCACCCTCCTATCCCTGTACTTTATTCCAATAGATTTCAAAATGTCAAACAATTTAGTCCAATCAACGTTATCAAAAGCCTTTTCTAAGTCTACAAATGCCATAAACGTTCTCTTATCTTTCCTTATTCTACTTTCGAAAATCAGCCTAAGACTTAGTACAACTTTTCTCTTGTTCCTACATTTCTCCTGAAACCAAACTGGTCTTCACCCAACTCCGATTCTATCTGGCTTTCAATCCTCTTGTAAATTATTCTAGACAGGATCTTTGAAGCATGAGTAACCAAGCTGATTGTACAGTAATCTTCACATCTATCAGCTCCCACTTTCTTTGGTATAGGGATGATTACATTCTTCTTGAAATCAGGGGGTACCTCACCTGTCTCATAAATCCTACACACCAAGTGAAATAACCTGATAAGACCTTCATCTCCTATGCAGCGTAGCAACTCAATCGGTATATCATCTATGCCTGGTGCTTTGTTCCTGCTCAAGTCCTCCAATGCTCTGTCAAATTCTGATCTCAATATTAAATCTCCTTTTGCATCCTCATCAATTTCCTCCTCCCTTTCCATTACACGATTCTCAATCTCCTTTCCCTTATACAAACTCTCTATGTAAGATTTCCATCTCTCAACCTTTTCTTCCCCACCTGATACAGGCTTTCCATTTGTGTCCTTAATATTACAGCACTTAGTCTTCTTTTCCCCAAAAGTATTCGTAATCCTTCGATAAGCTGTGTCTACTTTTCCCAATTTCAGACAATTTTCTATACCAGCACATTTCTCTTTCAACCATTCTTCTTTCGCTTCCTTGCTCTTCTTTTTGACCTCATTTCTCAGACGTCTGTATTCTGCTTTCCCCTTTTCATCTCTTACATTCTTGTATTTCCGCCTTTCATCCATCAATTCTAGTATATCCTGAGTGATCCACGGTTTTCTACCTGTTCTTTCTTTCCTACCAATGTTTTCTTCTGCGGATTTTGTTATTTCATTCTTCAAAAGTGCCCATTCGTCTGCAATTGAAGTTTGTTTAGGATTTTTCATTAGTCCTTCCTTTATACTCTTCTTGAATCTTTCGTTTACATCCTTTACTTTCAGTCTGTCTATTGCCCACCTTTTTGGCTTTTGACTTTTCTTCAGTTTCTTCAACTTTAATCTGCATTTCATTACAACCAGATTGTGGTCAGAGTTTATGTCAGCACCAGGATATGTTTTACAATCCAAAATCTGGTTTCGAAACCTCTGCTTGACCATAATGAAGTCAATTTGGTAACGCCCTGTATCTCCTGGTCTCATCCATGTGTATATTCTTCTATTGTGGTTATTGAATAAGGTGTTAGCTATGACCAACTCATGCTCGGTGCAGAATTCCATCAGCCTGCTTCCTAGATCATTCCTTTCACCTAATCCGAAATCTCCTACTATCATCCCTTCTCTCCCTTTTCCTACCACAGCGTTCCAATCTCCCATTACTATAACATTTTCATCACCCTTGATATACCTCAGAATTTCATCTATTTCTTCGTAGACCTTTTCAACATCCTCATCATCAGCTTGACTGGTAGGCATATAGACTTGTACCACTGTGGTGCACGTAGGTTTAGTATTTATTTTTGCTACAATAATCCGTTCACTATATTGCTCATAATATTCCACCCGCTGTCCAAGTTTCCTACTCAATATGAGACCAACCCCTGCTTGGCCATTGTTTGATTTAGTGCTAATTACCCTATAGCCTCCTGACCAAAAGTCCTGTTCTTCCTGCCAGCGCATTTCACTAATCCCAACCAAATCCAACCTCAACCTATCCATTTCCCTTTCTACGTTTTCTAACCTTCCACTTCCTAGCAGACTTCTAACATTCCACGCTCCGATCCGTAGAATATCAGATTTCCTCTTTGTCACTTCTGTGATGTTAACCCCCTCTCGAGTAGTCCCCACCCGGAGATCCGAACGGAGGACTAGTTTACCTCCGGATTGAAATTTTTACAAGGGAGGAGGCCATCATCACATGAAATTATGCATAGAGAAGTGCATATCCTCGGGAATAGCATACGGCTGTAGTTTCCCGTTGCTTTCAGCCGTGCAGCAGAACGCAATGTAGCCATTAGTTGGCTTATATTATCAATATCTTAACCGTCTATAAGACTAGTAAAGAATTGATTTATTCTGAAAGGCTGCTACTGCAATTCTACTAACAAAGATTCTAGCCTTCTACTACCAATTAAATACCAAAATTCTACTAAAGAAAACGATACTAAAGTTCCACCAACAACAAATACTACCACTAAAACAGTCTGTCACCAGGCACACTCACATGCACCCTCACACATCACCGTCTAATGAAACAATGAACTATAACTAATAAACAATGCAACTGCCACCAGACATACTCACATACCACAGTCTAATAGAACAATGACATATATCTAATAAACAAACTAACTACATACTTACAACTAAAACTAAACTACATACTTACTGTATTGTAATTTGAATTGACAATATTTACAAAATGCAATTTAGGTAGAAATATAATAAATATAATAAAAGTATTAAAAAAAGCTATTTTTTGACATTTCATTCGAATCAATTTTTATGTCATTCCTGGGACTTAGAAAATTCCGGCCAAAAAGTACAAAATCATTAATAACTCCGTAAGTATTCGTCGTATGATGAAATAGCAAGAGACAAAAAAGATGTAATGTGTTATTGTCTACAACATAGGCCATGTATAATTTTACATATTACCTGTTTTTTCCCAGAATTTTACCCCTCCCCATGGGCCCCTTAAATTGGATTTATGAAAAAACGGTGAAACACCTATTTACTTATTTTTATGCTGATTTTTTCCGCTGAGTTTCAAACTCCTAGCTTATGTCGTTTAAGAGATACACGCTCCGTTAGGAATCCTTCAACCCCCACTTTTCACCCCTTTCACCTCTTAATATACACCACATCGAAAAACCCTCAGACACGTGTCTTCACCTACGTGGATCGAAGTGTGTACACAGTAACCAATATCCTCAAGAAATACAATATGAACATCGCCTTTAAAACAAATACAGTAATTCAAACTTCAACAAATTTGTCTATACAAGTAAAGTTAACAGTATTGATAAACATTTAAAATCGGGAATTTAAGAGCTTAGATGTAATTTTTGCAAATCAAACTACGCGGGACAAACAGATAGGAGCATACGCACTCGTTATGCTGAGCATGTTTCGGCCATAAAGCACAGGAAGTTCTCAGCCATGGCGGTACATATGGAAGAAACGGGACATAAGTTCACGGACATAAATAATGATGTCAAAATTTTGCATTACGCATCGAAAGGCAGCTATATGAATATTTTGGAAAATATTCATATCAACACTTATCAGAGATTTACAAAGAATATACTGTATCATTATTTGCTGCACGGGCCAGTCATTCGCGTAGCATGAGTCTGGCGTGAGTCATAGCCTGCAGACAGAGACAGGCTTCTTTCTTCTAATAAGGTCACGACAGGTTAACGCTTGCGGAATGTGCTGACAAAGCTGGCCATTCGCGTCGTGGTTCATAGCCCGCAGACATAAAGATGAGATTACTTTCTCCTGACAAGATCACGCCAGTTTAGGCCTATAAGCTCGCGGAATGTGCGTTGGCCGTCCGTGTCGCGGTTCATAGCCCGCAGGCATAAAGACGATATTACTTTCTCCTGACAGGATCACGCCAGATTAGGCCTATAAGCTCGCGGAATGTGCGCTGGCCATTCGGGTCACAGTAAATAGCCCGCAGGCATAAAGACTAGAGTACTTTCTGCTGACAAGATCACGCCAAATTAGGCCTATAAGCTCGCGGAATGTGCGCTGACCATTCGCGTTGGGGCTCATAGCCCGCAGGCATCAATATGATATTACTTTCTCCTGACAAGATCACGCCAGATTAGGCCTATACGCTCGCGGAATGTGCGTTGGCCATTCGCGTCGCGGTTCATAGCCGGCAGGCATAAAAATGAGGCTACTTTCTCCTGACAAGACCACGTCAGATTAGGCCTATACACTCGCGGGCCAGGCCGCTCACATTTAAATACAAGGAGATCAGTTGCATGGATTAAAATACAAACTATGATTTTACAAGGTTAGGAATATCACCAGAAGCAAGTAATAGTGTTTTTAATTTTATTTGGAAAAAAGAAAGGGATGATTTATACAATAGGTGACAGATGGATTTTCATTTAAAATACTTAATTAAAAAAATCTCGTTGGCATTTTAGTAGGCATAAACATAAACGATTTATGAACATTTCATCGAAATTTAAAATAATCCATGGATTATTAGGCAGCATTCAGGGAAAGTGAATGTTTAATTCGTACACTGTTTTGTTGAATAAATCAGAATACAGATTTCTGATTACTCCTTTTATAGAAAATAACTGAGCTATTTATTCCTTAGTAAGTTAAAAATTTGTGCTATGAAAGTAGAAATGGGAAACCTATTATCCAATTACAGCCTGAGATACCAATATTCCCACTCTCCAAGTATTTAGTGATCCCAGCCGATTGAGTAGTCTATAGCATAAATTAGGTCTAAATGGATGTGTGTTTGAGTTGTCAGTAGTGTGTGGTGATTCTTTAGCCAGGTATCATTACGCATTTTCTATCTATTCCATCCCAGGATATGACGATGAATACGGGTACAGTGCATTATAAGATACTGTAGATTTTGTAGCCGGAAGTTATGTTTTTGCCTGGAAAACTGAAGCTTGTTTATATCTGAAATATAAATTAAATACTATCTGTTTGTCATGTTCTACTGACTGATAATTTAAGAATTCAATATCTGGCAAAGTTCCCAATCAACAAAAATAAACGATTGTATCTGATTAAATCGTGTAAAACCATCTTTCTCAACCCTTCACTATTTTACTATCACAATATCGGCTGTTTTGTAAATCATCCATCATCGATGACTATTACTTCAAATTATGTCACATTTTTGCCAGGGGGGCGTGATGACGCAGTGGCTTAGCTGCTCGTCTTTCACCCGGACGGCTGGAGTTCGAATCCCGGTGACAGCGGGGTGTAATTTTCATCTGAAATATCACGCGGCGTCAGGAAGGGCATCCGGTCTTAAATCCCCAGCCAAAACCAAAATGACCATGGTTGGCTCCGGCGTCCCCAATTAATTGGGAAAAGCCGAATAAAGTTTTTATGTCACATTTTTACGAAACCCTTAAATAGTCGTGGTAACGGTATATCCAGACTCTTGTAACTATTATACAAATGCCATATAACACAATTTATCATAATTCGACGGCATAAAACTTCAACAAAGCACAACTGTAATTTGTAGATAGGCTACTCAACAAACCTATCATATCTTCCATGTGCAGATCAACCTTACTGCAAATTTAATAACCTTAAACTCATCGTAAACAACTGTCATAAACATTTCACAAACTAGCCACGGGACAATTCCCATACATGCCTTACCACCGACTCTAATATCTGCAATACTTTGTTACCATAATACCATAATCGTACTTGTCAAATACTTCTGCAATTATAACAGTCACCATACCATCTTATAGTTTGACTTTTGTCTCCATAATGTAATGTGACTTCATTTATTGACTTCGATATATTTCGTTCTTCTTAATTACAGGTTCATAAGATAATTAATCCGTCTGAGTGCTTCTGATTGGCTTGCGACAGGCACATGCTTTACATTAACAGGTCAGATCTCGGTATCTTTAATTGACACGCGAGCAGGCTTAGTAAAAATATTCTACCTCTGGCCTGCTTTGGCGTTGTAAAACAAAAATGAATACAATAAAATTACTGGCTCGCTAGCCCCTCGCTTTACATTTGGTGGCGTGTCACGTGGAGTACCAACACAGTAGTCTCTATCTCCCCTCTCATTTGTCTCTCCCATCAATCCTTTTGATAAATTCAACTCGAAATTCGGGTTCAGTATGCAGGTATTGAACCTACAATTATGATGGCTAATTAATTGGATATTTTGAAAGCAACCCTGGTTCTGTATTTATGCGCATTCATTGGAAGACACAAGTCAGCGAAGGGGTGATCCTTTGTCGGATCTTTGTTATCTGCGTGAAGCGAAGTGAGTGACAGGTCGCGGAGGATAACTTTATTATATTGTATTTTTATACTGTTCTGGCAACAGGAGCCGCGCGTGCAAATGCAATAAAAGAAATTAAGAACGCCGGTGACAAAGACAGAATTTTAAAGTAAATATCACAGAGAGAATTTTTAGAGGCGTATGGGTATACACGCGAAAGTCAATTGACCAACTCTAACCGATAGCATAATTAAACCAGTCTGGATATAATGGTGTTGCCTTAGTAATCAAAAGTTTGGTGCTTTCTTTTTCAGGATTAGGGAATAACCTATCTCATTTAGGTACATTCGTGTTGACCGACTGAAAAGCACCAAACGTTTGTTTCCAGTCAGGATAAATACGTATACAAGTCATGAAGAGAACATACTCTGCAAATCTTGAGGAGAAAATTGTGGCACGAATTTAGATGATTTATCTGTAATGAATAAAACCTAATTACAGAATAATTAGTGAAAACATTAAAGGTGGGAAAGCCACCGAAATAATTTGAAGAAAAAAAAACCGCTAGAAAATCAAGTAAGTTTTGGAGCGAGAAGAGACGAAGACTTCTGTTTTGACTGTTAGGTTGAGTTAAGGAGGATGTGTCACAATATGAGCAACATGAAGAGCACTATGCGTCATTAAATAATGAATAGCGGAAAATTCTAGTTGTGTGTTGGATTAAACGCGAGTGACTTGAGTGATTCAACTCGAAATTAACATCATCAAGGCGACTACTGGTAAATAAGACATCAACATGCCATCTCCCAACTTGATCTATCTGGTCGATAATTTGAAGATTGAATATTTAGGGTTTAGTTCGTTTTTAGGATTTGATGAATTTATCAAAAGGATTGATGGGAGAGACAAATGAGAGGGGAGATAGAGACTACTGTGTTGGTACTCCACGTGACACGCCACCAAATGTAAAGCGAGGGGCTAGCGAGCCAGTAATTGTATTGTATTCATTTTTGTTTTACAACGCCAAAGCAGGCCAGAGGTAGAATTTTTTTTACTAAGCCTGCTCGCGTGTCAATTAAAGATGCCTAGATCTGACCTGTGAATGTAAAGCATGTGCCTGTCGCAAGCCAATCAGAAGCACTCAGACGGATTAATTATCTTATGAACCTGTAATTAAGAAGAACGAAATAGTAGAGAATTTCGCCCTAGTTATGGTTATTTTTAAAACTATGTGCAATTATTCTGTGAGAAGATATCACAAGAATTCGAATGAGCGCAAATGTTTAGGTTCACATGCCATCAAGAAGACCTTTGGAAGGGGAATGAGCGCCTACACGACGGACCTGTGATGATGGACGTTCCGGGAATATTTGCTTAGCCATATGTGCGTGGAATTGCGGTCAAATATTTCTGAAGCACGTCTAATGCACGAGTGTAGTGAGATTTGAGAGTCGAAACTGTATAAATTGCGCCAGAATTGTTCTTTCAAGAGAAAGTGCGATGTTATGCGCATGAATTTGAGTGCATTCACGAGTGCGGGAATCGTGATTTTTATGAAGGTAGAAGACGCATACATGCCGCGAACAATAGGCTATACATGAGAACGCTGATAAGCGAACTTAGTGCTGTGCGGAACATAGAAAATTTTGATACAAGTTAAGTGTAGACTTAAACATTTTCAACGGAGTCAAAAGTCTAATATTATACTGTGTTGAATTGTCGGACTAGTAATATTTTTGAGATTGAGCCTCACTTAAGCGAAGAAGTCCTTGTGAAATTATTTAACATTATAAGGTGATTGATATCAGCATTGGTGAATATTTCGTCGGATGATAGAATATTTCTGCAATGATATTGCTAGATACGCCAGTGGACTTGAATATTTAAGGACTCATTGAGTTATTACCACAAACCATTATGGAATGTCAAGCTGCAGTAAGGGGAATATTAACATGTTGAACTAAATTATGCAGAGGGGTTGAAAAATATAGCGAGTGCGATGTACGATCATGTTCTGTAATTCGCTACTATTATATAAAGTGGATCTACTGCAACACTCTGACGCAGGGAAGGATAATAACACCACTTAAGCAAATGGAAACAACACACCCATTTTCGGCAATGATGGGGAGTAGAGAAGCCAACATTCACGGTTGAGAAAGAAGATAGCTGCAAAGGAACATCGGGATGATCAGACAAGAGGCAACGTTACGACGAGTGACCAAGAGAAGAACCGATGGAGGAGAGGAGTCTATGGACCAGCCTGGAAGACGAGTTCGGAGGATTTCAACGCAGTCGAGGGTTAATGGATGTGGGACATCGAGATAACCAGTCACCGTCGCCAAAGGAAGCCATAGTAGGAGGAGATCAACGCAATGCAGAGCACCTAACCAGGCAGAGAAGATGACCGTTCTTTCTTTATTATTTCTGTAGAGTAGTGATGTCGAAACAGAGGCCATTTCTCACCGTAATTAGTTATCCACTTGTGTAGTTGTTGAATTCGATATTTTGATGAAGTTCATCGTTAGTCATTTATTCGTGTATTTAAATTTACTTTACGTTAAACGGTTTTCAGCTAGATTTAAGTTCATTTTGAAATTAGGAAAATTGAAATTGGCAGGCTGAGTTTATATTTTTAACACCGTTATTATGCATGAATTTTGACCTAACTACGAAACGAAATGCTCTTGTGGTAGTACGCAGTGAAGTGACAGGTGATGTCACGCGTTAATATTATTTCAACATAATGACGAATTAGTATAATGCTGGCAGAGTCTTAAATAACTAATGAGATGGTAACTATTGGAATGGAATTGTGTAAACGAATTTGAGGAGGATGTTAGAGAGAGAGAGATTGTGTGTTATGAATTTATCCTAGCATAAAAAATAGTAGTCAAGACAGAAGAATAATGGCGAAGGAGGATCACTATAGCTGAATTGTGAATATAGAAACAATATGGTTACGATCAGACGGATGGATAGATTGAGGTAGGATTTGTTTGGGATTAGTGAAGTGCGCTGGCAGGAAGAACAGGACTATTGGTCAGGAGACCATAAGATCACTAGCACTAAATCAAACAACGGCCACGCGGGGGGTATGTCTCATATTGGGTAGGAAACTTGGACAGCGAGTGGAATATTATGAGCAATGTAGTGAACGGATTATTGCAGCTAAAATCAATACAAAACCTACGTGCACCACAGTGGTACAAGTCCATATGCCTACCAGTCAAGCTGATGATGAAAAGGTTGGAAAGGTCTACGAGGAAATAGATGAAATTCTGAGGTATGTCAGGGGTAACGAAAATGTTATAGTAATGGGAGATTGGAATGCTGTGGTACAGTGGTAGGAAAAAGAAGAGAAGGGAAGATTGAAGGAGATTTCGGAATAGGTGAAAGAAATGATCGATGAAGGAGGCTGATGGAATTCTGCACCGAGCACGAGTTAGTCATAGCTAAACTTCATTGTATAATGCTTTCTACTAGCATAAGTCAATATCAACCACTACAATTGTCTAACCTCTCCTTCAACGACTGTACTGAGATTATATAAATATACATGTAACACCAGCTGTACTTTCACGTACCGTAATAATTCATTCTTATACTCGCGTGGTAAACTAACTTCGCTCACATAAATTGTGGCCCGCACGATATTACCTCTCTTATAGCATGTCAGGAATAAACAAGCCAATGAAGGGGTTCTGACGGACATTCTGTAAATTACGCGTCATAATGGACTTGAATTATGTCTCATTCTCTTCAAAATATTATGTGGTGCTCCGTAATATTAATACAGCATTAAAAATTGTCTTGTCTTTATCTCCAGATATGGCAATAGTCCATTTATAATAAACATTTTTAGCATTCTTCCCTGATGTGCTAAGTCGCATGGTTCGATTATCTGTCATTGATTGGATCTCTTCTTTCTAGTGGAAATCGCTAGATTGTGATTGTCATACACTCCTCCCTTATGACCTATAGCTAGCCTCAAACAAGGCTCCCACAAATCTTCTCTACTCTCCATGCATATTAAGTACGTGGCGTGACGTAAATACCAAAACATCTTACTTTAGCGGAAACGTAGCTAATCAACCCGGGTTAGATCGGTCACAATACATACACACACATACATGCATACTGATATTTAAGATATATGAGCTGTACTTACTGTAACCATAACTGCAGGTGTGTAAGTTTCACCGTCTTCCAAGACGAGGCCCACCCCGTACCAGAATGCAAGAGCATAACTTGAATAAATAAAGAACCATAGTAAACCAAATCCAAGTCCATTGAAGAAACCTCGTTTCACATTGATTTTTCGTGCAGAGACGAGATTTTTTGAATACCTGTAAACCAATGAAAACATCCTGAAATCTTTACTTAATTGTGAATCACTTGCCGAATTTTGAAAGTTTGACAATGAAAATTAATGATGTGCCTATATGCCTTGAAAATCTCGCTGTTGCTTCAAATCATGGAAAAAACCTGAGAACTAGGATAACTTGTACTCGGCGTGTAAAACAGACTTGGGATTATGAATACAAATCTTAATGATAACAATTAAACAACCTAAGTGATAAGACTGAAAAGTTATTTCCAGTTAACTAGTAGTTCCGTTACGAACTAATGAACCTACTTTTCTTAAAAGTTAATATTCAATCCCTATTTCTCTAGATAGACCTAGGCTATGTAGAATATTATCTTAATCTACGAAATTATGCTGGTAGCACTGGCATTATAAAATTTGCTCAAAATATAACTGAAATAGCGTGGTCTTATAGAGCTATATAGTATGTTCAATGTGGTATCTTTTCATGGATTCTGAGATATTGTGAATATATGGCTCAAATGCCCGTGGAGAGTTAGTATTAAGTATTTTGTAGGACTGAGAATGTGCACAAATATATTATGGCATACACTGTAAATAATGAATTTGGTAGAAATTCACTGAATGTTTTGGAAGTTACATGCAGTACAACATACATAGCAGTATTTTGGTAACACTGATATACAGTATATAGCCTAAGTGTTGCTCAAAATACATCTGCAATATTAAGACATTATAATGTACAGAGTTTCAAACTGTTTATATGAGCAGATTCTACGATACTGGGTCCAGGACTCAAATGTTCTCAGCCATTACTAGGCAGTTGGTAGTCCTGCGGTCTCTGTAAATAGGCATGCTTATGTCTGCTAAGTCATACATTGCACGTGCAAAATAATATTTAAAACCATAAATTAATATGGCAATTGCATGCAGTTGAACACATTGAACACATGCATAGAATTATGTTGCTAACACTAAATTTGGCGATTTACTCTAAATACGTCTAAAAAATCTTGAACGTACACTGTGCTGATTTCGAAGTTTTTCCGTACAGATATTGCGCACGCATAATGGTTCAAAGGTTCAGAATTTTTGAGGTCATTATTACACAGTTGGTATCCCTGGTGACTCTTATAATAAGTAGAGTTATATGTTATAAAGCATACATTGCATATACGAAATTGGTTGAAATACACTGGTGTGGAGTGATATGTAGGTTAATATTAACGCTGGCAGTAATACTGTATCATGAATGGGTTACTCAGTACGTTCTATATGTGTGCGAATCTTAGAACGGTTCTGATTAACTGAGACTTGGGCTCAATGACTCTGTTCACTTCTGTTAAGTAGAATGACTATTTCTTATACTTTCTAATCTCGCATGAAAGTATCGTTTGTCTTTTGTCAAATGTACATTCTTTGCTTAATGTTCTTTTCCCTGTATTCCTTTGTCTTGTTAATCAACAAGTGTTTGTGTTTTAATCCGTTTATCCCGTGCACAACTGGGACAGTAGAGACCTATGCGTAATGGTGTTCTTTTCTGCGATCATATTCATCGGTGAACTTTAAAGAGGGAAGGCAAAAGGATTATTCGAACTGGTCTTTTGGAATGTCAAATTACCTCAATAAGCATGGATTGTGGGCCAGTGTCCAAGGTACGATCAACGTGGTGACAGAGCGCTGACGGATATATGTCTCATGGTGGCTGTTCATAATTATCCCCATGTTCGACACTGTACAAAAGCTAAGGATGCCTGGCATGCACTATGATAAAATAAAGTGGAGGTGTATCACACTGATGCGAAATCTTTGCTCGTTCAAGTCATCATATTTGGAGTCCATGACAAGTATATTGGTGAGGTTATGTCAGTTACACAGAATATAGCAGCTGTTGAAGAGCCAGTTTGTGGCTGCTATGATACTTATAGATCTTCCTGATGAATACGACAACTTAGTTATGACCGTAACCTCAACATCGGAAGAACTACAGTTGGACCGCATCAAGTCTATCTTGTTGGATGAATGCTTTCGCCGAAGTCATGGTGAGAAGTCAGCTGATGAGGCAGCCTTGTACAGCAACACGAGAAGGAAGTCAAGTATGTCAAGGAACCAAAGAGCTCTAGTGAAAAAGTAGTTGACAAGAGTCATTGGCAGTGATGGATTTGTGGTAAAAAGGGACACAGAAGAGATACTTGCCCACAGAAAACAAAACTTCAAAGTGATCCGAAGTCTTCAAAAACAAGAAGAGTCTGTTTTGTGCTTTAATTGCTCAAGTACCAAAGAATTGCTTTGTCATTGATTCCGGCTGTAGTGCTCACATGTCTCCTCATGTTAAACGTATGACAAATTATAAATGCAATGGTGATTCTGATATAAGCATTGATATTTGAAATAATGATAAGTTGTCTGTACAAGGAATTGGTTACATTGCACTGAATGTAAGTGACAGTATTAATAATCTGGCAGACGTGATGTATATTCCAGGACTGAGTTTCAACTTGCTGTCGGTAGGTCAGACGATTGAAATGCGTGCTGTTGTTGTATTCAACAAAAATGGATGTGGAATCTTGGATTCAGAGGATTGCTCAGTGAATGGTAGTGTGCAAGCTACTGGTTCAGTTTTGAATGGCCTGTATTATCTGAATGTTAACCAGGATATGTCTGCCCTTGTTGCTGATATGTCTGATTACAATTTGTGGCATCAATGGTTGGGCCACGTTGGACAACAGAAGTTACAGGTCTTGAGTCAAAAGTCTGATGTTGTTAAATTTAAGGAAATACCAAAGGAATTGTGTGAATCATGTGTTCTCAGGAAGGATCAATGCCAGTCTTTTCCTCAGGTAAGTCACTCGAGGAGTGTACTGCCCCCGTAATTGAATTATATAGAGACCACGGTGGCTATTTTGGAAATTATAGCGAAAGTTATGGCTGTCATAGTTATGACGTGGGTAGTCATGACGTAAGCACGGATGACGCAGTACGTTATGCCAGCAGGCTACTTGAGCTGAGATTCTCAGTGACGTCAGCATTTATTCGAGAAGGATCCGAGATGTACGACGCAGTCGCAGGAAACGTGGAATTCTGCTGAGGAAGAAATTATGCTATTGGAGGGGAGACTTAAACCAATGAAAGATAGTCTAAAGGAAGACGGAGATTGCTGAAACTATGGTATTTTTATTACTTTTTGGAATGCAGAATTGTGGAAATCCATTTGCAGTAGAGGCATTGTTCTGGAATTTTGGTGAAATTTATTTTCAGTTTTTGAATTATGAAAATCCGTCATGTATTGACGAAGTTGGAACTTCTAGCGATGACGCAGTAACACGCGATGGAAGGGATAGATACGCCCCTCATGAAGTTCATAAAAGGCCTTGCGCAGAAGAGAGGAGCCTCATTCTCTCAGATTATCATTCGCTCATTCTCAATTGTGAGATTTCAAATAGTCATTTCAGTGAAACGTCGAGTGAGACTATTAGTGAAAAAGTCGTCTTTGTAACGCGTGGCGAAGCCACTAGTCGAACTTACGAGCAGTGCAGGTTTACTGTGAAGTAAATCTAGGTGAAGTTGAAACGACACTTATAACGCTTCTACAAGATTAGCTGTGAACAGTTAGCGGTCGCCTATAAGCTAATTCTCTTGTGCATTGCTACAGTAAGGACTGTAGAAAAGCTGAACAATTTCGAGGAAGTATTTTGGAAGTTATTGACAAAATTAGACGACTGACAAAAGTGATTTTCTCGCCACAGAAGAAACACTTTGTATAGCCAGACTCAACGCTACGGCTGACAGGGCTAGTGAAATAGGGAGACGTCAGATTGCTTTTGTGACACAACACTGCAGTATAATGGAGCAATTTAATAAGGCAGTTTGTTCTTCTAATACTATTACCGAAGAGCAGATGGAAGGCTAAAGGACTTTATGCAATTGGGACATATTTCAACGGAGTAAAATAGCAGCATGGAACTTCGCTAATTGCTATTCCATACAAGCGAACATGTGGTAAATAACCATCTACACCCATGTTTCGTGAATAAAGGCTGAATACTATCAAACAGCAATAGAAATGATTTCATACTTTCTGAATATGAATATTTCTTCGGAAATTTATACAAAAACTTCATGGCGATTTTCAACTGGAACTTCAGGGATTTTTCAAGAGAGGTCAGGGTTGTCCCGACTCACAAAGAAGATTATTGCCGGAAGGATGTCGTTCGTCTTCGTGAAGCAGTTCGATTCTTCGATGGTGCTGTTTCTGGTTTCGAGGATGGAGCTCAGCTTTAACTTGGTGAAATGGATCCATCAACAGTCTTCTTTGGGGAATTTTCCTCTGGAACGTCAATCGGCAGATAAGGTAGTCGTGAACGTTTATTGTATTTGAGTTTCTTAGCAATATTTGAGCAACTATTTTTCCCATATTTTTGTCCTCATGTATTTTTGCCCGATATTCTTGTTTGAGATTCCTATTCTCAGTACACCTTGATGAGTTATGCCTTTTTCGACGTTTTATTAAGACATTGTTATGTCATGGGCATAGTTAAATGATTTTGAATCAGTTGAGACTGATATTTAGATTTTTCAGTAATTTGCTTATTTTTGTAGTCACGATTTGACTGTAAGTTAATGATTTTTATGGCAGATTTAAATTCAGACAGCGTGTCTCTTTATTAAAGTAATTCTACCCCAGTTTAATTACTTTGAACAATTTTCTGTCATCATCAAGAAGGAAGAACATTTAAATGATTTTAGAGCGTTAAAATCCAGTACGTTGTCGACGATCTTGGAAATACTAGTCGGTATTTGAATTGATTGCAACACAGACATTTATCGTCAGTCATGAACGACCATTGCATCTTAGGCAATTTTGTGAAAGATGAACATTAATTATGAATTATTGAATGCATTAAATTCGTGAAACTTGTGTTAGGTTTTTTCTCATATAGAGATTTATATAATGATGTTTGCATTCCCCAGTCTAATTGGATTCTATTCGACTACTTTGAAGTTTTAGTCACATTTATTTGATGATAGTATTTTGATACTTCAATTCTTTGAAGATGTTAATCTTAAATTTTGATAGACCAGACAGGCGTATATAAGCGTATTCACTATTAAATTTGTTTGTGATTGGCAGATTTTTATTTCATTTCGATTCATGAATGAAGTCCACGAAGTTTAAATGACAACAGTTTTGAAACAATTATTGATATATGAATTTTTAAGTGGAACTATGAATGTATAATCGATAGTGCAGCGGACATGTTGAAAGTCGCTGACGTATAATGCCCGTAAATAAATGAAGGAGATTCCCACAGTAGTTAATAATGATAAAGAATTATTTGTGGAAGTTTTGTAAGTTCGGTGGAAGTTTTAATGCCATATAGATTAATATATGATGAATTTTGGGCTATTTTGAATGCAGTTTATGCATTATTTTGTAAGCGAAGTATTTTCCGCTAGAGTGTATTGTCATAGTTCGTTGAAAATTAATCAAGTGAATTTACTGTTATAATTGACAAGAGTTTGAAAGAATTTGAGATAAGATTTTGAATGAAGATTGCCGTCACAAATAATTAAAATTATTACAACCTTTATTAAACCAGATTGTGACATTTACATGTATAACTAACCTTCATTGGTCGATTATATTAAACACGATTATGAATTTACCGACCGGATAAAACATGTGGTTCAATGTATTTCTTAAATTATTAATTTAAATAATTTAAATGTTGATAGTGTAAATAATAAATGTAAATATCTTTGACAATAATGTGGAACGACAGTAATGTTAAAGGCGTGTTTAAAATTTTTGTAATTATTTTCGACAATATTATAAACAATTTCTAAATTGTTATAAATAATTTATGTGATTTTGTTATAAACATTTAAGAGTGTGTTTTACACTCTAAACTATGCTGATTAAACATTTGGATGATAACTTAACAAGTTTAAGGATAGTTAAAATAATCCAGTGGGATGGAAGTTAAACATTTGAAAGATTTGCGTCAATATGTATGAGTTGTCTTGTAGACATTTAAAGCTTTAAAAGGAGCTGTATTCTTACGCAAGTGTGGGGAGAGGAGTGCGCCCCATTTGACGGGCATGCGTCAAGTTGAGGAGTAGACCAGCTGGCTCGACATCTGGTTACAAGCAGGCGAGGTCGATACTCCGGCCTTGTGCCTATTAATAAAGGTGTTATGTTTATTGAAAGAAACCAAATGCTCTATATATATGTCGTACCCTGACTTCCTCATCCAATCCAAATGTGTTATAAAATGTTACGTTATTTTGAGCTCATGGGAGCTAACATATTGTTTGATAAATTTGCAAGTCCTTTAGGAGGACGTAGTCAGATTGACATAGGCTACTGATAGCCACGTTTATTTTGTTGAGTTGTGAAAATCATACTCTTTATTTGGAAATAAAGCTCTTGTACAGTTCAAAGTTCTCGTCTTCGGTCTGGTTCATTTTTAAATGTCATGGTCAAGATTATTGTGAGAGCATACTTTAATGATCCTGTTGTCAACCCAATCCCCGAGATATTTATAAGAGGTAAGTAACAGTAAGTATGAAACCCCGTCTATTTTGGTGTGTTCCACAATAATTTTTCTTGGTAACTTCTGTGTTCAAACCTCGGTAGTATCTGTCAGTGCCATTTTCATTGATGTAGCTGAGCTGGTGCGATTGATTATTGGCAATCCGATTGAGGGGGCGGATATCTGACAGCCTACTATCCGGGAAAACGGGGACAGTACGTTTGTTGGACTTGGTGCACTTCGATCTGTGTGGCTCGCTCTCTTAGACCTAGAATGGTGTTAAATACCGTATTATCCGAATGTAAGGCGCACTCACATATAAGACGCACCGTTAAAATTCGAAGGAAAAAGAAGAAAATACCAAAAACACAGTAAAGACAAAAACAAAGAAGAAAGAAGACTAAGGAGAGACAACTAACAAATGTATTTTACTGAATTTGCTTTTAGCATAACGCACGTGCTAGTTTGAAACTGTTGATGCCTTCAGTTCCAAGTAGCGGAAATCGTTCATAGTGGCAAAAAATTAACGTTATTGCTGTTTTATTACTGTAGGTTACTAGAACACCACAAGAAAACAAAAGTGTTGTTCACAATATTAGCAACAGGCACAATAATTCCGAGTTCAAACATTCCATTATTATGCAATAGAGTAACCTTTTACACTTCTTCCCGCTTTTGTTCGGTGACACTAGTGACAATGTTGCAGTATTTCCAAATGGGGAAACGAGCGCTATTTTTTAATTGTGCAGAAGAATGTTGCAATGTGTTATCTCTAAGGGCACTTTTGTAAGGTCGCACATATAAGCCGCACTTCAATATTTCACGACCGAAATTTGGATTAAAAGTGCGGCTTATATCCGGACAAATACGGTACATTATGAAAATAATTTAAGATTTTTCCAGGAAGATTTTTGTTTATTTCTTGAAACAAAAATCTGAAACCAAGGAGAAATTCAAGGATTGTGTTGCATATTGTGCAACTCAGAAAGGTAAGACACCAAAGATGTTTAGATCTGATAATGGTAAGAATTTGTCAATTCTGACCTGAAAAAGTACTACAAGGAAAAAGGGATTGTGCAACAGAAAGCTATAAGGTAGGCAGCTGCACGAAATGGCGTAGCTGAACGTCACAATCGTACCATTATGAAAAGGGTTAGATGCATGTTGTTTACAGCAGGATGTTCTGAAAATCTGTGGGCAGAAGCAACCAATACGGCAGTGTACATTTTGAACAGGGATCCTCATAGCAAAATTGGACTGGTAAAGATGTAAGTTATGAGAATATGAAAATATTCGGTTGCGATGCTTATGCCCAAGCTCCAAAACAGGTGCATATAGGCAAACTGGAACCCAGAAACAAATGCTTAATGTTTGTTGGGTATGATAGGGAAAATAAGGGTTACCGTCTGTTTGATCCCAGTAAACATAAAGATATTTTTGTAGAGCACAGTGTTAAATTTGTAGAAGATAAATTCACCAGGTGTGCTGAGAAAAATGTTGAAATGAGCGATGTAATGTATTGTCCTTTGCATGACATTGTAAATGATGATGAAAACAGAATTGGACAGGATAATATCCTGCCAATCATTGAAGTTCCAGTTGCCAGTCTGGTTATTGATAACATTGATGGTCTAGGTATTGCTCAGGATAACGAAGACATTGTTGTAATTCATGATAGTGAACATGATGAGATCGACCGTTTGCTGTTCCAGAAAATGGAGATAGGAGGTACCGGTACCCCTTAAGGGAGAGACGTCCTAAACAATTTCCTGAATTTTGCTGATAGTGATGGTTATATAGAACCAACCTCTGAGTCTGAAGCACTTTGGCCTAGTGGTAAGGATGTCATGCAATGGAAAACGGCAATGGAGGAAGAACTGATGTCATTCATGATAATGATGTATAGTCATTCGTTAAGAAACCTGATGGAGCAAGTATTGTAAGATGCAAACGGGTGTTTAAAGTTAAGCGTAATGCTCAAGGTAAAGTGTCTACATTGAAAGCACGCTTGGTAGCTAAGAGTTGTTCTCAACGGTATGCAGTAGGTTATATTGAATGTTTTGCACCTGTAGTGCGCTATAGCACATTGAGATTATTTTTTTCTCTTGCTGTAAATATGGATCTGGAAGTCCATCATCTTGATGTTTCAACACCTTTCTTGAATGGAGTTCTTAAAAATGACATTTATATGTACTCCCCAGGAGACTATGAGTGTGTCAGTACTAAAGTTTATAAGTTTCGAAAAGCTGTTTAGGGCTTGAAGCAGGCGTCTCGCACTTGATATGAGAGGGTTCATGAAGTTCTTACTGAAATAGTTATATGAAGTCTCGGTATGAACCATGTGTATATTGCTGTAAACAGTCGTCATCTTTTGTTGTTATTGCACTCTTTGTTGATGATTTTTAAATATTTTTAACAATCATACCCAAGTAGAGAAATTGAAGTCTGTGTTGCATTCTCATTTTATGATCAAAGATTTGGGACAAGTCTTAGGATGAGAGTTCAAAGAAGCAAAGATTGTATTTGATTGGATCAGAAGTGTTATCTGTTTGATGTGTTTGATAGATTTAACATGTCAGATTGTACTCATGTGAAGACTCCAATGGAAACAGGTTTGCTTTAGGAGAAATTCACATCCTATGACAAATCCTATCCCTATCAATAGTCAAGATTGGTGCTTTGTTATACCTTTCCATTTGTACCAGGGTAGATATTGCTTATGTAAGTAATTATTTGAGTCAGTTCAATAATTGCTACAGTAAGGAACATTGGACATGTGACCGTAGAGTGTTCAGATACTAGATGGGTACGGTGGATGCTGGTAACATGTAAAATAAATCAGAATGTGAAGTCAAGGGGTTTGTTGATGCCTTATTTTTGGAAATACTGTAATTTAACTGACATGAAATCTGTGAGTGGTTATGTATTTAAATATGCAGGAGGCCATATAAGTAGGGAAAGTAAGAAACAGCCAGTCGTGGCACTGTCTAGCACTGAAGCAGAATACATTGGTCTGGCTTTAGTATGCAAAGAAGCTCTGTTCCTTAGAGGTTTCTTCTTTGATTTGTGTAAGAGAGGTGGTCCAATTCAGTTGTGTACCGACAGTCTAAGTGCTCAGAGGTTGGTTGAGAGTGAAGGTTTTCATCAGAGAGCAAAGCACATAGATGTGCGCCATCATTTCATTAGGGATATCATATAATAATAATAATAATAATAATAATCATAATAATAATCATTTATTGAACAATTAATTCTAGCGAGCCAGAGGATCTTACATAGGAATTGTACAATACAAATTTATTAGCGTCTACTACAATTTTAATACCTACCTTACATACACATTAAAGAAATGCAGTCAAGTTGTCCTACATGCCTACTGTTGAAACGATTGATGACGTATTGACCAAAAGCCTGCCAATTCATGGTCATGTGGAATGTGTTGAATGCTTAGGTTTGTCCTAAAATGCAGCATTGCGCGATTAAGGGAGAGTGTTGAATAGAATTACTATTTCTCACACTTTCTAGTCTCGCATGAAAATATCGTTTGTCTTTTGTCAAATTTTTATTCTTTGATTTATGTTCGTTTCCCTTGTCTGTGTTCCTTTGCCTTCAAACAACAAGTGTTCGTGCTTTATCCCGTGAACAATTGAGACACTGTGTAGCACAATAAGTTTTAGCAACTTACCGTGTAACACGTTCCGTATGTGACGGATTCTTCGATTGGTGCCAATTTGGCAAGCCCTCTTTTGAATTTTACAAGTCGAATTAACTACATCATTCCAGTAGGATATGCGCATTGTTCAGTATTTACACACTGCTATCCCATGACATGCCTTTGCTATTTCTAGTACTACATCCTTGTATCCTGACCACTCTGTTTCAATGTCCTGAGATTCTTTGCCATCCACCGTTGGAATGTTTCACCAATCACGTCCGTGTTTTTTGCTTAAGCTTGTTATAACCCGCCTGAAAAGAGACCTCACTATCTGTACTGTAAGTCTATCTATGCTCAATTCATATCAGATCAGTTTGTGGCCTGGTTATTTTTTTAATAAGAAAGGCCCTGAAATTCCTACAATTCCTTATCAATTTCCTAAACTGGAAGTCAGTGACGATATAGTCTACAAAATATTAATCATATTAATCATCCCAATATTCCACAAATATACAAACAGGAATTCAATGCAAATAATAGAAATAATCATTATGATACAGTACCTTTCTACTTCCTTCTTCTGTCCGCCAAAAGCAATGACTGTGCGCATTGAACTGAGCACTTCCTCTGCAATGGAACCAGCTTTTGCATACGCTCCCAATTCTTCCTTAGCTAGCCGGGATGATATCTAGAAAATTCCACATTAGAGAACAGTTTTCTTATTTGAAAAGGCAATTGCATTGCTAGATCAATTTATTCTATCTCATATGTTATAAAGAGGTTCATGTGTGGAGAAAAGACAATCATAGTTGACTGTACAGTGCATTGCTTTTCATATCCTGATGTAATCTCATGAAAACTTATGTCAACGAATGGGCTGAAAACAATACAGAAATTCATAAAATGTACTGTTGTGCTACAGCAGAGATTCATAAATTGTACTGCTTTAATGCAGCAGAGATTCATAAATTGTACTGCTTTGATGCAGCAGAGATTCATAAAATGTACTGTTGTGCTGCAGCAGAGATTCATAAATTGTACTGCTTTAATGCAGCAGAGATTCATAAATTGTACTGCTTTGATGCAGCAGAGATTCATAAAATGTACTGCTTTGATGCAGCAGAGATTCATAAATTGTACTGCTTTGATGCAGCAGAGATTCATAAAATGTACTGTTGTGATGCAGTAGAGATTCAGAAAATGTACTGCTGTGTTGCAGCGGAGATTCATAAAATGTGCTGCTGTGATGCAGCAGAGAATCAAAAAAGGTGCTGCTGTGATGCAGCAGAGATGAACTACTCAATTGCAAATTCAAACTAATGTTTCCATTTAATATAAAGTTTTGTATTTGAAGTAATGCACAGTCATATGAAAAGTACAATGCCTCTACTAAAGTATCCTGTACAAGATGTCTGTCCTGGTCTTAGGTGCGAGCAAATTCAAATGTACGGAAGTAAGAATCACTGAAGATAATTATTTGTGTGAATGTTACCCTAAATTATTTTAATACACTTTTCTGCAACTATTTCCTCCTCCCCAGTTTGGGATTATAATCAAGCACTCCCCATACACTAAACTGATCCTTGTGAAAGCTAGACACCTAGCTAAAGTGTTTAGTTCTGGATTCAAATGAGATCGTATACCAAGTATTCCACGATTTGCAACCGGATGTTATGTCCCTTTGAAGAGCAGGCACTAGACAACTGTTCGTATATCAGTGTGTGCAGGAAATATCTACAATAGCTACATAACCACGATGTCGCGAAGATACTAAATGAATCAACAACAATTCCTTCCAGACTGATAACTTCCTTTCTCAGTGTGTCTGTATAGCTGAAAATTATTGACTTTAATCATTTGTTGTTGTTTTTGATTCCGTGTGTAGCTTGCGACATCATTGTCTTGTAGTGACTATAGAAGTGTGTCTAACCGTAATTGTTGGCGCCTGGGATGGGGGTAAATGCGTCACAAGATTTGAAATAAGGTACTATCCCAGCATTTCCCAAGACAGACTGTGGGGGAAATACCTGAGACCACATAGGTCCTAAGTTGTCAATCAATAGGCCTTTATATAATTAATGTATTGTGGGGTGCAATAGGAGCCCTTCCTTTCCCTATAATATTCACTCCCTTTTAATCACTGTCTCAGTCCTATCCTGCTCTATCACTGTTAAGGTTTTGGCAGAGTGACTTCCATTTAGTACTAAACAAATCTGGACAACTTCGTATTTAAAACACTGTACTTGTTAGTGCTAACTTAGGCTAATCTACAGATATCTCACATATTATACTCACGATGCCAACAATTGCCATGGCGGTCATCGTGACTGGGAAAGATATAAGGCAGATTAGTGCCAGTTCCCAGCCCTTCAAGAATGCCAGAATAAGACTTCCAATGAATGCCACTTGAAAATGAATAAACATTGAAATCTTCTCACCAATTCCTTCTTCCAATTTCGTAAGGTCACTGTAAATTGTAAAAGTAATTAAAGGTATCTCACAAAATACAGTTAGGCCAATGAAAAAAATAGAATCAGAAGAAGAACAACAACAACCAATGTCATTTTCTTTCTCCAACCATGAGCTGGCTTTTATCATGCGATGAAGTAAGGCACTCAAAAGCAAAGTGATGCAATTGAAATATTAGTTGTCTTGGAAAATCACCCTTGTGGCGGTATGTTTCAAGGGTCATTTTCCCACGCTTCTCAGCCCTCACTTGCACCCCTCTGCTTTCAAACACCTCAAATGTGATGCAATACAACATGGAAAGGTAAGTTACAATTAGCAAAGCACATGATATGATCTGGGTAGCTGTTGCATAACTATTCGCTGGGCTGCTCGTAGTAGCTCAGCTCAGTAATTGCCCGGCGTGAGAAAGAATGGCAGATGTGGATGAGTTGGAGAGTTATGCCTTAGAGAACAACAGATCTTCAGTAGATCTTCAGTTTACAGTGAAGTTATCAGAAAGTCATACTCGAAAACAATTATCATTGATGGGGGATTGGGCACACATGACAACAATATTTCATTCATCTTACATGCTATTTAAGGAACGACGTTTCTCCTTTTAACAGTCCAACGAACTGTTGACCACACATATTTCAGGTTGTTTAGGTTAAATCAAGAATTATGAAAGCACATCGTATCTTATTTCTTTTTTGTATAGGGTGTTTCCAAACGTTTACATCGGGAATAGTTTTGGCAGACCAATTGTCACATTGGATACAATTATACAAAAAAAAAAAAAAAAAACAAGAGTAACCATATTCAGATACAGGTCTGAATAAACCCCGTATGACATAATGAGCATACTAACTTCAATTGTTTTCTAAATTTTATACCACACTTAAGTTTTTTTAAAATATTTTGCTTAAAAATTGCACAATTTAATGTTTTTCTCAACTGTTATGAAAAGAATCAGAAATCTTTACGGTACCACTCACTTTGAAGAGTATGAGCAACTACTATGCAACAGAAACTGCAGCCTGATCACTCAAACAGGTTTAGGAAAAGTCTCTCCCTGTTGTTGTTGTTGTTTGAGTCTTCAGTCTTTTGACTGGTTTGATGCAGCGCTCCATGTCTCCCTGTCCTGCGCTAATCGTTTCATCTCTACATAGCTACCACACCCTACATCCGAGGCAATCTGTTTCACATATTTTAACCTTGGTCTACCCCTACAGTTCTTGTCCTCGACCCTTCCTTCCATAACTAAGCTTGCTATTCCTGCCTATATGTTTGAAAATATAAGTTATGGTAAACAACAGACAAGAAGCGTACAAGACCTTTACATTTACTCGTCATAGTTCAGGACAACCCAACCCCATATTAATCTTGATCATGTACGCACATGATTTTCTCTGTCCTAATTGGTGATTTGGTTTTCTTGGAGTTCTGTAAGTTGAAATTTTCTGCCTGTGCAAGTCACTGCTGGTAAGCCCAGTTCCTACAATCTTTGCATTCTACTCTTACTTGCTTCTCCATTGTTGAAATAATACATTTTGGCACACGTTCGCATACACAGTTTCGAGTCTGTCCATGTCTTCAGAAAGCCCTTATCTCGGAGGTCCCTAAAATGTGTCTTGATTGAAATAAGGAGAGTAGACTTGAGCCTTGTGGTAATCACACTATGTCCCTGTTTTAAGGGGTGAAACAGGGAGGTCATCTGTCCTGTGGACATGTACATATTACGACATACCTTGCCGTCATTCAGAAACATGCAGTATAGTTGGAGTGCCTCAAACCTTGTAGAACCTTGATGCAGTGATGAACAATGACATGAGAAGGACCTTTCGCTTGTTTAACATGCCACATACAATATGATGAAATTACTGTCTATTCATGAGCATTTCCACACACACTCGATTGCCATTAAAGACTGCTCACCCGTAGAAAATTGCTTTACTGTAGCTGCTAAGGTGTCAGTAAGACATGGTTCCACCATTCGTCACTATCATAGTCACCCCCTTCCTTCCTACGAAGACTTTCTATTAAATTCCAGTAGATGTTTGCAGGTATTCTTTTCATCCTTCCTGCAAAATGGCGACCATTCCTGTAGCAGTTTTCGGGCTGTGCACTTTGGTTGTCAACTGGAATAGGAGGGAAGCTTGTAGTTTTACGTGACCGTTAATTATGCGATCATGAGCCACGGAACCTCCTTTTTACGTGGAATCCGAACCACAGGACATGGCATTTCTCTTCGAAAATCTCACATGTATTAACCGAGAATCGAGCTGTCAACTGGGATTCTAGAGATTCTCAATTGGGTTTGTCATTAGGTCATTCAGTTTCAATTTGTCAAACTAGCCAGCTATGGTCTTTGCTTTACTAGGCTGATGCGTGTGTTATTATCTTAAAAATAAACGAGTAAGTTCCAATTGCAACCTCAGGATGGGTGCCATAGAATCGTATAATATTGCCTGATATGCTTTAACAATAATGGTTCGTGGGCCTAAAGACCAAACCACGGAGACCGGCCCCTATCATGATGCCTCCTCCTGCAAATTTCACAGTGATAATAATGTAAGTTATTTCGGTAATTCACATTCACCAGACATTTGCCCATCAGATTGCCATGACGTCCAGCGTTCAGTAAATTAATCACCTTCTTAGGCGCTGCAAGTTCAAATAGGCTACATCATGACTTATGGCGCAAGTACTGACATCACTCCCAAACGCCCATGGACAGCCTTTGACAGCAAAGCTTGCCTTTTTGAATTCATTAACATTTAAGGCATCGATTTTGGCTTCCATGTTCGAGGTTAGATTCTCATAACTCTCCGGCGTTTCCATCTGTACCCTGAAATTTGGCGTACATTTCGCGGATGGAATGGCCGAATCGATGGACACCAATAAAGATGCCCATTTCAGCCGTACTCTGCTATCATCGTAAGTCCATTTTGATCGCCTCAGCTACTAGACATTTCTACCGAGCGTTCTTACATGGGCTCAAAACATGCTTCAGTGACGCATAGGATCAGTCTACCTTCCTTTCAAGGAGACGTACCGGTAAATCATTAATGGTCATATAGTGTAACTTCAAAATAAGAGTTATAAAGGATAAAACGAGTTTATTTTAAATTGATAGAAATATTATGATGTATAAAGTTGCTTTGCAATGGGGTTAAGTATTGAAAATTAAAGTCCCGGTAGCTTTAAGAGCCTATACTGAGTGTAATCACTTGCATCTACATTGACTCAAGATATTAGCTACAGTGACAGTAGAAGTGACGAATGCAGAATAGATTGAAGACAAAAATCTTAAGTATCTCCAATAACTTACCAGTATTGGAGTGACCTAGGAATTAATTGTTCTGTCATTTATCACCTCGAACACACAATAGAATGTTGAAACATTCTGAGATATTGAGATCAAATTCTTCTGATTTGACGAGAGATAATTTGTAACCACTAACAGGTGAAGGTAGCCTACTTACTCTGACATCCTGCTGGCAAAGTCTCCAGACTGGTGTAGGTCGTACCAGCCAATGTCTTGCTGCAAGGCGGACTTCAGGAACATATCTCGAATACGGAAGATCTAATTCAATGAATAAATGTTTTATTTTAAATGTTGCACACTTCGATACACTCGGAGCTTAATACACAACTTAATTAAATACAACAGAACACAGTCGCATCACAGGGGCACTTGTAATATAGCAAGTGCATGAATTTTCAGGTTCGATTACGAGAAAGTGCTTGAATGTTGCATTACATGAAAAAATCTTAATATGTACACGTCAAATAGAATTTTCTTTTGCTGAAATTTAATGACCAAATAATACCGACTGACGATCAAAATCTCCTTCGATATGTAATTAGGATATGCTCAATATAGTCTGTTAATATGATACCGTTGAAGTTGAGTGGATTCTTCCAATTCGCAGACTCCAGTCAACGGAATGAACAATTTCCATTGAATCCTTACACAACAAGCCTCAGTGCCTTCAGGCAGCGCCATATTGCCCAAGGCCAAGCTAGAACGAGTGAGAATGTCGAGAATTATCTTTATCGAGCCCACATTACCGGTAATACCAGTTCCGAACAGGGGCGGTTCTAGGCGTAGTGCCACCGTGCCATGGCACTGCCCTCTAAGAGAAAATAAATTATTCATAGTCCTGAAAGAATAATTTCCAACGCCTACGTTTAATACCGATATCTTATTAGTTTCAAATTACTTTGTAGTTAAAATATTCCGTCCGTAAAGTATGATCATTGATTCCATCTTCGCCCCAGTGATATCTTGAGCCGTGATCTATACGGCACGGTTGACGCATGCGCAGTTCAATTTACGATCTTTTCCGTAGCCTCTCTCGTCACTCGCTATGAGGAAATATGCTGGTCTCCGTGCCGAATCGAGTTTGGCTCAAAGCGGTACTGAAAGTGAAGTGCAAAGATGGCGACAAGTGACAAATCAACCAAGTGCGGTCAGTGTGAAAAAATTGTAACTGATAACGAAGACTACATAATTTGTGATGGGGAATGTGGTAAATCATACCACAGAACCTGTGTTAACATAAAAAAGAAAGTTTTTAACCGGCTTTTGTCCGACAAAGCCAAGCAGTGGCATTGTGTCGAATGCAGTGCAGTAAGTAGGTCAACTACGGAAAAGGTTTCGCCAGACGAGAATGTAAGTAAACCTGATTTAGAAGATCTTGTTTGTGAAATCAACCTGCGACTGATAAAACTCGAAAACATTGAAAAGACTCAGAATGACATGCTCAAGTCCGTGACATACTTTTCTGATTGTTTCGATAGTATGAAAAGTGACATTTCAACTGCCACACAAACTCTGAAGCAAGCCTTGTCAGAAATTACAAAGCTCAGCCAAAGAGTTTGTGAGTTAGAGAAAGAAAAGGATATCGCTTGGAGTGAGGTTAACATGTTAAAGCAAGAGAATCTCGAGCTTCAACAGTACGTTCGGCGAAACAATCTAGAGCTTCATGGCGTGCCGCACACTTCAAACGAAAACACCGTTCAGATTGTCCAGACTATCGCTGACCAATTGGGTGTCACAGTTGTTGAGTCCGATATTGACGCCTGCCACCGGCTACCACAAAGCAGAGAAGGTCTTCCACCTCCTTTACTAGTCAAATTCTGCAGCCGGCTAAAAAAAGAGGCAATTTTAAAAGGCAAAAGTCCAAACCCAACCTGAACTCAAGTGATGCTGGAATCAATGCAAGGGCTAGGCCTATCTACACAAACGAGCATTTGACGCCAGCTAACAAAGTACTCCACAAACAGGCAAGAGACCTCCGTAAATTAGGTTTTAAATACGACTGGACCCGGGACTGCAAAATATTCGTCCGTAAATCAGATAGTGACAAGGCTGTCAGGATCAGCTCACCGGAAGACATTGAAAGGCTAGTAAGAGACTCTTCCATCAACAAGGCTCAGCCATCCCATTCACATAAATAATAATGAATCAAGACATGGACCTACTAGTTGATGTTGACTTACACTCATCAATTGATGAGCGTAAATATGACTGTATCCACGACTACGTAGCAGACACTAAAAATGAGGTTAGCCAAATCAAGTGTCTTTACCTAAATAGCAGAAGCATCAGAAATAAACTAGAAGATATCGAGATACTAATTCATATTGTTGAAAATCTAGATGTCATAGTGGTAACCGAGACTTGGGTAAAAAGTAATGAAGCTAAATACTTCAACCTAAACAACTATTCTGTTGCTTTTGTACACAGAGACAATCAGGACGGTGGAGGTGTGGGAGTTTATGTCCACAAAAATGGAATATAAAAGTTCTTAACCTAGTTGAGAGTAACCATAGCTTGATACAGTCAGAGCTTATAAGAAGTGATACTGTTCGTTTCAATAACCTGCATACTATTAATATAATTGCAGTATATAATCCTAACATAAATAACGCAACAAATTTCATGCAATCTCTACAGCACATTCTTTCGAAAAATAATGCCAATCTTTGCTTATGCATTGGTGATACAAATATTAACTTACTAAACAAAAATAATGTAACCAAATCATACCTCAATCTACTATCAAGCTATGGTTTCACACAATGCAATACTCGGTATCCAACAAGAATATGTGAATCAACAAGTACACTGATCAGGTAGCCACTAATAACTGTAAATATACCTATAGGATAAGCAATATAAATAGTGATATTAGTGATCATAATATTCTTGTAACTGAGAATTTCTGGTCAAATTACTATCCAGGCAAAAGCTCAATCTCGAACATGACATTTAAATACCCCCACAACAAGCAAAGGTCTAGCTCAAAAAACGTAAATAAAAATTACCGGTACGTGAACAAAAACATATTCTCCAATGATCTCAATCAAATAGACTGTTTAGATGATGTAAATGAAACTTACATCGCCATGAAACACAAAATCTTGACACAGACACCCAACAAAGAGAACACTGACACACCTTTGAAGGAAATACACCAGAACCACAATAACCCATGGATAACAACAGAATTAATTCAGCTAATAAAACGAAGGGACCTACTACATGCTAAACTTAAAACTAACATTCACAGAAACAACAACCTCTTAAAGGAAGAGCACATAATATGTAGGAACAAAGTGACAGCTTTAAAACGGAAACTGAAATCATCATACTATGAACATAAATTAACATTGAACGCCAATAGCATAAAAGATACTTGGAAAGTAATCAATGAAATGATCTACAACTGCACAACTGAAAACAAAGATGGTCCCAGTGAGATAATAATTGACGGTGAATCTTTCACAGGAAAAGAAAATATTTGCAATGCTCTAAACACTCACTTTATAAACATAGCTCACAAGTTAGCCAAAAACATCCTCCCAGGGAAGAAAGTTAATGAAATTAATGTCAACACAGATTCCATATTTATGACCCCGACTAATGAGATGGAAATTCGCAATATTATATTAAGCCTTAAAATGAAAAGTAGCCAAGACAAAGATGGTAAGTCAGTAAAATTGTAAAAAAAAACTCCATTGACATGCTAAGTAGCCCTCTAACTACTTTAATTAATTTATCGTTAGAGACTGGTCTGGTGCCTGATTATCTAAAAATAGCACGAGTCATACCAGTCTATAAAGGAGGTGACAAAAGCAATCCAGACAATTACAGACCCATTTCCATCCTCCCACCCATATCCAAGGTACTCGAAACAGTAGTAAAAAACAGAATTATTAATTTTTTTAAATAAAAATGATTACTTCTACAAAGGGCAGTATGGATTCCGAGAAAACTCAAGCACAGAAATAGCCACAATTGATATAATCTCTAACTTGCAGGATGTCATAGACAATAAGATGACAGCGAGTGGCCTTTTCATAGACCTGAAAAAGGCCTTTGATACTGTTGACCATGAAATTCTTTTAGGGAAACTTGATAAAGCAGGTATCCGAGGAGTAGCTTGGACATGGTTTAAAAATTACCTGTCTAATCGTAAGCAGTATGTTGAAATAAGTGGCTACAGAAGTGAGGAGGTAAATATTACCCATGGTGTGCCCCAAGGATCAATACTGGGTCCTTCCCTCTTCTTAGTATATATTAATGACATAGCAACACTCAAGTTTTCATGGTAATATAACGTTGTTTGCAGATTACTTAAGCATCTTTTACAATGCGTACACCACCAACACGCTGATTACACACATGCAGGAGGACATGAATACAATACTTGGCTGGACGCAGTCAAATAAATTAACAATAAATGAAGGTAAAACAAATTATTTAATAATATCTAAGCGTAGAACAAAGTTAGACATCACTCAGAATATAATGCTGGATGGAAAGGCAGTTAAAAGGGTCTCATCTGTCAAATACCTAGGCCTGATAATAGATGAAAATCTCTCCTGGCAAAAGCACTTGATGCATTAGTTTAAAAAATATCACCTGCTGCTGGGATGATAAAAATTGAGTTACTATATCCCAAAATATCTACTCAGGAAAGTGTATTTTTCCTTAATCCATAGCCACTTACAATATTTGAATACAATTTGGATAAAATGCTCAAATTACCTAAAAAAGGAAATTGAGGTAATTCAGAATAGAGCCATAAGAAATATGTATAACTACCCTTTTTTAACACATACCAAACACCTTTATATTACGAGTAAAATTCAACCAGTAGCCCTAAATGCAGAAATCAAATCAAATGCCCTGATATACCAAATCCTACACAAAGGTATCCCCACAAATTTAAACTTCACTAAACAATCTGATTTACACGCTTACAAAACTAGACATGCAGATGACATATCACTTTTCCATATCAATTCCAAACAATATGGCAGTAATAGCATTAAGTATAGTGCCTTTGTAAAGTTCAATAGACTACCAGAAAATATAAAAATTGCACCTAGCCTACCAATCTTTAAAAGGAGGCTAAAACAGTTTATGTGGAATGATTATAAAATGTTAGTTTAAGAAATTCCAAAATCTGAGAAGACAAAAGAAGACTACATTGTGTACAAAAACTTATGAAAGCTACAAAATGTTGTATATATTTTCATACTGAAAACTTGTAAACTAAATTTGAATTGTAATTGGTCGCCAACAAGATAAAACTGTACGACTCCTTTGTATATGAGTCCTTGACTCGTTAAGGGATTAATAAAATGCATTATTATTATTATGCTATCTGGCGGTCATTACGAGGTACTGGGCCAGCGACAAGCCTGTCACAAAGGGTGGAAGGGAAGAGGGTGTGGGCCGATGGCCTGATTGGCTGGAAGTAATTTGACTCATTGGTTATCGCTCTCACACAAAGAGCATTAATTCTAGATTTCTCTGAAAGGGGGCTCTGCGTCTAACAGTGAAATTTAAACTTGCCGTAATAAATAGTGAAAATATTATGTATGTAAGTAAGATCATGACTACCGTAGGCCTACATGTTAAAGCTTCACGGATTACTCTCGGTAGCTAAATATTTATGGTTGATAAACCATCTGCAACTGTCAGCCCAGGTCTAGTCTATCTTCAGTTCTTGTTAACGGTTCGTGGCTATTTTTGGTGAGTCAAGGTATTAAAGAGTCAAACATTGAGTTTGAGTGAATGGTTGAGTGCTGAAAAAGTTTCTTTTATATACCGGTATTTTAATATATTTTCTTATCGTATATATTATATTCGGTAAGTCCCGATGTGAAATGTTGACTATGGAGATTAGTGTAGGCCCTATATATACATCGGAAAATGAACCCTGCTCTGATATAATGTTAAGAAAATACCAATATGTTCATATTTTTCACTTGACACTACCCCTTGTGCGGGACTGGAGCCGCCTCTGGTTCCGAAACCAGCATTTCCGTTCTTCATTCTTGTCCAACGAGACCGATCGGAACTCAATAGAATTTTGCCCGGCTTTATACTACACTAACCCTTGTTGTTACCTCTCACTACCACATCACCCAGTGCCTCATTAAATCTGTCTTCTTCGTCCTGATCCGCCTCTTCACACGGAGCCTACACTGAAACAATCCTGACCTGATTCCCTGACATTTCCAAATCTGTCCGCATTATTCGTTCAATTAATTACCTCACTGAAACTGTGTTACGCTCTAATGTATACCTTGTAACCTCGTACTTTCTCCTCTCTATTTCCTTTCATTTGAACTTCACTAATCCATAAATATCCAATCTCATCCTACTTGCTCATTCAGCTAGCTCTACTTTATTCCTTCCATGGCCACCCTATCTATTAATAGCAACCCATCGAATACCAGCTTGTTTGGCTGTTCGTTTCCAAGGAGCCCCTGATCTGTCAGATGGAAGTGGGACTCCATTACTCCCATAGGTCCCAGGCTTCCTCATGACATTTTTAACAGGTTTAGAAAGTACAAGTGAAGCAGGTTGCTAGTCTTACTTACACAGGGTACCATGAGTATCACCTCAGGGAAAAACAAGTGAGTTGTGTAGTCCCGAGCACTAGGAGGAGCAAGACTCAGAATATGTCCAAGATGCCCACTCGTATTCCATAGTAACTTGTATCCCGACTGTTAGGGTCATTACTAGGCCATTCAGCCGTTGCCCGTGGTTCACGAACTAGAAACCGTGTGACAATAATTCGTTGAGAAGAGGTTCCGTTCAGCTTTCCGCCCCACAAATTATACTGTTCATTTCCCCTCCCTGAACTCAGTAAAGATTAATTCAAAGTTAAATAAGTGTCCATTGGATGCTCTAATGTGAATATGGCAAACAAGACTCATCTTGCCAAATTTCTCTGTGATCAATTTCAATGACAATGAGAAATAGGTGTTACTTTTTGAATAGGATCACGCGTGCAATATAGAGTTTATGAGAAATATACTACAAAATTATGAGTAGGAATGATTCACTCCAAGCATTAATTCATCATACTTGGCTTCATAGAGATTGAATCATTCCTTAAGGAGTACAAGGCGCTCTTATCTGCAGAAGTGACTTGCACACCGTCAATAATGTTTGAAAGGTAACCTATAGTTTTAGATTACACTGTAATAGTGGTTCACTATTTTAGGTTTCATAAAGATCGGATAATTCTATGTTAAGTTAGAGGAACTAATATCTGAGGAATTGGCATGCAAACAATCTATTATTGCCTGTAGATTTTGATTACAGAATTGACTCACTACACCAGATTTCAATTCCTTGCCTTCAATGAGGTAAACCAATTGGAAATACAGTATACATTTTTAGGAATTTAGACATTTTTGAAATTATTGAATAATCGTTACCTCTTTGTTAGCTCAAAATACATACTTCCTATGCCAAGTTTCACTGCGCCCGGATGATTAGGTCCCCAGAAAGAAAATGCACTTTAAACATTTGCGCAGCTGCCATGATGGTTTGCTGCCTTCCAAATTTCGAATTCCATAACAGTGAACTTGATTTGTGATCTAACATGATACAAGTAACATGTTCCGCGAGGAAACAAAGAAATTAATTACCCGTACCGTATTTAAAATTTGCATGGCTACCATGTCTGTTTCTTACTTATCACGATATTGAAATCCATATTACTAATTTTGCTTTACATTCCTTTGTCACTTAAAAATTCTTTAGGATGATTGCTATAATAGGGTCCTAGAAAAGGTAGATTAATTCTGCGCAGCCGTAATTTTCTTTACTTACTTGTCATACATAATCTTGAAGTCATATATGGGCACAAATTTGAGCCGTATAGCTGGAATATGTCACGAGCAAAGGTACAATAATCAAATTTCAGATATTTGGGCAACTGCAATGTTGCTCTTTCAGTTGTCATGATTTTGAAAGTCTATTATTTCATAGTCCTCCAATATGGGGCAAATTTCATTCAGATAGCTGTGACAAGTTCCTAGAACAGGATTTAAGTTGTGTCTGTCATGCTGGTTTATTCCTTAACATACTTTTGAAAGTTGTATTAGTGAACTTGTTTTGTACGGTAGTCCTCTATTGTGGTACAAATAATCTTTAAGAGGTTCCAAGCAACGACAATTACATTTCAGAAAATGACGTGATTGTTATTTTGGTATTTTGCTCGACATGATTTTGAGAGTCATATAAGTCAAATTATTTTATAGTCCCCTATAATGGAAATGGATGCGGGTTTATAACTGTAATACGTTCCGGGAAAAGGTAAATCAATTTTAAAAATTTACGACGGCCACCATGATGGTTTTTACTCGCATATCTTCCAATGAAACCAATGAACTTGCATTCTAGTTCCCCACCACGGCACAACATAGCATTAATAGGTTTTGAGAAAGGGTGATTGCATTTTTAAAATCCGCAGGGTTGCCATATCGGTTTCTCGCGTAGTAGTTTTGAAACTCTCGTATGTGAATTTGTCTTACAGTCCCCTACCATACTGAAAAATGTCAGGCCTATAGCTTAAATAGGTTCCGATGAAAGGTAATGTCGTTTTGAAAATTCACGTGGCCATCATGTTGATTTATGCGTATCCCGATATAAGCGTCATAGTCCTCTACCAAGACATACAATGTGTGGCTAATTGGTGTAATAGGTTCCAAGAAAAGGCAAGTAATTTTTATAAATTCGTGTGACCGCCATGTTGGCTCTTCTTCTCATGGTTTAGGAAGTCATATCTGTGAATTTATCTTATAATCCTGTATCATGGTGCAAAGTTTCAGGCTTCGTGAAAAGGGGACTACAATTTGAAAATTTGTGCAGCCACAATGGTGATTTCTTTCTTGTGACGATTTAGAAAGTTTTATCCGTGAACTCGCTTTAAGGTCCATCCACACATATCCGTGACGTGTCAGTGCCGTGACGTGTCAGTTCCGTAATATCCGTCGTGTCTCAGTGATGGCTATACACACCCATCAGTGTTGCTCCACTTCAGTGATTGTCAAAATGGCTAAGTTCACGGATGTGGAAAAATATTGTGTAATACAATATCTGTAAAACTGGTTTGTTGATGATATGCACATGACCAATAAAATTAATAATGGATTGCCTGTTTTGCCAATTTCCTGTCATTAGTATTGTACGGCTAATGTTCGTAAATAATTATGGTATTACTACGTAAAAAAATCAAAACGAATAGTGCAATTGATGCTTCTAAAGCGGGCATTTCCTTCTTAGTTAAAAAAAATAGTTGTTTGACATTCAATTTGGAAGATCAAAGTTGTTCAAAGACATAACGTAGTTACGTATCTCTGTTCTGACTCAGTGTCACAAACAAAAAACTATGAAATCAATGCCGCTGAGCTTCTCATAACGCTCTCTTTTGTACCGGTTGTTATGCATTTAATTGATAGGTATCAGTGCGCATTAGATCGTTTATCACAACCGCGATGAGGAGCTGAAGCAAGTCCGGAGATCGTAGGTTCAAATCGCGGTGCTGACACCGGCTACCGTGAGTTTGATTTCATCCAGGAGTTTTCAACACTCCCTCAAGGCAAATGTCGGGATAGTACCTTATTTCAAATCCTGGGGCACCTAACACATTCACTAATCTGGTAATTCCAGTTGCCACACAAAAACACAAGTTGTTGGACAAATACATGGGGCAGATTGCCAAGATACCCCTAGCCCCCAGAGAGAGAGAGAGAGAGAGAGAGAGACGCTGTCGATGGGTGATCTCTTAAACCTATATATTTCATATGATGATGCATTCAGTAACATGCTGACGTGAGAGAACATAAGGCATTTTGACGAGTTTTGAGACAATATTTCAGAAATCACAGTTGTAATGGAAAAAGAGGATACTGGAAGGGAGAAGCACCCTCAGGATGGCCGTTGTCATCGGTGGGACACTAGCCTTAGATCTCTGGACTTGTTGCAGCCCGCCATCACGGTCATGGTGCTGAATAATGCGCACGATTGCGTCCTGAATCCATACGTAAGACGGCACTTTGGTGAAATCCATTTATTCCACAAGACACCAGGCTAAATCTCGTCTTTAACATGTATCTCATAAATTACGCCCAATGCGAGAAGAAAGCGAGTGAGTGGCGCTGTAGTAGGTAATCTGTGGTCAGAAATTACCACGTGATGTAGCGACTAGCATTCTTGGCTGTCGCCCTGGAGGTACGGGTTCGATTCCCGGCTCGGCCAAGAAATTGAATCTGGTCTGAGGGTTGGAACGGGGTGGACTTAGCTTCGTGAGACAGAACTTAGAAGATGCCATCCTGTTAGGTAGTTCGTTAGTAAATTAGTTAGTTATTGCTGTTTTAAGGGGCCGTAGAGGGAGGTCATCTGCTCCTAGAGACCATCCTGCAATTGGTTTTTCCACTTCTACTCTAGGCAAAAGCCAGGATGGTTTCTAACTTAAGGCTACGGTCGCCTCCTTCCCATTCCTCACCTGAATTATGCAATCATAATAACACAGGTTATCAGACAGTATTAATGCGAACCAGTTCAATAAGTTGGTCGTCGTTCGTTTTAGCCTATATTCACAAGAACGAACAAAATCACACCACAGCACGTCCGTGGAAACAGGAAAAATATCGTTGGCGACAATACTCAATATCACGGAACGGACACTGCACTGATACTGACACACAAATCACGGCACTGCGCCGGACAAGTGTGAACGCGTCAGAGAAATTCAATAGAACGATATGAATCATCACTGACACTGATGCTATTTCACGGAACTGACACGTTACGGATATGTGTGAATGGACCTTTAACGTTCTCTATTAAAGTGCAATATGCCAGGCCAATAAATATAATACAGGTTGCCGCACGAAATGTCATACATCGAAAATGGTTTATAAAATGAGTACATCTGGGCTCACAACCATGTCCTTTCGTGAACAGAAACCTTATTTCATGCGTGATTCGACAGATAGCAGCACATGTCGCGCATGCGTACCGGCTTCCAGTTATACAGCATGGCGGATAAACGGAGGCTGACGCGCGAACAGAAGGTGAAACGTGTTATTTTATACTGAAACAAAGAGTGTAACTCAGACTTAGGAAAGGTTTCGTATTCATTTCCGTACCCGGTGGGCTCCCTGCCTGCAGACGGTGTATAGACCGGCCAGCCAATTTAAAACAGAAAACGAACCCGGCTCATGCCAGTCCGCTCACCGGATAATCTTGCTGCTGTGAGAGCGGCTGTGGCTCGTATCCCCTCCAAATCCACCATAACTTCCTGTGTTCATCTGGACATGTCTCGTCGGTCAATTCAGAGAATACTGCAGTCTGAGCTTGACCAATTCCCATACAAAATGACAACAGGTCAGAAACTAACGGCGCTTGACAAGCAACGGCGAGTACAGTTTGTTGGGTGGTCTATTGCAGAAGGTGATCCCGTATTGCCCAACACATGGTTCAGTGATGAGGCATACGTTTATCTCAACGGAGCTGTGAACAAACATGTCCGGTTTCGGGAGAAAGAACGGCCTGCTATTGTGCACGAGGTTGAAAGTCATGGTGTGAAAGTGTGTGTGAGGGCGGCAATTTCCAGTCATGGAATTATTGGGCCAATCATGACACAGTCAACAGTGCACGTTACATGACATGTTGCAAATCAGTTTCCTTCCACAACTCTTTGCATCACGACTACCAATAGAGACACAATGGTTCATGCAAGATGGAGCTCGTCTGCACACAGCAAATGTTGTTCTGTACTTTCTGCATGAACATTCCGGGCCCCGTGTGATGTCCCATCGATATCCCGAACGTGATCAGAGCGGCTCGATCTGGCCACCACATAGCCCCGATATTAATCCCTGCCACTTCCTCCTGTGGGGATATTTGAAGGAGACAATCTACCGCCAGAAACCAGAAAATGTACTGCAATTGCAAGCGGCCATTGTGTTTTCTTCCGAGGGTTGAGTGAGGACATGTGTCGTCGAGTGGTCACAAACATGCAGGTTTGTCTCGAAGCTGTTGTATGCCGAGAAGGTGGGCATATTGAACATGTCCTGCATACTGACTAATCATGCATATTTCAGTGAATGTTGTAATGACATTCTTTATTAAATATGTTGTATATTAAATATTCTATAAACAATTTCCAGTGTATGACATTTCGTGCGCCACCCTGTAGATTCCGAGATATTGAATACTAGCGAAATATTTCGTGAGCCTGCCATGTTGGATTGGTCACCAGTGTGGAAATATAAAAGGCCTACTTCAGGTAACCTATCTAGAGTTGGAACTAACATACTACTAAATTTCATTTAACTCGGTCCAGCGGATCAAAATACTGTATATTTGGGGTGGGGGACGGACAAACAGACGAACAAACGTCGATTTCATAGGCCTATATTACATACTAGCATTTCTACTTGGCGTTGATTAGATTCGGAATTAAAATAAGGGGGCAACTAAGATACAGAATGTACAGAAAGTCAGTGCAGCCTCTACACGTCGTTGCCGACCCACTATAAACCCCTCGTATCTATACAATCAGATCAAGGAGCGAATACTCTTCAGCATCAACGTACTCTTATTGATGGTCTGAATACCAGAAGTATCGAATACAAAATAAATGAGCAGCAATATCACAAGCACGGCTTCCTCTATAAAGGCAATGATCTGCGAAACACAGAATAACGCTCCTATACATGTGTATTGCTTCTACAGAGAGAATTCGTAAATTTTACTGATATTTCTTTCACTGCGATGATGTTTGGTATTGCATGAAGAGGGCCTTGCCCTAGGCATGGAAACTGCTGACCATGGCGTGAAAATTATTATGACGTTTTTGGTAGATATAATTATTTTGTAATTCCAGGATGTGACCTTTATCGCCTTGGAAAAATCATTAATATTTTCTTAGCCTTTCATGACCTTGTACGTAGCGTAATCAACACTTTGGTGCCTTTCACAATCAATACGTGGTTCCAGTAACCCCTAGTATCTCGGCGTAGTGTAACTCTCCTACTTGGTTACGTTTAAAATTATAATTGTAAGTTTATAAAACTTGTGTCATTTGTTTAAAATAGTTTTACCGTTTAAATGACCCATCGCGTTTTAAGGTTTTTTAGAGCTATACCCCACAATTTTGGGATTCATGCTTCCAGAGCTATTTTCCAATTAAGCGATGATTTTCACCCGCACACAATTATTTGTCAAAAAAGATATATCTTATGATAAATTATCATTTTAAGTGTTTAAACCCTATTTTTGTCGGTCACTTGTATAAGTTATATGGTTTAGGATTAGATATGCCTATCACGTTAAAAGGGGGGTTTCAATAGCTACGTTTAAGAAGAAGGAAGATTATAGTTTTACGTGACCGTTAATCTCGAGATCATGAGCCACGGGACCTCATATTTACGTGGAATCCGAACCACAGGACACGGCATTTCACTTTTAAAATCTCACATGCATTGACCGGGAATCGAACTCGGTCCACTGTGGTGAGAGGCCAACCTGCGCCACCACGCTCCCTAGCTATGTTAAGGGTTAAAAAACATAATTTTAGGATTCATGGTTTCAAAGAAATCTTCTTCTTCTCGCGGATGGGTCACTTAAGACCACGCGGAGCCTTCCTCCTTGCCCAATAGCTCTTCATATGCATGGGCTGTTCCTCCGACCATGCACGTCGCGTTGGTTCCTTCTCATCTTCCTCAAATCCCCTTGTGTGAACAATATTCCAGGCGATCCCATCTCCACTAGGTCCCTCTCAACCTGTTTGTACCACTTTGGTCTTGTACGTTTGTTCTGCAGAAATCTGTGGATTCGGTAAGTAATTCTCGTATGATTCATTCTTTCCAAATGTCCCAAAAATTGAATTCGTCTCATTCTCACGGTATCGGTAAGTTTAGAAATTTTCCTATATATTTCAGAGTTGGGTTTGGGATAGTGTATTGAACCCGCTGAGCTAAGGTTCATGTGATATTTTACATAACAGCACATTCATGATGGGATGTACTACCTTTGAACACACCCAGAAAGCTACGAGAAGCCGAGAGATTATACAATTCTCTTTGAAGTAGCGGAGGATCGCACTTTTGACTTTGGTGAAGTCTGCTAATTATTTATCTGAGGTCTTATTAATCAATTTTATCTTTCCACGAGACTCAGAATATTCCATTTCGTCATTCAGTATTATTGAAACATTTTGGAGAATGTTTCTTCACTTTAAGGTAAGGTAATATCATTGCAGATACGCAAACAGGAATGTAAGTAGTCGCTCAACGACTTAGTTTTGACGACTTGCTTCCAGGAGGAACGCAGTTCCTTGCACTACGTCTGGAGAATCCGCCCTGTGTAGGCGTGTAATTATATCCGTCGCATTAGACGTGGCAAACAGTCCGCTTTTCAGCGTGGAAATCATTATCAGGTGCCATCGAGCACAACTGAACTACAAATCACTGTTGTTGATGTGCAGTGATCAACACAAATTGTATAGTGAATTATATGGCAAGTATTGTGAAATTTACGACATTACTGTAGCACCAAATTTTTTTCACCCATGTGTTTGTGGAGGGCCGAGAGCCTGGTGCGAAAATATACAGGTAAATGTGAAATTATTACTTTGAACAAGTGTGATTATAAAAGTGCATTATATAGTAATTGCTACGGTGAATTTATCGGTAATAAAACGACGTCCATTAAACGGATGCCACGTGATAGAAAAAGTAGCGTCTGTACACGTGTAGAACCGCAGAACAGTGCATAGCCATTCATCATTTACATCTGCAAAGTGTAGAGGCTGTGTTACCAGTTATATTTAAAGCCTGTGATATCTACGACGAATACTGTAATTTTCAAGTGATAATAATGAACTACTACAAGTCTTATTCTACCGCCCACGTGGTAAACTTTTTCAACACCATGTTCGAGACCGAGACCATGGGCTAATACCATTATGGTATGAGGGAGATGTCTCGGATGGGACCAGCTTGATTATGGAACTTCTAGAACATCAAACGAGAAGGAAGGAACCGAGGATGCCTTTCCTAGGCATGTCCAGTCCATTCACGAGGTCAACTACAGGGACAGACCGAACCCTGGTCTTTGGGAGAGCCCAGATGGAAGTTCTGATGAGGACGATGCCAATCCTGAAAGCCAGAGGTGCTTTTGTTCAACCCTTGTTGTTGGACAGAGAGCTAAGTGTGGGCTCCTTCATATCGTGAGTTTTGTACAACCCTTCCTTGTTCTAGTTTCTGGTGGTATAGTTAGATTAGTGGAGTTTGTGAACCAACCGAACTTCGTGACAGCCATTTCTTAGGTAGGGAATGTAATTTAGTCTAATTAGATGTCATTTATCTACAGTGATTGTGAGTCACCCTTGGGTCTGACAATTTGGTCAACCCTGGTGCAGCTTGATGGACGTCGTAGGACGCCAATTTCTGTCTATTGCTAAACGTGACCGTAGTCATTTTGAGGCTACTTTGTTTAACCCTATCTGGGGTGATTTTCAAGTCTTTGCAGACTCTAGTTATGGCAATCTGATGCCATAGTTATGTTTCTTTAACTGCATTTTTTGCAGCCAGTCAATGTTACACCCCTGACTTCGTTAGAGTAGTCGTATCATTTGGGTAATCGACTGTAATTACCAGTTTTGTAACTGCATTACATTTCATTTGAGATGAGCTCTGATAGCCATCCAGGTCATGTGTAGACCTTATAAGTAAAAGGGACGTTTCGTTGTTGTCGAGCATCGAACCCAGTTCCCAACGCATCATTAAGCATATCCAGCAGAGTGGTATTTGCGCCACAATTATTATTTTGTTGTGTCAAGTGTGATGACACGTATTTATTTGATGTTTGATACAAGCAACTACTGAAGAGTATTTTATCTTTGTGAGCAGAGAGCTCCAGCAATTAGTGATATTGCTACCTTTTAAACGTCTTTGTTGTGAAAGACAGAGTTATATAATTGTATTCAGATTTATAGCGTGATTTTTATGCACATATTCTTCGAGGTTTATAACCTATGGTAAAGGTACTATGATGAGGCCAGTTGTACAGTTATTATCTTGCTTAAATTGCCGGCCTAGTTAGTGTGTTGTGTCATTCAGCGCAGGAATCTTGTAGCCTGCGGCGACACGAAGAGGTTTTGTGACTCAGCGCTCGTGTGAGAGCGCATGCTTCTGAGTGAGACGGACTGATATTAACATGAGGCAGAATGCTTTTAGCATTCACTTTCCCTTTCATTGCAATTATAGCTCATGGAACCCAGTGTCCATTCTTGTATCTGATCATATGTTCTGTAGATTGTCATTTGTTAGTTAAACGCTGTTGCGTGTACCGTTGTTTTGATGAGTACAGTTATGTCAGGTTTCTATAGTACGTTGTAGGCTAGCCCCGCTAGGGAGGTTTTTCATGTATGATGGTATTTTTGTGTACCATGTCCGGGATTGTTCCCGTGGACCAGATATTTAGGGAGGGTAACTGCTTGTGTCCAGGCCCGTCCCAGAGTTATTGAACGCGAGCTGTGCGCCGCTGGTAACTTGTGTTATTGTGTGTCCGAGTTGTTATTGCTCGTTGATTATATTCCGACTTTTGAGTCGAGGCTTTTTGGCAGAGATGATCTCAGGGAGACACTCGGTGCCCAGGCTTGTCAGTATTATTCGCCATAAACCAACGATAACCTAAACCGACATCTTAATAATAAAACGCATAATTTTGATAAACAAAAGCTAACTAACGAATCCTTTCTGCTTAACCTTGTTCATTTGCATTTGGAACCTGCTGACATAGCCGTGCTAATGAAGGTATTTCCTGGAGGAAATGACTTGAGGACAGCTGACACTTTTTGTTGCGACCGAAGCTTGCTCGAACCTTGAGTTCGTAGCTGGTGGAGCGCAGGCCATACGATGTTAGACGTAGTCTTTACTACGCAGTCGTCACCGTAACTACACACATTAGATGACTATGGCTTACAAACAGTAAACCAAGGTGCAGGCAGGCATTTGAATAAAACTGTGGTCTCTTATTTATTTACTTAATGATGTAAAAGTGTACGAATCCTCTATGTTACCCTTTTGTGTGCTGATTAGCACTTAGTTCCTAAGAATGACTTAGATGTTTTTTTTCTATGGCTGGTCACTTAGCTTTGAATGTAATCGTTTGATATTACGGACGTCACCGCCATAAATTTTGTTATTAATTGATAGGACTTAGCTAGATGAATTAACGTTAAATGTAAATGTGGAGATGGTATCATCCTAACTTAGATTTGTTTTGCTACCCTGTTAAATGTAAATTCTGATATTAGCTTGATCTTGTAACTTGACCTAGGGATTTGCGTCGTACCATTTTCCTAGTGTTGCTGTTGTTGCTTTATTATTGTGAGACAGATCTTTCTCGAGGGTTTACTGTAACTTCTCAGGTAGAGACCTGTTCTTTATTTTTGATTATTTATTAGCTTTCGGATTAGCCGATAGAAACCCTCCGAACTAGGATAGGGGTTTGTAAAATTTACAATAAATTTTCACGGTGTTTTACATAAGTCTGGATGTTTCTTTTCTCAGTCTAGTTTTTAAGGTGAACCTTTCCTTAGGCAGTCTATGACCTTCGTCACCATGTACCACGATCCCCGTGGACTACAGTTTCTCGTGCCGCCTTGGCCTATTTGGAAGTTCACCTGATCCTCACGGCAGTTAGGTCCGACGGATGAGATGTTAGGGAAGTCATTGCGGTTGTTGGCTATCCTGGCAGCTCCTCTGACGGGCTCAGTATGCCATTTTTATTTCTGGGCCCTAAGATCTTTCGCATAATTTTCCTTTCCTTAATCTTTAATTGTTCCTTTATTGATATCGATATTTCCATTTAGGGGTGGTTTTCACCCTGAACAGTATATTGGTCAAAGAGGACATGTCTTGTGGTATGTTTAGAGTAATAGCCAATAATTTTAGAACTCATGGTTTCAGAGATACTGATATTTCAATTTAGAGGTTGCTTTCACCCTCACATTAATTTTGGTCTAAAAGGACATATCTTATGCTAAATTATCATATTAACGTGTTTTAGACTTATGTTTTGCCTGTGTCATTTGTACCAACCTGTAGGCACAAATGATTTTAGGGGTGAAATGCCCTATCGAGTTGAAAGGGTGTTTTACTAGCTACGTTTAGAGTTATAGCCCAAAATTTTAAGTTTCATGGTTTTGGAGATGTCGATATTTCAGTTATGGGCTGGTTTTCACGAGATAATCTGTTTAACTAAGTGATCAAATTTTACTACACGATTAACAACCCAGCGAAAGTTTGGTCTTTCCTACCGCTTTCAAATCATCGACCATGGGTACGCCGTTCAACTCAAAGAAGTAGATTTACTGTCCCGTTAAAGACCCCCTTCGGGACTTAATTCGGCACCCCGGACTAAAACCATGTGTGGTCACATTGAAAACCCGTTTTGTGTAAGCCATTTGGAAAAAAGTTCAAACCTAGGAAAATTTAGGGTGAAAACTGAGGGAATTTTACGAATCACCAGTTGGAACGCCTTTACTTAAAATGACCACCACTTGTTGACCAAGACAACTCGTTTTGTTTACAACGTGGGCCATTTAGCGATAAACTTCAAATCCAGAGGAATTGAGAGGGGAAAAATCTGGGGAAATTTTGGAAAATTTCAAACCCACAGGTTGGGGACCCTGCATGGGATTCCCTCGCGACGTCACACATGGGCGCCATTTTGTAATCCCTCCCCGCCATCTTGCTCATTCAAGTGAGTTAGAAGCTCTCCAGAGAGTCTACTCACTCTGTTGCTCAATAACGATGCCTTTCGCCAAATGAGTGGCAACGGTAAGAAATTATATTTTTAGTGATGGGGGACACATGATAAGGTTAGATTGTTAATAACTTGTTTAAGGTGACGCAGACTCTATAGGCCTATAGCTCTGCATTTGATATTTGAGTCAACGCCCTAAGAGACGATTAATTAAATTTGAAATATCCTTAAAATCTATGATATATTTTATAGTTCATGAATAAAAACTTACTTGTCTCTGGGCCACGTAGTTGAATATCACGATTGACAAGTAGCTGAACACTAGCATTACAATTCCTATGTAGGTGTTATTGAGAGCGAAATCATTAATTCCATCCATGAACTCTTCGTCAGTGGTTTCGTTCTGCCTGATCATAGTGCCGGTGAGATCACCAAATATCAGAATGTTGGCTGGTGAGCACAGGCCTGTACCAACAGCACCCAATGCAGCAATCACCAATGCGAAGATTTCTCCTGGCGTAGCAAACCGGAACTGAAATTAAAAACAGATAAACTATAAAATTATCCTGTGAGCCGTTTCCTTAATATCATAGAGAGGTGTTTATTTAAATGTAATGTATTTACTTTTACGACCTGGCAATTGCGATTTTCAATTGGTGCTCTGTTTCTCGTCGGTTAATGCTATTGATTGGCTTATTAGCCACGTGATCTGTTTTAGGTGCCTATTGGCGTTTGTGATTGTTTCGTGAATGGATGTCCGCTCTGATTAGGCCATCTGGCAGGATACCAAATGGGATTCGCAGTGACTGTCGATTGTTTGCGGATGATTGTGTAATGTATCGAAAGATACATGACTCACAAGACAATGCAGTACTTCAAGATGACCTGAACCTGGTCTATAAGTGGGCGATTGAAAATAAAATTAAAATAAACACAAGAAAATGTAGTCTAATAAAAATAGGGAAAGTGCGAAGGCAAGATTTTCAATATAACATTGGCTCGGAAATACTTGTAGAAGAAGATTCTTGTCAATATTTGGGCGTTCACGTAAGAAATGATATGAAATGGAGTAGTCATATAGGATGTGTAGTTTCTAAAGCTTACAAATCCCTGCACTTTGTAATGAGGGTATTAAAAGGAAGTAGTACCTCTGCTAAAGAATTAGGCTATTTGTCACTTGTAAGATCTATTCTGGAATACGCCTCGGCGGTTTGGGATCCATATCAAGTAGGGCTCATCAATGAGTTGGAAATGGTACAAAGAAAGGCTGCTAGATTTGTGCTCAGTGACTTTAATCCCAGGAGCAGTGTGAGCCGTATGTTAAAGAAATTTGAGTGGGAATCACTTGAGGCTAGGAGGATGAAATCTAGACTCTGCGCTGTGTACAACACGTATACAAATCAACCAGCATGGGGTGAGCCTAGCAAACGTATGGAAAAGCCAAATTACATGGGTAGGAGCTATCATCCTTTCAAAGGGCCGACCACAGCGAACAAATTATGGTAAATATTCTTTCGTAAACCGTGCCATTGATAATTGGAACTCTCTACCTGCCGCAGTCTTAGAGCCTTTTCCCAAACATATAGGTGTGTTTAAGAAAAGACTGACTATCTGTGTAAATAGTACAGTTTAATTGTTAGTGAATTGTTATGTACAATTATTTATTTGTTATGTGTATCTAATTTGCCACCGGGGTACACCCCCCCCCCCCCCCCCCCAATTTCAAATAAACGAATGCATGAATGATTCTCTCATCCTACTCGTATGGCGATTGCCATGCCTACCTTCGCCTCGTGGTGGGAGTGGGAGACAATTTGCCCCCACCAAATATCACAGTGGTGGGACACATTGTGTTTGGTTCTGTAATTCGCTTCCTCGGTACTTTCCGTGTGTACTTCTTTTTACGAAAACATTGCTATGAAGGTAGTCACATGTACTCAAGCGTGCCATTTACAACTCACATTTCTTTTCTTGCTTTCCCTGTGTTAGACTGTAGTAGGTGTATATCCTATATCTTTGGACACTCTTGATATCATCGAGATGATCGCTTGGTCCTGTCTGTGGCTGTGAGGCTTTTCGCAATACTGAGCCAGCGTTCTGCACCCAGATCATTAGGCAGACCCGTTTCGACCGATCACATTCTACGTATTTCTGTAGCCCAAGCAAGGCTACATTTTGGCATCAGCATTCTGTTCTCCTCAAGTCTTACCTTTTGTATTCGTGTGAGATTGCATGTTTTGTGCGCAAGTCTGTACCACGTGACCTTTGTGTTTTCTTTGCCTCACTGGCACAGAAATTGTGATCCAATCATTATGCTGTGTTTTCGTTTTGATGCCCCAAGTTTTGTGGCTTTACGCGTGTATTTGTTGCATGGTATTTTACAGCGTTGTGTGCGGTATGCACACCGAGGTATCTTCCCAGCTATCTTCCACTCTCTGAGACATTTTTCTTCAGACGTTATCTGCCTACTTTACATACGGTTTGTGTTCCTTCGACCTCCTGTCAGCCTCTTTTTCGTTTTATCTTCCCAATTTCGATCCACGTGATTTATGCGATTACTTCACTGACATCAATCTATCTAGATGTGTTTATCACTTTATTTTACTTTTACCTTAGGAAGTAGGCCTACAAGTTCCTCTCGTCCATTGTTTTGACACCGTCTACCCTACCTTCCCAGGGTCTCTTTTGTGTAGTTATTGTACCTCGTAAATTTCGTTTTTGGCTTGTTAATGACAATATGCTATATTTGGGATTTGGTTGAACTTATTTTCTGTCCGAAATAGGTGCCTCTAGGCCTTTGCGGTGCCCAGCTCATCATTTGATTTGTTGGCACGGTAGCTTCGTTATCACATGGGCCCTAACCTTCCCCTGCCGCTCCATCTCGCTAACTTCCGGCTGGGTAAGTATGCAGGGGCACTTATTATTACAATTACATTTCAATTACTTGGTCTGTTATACCGTACGGTATATTGTATTATCGAAAGTGTAACAAGGAGAACAGGGCGTGGTTGCCTTTTGGTTACCATAAACATATACATAACAGTTAATTAAACTTGTCTCTACGATATTAAGAACATGTTTCAACTGTACCTCAATATAAATTTATAGAATCTTCAACGTTGTGAGGTTTGAAGCCATTTTTTCAGTGTTGCCTTAGTAAACAAAAGTTTGGTGCTTTTCAGTCGGTCAACACGAATGTACCCAAAATGAGCTGGGTTGTGCCCTAATCTTGAAATAAATTACATGAGATTAATAAATACACTAGGATGATCAGTTTCGATCGTCAAGCGATCATCATCAGATCCATTACACTTAGGCTATAACATCTATGTTTGAGAAATATAGGTGAAAAATATTTACAATATGTACAATTATTTAGTTGCAGTATTGGTAATGTAACTGTCGGTGTGTGCTAAATGTAGTATATTTAATGTTAGGTGAAATGCGAAAATAGTCATAGAAATCCGGAGTGTGTCCGTTTGGGGTAATTATATGGTTATACAAAATCAACTATGGTTATACTGTAATAATACAGGCTGATACTTATCTGGTTGTCTCCCTAACTGGAACTTCAAGCAGTTTCGTGTTCAATCTGGCACCAGTTATGGTCGACTAACCCGGGCGTTAAATGGACAAAACTGGGTTTTCCTTTCTTCCCCCTTTTTGTTCCTATGTGCTGTTTGAGGTCAGTGCAATGTGTATTTGTGTGACGTTGCCAAATCTAGATAAGAATGATGTTATTGAATACAGGAAGGTCTACAACTATTAAAGACCGTGGAAATGTCTTCGTCACGCGTGGACTAAAAAGCCATTCGAACTAAGCGCTACCCGGTCTATTGAAGACGTCCCGGATCCTTTAATACTGCCGCGCATACCGGCCAAGGTTTATTGCAGAAAAAAGGGTGTTTTTTTAGTACAGTGAAAAGGGGTGAACTCTCCATAAAAGTGTGTTCATTTAGATTGTTGGGATTGTTTCGTTTGGCTAGGTGAATCTCGATTGCTTCCTTTATGTCGTGAGCTCTGCCTTTCGATTCGTGATGAATTATTTTTGGTCAGTCTCGATGCTAGTAAAGCTGTGCCCCGTGTCACACATATGTTCGCATACGGCTGAATGTGTTCCGTATCTTATTGCATTCCTATGTTCATTATAACGTGTATCTACTCGTCTTCCACTCTGTCCAATGTAATTAGCTTGATAACCAGTGTCTTGGCATGTAATAGAATATACCCCTGACTCTGAATACGGGTCTTGTTTATTTAGATTACTATTTTGCAGGTGCCAACCAGTTGTATTGTTCGTTGTGAATGCTATTTTTATGCCTTGCTTTTTGAAAAGATTCGTAATTTTGTACGTGTTCGTATTCACATAGTTGAAGCGCGATTTTTTCTCTCATTTTTTCTTATTACTAAACAAGCCAAAGCGCTTTGGATAAAAAAAATGAATTAAGATTTGCATACATAAGAAAGCATAAATTCAACCAACAACTATACGATATTCAATTGCAACTAAGTAGCTTCTGGCACGCATCCCAATGGGACAGTTTTATCGAGCACCTACATGACACCATCAAAATCAGAGCAACGAGGAAGCACGAAACGCTAGAATGTAAACTAAGAAAACTAGGAGAAACACAGAACAATCAATCTAATGAACAACACACGAATAACAATGAATTCAATTTCCACATAAGGGTAAACAACAGAACGAACGTAACCTTTTCTCAAGATGAAATGAATATGTTAGACAAAGGTTTGAAATGCAACTGCACGGATGTACACACGAACCACAATATAAAACAGTTAATCACAAATATCGAGATAGCCAGTCACAAGCTCCCAGCAGAAGACAGGGAATTAACCAAAAATCTTGCCACCAACGTAGCCAAAAAATTCCTCAAACAACTAAAAGAAATAAAGTCATTGAAAAAAAAAAGAACATGGCTTAAACATCACATAGGCAGATAAGGGAAATACCACAGTAATTTTGAATAAAACAGAATACATTGAAAAAAATAACAGTCGAATTCCTAAACAACAACGAAATCAAGGAATTTGCAAAAAAATCCTACCAACAAATTCCAAAAACAAATAAAAATTGCATTAAAAGAAACAGAATACATATTGACCAAAGCTGAAAAATCAAAACTAATAAACATGAAGCCGAAAATACCGTCATTGAGAGGACAACCTAAAATACACAAAAAGGAGTGCCCAATGAGTCCTATAGTCAATTGTAGGAATGCACCTAATTACAAAATCAGCAAAGAGTTACTAAAAATCTTAAAACACCGCCTTTCCATCGACAAAAACAACTCTGTAAAGAACACAACGGAATTAGTAACAGCATTGAACACCCTATAAATGAAACCTAGCTTGAGGCTTGTATCTTGCCGAGGGATCGGTTCAATAAAACTTCAGTAAAATGTGTTCTTTTTCAGAAATGAACTTGTGTAGCCTATAACCTATAATTTACCGTCCCCACATTAGAGAATTGAGGCTGACGACCTCGTATGTTCACCCATTAAAACAAATACAACCACCACCACTTCAATGAAACATTACATCACTCATCCCGTGAGATGGCATATTTCTGAATAGGATATGACAAAGAAAAAGTATGTCTTTAACATTTCAAACTGACGCCATCTTATTCATTCATTCATTTATTAGCAATTGGGGATGTGTCCCCCGGTGGCAAATTGGGTATACATCTTGATTTTGTTCAGCAATTGAACAGCATTAGTTGCCTAAATACTAAGCTCTGAATAAAGATTCGCTGTTTTCGGATGATTAGATTACCAAAAAAGTAATTGTAAATGTTTGAATATCGCCTAGTGTTTGTGTTTACCAAGGTTATGAGAGTAACAGTCCTTTATCACCACAACATTTCAGTTCAATTGCTCTAATAGTTTCGGAGCTATTGAGAAGCGGTAAAATATTTCCCATGGCTGGCATATTCGATTGTTCTATATAGAGGCTACAGAATTATGTAGGCCTACCAACAGATGAGGTTTATCATGGCAGTTTATTATACAAACTTTCACTTCGATCGCTTGAATAAGATTCAAACAATTAGACACCAGTATAATAAGCTTTGTGTGGAGATTTACTGCGTTACGTTTCACTGCGCACGGATGATTGAGTCACGCGAGAAACCCAATTAAATATTTCAAGTTTGCGTGGCTGCCATGTTGGTTTTGTGTTCATCAGGTTATGGAAAGTCACATAGCCTCTATCGGCATACAAAATTTCATTTTGATTCATGTAAAAGATTCGTAGATATTGAGAACAGGTGGAACATTTCTCATGGCCGCCATGTTGGATTGCTTGATATGTAGGCCATAGAATTCCATACCAGTAGACTATACCAGGATTATTGCGGTGGTTCATTATAGAAATGCTCACCTCGATCGCTTACTCAAGACAAAAGAAATAAAATATTTTTAAAATTTCTCAAAATAGTTGAATTAAATTAGATGCCAGTAGGCCTATAATACGCCTTGCATAACGATTTATAATGAAGGGTTTCATTGTGCTCAGGTGATTAAATCACGTGGATAGTCTATTTTAATATTTGAACATCGCATGACCGCCATGTTGATTTTGTAACTATCAGGATTTTGAAAGTGACGTACTGTCAGTGAAGTTACTAAAGTATTCTCAATCACAACTCAATGACGGCAATAGTTGCCAGTAAAATATTTCGCGTGGCCTCCATGGTGGATTGGTGACACTTATTAAAAGGTCGGACGATGTGGCCTAGTGGTAAGTCTGGTTTTCCAACCTGTTCGAACATTCGCATTAGTGAAATAACCCAATTATTCAGTCAATAATGGAGTGCGATTCGAGTTAATAATCGACTATTAGAATGTTGGAATGATTGGGAATCTAAACGGCCGCACTCGAACATACGAATGTTGGAATGATTGGGAATCTAAACAGCCGCACTCGAACATACGAATGTTGGAATCTAAACAGCCGCACTCGAACATACGAATGTTGGAATGATTGGGAATCTAAACAGCCGCATTCGAACATACGAATGTTGGAATCTAAACAGCCGCACTCGAACATACGAATGTTGGAATGATTGGGAATCTAAACAGCCGCACTCGAACATACGAATGTTGGAATCTAAACAGCCGCACTCGAACATACGAATGTTGGAATGATTGGGAATCTAAACAGCAGCACTCGAACAAACGAATGTTGGAATGATTGGGAATCTAACCAGCCGCACTCGAACATACGAATGTTGGAATCTAAACAGCAGCACTCGAACAAACGAATGTTGGAATGATTGGGAATCTAAACAGCCGCACTCGAACATATGAATGTTGGAATTATTGGGAATCTAAACAGCCGCACTCGAACATACGAATGTTGGAATCTAAACAGCAGCACTCGAACATATGAATGTTGGAATGATTGGGAATCTAAACAGCAGCACTCGAATGAATGTTGGAATCTAAACAGCAGCACTCGAACATACGAATGTTGGAATGATTGGGAATCTAAACAGCAGCACTCGAACATACGAATGTTGGAATGATTGGGAATCTAAACAGCAGCACTCGAACATATGAATGACTTATTGGAATTTCGAAATGGCGATTATTCGAAGTAGTATAATTAATCGAATATTCCAATGTTATGTACAGTCCCACTGAAAACAGACCTAAATGAAAAATGGCCTTTCCAAAATGAGTTTAGTGTGCTTTCATGAAGTAAATATAAGATTAAGATTAAAAATAATACGGTGTTTTTAGCCTACTTTCGATTTTTGTAAAAAAGAAAAGATATGAGATCAACATGGACCAAATGTCCGTGTGTATTTGGGTGTATGTGTGTATGTATTGTGCCCGTGTACCGACCCGGGAACGCCGCACATGCAGTAGGTTTTGAAGTGAGCGCGTGTACCTATGGCGTGGGGTGTGATATGTCACGCCAGAGAGTATAGTGGGGAGTTGCGCGAACTCTAAGCCAATCAGATAGGCGGCAAGATGGACATTTAGATTACGCCACTGGAGACATAATTATGTGAGATTTGATGACAAAAACTGGAAGTATTCATGATATAGAAATTTGGCGATATTTGATAAAGCCGATTCTTAAATATTGCATTTATGGATCTAGTCCAATAGATATAGAAGACGGAGTTTTAGATGGAGTTAGCACGCGTAGTGTGAAGTGGGAGCATGTCCAGGCCTACAGACTCTCTATGTTCCATAACACCCGCACCCATATAAACAGCACGCTTTGGAGGTTATATGCTGTCGGAGAATCGTAAATTATCCATAAAAAACTACTTGGGCTATTTGAAAGCCAGTACGCGCAGAGCTCGTGTGTGAATAAGCAGGTCAGTGACTTGGAAGTGAGCAGCTGTTCTGTGGAGAAACCCACATTACATCAACCGGAATTCGCAGACAATACGTACTGTAAGCATTATTATCAATGCTCACAGTATTTGGCAATCAGATAGTTTTATATAAGGAGCCTCTATTGTCAACTTGATTACTACATGAGACTGTATATCACGCGCAGCCACAATCTTCGAATTATAAACTTAACAAGTAGTTCCGTGAAGAACTAGATAGCGTATTTTCATACATCCTACTGGTCTTGTTAAAAACTTCCCGGGCTATTAAAAGGATTTTCCATGTGATGTATACTATATAGCACGACGTATGGCTCTATGTCTCCAACGCCATTGCATTGAGAAAGTGTGTGCTAGAATATTTACATGTGTATAACTTTCAGTATCGGTGAATGGGACTTCTACCGCGAGATGGCTTCCTTCTGCAACGCGTCACAGGAGTTTAATTTAAATAAAGTCAAATGCACGGCTTCTCTGATTTGCAAAAAAAAAAAAAAAACACACACACAAGCTACAAAATTTAGTGCCATTAGATTACGATTATTATAATAACCGAATATACGAATCTTTTCAATAGTTTGTATAGGGCAGGTAAAATGAAAATAACGAAGGTTTTAAAATTTCAAACTGATGGCATCTTGAATTTTTGAAAAGAACTGAGCATGAGATGTCTCTGTGTCTAAGGATTCGCTGTTCTTAGCATCACTGCTCTTGGGTGATTAGATCGCTAGGAAAATCATTTGAAATATTTGAAAATCACTTGGCCGCCATGTTGCTTTTGTGTATCTCAGGATTTGGAAAGTCACTATGTCACGATGTACTTAGATAATGGTCATCTATGTGAACCGGTGGAATATATTCACGGGCGCCATGTTGGATTGTTTCATATAATAGACTGTAGAATTATATGCCATCGGATGAGTATTTTAATGATAGTTCATAATACCAACCTACATTTCTATTGCTTGATTAGGACACGAGACATAAAAACGAGATTTTAAAGAATTTGCACAGCCGTCATTTTAAGTTCTCATAAAATGCCATTAAATTAGACGTCAGTATAATAAGACTTGTATGAACACATAGGCTACTGTACCAAGCTTCACAGCACTCGGATGAAAAGCCGCCATGTTGGATTTGTTCTCACCAGGTTATTGAAAGTCCCATAGGTGAACTTAAGTTAAGTTTAATAGCCTTTATCAACATACACAATTGCAGTTTTTTAATCGCTGTAGTAGATTCGTAGATATTGAGAACCGTCTAAATATTTCGGACTGCCGCCATGTTGGATTGTCATATATGTAGACCATATACCATTAGATGAAGATTATTGCCTAGATTCATTATTCAAACGTTGACTTCGATCGCATGATTAGGGTACAAGAAATAAAAACTTAATTTTAAAATTTTGCACAGCCGCCATCTTGAGGTTATGAAAACAATTAAAATAAATTAAAATTCAGTAGATTAAAATGTGTATAAACATTTACCACACCAAGTTTCACTGCAGTCGGATGGTTAAATCGCGAGAAAAGTTCATATAAATATTTAAATTTTGCGTCACCGCCATGTTGAATGTGTGCTCATCAGGTTACTGGAAGTCCCATAGGTAAACTTATGTTAATAGCCTTTGTCAACATACAAAATTTTAGTTTGATTGCTGTAATAGATTCGTAGATATTGAGAACTGTCTAAATATATTTGATGGCCGCCATATTGGATTCTTATAGGCTATATGTAGGCCATAGAGTTATGTGCCACTAGATGAAGATTGTTGCGTAGATTCATTATTCAAACGTTCACTTTGATTGCATGATTAGGCCACAAGAACTAAAAACTTAATTTAAAATTGTTCACAGCCACCATCTTGAAGTAGCCTAGTGAAAACTAATGAATTATATTAGATACCAATGGATGAAAATTGGTATATGTATTTATCGTACCACGTTTCACTGCATTAGGATGGCTACATCGCGAGAAAAGACCATTGAAATGTTTCAAATTTGCATGGTCGCCATGTTGATTTTGTACTTAAGAGATTTTTGAAAGTGACAAAGATGAACTTGTAGTTGTACCGTTTACCTCCGTACAAAACTTCAGGGTGATATCGGTAACTGTTGCGGAGATATAGAATGCCAGTGAAATGTTTCGCGCGGCCGCCATGTTGGATTGGTGAAACGTATTAAACTTTTAAAGGCACTTTCGAGGTCGGACGAGTTAGTCTAGTAGTTTGTACTTACCAAGTTTCATTGAAATCGCTTCCGCCGTTTAGATAGACTATTAGGGACACGCAGACACATAGGCTACGCACACACACGGACAAATTGTGATCCCATACGACTATTTTTTTTCAAAATTGAAAATAGGCTTGAAATAAATAACTCAACACTTCGGATCTACAGTAACGAAAATTATTGACAAGGTATATGTGGCTTTAAAAAGAACAAACTCTCCATGCATTCAAGATGGCGGCTGTGGGAACAATTAGAACATTAACATCGACAACTCCGATTGAAATCGGATAATTAACACGAATCTTGCCAAGAGGTGAGTATCACATGGGTTTTAGTGCCGGGAGTGGCGATGGACATGTTTGGTTCGCCAGAGTTTTGTAGCCACTTCGATGCGGCCATCCATGGGGTGAGCTACAAGTACCGTCGCGTGTGGATTGTTGTCTGGGGAGGAAAGTGTGAATGTTAGGACTTGGAATTGGAAGGTAGCCGCTGTGGCCTATAATTAGGGACCAACCCTGGCATTTGCCTGGAAGGAAGATGGGAAACCACAGAAGACCATCTTCAAGGTTACCGGCGGGGGGATTCGAACCTCCTCGCCTCCCGGATGTGAGTGACTGCCTGCAGCCACGCCGTAACGACCACGGCTAACTCACATTGAATATAGCGCACAGTGGCCGCCTTCAAATTTCGGCATAAATTAATAATATTCGGTATCCTAGACCTAGAGCTGCAATAACGAAATTAGTTACAAAATAAAATCTTGTAAGTCGCTTCGTGTGCCCAAACCAAAAGAACAGTGACTCCATAGATTCTCTATGGCCCAGGCATAGAGTATAGGCTACAATGACTGGCTGCGTGGTTCAGGGGTAACGAACGTTCTCGCCAACTGACTCCAAGGTCCCAGGATCGAATCCTGGCGCAGCCAGCTGGCAATTGAGGGTACTCAAATGCGAGGGAGCTGTGTCAGAAATGTTTTTTCTGGCTCGTTAAAGATCCCCTTTGGGGCAAAATTCCAGCACCCGGGCGTCTCTAAAAACCGCAGTAGTTAAAAGGGACGTAGAAACAATCGCATTATTATTAGTGGTAGTAGTATTACTAAAGTATAGGCCTACAAATTGCACATTTAAGGCAAAACTTAGTAGAAGAGGCGTATTCTAATACAAGTGTCTGTAGTGTTAGTGATACATTTATAAAATTGAGTATAGCACGCAGTGGCTATCCTGAAAATTCATCATTCAAAAATAAATAACTTTCTATGTTTTAGAAATACCATAACGAAAATTAGTGTTAAGGTAGAACCCTATGTGGGGTATCGTATGCCCAAAGGTAGAACCCTATGTGGGGTATCGTATGCCCAAAGGTAGAACCCTATGTGGGGTATCGTATGCCCAAAGGTAGAACCCTACGTGGGGTATCGTATGCCCAAAGGTAGAACCCTATGTGGGGTATCGTATGCCCAAAGGTAGAACCCTATGTGGGGTATCGTATGCCCAAAGGTAGAACCCTATGTGGGGTATCGTATGCCCAAAGGTAGAACCCTATGTGGGGTATCGTATGCCCAAAGGTAGAACCGTATGTAGGGTATCGTATGCCCAAAGGTAGAACCCTATGTGGGGTATCGTATGCCCAAAGGTAGAACCCTATATGGGGGTATCGTATGCCCAAAGGTTGAACCCTATTTGGGGTATCGTATGCCCAAAGGTAGAACCCTATGTGGGGTATCGTATGCCCAAAGGTAGAACCCTATGTGGGGTATCGTATGCCCAAAGGTAGAACCCTATGTGGGGTATCGTATGCCCAAAGGTAGAACCCTATGTGGGGTATTGTATGCCCAAAGGTAGAACCCTATGTGGGGTATCGTATGCCCAAAGGTAGAACCCTATGTGGGGTATCGTATGCCCAAAGGTAAAACCCTATGTGGGGTATCGTATGCCCAAAGGTAGAACCCTATGTGGGGTATCGTATGCCCAAAGGTAGAACCCTATATGTGGTATCGTATGCCCAAAGGTAGAACCCTATGTGGGGTATCGTATGCCCAAAGGTAGAACCCTATATGTGGTATCGTATGCCCAAAGGTAGAACCCTATGTGGGGTATCGTATGCCCAAAGGTAGAACCCTATGTGGGGTATCGTGTGCCCAAAGGTAGAACCCTATGTGGGGTATCGTATGCCCAAAGGTAGAACCCTATATGGGGGTATCGTATGCCCAAAGGTAGAACCCTATGTGGGATATCGTATGCCCAAAGGTAGAACCCTATATGGGGTATCGTATGCCCAAAGGTAGAACCCTATGTGGGGTATCGTATGCCCAAAGGTAGAACCCTATGTGGGGTATCGTATGCCCAAAGGTAGAACCCTATGTGGGATATCGTATGCCCAAAGGTAGAACCCTATGTGGGGTATCGTATGCCCAAAGGTAGAACCCTATGTGGGGTATCGTATGCCCAAAGGTAGAACCCTATGTGGGGTATCGTATGCCCAAAGGTAGAACCCTATGTGGGGTATCGTATGCCCAAAGGTAGAACCCTATGTGGGGTATCGTATGCCCAAAGGTAGAACCCTATGTGGGGTATCGTATGCCCAAAGGTAGAACCCTATGTGGGGTATCGTATGCCCAAAGGTAGAACCCTATGTGGGGTATCGTATGCCCAAAGCAAAATAACAGCGACTTTTAATTTTAAGATGGCGGCCGACTGTAGACTAATATTAATACGTAATAGTGAATCATTCAGAATGAAATGAAAGAAATCCACAGCCTGCTTCCAGTCGACCGACCGGGTCAGGGAATTGAATGGATGAAGCCCCCATCTAGCGGCGAAGATATGAACTGTGCCGGTTGCCGAAGCCTGTCGCACTCCCCTGGGGCAATGATTAAATGAATGACAGATGAAGGGAACAGATAGTCGAGAGTGTTGCTGGAATTAAATTGTGACAGGGAAAACCGGAGTACCCGGAGAAAAACCTGTCTGCCTCCGCTTCGTTCAGCACAAATCTCACATGGAGTGACCGGAATTTGAACCACGGACCCAGCGGTGAGAGGCCGGCGTGCTACCGCCTAAGCCACGGAGGCTTATTCAGAATGAAATAATTAATGAAATTCAGAATTAAAACGAAACTTAGTCAGAGAGATGTGCCATATAGGTCATAAGAATTCAACGTGCGACGGCCATCTGGAATATATAGACCATGATAATGAATAACTCAAAGTACTTTTAAGATAAACGAAAATTAGCAGTAATATAGAAACTTGTAGGTGTCTTCCTATGACCAAGTCATACAACAGCGACTCCATACATTCATGATGGCGGCTGGGCGCATTCTTAAGACTTGAATATCATTATCTCCCGACATAATAGCCAAATTAACATTACAGTTGGTGAGAGGGTAGTACCATACAATAGAAATATCGCTCTATTATCCATAGCAATATCACACTGAATATAGCGTGAAGTGGCCATCTTGAAAGTATAATATATAAAAAAACAATTAAATTATTTTATTTTACAGATACAATATTTCAAATTAGCGTTAATGTAGAACTGTGGACACCCCCGCCATACTAACAAGGTGGCTGAGCATACTATGAAAACAATAAGTCAGGATCCAATTGCGCAATTAACACAAAGAGGGGGGAAAACAGATAAAATACCTGACTTGCACTATTTATAAGATTATCACACTGCATATACAGTAGCACGCAGCCACCATCTTGAGTACCGGTACCGTATTAATGTAATTAATAACGACAATGTCGAAACGCAGCAAATACGAGTAGGCTATGTAGGCTCACATAAAAACTTTCGCTGCAGAAGGCGCCTGGTAACGATTCCTTATATTCAAAATGGTGGATGGGGGAACTTTTCTAATGTTCCAACCAATTCCTCTGGATGCAAGAGTGTGATTATGACGAAACTTAGTAATCGGGAAATCTCATAAGGGTACATGACTTACGGTGCCGTACATCACGAGAACATTCAATTATACTCCTGGATAAGGACAGAGAGTTAGATTTATACCCATACATTTAGGAGAAAGTAGGCTATATGTTCTTTACTGAACATTTTGTTTTTACATTCAATGTGGGCATGTGAAATTCCAAGGAGGAGGGAGAGACTGTTTTAAGAGTGTAAAGCCATTTTGTCGTACGTTTACAGTCTTTCTCGAAAGTAAAATAATGCCACTATCGCGGTTCCCAACTCTGGTGAAGCTACTGGAATAGAAAACACCCGTAGTGTCAGACCAGGCTACTGGGCTACACTTAGAATCGCATGTTATGTTATCCCTTGCCAATAAGATTAGCCTCATGGAATTACTCTGGAAGATTCCAGAGGTTCCAGAGATATGGCGATAAACATATAGACTACAGATTACCCGGAAGAAATTGCCCACTTTATATGAAGTCTAGACACTTCATGAAGTCTAGCAAGCGTTGTGATAGGATGTTCTTAACCATGTGGCCACTTCGAGAAGCGCAAACACATAAAGTGTCCAGCACATATTAAGCGCATGTTGCAGTTGAGAGTGGTTGAGGTGATCATGTGGTCGGAAGTGTACGTCTCTGTGATTTGCTTGCAACTTCAAAGTACTGCACTCTACTGGCAATAAAAATAAGTCTGAGAATAGTAATAATAATAATAATAGTAATGGAAGGTGGCTCCCGGAGAGGCCTGGTTTAGGATTGTTATGTTAACACCTGTGAGTGACCTACACGTCGTTATGATAATGAAGTTATGAAGACGTCACTAACACCTCTCCGTACCAAGGGAATTAACTCTACAAGATTAAAATCCAAAAGCCCAGCCAGTATTCAAATCCAGGGCCTTTCGGACCAAAGGCTTTGAGGTAATCTGTTAGCCATGCAGTTTGCCAAATCAGAATTGCCAACCAAAGTTGATGGTATTCTCACTAAATCTAGTGGATGAAATTAACTACGGGGTGATTTGCGCGTTACACTATGAGATTACAGAAATCACCGAATTAGCTGGAACCAGTACTTTATAGTTGTGCACGGGAATTGAACCTCCTATATAGGAACCTCGACAAATCATACAGGCTCTTCAAGCTAATGCTGAGCTACTCACCAGTTGGAAGAAGCCTATTGGGGGCAACGACTCTTCTTCCGATCCAGTTGTGGGATTTGTAAATTCTCTGAAAATGTACAACAACAACAAAAAAACATTAGTCAACGTTCATCCTACATTAATAGAAGAATTTCTAATTGATGGTCACGATATTTTCATAGATCCCGGTTAACCTCTCCTATTGTGTCCAGCCTGTGACATAACGGGCCTTATTTATTAACATTCTTACAATAAATTTTTATCGTCTTGGCTTTCAGGTAGAGTTGTACTCTCTTCCAATGTTTCGGCTGTCATTCCAGCAGCCTTCATTTTATGGGCCCATCTCCGTGTCTCCTGAAGGATGCTGATATGTTGGTAAATACTAACATGCGATGGGTTCTATTACACACCAGCAACGAAAGCGTACGATCTAAACAAACATTTAAACCCCACACATAAATCAAATATACAAAGCAATGTGTGCAATCTACATTCTCATCCCTTTAACTCAGAACTAGGGTAATAAGGGCAGCAACCGTGGGGCCCAGAGCCTAGTCTGATTTTGCTTCCACCTATGTATACCAGGTCCCGCTCTTTCACCTTTCTTACAACCTTTGTAGTCTAGGGGTGGTATTGAAACTGTTTTTCCAACTCCGTCAAGGAAAGATCTGGAGTGGGATGCACTGTCCCAAGAGAGCTGGCTTCGACTTCCACTTTAATCATCCCGGGACTGATTTCGTCACTTTTACTCCAAGCAACTGTTAGAATGGTACCAATGGTACCTAACCTAAAGCTATAGCCACTTTCCCAATGTCAGCCCAGTCACTGGATCTCTGTGTGGCTGGCGGCTGGCCAGGTGGCAAGGGTAGCAGCTAGGTGAAACTTTCCAGTGAGTTGCCTGTGCAGAAGTTTACAGAACACTACGGGCATGACGAATAGAACGGATATCATATTATGTATCGGTACAGCGTAGAGGAGGATTTGGTAGGAATCGAGCCCATCCCAGCTCTGTAAGAGGTGGGTATAAATTCTTGTGTCACTGACCTTCATTCTTGGCTTTGTTTAAACAATTCGCATATTGAATCGACGAGAGTTTCAAAGGCAATAGTTTAACCCAATATCTGACATGCATATCACAATACTGCTGTGTATAGTAGCCTAATAGTGTGCCGGTTTTTTGCTTTTGAGAGTTCTCTGCTTTTCCAGAACTGTGCAGTTGGACTGCAATTCAGATAGCCAACTCAAGTACCTGCGCGGTTTTTGATAATGACAATGGCTTGCTCCACGTAAGCCATTAATAGAAACAATTTATGCCTATAATGTAGTTTGCAATAATACGTCATGTTCTTACTTGTCTCATGATGCACTGAACCTCCAATACTATGATGCATATCAAATAATTGTAGTCCAATGGCTTAAGTAGCAGTTCGGTAGATATTTGTGTCATGTATTAGTCTTTATTAAGAGCCTCCGTGGCTTAGGCGGCAGCACGCCAGCCTCTCACCGCTGGGTCCGTGGTTGAAATCCCAGTCACTCCATGTGAGATTTGTGCTGGACAAAGCGGAGGCAGACAGGTTTCTCTCCGGGTACTCCAGTTTTCCCTGTCTCAACTTTCCTTCCAGCAACACTCTCCACTATAATTTCATTTCATCTGTCATTCATTTAATCATTGCCCCAGGGGAGTGTGACAGGCTTTGGCAGCCGGCACAGTTCATATCCTCGCCACTAGATGGGGGGCTTCATTCATTCTATCTCTGACTCGATCGGTCGGCTGGAAACAGGCTGTGGGTAAGAGGTACGGTATGTTGAGAAAACTCGCGTGCTTTGAGTGACAGAGTGTGTGCCAACGCTGAAATTCAGACTTGGATCGCATGATGTCATACTCCCGCTATCGTTCGATGTACGTTGCTGATAATTCATTTGAGGGACATAGAACATCCTGGTCATAAGCCCCGTGTAATTCAACTTTGCTGTATATAGCGTTAACCAACCTTTTACTTACTGAGGCATTAAAACAGGCAACGCTGAACTGTTCAAACATCAAGATTAACAGAATTATAATGTTGGGAACAGATATATACTATGAAATGCTCGCTCCTATCTCCGGTGCCTTAATTTCATTTCAGGATGAATATACCGTATATTGCACTCTTACTTCATAAAAGTACGATGATTTGTTCGTATAAGAGCATGACATTGGCAAATTCTTTGGGTCTACAAAACTTGAGTCACCTACTGTCCACCCTCCCGTCCGTACTCTCGCGGGCCTACAAACATTTATTGAAACTTGTAAGTTGACTAAAGGAGATAAATAGGCCTACATGATAGGAAATTAATTGCTTTCTTTCATCGGGCACAAGTGAGGGAGAGACGACATCTTTTAGCGAGTTACTCACTTGAAAGCTTTTACCTTATACGAGTTATTATCCGTATACTTGATTACTCACCCTAATGGAAGAAATGCATTCCACTGCTGACTGTAAATGTTTGTATTAACGTTGTGATGCCTCATACACGGTACATTTCATCACATACATCAAATATGAACCTCTTAAATGAATGTGATGTCTCAGGTGCTTTACATATCATCACATTCAAACTTACGTGTATATGATAAAGGTGTAGTGCATTGTCCTTTTGGTTCACTAACAAACCATTAAAGTATTGCTACTGGCACCTACTTGTCCCACACACATTTCCCAATATATTTATTTTCTGAAATTGTGCAGTTTGATTTGGAAACACCTAATATTATTGAATTTAATCGATTAAATTGGGAAGGAGGGCTCTAGTTTGGGATGCCAAAGGCTTTATCTCGTTTATATTTTCTGTTCTAAGTCCAGGCCTGCATGCTACTGAAATGAATATACTATTAGGACATTTATCAAACATAGTTTATACCTTACAAGACCGAATATTATTGGACGCCTAGAAATAATAATTATTATTCTCATACATGAAACCGGCCAGTAACTGCCACCTGCGAATTGTGCTTGGGATAAAATAGTGACAAGTACAACTAGGCTATTGCTGCGTGATACCCTCTGGTCCGGCTGTGGTCCGCCGGTACGAGAACCTAATATTCCCGGCGCGTTAGGTTTTATTTATCACCTCCTGTCAGGTGATTACAGTTGACTCATGTAGGCTACATTTAGATCACAGGTGGCCATGCTGACGTAGTGCACTGCTTGCGTGTGAGGGAAAAGTGACACGCTGGGCTCCGCTACGCTGCTCGTTTCTGGCTGGCTAATTTCCCTGCTTAACACCTTTGCTACGAAAGTAGAGGAGGAAGTGTCCTGTAGTCTTGCAGACTATTCTGGATGCTGATGACCAAACAACAATTCCCTTAGCTTGCACCCTCCTATTTCACTTTGAGCAATTTAAGATTTAATCAGTATTGAAGCCTAGTGTACTTATACTTACGCATTCATAGGGTTAGTCTTGAAATCATTGTTTCCATCTTCATCCAAGGGCTTCATCTTCATTACAGTCACATTGCGTACTAAATTATCCTTCTTGTCTTTCATGCTGGGGTTTTCTGGTAACCAAGCTGTTGAAAAGAACGAGCAATGAATATTAATAACCTCCCCCTTTTTTACGCCCGTTTCTACGGGGTAGGGGATGATTTCAGTATGGTGGGTGGTTTTTACGGCCAGATGCCCTTCCTGACCTTTGTAATAAGACTATCACAGAACATAAAGCTGTCACTGATATTTCTCATTTTATTTTGAACATTATTCACGTTTTATTTTTACTGAAATGTTATTAGCATGTTATTTCTGAATCAAACATTAATAAGTACTGTAGCCTATCTAACGATATTCATGACAGCCGAGGTGGGATTCGAACCCCCGCTCTCCTTATGCCAGCAAGGCACGAGCTAGAGCGTTAAATATCTATCTCGCCAACGAGGCCGGTGTTAAATAACTTACTTCTTAAGAACACTTTTTAAAATGTCCGTTTTACTTTGAGCTCAACTTCCGCTTCAACTGGCAGTGTCTTGTGGCGATCAGAGATATGTCTGGCACCTGGGCCCAGCTGATCTCCTTACGTTGAGCTTATGATCTGGGTCACCTCATAAGTCCGGAAATAACAAATTTTAATTTTGTTCCCGAGGAATTCATTTACGAGTCGCAAATCTGCAGACATAGACTGTCACAGACTGTGTTGTATCTCATGTAGGCTACTGGAATCCGTGACCGATAATCTTGCGATCACGAGCCAAGGGACCTCCGTTTCTACGTGGAATCTGAATCACAGGACGTCATATTTCACTTCAAAAATCTCACATGCATTGACCGGGAAGCCTTGGTGAGTAGACAAGCAGCTTGACCACTGGACCACTTCGCCCTTTGTATGGTGAGACTTTTCGCACAAAATAACTGTTATTTAATGCTACGGTAGGCCTAACTGTAGCGCAGTGAAGTGACTTATTTAACAGCGGCCACTGTGGCGAGAGTGCTGACGCGCTGGCATCAGGACAGCGTGGGTTCGAATCTCACCTCGGCCATCTTGAAAACGGTTTTCGTGGTTTCCCATTTTCTCCACCAGGCAAATACCAGGACGGTTCCTTTCAACAGGTCCTTCCCTGACCTTTCCTTAATTAGACCCAAGTTAGTAGTCACCTGTCACCATCCCCAGTTGTATCTGCTAGGGTCAGTTCCCTGACACCGTCCTCGCGACGGTAGATGAATGATCCCTCGCAGAGTTCGTGAATGAAGCTGAGCTTGGAATATAAGCGATTAAAACACTTATTTAACCTTGGGTAAAACGTTATAGAAGCTACACTACAACAAGACCAACGTCTGCTTATCCTATCCTATCTTATCTCGTCCATGGAATGTGGGATCTTCAGCTCAATGAGAACTTAAAGGCTATCAAAATAAATACCGTAGCCTACTGTTCTTAGGATTCCAAGGGCATTTACATTCAACACAACGAGAAGGATTGTTCCGTTTAGTTTCTCCCAGTTGTCTATCTAATGCATGATTACAGCTCTTGCTTGTGCAGTTTATACCAGTTGTCTATCTAATGCATGATTACAGCTCTTGCTTGTGCAGTTTATACCAGTTGTCTATCTAATGCATGATTACAGCTCTTGCTTGTGCAGTTTATACCAGTTGTCTATCTAATGCATGATTACAGCTCTTGCTTGTGAAGTTTATACCAGTTGTCTATCTAGTGCATGATTACAGCTCTTGCTTGTGCAGTTTCTACCAGTTGTCTATCTAATGCATGATTACAGCTCTTGCTTGTGAAGTTTCTACCAGTTGTCTATCTAATGCATGATTACAGCTCTTGCTTGTGCAGTTTCTACCAGTTGTCTATCTAATGCATGATTACAGCTCTTGCTTGTGAAGTTTCTACCAGTTGTCTATCTAATGCATGATTACAGCTCTTGCTTGTGCAGTTTCTACCAGTTGTCTATCTAATGCATGATTACAGCTCTTGCTTGTGCAGTTTCTACCAGTTGTCTATCTAGTGCATGATTACAGCTCTTGCTTGTGCAGTTCCTACCAGTTGTCTATCTAATGCATGATTACAGCTATTGTGCAGTTTCTACCAGTTGTCTATCTAATGCATGATTACAGCTCTTGCTTGTGAAGTTTCTACCAGTTGTCTATCTAATGCATGATTACAGCTCTTGTGCAGTTTCTACCAGTTGTCTATCTAATGCATGATTACAGCTCTTGCTTGTGCAGTTTCTACCAGTTGTCTATCTAATGCATGATTACAGCTCTTGTGAAGTTTCTACCAGTTGTCTATCTAGTGCATGATTACAGCTCTTGCTTGTGCAGTTTCTACCAGTTGTCTATCTAGTGCATGATTACAGCTCTTGCTTGTGAAGTTTCTACCAGTTGTCTATCTAATGCATGATTACAGCTCTTGCTTGTGCAGTTTCTACCAGTTGTCTATCTAATGCATGATTACAGCTCTTGCTTGTGCAGTTTCTACCAGTTGTCTATCTAATGCATGATTACAGCTCTTGCTTGTGCAGTTTCTACCAGTTGTCTATCTAGTGCATGATTACAGCTCTTGCTTGTGCAGTTTCTACCAGTTGTCTATCTAATGCATGATTACAGCTCTTGCTTGTGCAGTTTCTACCAGTTGTCTATCTAATGCATGATTACAGCTCTTGCTTGTGAAGTTTCTATCAGTTGTCTATCTAATGCATGATTACAGCTCTTGCTTGTGCAGTTTCTACCAGTTGTCTATCTAATGCATGATTACAGCTCTTGTGCAGTTTCTACCAGTTGTCTATCTAATGCATGATTACAGCTCTTGCTTGTGCAGTTTCTACCAGTTGTCTATCTAATGCATGATTACAGCTCTTGCTTGTGCAGTTTCTACCAGTTGTCTATCTAATGCATGATTACAGCTCTTGCTTGTGCAGTTTCTACCAGTTGTCTATCTAATGCATGATTACAGCTCTTGCTTGTGAAGTTTCTACCAGTTGTCTATCTAATGCATGATTACAGCTCTTGTGAAGTTTCTACCAGTTGTCTATCTAGTGCATGATTACAGCTCTTGCTTGTGCAGTTTCTATCAGTTGTCTATCTAATGCATGATTACAGCTCTTGCTTGTGAAGTTTCTACCAGTTGTCTATCTAGTGCATGATTACAGCTCTTGCTTGTGAAGTTTCTATCAGTTGTCTATCTAATGCATGATTACAGCTCTTGTGCAGTTCCTACCAGTTGTCTATCTAATGCATGATTACAGCTCTTGCTTGTGAAGTTTCTACCAGTTGTCTATCTAATGCATGATTACAGCTCTTGCTTGTGCAGTTTCTACCAGTTGTCTATCTAATGCATGATTACAGCTCTTGCTTGTGCAGTTTCTACCAGTTGTCTATCTAATGCATGATTACAGCTCTTGCTTGTGCAGTTTCTACCAGTTGTCTATCTAATGCATGATTACAGCTTTTGCTTGTGCAGTTTCTACCAGTTGTCTATCTAATGCATGATTACATCTCTTGCTTGTTCAGTTTCTACCAGTTGTCTATCTAATGCATGATTACAGCTCTTGCTTGTGCAGTTTCTATCAGTTGTCTATCTAATGCATGATTACAGCTCTTGCTTGTGCAGTTTCTACCAGTTGTCTATCTAATGCATGATTACAGCTTTTGCTTGTGCAGTTTCTACCAGTTGTCTATCTAATGCATGATTACATCTCTTGCTTGTTCAGTTTCTACCAGTTGTCCATCTAATGCATGATTACAGATCTTGTGCAGTTTAATACACAGGCCTGCAGAAAAGCAAACAAAATTCTCCGGTAAAAATGAAAATAGGAGTGTTTGATTAAAATACATGCTGTTTGTCCCTATCACATCTGGTTAATTGGTAATAGCAATAAACTGTTATTTTGATTTTAACAATAAGGAGGGAATTGTGCGTAAACAAGATGTGATATTACACAACTGACACAATTTTCGGATTCAGAACATTAATCTCTATCAACGTGGCCTAGAGTCTAATTTAGTGCAAAATCGTGCAGGCCTGTGTTATTAGAGCTTTCCATAAACACGTGATAGATGTAGAGGGCAAGACAAACATGGAGACCAGAAGAAATGGCTGCTATGGAGGTAGGGAGAGCTATCGCTCCAGAGGTCCAGGCTCGATTCTCACCTTTGCCATCCTGGTAGTGGTTTCCCGTGTTTTCCCACTTCTACTCCAGGCAAATGGATGGATCCTAACTTAAGGCCATGGCCGCCTCCTTTCCAATCCTCATTTGAATTACAAATATACACACTAATACAACCATCACAATAACACTAGTTATCAGACAAGTACAGGGGTTGATGACCTCGATGTCCAAGACCCTCAAATGGAACAACATAATACAATAACAATAATGTTATTGGTTTTACGTCCCTGCGGCTTTAAGAGACGCCGGGGTGCCGGAATTTTGCCCCGAAGGGGATCTTTAACGTGCCAATAAATCTACTGACACGGCTACTCCCTGCGCCAGGATTCGGTCCTGCAACCTTGGGCACAGCAAGCGAGAACGTTAACGCTGAGCCACGCAGCCAGCACGCGCGCTGAACCACACAGTCTGTTGTAAGGAGAAGAACGGACACCAGCAATACGAAAACAAGAAACGTGTATAAACTGACCAAGAGTGAAACATATTGATTATTACTATTTATGAAAGTGGAAACAGTACAATAGCCTATAATGAGGAGGAGGAGGAGGAGCAACACATTGTCGTTGTTTTCCTCTTTATATTTATGCTATTGTTCATGATGACTCCGAGCCAGAAGAATTAACCACACGAGATTAAAGCTCCCATGGCTCGAAATCGGGACCCTTCGCGCCAACCGCTACCACACTAAGCTAATAGTCACGCACAGCAACTGGCTGCGTGCCTCGGCGCAGATGTAGCGAATCCAGGTGCAGTCACTCGGCATTTGAGGGAGCCGTGTCAGTACATTTACTGGCACGTTAAAGATCCCATTCAGGGCAAAATTCCGGCACCCCAGCGTCGCTTAAGGCCGCAATTGTTAAAACGGACATAAAACAAATAACATTATTATTATATTACACTAGCGGCCCGGGCGGGAACTCTCGCATAATGGGTTGTGTGCGCCCCGCCCGGCTCTAGTGATATGCGGGCTGTACGCGACACAGTTCTGCCAGGGGCTATCTGGGTTGTGTACGCCCCATGTGTATAGACTACCCGCCCATCTCTAGTGCTATGCGGGCTGTACGCGACACATATCTGCCAGGGGCTATCTAGGATGTGTGCGCCCCGTGTGTACAGACTACCCGCCCGTCTCTAGTGCTATGCGGGCTGTACGCGACACATATCTGCCAGGGGCTATCTGGGTTGTGTGCGCCCCATGTGTACAGACTACCGCCTGGCTCTAGTGCTATGCGGGCTGTACGTGACACAGTTCTGGGGGCTATCTGGGTTGTGTGCGCCCCATGTGTACAGACTACCCACCCAGCTCTAGTGCTATGTGGGCTGTACGCGACACGGTTCTGCCAGCGGCTATCTGGGTTGTGTGCGCCCCATGTGTACAGACTACCCGCCCGACTCTAGTGCTATGCGGGCTGTACGCGACACGGTTCTGCCAGGGGCTACCTGGGTTGTGTGCGCCCCATGTGTACAGACTACCGCCTGGCTCTAGTGGTATGCGGGCTGTACGCAACACAGTTCTGCCAGGGGCTATTTGGGTTGTGTGCGCCCCATGTGTACAAATTACCCGCCCGGCGCTAGTGCTATGCGGGCAGTAGGCGACACAGTTCTGCCGGGGGCTATCTGGGTTGTGTGCGCCCCATGTGTACAGACTACCCGCCCGGCGCTAGCGCTATGCGGGCTAGTTTAGGAGCTTGAGTTTGGTGAAACATAAACCTTAGCGTATTATATAGGTTAATAAGATTATATGGACGGACACGAGGGGTTGCCAATTAATAGGCTACTGTATTAGCGAATCGCAGTTTATCTTACAATGCAATGTAGGGCTGTTCTACATTGATTCTAGGAAATAAATCAAGTAAATGTTCTAAGGGTGTTCATTGCCACCAGAAATTCTTCAGAATGTAAGCAGTTTAGTGAGGTACTAAAAGTAATTAAGAATTAAAATAATCTTAATGACATGGACCAGTACTTTCTCAATTAGAAACTCTGATCAAAATAAGAATTCATGACACAAGGTTTTCCACATGAGAACAGAAAAAATGAATTTCCACACTTAAATGTTGGGAAAGAAATCACACACCAGAGTTCACTATTTCCTATCCACAAGTTCAATATCCTTTTTAAAGCTCGTTGAAACTATGCCGGAGAGCTCCAAGAAGGAATATCGGTCTAGGGACCGAGGGGGTTTAGACCGGCCGTCAGTGAAGTACGAAAGTCATTTTTTTCTGTCATCAATTTATTTTCAATGCTAAGTGCATTAAAATACATAACTGGCAATAACCTCTTTCTTGCAATAGCCTATTCACCGAGTTTAACACCCTCAGCATAGTTGGAATGTTGGTCCTCCTGTATCCAGCTTGATCCAACAGTTGTTTCGTCGGCATTTCCTTAGGGATGTCAACTTTCCGCAATGTGTGTGCACGAATAGCACAGTTATGTGGATGCTAAAGCTATTATCCGTGCTCCCTGAATATAAGATGCGCCTTGTCGAACATGTTCCGTTATTACACTGATAACTTCTCCAGCGTGAGAAAATCTTAGAAAATTATGACAACAAAGAACCGAAAAGGAAATGGATATCCTTACAGAAATTCTGTATTAAAAATAATTAAATGGACACAAAAACTAATAATAAAAACATACGGAGGGCGTATTACATTGTTTTACACTTTATTTCCTTCTACCCAAACGAAGGACATTACACATCAGTTGTTACGTCCACCTTCTCAACATAATCTCCTTGAAACTTTATGCACGTTTACCATCGATGTGCCCGTCTCTCCAGACCTTCCTGAAACCATTCTTTCGGAGTGCAGCGTACTCATGCCTTGACAGCTGTGTGCAGAGGTTTCTTCATGTTCCCTAACAAGTGACAATCACTTGGGGCCAAGTCGGGAGAGTACGGTGGGTGTGGCAGCACCGTGAATCCCATTCGATCAATGGCAGCGGTGGTCTCTCGGCTAGTGTGGGGGCGGGCATTGTCATGTTGCAGAAGTACACCTTTAGCCCATTTTCCTGGCCGCTTAGTTTGAATGGCACGGTGTAAGCGCTTAAGGGTTGGCACATATGCTGCACTGTTAATCGTGGCCCCAATTCCAGCCAGTCAATGAGGATGATGCCCTTTGTGTCCCAGAACACTGTCGCCATTCGCTTGCCAACTAATGGCACTGTTCGACGTTTCTTTGGCGGTGGACTGCCTGCCCCTATGCTTCCATTGCATGGTCGCCGTTTGTCGGAGTTTGCAGAACTGGACACAGCTGTCAAGGCATGGGTACGCAGGAAGGTCTGGAGAGACTGACACATCGATGGCAGAAGTGCATAAAGTTTCAAGGAGATTATGTTGAGCAGGTGGACGTAACAACTGATGTGTAATGTGCTTCGTTTGGGTAGAAGGAAATAAAGTGTAAAACATATTGTACGCCCTTCGTAATAATATAAATCAATTAACCTTGAATTAAACATATTGTATGAAGGAAACGTAGACTATGGGCCTATGTGATGCTTCCAGCCAGGCTCAAAGAATGATATAATGCGTACACATATCGTACTTAAAGGTGGAGGTTATTCAATCTTGGATAGTATTGCTGGAAAACATCTATTGTTTATACAAGCATTCAACAGCATCCTATATACGTTTCCTTCATACTGCTGGAGTCTAAGCTGCGTGAACATGAGAGGAATGTGCATCGTGGACTATGAGAAATGGAGTTGACGAGTGATGAGGTTTCTCGGTCCGTGCATAGTACCGAACGAAATACATTGGTCGGTGACTCACTGACTTATTCGTAACACCACACTGGTTTCAGAAAAGACCCTATGTTAGCAATATTGGAATAGACGAGTATGTCAGGTAACACGGCGGGCTGTCGACAGGCTTCTCAATTCTCGCCTGTTCCTACCCTGCCTCTGCCCTTCATCCCGCAACTTCACAGAGCTTGGAACCGAGCAGTACAATGTGCTTAATACAAGGTTAATTGATTTATAATATTATGTTTTTATTATTCCATTTTGCCCATTCAATTATTTAATTAATGAATTTCTGTAAGGACTTCCATTTCCTTTTTGGTTCTTTGTTGATATAATTTTCTAAGAATTTCTCACGCTGAAGAAGTTATCAATGCAATTACGAAACATTTACGTTCTAGTGCTCGACAAGGCGGAACTTATAATTATAGATTAATATAAGGAAATACCATTCCTTTTGTCACTCAAACCTTCAACATCCTCTTCCCGTGAGTCACAGTCAAGCAAACGTGACCGTTTGATTTTGAGAAAAGTCCAGAAAATATGTATGCAAGGAATATGACGTAACGTCTAACACATCCACTTACAACTTTGTGTCAGTCGTCTTAATTTGACATGAGACATGTATTTTTAAAGTTTTAGTACGATATGCTGCTTCAAAAAAACATGTAACTTATTCAAAATTCTCATCTCTAGTGATTTCTGTTTCCCTCCTCTGTGCCAGAAACTGATTCACAGCGGACATGGAACTGTGCCAATTACCTTTTCTACGAGGACTTTTTACTTGCACCGGTAATTGAATAGGATTTCCTTGAATTAATTGTAAATTATCCCAATTATTGTGTGTAGTACTTTACCCACAACTGATATTATTATTATCATTTTTACTATTATTATTTATAATAATGAAAATACAATATTTTTACTTATACGAGACTACGCATTTCAAATAAAGAGAGTTTTACTTTGGCTCCAAGACGATACTTCCAGTGAATGGAATGTAACCACTTCCACTTGTCACAAAAGCGCCTAAATGGTTTGTGAGAGGCAGAAGGAGGGGGAGGTGGAGGGGAGGGTGAACAACATCTCCCCCTCCACCTACACCTCACTGATCTTATGCCCTCATATATTCTTATGACATTATTTCTAAATATCTAGAAATAAGAATGCAACACGTACATTACCTGACAGAGTCCAGGGACAGACTTTGCTGAATGTCAGATAAGAACTGATCAATATACTATGTTATCAGATATCATCTGATGAGTTACCTTGACAGTAACATAGCGAATAAGCATTGAGATAAGATAAGTTCAGGTGAGTATCGTGGACCATGAGTTTATATAACTATCGGTACACTTCTAACGTCCTGGTGATGTCACCCAGCTTTTACACTCCCAGAAAGCATTCTCGATATGTTCGAAGAAATAACACTCTACTGGACTTCTGGATGTCAGAGTCTTGATCTATTTAGAATGGTTCTGTAAGGTGCTTTACAGAATAGAATAGATAAAATCAGCAATTAGACATTCAAAAAGGCCTAGTCAAATCAGATTTATAAGTGATTCTGGGAAAGGTGGAGCAATTCAAATCAATTACAATATGACCTCTGCAAGGAGTGGTTTAGCTGACGTATTTGTTAATGAAATTTCACTCGCTTTTCCCGGCCTAGTTTCAAGATTATTATTTTTGTGTGTTAATACTACTGTGTAATATTTGTGCAGTTTTATTTTACAGGGAGTGATTATTTAGGTGTCAGAAAGCAGACATAGAATATTAGCCTGCTTGTATAAAGCTGAACATTCATTTTGATAATATTATATATATTGGTGCGGCGCAGGAGTAAGAAGGGAAGAACCTGTGCTTGAAGCTCCGATATACCTAGCACATGCATGCCCCAGTGTTGTTGACATCTGGCAACAGTGTCGCCTCTTGGGCACCATGCACCTGCGCGTCTCATGCACCAAGCTTGGCTCTGATATACCTAGCACATGCATGCCCCAGTGTTGCTGACATCTGACAACAGTGTCTCCTCTTGGGCTGCATGCAACTTGCGCGTCGCATACACCAAGCTTGGCTCTGATATACCTAGCACAAGCGTGCTCCAGTGTTGTTGACATCTGGCAACAGTGTCGCCTCTTGGGGACCATGCACCTTGCGCGTCTCATACACCAAGCTTGGCTCTGATATACCTAGCACAAGCGTGCTCCAGTGTTGCTGACGTCTGGCAACAGTGTCGCCTCTTGGGCACCATGCACCTTGCGCGTCTCATACACCAAGCTTGGCTCTGATATACCTAGCACAAGCGTGCTCCAGTGTTGCTGACGTCTGGCAACAGTGTCGCCTCTTGGGCACCATGCACCTTGCGCGTCTCATACACCAAGCTTGGCTCTGATATAACTAGCACATGCGTGCTCCAGTATTGCTGACACCTGGCAACAGTGTCGCCTCTTAGGCTGCATGCACCTTGCGCGTCTCATTCACCAAGCTTGGCTCTGATATACCTAGCACAAGCGTGCTCCAGTGTTGCTGACGTCTGGCAACAGTGTCGCCTCTTAGGCTGCATGCACCATGCGCGTCTCATACACCAAGCCTGGCTCTGATAAACCTAGCACAAGCGTGCCCCCGTATTGCTGACATCTGGCAACAGTGTCGCCTCTTGGGCACCATGCACCTTGCGCGTCTCATGCACCATGCTTGGCTCAGATATACCTAGCACAAGCGTGCTCCAGTGTTGCTGACGTCTGGCAACAGTGTCGCCTCTTGGGCACCATGCACCTGCGCGTCTCATACACCAAGCTTGGCTCTGATATACCTAGCACATGCATGCCCCAGTGTTGCTGACGTCTGGCAACAGTGTCGCCTCTTGGACACCATGCACCTTGCGCGTCTCATACACCAAGCTTGGCTCTGATATACCTAGCACAAGCGTGCTCCAGTGTTGCTGACATCTGGCAACAGTGTCGCCTCTTGGGCTGCATGCACCTTGCGCGTCTCATACACCAAGCTTGGCTCTGATATACCTAGCACAAGAGTGCTCCAGTATTGCTGACATCTGGCAACAGTGTCGCCTCTTGGGCACCATGCACCTTGCGCGTCTCATGCACCATGCTTGGCTCAGATATACCTAGCACAAGCGAGCTCCAGTGTTGCTGACGTCTGGCAACAGTGTCGCCTCTTGGGCACCATGCACCTGCGCGTCTCATACACCAAGCTTGGCTCTGATATACCTAGCACATGCATGCCCCAGTGTTGCTGACGTCTGGCAACAGTGTCGCCTCTTGGGCACCATGCACCTTGCGCGTCTCATACACCAAGCTTGGCTCTGATATACCTAGCACAAGAGTGCTCCAGTATTGCTGACATCTGGCAACAGTGTCGCCTCTTGGGCACCATGCACCTCGCGCGTCTCATACACAAAGCTTGGCTCTGATATACCTAGCACAAGCGTGCTCCAGTATTGCTGATATCTGGCAACAGTGTCTCCTCTTGGGCTGCGTGCACCATGTGCGTCTCATACACCAAGCTTGGCTCTGATATACCTAGCACAAGCGTGCCCCAGTGTTGTTGACATCTGGCAACAGTGTCTCCTCTTGGGCTGCGTGCACCATGTGCGTCTCATACACCAAGCTTGGCTCTGATATACCTAGCACAAGCGTGCCCCAGTGTTGTTGACGTCTGGCAACAGTGTATCCTCTTGGGCTGCAAGCACCTTGCGCGTCTCATAAACCAAGCTTGGCTCTGATATACCTAGCACAAGCGTGCTCCAGTATTGCTGACGTCTGGCAACAGTGTCGCCTCTTGGGCTGCATGCACCATGCGCGTCTCATACACCAAGCTTGGCTCTGATATACCTAGCACAAGCGTGCCCCAGTGTTGTTGACGTCTGGCAACAGTGTCTCCTCTTGGGCTGCGTGCACCATGTGCGTCTCATACACCAAGCTTGGCTCTGATATACCTAGCACAAACGTGCCCCAGTGTTGTTGACGTCTGGCAACAGTGTCTCCTCTTGGGCTGCAAGCTCCTTGCGCGTCTCATACACCAAGCTTGGCTCTGATATACCTAGCACAAGCGTTCCCCAGTGTTGTTGACATCTGGCAACAGTGTCTCCTCTTGGGCTGCGTGCACCATGTGCGTCTCATACACCAAGCTTGGCTCTGATATACCTAGCACAAGCGTGCCCCAGTGTTGTTGACGTCTGGCAACAGTGTCTCCTCTTGGGCTGCAAGCACCTTGCGCGTCTCATAAACCAAGCTTGGCTCTGATATAACTAGCACAAGCGTGCCCCAGTGTTGTTGACGTCTGGCAACAGTGTCTCCTCTTGTTCTGCGTGCACCATGTGCGTCTCATACACCAAGCTTGGCTCTGATATACCTAGCACAAGCGTGCTCCAGTGTTGCTGACATGTGCCAACAGTGTCGCCTCTTGGGCACCATGCACCTTGCGCGTCTCATTCACCAAGCTTGGCTCTGATATACCTAGCACATGCGTGCTCCAGTGTTGGTGAAATCTGGCAACAGTGTCGCCTCTTGGGCACCATGCACCTTGCGCGTCTCATACACAAATCTTGGCTCTGATATACCTAGCACATGCGTGCCCCAGTATTGCTGACATCTGGCAACAGTGTCGCCTCTTGGGCACCATGCACCTTGCGCGTCTCATTCACCAAGCTTGGCTCTGATATACCTAGCACATGCGTGCTCCAGTGTTGGCGACATATGGCAACAGAGTCGCCTCTTGGGCTGCATGCACCTTGCGCGTCTCATACACCAAGCTTGGCTCTGATATACCTAGCACAAGCGTGCTCCAGTGTTGATAACATCTGGCAACAGTGTCGCATCTTGGGCACCATGCACCTTGCGCATCTCATACACCAAGCTTGGCTCTGATATAGCTAGCACAAGCGTGCTCCAGTGTTGATAACATCAGGCAACAGTGTCTCCTCTTGGGCACCATGCACCTTGCGCATCTCATTCACCAAGCTTGGCTCTGATATACCTAGCACAAGCGTGCTCCAGTATTGCTGACATCTGGCAACAGTGTCGCCTCTTGGGCACCATGCACCTTGCGCATCTCATACACCAAGCTTGGCTCTGATATACCTAGCACAAGCGTGCTCCAGTGTTGATAACATCTGGCAACAGTGTCTCCTCTTGGGCATCATGCACCTTGCGCATCTCATTCACCAAGCTTGGCTCTGATATACCTAGCACAAGCGTGCTCCAGTATTGCGGACATCTGGCAACAGTGTCGGCTCTTGGGCACCATGCACCTTGCGCGTCTCATACACCAAGCTTGGCTCTGATATACCTAGCACAAGCGTGCTCCAGTGTTTATTACATCTGGCAACAGTGTCGCCTCATGGGCACCATGCACCTTGCGCGTCTCATTCACCAAGCTTGGCTCTGATATACCTAGCACAAGCGTGCTCTAGTGTTGATAACATCTGGAAACAGTGTCGCCTCTTGGGCTGCATGAACCTTGCGCGTCTCATACACCAAGCTTGGCTCTGATATACCTAGCACATGCGTGCTCCAGTATTGCTGATATCTGGCAACAGTGTCGCCTATTGGGCGCCATGCACCTCGCGCGTCTCATACACAAGCTTGGCTCTGATATACCTAGCACATGCGTGCTCCAGTGTTGCTAATATCTGGCAACAGTGTCGACTCTTGGGCACCATGCACCTTGCGCGTCTCATACACAAGCTTGGCTCTGATATACCTAGCACAAGCGTGCTCCAGTATTGCTGACATCTGGCAACAGTGTCGCCTCTTGGGCACCATGCACCTTGCGTGTCTCATACACCAAGCTTGGCTCTGATATACCTAGCACAAGCGTGCTCCAGTATTGCTGACGTCTGGCAACAGTGTCGCCTCTTGGGAGCCATGCACCTTGCGCGTCTCATACACCAAGCTTGGCTCTGATATACCTAGCATATGCATGCCCGAGAGTTGCTGACGTCTGGCAACAGTGTCTCCTCTTGGGCACCATGCACCTTGCGCGTCTCATGCACCAAGCTTGGCTCTGATATACCTAGCATATGCATGCCCCAGAGTTGCTGACATCTGGCAACAGTGGCGCCTCTTGGGCACCATGCACCTTGCGTGTCTCATACACCAAGCTTGGCTCTGATATACCTAGCACAAGCGTGCTCCAGTATTGCTGACGTCTGGCAACAGTGTCGCCTCTTGGGAGCCATGCACCTTGCGCGTCTCATACACCAAGCTTGGCTCTGATATACCTAGCACAAGCGTGCTCCTGTATTGCTGACATCTGGCAACAGTGTCTCCTCTTGGGCTGCGTGCACCTTGCGCGTCTCATACACCAAGCTTGGCTCTGATATACCTAGCACAAGCGTGCTCCAGTATTGCTAACATCTGGCAACAGTGTCGCCTCTTGGGCACCATGCATCTTGCGCGTCTCATGCACCAAGCTTGGCTCTGATATACCTAGCATATGCATGCCCCAGAGTTGCTGACATCTGGCAACAGTGGCGCCTCTTGGGCACCATGCACCTTGCGTGTCTCATACACCAAGCTTGGCTCTGATATACCTAGCACAAGCGTGCTCCAGAATTGCTGACGTCTGGCAACAGTGTCGCCTCTTGGGCGCCATGCACCTTGCGCGTCTCATACACCAAGCTTGGCTCTGATATACCTAGCACAAGCGTGCTCCAGTGTTGCTGACGTCTGGCAACAGTGTCGCCTCTTGGGCTGCATGCACCTGCGCGTCTCATACACCAAGCTTGGCTCCGATATACCTAGCACAAGCGTGCTCCAGTGTTGCTGACGTCTGGCAACAGTGTCGCCTCTTGGGCGCCATGCACCTTGCGCATCTCATTCACCAAGCTTGGCTCTGATATACCTAGCACAAGCGTGCTTCAGTATTGCTGACGTCTGGCAACAGTGTCGCCTCTTGGGCTGCATGCACCTTGCGCGTCTCATACACCAAGCTTGGCTCTGATATACCTAGCACAAGCGTGCTCCAGTATTGCTGACATCTGGCAACAGTGTCGCCTCTTGTGCACCATGCACCTTCTGCGTCTCATACACCAAGCTTGGCTCTGATATACCTAGCACAAGCGTGCTCCAGTATTGCTGATATCTGGCATCAGTGTCGCCTCTTGGGCTGCATGCACCATGCGCGTCTCATACACCAAGCTTGGCTCTGATATACCTAGCACAAGCGTGCTCCAGTATTGCTGATATCTGGCAACAGTGTCGCCTCTTAGGCTGCATGCACCATGCGCGTCTCATACACCAAGCTTGGCTCTGATATACCTAGCACAAGCGTGCTCCAGTATTGCTGACATCTGGCAACAGTGTCGCCTCTTGGGCACCATGCACCATGCGCGTCTCATACACCAAGCTTGGCTCTGATATACCTAGCACAAGCGTGCTCCAGTGTTGCTGACATCTGGCAACAGTGTCGAATCTTGGGCACCATGCACCTCGCGCGTCTCATACTCAAAGCTTGGCTCTGATATACCTAGCACAAGCGTGCTCCAGTATTGCTGACATCTGGCAACAGTGTCGCCTCTTGGGCACCATGCACCTTGCGCGTCTCATACACCAAGCTTGGCTCTGATATACCTAGCACATGCGTGCCCCAGTATTGCTGACATCTGGCAACAGTGTCTCCTCTTGGGCTGCATGCACCTTGCGCGTCTTATACACCAAGCTTGGCTCTGATATACCTAGCACAAGCGTGCTCCAGTATTGCTGACATCTGGCAACAGTGTCGCCTCCTGGGCACCATGCACCTTGCGCGTCTCATAAACAAAGCTTGGCTCTGATATACCTAGCGCAAGCGTGCTCCAGTATTGCTGACGTCTGGCAACAGTGTCGCCTCTTGAGCACCATGCACATTGCGCGTCTCATGCACCAAGCTTGGCTCTGATATACCTAGCACAAGCGTGCCCCAGTGTTGTTGACGCGTGGCAACAGTGTCTCCTCTTGGGCTGCAAGCACCTTGCGCGTCTCATAAACCAAGCTTGGCTCTGATATACCTAGCACAAGCGTGCCCCAGTGGTGTTGACGTCTGGCAACAGTGTCTCCTCTTGTTCTGCGTGCACCATGTGCGTCTCATACACCAAGCTTGGCTCTGATATACCTAGCACAAGCGTGCTCCAGTGTTGCTGACATGTGCCAACAGTGTCGCCTCTTGGGCACCATGCACCTTGCGCGTCTCATTCACCAAGCTTGGCTCTGATATACCTAGCACATGCGTGCTCCAGTGTTGGTGAAATCTGGCAACAGTGTCGCCTCTTGGGCACCATGCACCTTGCGCGTCTCATACACAAATCTTGGCTCTGATATACCTAGCACATGCGTGCCCCAGTATTGCTGACATCTGGCAACAGTGTCGCCTCTTGGGCACCATGCACCTTGCGCGTCTCATTCACCAAGCTTGGCTCTGATATACCTAGCACATGCGTGCTCCAGTGTTGGCGACATATGGCAACAGAGTCGCCTCTTGGGCTGCATGCACCTTGCGCGTCTCATACACCAAGCTTGGCTCTGATATACCTAGCACAAGCGTGCTCCAGTGTTGATAACATCTGGCAACAGTGTCGCATCTTGGGCACCATGCACCTTGCGCATCTCATACACCAAGCTTGGCTCTGATATAGCTAGCACAAGCGTGCTCCAGTGTTGATAACATCAGGCAACAGTGTCTCCTCTTGGGCACCATGCACCTTGCGCATCTCATTCACCAAGCTTGGCTCTGATATACCTAGCACAAGCGTGCTCCAGTATTGCTGACATCTGGCAACAGTGTCGCCTCTTGGGCACCATGCACCTTGCGCGTCTCATACACAAAGCTTGGCTCTGATATACCTAGCACAAGCGTGCTCCAGTGTTGCTGATATCTGGCAACAGTGTCGCCTTTTGGGCACCATGCACCTCGCGCGTCTCATACTCAAAACTTGGCTCTGATATACCTAGCACAAGCGTGCTCCCGTATTGCTGACATCTGGCAACAGTGTCGCCTCTTGGGCTGCATGCACCTGCGCGTCTCATACACCAAGCTTGGCTCCGATATACCTAGCACAAGCGTGCTCCAGTGTTGCTGACGTCTGGCAACAGTGTCGCCTCTTGGGCGCCATGCACCTTGCGCATGTCATTCACCAAGCTTGGCTCTGATATACCTAGCACAAGCGTGCTTCAATATTGCTGACGTCTGGCAACAGTGTCGCCTCTTGGGCTGCATGCACCTTGCGCGTCTCATACACCAAGCTTGGCTCTGATATACCTAGCACAAGCGTGCTCCAGTATTGCTGACATCTGGCAACAGTGTCGCCTCTTGTGCACCATGCACCTTCTGCGTCTCATACACCAAGCTTGGCTCTGATATACCTAGCACAAGCGTGCTCCAGTATTGCTGATATCTGGCAACAGTGTCGCCTCTTAGGCTGCATGCACCATGCGCGTCTCATACACCAAGCTTGGCTCTGATATACCTAGCACAAGCGTGCTCCAGTATTGCTGACATCTGGCAACAGTGTCGCCTCTTGGGCACCATGCACCATGCGCGTCTCATACACCAAGCTTGGCTCTGTTATACCTAGCACAAGCGTGCTCCAGTGTTGCTGACATCTGGCAACAGTGTTGACTCTTGGGCACCATGCACCTCGCGCGTCTCATACTCAAAGCTTGGCTCTGATATACCTAGCACAAGCGTGCTCCAGTATTGCTGACATCTGGCAACAGTGTCGCCTCTTGGGCACCATGCACCTTGCGCGTCTCATACACCAAGCTTGGCTCTGATATACCTAGCACATGCGTGCCCCAGTATTGCTGACATCTGGCAACAGTGTCTCCTCTTGGGCTGCATGCACCTTGCGCGTCTTATACACCAAGCTTGGCTCTGATATACCTAGCACAAGCGTGCTCCAGTATTGCTGACATCTGGCAACAGTGTCGCCTCTTGCGCACCATGCACCTTGCGCGTCTCATAAACAAAGCTTGGCTCTGATATACCTAGCGCAAGCGTGCTCCAGTATTGCTGACGTCTGGCAACAGTGTCGCCTCTTGAGCACCATGCACATTGCGCGTCTCATGCACCAAGCTTGGCTCTGATATACCTAGCACAAGCGTGCCCCAGTGTTGTTGACGTCTGGCAACAGTGTCTCCTCTTGGGCTGCAAGCACCTTGCGCGTCTCATAAACCAAGCTTGGCTCTGATATACCTAGCACAAGCGTGCCCCAGTGTTGTTGACGTCTGGCAACAGTGTCTCCTCTTGTTCTGCGTGCACCATGTGCGTCTCATACACCAAGCTTGGCTCTGATATACCTAGCACATGCGTGCTCCAGTGTTGGCGACATATGGCAACAGAGTCGCCTCTTGGGCTGCATGCACCTTGCGCGTCTCATACACCAAGCTTGGCTCTGATATACCTAGTACAAGCGTGCTCCAGTATTGCTGATATCTGGCAACAGTGTCGCCTCTTGGGCACCATGCACCTTGCGCGTCTCATACACCAAGCTTGGCTCTGATATACCTAGTACAAGCGTGCCCCAGTATTGCTGACATCTGGCAACAGTGTCGCCTCTTGGGCACCATGCACCTTGCGCGTCTCATACACCAAGCTTGGCTCTGATATACCTAGTACAAGCGTGCCCCAGTATTGCTGACATCTGGCAACAGTGTCGCCTCTTGGGCACCATGCACCTTGCGCGTCTCATACACCAAGCTTGGCTCTGATATACCTAGTACAAGCGTGCCCCAGTATTGCTGACATCTGGCAACAGTGTCGCCTCTTGGGCTGCATGCACCTTGCGCGTCTCATACACCAAGCTCGGCTCTGATATACCTAGCACAAGCGTGCTCCAGTGTTGCTGACATCTGGCAACAGTGTCGCCTCTTGGGCACCATGCACCTTGCGCGTCTCATTCACCAAGCTTGGCTCTGATATACCTAGCACAAGCGTGCTCCAGTATTGCTGACATCTGGCAACAGTGTCGCCTCTTGGGCACCATGCACCTTGCGCGTCTCATACACCAAGCTTGGCTCTGATATACCTAGCACAAGCGTGCTCCAGTGTTGCTGACATCTGGCAACAGTGTCGCCTCTTGGGCACCATGCACCTTGCGCGTCTCATTCACCAAGCTTGGCTCTGATATACCTAGTACAAGCGTGCCCCAGTATTGCTGACATCTGGCAACAGTGTCGCCTCTTGGGCACCATGCACCTTGCGCGTCTCATTCACCAAGCTTGGCTCTGATATACCTAGCACATGCGTGCTCCAGTGTTGGCGACATATGGCAACAGAGTCGCCTCTTGGGCTGCATGCACCTTGCGCGTCTCATACACCAAGCTTGGCTCTGATATACCTAGCACAAGCGTGCTCCAGTGTTGATAACATCTGGCAACAGTGTCGCATCTTGGGCACCATGCACCTTGCGCATCTCATACACCAAGCTTGGCTCTGATATAGCTAGCACAAGCGTGCTCCAGTGTTGATAACATCAGGCAACAGTGTCTCCTCTTGGGCACCATGCACCTTGCGCATCTCATTCACCAAGCTTGGCTCTGATATACCTAGCACAAGCGTGCTCCAGTATTGCTGACATCTGGCAACAGTGTCGCCTCTTGGGCACCATGCACCTTGCGCGTCTCATACACAAAGCTTGGCTCTGATATACCTAGCACAAGCGTGCTCCAGTGTTGCTGATATCTGGCAACAGTGTCGCCTCTTGGGCACCATGCACCTCGCGCGTCTCATACTCAAAACTTGGCTCTGATATACCTAGCACAAGCGTGCTCCCGTATTGCTGACATCTGGCAACAGTGTCGCCTCTTGGGCAGCATGAACCTTGCGCGTCTCATACACAAAGCTTGGCTCTGATATACCTAGCACAAGCGTGCTCCAGTATTGCTGACATCTGGCAACAGTGTCGCCTCTTGGGCTGCATCCACCTTGCGCGTCTCATACACCAAGCTTGGCTCTGATATAACTAGCACATGCGTGCTCCAGTATTGCTGACATCTGGCAACAGTGGCGCCTCTTGGGCTGCGTGCACCTTGCGCGTCTCATACACCAAGCTTGGCTCTGATATACCTAGTACAAGCGTGCTCCAGTATTGCTGATATCTGGCAACAGTGTCGCCTCTTGGGCTGCATGAACCTTGCGCGTCTCATACACCAAGCTTGGCTCTGATATAACTAGCACAAGCGTGCTCCAGTGTTGTTGACGTCTGGCAACAGTGTCGCCTCTTGGGCACCATGCACCTTGCGCGTCTCATACACCAAACTTGGCTCTGATATACCTAGCACAAGCGTGCTCCAGTATTGCTGACATCTGGCAACAGTGGCGCCTCTTGGGCTGCGTGCACCTTGCGCGTCTCATACACAAAGCTTGGCTCTGATATACCTAGCAGAAGCGTGCTCCAGTATTGCTGACATCTGGCAACCGTGCCGCCTCTTGGGAACCATGCACCTTGCGCGTCTCATTCACCAAGCTTGGCTCTGATATACCTAGCACAAGCGTGCTCCAGTATTGCTGACATCTGGCAACATTGTCGCCTCTTGGGCACCATGCACCTTGCGCGTCTCTTACACAAAGCTTGGCTCTGAAATACCTAGCACAAGCGTGCTCCAGTGTTGCTGATATCTGGCAACAGTGTCGCCTCTTGGGCACCATGCACCTCGCGCGTCTCATACTCAAAGCTTGGCTCTGATATACCTAGCACAAGCGTGCTCCAGTATTGCTGACATCTGGCAACAGTGTCGCCTCTTGGGCTTCATGCACCTTGCGCGTCTCATACACCAAGCTTGGCTCTGATATACCTAGCACAAGCGTGCTCCAGTATTGCTGACATCTGGCAACAGTGTCGCCTCTTGGGCTGCATGCACCTTGCGCGTCTCATACACCAAGCTTGGCTCTGATATACCTAGCACAAGCGTGCTCCAGTATTGCTGACATCTGGCAACAGTGGCGCCTCTTGGGCTGCGTGCACCTTGCGCGTCTCATACACCAAGCTTGGCTCTGATATACCTAGCACAAGCGTGCTCCAGTATTGCTGATATCTGGCAACAGTGTCACCTCTTGGGCGCCATGCACCTCGCACGTCTCATACACCAAGCTTGGCTCCGAAATACCTAGGACATGCGTGCCCCCGTATTACTGACGTCTGGCAACAGTGTCGCCTCTTGAGCTGCATGCACCTGCCCGTCTCATACACCAAGCTTGTCTCTGATATACCTAGCGCATGCGTGCTCCAGTATTGCTGATATCTGGCAACAGTGCCGCCTCTTGGGCTGCATGCACTTTGCGCGTCTCATACACCAAGCTTGTCTCTGATATACCTAGCACAAGCGTGCTCCAGTGTTGCTGACGTCTGGCAACAGTGTCGCCTCTTTGGCACCATGCACCTTGCGCGTCTCATACACCAAGCTTGGCTCTGATATACCTAGCACAAGCGTGCTCCAGTATTGCTGACATCTGGCAACAGTGTCGCCTCTTGGGCCGCATGCATCTTGCGCGTCTCACCCACAAAGCTTGGCTCTGATATACCTAGCACAAGCGTGCCCCAGTATTGCTGACATCTGGCAACAGTGTCGCCTCTTGGGCTGCATGCACCATGCGCGTCTCATACACCAAGCTTGGCTCTGATATACCTAGCACAAGCGTGCTCCAGTATTGCTGATGTCTGGCAACAGTGTCGCCTCTTGGGCACCATGCACCTTGCGCGTCTCATACACCAAGCTTGTCTCTGATATACCTAGCACAAGCGTGCTCCAGTATTGCTGACGTCAGTAGGGGGGTAGTGTTGCTTCTAAATAGTGTCATGGCCGCCGCGTGAGTCCAAGCCAATATCTCGCAAACCGATGGTCGGATTTTAATAAATGAGGTGTCGTTGGACTCGGGTTGACGCCCTCTTTTCAATGGACCATTCCTTTCAATCCCTAAATAAAACCTACCCCTACTAGAGGGTGAAATTGTAATTTTAGTGAAAGTCTCTTTTCAAATACGACATGTATAAGGTGCGCTGCTAAAATGAACTTAAATGTTGTTGCTCATATCGCGCATGCGTTTTTCTGGCTGCCGCTATGGATGAACATTTTTGTTTTTGTTTTTTACGCATGCGCACTTGGGATTTTTGTAAGAGGGCGAGCTCTTAAAAAAAATGATTGATAAGAAGAGGTTTTGGTGTTGAGGAGAGAGCCAGATAGTCGCCTACTTTCCTACGAAGTTTGTCGATATCTCTCAAACGCAAGATCGGATTTGGACGTGTGACGTGTCAAATCGATTGTCTCGAAGCCCTATACATGTTATTAATAGGTTAAAGTTTTGAGAATGAGGGAAACAGGTTTTTTGGGGGTAAAACCGTGATTTTAGACTTTTTCCGATATCTCACGAATGCATGGTCGGATTTAGTCCTATGACATGCCAAATGACTTGTCTCGAAACCCTCTTTATTTTGGTAAAAGGTTAAAGTTTCTGAAAATGAGGAAAACAGAATTTTTTGGTGTAAAACTGTGATTTTAGTCTTTCTGATATATCTCACAAACCAATAACGCCAGAGACGTATACGAGGGGTCGTAGGACTCGGGGTGAGGCCCTCTCATTCCCCCCCCCTCTTTCAAATATAGTATTTATATTTTAAAAAAATGCGAAAGGGTCTAACGACACTTTTGTTGAAAACATTTTAGTTTTTAAAACTTTTTCTTTTAATCTGTCTAAAATGTTCATGAAGAGTGGTTGCAGATAGAGACGATACCACTGGACACGTGTTTCAACGAAGCTATTACTGGCCACGGTGGTGATATACCAATACAGTATTCGCTATTTCGATGAGACGGCGGGTCGAGGGTTCGTTTTCCGATTTTTCCTATGATGGAATACCTAATACCTAAACCCCCTGAAGGGGGTCTTTAACATGTAAACGATTATGAGTGACATGACAAATGATAATTCCTTGATCAGATGAAGTTAGCTTTAGATAGAACAAACAGAACTTGGTTATATGTTGCTTGAAGTGAGTATAGAAAACAAACTTGCTGGGGCAGACTGACAGGATGTGGATGCTATTTGAGCTTATTGGAATGCATTGACTTGACTTGACAACAGGGCAATGAAAAAAGCACAGAGATGCTGAGGACACTTGAAGGTCAAACGATATGGCAACTATGGTGGGAGGGGGAAGCGAGGATGATGTCGCCGATCATGTTCAATGTTCAATGGATGAATTTAAATTTTGCGAAGCATTGTTCGGAGAGGGTCATGTGACGACTTGTTTTAAGGATATTTATTTTTCCGATCTTTCCTATGGTGGACTCGTTGATTGAAATCATCCAAAACTGCTAGGGCATGGCCTTGAGATTTTATAAACCGATAATGGGATTTTGACATACAAGATCCACTCAGAACTTGACATGATGTCATTCTTTTATGGCTTATGAATTTCCCCAAAAAAGACCCATAACAACAAGATCATGGACTTTTGCTTTTCATAATATATTGCAAACCCATAATGTAAGATGTTTACTGTGGATGACGAAATCTAGCTAGGTAAAGAAAGAATTATTGTAGGATATATGTATGGTGACTGACACGTCTTTGACCATTGGAACTTGTTTTCAGATCTGACTGTAGTACATAGGGAGTATAGGTTGTAGGCATGGATTGACAAACGATGCACACAAAATTCAATTTATCGATTCGAGAATTAAGAGTAGACTATCATTAATTAATTGGTTAAAGAGTGTAGCTAAAAATAAAAAAATGGTGACTACATTAAACTAAACTGAACCAAGTCGAATCAAACCCAACTGAACCAAACCAAGCCTAAAGCAAACCAAACCTAATCAAGAACAAGCCAAGGGCTTAACTGTAAAACTTGTAGGGGAATGCAGTCATTGGCAATGTCCAAAGAAAGGGATAACGCTCTACCTTTAGAGGGTGAGGTAAAGCTAGCGCATGGTGCTAATGCATATTCCCAAGTACATGAACCACACACACACACAACTATCCTATGCTGTTTTTATGAGTTGACTGTTAAAACTTACTCAGTGGTTACTGAGCAAGATGGTCGCTACACACAACAAGCTTTAAATACTTGAGGCTAATAATCTATACACACACACGCACTCGCTTGTTCTAAACTAAACTGTCTCGCTGGCAGTGCTCACACAGTAGGCAAATGACAGAAATGCTTGGCTAACCGAAATACAATCATTTTCGGTTGTCTAATGATACCAGCTAGCCATTACATGCTATAGTGGTGAGCACATGTGCCTCTTGCACTGGAGATCGTAACTCGATTTCTAGCTCTAAGGCCTAGAACGAATCAAACTAAGAAAGAATGGTATGGTAACGCAGTAGTTAAACTGTTAGCCTTTCAATAAGGTAGACTAGGGTTTGATTTTGGGTTAATATACATGTCATAAACAAACAAACAAAAAAAGCGGAGATAATGTTTAAAACTGATTACACTTGTCTCTTTTCAAATTATTACTTAGATTACAAATACAAAGGTGGACTGGGTTTGATATACAGTTAATGCTGCCTATCGCATACTAGCCTGTAAGAAAGCCAAACAAGCAAAAGGCGTAGGTAGAGCAGTGGTAAAATCACTATGTGTAGAGAACTACCTAACGGTTTTATGAACTGGCAATGCTATGTCGCATAAACAGTGCAGAATACAATCCGGCAACCATAATTTTTATCTTGTGGAACAGAGAAAATGCAATTTTACCTTGATGGATAGCAAATGAGTGCAGATGAATGACCTATGCATTAGCCTACCATAGGGTTATAACCACGAGGTGGAGGTGTGACTTTTATATTTTATTGTTTAGAGACATGGCTTTTTTGTAACCAGTAGATTTAGTATTTTGTAAATATTCATTTTTGTAATTGTAAATAGTGGAAACATTTTTTTTTGCAATAGTAAATGTTAAATGTATAACTAAAAGTTATTTGGGATAAGTGTGCATGTCAAGGATAAATAGCGTGGTTGTATTTGTTTTCAAAGACAGGTATGGTTGTGTGAATGTATGACTACAAATAGAATGATAGAGAGAGAGAGAGAAAGCTTGTGTGTGTGTGTGTGTGTGTGTGTGTGTGTGGGTAGCATTGATTTTTCAACCAAAGCAAACACGGCAAGGTAGGATGGTGGGGTAATTAATGTATATAGCAAATGGTAAATAGTATACTATATTTTTTTAACACTTGTGTTTTTTTAATGCAGCAGTAGATAGGTGTTATTTTGTAAAACAGTCTTACCTACAGTAGTAGTAGTAGTAGTAGTAGGTCTATATGTTTTTGGAAACAAACAGAAAGAGAATGCACTATTGCCATGGCCAAGCACTTCCATTAAAGTGATTTCAAGAAAATTTAAATCAGCAAATGTGTGTTTTACAAAACTAAACATTCAGCATGGACTAAATCATAAACGTGTCTTCTGTGATATGGAAAAAATAGGAAATCCATGTTTCCATATCAACACAATTTAAAAACTTAAAACTGACATTTAAAAAATGTAAATGGGAAATTGGCAAATGTGTAAACAACAAAATGGAAAATTCTTGTTTCCATATCATGAAATCCAAAAACTTTAAACTGACATTTTCAAATCGTGTACATGGAAAATTGACAAATGGCAATGTGTGAAATGTGAACATGAAAAAATATGAACAAATGGCTATCATTATTTAAAAAAAATAAAAAACCGTCGTGTTCTATCGTTAAAGTGTGAATCAAACCACATATACTTATTTGGATCACCCGAGACTGAGTAGACCTGTTTTAGTCCTAATATACTTTTAAAATTTTATGTTAAAGCTCAATTTGAACTCAAGAGCTTTAGAGTGCCAGCTAACTATTATAACCGTTACGTCACAAAGACAACTTTACACTACTCTTAATAAACAATAATAAGAAAAAGAATAATAAATGTTGAATTTTTTTTAAGGATGAACATGGTGACACTGTTTCTGTTGCACAGTCTGCTAGCTACTAGCCAGCAGCTGGGGTCTTAGAAAACGATACAGTTGACATTTTGTAATGAGATGTGACATGTTTCAAAGTACAGTATTATGGGTTGCTGTTGAGTAAAAACTAATCCTGTACAAGGAAGCAAGGGTTCGAACCCCTTACCTAACATTACTATTGCCTGAACATGGCTTGACGACACTGTATTATTATGATACTCGGTACACAAACCATAGATAGAGTGTATTGTTTAAGATCACTTTCTTTCTGAACATAGGTGGAGACTGTTGATGGTTAACAATGGCATTAATATAGTAGGACGTGGGTATAGCAATTAAGAAAAAACAGACAATACCCATACAATATTTTTATTTATTTAATATAAGTACTTGTACAATAGTTACATTCAAAATACATTTCTTTTTCTCTATTACTATTTAGTCCTTTTTGATTCTCTTGCATATGAAGGGTAGATAACCTTGTAGTTCAGCCCCTTAAAACAACAACAACACAACCTTTTGCATAGTCTGTGATGTTGACGACTCTTGAGATGTGGAAGATGGATTAAACATAACTTTTACAGCAGGGGTTAAATGTTGCTCAATAAACACTGCACTATTTTGAGTAGCAACATTTTTTTCTTGTACTAGCTTTTTAGCATTGTCATGATTATTTGTTGACACCAACAGTGTTTCATTTGGTACACTACATTGACGATCACTCACACTTAAAACCTTCCATTTCTACTTTTTAGATTGCCTCGACATTTTTTGACCTCTCTTTTGAGCATTGCCAAAATATTATTCCTTTTACATTTTGACGATTATAGTTATAAGAGTAGCCTTTATAGAGTACACGTTGTTTACCTTTGTTAGTTGTAGTAAGTTCCATAGTAGCAACTAACCTGTTAGTATGATTTGCTCACTACAAAGGTTATAACTGTTCTGATAATAAAATCATTTAGCGTTGGCTTTTATATTTAATATGTACAGTTTGAAGTGATAGCAAAAGTGAGAGCAAAATGGTAGCAGAGTGGTAGAAAATATAACATGTATTGTTAAGAAATAGTTTAAGCTGTTATGTGGATCCATTACATAATAATTTTAGCACGACGAAGCTCATTTTCTATATCCAATAGTTCTTTCTCATATTCAGTATAACCAGCCTGTTTATAGACATGCAGTTGCTGAAGCCGCCGGATTAGCTTACTTGGATTGTTCCAGTAGACAAATTTAACAAATGATTTTTTAGTTGTAAACAAAGCATTACCATTATCATTATTATCTTCATCATCAACATCATCATCATCATAACCATTATCATTATCATCATCATCATTATCATCATCATCATGATCATTATAATCCTCATCACTATTACTATATAGTCCTTTTTGATCCTTTTGCAATACCACATTTTGCACAGTCTGTGTTGCCCTTGATAATGTTGGGAGTTTTTCAGACATTGACAACTGTCCTAACACGACTTTCTGAGGAGATGATACATGCTTCTTAACAAACAATGCACTATCTTGAGCTGCAATATCTTTTTCTGGGACAAGTGTTTTAGCATTTTGAAGAGTTTTTTTAAACAGCAACGATGTTTTATCTGGTACACTACATTGATGATCACTCATACTTAAGACATCACTATTTTTACTTTTCAGCTCACCTCGACACTGTTTTGAACGATGTTTTGAACAACGCCAAATAACAGTTCCATTTTTATTGGTTCGTTTTACAATATATTTATATCCTTTATAGAATGCGTATGGCATACCATTGCTATTTGTTGATACTTCCATGTCAATTGTCAAGCATGAACTAATCTCTAGCAAAGTTCACTCGATAATATAAATAATTTCTAAACCCCAGTAGTGAATAGTCAGTTGTTTTTGATCTATGCAAGCGTAAACATGTCACATACACTGGTGATGGATACTCAAGGCTTTAAGGTCAATGAAAACAAGTACAGTATATATTTAAATAGGTGGCTATCATTGATTGCACAACACGCGGGTCACCATATCTTTTTTTTCTTTCGGACTAGTGTTTTAACATTTGAAGAGTGTTTTAAACAGCAACGATGTCTTATCAGTCACACTACATTGATGATCACTCACACTTAAGACCTCGCTATTTTTACTTTTTAACTCACTTTGACACTGTTTTGAACGATGTTTTGAACAACGCCAAATAACAGTTCCATTTTTATTGGTTCGTTTTACAATATACGTATAACCTTTATAGTATGCATATGGCTTACCATAACTATTCGTTGATACTTTCATATCAATTTTCAAGCATGAAATAATCTCCAATAAATTTCGCTCGATAATAGAAATAATAGTTTAAAGTGGGTGCGAAGGTGGGTGCAAAAGTGGGTGCAAAAGTGAGTGTAAAAGTGGGTGCAAAAGTGGGTGCAAAAGTGAGGGCAAAAGTGGGTGCGAAAGTGGGTGCGAAAGTGGGTGCAGTTTATAGTAGGCACCATTTTTACTAGAATGTGATTTGAGTAAATGTAATTTCTAAACCCAAGTAGTGAATAGTCAGTTGGTTTTGATTTATGCAAGCGTAAACATGTCTCATACACTGATGATGGATACTCAAGGCTTCTTGGTCAACAAAAACAAGTATATAGTTAAAGAGGTAGCTATTATTGATTGCACAACACTGAATCTATTTTTGAAATTTTGACAAAGGGTCTAAGTGCACTTTTGTTAATATCTCGCGAACCAATAAGACTACGGCATTGTATCAGGTATTGTTGGACTTTTTGCCGAAGACTGCTGGTAAACACTTATGTTCCCACGACCTTTTTAAAGATGGCGGCTGACCCACGAGGGGTGATTAAAACGTATTCCAAGCGACGCTTGTCGATAAGCAAACCAATAATCAAAGGGGGGTGTGACAGAGCTTGAGGCGATAACCCCTTTTGATTGATCCCTGTTGATTTGCCCCTTTGGACTGGTCCCCGTTGACAAGTCCCTCTGAACGGGTCCTTTTTGAAGGGAGTCATTTATGACGGGCCCCTGCTGACGGGTCACTGTGGACGGATCCCTGTGGACAGGTCCCTGTTGACAGGTCCAAAGGGATTAGTCAAAAGGACCTGTCAACAGGGACCTGTCCACAGGGATCCGTCCACAGTGACCCGTCAGCAGGGGCCCGTCATAAATGACTCCCTTCAAAAAGGACCCGTTCAGAGGGACTTGTCAACGGGGACCAGTCCAAAGGGGCAAATCAACAGGGATCAATCAAAAGGGGTTATCGCCTCAAGCTCTGTCACACCCCCCTTTGATTATTGGTTTGCTTATCGACAAGCGTCGCTTGGAATACGTTTTAATCACCCCTCGTAGGTCAGCCGCCATCTTTAAAAAGGTCGTGGGAACATAAGTGTTTACCAGCAGTCTTCGGCAAAAAGTCCAACAATACCTGATACAATGCCGTAGTCTTATTGGTTCGCGAGATATTAACAAAAGTGCACTTAGACCCTTTGTCAAAATTTCAAAAATAGATTCAGTGTTGTGCAATCAATAATAGCTACCTCTTTAACTATATACTTGTTTTTGTTGACCAAGAAGCCTTGAGTATCCATCATCAGTGTATGAGACATGTTTACGCTTGCATAAATCAAAACCAACTGACTATTCACTACTTGGGTTTAGAAATTACATTTACTCAAATCACATTCTAGTAAAAATGGTGCCTACTATAAACTGCACCCACTTTCGCACCCACTTTCGCACCCACTTTTGCCCTCACTTTTGCACCCACTTTTGCACCCACTTTTACACTCACTTTTGCACCCACCTTCGCACCCACTTTAAACTATTATTTCTATTATCGAGCGAAATTTATTGGAGATTATTTCATGCTTGAAAATTGATATGAAAGTATCAACGAATAGTTATGGTAAGCCATATGCATACTATAAAGGTTATACGTATATTGTAAAACGAACCAATAAAAATGGAACTGTTATTTGGCGTTGTTCAAAACATCGTTCAAAACAGTGTCAAAGTGAGTTAAAAAGTAAAAATAGCGAGGTCTTAAGTGTGAGTGATCATCAATGTAGTGTGACTGATAAGACATCGTTGCTGTTTAAAACACTCTTCAAATGTTAAAACACTAGTCCGAAAGAAAAAAAAGATATGGTGACCCGCGTGTTGTGCAATCAATGATAGCCACCTATTTAAATATATACTGTACTTGTTTTCATTGACCTTAAAGCCTTGAGTATCCATCACCAGTGTATGTGACATGTTTACGCTTGCATAGATCAAAAACAACTGACTATTCACTACTGGGGTTTAGAAATTATTTATATTATCGAGTGAACTTTGCTAGAGATTAGTTCATGCTTGACAATTGACATGGAAGTATCAACAAATAGCAATGGTATGCCATACGCATTCTATAAAGGATATAAATATATTGTAAAACGAACCAATAAAAATGGAACTGTTATTTGGCGTTGTTCAAAACATCGTTCAAAACAGTGTCGAGGTGAGCTGAAAAGTAAAAATAGTGATGTCTTAAGTATGAGTGATCATCAATGTAGTGTACCAGATAAAACATCGTTGCTGTTTAAAAAAACTCTTCAAAATGCTAAAACACTTGTCCCAGAAAAAGATATTGCAGCTCAAGATAGTGCATTGTTTGTTAAGAAGCATGTATCATCTCCTCAGAAAGTCGTGTTAGGACAGTTGTCAATGTCTGAAAAACTCCCAACATTATCAAGGGCAACACAGACTGTGCAAAATGTGGTATTGCAAAAGGATCAAAAAGGACTATATAGTAATAGTGATGAGGATTATAATGATCATGATGATGATGATAATGATGATGATGATAATGATAATGGTTATGATGATGATGATGTTGATGATGAAGATAATAATGATAATGGTAATGCTTTGTTTACAACTAAAAAATCATTTGTTAAATTTGTCTACTGGAACAATCCAAGTAAGCTAATCCGGCGGCTTCAGCAACTGCATGTCTATAAACAGGCTGGTTATACTGAATATGAGGAAGAACTATTGGATATAGAAAATGAGCTTCGTCGTGCTAAAATTATTATGTAATGGATCCACATAACAGCTTAAACTATTTCTTAACAATACATGTTATATTTTCTACCACTCTGCTACCATTTTGCTCTCACTTTTGCTATCACTTCAAACTGTACATATTAAATATAAAAGCCAACGCTAAATGATTTTATTATCAGAACAGTTATAACCTTTGTAGTGAGCAAATCATACTAACAGGTTAGTTGCTACTATGGAACTTACTACAACTAACAAAGGTAAACAACGTGTACTCTATAAAGGCTACTCTTATAACTATAATCGTCAAAATGTAAAAGGAATAATATTTTGGCAATGCTCAAAAGAGAGGTCAAAAAATGTCGAGGCAATCTAAAAAGTAGAAATGGAAGGTTTTAAGTGTGAGTGATCATCAATGTAGTGTACCAAATGAAACACTGTTGGTGTCAACAAATAATCATGACAATGCTAAAAAGCTAGTACAAGAAAAAAATGTTGCTACTCAAAATAGTGCAGTGTTTATTGAGCAACATTTAACCCCTGCTGTAAAAGTTATGTTTAATCCATCTTCCACATCTCAAGAGTCGTCAACATCACAGACTGTGCAAAAGGTTGTGTTGTTGTTGTTTTAAGGGGCTGAACTACAAGGTTATCTACCCTTCATATGCAAGAGAATCAAAAAGGACTAAATAGTAATAGAGAAAAAGAAATGTATTTTGAATGTAACTATTGTACAAGTACTTATATTAAATAAATAAAAATATTGTATGGGTATTGTCTGTTTTTTCTTAATTGCTATACCCACGTCCTACTATATTAATGCCATTGTTAACCATCAACAGTCTCCACCTATGTTCAGAAAGAAAGTGATCTTAAACAATACACTCTATCTATGGTTTGTGTACCGAGTATCATAATAATACAGTGTCGTCAAGCCATGTTCAGGCAATAGTAATGTTAGGTAAGGGGTTCGAACCCTTGCTTCCTTGTACAGGATTAGTTTTTACTCAACAGCAACCCATAATACTGTACTTTGAAACATGTCACATCTCATTACAAAATGTCAACTGTATCGTTTTCTAAGACCCCAGCTGCTGGCTAGTAGCTAGCAGACTGTGCAACAGAAACAGTGTCACCATGTTCATCCTTAAAAAAAATTCAACATTTATTATTCTTTTTCTTATTATTGTTTATTAAGAGTAGTGTAAAGTTGTCTTTGTGACGTAACGGTTATAATAGTTAGCTGGCACTCTAAAGCTCTTGAGTTCAAATTGAGCTTTAACATAAAATTTTAAAAGTATATTAGGACTAAAACAGGTCTACTCAGTCTCGGGTGATCCAAATAAGTATATGTGGTTTGATTCACACTTTAACGATAGAACACGACGGTTTTTTATTTTTTTTAAATAATGATAGCCATTTGTTCATATTTTTTCATGTTCACATTTCACACATTGCCATTTGTCAATTTTCCATGTACACGATTTGAAAATGTCAGTTTAAAGTTTTTGGATTTCATGATATGGAAACAAGAATTTTCCATTTTGTTGTTTACACATTTGCCAATTTCCCATTTACATTTTTTAAATGTCAGTTTTAAGTTTTTAAATTGTGTTGATATGGAAACATGGATTTCCTATTTTTTCCATATCACAGAAGACACGTTTATGATTTAGTCCATGCTGAATGTTTAGTTTTGTAAAACACACATTTGCTGATTTAAATTTTCTTGAAATCACTTTAATGGAAGTGCTTGGCCATGGCAATAGTGCATTCTCTTTCTGTTTGTTTCCAAAAACATATAGGCCTACTACTACTACTACTACTACTGTAGGTAAGACTGTTTTACAAAATAACACCTATCTACTGCTGCATTAAAAAAACACAAGTGTTAAAAAAATATAGTATACTATTTACCATTTGCTATATACATTAATTACCCCACCATCCTACCTTGCCGTGTTTGCTTTGGTTGAAAAATCAATGCTACCCACACACACACACACACACACACACACACAAGCTTTCTCTCTCTCTCTCTCTATCATTCTATTTGTAGTCATACATTCACACAACCATACCTGTCTTTGAAAACAAATACAACCACGCTATTTATCCTTGACATGCACACTTATCCCAAATAACTTTTAGTTATACATTTAACATTTACTATTACAAAAAAAATGTTTCCACTATTTACAATTACAAAAATGAATATTTACAAAATACTAAATCTACTGGTTACAAAAAAGCCATGTCTCTAAACAATAAAATATAAAAGTCACACCTCCACCTCGTGGTTATAACCCTATGGTAGGCTAATGCATAGGTCATTCATCTGCACTCATTTGCTATCCATCAAGGTAAAATTGCATTTTCTCTGTTCCACAAGATAAAAATTATGGTTGCCGGATTGTATTCTGCACTGTTTATGCGACATAGCATTGCCAGTTCATAAAACCGTTAGGTAGTTCTCTACACATAGTGATTTTACCACTGCTCTACCTACGCCTTTTGCTTGTTTGGCTTTCTTACAGGCTAGTATGCGATAGGCAGCATTAACTGTATATCAAACCCAGTCCACCTTTGTATTTGTAATCTAAGTAATAATTTGAAAAGAGACAAGTGTAATCAGTTTTAAACATTATCTCCGCTTTTTTTGTTTGTTTGTTTATGACATGTATATTAACCCAAAATCAAACCCTAGTCTACCTTATTGAAAGGCTAACAATTTAACTACTGCGTCACCATACCATTCTTTCTTAGTTTGATTCGTTCTAGGCCTTAGAGCTAGAAATCGAGTTACGATCTCCAGTGCAAGAGGCACATGTGCTCACCACTATAGCATGTAATGGCTAGCTGGTATCATTAGACAACCGAAAATGATTGTATTTCGGTTAGCCAAGCATTTCTGTCATTTGCCTACTGTGTGAGCACTGCCAGCGAGACAGTTTAGTTTAGAACAAGCGAGTGCGTGTGTGTGTATAGATTATTAGCCTCAAGTATTTAAAGCTTGTTGTGTGTAGCGACCATCTTGCTCAGTAACCACTGAGTAAGTTTTAACAGTCAACTCATAAAAACAGCATAGGATAGTTGTGTGTGTGTGTGGTTCATGTACTTGGGAATATGCATTAGCACCATGCGCTAGCTTTACCTCACCCTCTAAAGGTAGAGCGTTATCCCTTTCTTTGGACATTGCCAATGACTGCATTCCCCCACAAGTTTTACAGTTAAGCCCTTGGCTTGTTCTTGATTAGGTTTGGTTTGCTTTAGGCTTGGTTTGGTTCAGTTGGGTTTGATTCGACTTGGTTCAGTTTAGTTTAATGTAGTCACTTTTTTATTTTTAGCTACACTCTTTAACCAATTAATTAATGATAGTCTACTCTTAATTCTCGAATCGATAAATTGAATTTTGTGTACACCGTTTGTCAAGCCATGCCTACAACCTATACTCCCTATGTACTACAGTCAAATCGGAAAACAAGTTCCAATGTTCAAAGACGTGTCAGTCACCATACATATATCCTACAATAATTCTTTCTTTACCTAGCTAGATTTCGTCATCCACAGTAAACATCTAACATTATGGGTTTGCAATATATTATGAAAAGCAAAAGTCTATGATCTTGTTGTTATGGGTCTTTTTTGGGGAAATTCATAAGCCATAAAAAGAATGACAGCATGTCAAGTTCTGAGTGGACCTTGTATGTCAAAATCCCATTATCAGTTTATAAAATCTCAAGGCCATGCCCTAGCAGTTTTGAATGATTTCAATCAATGAGACCACCATAGGAAAGATCGGAAAAATAAATACCCTTAAAACAAGTCGTCCCATGACCCTCTCCGAACAATGCTTCGCAAAATTTAAATTCATCCATTGAACATTGAACATGATCGGCGACATCATCCTCGCTTCCCCCACCCACCATAGTTGCCATATCGTTTGACCTTCAAGTGTCCTCAGCATCTCTGTGCTTTTTTCATTGCCCTGTTGTCAAGTCAAGTCAATGCATTCCAATAAGCTCAAATAACATCCACATCCTGTCAGTCTGCCCCAGCAAGTTTGTTTTCTATACTCACTTCAAGCAACATATAACCAAGTTCTGTTTGTTCTATCTAAAGCTAACTTCATCTGATCAAGGAATTATCATTTGTCATGTCACTCATAATCGTTTACATGTTAAAGACCCCCTTCAGGGGGTTTAGGTATTAGGTATTCCATCATAGGAAAAATCGGAAAACGAACCCTCGACCCGCCGTCTCATCGAAATAGCGAATACTGTATTAGTATATCACCACCGTGGCCAGTAATAGCTTCGTTGAAACACGTGTCCAGTGGTATCGTCTCTATCTGAAACCACTCTTCATGAACATTTTAGACAAATTTAAAAAAAAGTTTTAAAAACTAAAATGTTTTCAACAAAAGTGTCGTTAGACCCTTTCGCATTTTTTTAAAATATAAATACTATATTTGAAAAAAGGGGGGGGGATGAGAGGGCCTCACCCCGAGTCCTACGACCCCTCGTATACGTCTCTGGCGTTATTGGTTTGTGAAATATATAAAAAAAGCCAAAAATCACAGTTTTACACCAAAAAATTCTGTTTCCCCCATTTTCAGAAACTTTAACCTATTACCAAAATAAAGAGGGTTTCGAGACAAGCCATTTGACACGTCATAGGACCAAATCCGACCATGCATTCGTGAAATATCGGAAAAAGTCTAAAATCACGGTTTTACCCCCAAAAAGCCTGTTTCCCTCATTATCAAAACTTTAACCTATTAATAGCATATATAGAGCTTCGAAGCAAGCGATTTGACACGTCACACATCCAAATCCGACCTTGCGTTCGAGAGATATCGGCAAACTTCGTAGGAAAGTAGGCGACTATCTGGCTCTCTCCTCACCACCAAAACCTCTTCTTATCAATCATTTTTTTCAAAGAGCTCGATCTCTTACAAAAATCCCAAGTGCGCATGCGTAAAAAACAAAAACAAAAATGTTCATCCATAGCGGCAGCCAGAAAAACGCATGCGCGATATGAGCAACAACATTTAAGTTCATTTTAGCAGCGCACCTTATACATGTCCCATTTGAAAAGAGGCTTTCACTAAAAATTACAATTTCACCCCCTAGTAGGGGTAGGTTTTATTTAGGGATTGAAATGAGTGGTCCATTGGAAAGAGGGCGTCAACCCGAGTCCAACGACAACTCATTTGTCAAAATCGGACCATGGGTTCGCGAGATATGAATAAGCAAAAAGTGTGTACTAACTTTTTGAGCACCTTGTGCGTTAGAACACCCACTACTCCACTACTGACGTCTGGCAACAGTGTCGCCTCTTGGGCACCATGCACCTTGAGCGTCTCATACACCAAGCTTGTCTCTGATATACCTAGCATATGCGTGCTCCGGTATTGCTGACATCTGGCAACAGTGTCTCCTCTTGGGCACCATGCACCTTGCGCGTCTCATACACAAAGCTTGGTTCTGATATACCTAGCACAAGCGTGCTCCAGTATTGCTGACATCTGGCAACAGTGTCGCCTCTCTGGCACCATGCACCTTGCGCGTCTCATACACCAAGCTTGGCTATGATATACCTAGCACAAGCGTGCTCCAGTGTTGCTGACATGTGGCAACAGTGTCGCCTCTTGGGCTGCATGCACCTTGCGCGTCTCATACACCAAGCTTGGCTCTGATATACCTAGCACAAGCGTGCTCCAGTATTGCTGACGTCTGGCAACAGTGTCGCCTCTTGGGCTGCGTGCACCTTGCGCGTCTCATTCACCAAGCTTGGCTCTGATATACCTAGCACAAGCGTGCTCCAGTATTGCTGACATCTGGCAACAGTGTCGACTCTTGGGCACCATGCACCTTGCGCGTCTCATACACCAAGCTTGGCTCCGATATACCTAGCACAAGCGTGCCCCAGTGTTGCTTACATCTTGCAACAGTGTCGCCTCATGGGCTGCATGCACCTGCGCGTCTCATACACCAAGCTTGGCTCCGATATACCTAGCGCATGCGTGCTCCAGTATTGCTGACATCTGGCAACAGTGTCGCCTCTTGGGCACCATGCACCATGCGCGTCTCATACACCAAGCTTGGCTCTGATATACCTAGCACAAGCGTGCCCCAGTGTTGCTGACATCTGGCAACAGTGTCACCTCTTGGGCTGCGTGCACCTGCGCGTCTCATACACCAATCTTGGCTCTGATATACCTAGCACAAGCGTGCTCCAGTATTGCTGACATCTGGCAACAGTGTCGCCTCTTGGGCACCATGCACCTTGCGCGTCTCATACACCAAGCTTGGCTCTGATATACCTAGCACAAGCGTGCCCCAGTGTTGCTGACATCTGGCAACAGTGTCGTCTCTTGGGCACCATGCACCATGCGCGTCTCATACACAAAGCTTGGCTCTGATATACCTAGGACAAGCGTGCTCCAGTATTGCTGACATCTGGCAACAGTGTCGCCTCTTGGGCACCATGCACCTTGCGCGTCTCATACTCAAAGCTTGGCTCTGATATACCTAGCACAAGCGTGCTCCAGTATTGCTGACGTCTGGCAACAGTGTCGCCTCTTGGGCTGCATGCACCATGCGCGTCTCATACACCAAGCTTGGCTCTGATATACCTAGCACAAGCGTGCTCCAGTGTTGCTGACATCTGGCAACAGTGTCTCTTCTTGGGCACCATGCACCTTGCGCGTCTCATACACCAAGCTTGGCTCTGATATACCTAGCACAAGCGTGCTCCAGTATTGCTGACGTCTGGCAACAGTGTCGCCTCTTGGGCTGCATGCACCATGCGCGTCTCATACACCAAGCTTGGCTCTGATATACCTAGCACAAGCGTGCTCCAGTGTTGCTGACATCTGGCAACAGAGTCTCCTCTTGGGCACCATGCACCTTGCGGGTCTCATACACCAAGCTTGGCTCTGATATACCTAGCACAAGCGTGCTCCAGTGTTGCTGACATCTGGCAACAGTGTCGCCTCTTGGGCACCATTCACCATGCGCGTCTCATACACCAAGCTTGGCTCTGATATACCTAGCACAAGCGTGCTCCTGTATTGCTGACATCTGGCAACAGTGTCGCCTCCTGGGCACCATGCACCTGCGCGTCTCAAACACCAAGCTTGGCTCTGATATACCTAGCACAAGCGTGCTCCTGTATTGCTGACATCTGGCAACAGTGTCGCCTCTTGGGCACCATGCACCTGCGCGTCTCATACACCAAGCTTGGCTCTGATATACCTAGCACAAGCGTGCTCCTGTATTGCTGACATCTGGCAACAGTGTCGCCTCTTGGGCTGCATGCACCTTGCGCGTCTCATACACCAAGCTCGGCTCTGATATACCTAGCGCAAGCGTGCTCCTGTATTGCTGACATCTGGCAACAGTGTCGCCTCTTGGACACCATGCACCTGCGCGTCTCATACACCAAGCTTGGCTCTGATATACCTAGCACAAGCGTGCTCCAGTATTGCTGACATCTGGCAACAGTGTCGCCTCTTGGGCACCATGCACCTGCGCGTCTCATACACCAAGCTCGGCTCTGATATACCTAGCACATGCGTGCTCCAGTGTTGCTGACATCTGGCCACAGTGTCGCCTCTTGGGCTGCATGCACCATGCGCGTCTCATACACCAAGCTTGGCTCTGATATACCTAGCATATGCATGCCCCAGAGTTGCTGACATCTGGCAACAGTGTCGCCTCTTGGGCGCCATGCACCTCGCGCGTCTCATGCACCAAGCTTGTCTCTGATATACCTAGCATATGCATGCCCCAGAGTTGCTGACATCTGGCAACAGTGTCGCCTCTTGGGCACCATGCACCATGCGCGTCTCATACACCAAGCTTGGCTCTGATATACCTAGCACAAGCGTGCTCCAGTATTGCTGACATCTGGCAACAGTGTCGCCTCTTGGGCGCAATGCACCTCGCGCGTCTCATACACCAAGCTTGGCTCTGATATACCTAGCACAAGCGTGCTCCAGTGTTGCTGACTTCTGGCAACAGTGTCGCCTCTTGGGCGCCATGCACCTCGCGCGTCTCATACACAAAGCTTGGCTCTGATATACCTAGCACAAGCGTGCTCCAGTATTGCTGACATCTGGCAACAGTGTCGCCTCTTGGGCTGCATGCACCTTGCGCGTCTCATACACCAAGCTTGGCCCCGATATACCTAGCACAAGCGTGCTCCAGTGTTGCTGACATCTGGCAACAGTGTCGCCTCTTGGGCTGCATGCACCTTGCGCGTCTCATTCACCAAGCTTGGCTCTGATATACCTAGCACATGCGTGCCCCAGTATTGCGGATATCTGGCAACAGTGTCGCCTGTTGGGCACCATGCACCTAGCGCGTCTCATACACCAAGCTTGGCTCTGATGTACCTAGCACAAGCGTGCTCCAGTGTTGATAAACTCTGGCAACAGTGTCGCCTCTTGGGCACCATGCACCTTGCGCGTCTCATTCACCAAGCTTGGCTCTGATATACCTAGCACATGCGTGCCCCAGTATTGCGGATATCTGGCAACAGTGTCGCCTCTTGGGCACCATGCACCTTGCGCGTCTCATACACCAAGCTTGTCTCTGATATACCTAGCACATGCGTGCTCCAGTTTTGCTGACATCTGGCAACAGTGTCTCCTCATGGGCTGCATGCAACATGCGCGTCTCATACACAAGCTTGGCTCTGATATACCTAGCACAAGCGTGCTCCAGTATTGCGGACATCTGGCAACAGTGTCGCCTCTTGGGCACCATGCACCTTGCGCGTCTCATACACCAAGCTTGGCTCTGATATACCTAGCACAAGCGTGCTCCAGTATTGCTGACATCCGGCAACAGTGTCGCCTCTTGGGCACCATGCACCTTGCGCGTCTCATACACAAAGCTTGGCTCTGATATACCTAGCACAAGCAGGCTCCAGTTTTGCTGATATCTGGCAACAGTGTCGCCTCTCGGGGACCATGCACCTTGCGCGTCTCATACACAAAGTTTGGCTCTGATATACCTAGCACAAGCGTGCTCCAGTGTTGCTGACATCTGGCAACAGTGTCGACTCTTGGGCACCATGCACCTCGCGCGTCTCATACTCAAAGCTTGGCTCTGATATACCTAGCACAAGCGTGCTCCAGTATTGCTGACATCTGGCAACAGTGTCGCCTCTTGGGCACCATGCACCTTGCGCGTCTCATACACCAAGCTTGGCTCTGATATACCTAGCACAAGCGTGCTCCAGTATTGCTGATATCTGGCAACAGTGTCGCCTCTTGGGCGCCATGCACCTCGCGCGTCTCATACACCAAGCTTGGCTCCGAAATACCTAGGACATGCGTGCCCCCGTATTGCTGACGTCTGGCAACAGTGTCGCCTCTTGAGCTGCATGCACCTGCGCGTCTCGTACACCAAGCTTGGCTCTGATATACCTAGCACAAGCGTGCTCCTGTATTGCTGACATCTGGCAACAGTGTCGCCTCTTGGGCACCATGCACCTTGCGCGTCTCATACACCAAGCTTGGCTCTGATATACCTAGCACATGCGTGCTCCAGTGTTACTGACATCTGGCAACAGTGTCGCCTCTTGGGCTGCATGCACCATGCGCGTCTCATACACCAAGCTTGGCTCTGATATACCTAGCACAAGCGTGCCCCAGTGTTGTTGACGTCTGGCAACAGTGTCGCCTCTTGGGCACCATGCACCTTGCGCGTCTCATGCACCAAGCTTGGCTCTGATATACCTAGCACAAGCGTGCCCCTGTGTTGTTGACATCTGGCAACAGTGTCGCCTCTTGGGCTGCGTGCACCTTGTGCGTCTCATGCACCAAGCTTGGCTCTGATATACCTAGCACAAGCGTGCTCCAGTATTGCTGACATCTGGCTACAGTGTCGCCTCTTGGGCACCATGCACCTTGCGCGTCTCATGCACCAAGCTTGGCTCTGATATACCTAGCACAAGCGTGCCCCAGTGTTGTTGACGTCTGGCAACAGTGTCGCCTCTTGTGCTGCAAGCATCTTGCGTGTCTCATACACCAAGCTTGGCTCTGATATACCTAGCACAAGCGTGCTCCAGTATTGCTGACGTCTGGCAACAGTGTCGCCTCTTGGGAGCCATGCACCTTGCGCGTCTCATACACCAAGCTTGGCTCTGATATACCTAGCACAAGCGTGCTCCTGTATTGCTGACATCTGGCAAGAGTGTCTCCTCTTGGGCTGCGTGCACCTTGCGCGTCTCATACACCAAGCTTGGCTCTGATATACCTAGCACAAGCGTGCTCCAGTATTGCTAACATCTGGCAACAATGTCGCCTCTTGGGCACCATGCACCTTGCGCGTCTCATACACAAAGCTTGGCTCTGATATACCTAGCACATGCGTGCTCCAGAATTGCTGACGTCTGGCAACAGTGTCGCCTCTTGGGCGCCATGCACCTTGCGCGTCTCATACACCAAGCTTGGCTCTGATATACCTAGCACAAGCGTGCTCCAGTGTTGCTGACGTCTGGCAACAGTGTCGCCTCTTGGGCTGCATGCACCTGCGCGTCTCATACACCAAGCTTGGCTCCGATATACCTAGCACAAGCGTGCTCCAGTGTTGCTGACGTCTGGCAACAGTGTCGCCTCTTGGGCGCCATGCACCTTGCGCATCTCATTCACCAAGCTTGGCTCTGATATACCTAGCACAAGCGTGCTTCAGTATTGCTGACGTCTGGCAACAGTGTCGCCTCTTGGGCTGCATGCACCTTGCGCGTCTCATACACCAAGCTTGGCTCTGATATACCTAGCACAAGCGTGCTCCAGTATTGCTGATATCTGGCAACAGTGTCGCCTCTTGGGCTGCATGCACCATGCGCGTCTCATACACCAAGCTTGGCTCTGATATACCTAGCACAAGCGTGCTCCAGTATTGCTGATATCTGGCAACAGTGGCGCCTCTTAGGCTGCATGCACCATGCGCGTCTCATACACCAAGCTTGGCTCTGATATACCTAGCACAAGCGTGCTCCAGTATTGCTGACGTCTGGCAACAGTGTCGCCTCTTGGGCTGCATGCACCATGCGCGTCTCATACACCAAGCTTGGCTCTGATATACCTAGCACAAGCGTGCTCCAGTGTTGCTGACATCTGGCAACAGAGTCTCCTCTTGGGCACCATGCACCTTGCGGGTCTCATACACCAAGCTTGGCTCTGATATACCTAGCACAAGCGTGCTCCAGTGTTGCTGACATCTGGCAACAGTGTCGCCTCTTGGGCACCATTCACCATGCGCGTCTCATACACCAAGCTTGGCTCTGATATACCTAGCACAAGCGTGCTCCTGTATTGCTGACATCTGGCAACAGTGTCGCCTCCTGGGCACCATGCACCTGCGCGTCTCAAACACCAAGCTTGGCTCTGATATACCTAGCACAAGCGTGCTCCTGTATTGCTGACATCTGGCAACAGTGTCGCCTCTTGGGCACCATGCACCTGCGCGTCTCATACACCAAGCTTGGCTCTGATATACCTAGCACAAGCGTGCTCCTGTATTGCTGACATCTGGCAACAGTGTCGCCTCTTGGGCTGCATGCACCTTGCGCGTCTCATACACCAAGCTCGGCTCTGATATACCTAGCGCAAGCGTGCTCCTGTATTGCTGACATCTGGCAACAGTGTCGCCTCTTGGACACCATGCACCTGCGCGTCTCATACACCAAGCTTGGCTCTGATATACCTAGCACAAGCGTGCTCCAGTATTGCTGACATCTGGCAACAGTGTCGCCTCTTGGGCACCATGCACCTGCGCGTCTCATACACCAAGCTCGGCTCTGATATACCTAGCACATGCGTGCTCCAGTGTTGCTGACATCTGGCCACAGTGTCGCCTCTTGGGCTGCATGCACCATGCGCGTCTCATACACCAAGCTTGGCTCTGATATACCTAGCATATGCATGCCCCAGAGTTGCTGACATCTGGCAACAGTGTCGCCTCTTGGGCGCCATGCACCTCGCGCGTCTCATGCACCAAGCTTGTCTCTGATATACCTAGCATATGCATGCCCCAGAGTTGCTGACATCTGGCAACAGTGTCGCCTCTTGGGCACCATGCACCATGCGCGTCTCATACACCAAGCTTGGCTCTGATATACCTAGCACAAGCGTGCTCCAGTATTGCTGACATCTGGCAACAGTGTCGCCTCTTGGGCGCAATGCACCTCGCGCGTCTCATACACCAAGCTTGGCTCTGATATACCTAGCACAAGCGTGCTCCAGTGTTGCTGACTTCTGGCAACAGTGTCGCCTCTTGGGCGCCATGCACCTCGCGCGTCTCATACACAAAGCTTGGCTCTGATATACCTAGCACAAGCGTGCTCCAGTATTGCTGACATCTGGCAACAGTGTCGCCTCTTGGGCTGCATGCACCTTGCGCGTCTCATACACCAAGCTTGGCTCCGATATACCTAGCACAAGCGTGCTCCAGTGTTGCTGACATCTGGCAACAGTGTCGCCTCTTGGGCTGCATGCACCTTGCGCGTCTCATTCACCAAGCTTGGCTCTGATATACCTAGCACATGCGTGCCCCAGTATTGCGGATATCTGGCAACAGTGTCGCCTGTTGGGCACCATGCACCTAGCGCGTCTCATACACCAAGCTTGGCTCTGATGTACCTAGCACAAGCGTGCTCCAGTGTTGATAAACTCTGGCAACAGTGTCGCCTCTTGGGCACCATGCACCTTGCGCGTCTCATTCACCAAGCTTGGCTCTGATATACCTAGCACATGCGTGCCCCAGTATTGCGGATATCTGGCAACAGTGTCGCCTCTTGGGCACCATGCACCTTGCGCGTCTCATACACCAAGCTTGTCTCTGATATACCTAGCACATGCGTGCTCCAGTTTTGCTGACATCTGGCAACAGTGTCTCCTCATGGGCTGCATGCAACATGCGCGTCTCATACACAAGCTTGGCTCTGATATACCTAGCACAAGCGTGCTCCAGTATTGCGGACATCTGGCAACAGTGTCGCCTCTTGGGCACCATGCACCTTGCGCGTCTCATACACCAAGCTTGGCTCTGATATACCTAGCACAAGCGTGCTCCAGTATTGCTGACATCCGGCAACAGTGTCGCCTCTTGGGCACCATGCACCTTGCGCGTCTCATACACAAAGCTTGGCTCTGATATACCTAGCACAAGCAGGCTCCAGTTTTGCTGATATCTGGCAACAGTGTCGCCTCTTGGGGACCATGCACCTTGCGCGTCTCATACACAAAGTTTGGCTCTGATATACCTAGCACAAGCGTGCTCCAGTGTTGCTGACATCTGGCAACAGTGTCGACTCTTGGGCACCATGCACCTCGCGCGTCTCATACTCAAAGCTTGGCTCTGATATACCTAGCACAAGCGTGCTCCAGTATTGCTGACATCTGGCAACAGTGTCGCCTCTTGGGCACCATGCACCTTGCGCGTCTCATACACCAAGCTTGGCTCTGATATACCTAGCACAAGCGTGCTCCAGTATTGCTGATATCTGGCAACAGTGTCGCCTCTTGGGCGCCATGCACCTCGCGCGTCTCATACACCAAGCTTGGCTCCGAAATACCTAGGACATGCGTGCCCCCGTATTGCTGACGTCTGGCAACAGTGTCGCCTCTTGAGCTGCATGCACCTGCGCGTCTCGTACACCAAGCTTGGCTCTGATATACCTAGCACAAGCGTGCTCCTGTATTGCTGACATCTGGCAACAGTGTCGCCTCTTGGGCACCATGCACCTTGCGCGTCTCATACACCAAGCTTGGCTCTGATATACCTAGCACATGCGTGCTCCAGTGTTACTGACATCTGGCAACAGTGTCGCCTCTTGGGCTGCATGCACCATGCGCGTCTCATACACCAAGCTTGGCTCTGATATACCTAGCACAAGCGTGCCCCAGTGTTGTTGACGTCTGGCAACAGTGTCGCCTCTTGGGCACCATGCACCTTGCGCGTCTCATGCACCAAGCTTGGCTCTGATATACCTAGCACAAGCGTGCCCCTGTGTTGTTGACATCTGGCAACAGTGTCGCCTCTTGGGCTGCGTGCACCTTGTGCGTCTCATGCACCAAGCTTGGCTCTGATATACCTAGCACAAGCGTGCTCCAGTATTGCTGACATCTGGCTACAGTGTCGCCTCTTGGGCACCATGCACCTTGCGCGTCTCATGCACCAAGCTTGGCTCTGATATACCTAGCACAAGCGTGCCCCAGTGTTGTTGACGTCTGGCAACAGTGTCGCCTCTTGTGCTGCAAGCATCTTGCGTGTCTCATACACCAAGCTTGGCTCTGATATACCTAGCACAAGCGTGCTCCAGTATTGCTGACGTCTGGCAACAGTGTCGCCTCTTGGGAGCCATGCACCTTGCGCGTCTCATACACCAAGCTTGGCTCTGATATACCTAGCACAAGCGTGCTCCTGTATTGCTGACATCTGGCAACAGTGTCTCCTCTTGGGCTGCGTGCACCTTGCGCGTCTCATACACCAAGCTTGGCTCTGATATACCTAGCACAAGCGTGCTCCAGTATTGCTAACATCTGGCAACAATGTCGCCTCTTGGGCACCATGCACCTTGCGCGTCTCATACACAAAGCTTGGCTCTGATATACCTAGCACATGCGTGCTCCAGAATTGCTGACGTCTGGCAACAGTGTCGCCTCTTGGGCGCCATGCACCTTGCGCGTCTCATACACCAAGCTTGGCTCTGATATACCTAGCACAAGCGTGCTCCAGTGTTGCTGACGTCTGGCAACAGTGTCGCCTCTTGGGCTGCATGCACCTGCGCGTCTCATACACCAAGCTTGGCTCCGATATACCTAGCACAAGCGTGCTCCAGTGTTGCTGACGTCTGGCAACAGTGTCGCCTCTTGGGCGCCATGCACCTTGCGCATCTCATTCACCAAGCTTGGCTCTGATATACCTAGCACAAGCGTGCTTCAGTATTGCTGACGTCTGGCAACAGTGTCGCCTCTTGGGCTGCATGCACCTTGCGCGTCTCATACACCAAGCTTGGCTCTGATATACCTAGCACAAGCGTGCTCCAGTATTGCTGATATCTGGCAACAGTGTCGCCTCTTGGGCTGCATGCACCATGCGCGTCTCATACACCAAGCTTGGCTCTGATATACCTAGCACAAGCGTGCTCCAGTATTGCTGATATCTGGCAACAGTGGCGCCTCTTAGGCTGCATGCACCATGCGCGTCTCATACACCAAGCTTGGCTCTGATATACCTAGCACAAGCGTGCTCCAGTATTGCTGACATCTGGCAACAGTGTCGCCTCTTGGGCTGCATGCACCATGCGCGTCTCATACACCAAGCTTGGCTCTGATATACCTAGCACAAGCGTGCTCCAGTATTGCTGACGTCTGGCAACAGTGTCGCCTCTTGGGCTGCATGCACCATGCGCGTCTCATACACCAAGCTTGGCTCTGATATACCTAGCACAAGCGTGCCCCAGTGTTTTTGACGTCTGGCAACAGTGTCGCCTCTTGGGCACCATGCACCATGCGCGTCTCATACACCAAGCTTGGCTCCGATATACCTAGCGCAAGCGTGCTCCAGTATTGCTGACATCTGGCAACAGTGTCGCCTCTTGGGCACCATGCACCATGCACCATGCGCGTCTCATACACCAAGCTTGGCTCGGATATACCTAGCACAAGCGTGCCCCAGTGTTGCTGACATCTGGCAACAGTGTCGCCTCTTGGGCGCCATGCACCTTGCGCGTCTCATACACCAAGCTTGGCTCTGATATACCTAGCACAAGCGTGCTCCAGTATTGCTGACATCTGGCAACAGTGTCGCCTCTTGGGCACCATGCACCTCGCGCGTCTCATACACCAAGCTTGGCTCTTATATACCTAGCACAAGCGTGCTCCAGTATTGCTGACATCTGGCAACAGTGTCGCCTCTTGGGCACCATGCACCTCGCGCGTCTCATACACCAAGCTTGGCTCTGATATACCTAGCACAAACGTTCTCCATTATTGCTAACATCTGGCAACAGTGTCGCCTCTTCGGCGCCAAGCACCATGCTCGTCTCATACACCAAGCTTGGCTCTGATATACCTAGCACAAGAGTGCTCCAGTGTTGCTGACATCTGGCAACAGTGTCGCCCCTTGGGCGCCATGCACCTCGCGCGTCTCATACACCAAGCTTGGCTCTGATATACCTAGCACAAGCGTGCTCCATTATTGCTAACATCTGGCAACAGTGTCGCCTCTTGGGCGCCAAGCACCATGCTCGTCTCATACACCAAGCTTGGCTCTGATATACCTAGCACAAGCGTGCCCCAGTGTTGCTGACATCTGGCAACAGTGTCGCCTCTTGGGCTGCGTGAACCTTGCGCGTCTCATACACCAAGCTTGGCTCTGATATACCTAGCACAAGCGTGCTCCAGTATTGCTGACATCTGGCAACAGTGTCGCCTCTTGGGCACCATGCACCTTGCGCGTCTCATACACCAAGCTTGGCTCTGATATACCTAGCGCAAGCGTGCTCCAGTATTGTTGACGTCTGGCAACAGTGTCGCCTCTTGGGCTCCATGCACCTTGCGCGTCTCATACACCAAGCTTGGCTCTGATATACCTAGCACAAGCGTGCTCCAGTATTGCTGACATCTGGCAACAGTGTCGCCTCTTGGGCGCCATGCACCTTGCGCGTCTCATACACCAAGCTTGGCTCTGATATACCTAGCACATGCGTGCCCCAGTATTGCTGACATCTGGCAACAGTGTCGCCTCTTGGCCTCGTGCACCTTGCGCGTCTCATGCACCAAGCTTGGCTCTGATATACCTAGCACAAGCGTGCTCCAGTATTGCTGACATCTGGCAACAGTGTCGCCTCTTGGGCGCCATGCACCTTGCGCGTCTCATACACCAAGCTTGGCTCTGATATACCTAGCACATGCGTGCCCCAGTATTGCTGACATCTGGCAACAGTGTCGCCTCTTGGGCTCCATGCACCTTGCGCGTCTCATACACCAAGCTTGGCTCTGATATACCTAGCACATGCGTGCTCCAGTATTGCTGACATCTGGCAACAGTGTCGCCTCTTGGGCACCATGCACCATGCGCGTCTCATACACCAAGCTTGGCTCTGATATACCTAGCACAAGCGTGCCCCAGTATTGCTGACATCTGGCAACAGTGTCGCCTCTTGGGCACCATGCTCCTTGCGCGTCTCATACACCAAGCTTGGCTCTGATATACCTAGCACAAGCGTGCTCCAGTATTGCTGATATCTGGCAACAGTGTCGCCTCTTGGGCACCATGCTCCTTGCGCGTCTCATACACCAAGCTTGGCTCTGATATACCTAGCACAAGCGTGCCCCAGTATTGCTGACATCTGGCAACAGTGTCGCCTCTTGGGCACCATGCACCTTGCGCGTCTCATACACCAAGCTTGGCTCTGATATACCTAGCACAAGCGTGCTCCAGTGTTGCTGACGTCTGGCAACAGTGTCGCCTCTTGGGCACCATGCACCTTGCGCGTCTCATACACCAAGCTTGGCTCTGATATACCTAGCACAAGCGTGCTCCAGTGTTGCTGACATCTGGCAACAGTGTCGCCTCTTGGGCTGCGTGCACCTTGCGCGTCTCATACACCAAGCTTGGCTCTGATATACCTAGCACAAGCGTGCTCCAGTATTGCTGACATCTGGCAACAGTGTCGCCTCTTGGGCTGCATGCACCATGCGCGTCTCATACACCAAGCTTGGCTCTGATATACCTAGCACAAGCGTGCGCCAGTGTTGCTGACATCTGGCAACAGTGTCGCCTCTTGGGCTGCGTGCACCTTGCGCGACTCATACACCAAGCTTGGCTCTGATATACCTAGCACAAGCGTGCTCCAGTATTGCTGACGTCTGGCAACAGTGTCGCCTCTTGGGCTGAATGCACCATGCGCGTCTCATACACTAAGCTTGGCTCAGATATACCTAGCACAAGCGTGCTCCAGTATTGCTGATATCTGGCAACAGTGTCGCCTCTTGGGCTGCATGCACCTTGCGCGTCTCATACACTAAGCTTGGCTCTGATATACCTAGCACAAGCGTGCTCCAGTATTGCTGATATCTGGCAACAGTGTCGCCTCTTGGGCTGCATGTACCTTGCGCGTCTCATACACTAAGCTTGGCTCAGATATACCTAGCACAAGCGTGCTCCAGTATTGCTGATATCTGGCAACAGTGTCGCCTCTTGGGCACCATGCACCTTGCGCGTCTCATACACCAAGCTTGGCTCTGATATACCTAGCACAAGCGTGCTCCAGTATTGCTGATATCTGGCAACAGTGTCGCCTCTTGGGCACCATGCACCTGCGCGTCTCATACACTAAGCTTGGCTCTGATATACCTAGCACAAGCGTGCTCCAGTATTGCTGACATCTGGCAACAGTGTCGCCTCTTGGGCTGCATGCACCTTGCGCGTCTCATACACCAAGCTTGGCTCTGATATACCTAGCACAAGCGTGCTCCAGTATTGCTGACATCTGGCAACAGTGTCGCCTCTTGGGCTGCATGCACCTTGCGCGTCTCATACACTAAGCTTGGCTCTGATATACCTAGCACAAGCGTGCCCCAGTGTTGCTGACATCTGGCAACAGTGTCGCCTCTTGGACTGCATGCACCTTGCGCGTCTCATACACAAAGCTTGGCTCTGATATACCTAGCACAAGCGTGCCCCAGTATTGCTGACATCTGGCAACAGTGTCGCCTCTTGGGCACCATGCACCTTGCGCGTCTCATACACCAAGCTTGGCTCTGATATACCTAGCACAAGCGTGCTCCAGTGTTGCTGACGTCTGGAAACAGTGTCGCTTCTTGGGCGCCATGCACCTTGCGCGTCTCATACACCAAGCTTGGCTCTGATATACCTAGCACAAGCGTGCTCCAGTATTGCTGACATCTGGCAACAGTGTCGCCTCTTGGGCTGCGTGCACCTTGCGCGTCTCATACACCAAGCTTGGCACTGATATACCTAGCACAAGCGTGCTCCAGTGTTGCTGACATGTGGCAACAGTGTCGCCTCTTGGGCTGCATGCACCTTGCGCGTCTCATACACTAAGCTTGGCTCTGATATACCTAGCACAAGCGTGCTCCAGTATTGCTGACATCTGGCAACAGTGTCGCCTCTTGGGCTGCGTGCACCTTGCGCGTCTCATACACTAAGCTTGGCTCTGATATACCTAGCACAAGCGTGCTCCAGAGTTGCTGACATCTGGCAACAGTGTCGCCTCTTGGGCACCATGCACCTTGCGCGTCTCATACACCAAGCTTGGCTCTGATATACCTAGCACAAGCGTGCTCCAGTGTTGCTGACATCTGGCAACAGTGTCGCCTCTTGGGCTGCATGCACCTTGCGCGTCTCATACACCAAGCTTGGCTCTGATATACCTAGCACAAGCGTGCTCCAGTGTTGCTGACATCTGGCAACAGTGTCGCCTCTTGGACTGCATGCACCTTGCGCGTCTCATACACCAAGCTCGGCTCTGATATACCTAGCACAAGCGTGCTCCAGTATTGCTGACATGTGGCAACAGTGTCGCCTCTTGGACTGCATGCATCTTGCGCGTCTCATACACAAAGCTTGGCTCTGATATACCTAGCACAAGCGTGCTTCAGTGTTGCTGACATCTGGCAACAGTGTCGCCTCTTGGACTGCATGCACCTTGCGCGTCTCATACACAAAGCTTGGCTCTGATATACCTAGCACAAGCGTGCTCCAGTATTGCTGACATCTGGCAACAGTGTCGCCTCTTGGGCTGCATGCACCTTGCGCGTCTCATACACCAAGCTTGGCTCTGATATACCTAGCACAAGCGTGCTCCAGTGTTGCTGACATCTGGCAACAGTGTCGCCTCTTGGACTGCATGCACCTTGCGCGTCTCATACACCAAGCTTGGCTCTGATATACCTAGCACAAGCGTGCTCCAGTGTTGCTGACATCTGGCAACAGTGTCGCCTCTTGGACTGCATGCACCTTGCGCGTCTCATACACCAAGCTTGGCTCTGATATACCTCGCACAAGCGTGCTCCAGTATTGCTGACATGGGGCAACAATGTCGCCTCTTGGACTGCATGCACCTTGCGCGTCTCATACACCAAGCTCGGCTCTGATATACCTAGCACAAGCGTGCTCCAGTGTTGCTGACATGTGGCAACAGTGTCGACTCTTGGAGGCCATGCAACTGCGCGTCTCATGCACCAAGCTTGGCTGCGATATACCTAGCACAATCGTGCCCCAGTGTTGCTGACATCTGGCAACAGTGTCGACTCTTGGAGGCCATGCACCTGCGCGTTCATGCACCAAGCATGGCTCCGCAGAGTCTGGACATTATGGAAAGAAAACGCTCCTTGTACCGGTATATTTAGGCCTCCAGTGTCTCAGAGGTGTGTCGTCATCATCATCATCATCATCATCTACAGTGTAGGCCTTGTCACTGCAACCACATTTGACTCTCACTTGCTGAACGTTTTAAGTCAGCATACTGTTTAAATTGAAGACTATGCATCACACAATCCAGATGAGCCTTCCGCGGTCTTCCTCTTCCTTTCTTCTTCAGAACTTTTCCTTCCTGTATGGTGGTCATGAACTCATCATGACGAGGGTGTGGCCAACAAATTTTGCTTTCCTGTTTTGTAAAGTAGTGATCAATTTTCTTGTTTCGTCTACTTCCTTGAGGACCATTCATTGTTCCTTTTCTCCGTCCAGCTTAATTTCGGCACCCTTCTCCACATCCACATGTCTGCTGCTTCCAGGCGTTTCCTTGGAATCCAAGTTTCGCATCCGTATAATAAAACACTCCAGATTGTCAGATGATGTCTCTTATAGCTGATGGCCTGTTTAGCGAGGGCAATTCTCATTTTGATTTCTGTGGTGCACCTTTTATCGTCAGTGAGAATGCTTGCTAAGTAGCAGAACTGACTGCACTGTCGAATGGTTTCATCGTTTGTCATTAGAATGTATAAAATTGTCCGCTCTCAAGCCAGTGTTTGCTCTCCGCCTATCTAAACTGAGCGCCAATTCACGGAACACACTCGCGAGTGTCAAATGCTTCAGGGCAGGCAAAGTCTTCCCACTTCGACCAGTAGAAGATTGCACGGCCCTTGAATGAGCATACGACCAACAGGCCAGTTTTCGTCCATACTCAACCTAGGCTACGCGTATAACACAGGGTCAGTCTGCATTCCCGATCACAGCTGATTGCTAACGAACTCGTGCTGTACCTCTCACCCCCTATTTGTTCATAAATGCGTGTTATTATTCTTTCAAGATTTGATTGCCGGCGGTCGAGATGGGAACTACAGGTATTCTTTGTTTACACGTGTCACTCTGTCACTGTTACTCCTTTGTCAGCCTGCTTAGTTGCGCGAGTAGGATATGGCTCAGCTCCAGTAGCCCATCTGTCCGTGGTGACATGAGCTCCTGTGACGCGATTTCCCTAATTCCTAAATGAAACAATATTATATAACCCACCATTCTTAATTCGGCCATCCCCATTACTGTTCCCGTTCACAATTCACAATATAACTTCTGTCTAACACAAGCAAATCCCGGCCGAAGTCGTCGGATTTTTAAGAGGGTTAAAATCCTTCAGTATGCTTTCCTTCGGAGGGGAAGTAAAGCCAGCGGTCCCATGGCATGAAAAAGATCCTTCCACTAACTAAACTTGTGTGAAGCTAAATTTCTAGGTTAGATTTAGTTGGAACGCTCTGTTAAAGTTCCAACGTTCATCACTAGATGTCAGTGACATCTGGTAGCAAAAGTTGGATCTACTTGAAATTGAATGGAACTTGTAGCTCACCGCATGGGTGACCGCTTGAAGCAGCTACAGCCTCTGGCGAGCAGAACATGTCCTCGGACACTCCCGGCCACAAAGGCCATACCGTACGCTAAATAAAATAAATAAAGCGCGCGCAATGCTGCTCGTCCCACAAGGCTCCTGCTACTATAAACAACAAATGCCGGAGCAGCCACGTTCTAGGCTATACCGTGTAATGTAAGGCTAGGGCTAGGCTATACCGTGCAATGTAAGGCTAGGGCTAGGCTATACCGTGTAATGTAAGGCTAGGGCTAGGCTATACCGTGTAATGTAAGACTAGGGCTAGGCTATACCGTGTAATGTAAGGCTAGGTATAGGCTATACCGTGTAATGTAAGGCTAGGGCTAGGCTATACCGTGCAATGTAAGGCTAGGGCTAGGCTATACCGTGTAATGTAAGGCTAGGGCTAGGCTATACCGTGTAATGTAAGGCTAGGGCTAGGCTATACCGTGTAATGTAAGGCTAGGGCTAGGCTATACCGTGTAATGTAAGGCTAGGGCAGGGCTATACCGTGTGATGTAAGGCTAGGGCTAGGCTATACCGTGTAATGTAAGGCTAGGGCTAGGCTATACCGTGTAATGTAAGGCTAGGTATAGGCTATACCGTGTGATGTAAGGCTAGGGCTAGGCTATACCGTGTAATGTAAGGCTAGGGCTAGGCTATACCGTGTAATGTAAGGCTAGGGCTAGGCTATACCGTGTGATGTAAGGCTAGGGCTAGGCTATATCGTGTAATGTAAGGCTAGGGCTAGGCTATACCGTGCAATGTAAGGCTAGGTATAGGCTATACCGTGTAATGTAAGACTAGGGCTAGGCTATACCGTGTAATGTAAGGCTAGGGCTAGGCTATACCGTGTAATGTAAGGCTAGGGCTAGGCTATACCGTGTGATGTAAGGCTAGGGCTAGGCTATACCGTGTAATCTAAGGCTAGGGCTAGGCTATACCGTGTGATGTAAGGCTAGGGCTAGGCTATACCGTGTGATGTAAGGCTAGGGCTAGGCTATACCGTGTAATGTAAGGCTAGGGCTAGGCTATACCGTGTAATGTAAGGCTAGGGCTAGGCTATACCGTGCAATGTAAGGCTAGGGCTAGGCTATACCGTGTAATGTAAGGCTAGGGCTAGGCTATACCGTGTAATGTAAGGCTAGGGCTAGTCTATACCGTGTAATGTAAGGCTAGGGCTAGGCTATACCATGTAATGTAAGGCTAGAGCTAGGCTATACCATGTGATGTAAGGCAAGGGCTAGGCTATACCGTGTGATGTAAGGCTAGGGCTAGGCTATACCGTGTGATGTAAGGCTAGGGCTAGGCTATACCGTGTAATGTAAGGCTAGGGCTAGGCTATACCGTGTAATGTAAGGCTAGGGCTAGGCTATACCGTGCAATGTAAGGCTAGGGCTAGGCTATACCGTGTAATGTAAGGCTAGGGCTAGGCTATACCGTGTAATGTAAGGCTAGGGCTAGGCTATACCGTGTAATGTAAGGCTAGGGCTAGGCTATACCGTGTAATGTAAGGCTAGGGCTAGGCTATACCGTGTGATGTAAGGCTAGGGCTAGGCTATACCGTGTAATGTAAGGCTAGGGCTAGGCTATACCGTGTAATGTAAGGCTAGGTATAGGCTATACCGTGTAATGTAAGGCTAGGGCTAGGCTATACCGTGTAATGTAAGGCTAGGGCTAGTCTATACCGTGTAATGTAAGGCTAGGGCTAGGCTATACCGTGTGATGTAAGGCTAGGGCTAGGCTATACCGTGTAATGTAAGGCTAGGGCTAGGCTATACCGTGCAATGTAAGGCTAGGTATAGGCTATACCGTGTAATGTAAGGCTAGGACTGGGCTATACCGTGTAATGTAAGGCTAGGGCTAGGCTATACCGTGTAATGTAAGGTTAGGGCTAGGCTATACCGTGTAATGTAAGGCTAGGGCTAGGCTATACCGTGTAATGTAAGGCTAGGGCTAGGCTATACCGTGTAATGTAAGGCTAGGGCTAGGCTATACCGTGTAATGTAAGGCTAGGGCTAGGCTATACCGTGTGATGTAAGGCTAGGGCTAGGCTATACCGTGTAATGTAAGGCTAAGGCTAGGCTATACCGTGTAATGTAAGGCTAGGGCTAGGCTATACCGTGTAATGTAAGGCTAGGGCTAGGCTATACCGTGTAATGTAAGGCTAGGGCTAGGCTATACCGTGTGTTGTAAGGCTAGGGCTAGGCTATACCGTGTGATGTAAGGCTAGGGCTAGGCTATACCGTGTAATGTAAGGCTAGGGCTAGGCTATACCGTGTAATGTAAGGCTAGGGCTAGGCTATACCGTGTAATGTAAGGCTAGGGCTAGGCTATACCGTGTAATGTAAGGCTAGGGCTGGGCTATACCGTGTAATGTAAGGCTAGGGCTAGGCTATACCGTGTGATGTAAGGCTAGGGCTAGGCTATACCGTGTAATGTAAGGCTAGGGCTAGGCTATACCGTGTAATGTAAGGCTAGGGCTGGGCTATACCGTGTAATGTAAGGCTAGGGCTGGGCTATACCGTGTAATGTAAGGCTAGGGCTGGGCTATACCGTGTAATGTAAGGCTAGGGCTGGGCTATACCGTGTAATGTAAGGCTAGGGCTAGGCTATACCGTGTAATAAAAGGCTAGGGCTAGGCTATACCGTGTAATGTAAGGCTAGGGCTAGGCTATACCGTGTGATGTAAGGCTAGGGCTAGGCTATACCGTGTGATGTAAGGCTAGGGCTAGGCTATACCGTGTAATGTAAGGCTAGGGCTAGGCTATACCGTGTAATGTAAGGCTAGGGCTAGGTTATACCGTGTAATGTAAGGCTAGGGCTAGGCTATACCGTGTAATGTAAGGCTAGGGCTGGGCTATACCGTGTGATGTAAGGCTAGGGCTAGGCTATACCGTGTGATGTAAGGCTAGGGCTAGGCTATACCGTGTAATGTAAGGCTAGGGCTAGGTTATACCGTGTAATGTAAGGCTAGGGCTGGGCTATACCGTGTAATGTAAGGCTAGGGCTGGGCTATACCGTGTAATGTAAGGCTAGGGCTGGGCTATACCGTGTAATGTAAGGCTAGGGCTGGGCTATACCGTGTAATGTAAGGCTAGGGCTGGGCTATACCGTGTAATGTAAGGCTAGGGCTGGGCTATACCGTGTAATGTAAGGCTAGGGCTGGGCTATACCGTGTAATGTAAGGCTAGGGCTAGGCTATACCGTGTAATGTAAGGCTAGGGCTAGGTTATACCGTGTAATGTAAGGCTAGGGCTAGGCTATACCGTGTAATGTAAGGCTAGGGCTAGGCTATACCGTGTAATGTAAGGCTAGGGCTAGGCTATACCGTGTGATGTAAGGCTAGGGCTAGGCTATACCGTGTAATGTAAGGCTAGAGCTAGGCTATACCGTGTGATGTAAGGCTAGGGCTAGGCTATACCGTGTAATGTAAGGCTAGGGCTAGGCTATACCGTGTGATGTAAGGCTAGGGCTAGGCTATACCGTGTGATGTAAGGCTAGGGCTAGGCTATACCGTGTGATGTAAGGCTAGGGCTAGGCTATACCGTGTGATGTAAGGCTAGGGCTAGGCTATACCGTGTGATGTAAGGCTAGGGCTAGGCTATACCGTGCAATGTAAGGCTAGGGCTAGGCTATACCGTGCAATGTAAGGCTAGGGCTAGGCTATACCGTGCAATGTAAGGCTAGGGCTAGGCTATACCGTGTAATGTAAGGCTAGGGCTAGGCTATACCGTGTGATGTAAGGCTAGGGCTAGGCTATACCGTGTGATGTAAGGCTAGGGCTAGGCTATACCGTGTAATGTAAGGCTAGGGCTAGGCTATACCGTGTAATGTAAGGCTAGGGCTAGGCTATACCGTGTAATGTAAGGCTAGGGCTAGGCTATACCGTGTACTGTAAGGCTAGGGCTAGGCTATACCGTGCAATGTAAGGCTAGGGCTAGGCTATACCGTGCAATGTAAGGCTAGGGCTAGGCTATACCGTGTAATGTAAGGCTAGGGCTAGGCTATACCGTGTGATGTAAGGCTAGGGCTAGGCTATACCGTGTAATGTAAGGCTAGGGCTAGGCTATACCGTGTAATGTAAAGCTAGGGCTAGGCTATACCGTGTCATGTAAGGCTAGGGCTAGGCTATACCGTGTGATGTAAGGCTAGGGCTAGGCTATACCTTGTAATGTAAGGCTAGGGCTGGGCTATACCGTGCAATGTAAGGCTAGGGCTAGGTTATACCGTGTGATGTAAGGCTAGGGCTAGGCTATACCGTGTAATGTAAGGCTAGGGCTAGGCTATAACGTGTAATGTAAGGCTAGGGCTAGGCTATACCGTGCAATGTAAGGCTAGGGCTAGGCTATACCGTGCAATGTAAGGCTAGGGCTAGGCTATACCGTGTAATGTAAGGCTAGGGCTAGGCTATACCGTGTGATGTAAGGCTAGGGCTAGGCTATACCGTGTAATGTAAGGCTAGGGCTAGGCTATACCGTGTAATGTAAGGCTAGGGCTAGGTTATACCGTGTGATGTAAGGCTAGGGCTAGGCTATACCGTGTAATGTAAGGCTAGGGCTAGGCTATACCGTGTAATGTAAGGCTAGGGCTAGGCTATACCGTGTAATTTAAGGCTAGGGCTAGGCTATACCGTGTAATGTAAGGCTAGGGCTAGGCTATACCGTGTGATGTAAGGCTAGGGCTAGGCTATACCGTGTAATGTAAGGCTAGGGCTGGGCTATACCGTGTAATGTAAGGCTAGGGCTAGGCTATACCGTGTAATGTAAGGCTAGGGCTAGGCTATACCGTGTGATGTAAGGCTAGGGCTAGGCTATACCGTGTAATGTAAGGCTAGGGCTAGGCTATACCGTGTGATGTAAGGCTAGGGCTAGGCTATACCGTGTAATGTAAGGCTAGGGCTAGGCTATACCGTGTGATGTAAGGCTAGGGCTAGGCTATACCGTGTAATGTAAGGCTAGGGCTAGGCTATACCGTGCAATGTAAGGCTAGGGCTAGGTTATACCGTGTGATGTAAGGCTAGGGCTAGGCTATACCGTGTAATGTAAGGCTAGTGCTAGGCTATACCGTGCAATGTAAGGCTAGGGCTAGGCTATACCGTGTAATGTAAGGCTAGGGCTAGGCTATACCGTGTAATGTAAGGCTAGGGCTAGGCTATACCGTGTGATGTAAGGCTAGGGCTAGGCTATACCGTGTAATGTAAGGCTAGGGCTAGGCTATACCGTGTAATGTAAGGATAGGGCTAGGTTATACCGTGTGATGTAAGGCTAGGGCTAGGCTATACCGTGTAATGTAAGGCTAGGGCTAGGCTATACCGTGTAATGTAAGGCTAGGGCTAGGCTATACCGTGTAATGTAAGGCTAGGGCTAGGCTATACCGTGTAATGTAAGGCTAGGGCTAGGCTATACCGTGTGATGTAAGGCTAGGGCTAGGCTATACCGTGTAATGTAAGGCTAGGGCTAGGCTATACCGTGTGATGTAAGGCTAGGGCTAGGCTATACCGTGTGATGTAAGGCTAGGGCTAGGCTATACCGTGTAATGTAAGGCTAGGGCTGGGCTATACCGTGTAATGTAAGGCTAGGGCTAGGCTATACCGCGTAATGTAAGGCTAGGGCTAGGCTATACCGTGTAATGTAAGGCTAGGGCTAGGCTATACCGTGCAATGTAAGGCTAGGGCTAGGCTATACCGTGTAATGTAAGGCTAGGGCTAGGCTATACCGTGTAATGTAAGGCTAGGGCTGGGCTATACCGTGTAATGTAAGGCTAGGGCTAGGCTATACCGTGTAATGTAAGGCTAGGGCTAGGCTATACCGTGTGATGTAAGGCTAGGGCTAGGCTATACCGTGTAATGTAAGGCTAGGGCTAGGCTATACCGTGTAATGTAAGGCTAGGGCTAGGCTATACCGTGTAATGTAAGGCTAGGGCTAGGCTATACCGTGTAATGTAAGGCTAGGGCTAGGCTATACCGTGTAATGTAAGGCTAGGGCTAGGCTATACCGTGTGATGTAAGGCTAGGGCTAGGCTATACCGTGTGATGTAAGGCTAGGGCTAGGCTATACCGTGTAATGTAAGGCTAGGGCTGGGCTATACCGTGTAATGTAAGGCAAGGGCTAGGCTATACCGTGTAATGTAAGGCTAGGGCTAGGCTATACCGTGCAATGTAAGGCTAGGGCTAGGCTATACCGTGCAATGTAAGGCTAGGGCTAGGCTATACCGTGTAATGTAAGGCTAGGGCTAGGCTATTCCGTGTAATGTAAGGCTAAGGCTAGGCTATACCGTGTAATGTAAGGCTAAGGCTAGGCTATACCGTGTAATGTAAGGCTAGGGCTAGGCTATACCGTGTGATGTAAGGCTAGGGCTAGGCTATACCGTGTAATGTAAGGCTAGGGCTAGGCTATACCGTGTAATGTAAGGCTAGGGCTAGGCTATACCGTGTAATGTAAGGCTAGGGCTAGGCTATACCGTGTGATGTAAGGCTAGGGCTAGGCTATACCGTGTAATGTAAGGCTAGGGCTAGGCTATACCGTGTAATGTAAGGCTAGGGCTAGGCTATACCGTGTAATGTAAGGCTAGGGCTAGGCTATACCGTGTGATGTAAGGCTAGGGCTAGGCTATACCGTGTAATGTAAGGCTAGAGCTAGGCTATACCGTGTGATGTAAGGCTAGGGCTAGGCTATACCGTGTAATGTAAGGCTAGGGCTAGGCTATACCGTGTGATGTAAGGCTAGGGCTAGGCTATACCGTGTGATGTAAGGCTAGGGCTAGGCTATACCGTGTGATGTAAGGCTAGGGCTAGGCTATACCGTGTGATGTAAGGCTAGGGCTAGGCTATACCGTGTGATGTAAGGCTAGGGCTAGGCTATACCGTGCAATGTAAGGCTAGGGCTAGGCTATACCGTGCAATGTAAGGCTAGGGCTAGGCTATACCGTGCAATGTAAGGCTAGGGCTAGACTATACCGTGTAATGTAAGGCTAGGGCTAGGCTATACCGTGTGATGTAAGGCTAGGGCTAGGCTATACCGTGTGATGTAAGGCTAGGGCTAGGCTATACCGTGTAATGTAAGGCTAGGGCTAGGCTATACCGTGTAATGTAAGGCTAGGGCTAGGCTATACCGTGTACTGTAAGGCTAGGGCTAGGCTATACCGTGTACTGTAAGGCTAGGGCTAGGCTATACCGTGCAATGTAAGGCTAGGGCTAGGCTATACCGTGCAATGTAAGGCTAGGGCTAGGCTATACCGTGTAATGTAAGGCTAGGGCTAGGCTATACCGTGTGATGTAAGGCTAGGGCTAGGCTATACCGTGTAATGTAAGGCTAGGGCTAGGCTATACCGTGTAATGTAAAGCTAGGGCTAGGCTATACCGTGTCATGTAAGGCTAGGGCTAGGCTATACCGTGTGATGTAAGGCTAGGGCTAGGCTATACCTTGTAATGTAAGGCTAGGGCTGGGCTATACCGTGCAATGTAAGGCTAGGGCTAGGTTATACCGTGTGATGTAAGGCTAGGGCTAGGCTATACCGTGTAATGTAAGGCTAGGGCTAGGCTATAACGTGTAATGTAAGGCTAGGGCTAGGCTATACCGTGCAATGTAAGGCTAGGGCTAGGCTATACCGTGCAATGTAAGGCTAGGGCTAGGCTATACCGTGTAATGTAAGGCTAGGGCTAGGCTATACCGTGTGATGTAAGGCTAGGGCTAGGCTATACCGTGTAATGTAAGGCTAGGGCTAGGCTATACCGTGTAATGTAAGGCTAGGGCTAGGTTATACCGTGTGATGTAAGGCTAGGGCTAGGCTATACCGTGTAATGTAAGGCTAGGGCTAGGCTATACCGTGTAATGTAAGGCTAGGGCTAGGCTATACCGTGTAATGTAAGGCTAGGGCTAGGCTATACCGTGTAATGTAAGGCTAGGTCTAGGCTATACCGTGTGATGTAAGGCTAGGGCTAGGCTATACCGTGTAATGTAAGGCTAGGGCTGGGCTATACCGTGTAATGTAAGGCTAGGGCTAGGCTATACCGTGTAATGTAAGGCTAGGGCTAGGCTATACCGTGTGATGTAAGGCTAGGGCTAGGCTATACCGTGTAATGTAAGGCTAGGGCTAGGCTATACCGTGTGATGTAAGGCTAGGGCTAGGCTATACCGTGTAATGTAAGGCTAGGGCTAGGCTATACCGTGTGATGTAAGGCTAGGGCTAGGCTATACCGTGTAATGTAAGGCTAGGGCTAGGCTATACCGTGCAATGTAAGGCTAGGGCTAGGTTATACCGTGTGATGTAAGGCTAGGGCTAGGCTATACCGTGTAATGTAAGGCTAGTGCTAGGCTATACCGTGCAATGTAAGGCTAGGGCTAGGCTATACCGTGTAATGTAAGGCTAGGGCTAGGCTATACCGTGTAATGTAAGGCTAGGGCTAGGCTATACCGTGTGATGTAAGGCTAGGGCTAGGCTATACCGTGTAATGTAAGGCTAGGGCTAGGCTATACCGTGTAATGTAAGGATAGGGCTAGGTTATACCGTGTGATGTAAGGCTAGGGCTAGGCTATACCGTGTAATGTAAGGCTAGGGCTAGGCTATACCGTGTAATGTAAGGCTAGGGCTAGGCTATACCGTGTAATGTAAGGCTAGGGCTAGGCTATACCGTGTAATGTAAGGCTAGGGCTAGGCTATACCGTGTGATGTAAGGCTAGGGCTAGGCTATACCGTGTAATGTAAGGCTAGGGCTAGGCTATACCGTGTGATGTAAGGCTAGGGCTAGGCTATACCGTGTGATGTAAGGCTAGGGCTAGGCTATACCGTGTAATGTAAGGCTAGGGCTGGGCTATACCGTGTAATGTAAGGCTAGGGCTAGGCTATACCGCGTAATGTAAGGCTAGGGCTAGGCTATACCGTGTAATGTAAGGCTAGGGCTAGGCTATACCGTGCAATGTAAGGCTAGGGCTAGGCTATACCGTGTAATGTAAGGCTAGGGCTAGGCTATACCGTGTAATGTAAGGCTAGGGCTGGGCTATACCGTGTAATGTAAGGCTAGGGCTAGGCTATACCGTGTAATGTAAGGCTAGGGCTAGGCTATACCGTGTGATGTAAGGCTAGGGCTAGGCTATACCGTGTAATGTAAGGCTAGGGCTAGGCTATACCGTGTAATGTAAGGCTAGGGCTAGGCTATACCGTGTAATGTAAGGCTAGGGCTAGGCTATACCGTGTAATGTAAGGCTAGGGCTAGGCTATACCGTGTAATGTAAGGCTAGGGCTAGGCTATACCGTGTGATGTAAGGCTAGGGCTAGGCTATACCGTGTGATGTAAGGCTAGGGCTAGGCTATACCGTGTAATGTAAGGCTAGGGCTGGGCTATACCGTGTAATGTAAGGCAAGGGCTAGGCTATACCGTGTAATGTAAGGCTAGGGCTAGGCTATACCGTGCAATGTAAGGCTAGGGCTAGGCTATACCGTGCAATGTAAGGCTAGGGCTAGGCTATACCGTGTAATGTAAGGCTAGGGCTAGGCTATACCGTGTAATGTAAGGCTAAGGCTAGGCTATACCGTGTAATGTAAGGCTAAGGCTAGGCTATACCGTGTAATGTAAGGCTAGGGCTAGGCTATACCGTGTGATGTAAGGCTAGGGCTAGGCTATACCGTGTAATGTAAGGCTAGGGCTAGGCTATACCGTGTAATGTAAGGCTAGGGCTAGGCTATACCGTGTAATGTAAGGCTAGGGCTAGGCTATACCGTGTGATGTAAGGCTAGGGCTAGGCTATACCGTGTAATGTAAGGCTAGGGCTAGGCTATACCGTGTAATGTAAGGCTAGGGCTAGGCTATACCGTGTAATGTAAGGCTAGGGCTAGGCTATACCGTGTAATGTAAGGCTAGGGCTAGGCTATACCGTGTGATGTAAGGCTAGGGCTAGGCTATACCGTGTAATGTAAGGCTAGGGCTAGGCTATACCGTGTAATGTAAGGCTAGGGCTAGGCTATACCGTGTGATGTAAGGCTAGGGCTAGGCTATACCGTGTAATGTAAGGCTAGGGCTAGGCTATACCGTGTGATGTAAGGCTAGGGCTAGGCTATACCGTGTGATGTAAGGCTAGGGCTAGGCTATACCGTGTAATGTAAGGCTAGGGCTGGGCTATTACGTGTAATGTAAGGCTAGGGCTAGGCTATACCGTGTAATGTAAGGCTAGGGCTAGGCTATACCGTGCAATGTAAGGCTAGGGCTAGGCTATACCGTGCAATGTAAGGCTAGGGCTAGGCTATACCGTGCAATGTAAGGCTAGGGCTAGGCTATACCGTGTAATGTAAGGCTAGGGCTAGGCTATACCGTGCAATGTAAGGCTAGGGCTAGGCTATACCGTGTAATGTAAGGCTAGGGCTAGGCTATACCGTGTGATGTAAGGCTAGGGCTAGGCTATACCGTGTAATGTAAGGCTAGGGCTAGGCTATACCGTGCAATGTAAGGCTAGGGCTGGGCTATACCGTGCAATGTAAGGCTAGGGCTGGGCTATACCGTGCAATGTAAGGCTAGGGCTAGGCTATACCGTGTAATGTAAGGCTAGGGCTAGGCTATACCGTGTAATGTAAGGCTAGGGCTAGGCTATACCGTGTAATGTAAGGCTAGGGCTAGGCTATACCGTGCAATGTAAGGCTAGGGCTAGGCTATACCGTGCAATGTAAGGCTAGGGCTGGGCTATACCGTGCAATGTAAGGCTAGGGCTAGGCTATACCGTGCAATGTAAGGCTAGGGCTAGGCTATACCGTGTAATGTAAGGCTAGGGCTAGGCTATACCGTGTGATGTAAGGCTAGGGCTACGCTATACCGTGTAATGTAAGGCTAGGGCTAGGCTATACCGTGTAATGTAAGGCTAGGGCTAGGCTATACCGTGTGATGTAAGGCTAGGGCTAGGCTATACCGTGTAATGTAAGGCTAGGGCTAGGCTATACCGTGTGATGTAAGGCTAGGGCTAGGCTATACCGTGTGATGTAAGGCTAGGGCTAGGCTATACCGTGTAATGTAAGGCTAGGGCTGGGCTATACCGTGTATTGTAAGGCTAGGGCTAGGCTATACCGTGTAATGTAAGGCTAGGGCTAGGCTATACCGTGCAATGTAAGGCTAGGGCTAGGCTATACCGTGTAATATAAGGCTAGGGCTAGGCTATACCGTGTAATGTAAGGCTAGGGATAGGCTATACCGTGCAATGTAAGGCTAGGGCTAGGCTATACCGTGCAATGTAAGGCTAGGGCTAGGCTATACCGTGTGATGTAAGGCTAGGGCTAGGCTATACCGTGTAATGTAAGGCTAGGGCTTGGCTATACCGTGCAATGTAAGGCTAGGGCTAGGCTATACCGTGTAATGTAAGGCTAGGGCTAGGCTATACCGTGTAATGTAAGGCTAGGGCTAGGCTATACCGTGTAATATAAGGCTAGGGCTAGGCTATACCGTGCAATGTAAGGCTAGGGCTAGGCTATACCGTGCAATGTAAGGCTAGGGCTAGGCTATACCGTGTAATATAAGGCTAGGGCTAGGCTATACCGTGCAATGTAAGGCTAGGGCTAGGCTATACCTTGCAATGTAAGGCTAGGGCTAGGCTATACCGTGTAATATAAGGCTAGGGCTAGGCTATACCGTGCAATGTAAGGCTAGGGCTAGGCTATACCGTGTAATGTAAGGCTAGGGCTAGGCTATACCGTGCAATGTAAGGCTAGGGCTAGGCTATACCGTGTAATATAAGGCTAGGGCTAGGCTATACCGTGCAATGTAAGGCTAGGGCTAGGCTATACCGTGTAATGTAAGGCTAGGGCTAGGCTATACCGTGCAATGTAAGGCTAGGGCTAGGCTATACCGTGTAATGTAAGGCTAGGGCTAGGCTATACCGTGTAATGTAAGGCTAGGGCTAGGCTATACCGTGCAATGTAAGGCTAGGGCTAGGCTATACCGTGTAATGTAAGGCTAGGGCTAGGCTATACCGTGTAATGTAAGGCTAGGGCTAGGCTATACCGTGCAATGTAAGGCTAGGGCTAGGCTATACCGTGTAATGTAAGGCTAGGGCTAGGCTATACCGTGCAATGTAAGGCTAGGGCTTGGCTATACCGTGCAATGTAAGGCTAGGGCTAGGCTATACCGTGTAATGTAAGGCTAGGGCTAGGCTATACCGTGCAATGTAAGGCTAGGGCTAGGCTATACCGTGCAATGTAAGGCTAGGGCTAGGCTATACCGTGCAATGTAAGGCTAGGGCTAGGCTATACCGTGTGATGTAAGGCTAGGGCTAGGCTATACCGTGTAATGTAAGGCTAGGACTAGGCTATACCGTGCAATGTAAGGCTAGGGCTAGGCTATACCGTGTAATGTAAGGCTAGGGCTAGGCTATACCGTGCAATGTAAGGCTAGGGCTAGGCTATACCGTGCAATGTAAGGCTAGGGCTAGGCTATACCGTGTAATGTAAGGCTAGGGCTAGGCTATACCGTGCAATGTAAGGCTAGGATTAGGCTATACCGTGCAATGTAAGGCTAGGGCTAGGCTATTCCGTGCAATGTAAGGCTAGGGCTAGGCTATACCGTGCAATGTAAGGCTAGGGCTAGGCTATACCGTGTAATGTAAGGCTAGGCCTAGGCTATACCGTGCAATGTAAGGCTAGGGCTAGGCTATACCGTGTAATGTAAGGCTAGGGCTAGGCTATACCGTGCAATGTAAGGCTAGGGCTAGGCTATACCGTGTAATGTAAGGCTAGGGCTAGGCTATACCGTGTAATGTAAGGCTAGGGCTAGGCTATACCGTGTAATGTAAGGCTAGGGCTAGGCTATACCGTGTAATGTAAGGCTAGGGCTAGGCTATACCGTGCAATGTAAGGCTAGGGCTAGGCTATACCGTGCAATGTAAGGCTAGGGCTAGGCTATACCGTGTAATGTAAGGCTAGGGCTAGGCTATACCGTGTAATGTAAGGCTAGGGCTAGGCTATACCGTGCAATGTAAGGCTAGGGCTAGGCTATACCGTGCAATGTAAGGCTAGGGCTAGGCTATACCGTGCAATGTAAGGCTAGGGCTAGGCTATACCGTGCAATGTAAGGCTAGGGCTAGGCTATACCGTGTAATGTAAGGCTAGGGCTAGGCTATACCGTGTAATGTAAGGCTAAGGCTAGGCTATACCGTGCAATGTAAGGCTAGGGCTAGGCTATACCGTGTAATGTAAGGCTAGGGCTAGGCTATACCGTGCAATGTAAGGCTAGGGCTAGGCTATACCGTGTAATGTAAGGCTAGGGCTAGGCTATACCGTGCAATGTAAGGCTAGGGCTAGGCTATACCGTGTAATGTAAGGCTAGGGCTAGGCTATACCGTGTGATGTAAGGCTAGGGCTAGGCTATACCGTGCAATGTAAGGCTAGGGCTAGGCTATACCGTGCAATGTAAGGCTAGGGCTAGGCTATACCGTGCAATGTAAGGCTAGGGCTAGGCTATACCGTGCAATGTAAGGCTAGGGCTAGGCTATACCGTGTAATGTAAGGCTAGGGCTAGGCTATACCGTGCAATGTAAGGCTAGGGCTAGGCTATACCGTGCAATGTAAGGCTAGGGCTAGGCTATACCGTGTAATGTAAGGCTAGGGCTAGGCTATACCGTGCAATGTAAGGCTAGGGCTAGGCTATACCGTGCAATGTAAGGCTAGGGCTAGGCTATACCGTGTAATGTAAGGCTAGGGCTAGGCTATACCGTGCAATGTAAGGCTAGGGCTAGGCTATACCGTGTAATGTAAGGCTAGGGCTAGGCTATACCGTGCAATGTAAGGCTAGGGCTAGGCTATACCGTGCAATGTAAGGCTAGGGCTAGGCTATACCGTGCAATGTAAGGCTAGGGCTAGGCTATACCGTGTAATGTAAGGCTAGGGCTAGGCTATACCGTGCAATGTAAGGCTAGGGCTAGGCTATACCGTGCAATGTAAGGCTAGGGCTAGGCTATACCGTGTAATGTAAGGCTAGGGCTAGGCTATACCGTGTAATGTAAGGCTAGGGCTAGGCTATACCGTGTGATGTAAGGCTAGGGCTAGGCTATACCGTGTAATGTAAGGCTAGGGCTAGGTTATACCGTGTAATGTAAGGCTAGGGCTAGGCTATACCGTGTAATGTAAGGCTAGGGCTAGGCTATACCGTGTAATGTAAGGCTAGGGCTAGGCTATACCGTGCAATGTAAGGCTAGGGCTAGGCTATACCGTGTAATGTAAGGCTAGGGCTAGGCTATACCGTGTAATGTAAGGCTAGGGCTAGGCTATACCGTGTAATATAAGGCTAGGGCTAGGCTATACCGTGTAATGTAAGGCTAGGGCTGGGCTATACCGTGTAATGTAAGGCTAGGGCTAGGCTATACCGTGTGATGTAAGGCTAGGGCTGGGCTATACCGTGTAATGTAAGGCTAGGGCTAGGCTATACCGTGTAATGTAAGGCTAGGGCTAGGCTATACCGTGTAATGTAAGGCTAGGGCTAGGCTATACCGTGTAATGTAAGGCTAGGGCTAGGCTATACCGTGTAATGTAAAGCTAGGGCTAGGCTATACCGTGTAATGTAAGGCTAGGGCTAGGCTATACCGTGTAATGTAAGGCTAGGGCTAGGCTATACCGTGTAATGTAAGGCTAGGGCTAGGCTATACCGTGTAATGTAAGGCTAGGGCTAGGCTATACCGTGTAATGTAAGGCTAGGGCTAGGCTATACCGTGTAATGTAAGGCTAGGGCTAGGCTATACCGTGTAATGTAAGGCTAGGGCTAGGCTATACCGTGTAATGTAAGGCTAGGGCTAGGCTATACCGTGTAATGTAAGGCTAGGGCTAGGCTATACCGTGTAATGTAAGGCTAGGGCTAGGCTATACCGTGCAATGTAAGGCTAGGGCTAGGCTATACCGTGTAATGTAAGGCTAGGGCTAGGCTATACCTTGTGATGTAAGGCTAGGGCTAGGCTATACCGTGTAATGTAAGGCTAGGGCTAGGCTATACCGTGCAATGTAAGGCTAGGGCTAGGCTATACCGTGTAATGTAAGGCTAGGGCTAGGCTATACCGTGTAATGTAAGGCTAGGGCTAGGCTATACCGTGCAATGTAAGGCTAGGGCTAGGCTATACCGTGTAATGTAAGGCTAGGGCTAGGCTATACCGTGCAATGTAAGGCTAGGGCTAGGCTATACCGTGCAATGTAAGGCTAGGGCTAGGCTATACCGTGCTATGTAAGGCTCAGCGGTAGCGGTAACGTTCTCGCCTATCGATCCCAAGGTTGCAGGATCGAATCCTGGCACTGTCAGCTGGCGATTGAGTGTGCGCAAATGCGGGGGAGCCGTGTCAGTAGATTCACTGGCACGTTAAAGATCCCCTTCGGGGCTAAATTTCGGCACCCCGGTGACTCTAAAAGCCGCAGGGACGTAAAAACCAACAACATTAATTAATAACTGTATCTTGTACTAAAAGTTGGCGAGACTGTCTTCTACTTTCCCCCAGGGGCTCACATCTAGTGGGACGTGGCTTGGCGACCACGGGACCCCAGCTGAGTCTGCATTGTTTCCATCTACTTGTGCTGGGCTCCTCTCCGTCTTCTTTCCTGTCGATCTCTCTTGGTCAACTCTTGTTCTCTTCCGACCCCTACGGTATTAGGGTCTCCGTGACCTAGGGAGTCTCTTCCTTTCCCACCTTAATTGGCCCTTGACTCATCTTTCGTGATATCCTCATTCTGAGAGGGGTCAGCCTTCTTTTTCTTCCTCAGGGGCCGATAACCTAGATGTTAGGCCCCTTAAAACAACAATTATCATCATCATCATCCTTCTTTTTCTTTTCATGTTATCTTCGGCCTTCTGCACAAGGCCCTCAAGGAGGCAGGGTGTATGTAGCCCCACCACTTCTGGTGCACCCTGGATAGTGCTACACCCTCAAGGGCTCACGGCCGGTGAGTTTGGGAGTTGGTGACCCCGAGGACCCCTGAAATAAATCCCATGTGATTAAGATGTCCTATTGGCTAAAGTGTGACAAGTGTCAGCGCGTGTATATTCTTCCAGAATTAAATTTCTTGGCAGAGCCGGGAATCGAACCCGAACCAAGAATGCTAGCCGAGTGGTCACATATACAGTAGGCTATATGTGTATGTACTGTAGGCGTATGGAGCTCAGAAGATTGTTGGGCAGAGGAAAGTAGCCATCGACAGCTGCGCCAGCCATAACATTGTAATATCTGCCTTCCCAAAAACATTGCGCCATAACAGTGTCCACTCATCCTACTGAGTGCGTAACGGACCGATATATTCTGCCGAGTAGTAAGCAGGTTGCCATAGCAACGAATGACGTCTGTGAGTAGGGAACCTATCTTCCCTCGTCCTCCGCCTCACCCCGCACTCTGCTCCGAACAGCATAAAAACCCGAAATATGTTCTATATATTACGTCATTCGTTTATGTTGAGCCAACTGTGACACTTGCTAGTATAATATCGTCATATCAGCGCCATATTGTTCCCTAATCGCTGTTGATCCATCGGCGAGCTTATCTGACAGATATGAACTTGGCCTCCACGTGAGTTCTGCATCACGCTTACCATCAGTGGTAGCCTATCGCCGGGTGTCATCCCGCTGCATAGTCTATTAATAGAACTCAGTAATTTAGATTTTGTAGTGACACAATTCACAAATCTATGTGTATTTTACTGTTGTTCTTGTTGATGATTGATTTAGGGGCTTTGCGACATGGTGGTTATATAGCCCCGTGAACTTGTATGTGGAATTTGTCTCATAACCTGTGTAATTGTGATGGCTGTATTAGTGTGCGTATTTGAAATTCAGATAAGGACTGGGAAGGAGGTGGCCATCCCAGCATTCTCCTGGAGTAGAAGTGGGGGTTACAACGACTGAGGTGGGAATCGAACCCTCCTCCTCATGCCTCACGAAACTGAGTTTACCCCGTTCCAGCCCTCAGACCACAATTAAAATGGACCAGAATTAAAATGTCTTGGAAGAGCTGGGAATCGAACCCGGACCTCCAGAACGATAGCCAAGAACTCTAGCCGCTACATCACAAGGTGATCCGTTCTCAGAGTAATATCGATACAGTTCTCAGAGTAATATCGATACTGTTCTCAGAGTAATATCGATACTGTAAAGATGTGAGGTCACATATTCAGTGCACAAACTGTCAGTATTAACTCTTCAGTCGGTGAACACTAGTGTGCCCAATATGGCGGGACGGGGCGGGGCGGGACGGGACGGGATGGGGCGGGGCGGGACGGGGCGGGGCGGGGCGGGCCGGGACGGGACGGGGCGGGGCGGGACGGGACGGGGCGTGGCGGGGCGAAGAGGGACGTGACGGGGCGGGACGGGACGGGGCGGGACGGGGCGGGACGGGACGGGACGGGGCGGGACGGGACGGGACGGGACGGGGCGGGGCGGGACGGGACGGGGCGGGACGGATCGGGACGGGGCGGGACGGGACGGGATGGGACGGGGCGGGACGGGACGGGGCGGGACGGGACGGGACGGGGCGGGGCGGGGTGGGACGGGACGGGGCGGGACGGGATGGGGCGGGACGGGACGGGTCGGGACGGGACGGGGCGGGACGGGACGGGAAGGGACGGGGCGGGGCAACGGGACGGGGCGGGACGGAACGGGACGGGGCGGGACGGGACGGGACGGGGCGGGACGGGACGGGACGGGACGGGACGGGACGGGACGGGACGGGACGGGACGGGACGGGACGGGGCGGGACGGGGCGGGACGGGACGGGACGGGACGGGGCGGGACGAAACGGGACGGGACGGGGCGGGGTTACTCTATATAGTAGGCCTATTATAGCCTACTGTAAAACCAAGTCCCCGATTCTTGGATGTGACGGGTATTCTCAGAACCACTGGATGCTTTTTGATTCGGTTTTCACCATTGTGTAAAGGATTTCTCGTGGAAGATTCCTGTAGAAAAACATTCATTTACGACGAAAGGAAGCCGAGTAGTAACTATTTCAGTGAATCGAGTCGAAGAAAAATCTGTCGTCCGTGCGCCTTTTAAGCTTACGCTGGGTAAATCGTTAAACTATATATATATACTATGAGTGTAAGAATGGTTCAACAGGAAAAGTTCTACAAAAAAGTCCACAACAGCATATCTCTATCTTTAATGCATCGCCAACTATAAGTGCTTTCACGTTTCCATTTCTTCCAAAAAATCCATTCAGAAGGAATTTAATTTACTAGCTTCGGAACGAGTTTACGAGCTAGCGAGCGAGCCTATCGCCCTAGCTTCGGCCAGCATCAAACTGTCGAGTCGTGTCGAGTTAAGACTTCAGAGAAGAGTGTGATTTGTTGGGAGTTTCGCTGTTCACCTCGGCTTTTCCGAATTGCGTCTGGGACCTGCCGTCCGTGCGACTTTTAGGCTTACACTGGGTATACTGTTAAAGATACCGGACGAAGCCCCTTATTAAACCTGTTCCAATGGGGACGGGGATGAGATGCGATGACATTATAATGTGGCGGTTGGCTTTACGGCTGGATGCCCTTCCTGACGTCAACCTGATGAGAGGGTTTAATGAGAGATGAAATGAATGAGGATGAATGAAACTGTACTAGGATATGGAAGGAAGCGGCCGTGGCCTGTCAGAAGGTACCGTCCCAGCATTTGCCTGGTATTGAAAATGGGGAAAACCATTTCAAGGACGGCCAACGGTGGGGCTCGAACCCACGCGTCTTCAGAGTCAGCAGAGAGCTTGGCCCCATGGCCTAACGCTGCGCATTAGCGAGCATACCACCACTGTCTGTGGGGCTCGAACCCACGCGTCTACTGACTCAGCAGAGAGCTTGGCCCCATGGCCTAACGCTGCGCTCTAGCGAGCGTAGCACCACTGTCTGTGGGGCTCGAACCCACGCGTCTTCAGAGTCAGCAGAGAGCTTGGCCCCATGGCCTAACGCTGCGCTCTAGCGAGCGTAGCACCACTGTCTGTGGGGCTCGAACCCACGCGTCTAATGAGTCAGCAGAGAGCTTGGCCCCATGGCCTAACGCTGCGCTCTAGCGAGCGTAGCACCACTGTCTGTGGGGCTCGAACCCACGCGTCTACTGACTCAGCAGAGAGCTTGGCCCCATGGCCTAACGCTTCGCTTTAGCGAGCGTAGTCACCACTGTCAGTGGGGCTCGAACCCACGCGTCTACTGAGTCAGGAGAGAGCTTAGTCCCATGGCCTAACGCCGCGCTTTAGCGAGCGTAGCACCACTGTCTGCGGGGCCCGAACCCACGCGTCTACTGAGTCAGCAGAGAGCTTGGCCTCATGGCCTAACGCTGCGCTTTAGCGAGCGTAGCACCACTGACTGCGGGGCCCGAACCCACGCGTCTACTGAGTCAGCAGAGAGCTTGGCTCCATGGCCTAACGCTGCGCTTTAGCGAGCGTAGCACCACTGTCTGTGGGGCTCGAACCCACGCGTCTAATGAGTCAGCAGAGAGCTTGGCCCCATGGCCTAACGCTGCGCTTTAGCGAGCGTAGCACCACTGTCTGCGGGGCCCGAACCCACGCGTCTACTGAGTCAGCAGAGAGCTTGGCTCCATGGCCTAACGCTGTGCTTTAGCGAGCGTAGCACCACTGTCTGCAGGGCCCGAACCCACGCGTCTACTGAGTCAGCAGAGAGCTTGGCTCCATGGCCTAACGCTGCGCTTTAGCGAGCGTAGCACCATTGTCTGCGGGGCCCGAACCCACGCGTCTACTGAGTCAGCAGAGAGCTTAGTCCCATGGCCTAACGCTGCGCTTTAGCGAGCGTAGCACCATTGTCTGCGGGGCCCGAACCCACGCGTATACTGAGTCAGCAGAGAGCTTGGCCCCATGGCCTAACGCTGCGCTTTAGCGAGCATAGCACCATTGTCTGCGGGGCCCTAACCCACGCGTCTACAGAGTCAGCAGAGAGCTTGGCCCCATGGCCTAACGCTGCGCTTTAGCGAGCATAGCACCACTGTCTGTGGGGCCCGAACCCACGCGTCTACAGACTCAGCAGAGAGCTTGGCCCCATGGCCTAACGCTGCGCTTTAGTGAGCATAGCACCACTGTCTGTGGGGCCCGAACCCACGCGTCTACTGAGTCAGCAGAGAGCTTGGCCTCATGGCCTAACGCTGCGTTTTAGCGAGCGTTGCCACCACTGTCTGTGGGGCCCGAACCCACGCGTCTACTGAGTCAGCAGAGAGCTTAGTCCCATGGCCTAACGCTGCGTTTTAGCGAGCGTTGCCACCACTGTCTGCGGGGCCCGAACACACGCGTCTACTGAGTCAGCAGAGAGCTTGGCCTCATGGCCTAACGCTGCGCTTTAGCGAGCGTAGCACCACTGTCTGTGGGGCCCGAACCCACGCGTCTACTGAGTCAGCAGGGAGCTTAGTCCCATGGCCTAACGCTGCGCTTTAGCGAGCATAGCCACCACTGTCAGTGGGTGGTTTGCTAGCCTGAAGATAAATAAATCTGCTGAAAAAAATTGCATGTATTAGAATCACTATTAAATAATGGGCAATTTAAGATGAAGCTTTTCGACCGTCATCTTTATAATACACAATATGTTCACCCGGCCAGTTATATTGGTGTCACGACTGATGGACAATATCGATACTATCGACCTATAGACGGAGCCTTTATCCGCATCCGCACGACTGTTATCCGAATCTACTGGCATTGCAATAATAGTTTTATTAGATAAAGCATAAATTACTAAAGCTACACATTTAGGCATTTGAGGAAGAAGTCGTTCCCCTAAGCTTTGTATGTCATGTGCTATGTTTAGAATGAATGTTATACAGCCTTTTCAGGTCGGGGTGTTAATTAGGCTTAATGACATCATTTGAATGAGATTAGCTTATATCATCATCTTACATTTGTCATGAAAATAAAAAACATAAGGAAAAAATGCGTCATAAACATCCGGGTCCTAATAATGTTATTAAACAAGTTCGGATTGTATTCTAAACACAGCCATGCATCCGCGCACAAGCTCACTCTCAACTTGTGTAGCCTATAATCATTCCTTATGACTGCGTTTTTCGGTGAGGATTACCCCCGTGTTTACTTTCACACTCATTCCAGGCAAATGCTGTGATGCAGTGGCGTATCCTGAGTCTGCTTCTGGAAGGGCGGTGATGGCTCGGACATTATCAATGAGGTTTCAAAACCTCCTGCTGGATTTCATTAGCGTTCGATACGTTGCATTTGTACTTATCAATTTGTTGATTTTAAATTATACAGTCCAGTTTTCTTCGCGTAATCATCTGCTCCTTTCTATTCCACGACATTGTCTAAATATTAATAACTACAGTAGGCTATGTAGCGGAACATGTGTATCGCGGAAACAAATTACAGTCTATTTAACGGAAAATTATGTTTTGAGCAGTATTTCATTTACGAAACAGGAATGTTTTGCGAACTCATTCGACTACCCTTTCTGTTCACTTTGCGTGATTTGGACATCCCTTGGCGAGATTCCTGAAGTCTTGTGCGACCTTCACTTCGCAAGGGAATGCCCCCCTCACCCCCATTATTGTGAGGATTAACGTACACGAGTAATGAGGAGGAATGTAAAGTCCAATGAGTTCTCACACGATAGACTACTGTGATTGAGAATTGTAGAAGGTCCGCGCTCTCGTTAGTCCATAAGTGACGGAAAGGAAACGCGCGTTGTTTAGATTGAAACGCTAAAATTTAAGTTGTCGAAGCTAGAGTTAGGGACTTTGTCGAGTGTTGCTGCCAACAATATTTAGTGTCGTGCTAGTATTAGCGCGTAGGCTAGATAGAGGAACCATCCCACGGTGTTGTATTTAGGCTACACTCGTAAATATTTATATGCTCACCTGTATTAGCCGGAATCCTGTCTATAACGGAAATATTTCTCGGCCTCTTAAAGTTCCGTTCAAGACAGCTTTTTCTGTATCTAGTTCACTTATTGTACAATCCTTGTGAGGCTAAAAATAGTCTTTTTACTACGCCATTGTTTTGTGAAGAGTATCACACTCCTTCCGTATAATCTCACATTGATATGTCGCTGTCCAGTAAGAGTAGATTCCTCTGATACAAAACGTTCCGTGCAACACTGATGGTTAGGCTAGATAAATATTCATAGTTAAATGACATCAATAATTCAAAGTCGTCACCTGGTGGAAACTCCTAATTTCTTAATTCATTTGCTTTGAATGTTTGCCATTTTAGGTAGATTTCAAGAGAAAGCCAGGCCTACCTATTGCAATGGATCCATGTTGCAACTTCCGGAGAATATCGACATAGCCTATTATGTTCGCGTTTCACATCCCCCAGACCCCAAACCCACTGTTATATATCCTATCTTTCTTGTGAACACGATAACTACCGTCATTTTGTACAAATCACTTTAGAATATAACCGTTCCAAATCTTGGTTGAGATCGTTAATGGGCAAATTCGTCCTTAATAGGGTGGAAATGGGGGGGGGGAATCGAATCCATTCAAAGTTCATAGTTTTCTTCGGAAAAGCTTATGTTAGTACAGCACCAACCATTGACCAAAGAGGTAGGATAAATGGAGTTTTTAGAAATAAAATCATACCTCCGTTATTAGGCACAATACCACTATGCTCACTAATCCTGTCAACATTACCTAAAACATTTGTCTGAAAGATTTTTTTCTATGACCCTCCCTCACGCTAAGGGGTGAGCAAAATGGCTAATTTAGTGAATTCGAAATCTTTTCTTTGCTCAGTGAAATCTACCTCCGCCTTCCGACGTGCCGAGAGGGATTTTGTTAACCCACCCTAAATATAGTCTACTATAGCAAGCACTTTGTGGAGCAGTTTCATTATTATTACTTTACTGTGGCTGTGTTATTTGAAATGGCAACACAATACTTTACAGTCACATAGAAAACTCAAAACAGTGTGTTTTCCTGCAGCTAGATTTCAGATTTCTGCCGTTAGAGTGCAGCAGCAGCGGTGCTCCACAACAATTCCATTCCGATGTTCGTGAATTCTTAAACACAAGCTTGGGAAACCGATGGAACGTTCATGGTGGGGACAATGCTATGGCCCCCACGCTCCCCTGACCTAACTCCATGTGTACCTCCTTTACCGACAGACCTACCAGAACTGCAAACTCGCATAAATTTTGCCTTTCAACAGATTGATAGGAACATGTTACATCGAGTGTGGGAATCAGTAGGGGAGCATGGTGTTGTCGTTGATTGATTTAGGGGCTATGCGACATCGTGGTCATGTAGCCTCCTGTACTTGGATGTGCAAAATTTGTTTGATAACCTGTGTTATTGTGATGGCTGTATTAGTAATTCAGATGAGGATTGGGAAGGAGGCGGCCGTGGTCTTAAGTTAGTCACCATCCCGGCAATTGACTGGAGTAGAAGTGTGAAACCACTTCCAAGATGGTTGACATGCGAATCGAACACTCCGCTTCTCATGTTTACCTCACGAGGCTGAGTCTACCCCGTTGCAGCCCTCACACCAGAATTATAATGTCTTGGCAGAGCCGGGAATTGAAACCGAGTCTCCGAGACGACAGCCAAAGATGATAGCCACTACACACTCAGAAGCCGCTCCTGTATTAATGCTATGCGATCAAATGGTTTCTACGGCCAGACGCCCTTCCTGACGCCAACCTCACGAGAGGAGATAATGAGAGATGAAATGAATGAAAGTTCAATTCCAAGTAGTTCCCACTTTGGCCACCAGATGTCACTGACACTGTCACCCGGCGGCGAACGTTGCAACTGATAGAGCATTTCTCACCAAATAACCAACAAATTTAGCTACACACTGCCAATTGTAGTGGTAGGTTCTTTTTCATGCCATGGGCCCGCCGGCTTTACTTCCCCTCCGAAGGAAGGCATGCTGAAGGAATTTTAAGCTCTTAAAAACCTGACGACTCCGGTCGGGTTTGAACCCGCGATCTTGGGCATGCTACCAACCACGCCACCGAACCCTGTATTAATGCAAGTGTGAAGAAAGTATTCTCAGACTTGTTTAAGAATAATGATAACTTACACCTGGAGTGCCTTTTTGCTAATTAAAATCACAATTATTCTGATAATTTGACTGCATCTGTACTTTAAAAAAGTGTGCTAGTGCCTAAAAGTAGCCTTTGTTCACCTTCAAAGCTGGGGTCCGTAAGATACTTGACAATAATAAAATATAAAGACTTACTTTTGCCTCGTTTGAGAGACATCGCAGTGTACAAGTTATCCACACGATCACCACAGTTTGCGTTGCAATGGTTTAAAATGAACTGCTAACTCTTTATAAGATGTCTGGGATAATACCAGTATGATACTCTTATCTTGATAAAATTCCACTTACCTTCTGATGTCAGCAAGTTATCTCTTGGCCAAGAACACCTGCGACGATAAGTGATCCACTCGGTGTTCACCGCAGGAGAATACAAATGAAGCTGATTTAATACAGGATGCAATATATACATATACTGTAGCCTGCATATTGCAGATCTGCTTTACATACTTGAACACGTGCGAGCTGAGTGGACCAAAACGCGCTGTTACCAACTCATTTGCTGAAAATCGCTAGGTAGTTGATTCCTATGTTAGCCATCTCTGTCGCCAAATGACTTTTAAATGCAGATGAATTCATATTTAAACAATACTAACTGCACAGTAGCCTACTTATAGCCTACCAGGGCGCAGCTTAAAGCTCAGTGGTAGGAGAGTGACAGAGAGAGAACATGGAAATCCTAAAAAGTGTTATATAGGCTTAAAAGAATGATCTCTATGTCCTTTTTTTGTTATAATAAAACTTTTTATCGTTTGCATTTTTCAAAAAACGTCCAATTATGAAATTGGCTATATTTTGGAAACTAAGAATTTTACAAAAGGTTTGTATGATGTAAATGAATGCTCCCTACCCCCTCTATTCACAAACCAAGTTTCAAGTCTCTAGGACACAGAAATTAGGTGGGGTGATGAGGGGTGTAGGGGGTCTAAACTCACAGCCAAGAAAGATTTGTCGATATCTCGCGAACCCATGGTCGGATCTTGACACATAAGGACTCATAGTGACGTCCCCTCGACGATGGGTTCGTGAGATATCGACTTATCTTACTTGGCTGTGAGGTTAGACCCCCACCACCACCACCCTACTAATTTCTGAGTCCTAGAGGCTTGAAATTTGGTTTGTAGGTAGAGGGGGTTGGGATCAATCATTTACGCCAAACAAACTTTTTTGTAACATTCTTGGTTTCCAAAATAAAGCCAATTTCAAAATTGGACTTTTTGGAAAGAATGAAAAAATAAAAAGTTTTATTAGAACAAAAAAGGACACAGAGACCATTATTTTATGCCACATCAAACTTTTTAGGATGTTTGGTTTTCGAAATACCACCTACTTTCCAAATATTTTTTGGAAATAATTGAAATATACAATATTTGGAAGGAAGGAAGGAAGCTTGTAGTTTAACGTGACCGTTAATCTGTAGATCATGAGCCACGGGAAATGCCATGTCCTGTGGTTCGGATTCCACGTAAAAAGGGTGACAATATTTGTGTACTGAGAGTTGGATAGAGGTAGGTGTGAGAGTTAACATATGACTATTTAGGATTTTCAGTTTAAACATATAGCCTACTTCCAAATATTGTCTGGAAACAATTTGAAATATACAATATTTGTGTACTGAGAGTTGGATAGAGGTAGGTGTAGGAGTTAACATATGACTTTATATGATTTTAGTTTAAACATGTAGCATACTATCTAAAGTTAAAAAAAAAAAGATTTTTTTACTAGGCATGGGATAGAGGTAAGAGTAAGAGTAAAGAGTCCATCATAACCTTAGAAAACTTTGGATATTTGGAATTTTAGTGTGTCGTTGTTGTTGTTTACAAACATGTCGGTAAGCATTATCCTGCCATAACAGGGCTGAGATACTTTCCAAGACCAAAAGAAAAATCCACTAAATACATTGACAAAAATAACTTGTTATGTAAGCCAACACAAAAGCCAATATATAATTCAACACAAAAGCCAACACAAAAGCCAACATAAAATACAAAACGAAAGCCAATACATAAAAAACCAACACATAAGCCAACATATGAGTCAATTGAGCAGCCAAAACTTAAGCCAATATAAAAGCTAATACAAAAGCCAAGTCATTACAAAAGCCAATACAAAAGCCTAGGGGAGTGACTTTCACCACATGGCACACACAGCCTAGGGGAGTGACTTTCACCACATGGCACACACGGCCTAGGGGAGTGACTTTCACCACATGGCACACACAGCCTAGGGGAGTGACTTTCACCACATGGCACACACAGCCTAGGGGAGTGACATTCACCACATGGCACACACACCCTAGGGGAGTGACTTTCACCTCATGGCACACTCCGCCTAGGGGAGTGACTTTCACCACATGGCACACACAGCCGAGGGGAGTGGCTTTCACCACATGGCACACACAGCCTAGGGGAGTGACTTTCACCACATGGCACACACAGCCTAGGGGAGTGATATTCACCACATGGCACACACAGCCGAGGGGAGTGGCTTTCACCACATGGCACACACAGCCGAGGGGAGCGACTTTCACCACATGGCACACACAGCCTAGGGGAGTGACATTCACCACATGGCACACACAGCCTAGGGGAGTGACTTTCACCTCATGGCACACTCCGCCTAGGGGAGTGACTTTCACCACATGGCACACACAGCCGAGGGGAGTGGCTTTCACCACATGGCACACACAGCCTAGGGGAGTGACTTTCACCACATGGCACACACAGCCTAGGGGAGTGACCTTCACCACATGGCACACACAACCTAGGGGAGTGGCTTTCACCACATGGCACACACAGCCTAGGGGAGTGACATTCACCACATGGCACACACAGCCGAGGGGAGTGGCTTTCACCACATGGCACACACAGCCGAGGGGAGCGACTTTCACCACATGGCACACACAGCCGAGGGAAGTGGCTTTCACCACATGGCACACACAGCCTAGGGGAGTGACTTTCACCACATGGCACACACAGCCTAGGGGAGTGACCTTCACCACATGGCACACACAACCTAGGGGAGTGGCTTTCACCACATGGCACACACAGCCTAGGGGAGTGACATTCACCACATGGCACACACAGCCGAGGGGAGTGGCTTTCACCACATGGCACACACAGCCGAGGGGAGCGACTTTCACCACATGGCACACACAGCCGAGGGAAGTGGCTTTCACCACATGGCGCACACAGCCTAGGGGAGTGACTTTCACCACATGGCACACACAGCCTAGGGGAGTGACATTCACCACATGGCACACACAGCCGAGGGGAGTGGCTTTCACCACATGGCACACACAGCCTAGGGGAGTGACTTTCACCTCATGGCACACTCCGCCTAGGGGAGTGACATTCACCAAATGGCACACACAGCCTAGGGGAGTGAATTTCACCACATGGCACACACACCCTAGGGGAGTGACATTCACCACATGGCACACACAGCCTAGGGGAGTGACTTTCACCACATGGCACACACAGCCTAGGGGAGTGACTTTCACCACATGGAACACACAGCCTAGGGGAGTGATTTTCACCACATGGCACACACAGCCTGGGGGAGTGACTTTCACCTCATGGCACACTCCGCCTAGGTGAGTGACATTCACCACATGGCACACACAGCCTAGGGGAGTGACTTTCACCACATGGCACACACAGCCGAGGGGAGTGGCTTTCACCACATGGCACACACAGCCGAGGGGAGTGACTTTCACCACATGGCACACACAGCCGAGGGAAGTGGCTTTCACCACATGGCACACACAGCCTAGGGGAGTGACTTTCACCACATGGCACACACAGCCTAGGGGAGAGACATTCACCACATGGCACACACAGCCGAGGGGAGTGGCATTCACCTCATGGCACACACAGCCTAGGGGAGTGACTTTCACCTCATGGCACACTCCGCCTAGGGGAGTGACATTCACCAAATGGCCCACACAGCCTAGGGGAGTGAATTTCACCACATGGCACACACACCCTAGGGGAGTGACATTCACCACATGGCACACACAGCCTAGGGGAGTGACTTTCACCACATGGCACACACAGCATAGGGGAGTGACTTTCACCACATGGCACACACAGCCTAGGGGAGTGATTTTCACCACATGGCACACACAGCCTAGTGGAGTGACTTTCACCACATGGCACACACAGCCTAGGGGAGTGACTTTCACCACATGGCACACACAGCCCAGGGGAGTGACATTCACCACATGGCACACACAGCCTAGGGGAGTGATTTTCACCACATGGCACACACAGCCTAGTGGAGTGACTTTCACAACATGGCACACACAGCCAAGAGGAGTGACTTTCACCACATGGCACACACAGCCTAGGGGAGTGACATTCACCACATGGCACACACAGCCTAGGCGAGTGACACTCACCACATGGCACACACAGCGTAGTGGAGTGACATTCACCACATGGCACACACAGCCTAGGGGAGTGACTTTCACCACATGGCACACACAGCCTAGGGGAGTGACTTTCACCACATGGCACACACAGCCTAGGGGAGTGAATTTCACCACATGGCACACACAGCCTAGGGGAGTGACATTCACCACATGGCACACACAGCCGAGGGGAGTGACATTCACCACATGGCACACTCAGCCTAGTGGAGTGACATTCACCACATGGCACACACAGCCTAGGTGAGTGATTTTCCCCACATGGCACACACAGCCTAGTGGAGGGACCTTCACCACATGGCACACACAGCCAAGAGGAGTGACTTTCACCACATGCCACACACAGCCCAGGTGAGTGACTTTCACCACATGGCACACACAGCTTAGTGGAGTGACTTTCACCACATGGCACACACAGCCTAGGGGAGTGATTTTCACCACATGGCACACACAGCCTAGTGGAGTGACTTTCACCACATGGCACACACAGCCTAGGGGAGTGACTTTCACCACATGGCACACACAGCCCAGGGGAGTGAGATTCACCACATGGCACACACAGCCTAGGGGAGTGATTTTCACCACATGGCACCCACAGCCTAGTGGAGTGACTTTCACCACATGGCACACACAGCCAAGAGGAGTGACTTTCACCACATGGCACACACAGCCTAGTGGAGTGACTTTCACCACATGGCACACACAGCCTAGGGGAGTGACTTTCACCACATGGCACACACGGCCTAGGGGAGTGACCTTCATCACATGGCACACACAGCCTAGGGGAGTGACATTCACCTCATGGCACACACAGTCTAGGGGAGTGACATTCACCACATGGCACACACAGCCTAGGGGAGTGGCTTTCACCACATGGCACACACGGCCTAGGGGAGTGACATTCACCACATGGCACACAGAGCCTAGGGGAGTGATTTTCACCACATGGCACACACAACCAAGGGGAGTGACATTCACCACATGGCACACACAGCCCAGGGGAGTGACATTCACCACATGGCACACACAGCCCAGGGGAGTGACTTTCACCACATGGCACACACAGCCTAGGGGAGTGACTTTCACCACATGGCACACACAGACTAGGGGAGTGACTTTCACCACATGGCACACACAGCCTAGGGGAGTGACTTTCACCTCATGGCACACACAACCTAGGGGAGTGACATTCACCACATGGCACACACAGCCCAAGGGAGTGACATTCACCACATGGCACACACAGCCTAGGGGAGTGACTTTCACCACATGGCACACACAGCCTGGGGTAGTGACATTCACCACATGGCACACACAGCCTAGGAGAGTGACTTTCACCACATGGCACACACAGCCTGGGGTAGTGACTTTCACCACATGGCACACACAGCCTAGGGGAGTGACGTTCACCACATGGCACACACAGCCTAGGGGAGTGACTTTCACCACATGGCACACACAGCCTAGGGGAGTGACTTTCACCACATGGCACACACAGCCTGGGGTGTGACTTTCACCACATGGCACACACAGCCTAGGGGAGTGACATTCACCACATGGCACACACAGCCTAGGGGAGTGACTTTCACCACATGGCACACACAGCCTAGGGGAGTGACGTTCACCACATGGCACACACAGCCTAGGGGAGTGACTTTCACCACATGGCACACACAGCCCAGGGGAGATTCACTCACCATATGTCACACACAGCCTAGGGGAGTGACTTTCACCACATGGCACACACATCCATGGGGAGTGACATTCACCACATGGCACACACAGCCTAGGGGAGTGACATTCACCACATGGCACACACAGCCTAGGGGAGAGACTTTCACCACATGGCACACACAGCCCAGGGGAGTGACATTCACCACATGGCACACACAGCCTAGGGGAGTGACTTTCACCACATGGCACACACAGCCTAGGGGAGTGACTTTCACCACATGGCACACACAGCCTAGGGGAGTGACATTCACCACATGGCACACACAGCCTAGGGGAGTGACTTTCACCACATGGCACACACATCCATGGGGAGTGACATTCACCACATGGCACACACAGCCTAGGGGAGTGACATTCACCACATGGCACACACAGCCTAGGGGAGAGACTTTCACCACATGGCACACACAGCCCAGGGGAGTGACATTCACCACATGGCACACACAGCCTAGGGGAGTGACTTTCACCACATGGCACACACAGCCTAGGGGAGTGACTTTCACCACATGGCACACACAGCCTAGGGGAGTGACTCTCACCACATGGCACACACAGCCTAGGGGAGTGACTTTCACCACATGGCACACACAGCCCAGGGGAGTGACTTTCACCACATGGCACACACAGCCTAGGGGAGTGACTTTCACCACATGGCACACACAGCCTAGGGGAGTGACCTTCACCACATGGCACACACAACCTAGGGGAGTGGCTTTCACCACATGGCACACACAGCCTAGGGGAGTGACATTCACCACATGGCACACACAGCCGAGGGGAGTGGCTTTCACCACATGGCACACACAGCCGAGGGGAGCGACTTTCACCACATGGCACACACAGCCGAGGGAAGTGGCTTTCACCACATGGCGCACACAGCCTAGGGGAGTGACTTTCACCACATGGCACACACAGCCTAGGGGAGTGACATTCACCACATGGCACACACAGCCGAGGGGAGTGGCTTTCACCACATGGCACACACAGCCTAGGGGAGTGACTTTCACCTCATGGCACACTCCGCCTAGGGGAGTGACATTCACCAAATGGCACACACAGCCTAGGGGAGTGAATTTCACCACATGGCACACACACCCTAGGGGAGTGACATTCACCACATGGCACACACAGCCTAGGGGAGTGACTTTCACCACATGGCACACACAGCCTAGGGGAGTGACTTTCACCACATGGAACACACAGCCTAGGGGAGTGATTTTCACCACATGGCACACACAGCCTGGGGGAGTGACTTTCACCTCATGGCACACTCCGCCTAGGTGAGTGACATTCACCACATGGCACACACAGCCTAGGGGAGTGACTTTCACCACATGGCACACACAGCCGAGGGGAGTGGCTTTCACCACATGGCACACACAGCCGAGGGGAGTGACTTTCACCACATGGCACACACAGCCGAGGGAAGTGGCTTTCACCACATGGCACACACAGCCTAGGGGAGTGACTTTCACCACATGGCACACACAGCCTAGGGGAGAGACATTCACCACATGGCACACACAGCCGAGGGGAGTGGCATTCACCTCATGGCACACACAGCCTAGGGGAGTGACTTTCACCTCATGGCACACTCCGCCTAGGGGAGTGACATTCACCAAATGGCCCACACAGCCTAGGGGAGTGAATTTCACCACATGGCACACACACCCTAGGGGAGTGACATTCACCACATGGCACACACAGCCTAGGGGAGTGACTTTCACCACATGGCACACACAGCATAGGGGAGTGACTTTCACCACATGGCACACACAGCCTAGGGGAGTGATTTTCACCACATGGCACACACAGCCTAGTGGAGTGACTTTCACCACATGGCACACACAGCCTAGGGGAGTGACTTTCACCACATGGCACACACAGCCCAGGGGAGTGACATTCACCACATGGCACACACAGCCTAGGGGAGTGATTTTCACCACATGGCACACACAGCCTAGTGGAGTGACTTTCACAACATGGCACACACAGCCAAGAGGAGTGACTTTCACCACATGGCACACACAGCCTAGGGGAGTGACATTCACCACATGGCACACACAGCCTAGGCGAGTGACACTCACCACATGGCACACACAGCGTAGTGGAGTGACATTCACCACATGGCACACACAGCCTAGGGGAGTGACTTTCACCACATGGCACACACAGCCTAGGGGAGTGACTTTCACCACATGGCACACACAGCCTAGGGGAGTGAATTTCACCACATGGCACACACAGCCTAGGGGAGTGACATTCACCACATGGCACACACAGCCGAGGGGAGTGACATTCACCACATGGCACACTCAGCCTAGTGGAGTGACATTCACCACATGGCACACACAGCCTAGGTGAGTGATTTTCCCCACATGGCACACACAGCCTAGTGGAGGGACCTTCACCACATGGCACACACAGCCAAGAGGAGTGACTTTCACCACATGCCACACACAGCCCAGGTGAGTGACTTTCACCACATGGCACACACAGCTTAGTGGAGTGACTTTCACCACATGGCACACACAGCCTAGGGGAGTGATTTTCACCACATGGCACACACAGCCTAGTGGAGTGACTTTCACCACATGGCACACACAGCCTAGGGGAGTGACTTTCACCACATGGCACACACAGCCCAGGGGAGTGAGATTCACCACATGGCACACACAGCCTAGGGGAGTGATTTTCACCACATGGCACCCACAGCCTAGTGGAGTGACTTTCACCACATGGCACACACAGCCAAGAGGAGTGACTTTCACCACATGGCACACACAGCCTAGTGGAGTGACTTTCACCACATGGCACACACAGCCTAGGGGAGTGACTTTCACCACATGGCACACACGGCCTAGGGGAGTGACCTTCATCACATGGCACACACAGCCTAGGGGAGTGACATTCACCTCATGGCACACACAGTCTAGGGGAGTGACATTCACCACATGGCACACACAGCCTAGGGGAGTGGCTTTCACCACATGGCACACACGGCCTAGGGGAGTGACATTCACCACATGGCACACAGAGCCTAGGGGAGTGATTTTCACCACATGGCACACACAACCAAGGGGAGTGACATTCACCACATGGCACACACAGCCCAGGGGAGTGACATTCACCACATGGCACACACAGCCCAGGGGAGTGACTTTCACCACATGGCACACACAGCCTAGGGGAGTGACTTTCACCACATGGCACACACAGACTAGGGGAGTGACTTTCACCACATGGCACACACAGCCTAGGGGAGTGACTTTCACCTCATGGCACACACAACCTAGGGGAGTGACATTCACCACATGGCACACACAGCCCAAGGGAGTGACATTCACCACATGGCACACACAGCCTAGGGGAGTGACTTTCACCACATGGCACACACAGCCTGGGGTAGTGACATTCACCACATGGCACACACAGCCTAGGAGAGTGACTTTCACCACATGGCACACACAGCCTGGGGTAGTGACTTTCACCACATGGCACACACAGCCTAGGGGAGTGACGTTCACCACATGGCACACACAGCCTAGGGGAGTGACTTTCACCACATGGCACACACAGCCTAGGGGAGTGACTTTCACCACATGGCACACACAGCCTGGGGTGTGACTTTCACCACATGGCACACACAGCCTAGGGGAGTGACATTCACCACATGGCACACACAGCCTAGGGGAGTGACTTTCACCACATGGCACACACAGCCTAGGGGAGTGACGTTCACCACATGGCACACACAGCCTAGGGGAGTGACTTTCACCACATGGCACACACAGCCCAGGGGAGATTCACTCACCATATGTCACACACAGCCTAGGGGAGTGACTTTCACCACATGGCACACACATCCATGGGGAGTGACATTCACCACATGGCACACACAGCCTAGGGGAGTGACATTCACCACATGGCACACACAGCCTAGGGGAGAGACTTTCACCACATGGCACACACAGCCCAGGGGAGTGACATTCACCACATGGCACACACAGCCTAGGGGAGTGACTTTCACCACATGGCACACACAGCCTAGGGGAGTGACTTTCACCACATGGCACACACAGCCTAGGGGAGTGACATTCACCACATGGCACACACAGCCTAGGGGAGTGACTTTCACCACATGGCACACACATCCATGGGGAGTGACATTCACCACATGGCACACACAGCCTAGGGGAGTGACATTCACCACATGGCACACACAGCCTAGGGGAGAGACTTTCACCACATGGCACACACAGCCCAGGGGAGTGACATTCACCACATGGCACACACAGCCTAGGGGAGTGACTTTCACCACATGGCACACACAGCCTAGGGGAGTGACTTTCACCACATGGCACACACAGCCTAGGGGAGTGACTCTCACCACATGGCACACACAGCCTAGGGGAGTGACTTTCACCACATGGCACACACAGCCCAGGGGAGTGACTTTCACCACATGGCACACACAGCCTAGGGGAGTGACTTTCACCACATGGCACACACAGCCTAGGGGAGTGACTTTCACTACATGGCACACACAGCCTAGGGGAGTGACTTTCACCACATGGCACACACAGCCTAGTGGAGTGACATTCACCACATGGCACACACAGCCTAGGGGAGTGACTTTCACCACATGGCACACACAGCCTAGGGGAGTGACTTTCACCAAATGGCACACACAGCCTAGGGGAGTGACTTTCACCACATGGCACACACAGCCTGGGGGAGTGACTCTCACCACATGGCACACACAGCCCAGGGGAGTGACGTTCACCACATGCCACACACAGCCTGGGGTAGTGACATTCACCACATGACACACACAGCCTAGGGGAGTGACATTCACCACATGGCACACACAGCCTAGGGTAGTGACTTTCACCTCATGGCACACACAGCCTGGGGTAGTGACATTCACCACATGGCACACACAGCCTAGGGTAGTGACTTTCACCACATGGCACACACAGCCTGGGGTAGTGACTCTCACCAAATGGCACACACATCCATGGGGAGTGACTTTCACCACATGGCACACACAGCCTAGGGGAGTGACATTCACCACATGGCACACACAGCCTAGGGGATTGACATTCACCACATGGCACACACATTCTAGGGGAGTGACTTTCACCACATGGCACACACAGCCTAGGGGAGTGACTTTCACCACATGACACACACAGCCTAGGGGAGTGACTTTCACCACATGGCACACACAGCCTAGGGGAGTGACTTTCACCACATGGCACACACAGCCCAGGGGAGTGACTTTCACCACATGGCACACACAGCCTAGGGGAGTGACTTTCACCACATGGCAAACACAGCCTAGGGGAGTGATTTTCACCACATGGCACACACAGCCTGGGGTAGTGACATTCACCACATGGCACACACAGCCTGGGGTAGTGACATTCACCACATGGCACACACAGCCTAGGGGAGTGACATTCACCACATGGCAAACACAGCCTAGGGGAGTGATTTTCACCACATGGCACACACAGCCTGGGGTAGTGACATTCACCACATGGCACACACAGCCTAGGGGAGTGACGTTCACCACATGGCACACACAGCCTAGGGGAATGACATTCACCTCATGGCACACACAGCCGAGGGGAGTGACATTCACCACATGGCACACACAGCCTAGGGGAGTGACATTCACCACATGGCACACACTGTCTAGGGGAATGACTTTCACCACATGGCCCACACAGCCTAGGGGAGTGACATTCTCCACATGGCACACACAGCCTAGGGGAGTGACTTTCACCACATGGCACACACAGCCTAGGGGAATGGCTTTCACCTCATGGCACACACATCCATGGGGAGTGACTTTCACCACATGGCACACAGAGCCCAGGGGAGTGACATTCAATACATGGCACACACATCCATGGGGAGTGACTTTCACCACATGGCACACACAGCCTAGGGGAGTGAATTTCACCATATGGCACACACAGCCTAGGGGAGTGACATTCACCACATGGCACACACATCCATGGGGAGTGACTTTCACCACATGGCACACACATCCATGGGGAGTGACTTTCACCTCATGGCACACACAGTCTAGGGGAGTGACTTTCACCATATGGCACACACAGCCTAGGGGAGTGACATTCACCACATGGCACACACAGCCTAGGGGAGTGACATTCACCACATGGCTCACAGAGCCCAGGGGAGTGACATTCACCACATGGCACACACATCCATGGGGAGTGACTTTCACCACATGGCACACACAGCCTAGGGGAGTGAATTTCACCACATGGCACACACAGTCTAGGGGAGTGACTTCCACCACATGACACACACAGCCTGGGGGAGTGACTTTCACCACATGGCACACACAGCCGAGGGGAGGGGTTTTCACCACATGGCACACACAGCCTAGGGGAGTGACATTCACCACATGGCACACACAGCCTAGGGGAGTGACATTCACCACATGGCACACACAGCCTAGGGGAGTGGCTTTCACCACATGGCACACACAGCCTAGGGGAGTGACATTCACCACATGGCACACACAGCCTAGGGGAGTGACTTTCACCACATGGCACACAGAGCCTAGGGGAGTTATTTTCACCACATGGCACACACAGCCTAGGGGAGTGACTTTCACCACATGGCACACACAGCCTAGTGGAGTGACATTCACCACATGGCACACAGAGCCTAGGGGAGTTATTTTCACCACATGGCACACACAGCCTAGGGGAGTGACTTTCACCACATGGCACACACAGCCAAGGGGAGTGACTTTCACCACACGGCACACACAGCCTAGGGGAGTGACATTCACCACATGGCACACACAGGCTAGGGGAGTGACTTTCACCACATGGCACACACAGCCTAGGGGAGTGATTTTCACCACATGGCACACACAGCGTAGGGGAGTGACTTTCACCACATGGCACGCATAGCCTAGGGGAGTGACTTTCACCACATGGCACACACAGCCTAGGGGAGTGACATTCACCACACGGCACACACATCCTTGGGGAGTGAATTTCACCACATGGCACACAGAGCCTTGGGGAGTGACTTTCACCACATGGCACACACAGCCTAGGAGAGTGACTTTCACCACATGGCTCACACTGCCTAGGGGAGTGACTTTCACCACATGGCACACACAGCCTTGGGGAGTGACTTTCACCACATGGCACACACAGCCTAGGAGAGTGACTTTCACCACATGGCACACACAGCCTTGGGGAGTGACTTTCACCACATGGCACACACAGCCCAGTGGAGTGACATTCACCACATGGCACACCCAGCCTAGGGGAGTGACATTCACCACATGGCACACACAGCCGAGGGGAGTGACTTTCACCACATGGCACACACAGCCTGGGGGAGTGACTTTCACCACATGGCACACACAGCCTGGGGGAGTGACATTCACCACATGGCACACACAGCCGAGGGGAGTGACTTTCACCACATGGCACACACAGCCCAGTGGAGTGACATTCACCACATGGCACACCCAGCCTAGGGGAGTGACATTCACCACATGGCACACACAGCCTAGGGGAGTGACTTTCACCACATGGCACACACAGCCTTGGGTAGTGACTTTCACCACATGGCACACACAGCCTGGGGTAGTGACTTTCACCACATGACACACACAGCCTAGGGGAGTGACTTTCACCACATGGTACACACAGCCTAGGGGAGTGACTTTCACCACATGGCACACACAGCCCAGGGGAGTGACATTCACCACATGGCACACACATCCTAGGGGAGTGACTTTCACCACATGGCACACACAGCCTGGGGTAGTGACATTCACCACATGGCACACACAGCCTGGGGTAGTGACTTTCACCACATGGCACACACAGCCTAGGGGAGTGACTTTCACCACATGGTACACACTGCCTAGGGGAGTGACTTTCACCACATGGCACACACAGCCTTGGGGAGTGACTTTCACCACATGGCACACACAGCCCAGGGGAGTGACTTTCACCACATGGCACACACAGCCTAGGGGAGTGACTTTCACCACATGGCACACACAGCCTGGGGTAGTGACATTCACCACATGGCACACACAGCCTAGGGGAGTGACATTCACCACATGGCACACACAGCCCAGGGGAGTGACATTCACCACATGGCACACACAGCCCAGGGGAGTGACTTTCACCACATGGCACACACAGCCTAGGGGAGTGACTTTCACCACATGGCACACACAGACTAGGGGAGTGACTTTCACCACATGGCACACACAGCCTAGGGGAGTGACTTTCACCTCATGGCACACACAGCCTAGGGGAGTGACATTCACCACATGGCACACACAGCCCAAGGGAGTGACATTCACCACATGGCACACACAGCCTAGGGGAGTGACTTTCACCACATGGCACACACAGCCTGGGGTAGTGACATTCACCACATGGCACACACAGCCTAGGAGAGTGACTTTCACCACATGGCACACACAGCCTGGGGTAGTGACTTTCACCACATGGCACACACAGCCTAGGGGAGTGACATTCACCACATGGCACACACAGCCCAAGGGAGTGACATTCACCACATGGCACACACAGCCTAGGGGAGTGACATTCACCACATGGCACACACAGCCCAGGGGAGTGACATTCACCACATGGCACACACAGCCTTGGGGAGTGACTTTCACCACATGGCACACACGGCCTAGGGGAGTGACTTTCATCACATGGCACACACAGCCTAGGGGAGTGACATTCACCTCATGGCACACACAGTCTAGGGGAGTGACATTCACCACATGGCACACACAGCCTAGGGGAGTGGCTTTCACCACATGGCACACACGGCCTAGGGGAGTGACATTCACCACATGGCACACAGAGCCTAGGGGAGTGATTTTCACCACATGGCACACACAGCCAAGGGGAGTGACATTCACCACATGGCACACACAGCCCAGGGGAGTGACATTCACCACATGGCACACACAGCCCAGGGGAGTGACTTTCACCACATGGCACACACAGCCTAGGGGAGTGACTTTCACCACATGGCACACACAGACTAGGGGAGTGACTTTCACCACATGGCACACACAGCCTAGGGGAGTGACTTTCACCTCATGGCACACACAGCCTAGGGGAGTGACATTCACCACATGGCACACACAGCCCAAGGGAGTGACATTCACCACATGGCACACACAGCCTAGGGGAGTGACTTTCACCACATGGCACACACAGCCTGGGGTAGTGACATTCACCACATGGCACACACAGCCTAGGAGAGTGACTTTCACCACATGGCACACACAGCCTGGGGTAGTGATTTTCACCACATGGCACACACAGCCTAGGGGAGTGACGTTCACCACATGGCACACACAGCCTAGGGGAGTGACTTTCACCACATGGCACACACAGCCTAGGGGAGTGACTTTCACCACATGGCACACACAGCCTGGGGTGTGACTTTCACCACATGGCACACACAGCCTAGGGGAGTGACATTCACCACATGGCACACACAGCCTAGGGGAGTGACTTTCACCACATGGCACACACAGCCTAGGGGAGTGACGTTCACCACATGGCACACACAGCCTAGGGGAGTGACTTTCACCACATGGCACACACAGCCCAGGGGAGATTCACTCACCATATGTCACACACAGCCTAGGGGAGTGACTTTCACCACATGGCACACACATCCATGGGGAGTGACATTCACCACATGGCACACACAGCCTAGGGGAGTGACATTCACCACATGGCACACACAGCCTAGGGGAGAGACTTTCACCACATGGCACACACAGCCCAGGGGAGTGACATTCACCACATGGCACACACAGACTAGGGGAGTGACTTTCACCACATGGCACACACAGCCTAGGGGAGTGACTTTCACCACATGGCACACACAGCCTAGGGGAGTGACATTCACCACATGGCACACACAGCCTAGGGGAGTGACTTTCACCACATGGCACACACATCCATGGGGAGTGACATTCACCACATGGCACACACAGCCTAGGGGAGTGACATTCACCACATGGCACACACAGCCTAGGGGAGAGACTTTCACCACATGGCACACACAGCCCAGGGGAGTGACATTCACCACATGGCACACACAGCCTAGGGGAGTGACTTTCACCACATGGCACACACAGCCTAGGGGAGTGACTTTCACCACATGGCACACACAGCCTAGGGGAGTGACTCACACCACATGGCACACACAGCCTAGGGGAGTGAGTTTCACCACATGGCACACACAGCCCAGGGGAGTGACTTTCACCACATGGCACACACAGCCTAGGGGAGTGACTTTCACCACATGGCACACACAGCCTAGGGGAGTGACTTTCACTACATGGCACACACAGCCTAGGGGAGTGACTTTCACCACATGGCACACACAGCCTAGTGGAGTGACATTCACCACATGGCACACACAGCCTAGGGGAGTGACTTTCACCACATGGCACACACAGCCTAGGTGAGTGACTTTCACCAAATGGCACACACAGCCTAGGGGAGTGACTTTCACCACATGGCACACACAGCCTGGGGGAGTGACTCTCACCACATGGCACACACAGTCCAGGGGAGTGACGTTCACCACATGCCACACACAGCCTGGGGTAGTGACATTCACCACATGACACACACAGCCTAGGGGAGTGACATTCACCACATGGCACACACAGCCTAGGGTAGTGACTTTCACCTCATGGCACACACAGCCTGGGGTAGTGACATTCACCACATGGCACACACGGCCTAGGGTAGTGACTTTCACCACATGGCACACACAGCCTGGGGTAGTGACTCTCACCAAATGGCACACACATCCATGGGGAGTGACTTTCACCACATGGCACACACAGCCTAGGGGAGTGACATTCACCACATGGCACACACAGCCTAGGGGATTGACATTCACCACATGGCACACACATTCTAGGGGAGTGACTTTCACCACATGGCACACACAGCCTAGGGGAGTGACTTTCACCACATGACACACACAGCCTAGGGGAGTGACTTTCACCACATGGCACACACAGCCTAGGGGAGTGACTTTCACCACATGGCACACACAGCCCAGGGGAGTGACTTTCACCACATGGCACACACAGCCTAGGGGAGTGACTTTCACCACATGGCAAACACAGCCTAGGGGAGTGATTTTCACCACATGGCACACACAGCCTGGGGTAGTGACATTCACCACATGGCACACACAGCCTGGGGTAGTGACATTCACCACATGGCACACACAGCCTAGGGGAGTGACATTCACCACATGGCAAACACAGCCTAGGGGAGTGATTTTCACCACATGGCACACACAGCCTGGGGTAGTGACATTCACCACATGGCACACACAGCCTAGGGGAGTGACGTTCACCACATGGCACACACAGCCTAGGGGAATGACATTCACCTCATGGCACACACAGCCGAGGGGAGTGACATTCACCACATGGCACACACAGCCTAGGGGAGTGACATTCACCACATGGCACACACTGTCTAGGGGAATGACTTTCACCACATGGCCCACACAGCCTAGGGGAGTGACATTCTCCACATGGCACACACAGACTAGGGGAGTGACTTTCACCACATGGCACACACAGCCTAGGGGAATGGCTTTCACCTCATGGCACACACATCCATGGGGAGTGACTTTCACCACATGGCACACAGAGCCCAGGGGAGTGACATTCAATACATGGCACACACATCCATGGGGAGTGACTTTCACCACATGGCACACACAGCCTAGGGGAGTGAATTTCACCATATGGCACACACAGCCTAGGGGAGTGACATTCACCACATGGCACACACATCCATGGGGAGTGACTTTCACCACATGGCACACACATCCATGGGGAGTGACTTTCACCTCATGGCACACACAGTCTAGGGGAGTGACTTTCACCATATGGCACACACAGCCTAGGGGAGTGACATTCACCACATGGCACACACAGCCTAGGGGAGTGACATTCACCACATGGCTCACAGAGCCCAGGGGAGTGACATTCACCACATGGCACACACATCCATGGGGAGTGACTTTCACCACATGGCACACACAGCCTAGGGGAGTGAATTTCACCACATGGCACACACAGTCTAGGGGAGTGACTTCCACCACATGACACACACAGCCTGGGGGAGTGACTTTCACCACATGGCACACACAGCCGAGGGGAGGGGCTTTCACCACATGGCACACACAGCCTAGGGGAGTGACATTCACCACATGGCACACACAGCCTAGGGGAGTGACATTCACCACATGGCACACACAGCCTAGGGGAGTGGCTTTCACCACATGGCACACACAGCCTAGGGGAGTGACATTCACCACATGGCACACACAGCCTAGGGGAGTGACTTTCACCACATGGCACACAGAGCCTAGGGGAGTTATTTTCACCACATGGCACACACAGCCTAGGGGAGTGACTTTCACCACATGGCACACACAGCCTAGTGGAGTGACATTCACCACATGGCACACAGAGCCTAGGGGAGTTATTTTCACCACATGGCACACACAGCCTAGGGGAGTGACTTTCACCACATGGCACACACAGCCAAGGGGAGTGACTTTCACCACACGGCACACACAGCCTAGGGGAGTGACATTCACCACATGGCACACACAGGCTAGGGGAGTGACTTTCACCACATGGCACACACAGCCTAGGGGAGTTACTTTCACCACATGGCACACACAGCCCAGGGGAGTGACATTCACCACATGGCACACACAGCCTAGGGGAGTGATTTTCACCACATGGCACACACAGCGTAGGGGAGTGACTTTCACCACATGGCACGCATAGCCTAGGGGAGTGACTTTCACCACATGGCACACACAGCCTAGGGGAGTGACATTCACCACATGGCACACACATCCTTGGGGAGTGAATTTCACCACATGGCACACAGAGCCTTGGGGAGTGACTTTCACCACATGGCACACACAGCCTAGGAGAGTGACTTTCACCACATGGCTCACACTGCCTAGGGGAGTGACTTTCACCACATGGCACACGCAGCCTTGGGGAGTGACTTTCACCACATGCACACACAGCCTAGGGGAGTGACTTTCACCACATGGCACACACAGCCTAGTGGAGTGACATTCACCACATGGCACACACAGCCTAGGGGAGTGACATTCACCACATGGCACACACAGCCTAGGGGAATGACTTTCACCACATGGCAAACACAGCCTAGGCCAGTGACATTCACCACATGGCACATACAGCCTAGGGGAGTGACTTTCACCACATGGCAAACACAGCCTAGGGGAGTGACTTTCACCACATGGGACACACAGCCTAGGGGAGTGACTTTCACCACATGGCACACACAGCCTAGGGGAGTGACTTTCACTACATGGCACACACAGCCTAGGGGAGTGACTTTCACCACATGGCACACACAGCCCAGGGGAGTGGTTTCACCACATGGCACACGCAGCCTAGGGGAGTGACTTTCACCACATGGCACGCACATCCTAGGGGAGTGACTTTCACCACATGGCACACACAGCCTAGGGGAGTGACATTCACCACATGGCACACACAGCCTAGGGGAGTGACTTTCACCACATGGCACACACAGCCTAGGGGATTTACGTTCACCACATAGCACACACAGCCCAGGGGAGTGACTTTCACCACATGGCACACACAGCCTATTGGAGTGGCATTCACCACATGGCACACACAGCCTAGGGGAGTGACTTTCACCACATGGCACACACTGCCTAGGGGAGTGACTTCCACCACATGGCACACACAGCCTAGGGGAGTGACTTTCACAACATGGCACACACAGCCTAGGGCAGTGACATTCACCACATGGCACACACAGCCTAGTGGAGTGACATTCACCACATGGCACACAGAGCCTAGGGGAGTTATTTTCACCACATGGCACACACAGCCTAGGGGAGTTACTTTCACCACATGGCACGCATAGCCTAGGGGAGTGACTTTCACCACATGGCACACACAGCCTAGGGGATTGACATTCACCACATGGCACACACATCCTTGGGGAGTGAATTTCACCACATGGCACACAGAGCCTTGGGGAGTGACTTTCACCACATGGCACACACAGCCTAGGAGAGTGACTTTCACCACATGGCTCACACTGCCTAGGGGAGTGACTTTCACCACATGGCACACACAGCTTTGGGGAGTGACTTTCACCACATGGCACACACAGCCTAGGAAAGTGACTTTCACCACATGGCACACACAGCCTTGGGGTGTGACTTTCACCACATGGCACACACAGCCCAGTGGAGTGACATTCACCACATGGCACACCCAGCCTAGGGGAGTGACATTCACCACATGGCACACACAGCCGAGGGGAGTGACTTTCACCACATGGCACACACAGCCTGGGGGAGTGACTTTCACCACATGGCACACACAGCCTGGGGGAGTGACATTCACCACATGGCACACACAGCCGAGGGGAGTGACTTTCACCACATGGCACACACAGCCCAGTGGAGTGACATTCACCACATGGCACACCCAGCCTAGGGGAGTGACATTCACCACATGGCACACACAGCCTAGGGGAGTGACTTTCACCACATGGCACACACAGCCTTGGGTAGTGACTTTCACCACATGGCACACACAGCCTGGGGTAGTGACTTTCACCACATGGCACACACAGCCTAGGGGAGTGACTTTCACCACATGGTACACACAGCCTAGGGGAGTGACTTTCACCACATGGCACACACAGCCCAGGGGAGTGACATTCACCACATGGCACACACAGCCTAGGGGAGTGACTTTCACCACATGGCACACACAGCCTGGGGTAGTGACATTCACCACATGGCACACACAGCCTGGGGTAGTGACTTTCACCACATGGCACACACAGCCTAGGGGAGTGACTTTCACCACATGGTACACACTGCCTAGGGGAGTGACTTTCACCACATGGCACACACAGCCTTGGGGAGTGACTTTCACCACATGGCACACACAGCCCAGGGGAGTGACTTTCACCACATGGCACACACAGCCTAGGGGAGTGACTTTCACCACATGGCACACACAGCCTGGGGTAGTGACATTCACCACATGGCACACACAGCCTAGGGGAGTGACATTCACCACATGGCACACACAGCCCAGGGGAGTGACATTCACCACATGGCACACACAGCCCAGGGGAGTGACTTTCACCACATGGCACACACGGCCTAGGGGAGTGACTTTCACCACATGGCACACACAGACTAGGGGAGTGACTTTCACCACATGGCACACACAGCCTAGGGGAGTGACTTTCACCTCATGGCACACACAGCCTAGGGGAGTGACATTCACCACATGGCACACACAGCCCAAGGGAGTGACATTCACCACATGGCACACACAGCCTAGGGGAGTGACTTTCACCACATGGCACACACAGCCTGGGGTAGTGACATTCACCACATGGCACACACAGCCTAGGAGAGTGACTTTCACCACATGGCACACACAGCCTGGGGTAGTGACTTTCACCACATGGCACACACAGCCTAGGGGAGTGACATTCACCACATGGCACACACAGCCCAAGGGAGTGACATTCACCACATGGCACACACAGCCTAGGGGAGTGACATTCACCACATGGCACACACAGCCCAGGGGAGTGACATTCACCACATGGCACACACAGCCTAGGGGAGTGACTTTCACCACATGGCACACACGGCCTAGGGGAGTGACTTTCATCACATGGCACACACAGCCTAGGGGAGTGACATTCACCTCATGGCACACACAGTCTAGGGGAGTGACATTCACCACATGGCACACACAGCCTAGGGGAGTGGCTTTCACCACATGGCACACACGGCCTAGGGGAGTGACATTCACCACATGGCACACAGAGCCTAGGGGAGTGATTTTCACCACATGGCACACACAGCCAAGGGGAGTGACATTCACCACATGGCACACACAGCCCAGGGGAGTGACATTCACCACATGGCACACACAGCCCAGGGGAGTGACTTTCACCACATGGCACACACAGCCTAGGGGAGTGACTTTCACCACATGGCACACACAGACTAGGGGAGTGACTTTCACCACATGGCACACACAGCCTAGGGGAGTGACTTTCACCTCATGGCACACACAGCCTAGGGGAGTGACATTCACCACATGGCACACACAGCCCAAGGGAGTGACATTCACCACATGGCACACACAGCCTAGGGGAGTGACTTTCACCACATGGCACACACAGCCTGGGGTAGTGACATTCACCACATGGCACACACAGCCTAGGAGAGTGACTTTCACCACATGGCACACACAGCCTGGGGTAGTGACTTTCACCACATGGCACACACAGCCTAGGGGAGTGACGTTCACCACATGGCACACACAGCCTAGGGGAGTGACTTTCACCACATGGCACACACAGCCTAGGGGAGTGACTTTCACCACATGGCACACACAGCCTGGGGTGTGACTTTCACCACATGGCACACACAGCCTAGGGGAGTGACATTCACCACATGGCACGCACAGCCTAGGGGAGTGACTTTCACCACATGGCACACACAGCCTAGGGGAGTGACGTTCACCACATGGCACACACAGCCTAGGGGAGTGACTTTCACCACATGGCACACACAGCCCAGGGGAGATTCACTCACCATATGTCACACACAGCCTAGGGGAGTGACTTTCACCACATGGCACACACATCCATGGGGAGTGACATTCACCACATGGCACACACAGCCTAGGGGAGTAACATTCACCACATGGCACACACAGCCTAGGGGAGAGACTTTCACCACATGGCACACACAGCCCAGGGGAGTGACATTCACCACATGGCACACACAGCCTAGGGGAGTGACTTTCACCACATGGCACACACAGCCTAGGGGAGTGACTTTCACCACATGGCACACACAGCCTAGGGGAGTGACATTCACCACATGGCACACACAGCCTAGGGGAGTGACTTTCACCACATGGCACACACATCCATGGGGAGTGACATTCACCACATGGCACACACAGCCTAGGGGAGTGACATTCACCACATGGCACACACAGCCTAGGGGAGAGACTTTCACCACATGGCACACACAGCCCAGGGGAGTGACATTCACCACATGGCACACACAGCCTAGGGGAGTGACTTTCACCAAATGGCACACACAGCCTAGGGGAGTGACTTTCACCACATGGCACACACAGCCTAGGGGAGTGACTCACACCACATGGCACACACAGCCTAGGGGAGTGAGTTTCACCACATGGCACACACAGCCCAGGGGAGTGACTTTCACCACATGGCACACACAGCCTAGGGGAGTGACTTTCACCACATGGCACACACAGCCTAGGGGAGTGACTTTCACTACATGGCACACACAGCCTAGGGGAGTGACTTTCACCACATGGCACACACAGCCTAGTGGAGTGACATTCACCACATGGCACACACAGCCTAGGGGAGTGACTTTCACCACATGGCACACACAGCCTAGGTGAGTGACTTTCACCAAATGGCACACACAGCCTAGGGGAGTGACTTTCACCACATGGCACACACAGCCTGGGGGAGTGACTCTCACCACATGGCACACACAGCCCAGGGGAGTGACGTTCACCACATGGCACACACAGCCTGGGGTAGTGACATTCACCACATGACACACACAGCCTAGGGGAGTGACATTCACCACATGGCACACACAGCCTAGGGTAGTGACTTTCACCTCATGGCACACACAGCCTGGGGTAGTGACATTCACCACATGGCACACACGGCCTAGGGTAGTGACTTTCACCACATGGCACACACAGCCTGGGGTAGTGACTCTCACCAAATGGCACACACATCCATGGGGAGTGACTTTCACCACATGGCACACACAGCCTAGGGGAGTGACATTCACCACATGGCACACACAGCCTAGGGGATTGACATTCACCACATGGCACACACATTCTAGGGGAGTGACTTTCACCACATGGCACACACAGCCTAGGGGAGTGACTTTCACCACATGACACACACAGCCTAGGGGAGTGACTTTCACCACATGGCACACACAGCCTAGGGGAGTGACTTTCACCACATGGCACACACAGCCCAGGGGAGTGACTTTCACCACATGGCACACACAGCCTAGGGGAGTGACTTTCACCACATGGCAAACACAGCCTAGGGGAGTGATTTTCACCACATGGCACACACAGCCTGGGGTAGTGACATTCACCACATGGCACACACAGCCTGGGGTAGTGACATTCACCACATGGCACACACAGCCTAGGGGAGTGACATTCACCACGTGGCAAACACAGCCTAGGGGAGTGATTTTCACCACATGGCACACACAGCCTGGGGTAGTGACATTCACCACATGGCACACACAGCCTAGGGGAGTGACGTTCACCACATGGCACACACAGCCTAGGGGAATGACATTCACCTCATGGCACACACAGCCGAGGGGAGTGACATTCACCACATGGCACACACAGCCTAGGGGAGTGACATTCACCACATGGCACACACTGTCTAGGGGAATGACTTTCACCACATGGCCCACACAGCCTAGGGGAGTGACATTCTCCACATGGCACACACAGCCTAGGGGAGTGACTTTCACCACATGGCACACACAGCCTAGGGGAATGGCTTTCACCTCATGGCACACACATCCATGGGGAGTGACTTTCACCACATGGCACACAGAGCCCAGGGGAGTGACATTCAATACATGGCACACACATCCATGGGGAGTGACTTTCACCACATGGCACACACAGCCTAGGGGAGTGAATTTCACCATATGGCACACACAGCCCAGGGGAGTGACATTCACCACATGGCACACACATCCATGGGGAGTGACTTTCACCACATGGCACACACATCCATGGGGAGTGACTTTCACCTCATGGCACACACAGTCTAGGGGAGTGACTTTCACCATATGGCACACACAGCCTAGGGGAGTGACATTCACCACATGGCACACACAGCCTAGGGGAGTGACATTCACCACATGGCTCACAGAGCCCAGGGGAGTGACATTCACCACATGGCACACACATCCATGGGGAGTGACTTTCACCACATGGCACACACAGCCTAGGGGAGTGAATTTCACCACATGGCACACACAGTCTAGGGGAGTGACTTCCACCACATGACACACACAGCCTGGGGGAGTGACTTTCACCACATGGCACACACAGCCGAGGGGAGGGGCTTTCACCACATGGCACACACAGCCTAGGGGAGTGACATTCACCACATGGCACACACAGCCTAGGGGAGTGACATTCACCACATGGCACACACAGCCTAGGGGAGTGGCTTTCACCACATGGCACACACAGCCTAGGGGAGTGACATTCACCACATGGCACACACAGCCTAGGGGAGTGACTTTCACCACATGGCACACAGAGCCTAGGGGAGTTATTTTCACCACATGGCACACACAGCCTAGGGGAGTGACTTTCACCACATGGCACACACAGCCTAGTGGAGTGACATTCACCACATGGCACACAGAGCCTAGGGGAGTTATTTTCACCACATGGCACACACAGCCTAGGGGAGTGACTTTCACCACATGGCACACACAGCCAAGGGGAGTGACTTTCACCACACGGCACACACAGCCTAGGGGAGTGACATTCACCACATGGCACACACAGGCTAGGGGAGTGACTTTCACCACATGGCACACACAGCCTAGGGGAGTTACTTTCACCACATGGCACACACAGCCCAGGGGAGTGACATTCACCACATGGCACACACAGCCTAGGGGAGTGATTTTCACCACATGGCACACACAGCGTAGGGGAGTGACTTTCACCACATGGCACGCATAGCCTAGGGGAGTGACTTTCACCACATGGCACACACAGCCTAGGGGAGTGACATTCACCACATGGCACACACATCCTTGGGGAGTGAATTTCACCACATGGCACACAGAGCCTTGGGGAGTGACTTTCACCACATGGCACACACAGCCTAGGAGAGTGACTTTCACCACATGGCTCACACTGCCTAGGGGAGTGACTTTCACCACATGGCACACGCAGCCTTGGGGAGTGACTTTCACCACATGCACACACAGCCTAGGGGAGTGACTTTCACCACATGGCACACACAGCCTAGTGGAGTGACATTCACCACATGGCACACACAGCCTAGGGGAGTGACATTCACCACATGGCACACACAGCCTAGGGGAATGACTTTCACCACATGGCAAACACAGCCTAGGCCAGTGACATTCACCACATGGCACATACAGCCTAGGGGAGTGACTTTCACCACATGGCAAACACAGCCTAGGGGAGTGACTTTCACCACATGGGACACACAGCCTAGGGGAGTGACTTTCACCACATGGCACACACAGCCTAGGGGAGTGACTTTCACTACATGGCACACACAGCCTAGGGGAGTGACTTTCACCACATGGCACACACAGCCCAGGGGAGTGGTTTCACCACATGGCACACACAGCCTAGGGGAGTGACTTTCACCACATGGCACGCACATCCTAGGGGAGTGACTTTCACCACATGGCACACACAGCCTAGGGGAGTGACATTCACCACATGGCACACACAGCCTAGGGGAGTGACTTTCACCACATGGCACACACAGCCTAGGGGATTTACGTTCACCACATAGCACACACAGCCCAGGGGAGTGACTTTCACCACATGGCACACACAGCCTATTGGAGTGGCATTCACCACATGGCACACACAGCCTAGGGGAGTGACTTTCACCACATGGCACACACTGCCTAGGGGAGTGACTTCCACCACATGGCACACACAGCCTAGGGGAGTGACTTTCACAACATGGCACACACAGCCTAGGGCAGTGACATTCACCACATGGCACACACAGCCCAGGGGAGTGACTTTCAACACATGGCACACACAGCCTAGGGGAGTGACTTTCACCACATTGCACACACAGCCTAGGGGAGTGACTTTCACTACATGGCACACAAAGCCTAGGGGAGTGACATTCACCACATGGCACACACAGGCTAGGGGAGTGACATTCACCACATGGCACACACAGCCTAGGGGAATGACTTTCACCACATGGCACACACATCCTTGGGGAGTGAATTTCACCACATGGCACACACAGCCTTGGGGAGTGACTTTCACCACATGCCACAAACAGCCTAGGAGAGTGACTTTCACCACATGGCACACACAGCCTAGGGGAGTGACTTTCACCACATGGCACACGCAGCCTAGGGGAGTGACTTTCACCACATGGCACACACAGCCTAGGGGAGTGACTTTCACCACATGGCACACACATCCATGGGGAGTGACATTCACCACATGGCACACACAGCCTAGGGGAGTGACATTCACCACATGGCACACACAGCCTAGGGGAGAGACTTTCACCACATGGCACACACAGCCCAGGGGAGTGACATTCACCACATGGCACACACAGCCTAGGGGAGTGACTTTCACCACATGGCACACACAGCCTAGGGGAGTGACTTTCACCACATGGCACACACAGCCTAGGGGAGTGACATTCACCACATGGCACACACAGCCTAGGGGAGTGACTTTCACCACATGGCACACACATCCATGGGGAGTGACATTCACCACATGGCACACACAGCCTAGGGGAGTGACATTCACCACATGGCACACACAGCCTAGGGGAGAGACTTTCACCACATGGCACACACAGCCCAGGGGAGTGACATTCACCACATGGCACACACAGCCTAGTGGAGTGACTTTCACCACATGGCACACACAGCCTAGGGGAGTGACTTTCACCACATGGCACACACAGCCTAGGGGAGTGACTCTCACCACATGGCACACACAGCCTAGGGGAGTGACTTTCACCACATGGCACACACAGCCCAGGGGAGTGACTTTCACCACATGGCACACACAGCCTAGGGGAGTGACATTCACCACATGGCACACACAGCCTAGGGGAGTGACTTTCACTACATGGCACACACAGCCTAGGGGAGTGACTTTCACCACATGGCACACACAGCCTAGTGGAGTGACATTCACCACATGGCACACACAGCCTAGGGGAGTGACTTTCACCACATGGCACACACAGCCTAGGGGAGTGACTTTCACCACATGGCACACACAGCCTGGGGGAGTGACTCTCACCACATGGCACACACAGCCCAGGGGAGTGACGTTCACCACATGGCACACACAGCCTGGGGTAGTGACATTCACCACATGACACACACAGCCTAGGGGAGTGACATTCACCACATGGCACACACAGCCTAGGGTAGTGACTTTCACCTCATGGCACACACAGCCTGGGGTAGTGACATTCACCACATGGCACACACAGCCTAGGGGAGTGACGTTCACCACATGGCACACAAAGCCTAGGGGAATGACTTTCACCTCATGGCACACACAGCCGAGGGGAGTGACATTCACCACATGGCACACACAGCCTAGGGGAGTGACATTCACCACATGGCACACACTGTCTAGGGGAATGACTTTCACCACATGGCCCACACAGCCTAGGGGAGTGACATTCTCCACATGGCACACACAGCCTAGGGGAGTGACTTTCACCACATGGCACACACAGCCTAGGGGAATGACTTTCACCTCATGGCACACACATCCATGGGGAGTGACTTTCACCACATGGCACACAGAGCCCAGGGGAGTGACATTCAATACATGGCACACACATCCATGGGGAGTGACTTTCACCACATGGCACACACAGCCTAGGGGAGTGAATTTCACCATATGGCACACACAGCCTAGGGGAGTGACATTCACCACATGGCACACACATCCATGGGGAGTGACTTTCACCACATGGCACACACATCCATGGGGAGTGACTTTCACCTCATGGCACACACAGTCTAGGGGAGTGACTTTCACCATATGGCACACACAGCCTAGGGGACTGACATTCACCACATGGCACACACAGCCTAGGGGAGTGACATTCACCACATGGCTCACAGAGCCCAGGGGAGTGACATTCACCACATGGCACACACATCCATGGGGAGTGACTTTCACCACATGGCACACACAGCCTAGGGGAGTGAATTTCACCACATGGCACACACAGTCTAGGGGAGTGACTTCCACCACATGACACACACAGCCTGGGGAATGACTTTCACCACATGGCACACACAGCCGAGGGGAGGGGCTTTCACCACATGGCACAAACAGCCTAGGGGAGTGACATTCACCACATGGCACACACAGCCTAGGGGAGTGACATTCACCACATGGCACACACAGCCTAGGGGAGTGGCTTTCACCACATGGCACACACAGCCTAGGGGAGTGACATTCACCACATGGCACACACAGCCTAGGGGAGTGACTTTCACCACATGGCACACAGAGCCTAGGGGAGTTATTTTCACCACATGGCACACACAGCCTAGGGGAGTGACTTTCACCACATGGCAGACACAGCCTAGTGGAGTGACATTCACCACATGGCACACAGAGCCTAGGGGAGTTATTTTCACCACATGGCACACACGGCCTAGGGGAGTGACTTTCACCACATGGCACACACAGCCAAGGGGAGTGACTTTCACCACACGGCACACACAGCCTAGGGGAGTGACATTCACCACATGGCACACACAGACTAGGGGAGTGACTTTCACCACATGGCACACACAGCCTAGGGGAGTTACTTTCACCACATGGCACACACAGCCCAGGGGAGTGACATTCACCACATGGCACACACATCCTAGGGGAGTGATTTTCACCACATGGCACACACAGCGTAGGGGAGTGCCTTTCACCACATGGCACGCATAGCCTAGGGGAGTGACTTTCACCACATGGCACACACAGCCTAGGGGAGTGACATTCACCACATGGCACACACATCCTTGGGGAGTGAATTTCACCACATGGCACACAGAGCCTTGGGGAGTGACTTTCACCACATGGCACACACAGCCTAGGAGAGTGACTTTCACCACATGGCTCACACTGCCTAGGGGAGTGACTCTCACCACATGGCACACGCAGCCTTGGGGAGTGACTTTCACCACATGCACACACAGCCTAGGGGAGTGACTTTCACCACATGGCACACACAGCCTAGTGGAGTGACATTCACCACATGGCACACACAGCCTAGGGGAGTGACATTCACCACATGGCACACACAGCCTAGGGGAATGACTTTCACCACATGGCAAACACAGCCTAGGCCAGTGACATTCACCACATGGCACATACAGCCTAGGGGAGTGACTTTCACCACATGGCAAACACAGCCTAGGGGAGTGACTTTCACCACATGGGACACACAGCCTAGGGGAGTGACTTTCACCACATGGCACACACAGCCTAGGGGAGTGACTTTCACTACATGGCACACACAGCCTAGGGGAGTGACTTTCACCACATGGCACACACAGCCCAGGGGAGTGATTTTCACCACATGGCACACACAGCCTAGGGGAGTGACTTTCACCACATGGCACGCACATCCTAGGGGAGTGACTTTCACCACATGGCACACACAGCCTAGGGGAGTGACATTCACCACATGGCACACACAGCCTAGGGGAGTGACTTTCACCACATGGCACACACAGCCTAGGGGAGTTACGTTCACCACATAGCACACACAGCCCAGGGCAGTGACTTTCACCACATGGCACACACAGCCTATTGGAGTGGCATTCACCACATGGCACACACAGCCTAGGGGAGTGAGTTTCACCACATGGCACACACTGCCTAGGGGAGTGACTTCCACCACATGGCACACACAGCCTAGGGGAGTGACTTTCACAACATGGCACACACAGCCTAGGGCAGTGACATTCACCACATGGCACACACAGCCTAGGGGAGTGACTTTCAACACATGGCACACACAGCCTAGGGGAGTGACTTTCACCACATTGCACACACAGCCTAGGGGAGTGACTTTCACTACATGGCACACAAAGCCTAGGGGAGTGACATTCACCACATGGCACACACAGGCTAGGGGAGTGACATTCACCACATGGCACACCCAGCCTAGGGGAATGACTTTCACCACATGGCACACACATCCTTGGGGAGTGAATTTCACCACATGGCACACACAGCCTTGGGGAGTGACTTTCACCACATGCCACAAACTGCCTAGGAGAGTGACTTTCACCACATGGCACACACAGCCTAGGGGAGTGACTTTCACCACATGGCACACGCAGCCTAGGGGAGTGACTTTCACCACATGGCACACACAGCCTAGGGGAGTGACTTTCACCACATGGCACACACAGCCTATTGGAGTGACATTCACCACATGGCACACACAGCCTAGGGGAGTGATTTTCACCACATGGCAGACACAGCCTAGGGGAGTGACTTTCACCACATGGCACACAGCGCCTAGGGGAGTGACTTTCACCACATTGCACACACAGCCTAGGGGAGTGACTTTCACCACATGGCACACACAGCCTAGGGGAGTGACTTCCACCACATGGCACACACAGCCTTGGGGAGTGACATTCACCACATGGCACACAGAGCCTAGGGGAATGACTTTCACCACATGGCACACACATCCTTGGGGAGTGAATTTCACCACATGACACACACAGCCTTGGGGAGTGACTTTCACCACATGGCACACACAGTCTAGGGGAGTGACATTCACAACATGGCACACACAGCCTAGGGGAGTGACGTTCACCACATGGCACACGCAGTTTAGGGGAGTGACTTTCACCACATGGCACACACAGCCTAGGGGAGTGAATTTCACCACATGGCACACACAGCCTAGGGGAGTGATTGTCACCACATGGCACACACAGCCTAGGGGAGTGACTTTCACCACATGGCACACACAGCCTAGGGGAGTGACTTTCACCACATGGCACACACAGCCTAGGGGAGTGACATTCACCACATGGCACACACAGCCTAGGGGAGTGACATTCACCACCTGGCACACACAGCCTAGGGGAATGACTTTCACCACATGGCACACACATCCTTGGGGAGTGAATTTCACCACATGGCACACACAGCCTTGGGGAGTGGAAAGGGGTTTATGTTAAGATATCACCCCAACTGGGAAATAGCATTGGATTAGGGTTAGGGCACACAGTGGACTATAATAGGACTATATGGAAGAGACCAAAAGTTACTTGACTGTTGATACATTTATTTGATTTTTAAACATTTGGATAAATAGTGACAATTATTTGCATTAAATGATTATTTAAAGGAGGCAATAAAAATGCCTGTTTCTCCAGGAAACTCAAAACCAACTTGCAAGTAGCATTGACTAGAAAAAAATGAATGAAGAAAGAGTAATAACAGGCAACTCGATAAAAAAGTTCATAGCGAAAAATCCATGACAACAAAGTTAGAAATAGTAAAGGCTTAGCCTTGTATTATATAAAATGAGTGATTGGTTACCACCAGTTCGATACTTGATACAGGGAGTAGCTTCCATAAGTCATCCTGCGGAGACCCCGCTGACGATAGCGGGAAGCGATGATGATTGTCCAGGCAGGACAAGTTAGTTCATCTAGAATCCAAGGTCAGAGTGTAGACCAGGAATTGGCTGGCCCGCGTAGAGTGGGTCGTGAAGATCAGTGAAGTTGTTCTCTAAGAAGCCGTGATGTGGCTTCCAAAGAAGATAGATGATAATTCCTCCAGCGAAACATAACCAGCAGTGCCAGGCCTCTTGGGAATGACCTGGTTTAGCGGGTGCAAGCAGTCACGATTCCATCGTGCCGAGTTGTAGAGAAACTAAGTGACGAAGCTGTCGCCTAGATGAAGGTTGTTGACCCCGGCCTGCTCAGCCCGACAAAGTCCAAGCAGATAAGCATGCCGCGTAGATAGCTTCAGGTCAAACAGTGATGGTAAACAGTGCGCCGAGCAGGCTGCACTGAAGTGGTCAGGCAGACGTGGGCAGGTGAAGACAGGCCGCAGGACGGCGAGGCGGAGAATATATAGTGGAAATGACGACAGCAGCCGAACATTCCAGAATGAAGGAGGGGTGTCAGACAGCCAATCAGCGCACAGCCCCATGCACGTTGCGAGGGTAGCCGCTGAGGCGAACACAGTACCTCATGAAACAGTGTGACAGTATGGTGCGTCTAGAAAGACACTTCAGAAAAAAGGTGAGTACAAGAATAATAAAGAACAACAATTCAAATGAAACGTAAGTTAAATAAATAATCAGAACACCGCGTTCATACTGCAATTATAACGGAAAAAATAATGGAGCAGAAAAATTGAACGTGTGTTTCAAACCGTGCGGGAAACATAGCCTACAAAAAAACATTCGCGAAAGCGAACATGCTGGGAGGGGCGAGAAAAAATTGCAGTAAGAAAGCGCAGAAGTTAGGCCTCGCGTGGCAAAGGAGCAATCATAGTGATTGGCCTGAGAAAATGGCCAGCAGAAGTCTGCAGTTTTACCACGCGAATCCTACCATCTCTGCCAGGAAAGCACTCAACAACCCTACCCAAATTCCAGACAAGAGGGGGACTAGGGTCTTTCAAAAGGACCAAGTCCCCAATCATAAGGTTAGAGCAGAAAACACGCCATTTACCACGCTGCTGAAGCAAACTGAGGCATTCCAACCTCCAGCGGCGCCAAAAATTATTGCGCAAACTTTCAATTTTGCGCCAAGAAATGGCTAAAGAAGATTGAGAATTAGAATATAACAAAGGGGGAGAGGCAGTCAAAGGACCACCGATAAGAAAATGACCTGGCGTTAATGGCAGAAGATCTAAAGGATCATTAGATAAGGGTGATAAAGGACGAGAATTAATTATGCCCTCAATAAAAATGATTAAGGAATTGAACTCTTCATGAGAAAGGGGGGTGTGGCCACAAACACGTCTAAGGTGCTTCTTGGTGAGTTTCACACAAGACTCCCACCGCCCACCTTGATGAGGTGCATAAGGGGGGATGAAGTGCCACTTGAAATTTCTCTGGTGAGCATAATCAGTAATCCTTTCCAGCGCTGAATTTTGAGTAAGAGCTCTCTTAATTTGCTCAGAAGCTCCGATAAAATTTTTAGCATTGTCTGAGAATACTTCTGAAGGAAGACCTCTGCGAGCAGAAAATCTGGCAAAAGCTGCCAAAAAGTAAGCAGTAGAGGCGTTGGTAACTAGTTCTAAGTGAACTGCTCCGGTGACCATACATACAAACAGCGAAATATAGAGTTTTCCAGAAATACATTTTTTGGCCTCAGGAGAATTTTTTCTGTAAACAAAAGGCCCGGAATAATCCACCCCCGTAAAGGTAAAGGGTCTAGCAGGCGCGGATCTAAAATTGGGAAGATCACCCATGAGCTGAGCGGTAACTTTAGGGTTGGATTTAAAACATGGAATGCACTTCCGGATAACAGAGGTAACTTCATGGACTCCGTTTATGGGCCAATACCTTTCACGAATGATAGAAAGTAATGTACGAGTACCAGCATGAAGATGCTGGTAATGATACTGACGAATGATTAAGGAAGTGACATGATGCTTTGAGGGAAGAATAATTGGATGTTTTTATCCTCAGAAAAATCAGCCAAAGATAAACGTCCTCCTACTCTTAATAAACCATCAGTATCCAAAAAGGGGGCGAGTGAGGAAAGCCTACTCGATTTCTTAAGGGATTGACCTTGGGACAACACCTGGCATTCTTCAGAGAATATTTCTTGTTGAGTAAGCCATAAGATTTTTGTAGTGGCTAAACCTAATTCAGAAAGGGTTAAATATGGCTTAGGAAAAAGGGGTTGTTCTACCACAAAATATATCCATAGAAGGAGATAAGCCATAACCCTCACCAATTTATGGAAAGAGGAAAATCGCTGTAAGAGTAGGGGAGAGTCGGAAACGAGAAGAGAAGATCCAGTAATCTTACCAGCAACCGGCAATTCTGATAATTCCGGAAGAGGAAAATTTGTTAAAGCAGAAGATTTGTTAGATTGAATTGGAGGGACTGATAATAATGTGTCATTCAGAGAAGTTCCATTGGCATCCAATGCGGAGCCATTAAAGACCACTCTTATGTTTTCCTTTAAAATCTCATTCTTCCAAACTCGATGATGATTGAGGTAAATGACTTCAGATGGGGTATAAGAAGCATCATCTTTCTTGGTAACAACCTCCATGTGATCAAGTGCCTCATATTCCTCCATAAATGTGGAGTATTGAGCTTTAACAACAGGGTCACGTTTAAATTTGCTTTCCACAGCATAGAGTGCTCTAAGAGCCCTAGGGTGTGTTTCAAATAAAAGAGGTGGATTATCCACTCGGGGCATTGTTACGACAAATCTACCCTCTGAATTGCGTTTGGTTGTTTCGCGAAACAGTTTTTCACACATTTCATTTTCAACTGAGGAAGGTGAAAGTGAATCTATAGTTTCGATTTTCCAAAATCTTTCTAGGTTGTAATCGAGATTTGTATTGACAAAATGACATTGTGAGAAGTTTTGGAACGACTTACGAGGGACCTGACCCGTTACTAACCAACCTAGCTTGGTATGATGAACAAACACTCCTGGTGATATTTTAACCTTAGAGCTAAGGAGACATTGCCAAAATACTTGGGCACTGAGAAGTATGTCTACTGGAGCGCTCGTATTAAATGTTGGATCTGCCAACTGAATGTTATGAGGAATTTGCCAATTTCTAATTTCAAAAGATGTACTAGGGGTATTACTGCCAATAGTATCAATGGCAAGACAATTCAACTGAAATGTTGTGGTACAATTAACAGCATCTTTGATGTGAACACGAACAAAATGCAAAGATTTAACATTGTTATTGTTAATACCGGTAACCTGAATTAATGTAGGTTGCTTGGGAAGACCAAGTTTCTTAATGAGACGCTCACTTATGAAGTCATGGGTGGCGGCATTATCCAATAAGGCACGTGCTTCAAGCCATCTACCAGAGGAATCTTGAACTTTTAATAACACGGTTGATAGTAGCACCTGGGAACTACGAATAGAGCTAGAGCTCTGAGTATAAGATTGCGCATTGGCTCCTGGGGATGTATCTTTAGAACATCCAGAGGAAGGAGCCTGACGTAGCTTTTCAAACCTATGAAGCAAGGTATGATGTTGAGCCTTGCAATGGGAGCAAGTTTTTTTAGATACGCAATCAGGCACCATATGCCTGGTTGACAGACAGTTGTAGCAATATCCTTTTTGAGCTATTAATTTGCGTCTTTCGTCGGTAGAAAGGGCTTTAAAGGCAACGCAGGAATATAACCTGTGAGGCGCTTTACAGAGAATACAATCTGTTGAATTATGTTGAACAGTAAAGACAGCAGATTTGTTTATTTTAGTACCGACTGGCTTCACAACATTAGATTTGTTATCTGCACTTCCTGACATATGACAGGCTACGGCTGATAAAACCTGACATCTATTATTTATAAACGTAAGCAATGAGCCATAGGTATATGAAGTGTCATTTGTTAGTTCCTTCTCCCATGCCTTTAAGGTTGATGAATCAAATTTAGAAGTAACCAAGTGAACTAAGAATAGATCCCAATGCTCGACCGGTTGATTCAACCGTGCCAATGCTCTGACGTGTAGTTGGACCGTGTCACTTAAGGCTCGCAGTGTTGACAAGCTGTCAGCTCGCAATGCGGGCAGGTTAAATAAGGCTTGAATATGCCTCTGTATGCATAATTTTTCGTTGCCGTAACGGCCTTTAAGAAGCTCTATAGCAATGTTATAGTTTTCTCCTGTTAAGGGGAGTTCTCTTATAAGTTGAAGGGGTGGTCCCTGCAAAATGGATTTTAAATAATGAAATTTCTGAATTTCTGGAAGTGTGGCATTATCATGTACTAATGAACTGAACAATTCAAAGAATGATTGCCACATCTCTTCCTTTCCTGAAAAATGCGGAATTTCAATTTTAGGTAGCAATGGTTTGATACCATTCCCATGGTCGCTAATTCTTCCTTGAGTTTCCTCTACCTTCAACGCCAGGGTCAAAGTTCTAACTAATGCCACAGCCTGAGCGTGTGTATCAAAGTAATTACTTTCTACTTCTTCCCTATCTGATTGATGTTCTGGACTTTTGATTTCAATTTCAAGTTGCACGAGATCATATTTCTCGTACGCCTGTTCAAAAGCTTTTAAACGCTGAGATATAATATCAAGGTTTTGTTCCTCTTTCGGTAGAGTAGCTAAATATTTTTGAAAACGGGTGAGTTGACCTTTGTAGGCCGCCCGAGAGTTTAACAGTTTATCATCTATAATTACTGGCATGGCTGGGAAGTTGGAATGACTCACCCAAGCTGCTTGCGGCACCAGACAGACCTGCTTTCCAGAAAGAAACCAGTTGTGTATTATGCTGGGATTGCTTCCGCTTTCCCGCAGATCTCCTGCGCTAGCCACGATAACTGAAATGTATAAGACAAATATTAGATTGCACAAGTGTTTTTTTTTTAGAATAGAATTTGTGGTCTCAGAATGGAGGTTCTGGGTTCGATCCCGGGTTTCGGTACCATGGAATGGGGTTTATGTTAAGATATCACCCCAACTGGGAAATAGCATTGGATTAGGGTTAGGGCACACAGTGGACTATAATAGGACTATATGGAAGAGACCAAAAGTTACTTGACTGTTGATACATTTATTTGATTTTTAAACATTTGGATAAATAGTGACAATTATTTGCATTAAATGATTATTTAAAGGAGGCAATAAAAAATGCCTGTTTCTCCAGGAAACTCAAAACCAACTTGCAAGTAGCATTGACTAGAAAAAAATGAATGAAGAAAGAGTAATAACAGGCAACTCGATAAAAAAGTTCATAGCGAAAAATCCATGACAACAAAGTTAGAAATAGTAAAGGCTTAGCCTTGTATTATATAAAATGAGTGATTGGTTACCACCAGTTCGATACTTGATACAGGGAGTAGCTTCCATAAGTCATCCTGCGGAGACCCCGCTGACGATAGCGGGAAGCGATGATGATTGTCCAGGCAGGACAAGTTAGTTCATCTAGAATCCAAGGTCAGAGTGTAGACCAGGAATTGGCTGGCCCGCGTAGAGTGGGTCGTGAAGTTCAGTGAAGTTGTTCTCTAAGAAGCCGTGATGTGGCTTCCAAAGAAGATAGATGATAATTCCTCCAGCGAAACATAACCAGCAGTGCCAGGCCTCTTGGGAATGACCTGGTTTAGCGGGTGCAAGCAGTCACGATTCCATCGTGCCGAGTTGTAGAGAAACTAAGTGACGAAGCTGTCGCCTAGATGAAGGTTGTTGACCCCGGCCTGCTCAGCCCGACAAAGTCCAAGCAGATAAGCATGCCGCGTAGATAGCTTCAGGTCAAACAGTGATGGTAAACAGTGCGCCGAGCAGGCTGCACTGAAGTGGTCAGGCAGACGTGGGCAGGTGAAGACAGGCCGCAGGACGGCGAGGCGGAGAATATATAGTGGAAATGACGACAGCAGCCGAACATTCCAGAATGAAGGAGGGGTGTCAGACAGCCAATCAGCGCACAGCCCCATGCACGTTGCGAGGGTAGCCGCTGAGGCGAACACAGTACCTCATGAAACAGTGTGACAGTATGGTGCGTCTAGAAAGACACTTCAGAAAAAAGGTGAGTACAAGAATAATAAAGAACAACAATTCAAATGAAACGTAAGTTAAATAAATAATCAGAACACCGCGTTCATACTGCAATTATAACGGAAAAAAATAATGGAGCAGAAAAATTGAACGTGTGTTTCAAACCGTGCGGGAAACATAGCCTACAAAAAAACATTCGCGAAAGCGAACAGGGAGTGACTTTCACCACATGGCACACACAGCCTAGGAGAGTGACTTTCACCACATGGCACACACAGCCTAGGGGAGTGACGTTCACCACATGGCACACGCAGCCTAGGGGAGTGACTTTCACCACATGGCACACACAGCCTAGGGGAGTGAATTTCACAACATGGCACACACAGCCTAGTGGAGTGACATTCACCACATGGCACACACAGCCTAGGGGAGTGATTTTCACCACATGGCACACACAGCCTAGGGGAGTGACTTTCACCACATGGCACACACAGCCTAGGGGAGTGACTTTCACCACATGGCACCCACAGCCTAGGGGAGTGACATTCACCACATGGCACACACAGGCTAGGGGAGTGACTTTCACCACATGGCACACACAGCCTAGGGGAGTTACTTTCACCACATGGCACACACAGCCCAGGGGATTGACTTTCACCACATGGCACACACAGCCTAGTGGAGTGACATTCACCACATGGCACACACAGCCTAGGGGAGTAACTTTCACCACATAGCACACACAGCCTAGGGGAGTGACTTTCACCACATGGCACACACAGCCTAGGGGAGTGACTTTCACCACATGGCACACACAGCCTAGGGCAGTGACATTCACCACATGGCACACGCAGCCTAGGGGAGTGACTTTCAACACATGGCACACACAGCCTAGGGGAGTGACTTTCACCACATTGCACACACAGCCTAGGGGAGTGATTTTCACTACATGGCACACACAGCCTAGGGGAGTGACATTCTCCACATGGCACACACAGCCTAGGGGAGTGACATTCACCACATGGCACACACAGCCTAAGGGAGTGACTTTCACCACATGGCACACACAGCCCAGGGGAGTGACTTTCACCACATGACACACAAAGAGTAGGGGAGTGACTTTCACCACATTGCACACACAGCCTAGGGGAGTGACTTTCACCACATGGCACACACAGCCTAGGGGAGTGACTTTCATCACATGGCACACACAGCCTAGGGGATTGCCATTAACCACATGGCACACACAACCTAGGGGAGTGACACTCACCACATGGCGCACACAGCCTAGGGGAGTGACATTCACCACATGGCACACACAGCCTAGGGGAGTGACTTTCACCACATGGCACACACAGCCAAGGGGAGTGACTTTCACCACATGGCACACACAGCCCAGGGGAGTGACTTTCACCACATGGCACACACAGCTTAGGGGAGTGACTTTTACCACATGGCACACAGCGCCTAGGGGAGTGACTTTCACCACATGACACACACAGTCTAGGGGAGTGACTTTCACCACATGGCACACACAGCCTAGGGGAGTGACTTTCACCACATGGCACACACAGCCTAGGGGAGTGACTTTCACCACATGGCACACACAGCCTAGGGGAGTGACATTCACCACATGGCACACACAGCCTAGGGGAGTGACTTTCACCACATGGCACACACAGCCTGGGGGAGTGACTTTCACCACATGGCACACACAGCCTGGGGGAGTGACTTTCACCACATGGCACACGCAGCCTGGGGGAGTGACTTTCACCACATGGCACACACTGCCAAGGGGAGTGACTTTCACCACATGGCACACACAGCCTAGTGGAGTGACATTCACCACATGGCACACACAGCCCAGGGGAGTGACTTTCACCACATGGCACACACAGCCTAGGGGAGTGACTTTCACCACATGGCACACACAGTCTAGGGGAGTGACTTCCACCACATGACACACACAGCCTGGGGGAGTGACTTTCACCACATGGCACACACAGCCGAGGGGAGGGGTTTCACCACATGGCACACACAGCCTAGGGGAGTGACATTCACCACATGGCACACACAGCCTAGGGGAGTGACTTTTACCACATGGCACACACAGCCTAGGGGAGTGACATTCATCACATGGCACACACAGCCCAGGGGAGTGGCTTTCACCACATGGCACACACAGCCTAGGGGAGTGACATTCACCACATGGCACACACAGCCTAGGGGAGTGACGTTCACCACATGGCACACACAGACTAGGCCAGTGACATTCACCACATGGCACACACAGCCTAGGAGAGTGACTTTCACCACATGGCACACACAGCCTAGGGGATTTACTTTCACCACATAGCACACACAGCCCAGGGGAGTAACTTTCACCACATGGCACACACAGCCTAGTGGAGTGACATTCACCACATGGCACATACAGCCTAGGGGAGTGACTTTCACCACATGGCACACACAGCCTAGGGGAGTGACTTTCACCACATGGCACACACAGCCTAGGGGAGTGACTTTCACCAAATGGCACACACAGCCTAGGGCAGTGACATTCACCACATGGCACACACAGCCTAGGGGAGTGACTTTCAACACATGGCACACACAGCCTAGGGGAGTGACTTTCACCACATTGCACACACAGCCTAGGGGAGTGACTTTCACTACATGGCACACACAGCCTAGGGGAGTGACATTCACCACATGGCACACACAGGCTAGGGGAGTGACATTCACCACATGGCACACACAGCCTAGGGGAATGACTTTCACCACATGGCACACACATCCTTGGGGAGTGAATTTCACCACATGGCACACACAGCCTTGGGGAGTGATTTTCACCACATGCCACACACTGCCTAGGAGAGTGACTTTCACCACATGGCACACACAGCCTAGGGGAGTGACTTTCACCACATGGCACACGCAGCCTAGGGGAGTGACTTTCACCACATGGCACACACAGCCTAGGGGAGTGACTTTCACCACATGGCACACACAGCCTAGTGGAGTGACATTCACCACATGGCACACACAGCCTAGGGGAATGATTTTCACCACATGGCAGACACAGCCTAGGGGAATGACTTTCACCACATGGCACACAGCGCCTAGGGGAGTGACTTTCACCACATGGCACACACAGCCCAGGGGAGTGACTTTCACCACATGGCACACACAGCCTAGGGGAGTGACTTCCACCACATGACACACACAGCCTAGGGGAGTGACTTTCACCACATGGCACACACAGCCGAGGGGAGTGGTTTTCACCACATGGCACACACAGCCTAGGGGAGTGACATTCACCACATGGCACACACAGCCTAGGGGAGTGACTTTCACCACATGGCACACACAGCCTAGGGGAGTAACATTCACCACATGGCACACACAACCCAGGGGAGTGACTTTCACCACATGGCACACACAGCCTAGGGGAGTGACTTTCACCACATGGCACACACAGCCTAGGGCAGTGACATTCACCACATGGCACACACAGCCTAGGGCAGTGACTTTCAACACATGGCACACACAGCCTAGGGGAGTGACTTTCACCACATTGCACACACAGCCTAGGGGAGTGACTTTCACTACATGGCACACACAGCCTAGGGGAGTGACATTCACCACATGGCACACACAGCCTTGGGGAGTGACATTCACCACATGGCACACACAGCCTAGGGGAATGACTTTCACCACATGGCACACACATCCTTGGGGAGTGAATTTCACCACATGGCACACACAGCCTTGGGGAGTGACTTTCACCACATGGCACACACAGCCTAGGAGAATGACTTTCACCACATGGCACACACAGCCTAGGGGAGTGACGTTCACCACATGGCACACGCAGTTTAGGGGAGTGACTTTCACCACATGGCACACACAGCCTAGGGGAGTGAATTTCACCACATGGCACACACAGCCTAGGGGAGTGACTTTCACCACATGGCACACACAGCCTAGGGGAGTGACATTCACCACATGGCACACACAGCCTAGGGGAGTGACATTCACCACCTGGCACACACAGCCTAGGGGAATGACTTTCACCACATGGCACACACATCCTTGGGGAGTGAATTTCACCACATGGCACACACAGCCTTGGGGAGTGACTTTCACCACATGGCACACACAACCTAGGAGAGTGACTTTCACCACATGGCACACACAGCCTAGGGGAGTGACGTTCACCACATGGCACACGCAGCCTAGGGGAGTGACTTTCACCACATGGCACACACAGCCTAGGGGAGTGAATTTCACAACATGGCACACACAGCCTAGTGGAGTGACATTCACCACATGGCACACACAGCCTAGGGGACTGATTTTCACCACATGGCACACACAGCCTAGGGGAGTGACTTTCACCACATGGCACACACAGCCTAGGGGTGTGACTTTCACCACATGGCACACCCAGCCTAGGGGAGTGACATTCACCACATGGCACACACAGGCTAGGGGAGTGACTTTCACCACATGGCACACACAGCCTAGGGGTGTTACTTTCACCACATGGCACACACAGCCCAGGGGATTGACTTTCACCACATGGCACACACAGCCTAGGGGAGTGACATTCACCACATGGCACACACAGCCTAGGGGAGTAACTTTCACCACATGGCACACACAGCCTAGGGGAGTGACTTTCACCACATGGCACACACAGTCCAGGGGAGTGACTTTCACCACATGGCACACACAGCCTAGGGCAGTGACATTCACCACATGGCACACGCAGCCTAGGGGAGTGACTTTCAACACATGGCACACACAGCCTAGGGGAGTGACTTTCACCACATTGCACACACAGCCTAGGGGAGTGACTTTCACTACATGGCACACACAGCCTAGGGGAGTGACATTCTCCACATGGCACACACAACCTAGGGGAGTGACATTCACCACATGGCACACACAGCCTAAGGGAGTGACTTTCACCACATGGCACACACAGCCCAGGGGAGTGACTTTCACCACATGACACACAAAGCCTAGGGGAGTGACTTTCACCACATTGCACACACAGCCTAGGGGAGTGACTTTCACCACATGGCACACACAGCCTAGGGGAGTGACTTTCATCACATGGCACACACAGCCTAGGGGATTGCCATTAACCACATGGCACACACAGCCTAGGGGAGTGACACTCGCCACATGGCGCACACAGCCTAGGGGAGTGACATTCACCACATGGCACACACAGCCTAGGGGAGTGACTTTCACCACATGGCACACACAGCCAAGGGGAGTGACTTTCACCACATGGCACACACAGCCCAGGGGAGTGACTTTCACCACATGGCACACACAGCTTAGGGGAGTGACTTTTACCACATGGCACACACATCCTAAGGGAGTGTCTTTCACCACATGACACACACAGTCTAGGGGAGTGACTTTCACCACATGGCACACACAGCCTAGGGGAGTGACTTTCACCACATGGCACACACAGCCAAGGGGAGTGACTTTCACCACATGGCACACACAGCCTAGGGGAGTGACTTTCACCACATGGCACACACAGCCTAGGGGAGTGACTTTCATTACTTGGCACACACAGCCAAGGGGAGTGACTTTCACCACATGGCACACACAGCCCAGGGGAATGACATTCACCACATGGCACACACAGCTTAGGGGAGTGACTTTCACCACATGGCACACACAGCTTAGGGGAGTGACTTTCACCACATGACACACACAGTCTAGGGGAGTGATTTTCACCACATGGCACACACAGCCTAGGGGAGTGACCTTCACCACATGGCACACACAGCCTAGGGGAGTGACTTTCACCACATGGCACACACAGCCTAGGGGAGTGGCTTTCTCCACATGGCACACACAGCCTAGAGGAGTGACATTCACCACATGGCACACACAGCCTGGGGGAGTGACGTTCACCACATGGCACACACAGCCTAGGGGAGTGACTTTCACCACATGGCACACACAGCCTGGGGGAGTGACTTTCACCACATGGCACACACAGCCTGGGGGATTGACTTTCACCACATGGCACACGCAGCCTGGGGGAGTGACTTTCACCACATGGCACACACAGCCAAGGGGAGTGACTTTCACCACATGGCACACACAGCCTTGGGGATTGGAAAGGGGTTTATGTTAAGATATCACCCCAACTGGGAAATAGCATTGGATTAGGGTTAGGGCACACAGTGGACTATAATAGGACTATATGGAAGAGACCAAAAGTTACTTGACTGTTGATACATTTATTTGATTTTTAAACATTTGGATAAATAGTGACAATTATTTGCATTAAATGATTATTTAAAGGAGGCAATAAAAATGCCTGTTTCTCCAGGAAACTCAAAACCAACTTGCAAGTAGCATTGACTAGAAAAAAATGAATGAAGAAAGAGTAATAACAGGCAACTCGATAAAAAAGTTCATAGCGAAAAATCCATGACAACAAAGTTAGAAATAGTAAAGGCTTAGCCTTGTATTATATAAAATGAGTGATTGGTTACCACCAGTTCGATACTTGATACAGGGAGTAGCTTCCATAAGTCATCCTGCGGAGACCCCGCTGACGATAGCGGGAAGCGATGATGATTGTCCAGGCAGGACAAGTTAGTTCATCTAGAATCCAAGGTCAGAGTGTAGACCAGGAATTGGCTGGCCCGCGTAGAGTGGGTCGTGAAGTTCAGTGAAGTTGTTCTCTAAGAAGCCGTGATGTGGCTTCCAAAGAAGATAGATGATAATTCCTCCAGCGAAACATAACCAGCAGTGCCAGGCCTCTTGGGAATGACCTGGTTTAGCGGGTGCAAGCAGTCACGATTCCATCGTGCCGAGTTGTAGAGAAACTAAGTGACGAAGCTGTCGCCTAGATGAAGGTTGTTGACCCCGGCCTGCTCAGCCCGACAAAGTCCAAGCAGATAAGCATGCCGCGTAGATAGCTTCAGGTCAAACAGTGATGGTAAACAGTGCGCCGAGCAGGCTGCACTGAAGTGGTCAGGCAGACGTGGGCAGGTGAAGACAGGCCGCAGGACGGCGAGGCGGAGAATATATAGTGGAAATGACGACAGCAGCCGAACATTCCAGAATGAAGGAGGGGTGTCAGACAGCCAATCAGCGCACAGCCCCATGCACGTTGCGAGGGTAGCCGCTGAGGCGAACACAGTACCTCATGAAACAGTGTGACAGTATGGTGCGTCTAGAAAGACACTTCAGAAAAAAGGTGAGTACAAGAATAATAAAGAACAACAATTCAAATGAAACGTAAGTTAAATAAATAATCAGAACACCGCGTTCATACTGCAATTATAACGGAAAAAAATAATGGAGCAGAAAAATTGAACGTGTGTTTCAAACCGTGCGGGAAACATAGCCTACAAAAAAACATTCGCGAAAGCGAACATGCTGGGAGGGGCGAGAAAAAATTGCAGTAAGAAAGCGCAGAAGTTAGGCCTCGCGTGGCAAAGGAGCAATCATAGTGATTGGCCTGAGAAAATGGCCAGCAGAAGTCTGCAGTTTTACCACGCGAATCCTACCATCTCTGCCAGGAAAGCACTCAACAACCCTACCCAAATTCCAGACAAGAGGGGGACTAGGGTCTTTCAAAAGGACCAAGTCCCCAATCTGAAGGTTAGAGCAGAAAACACGCCATTTACCACGCTGCTGAAGCAAACTGAGGCATTCCAACCTCCAGCGGCGCCAAAAATTATTGCGCAAACTTTCAATTTTGCGCCAAGAAATGGCTAAAGAAGATTGAGAATTAGAATATAACAAAGGGGGAGAGGCAGTCAAAGGACCACCGATAAGAAAATGACCTGGCGTTAATGGCAGAAGATCTAAAGGATCATTAGATAAGGGTGATAAAGGACGAGAATTAATTATGCCCTCAATAAAAATGATTAAGGAATTGAACTCTTCATGAGAAAGGGGGGTGTGGCCACAAACACGTCTAAGGTGCTTCTTGGTGAGTTTCACACAAGACTCCCACCGCCCACCTTGATGAGGTGCATAAGGGGGGATGAAGTGCCACTTGAAATTTCTCTGGTGAGCATAATCAGTAATCCTTTCCAGCGCTGAATTTTGAGTAAGAGCTCTCTTAATTTGCTCAGAAGCTCCGATAAAATTTTTAGCATTGTCTGAGAATACTTCTGAAGGAAGACCTCTGCGAGCAGAAAATCTGGCAAAAGCTGCCAAAAAGTAAGCAGTAGAGGCGTTGGTAACTAGTTCTAAGTGAACTGCTCCGGTGACCATACATACAAACAGCGAAATATAGAGTTTTCCAGAAATACATTTTTTGGCCTCAGGAGAATTTTTTCTGTAAACAAAAGGCCCGGAATAATCCACCCCCGTAAAGGTAAAGGGTCTAGCAGGCGCGGATCTAAAATTGGGAAGATCACCCATGAGCTGAGCGGTAACTTTAGGGTTGGATTTAAAACATGGAATGCACTTCCGGATAACAGAGGTAACTTCATGGACTCCGTTTATGGGCCAATACCTTTCACGAATGATAGAAAGTAATGTACGAGTACCAGCATGAAGATGCTGGTAATGATACTGACGAATGATTAAGGAAGTGACATGATGCTTTGAGGGAAGAATAATTGGATGTTTTTATCCTCAGAAAAATCAGCCAAAGATAAACGTCCTCCTACTCTTAATAAACCATCAGTATCCAAAAAGGGGGCGAGTGAGGAAAGCCTACTCGATTTCTTAAGGGATTGACCTTGGGACAACACCTGGCATTCTTCAGAGAATATTTCTTGTTGAGTAAGCCATAAGATTTTTGTAGTGGCTAAACCTAATTCAGAAAGGGTTAAATATGGCTTAGGAAAAAGGGGTTGTTCTACCACAAAATATATCCATAGAAGGAGATAAGCCATAACCCTCACCAATTTATGGAAAGAGGAAAATCGCTGTAAGAGTAGGGGAGAGTCGGAAACGAGAAGAGAAGATCCCGTAATCTTACCAGCAACCGGCAATTCTGATAATTCCGGAAGAGGAAAATTTGTTAAAGCAGAAGATTTGTTAGATTGAATTGGAGGGACTGATAATAATGTGTCATTCAGAGAAGTTCCATTGGCATCCAATGCGGAGCCATTAAAGACCACTCTTATGTTTTCCTTTAAAATCTCATTCTTCCAAACTCGATGATGATTGAGGTAAATGACTTCAGATGGGGTATAAGAAGCATCATCTTTCTTGGTAACAACCTCCATGTGATCAAGTGCCTCATATTCCTCCATAAATGTGGAGTATTGAGCTTTAACAACAGGGTCACGTTTAAATTTGCTTTCCACAGCATAGAGTGCTCTAAGAGCCCTAGGGTGTGTTTCAAATAAAAGAGGTGGATTATCCACTCGGGGCATTGTTACGACAAATCTACCCTCTGAATTGCGTTTGGTTGTTTCGCGAAACAGTTTTTCACACATTTCATTTTCAACTGAGGAAGGTGAAAGTGAATCTATAGTTTCGATTTTCCAAAATCTTTCTAGGTTGTAATCGAGATTTGTATTGACAAAATGACATTGTGAGAAGTTTTGGAACGACTTACGAGGGACCTGACCCGTTACTAACCAACCTAGCTTGGTATGATGAACAAACACTCCTGGTGATATTTTAACCTTAGAGCTAAGGAGACATTGCCAAAATACTTGGGCACTGAGAAGTATGTCTACTGGAGCGCTCGTATTAAATGTTGGATCTGCCAACTGAATGTTATGAGGAATTTGCCAATTTCTAATTTCAAAAGATGTACTAGGGGTATTACTGCCAATAGTATCAATGGCAAGACAATTCAACTGAAATGTTGTGGTACAATTAACAGCATCTTTGATGTGAACACGAACAAAATGCAAAGATTTAACATTGTTATTGTTAATACCGGTAACCTGAATTAATGTAGGTTGCTTGGGAAGACCAAGTTTCTTAATGAGACGCTCACTTATGAAGTCATGGGTGGCGGCATTATCCAATAAGGCACGTGCTTCAAGCCATCTACCAGAGGAATCTTGAACTTTTAATAACACGGTTGATAGTAGCACCTGGGAACTACGAATAGAGCTAGAGCTCTGAGTATAAGATTGCGCATTGGCTCCTGGGGATGTATCTTTAGAACATCCAGAGGAAGGAGCCTGACGTAGCTTTTCAAACCTATGAAGCAAGGTATGATGTTGAGCCTTGCAATGGGAGCAAGTTTTTTTAGATACGCAATCAGGCACCATATGCCTGGTTGACAGACAGTTGTAGCAATATCCTTTTTGAGCTATTAATTTGCGTCTTTCGTCGGTAGAAAGGGCTTTAAAGGCAACGCAGGAATATAACCTGTGAGGCGCTTTACAGAGAATACAATCTGTTGAATTATGTTGAACAGTAAAGACAGCAGATTTGTTTATTTTAGTACCGACTGGCTTCACAACATTAGATTTGTTATCTGCACTTCCTGACATATGACAGGCTACGGCTGATAAAACCTGACATCTATTATTTATAAACGTAAGCAATGAGCCATAGGTATATGAAGTGTCATTTGTTAGTTCCTTCTCCCATGCCTTTAAGGTTGATGAATCAAATTTAGAAGTAACCAAGTGAACTAAGAATAGATCCCAATGCTCGACCGGTTGATTCAACCGTGCCAATGCTCTGACGTGTAGTTGGACCGTGTCACTTAAGGCTCGCAGTGTTGACAAGCTGTCAGCTCGCAATGCGGGCAGGTTAAATAAGGCTTGAATATGCCTCTGTATGCATAATTTTTCGTTGCCGTAACGGCCTTTAAGAAGCTCTATAGCAATGTTATAGTTTTCTCCTGTTAAGGGGAGTTCTCTTATAAGTTGAAGGGGTGGTCCCTGCAAAATGGATTTTAAATAATGAAATTTCTGAATTTCTGGAAGTGTGGCATTATCATGTACTAATGAACTGAACAATTCAAAGAATGATTGCCACATCTCTTCCTTTCCTGAAAAATGCGGAATTTCAATTTTAGGTAGCAATGGTTTGATACCATTCCCATGGTCGCTAATTCTTCCTTGAGTTTCCTCTACCTTCAACGCCAGGGTCAAAGTTCTAACTAATGCCACAGCCTGAGCGTGTGTATCAAAGTAATTACTTTCTACTTCTTCCCTATCTGATTGATGTTCTGGACTTTTGATTTCAATTTCAAGTTGCACGAGATCATATTTCTCGTACGCCTGTTCAAAAGCTTTTAAACGCTGAGATATAATATCAAGGTTTTGTTCCTCTTTCGGTAGAGTAGCTAAATATTTTTGAAAACGGGTGAGTTGACCTTTGTAGGCCGCCCGAGAGTTTAACAGTTTATCATCTATAATTACTGGCATGGCTGGGAAGTTGGAATGACTCACCCAAGCTGCTTGCGGCACCAGACAGACCTGCTTTCCAGAAAGAAACCAGTTGTGTATTATGCTGGGATTGCTTCCGCTTTCCCGCAGATCTCCTGCGCTAGCCACGATAACTGAAATGTATAAGACAAATATTAGATTGCACAAGTGTTTTTTTTTTAGAATAGAATTTGTGGTCTCAGAATGGAGGTTCTGGGTTCGATCCCGGGTTTCGGTACCATGGACTGGGGTTTATGTTAAGATATCACCCCAACTGGGAAATAGCATTGGATTAGGGTTAGGGCACACAGTGGACTATAATAGGACTATATGGAAGAGACCAAAAGTTACTTGACTGTTGATACATTTATTTGATTTTTAAACATTTGGATAAATAGTGACAATTATTTGCATTAAATGATTATTTAAAGGAGGCAATAAAAAATGCCTGTTTCTCCAGGAAACTCAAAACCAACTTGCAAGTAGCATTGACTAGAAAAAAATGAATGAAGAAAGAGTAATAACAGGCAACTCGATAAAAAAGTTCATAGCGAAAAATCCATGACAACAAAGTTAGAAATAGTAAAGGCTTAGCCTTGTATTATATAAAATGAGTGATTGGTTACCACCAGTTCGATACTTGATACAGGGAGTAGCTTCCATAAGTCATCCTGCGGAGACCCCGCTGACGATAGCGGGAAGCGATGATGATTGTCCAGGCAGGACAAGTTAGTTCATCTAGAATCCAAGGTCAGAGTGTAGACCAGGAATTGGCTGGCCCGCGTAGAGTGGGTCGTGAAGTTCAGTGAAGTTGTTCTCTAAGAAGCCGTGATGTGGCTTCCAAAGAAGATAGATGATAATTCCTCCAGCGAAACATAACCAGCAGTGCCAGGCCTCTTGGGAATGACCTGGTTTAGCGGGTGCAAGCAGTCACGATTCCATCGTGCCGAGTTGTAGAGAAACTAAGTGACGAAGCTGTCGCCTAGATGAAGGTTGTTGACCCCGGCCTGCTCAGCCCGACAAAGTCCAAGCAGATAAGCATGCCGCGTAGATAGCTTCAGGTCAAACAGTGATGGTAAACAGTGCGCCGAGCAGGCTGCACTGAAGTGGTCAGGCAGACGTGGGCAGGTGAAGACAGGCCGCAGGACGGCGAGGCGGAGAATATATAGTGGAAATGACGACAGCAGCCGAACATTCCAGAATGAAGGAGGGGTGTCAGACAGCCAATCAGCGCACAGCCCCATGCACGTTGCGAGGGTAGCCGCTGAGGCGAACACAGTACCTCATGAAACAGTGTGACAGTATGGTGCGTCTAGAAAGACACTTCAGAAAAAAGGTGAGTACAAGAATAATAAAGAACAACAATTCAAATGAAACGTAAGTTAAATAAATAATCAGAACACCGCGTTCATACTGCAATTATAACGGAAAAAAATAATGGAGCAGAAAAATTGAACGTGTGTTTCAAACCGTGCGGGAAACATAGCCTACAAAAAAACATTCGCGAAAGCGAACAGGGAGTGACTTTCACCACATGGCACACACAGCCTAGGAGAGTGACTTTCACCACATGGCACACACAGCCTAGGGGAGTGACGTTCACCACATGGCACACGCAGCCTAGGGGAGTGACTTTCACCACATGGCACACACAGCCTAGGGGAGTGAATTTCACAACATGGCACACACAGCCTAGTGGAGTGACATTCACCACATGGCACACACAGCCTAGGGGAGTGATTTTCACCACATGGCACACACAGCCCAGGGGAGTGACTTTCACCACATGGCACACACAGCCTAGGGGAGTGACTTTCACCACATGGCACCCACAGCCTAGGGGAGTGACATTCACCACATGGCACACACAGGCTAGGGGAGTGACTTTCACCACATGGCACACACAGCCTAGGGGAGTTACTTTCACCACATGGCACACACAGCCCAGGGGATTGACTTTCACCACATGGCACACACAGCCTAGTGGAGTGACATTCACCACATGGCACACACAGCCTAGGGGAGTAACTTTCACCACATGGCACACACAGCCTAGGGGAGTGACTTTCACCACATGGCACACACAGCCTAGGGGAGTGACTTTCACCACATGGCACACACAGCCTAGGGCAGTGACATTCACCACATGGCACACGCAGCCTAGGGGAGTGACTTTCAACACATGGCACACACAGCCTAGGGGAGTGACTTTCACCACATTGCACACACAGCCTAGGGGAGTGATTTTCACTACATGGCACACACAGCCTAGGGGAGTGACATTCTCACATGGCACACACAGCCTAGGGGAGTGACATTCACCACATGGCACACACAGCCTAAGGGAGTGACTTTCACCACATGGCACAGACAGCCCAGGGGAGTGACTTTCACCACATGACACACAAAGAGTAGGGGAGTGACTTTCACCACATTGCACACACAGCCTAGGGGAGTGACTTTCACCACATGGCACACACAGCCTAGGGGAGTGACTTTCATCACATGGCACACACAGCCTAGGGGATTGCCATTAACCACATGGCACACACAACCTAGGGGAGTGACACTCACCACATGGCGCACACAGCCTAGGGGAGTGACATTCACCACATGGCACACACAGCCTAGGGGAGTGACTTTCACCACATGGCACACACAGCCAAGGGGAGTGACTTTCACCACATGGCACACACAGCCCAGGGGAGTGACTTTCACCACATGGCACACACAGCTTAGGGGAGTGACTTTTACCACATGGCACACACATCCTAGGGGAGTGACTTTCACCACATGACACACACAGTCTAGGGGAGTTACTTTCACCACATGGCACACACAGCCTAGGGGAGTGACTTTCACCACATGGCACACACAGCCTAGGGGAGTGACTTTCACCACATGGCACACACAGCCTAGGGGAGTGACATTCACCACATGGCACACACAGCCTAGGGGAGTGACTTTCACCACATGGCACACACAGCCTGGGGGAGTGACTTTCACCACATGGCACACACAGCCTGGGGGAGTGACTTTCACCACATGGCACACGCAGCCTGGGGGAGTGACTTTCACCACATGGCACACACAGCCAAGGGGAGTGACTTTCACCACATGGCACACACAGCCTAGGGGAGTGACTTTTACCACATGGCACACACAGCCTAGGGGAGTGACATTCATCACATGGCACACACAGCCCAGGGGAGTGGCTTTCACCACATGGCACACACAGCCTAGGGGAGTGACATTCACCACATGGCACACACAGCCTAGGGGAGTGACGTTCACCACATGGCACACACAGACTAGGCCAGTGACATTCACCACATGGCACACACAGCCTAGGAGAGTGACTTTCACCACATGGCACACACAGCCTAGGGGATTTACTTTCACCACATAGCACACACAGCCCAGGGGAGTAACTTTCACCACATGGCACACACAGCCTAGTGGAGTGACATTCACCACATGGCACATACAGCCTAGGGGAGTGACTTTCACCACATGGCACACACAGCCTAGGGGAGTGACTTTCACCACATGGCACACACAGCCTAGGGGAGTGACTTTCACCAAATGGCACACACAGCCTAGGGCAGTGATATTCACCACATGGCACACACAGCCTAGGGGAGTGACTTTCAACACATGGCACACACAGCCTAGGGGAGTGACTTTCACCACATTGCACACACAGCCTAGGGGAGTGACTTTCACTACATGGCACACACAGCCTAGGGGAGTGACATTCACCACATGGCACACACAGGCTAGGGGAGTGACATTCACCACATGGCACACACAGCCTAGGGGAATGACTTTCACCACATGGCACACACATCCTTGGGGAGTGAATTTCACCACATGGCACACACAGCCTTGGGGAGTGACTTTCACCACATGCCACACACTGCCTAGGAGAGTGACTTTCACCACATGGCACACACAGCCTAGGGGAGTGACTTTCACCAAATGGCACACGCAGCCTAGGGGAGTGACTTTCACCACATGGCACACACAGCCTAGGGGAGTGGCTTTCACCACATGGCACACACAGCCTAGTGGAGTGACATTCACCACATGGCACACACAGCCTAGGGGAATGATTTTCACCACATGGCAGACACAGCCTAGGGGAATGACTTTCACCACATGGCACACAGCGCCTAGGGGAGTGACTTTCACCACATGGCACACACAGCCCAGGGGAGTGACTTTCACCACATGGCACACACAGCCTAGGGGAGTGACTTCCACCACATGACACACACAGCCTAGGGGAGTGACTTTCACCACATGGCACACACAGCCGAGGGGAGTGGTTTTCACCACATGGCACACACAGCCTAGGGGAGTGACATTCACCACATGGCACACACAGCCTAGGGGAGTGACTTTCACCACATGGCACACACAGCCTAGGGGAGTAACATTCACCACATGGCACACACAACCCAGGGGAGTGACTTTCACCACATGGCACACACAGCCTAGGGGAGTGACTTTCACCACATGGCACACACAGCCTAGGGCAGTGACATTCACCACATGGCACACACAGCCTAGGGCAGTGACTTTCAACACATGGCACACACAGCCTAGGGGAGTGACTTTCACCACATTGCACACACAGCCTAGGGGAGTGACTTTCACTACATGGCACACACAGCCTAGGGGAGTGACATTCACCACATGGCACACACAGCCTTGGTGAGTGACATTCACCACATGGCACACACAGCCTAGGGGAATGACTTTCACCACATGGCACACACATCCTTGGGGAGTGAATTTCACCACATGGCACACACAGCCTTGGGGAGTGACTTTCACCACATGGCACACACAGCCTAGGAGAATGACTTTCACCACATGGCACACACAGCCTAGGGGAGTGACGTTCACCACATGGCACACGCAGTTTAGGGGAGTGACTTTCACCACATGGCACACACAGCCTAGGGGAGTGAATTTCACCACATGGCACACACAGCCTAGTGGAGTGACATTCACCACATGGCACACACAGCCTAGGGGAGTGATTTTCACCACATGGCACACACAGCCTAGGGGAGTGACTTTCACCACATGGCACACACAGCCTAGGGGAGTGACTTTCACCACATGGCACACACAGCCTAGGGGAGTGACATTCACCACATGGCACACACAGCCTAGGGGAGTGACATTCACCACCTGGCACACACAGCCTAGGGGAATGACTTTCACCACATGGCACACACATCCTTGGGGAGTGAATTTCACCACATGGCACACACTGCCTTGGGGAGTGACTTTCACCACATGGCACACACAACCTAGGAGAGTGACTTTCACCACATGGCACACACAGCCTAGGGGAGTGACGTTCACCACATGGCACACGCAGCCTAGGGGAGTGACTTTCACCACATGGCACACACAGCCTAGGGGAGTGAATTTCACAACATGGCACACACAGCCTAGTGGAGTGACATTCACCACATGGCACACACAGCCTAGGGGACTGATTTTCACCACATGGCACACACAGCCTAGGGGAGTGACTTTCACCACATGGCACACACAGCCTAGGGGAGTGATTTTCACCACATGGCACACCCAGCCTAGGGGAGTGACATTCACCACATGGCACACACAGGCTAGGGGAGTGACTTTCACCACATGGAACACACAGCCTAGGGGAGTTACTTTCACCACATGGCACACACAGCCCAGGGGATTGACTTTCACCACATGGCACACACAGCCTAGGGGAGTGACATTCACCACATGGCACACACAGCCTAGGGGAGTAACTTTCACCACATGGCACACACAGCCTAGGGGAGTGACTTTCACCACATGGCACACACAGCCTAGGGGAGTGACTTTCACCACATGGCACACACAGCCTAGGGCAGTGACATTCACCACATGGCACACGCAGCCTAGGGGAGTGACTTTCAACACATGAAACACACAGCCTAGGGGAGTGACTTTCACCACATTGCACACACAGCCTAGGGGAGTGACTTTCACTACATGGCACACACAGCCTAGGGGAGTGACATTCTCCACATGGCACACACAACCTAGGGGAGTGACATTCACCACATGGCACACACAGCCTAAGGGAGTGACTTTCACCACATGGAACACACAGCCCAGGGGTGTGACTTTCACCACATGACACACAAAGCCTAGGGGAGTGACTTTCACCACATTGAACACACAGCCTAGGGGAGTGACTTTCACCACATGGCACACACAGCCTAGGGGAGTGACTTTCATCACATGGCACACACAGCCTAGGGGATTGCCATTAACCACATTGCACACACCATCTAGGGGAGTGACACTCGCCACATGGCGCACACAGCCTAGGGGAGTGACATTCACCACATGGCACACACAGCCTAGGGGAGTGACTTTCACCACATGGCACACACAGCCAAGGGGAGTGACTTTCACCACATGGCACACACAGCCCAGGGGAGTGACTTTCACCACATGGCACTCACAGCTTAGGGGAGTGACTTTTACCACATGGCACACACAGCCTAGGGGAGTGACTTTCACCACATGACACACACAGTCTAGGGGAGTGACTTTCACCACATGGCACACACAGCCTAGGGGAGTGACTTTCACCACATGGCACACACAGCCTAGGGGAGTGACTTTCACCACATGGCACACACAGCCTAGGGGAGTGACTTTCACCACATGGCACCCAGAGCCTAGGGGAGTGACTTTCACTACTTGGCACACACAGCCAAGGGGAGTGACTTTCACCACATGGCACACACAGCCCAGGGGAATGACATTCACCACATGGCACACACAGCTTAGGGGAGTGACTTTCACCACATGGCACACACAGCTTAGGGGAGTGACTTTCACCACATGGCACACACAGTCTAGGGGAGTGATTTTCACCACATGGCACACACAGCCTAGGGGAGTGACCTTCACCACATGGCACACACAGCCTAGGGGAGTGACTTTCACCACATGGCACACACAGCCTAGGGGAGTGGCTTTCTCCACATGGCACACACAGCCTAGAGGAGTGACATTCACCACATGGCACACACAGCCTGGGGGAGTGACGTTCACCACATGGCACACACAGCCTAGGGGAGTGACTTTCACCACATGGCACACACAGCCTGGGGGAGTGACTTTCACCACATGGCACACACAGCCTGGGGGAGTGACTTTCACCACATGGCACACGCAGCCTGGGGGAGTGACTTTCACCACATGGCACACACAGCCAAGGGGAGTGACTTTCACCACATGGCACACACAGCCTAGGGGAGTGACTTTCACCACATGGCACACACAGCCCAGGGGAGTGACTTTCACCACATGGCACACACAGCCTAGGGGAGTGACTTTCACCACATGGCACACACAGTCTAGGGGAGTGACTTCCACCACATGACACACACAGCCTGGGGGAGTGACTTTCACCACATGGCACACACAGCCGAGGGGAGGGGCTTTCACCACATGGCACACACAGCCTAGGGGAGTGACATTCATCACATGGCACACACAGCCCAGGGGAGTGGCTTTCACCACATGGCACACACAGCCTAGGGGAGTGACGTTCACCAAATGGCACACACAGACTAGGCCAGTGACATTCACCACATGGCACACACAGCCTAGGGGAGTGACTTTCAACACATGGCACACACAGCCTAGGGGAGTGACTTTCACCACATGGCACACACATCCTAGGGGAATGACTTTCACCACATGGCACACACATCCTTGGGGAGTGAATTTCACCACATGGCACACAGAGCCTTGGGGAATGACTTTCACCACATGGCAAACACATCCTTGGGGAGTGACTTTCACCACATGGCACACAGAGCCTTGGGGAGTGACTTTCACCACATGGCACACACAGCCTAGGAGAGTGACTATCACCACATGGCTCACACTGCCTAGGGGAGTGACTTTCACCACATGGCACACGCAGCCTTGGGGAGTGACTTTCACCACATGGCACACACAGCCTAGGGGAGTGACTTTCACCACATGGCACACACAGCCTTGTGGAGTGACATTCTCCACATGGCACACAGAGCCTAGGGAAGTGATTTTCACCACATGGCACACACAGCCTAGGGGAGTGACTTTCACCACATGGCACACACAGCCTAGGGGAGTGACTTTCACCACATGGCACACACAGCCTAGGGGAGTGACATTCACCACATGGCACACACAGGCTAGGGGAGTGACTTTCACCACATGGCACACACAGCCTAGGGGAGTTACTTTCACCACATGGCACACACAGCCCAGGGGAGTGACTTTCACCACATGGCACACACAGCCTAGTGGCGTGATATTCTCCACATGGCACACACAGCCTAGGGGAGTGACTTTCACCACATGGCACACACAGCCTAGGGGAGTGATTTTCACCACATGGCACACACAGCCTAGGGCGGTGACATTCACCACATGGCACACACTACCTAGGGGAGTGACTTTCAACACATGGCACACACAGCCTAGGGGAGTGACATTCAACACATTGCACACACAGCCTAGGGGAGTGAATTTCACTACATGGCACACACATCCTAGGGGAGTGACATTCACCACATGGCACACACAGCCTGGGGGAGTGACTTTCACCACATGGCACACACAGCCTAGGGGAGTGACTTTCACCACATGGCACACACAGCCTAGGGGAGGGACTTTCACCACATGGCACACTAAGACCAGGGGAGTGGCTTTCACCACATGGCACACACAGCTTAGGGGAGTGACTTTCACCACATGGCACACACAGTCTAGGGGAGTGACTTCTTCCACATGACACACACAGCCTAGGGGAGTGACTTTCACCACATGGCACACACAGTCTAGGGGAGTGGCTTTCACCACATGGCACACACAGCCTAGGGGAGTGACATTCACCACATGGCACACACAGCCTCGGGGAGTGACTTTCACCACATGGCACACACAGCCTAGGGGAGTGACATTCACCACATGGCACACACAGCCCAGGGGAGTGACTTTCACCACATGGCACACACAGCCTAGGGGAGTGACTTTCACCACATGGCACACACAGCCTAGGGGAGTGACTTTCACCACATGGCACACACAGCCTAGTGGAGTGACATTCACTACATGGCACACACAGCCTAGGGGAGTGATTTTCACCACATGGCAGACACAGCCTAGGGGAGTGATTTTCACCACATGGCACACTCAGCCTAGGGGAGTGACTTTCACCACATGGCACACACAGCCCAGGTGAGTGACTTTCACCACATGGCACACACAGCCTAGGGGAGTGACATTCACCACACGGCACACACAGTCTAGGGGAGTGACTTCCACCACATGACACACACAGCCTAGGGGAGTGACTTTCATCACATGGCACACACAGCCGAGGGGAGTGGCTTTCACCACATGGCACACACAGACTAGGGGAGTGACATTCACCACATGGCACACACAGCCTAGGGGAGTGACTTTCACCACATGGCACACACAGCCTAGGGGAGTGACATTCACCACATGGCACACACAGCCCAGTGGAGTGACTTTCACCACATGGCACACACAGCCTAGGGGAGTGACTTTCACCACATGGCACACACAGCCTAGTGGATTGACATTCACCACATGGCACACAGAGCCTAGAGGAGTGATTTCACCACATGGCACACACAGCCTAGGGGAGTGACTTTCACCACATGGCACACACAGCCTAGGGGAGTGACTTTCACCACATGGCACACACAGCCTAGGGGAGTGACATTCACCACATGGCACACACAGGCTAGGGGAGTGACTTTCACCACATGGCACACACAGCCTAGGGGAGTTACTTTCACCATATGGCACACACAGCCCAGGGGAGTGACTTTCACCACATGGCACACACAGCCTAGTGGAGTGACATTCACCACATGGCACACACAGCCTAGGGGAGTGACTTTCACCGCATGGCACACACATCCTAGGGGAGTGATTATCACCACATGGCACACACAGCCTAGGGCGGTGACATTCACCACATGGCACAAACAGCCTAGGGGAGTGACTTTTCAACACATATCACACACAGCCTAGGGGAGTGACATTCAACACATTGCAGACATAGCCTAGGGGAGTGAATTTCACTTCATGGCACACACAGCCTAGGGGAGTGACATTCACCACATGGCACACACAGCCTAGGGGAGTGACATTCACCACATGGCACACACAGCCTAGGGGAGTGACATTCACCACATGGAACACACAGGCTAGGGGAGTGACTTTCACCACATGGCACACACAGCCTAGGGGAGTTACTTTCACCACATGGCACACACAGCCCAGGGGAGTGACTTTCACCACATGGCACACACAGCCTAGTGGAGTGACATTCACCACATGGCACACACAGCCTAGGGGAGTGACTTTCACCACATGGCACACACAGCCTAGGGGAGTGACTTTCACCACATGGCACACAGCCTAGGGGAGTGACTTTCACCACATGGCACACACAGCCTAGGGCAGTGACATTCAACACATGAAACACGCAGCCTAGGGGAGTGACTTTCACCACATTGCACACACAGCCTAGGGGAGTGACTTTCACTACATGGCACACACAGCCTAGGGGAGTGACATTCACCTCATGGCACACACAGCCTAGGGGAGTGACATTCACCACATGGCACACACAGCCTAAGGGAGTGACTTTCACCACATGGCACACACAGCCCAGGGGAGTGACTTTCACCACATGGCACACAAAGCCTAGGGGAGTGACTTTCACCACATGGCACACACAGCCTAGGGGAGTGACTTTCACCACATGGCACACACAGCCTAGGGGAGTGACTTTCATCACATGGCACACACAGACTAGGGGAGTGCCATTCACCACAAGGCACACACAGCCTAGGGGAGTGACACTCACCACATGGCACACACAGCCTAGGGGAGTGACATTCACCACATGGCACACACAGCCTAGGGGAGTGACTTTCACCACATGGCACACACGGCCAAGGGGAGTGACTTTCACCACATGGCACACACAGCCCAGGGGAGTGACTTTCACCACATGGCACACACAGCTTTGTGGAGTGACTTACACCACATGGCACACACAGCCTAGGGGAGTGACTTTCACCACATGGCACACACAGCCTAGGGGAGTGACTTTCACCACATGGCACACACAGCCTAGGGGAGTGTCTTTCACCACATGTCACACACAGCCTAGGGGAGTGACTTTCACCACATGGCACACACAGACAAGGGGAGTGACTTTCACTACTTGGCACACACAGCCAAGGGGAGTGACTTTCACCACATGGCACACACAGCCCAGGGGAATGACTTTCACCACATGGCACACACAGCTTACGGGAGTGACTTTCACCACATGGCACACACAGCCTAGGGGAGTGACTTTCACCACATGACACACACAGTCTAGGGGAGTGACATTCACCACATGGCACACACAGCCTAGGGGAGTGGCTTTCACCACATGGCACACACAGCCTAGGGGAGTGACTTTCACCACATGGCAAACACAGCCTAGGGGAGTGGCTTTCTCCACATGGCACACACAGCCTAGGGGAGTGACATTCACCACATGGCACACACAGCCTGGGGGAGTGATTTTCACCACATGGCACACACAGCCTAGGGGAGTGACTTTCACCACATGGCACACACAGCCTGGGGGAGTGACTTTCACCACATGGCACACACAGCCTGGGGGAGTGACTTTCACCACATGGCACACACTGCCTGGGGGAGTGACTTTCACCACATGGCACACACAGCCAAGGGGATTGACTTTAACCACATGGCACACACAGCCTAGTGGAGTGACTTTCACCACATGGCACACGGAGCCCAGGGGAGTGACTTTCACCACATGGCACACACAGCCTGGGGGAGGACTTTCACCACATGGCACACACAGTCTAGGGGAGTGACTTCCACCACATGACACACACATCATAGGGGAGTGACTTTCACCACATGGCACACACAGCCGTTGGGAGGGGCTTTCACCACATGGCACACACAGCCTAGGGGAGTGACATTCACCACATGGCACACACAGCCAAGGGGAGTGACTTTCACCACAAGGCACACACAGCCTAGGGTAGTGACATTCACCACATGGCACACACAGCCTAGGGGAGTGACTTTCACCACATGGCACACACAGCCTAGGGGAGGGACTTTTACCACATGGCACACACAGCCTAGGGGAGTGACATTCACCACATGGCACACACAGCCCAGGGGAGTGGCTTTCACCACATGGCACACACAGCCTAGGGGAGTGACATTCACCACATGGAACACACAGCCTAGGGGAGTGACTTTCACCACATGGCACACACAGCCTAGGGGAGTGACTTTCACCACATGGCACACACAGCCCAGGGGAGTGACGTTCACCACATGGCACACACAGCCTAGGGGAGTGAATTTCACTACATGGCACACACATCCTAGGGGAGTGACATTCACCACATGGCACACACAGCCTGGGGGAGTGACTTTCACCACATGGCACACACAGCCTAGTGGAGTGACTTTCACCACATGGCACACACAGCCTAGGGGAGGGACTTTCACCACATGGCACACTAAGACCAGGGGAGTGGCTTTCACCACATGGCACACACAGCTTAGGGGAGTGACTTTCACCACATGGCACACACAGTCTAGGGGAGTGACTTCTTCCACATGACACACACAGCCTAGGGGAGTGACTTTCACCACATGGCACACACAGTCTAGGGGAGTGGCTTTCACCACATGGCACACACAGCCTAGGGGAGTGACATTCACCACATGGCACACACAGCCTCGGGGAGTGACTTTCACCACATGGCACACACAGCCTAGGGGAGTGACATTCACCACATGGCACACACAGCCCAGGGGAGTGACTTTCACCACATGGCACACACAGCCTAGGGGAGTGACTTTCACCACATGGCACACACAGCCTAGGGGAGTGACTTTCACCACATGGCACACACAGCCTAGTGGAGTGACATTCACTACATGGCACACACAGCCTAGGGGAGTGATTTTCACCACATGGCAGACACAGCCTAGGGGTGTGATTTTCACCACATGGCACACACAGCCTAGGGGAGTGACTTTCACCACATGGCACACACAGCCCAGGGGAGTGACTTTCACCACATGGCACACACAGCCTAGGGGAGTGACATTCACCACACGGCACACACAGTCTAGGGGAGTGACTTCCACCACATGACACACACAGCCTAGGGGAGTGACTTTCATCACATGGCACACACAGCCGAGGGGAGTGGCTTTCACCACATGGCACACACAGACTAGGGGAGTGACATTCACCACATGGCACACACAGCCTAGGGGAGTGACTTTCACCACATGGCACACACAGCCTAGGGGAGTTACATTCACCACATGGCACACACAGCACGGGGGAGTGACTTTTACCACATGGCACACACAGCCTAGGGGAGTGACTTTCACCACATGGCACACACAGCCTAGTGGAGTGACATTCACCACATGGCACACAGAGCCTAGGGGAGTGATTTTCACCACATGGCACACACAGCCTAGGGGAGTGACTTTCACCACATGGCACACACAGCCTAGGGGAGTGACTTTCACCACATGGCACACACAGCCTAGGTGAGTGACATTCACCACATGGCACACACAGGCTAGGGGAGTGACTTTCACCACATGGCACACACAGCCTAGGGGAGTTACTTTCACCATATGGCACACACAGCCCAGGGGAGTGACTTTCACCACATGGCACACACAGCCTATTGGAGTGACATTCACCACATGGCACACACAGCCTAGGGGAGTGACTTTCACCACATGGCACACACATCCTAGGGGAGTGATTATCACCACATGGCACACACAGCCTAGGGCGGTGACATTCACCACATGGCACAAACAGCCTAGGGGAGTGACTTTCAACACATATCACACACAGCCTAGGGGAGTGACATTCAACACATTGCACACACAGCCTAGGGGAGTGAATTTCACTTCATGGCACACACAGCCTAGGGGAGTGACATTCACCACATGGCACACACAGCCTAGGGGAGTGACATTGACCACATGGCACACACAGCCTAGGGGAGTGACATTCACCACATGGAACACACAGGCTAGGGGAGTGACTTTCACCACATGGCACACACAGCCTAGGGGAGTTACTTTCACCACATGGCACACACAGCCCAGGGGAGTGACTTTCACCACATGGCACACACAGCCTAGTGGAGTGACATTCACCACATGGCACACACAGCCTAGGGGAGTGACTTTCACCACATGGCACACACAGCCTAGGGGAGTGACTTTCACCACATGGCACACACAGCCTAGGGGAGTGACTTTCACCACATGCCACACACAGCCTAGGGCAGTGACATTCACCACATGAAACACGCAGCCTAGGGGAGTGACTTTCACCACATTGCACACACAGCCTAGGGGAGTGCCATTCACCACATGGCACACACAGCCTAGGGGAGTGACACTCACCACATGGCGCACACAGCCTAGGGGAGTGACATTCACCACATGGCACACACAGCCTAGGGGAGTGACATTCACCACATGGCACACACAGCCAAGGGGAGTGACGTTCACCACATGGCACACACAGCCCAGGGGAGTGACTTTCACCACATGGCACACACAGCTTTGGGGAGTGACTTACACCACATGGCACACACAGCCTAGGGGAGTGACTTTCACCACATGGCACACACAGCCTAGGGGAGTGACTTTCACCACATGGCACACACAGCCTAGGGGAGTGTCTTTCACCACATGTCACACACAGCCTAGGGGAGTGACTTTCACCACATGGCACACACAGACAAGGGGAGTGACATTCACTACTTGGCACACACAGCCAAGGGGAGTGACTTTCACCACCTGGCACACACAGCCCAGGGGAATGACTTTCACCACATGGCACACACAGCCTAGGGGAGTGACTTTCACCACATGACACACACAGTCTAGGTGAGTGACATTCACCACATGGCACACACAGCCTAGGGGAGTGGCTTTCACCACATGGCACACACAGCCTAGGGGAGTGACTTTCACCACATGGCAAACACAGCCTAGGGGAGTGGCTTTCTCCACATGGCACACACAGCCTAGGGGAATGACATTCACCACATGGCACACACAGCCTGGGGGAGTGACTTTCACCACATGGCACACACAGCCTAGGGGAGTGACTTTCACCACATGGCACACACAGCCTGGGGGAGTGACTTTCACCACATGGCACACACAGCCTGGGGGAGTGACTTTCACCACATGGCACACACTGCCTGGGGGAGTGACATTCACCACATGGCACACACAGCCAAGGGGAGTGACTTTAACCACATGGCACACACAGCTTAGTGGAGTGACTTTCACCACATGGCACACAGAGCCCAGGGGAGTGACTTTCACCACATGGCACACACAGCCTAGGGGAGTGACTTTCACCACATGGCACACACAGTCTAGGGGAGTGACTTCCACCACATGACACACACATCATAGGGGAGTGACTTTCACCACATGGCACACACAGCCGTTGGGAGGGGCTTTCACCACATGGCACACACAGCCTAGGTGAGTGACATTCACCACATGGCACACACAGCCTAGGGGAGTGACTTTCACCACATGGCACACACAGCCTAGGGGAGTGACATTCACCACATGGCACACACAGCCTAGGGGAGTGACTTTCACCACATGGCACACACAGCCTAGGGGAGGGACTTTTACCACATGGCACACACAGCCTAGGGGAGTGACATTCACCACATGGCACACACAGCCCAGGGGAGTGGCTTTAACCACATGGCACACACAGCCTAGGGGAGTGACATTCACCACATGGAACACACAGCCTAGGGGAGTGACTTTCACCACATGGCACACACAGCCTAGGGGAGTGACTTTCACCACATGGCACACACAGCCCAGGGGTGTGACGTTCACCACATGGCACACACAGCCTAGGGGAGTGACCTTCACCACATGGCACACACAGCCTAGGGGAGTGACATTCACCACATGGCACACAGAGCCCAGGGGAGTGACGTTCACCACATGGCACACACAGCCTAGGGGAGGGATTTTCACCACATGGCACACACAGCCTAGGCCAGTGACATTCACCACATGGCACACACAGCCTAGGGGAGTCACTTTCAACACATGGCACACACAGCCTAGGGGAGTGACTTTCACCACATGGCACACACAGCCTAGGGGAGTGACGTTCACCACATGGCACACACAGCCCAGGGGAGTGACATTCACCACATGGCACACACAGCCCAGGGGAGTGACTTTCACCACATGGCACACACAGCCTAGGGGAGTGACATTCATCACATGGCACACACAGCCTAGGGGAATGACTTTAACCACATGGCACACACATCCTTGGGGAGTGAATTTCACCACATGGCAAACACAGCCTTGGGGAGTGACTTTCAACACATGGCACACACAGCCTAGGAGAACGACTTTCACCACATGGCTCACACAGCCTAGGGGAGTGACTTTCACCACATGGCACACACCACCTAGGGGAATGACTTTCACCACATGGCACACACAGCCTAGTGTAGTGACATTCACCACATGGCACACAGAGCCTAGGGGAGTGATTTTCACCACATGGCACACACAGCCTAGGGGAGTGACTTTCACCACATGGCACACACAGCCTAGGGGAGTGACTTTCACCACATGGCACACACAGCCTAGGTGAGTGACATTCACCTCATGACACACACAGGCTAGGGGAGTGACTTTCACCACATGGCACACACAGCCTAGGGGAGTTACTTTCACAACATGGCACACACACCCCAGGGGTGTGACTTTCACCACATGGCACACACAGCCTAGTGGAGTGACATTCACCACATGGCACACACAGCCTAGGGGAGTGACTTTCACCACATGGCACACACAGCCTAGGGGAGTGACATTCACCACATGGCACACACAGCCTAGGGGAGTGATTTTCACCACATGGCACACACAGCCTAGGGGAGTGACTTTCACCACATGGCACACACAGACTAGGGGAGTGACTTTCACCACATGACACACACAGCCTAGGGGAGTGACTTTCACCACATGGCACACACAGCCTAGGGCAGTGACATTCACCACATGAAACACGCAGCCTAGGGGAGTGACTTTCACCACATTGCACACACAGCCTAGGGGAGTGACTTTCACTACATGGCACACACAGCCTAGGGGAGTGACATTCACCTCATGGCACACACAGCCTAGGGGAGTGACATTCACCACATGGAACACACAGCCTAAGGGAGTGACTTTCACCACATGGCACACACAGCCCAGGGGAGTGACTTTCACCACATGGCACACAAAGCCTAGGGGAGTGACTTTCACCACATGGCACACACAGCCTAGGGGAGTGACTTTCACCACATGGCACACACAGCCTAGGGGAGTGACTTTCATCACATGGATCACACAGCCTAGGGGAGTGCCATTCACCACATGGCACACACAGCCTAGGGGAGTGACACTCACCACATGGCGCACACAGCCTAGGGGAGTGACATTCACCACATGGCACACACAGCCTAGGGGGGTGACTTTCACCACATGGCACACACAGCCAAGGGGAGTGACTTTCACCACATGGCATACACAGCCCAGGGGAGTGACTCTCACCACATGGCACACACAGCAAAGGGGAGTGACTTTCACCACATGGCACACACAACCTAGGGGAATGACTTTCACCACATGACACACACAGTCTAGGGGAGTGACTTTCACCACATGGCACACACAGCCTAGGGGAGTGACTTTCACAACATGGCACACACGGCCTAGGGGAGTGTCTTTCACCACATGGCACACACAGCCCAGGGGAGTGACTTTCACCACATGGCACACACAGACTAGGGGAGTGACTCTCACTACTTGGCACACACAGCCAAGGGGAGTGACTTTCACCACATGGCACTCACAGCCCAGGGGAATGACTTCCACCACATGGCACACACAGCTTAGGGGAGTGACTTTCACCACATGGCACACACAGCCTAGGGGAGTGACTTTCACCACATGACACACACAGACTAGGGGAGTGACATTCACCACATGGCACACACAGCCTTGGGGAGTGGCTTTCACCACATGGCACACACAGCCTAGGGGAATGACTTTCACCACATGGCACACAAAGCCTAGGGGAGTGGCGTTCTCCACATGGCACACACAGCCTAGGGGAGTGACATTCACCACATGGCACACACAGCCTGGGGGAGTGACTTTCACCACATGGCACACACAGCCTAGGGGAGTGACTTTCACCACATGGCACACACAGCCTGGGGGAGTGACTTTCACCACATGGCACACACAGCCTGGGGGAGTGACTTTCACCACATGGCACACACAGCCTGGGGGAGTGATCTTCACCACATGGCACACACAGCCAAGGGGAGTGACTTTCACCACATGGCACACACAGCCTAGGGGAGTGACTTTCACCACATGGCACACACAGGCCAGGGGAGTGACTTTCACCACATGGCCCACACAGCCTAGGGGAGTGACTTTCACCACATGGCACACACAGTCTAGGGGAGTGACTTCCACCACATGACACACACAGCATAGGGGAGTGACTTTCACCACATGGCACACACAGCCGTTGGGAGGGGCTTTCACCACATGGCACACACGGCCTAGGGGAGTGACATTCACCACATGGCACACACAGCCTAGGGGAGGGACCTTTACCACATGGCACACACAGCCTAGTGGAGTGACATTCACCACATGGCACACACAGCCCAGGGGAGTGGCTTTCACCACATGGCACACAGAGCCTAGGGGAGTGACTTTCACCACATGGCACACACAGCCTAGGGGAGTGACTTTCACCACATGGCACACACAGCCTAGGGGAGTGACATTCACCACATGGCACACACAGGCTAGGGGAGTGACTTTCACCACATGGCACACATAGCCTAGGGGAGTGACTTTCACCACATGGCACACACAGCCTAGGGGAGTGACATTCACCACATGGCACACACAGCCTAGTGGAGTGACATTCACCACATGGCACACAGAGCCTAGGGGAGTGATTTTCACCACATGGCACACACAGCCTAGGGGAGTGACTTTCACCACATGGCACACACAGCCTAGGGGAGTGACTTTCACCACATGGCACACACAGCCTAGGGGAGTGACATTCACCACATGGCACACAAAGGCTAGGGGAGTGATTTTCACCACATGGCACACACAGCCTAGGGGAGTTACTTTCACCATATGGCACACACAGCCCAGAAGAGTGACTTTCACCACATGGCACACACAGCCTAGTGGAGTGACATTCCCCACATGGCACACACAGCCTAGGGGAGTGACCTCCACCACATGGCACACACATCCTAGGGGAGTGATTATCACCACATGGCACACACAGCCTAGGGCGGTGACATTCACCACATGGCACAAACAGCCTAGGGGAGTGACTTTCAACACTTATCACACACAGCCTAGGGGAGTGACATTCAACACATTGCACACACAGCCTAGGGGAGTGAATTTCACTTCATGGCACACACAGCCTAGGGGAGTGACATTCACCACATGGCACACACAGCCTAGGGGAGTGACATTCACCACATGGCACACACAGCCTAGGGGAGTGACATTCACCACATGGAACACACAGGCTAGGGGAGTGACTTTCACCACATGGCACACACAGCCTAGGGGAGTTACTTTCACCACATGGCACACACAGCCCAGGGGAGTGACTTTCACCACATGGCACACACAGCCTAGTGGAGTGACATTCACCACATGGCACACACAGCCTAGGGGAGTGACTTACACCACATGGCACACACAGCCTAGGGGAGTGACTTTCACCACATGGCACACACAGCCTAGGGGAGTGACTTTCACCACATGGCACACACAGCCTAGGGCAGTGACATTCACCACATGAAACACGCAGCCTAGGGGGGTGACATTCACCACATGGCACACACAGCCTAGGGGAGTTACTTTCACCACATGGCACACACAGCCCAGGGGAGTGACTTTCACCACATGGCACACACAGCCTAGTGGAGTGACATTCACCACATGGCACACACAGCCTAGGGGAGTGACTTTCACCACATGGCACACACAGCCTAGGGGAGTGACTTTCACCACATGGCAGACACAGCCTAGGGGAGTGACTTTCACCACATGGCACACACAGCCTAGGGCAGGGACATTCACCACATGAAACACGCAGCCTAGGGGAGTGACTTTCACCACATTGCACACACAGCCTAGGGGAGTGACTTTCACTACATGGCACACACAGCCTAGGGGAGTGACATTCACCTCATGGCACACACAGCCTAGGGGAGTGACATTCACCACATGGCACACACAGCCTAAGGGAGTGACTTTCACCACATAGCACACACAGCCCAGGGGGGTTACTTTCACCACATGGCACACAAAGCCTAGGGGAGTGACTTTCACCACATGGCACACACAGCCTAGGGGAGTGACTTTCACCACATGGCACACACAGCCTAGCGGAGTGACTTTCATCACATGGCACACACAGACTAGGGGAGTGCCATTCACCACATGGCACACACAGCCTAGGGGAGTGACACTCACCACATGGCGCACACAGCCTAGGGGAGTGACATTCACCACATGGCACACACAGCCTAGGGGAGTGACTTCCACCACATGGCAAACACAGCCTAGGGGAGTGGCTTTCTCCACATGGCACACACAGCCTAGGGGAGTGACATTCACCACATGGCACACACAGCCTGGGGGAGTGACTTTCACCACATGGCACACACAGCCTAGGGGAGTGACTTTCACCACATGGCACACACAGCCTGGGGGAGTGACTTTCACCACATGGCACACACAGCCTGGGGGAGTGACTTTCACCACCTGGCACACACAGCCTGGGGGAGTGACTTTCACCACATGGCACACACAGCCAAGGGGAGTGACTTTAACCACATGGCACACACAGCCTAGTGGAGTGACTTTCACCACATGGCACACAGAGCCCAGGGGAGTGACTTTCACCACATGGCACACACAGCCTAGGGGAGTGACTTTCACCACATGGCACACACAGTCTAGGGGAGTGACTTCCACCACATGACACACACATCATAGGGGAGTGACTTTCACCACATGGCACACACAGCCGTTGGGAGGGGCTTTCACCACATGGCACACACAGCCTAGGGGAGTGACATTCACCACATGGCACACACAGCCTAGGGGAGTGACTTTCACCACATGGCACACACAGCCTAGGGGAGTGACATTCACCACATGGCACACACAGCCTAGGGGAGTGACTTTCACCACATGGCACACACAGCCTAGGGGAGGGACTTTTACCACATGACACACACAGCCTAGGGGAGTGACATTCACCACATGGCACACACAGCCCAGGGGAGTGGCTTTCACCACATGGCACACACAGCCTAGGGGAGTGACATTCACCACATGGAACACACAGCCTAGGGGAGTGACTTTCACCACATGGCACACACAGCCTAGGGGACAGACTTTCACCACATGGCACACACAGCCCAGGGGAGTGACGTTCACCACATGGCACACACAGCCTAGGGGAGTGACCTTCACCACATGGCACACACAGCCTAGGGGAGTGACATTCACCACATGGCACACACAGCCCAGGGGAGTGACGTTCACCACATGGCACACACAGCCTAGGGGAGTGACTTTCACCACATGGCACACACAGCCTAGGCCAGTGACATTCACCACATGGCACACACAGCCTAGGGGAGTCACTTTCAACACATGGCACACACAGCCTAGGGGAGTGACTTTCACCACATGGCACACACAGCCTAGGGGAGTGACGTTCACCACATGGCACACACAGCCCAGGGGAGTGACATTCACCACATGGCACACACAGCCCAGGGGAGTGACTTTCACCACATGGCACACACAGCCTAGGGGAGTGACATTCACCACATGGCACACACAGCCTAGGGGAATGACTTTAACCACATGGCACACACATCCTTGGGGAGTGAATTTCACCACATGGCAAACACAGCCTTGGGGAGTGACTTTCAACACATGGCACACACAGCCTAGGAGAGTGACCTTCACCACATGGCTCACACAGCCTAGGGGAGTGACTTTCACCACATGGCACACACCACCTAGGGGAATGACTTTCACCACATGGCACACACAGCCTAGTGTAGTGACATTCACCACATGGCACACAGAGCCTAGGGGAGTGATTTTCACCACATGGCACACACAGCCTAGGGGAGTGACTTTCACAACATGGCACACACAGCCTAGGGGAGTGACTTTCACCACATGGCACACACAGCCTAGGTGAGTGACATTCACCACATGACACACACAGGCTAGGGGAGTGACATTCACCACATGGCACACACAGCCTAGGGGAGTGATTTTCACCACATGGCACACACAGCCTAGGGGAGTGACTTTCACCACATGGCACACACAGCCTAGGGGAGTGACTTTCACCACATGACACACACAGCCTAGGGGAGTGACGTTCACCACATGGCACACACAGCCTAGGGCAGTGACATTCACCACATGAAACACGCAGCCTAGGGGAGTGACTTTCACCACATTGCACACACAGCCTAGGAGAGTGACTTTCACTACATGGCACACACAGCCTAGGGGAGTGACATTCACCTCATGGCACACACAGCCTAGGGGAGTGACATTCACCACATGGAACACACAGCCTAAGGGAGTGACTTTCACCACATGGCACACACAGCCCAGGGGAGTGACTTTCACCACATGGCACACAAAGCCTAGGGGAGTGACTTTCACCACATGGCACACACAGCCTAGGGGAGTGACTTTCACCACATTGCACACACAGCCTAGGGGAGTGACTTTCATCACATGGATCACACAGCCTAGGGGAGTGCCATTCACCACATGGCACACACAGCCTAGGGGAGTGACACTCACCACATGGCGCACACAGCCTAGGGGAGTGACATTCACCACATGGCACACACAGCCTAGGGGGGTGACTTTCACCACATGGCACACACAGCCAAGGGGAGTGACTTTCACCACATGGCACACACAGCCCAGGGGAGTGACTCTCACCACATGGCACACACAGCAAAGGGGAGTGACTTTCACCACATGGCACACACAACCTAGGGGAATGACTTTCACCACATGACACACACAGTCTAGGGGAGTGACTTTCACCACATGGCACACACAGCCTAGGGGAGTGACTTTCACCACATGGCACACACAGCCTAGGGGAGTGTCTTTCACCACATGGCACACACAGCCCAGGGGAGTGACTTTCACCACATGGCACACACAGACTAGGGGAGTGACTCTCACTACTTGGCACACACAGCCAAGGGGAGTGACTTTCACCACATGGCACTCACAGCCCAGGGGAATGACTTTCACCACATGGCACACACAGCTTAGGGGAGTGACTTTCACCACATGGCACACACAGCCTAGGGGAGTGACTTTCACCACATGACACACACAGACTAGGGGAGTGACATTCACCACATGGCACACACAGCCTTGGGGAGTGGCTTTCACCACAAGGCACACACAGCCTAGGGGAATGACTTTCACCACATGGCACACAAAGCCTAGGGGAGTGGCGTTCTCCACATGGCACACAGCCTAGAGGAGTGACATTCACCACATGGCACACACAGCCTGGGGGAGTGACTTTCACCAAATGGCACACACAGCCTAGGGGAGTGACTTTCACCACATGGCACACACAGCCTAGAGGAGTGACATTCACCACATGGAACACACAGCCTAGGGGAGTGACTTTCAACACATGGCACACACAGCCTAGGGGAGTGACTTTCACCACATGGCACACACAGCCCAGGGGAGTGACGTTCACCACATGGCACACACAGCCTAGGGGAGTGAATTTCACTACATGGCACACACATCCTAGGGGAGTGACATTCACCACATGGCACACACAGCCTGGGGGAGTGACTTTCACCACATGGCACACACAGCCTAGGGGAGTGACTTTCACCACATGGCACACACAGCCTAGGGGAGGGACTTTCACCACATGGCACACTAAGACCAGGGGAGTGGCTTTCACCACATGGCACACACAGCTTAGGGGAGTGACTTTCACCACATGCCACACACAGTCTAGGGGAGTGACTTCTTCCACATGACACACACAGCCTAGGGGAGTGACTTTCACCACATGGCACACACAGTCTAGGGGAGTGGCTTTCACCACATGGCACACACAGCCTAGGGGAGTGACATTCACCACATGGCACACACAGCCTCGGGGAGTGACTTTCACCACATGGCACACACAGCCTAGGGGAGTGACATTCACCACATGGCACACACAGCCCAGGGGAGTGACTTTCACCACATGGCACACACAGCCTAGGGGAGTGACTTTCACCACATGGCACACACAGCCTAGGGGAGTGACTTTCACCACATGGCACACACAGCCTAGTGGAGTGACATTCCATACATGGCACACACAGCCTAGGGGAGTGATTTTCACCACATGGCAGACACAGCCTAGGGGAGTGATTTTCACCACATGGCACACACAGCCTAGGGGAGTGACTTTCACCACATGGCACACACAGCCCAGGGGAGTGACTTTCACCACATGGCACACACAGCCTAGGGGAGTGACATTCACCACACGGCACACACAGTCTAGGGGAGTGACTTCCACCACATGACACACACAGCCTAGGGGAGTGACTTTCATCACATGGCACACACAGCCGAGGGGAGTGGCTTTCACCACATGGCACACACAGACTAGGGGAGTGACATTCACCACATGGCACACACAGCCTAGGGGAGTGACTTTCACCACATGGCACACACAGCCTAGGGGAGTGACATTCACCACATGGCACACACAGCCCAGGGGAGTGACTTTTACCACATGGCACACACAGCCTAGGGGAGTGACTTTCACCACATGGCACACACAGCCTAGTGGAGTGACATTCACCACATGGCACACAGAGCCTAGGGGAGTGATTTTCATCACATGGCACACACAGCCTAGGGGAGTGACTTTCACCACATGGCACACACAGCCTAGGGGAGTGACTTTCACCACATGGCACACACAGCCTAGGTGAGTGACATTCACCACATGGCACACACAGGCTAGGGGAGTGACTTTCACCACATGGCACACACAGCCTAGGGGAGTTACTTTCACCATATGGCACACACAGCCCAGGGGAGTGACTTTCACCACATGGCACACACAGCCTAGTGGAGTGACATTCACCACATGGCACACACAGCCTAGGGGAGTGACTTTCACCACATGGCACACACATCCTAGGGGAGTGATTATCACCACATGGCACACACAGCCTAGGGCGGTGACATTCACCACATGGCACAAACAGCCTAGGGGAGTGACTTTCAACACATATCACACACAGCCTAGGGGAGTGACATTCAACACATTGCACACACAGCCTAGGGGAGTGAATTTCACTTCATGGCACACACAGCCTAGGGGAGTGACATTCACCACATGGCACACACAGCCTAGGGGAGTGACATTGACCACATGGCACACACAGCCTAGGGGAGTGACATTCACCACATGGAACACACAGGCTAGGGGAGTGACTTTCACCACATGGCACACACAGCCTAGGGGAGTTACTTTCACCACATGGCACACACAGCCCAGGGGAGTGACTTTCACCACATGGCACACACAGCCTAGTGGAGTGACATTCACCACATGGCACACACAGCCTAGGGGAGTGACTTTCACCACATGGCACACACAGCCTAGGGGAGTGACTTTCACCACATGGCACACACAGCCTAGGGGAGTGACTTTCAACACATGGCACACACAGCCTAGGGCAGTGACATTCACCACATGAAACACGCAGCCTAGGGGAGTGACTTTCACCACATTGCACACACAGCCTAGGGGAGTGACTTTCACTACATGGCACACACAGCCTAGGGGAGTGACATTCACCTCATGGCACACACAGCCTAGGGGAGTGACATTCACCACATGGCACACACAGCCTAAGGGAGTGACTTTCACCACATGGCACACACAGCCCAGGGGAGTGACTTTCACCACATGGCACACAAAGCCTAGGGGAGTGACTTTCACCACATGGCACACACAGCCTAGGGGAGTGACTTTCACCACATGGCACACACAGCCTAGGGGAGTGACTTTGATCACATGGCACACACAGACTAGGGGAGTGCCATTCACCACATGGCACACACAGCCTAGGGGAGTGACACTCACCACATGGCGCACACAGCCTAGGGGAGTGACATTCACCACATGGCACACACAGCCTAGGGGAGTGACTTTCACCACATGGCACACACAGCCAAGGGGAGTGACTTTCACCACATGGCACACACAGCCCAGGGGAGTGACTTTCACCACATGGCACACACAGCTTTGGGGAGTGACTTACACAACATGGCACACACAGCCTAGGGGAGTGACTTTCACCACATGGCACACACAGCCTAGGGGAGTGACTTTCACCACATGGCACACACAGCCTAGGGGAGTGTCTTTCACCACATGTCACACACAGCCTAGGGGAGTGACTTTCACCACATGGCACACACAGACAAGGGGAGTGACTTTCACTACTTGGCACACACAGCCAAGGGGAGTGACTTTCACCACATGGCACACACAGCCCAGGGGAATGACTTTCACCACATGGCACACACAGCTTAGGGGAGTGACTTTCACCACATGGCACACACAGTCTAGGGGATTGATTTTCACCACATGGCACACACAGCCTAGGGCGGTGACATTCACCACATGGCACACACTGCCTAGGGGAGTGACTTTCAACACATGGCACACACAGCCTAGGGGAGTGACATTCAACACATTGCACACACAGCCTAGGGGAGTGACTTTCACTACATGGCACACACATCCTAGGGGAGTGACATTCACCACATGGCACACACAGCCTGGGGGAGTGACTTTCACCACATGGCACACACAGCCTGGGGGAGTGACTTTCACCACATGGCACACACAGCCAAGGGGAGTGACTTTAACCACATGGCACACACAGCCTAGTGGAGTGACTTTCACCACATGGCACACAGAGCCCAGGGGAGTGACTTTCACCACATGGCACACACAGCCTAGGGGAGTGACTTTCACCACATGGCACACACAGTCTAGGGGAGTGACTTCCACCACATGACACACACATCATAGGGGAGTGACTTTCACCACATGGCACACACAGCCGTTGGGAGGGGCTTTCACCACATGGCACACACAGCCTAGGGGAGTGACATTCACCACATGGCACACACAGCCTAGGGGAGTGACTTTCACCACATGGCACACACAGCCTAGGGGAGTGACATTCACCACATGGCACACACAGCCTAGGGGAGTGACTTTCACCACATGGCACACACAGCCTAGGGGAGGGACTTTTACCACATGACACACACAGCCTAGGGGAGTGACATTCACCACATGGCACACACAGCCCAGGGGAGTGGCTTTCACCACATGGCACACACAGCCTAGGGGAGTGACATTCACCACATGGAACACACAGCCTAGGGGAGTGACTTTCACCACATGGCACACACAGCCTAGGGGACAGACTTTCACCACATGGCACACACAGCCCAGGGGAGTGACGTTCACCACATGGCACACACAGCCTAGGGGAGTGACCTTCACCACATGGCACACACAGCCTAGGGGAGTGACATTCACCACATGGCACACACAGCCCAGGGGAGTGACGTTCACCACATGGCACACACAGCCTAGGGGAGTGACTTTCACCACATGGCACACACAGCCTAGGCCAGTGACATTCACCACATGGCACACACAGCCTAGGGGAGTCACTTTCAACACATGGCACACACAGCCTAGGGGAGTGACTTTCACCACATGGCACACACAGCCTAGGGGAGTGACGTTCACCACATGGCACACACAGCCCAGGGGAGTGACATTCACCACATGGCACACACAGCCCAGGGGAGTGACTTTCACCACATGGCACACACAGCCTAGGGGAGTGACATTCACCACATGGCACACACAGCCTAGGGGAATGACTTTAACCACATGGCACACACATCCTTGGGGAGTGAATTTCACCACATGGCAAACACAGCCTTGGGGAGTGACTTTCAACACATGGCACACACAGCCTAGGAGAGTGACCTTCACCACATGGCTCACACAGCCTAGGGGAGTGACTTTCACCACATGGCACACACCACCTAGGGGAATGACTTTCACCACATGGCACACACAGCCTAGTGTAGTGACATTCACCACATGGCACACAGAGCCTAGGGGAGTGATTTTCACCACATGGCACACACAGCCTAGGGGAGTGACTTTCACAACATGGCACACACAGCCTAGGGGAGTGACTTTCACCACATGGCACACACAGCCTAGGTGAGTGACATTCACCACATGACACACACAGGCTAGGGGAGTGACATTCACCACATGGCACACACAGCCTAGGGGAGTGATTTTCACCACATGGCACACACAGCCTAGGGGAGTGACTTTCACCACATGGCACACACAGCCTAGGGGAGTGACTTTCACCACATGACACACACAGCCTAGGGGAGTGACGTTCACCACATGGCACACACAGCCTAGGGCAGTGACATTCACCACATGAAACACGCAGCCTAGGGGAGTGACTTTCACCACATTGCACACACAGCCTAGGAGAGTGACTTTCACTACATGGCACACACAGCCTAGGGGAGTGACATTCACCTCATGGCACACACAGCCTAGGGGAGTGACATTCACCACATGGAACACACAGCCTAAGGGAGTGACTTTCACCACATGGCACACACAGCCCAGGGGAGTGACTTTCACCACATGGCACACAAAGCCTAGGGGAGTGACTTTCACCACATGGCACACACAGCCTAGGGGAGTGACTTTCACCACATGGCACACACAGCCTAGGGGAGTGACTTTCATCACATGGATCACACAGCCTAGGGGAGTGCCATTCACCACATGGCACACACAGCCTAGGGGAGTGACACTCACCACATGGCGCACACAGCCTAGGGGAGTGACATTCACCACATGGCACACACAGCCTAGGGGGGTGACTTTCACCACATGGCACACACAGCCAAGGGGAGTGACTTTCACCACATGGCACACACAACCTAGGGGAATGACTTTCACCACATGACACACACAGCCTGGGGGAGTGACTTTCACCACATGGCACACACAGCCAAGGGGAGTGACTTTAACCACATGGCACACACAGCCTAGTGGAGTGACTTTCACCACATGGCACACAGAGCCCAGGGGAGTGACTTTCACCACATGGCACACACAGCCTAGGGGAGTGACTTTCACCACATGGCACACACAGTCTAGGGGAGTGACTTCCACCACATGACACACACATCATAGGGGAGTGACTTTCACCACATGGCACACACAGCCGTTGGGAGGGGCTTTCACCACATGGCACACACAGCCTAGGGGAGTGACATTCACCACATGGCACACACAGCCTAGGGGAGTGACTTTCACCACATGGCACACACAGCCTAGGGGAGTGACATTCACCACATGGCACACACAGCCTAGGGGAGTGACTTTCACCACATGGCACACACAGCCTAGGGGAGGGACTTTTACCACATGACACACACAGCCTAGGGGAGTGACATTCACCACATGGCACACACAGCCCAGGGGAGTGGCTTTCACCACATGGCACACACAGCCTAGGGGAGTGACATTCACCACATGGAACACACAGCCTAGGGGAGTGACTTTCACCACATGGCACACACAGCCTAGGGGACAGACTTTCACCACATGGCACACACAGCCCAGGGGAGTGACGTTCACCACATGGCACACACAGCCTAGGGGAGTGACCTTCACCACATGGCACACACAGCCTAGGGGAGTGACATTCACCACATGGCACACACAGCCCAGGGGAGTGACGTTCACCACATGGCACACACAGCCTAGGGGAGTGACTTTCACCACATGGCACACACAGCCTAGGCCAGTGACATTCACCACATGGCACACACAGCCTAGGGGAGTCACTTTCAACACATGGCACACACAGCCTAGGGGAGTGACTTTCACCACATGGCACACACAGCCTAGGGGAGTGACGTTCACCACATGGCACACACAGCCCAGGGGAGTGACATTCACCACATGGCACACACAGCCCAGGGGAGTGACTTTCACCACATGGCACACACAGCCTAGGGGAGTGACATTCACCACATGGCACACACAGCCTAGGGGAATGACTTTAACCACATGGCACACACATCCTTGGGGAGTGAATTTCACCACATGGCAAACACAGCCTTGGGGAGTGACTTTCAACACATGGCACACACAGCCTAGGAGAGTGACCTTCACCACATGGCTCACACAGCCTAGGGGAGTGACTTTCACCACATGGCACACACCACCTAGGGGAATGACTTTCACCACATGGCACACACAGCCTAGTGTAGTGACATTCACCACATGGCACACAGAGCCTAGGGGAGTGATTTTCACCACATGGCACACACAGCCTAGGGGAGTGACTTTCACAACATGGCACACACAGCCTAGGGGAGTGACTTTCACCACATGGCACACACAGCCTAGGTGAGTGACATTCACCACATGACACACACAGGCTAGGGGAGTGACATTCACCACATGGCACACACAGCCTAGGGGAGTGATTTTCACCACATGGCACACACAGCCTAGGGGAGTGACTTTCACCACATGGCACACACAGCCTAGGGGAGTGACTTTCACCACATGACACACACAGCCTAGGGGAGTGACGTTCACCACATGGCACACACAGCCTAGGGCAGTGACATTCACCACATGAAACACGCAGCCTAGGGGAGTGACTTTCACCACATTGCACACACAGCCTAGGAGAGTGACTTTCACTACATGGCACACACAGCCTAGGGGAGTGACATTCACCTCATGGCACACACAGCCTAGGGGAGTGACATTCACCACATGGAACACACAGCCTAAGGGAGTGACTTTCACCACATGGCACACACAGCCCAGGGGAGTGACTTTCACCACATGGCACACAAAGCCTAGGGGAGTGACTTTCACCACATGGCACACACAGCCTAGGGGAGTGACTTTCACCACATGGCACACACAGCCTAGGGGAGTGACTTTCATCACATGGATCACACAGCCTAGGGGAGTGCCATTCACCACATGGCACACACAGCCTAGGGGAGTGACACTCACCACATGGCGCACACAGCCTAGGGGAGTGACATTCACCACATGGCACACACAGCCTAGGGGGGTGACTTTCACCACATGGCACACACAGCCAAGGGGAGTGACTTTCACCACATGGCACACACAGCCCAGGGGAGTGACTCTCACCACATGGCACACACAGCAAAGGGGAGTGACTTTCACCACATGGCACACACAACCTAGGGGAATGACTTTCACCACATGACACACACAGTCTAGGGGAGTGACTTTCACCACATGGCACACACAGCCTAGGGGAGTGACTTTCACCACATGGCACACACAGCCTAGGGGAGTGTCTTTCACCACATGGCACACACAGCCCAGGGGAGTGACTTTCACCACATGGCACACACAGACTAGGGGAGTGACTCTCACTACTTGGCACACACAGCCAAGGGGAGTGACTTTCACCACATGGCACTCACAGCCCAGGGGAATGACTTTCACCACATGGCACACACAGCTTAGGGGAGTGACTTTCACCACATGGCACACACAGCCTAGGGGAGTGACTTTCACCACATGACACACACAGACTAGGGGAGTGACATTCACCACATGGCACACACAGCCTTGGGGAGTGGCTTTCACCACAAGGCACACACAGCCTAGGGGAATGACTTTCACCACATGGCACACAAAGCCTAGGGGAGTGGCGTTCTCCACATGGCACACAGCCTAGAGGAGTGACATTCACCACATGGCACACACAGCCTGGGGGAGTGACTTTCACCAAATGGCACACACAGCCTAGGGGAGTGACTTTCACCACATGGCACACACAGCCTAGAGGAGTGACATTCACCACATGGAACACACAGCCTAGGGGAGTGACTTTCAACACATGGCACACACAGCCTAGGGGAGTGACTTTCACCACATGGCACACACAGCCCAGGGGAGTGACGTTCACCACATGGCACACACAGCCTAGGGGAGTGAATTTCACTACATGGCACACACATCCTAGGGGAGTGACATTCACCACATGGCACACACAGCCTGGGGGAGTGACTTTCACCACATGGCACACACAGCCTAGGGGAGTGACTTTCACCACATGGCACACACAGCCTAGGGGAGGGACTTTCACCACATGGCACACTAAGACCAGGGGAGTGGCTTTCACCACATGGCACACACAGCTTAGGGGAGTGACTTTCACCACATGCCACACACAGTCTAGGGGAGTGACTTCTTCCACATGACACACACAGCCTAGGGGAGTGACTTTCACCACATGGCACACACAGTCTAGGGGAGTGGCTTTCACCACATGGCACACACAGCCTAGGGGAGTGACATTCACCACATGGCACACACAGCCTCGGGGAGTGACTTTCACCACATGGCACACACAGCCTAGGGGAGTGACATTCACCACATGGCACACACAGCCCAGGGGAGTGACTTTCACCACATGGCACACACAGCCTAGGGGAGTGACTTTCACCACATGGCACACACAGCCTAGGGGAGTGACTTTCACCACATGGCACACACAGCCTAGTGGAGTGACATTCCATACATGGCACACACAGCCTAGGGGAGTGATTTTCACCACATGGCAGACACAGCCTAGGGGAGTGATTTTCACCACATGGCACACACAGCCTAGGGGAGTGACTTTCACCACATGGCACACACAGCCCAGGGGAGTGACTTTCACCACATGGCACACACAGCCTAGGGGAGTGACATTCACCACACGGCACACACAGTCTAGGGGAGTGACTTCCACCACATGACACACACAGCCTAGGGGAGTGACTTTCATCACATGGCACACACAGCCGAGGGGAGTGGCTTTCACCACATGGCACACACAGACTAGGGGAGTGACATTCACCACATGGCACACACAGCCTAGGGGAGTGACTTTCACCACATGGCACACACAGCCTAGGGGAGTGACATTCACCACATGGCACACACAGCCCAGGGGAGTGACTTTTACCACATGGCACACACAGCCTAGGGGAGTGACTTTCACCACATGGCACACACAGCCTAGTGGAGTGACATTCACCACATGGCACACAGAGCCTAGGGGAGTGATTTTCATCACATGGCACACACAGCCTAGGGGAGTGACTTTCACCACATGGCACACACAGCCTAGGGGAGTGACTTTCACCACATGGCACACACAGCCTAGGTGAGTGACATTCACCACATGGCACACACAGGCTAGGGGAGTGACTTTCACCACATGGCACACACAGCCTAGGGGAGTTACTTTCACCATATGGCACACACAGCCCAGGGGAGTGACTTTCACCACATGGCACACACAGCCTAGTGGAGTGACATTCACCACATGGCACACACAGCCTAGGGGAGTGACTTTCACCACATGGCACACACATCCTAGGGGAGTGATTATCACCACATGGCACACACAGCCTAGGGCGGTGACATTCACCACATGGCACAAACAGCCTAGGGGAGTGACTTTCAACACATATCACACACAGCCTAGGGGAGTGACATTCAACACATTGCACACACAGCCTAGGGGAGTGAATTTCACTTCATGGCACACACAGCCTAGGGGAGTGACATTCACCACATGGCACACACAGCCTAGGGGAGTGACATTGACCACATGGCACACACAGCCTAGGGGAGTGACATTCACCACATGGAACACACAGGCTAGGGGAGTGACTTTCACCACATGGCACACACAGCCTAGGGGAGTTACTTTCACCACATGGCACACACAGCCCAGGGGAGTGACTTTCACCACATGGCACACACAGCCTAGTGGAGTGACATTCACCACATGGCACACACAGCCTAGGGGAGTGACTTTCACCACATGGCACACACAGCCTAGGGGAGTGACTTTCACCACATGGCACACACAGCCTAGGGGAGTGACTTTCAACACATGGCACACACAGCCTAGGGCAGTGACATTCACCACATGAAACACGCAGCCTAGGGGAGTGACTTTCACCACATTGCACACACAGCCTAGGGGAGTGACTTTCACTACATGGCACACACAGCCTAGGGGAGTGACATTCACCTCATGGCACACACAGCCTAGGGGAGTGACATTCACCACATGGCACACACAGCCTAAGGGAGTGACTTTCACCACATGGCACACACAGCCCAGGGGAGTGACTTTCACCACATGGCACACAAAGCCTAGGGGAGTGACTTTCACCACATGGCACACACAGCCTAGGGGAGTGACTTTCACCACATGGCACACACAGCCTAGGGGAGTGACTTTGATCACATGGCACACACAGACTAGGGGAGTGCCATTCACCACATGGCACACACAGCCTAGGGGAGTGACACTCACCACATGGCGCACACAGCCTAGGGGAGTGACATTCACCACATGGCACACACAGCCTAGGGGAGTGACTTTCACCACATGGCACACACAGCCAAGGGGAGTGACTTTCACCACATGGCACACACAGCCCAGGGGAGTGACTTTCACCACATGGCACACACAGCTTTGGGGAGTGACTTACACAACATGGCACACACAGCCTAGGGGAGTGACTTTCACCACATGGCACACACAGCCTAGGGGAGTGACTTTCACCACATGGCACACACAGCCTAGGGGAGTGTCTTTCACCACATGTCACACACAGCCTAGGGGAGTGACTTTCACCACATGGCACACACAGACAAGGGGAGTGACTTTCACTACTTGGCACACACAGCCAAGGGGAGTGACTTTCACCACATGGCACACACAGCCCAGGGGAATGACTTTCACCACATGGCACACACAGCTTAGGGGAGTGACTTTCACCACATGGCACACACAGTCTAGGGGATTGATTTTCACCACATGGCACACACAGCCTAGGGCGGTGACATTCACCACATGGCACACACTGCCTAGGGGAGTGACTTTCAACACATGGCACACACAGCCTAGGGGAGTGACATTCAACACATTGCACACACAGCCTAGGGGAGTGACTTTCACTACATGGCACACACATCCTAGGGGAGTGACATTCACCACATGGCACACACAGCCTGGGGGAGTGACTTTCACCACATTGCACACACAGCCTAGGGGAGTGACTTTCACCACATGGCACACACAGCCTAGGGGAGGGACTTTCACCACATGGCACACTAAGACCAGGGGAGTGGCTTTCACCACATGGCACACACAGCTTAGGGGAGTGACTTTCACCACATGGCACACACAGTCTAGGGGAGTGACTTCTTCCACATGACACACACAGCCTAGGGGAGTGACTTTCACCACATGGCACACACAGTCTAGGGGAGTGGCTTTCACCACATGGCACACACAGCCTAGGGGAGTGACATTCACCACATGGCACACACAGCCTCGGGGAGTGACTTTCACCACATGGCACACACAGCCTAGGGGAGTGACATTCACCACATGGCACACACAGCCCAGGGGGAGTGACTTTCACCACATGGCACACACAGCCTAGGGGAGTGACTTTCACCACATGGCACACACAGCCTAGGGGAGTGACCTTCACCACATGGCACACACAGCCTAGTGGAGTGACATTCACTACATGGCACACACAGCCTAGGGGAGTGATTTTCACCACATGGCAGACACAGCCTAGGGGAGTGATTTTCACCACATGGCACACACAGAATAGGGGAGTGACTTTCACCACATGGCACACACAGCCCAGGGGAGTGACTTTCACCACATGGCACACACAGCCTAGGGGAGTGACATTCACCACACGGCACACACAGTCTAGGGGAGTGACTTCCACCACATGACACACACAGCCTAGGGGAGTGACTTTCATCACATGGCACACACAGCCGAGGGGAGTGGCTTTCACCACATGGCACACACAGACTAGGGGAGTGACATTCACCACATGGCACACACAGCCTAGGGGAGTGACTTTCACCACATGGCACACACAGCCTAGGGGAGTGACATTCACCACATGGCACACACAGCCCAGGGGAGTGACTTTTACCACATGGCACACACAGCCTAGGGGAGTGACTTTCACCACATGGCACACACAGCCTAGTGGAGTGACATTCACCACATGGCACACAGAGCCTAGGGGAGTGATTTTCACCACATGGCACACACAGCCTGGGGGAGTGACTTTCACCACATGGCACACACAGCCTAGGGGAGTGACTTTCACCACATGGCACACACAGCCTAGGGGAGTGACATTCACCACATGGCACACACAGGCTAGGGGAGTGACTTTCACCACATGGCACACACAGCCTAGGGGAGTTACTTTCACCATATGGCACACACAGCCCAGGGGAGTGACTTTCACCACATGGCACACACAGCCTAGTGGAGTGACATTCACCACATGGCACACACAGCCTAGGGCGGTGACATTCACCACATGGCACAAACAGCCTAGGGGAGTGACTTTCAACACATATCACACACAGCCTAGGGGAGTGACATTCAACACATTGCAGACATAGCCTAGGGGAGTGAATTTCACTTCATGGCACACACAGCCTAGGGGAGTGACATTCACCACATGGCACACACAGCCTAGGGGAGTGACATTCACCACATGGCACACACAGCCTAGGGGAGTGACATTCACCACATGGAACACACAGGCTAGGGGAGTGACTTTCACCACATGGCACACACAGCCTAGGGGAGTTACTTTCACCACATGGCACACACAGCCCAGGGGAGTGACTTTCACCACATGGCACACACAGCCTAGTGGAGTGACATTCACCACATGGCACACACAGCCTAGGGGAGTGACTTTCACCACATGGCACACAGAGCCTAGGGGAGTGACTTTCACCACATGGCACACACAGCCTAGGGGTGTGACTTTCACCACATGGCACACACAGCCTAGGGCAGTGACATTCACCACATGAAACACGCAGCCTAGGGGAGTGACTTTCACCACATTGCACACACAGCCTAGGGGAGTGACTTTCACTACATGGCACACACAGCCTAGGGGAGTGACATTCACCTCATGGCACACACAGCCTAGGGGAGTGACATTCACCACATGGCACACACAGCCTAAGGGAGTGACTTTCACCACATGGCACACACAGCCCAGGGGAGTGACTTTCACCACATGGCACACAAAGCCTAGGGGAGTGACTTTCACCACATGGCACACACAGCCTAGGGGAGTGACTTTCACCACATGGCACACACAGCCTAGGGGAGTGACTTTCATCACATGGCACACACAGACTAGGGGAGTGCCATTCACCACATGGCACACACAGCCTAGGGGAGTGACACTCACCACATGGCACACACAGCCTAGGGGAGTGACATTCACCACATGGCACACACAGCCTAGGGGAGTGACTTTCACCACATGGCACACACGGCCAAGGGGAGTGACTTTCACCACATGGCACACACAGCCCAGGGGAGTGACTTTCACCACATGGCACACACAGCTTTGGGGAGTGACATACACCACATGGCACACACAGCCTAGGGGAGTGACTTTCACCACATGGCACACACAGCCTAGGGGAGTGACTTTCACCACATGGCACACACAGCCTAGGGGAGTGTCTTTCACCACATGTCACACACAGCCTAGGGGAGTGACTTTCACCACATGGCACACACAGACAAGGGGAGTGACTTTCACTACTTTGCACACACAGCCTAGGGGAGTGACTTTCACCACATGGCACACACAGCCCAGGGGAGTGACTTTCACCACATGGCACACAAAGCCTAGGGGAGTGACTTTCACCACATGGCACACACAGCCTAGGGGAGTGACTTTCACCACATGGCACACACAGCCTAGGGGAGTGACTTTCACCACATGGCACACACAGCTTAGGGGAGTGACTTTCACCACATGGCACACACAGCCTAGGGGAGTGACTTTCACCACATGACACACACAGTCTAGGGGAGTGACATTCACCACATGGCACACACAGCCTAGGGGAGTGGCTTTCACCACATGGCACACACAGCCTAGGGGAGTGACTTTCACCAGATGGCAAACACAGCCTAGGGGAGTGGCTTTCTCCACATGGCACACACAGCCTAGGGGAGTGACATTCACCACATGGCACACACAGCCTGGGGGAGTGACTTTCACCACATGGCACACACAGCCTAGGGGAGTGACTTTCACCACATGGCACACACAGCCTGGGGGAGTGACTTTCACCACATGGCACACACAGCCTGGGGGAGTGACTTTCACCACATGGCACACACTGCCTGGGGGAGTGACTTTCACCACATGGCACACACAGCCAAGGGGAGTGACTTTAACCACATGGCACACACAGCCTAGTGGAGTGACTTTCACCACATGGCACACGGAGCCCAGGGGAGTGACTTTCACCACATGGCACACACAGCCTGGGGGAGTGACTTTCACCACATGGCACACACAGTCTAGGGGAGTGACTTCCACCACATGACACACACATCATAGGGGAGTGACTTTCACCACATGGCACACACAGCCGTTGGGAAGGGCTTTCACCACATGGCACACACAGCCTAGGGGAGTGACATTCACCACATGGCACACACAGCCTAGGGGAGTGACGTTCACCACAAGGCACACACAGCCTAGGGGAGTGACATTCACCACATGGCACACACAGCCTAGGGGAGTGACCTTCACCACATGGCACACACAGCCTAGGGGAGTGACATTCACCACATGGCACACAGAGCCCAGGGGAGTGACGTTCACCACATGGCACACACAGCCTAGGGGAGTGATTTTCACCACATGGCACATACAGCCTAGGCCAGTGACATTCACCACATGGCACACACAGCCTAGGGGAGTCACTTTCAACACATGGCACACACAGCCTAGGGGAGTGACTTTCACCACATGGCACACACAGCCTAGGGGAGTGACGTTCACCACATGGCACACACAGCCCAGGGGAGTGACATTCACCACATGGCACACACAGCCCAGGGGAGTGACTTTCACCACATGGCACACACAGCCTAGGGGAGTGACATTCATCACATGGCACACACAGCCTAGGGGAATGACTTTAACCACATGGCACACACATCCTTGGGGAGTGAATTTCACCACATGGCAAACACAGCCTTGGGGAGTGACTTTCAACACATGGCACACACAGCCTAGGAGAGTGACTTTCACCACATGGCTCACACAGCCTAGGGGAGTGACTTTCACCACATGGCACACACCACCTAGGGGAATGACTTTCACCACATGGCACACACAGCCTAGTGTAGTGACATTCACCACATGGCACACAGAGCCTAGGGGAGTGATTTTCACCACTTGGCACACACAGCCTAGGGGAGTGACTTTCACCACATGGCACACACAGCCTAGGGGAGTGACTTTCACCACATGGCACACACAGCCTAGGTGAGTGACATTCACCTCATGACACACACAGGCTAGGGGAGTGACTTTCACCACATGGCACACACAGCCTAGGGGAGTTACTTTCACAACATGGCACACACACCCCAGGGGTGTGACTTTCACCACATGGCACACACAGCCTAGTGGAGTGCCATTCACCACATGGCACACACAGCCTAGGGGAGTGACTTTCACCACATGGCACACACAGCCTAGGGGAGTGACATTCACCACATGGCACACACAGCCAAGGGGAGTGATTTTCTCCACATGGCACACACAGCCTAGGGGAGTGACCTTCACCACATGGCACACACAGCCTAGGGGAGTGACATTCACCACATGGCACACACAGCCCAGGGGAGTGACGTTCACCACATGGCACACACAGCCTAGGGGAGTGACTTTCACCACATGGCACACACAGCCTAGGCCAGTGACATTCACCACATGGCACACACAGCCTAGGGGAGTCACTTTCAACACATGGCACACACAGCCTAGGGGAGTGACTTTCACCACATGGCACACACAGCCTAGGGGAGTGACGTTCACCACATGGCACACACAGCCCAGGGGAGTGACATTCACCACATGGCACACACAGCCCAGGGGAGTGACTTTCACCACATGGCACACACAGCCTAGGGGAGTGACATTCACCACATGGCACACACAGCCTAGGGGAATGACTTTAACCACATGGCACACACATCCTTGGGGAGTGAATTTCACCACATGGCAAACACAGCCTTGGGGAGTGACTTTCAACACATGGCACACACAGCCTAGGAGAGTGACTTTCACCACATGGCTCACACAGCCTAGGGGAGTGACTTTCACCACATGGCACACACCACCTAGGGGAATGACTTTCACCACATGGCACACACAGCCTAGTGTAGTGACATTCACCACATGGCACACACAGCCTAGGGGAGTGACTTTCACCACATGACACACACAGCCTAGGGGAGTGACGTTCACCACATGGCACACACAGCCTAGGGCAGTGACATTCACCACATGAAACACGCAGCCTAGGGGAGTGACTTTCACCACATTGCACACACAGCCTAGGAGAGTGACTTTCACTACATGGCACACACAGCCTAGGGGAGTGACATTCACCTCATGGCACACACAGCCTAGGGGAGTGACATTCACCACATGGAACACACAGCCTAAGGGAGTGACTTTCACCACATGGCACACACAGCCCAGGGGAGTGACTTTCACCCCATGGCACACAAAGCCTAGGGGAGTGACTTTCACCACATGGCACACACAGCCTAGGGGAGTGACTTTCACCACATGGCACACACAGCCTAGGGGAGTGACTTTCATCACATGGATCACACAGCCTAGGGGAGTGACTTTCACCACATGGCACACACAGCCTGGGGGATTGACTTTCACCACATGGCACACACTGCCTGGGGGAGTGACTTTCACCACATGGCACACACAGCCAAGGGGAGTGACTTTAACCACATGGCACACACAGCCTAGTGGAGTGACTTTCACCACATGGCACACGGAGCCCAGGGGAGTGACTTTCACCACATGGCACACACAGCCTGGGGGAGTGACTTTCACCACATGGCACACACAGTCTAGGGGAGTGACTTCCACCACATGACACACACATCATAGGGGAGTGACTTTCACCACATGGCACACACAGCCGTTGGGAGGGGCTTTCACCACATGGCACACACAGCCTAGGGGAGTGACATTCACCACATGGCACACACAGCCTAGGGGAGTGACTTTCACCACAAGGCACACACAGCCTAGGTGAGTGACATTCACCACATGGCACACACAGCCTAGGGGAGTGACTTTCACCACATGGCACACACAGCCTAGGGGAGGGACTTTTACCACATGGCACACACAGCCTAGGGGAGTGACATTAACCACATGGCACACACAGCCCAGGGGAGTGGCTTTCACCACATGGCACACACAGCCTAGGGGAGTGACATTCACCACATGGAACACACAGCCTAGGGGAGTGACTTTCACCACATGGCACACACAGCCTAGGGGAGTGACTTTCACCACATGGCACACACAGCCCAGGGGAGTGACGTTCACCACATGGCACACACAGCCTAGGGGAGTGAATTTCACTACATGGCACACACATCCTAGGGGAGTGACATTCACCACATGGCACACACAGCCTGGGGGAGTGACTTTCACCACATGGCACACACAGCCTAGGGGAGTGACTTTCACCACATGGCACACACAGCCTAGGGGAGGGACTTTCACCACATGGCACACTAAGACCAGGGGAGTGGCTTTCACCACATGGCCCACACAGCTTAGGGGAGTGACTTTCACCACATGGCACACACAGTCTAGGGGAGTGACTTCTTCCACATGACACACACAGCCTAGGGGAGTGACTTTCACCACATGGCACACACAGTCTAGGGGAGTGGCTTTCACCACATGGCACACACAGCCTAGGGGAGTGACATTCACCACATGGCACACACAGCCTCGGGGAGTGACTTTCACCACATGGCACACACAGCCTAGGGGAGTGACATTCACCACATGGCACACACAGCCCAGGGGAGTGACTTTCACCACATGGCACACACAGCCTAGGGGAGTGACTTTCACCACATGGCACACACAGCCTAGGGGAGTGACTTTCACCACATGGCACACACAGCCTAGTGGAGTGACATTCACTACATGGCACACACAGCCTAGGGGAGTGATTTTCACCACATGGCAGACACAGCCTAGGGGAGTGATTTTCACCACATGGCACACACAGCCTAGGGGAGTGACTTTCACCACATGGCACACACAGCCAAGGGGAGTGACTTTCACCACATGGCACACACAGCCTAGGGGAGTGACATTCACCACACGGCACACACAGTCTAGGGGAGTGACTTCCACCACATGACACACACAGCCTAGGGGAGTGACTTTCATCACATGGCACACACAGCCGAGGGGAGTGGCTTTCACCACATGGCACACACAGACTAGGGGAGTGACATTCACCACATGGCACACACAGCCTAGGGGAGTGACTTTCACCACATGGCACACACAGCCTAGGGGAGTTACATTCACCACATGGCACACACAGCACGGGGGAGTGACTTTTACCACATGGCACACACAGCCTAGGGGAGTGACTTTCACCACATGGCACACACAGCCTAGTGGAGTGACATTCACCACATGGCACACAGAGCCTAGGGGAGTGATTTTCACCACATGGCACACACAGCCTAGGGAAGTGACTTTCACCACATGGCACACACAGCCTAGGGGAGTGACTTTCACCACATGGCACACACAGCCTAGGTGAGTGACATTCACCACATGGCACACACAGGCTAGGGGAGTGACTTTCACCACATGGCACACACAGCCTAGGGGAGTTACTTTCACCATATGGCACACACAGCCCAGGGGAGTGACTTTCACCACATGGCACACACAGCCTAGTGGAGTGACATTCACCACATGGCACACACAGCCTAGGGGAGTGACTTTCACCACATGGCACACACATCCTAGGGGAGTGATTATCACCACATGGCACACACAGCCTAGGGCGGTGACATTCACCACATGGCACAAACAGCCTAGGGGAGTGACTTTCAACACATATCACACACAGCCTAGGGGAGTGACATTCAACACATTGCACACACAGCCTAGGGGAGTGAATTTCACTTCATGGCACACACAGCCTAGGGGAGTGACATTCACCACATGGCACACACAGCCTAGGGGAGTGACATTGACCACATGGCACACACAGCCTAGGGGAGTGACATTCACCACATGGAACACACAGGCTAGGGGAGTGACTTTCACCACATGGCACACACAGCCTAGGGGAGTTACTTTCACCACATGGCACACACAGCCCAGGGGAGTGACTTTCACCACATGGCACACACAGCCTAGTGGAGTGACATTCACCACATGGCACACACAGCCTAGGGAGTGACTTTCACCACATGGCACACACAGCCTAGGGGAGTGACTTTCACCACATGGCACACACAGCCTAGGGGAGTGACTTTCACCACATGGCACACACAGCCTAGGGCAGTGACATTCACCACATGAAACACGCAGCCTAGGGGAGTGACTTTCACCACATTGCACACACAGCCTAGGGGAGTGCCATTCACCACATGGCACACACAGCCTAGGGGAGTGACACTCACCACATGGCGCACACAGCCTAGGGGAGTGACATTCACCACATGGCACACACAGCCTAGGGGAGTGACATTCACCACATGGCACACACAGCCAAGGGGAGTGACGTTCACCACATGGCACACACAGCCCAGGGGAGTGACTTTCACCACATGGCACACACAGCTTTGGGGAGTGACTTACACCACATGGCACACACAGCCTAGGGGAGTGACTTTCACCACATGGCACACACAGCCTAGGGGAGTGACTTTCACCACATGGCACACACAGCCTAGGGGAGTGTCTTTCACCACATGTCACACACAGCCTAGGGGAGTGACTTTCACCACATGGCACACACAGACAAGGGGAGTGACATTCACTACTTGGCACACACAGCCAAGGGGAGTGACTTTCACCACCTGGCACACACAGCCCAGGGGAATGACTTTCACCACATGGCACACACAGCTTAGGGGAGTGACTTTCACCACATGGCACACACAGCCTAGGGGAGTGACTTTCACCACATGACACACACAGTCTAGGGGAGTGACATTCACCACATGGCACACACAGCCTAGGGGAGTGGCTTTCACCACATGGCACACACAGCCTAGGGGAGTGACTTTCACCACATGGCAAACACAGCCTAGGGGAGTGGCTTTCTCCACATGGCACACACAGCCTAGGGGAGTGACATTCACCACATGGCACACACAGCCTGGGGGAGTGACTTTCACCACATGGCACACAAAGCCTAGGGGAGTGACTTTCACCACATGGCACACACAGCCTGGGGGAGTGACTTTCACCACATGGCACACACAGCCTGGGGGAGTGACTTTCACCACATGGCACACACTGCCTGGGGGAGTGACTTTCACCACATGGCACACACAGCCAAGGGGAGTGACTTTAACCACATGGCACACACAGCTTAGTGGAGTGACTTTCACCACATGGCACACAGAGCCCAGGGGAGTGACTTTCACCACATGGCACACACAGCCTAGGGGAGTGACTTTCACCACATGGCACACACAGTCTAGGGGAGTGACTTCCACCACATGACACACACATCATAGGGAGTGACTTTCACCACATGGCACACACAGCCGTTGGGAGGGGCTTTCACCACATGGCACACACAGCCTAGGTGAGTGACATTCACCACATGGCACACACAGCCTAGGGGAGTGACTTTCACCACATGGCACACACAGCCTAGGGGAGTGACATTCACCACATGGCACACACAGCCTAGGGGAGTGACTTTCACCACATGGCACAAACAGCCTAGGGGAGGGACTTTTACCACATGGCACACACAGCCTAGGGGAGTGACATTCACCACATGGCACACACAGCCCAGGGGAGTGGCTTTAACCACATGGCACACACAGCCTAGGGGAGTGACATTCACCACATGGAACACACAGCCTAGGGGAGTGACTTTCACCACATGGCACACACAGCCTAGGGGAGTGACTTTCACCACATGGCACACACAGCCCAGGGGTGTGACGTTCACCACATGGCACACACAGCCTAGGGGAGTGACCTTCACCACATGGCACACACAGCCTAGGGGAGTGACATTCACCACATGGCACACAGAGCCCAGGGGATTGACGTTCACCACATGGCACACACAGCCTAGGGGAGTGATTTTCACCACATGGCACACACAGACAAGGGGAGTGACATTCACTACTTGGCACACACAGCCAAGGGGAGTGACTTTCACCACCTGGCACACACAGCCCAGGGGAATGACTTTCACCACATGGCACACACAGCTTAGGGGAGTGACTTTCACCACATGGCACACACAGCCTAGGGGAGTGACTTTCACCACATGACACACACAGTCTAGGGGAGTGACATTCACCACATGGCACACACAGCCTAGGGGAGTGGCTTTCACCACATGGCACACACAGCCTAGGGGAGTGACTTTCACCACATGGCAAACACAGCCTAGGGGAGTGGCTTTCTCCACATGGCACACACAGCCTAGGGGAGTGACATTCACCACATGGCACACACAGCCTGGGGGAGTGACTTTCACCACATGGCACACACAGCCTAGGGGAGTGACTTTCACCACATGGCACACACAGCCTGGGGGAGTGACTTTCACCACATGGCACACACAGCCTGGGGGAGTGACTTTCACCACATGGCACACACTGCCTGGGGGAGTGACTTTCACCACATGGCACACACAGCCAAGGGGAGTGACTTTAACCACATGGCACACACAGCTTAGTGGAGTGACTTTCACCACATGGCACACAGAGCCCAGGGGAGTGACTTTCACCACATGGCACACACAGCCTAGGGGAGTGACTTTCACCACATGGCATACACAGTCTAGGGGAGTGACTTCCACCACATGACACACACATCATAGGGGAGTGACTTTCACCACATGGCACACACAGCCGTTGGGAGGGACTTTCACCACATGGCACACACAGCCTAGTGGAGTGACATTCACCACATGGCACACACAGCCTAGGGGAGTGACTTTCACCACATGGCACACACAGCCTAGGGGAGTGACTTTCACCACATGGCACACACAGCCTAGGGGAGTGACTTTCACCACATGGCACACACAGCCTAGGGCAGTGACATTCACCACATGAAACACGCAGCCTAGGGGAGTGACTTTCACCACATTGCACACACAGCCTAGGGGAGTGCCATTCACCACATGGCACACACAGCCTAGGGGAGTGACACTCACCACATGGCGCACACAGCCTAGGGGAGTGACATTCACCACATGGCACACACAGCCTAGGGGAGTGACATTCACCACATGGCACACACAGCCAAGGGGAGTGACGTTCACCACATGGCACACACAGCCCAGGGGAGTGACTTTCACCACATGGCACACACAGCTTTGGGGAGTGACTTACACCACATGGCACACACAGCCTAGGGGAGTGACTTTCACCACATGGCACACACAGCCTAGGGGAGTGACTTTCACCACATGGCACACACAGCCTAGGGGAGTGTCTTTCACCACATGTCACACACAGCCTAGGGGAGTGACTTTCACCACATGGCACACACAGACAAGGGGAGTGACATTCACTACTTGGCACACACAGCCAAGGGGAGTGACTTTCACCACCTGCACACACAGCCCAGGGGAATGACTTTCACCACATGGCACACACAGCTTAGGGGAGTGACTTTCACCACATGGCACACACAGCCTAGGGGAGTGACTTTCACCACATGACACACACAGTCTAGGGGAGTGACATTCACCACATGGCACACACAGCCTAGGGGAGTGGCTTTCACCACATGGCACACACAGCCTAGGGGAGTGACTTTCACCACATGGCAAACACAGCCTAGGGGAGTGGCTTTCTCCACATGGCACACACAGCCTAGGGGAGTGACATTCACCACATGGCACACACAGCCTGGGGGAGTGACTTTCACCACATGGCACACACAGCCTAGGGGAGTGACTTTCACCACATGGCACACACAGCCTGGGGGAGTGACTTTCACCACATGGCACACACAGCCTGGGGGAGTGACTTTCAACACATGGCACACACTGCCTGGGGGAGTGACTTTCACCACATGGCACACACAGCCAAGGGGAGTGACTTTAACCACATGGCACACACAGCTTAGTGGAGTGACTTTCACCACATTGCACACAGAGCCCAGGGGAGTGACTTTCACCACATGGCACACACAGCCTAGGGGAGTGACTTTCACCACATGGCACACACAGTCTAGGTGAGTGACTTCCACCACATGACACACACATCATAGGGGAGTGACTTTCACCACATGGCACACACAGCCGTTGGGAGGGGCTTTCACCACATGGCACACACAGCCTAGGTGAGTGACATTCACCACATGGCACACACAGCCTAGGGGAGTGACTTTCACCACATGGCACACACAGCCTAGGGGAGTGACATTCACCACATGGCACACACAGCCTAGGGGAGTGACTTTCACCACATGGCACAAACAGCCTAGGGGAGGGACTTTTACCACATGGCACACACAGCCTAGGGGAGTGACATTCACCACATGGCACACACAGCCCAGGGGAGTGGCTTTAACCACATGGCACACACAGCCTAGGGGAGTGACATTCACCACATGGAACACACAGCCTAGGGGAGTGACTTTCACCACATGGCACACACAGCCTAGGGGAGTGACTTTCACCACATGGCACACACAGCCCAGGGGTGTGACGTTCACCACATGGCACACACAGCCTAGGGGAGTGACCTTCACCACATGGCACACACAGCCTAGGGGAGTGACATTCACCACATGGCACACAGAGCCCAGGGGAGTGACGTTCACCACATGGCACACACAGCCTAGGGGAGTGATTTTCACCACATGACACACACAGACAAGGGGAGTGACATTCACTACTTGGCACACACAGCCAAGGGGAGTGACTTTCACCACCTGGCACACACAGCCCAGGGGAATGACTTTCACCACATGGCACACACAGCTTAGGGGAGTGACTTTCACCACATGGCACACACAGCCTAGGGGAGTGACTTTCACCACATGACACACACAGACTAGGGGAGTGACATTCACCACATGGCACACACAGCCTAGGGGAGTGGCTTTCACCACATGGCACACACAGCCTAGGGGAGTGACTTTCACCACATGGCAAACACAGCCTAGGGGAGTGGCTTTCTCCACATGGCACACACAGCCTAGGGGAGTGACATTCACCACATGGCACACACAGCCTGGGGGAGTGACTTTCACCACATGGCACACACAGCCTAGGGGAGTGACTTTCACCACATGGCACACACAGCCTGGGGGAGTGACTTTCACCACATGGCACACACAGCCTGGGGGAGTGACTTTCACCACATGGCACACACTGCCTGGGGGAGTGACTTTCACCACATGGCACACACAGCCAAGGGGAGTGACTTTAACCACATGGCACACACAGCTTAGTGGAGTGACTTTCACCACATGGCACACAGAGCCCAGGGGAGTGACTTTCACCACATGGCACACACAGCCTAGGGGAGTGACTTTCACCACATGGCATACACAGTCTAGGGGAGTGACTTCCACCACATGACACACACATCATAGGGGAGTGACTTTCACCACATGGCACACACAGCCGTTGGGAGGGACTTTCACCACATGGCACACACAGCCTAGGTGAGTGACATTCACCACATGGCACACTCAGCCTAGGGGAGTGACTTTCACCACATGGCACACACAGCCTAGGGGTGTGACATTCACCACATGGCACACACAGCCTAGGGGAGTGACTTTCACCACATGGCACAAACAGCCTAGGGGAGGGACTTTTACCACATGGCACACACAGCCTAGGGGAGTGACATTCACCACATGGCACACACAGCCCAGGGGAGTGGCTTTAACCACATGGCACACACAGCCTAGGGGAGTGACATTCACCACATGGAACACACAGCCTAGGGGAGTGACTTTCACCACTTGGCACACACAGCCTAGGGGAGTGACTTTCACCACATGGCACACACAGCCCAGGGGTGTGACGTTCACCACATGGCACACACAGCCTAGGGGAGTGACCTTCACCACATGGCACACACAGCCTAGGGGAGTGACATTCACCACATGGCACACAGAGCCCAGGGGAGTGACGTTCACCACATGGCACACACAGCCTAGGGGAGTGATTTTCACCACATGGCACACACAGCCTAGGCCAGTGACATTCACCACATGGCACACACAGCCTAGGGGAGTCACTTTCAACACATGGCACACACAGCCTAGGGGAGTGACTTTCACCACATGGCACACACAGCCTAGGGGAGTGACGTTCACCACATGGCACACACAGCCCAGGGGAGTGACATTCACCACATGGCACACACAGCCCAGGGGAGTGACTTTCACCACATGGCACACAGAGCCTAGGGGAGTGACATTCATCACATGGCACACACAGCCAAGGGGAGTGACTTTAACCACATGGCACACTCAGCTTAGTGGAGTGACTTTCACCACATGGCACACAGAGCCCAGGGGAGTGACTTTCACCACATGGCACACACAGCCTAGGGGAGTGACTTTCACCACATGGCACACACAGTCTAGCGGAGTGACTTCCACCACATGACACACACATCATAGGGGAGTGACTTTCACCACATGGCACACACAGCCGTTGGGAGGGGCTTTCACCACATGGCACACTCAGCCTAGGTGAGTGACATTCACCACATGGCACACACAGCCTAGGGGAGTGACTTTCACCACATGGCACACACAGCCTAGGGGAGTGACATTCACCACATGGCTCACACAGCCTAGGGGAGTGACTTTCACCACATGGCACAAACAGCCTAGGGGAGGGACTTTTACCACATGGCACACACAGCCTAGGTGAGTGACATTCACCACATGGCACACACAGCCCAGGGGAGTGGCTTTAACCACATGGCACACACAGCCTAGGGGAGTGACATTCACCACATGGAACACACAGCCTAGGGGAGTGACTTTCACCACATGGCACACACAGCCTAGGGGAGTGACTTTCACCACATGGCACACACAGCCCAGGGGTGTGACGTTCACCACATGGCACACACAGCCTAGGGGAGTGACCTTCACCACATGGCACACACAGCCTAGGGGAGTGACATTCACCACATGGCACACAGAGCCCAGGGGAGTGACGTTCACCACATGGCACACACAGCCTAGGGGAGTGATTTTCACCACATGGCACACACAGACAAGGGGAGTGACATTCACTACTTGGCACACACAGCCAAGGGGAGTGACTTTCACCACCTGGCACACACAGCCCAGGGGAATGACTTTCACCACATGGCACACACAGCTTAGGGGAGTGACTTTCACCACATGGCACACACAGCCTAGGGGAGTGACTTTCACCACATGACACACACAGTCTAGGGGAGTGACATTCACCACATGGCACACACAGCCTAGGGGAGTGGCTTTCACCACATGGCACACACAGCCTAGGGGAGTGACTTTCACCACATGGCAAACACAGCCTAGGGGAGTGGCTTTCTCCACATGGCACACACAGCCTAGGGGAGTGACATTCACCACATGGCACACACAGCCTGGGGGAGTGACTTTCACCACATGGCACACACAGCCTAGGGGAGTGACTTTCACCACATGGCACACACAGCCTGGGGGAGTGACTTTCACCACATGGCACACACAGCCTGGGGGAGTGACTTTCACCACATGGCACACACTGCCTGGGGGAGTGACTTTCACCACATGGCACACACAGCCAAGGGGAGTGACTTTAACCACATGGCACACACAGCTTAGTGGAGTGACTTTCACCACATGGCACACAGAGCCCAGGGGAGTGACTTTCACCACATGGCACACACAGCCTAGGGGAGTGACTTTCACCACATGGCATACACAGTCTAGGGGAGTGACTTCCACCACATGACACACACATCATAGGGGAGTGACTTTCACCACATGGCACACACAGCCGTTGGGAGGGACTTTCACCACATGGCACACACAGCCTAGGTGAGTGACATTCACCACATGGCACACACAGCCTAGGGGAGTGACTTTCACCACATGGCACACACAGCCTAGGGGAGTGACATTCACCACATGGCACACACAGCCTAGGGGAGTGACTTTCACCACATGGCACAAACAGCCTAGGGGAGGGACTTTTACCACATGGCACACACAGCCTAGGGGAGTGACATTCACCACATGGCACACACAGCCCAGGGGAGTGGCTTTAACCACATGGCACACACAGCCTAGGGGAGTGACATTCACCACATGGAACACACAGCCTAGGGGAGTGACTTTCACCACATGGCACACACAGCCTAGGGGAGTGACTTTCACCACATGGCACACACAGCCCAGGGGTGTGACGTTCACCACATGGCACACACAGCCTAGGGGAGTGACCTTCACCACATGGCACACACAGCCTAGGGGAGTGACATTCACCACATGGCACACAGAGCCCAGGGGAGTGACGTTCACCACATGGCACACACAGCCTAGGGGAGTGATTTTCACCACATGGCACACACAGCCTAGGGGAGTCACTTTCAACACATGGCACACACAGCCTAGGGGAGTGACTTTCACCACATGGCACACACAGCCTAGGGGAGTGACGTTCACCACATGGCACACACAGCCCAGGGGAGTGACATTCACCACATGGCACACACAGCCCAGGGGAGTGACTTTCACCACATGGCACACACAGCCTAGGGGAGTGACATTCATCACATGGCACACACAGCCTAGGGGAATGACTTTAACCACATGGCACACACATCCTTGGGGAGTGAATTTCACCACATGGCAAACACAGCCTTGGGGAGTGACTTTCAACACATGGCACACACAGCCTAGGAGAGTGACTTTCACCACATGGCTCACACAGCCTAGGGGAGTGACTTTCACCACATGGCACACACCACCTAGGGGAATGACTTTCACCACATGGCACACACAGCCTAGTGTAGTGACATTCACCACATGGCACACAGAGCCTAGGGGAGTGATTTTCACCACATGGCACACACAGCCTAGGGGAGTGACTTTCACCACATGGCACACACAGCCTAGGGGAGTGACTTTCACCACATGGCACACACAGCCTAGGTGAGTGACATTCACCTCATGACACACACAGGCTAGGGGAGTGACTTTCACCACATGGCACACACAGCCTAGGGGAGTTACTTTCACAACATGGCACACACACCCCAGGGGTGTGACTTTCACCACATGGCACACACAGCCTAGTGGAATGACATTCACCACATGGCACACACAGCCTAGGGGAGTGACTTTCACCACATGGCACACACAGCCTAGGGAGTGACATTCACCACATGGCACACACAGCCAAGGGGAGTGATTTTCACCACATGGCACACACAGCCTAGGGGAGTGACTTTCACCACATGGCACACACAGCCTAGGGGAGTGACTTTCACCACATGACACACATAGCCTAGGGGAGTGACTTTCACCACATGGCACACACAGCCTAGGGCAGTGACATTCACCACATGAAACACGCAGCCTAGGGGAGTGACTTTCACCACATTGCACACACAGCCTAGGGGAGTGACTTTCACTACATGGCACACACAGCCTAGGGGAGTGACATTCACCTCATGGCACACACAGCCTAGGGGAGTGACATTCACCACATGGAACACACAGCCTAAGGGAGTGACTTTCACCACATGGCACACACAGCCCAGGGGAGTGACTTTCACCACATGGCACACAAAGCCTAGGGGAGTGACTTTCACCACATGGCACACACAGCCTAGGGGAGTGACTTTCACCACATGGCACACACAGCCTAGGGGAGTGACTTTCATCACATGGATCACACAGCCTAGGGGAGTGCCATTCACCACATGGCACACACAGCCTAGGGGAGTGACACTCACCACATGGCGCACACAGCCTAGGGGAGTGACATTCACCACATGGCACACACAGCCTAGGGGGGTGACTTTCACCACATGGCACACACAGCCAAGGGGAGTGACTTTCACCACATGGCATACACAGCCCAGGGGAGTGACTCTCACCACATGGCACACACAGCAAAGGGGAGTGACTTTCACCACATGGCATACACAACCTAGGGGAATGACTTTCACCACATGACACACACAGTCTAGGGGAGTGACTTTCACCACATGGCACACACAGCCTAGGGGAGTGACTTTCACCACATGGCACACACAGCCTAGGGGAGTGTCTTTCACCACATGGCACACACAGCCCAGGGGAGTGACTTTCACCACATGGCACACACAGACTAGGGGAGTGACTCTCACTACTTGGCACACACAGCCAAGGGGAGTGACTTTCACCACATGGCACTCACAGCCCAGGGGAATGACTTTCACCACATGGCACACACAGCTTAGGGGAGTGACTTTCACCACATGGCACACACAGCCTAGGGGAGTGACTTTCACCACATGACACACACAGACTAGGGGAGTGACATTCACCACATGGCACACACAGCCTTGGGGAGTGGCTTTCACCACATGGCACACACAGCCTAGGGGAATGACTTTCACCACATGGCACACGAAGCCTAGGGGAGTGGCGTTCTCCACATGGCACACACAGCCTAGGGGAGTGACATTCACCACATGGCACACACAGCCTGGGGGAGTGACTTTCACCACATGGCACACACAGCCTAGGGGAGTGACTTTCACCACATGGCACACACAGCCTGGGGGAGTGACTTTCACCACATGGCACACACAGCCTGGGGGAGTGACTTTCACCACATGGCACACACAGCCTGGGGGAGTGATCTTCACCACATGGCACACACAGCCAAGGGGAGTGACTTTCACCACATGGCACACACAGCCTAGGGGAGTGACTTTCACCACATGGCACACACAGGCCAGGGGAGTGACTTTCACCACATGGCCCTCACAGCCTAGGGGAGTGACTTTCACCACATGGCACACACAGTCTAGGGGAGTGACTTCCACCACATGACACACACAGCATAGGGGAGTGACTTTCACCACATGGCACACACAGCCGTTGGGAGGGGCTTTCACCACATGGCACACACGGCCTAGGGGAGTGACATTCACCACATGGCACACACAGCCTAGGGGAGGGACCTTTACCACATGGCACACACAGCCTAGTGGAGTGACATTCACCACATGGCACACACAGCCCAGGGGAGTGGCTTTCACCACATGGCACACAGAGCCTAGGGGAGTGACTTTCACCACATGGCACACACAGCCTAGGGGAGTGACTTTCACCACATGGCACACACAGCCTAGGGGAGTGACATTCACCACATGGCACACACAGGCTAGGGGAGTGACTTTCACCACATGGCACACATAGCCTAGGGGAGTGACTTTCACCACATGGCACACACAGCCTAGGGGAGTGACATTCACCACATGGCACACACAGCCCAGGGGAGTGACTTTCACCACATGGCACACACAGCCTAGGGGTGTGACTTTCACCACATGGCACACACAGCCTAGTGGAGTGACATTCACCACATGGCACACATAGCCTAGGGGAGTGATTTTCACCACATGGCACACACAGCCTAGGGGAGTGACTTTCACCACATGGCACACACAGCCTAGGGGAGTGACTTTCACCACATGGCACACACAGCCTAGGGGAGTGACATTCACCACATGGCACACACAGGCTAGGGGAGTGATTTTCACCACATGGCACACACAGCCTAGGGGAGTTACTTTCACCATATGGCACACACAGCCCAGAAGAGTGACTTTCACCACATGGCACACACAGCCTAGTGGAGTGACATTCACCACATGGCACACACAGCCTAGGGGAGTGACCTTCACCACATGGCACACACATCCTAGGGGAGTGATTATCACCACATGGCACACACAGCCTAGGGCGGTGACATTCACCACATGGCACAAACAGCCTAGGGGAGTGACTTTCAACACTTATCACACACAGCCTAGGGGAGTGACATTCAACACATTGCACACACAGCCTAGGGGAGTGAATTTCACTTCATGGCACACACAGCCTAGGGGAGTGACATTCACCACATGGCACACACAGCCTAGGGGAGTGACATTCACCACATGGCACACACAGCCTAGGGGAGTGACATTCACCACATGGAACACACAGGCTAGGGGAGTGACTTTCACCACATGGCACACACAGCCTAGGGGAGTTACTTTCACCACATGGCACACACAGCCCAGGGGAGTGACTTTCACCACATGGCACACACAGCCTAGTGGAGTGACATTCACCACATGGCACACACAGCCTAGGGGAGTGACTTACACCACATGGCACACATAGCCTAGGGGAGTGACTTTCACCACATGGCACACACAGCCTAGGGGAGTGACTTTCACCACATGGCACACACAGCCTAGGGCAGTGACATTCACCACATGAAACACGCAGCCTAGGGGAGTGACTTTCACCACATGGCACACACAGCCTAGGGGAGTTACTTTCACCACATGGCACACACAGCCCAGGGGAGTGACTTTCACCACATGGCACACACAGCCTAGTGGAGTGACATTCACCACATGGCACACACAGCCTAGGGGAGTGACTTTCACCACATGGCACACACAGCCTAGGGGAGTGACTTTCACCACATGGCAGACACAGCCTAGGGGAGTGACTTTCACCACATGGCACACACAGCCTAGGGCAGTGACGTTCACCACATGAAACACGCAGCCTAGGGGAGTGACTTTCACCACATTGCACACACAGCCTAGGGGAGTGACTTTCACTACATGGCACACACAGCCTAGGGGAGTGACATTCACCTCATGGCACACACAGCCTAGGGGAGTGACATTCACCACATGGCACACACAGCCTAAGGGAGTGACTTTCACCACATAGCACACACAGCCCAGGGGGGTTACTTTCACCACATGGCACACAAAGCCTAGGGGAGTGACTTTCACCACATGGCACACACAGCCTAGGGGAGTGACTTTCACCACATGGCACACACAGCCTAGGGGAGTGACTTTCACCACATGGCACACACAGCCTAGGGGAGTGACTTTCATCACATGGCACACACAGCCTAGGGGAGTGCCATTCACCACATGGCGCACACAGCCTAGGGGAGTGACATTCACCACATGGCGCACACAGCCTAGGGGAGTGACATTCACCACATGGCACACACAGCCTAGGGGAGTGACTTCCACCACATGGCAAACACAGCCTAGGGGAGTGGCTTTCTCCACATGGCACACACAGCCTGGGGGAGTGACTTTCACCACATGGCACACACAGCCTGGGGGAGTGACTTTCACCACATGGCACACACAGCCTGGGGGAGTGACTTTCACCACATGGCACACACAGCCTGGGGGAGTGACTTTCACCACATGGCACACACAGCCTGGGGGAGTGACTTTCACCACATGGCACACACAGCCAAGGGGAGTGACTTTAACCACATGGCACACACAGCCTAGTGGAGTGACTTTCACCACATGGCACACAGAGCCCAGGGGAGTGACTTTCACCACATGGCACACACAGCCTAGGGGAGTGACTTTCACCACATGGCACACACAGTCTAGGGGAGTGATTTCCACCACATGACACACACATCATAGGGGAGTGACTTTCACCACATGGCACACACAGCCGTTGGGAGGGGCTTTCACCACATGGCACACACAGCCTAGGGGAGTGACATTCACCACATGGAACACACAGCCTAGGGGAGTGACTTTCACCACATGGCACACACAGCCTAGGGGAGTGACTTTCACCACATGGCACACACAGCCCAGGGGAGTGACGTTCACCACATGGCACACACAGCCTAGGGGAGTGACCTTCACCACATGGCACACACAGCCTAGGGGAGTGACATTCACCACATGGCACACACAGCCCAGGGGAGTGACGTTCACCACATGGCACACACAGCCTAGGGGAGTGACTTTCACCACATGGCACACACAGCATAGGCCAGTGACATTCACCACATGGCACACACAGCCTAGGGCAGTCACTTTCAACACATGGCACACACAGCCTAGGGGAGTGACTTTCACCACATGGCACACACAGCCTAGGGGAGTGACGTTCACCACATGGCACACACAGCCCAGGGGAGTGACATTCACCACATGGCACACACAGCCCAGGGGAGTGACTTTCACCACATGGCACACACAGCCTAGGGGAGTGACATTCACCACATGGCACACACAGCCTAGGGGAATGACTTTAACCACATGGCACACACATCCTTGGGGAGTGAATTTCACCACATGGCAAACACAGCCTTGGGGAGTGACTTTCAACACATGGCACACACAGCCTAGGAGAGTGACTTTCACCACATGGCTCACACAGCCTAGGGGAGTGACTTTCACCACATGGCACACACCACCTAGGGGAATGACTTTCACCACATGGCACACACAGCCTAGTGTAGTGACATTCACCACATGGCACACAGAGCCTAGGGGAGTGATTTTCACCACATGGCACACACAGCCTAGGGGAGTGACTTTCACAACATGGCACACACAGCCTAGGGGAGTGACTTTCACCACATGGCACACACAGCCTAGGTGAGTGACATTCACCACATGACACACACAGGCTAGGGGAGTGACTTTCACCACATGGCACACACAGCCTAGGGGAGTTACTTTCACAACATGGCACACACACCCCAGGGGTGTGACTTTCACCACATGGCACACACAGCCTAGTGGAGTGACATTCACCACATGGCACACACATCCTAGGGGAGTGACTTTCACCACATGGCACACACAGCCTAGGGGAGTGACATTCACCACATGGCACACACAGCCTAGGGGAGTGATTTTCACCACATGGCACACACAGCCTAGGGGAGTGACTTTCACCACATGGCACACACAGCCTAGGGGAGTGACTTTCACCACATGACACACACAGCCTAGGGGAGTGACGTTCACCACATGGCACACACAGCCTAGGGCAGTGACATTCACCACATGAAACACACAGCCTAGGGGAGTGACATTCACCTCATGGCACACACAGCCTAGGGGAGTGACATTCACCACATGGAACACACAGCCTAAGGGAGTGACTTTCACCACATGGCACACACAGCCCAGGGGAGTGACTTTCACCACATGGCACACAAAGCCTAGGGGAGTGACTTTCACCACATGGCACACACAGCCTAGGGGAGTGACTTTCACCACATGGCACACACAGCCTAGGGGAGTGACTTTCATCACATGGATCACACAGCCTAGGGGAGTGCCATTCACCACATGGCACACACAGCCTAGGGGAGTGACACTCACCACAAGGCGCACACAGCCTAGGGGAGTGACATTCACCACATGGCACACACAGCCTAGGGGGGTTACTTTCACCACATGGCACACACAGCCAAGGGGAGTGACTTTCACCACATGGCACACACAGCCCAGGGGAGTGACTCTCACCACATGGCACACACAGCAAAGGGGAGTGACTTTCACCACATGGCACACACAACCTAGGGGAATGACTTTCACCACATGACACACACAGTCTAGGGGAGTGACTTTCACCACATGGCACACACAGCCTAGGGGAGTGACTTTCACCACATGGCACACACAGCCTAGGGGAGTGTCTTTCACCACATGGCACACACAGCCCAGGGGAGTGACTTTCACCACATGGCACACACAGACTAGGGGAGTGACTCTCACTACTTGGCACACACAGCCAAGGGGAGTGACTTTCACCACATGGCACTCACAGCCCAGGGGAATGACTTTCACCACATGGCACACACAGCTTAGGGGAGTGACTTTCACCACATGGCACACACAGCCTAGGGGAGTGACTTTCACCACATGACACACAGAGACTAGGGGAGTGACATTCACCACATGGCACACACAGCCTTGGGGAGTGGCTTTCACCACAAGGCACACACAGCCTAGGGGAATGACTTTCACCACATGGCACACAAAGCCTAGGGGAGTGGCGTTCTCCACATGGCACACAGCCTAGGGGAGTGACATTCACCACATGGCACACACAGCCTGGGGGAGTGACTTTCACCAAATGGCACACACAGCCTAGGGGATTGACTTTCACCACATGGCACACACAGCCTAGGGGAGTGACATTCACCACATGGAACACACAGCCTAGGGGAGTGACTTTCAACACATGGCACACACAGCCTAGGGGAGTGACTTTCACCACATGGCACACACAGCCCAGGGGAGTGACGTTCACCACATGGCACACACAGCCTAGGGGAGTGAATTTCACTACATGGCACACACATCCTAGGGGAGTGACATTCACCACATGGCACACACAGCCTGGGGGAGTGACTTTCACCACATGGCACACACAGCCTAGGGGAGTGACTTTCACCACATGGCACACACAGCCTAGGGGAGGGACTTTCACCACATGGCACACTAAGACCAGGGGAGTGGCTTTCACCACATGGCACACACAGCTTAGGGGAGTGACTTTCACCACATGGCACACACAGTCTAGGGGAGTGACTTCTTCCACATGACACACACAGCCTAGGGGAGTGACTTTCACCACATGGCACACACAGTCTAGGGGAGTGGCTTTCACCACATGGCACACACAGCCTAGGGGAGTGACATTCACCACATGGCACACACAGCCTCGGGGAGTGACTTTCACCACATGGCACACACAGCCTAGGGGAGTGACATTCACCACATGGCACACACAGCCCAGGGGAGTGACTTTCACCACATGGCACACACAGCCTAGGGGAGTGACTTTCACCACATGGCACACACAGCCTAGGGGAGTGACTTTCACCACATGGCACACACAGCCTAGTGGAGTGACATTCACTACATGGCACACACAGCCTAGGGGAGTGATTTTCACCACATGGCAGACACAGCCTAGGGGAGTGATTTTCACCACATGGCACACACAGCCTAGGGGAGTGACTTTCACCACATGACACACACAGCCTAGGGGAGTGACGTTCACCACATGGCACACACAGCCTAGGGCAGTGACATTCACCACATGAAACACACAGCCTAGGGGAGTGACATTCACCACATGGCACACACAGCCTAGGGGAGTGACTTTCACCACATGGCACACACAGCCCAGGGGAGTGACGTTCACCACATGGCACACACAGCCTAGGGGAGTGACCTTCACCACATGGCACACACAGCCTAGGGGAGTGACATTCACCACATGGCACACACAGCCCAGGGGAGTGACGTTCACCACATGGCACACACAGCCTAAGGGAGTGACTTTCACCACATGGCACACACAGCATAGGCCAGTGACATTCACCACATGGCACACACATCCTAGGGCAGTCACTTTCAACACATGGCACACACAGCCTAGGGGAGTGACTTTCACCACATGGCACACACAGCCTAGGGGAGTGACGTTCACCACATGGCACACACAGCCCAGGGGAGTGACATTCACCACATGGCACACACAGCCCAGGGGAGTGACTTTCACCACATGGCACACACAGCCTAGGGGAGTGACATTCACCACATGGCACACACAGCCTAGGGGAATGACTTTAACCACATGGCACACACATCCTTGGGGAGTGAATTTCACCACATGGCAAACACAGCCTTGGGGAGTGACTTTCAACACATGGCACACACAGCCTAGGAGAGTGACTTTCACCACATGGCTCACACAGCCTAGGGGAGTGACTTTCACCACATGGCACACACCACCTAGGGGAATGACTTTCACCACATGGCACACACAGCCTAGTGTAGTGACATTCACCACATGGCACACAGAGCCTAGGGGAGTGATTTTCACCACATGGCACACACAGCCTAGGGGAGTGACTTTCACAACATGGCACACACAGCCTAGGGGAGTGACTTTCACCACATGGCACACACAGCCTAGGTGAGTGACATTCACCACATGACACACACAGGCTAGGGGAGTGACTTTCACCACATGGCACACACAGCCTAGGGGAGTTACTTTCACAACATGGCACACACACCCCAGGGGTGTGACTTTCACCACATGGCACACACAGCCTAGTGGAGTGACATTCACCACATGGCACACACATCCTAGGGGAGTGACTTTCACCACATGGCACACACAGCCTAGGGGAGTGACATTCACCACATGGCACACACAGCCTAGGGGAGTGATTTTCACCACATGGCACACACAGCCTAGGGGAGTGACTTTCACCACATGGCACACACAGCCTAGGGGAGTGACTTTCACCACATGACACACACAGCCTAGGGGAGTGACGTTCACCACATGGCACACACAGCCTAGGGGAGTGACTTTCACCACATGGCACACACAGCCTAAGGGAGTGACTTTCATCACATGGATCACACAGCCTAGGGGAGTGCCATTCACCACATGGCACACACAGCCTAGGGGAGTGACACTCACCACAAGGCGCACACAGCCTAGGGGAGTGACATTCACCACATGGCACACACAGCCTAGGGGGGTTACTTTCACCACATGGCACACACAGCCAAGGGGAGTGACTTTCACCACATGGCACACACAGCCCAGGGGAGTGACTCTCACCACATGGCACACACAGCAAAGGGGAGTGACTTTCACCACATGGCACACACAACCTAGGGGAATGACTTTCACCACATGACACACACAGTCTAGGGGAGTGACTTTCACCACATGGCACACACAGCCTAGGGGAGTGACTTTCACCACATGGCACACACAGCCTAGGGGAGTGTCTTTCACCACATGGCACACACAGCCTAGGGGAGTGACTTTCACCACATGGCACACACAGACTAGGGGAGTGACTCTCACTACTTGGCACACACAGCCAAGGGGAGTGACTTTCACCACATGGCACTCACAGCCCAGGGGAATGACTTTCACCACATGGCACACACAGCTTAGGGGAGTGACTTTCACCACATGGCACACACAGCCTAGGGGAGTGACTTTCACCACATGACACACAGAGACTAGGGGAGTGACATTCACCACATGGCACACACAGCCTTGGGGAGTGGCTTTCACCACAAGGCACACACAGCCTAGGGGAATGACTTTCACCACATGGCACACAAAGCCTAGGGGAGTGGCGTTCTCCACATGGCACACAGCCTAGGGGAGTGACATTCACCACATGGCACACACAGCCTGGGGGAGTGACTTTCACCAAATGGCACACACAGCCTAGGGGATTGACTTTCACCACATGGCACACACAGCCTAGGGGAGTGACATTCACCACATGGAACACACAGCCTAGGGGAGTGACTTTCAACACATGGCACACACAGCCTAGGGGAGTGACTTTCACCACATGGCACACACAGCCCAGGGGAGTGACGTTCACCACATGGCACACACAGCCTAGGGGAGTGAATTTCACTACATGGCACACACATCCTAGGGGAGTGACATTCACCACATGGCACACACAGCCTGGGGGAGTGACTTTCACCACATGGCACACACAGCCTAGGGGAGTGACTTTCACCACATGGCACACACAGCCTAGGGGAGGGACTTTCACCACATGGCACACTAAGACCAGGGGAGTGGCTTTCACCACATGGCACACACAGCTTAGGGGAGTGACTTTCACCACATGGCACACACAGTCTAGGGGAGTGACTTCTTCCACATGACACACACAGCCTAGGGGAGTGACTTTCACCACATGGCACACACAGTCTAGGGGAGTGGCTTTCACCACATGGCACACACAGCCTAGGGGAGTGACATTCACCATATGGCACACACAGCCTCGGGGAGTGACTTTCACCACATGGCACACACAGCCTAGGGGAGTGACATTCACCACATGGCACACACAGCCCAGGGGAGTGACTTTCACCACATGGCACACACAGCCTAGGGGAGTGACTTTCACCACATGGCACACACAGCCTAGGGGAGTGACTTTCACCACATGGCACACACAGCCTAGTGGAGTGACATTCACTACATGGCACACACAGCCTAGGGGAGTGATTTTCACCACATGGCAGACACAGCCTAGGGGAGTGATTTTCACCACATGGCACACACAGCCTAGGGGAGTGACTTTCACCACATGGCACACACAGCCCAGGGGAGTGACTTTCACCACATGGCACACACAGCCTAGGGGAGTGACATTCACCACACGGCACACACAGTCTAGGGGAGTGACTTCCACCACATGACACACACAGCCTAGGGGAGTGACTTTCATCACATGGCACACACAGCCGAGGGGAGTGGCTTTCACCACATGGCACACACAGACTAGGGGAGTGACATTCACCACATGGCACACACAGCCTAGGGGAGTGACTTTCACCACATGGCACACACAGCCTAGGGGAGTGACATTCACCACATGGCACACACAGCCCAGGGGAGTGACTTTTACCACATGGCACACACAGCCTAGGGGAGTGACTTTCACCACATGGCACACACAGCCTAGTGGAGTGACATTCACCACATGGCACACAGAGCCTAGGGGAGTGATTTTCACCACATGGCACACACAGCCTAGGGGAGTGACTTTCACCACATGGCACACACAGCCTAGGGGAGTGACTTTCACCACATGGCACACACAGCCTAGGTGAGTGACATTCACCACATGGCACACACAGGCTAGGGGAGTGACTTTCACCACATGGCACACACAGCCTAGGGGAGTTACTTTCACCATATGGCACACACAGCCCAGGGGAGTGACTTTCACCACATGGCACACACAGTCTAGTGGAGTGACATTCACCACATGGCACACACAGCCTAGGGGAGTGACTTTCACCACATGGCACACACATCCTAGGGGAGTGATTATCACCACATGGCACACACAGCCTAGGGCGGTGACATTCACCACATGGCACAAACAGCCTAGGGGAGTGACTTTCAACACATATCACACACAGCCTAGGGGAGTGACATTCAACACATTGCACACACAGCCTAGGGGAGTGAATTTCACTTCATGGCACACACAGCCTAGGGGAGTGACATTCACCACATGGCACACACAGCCTAGGGGAGTGACATTGACCACATGGCACACACAGCCTAGGGGAGTGACATTCACCACATGGAACACACAGGCTAGGGGAGTGACTTTCACCACATGGCACACACAGCCTAGGGGAGTTACTTTCACCACATGGCACACACAGCCCAGGGGAGTGACTTTCACCACATGGCACACACAGCCTAGTGGAGTGACATTCACCACATGGCACACACAGCCTAGGGGAGTGACTTTCACCACATGGCACACACAGCCTAGGGGAGTGACTTTCACCACATGGCACACACAGCCTAGGGGAGTGACTTTCACCACATGGCACACACAGCCTAGGGCAGTGACATTCACCACATGAAACACGCAGCCTAGGGGAGTGACTTTCACCACATTGCACACACAGCCTAGGGGAGTGACTTTCACTACATGGCACACACAGCCTAGGGGAGTGACATTCACCTCATGGCACACACAGCCTAGGGGAGTGACATTCACCACATGGCACACACAGCCTAAGGGAGTGACTTTCACCACATGGCACACACAGCCCAGGGGAGTGACTTTCACCACATGGCACACAAAGCCTAGGGGAGTGACTTTCACCACATGGCACACACAGCCTAGGGGAGTGACTTTTACCACATGGCACACACAGCCTAGGGGAGTGACTTTGATCACATGGCACACACAGACTAGGGGGTGCCATTCACCACATGGCACACACAGCCTAGGGGAGTGACACTCACCACATGGCGCACACAGCCTAGGGGAGTGACATTCACCACATGGCACACACAGCCTAGGGGAGTGACTTTCACCACATGGCACACACAGCCAAGGGGAGTGACTTTCACCACATGGCACACACAGCCCAGGGGAGTGACTTTCACCACATGGCACACACAGCTTTGGGGAGTGACTTACACCACATGGCACACACAGCCTAGGGGAGTGACTTTCACCACATGGCACACACAGCCTAGGGGAGTGACTTTCACCACATGGCACACACAGCCTAGGGGAGTGTCTTTCACCACATGTCACACACAGCCTAGGGGAGTGACTTTCACCACATGGCACACACAGACAAGGGGAGTGACTTTCACTACTTGGCACACACAGCCAAGGGGAGTGACTTTCACCACATGGCACACACAGCCCAGGGGAATGACTTTCACCACATGGCACACACAGCTTAGGGGAGTGACTTTCACCACATGGCACACACAGCCTAGGGGAGTGACTTTCACCACATGACACACACAGTCTAGGGGAGTGACATTCACCACATGGCACACACAGCCTAGGGGAGTGGCTTTCACCACATGGCACACACAGCCTAGGGGAGTGACTTTCACCACATGGCACACACAGCTTAGTGGAGTGACTTTCACCACATGGCACACAGAGCCCAGGGGAGTGACTTTCACCACATGGCACACACAGCCTAGGGGAGTGACTTTCACCACATGGCACACACAGTCTAGGGGAGTGACTTCCACCACATGACACACACATCATAGGGGAGTGACTTTCACCACATGGCACACACAGCCGTTGGGAGGGGCTTTCACCACATGGCACACACAGCCTAGGTGAGTGACATTCACCACATGGCACACACAGCCTAGGGGAGTGACTTTCACCACATGGCACACATAGCCTAGGGGAGTGACATTCACCACATGGCACACACAGCCTAGGGGAGTGACTTTCACCACATGGCACACACAGCCTAGGGGAGGGACTTTTACCACATGGCACACACAGCCTAGGGGAGTGACATTCACCACATGGCACACACAGCCCAGGGGAGTGGCTTTAACCACATGGCACACACAGCCTAGGGGAGTGACATTCACCACATGGAACACACAGCCTAGGGGAGTGACTTTCACCACATGGCACACACAGCCTAGGGGAGTGACTTTCACCACATGGCACACACAGCCCAGGGGAGTGACGTTCACCACATGGCACACACAGCCTAGGGGAGTGACCTTCACCACATGGCACACACAGCCTAGGGGAGTGACATTCACCACATGGCACACACAGCCCAGGGGAGTGACGTTCACCACATGGCACACACAGCCTATGGGAGTGACTTTCACCACATGGCACACACAGCCTAGGCCAGTGACATTCACCACATGGCACACACAGCCTAGGGGAGTCACTTTCAACACATGGCACACACAGCCTAGGGGAGTGACTTTCACCACATGGCACACACAGCCTAGGGGAGTGACGTTCACCACATGGCACACACAGCCCAGGGGAGTGACATTCACCACATGGCACACACAGCCCAGGAGAGTGACTTTCACCACATGGCACACACAGCCTAGGGGAGTGACATTCATCACATGGCACACACAGCCTAGGGGAATGACTTTAACCACATGGCACACACATCCTTGGGGAGTGAATTTCACCACATGGCAAACACAGCCTTGGGGAGTGACTTTCAACACATGGCACACACAGCCTAGGAGAGTGACTTTCACCACATGGCTCACACAGCCTAGGGGAGTGACCTTCACCACATGGCACACACCACCTAGGGGAATGAATTTCACCACATGGCACACACAGCCTAGTGTAGTGACATTCACCACATGGCACACAGAGCCTAGGGGAGTGATTTTCACCACATGGCACACACAGCCTAGGGGAGTGACTTTCACCACATGGCACACACAGCCTAGGGGAGTGACTTTCACCACATGGCACACACAGCCTAGGTGAGTGACATTCACCACATGACACACACAGGCTAGGGGAGTGACTTTCACCACGTGGCACACACATCCTAGGGGAGTTACTTTCACAACATGGCACACACACCCCAGGGGTGTGACTTTCACCACATGGCACACACAGCCTAGTGGAGTGACATTCACCACATGGCACACACAGCCTAGGGGAGTGACTTTCACCACATGGCACACACAGCCTAGGGGAGTGACATTCACCACATGGCACACACAGCCTAGGGGAGTGATTTTCACCACATGGCACACACAGCCTGGGGGAGTGACTTTCACCACATGGCACACACAGCCTAGGGGAGTGACTTTCACCACATGACACACACAGCCTAGGGGAGTGACTTTCACCACATGGCACACACAGCCTAGGGCAGTGACATTCACCACATGAAACACGCAGCCTAGGGGAGTGACTTTCACCACATTGCACACACAGCCTAGGGGAGTGACTTTCACTACATGGCACACACAGCCTAGGGGAGTGACATTCACCTCATGGCACACACAGCCTAGGGGAGTGACATTCACCACATGGAACAAACAGCCTAAGGGAGTGACTTTCACCACATGGCACACACAGCCCAGGGGAGTGACTTTCACCACATGGCACACAAAGCCTAGGGGAGTGACTTTCACCACATGGCACACACAGCCTAGGGGAGTGACTTTCACCACATGGCACACACAGCCTAGGGGAGTGACTTTCATCACATGGATCACACAGCCTAGGGGAGTGCCATTCCCCACATGGCACACACAGCCTAGGGGAGTGACACTCACCACATGGCGCACACAGCCTAGGGGAGTGACATTCACCACATGGCACACACAGCCTAGGGGGGTGACTTTCACCACATGGCACACACAGCCGAGGGAAGTGACTTTCACCACATGGCATACACAGCCCAGGGGAGTGACTCTCACCACATGGCACACACAGCAAAGGGGAGTGACTTTCACCACATGGCACACACAACCTAGGGGAATGACTTTCACCACATGACACACACATTCTAGGGGAGTGACTTTCACCACATGGCACACACAGCCTAGGGGAGTGACTTTCACCACATGGCACACACAGCCTAGGGGAGTGTCTTTCACCACATGGCACACACAGCCCAGGGGAGTGACTTTCACCACATGGCACACACAGACTAGGGGAGTGACTCTCACTACTAGGCACACACAGCCAAGGGGAGTGACTTTCACCACATGGCACTCACAGCCCAGGGGAATGACTTTCACCACATGGCACACACAGCTTAGGGGAGTGACTTTCACCACATGGCACACACAGCCTAGGGGAGTGAATTTCACCACATGACACACACAGACTAGGGGAGTGACATTCACCACATGGCACACACAGCCTTGGGGAGTGGCTTTCACCACATGGCACACACAGCCTAGTGGAATGACTTTCACCACATGGCACACAAAGCCTAGGGGAGTGGCGTTCTCCACATGGCACACACAGCCTAGGGGAGTGACATTCACCACATGGCACACACAGCCTGGGGGAGTGACTTTCACCACATGGCACACACAGCCTAGGGGAGTGACTTTCACCACATGGCCCACACAGCCTGGGGGAGTGACTTTCACCACATGGCACACACAGCCTGGGGGAGTGACTTTCACCACATGGCACACACAGCCTGGGGGAGTGATCTTCACCACATGGCACACACAGCCAAGGGGAGTGACTTTCACCACATGGCACACACAGCCTAGGGGAGTGACTTTCACCACATGGCACACACAGGCCAGGGGAGTGACTTTCACCACATGGCACACACAGCCTAGGGGAGTGACTTTCACCACATGGCACACACAGTCTAGGGGAGTGACTTCCACCACATGACACACACAGCATAGGGGAGTGACTTTCACCACATGGCACACACAGCCGTTGGGAGGGGCTTTCACCACATGGCACACACGGCCTAGGGGAGTGACATTCACCACATGGCACACACAGCCTAGGGGAGGGACCTTTACCACATGGCACACACAGCCTAGTGGAGTGACATTCACCACATGGCACACACAGCCCAGGGGAGTGGCTTTCACCACATGGCACACAGAGCCTAGGGGAGTGACTTTCACCACATGGCACACACAGCCTAGGGGAGTGACTTTCACCACATGGCACACACAGCCTAGGGGAGTGACATTCACCACATGGCACACACAGCCTAGGGGAGTGACATTCACCACATGGCACACACAGGCCAGGGGAGTGACTTTCACCACATGGCACACACAGCCTAGGGGAGTGACTTTCACCACATGGCACACACAGCCTAGGGGAGTGACGTTCACCACATGGCACACACAGCCTAGTGGAGTGACATTCACCACATGGCACACAGAGCCTAGGGGAGTGATTTTCACCACATGGCACACACAGCCTAGGGGAGTGACTTTCACCACATGGCACACACAGCCTAGGGGAGTGACTTTCACCACATGGCACACACAGCCTAGGGGAGTGACATTCACCACATGGCACACACAGGCTAGGGGAGTGATTTTCACCACATGGCACACACAGCCTAGGGGAGTTACTTTCACCATATGGCACACACAGCCCAGGGGAGTGACTTTCACCACATGGCACACACAGCCTAGTGGAGTGACATTCACCACATGGCACACACAGCCTAGGGGAGTGACCTTCACCACATGGCACACACATCCTAGGGGAGTGATTATCACCACATGGCACACACAGCCTAGGGCGGTGACATTAACCACATGGCACAAACAGCCTAGGGGAGTGACTTTCAACACTTATCACACACAGCCTAGGGGAGTGACATTCAACACATTGCACACACAGCCTAGGGGAGTGAATTTCACTTCATGGCACACACAGCCTAGGGGAGTGACATTCACCACATGGCACACACAGCCTAGGGGAGTGACATTCACCACATGGCACACACAGCCTAGGGGAGTGACATTCACCACATGGAACACACAGGCTAGGGGAGTGACTTTCACCACATGGCACACACAGCCTAGGGGAGTTACATTCACCACATGGCACACACAGCCCAGGGGAGTGACTTTCACCACATGGCACACACAGCCTAGTGGAGTGACATTCACCACATGGCACACACAGCCTAGGGGAGTGACTTACACCACATGGCACACACAGCCTAGGGGAGTGACATTCACCACATGGCACACACAGCCTAGGGGAGTGACTTTCACCACATGGCACACACAGCCTAGGGCAGTGACATTCACCACATGAAACACGCAGCCTAGGGGAGTGACTTTCACCACATGGCACACACAGCCTAGGGGAGTTACTTTCACCACATGGCACACACTGCCCAGGGGAGTGACTTTCACCACATGGCACACACAGCCTAGTGGAGTGACATTCACCACATGGCACACACAGCCTAGGGGAGTGACTTTCACCACATGGCACACACAGCCTAGGGGAGTGACTTTCACCACATGGCAGACACAGCCTAGGGGAGTGACTTTCACCACATGGCACACACAGCCTAGGGCAGTGACATTCACCACATGAAACACGCAGCCTAGGGGAGTGACTTTCACCACATTGCACACACAGCCTAGGGGAGTGACTTTCACTACATGGCACACACAGCCTAGGGGAGTGACATTCACCTCATGGCACACACAGCCTAGGGGAGTGACATTCACCACATGGCACACACAGCCTAAGGGAGTGACTTTCACCACATGGCACACACAGCCCAGGGGGGTTACTTTCACCACATGGCACACAATGCCTAGGGGAGTGACTTTCACCACATGGCACACACAGCCTAGGGGAGTGACTTTCACCACATGGCACACACAGCCTAGGGGAGTGACTTTCATCACATGGCACACACAGACTAGGGGAGTGCCATTCACCACATGGCACACACAGCCTAGGGGAGTGACACTCACCACATGGCGCACACAGCCTAGGGGATTGACATTCACCACATGGCACACACAGCCTAGGGGAGTGACTTTCACCACATGGCAAACACAGCCTAGGGGAGTGGCTTTCTCCACATGGCACACACAGCCTAGGGGAGTGACATTCACCACATGGCACACACAGCCTGGGGGAGTGACTTTCACCACATGGCACACACAGCCTAGGGGAGTGACTTTCACCACATGGCACACACAGCCTGGGGGAGTGACTTTCACCACATGGCACACACAGCCTGGGGGAGTGACTTTCACCACATGGCACACACAGCCTGGGGGAGTGACTTTCACCACATGGCACACACAGCCAAGGGGAGTGAATTTAACCACATGGCACACACAGCCTAGTGGAGTGACTTTCACCACATGGCACACAGAGCCCAGGGGAGTGACTTTCACCACATGGCACACACAGCCTAGGGGAGTGACTTTCACCACATGGCACACACAGTCTAGGGGAGTGACTTCCACCACATGACACACACATCATAGGGGAGTGACTTTCACCACATGGCACACACAGCCGTTGGGAGGGGCTTTCACCACATGGCACACACAGCCTAGGGGAGTGACATTCACCACATGGCACACACAGCCTAGGGGAGTGACTTTCACCACATGGCACACACAGCCTAGGGGAGTGACATTCACCACATGGCACACACAGCCTAGGGGAGTGACTTTCACCACATGGCACACACAGCCTAGGGGAGGGACTTTTACCACATGGCACACACAGCCTAGGGGAGTGACATTCACCACATGGCACACACAGCCCAGGGGAGTGGCTTTCACCACATGGCACACACAGCCTAGGGGAGTGACATTCACCACATGGAACACACAGCCTAGGGGAGTGACTTTCACCACATGGCACACACAGCCTAGGGGAGTGACTTTCACCATATGGCACACACAGCCCAGGGGAGTGACGTTCACCACATGGCACACACAGCCTAGGGGAGTGACCTTCACCACATGGCACACACAGCCTAGGGGAGTGACATTCACCACATGGCACACACAGCCCAGGGGAGTGACGTTCACCACATGGCACACACAGCCTTGGGGAGTGACTTTCACCACATGGCACACACAGCCTAGGCCAGTGACATTCACCACATGGCACACACAGCCTAGGGGAGTCACTTTCAACACATGGCACACACAGCCTAGGGGAGTGACTTTCACCACATGGCACACACAGCCTAGGGGAGTGACATTCACCACATGGCACACACAGCCCAGGGGAGTGACATTCACCACATGGCACACACAGCCCAGGGGAGTGACTTTCACCACATGGCACACACAGCCTAGGGGAGTGACATTCACCACATGGCACACACAGCCTAGGGGAATGACTTTAACCACGTGGCACACACATCCTTGGGGAGTGAATTTCACCACATGGCAAACACAGCCTTGGGGAGTGACTTTCAACACATGGCACACACAGCCTAGGAGAGTGACTTTCACTACATGGCTCACACAGCCTAGGGGAGTGACTTTCACCACATGGCACACACCACCTAGGGGAATGACTTTCACCACATGGCACACACAGCCTAGTGTAGTGACATTCACCACATGGCACACAGAGCCTAGGGGAGTGATTTTCACCACATGGCACACACAGCCTAGGGGAGTGACTTTCACCACATGGCACACACAGCCTAGGGGAGTGACTTTCACCACATGGCACACACAGCCTAGGTGAGTGACATTCACCACATGACACACACAGGCTAGGGGAGTGACTTTCACCACATGGCACACACAGCCTAGGGGAGTTACTTTCACAACATGGCACACACACCCCAGGGGTGTGACTTTCACCACATGGCACACACAGCCTAGTGGAGTGACATTCACCACATGGCACACACAGCCTAGGGGAGTGACTTTCACTACATGGCACACACAGCCTAGGGGAGTGACATTCACCTCATGGCACACACAGCCTAGGGGAGTGACATTCACCACATGGAACACACAGCCTAAGGGAGTGACTTTCACCACATGGCACACACAGCCCAGGGGAGTGACTTTCACCACATGGCACACAAAGCCTAGGGGAGTGACTTTCACCACATGGCACACACAGCCTAGGGGAGTGACTTTCACCACATGGCACACACAGCCTAGGGGAGTGACTTTCATCACATGGATCACACAGCCTAGGGGAGTGCCATTCACCACATGGCACACACAGCCTAGGGGAGTGACACTCACCACATGGCGCACACAGCCTAGGGGAGTGACATTCACCACATGGCACACACAGCCTAGGGGGGTGACTTTCACCACATGGCACACACAGCCAAGGGGTGTGACTTTCACCACATGGCACACACAGCCCAGGGGAGTGACTCTCACCACATGGCACACACAGCAAAGGGGAGTGACTTTCACCACATTGCACACACAACCTAGGGGAATGACTTTCACCACATGACACACACAGTCTAGGGGAGTGACTTTCACCACATGGCACACACAGCCTAGGGGAGTGACTTTCACCACATGGCACACACAGCCTAGGGGAGTGTCTTTCACCACATGGCACACACAGCCCAGGGGAGTGACTTTCACCACATGGCACACACAGACTAGGGGAGTGACTCTCACTACTTGGCACACACAGCCAAGGAGAGTGACTTTCACCACATGGCACTCACAGCCCAGGGGAATGACTTTCACCACATGGCACACACAGCTTAGGGGAGTGACTTTCACCACATGGCACACACAGCCTAGGGGAGTGACTTTCACCACATGACACACACAGACTAGGGGAGTGACTTTCACCACATGGCACACACAGGCCAGGGGAGTGACTTTCACCACATGGCACACACAGCCTAGGGGATTGACTTTCACCACATGGCACACACAGCCTAGGGGAGTGACGTTCACCACATGGCACACACAGCCTAGTGGAGTGACATTCACCACATGGCACACAGAGCCTAGGGGAGTGATTTTCACCACATGGCACACACAGCCTAGGGGAGTGACTTTCACCACATGGCACACACAGCCTAGGGGAGTGACTTTCACCACATGGCACACACAGCCTAGGGGAGTGACATTCACCACATGGCACACACAGGCTAGGGGAGTGATTTTCACCACATGGCACACACAGCCTAGGGGAGTTACTTTCACCATATGGCACACACAGCCCAGGGGAGTGACTTTCACCACATGGCACACACAGCCTAGTGGAGTGACATTCACCACATGGCACACACAGCCTAGGGGAGTGACCTTCACCACATGGCACACACATCCTAGGGGAGTGATTATCACCACATGGCACACACAGCCTAGGGCGGTGACATTAACCACATGGCACAAACAGCCTAGGGGAGTGACTTTCAACACTTATCACACACAGCCTAGGGGAGTGACATTCAACACATTGCACACACAGCCTAGGGGAGTGAATTTCACTTCATGGCACACACAGCCTAGGGGAGTGACATTCACCACATGGCACACACAGCCTAGGGGAGTGACATTCACCACATGGCACACACAGCCTAGTGGAGTGACATTCACCACATGGAACACACAGGCTAGGGGAGTGACTTTCACCACATGGCACACACAGCCTAGGGGAGTTACATTCACCACATGGCACACACAGCCCAGGGGAGTGACTTTCACCACATGGCACACACAGCCTAGTGGAGTGACATTCACCACATGGCACACACAGCCTAGGGGAGTGACTTACACCACATGGCACACACAGCCTAGGGGAGTGACTTTCACCACATGGCACACACAGCCTAGGGGAGTGACTTTCACCACATGGCACACACAGCCTAGGGCAGTGACATTCACCACATGAAACACGCAGCCTAGGGGAGTGACTTTCACCACATGGCACACACAGCCTAGGGGAGTTACTTTCACCACATGGCACACACTGCCCAGGGGAGTGACTTTCACCACATGGCACACACAGCCTAGTGGAGTGACATTCACCACATGGCACACACAGCCTAGGGGAGTGACTTTCACCACATGGCACACACAGCCTAGGGGAGTGACTTTCACCACATGGCAGACACAGCCTAGGGGAGTGACGTTCACCACATGGCACACACAGCCTAGGGCAGTGACATTCACAACATGAAACACGCAGCCTAGGGGAGTGACTTTCACCACATTGCACACACAGCCTAGGGGAGTGACTTTCACTACATGGCACACACAGCCTAGGGGAGTGACATTCACCTCATGGCACACACAGCCTAGGGGAGTGACATTCACCACATGGCACACACAGCCTAAGGGAGTGACTTTCACCACATGGCACACACAGCCCAGGGGGGTTACTTTCACCACATGGCACACAAAGCCTAGGGGAGTGACTTTCACCACATGGCAAACACAGCCTAGGGGAGTGACTTTCACCACATGGCACACACAGAATAGGGGAGTGACTTTCATCACATGGCACACACAGACTAGGGGAGTGCCATTCACCACATGGCACACACAGCCTAGGGGAGTGACACTCACCACATGGCGCACACAGCCTAGGGGAGTGACATTCACCACATGGCACACACAGCCTAGGGGAGTGACTTTCACCACATGGCAAACACAGCCTAGGGGAGTGGCTTTCTCCACATGGCACACACAGCCTAGGGGAGTGACATTCACCACATGGCACACACAGCCTGGGGGAGTGACTTTCACCACATGGCACACACAGCCTAGGGGAGTGACTTTCACCACATGGCACACACAGCCTGGGGGAGTGACTTTCACCACATGGCACACACAGCCTGGGGGAGTGACTTTCACCACATGGCACACACAGCCTGGGGGAGTGACTTTCACCACATGGCACACACAGCCAAGGGGAGTGAATTTAACCACATGGCAAACACAGCCTTGGGGAGTGACTTTCAACACATGGCACACACAGCCTAGGAGAGTGACTTTCACCACATGGCTCACACAGCCTAGGGGAGTGACTTTCACCACATGGCACACACCACCTAGGGGAATGACTTTCACCACATGGCACACACAGCCTAGTGTAGTGACATTCACCACATGGCACACAGAGCCTAGGGGAGTGATTTTCACCACATTGCACACACAGCCTAGGGGAGTGACTTTCACCACGTGGCACACACAGCCTAGGGGAGTGACTTTCACCACATGGCACACACAGCCTAGGTGAGTGACATTCACCACATGACACACACAGGCTAGGGGTGTGACTTTCACCACATGGCACACACAGCCTAGGGGAGTTACTTTCACAACATGGCACACACACCCCAGGGGTGTGACTTTCACCACATGGCACACACAGCCTAGTGGAGTGACATTCACCACATGGCACACACAGCCTAGGGGAGTGACTTTCACTACATGGCACACACAGCCTAGGGGAGTGACATTCACCTCATGGCACACACAGCCTAGGGGAGTGACATTCACCACATGGAACACACAGCCTAAGGGAGTGACTTTCACCACATGGCACACACAGCCCAGGGGAGTGACTTTCACCACATGGCACACAAAGCCTAGGGGAGTGACTTTCACCACATGGCACACACAGCCTAGGGGAGTGACTTTCACCACATGGCACACACAGCCTAGGGGAGTGACTTTCATCACATGGATCACACAGCCTAGGGGAGTGCCATTCACCACATGGCACACACAGCCTAGGGGAGTGACACTCACCACATGGCGCACACAGCCTAGGGGAGTGACATTCACCACATGGCACACACAGCCTAGGGGGGTGACTTTCACCACATGGCACACACAGCCAAGGGGTGTGACTTTCACCACATGGCACACACAGCCCAGGGGAGTGACTCTCACCACATGGCACACACAGCAAAGGGGAGTGACTTTCACTACATGGCACACACAACCTAGGGGAATGACTTTCACCACATGACACACACAGTCTAGGGGAGTGACTTTCACCACATGGCACACACAGCCTAGGGGAGTGACTTTCACCACATGGCACACACAGCCTAGGGGAGTGTCTTTCACCACATGGCACACACAGCCCAGGGGAGTGACTTTCACCACATGGCACACACAGACTAGGGGAGTGACTCTCACTACTTGGCACACACAGCCAAGGGGAGTGACTTTCACCACATGGCACTCACAGCCCAGGGGAATGACTTTCACCACATGGCACACACAGCTTAGGGGAGTGACATTCACCACATGGCACACACAGCCTAGGGGAGTGACTTTCACCACATGACACACACAGACTAGGGGAGTGACATTCACCACATGGCACACACAGCCTTGGGGAGTGGCTTTCACCACAAGGCACACACAGCCTAGGGGAATGACTTTCACCACATGGCACACAAAGCCTAGGGGAGTGGCGTTCTCCACATGGCACACAGCCTAGGGGAGTGACATTCACCACATGGCACACACAGCCTGGGGGAGTGACTTTCACCAAATGGCACACACAGCCTAGGGGAGTGACATTCACCACATGGCACACACATCCTAGGGGAGTGATTATCACCACATGGCACACACAGCCTAGGGCGGTGACATTCACCACATGGCACAAACAGCCTAGGGGAGTGACTTTCAACACATATCACACACAGCCTAGGGGAGTGATATTCAACACATTGCACACACAGCCTAGGGGAGTGAATTTCACTTCATGGCACACACAGCCTAGGGGAGTGACATTCACCACATGGCACACACAGCCTAGGGGAGTGACATTCACCACATGGCACACACAGCCTAGGGGAGTGACATTCACCACATGGAACACACAGGCTAGGGGAGTGACTTTCACCACATGGCACACACAGCCTAGGGGAGTTACTTTCACCACATGGCACACACAGTCCAGGGGAGTGACTTTCACCACATGGCACACACAGCCTAGTGGAGTGACATTCACCACATGGCACACACAGCCTAGGGGAGTGACTTTCGCCACATGGCACACACAGCCTAGGGGAGTGACTTTCACCACATGGCACACACAGCCTAGGGGAGTGACTTTCACCACATGGCACACACAGCCTAGGGGAGTGACTTTCACCACATGGCACACACAGCCTAGGGGAGTGACTTTCACCACATGGCACACACAGCCTAGGGCAGTGACATTCACCACATGAAACACGCAGCCTAGGGGAGTGACTTTCACCACATGGCACACACAGCCTAGGGCAGTGACATTCACCACATGGCACACACAGCCTAGGGGAGTGACTTTCACTACATGGCACACACAGCCTAGGGGAGTGACATTCACCTCATGGCACACACAGCCTAGGGGAGTGACATTCACCACATGGCACACACAGCCTAAGGGAGTGACTTTCACCACATGGCACACACAGCCCAGGGGGGTTACTTTCACCACATGGCACACAAAGCCTAGGGGAGTGACTTTCACCACATGGCACACACAGCCTAGGGGAGTGACTTTCACCACATGGCACACACAGCCTAGGGGAGTGACTTTCATCACATGGCACACACAGACTAGGGGAGTGCCATTCACCACATGGCACACACAGCCTAGGGGAGTGACACTCACCACATGGCGCACACAGCCTAGGGGAGTGACATTCACCACATGGCACACACAGCCTAGGGGAGTGACTTTCACCACATGGCAAACACAGCCTAGGGGAGTGGCTTTCTCCACATGGCACACACAGCCTAGGGGAGTGACATTCACCACATGGCACACACAGCCTGGGGGAGTGACTTTCACCACATGGCACACACAGCCTAGGGGAGTGACTTTCACCACATGGCACACACAGCCTGGGGGAGTGACTTTCACCACATGGCACACACAGCCTGGGGGAGTGACTTTCACCACATGGCACACACAGCCTGGGGGAGTGACTTTCACCACATGGCACACACAGCCAAGGGGAGTGACTTTAACCACATGGCACACACAGCCTAGTGGAGTGACTTTCACCACATGGCACACAGAGCCCAGGGGAGTGACTTTCACCACATGGCACACACAGCCTAGGGGAGTGACTTTCACCACATGGCACACACAGTCTAGGGGAGTGACTTCCACCACATGACACACACATCATAGGGGAGTGACTTTCACCACATGACACACACAGCCGTTGGGAGGGGCTTTCACCACATGGCACACACAGCCTAGGGGAGTGACATTCACCACATGGCACACACAGCCTAGGGGAGTGACTTTCACCACATGGCACACACAGCCTAAGGGAGTGACACTCACCACATGGCACACACAGCCTAGGGGAGTGACTTTCACCACATGGCACACACAGCCTAGGGGAGGGACTTTTACCACATGGCACACACAGCCTAGGGGAGTGACATTCACCACATGGCACACACAGCCCAGGGGAGTGGCTTTCACCACATGGCACACACAGCCTAGGGGAGTGACATTCACCGCATGGAACACACAGCCTAGGGGAGTGACTTTCACCACATGGCACACACAGCCTAGGGGAGTGACTTTCACCATATGGCACACACAGCCCAGGGGAGTGACGTTCACCACATGGCACACACAGCCTAGGGGAGTGACCTTCACCACATGGCACACACAGCCTAGGGGAGTGACATTCACCACATGGCACACACAGCCCAGGGGAGTGACGTTCACCACATGGCACACACAGCCTAGGGGAGTGACTTTCACCACATGGCACACACAGCCTAGGCCAGTGACATTCACCACATGGCACACACAGCCTAGGGGAGTCACTTTCAACACATGGCACACACAGCCTAGGGGAGTGACTTTCACCACATGGCACACACAGCCTAGGGCAGTGACGTTCACCACATGGCACACACAGCCCAGGGGAGTGACATTCACCACATGGCACACACAGCCCAGGGGAGTGACTTTCACCACATGGCACACACAGCCTAGGGGAGTGACATTCACCACATGGCACACACAGCCTAGGGGAATGACTTTAACCACATGGCACACATATCCTTGGGGAGTGAATTTCACCACATGGCAAACACAGCCTTGGGGAGTGACTTTCAACACATGGCACACACAGCCTAGGAGAGTGACTTTCACCACATGGCTCAAACAGCCTAGGGGAGTGACTTTCACCACATGGCACACACCACCTAGGGGAATGACTTTCACCACATGGCACACACAGCCTAGTGTAGTGACATTCACCACATGGCACACAGAGCCTAGGGGAGTGATTTTCACCACATGGCACACACAGCCTAGGGGAGTGACTTTCACCACATGGCACACACAGCTTAGGGGAGTGACTTTCACCACATGGCACACACAGCCTAGGTGAGTGACATTCACCACATGACACACACAGGCTAGGGGAGTGACTTTCACCACATGGCACACACAGCCTAGGGGAGTTACTTTCACAACATGGCACACACACCCCAGGGGTGTGACTTTCACCACATGGCACACACAGCCTAGTGGAGTGACATTCACCACATGGCACACACAGCCTAGGGGAGTGACTTTCACCACATGGCACACACAGCCTAGGGGAGTGACATTCACCACATGGCACACACAGCCTAGGGGAGTGATTTTCACCACATGGCACACACAGCCTAGGGGAGTGACTTTCACCACATGGCACACACAGCCTAGGGGAGTGACTTTCACCACATGACACACACAGCCTAGGGGAGTGACTTTCACCACATGGCACACACAGCCTAGGGCAGTGACATTCACCACATGAAACACGCAGCCTAGGGGAGTGACTTTCACCACATTGCACACACAGCCTAGGAGAGTGACTTTCACTACATGGCACACACAGCCTAGGGGAGTGACATTCACCTCATGGCACACACAGCCTAGGGGAGTGACATTCACCACATGGAACACACAGCCTAAGGGAGTGACTTTCACCACATGGCACACACAGCCCAGGGGAGTGACTTTCACCACATGGCACACAAAGCCTAGGGGAGTGACTTTCACCACATGGCACACACAGCCTAGGGGAGTGACTTTCACCACATGGCACACACAGCCTAGGGGAGTGACTTTCATCACATGGATCACACAGCCTAGGGGAGTGCCATTCACCACATGGCACACACAGCCTAGGGGAGTGACACTCACCACATGGCGCACACAGCCTAGGGGAGTGACATTCACCACATGGCACACACAGCCTAGGGGGGTGACTTTCACCACATGGCACACACAGCCAAGGGGTGTGACTTTCACCACATGGCACACACAGCCCAGGGGAGTGACTCTCACCACATGGCACACACAGCAAAGGGGAGTGACTTTCACCACATGGCACACACAACCTAGGGGAATGACTTTCACCACATGACACACACAGTCTAGGGGAGTGACTTTCACCACATGGCACACACAGCCTAGGGGAGTGACTTTCACCACATGGCACACACAGCCTAGGGGAGTGTCTTTCACCACATGGCACACACAGCCCAGGGGAGTGACTTTCACCACATGGCACACACAGACTAGGGGAGTGACTCTCACTACTTGGCACACACAGCCAAGGGGAGTGACTTTCACCACATGGCAATCACAGCCCAGGGGAATGAATTTCACCACATGGCACACACAGCTTAGGGGAGTGACTTTCACCACATGGCACACACAGCCTAGCGGAGTGACTTTCACCACATGACACACACAGACTAGGGGAGTGACATTCACCACATGGCACACACAGCCTTGGGGAGTGGCTTTCACCACAAGGCACACACAGCCTAGGGGAATGACTTTCACCACATGGCACACAAAGCCTAGGGGAGTGGCGTTCTCCACATGGCACACAGCCTAGGGGAGTGACATTCACCACATGGCACACACAGCCTGGGGGAGTGACTTTCACCAAATGGCACACACAGCCTAGGGGAGTGACTTTCACCACATGGCACACACATCCTAGGGGAGTGATTATAACCACATGGCACACACAGCCTAGGGCGGTGACATTCACCACATGGCACAAACAGCCTAGGGGAGTGACTTTCAACACATATCACACACAGCCTAGGGGAGTGATATTCAACACATTGCACACACAGCCTAGGGGAGTGAATTTCACTTCATGGCACACACAGCCTAGGGGAGTGACATTCACCACATGGCACACACAGCCTAGGGGAGTGACTTTCACTACATGGCACACACAGCCTAGGGGAGTGACATTCACCTCATGGCACACACAGCCTAGGGGAGTGACATTCACCACATGGAACACACAGCCTAAGGGAGTGACTTTCACCACATGGCACACACAGCCCAGGGGAGTGACTTTCACCACATGGCACACAAAGCCTAGGGGAGTGACTTTCACCACATGGCACACACAGCCTAGGGGAGTGACTTTCACCACATGGCACACACAGCCTAGGGGAGTGACTTTCATCACATGGATCACACAGCCTAGGGGAGTGCCATTCACCACATGGCACACACAGCCTAGGGGAGTGACACTCACCACATGGCGCACACAGCCTAGGGGAGTGACATTCACCACATGGCACACACAGCCTAGGGGGGTGACTTTCACCACATGGCACACACAGCCAAGGGGTGTGACTTTCACCACATGGCACACACAGCCCAGGGGAGTGACTCTCACCACATGGCACACACAGCAAAGGGGAGTGACTTTCAACACATGGCACACACAACCTAGGGGAATGACTTTCACCACATGACACACACAGTCTAGGGGAGTGACTTTCACCACATGGCACACACAGCCTAGGGGAGTGACTTTCACCACATGGCACACACAGCCTAGGGGAGTGTCTTTCACCACATGGCACACACAGCCCAGGGGAGTGACTTTCACCACATGGCACACACAGACTAGGGGAGTGACTCTCACTACTTGGCACACACAGCCAAGGGGAGTGACTTTCACCACATGGCACTCACAGCCCAGGGGAATGACTTTCACCACATGGCACACACAGCTTAGGGGAGTGACTTTCACCACATGGCACACACAGCCTAGGGGAGTGACTTTCACCACATGACACACACAGTCTAGGGGACTGACATTCACCACATGGCACACACAGCCTAGGGGAGTGGCTTTCACCACATGGCACACACAGCCTAGGGGAGTGACTTTCACCACATGGCAAACACAGCCTAGGGGAGTGGCTTTCTCCACATGGCACACACAGCCTAGGGGAGTGACATTCACCACATGGCACACACAGCCTGGGGGAGTGACTTTCACCACATGGCACACACAGCCTAGGGGAGTGACTTTCACCACATGGCACACACAGCCTGGGGGAGTGACTTTCACCACATGGCACACACAGCCTGGGGGAGTGACTTTCACCACATGGCACACACTGCCTGGGGGAGTGACTTTCACCACATGGCACACACAGCCAAGGGGAGTGACTTTAACCACATGGCACACACAGCTTAGTGGAGTGACTTTCACCACATGGCACACAGAGCCCAGGGGAGTGACTTTCACCACATGGCACACACAGCCTAGGGGAGTGACTTTCACCACATGGCACACACAGTCTAGGGGAGTGACTTCCACCACATGACACACACATCATAGGGGAGTGACTTTCACCACATGGCACACACAGCCGTTGGGAGGGGCTTTCACCACATGGCACACACAGCCTAGGTGAGTGACATTCACCACATGGCACACACAGCCTAGGGGAGTGACTTTCACCACATGGCACACACAGCCTAGGGGAGTGACATTCACCACATGGCACACACAGCCTAGGGGAGTGACTTTCACCACATGGCACACACAGCCTAGGGGAGGGACTTTTACCACATGGCACACACAGCCTAGGGGAGTGACATTCACCACATGGCACACACAGCCCAGGGGAGTGGCTTTAACCACATGGCACACACAGCCTAGGGGAGTGACATTCACCACATGGAACACACAGCCTAGGGGAGTGACTTTCACCACATGGCACACACAGCCTAGGGGAGTGACTTTCACCACATGGCACACACAGCCCAGGGGTGTGACGTTCACCACATGGCACACACAGCCTAGGGGAGTGACCTTCACCACATGGCACACACAGCCTAGGGGAGTGACATTCACCACATGGCACACAGAGCCCAGGGGAGTGACGTTCACCACATGGCACACACAGCCTAGGGGAGTGATTTTCACCACATGGCACACACAGCCTAGGCCAGTGACATTCACCACATGGCACACACAGCCTAGGGGAGTCACTTTCAACACATGGCACACACAGCCTAGGGGAGTGACTTTCACCACATGGCACACACAGCCTAGGGGAGTGACGTTCACCACATGGCACACACAGCCCAGGGGAGTGACATTCACCACATGGCACACACAGCCCAGGGGAGTGACTTTCACCACATGGCACACACAGCCTAGGGGATTGACATTCATCACATGGCACACACAGCCTAGGGGAATGACTTTAACCACATGGCACACACATCCTTGGGGAGTGAATTTGACCACATGGCAAACACAGCCTTGGGGAGTGACTTTCAACACATGGCACACACAGCCTAGGAGAGTGACTTTCACCACATGGCTCACACAGCCTAGGGGAGTGACTTTCACCACATGGCACACACCACCTAGGGGAATGACTTTCACCACATGGCACACACAGCCTAGTGTAGTGACATTCACCACATGGCACACAGAGCCTAGGGGAGTGATTTTCACCACATGGCACACACAGCCTAGGGGAGTGACTTTCACCACATGGCACACACAGCCTAGGGGAGTGACTTTCACCACATGGCACACACAGCCTAGGTGAGTGACATTCACCACATGACACACACAGGCTAGGGGAGTGACTTTCACCACATGGCACACACAGCCTAGGGGAGTTACTTTCACAACATGGCACACACACCCCAGGGGTGTGACTTTCACCACATGGCACACACAGCCTAGTGGAGTGACATTCACCACATGGCACACACAGCCTAGGGGAGTGACTTTCACCACATGGCACACACAGCCTAGGGGAGTGACATTCACCACATGGCACACACAGCCTAGGGGAGTGATTTTCACCACATGGCACACACAGCCTAGGGGAGTGACTTTCACCACATGGCACACACAGCCTAGGGGAGTGACTTTCACCACATGACACACACAGCCTAGGGGAGTGACTTTCACCACATGGCACACACAGCCTAGGGCAGTGACATTCACCACATGAAACACGCAGCCTAGGGGAGTGACATTCACCACATTGCACACACAGCCTAGGAGAGTGGCTTTCACTACATGGCACACACAGCCTAGGGGAGTGACATTCACCTCATGGCACACACAGCCTAGGGGAGTGACATTCACCACATGGAACACACAGCCTAAGGGAGTGACTTTCACCACATGGCACACACAGCCCAGGGGAGTGACTTTCACCACATGGCACACAAAGCCTAGGGGAGTGACTTTCACCACATGGCACACACAGCCTAGGGGAGTGACTTTCACCACATGGCACACACAGCCTAGGGGAGTGACTTTCATCACATGGATCACACAGCCTAGGGGAGTGCCATTCACCACATGGCACACACAGCCTAGGGGAGTGACACTCACCACATGGCGCACACAGCCTAGGGGAGTGACATTCACCACATGGCACACACAGACTAGGGGAGTGACATTCACCACATGGCACACACAGCCTAGGGGATTGACTTTCACCACATGGCACACACAGCCTAGGGGAGTGACATTCACCACATGGCACACACAGCCTAGGGGAGTGACGTTCACCACATGGCACACACAGCCCAGGGGAGTGACATTCACCACATGGCACACACAGCCCAGGGGAGTGACTTTCACCACATGGCACACACAGCCTAGGGGAGTGACATTCACCACATGGCACACACAGCCTAGGGGAATGACTTTAACCACATGGCACACACATCCTTGGGGAGTGAATTTCACCACATGGCAAACACAGCCTTGGGGAGTGACTTTCAACACATGGCACACACCACCTAGGGGAATGACTTTCACCACATGGCACACACAGCCTAGTGTAGTGACATTCACCACATGGCACACAGAGCCTAGGGGAGTGAATTTCACCACATGGCACACACAGCCTAGGGGAGTGACTTTCACAACATGGCACACACAGCCTAGGGGAGTGACTTTCACCACATGGCACACACAGCCTAGGTGAGTGACATTCACCACATGACACACACAGGCTAGGGGAGTGACTTTCACCACATGGCACACACAGCCTAGGGGAGTTACTTTCACAACATGGCACACACACCCCAGGGGTGTGACTTTCACCACATGGCACACACAGCCTAGTGGAGTGACATTCACCACATGGCACACACATCCTAGGGGAGTGACTTTCACCACATGGCACACACAGCCTAGGGGAGTGACATTCACCACATGGCACACACAGCCTAGGGGAGTGATTTTCACCACATGGCACACACAGCCTAGGGGAGTGACTTTCACCACATGGCACACACAGCCTAGGGGAGTGACTTTCACCACATGACACACACAGCCTAGGGGAGTGACGTTCACCACATGGCACACACAGCCTAGGGCAGTGACATTCACCACATGAAACACGCAGCCTAGGGGAGTGACTTTCACCACATTGCACACACAGCCTAGGAGAGTGACTTTCACTACATGGCACACACAGCCTAGGGGAGTGACATTCACCTCATGGCACACACAGCCTAGGGGAGTGACATTCACCACATGGAACACACAGCCTAAGGGAGTGACTTTCACCACATGGCACACACAGCCCAGGGGAGTGACTTTCACCACATGGCACACAAAGCCTAGGGGAGTGACTTTCACCACATGGCACACACAGCCTAGGGGAGTGACTTTCACCACATGGCACACACAGCCTAGGGGAGTGACTTTCATCACATGGATCACACAGCCTAGGGGAGTGCCATTCACCACATGGCACACACAGCCTAGGGGAGTGACACTCACCACATGGCGCACACAGCCTAGGGGAGTGACATTCACCACATGGCACACACAGCCTAGGGGGGTGACTTTCACCACATGGCACACACAGCCAAGGGGAGTGACTTTCACCACATGGCACACACAGCCCAGGGGAGTGACTCTCACCACATGGCACACACAGCAAAGGGGAGTGACTTTCACCACATGGCACACACAACCTAGGGGAATGACTTTCACCACATGACACACACAGTCTAGGGGAGTGACTTTCACCACATGGCACACACAGCCTAGGGGAGTGACTTTCACCACATGGCACACACAGCCTAGGGGAGTGTCTTTCACCACATGGCACACACAGCCCAGGGGAGTGACTTTCACCACATGGCACACACAGACTAGGGGAGTGACTCTCACTACTTGGCACACACAGCCAAGGGGAGTGACTTTCACCACATGGCACTCACAGCCCAGGGGAATGACTTTCACCACATGGCACACACAGCTTAGGGGAGTGACTTTCACCACATGGCACACACAGCCTAGGGGAGTGACTTTCACCACATGACACACACAGACTAGGGGAGTGACATTCACCACATGGCACACACAGCCTTGGGGAGTGGCTTTCACCACAAGGCACACACAGCCTAGGGGAATGACTTTCACCACATGGCACACAAAGCCTAGGGGAGTGGCGTTCTCCACATGGCACACAGCCTAGAGGAGTGACATTCACCACATGGCACACACAGCCTGGGGGAGTGACTTTCACCAAATGGCACACACAGCCTAGGGGAGTGACTTTCACCACATGGCACACACAGCCTAGGGGAGTGACATTCACCACATGGAACACACAGCCTAGGGGAGTGACTTTCAACACATGGCACACACAGCCTAGGGGAGTGACTTTCACCACATGGCACACACAGCCCAGGGGAGTGACGTTCACCACATGGCACACACAGCCTAGGGGAGTGAATTTCACTACATGGCACACACATCCTAGGGGAGTGACATTCACCACATGGCACACACAGCCTGGGGGAGTGACTTTCACCACATGGCACACACAGCCTAGGGGAGTGACTTTCACCACATGGCACACACAGCCTAGGGGAGGGACTTTCACCACATGGCACACTAAGACCAGGGGAGTGGCTTTCACCACATGGCACACACAGCTTAGGGGAGTGACTTTCACCACATGGCACACACAGTCTAGGGGAGTGACTTCTTCCACATGACACACACAGCCTAGGGGAGTGACTTTCACCACATGGCACACACAGTCTAGGGGAGTGGCTTTCACCACATGGCACACACAGCCTAGGGGAGTGACATTCACCACATGGCACACACAGCCTCGGGGAGTGACTTTCACCACATGGCACACACAGCCTAGGGGAGTGACATTCACCACATGGCTCACACAGCCCAGGGGAGTGACTTTCACCACATGGCACACACAGCCTAGGGGAGTGACTTTCACCACATGGCACACACAGCCTAGGGGAGTGACTTTCACCACATGGCACACACAGCCTAGCGGAGTGACATTCACTACATGGCACACACAGCCTAGGGGAGTGATTTTCACCACATGGCAGACACAGCCTAGGGGAGTGATTTTCACCACATGGCACACACAGCCTAGGGGAGTGACTTTCACCACATGGCACACACAGCCCAGGGGAGTGACTTTCACCACATGGCACACACAGCCTAGGGGAGTGACATTCACCACACGGCACACACAGTCTAGGGGAGTGACTTCCACCACATGACACACACAGCCTAGGGGAGTGACTTTCATCACATGGCACACACAGCCGAGGGGAGTGGCTTTCACCACATGGCACACACAGACTAGGGGAGTGACATTCACCACATGGCACACACAGCCTAGGGGAGTGACTTTCACCACATGGCACACACAGCCTAGGGGAGTGACATTCACCACATGGCACACACAGCCCAGGGGAGTGACTTTTACCACATGGCACACACAGCCTAGGGGAGTGACTTTCACCACATGGCACACACAGCCTAGTGGAGTGACATTCACCACATGGCACACAGAGCCTAGGGGAGTGATTTTCACCACATGGCACACACAGCCTAGGGGAGTGACTTTCACCACATGGCACACACAGCCTAGGGGAGTGACTTTCACCACATGGCACACACAGCCTAGGTGAGTGACATTCACCACATGGCACACACAGGCTAGGGGAGTGACTTTCACCACATGGCACACACAGCCTAGGGGAGTTACTTTCACCATATGGCACACACAGCCCAGGGGAGTGCTTTCACCACATGGCACACACAGCCTAGTGGAGTGACATTCACCACATGGCACACACAGCGTAGGGGAGTGACTTTCACCACATGGCACACACATCCTAGGGGAGTGATTATCACCACATGGCACACACAGCCTAGGGCGGTGACATTCACCACATGGCACAAACAGCCTAGGGGAGTGACTTTCAACACATATCACACACAGCCTAGGGGAGTGACATTCAACACATTGCACACACAGCCTAGGGGAGTGAATTTCACTTCATGGCACACACAGCCTAGGGGAGTGACATTCACCACATGGCACACACAGCCTAGGGGAGTGACATTGACCACATGGCACACACAGCCTAGGGGAGTGACATTCACCACATGGAACACACAGGCTAGGGGAGTGACTTTCACCACATGGCACACACAGCCTAGGGGAGTTACTTTCACCACATGGCACACACAGCCCAGGGGAGTGACTTTCACCACATGGCACACACAGCCTAGTGGAGTGACATTCACCACATGGCACACACAGCCTAGGGGAGTGACTTTCACCACATGGCACACACAGCCTAGGGGAGTGACTTTCACCACATGGCACACACAGCCTAGGGGAGTGACTTTCACCACATGGCACACACAGCCTAGGGCAGTGACATTCACCACATGAAACACGCAGCCTAGGGGAGTGACTTTCACCACATTGCACACACAGCCTAGGGGAGTGACTTTCACTACATGGCACACACAGCCTAGGGGAGTGACATTCACCTCATGGCACACACAGCCTAGGGGAGTGACATTCACCACATGGCACACACAGCCTAAGGGAGTGACTTTCACCACATGGCACACACAGCCCAGGGGAGTGACTTTCACCACATGGCACACAAAGCCTAGGGGAGTGACTTTCACCACATGGCACACACAGCCTAGGGGAGTGATTTTCACCACATGGCACACACAGCCTAGGGGAGTGACTTTGATCACATGGCACACACAGACTAGGGGAGTGCCATTCACCACATGGCACACACAGCCTAGGGGAGTGACACTCACCACATGGCGCACACAGCCTAGGGGAGTGACATTCACCACATGGCACACACAGCCTAGGGGAGTGACTTTCACCACATGGCACACACAGCCAAGGGGAGTGACTTTCACCACATGGCACACACAGCCCAGGGGAGTGACTTTCACCACATGGCACACACAGCTTTGGGGAGTGACTTACACCACATGGCACACACAGCCTAGGGGAGTGACTTTCACCACATGGCACACACAGCCTAGGGGAGTGACTTTCACCACATGGCACACACAGCCTAGGGGAGTGTCTTTCACCACATGTCACACACAGCCTAGGGGAGTGACTTTCACCACATGGCACACACAGACAAGGGGAGTGACTTTCACTACTTGGCACACACAGCCAAGGGGAGTGACTTTCACCACATGGCACACACAGCCCAGGGGAATGACTTTCACCACATGGCACACACAGCTTAGGGGAGTGACTTTCACCACATGGCACACACAGCCTAGGGGAGTGATTTTCACCACATGGCACACACAGCCTAGGGGAGTGACTTTGATCACATGGCACACACAGACTAGGGGAGTGCCATTCACCACATGGCACACACAGCCTAGGGGAGTGACATTCACCACATGGCACACACTGCCTAGGGGAGTGACTTTCAACACATGGCACACACAGCCTAGGGGAGTGACATTCAACACATTGCACACACAGCCTAGGGGAGTGACTTTCACTACATGGCACACACATCCTAGGGGAGTGACATTCACCACATGGCACACACAGCCTGGGGGAGTGACTTTCACCACATGGCACACACAGCCTAGGGGAGTGACTTTCACCACATGGCACACACAGCCTAGGGGAGGGACTTTCACCACATGGCACACTAAGACCAGGGGAGTGGCTTTCACCACATGGCACACACAGCTTAGGGGAGTGACTTTCACCACATGGCACACACAGTCTAGGGGAGTGACTTCTTCCACATGACACACACAGCCTAGGGGAGTGACTTTCACCACATGGCACACACAGTCTAGGGGAGTGGCTTTCACCACATGGCACACACAGCCTAGGGGAGTGACATTCACCACATGGCACACACAGCCTCGGGGAGTGACTTTCACCACATGGCACACACAGCCTAGGGGAGTGACATTCACCACATGGCACACACAGCCCAGGGGGAGTGACTTTCACCACATGGCACACACAGCCTAGGGGAGTGACTTTCACCACATGGCACACACAGCCTAGGGGAGTGACCTTCACCACATGGCACACACAGCCTAGTGGAGTGACATTCACTACATGGCACACACAGCCTAGGGGAGTGATTTTCACCACATGGCAGACACAGCCTAGGGGAGTGATTTTCACCACATGGCACACACAGAATAGGGGAGTGACTTTCACCACATGGCACACACAGCCCAGGGGAGTGACTTTCACCACATGGCACACACAGCCTAGGGGAGTGACATTCACCACACGGCACACACAGTCTAGGGGAGTGACTTCCACCACATGACACACACAGCCTAGGGGAGTGACTTTCATCACATGGCACACACAGCCGAGGGGAGTGGCTTTCACCACATGGCACACACAGACTAGGGGAGTGACATTCACCACATGGCACACACAGCCTAGGGGAGTGACTTTCACCACATGGCACACACAGCCTAGGGGAGTGACATTCACCACATGGCACACACAGCCCAGGGGAGTGACTTTTACCACATGGCACACACAGCCTAGGGGAGTGACTTTCACCACATGGCACACACAGCCTAGTGGAGTGACATTCACCACATGGCACACAGAGCCTAGGGGAGTGATTTTCACCACATGGCACACACAGCCTAGGGGAGTGACTTTCACCACATGGCACACACAGCCTAGGGGAGTGACTTTCACCACATGGCACACACAGCCTAGGGGAGTGACATTCACCACATGGCACACACAGGCTAGGGGAGTGACTTTCACCACATGGCACACACAGCCTAGGGGAGTTACTTTCACCATATGGCACACACAGCCCAGGGGAGTGACTTTCACCACATGGCACACACAGCCTAGTGGAGTGACATTCACCACATGGCACACACAGCCTAGGGGAGTGACTTTCACCACATGGCACACACATCCTAGGGGAGTGATTATCACCACATGGCACACACAGCCTAGGGCGGTGACATTCACCACATGGCACAAACAGCCTAGGGGAGTGACTTTCAACACATATCACACACAGCCTAGGGGAGTGACATTCAACACATTGCAGACATAGCCTAGGGGAGTGAATTTCACTTCATGGCACACACAGCCTAGGGGAGTGACATTCACCACATGGCACACACAGCCTAGGGGAGTGACATTCACCACATGGCACACACAGCCTAGGGGAGTGACATTCACCACATGGAACACACAGGCTAGGGGAGTGACTTTCACCACATGGCACACACAGCCTAGGGGAGTTACTTTCACCACATGGCACACACAGCCCAGGGGAGTGACTTTCACCACATGGCACACACAGCCTAGTGGAGTGACATTCACCACATGGCACACACAGCCTAGGGGAGTGACTTTCACCACATGGCACACACAGCCTAGGGGAGTGACTTTCACCACATGGCACACAGCCTAGGGGAGTGACTTTCACCACATGGCACACACAGCCTAGGGCAGTGACATTCAACACATGAAACACGCAGCCTAGGGGAGTGACTTTCACCACATTGCACACACAGCCTAGGGGAGTGACTTTCACTACATGGCACACACAGCCTAGGGGAGTGACATTCACCTCATGGCACACACAGCCTAGGGGAGTGACATTCACCACATGGCACACACAGCCTAAGGGAGTGACTTTCACCACATGGCACACACAGCCCAGGGGAGTGACTTTCACCACATGGCACACAAAGCCTAGGGGAGTGACTTTCACCACATGGCACACACAGCCTAGGGGAGTGACTTTCACCACATGGCACACACAGCCTAGGGGAGTGACTTTCATCACATGGCACACACAGACTAGGGGAGTGCCATTCACCACATGGCACACACAGCCTAGGGGAGTGACACTCACCACATGGCACACACAGCCTAGGGGAGTGACATTCACCACATGGCACACACAGCCTAGGGGAGTGACTTTCACCACATGGCACACACGGCCAAGGGGAGTGACTTTCACCACATGGCACACACAGCCCAGGGGAGTGACTTTCACCACATGGCACACACAGCTTTGTGGAGTGACTTACACCACATGGCACACACAGCCTAGGGGAGTGACTTTCACCACATGGCACACACAGCCTAGGGGAGTGACTTTCACCACATGGCACACACAGCCTAGGGGAGTGTCTTTCACCACATGTCACACACAGCCTAGGGGAGTGACTTTCACCACATGGCACACACAGACAAGGGGAGTGACTTTCACTACTTGGCACACACAGCCAAGGGGAGTGACTTTCACCACATGGCACACACAGCCCAGGGGAATGACTTTCACCACATGGCACACACAGCTTACGGGAGTGACTTTCACCACATGGCACACACAGCCTAGGGGAGTGACTTTCACCACATGACACACACAGTCTAGGGGAGTGACATTCACCACATGGCACACACAGCCTAGGGGAGTGGCTTTCACCACATGGCACACACAGCCTAGGGGAGTGACTTTCACCACATGGCAAACACAGCCTAGGGGAGTGGCTTTCTCCACATGGCACACACAGCCTAGGGGAGTGACATTCACCACATGGCACACACAGCCTGGGGTAGTGATTTTCACCACATGGCACACACAGCCTAGGGGAGTGACTTTCACCACATGGCACACACAGCCTGGGGGAGTGACTTTCACCACATGGCACACACAGCCTGGGGGAGTGACTTTCACCACATGGCACACACTGCCTGGGGGAGTGACTTTCACCACATGGCACACACAGCCAAGGGGATTGACTTTAACCACATGGCACACACAGCCTAGTGGAGTGACTTTCACCACATGGCACACGGAGCCCAGGGGAGTGACTTTCACCACATGGCACACACAGCCTGGGGGAGGACTTTCACCACATGGCACACACAGTCTAGGGGAGTGACTTCCACCACATGACACACACATCATAGGGGAGTGACTTTCACCACATGGCACACACAGCCGTTGGGAGGGGCTTTCACCACATGGCACACACAGCCTAGGGGAGTGACATTCACCACATGGCACACACAGCCAAGGGGAGTGACTTTCACCACAAGGCACACACAGCCTAGGGTAGTGACATTCACCACATGGCACACACAGCCTAGGGGAGTGACTTTCACCACATGGCACACACAGCCTAGGGGAGGGACTTTTACCACATGGCACACACAGCCTAGGGGAGTGACATTCACCACATGGCACACACAGCCCAGGGGAGTGGCTTTCACCACATGGCACACACAGCCTAGGGGAGTGACATTCACCACATGGAACACACAGCCTAGGGGAGTGACTTTCACCACATGGCACACACAGCCTAGGGGAGTGACTTTCACCACATGGCACACACAGCCCAGGGGAGTGACGTTCACCACATGGCACACACAGCCTAGGGGAGTGAATTTCACTACATGGCACACACATCCTAGGGGAGTGACATTCACCACATGGCACACACAGCCTGGGGGAGTGACTTTCACCACATGGCACACACAGCCTAGGGGAGTGACTTTCACCACATGGCACACACAGCCTAGGGGAGGGACTTTCACCACATGGCACACTAAGACCAGGGGAGTGGCTTTCACCACATGGCACACACAGCTTAGGGGAGTGACTTTCACCACATGGCACACACAGTCTAGGGGAGTGACTTCTTCCACATGACACACACAGCCTAGGGGAGTGACTTTCACCACATGGCACACACAGTCTAGGGGAGTGGCTTTCACCACATGGCACACACAGCCTAGGGGAGTGACATTCACCACATGGCACACACAGCCTCGGGGAGTGACTTTCACCACATGGCACACACAGCCTAGGGGAGTGACATTCACCACATGGCACACACAGCCCAGGGGAGTGACTTTCACCACATGGCACACACAGCCTAGGGGAGTGACTTTCACCACATGGCACACACAGCCTAGGGGAGTGACTTTCACCACATGGCACACACAGCCTAGTGGAGTGACATTCACTACATGGCACACACAGCCTAGGGGAGTGATTTTCACCACATGGCAGACACAGCCTAGGGGTGTGATTTTCACCACATGGCACACACAGCCTAGGGGAGTGACTTTCACCACATGGCACACACAGCCCAGGGGAGTGACTTTCACCACATGGCACACACAGCCTAGGGGAGTGACATTCACCACACGGCACACACAGTCTAGGGGAGTGACTTCCACCACATGACACACACAGCCTAGGGGAGTGACTTTCATCACATGGCACACACAGCCGAGGGGAGTGGCTTTCACCACATGGCACACACAGACTAGGGGAGTGACATTCACCACATGGCACACACAGCCTAGGGGAGTGACTTTCACCACATGGCACACACAGCCTAGGGGAGTTACATTCACCACATGGCACACACAGCACGGGGGAGTGACTTTTACCACATGGCACACACAGCCTAGGGGAGTGACTTTCACCACATGGCACACACAGCCTAGTGGAGTGACATTCACCACATGGCACACAGAGCCTAGGGGAGTGATTTTCACCACATGGCACACACAGCCTAGGGGAGTGACTTTCACCACATGGCACACACAGCCTAGGGGAGTGACTTTCACCACATGGCACACACAGCCTAGGTGAGTGACATTCACCACATGGCACACACAGGCTAGGGGAGTGACTTTCACCACATGGCACACACAGCCTAGGGGAGTTACTTTCACCATATGGCACACACAGCCCAGGGGAGTGACTTTCACCACATGGCACACACAGCCTATTGGAGTGACATTCACCACATGGCACACACAGCCTAGGGGAGTGACTTTCACCACATGGCACACACATCCTAGGGGAGTGATTATCACCACATGGCACACACAGCCTAGGGCGGTGACATTCACCACATGGCACAAACAGCCTAGGGGAGTGACTTTCAACACATATCACACACAGCCTAGGGGAGTGACATTCAACACATTGCACACACAGCCTAGGGGAGTGAATTTCACTTCATGGCACACACAGCCTAGGGGAGTGACATTCACCACATGGCACACACAGCCTAGGGGAGTGACATTGACCACATGGCACACACAGCCTAGGGGAGTGACATTCACCACATGGAACACACAGGCTAGGGGAGTGACTTTCACCACATGGCACACACAGCCTAGGGGAGTTACTTTCACCACATGGCACACACAGCCCAGGGGAGTGACTTTCACCACATGGCACACACAGCCTAGTGGAGTGACATTCACCACATGGCACACACAGCCTAGGGGAGTGACTTTCACCACATGGCACACACAGCCTAGGGGAGTGACTTTCACCACATGGCACACACAGCCTAGGGGAGTGACTTTCACCACATGGCACACACAGCCTAGGGCAGTGACATTCACCACATGAAACACGCAGCCTAGGGGAGTGACTTTCACCACATTGCACACACAGCCTAGGGGAGTGCCATTCACCACATGGCACACACAGCCTAGGGGAGTGACACTCACCACATGGCGCACACAGCCTAGGGGAGTGACATTCACCACATGGCACACACAGCCTAGGGGAGTGACATTCACCACATGGCACACACAGCCAAGGGGAGTGACGTTCACCACATGGCACACACAGCCCAGGGGAGTGACTTTCACCACATGGCACACACAGCTTTGGGGAGTGACTTACACCACATGGCACACACAGCCTAGGGGAGTGACTTTCACCACATGGCACACACAGCCTAGGGGAGTGACTTTCACCACATGGCACACACAGCCTAGGGGAGTGTCTTTCACCACATGTCACACACAGCCTAGGGGAGTGACTTTCACCACATGGCACACACAGACAAGGGGAGTGACATTCACTACTTGGCACACACAGCCAAGGGGAGTGACTTTCACCACCAGGCACACACAGCCCAGGGGAATGACTTTCACCACATGGCACACACAGCTTAGGGGAGTGACTTTCACCACATGGCACACACAGCCTAGGGGAGTGACTTTCACCACATGACACACACAGTCTAGGGGAGTGACATTCACCACATGGCACACACAGCCTAGGGGAGTGGCTTTCACCACATGGCACACACAGCCTAGGGGAGTGACTTTCACCACATGGCAAACACAGCCTAGGGGAGTGGCTTTCTCCACATGGCACACACAGCCTAGGGGAGTGACATTCACCACATGGCACACACAGCCTGGGGGAGTGACTTTCACCACATGGCACACACAGCCTAGGGGAGTGACTTTCACCACATGGCACACACAGCCTGGGGGAGTGACTTTCACCACATGGCACACACAGCCTGGGGGAGTGACTTTCACCACATGGCACACACTGCCTGGGGGAGTGACATTCACCACATGGCACACACAGCCAAGGGGAGTGACTTTAACCACATGGCACACACAGCTTAGTGGAGTGACTTTCACCACATGGCACACAGAGCCCAGGGGAGTGACTTTCACCACATGGCACACACAGCCTAGGGGAGTGACTTTCACCACATGGCACACACAGTCTAGGGGAGTGACTTCCACCACATGACACACACATCATAGGGGAGTGACGTTCACCACATGGCACACACAGCCGTTGGGAGGGGCTTTCACCACATGGCACACACAGCCTAGGTGAGTGACATTCACCACATGGCACACACAGCCTAGGGGAGTGACTTTCACCACATGGCACACACAGCCTAGGGGAGTGACATTCACCACATGGCACACACAGCCTAGGGGAGTGACTTTCACCACATGGCACACACAGCCTAGGGGAGGGACTTTTACCACATGGCACACACAGCCTAGGGGAGTGACATTCACCACATGGCACACACAGCCCAGGGGAGTGGCTTTAACCACATGGCACACACAGCCTAGGGGAGTGACATTCACCACATGGAACACACAGCCTAGGGGAGTGACTTTCACCACATGGCACACACAGCCTAGGGGAGTGACTTTCACCACATGGCACACACAGCCCAGGGGTGTGACGTTCACCACATGGCACACACAGCCTAGGGGAGTGACCTTCACCACATGGCACACACAGCCTAGGGGAGTGACATTCACCACATGGCACACAGAGCCCAGGGGAGTGACGTTCACCACATGGCACACACAGCCTAGGGGAGGGATTTTCACCACATGGCACACACAGCCTAGGCCAGTGACATTCACCACATGGCACACACAGCCTAGGGGAGTCACTTTCAACACATGGCACACACAGCCTAGGGGAGTGACTTTCACCACATGGCACACACAGCCTAGGGGAGTGACGTTCACCACATGGCACACACAGCCCAGGGGAGTGACATTCACCACATGGCACACACAGCCCAGGGGAGTGACTTTCACCACATGGCACACACAGCCTAGGGGAGTGACATTCATCACATGGCACACACAGCCTAGGGGAATGACTTTAACCACATGGCACACACATCCTTGGGGAGTGAATTTCACCACATGGCAAACACAGCCTTGGGGAGTGACTTTCAACACATGGCACACACAGCCTAGGAGAACGACTTTCACCACATGGCTCACACAGCCTAGGGGAGTGACTTTCACCACATGGCACACACCACCTAGGGGAATGACTTTCACCACATGGCACACACAGCCTAGTGTAGTGACATTCACCACATGGCACACAGAGCCTAGGGGAGTGATTTTCACCACATGGCACACACAGCCTAGGGGAGTGACTTTCACCACATGGCACACACAGCCTAGGGGAGTGACTTTCACCACATGGCACACACAGCCTAGGTGAGTGACATTCACCTCATGACACACACAGGCTAGGGGAGTGACTTTCACCACATGGCACACACAGCCTAGGGGAGTTACTTTCACAACATGGCACACACACCCCAGGGGTGTGACTTTCACCACATGGCACACACAGCCTAGTGGAGTGACATTCACCACATGGCACACACAGCCTAGGGGAGTGACTTTCACCACATGGCACACACAGCCTAGGGGAGTGACATTCACCACATGGCACACACAGCCTAGGGGAGTGATTTTCACCACATGGCACACACAGCCTAGGGGAGTGACTTTCACCACATGGCACACACAGACTAGGGGAGTGACTTTCACCACATGACACACACAGCCTAGGGGAGTGACTTTCACCACATGGCACACACAGCCTAGGGCAGTGACATTCACCACATGAAACACGCAGCCTAGGGGAGTGACTTTCACCACATTGCACACACAGCCTAGGGGAGTGACTTTCACTACATGGCACACACAGCCTAGGGGAGTGACATTCACCTCATGGCACACACAGCCTAGGGGAGTGACATTCACCACATGGAACACACAGCCTAAGGGAGTGACTTTCACCACATGGCACACACAGCCCAGGGGAGTGACTTTCACCACATGGCACACAAAGCCTAGGGGAGTGACTTTCACCACATGGCACACACAGCCTAGGGGAGTGACTTTCACCACATGGCACACACAGCCTAGGGGAGTGACTTTCATCACATGGATCACACAGCCTAGGGGAGTGCCATTCACCACATGGCACACACAGCCTAGGGGAGTGACACTCACCACATGGCGCACACAGCCTAGGGGAGTGACATTCACCACATGGCACACACAGCCTAGGGGGGTGACTTTCACCACATGGCACACACAGCCAAGGGGAGTGACTTTCACCACATGGCATACACAGCCCAGGGGAGTGACTCTCACCACATGGCACACACAGCAAAGGGGAGTGACTTTCACCACATGGCACACACAACCTAGGGGAATGACTTTCACCACATGACACACACAGTCTAGGGGAGTGACTTTCACCACATGGCACACACAGCCTAGGGGAGTGACTTTCACCACATGGCACACACAGCCTAGGGGAGTGTCTTTCACCACATGGCACACACAGCCCAGGGGAGTGACTTTCACCACATGGCACACACAGACTAGGGGAGTGACTCTCACTACTTGGCACACACAGCCAAGGGGAGTGACTTTCACCACATGGCACTCACAGCCCAGGGGAATGACTTCCACCACATGGCACACACAGCTTAGGGGAGTGACTTTCACCACATGGCACACACAGCCTAGGGGAGTGACTTTCACCACATGACACACACAGACTAGGGGAGTGACATTCACCACATGGCACACACAGCCTTGGGGAGTGGCTTTCACCACATGGCACACACAGCCTAGGGGAATGACTTTCACCACATGGCACACAAAGCCTAGGGGAGTGGCGTTCTCCACATGGCACACACAGCCTAGGGGAGTGACATTCACCACATGGCACACACAGCCTGGGGGAGTGACTTTCACCACATGGCACACACAGCCTAGGGGAGTGACTTTCACCACATGGCACACACAGCCTGGGGGAGTGACTTTCACCACATGGCACACACAGCCTGGGGGAGTGACATTCACCACATGGCACACACAGCCTGGGGGAGTGATCTTCACCACATGGCACACACAGCCAAGGGGAGTGACTTTCACCACATGGCACACACAGCCTAGGGGAGTGACTTTCACCACATGGCACACACAGGCCAGGGGAGTGACTTTCACCACATGGCCCACACAGCCTAGGGGAGTGACTTTCACCACATGGCACACACAGTCTAGGGGAGTGACTTCCACCACATGACACACACAGCATAGGGGAGTGACTTTCACCACATGGCACACACAGCCGTTGGGAGGGGCTTTCACCACATGGCACACACGGCCTAGGGGAGTGACATTCACCACATGGCACACACAGCCTAGGGGAGGGACCTTTACCACATGGCACACACAGCCTAGTGGAGTGACATTCACCACATGGCACACACAGCCCAGGGGAGTGGCTTTCACCACATGGCACACAGAGCCTAGGGGAGTGACTTTCACCACATGGCACACACAGCCTAGGGGAGTGACTTTCACCACATGGCACACACAGCCTAGGGGAGTGACATTCACCACATGGCACACACAGGCTAGGGGAGTGACTTTCACCACATGGCACACATAGCCTAGGGGAGTGACTTTCACCACATGGCACACACAGCCTAGGGGAGTGACATTCACCACATGGCACACACAGCCTAGTGGAGTGACATTCACCACATGGCACACAGAGCCTAGGGGAGTGATTTTCACCACATGGCACACACAGCCTAGGGGAGTGACTTTCACCACATGGCACACACAGCCTAGGGGAGTGACTTTCACCACATGGCACACACAGCCTAGGGGAGTGACATTCACCACATGGCACACAAAGGCTAGGGGAGTGATTTTCACCACATGGCACACACAGCCTAGGGGAGTTACTTTCACCATATGGCACACACAGCCCAGAAGAGTGACTTTCACCACATGGCACACACAGCCTAGTGGAGTGACATTCCCCACATGGCACACACAGCCTAGGGGAGTGACCTCCACCACATGGCACACACATCCTAGGGGAGTGATTATCACCACATGGCACACACAGCCTAGGGCGTTGACATTCACCACATGGCACAAACAGCCTAGGGGAGTGACTTTCAACACTTATCACACACAGCCTAGGGGAGTGACATTCAACACATTGCACACACAGCCTAGGGGAGTGAATTTCACTTCATGGCACACACAGCCTAGGGGAGTGACATTCACCACATGGCACACACAGCCTAGGGGAGTGACATTCACCACATGGCACACACAGCCTAGGGGAGTGACATTCACCACATGGAACACACAGGCTAGGGGAGTGACTTTCACCACATGGCACACACAGCCTAGGGGAGTTACTTTCACCACATGGCACACACAGCCCAGGGGAGTGACTTTCACCACATGGCACACACAGCCTAGTGGAGTGACATTCACCACATGGCACACACAGCCTAGGGGAGTGACTTACACCACATGGCACACACAGCCTAGGGGAGTGACTTTCACCACATGGCACACACAGCCTAGGGGAGTGACTTTCACCACATGGCACACACAGCCTAGGGCAGTGACATTCACCACATGAAACACGCAGCCTAGGGGGGTGACTTTCACCACATGGCACACACAGCCTAGGGGAGTTACTTTCACCACATGGCACACACAGCCCAGGGGAGTGACTTTCACCACATGGCACACACAGCCTAGTGGAGTGACATTCACCACATGGCACACACAGCCTAGGGGAGTGACTTTCACCACATGGCACACACAGCCTAGGGGAGTGACTTTCACCACATGGCAGACACAGCCTAGGGGAGTGACTTTCACCACATGGCACACACAGCCTAGGGCAGGGACATTCACCACATGAAACACGCAGCCTAGGGGAGTGACTTTCACCACATTGCACACACAGCCTAGGGGAGTGACTTTCACTACATGGCACACACAGCCTAGGGGAGTGACATTCACCTCATGGCACACACAGCCTAGGGGAGTGACATTCACCACATGGCACACACAGCCTAAGGGAGTGACTTTCACCACATAGCACACACAGCCCAGGGGGGTTACTTTCACCACATGGCACACAAAGCCTAGGGGAGTGACTTTCACCACATGGCACACACAGCCTAGGGGAGTGACTTTCACCACATGGCACACACAGCCTAGCGGAGTGACTTTCATCACATGGCACACACAGACTAGGGGAGTGCCATTCACCACATGGCACACACAGCCTAGGGGAGTGACACTCACCACATGGCGCACACAGCCTAGGGGAGTGACATTCACCACATGGCACACACAGCCTAGGGGAGTGACTTCCACCACATGGCAAACACAGCCTAGGGGAGTGGCTTTCTCCACATGGCACACACAGCCTAGGGGAGTGACATTCACCACATGGCACACACAGCCTGGGGGAGTGACTTTCACCACATGGCACACACAGCCTAGGGGAGTGACTTTCACCACATGGCACACACAGCCTGGGGGAGTGACTTTCACCACATGGCACACACAGCCTGGGGGAGTGACTTTCACCACCTGGCACACACAGCCTGGGGGAGTGACTTTCACCACATGGCACACACAGCCAAGGGGAGTGACTTTAACCACATGGCACACACAGCCTAGTGGAGTGACTTTCACCACATGGCACACAGAGCCCAGGGGAGTGACTTTCACCACATGGCACACACAGCCTAGGGGAGTGACTTTCACCACATGGCACACACAGTCTAGGGGAGTGACTTCCACCACATGACACACACATCATAGGGGAGTGACTTTCACCACATGGCACACACAGCCGTTGGGAGGGGCTTTCACCACATGGCACACACAGCCTAGGGGAGTGACATTCACCACATGGCACACACAGCCTAGGGGAGTGACTTTCACCACATGGCACACACAGCCTAGGGGAGTGACATTCACCACATGGCACACACAGCCTAGGGGAGTGACTTTCACCACATGGCACACACAGCCTAGGGGAGGGACTTTTACCACATGACACACACAGCCTAGGGGAGTGACATTCACCACATGGCACACACAGCCCAGGGGAGTGGCTTTCACCACATGGCACACACAGCCTAGGGGAGTGACATTCACCACATGGAACACACAGCCTAGGGGAGTGACTTTCACCACATGGCACACACAGCCTAGGGGACAGACTTTCACCACATGGCACACACAGCCCAGGGGAGTGACGTTCACCACATGGCACACACAGCCTAGGGGAGTGACCTTCACCACATGGCACACACAGCCTAGGGGAGTGACATTCACCACATGGCACACACAGCCCAGGGGAGTGACGTTCACCACATGGCACACACAGCCTAGGGGAGTGACTTTCACCACATGGCACACACAGCCTAGGCCAGTGACATTCACCACATGGCACACACAGCCTAGGGGAGTCACTTTCAACACATGGCACACACAGCCTAGGGGAGTGACTTTCACCACATGGCACACACAGCCTAGGGGAGTGACGTTCACCACATGGCACACACAGCCCAGGGGAGTGACATTCACCACATGGCACACACAGCCCAGGGGAGTGACTTTCACCACATGGCACACACAGCCTAGGGGAGTGACATTCACCACATGGCACACACAGCCTAGGGGAATGACTTTAACCACATGGCACACACATCCTTGGGGAGTGAATTTCACCACATGGCAAACACAGCCTTGGGGAGTGACTTTCAACACATGGCACACACAGCCTAGGAGAGTGACCTTCACCACATGGCTCACACAGCCTAGGGGAGTGACTTTCACCACATGGCACACACCACCTAGGGGAATGACTTTCACCACATGGCACACACAGCCTAGTGTAGTGACATTCACCACATGGCACACAGAGCCTAGGGGAGTGATTTTCACCACATGGCACACACAGCCTAGGGGAGTGACTTTCACAACATGGCACACACAGCCTAGGGGAGTGACTTTCACCACATGGCACACACAGCCTAGGTGAGTGACATTCACCACATGACACACACAGGCTAGGGGAGTGACTTTCACCACATGGCACACACAGCCTAGGGGAGTTACTTTCACAACATGGCACACACACCCCAGGGGTGTGACTTTCACCACATGGCACACACAGCCTAGTGGAGTGACATTCACCACATGGCACACACATCCTAGGGGAGTGACTTTCACCACATGGCACACACAGCCTAGGGGAGTGACATTCACCACATGGCACACACAGCCTAGGGGAGTGATTTTCACCACATGGCACACACAGCCTAGGGGAGTGACTTTCACCACATGGCACACACAGCCTAGGGGAGTGACTTTCACCACATGACACACACAGCCTAGGGGAGTGACGTTCACCACATGGCACACACAGCCTAGGGCAGTGACATTCACCACATGAAACACGCAGCCTAGGGGAGTGACTTTCACCACATTGCACACACAGCCTAGGAGAGTGACTTTCACTACATGGCACACACAGCCTAGGGGAGTGACATTCACCTCATGGCACACACAGCCTAGGGGAGTGACATTCACCACATGGAACACACAGCCTAAGGGAGTGACTTTCACCACATGGCACACACAGCCCAGGGGAGTGACTTTCACCACATGGCACACAAAGCCTAGGGGAGTGACTTTCACCACATGGCACACACAGCCTAGGGGAGTGACTTTCACCACATGGCACACACAGCCTAGGGGAGTGACTTTCATCACATGGATCACACAGCCTAGGGGAGTGCCATTCACCACATGGCACACACAGCCTAGGGGAGTGACACTCACCACATGGCGCACACAGCCTAGGGGAGTGACATTCACCACATGGCACACACAGCCTAGGGGGGTGACTTTCACCACATGGCACACACAGCCAAGGGGAGTGACTTTCACCACATGGCACACACAGCCCAGGGGAGTGACTCTCACCACATGGCACACACAGCAAAGGGGAGTGACTTTCACCACATGGCACACACAACCTAGGGGAATGACTTTCACCACATGACACACACAGTCTAGGGGAGTGACTTTCACCACATGGCACACACAGCCTAGGGGAGTGACTTTCACCACATGGCACACACAGCCTAGGGGAGTGTCTTTCACCACATGGCACACACAGCCCAGGGGAGTGACTTTCACCACATGGCACACACAGACTAGGGGAGTGACTCTCACTACTTGGCACACACAGCCAAGGGGAGTGACTTTCACCACATGGCACTCACAGCCCAGGGGAATGACTTTCACCACATGGCACACACAGCTTAGGGGAGTGACTTTCACCACATGGCACACACAGCCTAGGGGAGTGACTTTCACCACATGACACACACAGACTAGGGGAGTGACATTCACCACATGGCACACACAGCCTTGGGGAGTGGCTTTCACCACAAGGCACACACAGCCTAGGGGAATGACTTTCACCACATGGCACACAAAGCCTAGGGGAGTGGCGTTCTCCACATGGCACACAGCCTAGAGGAGTGACATTCACCACATGGCACACACAGCCTGGGGGAGTGACTTTCACCAAATGGCACACACAGCCTAGGGGAGTGACTTTCACCACATGGCACACACAGCCTAGAGGAGTGACATTCACCACATGGAACACACAGCCTAGGGGAGTGACTTTCAACACATGGCACACACAGCCTAGGGGAGTGACTTTCACCACATGGCACACACAGCCCAGGGGAGTGACGTTCACCACATGGCACACACAGCCTAGGGGAGTGAATTTCACTACATGGCACACACATCCTAGGGGAGTGACATTCACCACATGGCACACACAGCCTGGGGGAGTGACTTTCACCACATGGCACACACAGCCTAGGGGAGTGACTTTCACCACATGGCACACACAGCCTAGGGGAGGGACTTTCACCACATGGCACACTAAGACCAGGGGAGTGGCTTTCACCACATGGCACACACAGCTTAGGGGAGTGACTTTCACCACATGCCACACACAGTCTAGGGGAGTGACTTCTTCCACATGACACACACAGCCTAGGGGAGTGACTTTCACCACATGGCACACACAGTCTAGGGGAGTGGCTTTCACCACATGGCACACACAGCCTAGGGGAGTGACATTCACCACATGGCACACACAGCCTCGGGGAGTGACTTTCACCACATGGCACACACAGCCTAGGGGAGTGACATTCATCACATGGCACACACAGCCCAGGGGAGTGACTTTCACCACATGGCACACACAGCCTAGGGGAGTGACTTTCACCACATGGCACACACAGCCTAGGGGAGTGACTTTCACCACATGGCACACACAGCCTAGTGGAGTGACATTCCATACATGGCACACACAGCCTAGGGGAGTGATTTTCACCACATGGCAGACACAGCCTAGGGGAGTGATTTTCACCACATGGCACACACAGCCTAGGGGAGTGACTTTCACCACATGGCACACACAGCCCAGGGGAGTGACTTTCACCACATGGCACACACAGCCTAGGGGAGTGACATTCACCACACGGCACACACAGTCTAGGGGAGTGACTTCCACCACATGACACACACAGCCTAGGGGAGTGACTTTCATCACATGGCACACACAGCCGAGGGGAGTGGCTTTCTCCACATGGCACACACAGACTAGGGGAGTGACATTCACCACATGGCACACACAGCCTAGGGGAGTGACTTTCACCACATGGCACACACAGCCTAGGGGAGTGACATTCACCACATGGCACACACAGCCCAGGGGAGTGACTTTTACCACATGGCACACACAGCCTAGGGGAGTGACTTTCACCACATGGCACACACAGCCTAGTGGAGTGACATTCACCACATGGCACACAGAGCCTAGGGGAGTGATTTTCACCACATGGCACACACAGCCTAGGGGAGTGACTTTCACCACATGGCACACACAGCCTAGGGGAGTGATTTTCACCACATGGCACACACAGCCTAGGTGAGTGACATTCACCACATGGCACACACAGGCTAGGGGAGTGACTTTCACCACATGGCACACACAGCCTAGGGGAGTTACTTTCACCATATGGCACACACAGCCCAGGGGAGTGACTTTCACCACATGGCACACACAGCCTAGTGGAGTGACATTCACCACATGGCACACACAGCCTAGGGGAGTGACTTTCACCACATGGCACACACATCCTAGGGGAGTGATTATCACCACATGGCACACACAGCCTAGGGCGGTGACATTCACCACATGGCACAAACAGCCTAGGGGAGTGACTTTCAACACATATCACACACAGCCTAGGGGAGTGACATTCAACACATTGCACACACAGCCTAGGGGAGTGAATTTCACTTCATGGCACACACAGCCTAGGGGAGTGACATTCACCACATGGCACACACAGCCTAGGGGAGTGACATTGACCACATGGCACACACAGCCTAGGGGAGTGACATTCACCACATGGAACACACAGGCTAGGGGAGTGACTTTCACCACATGGGACACACAGCCTAGGGGAGTTACTTTCACCACATGGCACACACAGCCCAGGGGAGTGACTTTCACCACATGGCACACACAGCCTAGTGGAGTGACATTCACCACATGGCACACACAGCCTAGGGGAGTGACTTTCACAACATGGCACACACAGCCTAGGGGAGTGACTTTCACCACATGGCACACACAGCCTAGGGGAGTGACTTTCAACACATGGCACACACAGCCTAGGGCAGTGACATTCACCACATGAAACACGCAGCCTAGGGGAGTGACTTTCACCACATTGCACACACAGCCTAGGGGAGTGACTTTCACTACATGGCACACACAGCCTAGGGGAGTGACATTCACCTCATGGCACACACAGCCTAGGGGAGTGACATTCACCACATGGCACACACAGCCTAAGGGAGTGACTTTCACCACATGGCACACACAGCCCAGGGGAGTGACTTTCACCACATGGCACACAAAGCCTAGGGGAGTGACTTTCACCACATGGCACACACAGCCTAGGGGAGTGACTTTCACCACATGGCACACACAGCCTAGGGGAGTGACTTTGATCACATGGCACACACAGACTAGGGGAGTGCCATTCACCACATGGCACACACAGCCTAGGGGAGTGACACTCACCACATGGCGCACACAGCCTAGGGGAGTGACATTCACCACATGGCACACACAGCCTAGGGGAGTGACTTTCACCACATGGCACACACAGCCAAGGGGAGTGACTTTCACCACATGGCACACACAGCCCAGGGGAGTGACTTTCACCACATGGCACACACAGCTTTGGGGAGTGACTTACACAACATGGCACACACAGCCTAGGGGAGTGACTTTCACCACATGGCACACACAGCCTAGGGGAGTGACTTTCACCACATGGCACACACAGCCTAGGGGAGTGTCTTTCACCACATGTCACACACAGCCTAGGGGAGTGACTTTCACCACATGGCACACACAGACAAGGGGAGTGACTTTCACTACTTGGCACACACAGCCAAGGGGAGTGACTTTCACCACATGGCACACACAGCCCAGGGGAATGACTTTCACCACATGGCACACACAGCTTAGGGGAGTGACTTTCACCACATGGCACACACAGTCTAGGGGATTGATTTTCACCACATGGCACACACAGCCTAGGGCGGTGACATTCACCACATGGCACACACTGCCTAGGGGAGTGACTTTCAACACATGGCACACACAGCCTAGGGGAGTGACATTCAACACATTGCACACACAGCCTAGGGGAGTGACTTTCACTACATGGCACACACATCCTAGGGGAGTGACATTCACCACATGGCACACACAGCCTGGGGGAGTGACTTTCACCACATGGCACACACAGCCTAGGGGAGTGACTTTCACCACATGGCACACACAGCCTAGGGGAGGGACTTTCACCACATGGCACACTAAGACCAGGGGAGTGGCTTTCACCACATGGCACACACAGCTTAGGGGAGTGACTTTCACCACATGGCACACACAGTCTAGGGGAGTGACTTCTTCCACATGACACACACAGCCTAGGGGAGTGACTTTCACCACATGGCACACACAGTCTAGGGGAGTGGCTTTCACCACATGGCACACACAGCCTAGGGGAGTGACATTCACCACATGGCACACACAGCCTCGGGGAGTGACTTTCACCACATGGCACACACAGCCTAGGGGAGTGACATTCACCACATGGCACACACAGCCCAGGGGGAGTGACTTTCACCACATGGCACACACAGCCTAGGGGAGTGACTTTCACCACATGGCACACACAGCCTAGGGGAGTGACCTTCACCACATGGCACACACAGCCTAGTGGAGTGACATTCACTACATGGCACACACAGCCTAGGGGAGTGATTTTCACCACATGGCAGACACAGCCTAGGGGAGTGATTTTCACCACATGGCACACACAGAATAGGGGAGTGACTTTCACCACATGGCACACACAGCCCAGGGGAGTGACTTTCACCACATGGCACACACAGCCTAGGGGAGTGACATTCACCACACGGCACACACAGTCTAGGGGAGTGACTTCCACCACATGACACACACAGCCTAGGGGAGTGACTTTCATCACATGGCACACACAGCCGAGGGGAGTGGCTTTCACCACATGGCACACACAGACTAGGGGAGTGACATTCACCACATGGCACACACAGCCTAGGGGAGTGACATTCACCACATGGCACACACAGCCTAGGGGAGTGACATTCACCACATGGCACACACAGCCCAGGGGAGTGACTTTTACCACATGGCACACACAGCCTAGGGGAGTGACTTTCACCACATGGCACACACAGCCTAGTGGAGTGACATTCACCACATGGCACACAGAGCCTAGGGGAGTGATTTTCACCACATGGCACACACAGCCTGGGGGAGTGACTTTCACCACATGGCACACACAGCCTAGGGGAGTGACTTTCACCACATGGCACACACAGCCTAGGGGAGTGACATTCACCACATGGCACACACAGGCTAGGGGAGTGACTTTCACCACATGGCACACACAGCCTAGGGGAGTTACTTTCTCCATATGGCACACACAGCCCAGGGGAGTGACTTTCACCACATGGCACACACAGCCTAGTGGAGTGACATTCACCACATGGCACACACAGCCTAGGGCGGTGACATTCACCACATGGCACAAACAGCCTAGGGGAGTGACTTTCAACACATATCACACACAGCCTAGGGGAGTGACATTCAACACATTGCAGACATAGCCTAGGGGAGTGAATTTCACTTCATGGCACACACAGCCTAGGGGAGTGACATTCACCACATGGCACACACAGCCTAGGGGAGTGACATTCACCACATGGCACACACAGCCTAGGGGAGTGACATTCACCACATGGAACACACAGGCTAGGGGAGTGACTTTCACCACATGGCACACACAGCCTAGGGGAGTTACTTTCACCACATGGCACACACAGCCCAGGGGAGTGACTTTCACCACATGGCACACACAGCCTAGTGGAGTGACATTCACCACATGGCACACACAGCCTAGGGGAGTGACTTTCACCACATGGCACACAGAGCCTAGGGGAGTGACTTTCACCACATGGCACACACAGCCTAGGGGAGTGACTTTCACCACATGGCACACACAGCCTAGGGCAGTGACATTCACCACATGAAACACGCAGCCTAGGGGAGTGACTTTCACCACATTGCACACACAGCCTAGGGGAGTGACTTTCACTACATGGCACACACAGCCTAGGGGAGTGACATTCACCTCATGGCACACACAGCCTAGGGGAGTGACATTCACCACATGGCACACACAGCCTAAGGGAGTGACTTTCACCACATGGCACACACAGCCCAGGGGAGTGACTTTCACCACATGGCACACAAAGCCTAGGGGAGTGACTTTCACCACATGGCACACACAGCCTAGGGGAGTGACTTTCACCACATGGCACACACAGCCTAGGGGAGTGACTTTCATCACATGGCACACACAGACTAGGGGAGTGCCATTCACTACATGGCACACACAGCCTAGGGGAGTGACACTCACCACATGGCACACACAGCCTAGGGGAGTGACATTCACCACATGGCACACACAGCCTAGGGGAGTGACTTTCACCACATGGCACACACGGCCAAGGGGAGTGACTTTCACCACATGGCACACACAGCCCAGGGGAGTGACTTTCACCACATGGCACACACAGCTTTGGGGAGTGACATACACCACATGGCACACACAGCCTAGGGGAGTGACTTTCACCACATGGCACACACAGCCTAGGGGAGTGACTTTCACCACATGGCACACACAGCCTAGGGGAGTGTCTTTCACCACATGTCACACACAGCCTAGGGGAGTGACTTTCACCACATGGCACACACAGACAAGGGGAGTGACTTTCACTACTTGGCACACACAGCCTAGGGGAGTGACTTTCACCACATGGCACACACAGCCCAGGGGAGTGACTTTCACCACATGGCACACAAAGCCTAGGGGAGTGACTTTCACCACATGGCACACACAGCCTAGGGGAGTGACTTTCACCACATGGCACACACAGCCTAGGGGAGTGACTTTCACCACATGGCACACACAGCTTAGGGGAGTGACTTTCACCACATGGCACACACAGCCTAGGGGAGTGACTTTCACCACATGACACACACAGTCTAGGGGAGTGACATTCACCACATGGCACACACAGCCTAGGGGAGTGGCTTTCACCACATGGCACACACAGCCTAGGGGAGTGACTTTCACCAGATGGCAAACACAGCCTAGGGGAGTGGCTTTCTCCACATGGCACACACAGCCTAGGGGAGTGACATTCACCACATGGCACACACAGCCTGGGGGAGTGACTTTCACCACATGGCACACACAGCCTAGGGGAGTGACTTTCACCACATGGCACACACAGCCTGGGGGAGTGACTTTCACCACATGGCACACACAGCCTGGGGGAGTGACTTTCACCACATGGCACACACTGCCTGGGGGAGTGACTTTCACCACATGGCACACACAGCCAAGGGGAGTGACTTTAACCACATGGCACACACAGCCTAGTGGAGTGACTTTCACCACATGGCACACGGAGCCCAGGGGAGTGACTTTCACCACATGGCACACACAGCCTGGGGGAGTGACTTTCACCACATGGCACACACAGTCTAGGGGAGTGACTTCCACCACATGACACACACATCATAGGGGAGTGACTTTCACCACATGGCACACACAGCCGTTGGGAAGGGCTTTCACCACATGGCACACACAGCCTAGGGGAGTGACATTCACCACATGGCACACACAGCCTAGGGGAGTGACGTTCACCACAAGGCACACACAGCCTAGGGGAGTGACATTCACCACATGGCACACACAGCCTAGGGGAGTGACCTTCACCACATGGCACACACAGCCTAGGGGAGTGACATTCACCACATGGCACACAGAGCCCAGGGGAGTGACGTTCACCACATGGCACACACAGCCTAGGGGAGTGATTTTCACCACATGGCACATACAGCCTAGGCCAGTGACATTCACCACATGGCACACACAGCCTAGGGGAGTCACTTTCAACACATGGCACACACAGCCTAGGGGAGTGACTTTCACCACATGGCACACACAGCCTAGGGGAGTGACGTTCACCACATGGCACACACAGCCCAGGGGAGTGACATTCACCACATGGCACACACAGCCCAGGGGAGTGACATTCACCACATGGCACACACAGCCTAGGGGAGTGACATTCATCACATGGCACACACAGCCTAGGGGAATGACTTTAACCACATGGCACACACATCCTTGGGGAGTGAATTTCACCACATGGCAAACACAGCCTTGGGGAGTGACTTTCAACACATGGCACACACAGCCTAGGAGAGTGACTTTCACCACATGGCTCACACAGCCTAGGGGAGTGACTTTCACCACATGGCACACACCACCTAGGGGAATGACTTTCACCACATGGCACACACAGCCTAGTGTAGTGACATTCACCACATGGCACACAGAGCCTAGGGGAGTGATTTTCACCACTTGGCACACACAGCCTAGGGGAGTGACTTTCACCACATGGCACACACAGCCTAGGGGAGTGACTTTCACCACATGGCACACACAGCCTAGGTGAGTGACATTCACCTCATGACACACACAGGCTAGGGGAGTGACTTTCACCACATGGCACACACAGCCTAGGGGAGTTACTTTCACAACATGGCACACACACCCCAGGGGTGTGACTTTCACCACATGGCACACACAGCCTAGTGGAGTGCCATTCACCACATGGCACACACAGCCTAGGGGAGTGACTTTCACCACATGGCACACACAGCCTAGGGGAGTGACATTCACCACATGGCACACACAGCCAAGGGGAGTGATTTTCTCCACATGGCACACACAGCCTAGGGGAGTGACCTTCACCACATGGCACACACAGCCTAGGGGAGTGACATTCACCACATGGCACACACAGCCCAGGGGAGTGACGTTCACCACATGGCACACACAGCCTAGGGGAGTGACTTTCACCACATGGCACACACAGCCTAGGCCAGTGACATTCACCACATGGCACACACAGCCTAGGGGAGTCACTTTCAACACATGGCACACACAGCCTAGGGGAGTGACTTTCACCACATGGCACACACAGCCTAGGGGAGTGACGTTCACCACATGGCACACACAGCCCAGGGGAGTGACTTTCACCACATGGCACACACAGCCTAGGGGAGTGACATTCACCACATGGCACACACAGCCTAGGGGAATGACTTTAACCACATGGCACACACATCCTTGGGGAGTGAATTTCACCACATGGCAAACACAGCCTTGGGGAGTGACTTTCAACACATGGCACACACAGCCTAGGAGAGTGACTTTCACCACATGGCTCACACAGCCTAGGGGAGTGACTTTCACCACATGGCACACACCACCTAGGGGAATGACTTTCACCACATGGCACACACAGCCTAGTGTAGTGACATTCACCACATGGCACACACAGCCTAGGGGAGTGACTTTCACCACATGACACACACAGCCTAGGGGAGTGACGTTCACCACATGGCACACACAGCCTAGGGCAGTGACATTCACCACATGAAACACGCAGCCTAGGGGAGTGACTTTCACCACATTGCACACACAGCCTAGGAGAGTGACTTTCACTACATGGCACACACAGCCTAGGGGAGTGACATTCACCTCATGGCACACACAGCCTAGGGGAGTGACATTCACCACATGGAACACACAGCCTAAGGGAGTGACTTTCACCACATGGCACACACAGCCCAGGGGAGTGACTTTCACCCCATGGCACACAAAGCCTAGGGGAGTGACTTTCACCACATGGCACACACAGCCTAGGGGAGTGACTTTCACCACATGGCACACACAGCCTAGGGGAGTGACTTTCATCACATGGATCACACAGCCTAGGGGAGTGACTTTCACCACATGGCACACACAGCCTGGGGGATTGACTTTCACCACATGGCACACACTGCCTGGGGGAGTGACTTTCACCACATGGCACACACAGCCAAGGGGAGTGACTTTAACCACATGGCACACACAGCCTAGTGGAGTGACTTTCACCACATGGCACACGGAGCCCAGGGGAGTGACTTTCACCACATGGCACACACAGCCTGGGGGAGTGACTTTCACCACATGGCACACACAGTCTAGGGGAGTGACTTCCACCACATGACACACACATCATAGGGGAGTGACTTTCACCACATGGCACACACAGCCGTTGGGAGGGGCTTTCACCACATGGCACACACAGCCTAGGGGAGTGACATTCACCACATGGCACACACAGCCTAGGGGAGTGACTTTCACCACAAGGCACACACAGCCTAGGTGAGTGACATTCACCACTTGGCACACACAGCCTAGGGGAGTGACTTTCACCACATGGCACACACAGCCTAGGGGAGTGACATTAACCACATGGCACACACAGCCCAGGGGAGTGGCTTTCACCACATGGCACACACAGCCTAGGGGAGTGACATTCACCACATGGAACACACAGCCTAGGGGAGTGACTTTCACCACATGGCACACACAGCCTAGGGGAGTGACTTTCACCACATGGCACACACAGCCCAGGGGAGTGACGTTCACCACATGGCACACACAGCCTAGGGGAGTGAATTTCACTACATGGCACACACATCCTAGGGGAGTGACATTCACCACATGGCACACACAGCCTGGGGGAGTGACTTTCACCACATGGCACACACAGCCTAGGGGAGTGACTTTCACCACATGGCACACACAGCCTAGGGGAGGGACTTTCACCACATGGCACACTAAGACCAGGGGAGTGGCTTTCACCACATGGCCCACACAGCTTAGGGGAGTGACTTTCACCACATGGCACACACAGTCTAGGGGAGTGACTTCTTCCACATGACACACACAGCCTAGGGGAGTGACTTTCACCACATGGCACACACAGTCTAGGGGAGTGGCTTTCACCACATGGCACACACAGCCTAGGGGAGTGACATTCACCACATGGCACACACAGCCTCGGGGAGTGACTTTCACCACATGGCACACACAGCCTAGGGGAGTGACATTCACCACATGGCACACACAGCCCAGGGGAGTGACTTTCACCACATGGCACACACAGCCTAGGGGAGTGACTTTCACCACATGGCACACACAGCCTAGGGGAGTGACTTTCACCACATGGCACACACAGCCTAGTGGAGTGACATTCACTACATGGCACACACAGCCTAGGGGAGTGATTTTCACCACATGGCAGACACAGCCTAGGGGAGTGATTTTCACCACATGGCACACACAGCCTAGGGGAGTGACTTTCACCACATGGCACACACAGCCCAGGGGAGTGACTTTCACCACATGGCACACACAGCCTAGGGGAGTGACATTCACCACACGGCACACACAGTCTAGGGGAGTGACTTCCACCACATGACACACACAGCCTAGGGGAGTGACTTTCATCACATGGCACACACAGCCGAGGGGAGTGGCTTTCACCACATGGCACACACAGACTAGGGGAGTGACATTCACCACATGGCACACACAGCCTAGGGGAGTGACTTTCACCACATGGCACACACAGCCTAGGGGAGTTACATTCACCACATGGCACACACAGCACGGGGGAGTGACTTTTACCACATGGCACACACAGCCTAGGGGAGTGACTTTCACCACATGGCACACACAGCCTAGTGGAGTGACATTCACCACATGGCACACAGAGCCTAGGGGAGTGATTTTCACCACATGGCACACACAGCCTAGGGGAGTGACTTTCACCACATGGCACACACAGCCTAGGGGAGTGACTTTCACCACATGGCACACACAGCCTAGGTGAGTGACATTCACCACATGGCACACACAGGCTAGGGGAGTGACTTTCACCACATGGCACACACAGCCTAGGGGAGTTACTTTCACCATATGGCACACACAGCCCAGGGGAGTGACTTTCACCACATGGCACACACAGCCTAGTGGAGTGACATTCACCACATGGCACACACAGCCTAGGGGAGTGACTTTCACCACATGGCACACACATCCTAGGGGAGTGATTATCACCACATGGCACACACAGCCTAGGGCGGTGACATTCACCACATGGCACAAACAGCCTAGGGGAGTGACTTTCAACACATATCACACACAGCCTAGGGGAGTGACATTCAACACATTGCACACACAGCCTAGGGGAGTGAATTTCACTTCATGGCACACACAGCCTAGGGGAGTGACATTCACCACATGGCACACACAGCCTAGGGGAGTGACATTGACCACATGGCACACACAGCCTAGGGGAGTGACATTCACCACATGGAACACACAGGCTAGGGGAGTGACTTTCACCACATGGCACACACAGCCTAGGGGAGTTACTTTCACCACATGGCACACACAGCCCAGGGGAGTGACTTTCACCACATGGCACACACAGCCTAGTGGAGTGACATTCACCACATGGCACACACAGCCTAGGGAGTGACTTTCACCACATGGCACACACAGCCTAGGGGAGTGACTTTCACCACATGGCACACACAGCCTAGGGGAGTGACTTTCACCACATGGCACACACAGCCTAGGGCAGTGACATTCACCACATGAAACACGCAGCCTAGGGGAGTGACTTTCACCACATTGCACACACAGCCTAGGGGAGTGCCATTCACCACATGGCACACACAGCCTAGGGGAGTGACACTCACCACATGGCGCACACAGCCTAGGGGAGTGACATTCACCACATGGCACACACAGCCCAGGGGAGTGACATTCACCACATGGCACACACAGCCAAGGGGAGTGACGTTCACCACATGGCACACACAGCCCAGGGGAGTGACTTTCACCACATGGCACACACAGCTTTGGGGAGTGACTTACACCACATGGCACACACAGCCTAGGGGAGTGACTTTCACCACATGGCACACACAGCCTAGGGGAGTGACTTTCACCACATGGCACACACAGCCTAGGGGAGTGTCTTTCACCACATGTCACACACAGCCTAGGGGAGTGACTTTCACCACATGGCACACACAGACAAGGGGAGTGACATTCACTACTTGGCACACACAGCCAAGGGGAGTGACTTTCACCACCTGGCACACACAGCCCAGGGGAATGACTTTCACCACATGGCACACACAGCTTAGGGGAGTGACTTTCACCACATGGCACACACAGCCTAGGGGAGTGACTTTCACCACATGACACACACAGTCTAGGGGAGTGACATTCACCACATGGCACACACAGCCTAGGGGAGTGGCTTTCACCACATGGCACACACAGCCTAGGGGAGTGACTTTCACCACATGGCAAACACAGCCTAGGGGAGTGGCTTTCTCCACATGGCACACACAGCCTAGGGGAGTGACATTCACCACATGGCACACACAGCCTGGGGGAGTGACTTTCACCACATGGCACACAAAGCCTAGGGGAGTGACTTTCACCACATGGCACACACAGCCTGGGGGAGTGACTTTCACCACATGGCACACACAGCCTGGGGGAGTGACTTTCACCACATGGCACACACTGCCTGGGGGAGTGACTTTCACCACATGGCACACACAGCCAAGGGGAGTGACTTTAACCACATGGCACACATAGCTTAGTGGAGTGACTTTCACCACATGGCACACAGAGCCCAGGGGAGTGACTTTCACCACATGGCACACACAGCCTAGGGGAGTGACTTTCACCACATGGCACACACAGTCTAGGGGAGTGACTTCCACCACATGACACACACATCATAGGGAGTGACTTTCACCACATGGCACACACAGCCGTTGGGAGGGGCTTTCACCACATGGCACACACAGCCTAGGTGAGTGACATTCACCACATGGCACACACAGCCTAGGGGAGTGACTTTCACCACATGGCACACACAGCCTAGGGGAGTGACATTCACCACATGGCACACACAGCCTAGGGGAGTGACTTTCACCACATGGCACAAACAGCCTAGGGGAGGGACTTTTACCACATGGCACACACAGCCTAGGGGAGTGACATTCACCACATGGCACACACAGCCCAGGGGAGTGGCTTTAACCACATGGCACACACAGCCTAGGGGAGTGACATTCACCACATGGAACACACAGCCTAGGGGAGTGACTTTCACCACATGGCACACACAGCCTAGGGGAGTGACTTTCACCACATGGCACACACAGCCCAGGGGTGTGACGTTCACCACATGGCACACACAGCCTAGGGGAGTGACCTTCACCACATGGCACACACAGCCTAGGGGAGTGACATTCACCACATGGCACACAGAGCCCAGGGGAGTGACGTTCACCACATGGCACACACAGCCTAGGGGAGTGATTTTCACCACATGGCACACACAGACAAGGGGAGTGACATTCACTACTTGGCACACACAGCCAAGGGGAGTGACTTTCACCACCTGGCACACACAGCCCAGGGGAATGACTTTCACCACATGGCACACACAGCTTAGGGGAGTGACTTTCACCACATGGCACACACAGCCTAGGGGAGTGACTTTCACCACATGACACACACAGTCTAGGGGAGTGACATTCACCACATGGCACACACAGCCTAGGGGAGTGGCTTTCACCACATGGCACACACAGCCTAGGGGAGTGACTTTCACCACATGGCAAACACAGCCTAGGGGAGTGGCTTTCTCCACATGGCACACACAGCCTAGGGGAGTGACATTCACCACATGGCACACACAGCCTGGGGGAGTGACTTTCACCACATGGCACACACAGCCTAGGGGAGTGACTTTCACCACATGGCACACACAGCCTGGGGGAGTGACTTTCACCACATGGCACACACAGCCTGGGGGAGTGACTTTCACCACATGGCACACACTGCCTGGGGGAGTGACTTTCACCACATGGCACACACAGCCAAGGGGAGTGACTTTAACCACATGGCACACACAGCTTAGTGGAGTGACTTTCACCACATGGCACACAGAGCCCAGGGGAGTGACTTTCACCACATGGCACACACAGCCTAGGGGAGTGACTTTCACCACATGGCATACACAGTCTAGGGGAGTGACTTCCACCACATGACACACACATCATAGGGGAGTGACTTTCACCACATGGCACACACAGCCGTTGGGAGGGACTTTCACCACATGGCACACACAGCCTAGTGGAGTGACATTCACCACATGGCACACACAGCCTAGGGGAGTGACTTTCACCACATGGCACACACAGCCTAGGGGAGTGACTTTCACCACATGGCACACACAGCCTAGGGGAGTGACTTTCACCACATGGCACACACAGCCTAGGGCAGTGACATTCACCACATGAAACACGCAGCCTAGGGGAGTGACTTTCACCACATTGCACACACAGCCTAGGGGAGTGCCATTCACCACATGGCACACACAGCCTAGGGGAGTGACACTCACCACATGGCGCACACAGCCTAGGGGAGTGACATTCACCACATGGCACACACAGCCTAGGGGAGTGACATTCACCACATGGCACACACAGCCAAGGGGAGTGACGTTCACCACATGGCACACACAGCCCAGGGGAGTGACTTTCACCACATGGCACACACAGCTTTGGGGAGTGACTTACACCACATGGCACACACAGCCTAGGGGAGTGACTTTCACCACATGGCACACACAGCCTAGGGGAGTGACTTTCACCACATGGCACACACAGCCTAGGGGAGTGTCTTTCACCACATGTCACACACAGCCTAGGGGAGTGACTTTCACCACATGGCACACACAGACAAGGGGAGTGACATTCACTACTTGGCACACACAGCCAAGGGGAGTGACTTTCACCACCTGGCACACACAGCCCAGGGGAATGACTTTCACCACATGGCACACACAGCTTAGGGGAGTGACTTTCACCACATGGCACACACAGCCTAGGGGAGTGACTTTCACCACATGACACACACAGTCTAGGGGAGTGACATTCACCACATGGCACACACAGCCTAGGGGAGTGGCTTTCACCACATGGCACACACAGCCTAGGGGAGTGACTTTCACCACATGGCAAACACAGCCTAGGGGAGTGGCTTTCTCCACATGGCACACACAGCCTAGGGGAGTGACATTCACCACATGGCACACACAGCCTGGGGGAGTGACTTTCACCACATGGCACACACAGCCTAGGGGAGTGACTTTCACCACATGGCACACACAGCCTGGGGGAGTGACTTTCACCACATGGCACACACAGCCTGGGGGAGTGACTTTCACCACATGGCACACACTGCCTGGGGGAGTGACTTTCACCACATGGCACACACAGCCAAGGGGAGTGACTTTAACCACATGGCACACACAGCTTAGTGGAGTGACTTTCACCACATGGCACACAGAGCCCAGGGGAGTGACTTTCACCACATGGCACACACAGCCTAGGGGAGTGACTTTCACCACATGGCACACACAGTCTAGGGGAGTGACTTCCACCACATGACACACACATCATAGGGGAGTGACTTTCACCACATGGCACACACAGCCGTTGGGAGGGGCTTTCACCACATGGCACACACAGCCTAGGTGAGTGACATTCACCACATGGCACACACAGCCTAGGGGAGTGACTTTCACCACATGGCACACACAGCCTAGGGGAGTGACATTCACCACATGGCACACACAGCCTAGGGGAGTGACTTTCACCACATGGCACAAACAGCCTAGGGGAGGGACTTTTACCACATGGCACACACAGCCTAGGGGAGTGACATTCACCACATGGCACACACAGCCCAGGGGAGTGGCTTTAACCACATGGCACACACAGCCTAGGGGAGTGACATTCACCACATGGAACACACAGCCTAGGGGAGTGACTTTCACCACATGGCACACACAGCCTAGGGGAGTGACTTTCACCACATGGCACACACAGCCCAGGGGTGTGACGTTCACCACATGGCACACACAGCCTAGGGGAGTGACCTTCACCACATGGCACACACAGCCTAGGGGAGTGACATTCACCACATGGCACACAGAGCCCAGGGGAGTGACGTTCACCACATGGCACACACAGCCTAGGGGAGTGATTTTCACCACATGACACACACAGACAAGGGGAGTGACATTCACTACTTGGCACACACAGCCAAGGGGAGTGACTTTCACCACCTGGCACACACAGCCCAGGGGAATGACTTTCACCACATGGCACACACAGCTTAGGGGAGTGACTTTCACCACATGGCACACACAGCCTAGGGGAGTGACTTTCACCACATGACACACACAGACTAGGGGAGTGACATTCACCACATGGCACACACAGCCTAGGGGAGTGGCTTTCACCACATGGCACACACAGCCTAGGGGAGTGACTTTCACCACATGGCAAACACAGCCTAGGGGAGTGGCTTTCTCCACATGGCACACACAGCCTAGGGGAGTGACATTCACCACATGGCACACACAGCCTGGGGGAGTGACTTTCACCACATGGCACACACAGCCTAGGGGAGTGACTTTCACCACATGGCACACACAGCCTGGGGGAGTGACTTTCACCACATGGCACACACAGCCTGGGGGAGTGACTTTCACCACATGGCACACACTGCCTGGGGGAGTGACTTTCACCACATGGCACACACAGCCAAGGGGAGTGACTTTAACCACATGGCACACACAGCTTAGTGGAGTGACTTTCACCACATGGCACACAGAGCCCAGGGGAGTGACTTTCACCACATGGCACACACAGCCTAGGGGAGTGACTTTCACCACATGGCATACACAGTCTAGGGGAGTGACTTCCACCACATGACACACACATCATAGGGGAGTGACTTTCACCACATGGCACACACAGCCGTTGGGAGGGACTTTCACCACATGGCACACACAGCCTAGGTGAGTGACATTCACCACATGGCACACACAGCCTAGGGGAGTGACTTTCACCACATGGCACACACAGCCTAGGGGAGTGACATTCACCACATGGCACACACAGCCTAGGGGAGTGACTTTCACCACATGGCACAAACAGCCTAGGGGAGGGACTTTTACCACATGGCACACACAGCCTAGGGGAGTGACATTCACCACATGGCACACACAGCCCAGGGGAGTGGCTTTAACCACATGGCACACACAGCCTAGGGGAGTGACATTCACCACATGGAACACACAGCCTAGGGGAGTGACTTTCACCACATGGCACACACAGCCTAGGGGAGTGACTTTCACCACATGGCACACACAGCCCAGGGGTGTGACGTTCACCACATGGCACACACAGCCTAGGGGAGTGACCTTCACCACATGGCACACACAGCCTAGGGGAGTGACATTCACCACATGGCACACAGAGCCCAGGGGAGTGACGTTCACCACATGGCACACACAGCCTAGGGGAGTGATTTTCACCACATGGCACACACAGCCTAGGCCAGTGACATTCACCACATGGCACACACAGCCTAGGGGAGTCACTTTCAACACATGGCACACACAGCCTAGGGGAGTGACTTTCACCACATGGCACACACAGCCTAGGGGAGTGACGTTCACCACATGGCACACACAGCCCAGGGGAGTGACATTCACCACATGGCACACACAGCCCAGGGGAGTGACTTTCACCACATGGCACACAGAGCCTAGGGGAGTGACATTCATCACATGGCACACACAGCCAAGGGGAGTGACTTTAACCACATGGCACACTCAGCTTAGTGGAGTGACTTTCACCACATGGCACACAGAGCCCAGGGGAGTGACTTTCACCACATGGCACACACAGCCTAGGGGAGTGACTTTCACCACATGGCACACACAGTCTAGCGGAGTGACTTCCACCACATGACACACACATCATAGGGGAGTGACTTTCACCACATGGCACACACAGCCGTTGGGAGGGGCTTTCACCACATGGCACACTCAGCCTAGGTGAGTGACATTCACCACATGGCACACACAGCCTAGGGGAGTGACTTTCACCACATGGCACACACAGCCTAGGGGAGTGACATTCACCACATGGCACACACAGCCTAGGGGAGTGACTTTCACCACATGGCACAAACAGCCTAGGGGAGGGACTTTTACCACATGGCACACACAGCCTAGGGGAGTGACATTCACCACATGGCACACACAGCCCAGGGGAGTGGCTTTAACCACATGGCACACACAGCCTAGGGGAGTGACATTCACCACATGGAACACACAGCCTAGGGGAGTGACTTTCACCACATGGCACACACAGCCTAGGGGAGTGACTTTCACCACATGGCACACACAGCCCAGGGGTGTGACGTTCACCACATGGCACACACAGCCTAGGGGAGTGACCTTCACCACATGGCACACACAGCCTAGGGGAGTGATATTCACCACATGGCACACAGAGCCCAGGGGAGTGACGTTCACCACATGGCACACACAGCCTAGGGGAGTGATTTTCACCACATGGCACACACAGACAAGGGGAGTGACATTCACTACTTGGCACACACAGCCAAGGGGAGTGACTTTCACCACCTGGCACACACAGCCCAGGGGAATGACTTTCACCACATGGCACACACAGCTTAGGGGAGTGACTTTCACCACATGGCACACACAGCCTAGGGGAGTGACTTTCACCACATGACACACACAGTCTAGGGGAGTGACATTCACCACATGGCACACACAGCCTAGGGGAGTGGCTTTCACCACATGGCACACACAGCCTAGGGGAGTGACTTTCACCACATGGCAAACACAGCCTAGGGGAGTGGCTTTCTCCACATGGCACACACAGCCTAGGGGAGTGACATTCACCACATGGCACACACAGCCTGGGGGAGTGACTTTCACCACATGGCACACACAGCCTAGGGGAGTGACTTTCACCACATGGCACACACAGCCTGGGGGAGTGACTTTCACCACATGGCACACACAGCCTGGGGGAGTGACTTTCACCACATGGCACACACTGCCTGGGGGAGTGACTTTCACCACATGGCACACACAGCCAAGGGGAGTGACTTTAACCACATGGCACACACAGCTTAGTGGAGTGACTTTCACCACATGGCACACAGAGCCCAGGGGAGTGACTTTCACCACATGGCACACACAGCCTAGGGGAGTGACTTTCACCACATGGCATACACAGTCTAGGGGAGTGACTTCCACCACATGACACACACATCATAGGGGAGTGACTTTCACCACATGGCACACACAGCCGTTGGGAGGGACTTTCACCACAAGGCACACACAGCCTAGGTGAGTGACATTCACCACATGGCACACACAGCCTAGGGGAGTGACTTTCACCACATGGCACACACAGCCTAGGGGAGTGACATTCACCACATGGCACACACAGCCTAGGGGAGTGACTTTCACCACATGGCACAAACAGCCTAGGGGAGGGACTTTTACCACATGGCACACACAGCCTAGGGGAGTGACATTCACCACATGGCACACACAGCCCAGGGGAGTGGCTTTAACCACATGGCACACACAGCCTAGGGGAGTGACATTCACCACATGGAACACACAGCCTAGGGGAGTGACTTTCACCACATGGCACACACAGCCTAGGGGAGTGACTTTCACCACATGGCACACACAGCCCAGGGGTGTGACGTTCACCACATGGCACACACAGCCTAGGGGAGTGACCTTCACCACATGGCACACACAGCCTAGGGGAGTGACATTCACCACATGGCACACAGAGCCCAGGGGAGTGACGTTCACCACATGGCACACACAGCCTAGGGGAGTGATTTTCACCACATGGCACACACAGCCTAGGGGAGTCACTTTCAACACATGGCACACACAGCCTAGGGGAGTGACTTTCACCACATGGCACACACAGCCTAGGGGAGTGACGTTCACCACATGGCACACACAGCCCAGGGGAGTGACATTCACCACATGGCACACACAGCCTAGCGGAGTGACTTTCACCACATGGCACACACAGCCTAGGGGAGTGACATTCATCACATGGCACACACAGCCTAGGGGAATGACTTTAACCACATGGCACACACATCCTTGGGGAGTGAATTTCACCACATGGCAAACACAGCCTTGGGGAGTGACTTTCAACACATGGCACACACAGCCTAGGAGAGTGACTTTCACCACATGGCTCACACAGCCTAGGGGAGTGACTTTCACCACATGGCACACACCACCTAGGGGAATGACTTTCACCACATGGCACACACAGCCTAGTGTAGTGACATTCACCACATGGCACACAGAGCCTAGGGGAGTGATTTTCACCACATGGCACACACAGCCTAGGGGAGTGACTTTCACCACATGGCACACACAGCCTAGGGGAGTGACTTTCACCACATGGCACACACAGCCTAGGTGAGTGACATTCACCTCATGACACACACAGGCTAGGGGAGTGACTTTCACCACATGGCACACACAGCCTAGGGGAGTTACTTTCACAACATGGCACACACACCCCAGGGGTGTGACTTTCACCACATGGCACACACAGCCTAGTGGAGTGACATTCACCACATGGCACACACAGCCTAGGGGAGTGACTTTCACCACATGGCACACACAGCCTAGGGAGTGACATTCACCACATGGCACACACAGCCAAGGGGAGTGATTTTCACCACATGGCACACACAGCCTAGGGGAGTGACTTTCACCACATGGCACACACAGCCTAGGGGAGTGACTTTCACCACATGACACACATAGCCTAGGGGAGTGACTTTCACCACATGGCACACACAGCCTAGGGCAGTGACATTCACCACATGAAACACGCAGCCTAGGGGAGTGACTTTCACCACATTGCACACACAGCCTAGGGGAGTGACTTTCACTACATGACACACACAGCCTAGGGGAGTGACATTCACCTCATGGCACACACAGCCTAGGGGAGTGACATTCACCACATGGAACACACAGCCTAAGGGAGTGACTTTCACCACATGGCACACACAGCCCAGGGGAGTGACTTTCACCACATGGCACACAAAGCCTAGGGGAGTGACTTTCACCACATGGCACACACAGCCTAGGGGAGTGACTTTCACCACATGGCACACACAGCCTAGGGGAGTGACTTTCATCACATGGATCACACAGCCTAGGGGAGTGCCATTCACCACATGGCACACACAGCCTAGGGGAGTGACACTCACCACATGGCGCACACAGCCTAGGGGAGTGACATTCACCACATGGCACACACAGCCTAGGGGGGTGACTTTCACCACATGGCACACACAGCCAAGGGGAGTGACTTTCACCACATGGCATACACAGCCCAGGGGAGTGACTCTCACCACATGGCACACACAGCAAAGGGGAGTGACTTTCACCACATGGCACACACAACCTAGGGGAATGACTTTCACCACATGACACACACAGTCTAGGGGAGTGACTTTCACCACATGGCACACACAGCCTAGGGGAGTGACTTTCACCACATGGCACACACAGCCTAGGGGAGTGTCTTTCACCACATGGCACACACAGCCCAGGGGAGTGACTTTCACCACATGGCACACACAGACTAGGGGAGTGACTCTCACTACTTGGCACACACAGCCAAGGGGAGTGACTTTCACCACATGGCACTCACAGCCCAGGGGAATGACTTTCACCACATGGCACACACAGCTTAGGGGAGTGACTTTCACCACATGGCACACACAGCCTAGGGGAGTGACTTTCACCACATGACACACACAGACTAGGGGAGTGACATTCACCACATGGCACACACAGCCTTGGGGAGTGGCTTTCACCACATGGCACACACAGCCTAGGGGAATGACTTTCACCACATGGCACACGAAGCCTAGGGGAGTGGCGTTCTCCACATGGCACACACAGCCTAGGGGAGTGACATTCACCACATGGCACACACAGCCTGGGGGAGTGACTTTCACCACATGGCACACACAGCCTAGGGGAGTGACTTTCACCACATGGCACACACAGCCTGGGGGAGTGACTTTCACCACATGGCACACACAGCCTGGGGGAGTGACTTTCACCACATGGCACACACAGCCTGGGGGAGTGATCTTCACCACATGGCACACACAGCCAAGGGGAGTGACTTTCACCACATGGCACACACAGCCTAGGGGAGTGACTTTCACCACATGGCACACACAGGCCAGGGGAGTGACTTTCACCACATGGCCCACACAGCCTAGGGGAGTGACTTTCACCACATGGCACACACAGTCTAGGGGAGTGACTTCCACCACATGACACACACAGCATAGGGGAGTGACTTTCACCACATGGCACACACAGCCGTTGGGAGGGGCTTTCACCACATGGCACACACGGCCTAGGGGAGTGACATTCACCACATGGCACACACAGCCTAGGGGAGGGACCTTTACCACATGGCACACACAGCCTAGTGGAGTGACATTCACCACATGGCACACACAGCCCAGGGGAGTGGCTTTCACCACATGGCACACAGAGCCTAGGGGAGTGACTTTCACCACATGGCACACACAGCCTAGGGGAGTGACTTTCACCACATGGCACACACAGCCTAGGGGAGTGACATTCACCACATGGCACACACAGGCTAGGGGAGTGACTTTCACCACATGGCACACATAGCCTAGGGGAGTGACTTTCACCACATGGCACACACAGCCTAGGGGAGTGACATTCACCACATGGCACACACAGCCCAGGGGAGTGACTTTCACCACATGGCACACACAGCCTAGGGGTGTGACTTTCACCACATGGCACACACAGCCTAGTGGAGTGACATTCACCACATGGCACACAGAGCCTAGGGGAGTGATTTTCACCACATGGCACACACAGCCTAGGGGAGTGACTTTCACCACATGGCACACACAGCCTAGGGGAGTGACTTTCACCACATGGCACACACAGCCTAGGGGAGTGACATTCACCACATGGCACACACAGGCTAGGGGAGTGATTTTCACCACATGGCACACACAGCCTAGGGGAGTTACTTTCACCATATGGCACACACAGCCCAGAAGAGTGACTTTCACCACATGGCACACACAGCCTAGTGGAGTGACATTCACCACATGGCACACACAGCCTAGGGGAGTGACCTTCACCACATGGCACACACATCCTAGGGGAGTGATTATCACCACATGGCACACACAGCCTAGGGCGGTGACATTCACCACATGGCACAAACAGCCTAGGGGAGTGACTTTCAACACTTATCACACACAGCCTAGGGGAGTGACATTCAACACATTGCACACACAGCCTAGGGGAGTGAATTTCACTTCATGGCACACACAGCCTAGGGGAGTGACATTCACCACATGGCACACACAGCCTAGGGGAGTGACATTCACCACATGGCACACACAGCCTAGGGGAGTGACATTCACCACATGGAACACACAGGCTAGGGGAGTGACTTTCACCACATGGCACACACAGCCTAGGGGAGTTACTTTCACCACATGGCACACACAGCCCAGGGGAGTGACTTTAACCACATGGCACACACAGCCTAGTGGAGTGACATTCACCACATGGCACACACAGCCTAGGGGAGTGACTTACACCACATGGCACACACAGCCTAGGGGAGTGACTTTCACCACATGGCACACACAGCCTAGGGGAGTGACTTTCACCACATGGCACACACAGCCTAGGGCAGTGACATTCACCACATGAAACACGCAGCCTAGGGGAGTGACTTTCACCACATGGCACACACAGCCTAGGGGAGTTACTTTCACCACATGGCACACACAGCCCAGGGGAGTGACTTTCACCACATGGCACACACAGCCTAGTGGAGTGACATTCACCACATGGCACACACAGCCTAGGGGAGTGACTTTCACCACATGGCACACACAGCCTAGGGGAGTGACTTTCACCACATGGCAGACACAGCCTAGGGGAGTGACTTTCACCAAATGGCACACACAGCCTAGGGCAGTGACGTTCACCACATGAAACACGCAGCCTAGGGGAGTGACTTTCACCACATTGCACACACAGCCTAGGGGAGTGACTTTCACTACATGGCACACACAGCCTAGGGGAGTGACATTCACCTCATGGCACACACAGCCTAGGGGAGTGACATTCACCACATGGCACACACAGCCTAAGGGAGTGACTTTCACCACATAGCACACACAGCCCAGGGGGGTTACTTTCACCACATGGCACACAAAGCCTAGGGGAGTGACTTTCACCACATGGCACACACAGCCTAGGGGAGTGACTTTCACCACATGGCACACACAGCCTAGGGGAGTGACTTTCACCACATGGCACACACAGCCTAGGGGAGTGACTTTCATCACATGGCACACACAGCCTAGGGGAGTGCCATTCACCACATGGCGCACACAGCCTAGGGGAGTGACATTCACCACATGGCGCACACAGCCTAGGGGAGTGACATTCACCACATGGCACACACAGCCTAGGGGAGTGACTTCCACCACATGGCAAACACAGCCTAGGGGAGTGGCTTTCTCCACATGGCACACACAGCCTGGGGGAGTGACTTTCACCACATGGCACACACAGCCTGGGGGAGTGACTTTCACCACATGGCACACACAGCCTGGGGGAGTGACTTTCACCACATGGCACACACAGCCTGGGGGAGTGACTTTCACCACATGGCACACACAGCCTGGGGGAGTGACTTTCACCACATGGCACACACAGCCAAGGGGAGTGACTTTAACCACATGGCACACACAGCCTAGTGGAGTGACTTTCACCACATGGCACACAGAGCCCAGGGGAGTGACTTTCACCACATGGCACACACAGCCTAGGGGAGTGACTTTCACCACATGGCACACACAGTCTAGGGGAGTGATTTCCACCACATGACACACACATCATAGGGGAGTGACTTTCACCACATGGCACACACAGCCGTTGGGAGGGGCTTTCACCACATGGCACACACAGCCTAGGGGAGTGACATTCACCACATGGCACACACAGCCTAGGGGAGTGACTTTCACCACATGGCACACACAGCCTAGGGGAGTGACATTCACCACATGGCACACACAGCCTAGGGGAGTGACTTTCACCACATGGCACACACAGCCTAGGGGAGGGACTTTTACCACATGGCACACACAGCCTAGGGGAGTGACATTCACCACATGGCACACACAGCCCAGGGGAGTGGCTTTCACCACATGGCACACACAGCCTAGGGGAGTGACATTCACCACATGGAACACACAGCCTAGGGGAGTGACTTTCACCACATGGCACACACAGCCTAGGGGAGTGACTTTCACCACATGGCACACACAGCCCAGGGGAGTGACGTTCACCACATGGCACACACAGCCTAGGGGAGTGACCTTCACCACATGGCACACACAGCCTAGGGGAGTGACATTCACCACATGGCACACACAGCCCAGGGGAGTGACGTTCACCACATGGCACACACAGCCTAGGGGAGTGACTTTCACCACATGGCACACACAGCATAGGCCAGTGACATTCACCACATGGCACACACAGCCTAGGGCAGTCACTTTCAACACATGGCACACACAGCCTAGGGGAGTGACTTTCACCACATGGCACACACAGCCTAGGGGAGTGACGTTCACCACATGGCACACACAGCCCAGGGGAGTGACATTCACCACATGGCACACACAGCCCAGGGGAGTGACTTTCACCACATGGCACACACAGCCTAGGGGAGTGACATTCACCACATGGCACACACAGCCTAGGGGAATGACTTTAACCACATGGCACACACATCCTTGGGGAGTGAATTTCACCACATGGCAAACACAGCCTTGGGGAGTGACTTTCAACACATGGCACACACAGCCTAGGAGAGTGACTTTCACCACATGGCTCACACAGCCTAGGGGAGTGACTTTCACCACATGGCACACACCACCTAGGGGAATGACTTTCACCACATGGCACACACAGCCTAGTGTAGTGACATTCACCACATGGCACACAGAGCCTAGGGGAGTGATTTTCACCACATGGCACACACAGCCTAGGGGAGTGACTTTCACAACATGGCACACACAGCCTAGGGGAGTGACTTTCACCACATGGCACACACAGCCTAGGTGAGTGACATTCACCACATGACACACACAGGCTAGGGGAGTGACTTTCACCACATGGCACACACAGCCTAGGGGAGTTACTTTCACAACATGGCACACACACCCCAGGGGTGTGACTTTCACCACATGGCACACACAGCCTAGTGGAGTGACATTCACCACATGGCACACACATCCTAGGGGAGTGACTTTCACCACATGGCACACACAGCCTAGGGGAGTGACATTCACCACATGGCACACACAGCCTAGGGGAGTGATTTTCACCACATGGCACACACAGCCTAGGGGAGTGACTTTCACCACATGGCACACACAGCCTAGGGGAGTGACTTTCACCACATGACACACACAGCCTAGGGGAGTGACGTTCACCACATGGCACACACAGCCTAGGGCAGTGACATTCACCACATGAAACACACAGCCTAGGGGAGTGACATTCACCTCATGGCACACACAGCCTAGGGGAGTGACATTCACCACATGGAACACACAGCCTAAGGGAGTGACTTTCACCACATGGCACACACAGCCCAGGGGAGTGACTTTCACCACATGGCACACAAAGCCTAGGGGAGTGACTTTCACCACATGGCACACACAGCCTAGGGGAGTGACTTTCACCACATGGCACACACAGCCTAGGGGAGTGACTTTCATCACATGGATCACACAGCCTAGGGGAGTGCCATTCACCACATGGCACACACAGCCTAGGGGAGTGACACTCACCACAAGGCGCACACAGCCTAGGGGAGTGACATTCACCACATGGCACACACAGCCTAGGGGGGTTACTTTCACCACATGGCACACACAGCCAAGGGGAGTGACTTTCACCACATGGCACACACAGCCCAGGGGAGTGACTCTCACCACATGGCACACACAGCAAAGGGGAGTGACTTTCACCACATGGCACACACAACCTAGGGGAATGACTTTCACCACATGACACACACAGTCTAGGGGAGTGACTTTCACCACATGGCACACACAGCCTAGGGGAGTGACTTTCACCACATGGCACACACAGCCTAGGGGAGTGTCTTTCACCACATGGCACACACAGCCCAGGGGAGTGACTTTCACCACATGGCACACACAGACTAGGGGAGTGACTCTCACTACTTGGCACACACAGCCAAGGGGAGTGACTTTCACCACATGGCACTCACAGCCCAGGGGAATGACTTTCACCACATGGCACACACAGCTTAGGGGAGTGACTTTCACCACATGGCACACACAGCCTAGGGGAGTGACTTTCACCACATGACACACAGAGACTAGGGGAGTGACATTCACCACATGGCACACACAGCCTTGGGGAGTGGCTTTCACCACAAGGCACACACAGCCTAGGGGAATGACTTTCACCACATGGCACACAAAGCCTAGGGGAGTGGCGTTCTCCACATGGCACACAGCCTAGGGGAGTGACATTCACCACATGGCACACACAGCCTGGGGGAGTGACTTTCACCAAATGGCACACACAGCCTAGGGGATTGACTTTCACCACATGGCACACACAGCCTAGGGGAGTGACATTCACCACATGGAACACACAGCCTAGGGGAGTGACTTTCAACACATGGCACACACAGCCTAGGGGAGTGACTTTCACCACATGGCACACACAGCCCAGGGGAGTGACGTTCACCACATGGCACACACAGCCTAGGGGAGTGAATTTCACTACATGGCACACACATCCTAGGGGAGTGACATTCACCACATGGCACACACAGCCTGGGGGAGTGACTTTCACCACATGGCACACACAGCCTAGGGGAGTGACTTTCACCACATGGCACACACAGCCTAGGGGAGGGACTTTCACCACATGGCACACTAAGACCAGGGGAGTGGCTTTCACCACATGGCACACACAGCTTAGGGGAGTGACTTTCACCACATGGCACACACAGTCTAGGGGAGTGACTTCTTCCACATGACACACACAGCCTAGGGGAGTGACTTTCACCACATGGCACACACAGTCTAGGGGAGTGGCTTTCACCACATGGCACACACAGCCTAGGGGAGTGACATTCACCACATGGCACACACAGCCTCGGGGAGTGACTTTCACCACATGGCACACACAGCCTAGGGGAGTGACATTCACCACATGGCACACACAGCCCAGGGGAGTGACTTTCACCACATGGCACACACAGCCTAGGGGAGTGACTTTCACCACATGGCACACACAGCCTAGGGGAGTGACTTTCACCACATGGCACACACAGCCTAGTGGAGTGACATTCACTACATGGCACACACAGCCTAGGGGAGTGATTTTCACCACATGGCAGACACAGCCTAGGGGAGTGATTTTCACCACATGGCACACACAGCCTAGGGGAGTGACTTTCACCACATGACACACACAGCCTAGGGGAGTGACGTTCACCACATGGCACACACAGCCTAGGGCAGTGACATTCACCACATGAAACACACAGCCTAGGGGAGTGACATTCACCACATGGCACACACAGCCTAGGGGAGTGACTTTCACCACATGGCACACACAGCCCAGGGGAGTGACGTTCACCACATGGCACACACAGCCTAGGGGAGTGACCTTCACCACATGGCACACACAGCCTAGGGGAGTGACATTCACCACATGGCACACACAGCCCAGGGGAGTGACGTTCACCACATGGCACACACAGCCTAGGGGAGTGACTTTCACCACATGGCACACACAGCATAGGCCAGTGACATTCACCACATGGCACACACAGCCTAGGGCAGTCACTTTCAACACATGGCACACACAGCCTAGGGGAGTGACTTTCACCACATGGCACACACAGCCTAGGGGAGTGACGTTCACCACATGGCACACACAGCCCAGGGGAGTGACATTCACCACATGGCACACACAGCCCAGGGGAGTGACTTTCACCACATGGCACACACAGCCTAGGGGAGTGACATTCACCACATGGCACACACAGCCTAGGGGAATGACTTTAACCACATGGCACACACATCCTTGGGGAGTGAATTTCACCACATGGCAAACACAGCCTTGGGGAGTGACTTTCAACACATGGCACACACAGCCTAGGAGAGTGACTTTCACCACATGGCTCACACAGCCTAGGGGAGTGACTTTCACCACATGGCACACACCACCTAGGGGAATGACTTTCACCACATGGCACACACAGCCTAGTGTAGTGACATTCACCACATGGCACACAGAGCCTAGGGGAGTGATTTTCACCACATGGCACACACAGCCTAGGGGAGTGACTTTCACAACATGGCACACACAGCCTAGGGGAGTGACTTTCACCACATGGCACACACAGCCTAGGTGAGTGACATTCACCACATGACACACACAGGCTAGGGGAGTGACTTTCACCACATGGCACACACAGCCTAGGGGAGTTACTTTCACAACATGGCACACACACCCCAGGGGTGTGACTTTCACCACATGGCACACACAGCCTAGTGGAGTGACATTCACCACATGGCACACACATCCTAGGGGAGTGACTTTCACCACATGGCACACACAGCCTAGGGGAGTGACATTCACCACATGGCACACACAGCCTAGGGGAGTGATTTTCACCACATGGCACACACAGCCTAGGGGAGTGACTTTCACCACATGGCACACACAGCCTAGGGGAGTGACTTTCACCACATGACACACACAGCCTAGGGGAGTGACGTTCACCACATGGCACACACAGCCTAGGGCAGTGACATTCACCACATGAAACACACAGCCTAGGGGAGTGACATTCACCTCATGGCACACACAGCCTAGGGGAGTGACATTCACCACATGGAACACACAGCCTAAGGGAGTGACTTTCACCACATGGCACACACAGCCCAGGGGAGTGACTTTCACCACATGGCACACAAAGCCTAGGGGAGTGACTTTCACCACATGGCACACACAGCCTAGGGGAGTGACTTTCACCACATGGCACACACAGCCTAGGGGAGTGACTTTCATCACATGGATCACACAGCCTAGGGGAGTGCCATTCACCACATGGCACACACAGCCTAGGGGAGTGACACTCACCACAAGGCGCACACAGCCTAGGGGAGTGACATTCACCACATGGCACACACAGCCTAGGGGGGTTACTTTCACCACATGGCACACACAGCCAAGGGGAGTGACTTTCACCACATGGCACACACAGCCCAGGGGAGTGACTCTCACCACATGGCACACACAGCAAAGGGGAGTGACTTTCACCACATGGCACACACAACCTAGGGGAATGACTTTCACCACATGACACACACAGTCTAGGGGAGTGACTTTCCCCACATGGCACACACAGCCTAGGGGAGTGACTTTCACCACATGGCACACACAGCCTAGGGGAGTGTCTTTCACCACATGGCACACACAGCCCAGGGGAGTGACTTTCACCACATGGCACACACAGACTAGGGGAGTGACTCTCACTACTTGGCACACACAGCCAAGGGGAGTGACTTTCACCACATGGCACTCACAGCCCAGGGGAATGACTTTCACCACATGGCACACACAGCTTAGGGGAGTGACTTTCACCACATGGCACACACAGCCTAGGGGAGTGACTTTCACCACATGACACACAGAGACTAGGGGAGTGACATTCACCACATGGCACACACAGCCTTGGGGAGTGGCTTTCACCACAAGGCACACACAGCCTAGGGGAATGACTTTCACCACATGGCACACAAAGCCTAGGGGAGTGGCGTTCTCCACATGGCACACAGCCTAGGGGAGTGACATTCACCACATGGCACACACAGCCTGGGGGAGTGACTTTCACCAAATGGCACACACAGCCTAGGGGATTGACTTTCACCACATGGCACACACAGCCTAGGGGAGTGACATTCACCACATGGAACACACAGCCTAGGGGAGTGACTTTCAACACATGGCACACACAGCCTAGGGGAGTGACTTTCACCACATGGCACACACAGCCCAGGGGAGTGACGTTCACCACATGGCACACACAGCCTAGGGGAGTGACTTTCACCACATGGCACACACAGCCTAGTGGAGTGACATTCACTACATGGCACACACAGCCTAGGGGAGTGATTTTCACCACATGGCAGACACAGCCTAGGGGAGTGATTTTCACCACATGGCACACACAGCCTAGGGGAGTGACTTTCACCACATGACACACACAGCCTAGGGGAGTGACGTTCACCACATGGCACACACAGCCTAGGGCAGTGACATTCACCACATGAAACACACAGCCTAGGGGAGTGACATTCACCACATGGCACACACAGCCTAGGGGAGTGACTTTCACCACATGGCACACACAGCCCAGGGGAGTGACGTTCACCACATGGCACACACAGCCTAGGGGAGTGACCTTCACCACATGGCACACACAGCCTAGGGGAGTGACATTCACCACATGGCACACACAGCCCAGGGGAGTGACGTTCACCACATGGCACACACAGCCTAGGGGAGTGACTTTCACCACATGGCACACACAGCATAGGCCAGTGACATTCACCACATGGCACACACAGCCTAGGGCAGTCACTTTCAACACATGGCACACACAGCCTAGGGGAGTGACTTTCACCACATGGCACACACAGCCTAGGGGAGTGACGTTCACCACATGGCACACACAGCCCAGGGGAGTGACATTCACCACATGGCACACACAGCCCAGGGGAGTGACTTTCACCACATGGCACACACAGCCTAGGGGAGTGACATTCACCACATGGCACACACAGCCTAGGGGAATGACTTTAACCACATGGCACACACATCCTTGGGGAGTGAATTTCACCACATGGCAAACACAGCCTTGGGGAGTGACTTTCAACACATGGCACACACAGCCTAGGAGAGTGACTTTCACCACATGGCTCACACAGCCTAGGGGAGTGACTTTCACCACATGGCACACACCACCTAGGGGAATGACTTTCACCACATGGCACACACAGCCTAGTGTAGTGACATTCACCACATGGCACACAGAGCCTAGGGGAGTGATTTTCACCACATGGCACACACAGCCTAGGGGAGTGACTTTCACAACATGGCACACACAGCCTAGGGGAGTGACTTTCACCACATGGCACACACAGCCTAGGTGAGTGACATTCACCACATGACACACACAGGCTAGGGGAGTGACTTTCACCACATGGCACACACAGCCTAGGGGAGTTACTTTCACAACATGGCACACACACCCCAGGGGTGTGACTTTCACCACATGGCACACACAGCCTAGTGGAGTGACATTCACCACATGGCACACACATCCTAGGGGAGTGACTTTCACCACATGGCACACACAGCCTAGGGGAGTGACATTCACCACATGGCACACACAGCCTAGGGGAGTGATTTTCACCACATGGCACACACAGCCTAGGGGAGTGACTTTCACCACATGGCACACACAGCCTAGGGGAGTGACTTTCACCACATGACACACACAGCCTAGGGGAGTGACGTTCACCACATGGCACACACAGCCTAGGGCAGTGACATTCACCACATGAAACACACAGCCTAGGGGAGTGACATTCACCTCATGGCACACACAGCCTAGGGGAGTGACATTCACCACATGGAACACACAGCCTAAGGGAGTGACTTTCACCACATGGCACACACAGCCCAGGGGAGTGACTTTCACCACATGGCACACAAAGCCTAGGGGAGTGACTTTCACCACATGGCACACACAGCCTAGGGGAGTGACTTTCACCACATGGCACACACAGCCTAGGGGAGTGACTTTCATCACATGGATCACACAGCCTAGGGGAGTGCCATTCACCACATGGCACACACAGCCTAGGGGAGTGACACTCACCACAAGGCGCACACAGCCTAGGGGAGTGACATTCACCACATGGCACACACAGCCTAGGGGGGTTACTTTCACCACATGGCACACACAGCCAAGGGGAGTGACTTTCACCACATGGCACACACAGCCCAGGGGAGTGACTCTCACCACATGGCACACACAGCAAAGGGGAGTGACTTTCACCACATGGCACACACAACCTAGGGGAATGACTTTCACCACATGACACACACAGTCTAGGGGAGTGACTTTCACCACATGGCACACACAGCCTAGGGGAGTGACTTTCACCACATGGCACACACAGCCTAGGGGAGTGTCTTTCACCACATGGCACACACAGCCCAGGGGAGTGACTTTCACCACATGGCACACACAGACTAGGGGAGTGACTCTCACTACTTGGCACACACAGCCAAGGGGAGTGACTTTCACCACATGGCACTCACAGCCCAGGGGAATGACTTTCACCACATGGCACACACAGCTTAGGGGAGTGACTTTCACCACATGGCACACACAGCCTAGGGGAGTGACTTTCACCACATGACACACAGAGACTAGGGGAGTGACATTCACCACATGGCACACACAGCCTTGGGGAGTGGCTTTCACCACAAGGCACACACAGCCTAGGGGAATGACTTTCACCACATGGCACACAAAGCCTAGGGGAGTGGCGTTCTCCACATGGCACACAGCCTAGGGGAGTGACATTCACCACATGGCACACACAGCCTGGGGGAGTGACTTTCACCAAATGGCACACACAGCCTAGGGGATTGACTTTCACCACATGGCACACACAGCCTAGGGGAGTGACATTCACCACATGGAACACACAGCCTAGGGGAGTGACTTTCAACACATGGCACACACAGCCTAGGGGAGTGACTTTCACCACATGGCACACACAGCCCAGGGGAGTGACGTTCACCACATGGCACACACAGCCTAGGGGAGTGAATTTCACTACATGGCACACACATCCTAGGGGAGTGACATTCACCACATGGCACACACAGCCTGGGGGAGTGACTTTCACCACATGGCACACACAGCCTAGGGGAGTGACTTTCACCACATGGCACACACAGCCTAGGGGAGGGACTTTCACCACATGGCACACTAAGACCAGGGGAGTGGCTTTCACCACATGGCACACACAGCTTAGGGGAGTGACTTTCACCACATGGCACACACAGTCTAGGGGAGTGACTTCTTCCACATGACACACACAGCCTAGGGGAGTGACTTTCACCACATGGCACACACAGTCTAGGGGAGTGGCTTTCACCACATGGCACACACAGCCTAGGGGAGTGACATTCACCACATGGCACACACAGCCTCGGGGAGTGACTTTCACCACATGGCACACACAGCCTAGGGGAGTGACATTCACCACATGGCACACACAGCCCAGGGGAGTGACTTTCACCACATGGCACACACAGCCTAGGGGAGTGACTTTCACCACATGGCACACACAGCCTAGGGGAGTGACTTTCACCACATGGCACACACAGCCTAGTGGAGTGACATTCACTACATGGCACACACAGCCTAGGGGAGTGATTTTCACCACATGGCAGACACAGCCTAGGGGAGTGATTTTCACCACATGGCACACACAGCCTAGGGGAGTGACTTTCACCACATGGCACACACAGCCCAGGGGAGTGACTTTCACCACATGGCACACACAGCCTAGGGGAGTGACATTCACCACACGGCACACACAGTCTAGGGGAGTGACTTCCACCACATGACACACACAGCCTAGGGGAGTGACTTTCATCACATGGCACACACAGCCGAGGGGAGTGGCTTTCACCACATGGCACACACAGACTAGGGGAGTGACATTCACCACATGGCACACACAGCCTAGGGGAGTGACTTTCACCACATGGCACACACAGCCTAGGGGAGTGACATTCACCACATGGCACACACAGCCCAGGGGAGTGACTTTTACCACATGGCACACACAGCCTAGGGGAGTGACTTTCACCACATGGCACACACAGCCTAGTGGAGTGACATTCACCACATGGCACACAGAGCCTAGGGGAGTGATTTTCACCACATGGCACACACAGCCTAGGGGAGTGACTTTCACCACATGGCACACACAGCCTAGGGGAGTGACTTTCACCACATGGCACACACAGCCTAGGTGAGTGACATTCACCACATGGCACACACAGGCTAGGGGAGTGACTTTCACCACATGGCACACACAGCCTAGGGGAGTTACTTTCACCATATGGCACACACAGCCCAGGGGAGTGACTTTCACCACATGGCACACACAGTCTAGTGGAGTGACATTCACCACATGGCACACACAGCCTAGGGGAGTGACTTTCACCACATGGCACACACATCCTAGGGGAGTGATTATCACCACATGGCACACACAGCCTAGGGCGGTGACATTCACCACATGGCACAAACAGCCTAGGGGAGTGACTTTCAACACATATCACACACAGCCTAGGGGAGTGACATTCAACACATTGCACACACAGCCTAGGGGAGTGAATTTCACTTCATGGCACACACAGCCTAGGGGAGTGACATTCACCACATGGCACACACAGCCTAGGGGAGTGACATTGACCACATGGCACACACAGCCTAGGGGAGTGACATTCACCACATGGAACACACAGGCTAGGGGAGTGACTTTCACCACATGGCACACACAGCCTAGGGGAGTTACTTTCACCACATGGCACACACAGCCCAGGGGAGTGACTTTCACCACATGGCACACACAGCCTAGTGGAGTGACATTCACCACATGGCACACACAGCCTAGGGGAGTGACTTTCACCACATGGCACACACAGCCTAGGGGAGTGACTTTCACCACATGGCACACACAGCCTAGGGGAGTGACTTTCACCACATGGCACACACAGCCTAGGGCAGTGACATTCACCACATGAAACACGCAGCCTAGGGGAGTGACTTTCACCACATTGCACACACAGCCTAGGGGAGTGACTTTCACTACATGGCACACACAGCCTAGGGGAGTGACATTCCCCTCATGGCACACACAGCCTAGGGGAGTGACATTCACCACATGGCACACACAGCCTAAGGGAGTGACTTTCACCACATGGCACACACAGCCCAGGGGAGTGACTTTCACCACATGGCACACAAAGCCTAGGGGAGTGACTTTCACCACATGGCACACACAGCCTAGGGGAGTGACTTTTACCACATGGCACACACAGCCTAGGGGAGTGACTTTGATCACATGGCACACACAGACTAGGGGAGTGCCATTCACCACATGGCACACACAGCCTAGGGGAGTGACACTCACCACATGGCGCACACAGCCTAGGGGAGTGACATTCACCACATGGCACACACAGCCTAGGGGAGTGACTTTCACCACATGGCACACACAGCCAAGGGGAGTGACTTTCACCACATGGCACACACAGCCCAGGGGAGTGACATTCACCACATGGCACACACAGCTTTGGGGAGTGACTTACACCACATGGCACACACAGCCTAGGGGAGTGACTTTCACCACATGGCACACACAGCCTAAGGGAGTGACTTTCACCACATGGCACACACAGCCTAGGGGAGTGTCTTTCACCACATGTCACACACAGCCTAGGGGAGTGACTTTCACCACATGGCACACACAGACAAGGGGAGTGACTTTCACTACTTGGCACACACAGCCAAGGGGAGTGACTTTCACCACATGGCACACACAGCCCAGGGGAATGACTTTCACCACATGGCACACACAGCTTAGGGGAGTAACTTTCACCACATGGCACACACAGCCTAGGGGAGTGACTTTCACCACATGACACACACAGTCTAGGGGAGTGACATTCACCACATGGCACACACAGCCTAGGGGAGTGGCTTTCACCACATGGCACACACAGCCTAGGGGAGTGACTTTCACCACATGGCACACACAGCTTAGTGGAGTGACTTTCACCACATGGCACACAGAGCCCAGGGGAGTGACTTTCACCACATGGCACACACAGCCTAGGGGAGTGACTTTCACCACATGGCACACACAGTCTAGGGGAGTGACTTCCACCACATGACACACACATCATAGGGGAGTGACTTTCACCACATGGCACACACAGCCGTTGGGAGGGGCTTTCACCACATGGCACACACAGCCTAGGTGAGTGACATTCACCACATGGCACACACAGCCTAGGGGAGTGACTTTCACCACATGGCACACATAGCCTAGGGGAGTGACATTCACCACATGGCACACACAGCCTAGGGGAGTGACTTTCACCACATGGCACACACAGCCTAGGGGAGGGACTTTTACCACATGGCACACACAGCCTAGGGGAGTGACATTCACCACATGGCACACACAGCCCAGGGGAGTGGCTTTAACCACATGGCACAAACAGCCTAGGGGAGTGACATTCACCACATGGAACACACAGCCTAGGGGAGTGACTTTCACCACATGGCACACACAGCCTAGGGGAGTGACTTTCACCACATGGCACACACAGCCCAGGGGAGTGACGTTCACCACATGGCACACACAGCCTAGGGGAGTGACCTTCACCACATGGCACACACAGCCTAGGGGAGTGACATTCACCACATGGCACACACAGCCCAGGGGAGTGACGTTCACCACATGGCACACACAGCCTAGGGGAGTGACTTTCACCACATGGCACACACAGCCTAGGCCAGTGACATTCACCACATGGCACACACAGCCTAGGGGAGTCACTTTCAACACATGGCACACACAGCCTAGGGGAGTGACTTTCACCACATGGCACACACAGCCTAGGGGAGTGACGTTCACCACATGGCACACACAGCCCAGGGGAGTGACATTCACCACATGGCACACACAGCCCAGGGGAGTGACTTTCACCACATGGCACACACAGCCTAGGGGAGTGACGTTCACCACATGGCACACACAGCCTAGGGCAGTGACATTCACCACATGAAACACACAGCCTAGGGGAGTGACATTCACCTCATGGCACACACAGCCTAGGGGAGTGACATTCACCACATGGCACACACATCCTAGGGGAGTGACTTTCACCACATGGCACACACAGCCTAGGGGAGTGACATTCACCACATGGCACACACAGCCTAGGGGAGTGATTTTCACCACATGGCACACACAGCCTAGGGGAGTGACTTTCACCACATGGCACACACAGCCTAGGGGAGTGACTTTCACCACATGACACACACAGCCTAGGGGAGTGACGTTCACCACATGGCACACACAGCCTAGGGGAGTTACTTTCACAACATGGCACACACACCCCAGGGGTGTGACTTTCACCACATGGCACACACAGCCTAGTGGAGTGACATTCACCACATGGCACACACATCCTAGGGGAGTGACTTTCACCACATGGCACACACAGCCTAGGGGAGTGACATTCACCACATGGCACACACAGCCTAGGGGAGTGATTTTCACCACATGGCACACACAGCCTAGGGGAGTGACTTTCACCACATGGCACACACAGCCTAGGGGAGTGACTTTCACCACATGACACACACAGCCTAGGGGAGTGACGTTCACCACATGGCACACACAGCCTAGGGCAGTGACATTCACCACATGAAACACACAGCCTAGGGGAGTGACATTCACCTCATGGCACACACAGCCTAGGGGAGTGACATTCACCACATGGAACACACAGCCTAAGGGAGTGACTTTCACCACATGGCACACACAGCCCAGGGGAGTGACTTTCACCACATGGCACACAAAGCCTAGGGGAGTGACTTTCACCACATGGCACACACAGCCTAGGGGAGTGACTTTCACCACATGGCACACACAGCCTAGGGGAGTGACTTTCATCACATGGATCACACAGCCTAGGGGAGTGCCATTCACCACATGGCACACACAGCCTAGGGGAGTGACACTCACCACAAGGCGCACACAGCCTAGGGGAGTGACATTCACCACATGGCACACACAGCCTAGGGGGGTTACTTTCACCACATGGCACACACAGCCAAGGGGAGTGACTTTCACCACATGGCACACACAGCCCAGGGGAGTGACTCTCACCACATGGCACACACAGCAAAGGGGAGTGACTTTCACCACATGGCACACACAACCTAGGGGAATGACTTTCACCACATGACACACACAGTCTAGGGGAGTGACTTTCACCACATGGCACACACAGCCTAGGGGAGTGACTTTCACCACATGGCACACACAGCCTAGGGGAGTGTCTTTCACCACATGGCACACACAGCCCAGGGGAGTGACTTTCACCACATGGCACACACAGACTAGGGGAGTGACTCTCACTACTTGGCACACACAGCCAAGGGGAGTGACTTTCACCACATGGCACTCACAGCCCAGGGGAATGACTTTCACCACATGGCACACACAGCTTAGGGGAGTGACTTTCACCACATGGCACACACAGCCTAGGGGAGTGACTTTCACCACATGACACACAGAGACTAGGGGAGTGACATTCACCACATGGCACACACAGCCTTGGGGAGTGGCTTTCACCACAAGGCACACACAGCCTAGGGGAATGACTTTCACCACATGGCACACAAAGCCTAGGGGAGTGGCGTTCTCCACATGGCACACAGCCTAGGGGAGTGACATTCACCACATGGCACACACAGCCTGGGGGAGTGACTTTCACCAAATGGCACACACAGCCTAGGGGATTGACTTTCACCACATGGCACACACAGCCTAGGGGAGTGACATTCACCACATGGAACACACAGCCTAGGGGAGTGACATTCACCACATGGAACACACAGCCTAGGGGAGTGACTTTCAACACATGGCACACACAGCCCAGGGGAGTGACGTTCACCACATGGCACACACAGCCTAGGGGAGTGAATTTCACTACATGGCACACACATCCTAGGGGAGTGACATTCACCACATGGCACACACAGCCTGGGGGAGTGACTTTCACCACATGGCACACACAGCCTAGGGGAGTGACTTTCACCACATGGCACACACAGCCTAGGGGAGGGACTTTCACCACATGGCACACTAAGACCAGGGGAGTGGCTTTCACCACATGGCACACACAGCTTAGGGGAGTGACTTTCACCACATGGCACACACAGTCTAGGGGAGTGACTTCTTCCACATGACACACACAGCCTAGGGGAGTGACTTTCACCACATGGCACACACAGTCTAGGGGAGTGGCTTTCACCACATGGCACACACAGCCTAGGGGAGTGACATTCACCACATGGCACACACAGCCTCGGGGAGTGACTTTCACCACATGGCACACACAGCCTAGGGGAGTGACATTCACCACATGGCACACACAGCCCAGGGGAGTGACTTTCACCACATGGCACACACAGCCTAGGGGAGTGACTTTCACCACATGGCACACACAGCCTAGGGGAGTGACTTTCACCACATGGCACACACAGCCTAGTGGAGTGACATTCACTACATGGCACACACAGCCTAGGGGAGTGATTTTCACCACATGGCAGACACAGCCTAGGGGAGTGATTTTCACCACATGGCACACACAGCCTAGGGGAGTGACTTTCACCACATGGCACACACAGCCCAGGGGAGTGACTTTCACCACATGGCACACACAGCCTAGGGGAGTGACATTCACCACACGGCACACACAGTCTAGGGGAGTGACTTCCACCACATGACACACACAGCCTAGGGGAGTGACTTTCATCACATGGCACACACAGCCGAGGGGAGTGGCTTTCACCACATGGCACACACAGACTAGGGGAGTGACATTCACCACATGGCACACACAGCCTAGGGGAGTGACTTTCACCACATGGCACACACAGCCTAGGGGAGTGACATTCACCACATGGCACACACAGCCCAGGGGAGTGACTTTTACCACATGGCACACACAGCCTAGGGGAGTGACTTTCACCACATGGCACACACAGCCTAGTGGAGTGACATTCACCACATGGCACACAGAGCCTAGGGGAGTGATTTTCACCACATGGCACACACAGCCTAGGGGAGTGACTTTCACCACATGGCACACACAGCCTAGGGGAGTGACTTTCACCACATGGCACACACAGCCTAGGTGAGTGACATTCACCACATGGCACACACAGGCTAGGGGAGTGACTTTCACCACATGGCACACACAGCCTAGGGGAGTTACTTTCACCATATGGCACACACAGCCCAGGGGAGTGACTTTCACCACATGGCACACACAGTCTAGTGGAGTGACATTCACCACATGGCACACACAGCCTAGGGGAGTGACTTTCACCACATGGCACACACATCCTAGGGGAGTGATTATCACCACATGGCACACACAGCCTAGGGCGGTGACATTCACCACATGGCACAAACAGCCTAGGGGAGTGACTTTCAACACATATCACACACAGCCTAGGGGAGTGACATTCAACACATTGCACACACAGCCTAGGGGAGTGAATTTCACTTCATGGCACACACAGCCTAGGGGAGTGACATTCACCACATGGCACACACAGCCTAGGGGAGTGACATTGACCACATGGCACACACAGCCTAGGGGAGTGACATTCACCACATGGAACACACAGGCTAGGGGAGTGACTTTCACCACATGGCACACACAGCCTAGGGGAGTTACTTTCACCACATGGCACACACAGCCCAGGGGAGTGACTTTCACCACATGGCACACACAGCCTAGTGGAGTGACATTCACCACATGGCACACACAGCCTAGGGGAGTGACTTTCACCACATGGCACACACAGCCTAGGGGAGTGACTTTCACCACATGGCACACACAGCCTAGGGGAGTGACTTTCACCACATGGCACACACAGCCTAGGGCAGTGACATTCACCACATGAAACACGCAGCCTAGGGGAGTGACTTTCACCACATTGCACACACAGCCTAGGGGAGTGACTTTCACTACATGGCACACACAGCCTAGGGGAGTGACATTCCCCTCATGGCACACACAGCCTAGGGGAGTGACATTCACCACATGGCACACACAGCCTAAGGGAGTGACTTTCACCACATGGCACACACAGCCCAGGGGAGTGACTTTCACCACATGGCACACAAAGCCTAGGGGAGTGACTTTCACCACATGGCACACACAGCCTAGGGGAGTGACTTTTACCACATGGCACACACAGCCTAGGGGAGTGACTTTGATCACATGGCACACACAGACTAGGGGAGTGCCATTCACCACATGGCACACACAGCCTAGGGGAGTGACACTCACCACATGGCGCACACAGCCTAGGGGAGTGACATTCACCACATGGCACACACAGCCTAGGGGAGTGACTTTCACCACATGGCACACACAGCCAAGGGGAGTGACTTTCACCACATGGCACACACAGCCCAGGGGAGTGACATTCACCACATGGCACACACAGCTTTGGGGAGTGACTTACACCACATGGCACACACAGCCTAGGGGAGTGACTTTCACCACATGGCACACACAGCCTAGGGGAGTGACTTTCACCACATGGCACACACAGCCTAGGGGAGTGTCTTTCACCACATGTCACACACAGCCTAGGGGAGTGACTTTCACCACATGGCACACACAGACAAGGGGAGTGACTTTCACTACTTGGCACACACAGCCAAGGGGAGTGACTTTCACCACATGGCACACACAGCCCAGGGGAATGACTTTCACCACATGGCACACACAGCTTAGGGGAGTAACTTTCACCACATGGCACACACAGCCTAGGGGAGTGACTTTCACCACATGACACACACAGTCTAGGGGAGTGACATTCACCACATGGCACACACAGCCTAGGGGAGTGGCTTTCACCACATGGCACACACAGCCTAGGGGAGTGACTTTCACCACATGGCACACACAGCTTAGTGGAGTGACTTTCACCACATGGCACACAGAGCCCAGGGGAGTGACTTTCACCACATGGCACACACAGCCTAGGGGAGTGACTTTCACCACATGGCACACACAGTCTAGGGGAGTGACTTCCACCACATGACACACACATCATAGGGGAGTGACTTTCACCACATGGCACACACAGCCGTTGGGAGGGGCTTTCACCACATGGCACACACAGCCTAGGTGAGTGACATTCACCACATGGCACACACAGCCTAGGGGAGTGACTTTCACCACATGGCACACATAGCCTAGGGGAGTGACATTCACCACATGGCACACACAGCCTAGGGGAGTGACTTTCACCACATGGCACACACAGCCTAGGGGAGGGACTTTTACCACATGGCACACACAGCCTAGGGGAGTGACATTCACCACATGGCACACACAGCCCAGGGGAGTGGCTTTAACCACATGGCACAAACAGCCTAGGGGAGTGACATTCACCACATGGAACACACAGCCTAGGGGAGTGACTTTCACCACATGGCACACACAGCCTAGGGGAGTGACTTTCACCACATGGCACACACAGCCCAGGGGAGTGACGTTCACCACATGGCACACACAGCCTAGGGGAGTGACCTTCACCACATGGCACACACAGCCTAGGGGAGTGACATTCACCACATGGCACACACAGCCCAGGGGAGTGACGTTCACCACATGGCACACACAGCCTAGGGGAGTGACTTTCACCACATGGCACACACAGCCTAGGCCAGTGACATTCACCACATGGCACACACAGCCTAGGGGAGTCACTTTCAACACATGGCACACACAGCCTAGGGGAGTGACTTTCACCACATGGCACACACAGCCTAGGGGAGTGACGTTCACCACATGGCACACACAGCCCAGGGGAGTGACATTCACCACATGGCACACACAGCCCAGGGGAGTGACTTTCACCACATGGCACACACAGCCTAGGGGAGTGACATTCATCACATGGCACACACAGCCTAGGGGAATGACTTTAACCACATGGCACACACATCCTTGGGGAGTGAATTTCACCACATGGCAAACACAGCCTTGGGGAGTGACTTTCAACACATGGCACACACAGCCTAGGAGAGTGACTTTCACCACATGGCTCACACAGCCTAGGGGAGTGACCTTCACCACATGGCACACACCACCTAGGGGAATGACTTTCACCACATGGCACACACAGCCTAGTGTAGTGACATTCACCACATGGCACACAGAGCCTAGGGGAGTGATTTTCACCACATGGCACACACAGCCTAGGGGAGTGACTTTCACCACATGGCACACACAGCCTAGGGGAGTGACTTTCACCACATGGCACACACAGCCTAGGTGAGTGACATTCACCACATGACACACACAGGCTAGGGGAGTGACTTTCACCACGTGGCACACACATCCTAGGGGAGTTACTTTCACAACATGGCACACACACCCCAGGGGTGTGACTTTCACCACATGGCACACACAGCCTAGTGGAGTGACATTCACCACATGGCACACACAGCCTAGGGGAGTGACTTTCACCACATGGCACACACAGCCTAGGGGAGTGACATTCACCACATGGCACACACAGCCTAGGGGAGTGATTTTCACCACATGGCACACACAGCCTGGGGGAGTGACTTTCACCACATGGCACACACAGCCTAGGGGAGTGACTTTCACCACATGACACACACAGCCTAGGGGAGTGACTTTCACCACATGGCACACACAGCCTAGGGCAGTGACATTCACCACATGAAACACGCAGCCTAGGGGAGTGACTTTCACCACATTGCACACACAGCCTAGGGGAGTGACTTTCACTACATGGCACACACAGCCTAGGGGAGTGACATTCACCTCATGGCACACACAGCCTAGGGGAGTGACATTCACCACATGGAACAAACAGCCTAAGGGAGTGACTTTCACCACATGGCACACACAGCCCAGGGGAGTGACTTTCACCACATGGCACACAAAGCCTAGGGGAGTGACTTTCACCACATGGCACACACAGCCTAGGGGAGTGACTTTCACCACATGGCACACACAGCCTAGGGGAGTGACTTTCATCACATGGATCACACAGCCTAGGGGAGTGCCATTCCCCACATGGCACACACAGCCTAGGGGAGTGACACTCACCACATGGCGCACACAGCCTAGGGGAGTGACATTCACCACATGGCACACACAGCCTAGGGGGGTGACTTTCACCACATGGCACACACAGCCAAGGGGAGTGACTTTCACCACATGGCATACACAGCCCAGGGGAGTGACTCTCACCACATGGCACACACAGCAAAGGGGAGTGACTTTCACCACATGGCACACACAACCTAGGGTAATGACTTTCACCACATGACACACACATTCTAGGGGAGTGACTTTCACCACATGGCACACACAGCCTAGGGGAGTGACTTTCACCACATGGCACACACAGCCTAGGGGAGTGTCTTTCACCACATGGCACACACAGCCCAGGGGAGTGACTTTCACCACATGGCACACACAGACTAGGGGAGTGACTCTCACTACTAGGCACACACAGCCAAGGGGAGTGACTTTCACCACATGGCACTCACAGCCCAGGGGAATGACTTTCACCACATGGCACACACAGCTTAGGGGAGTGACTTTCACCACATGGCACACACAGCCTAGGGGAGTGACTTTCACCACATGACACACACAGACTAGGGGAGTGACATTCACCACATGGCACACACAGCCTTGGGGAGTGGCTTTCACCACATGGCACACACAGCCTAGTGGAATGACTTTCACCACATGGCACACAAAGCCTAGGGGAGTGGCGTTCTCCACATGGCACACACAGCCTAGGGGAGTGACATTCACCACATGGCACACACAGCCTGGGGGAGTGACTTTCACCACATGGCACACACAGCCTAGGGGAGTGACTTTCACCACATGGCCCACACAGCCTGGGGGAGTGACTTTCACCACATGGCACACACAGCCTGGGGGAGTGACTTTCACCACATGGCACACACAGCCTGGGGGAGTGATCTTCACCACATGGCACACACAGCCAAGGGGAGTGACTTTCACCACATGGCACACACAGCCTAGGGGAGTGACTTTCACCACATGGCACACACAGGCCAGGGGAGTGACTTTCACCACATGGCACACACAGCCTAGGGGAGTGACTTTCACCACATGGCACACACAGTCTAGGGGAGTGACTTCCACCACATGACACACACAGCATAGGGGAGTGACTTTCACCACATGGCACACACAGCCGTTGGGAGGGGCTTTCACCACATGGCACACACGGCCTAGGGGAGTGACATTCACCACATGGCACACACAGCCTAGGGGAGGGACCTTTACCACATGGCACACACAGCCTAGTGGAGTGACATTCACCACATGGCACACACAGCACAGGGGAGTGGCTTTCACCACATGGCACACAGAGCCTAGGGGAGTGACTTTCACCACATGGCACACACAGCCTAGGGGAGTGACTTTCACCACATGGCACACACAGCCTAGGGGAGTGACATTCACCACATGGCACACACAGCCTAGGGGAGTGACATTCACCACATGGCACACACAGGCCAGGGGAGTGACTTTCACCACATGGCACACACAGCCTAGGGGAGTGACTTTCACCACATGGCACACACAGCCTAGGGGAGTGACGTTCACCACATGGCACACACAGCCTAGTGGAGTGACATTCACCACATGGCACACAGAGCCTAGGGGAGTGATTTTCACCACATGGCACACACAGCCTAGGGGAGTGACTTTCACCACATGGCACACACAGCCTAGGGGAGTGACTTTCACCACATGGCACACACAGCCTAGGGGAGTGACATTCACCACATGGCACACACAGGCTAGGGGAGTGATTTTCACCACATGGCACACACAGCCTAGGGGAGTTACTTTCACCATATGGCACACACAGCCCAGGGGAGTGACTTTCACCACATGGCACACACAGCCTAGTGGAGTGACATTCACCACATGGCACACACAGCCTAGGGGAGTGACCTTCACCACATGGCACACACATCCTAGGGGAGTGATTATCACCACATGGCACACACAGCCTAGGGCGGTGACATTAACCACATGGCACAAACAGCCTAGGGGAGTGACTTTCAACACTTATCACACACAGCCTAGGGGAGTGACATTCAACACATTGCACACACAGCCTAGGGGAGTGAATTTCACTTCATGGCACACACAGCCTAGGGGAGTGACATTCACCACATGGCACACACAGCCTAGGGGAGTGACATTCACCACATGGCACACACAGCCTAGGGGAGTGACATTCACCACATGGAACACACAGGCTAGGGGAGTGACTTTCACCACATGGCACACACAGCCTAGGGGAGTTACATTCACCACATGGCACACACAGCCCAGGGGAGTGACTTTCACCACATGGCACACACAGCCTAGTGGAGTGACATTCACCACATGGCACACACAGCCTAGGGGAGTGACTTACACCACATGGCACACACAGCCTAGGGGAGTGACTTTCACCACATGGCACACACAGCCTAGGGGAGTGACTTTCACCACATGGCACACACAGCCTAGGGCAGTGACATTCACCACATGAAACACGCAGCCTAGGGGAGTGACTTTCACCACATGGCACACACAGCCTAGGGGAGTTACTTTCACCACATGGCACACACTGCCCAGGGGAGTGACTTTCACCACATGGCACACACAGCCTAGTGGAGTGACATTCACCACATGGCACACACAGCCTAGGGGAGTGACTTTCACCACATGGCACACACAGCCTAGGGGAGTGACTTTCACCACATGGCAGACACAGCCTAGGGGAGTGACTTTCACCACATGGCACACACAGCCTAGGGCAGTGACATTCACCACATGAAACACGCAGCCTAGGGGAGTGACTTTCACCACATTGCACACACAGCCTAGGGGAGTGACTTTCACTACATGGCACACACAGCCTAGGGGAGTGACATTCACCTCATGGCACACACAGCCTAGGGGAGTGACATTCACCACATGGCACACACAGCCTAAGGGAGTGACTTTCACCACATGGCACACACAGCCCAGGGGGGTTACTTTCACCACATGGCACACAAAGCCTAGGGGAGTGACTTTCACCACATGGCACACACAGCCTAGGGGAGTGACTTTCACCACATGGCACACACAGCCTAGGGGAGTGACTTTCATCACATGGCACACACAGACTAGGGGAGTGCCATTCACCACATGGCACACACAGCCTAGGGGAGTGACACTCACCACATGGCGCACACAGCCTAGGGGATTGACATTCACCACATGGCACACACAGCCTAGGGGAGTGACTTTCACCACATGGCAAACACAGCCTAGGGGAGTGGCTTTCTCCACATGGCACACACAGCCTAGGGGAGTGACATTCACCACATGGCACACACAGCCTGGGGGAGTGACTTTCACCACATGGCACACACAGCCTAGGGGAGTGACTTTCACCACATGGCACACACAGCCTGGGGGAGTGACTTTCACCACATGGCACACACAGCCTGGGGGAGTGACTTTCACCACATGGCACACACAGCCTGGGGGAGTGACTTTCACCACATGGCACACACAGCCAAGGGGAGTGAATTTAACCACATGGCACACACAGCCTAGTGGAGTGACTTTCACCACATGGCACACAGAGCCCAGGGGAGTGACTTTCACCACATGGCACACACAGCCTAGGGGAGTGACTTTCACCACATGGCACACACAGTCTAGGGGAGTGACTTCCACCACATGACACACACATCATAGGGGAGTGACTTTCACCACATGGCACACACAGCCGTTGGGAGGGGCTTTCACCACATGGCACACACAGCCTAGGGGAGTGACATTCACCACATGGCACACACAGCCTAGGGGAGTGACTTTCACCACATGGCACACACAGCCTAGGGGAGTGACATTCACCACATGGCACACACAGCCTAGGGGAGTGACTTTCACCACATGGCACACACAGCCTAGGGGAGGGACTTTTACCACATGGCACACACAGCCTAGGGGAGTGACATTCACCACATGGCACACACAGCCCAGGGGAGTGGCTTTCACCACATGGCACACACAGCCTAGGGGAGTGACATTCACCACATGGAACACACAGCCTAGGGGAGTGACTTTCACCACATGGCACACACAGCCTAGGGGAGTGACTTTCACCATATGGCACACACAGCCCAGGGGAGTGACGTTCACCACATGGCACACACAGCCTAGGGGAGTGACCTTCACCACATGGCACACACAGCCTAGGGGAGTGACATTCACCACATGGCACACACAGCCCAGGGGAGTGACGTTCACCACATGGCACACACAGCCTTGGGGAGTGACTTTCACCACATGGCACACACAGCCTAGGCCAGTGACATTCACCACATGGCACACACAGCCTAGGGGAGTCACTTTCAACACATGGCACACACAGCCTAGGGGAGTGACTTTCACCACATGGCACACACAGCCTAGGGGAGTGACATTCACCACATGGCACACACAGCCCAGGGGAGTGACATTCACCACATGGCACACACAGCCCAGGGGAGTGACTTTCACCACATGGCACACACAGCCTAGGGGAGTGACATTCACCACATGGCACACACAGCCTAGGGGAATGACTTTAACCACGTGGCACACACATCCTTGGGGAGTGAATTTCACCACATGGCAAACACAGCCTTGGGGAGTGACTTTCAACACATGGCACACACAGCCTAGGAGAGTGACTTTCACCACATGGCTCACACAGCCTAGGGGAGTGACTTTCACCACATGGCACACACCACCTAGGGGAATGACTTTCACCACATGGCACACACAGCCTAGTGTAGTGACATTCACCACATGGCACACAGAGCCTAGGGGAGTGATTTTCACCACATGGCACACACAGCCTAGGGGAGTGACTTTCACCACATGGCACACACAGCCTAGGGGAGTGACTTTCACCACATGGCACACACAGCCTAGGTGAGTGACATTCACCACATGACACACACAGGCTAGGGGAGTGACTTTCACCACATGGCACACACACCCCAGGGGTGTGACTTTCACCACATGGCACACACAGCCTAGTGGAGTGACATTCACCACATGGCACACACAGCCTAGGGGAGTGACTTTCACTACATGGCACACACAGCCTAGGGGAGTGACATTCACCTCATGGCACACACAGCCTAGGGGAGTGACATTCACCACATGGAACACACAGCCTAAGGGAGTGACTTTCACCACATGGCACACACAGCCCAGGGGAGTGACTTTCACCACATGGCACACAAAGCCTAGGGGAGTGACTTTCACCACATGGCACACACAGCCTAGGGGAGTGACTTTCACCACATGGCACACACAGCCTAGGGGAGTGACTTTCATCACATGGATCACACAGCCTAGGGGAGTGCCATTCACCACATGGCACACACAGCCTAGGGGAGTGACACTCACCACATGGCGCACACAGCCTAGGGGAGTGACATTCACCACATGGCACACACAGCCTAGGGGGGTGACTTTCACCACATGGCACACACAGCCAAGGGGTGTGACTTTCACCACATGGCACACACAGCCCAGGGGAGTGACTCTCACCACATGGCACACACAGCAAAGGGGAGTGACTTTCACCACATGGCACACACAACCTAGGGGAATGACTTTCACCACATGACACACACAGTCTAGGGGAGTGACTTTCACCACATGGCACACACAGCCTAGGGGAGTGACTTTCACCACATGGCACACACAGCCTAGGGGAGTGTCTTTCACCACATGGCACACACAGCCCAGGGGAGTGACTTTCACCACATGGCACACACAGACTAGGGGAGTGACTCTCACTACTTGGCACACACAGCCAAGGGGAGTGACTTTCACCACATGGCACTCACAGCCCAGGGGAATGACTTTCACCACATGGCACACACAGCTTAGGGGAGTGACTTTCACCACATGGCACACACAGCCTAGGGGAGTGACTTTCACCACATGACACACACAGACTAGGGGAGTGACTTTCACCACATGGCACACACAGGCCAGGGGAGTGACTTTCACCACATGGCACACACAGCCTAGGGGATTGACTTTCACCACATGGCACACACAGCCTAGGGGAGTGACGTTCACCACATGGCACACACAGCCTAGTGGAGTGACATTCACCACATGGCACACAGAGCCTAGGGGAGTGATTTTCACCACATGGCACACACAGCCTAGGGGAGTGACTTTCACCACATGGCACACACAGCCTAGGGGAGTGACTTTCACCACATGGCACACACAGCCTAGGGGAGTGACATTCACCACATGGCACACACAGGCTAGGGGAGTGATTTTCACCACATGGCACACACAGCCTAGGGGAGTTACTTTCACCATATGGCACACACAGCCCAGGGGAGTGACTTTCACCACATGGCACACACAGCCTAGTGGAGTGACATTCACCACATGGCACACACAGCCTAGGGGAGTGACCTTCACCACATGGCACACACATCCTAGGGGAGTGATTATCACCACATGGCACACACAGCCTAGGGCGGTGACATTAACCACATGGCACAAACAGCCTAGGGGAGTGACTTTCAACACTTATCACACACAGCCTAGGGGAGTGACATTCAACACATTGCACACACAGCCTAGGGGAGTGAATTTCACTTCATGGCACACACAGCCTAGGGGAGTGACATTCACCACATGGCACACACAGCCTAGGGGAGTGACATTCACCACATGGCACACACAGCCTAGTGGAGTGACATTCACCACATGTAACACACAGGCTAGGGGAGTGACTTTCACCACATGGCACACACAGCCTAGGGGAGTTACATTCACCACATGGCACACACAGCCCAGGGGAGTGACTTTCACCACATGGCACACACAGCCTAGTGGAGTGACATTCACCACATGGCACACACAGCCTAGGGGAGTGACTTACACCACATGGCACACACAGCCTAGGGGAGTGACTTTCACCACATGGCACACACAGCCTAGGGGAGTGACTTTCACCACATGGCACACACAGCCTAGGGCAGTGACATTCACCACATGAAACACGCAGCCTAGGGGAGTGACTTTCACCACATGGCACACACAGCCTAGGGGAGTTACTTTCACCACATGGCACACACTGCCCAGGGGAGTGACTTTCACCACATGGCACACACAGCCTAGTGGAGTGACATTCACCACATGGCACACACAGCCTAGGGGAGTGACTTTCACCACATGGCACACACAGCCTAGGGGAGTGACTTTCACCACATGGCAGACACAGCCTAGGGGAGTGACGTTCACCACATGGCACACACAGCCTAGGGCAGTGACATTCACAACATGAAACACGCAGCCTAGGGGAGTGACTTTCACCACATTGCACACACAGCCTAGGGGAGTGACTTTCACTACATGGCACACACAGCCTAGGGGAGTGACATTCACCTCATGGCACACACAGCCTAGGGGAGTGACATTCACCACATGGCACACACAGCCTAAGGGAGTGACTTTCACCACATGGCACACACAGCCCAGGGGGGTTACTTTCACCACATGGCACACAAAGCCTAGGGGAGTGACTTTCACCACATGGCAAACACAGCCTAGGGGAGTGACTTTCACCACATGGCACACACAGAATAGGGGAGTGACTTTCATCACATGGCACACACAGACTAGGGGAGTGCCATTCACCACATGGCACACACAGCCTAGGGGAGTGACACTCACCACATGGCGCACACAGCCTAGGGGAGTGACATTCACCACATGGCACACACAGCCTAGGGGAGTGACTTTCACCACATGGCAAACACAGCCTAGGGGAGTGGCTTTCTCCACATGGCACACACAGCCTAGGGGAGTGACATTCACCACATGGCACACACAGCCTGGGGGAGTGACTTTCACCACATGGCACACACAGCCTAGGGGAGTGACTTTCACCACATGGCACACACAGCCTGGGGGAGTGACTTTCACCACATGGCACACACAGCCTGGGGGAGTGACTTTCACCACATGGCACACACAGCCTGGGGGAGTGACTTTCACCACATGGCACACACAGCCAAGGGGAGTGAATTTAACCACATGGCACACACAGCCTAGTGGAGTGACTTTCACCACATGGCACACAGAGCCCAGGGGAGTGACTTTCACCACATGGCACACACAGCCTAGGGGAGTGACTTTCACCACATGGCACACACAGTCTAGGGGAGTGACTTCCACCACATGACACACACATCATAGGGGAGTGACTTTCACCACATGGCACACACAGCCGTTGGGAGGGGCTTTCACCACATGGCACACACAGCCTAGGGGAGTGACATTCACCACATGGCACACACAGCCTAGGGGAGTGACTTTCACCACATGGCACACACAGCCTAGGGGAGTGACATTCACCACATGGCACACACAGCCTAGGGGAGTGACTTTCACCACATGGCACACACAGCCTAGGGGAGGGACTTTTACCACATGGCACACACAGCCTAGGGGAGTGACATTCACCACATGGCACACACAGCCCAGGGGAGTGGCTTTCACCACATGGCACACACAGCCTAGGGGAGTGACATTCACCACATGGAACACACAGCCTAGGGGAGTGACTTTCACCACATGGCACACACAGCCTAGGGGAGTGACTTTCACCATATGGCACACACAGCCCAGGGGAGTGACGTTCACCACATGGCACACACAGCCTAGGGGAGTGACCTTCACCACATGGCACACACAGCCTAGGGGAGTGACATTCACCACATGGCACACACAGCCCAGGGGAGTGACGTTCACCACATGGCACACACAGCCTAGGGGAGTGACTTTCACCACATGGCACACACAGCCTAGGCCAGTGACATTCACCACATGGCACACACAGCCTAGGGGAGTCACTTTCAACACATGGCACACACAGCCTAGGGGAGTGACTTTCACCACATGGCACACACAGCCTAGGGGAGTGACGTTCACCACATGGCACACACAGCCCAGGGGAGTGACATTCACCACATGGCACACACAGCCCAGGGGAGTGACTTTCACCACATGGCACACACAGCCTAGGGGAGTGACATTCACCACATGGCACACACAGCCTAGGGGAATGACTTTAACCACGTGGCACACACATCCTTGGGGAGTGAATTTCACCACATGGCAAACACAGCCTTGGGGAGTGACTTTCAACACATGGCACACACAGCCTAGGAGAGTGACTTTCACCACATGGCTCACACAGCCTAGGGGAGTGACTTTCACCACATGGCACACACCACCTAGGGGAATGACTTTCACCACATGGCACACACAGCCTAGTGTAGTGACATTCACCACATGGCACACAGAGCCTAGGGGAGTGATTTTCACCACATTGCACACACAGCCTAGGGGAGTGACTTTCACCACGTGGCACACACAGCCTAGGGGAGTGACTTTCACCACATGGCACACACAGCCTAGGTGAGTGACATTCATCACATGACACACACAGGCTAGGGGTGTGACTTTCACCACATGGCACACACAGCCTAGGGGAGTTACTTTCACAACATGGCACACACACCCCAGGGGTGTGACTTTCACCACATGGCACACACAGCCTAGTGGAGTGACATTCACCACATGGCACACACAGCCTAGGGGAGTGACTTTCACTACATGGCACACACAGCCTAGGGGAGTGACATTCACCTCATGGCACACACAGCCTAGGGGAGTGACATTCACCACATGGAACACACAGCCTAAGGGAGTGACTTTCACCACATGGCACACACAGCCCAGGGGAGTGACTTTCACCACATGGCACACAAAGCCTAGGGGAGTGACTTTCACCACATGGCACACACAGCCTAGGGGAGTGACTTTCACCACATGGCACACACAGCCTAGGGGAGTGACTTTCATCACATGGATCACACAGCCTAGGGGAGTGCCATTCACCACATGGCACACACAGCCTAGGGGAGTGACACTCACCACATGGCGCACACAGCCTAGGGGAGTGACATTCACCACATGGCACACACAGCCTAGGGGGGTGACTTTCACCACATGGCACACACAGCCAAGGGGTGTGACTTTCACCACATGGCACACACAGCCCAGGGGAGTGACTCTCACCACATGGCACACACAGCAAAGGGGAGTGACTTTCACTACATGGCACACACAACCTAGGGGAATGACTTTCACCACATGACACACACAGTCTAGGGGAGTGACTTTCACCACATGGCACACACAGCCTAGGGGAGTGACTTTCACCACATGGCACACACAGCCTAGGGGAGTGTCTTTCACCACATGGCACACACAGCCCAGGGGAGTGACTTTCACCACATGGCACACACAGACTAGGGGAGTGACTCTCACTACTTGGCACACACAGCCAAGGGGAGTGACTTTCACCACATGGCACTCACAGCCCAGGGGAATGACTTTCACCACATGGCACACACAGCTTAGGGGAGTGACATTCACCACATGGCACACACAGCCTAGGGGAGTGACTTTCACCACATGACACACACAGACTAGGGGAGTGACATTCACCACATGGCACACACAGCCTTGGGGAGTGGCTTTCACCACAAGGCACACACAGCCTAGGGGAATGACTTTCACCACATGGCACACAAAGCCTAGGGGAGTGGCGTTCTCCACATGGCACACAGCCTAGGGGAGTGACATTCACCACATGGCACACACAGCCTGGGGGAGTGACTTTCACCAAATGGCACACACAGCCTAGGGGAGTGACATTCACCACATGGCACACACATCCTAGGGGAGTGATTATCACCACATGGCACACACAGCCTAGGGCGGTGACATTCACCACATGGCACAAACAGCCTAGGGGAGTGACTTTCAACACATATCACACACAGCCTAGGGGAGTGATATTCAACACATTGCACACACAGCCTAGGGGAGTGAATTTCACTTCATGGCACACACAGCCTAGGGGAGTGACATTCACCACATGGCACACACAGCCTAGGGGAGTGACATTCACCACATGGCACACACAGCCTAGGGGAGTGACATTCACCACATGGAACACACAGGCTAGGGGAGTGACTTTCACCACATGGCACACACAGCCTAGGGGAGTTACTTTCACCACATGGCACACACAGTCCAGGGGAGTGACTTTCACCACATGGCACACACAGCCTAGTGGAGTGACATTCACCACATGGCACACACAGCCTAGGGGAGTGACTTTCGCCACATGGCACACACAGCCTAGGGGAGTGACTTTCACCACATGGCACACACAGCCTAGGGGAGTGACTTTCACCACATGGCACACACAGCCTAGGGGAGTGACTTTCACCACATGGCACACACAGCCTAGGGGAGTGACTTTCACCACATGGCACACACAGCCTAGGGCAGTGACATTCACCACATGAAACACGCAGCCTAGGGGAGTGACTTTCACCACATGGCACACACAGCCTAGGGCAGTGACATTCACCACATGGCACACACAGCCTAGGGGAGTGACTTTCACTACATGGCACACACAGCCTAGGGGAGTGACATTCACCTCATGGCACACACAGCCTAGGGGAGTGACATTCACCACATGGCACACACAGCCTAAGGGAGTGACTTTCACCACATGGCACACACAGCCCAGGGGGGTTACTTTCACCACATGGCACACAAAGCCTAGGGGAGTGACTTTCACCACATGGCACACACAGCCTAGGGGAGTGACTTTCACCACATGGCACACACAGCCTAGGGGAGTGACTTTCATCACATGGCACACACAGACTAGGGGAGTGCCATTCACCACATGGCACACACAGCCTAGGGGAGTGACACTCACCACATGGCGCACACAGCCTAGGGGAGTGACATTCACCACATGGCACACACAGCCTAGGGGAGTGACTTTCACCACATGGCAAACACAGCCTAGGGGAGTGGCTTTCTCCACATGGCACACACAGCCTAGGGGAGTGACATTCACCACATGGCACACACAGCCTGGGGGAGTGACTTTCACCACATGGCACACACAGCCTAGGGGAGTGACTTTCACCACATGGCACACACAGCCTGGGGGAGTGACTTTCACCACATGGCACACACAGCCTGGGGGAGTGACTTTCACCACATGGCACACACAGCCTGGGGGAGTGACTTTCACCACATGGCACACACAGCCAAGGGGAGTGACTTTAACCACATGGCACACACAGCCTAGTGGAGTGACTTTCACCACATGGCACACAGAGCCCAGGGGAGCGACTTTCACCACATGGCACACACAGCCTAGGGGAGTGACTTTCACCACATGGCACACACAGTCTAGGGGAGTGACTTCCACCACATGACACACACATCATAGGGGAGTGACTTTCACCACATGGCACACACAGCCGTTGGGAGGGGCTTTCACCACATGGCACACACAGCCTAGGGGAGTGACATTCACCACATGGCACACACAGCCTAGGGGAGTGACTTTCACCACATGGCACACACAGCCTAAGGGAGTGACACTCACCACATGGCACACACAGCCTAGGGGAGTGACTTTCACCACATGGCACACACAGCCTAGGGGAGGGACTTTTACCACATGGCACACACAGCCTAGGGGAGTGACATTCACCACATGGCACACACAGCCCAGGGGAGTGGCTTTCACCACATGGCACACACAGCCTAGGGGAGTGACATTCACCGCATGGAACACACAGCCTAGGGGAGTGACTTTCACCACATGGCACACACAGCCTAGGGGAGTGACTTTCACCATATGGCACACACAGCCCAGGGGAGTGACGTTCACCACATGGCACACACAGCCTAGGGGAGTGACCTTCACCACATGGCACACACAGCCTAGGGGAGTGACATTCACCACATGGCACACACAGCCCAGGGGAGTGACGTTCACCACATGGCACACACAGCCTAGGGGAGTGACTTTCACCACATGGCACACACAGCCTAGGCCAGTGACATTCACCACATGGCACACACAGCCTAGGGGAGTCACTTTCAACACATGGCACACACAGCCTAGGGGAGTGACTTTCACCACATGGCACACACAGCCTAGGGGAGTGACGTTCACCACATGGCACACACAGCCCAGGGGAGTGACATTCACCACATGGCACACACAGCCCAGGGGAGTGACTTTCACCACATGGCACACACAGCCTAGGGGAGTGACATTCACCACATGGCACACACAGCCTAGGGGAATGACTTTAACCACATGGCACACATATCCTTGGGGAGTGAATTTCACCACATGGCAAACACAGCCTTGGGGAGTGACTTTCAACACATGGCACACACAGCCTAGGAGAGTGACTTTCACCACATGGCTCAAACAGCCTAGGGGAGTGACTTTCACCACATGGCACACACCACCTAGGGGAATGACTTTCACCACATGGCACACACAGCCTAGTGTAGTGACATTCACCACATGGCACACAGAGCCTAGGGGAGTGATTTTCACCACATGGCACACACAGCCTAGGGGAGTGACTTTCACCACATGGCACACACAGCCTAGGGGAGTGACTTTCACCACATGGCACACACAGCCTAGGTGAGTGACATTCACCACATGACACACACAGGCTAGGGGAGTGACTTTCACCACATGGCACACACAGCCTAGGGGAGTTACTTTCACAACATGGCACACACACCCCAGGGGTGTGACTTTCACCACATGGCACACACAGCCTAGTGGAGTGACATTCACCACATGGCACACACAGCCTAGGGGAGTGACTTTCACCACATGGCACACACAGCCTAGGGGAGTGACATTCACCACATGGCACACACAGCCTAGGGGAGTGATTTTCACCACATGGCACACACAGCCTAGGGGAGTGACTTTCACCACATGGCACACACAGCCTAGGGGAGTGACTTTCACCACATGACACACACAGCCTAGGGGAGTGACTTTCACCACATGGCACACACAGCCTAGGGCAGTGACATTCACCACATGAAACACGCAGCCTAGGGGAGTGACTTTCACCACATTGCACACACAGCCTAGGAGAGTGACTTTCACTACATGGCACACACAGCCTAGGGGAGTGACATTCACCTCATGGCACACACAGCCTAGGGGAGTGACATTCACCACATGGAACACACAGCCTAAGGGAGTGACTTTCACCACATGGCACACACAGCCCAGGGGAGTGACTTTCACCACATGGCACACAAAGCCTAGGGGAGTGACTTTCACCACATGGCACACACAGCCTAGGGGAGTGACTTTCACCACATGGCACACACAGCCTAGGGGAGTGACTTTCATCACATGGATCACACAGCCTAGGGGAGTGCCATTCACCACATGGCACACACAGCCTAGGGGAGTGACACTCACCACATGGCGCACACAGCCTAGGGGAGTGACATTCACCACATGGCACACACAGCCTAGGGGGGTGACTTTCACCACATGGCACACACAGCCAAGGGGTGTGACTTTCACCACATGGCACACACAGCCCAGGGGAGTGACTCTCACCACATGGCACACACAGCAAAGGGGAGTGACTTTCACCACATGGCACACACAACCTAGGGGAATGACTTTCACCACATGACACACACAGTCTAGGGGAGTGACTTTCACCACATGGCACACACAGCCTAGGGGAGTGACTTTCACCACATGGCACACACAGCCTAGGGGAGTGTCTTTCACCACATGGCACACACAGCCCAGGGGAGTGACTTTCACCACATGGCACACACAGACTAGGGGAGTGACTCTCACTACTTGGCACACACAGCCAAGGGGAGTGACTTTCACCACATGGCAATCACAGCCCAGGGGAATGACTTTCACCACATGGCACACACAGCTTAGGGGAGTGACTTTCACCACATGGCACACACAGCCTAGCGGAGTGACTTTCACCACATGACACACACAGACTAGGGGAGTGACATTCACCACATGGCACACACAGCCTTGGGGAGTGGCTTTCACCACAAGGCACACACAGCCTAGGGGAATGACTTTCACCACATGGCACACAAAGCCTAGGGGAGTGGCGTTCTCCACATGGCACACAGCCTAGGGGAGTGACATTCACCACATGGCACACACAGCCTGGGGGAGTGACTTTCACCAAATGGCACACACAGCCTAGGGGAGTGACTTTCACCACATGGCACACACATCCTAGGGGAGTGATTATCACCACATGGCACACACAGCCTAGGGCGGTGACATTCACCACATGGCACAAACAGCCTAGGGGAGTGACTTTCAACACATATCACACACAGCCTAGGGGAGTGATATTCAACACATTGCACACACAGCCTAGGGGAGTGAATTTCACTTCATGGCACACACAGCCTAGGGGAGTGACATTCACCACATGGCACACACAGCCTAGGGGAGTGACTTTCACTACATGGCACACACAGCCTAGGGGAGTGACATTCACCTCATGGCACACACAGCCTAGGGGAGTGACATTCACCACATGGAACACACAGCCTAAGGGAGTGACTTTCACCACATGGCACACACAGCCCAGGGGAGTGACTTTCACCACATGGCACACAAAGCCTAGGGGAGTGACTTTCACCACATGGCACACACAGCCTAGGGGAGTGACTTTCACCACATGGCACACACAGCCTAGGGGAGTGACTTTCATCACATGGATCACACAGCCTAGGGGAGTGCCATTCACCACATGGCACACACAGCCTAGGGGAGTGACACTCACCACATGGCGCACACAGCCTAGGGGAGTGACATTCACCACATGGCACACACAGCCTAGGGGGGTGACTTTCACCACATGGCACACACAGCCAAGGGGTGTGACTTTCACCACATGGCACACACAGCCCAGGGGAGTGACTCTCACCACATGGCACACACAGCAAAGGGGAGTGACTTTCACCACATGGCACACACAACCTAGGGGAATGACTTTCACCACATGACACACACAGTCTAGGGGAGTGACTTTCACCACATGGCACACACAGCCTAGGGGAGTGACTTTCACCACATGGCACACACAGCCTAGGGGAGTGTCTTTCACCACATGGCACACACAGCCCAGGGGAGTGACTTTCACCACATGGCACACACAGACTAGGGGAGTGACTCTCACTACTTGGCACACACAGCCAAGGGGAGTGACTTTCACCACATGGCACTCACAGCCCAGGGGAATGACTTTCACCACATGGCACACACAGCTTAGGGGAGTGACTTTCACCACATGGCACACACAGCCTAGGGGAGTGACGTTCACCACATGACACACACAGACTAGGGGAGTGACATTCACCACATGGCACACACAGCCTTGGGGAGTGGCTTTCACCACAAGGCACACACAGCCTAGGGGAATGACTTTCACCACATGGCACACAAAGCCTAGGGGAGTGGCGTTCTCCACATGGCACACAGCCTAGGGGAGTGACATTCACCACATGGCACACACAGCCTGGGGGAGTGACTTTCACCAAATGGCACACACAGCCTAGGGGAGTGACATTCACCACATGGCACACACATCCTAGGGGAGTGATTATCACCACATGGCACACACAGCCTAGGGCGGTGACATTCACCACATGGCACAAACAGCCTAGGGGAGTGACTTTCAACACATATCACACACAGCCTAGGGGAGTGATATTCAACACATTGCACACACAGCCTAGGGGAGTGAATTTCACTTCATGGCACACACAGCCTAGGGGAGTGACATTCACCACATGGCACACACAGCCTAGGGGAGTGACATTCACCACATGGCACACACAGCCTAGGGGAGTGACATTCACCACATGGAACACACAGGCTAGGGGAGTGACTTTCACCACATGGCACACACAGCCTAGGGGAGTTACTTTCACCACATGGCACACACAGTCCAGGGGAGTGACTTTCACCACATGGCACACACAGCCTAGTGGAGTGACATTCACCACATGGCACACACAGCCTAGGGGAGTGACTTTCGCCACATGGCACACACAGCCTAGGGGAGTGACTTTCACCACATGGCACACACAGCCTAGGGGAGTGACTTTCACCACATGGCACACACAGCCTAGGGGAGTGACTTTCACCACATGGCACACACAGCCTAGGGGAGTGACTTTCACCACATGGCACACACAGCCTAGGGCAGTGACATTCACCACATGAAACACGCAGCCTAGGGGAGTGACTTTCACCACATGGCACACACAGCCTAGGGCAGTGACATTCACCACATGGCACACACAGCCTAGGGGAGTGACTTTCACTACATGGCACACACAGCCTAGGGGAGTGACATTCACCTCATGGCACACACAGCCTAGGGGAGTGACATTCACCACATGGCACACACAGCCTAAGGGAGTGACTTTCACCACATGGCACACACAGCCCAGGGGGGTTACTTTCACCACATGGCACACAAAGCCTAGGGGAGTGACTTTCACCACATGGCACACACAGCCTAGGGGAGTGACTTTCACCACATGGCACACACAGCCTAGGGGAGTGACTTTCATCACATGGCACACACAGACTAGGGGAGTGCCATTCACCACATGGCACACACAGCCTAGGGGAGTGACACTCACCACATGGCGCACACAGCCTAGGGGAGTGACATTCACCACATGGCACACACAGCCTAGGGGAGTGACTTTCACCACATGGCAAACACAGCCTAGGGGAGTGGCTTTCTCCACATGGCACACACAGCCTAGGGGAGTGACATTCACCACATGGCACACACAGCCTGGGGGAGTGACTTTCACCACATGGCACACACAGCCTAGGGGAGTGACTTTCACCACATGGCACACACAGCCAAGGGGAGTGACTTTAACCACATGGCACACACAGCCTAGTGGAGTGACTTTCACCACATGGCACACAGAGCCCAGGGGAGTGACTTTCACCACATGGCACACACAGCCTAGGGGAGTGACTTTCACCACATGGCACACACAGTCTAGGGGAGTGACTTCCACCACATGACACACACATCATAGGGGAGTGACTTTCACCACATGGCACACACAGCCGTTGGGAGGGGCTTTCACCACATGGCACACACAGCCTAGGGGAGTGACATTCACCACATGGCACACACAGCCTAGGGGAGTGACTTTCACCACATGGCACACACAGCCTAAGGGAGTGACACTCACCACATGGCACACACAGCCTAGGGGAGTGACTTTCACCACATGGCACACACAGCCTAGGGGAGGGACTTTTACCACATGGCACACACAGCCTAGGGGAGTGACATTCACCACATGGCACACACAGCCCAGGGGAGTGGCTTTCACCACATGGCACACACAGCCTAGGGGAGTGACATTCACCGCATGGAACACACAGCCTAGGGGAGTGACTTTCACCACATGGCACACACAGCCTAGGGGAGTGACTTTCACCATATGGCACACACAGCCCAGGGGAGTGACGTTCACCACATGGCACACACAGCCTAGGGGAGTGACCTTCACCACATGGCACACACAGCCTAGGGGAGTGACATTCACCACATGGCACACACAGCCCAGGGGAGTGACGTTCACCACATGGCACACACAGCCTAGGGGAGTGACTTTCACCACATGGCACACACAGCCTAGGCCAGTGACATTCACCACATGGCACACACAGCCTAGGGGAGTCACTTTCAACACATGGCACACACAGCCTAGGGGAGTGACTTTCACCACATGGCACACACAGCCTAGGGGAGTGACGTTCACCACATGGCACACACAGCCCAGGGGAGTGACATTCACCACATGGCACACACAGCCCAGGGGAGTGACTTTCACCACATGGCACATACAGCCTAGGGGAGTGACATTCACCACATGGCACACACAGGCTAGGGGAATGACTTTAACCACATGGCACACATATCCTTGGGGAGTGAATTTCACCACATGGCAAACACAGCCTTGGGGAGTGACTTTCAACACATGGCACACACAGCCTAGGAGAGTGACTTTCACCACATGGCTCACACAGCCTAGGGGAGTGACTTTCACCACATGGCACACACCACCTAGGGGAATGACTTTCACCACATGGCACACACAGCCTAGTGTAGTGACATTCACCACATGGCACACAGAGCCTAGGGGAGTGATTTTCACCACATGGCACACACAGCCTAGGGGAGTGACTTTCACCACATGGCACACACAGCCTAGGGGAGTGACTTTCACCACATGGCACACACAGCCTAGGTGAGTGACATTCACCACATGACACACACAGGCTAGGGGAGTGACTTTCACCACATGGCACACACAGCCTAGGGGAGTTACTTTCACAACATGGCACACACACCCCAGGGGTGTGACTTTCACCACATGGCACACACAGCCTAGTGGAGTGACATTCACCACATGGCACACACAGCCTAGGGGAGTGACTTTCACCACATGGCACACACAGCCTAGGGGAGTGACATTCACCACATGGCACACACAGCCTAGGGGAGTGATTTTCACCACATGGCACACACAGCCTAGGGGAGTGACTTTCACCACATGGCACACACAGCCTAGGGGAGTGACTTTCACCACATGACACACACAGCCTAGGGGAGTGACTTTCACCACATGGCACACACAGCCTAGGGCAGTGACATTCACCACATGAAACACGCAGCCTAGGGGAGTGACTTTCACCACATTGCACACACAGCCTAGGAGAGTGACTTTCACTACATGGCACACACAGCCTAGGGGAGTGACATTCACCTCATGGCACACACAGCCTAGGGGAGTGACATTCACCACATGGAACACACAGCCTAAGGGAGTGACTTTCACCACATGGCACACACAGCCCAGGGGAGTGACTTTCACCACATGGCACACAAAGCCTAGGGGAGTGACTTTCACCACATGGCACACACAGCCTAGGGGAGTGACTTTCACCACATGGCACACACAGCCTAGGGGAGTGACTTTCATCACATGGATCACACAGCCTAGGGGAGTGCCATTCACCAAATGGCACACACAGCCTAGGGGAGTGACACTCACCACATGGCGCACACAGCCTAGGGGAGTGACATTCACCACATGGCACACACAGCCTAGGGGGGTGACTTTCACCACATAGCACACACAGCCAAGGGGTGTGACTTTCACCACATGGCACACACAGCCCAGGGGAGTGACTCTCACCACATGGCACACACAGCAAAGGGGAGTGACTTTCACCACATGGCACACACAACCTAGGGGAATGACTTTCACCACATGACACACACAGTCTAGGGGAGTGACTTTCACCACATGGCACACACAGCCTAGGGGAGTGACTTTCACCACATGGCACACACAGCCTAGGGGAGTGTCTTTCACCACATGGCACACACAGCCCAGGGGAGTGACTTTCACCACATGGCACACACAGACTAGGGGAGTGACTCTCACTACTTGGCACACACAGCCAAGGGGAGTGACTTTCACCACATGGCAATCACAGCCCAGGGGAATGACTTTCACCACATGGCACACACAGCTTAGGGGAGTGACTTTCACCACATGGCACACACAGCCTAGCGGAGTGACTTTCACCACATGGCACACACAGACTAGGGGAGTGACATTCACCACATGGCACACACAGCCTTGGGGAGTGGCTTTCACCACAAGGCACACACAGCCTAGGGGAATGACTTTCACCACATGGCACACAAAGCCTAGGGGAGTGGCGTTCTCCACATGGCACACAGCCTAGGGGAGTGACATTCACCACATGGCACACACAGCCTGGGGGAGTGACTTTCACCAAATGGCACACACAGCCTAGGGGAGTGACTTTCACCACATGGCACACACATCCTAGGGGAGTGATTATCACCACATGGCACACACAGCCTAGGGCGGTGACATTCACCACATGGCACAAACAGCCTAGGGGAGTGACTTTCAACACATATCACACACAGCCTAGGGGAGTGATATTCAACACATTGCACACACAGCCTAGGGGAGTGAATTTCACTTCATGGCACACACAGCCTAGGGGAGTGACATTCACCACATGGCACACACAGCCTAGGGGAGTGACATTCACCACATGGCACACACAGCCTAGGGGAGTGACATTCACCACATGGAACACACAGGCTAGGGGAGTGACTTTCACCACATGGCACACACAGCCTAGGGGAGTTACTTTCACCACATGGCACACACAGTCCAGGGGAGTGACTTTCACCACATGGCACACACAGCCTAGTGGAGTGACATTCACCACATGGCACACACAGCCTAGGGGAGTGACTTTCACCACATGTCACACACAGCCTAGGGGAGTGACTTTCACCACATGGCACACACAGCCTAGGGGAGTGACTTTCACCACATGGCACACACAGCCTAGGGCAGTGACATTCACCACATGAAACACGCAGCCTAGGGGAGTGACTTTCACCACATGGCACACACAGCCTAGGGGAGTTACTTTCACCACATGGCACACACAGCCCAGGGGAGTGACTTTCACCACATGGCACACACAGCCTAGTGGAGTGACATTCACCACATGGCACACACAGCCTAGGGGAGTGACTTTCACCACATGGCACACACAGCCTAGGGGAGTGACTTTCACCACATGGCACACACAGCCTAGGGGAGTGACTTTCACCACATGGCACACACAGCCTAGGGCAGTGACATTCACCACATGAAACACGCAGCCTAGGGGAGTGAATTTCACCACATTGCACACACAGCCTAGGGGAGTGACTTTCACTACATGGCACACACAGCCTAGGGGAGTGACATTCACCTCATGGCACACACAGCCTAGGGGAGTGACATTCAACACATGGCACACAAAGCCTAGGGGAGTGGCGTTCTCCACATGGCACACAGCCTAGGGGAGTGACATTCACCACATGGCACACACAGCCTGGGGGAGTGACTTTCACCAAATGGCATACACAGCCTAGGGGAGTGACTTTCACCACATGGCACACACATCCTAGGGGAAGGATTATCACCACATGGCACACAAAGCCTAGGGGAGTGAGTTTCACCACATGGCACACACAGCATAGGGGAGTGACTTTCATCACATGGCACACACAGCTTAGGGGAGTGACTTTCACCACATGGCACACACAGCCTAGGGGAGTGACTTTCACCACATGGCACACACAGCCTAGGGGAGTGACTTTCACCACATGGCACACACAGCCTAGGGGAGTGTCTTTCACCACATGTCACACACAGCCTAGGGGAGAGACTTTCACCACATGGCACACACAGACAAGGGGTGTGACTTTCACTACTTGGCACACACAGCCAAGGGGAGTGACTTTCACCACATGGCACACACAGCCCAGGGGAATGACTTTCACCACATGGCACACACAGCTTATGGGAGTGACTTTCACCACATGGCACACACAGCCTAGGGGAGTGACTTTCACCACATGGCACACACAGCCTAGGGGAGTGACTTTCACCACATGGCACACACAGCCTAGGGCAGTGACATTCACCACATGAAACACGCAGCCTAGGGGAGTGACTTTCACCACATTGCACACACAGCCTAGGGGAGTGACTTTCACTACATGGCACACACAGCCTAGGGGAGTGACATTCACCTCATGGCACACACAGCCTAGGGAATGACATTCACCACATGGCACACACAGCCTAAGGGAGTGACTTTCACCACATGGCACACACAGCCCAGGGGAGTGACTTTCACCACATGGCACACAAAGCCTAGGAGAGTGACTTTCACCACATGGCACACACAGCCTAGGGGAGTGACTTTCACCACATGGCACACACAGCCTAGGGGAGTGACTTTCATTACATGGCACACACAGACTAGGGGAGTGCCATTCACCACATGGCACACACAGCCTAGGGGAGTGACACTCACCACATGGCGCACACAGCCTAGGGGAGTGACATTCACCACATGGCACACACAGCCTAGGGGAGTGACTTTCACCACATGGCACACACAGCCAAGGGGAGTGACTTTCACCACATGGCACACACAGCCCAGGGGAGTGACTTTCACCACATGGCACACACAGCTTAGGGGAGTGACTTTCACCACATGGCACACACAGCCTAGGGGAGTGACTTTCACCACATGGCACACACAGCCTAGGGGAGTGACTTTCACCACATGGCACACACAGCCTAGGGGAGTGTCTTTCACCACATGTCATACACAGCCTAGGGGAGTGACTTTCACCACATGGCACACACAGACTAGGGGAGTGACTTCCACTACTTGGCACACACAGCCAAGGGGAGTGACTTTCACCACATGGCACACACAGCCCAGGGGAATGACTTTCACCACATGGCACACACAGCTTAGGGGAGTGACTTTCACCACATGGCACACACAGCCTAGGGGAGTGACTTTCACCACATGACACACACAGTCTAGGGGAGTGACATTCACCACATGGCACACACAGCCTAGGGGAGTGGCTTTCACCACATGGCACACACAGCCTAGGGGAGTGACTTTCACCACATGGCAAACACAGCCTAGGGGAGTGGCTTTCTCCACATGGCACACACAGCCTAGGGGAGTGACATTCACCACATGGCACACACAGCCTGGGGGAGTGACTTTCACCACATGGCACACACAGCCTAGGGGAGTGACTTTCACCACATGGCACTCACAGCCTGGGGGAGTGACTTTCACCACATGGCACACACAGCCTGGGGGAGTGACTTTCACCACATGGCACACACAGCCTGGGGGAGTGACTTTCACCACATGGCACACACAGCCAAGGGGAGTGACTTTAACCACATGGCACACACAGCCAAGGGGAGTGACTTTCACCACATGGCACACACAGCCCAGGGGAGTGACTTTCACCACATGGCACACACAGCCTAGGGGAGTGACTTTCACCACATGGCACACACAGTCTAGGGGAGTGACTTCCACCACATGACACACACATCAGAGGGGAGTGACTTTCACCACATGGCACACACAGCCGTTGGGAGGGGCTTTCACCACATGGCACACACAGCCTAGGGGAGGGACTTTTACCACATGGCACACACAGCCTAGGCCAGTGACATTCACCACATGGCACACACAGCCTAGGGGAGTCACTTTCAACACATGGCACACACAGCCTAGGGGAGTGACTTTCACCACATGGCACACACAGCCTAGGGGAGTGACGTTCACCACATGGCACACACAGCCTAGGGGAGTCACTTTCAACACATGGCACACACAGCCTAGTGGAGTGACTTTCACCACATGGCACACACAGCCTAGGGGAATGACTTTAACCACATGGCACACACATCCTTGGGGAGTGAATTTCACCACATGGCAAACACAGCCTTGGGGAGTGACTTTCAACACATGGCACACACAGCCTAGGAGAGTGACTTTCCCCACATGGCTCACACAGCCTAGGGGAGTGACTTTCACCACATGGCACACACAGCCTAGGGGAGTGACGTTCACCACATGGCACACACAGGCTAGGGGAGTGACTTTCACCACATGGCACACACAGCCTAGGGGAGTTACATTCACAACATGGCACACACACCCCAGGGGTGTGACTCTCACCACATGGCACACACAGCCTAGTGGAGTGACATTCACCACATGGCACACACAGCCTAGGGGAGTGACTTTCACCACATGGCACACACAGCCTAGGGGAGTGACATTCACCACATGGCACACACAGCCTAGGGGAGTGATTTTCACCACATGGCACACACAGCCTAGGGGAGTGACTTTCACCACATGGCACACACAGCCTAGGGGAGTGACTTTCACCACATGACACACACAGCCTAGGGGAGTGACTTTCACCACATGGCACACACAGCCTAGGGGAGTGACATTCACCACATGTCACACACTGGCTAGGGGAGTGACTTTCACCACATGGCACACACAGCCTAGGGGAGTTACTTTCACCACATGGCATACACAGCCCAGGGGAGTGACTTTCACCACATGGCACACACAGCCTAGTGGAGTGACATTCACAACATGGCACACACACCCTAGGGGAGTGACTTTCACCACATGGCACACACAGCCTAGAGGAGTGATTTTCAGCACATGGCACACACAGCCTAGGGCGGTGTCATTCACCACATGGCACACACAGCCTAGGGGAGTGACTTTCAACACATGGCACAAACAGCCTAGGGGAGTGACATTCAACACATTGAACACAGCCTAGGGGAGTGAATTTCACTACATGACACACACAGCCTAGGGGAGTGACATTCACCACATGGCACACACAGCCTAGGGGAGTGACATTCACCACATGGCACACACAGCCTAGGGGAGTGACTTTCACCACATGGCACACACAGCCCAGGGGAGTGACTTTCACCACATGGCACACACAGCCTATGGGAGTGACTTTCACCACATGGCACACACAGCCTAGGGGAGTGACTTTCACCACATGGCACACACAGTCTAGGGGAGTGACTTCCACCACATGACACACACATCATATGGGAGTGACTTACACAACATGGCACACACAGCCGTTGGGAGGGGCTTTCACCACATGGCACACATAGCCTAGGGGAGTGACATTCACCACATGGCACACACAGCCTAGGGGAGGGACTTTTACCACATGGCACACACAGCCTAGGGGAGTGACATTCACCACATGGCACACACAGCCCAGGGGAGTGGCTTTCACCACATGGCACACACAGCCTAGGGGAGTGACATTCACCACATGGCACACACAGCCTAGGGGAGTGACTTTCACCACATGGCACACACAGCCTAGGGGAGTGACTTTCACCACATGGAACACACAGCCTAAGGGAGTGACTTTCACCACATGGCACACACAGCCCAGGGGAGTGACTTTCACCACATGGCACTCAAAGCCTAGGGGAGTGACTTTCACCACATGGCACACACAGCCTAGGGGAGTGACTTTCACCACATGGCACACACAGCCTAGGGGAGTGACTTTCATCACATGGCACACACAGCCTAGGGGAGTGCCATTCACCACATGGCACACACAGCCTAGGGGAGTGACACTCACCACATGGCACACACAGCCTAGGGGAGTGACATTCACCACATGGCACACACAGCCTAGGGGAGTGACTTCCACCACATGGCACACACAGCCAAGGGGAGTGACTTTCACCACATGGCACACACAGCCCAGGGGAGTGACTCTCACCACATGGCACAGACAGCATAGGGGAGTGACTTTCACCACATGGCACACACCACCTAGGGGAATGACTTTCACCACATGACACACACAGTCTAGGGGAGTGACTTTCACCACATGGCACACACAGCCTAGGGGAGTGACTTTCACCACATGGCACACACAGCCTAGGGGAGTGTCTTTCACCACATGGCACACACAGCCCAGGGGAGTGACTTTCACCACATGGCACACACAGACTAGGGGAGTGACTTTCACTACTTGGCACACACAGCCAAGGGGAGTGACTTTCACCACATGGCACTCACAGCCCAGGGGAATGACTTTCACCACATGGCACACACAGCTTAGGGGAGTGACTTTCACCACATGGCACACACAGCCTAGGGGAGTGACTTTCACCACATTACACACAGACGAGGGGAGTGACATTCACCACATGGCACACACAGCCTAGGGGAGTGGCTTTCACCACATGGCACACACAGCCTAGGGGAATGACTTTCACCACATGGCACACACAGCCTAGGGGAGTGGCGTTCTCCACATGGCACACACAGCCTTGGGGAGTGACATTCACCACATGGCACACACAGCTTGGGGGAGTGACTTTCACCACATGGCACACACAGCCTAGGGGAGCGACTTTCACCACATGGCACACACAGCCTGGGGGAGTGACTTTCACCACATTGCACACACAGCCTGGGGGAGTGACTTTCACCACATGGCACACACAGCCTGGGGGAGTGACCTTCACCACATGGCACACACAGCCAAGGGGAGTGACTTTCACCACATGGCACACACAGCCTAGGGGAGTGACTCTCACCACATGGCACACACAGGCCAGGGGAGTGACTTTCACCACATGGCACACACAGCCTAGGGGAGTGACTTTCACCACATGGCACACACAGTCTAGGGGAGTGACTTCCACCACATGACACACACAGCATAGGGGAGTGACTTTCACCACATGGCACACACAGCCGTTGGGAGGGGCTTTCACCACATGGCACACACAGCCGAGGGGAGTGACATTCACCACATGGCACACACAGCCTAGGGGAGGGACCTTTACCACATGGCACACACAGCCTAGTGGAGTGACATTCACCACATGGCACACACAGCCCAGGGGAGTGGCTTTCACCACATGGCACACAGAGCCTAGGGGAGTGACATTCACCACATGGCACACACAGCCTAGGGGAGTGACTTTCACCACATGGCACACACAGCCCAGGGGAGTGACATTCACCACATGGCAAACACAGCCCAGGGGAGTGAGTTTCACCACATGGCACACACAGCCTAGGGGCGTGACATTCACCACATGGCACACACAGCCCAAGGGAGTGACTTTCACCACATGGCACACACAGCCTAGGGGAGTGAGTTTCACCACATGGCACACACAGCCTAGGGGCGTGACATTCACCACATGGCACACACAGCCCAAGGGAGTGACTTTCACCACATGGCACACACAGCCTAGGGGAGTGACTTTCACCACATGGCACACATAGACCAGGGGAGTGACTTTCACCACATGGCACACAGAGCCTAGGGGAGTGACATTCACCACATGGCACACACAGACTAGGGGAGTGACTTTCACCACATGGCACACACAGCCTAGGGGAGTGACATTCACCACATGGCACACACAGCCCAGGGGAGTGACGTTCACCACATGGCACACACAGACTAGGGGAGTGACTTTCACCACATGGCACACACAGCCTAGGGGAGTGACTTTCACTACATGGCACACACAGACTAGGGGAATGACTTTCACCACATGGCACACACAGACTAGGGGAGTGACTTTCACCACATGGCACACACAGCCTAGGGGAGTGACTTTCACCACATGGCACACACAGCCCAGGGGAGTGACTTTCACCACATTGCAAACACAGCCTAGGGGAGTGTCTTTCACCACATTGCAAACACAGCCCAGGGGAGTGACTTTCACCACATGGCACACACAGCCTAGGGGAGTGACTTTCACCACATGACACACACAGCCTAGGGGAGTGACTTTCACCACATGGCACACACAGCCTAGGGGAGTGACTTTCACCATATGGCACACACAGCCTAGGGGAGTGACTTTCACCACATTGCACACACAGCCTAGGGGATTGACTTTCACCACATGGCACACACAGCCCAGGGGAGTGACTTTCACCACATGGCACACACAGCCTAGGGGAGTGACATTCACCACATGGCATACACAGCCTGGGGGAGTGACTCTCACCACATGGCACACACAGCCTAGGGGAGTGACGTTCACCACATGGCTCACACAGCCTAGGGGAGTGACTTTCACTACATGGCACAGAGCCAAGGGGAGTGACTTTCACCACATGGCACACACAGCCTAGGGGAGTGACTTTCACCACATGGCACACACGGCCTAGGGGAGTGACATTCACCACATGCCACACACAGCCTAGGGGAGTGACTTTCACCACATAGCACACACAGCCTAGGGGAGTGACTTTCACCACATGGCACACACAGCCTAGGGGAGTGACTTTCACCACATGGCACACACAGCCTAGGGGAGTGACTTTCACCACATGGCACACACAGCCTAGGGGAGTGACTTTCACCACATGGCACACACAGCCTAGGGGAGTGACTTTCACCACATGGCACACACAGCCTAGGGGAGTGACTTTCACCACATGCCACACACAGCCTAGGGGAGTGACTTTCACCACATGGCACACACAGCCTAGGGGAGTGACTTTCACCACATGGCACACACAGCCTGGGGTAGTGACATTCACCACATGGCACACACAGCCTAGGGGAGTGACTTTCACCACATGGCACACACAGCCTAGGGGAGTGACTTTCACCACATGGCACACACAGCCTAGGGGAGTGACTTTCACCACATGCCACACACAGCCTAGGGGAGTGACTTTCACCACATGGCACACACAGCCTAGGGGAGTGACTTTCACCACATGGCACACACAGCCTAGGGGATTGACTTTCACCACATGCCACACACAGCCTAGGGGAGTGACTTTCACCACATGGCACACACAGCCTAGGGGAGTGACTTTCACCACATGGCACACACAGCCCAGGGGAGTGACTTTCACCACATGGCACACACAGCCTAGGGGAGTGTATTTCACTACATGGCACACACAGCCCAGGGGAGTGACTTTCACCACATGGCACACACAGCCTAGGGGAGTGACATTCACCACATGGCACACACAGCCTAGGGGAGTGACTTTCACCACATGGCACACACAGCCTAGGGGAGTGACTTTCACCACATGGCACACACAGCCTAGGGGAGTGACTTTCACTACATGGCACACACAGACTAGGGGAGTGACTTTCACCACATGGCACACACAGACTAGGGGAGTGACTTTCACCACATGGCACACACAGCCTAGGGGAGTGACTTTCACCACATGGCACACACAGCCTTGGGGAGTGACTTTCACCACATGGCACACACAGCCTAGGGGAGTGACTTTCACCACATGGCACACACAGCCTAGGGGAGTGACATTCACCACATGGCACACACAGCCTAGGGGAGTGACGTTCACCACATGGCACACACAGCCTAGGGGAGTGACTTTCACCACATGGCACACACAGCCTAGGGGAGTGACTTTCACCACATGGCACACACAGCCTAGTGGAGTGACTTTCACCACATGGCACACACAGCCTAGGGGAGTGACTTTCACCACATGGCACACACAGCCTAGGGGAGTGACATTCACCACATGGCACACACAGCCTAGGGGAGTGACGTTCACCACATGGCACACACAGCCTAGGGGAGTGACTTTCACCACATGGCACACACAGCCTAGGGGAGTGACTTTCACCACATGACACACACAGCCTAGTGGAGTGACTTTCACCACATGGCACACACAGCCTAGGGGAGTGACGTTCACCACATGGCACACACAGCCTAGGGGAGTGACTTTCACCACATGGCACACACAGCCTAGGGGAGTGACTTTCACCACATGGCACACACAGCCTAGGGGAGTGACTTTCACCACATGACACACACAGCTTAGGGGAGTGACTTTCACCACATGGCACACACAGCCTAGGGGAGTGACTTTCACCACATGGCACACACAGCCTAGGGGAGTGACTTTCACCACATGGCACACACAGCCTAGGGGAGTGACTTTCACCACATGGCACACACAGCCTAGGGGAGTGACTTTCACCACATGGCACACACAGCTTTGGGGAGTGACTTTCACCACATGGCACACACAGTCTAGGAGAGTGACTTTCACCACATGGCTCACACAGCCTAGGGGAGTGACTTTCACCACATGGCACACGCAGCCTAGGGGAGTGACTTTCACCACATGGCACACACAGCCTAGGAGAGTGACATTCACCACATGGCACACACAGCCTAGGGGAGTGACTTACACCACATGACACACACAACCTAGGGGAGTGACTTTCACCACATGGCACACACATCCTTGGGGAGTGAATTTCACCACATGGCAAACACAGCTTTGGGGAGTGACTTTCACCACATGGCACACACAGCCTAGGAGAGAGACTTTCACCACATGGCTCACACAGCCTAGGGGAGTGACTTTCACCACATGGCACACGCAGCCGAGGGGAGTGACTTTCACCACATGGCACACACAGCCTAGGAGAGTGATTTTCACCACATGGCACACACAGCCTAGTGGAGTGACATTCACCACATGGCACACAGAGCCTAGGGGAGTGATTTTCACCACATGGCACACACAGCCTAGGGGAGTGCCTTTCACCACATGGCACACACAGCCTAGGGGAGTGACCTTCACCACATGGCACACACAGCCTAGGGGAGTGACATTCACCACATGGCACACACAGGCTAGGGGAGTGACTTTCACCACATGGCACACACAGCCTAGGGGAGTTACTTTCACCACATGGCATACACAGCCCAGGGGAGTGACTTTCACCTAATGGCACACACAGCCTAGTGGAGTGACATTCACCACATGGCACACACAGCCTAGGGGAGTGACTTTCACCACATGGCACACACAGCCTAGAGGAGTGATTTTCAGCACATGGCACACACAGCCTAGGGCGGTGTCATTCACCACATGGCACACACAGCCTAGGGGAGTGACTTTCAACACATGGCACAAACAGCCTAGGGGAGTGACATTCAACACATTGAACACAGCCTAGGGGAGTGAATTTCACTACATGGCACACACAGCCTAGGGGAGTGACATTCACCACATGGAACACACAGCCTAGGGGAGTGACATTCACCACATGGCACACACAGCCTAGGGGAGTGACTTTCACCACATGGCACACACAGCCCAGGGGAGTGACTTTCACCACATGGCACACACAGCCTATGGGAGTGACTTTCACCACATGGCACACACAGCCTAGGGGAGTGACTTTCACCACACGGCACACACAGTCTAGGGGAGTGACTTCCACCACATGACACACACATCATAGGGGAGTGACTTTCACAACATGGCACACACAGCCGTTGGGAGGGGCTTTCACCACATGGCACACACAGCCTAGGGGAGTGACATTCACCACATGGCACACACAGCCTAGGGGAGGGACTTTTACCACATGGCACACACAGCCTAGGGGAGTGACATTCACCACATGGCACACACAGCCCAGGGGAGTGGCTTTCACCACATGGCACACACAGCCTAGGGGAGTGAATTCACCACATGGCACACACAGCCTAGGGGAGTGACTTTCACCACATGGCACACACAGCCTAGGGGAGTGACTTTCACCACATGGCACACACAGCCTAGGGGAATGACTTTCACCACATGGCACACACAGCCTAGGGGAGTGACTTTCACCACATGGCACACACAGCCTAGGGGAGTGACTTTCACCACATGGCACACACAGCCACGGGAGTGACGTTCACCACATTGCACACACAGCCTAGGGGAGTGACTTTCACCACATGGCACACACAGCCTGGGGGAGTGACTTTCACCACATGGCACACACAGCCTAGGGGAGTGACATTTACCACATGGCACACACAGCCTAGGGGAATGACTTTAACCACAAGGCACACACAGCCTAGGGGAATGACTTTCACCACATGGCACACACAGCCTAGGGGAGTGACTTTCACCACATGGCACACACAGCCTAGGGGAGTGACTTTCACCACATGGCACACACAGCCCAGGGGAGTGACATTCACCACATGGCACACACAGCCTAGGGGAGTCACTTTCAACACATGGCACACACAGCCTAGGGGAGTGACGTTCAACACATGGCACACACAGCCTAGGGGAGTGACATTCACCTCATGGCACACACAGCCTAGGGGAATGACTTTAACCACATGGCACACACATCCTTGGGGAGTGAATTTCACCACATGGCAAACACAGCCAAGGGGAGTGACTTTCACCACATGGCACTCACAGCCCAGGGGAATGACTTTCACCACATGGCACACACAGCTTAGGGGAGTGACTTTCACCACATGGCACACACAGCCTAGGGGAGTGACTTTCACCACATTACACACAGACGAGGGGAGTGACATTCACCACATGGCACACACAGCCTAGGGGAGTGGCTTTCACCACATGGCACACACAGCCTAGGGGAATGACTTTCACCACATGGCACACACAGCCTAGGGGAGTGGCGTTCTCCACATGGCACACACAGCCTTGGGGAGTGACATTCACCACATGGCACACACAGCTTGGGGGAGTGACTTTCACCACATGGCACACACAGCCTAGGGGAGCGACTTTCACCACATGGCACACACAGCCTGGGGGAGTGACTTTCACCACATTGCACACACAGCCTGGGGGAGTGACTTTCACCACATGGCACACACAGCCTGGGGGAGTGACCTTCACCACATGGCACACACAGCCAAGGGGAGTGACTTTCACCACATGGCACACACAGCCTAGGGGAGTGACTCTCACCACATGGCACACACAGGCCAGGGGAGTGACTTTCACCACATGGCACACACAGCCTAGGGGAGTGACTTTCACCACATGGCACACACAGTCTAGGGGAGTGACTTCCACCACATGACACACACAGCATAGGGGAGTGACTTTCACCACATGGCACACACAGCCGTTGGGAGGGGCTTTCACCACATGGCACACACAGCCGAGGGGAGTGACATTCACCACATGGCACACACAGCCTAGGGGAGGGACCTTTACCACATGGCACACACAGCCTAGTGGAGTGACATTCACCACATGGCACACACAGCCCAGGGGAGTGGCTTTCACCACATGGCACACAGAGCCTAGGGGAGTGACATTCACCACATGGCACACACAGCCTAGGGGAGTGACTTTCACCACATGGCACACACAGCCCAGGGGAGTGACATTCACCACATGGCAAACACAGCCCAGGGGAGTGAGTTTCACCACATGGCACACACAGCCTAGGGGCGTGACATTCACCACATGGCACACACAGCCCAAGGGAGTGACTTTCACCACATGGCACACACAGCCTAGGGGAGTGAGTTTCACCACATGGCACACACAGCCTAGGGGCGTGACATTCACCACATGGCACACACAGCCCAAGGGAGTGACTTTCACCACATGGCACACACAGCCTAGGGGAGTGACTTTCACCACATGGCACACATAGACCAGGGGAGTGACTTTCACCACATGGCACACAGAGCCTAGGGGAGTGACATTCACCACATGGCACACACAGACTAGGGGAGTGACTTTCACCACATGGCACACACAGCCTAGGGGAGTGACATTCACCACATGGCACACACAGCCCAGGGGAGTGACGTTCACCACATGGCACACACAGACTAGGGGAGTGACTTTCACCACATGGCACACACAGCCTAGGGGAGTGACTTTCACTACATGGCACACACAGACTAGGGGAATGACTTTCACCACATGGCACACACAGACTAGGGGAGTGACTTTCACCACATGGCACACACAGCCTAGGGGAGTGACTTTCACCACATGGCACACACAGCCCAGGGGAGTGACTTTCACCACATTGCAAACACAGCCTAGGGGAGTGTCTTTCACCACATTGCAAACACAGCCCAGGGGAGTGACTTTCACCACATGGCACACACAGCCTAGGGGAGTGACTTTCACCACATGACACACACAGCCTAGGGGAGTGACTTTCACCACATGGCACACACAGCCTAGGGGAGTGACTTTCACCATATGGCACACACAGCCTAGGGGAGTGACTTTCACCACATTGCACACACAGCCTAGGGGATTGACTTTCACCACATGGCACACACAGCCCAGGGGAGTGACTTTCACCACATGGCACACACAGCCTAGGGGAGTGACATTCACCACATGGCATACACAGCCTGGGGGAGTGACTCTCACCACATGGCACACACAGCCTAGGGGAGTGACGTTCACCACATGGCTCACACAGCCTAGGGGAGTGACTTTCACTACATGGCACAGAGCCAAGGGGAGTGACTTTCACCACATGGCACACACAGCCTAGGGGAGTGACTTTCACCACATGGCACACACGGCCTAGGGGAGTGACATTCACCACATGCCACACACAGCCTAGGGGAGTGACTTTCACCACATAGCACACACAGCCTAGGGGAGTGACTTTCACCACATGGCACACACAGCCTAGGGGAGTGACTTTCACCACATGGCACACACAGCCTAGGGGAGTGACTTTCACCACATGGCACACACAGCCTAGGGGAGTGACTTTCACCACATGGCACACACAGCCTAGGGGAGTGACTTTCACCACATGGCACACACAGCCTAGGGGAGTGACTTTCACCACATGCCACACACAGCCTAGGGGAGTGACTTTCACCACATGGCACACACAGCCTAGGGGAGTGACTTTCACCACATGGCACACACAGCCTGGGGTAGTGACATTCACCACATGGCACACACAGCCTAGGGGAGTGACTTTCACCACATGGCACACACAGCCTAGGGGAGTGACTTTCACCACATGGCACACACAGCCTAGGGGAGTGACTTTCACCACATGCCACACACAGCCTAGGGGAGTGACTTTCACCACATGGCACACACAGCCTAGGGGAGTGACTTTCACCACATGGCACACACAGCCTAGGGGATTGACTTTCACCACATGCCACACACAGCCTAGGGGAGTGACTTTCACCACATGGCACACACAGCCTAGGGGAGTGACTTTCACCACATGGCACACACAGCCCAGGGGAGTGACTTTCACCACATGGCACACACAGCCTAGGGGAGTGTATTTCACTACATGGCACACACAGCCCAGGGGAGTGACTTTCACCACATGGCACACACAGCCTAGGGGAGTGACATTCACCACATGGCACACACAGCCTAGGGGAGTGACTTTCACCACATGGCACACACAGCCTAGGGGAGTGACTTTCACCACATGGCACACACAGCCTAGGGGAGTGACTTTCACTACATGGCACACACAGACTAGGGGAGTGACTTTCACCACATGGCACACACAGACTAGGGGAGTGACTTTCACCACATGGCACACACAGCCTAGGGGAGTGACTTTCACCACATGGCACACACAGCCTTGGGGAGTGACTTTCACCACATGGCACACACAGCCTAGGGGAGTGACTTTCACCACATGGCACACACAGCCTAGGGGAGTGACATTCACCACATGGCACACACAGCCTAGGGGAGTGACGTTCACCACATGGCACACACAGCCTAGGGGAGTGACTTTCACCACATGGCACACACAGCCTAGGGGAGTGACTTTCACCACATGGCACACACAGCCTAGTGGAGTGACTTTCACCACATGGCACACACAGCCTAGGGGAGTGACTTTCACCACATGGCACACACAGCCTAGGGGAGTGACATTCACCACATGGCACACACAGCCTAGGGGAGTGACGTTCACCACATGGCACACACAGCCTAGGGGAGTGACTTTCACCACATGGCACACACAGCCTAGGGGAGTGACTTTCACCACATGACACACACAGCCTAGTGGAGTGACTTTCACCACATGGCACACACAGCCTAGGGGAGTGACGTTCACCACATGGCACACACAGCCTAGGGGAGTGACTTTCACCACATGGCACACACAGCCTAGGGGAGTGACTTTCACCACATGGCACACACAGCCTAGGGGAGTGACTTTCACCACATGACACACACAGCTTAGGGGAGTGACTTTCACCACATGGCACACACAGCCTAGGGGAGTGACTTTCACCACATGGCACACACAGCCTAGGGGAGTGACTTTCACCACATGGCACACACAGCCTAGGGGAGTGACTTTCACCACATGGCACACACAGCCTAGGGGAGTGACTTTCACCACATGGCACACACAGCTTTGGGGAGTGACTTTCACCACATGGCACACACAGTCTAGGAGAGTGACTTTCACCACATGGCTCACACAGCCTAGGGGAGTGACTTTCACCACATGGCACACGCAGCCTAGGGGAGTGACTTTCACCACATGGCACACACAGCCTAGGAGAGTGACATTCACCACATGGCACACACAGCCTAGGGGAGTGACTTACACCACATGACACACACAACCTAGGGGAGTGACTTTCACCACATGGCACACACATCCTTGGGGAGTGAATTTCACCACATGGCAAACACAGCTTTGGGGAGTGACTTTCACCACATGGCACACACAGCCTAGGAGAGAGACTTTCACCACATGGCTCACACAGCCTAGGGGAGTGACTTTCACCACATGGCACACGCAGCCGAGGGGAGTGACTTTCACCACATGGCACACACAGCCTAGGAGAGTGATTTTCACCACATGGCACACACAGCCTAGTGGAGTGACATTCACCACATGGCACACAGAGCCTAGGGGAGTGATTTTCACCACATGGCACACACAGCCTAGGGGAGTGCCTTTCACCACATGGCACACACAGCCTAGGGGAGTGACCTTCACCACATGGCACACACAGCCTAGGGGAGTGACATTCACCACATGGCACACACAGGCTAGGGGAGTGACTTTCACCACATGGCACACACAGCCTAGGGGAGTTACTTTCACCACATGGCATACACAGCCCAGGGGAGTGACTTTCACCTAATGGCACACACAGCCTAGTGGAGTGACATTCACCACATGGCACACACAGCCTAGGGGAGTGACTTTCACCACATGGCACACACAGCCTAGAGGAGTGATTTTCAGCACATGGCACACACAGCCTAGGGCGGTGTCATTCACCACATGGCACACACAGCCTAGGGGAGTGACTTTCAACACATGGCACAAACAGCCTAGGGGAGTGACATTCAACACATTGAACACAGCCTAGGGGAGTGAATTTCACTACATGGCACACACAGCCTAGGGGAGTGACATTCACCACATGGAACACACAGCCTAGGGGAGTGACATTCACCACATGGCACACACAGCCTAGGGGAGTGACTTTCACCACATGGCACACACAGCCCAGGGGAGTGACTTTCACCACATGGCACACACAGCCTATGGGAGTGACTTTCACCACATGGCACACACAGCCTAGGGGAGTGACTTTCACCACACGGCACACACAGTCTAGGGGAGTGACTTCCACCACATGACACACACATCATAGGGGAGTGACTTTCACAACATGGCACACACAGCCGTTGGGAGGGGCTTTCACCACATGGCACACACAGCCTAGGGGAGTGACATTCACCACATGGCACACACAGCCTAGGGGAGGGACTTTTACCACATGGCACACACAGCCTAGGGGAGTGACATTCACCACATGGCACACACAGCCCAGGGGAGTGGCTTTCACCACATGGCACACACAGCCTAGGGGAGTGAATTCACCACATGGCACACACAGCCTAGGGGAGTGACTTTCACCACATGGCACACACAGCCTAGGGGAGTGACTTTCACCACATGGCACACACAGCCTAGGGGAATGACTTTCACCACATGGCACACACAGCCTAGGGGAGTGACTTTCACCACATGGCACACACAGCCTAGGGGAGTGACTTTCACCACATGGCACACACAGCCACGGGAGTGACGTTCACCACATTGCACACACAGCCTAGGGGAGTGACTTTCACCACATGGCACACACAGCCTGGGGGAGTGACTTTCACCACATGGCACACACAGCCTAGGGGAGTGACATTTACCACATGGCACACACAGCCTAGGGGAATGACTTTAACCACAAGGCACACACAGCCTAGGGGAATGACTTTCACCACATGGCACACACAGCCTAGGGGAGTGACTTTCACCACATGGCACACACAGCCTAGGGGAGTGACTTTCACCACATGGCACACACAGCCCAGGGGAGTGACATTCACCACATGGCACACACAGCCTAGGGGAGTCACTTTCAACACATGGCACACACAGCCTAGGGGAGTGACGTTCAACACATGGCACACACAGCCTAGGGGAGTGACATTCACCTCATGGCACACACAGCCTAGGGGAATGACTTTAACCACATGGCACACACATCCTTGGGGAGTGAATTTCACCACATGGCAAACACAGCCTTGGGGAGTGACTTTCACCACATGGCACACACAGCCTAGGAGAGTGACTTTCACCACATGGCTCACAACAGCCTAGGGGAGTGACTTTCACCACATGGCACACGCAGCCTAGAGGAGTGACATTCACCACATGGCACACACAGCCTAGGAGAGTGACTTTCACCACATGGCACACACAGCCTAGTGGAGTGACATTCACCACATGGCACACAGAGCCTAGGGGAGTGATTTTCACCACATGGCACACACAGCCTAGGGGAGTGACTTTCACCACATGGCACACACAGCCTAGGGGAGTGACTTTCACCACATGGCACACACAGCCTAGGGGAGTGACATTCACCACATGGCACACACAGGCTAGGGGAGTGACTTTCACCACATGGCACATACAGCCCAGGGGAGTGACTTTCACCACATGGCACACACAGCCTATGGGAGTGACTTTCACCACATGGCACACACAGCCTAGGGGAGTGACTTTCACCACATGGCACACACAGTCTAGGGGAGTGACTTCCACCACATGACACACACATCATATGGGAGTGACTTTCACAACATGGCACACACAGCCGTTGGGAGGGGCTTTCACCACATGGCACACACAGCCTAGGGGAGTGACTTTCAACACATGGCACAAACAGCCTAGGGGAGTGACATTCAACACATTGAACACAGCCTAGGGGAGTGAATTTCACTACATGACACACACAGCCTAGGGGAGTGACATTCACCACATGGCACACACAGCCTAGGGGAGTGACATTCACCACATGGCACACACAGCCTAGGGGAGTGACTTTCACCACATGGCACACACAGCCCAGGGGAGTGACTTTCACCACATGGCACACACAGCCTATGGGAGTGACTTTCACCACATGGCACACACAGCCTAGGGGAGTGACTTTCACCACATGGCACACACAGTCTAGGGGAGTGACTTCCACCACATGACACACACATCATATGGGAGTGACTTTCACAACATGGCACACACAGCCGTTGGGAGGGGCTTTCACCACATGGCACACACAGCCTAGGGGAGTGACATTCACCACATGGCACACACAGCCTAGGGGAGGGACTTTTACCACATGGCACACACAGCCTAGGGGAGTGACATTCACCACATGGCACACACAGCCCAGGGGAGTGGCTTTCACCACATGGCACACACAGCCTAGGGGAGTGACATTCACCACATGGCACACACATCCTAGGGGAGTGACTTTCACCACATGGCACACACAGCCTAGGGGAGTGACTTTCACCACATGGAACACACAGCCTAAGGGAGTGACTTTCACCACATGGCACACACAGCCCAGGGGAGTGACTTTCACCACATGGCACTCAAAGCCTAGGGGAGTGACTTTCACCACATGGCACACACAGCCTAGGGGAGTGACTTTCACCACATGGCACACACAGCCTAAGGGAGTGACTTTCATCACATGGCACACACAGCCTAGGGGAGTGCCATTCACCACATGGCACACACAGCCTAGGGGTGTGACACTCACCACATGGCGCACACAGCCTAGGGGAGTGACATTCACCACATGGCACACACAGCCTAGGGGAGTGACTTTCACCACATGGCACACACAGCCAAGGGGAGTGACTTTCACCATATGGCACACACAGCCCAGGGGAGTGACTCTCACCACATGGCACAGACAGCATAGGGGAGTGACTTTCACCACATGGCACACACAACCTAGGGGAATGACTTTCACCACATGACACACACAGTCTAGGGGAGTGACTTTCACCACATGGCACACACAGCCTATGGGAGTGACTTTCACCACATGGCACACACAGCCTAGGGGAGTGTCTTTCACCACATGGCACACACAGCCCAGGGGAGTGACTTTCACCACATGGCACACACAGACTAGGGGAGTGACTTTCACTACTTGGCACACACAGCCAAGGGGAGTGACTTTCACCACATGGCACTCACAGCCCAGGGGAATGACTTTCACCACATGGCACACACAGCTTAGGGGAGTGACTTTCACCACATGGCACACACAGCCTAGGGGAGTGACTTTCACCACATGACACACACAGACTAGGGGAGTGACATTCACCACATGGCACACACAGCCTAGGGGAGTGGCTTTCACCACATGGCACACACAGCCTAGGGGAATGACTTTCACCACATGGCACACACAGCCTAGGGGAGTGACATTCACCACATGGCACACACAGCCTAGGAGAGTGACTTTCACCACATGGCACACACAGCCTAGTGGAGTGACATTCACCACATGGCACACAGAGCCTAGGGGAGTGATTTTCACCACATGGCACACACAGCCTAGGGGAGTGACTTTCACCACATGGCACACACAGCCTAGGGGAGTGACTTTCACCACATGGCACACACAGCCTAGGGGAGTGACATTCACCACATGGCACACACAGGCTAGGGGAGTGACTTTCACCACATGGCACACGCAGCCTAGAGGAGTGACATTCACCACATGGCACACACAGCCTAGGAGAGTGACTTTCACCACATGGCACACACAGCCTAGTGGAGTGACATTCACCACATGGCACACAGAGCCTAGGGGAGTGATTTTCACCACATGGCACACACAGCCTAGGGGAGTGACTTTCACCACATGGCACACACAGCCTAGGGGAGTGACTTTCACCACATGGCACACACAGCCTAGGGGAGTGACATTCACCACATGGCACACACAGGCTAGGGGAGTGACTTTCACCACATGGCACATACAGCCCAGGGGAGTGACTTTCACCACATGGCACACACAGCCTATGGGAGTGACGTTCACCACATGGCACACACAGCCTAGGGGAGTGACTTTCACCACATGGCACACACAGTCTAGGGGAGTGACTTCCACCACATGACACACACATCATATGGGAGTGACTTTCACAACATGGCACACACAGCCGTTGGGAGGGGCTTTCACCACATGGCACACACAGCCTAGGGGAGTGACTTTCAACACATGGCACAAACAGCCTAGGGGAGTGACATTCAACACATTGAACACAGCCTAGGGGAGTGAATTTCACTACATGACACACACAGCCTAGGGGAGTGACATTCACCACATGGCACACACAGCCTAGGGGAGTGACATTCACCACATGGCACACACAGCCTAGGGGAGTGACTTTCACCACATGGCACACACAGCCCAGGGGAGTGACTTTCACCACATGGCACACACAACCTATGGGAGTGACTTTCACCACATGGCACACACAGCCTAGGGGAGTGACTTTCACCACATGGCACACACAGTCTAGGGGAGTGACTTCCACCACATGACACAAACATCATATGGGAGTGACTTTCACAACATGGCACACACAGCCGTTGGGAGGGGCTTTCACCACATGGCACACACAGCCTAGGGGAGTGACATTCACCACATGGCACACACAGCCTAGGGGAGGGACTTTTACCACATGGCACACACAGCCTAGGGGAGTGACATTCACCACATGGCACACACAGCCCAGGGGAGTGGCTTTCACCACATGGCACACACAGCCTAGGGGAGTGACATTCACCACATGGCACACACAGCCTAGGGGAGTGACTTTCACCACATGGCACACACAGCCTAGGGGGGTGACTTTCACCACATGGAACACACAGCCTAAGGGAGTGACTTTCACCACATGGCACACACAGCCCAGGGGAGTGACTTTCACCACATGGCACTCAAAGCCTAGGGGAGTGACTTTCACCACATGGCACACACAGCCTAGGGGAGTGACTTTCACCACATGGCACACACAGCCTAAGGGAGTGACTTTCATCACATGGCACACACAGCCTAGGGGAGTGCCATTCACCACATGGCACACACAGCCTAGGGGTGTGACACTCACCACATGGCGCACACAGCCTAGGGGAGTGACATTCACCACATGGCACACACAGCCTAGGGGAGTGACTTTCACCACATGGCACACACAGCCAAGGGGAGTGACTTTCACCACATGGCACACACAGCCCAGGGGAGTGACTCTCACCACATGGCACAGACAGCATAGGGGAGTGACTTTCACCACATGGCACACACAACCTAGGGGAATGACTTTCACCACATGACACACACAGTCTAGGGGAGTGACTTTCACCACATGGCACACACAGCCTAGGGGAGTGACTTTCACCACATGGCACACACAGCCTAGGGGAGTGTCTTTCACCACATGGCACACACAGCCCAGGGGAGTGACTTTCACCACATGGCACACACAGACTAGGGGAGTGACTTTCACTACTTGGCACACACAGCCAAGGGGAGTGACTTTCACCACATGGCACTCACAGCCCAGGGGAATGACTTTCACCACATGGCACACACAGCTTAGGGGAGTGACTTTCACCACATGGCACACACAGCCTAGGGGAGTGACTTTCACCACATGACACACACAGAATAGGGGAGTGACATTCACCACATGGCACACACAGCCTAGGGGAGTGGCTTTCACCACATGGCACACACAGCCTAGGGGAATGACTTTCACCACATGGCACACACAGCCTAGGGGAGTGGCGTTCTCCACATGGCACACACAGCCTTGGGGAGTGACATTCACCACATGGCACACACAGCTTGGGGGAGTGACTTTCACCACATGGCACACACAGCCTAGGGGAGCGACTTTCACCACATGGCACACACAGCCTGGGGGAGTGACTTTCACCACATTGCACACACAGCCTGGGGGAGTGACTTTCACCACATGGCACACACAGCCTGGGGGAGTGACCTTCACCACATGGCACACACAGCCAAGGGGAGTGACTTTCACCACATGGCACACACAGCCTAGGGGAGTGACTCTCACCACATGGCACACACAGGCCAGGGGAGTGACTTTCACCACATGGCACACACAGCCTAGGGGAGTGACTTTCACCACATGGCACACACAGTCTAGGGGAGTGACTTCCACCACATGACACACACAGCATAGGGGAGTGACTTTCACCACATGGCACACACAGCCGTTGGGAGGGGCTTTCACCACATGGCACACACAGCCTAGGGGAGTGACATTCACCACATGGCACACACAGCCTAGGGGAGGGACCTTTACCACATGGCACACACAGCCTAGTGGAGTGACATTCACCACATGGCACACACAGCCCAGGGGAGTGGCTTTCACCACATGGCACACAGAGCCTAGGGGAGTGACATTCACCACATGGCACACACAGCCTAGGGGAGTGACGTTCACCACATGGCACACACAGACTAATGGAGTGACTTTCACCACATGGCACACACAGCCTAGGGGAGTGACTTTCCCCACATGGCACACACAGCCTAGGGGAGTGACTTTCACTACATGGCACACACAGACTAGGGGAGTGACTTTCACCACATGGCACACACAGACTAGGGGAGTGACTTTCACCACATTGCAAACACAGCCCAGGGGAGTGACTTTCACCACATGGCACACACAGCCTAGGGGAGTGACTTTCACCACATGACACACACAGCCTAGGGGAGTGACTTTCACCACATGGCACACACAGCCTAGGGGAGTGACTTTCACCATATGGCACACACAGCCAAGGGGAGTGACTTTCACCACATTGCACACACAGCCTAGGGGAGTGACTTTCACCACATGGCACACACAGCCCAGGGGAGTGACTTTCACCACATGGCACACACAGCCTAGGGGAGTGACTTTCACCACATGGCATACACAGCCTGGGGGAGTGACTCTCACCACATGGCACACACAGCCTAGGGGAGTGACGTTCACCACATGGCACACACAGCCTAGGGGAGTGACTTTCACTACATGGCACAGAGCCAAGGGGAGTGACTTTCACCACATGGCACACACAGCCTAGGGGAGTGACTTTCACCACATGGCACACACGGCCTAGGGGAGTGACATTCACCACATGCCACACACAGCCTAGGGGAGTGACTTTCACCACATAGCACACACAGCCTAGGGGAGTGACTTTCACCACATGGCACACACAGCCTAGGGGAGTGACTTTCACCACATGGCACACAGCCTAGGGGAGTGACTTTCACCACATGGCACACACAGCCTAGGGGAGTGACTTTCACCACATGGCACACACAGCCTAGGGGAGTGACTTTCACCACATGGCACACACAGCCTAGGGGAGTGACTTTCACCACATGCCACACACAGCCTAGGGGAGTGACTTTCACCACATGGCACACACAGCCTAGGGGAGTGACTTTCACCACATGGCACACACAGCCTGGGGTAGTGACATTCACCACATGGCACACACAGCCTAGGGGAGTGACTTTCACCACATGGCACACACAGCCTAGGGGAGTGACTTTCACCACATGGCACACACAGCCTAGGGGAGTGACTTTCACCACATGCCACACACAGCCTAGGGGAGTGACTTTCACCACATGGCACACACAGCCTAGGGGAGTGACTTTCACCACATGGCACACACAGCCTAGGGGAGTGACATTCACCACATGCCACACACAGCCTAGGGGAGTGACTTTCACCACATGGCACACACAGCCTAGGGGAGTGACTTTCACCACATGGCACACACAGCCCAGGGGAGTGACTTTCACCACATGGCACACACAGCCTAGGGGAGTGTATTTCACTACATGGCACACACAGCCCAGGGGAGTGACTTTCACCACATGGCACACACAGCCTAGGGGAGTGACATTCACCACATGGCACACACAGCCTAGGGGAGTGACTTTCACCACATGGCACACACAGCCTAGGGGAGTGACTTTCACCACATGGCACACACAGCCTAGGGGAGTGACTTTCACTACATGGCACACAGAGACTAGGGGAGTGACTTTCACCACATGGCACACACAGATTAGGGGAGTGACTTTCACCACATGGCACACACAGCCTAGGGGAGTGACTTTCACCACATGGCACACACAGCCTTGGGGAGTGACTTTCACCACATGGCACACACAGCCTAGGGGAGTGACTTTCACCACATGGCACACACAGCCTAGGGGAGTGACATTCACCACATGGCACACACAGCCTAGGGGAGTGACGTTCACCACATGGCACACACAGCCTAGGGGAGTGACTTTCACCACATGGCACACACAGCCTAGGGGAGTGACTTTCACCACATGACACACACAGCCTAGGGGAGTGACTTTCACCACATGGCACACACAGCCTAGGGGAGTGACGTTCACCACATGGCACACACAGCCTAGGGGAGTGACTTTCACCACATGGCACACACAGCCTAGGGGAGTGACTTTCACCACATGGCACACACAGCCTAGGGGAGTGACTTTCACCACATGACACACACAGCCTAGGGGAGTGACTTTCACCACATGGCTCACACAGCCTAGGGGAGTGACTTTCACCACATGGCACACGCAGCCTAGGGGAGTGACTTTCACCACATGGCACACACAGCCTAGGAGAGTGACATTCACCACATGGCACACACAGCCTAGGGGAGTGACTTACACCACATGACACACACAACCTAGGGGAGTGACTTTCACCACATGGCACACACATCCATGGGGAGTGATTTCACCACATGGCAAACACAGCTTTGGGGAGTGACTTTCACCACATGGCACACACAGCCTAGGAGAGTGACTTTCACCACATGGCTCACACAGCCTAGGGGAGTGACTTTCACCACATGGCACACGCAGCCTAGGGGAGTGACTTTCACCACATGGCACACACAGCCTAGTGGAGTGACATTCACCACATGGCACACAGAGCCTAGGGGAGTGATTTTCACCACATGGCACACACAGCCTAGGGGAGTGACTTTCACCACATGGCACACACAGCCTAGGGGAGTGACGTTCACCACATGGCACACACAGCCTAGGGGAGTGACTTTCACCACATGATACACACAGCCTAGGGGAGTCACTTTCAACACATGGCACACACAGCCTAGGGGAGTGACTTCACCACATCACACACAGAGCCTAGGGGAGTGACTTTCACTACATGGCAAACACAGCCTAGGGGAGTGACGTTCAACACATGGCACACACAGCCTAGGGGAGTGTCATTCACCACACGGCACACACAGCCTAGGGGAATGACTTTAACCACATGGCACACACATCCTTGGGGAGTGAATTTCACCACATGGCAAACACAGCCTTGGGGTGTGACTTTCACCACATGGCACACACAGCCTAGGAGAGTGACTTTCACCACATGGCTCACACAGCCTAGGGGAGTGACTTTCACCACATGGCACACGCAGCCTAGAGGAGTGACATTCACCACATGGCACACACAGCCTAGGAGAGTGACTTTCACCACATGGCACACACAGCCTAGTGGAGTGACATTCACCACATGGCACACAGAGCCTAGGGGAGTGATTTTCACCACATGGCACACACAGCCTAGGGGAGTGACTTTCACCACATGGCACACACAGCCTAGGGGAGTGACTTTCACCACATGGCACACACAGCCTAGGGGAGTGACATTCACCACATGGCACACACAGGCTAGGGGAGTGACTTTCACCACATGGCACACACAGCCTAGGGGAGTTACTTTCACAACATGGCACACACACCCCAGGGGTGTGACATTCACCACATGGCACACACAGCCTAGTGGAGTGACATTCACCACATGGCACACACAGCCTAGGGGAGTGACTTTCACTACATGGCACACACAGCCTAGGGGAGTGACATTCACCTCATGGCACACACAGCCTAGGGGAGTGACATTCACCACATGGAACACACAGCCTAAGGGAGTGACTTTCACCACATGGCACACACAGCCCAGGGGAGTGACTTTCACCACATGGCACACAAAGCCTAGGGGAGTGACTTTCACCACATGGCACACACAGCCTAGGGGAGTGACTTTCACCACATGGCACACACAGCCTAGGGGAGTGACTTTCATCACATGGCACACACAGCCTAGGGGAGTGCCATTCACCACATGGCACACACGGCCTAGGGGTGTGACACTCACCACATGGCGCACACAGCCTAGGGGAGTGACATTCACCACATGGCACACACAGCCTAGGGGAGTGACTTTCACCACATGGCACACACAGCCAAGAGGAGTGACTTTCACCACATGGCACACACAGCCCAGGGGAGTGACTCTCACCACATGGCACACGCAGCATAGGGGAGTGACTTTCACCACATGGCACACACAACCTAGGGGAATGACTTTCACCACATGACACACACAGTCTAGGGGAGTGACTTTCACCACATGGCACACACAGCCTAGGGGAGTGACTTTCACCACATGGCACACACAGCCTAGGGGAGTGTCTTTCACGACATGGCACACACAGCCCAGGTGAGTGACTTTCACCACATGGCACACACAGACTAGGGGAGTGACTTTCACTACTTGGCATACACAGCCAAGGGGAGTGACTTTCACCACATGGCACTCACAGCCCAGGGGAATGACTTTCACCACATGGCACACACAGCTTAGGGGAGTGACTTTCACCACATGGCACACACAGCCTAGGGGAGTGACTTTCACCACATGACACACACAGACTAGGGGAGTGGCATTCACCACATGGCACACACAGCCTAGGGGAGTGGCTTTCACCACATGGCACACACAGCCTAGGGGAGTGACTTTCACCACATGGCACACACAGCCTAGGAGAGTGACTTTCACCACATGGCACACACAGCCTAGTCGAGTGACATTCACCACATGGCACACAGAGCCTAGGGGAGTGATTTTCACCACATGGCACACACAGCCTAGGGGAGTGACTTTCACCACATGGCACACACAGCCTAGGGGAGTGACTTTCACCACATGGCACACACAGCCTAGGGGAGTGACATTCACCACATGGCACACACAGGCTAGGGGAGTGACTTTCACCACATGGCACACACAGCCTAGGGGAGTTACTTTCACAACATGGCACACACACCCCAGGGGTGTGACATTCACCACATGGCACACACAGCCTAGTGGATTGACATTCACCACATGGCACACACAGCCTAGGGGAGTGACTTTCACCACATGGCACACACAGCCTAGGGGAGTGACATTCACCACATGGCACACACAGCCTAGGGGAGTGATTTTCACCACATGGCACACACAGCCTAGGGGAGTGACTTTCACCACATGGCACACACAGCCTAGGGGAGTGACTTTCACCACATGACACACACAGCCTAGGGGAGTGACTTTCACCACATGGCACACACAGCCTAGGGCAGTGACATTCACCACATGAAACACGCAGCCTAGGGGAGTGACTTTCACCACATTGCACACACAGCCTAGGGGAGTGACTTTCACTACATGGCACACACAGCCTAGGGGAGTGACATTCACCTCATGGCACACACAGCCTAGGGGAGTGACATGGAACACACAGCCTAAGGGAGTGACTTTCACCACATGGCACACACAGCCCAGGGGAGTGACTTTCACCACATGGCACACAAAGCCTAGGGGAGTGACTTTCACCACATGGCACACACAGCCTAGGGGAGTGACCTTCACCACATGGCACACACAGCCTAGGGGAGTGACTTTCATCACATGGCACACACAGCCTACGGGAGTGCCATTCACCACATGGCACACACAGCCTAGGGGAGTGACTTTCACCACATGGCACACACAGCCAAGAGGAGTGACTTTCACCACATGGTACACACAGCCCAGGGGAGTGACTCTCACCACATGGCACACACAGCATAGGGGAGTGACTTTCACCACATGGCACACACAACCTAGGGGAATGACTTTCACCACATGACACACACAGTCTAGGGGAGTGACTTTCACCACATGGCACACACAGCCTAGGGGAGTGACTTTCACCACATGGCACACACAGCCTAGGGGAGTGTCTTTCACCACATGGCACACACAGCCCAGGGGAGTGAATTTCACCACATGGCACACACAGACTAGGGGAGTGACTTTCACTACTTGGCATACACAGCCAAGGGGAGTGACTTTCACCACATGGCACTCACAGCTTAGGGGAGTGACTTTCACCACATGGCACACACAGCCTAGGGGAGTGACTTTCACCACATGACACACACAGACTAGGGGAGTGACATTCACCACATGGCACACACAGCCTAGGGGAGTGGCTTTCACCACATGGCACACACAGCCTAGGGGAGTGACTTTCACCACATGGCACACACAGCCTAGGGGAGTGGCTTTCTCCACATGGCACACACAGCCTAGGGGAGTGACATTCACCACATGGCACACACAGCCTGGGGGAGTGACTTTCACCACATGGCACACACAGCCTAGGGGAGTGACTTTCACCACATGACACACACAGCCTGGATGAGTGACTTTCACCACATGGCACACACAGCCTGGGGGAGTGACTTTCACCACATGGCACACACAGCCTGGGGGAGTGAACTTCACCACATGGCACACACAGCCAAGGGGAGTGACTTTCGCCACATGGCACACACAGCCTAGGGGAGTGACTTTCACCACATGGCACACACAGGCCAGGGGAGTGACTTTCACCACATGGCACACACAGCCTAGGGGAGTGTCTTTCACCACATGGCACACACAGTCTAGGGGAGTGACTTCCACCACATGACACACACAGCATAGGGGAGTGACTTTCACCACATGGCACACACAGCCGTTGGGAGGGGCTTTCACCACATGGCACACACAGCCTAGGGGGTGATATTCACCACATGGCACACACAGCCTAGGGGAGGGACTTTTACCACATGGCACACACAGCCTAGTGGAGTGACATTCACCACATGGCACACACAGCCCAGGGGAGTGGCTTTCACCACATGGCACACACAGCCTAGTGGAGTGACATTCACCACATGGCACACACAGCCCAGGGGAGTGGCTTTCACCACATGGCACACACAGCCTAGGGGAGTGACATTCACCACATGGCACACACAGCCGAAGGGGAGTGACATTAACCACATGGCACACACAGCCTAGGGGGTGACTTTCCCCACATGGCACACACAGCCTAGGGGAGTGACATTCACCACATGGCACACACAGCCTAGGGGAATGACGTTCACCACATGGCACACAAAGCCTAGGGGAGTGACTTTCACCACATGGCACACACAGCCTAGGGGAGTGACTTTCACCACATGGCACACACAGCCTAGGGGAGTGACTTTCATCACATGGCACACACAGCCTAGGGGAGTGCCATTCACCACATGACACACACAGCCTAGGGGAGTGACACTCACCACATGGCGCACACAGCCTAGGGGAGTGACATTCACCACATGGCACACACAGCCTAGGGGAGTGACTTTCACCACATGGCACACACAGCCAAGGGGAGTGACTTTCACCACATGGCACACACAGCCCAGGGGAGTGACTCTCACCACATGGCACACACAGCATAGGGGAGTGACTTTCACCACATGGCACACACAACCTAGGGGAATGACTTTCACCACATGACACACACAGTCTAGGGGAGTGACTTTCACCACATGGCACACACAGCCTAGGGGAGTGACTTTCACCACATGGCACACACAGCCTAGGGGAGTGTCTTTCACCACATGGCACACACAGCCCAGGGGAGTGACTTTCACCACATGGCACACACAGACTAGGGGAGTGACATTCACTACTTCGCACACACAGCCAAGGGGAGTGACTTTCACCACATGGCACTCACAGCCCAGGGGAATGAATTTCACCACATGGCACACACAGCTTAGGGGAGTGACTTTCACCACATGGCACACACAGCCTAGGGGAGTGACTTTCACCACATGACACACACAGACTAGGGGAGTGGCGTTCTCCACATGGCACACACAGCCTAGGGGAGTGACATTCACCATATGGCACACACAGCCAGGGGGAGTGACTTTCACCACATGGCACACACAGCCTAGGGGAGTGACTTTCACCACATGGCACACACTGCCTGGGGGAGTGACTTTCACCACATGGCACACACAGCCTGGGGGAGTGACTTTCACCACATGGCACACACAGCCTGGGGGAGTGGCCTTCACCACATGGCACACACAGCCTAGGGGAGTGACGTTCACCACATGGCACACACAGCCTAGGGGAGTCACTTTCAACACATGGCACACACAGCCTAGTGGAGTGACTTTCACCACATGGCACACACAGCCTAGGGGAATGACTTTAACCACATGGCACACACATCCTTGGGGAGTGAATTTCACCACATGGCAAACACAGCCTTGGGGAGTGACTTTCAACACATGGCACACACAGCCTAGGAGAGTGACTTTCACCACATGGCTCACACAGCCTAGGGGAGTGACTTTCACCACATGGCACACACCACCTAGGGTAATGACTTTCACCACATGGCACACACAGCCTAGTGGAGTGACATTCACCACATGGCACACAGAGCCTAAGGGAGTTATTTTCACCACATGGCACACACAGCCTAGGGGAGTGACTATCACCACATGGCACACACAGCCTAGGGGAGTGACTTTCACCACATGGCACACACAGCCTAGGGGAGTGACATTCACCACATGGCACACACAGGCTAGGGGAGTGACTTTCACCACATGGCACACACAGCCTAGGGGAGTTACTTTCACAACATGGCACACACACCCCAGGGGTGTGACTTTCACCACATTGCACACACAGCCTAGTGGAGTGACATTCACCACATGGCACACACAGCCTAGGGGAGTGACTTTCACCACATGGCACACACAGCCTAGGGGAGTGACATTCACCACATGGCACACACAGCCTAGGGGAGTGATTTTCACCACATGGCACACACAGCCTAGGGGAGTGACTTTCACCACATGGCACACACAGCCTAGGGGAGTGACATTCACCACATGACACACACAGCCTAGGGGAGTGACTTTCACCACATGGCACACACAGCCTAGGGGAGTGACATTCACCACATGGCACACACAGGCTAGGGGAGTGACTTTCACCACATGGCACACACAGCCTAGGGGAGTTACTTTCACCACATGGCATACACAGCCCAGGGGAGTGACTTTCACCACATGGCACACACAGCCTAGTGGAGTGACATTCACCACATGGCATACACAGCCTAGGGGAGTGACTTTCACCACATGGCACACACAGCCTAGAGGAGTGATTTTCAGCACATGGCACACACAGCCTAGGGCGGTGTCATTCACCACATGGCACACACAGCCTAGGGGAGTGACTTTCAACACATGGCACATACAGCCTAGGGGAGTGACATTCAACACATTGAACACAGCCTAGGGGAGTGAATTTCACTACATGACACACACAGACTAGGGGATTGACATTCACCACATGGCACACACAGCCTAGGGGAGTGACATTCACCACATGGCACACACAGCCTAGGGGAGTGACTTTCACCACATGGCACACACAGCCCAGGGGAGTGACTTTCACCACATGGCACACACAGCCTATGGGAGTGACTTTCACCACATGGCACACACAGCCTAGGGGAGTGACTTTCACCACATGGCACACACAGTCTAGGGGAGTGACTTCCACCACATGACACACACATCATATGGGAGTGACTTTCACAACATGGCACACACAGCCGTTGGGAGGGGCTTTCACCACATGGCACACACAGCCTAGGGGAGGGACTTTTACCACATGGCACACACAGCCTAGGGGAGTGACATTCACCACATGGCACACACAGCCCAGGGGAGTGGCTTTCACCACATGGCACACACAGCCTAGGGGAGTGACATTCACCACATGGCACACACAGCCTAGGGGAGTGACTTTCACCACATGGCACACACAGCCTAGGGGAGTGACTTTCACCACATGGAACACACAGCCTAAGGGAGTGACTTTCACCACATGGCACACACAGCCCAGGGGAGTGACTTTCACCACATGGCACTCAAAGCCTAGGGGAGTGACTTTCACCACATGGCACACACAGCCTAGGGGAGTGACTTTCACCACATGGCACACACCGCCTAGGGGAGTGACTTTCATCACATGGCACACACAGCCTAGGGGAGTGCCATTCACCACATGGCACACACAGCCTAGGGGAGTGACACTCACCACATGGCGCACACAGCCTAGGGGAGTGACATTCACCACATGGCACACACAGCCTAGGGGAGTGACTTTCACCACATGGCACACACAGCCAAGGGGAGTGACTTTCACCACATGGCACACACAGCCCAGGGGAGTGACTCTCACCACATGGCACAGACAGCATAGGGGAGTGACTTTCACCACATGGCACACACAACCTAGGGGAATGACTTTCACCACATGACACACACAGTTTCGGGGAGTGACTTTCACCACATGGCACACACAGCCTAGGGGAGTGACTTTCACCACATGGCACACACAGCCTAGGGGAGTGTCTTTCACCACATGGCACACACAGCCCAGGGGAGTGACTTTCACCACATGGCACACACAGACTAGGGGAGTGACTTTCACTACTTGGCACACACAGCCAAGGGGAGTGACTTTCACCACATGGCACTCACAGCCCAGGGGAATGACTTTCACCACATGGCACACACAGCTTAGGGGAGTGACTTTCACCACATGGCACACACAGCCTAGGGGAGTGACTTTCACCACATGACACACACAGACTAGGGGAGTGACATTCACCACATGGCACACACAGCCTAGGGGAGTGGCTTTCACCACATGGCACACACAGCCTAGGGGAATGACTTTCACCACATGGCACACACAGCCTAGGGGAGTGGCGTTCTCCACATGGCACACACAGCCTTGGGGAGTGACATTCACCACATGGCACACACAGCTTGGGGGAGTGACTTTCACCACATGGCACACACAGCCTAGGGGAGCGACTTTCACCACATGGCACACACAGCCTGGGGGAGTGACTTTCACCACATTGCACACACAGCCTGGGGGAGTGACTTTCACCACATGGCACACACAGCCTGGGGGAGTGGCCTTCACCACATGGCACACACAGCCAAGGGGAGTGACTTTCACCACATGGCACACACAGCCTAGGGAAGTGACTCTCACCACATGGCACACACAGGCCAGGGGAGTGACTTTCACCACATGGCACACACAGCCTAGGGGAGTGACTTTCACCACATGGCACACACAGTCTAGGGGAGTGACTTCCACCACATGACACACACAGTATAGGGGAGTGACTTTCACCACATGGCACACACAGCCGTTGGGAGGGGCTTTCACCACATGGCACACACAGCCTAGGGGAGTGACATTCACCACATGGCACACACAGCCTAGGGGAGGGACCTTTACCACATGGCACACACAGCCTAGTGGAGTGACATTCAACAGATGGCACACACAGCCCAGGGGAATGGCTTTCACCACATGGCACACAGAGCCTAGGGGAGTGACATTCACCACATGGCACACACAGCCTAGGGGAGTGACTTTCACCACATGGCACACACAGCCTAGGGGAGTGACATTCACCACATGGCAAACACAGCCCAGGGGAGTGACTTTCACCACATGGCACACACAGCCTAGGGGCGTGACATTCACCACATGGCACACACAGCCCAAGGGAGTGACTTTCACCACATGGCACACACAGCCTAGGGGAGTGAGTTTCACCACATGGCACACACAGCCTAGGGGCGTGACATTCACCACATGGCACACACAGCCCAAGGGAGTGACTTTCACCACATGGCACACACAGCCTAGGGGAGTGACTTTCACCACATGGCACACACAGACCAGGGGAGTGACTTTCACCACATGGCACACAGAGTCTAGGGGAGTGACATTCACCACATGGCACACACAGCCTAGGGGAGTGACTTTCACCACATGGCACACACAGCCTAGGGGAGTGACATTCACCACATGGCACACACAGCCCAGGGGAGTGACGTTCACCACATGGCACACACAGACTAGGGGAGTGAATTTCACCACATGGCACACACAGCCTAGGGGAGTGACTTTCACCACATGGCACACACAGCCTAGGGGAGTGACTTTCACTACATGGCACACACACACTAGGGGAGTGACTTTCACCACATGGCACACACAGACTATGGGAGTGACTTTCACCACATGGCACACACAGCCTAGGGGAGTGACTTTCACCACATGGCACACACAGCCCAGGGGAGTGCTTTCACCACATTGCAAACACAGCCTAGGGGAGTGACTTTCACCACATTGCAAACACAGCCCAGGGGAGTGACTTTCACCACATGGCACACACAGCCTAGGGGAGTGACTTTCACCACATGACACACACAGCCTAGGGGAGTGACTTTCACCACATGGCACACACAGCCTAGGGGAGTGACTTTCACCATATGGCACACACAGCCTATGGGAGTGACTTTCACCACATTGCACACACAGCCTGGGGGAGTGACTTCCACCACATGGCACACACAGCCTGGGGGAGTGACCTTCACCACATGGCACACACAGCCAAGGGGAGTGACTTTCACCACATGGCACACACAGCCTAGGGGAGTGACTCTCACCACATGGCACACACAGCCCAAGGGAGTGACTTTCACCACATGGCACACACAGCCTAGGGGAGTGACTTTCACCACATGGCACACACAGCCTAGGGGAGTGACTTTCACCACATGGCACACACAGCCTAGGGGAGTGACTTTCACCACATGGCACACACAGCCTAGGGGAGTGACTTTCACCACATGGCATACACAGCCTGGGGGAGTGACTCTCACCACATGGCACACACAGCCTAGGGGATTGACGTTCACCACATGGCACACACAGCCTAGGGGAGTGACTTTCACTACATGGCACAGAGCCAAGGGGAGTGACTTTCACCACATGGCACACACAGCCTAGGGGAGTGACTTTCACCACATGGCACACACAGCCTAGGGGAGTGACTTTCACCACATGGCACACACAGCCTAGGGGAGTGACTTTCACCACATGCCACACACAGCCTAGGGGAGTGACTTTCACCACATGGCACACACAGCCTAGGGGAGTGACTTTCACCACATGGCACACACAGCCTGGGATAGTGACATTCACCACATGGCACACACAGCCTAGGGGAGTGACTTTCACCACATGGCACACACAGCCTAGGGGAGTGACTTTCACCACATGGCACACACAGCCTAGGGGAGTGACTTTCACCACATGCCACACACAGCCTAGGGGAGTGACTTTCACCACATGGCACACACAGCCTAGGGGAGTGACTTTCTCCACATGGCACACACAGCCTAGGGGAGTGACTTTCACCACATGCCACACACAGCCTAGGGGAGTGACTTTCACCACATGGCACACACAGCCTAGGGGAGTGACTTTCACCACATGGCACACACAGCCCAGGGGAGTGACTTTCACCACATGGCACACACAGCCTAGGGGAGTGTATTTCACTACATGGCACACACAGCCCAGGGGAGTGACTTTCACCACATGGCACACACAGCCTAGGGGAGTGACATTCACCACATGGCACACACAGCCTAGGGGAGTGACTTTCACCACATGGCACACACAGCCTAGGGGAGTGACTTTCACCACATGGCACACACAGCCTAGGGGAGTGACTTTCACTACATGGCACACACAGACTAGGGGAGTGATTTTCACCATATGGCACACACAGACTAGGGGAGTGACTTTCACCACATGGCACACACAGCCTAGGGGAGTGACTTTCACCACATGGCACACACAGCCTTGGAAAGTGACTTTCACCACATGGCACACACAGCCTAGGGGAGTGACTTTCACCACATGGCACACACAGCCTAGGGGAGTGACATTCACCACATGGCACACACAGCCTAGGGGAGTGACGTTCACCACATGGCACACACAGCCTAGGGGAGTGACTTTCACCCCATGGCACACACAGCCTAGGGGAGTGACTTTCACCACATGACACACACAGCCTAGGGGAGTGACTTTCACCACATGGCACACACAGCCTAGGGGAGTGACGTTCACCACATGGCACACACAGCCTAGGGGAGTGACTTTCACCACATGGCACACACAGCCTAGGGGAGTGACTTTCACCACATGGCACACACAGCCTAGGGGAGTGACTTTCACCACATGACACACACAGCCTAGGGGAGTGACTTTCACCACATGGCACACACAGCCTAGGGGAGTGACTTTCACCACATGGCACACACAGCCTAGGGGAGTGACTTTCACCACATGACACACACAGCCTAGGGGAGTGACTTTCACCACATGGCACACACAGCCTAGGGGAGTGACTTTCACCACATGGCACACACAGCTTTGGGGAGTGACTTTCACCACATGGCACACACAGCCTAGGAGAGTGACTTTCACCACATGGCTCACACAGCCTAGGGGAGTGACTTTCACCACATGGCACACGCAGCCTAGGGGAGTGACTTTCACCACATGGCACACACAGCCTAGGAGAGTGACATTCACCACATGGCACACACAGCCTAGGGGAGTGACTTTCACCACATGGCACACACAGCCTAGGGGAGTGACTTTCACCACATGGCACACACAGCCTAGGGGAGTGACATTCACCACATGGCACACACAGGCTAGGGGAGTGACTTTCACCACATGGCACACACAGCCTAGGGGAGTTACTTTCACCACATGGCATACACAGCCCAGGGGAGTGACTTTCACCACATGGCACACACAGCCTAGTGGAGTGACATTCACCACATGGCACACACAGCCTAGGGGAGTGACTTTCACCACATGGCACACACAGCCTAGAGGAGTGATTTTCAGCACATGGCACACACAGCCTAGGGCGGTGTCATTCACCACATGGCACACACAGCCTAGAGGAGTGACTTTCAACACATGGCACAAACAGCCTAGGGGAGTGACATTCAACACATTGAACACAGCCTAGGGGAGTGAATTTCACTACATGGCACACACAGCCTAGGGGAGTGACATTCACCACATGGAACACACAGCCTAGGGGAGTGACATTCACCACATGGCACACACAGTCTAGGGGAGTGACTTTCACCACATGGCACACACAGCCCAGGGGAGTGACTTTCACCACATGGCACACACAGCCTATGGGAGTGACTTTCACCACATGGCACACACAGCCTAGGGGAGTGACTTTCACCACACGGCACACACAGTCTAGGGGAGTGACTTCCACCACATGACACACACATCATAGGGGAGTGACTTTCACAACATGGCACACACAGCCGTTGGGAGGGGCTTTCACCACATGGCACACACAGCCTAGGGGAGTGACATTCACCACATGGCACACACAGCCTAGGGGAGGGACTTTTACCACATGGCACACACAGCCTAGGGGAGTGACATTCACCACATGGCACACACAGCCCAGGGGAGTGGCTTTCACCACAAGGCACACACAGCCTAGGGGAGTGACATTCACCACATGGCACACACAGCCTAGGGGAGTGACTTTCACCACATGGCACACACAGCCTAGGGGAGTGACTTTCACCACATGGCACACACAGCCTAGGGGAATGACTTTCACCACATGGCACACACAGCCTAGGGGAGTGACTTTCACCACATGGCACACACAGCCTAGGGGAGTGACTTTCACCACATGGCACACACAGCCCAGGGGAGTGACGTTCACCACATGGCACACACAGCCTAGGGGAGTGACTTTCACCACATGGCACACACAGGCTGGGGGAGTGACTTTCACCACATGGCACACACAGCCTAGGGGAGTGACATTCACCACATGGCACACACAGCCTAGGGGAATGACTTTAACCACATGGCACACACAGCCTAGGGGAATGACTTTCACCACATGGCACACACAGCCTAGGGGAGTGACTTTCACCACATGGCACACACAGCCTAGGGGAGTGACTTTCACCACATGGCACACACAGCTCAGGGGAGTGACATTCACCACATGGCACACACAGCCTAGGGGAGTCACTTTCAACACATGGCACACACAGCCTAGGGGAGTGACTTCACCACATCACACACACAGCCTAGGGGAGTGACTTTCACTACATGGCAAACACAGCCTAGGGGAGTGACGTTCAACACATGGCACACACAGCCTAGGGGAGTGTCATTCACCACACGGCACACACAGCCTAGGGGAATGACTTTAACCACATGGCACACACATCCTTGGGGAGTGAATTTCACCACATGGCAAACACAGCCTTGGGGTGTGACTTTCACCACATGGCACACACAGCCTAGGAGAGTGACTTTCACCACATGGCTCACACAGCCTAGGGGAGTGACTTTCACCACATGGCACACGCAGCCTAGAGGAGTGACATTCACCACATGGCACACACAGCCTAGGAGAGTGACTTTCACCACATGGCACACACAGCCTAGTGGAGTGACATTCACCACATGGCACACAGAGCCTAGGGGAGTGATTTTCACCACATGGCACACACAGCCTAGGGGAGTGACTTTCACCACATGGCACACACAGCCTAGGGGAGTGACTTTCACCACATGGCACACACAGCCTAGGGGAGTGACATTCACCACATGGCACACACAGGCTAGGGGAGTGACTTTCACCACATGGCACACACAGCCTAGGGGAGTTACTTTCACAACATGGCACACACACCCCAGGGGTGTGACATTCACCACATGGCACACACAGCCTAGTGGAGTGACATTCACCACATGGCACACACAGCCTAGGGGAGTGACTTTCACTACATGGCACACACAGCCTAGGGGAGTGGCATTCACCTCATGGCACACACAGCCTAGGGGAGTGACATTCACCACATGGAACACACAGCCTAAGGGAGTGACTTTCACCACATGGCACACACAGCCCAGGGGAGTGACTTTCACCACATGGCACACAAAGCCTAGGGGAGTGACTTTCACCACATGGCACACACAGCCTAGGGGAGTGACTTTCACCACATGGCACACACAGCCTAGGGGAGTGACTTTCATCACATGGCACACACAGCCTAGGGGAGTGCCATTCACCACATGGCACACACAGCCTAGGGGTGTGACACTCACCACATGGCGCACACAGCCTAGGGGAGTGACATTCACCACATGGCACACACAGCCTAGGGGAGTGACTTTCACCACATGGCACACACAGCCAAGAGGAGTGACTTTCACCACATGGCACACACAGCCCAGGGGAGTGACTCTCACCACATGGCACACACAGCATAGGGGAGTGACTTTCACCACATGGCACACACAACCTAGGGGAATGACTTTCACCACATGACACACACAGTCTAGGGGAGTGACTTTCACCACATGGCACACACAGCCTAGGGGAGTGACTTTCACCACATGGCACACACAGCCTAGGGGAGTGTCTTTCACGACATGGCACACACAGCCCAGGTGAGTGACTTTCACCACATGGCACACACAGACTAGGGGAGTGACTTTCACTACTTGGCATACACAGCCAAGGGGAGTGACTTTCACCACATGGCACTCACAGCCCAGGGGAATGACTTTCACCACATGGCACACACAGCTTAGGGGAGTGACTTTCACCACATGGCACACACAGCCTAGGGGAGTGACTTTCACTCATGACACACACAGACTAGGGGAGTGGCATTCACCACATGGCACACACAGCCTAGGGGAGTGGCTTTCACCACATGGCACACACAGCCTAGGGGAGTGACTTTCACCACATGGCACACACAGCCTAGGGGAGTGGCTTTCTCCACATGGCACACACAGCCTAGGGGAGTGACATTCACCACATGGCACACACAGCCTGGGGGAGTGACTTTCACCACATGGCACACACAGCCTAGGGGAGTGACTTTCACCACATGGCACACACAGCCTGGGGGAGTGACTTTCACCACATGGCACACACAGCCTGGGGGAGTGACTTTCACCACATGGCACACACAGCCTGGGGGAGTGACCTTCACCACATGGCACACACAGCCAAGGGGATTGACTTTCGCCACATGGCACACACAGCCTAGGGGAGTGACTTTCACCACATGGCACACACAGGCCAGGGGAGTGACTTTCACCACATGGCACACACAGCCTAGGGGAGTGACTTTCACCACATGGCACACACAGTCTAGGGGAGTGACTTCCACCACATGACACACACAGCATAGGGGAGTGACTTTCACCACATGGCACACACAGCCGTTGGGAGGGGCTTTCACCACATGGCACACACAGCCTAGGGGGTGATATTCACCACATGGCACACACAGCCTAGGGGAGGGACTTTTACCACATGGCACACACAGCCTAGTGGAGTGACATTCACCACATGGCACACACAGCCCAGGGGAGTGGCTTTCACCACATGGCACACAGAGCCTAGGGGAGTGACATTCACCACATGGCACACACAGCCTATGGGAGTGACTTTCACCACATGGCACACACAGCCTAGGGGAGTGACATTCACCACATGGCACACACAGCCGAAGGGGAGTGACATTAACCACATGGCACACACAGCCTAGGGGGTGACTTTCCCCACATGGCACACAGAGCCTAGGGGAGTGACTTTCACCACATGGCACACACAGCCTAGGGGAATGACGTTCACCACATGGCACACAAAGCCTAGGGGAGTGACTTTCACCACATGGCACACACAGCCTAGGGGAGTGACTTTCACCACATGGCACACACAGCCTAGGGGAGTGACTTTCATCACATGGCACACACAGCCTAGGGGAGTGCCATTCACCACATGGCACACACAGCCTAGGGGAGTGACACTCACCACATGGCGCACACAGCCTAGGGGAGTGACATTCACCACATGGCACACACAGCCTAGGGGAGTGACTTTCACCACATGGCACACACAGCCAAGGGGAGTGACTTTCACCACATGGCACACACAGCCCAGGGGAGTGACTCTCACCACATGGCACACACAGCATAGGGGAGTGACTTTCACCACATGGCACACACAACCTTGGGGAATGACTTTCACCACATGACACACACAGTCTAGGGGAGTGACTTTCACCACATGGCACACACAGCCTAGGGGAGTGACTTTCACCCCATGGCACACACAGCCTAGGGGAGTGTCTTTCACCACATGGCACACACAGCCCAGGGGAGTGACTTTCACCACATGGCACACACAGACTAGGGGAGTGACTTTCACTACTTGGCACACACAGCCAAGGGGAGTGACTTTCACCACATGGCACTCACAGCCCAGGGGAATGACTTTCACCACATGGCACACACAGCTTAGGGGAGTGACTTTCACCACATGGCACACACAGCCTAGGGGAGTGACTTTCACCACATGACACACACAGACTAGGTGAGTGACATTCACCACATGGCACACACAGCCTAGGGGAGTGGCTTTCACCACATGGCACACACAGCCTAGGGGAATGACTTTCACCACATGGCACACACAGCCTAGGGGAGTGGCGTTCTCCACATGGCACACACAGCCTAGGGGAGTGACATTCACCACATGGCACACACAGCCTGGGGGAGTGACTTTCACCACATGGCACACACAGCCTAGGGGAGTGACTTTCACCACATGGCACACACTGCCTGGGGGAGTGACTTTCACCACATGGCACACACAGCCTGGGAGAGTGACTTTCACCACATGGCACACACAGCCTGGGGGAGTGACCTTCACCACATGGCACACACAGCCAAGGGGAGTGACTTTCACCACATGGCACACACAGCCTAGGGGAGTGACTTTCACCACATGGCACACACATGCCAGGGGAGTGACTTTCACCACATGGCACACACAGCCTAGGGGAGTGACTTTCACCACATGGCACACACAGTCTAGGGGAGTGACTTCCACCACAAGACACACACAGCATAGGGGAGTGACTTTCACCACATGGCACACACAGCCGTTGGGAGGGGCTTTCACCACATGGCACACACAGCCTAGGGGAGTGACATTCACCACATGGCACACACAGCCTAGGGGAGGGACTTTTACCACATGGCACACACAGCCTAGTGGAGTGACATTCACCACATGGCACACACAGCCCAGGGGAGTGGCTTTCACCACATGGCACACAGAGCCTAGGGGAGTGACATTCACCACATGGCACACACAGCCTAGGGGAGTGACTTTCACCACATGGCACACACAGCCTAGGGGAGTGACATTCACCACATGGCACACACAGCCTAGGGGAGTGACTTTCACTACATGGCACAGAGCCAAGGGGAGTGACTTTCACCACATGGCACACACATCCTTGGGGAGTGAAATTCACCACATGGCAAACACAGCCTTGCGGAGTGACTTTCACCACATGGCACACGCATCCTAGGGGAGTGACTTTCACCACATGGCACACACAGCCTAGGAGAGTGACATTCACCACATGGCACACACAGCCTAGGGGAGTGACTTACACTACATGACACACACAACCTAGGGGAGTGAATTTCACCACATGGCACACACAGCCTAGTGGAGTGACATTCACCACATGGCACACAGAGCCTAGGTGAGTGACATTCACCACATGGCACACACAGCCTAGGGGAGTGACTTACACCACATGACACACACAACCTAGGGGAGTGACTTTCACCACATGGCACACACATCCTTGGGGAGTGAATTTCACCACATGGCAAACACAGCCTTGGGGAGTGACTTTCACCACATGGCACACACAGCCTAGGAGAGTGACTTTCACCACATGGCACACACAGCCTAGGGGAGTGACTTTCACCACATGGCACACGCAGCCTAGGGGAGTGACTTTCACCACATGGCACACACAGCCTAGGAGAGTGACATTCACCACATGGCACACACAGCCTAGGGGAGTGACTTACACCACATGACACACACAACCTAGGGGAGTGACTTTCACCACATGGCACACACATCCTTGGGGAGTGAATTTCACCACATGGCAAACACAGCCTTGGGGAGTGACTTTCACCACATGGCACACACAGCCTAGGAGAGTGACTTTCACCTCATGGCTCACACAGCCTAGGGGAGTGACTTTCACCACATGGCACACGCAGCCTAGGGGAGTGACTTTCACCACATGGCACACACAGCCTAGGAGAGTGACTTTCACCACATGGCACACACAGCCTAGTGGAGTGACATTCACCACATGGCACACAGAGCCTAGGGGAGTGATTTTCACCACATGGCACACACAGCCTAGGGGAGTGACTTTCACCACATGGCACACACAGCCTAGGGGAGTGACTTTCACCACATGGCACACACAGCCTAGGGGAGTGACATTCACCACATGGCACCCACAGGCTAGGGGAGTGACTTTCACCACATGGCACAAACAGCCTAGGGGAGTTACTTTCACCACATGGCATACACAGCCCAGGGGAGTGACTTTCACCACATGGCACACACAGCCTAGTGGAGTGACATTCACCACATGGCACACACAGCCTAGGGGAGTGACTTTCACCACATGGCACACACAGCCTAGAGGAGTGATTCTCAGCACATGGCACACACAGCCTAGGGCGGTGTCATTCACCACATGGCACACACAGCCTAGGGGAGTGACTTTCAACACATGGCACAAACAGCCTAGGGGAGTGACATTCAACACATTGAACACAGCCTAGGGGAGTGAATTTCACTACATGGCACACACAGCCTAGGGGAATGACATTCACCACATGGCACACACAGCCTAGGGGAGTGACATTCACCACATGGCACACACAGCCTAGGGGAGTGACTTTCACCACATGGCACACACAGCCCAGGGGAGTGACTTTCACCACATGGCACACACAGCCTATGGGAGTGACTTTCACCACATGGCACACACAGCCTAGGGGAGTGACTTTCACCACATGGCACACACAGTCTAGGGGAGTGACTTCCACCACATGGCACACACATCATAGGGGAGTGACTTTCACAACATGGCACACACAGCCGTTGGGAGGGGCTTTCACCACATGGCACACACAGCCTAGGGGAGTGACATTCACCACATGGCACACACAGCCTAGGGGAGGGACTTTTACCACATGGCACACACAGCCTAGGGGAGTGACATTCACCACATGGCACACACAGCCCAGGGGAGTGGCTTTCACCACATGGCACACACAGCCTAGGGGAGTGACATTCACCACATGGCACACACAGCCTAGGGGAGTGACTTTCACCACATGGCACACACAGCCTAGGGGAGTGACTTTCACCACATGGCACACACAGCCTAGGGGAATGACTTTCACCACATGGCACAGACAGCCTAGGGGAGTGACTTTCACCACATGGCACACACAGCCTAGGGGAGTGACTTTCACCACATGGCACACACAGCCCAGGGGAGTGACGTTCACCACATGGCACACACAGCCTAGGGGAGTGACATTCACCACATGGCACACACAGTCTAGGGGAGTGACTTCCACCACATGACACACACAGCATAGGGGAGTGACTTTCACCACATGGCACACACAGTCTAGGGGAGTGACTTCCACCACATGACACACACAGCATAGGGGAGTGACTTTCACCACATGGCACACACAGCCGTTGGGAGGGGCTTTCACCACATGGCACACACAGCCTAGGGGGTGATATTCACCACATGGCACACACAGCCTAGGGGAGGGACTTTTACCACATGGCACACACAGCCTAGTGGAGTGACATTCACCACATGGCACACACAGCCCAGGGGAGTGGCTTTCACCACATGGCACACAGAGCCTAGGGGAGTGACATTCACCACATGGCACACACAGCCTATGGGAGTGACTTTCACCACATGGCACACACAGCCTAGGGGAGTGACATTCACCACATGGCACACACAGCCGAAGGGGAGTGACATTAACCACATGGCACACACAGCCTAGGGGGTGACTTTCCCCACATGGCACACAGAGCCTAGGGGAGTGACTTTCACCACATGGCACACACAGCCTAGGGGAATGACGTTCACCACATGGCACACAAAGCCTAGGGGAGTGACTTTCACCACATGGCACACACAGCCTAGGGGAGTGACTTTCACCACATGGCACACACAGCCTAGGGGAGTGACTTTCATCACATGGCACACACAGCCTAGGGGAGTGCCATTCACCACATGGCACACACAGCCTAGGGGAGTGACACTCACCACATGGCGCACACAGCCTAGGGGAGTGACATTCACCACATGGCACACACAGCCTAGGGGAGTGACTTTCACCACATGGCACACACAGCCAAGGGGAGTGACTTTCACCACATGGCACACACAGCCCAGGGGAGTGACTCTCACCACATGGCACACACAGCATAGGGGAGTGACTTTCACCACATGGCACACACAACCTTGGGGAATGACTTTCACCACATGACACACACAGTCTAGGGGAGTGACTTTCACCACATGGCACACACAGCCTAGGGGAGTGACTTTCACCCCATGGCACACACAGCCTAGGGGAGTGTCTTTCACCACATGGCACACACAGCCCAGGGGAGTGACTTTCACCACATGGCACACACAGACTAGGGGAGTGACTTTCACTACTTGGCACACACAGCCAAGGGGAGTGACTTTCACCACATGGCACTCACAGCCCAGGGGAATGACTTTCACCACATGGCACACACAGCTTAGGGGAGTGACTTTCACCACATGGCACACACAGCCTAGGGGAGTGACTTTCACCACATGACACACACAGACTAGGGGAGTGACATTCACCACATGGCACACACAGCCTAGGGGAGTGGCTTTCACCACATGGCACACACAGCCTAGGGGAATGACTTTCACCACATGGCACACACAGCCTAGGGGAGTGGCGTTCTCCACATGGCACACACAGCCTAGGGGAGTGACATTCACCACATGGCACACACAGCCTGGGGGAGTGACTTTCACCACATGGCACACACAGCCTAGGGGAGTGACTTTCACCACATGGCACACACTGCCTGGGGGAGTGACTTTCACCACATGGCACACACAGCCTGGGAGAGTGACTTTCACCACATGGCACACACAGCCTGGGGGAGTGACCTTCACCACATGGCACACACAGCCAAGGGGAGTGACTTTCACCACATGGCACACACAGCCTAGGGGAGTGACTTTCACCACATGGCACACACATGCCAGGGGAGTGACTTTCACCACATGGCACACACAGCCTAGGGGAGTGACTTTCACCACATGGCACACACAGTCTAGGGGAGTGACTTCCACCACAAGACACACACAGCATAGGGGAGTGACTTTCACCACATGGCACACACAGCCGTTGGGAGGGGCTTTCACCACATGGCACACACAGCCTAGGGGAGTGACATTCACCACATGGCACACACAGCCTAGGGGAGGGACTTTTACCACATGGCACACACAGCCTAGTGGAGTGACATTCACCACATGGCACACACAGCCCAGGGGAGTGGCTTTCACCACATGGCACACAGAGCCTAGGGGAGTGACATTCACCACATGGCACACACAGCCTAGGGGAGTGACTTTCACCACATGGCACACACAGCCTAGGGGAGTGACATTCACCACATGGCACACACAGCCTAGGGGAGTGACTTTCACTACATGGCACAGAGCCAAGGGGAGTGACTTTCACCACATGGCACACACATCCTTGGGGAGTGAAATTCACCACATGGCAAACACAGCCTTGCGGAGTGACTTTCACCACATGGCACACGCATCCTAGGGGAGTGACTTTCACCACATGGCACACACAGCCTAGGAGAGTGACATTCACCACATGGCACACACAGCCTAGGGGAGTGACTTACACTACATGACACACACAACCTAGGGGAGTGAATTTCACCACATGGCACACACAGCCTAGTGGAGTGACATTCACCACATGGCACACAGAGCCTAGGTGAGTGACATTCACCACATGGCACACACAGCCTAGGGGAGTGACTTACACCACATGACACACACAACCTAGGGGAGTGACTTTCACCACATGGCACACACATCCTTGGGGAGTGAATTTCACCACATGGCAAACACAGCCTTGGGGAGTGACTTTCACCACATGGCACACACAGCCTAGGAGAGTGACTTTCACCACATGGCACACACAGCCTAGGGGAGTGACTTTCACCACATGGCACACGCAGCCTAGGGGAGTGACTTTCACCACATGGCACACACAGCCTAGGAGAGTGACATTCACCACATGGCACACACAGCCTAGGGGAGTGACTTACACCACATGACACACACAACCTAGGGGAGTGACTTTCACCACATGGCACACACATCCTTGGGGAGTGAATTTCACCACATGGCAAACACAGCCTTGGGGAGTGACTTTCACCACATGGCACACACAGCCTAGGAGAGTGACTTTCACCTCATGGCTCACACAGCCTAGGGGAGTGACTTTCACCACATGGCACACGCAGCCTAGGGGAGTGACTTTCACCACATGGCACACACAGCCTGGGAGAGTGACTTTCACCACATGGCACACACAGCCTAGTGGAGTGACATTCACCACATGGCACACAGAGCCTAGGGGAGTGATTTTCACCACATGGCACACACAGCCTAGGGGAGTGACTTTCACCACATGGCACACACAGCCTAGGGGAGTGACTTTCACCACATGGCACACACAGCCTAGGGGAGTGACATTCACCACATGGCACCCACAGGCTAGGGGAGTGACTTTCACCACATGGCACAAACAGCCTAGGGGAGTTACTTTCACCACATGGCATACACAGCCCAGGGGAGTGACTTTCACCACATGGCACACACAGCCTAGTGGAGTGACATTCACCACATGGCACACACAGCCTAGGGGAGTGACTTTCACCACATGGCACACACAGCCTAGAGGAGTGATTCTCAGCACATGGCACACACAGCCTAGGGCGGTGTCATTCACCACATGGCACACACAGCCTAGGGGAGTGACTTTCAACACATGGCACAAACAGCCTAGGGGAGTGACATTCAACACATTGAACACAGCCTAGGGGAGTGAATTTCACTACATGGCACACACAGCCTAGGGGAATGACATTCACCACATGGCACACACAGCCTAGGGGAGTGACATTCACCACATGGCACACACAGCCTAGGGGAGTGACTTTCACCACATGGCACACACAGCCCAGGGGAGTGACTTTCACCACATGGCACACACAGCCTATGGGAGTGACATTCACCACATGGCACACACAGCCTAGGGGAGTGACTTTCACCACATGGCACACACAGTCTAGGGGAGTGACTTCCACCACATGGCACACACATCATAGGGGAGTGACTTTCACAACATGGCACACACAGCCGTTGGGAGGGGCTTTCACCACATGGCACACACAGCCTAGGGGAGTGACATTCACCACATGGCACACACAGCCTAGGGGAGGGACTTTTACCACATGGCACACACAGCCTAGGGGAGTGACATTCACCACATGGCACACACAGCCCAGGGGAGTGGCTTTCACCACATGGCACACACAGCCTAGGGGAGTGACATTCACCACATGGCACACACAGCCTAGGGGAGTGACTTTCACCACATGGCACACACAGCCTAGGGGAGTGACTTTCACCACATGGCACACACAGCCTAGGGGAATGACTTTCACCACATGGCACACACAGCCTAGGGGAGTGACTTTCACCACATGGCACACACAGCCTAGGGGAGTGACTTTCACCACATGGCACACACAGCCCAGGGGAGTGACGTTCACCACATGGCACACACAGCCTAGGGGAGTGACATTCACCACATGGCACACACAGCCTAGGGGAGTCACTTTCAACACATGGCACACACAGCCTAGGGGAGTGACTTTCACCACATGGCACACACAGCCTAGGGGAGTGACTTTCACCACATGGCACACACAGCCTAGGGGAGAGACATTCACCACATGGCACACACAGGCTAGGGGAGTGACTTTCACCACATGGCACACACAGCCTAGGGGAGTTACTTTCACAACATGGCACACACACCCCAGGGGTGTGACATTCACCACATGGCACACACAGCCTAGTGGAGTGAAAATCACCACATGGCACACACAGCCTAGGGGAGTGACTTTCACCACATGGCACACACAGCCTAGGGGAGTGACATTCACCACATGGCACACACAGCCTAGGGGAGTGATTTTCACCACATGGCACACACTGCCTAGGGGAGTGACTTTCACCACATGGCACACACAGCCTAGGGGAGTGACTTTCACCACATGACACACACAGCCTAGGGGAGTGACTTTCACCACATGGCACACACAGCCTAGGGCAGTGACATTCACCACAGGAAACACGCAGCCTAGGGGAGTGACTTTCACCACATTGCACACACAGCCTAGGGGAGTGACTTTCACTACATGGCACACACAGCCTAGGGGAGTGACATTCACCTCATGGCACACACAGCCTAGGGGAGTGACATTCACCACATGGAACACACAGCCTAAGGGAGTGACTTTCACCACATGGCACACACAGCCCAGGGGAGTGACTTTCACCACATGGCACACAAAGCCTAGGGGAGTGACTTTCACCACATGGCACACACAGCCTACGGGAGTGACTTTCACCACATGGCACACACAGCCTAGGGGAGTGACTTTCATCACATGGCACACACAGCCTAGGGGAGTGCCATTCACCACATGGCACACACAGCCTAGGGGAGTGACACTCACCACATGGCGCACACAGCCTAGGGGAGTGACATTCACCACATGGCACACACAGCCTAGGGGAGTGACTTTCACCACATGGCACACACAGCCAAGAGGAGTGACTTTCACCACATGGCACACACAGCCCAGGGGAGTGACTCTCACCACATGGCACACACAGCATAGGGGAGTGACTTTCAACACATGGCACACACAACCTAGGGGAATGACTTTCACCACATGACACACACAGTCTAGGGGAGTGACTTTCACCACATGGCACACACAGCCTAGGGGAGTGACTTTCACCACATGGCACACACAGCCTAGGGGAGTGTCTTTCACCACATGGCACACACAGCCCAGGGGAGTGACTTTCACCACATGGCACACACAGACTAGGGGAGTGACTTTCACTACTTGGCATACACAGCCAAGGGGAGTGACTTTCACCACATGGCACTCACAGCCCAGGGGAATGACTTTCACCACATGGCACACACAGCTTAGGGGAGTGACTTTCACCACATGGCACACACAGCCTAGGGGAGTGACTTTCACCACATGACACACACAGACTAGGGGAGTGACATTCACCACATGGCACACACAGCCTAGGGGAGTGGCTTTCACCACATGGCACACACAGCCTGGGGGAGTGACTTTCACCACATGGCACACACAGCCTGGGGGAGTGACCTTCACCACATGGCACACACAGCCTGGGGGAGTGACTTTCACCACATGGCACACACAGCCTAGGGGAGTGACATTCACCACATGGCACACACAGCCTGGGGGAGTGACTTTCACCACATGGCACACACAGCCTAGGGGAGTGACTTTCACCACATGGCACACACAGCCTGGGGGAGTGACTTTCACCACATGGCACACACAGCCTGGGGGAGTGACTTTCACCACATGGCACACACAGCCTGGGGGAGTGACCTTCACCACATGGCACACACAGCCAAGGGGAGTGACTTTCGCCACATGGCACACACAGCCTAGGGGAGTGACTTTCACCACATGGCACACACAGGCCAGGGGAGTGACTTTCACCACATGGCACACACTGCCTAGGGGAGTGACTTTCACCACATGGCACACACAGTCTAGGGGAGTGACTTCCACCACATGACACACACAGCATAGGGGAGTGACTTTCACCACATGGCACACACAGCCGTTGGGAGGGGCTTTCACCACATGGCACACACAGCCAAGGGGGTGACATTCACCACATGGCACACACAGCCTAGGGGAGGGACTTTTACCACATGGCACACACAGCCTAGTGGAGTGACATTCACCACATGGCACACACAGCCCAGGGGAGTGGCTTTCACCACATGGCACACAGAGCCTAGGGGATTGACATTCACCACATGGCACACACAGCCTAGGGGAGTGACTTTCACCACATGGCACACACAGCCTAGGGGAGTGACATTCACCACATGGCACACACAGCCGAAGGGGAGTGACATTCACCACATGGCACACACAGCCTAGGGGGTGACTTTCCCCACATGGCACACACAGCCTAGGGGAGTGACTTTCACCACGTGGCACACAGAGCCTAGGGGAATGACGTTCACCACATGGCACACAAAGCCTAGGGGAGTGACTTTCACCACATGGCACACACAGCCTAGGGGAGTGACTTTCACCACATGGCACACACAGCCTAGGGGAGTGACTTTCACCACATGGCACACACAGCCTAGGGGAGTGACTTTCATCACATGGCACACACAGCCTAGGGGAGTGCCATTCACCACATGGCACACACAGCCTAGGGAGTGACACTCACCACATGGCGCACACAGCCTAGGGGAGTGACATTCACCACATGACACACACAGTCTAGGGGAGTGACTTTCACCACATGGCACACACAGCCTAGGGGAGTGACTTTCACCACATGGCACACACAGCCTAGGGGAGTGTCTTTCACCACATGGCACACACAGCCCAGGGGAGTGACTTTCACCACATGGCACACACAGACTAGGGGAGTGACTTTCACTACTTGGCACACACAGCCAAGGGGAGTGACTTTCACCACATGGCACTCACAGCCCAGGGGAATGACTTTCACCACATGGCACACACAGCTTAGGGGAGTGACTTTCACCACATGGCACACACAGCCTAGGGGAGTGACTTTCACCACATGACACACACAGACTAGGGGAGTGACATTCACCTCATGGCACACACAGCCTAGGGGAGTGGCTTTCACCACATGGCACACACAGCCTAGGGGAATGATTTTCACCACATGGCACACACAGCCTAGGGGAGTGGCGTTCTCCACATGGCACACACAGCCTAGGGGAGTGACATTCACCACATGGCACACACAGCCTGGGGGAGTGACTTTCACCACATGGCACACACAGCCTAGGGGAGTGACTTTCACCACATGGCACACACAGCCTGGGGGAGTGACTTTCACCACATGGCACACACAGCCTGGGGGAGTGACTTTCACCACATGGCACACACAGCCTGGGGGAGTGACCTTCACCACATGGCACACACAGCCAAGGGGAGTGATTTTCACCACATGGCACTCACAGCCTAGGGGAGTGACTTTCACCACATGGCACACACAGTCTAGGGGAGTGACTTCCACCACAAGACACACACAGCATAAGGGAGTGACTTTCACCACATGGCACACACAGCCGTTGGGAGGGGCTTTCACCACATGGCACACACAGCCTAGGGGAGTGACATTCACCACATGGCACACACAGCCTAGGGGAGTGACATTCAGCACATGGCACACACAGCCTAGTGGAGTGACATTCACCACATTGCACACAGAGCCCAGGGGAGTGGCTTTCACCACATGGCACACAGAGCCTAGGGGAGTGACATTCACCACATGGCACACACAGCCTAGGGGAGTGACTTTCACCACATGGCACACACAGCCTAGGGGAGTGACATTCACCACATGGCACACACAGCCTAGGGGAGTGACATTCACTACATGGCACAGAGCCAAGGGGAGTGACTTTCACCACATGTCACACACATCCTTGGGGAGTGAATTTCACCACATTGCAAACACAGCCTTGGGGAGTGACTTTCACCACATGGCACACGCAGCCTAGGGGAGTGACTTTCACCACATGGCACACACAGCCTAGGAGAGTGACATTCACCACATGGCACACACAGCCTAGGGGAGTGACTTACACCACATGACACACACAACCTAGGGGAGTGACTTTCACCACATGGCACACACATCCTAGGGGAGTGAATTTCACCACATGGCACACACAGCCTAGTGGAGTGACATTCACTACATGGCACACAGAGCCTAGGGGAGTGACATTCACCACATGGCACACACAGCCTAGGGGAGTGACTTACACCACATGACACACACAACCTAGGGGAGTGACTTTCACCACATGGCACACACATCCTTGGGGAGTGAATTTCACCACATGGCAAACACAGCCTTGGGGAGTGACTTTCACCACATGGCACACACAGCCTAGGAGAGTGACTTTCACCACATGGCTCACACAGCCTAGGGGAGTGACTTTCACCACATGGCACACGCAGCCTAGGGGAGTGACTTTCACCACATGGCACACACAGCCTAGGAGAGTGACATTCACCACATGGCACACACAGCCTAGGGGAGTGACTTACACCACATGACACACACAACCTAGGGGAGTGACTTTCACCACATGGCACACACATCCTTGGGGAGTGTATTTCACCACATGGCAAACACAGCCTTGGGGAGTGACTTTCACCACATGGCACACACAGCCTAGGAGAGTGACTTTCACCACATGGCTCACACAGCCTAGGGGAGTGACTTTCACCACATGGCACACGCAGCCTAGGGGAGTGACTTTCACCACATGGCACACACAGCCTAGGAGAGTGACTTTCACCACATGGCACACACAGCCTAGTGGAGTGACATTCACCACATGGCACACAGAGCCTAGGGGAGTGATTTTCACCACATGGCACACACAGCCTAGGGGAGTGACTTTCACCACATGGCACACACAGCCTAGGGGAGTGACTTTCACCACATGGCACACACAGCCTAGGGGAGTGACATTCACCACATGGCACACACAGGCTAGGGGAGTGACTTTCACCACATGGCACACACAGCCTAGGGGAGTTACTTTCACCACATGGCATACAAAGCCCAGGGGAGTGACTTTCACCACATGGCACACACAGCCTAGTGGAGTGACATTCACCACATGGCACACACAGCCTAGGGGAGTGACTTTCACCACATGGCACACACAGCCTAGAGGAGTGATTTTCAGCACATGGCACACACAGCCTAGGGCGGTGTCATTCACCACATGGCACACACAGCCTAGGGGAGTGACTTTCAACACATGGCACAAACAGCCTAGGGGAGTGACATTCAACACATTGAACACAGCCTAGGGGAGTGAATTTCACTACATGGCACGCACAGCCTAGGGGAGTGACATTCACCACATGGCACACACAGCCTAGGGGAGTGACATTCACCACATGGCACACACAGCCTAGGGGAGTGACTTTCACCACATGGCACACACAGCCCAGGGGAGTGACTTTCACCACATGGCACACACAGCCTATGGGAGTGACTTTCACCACATGGCACACACAGCCTAGGGGAGTGACTTTCACCACATGGCAAACACAGTCTAGGGGAGTGACTTCCACCACATGGCACACACATCATAGGGGGTGACTTTCACAACATGGCACACACAGCCGTTGGGAGGGGCTTTCACCACATGGCACACACAGCCTAGGGGAGTGACATTCACCACATGACACACACAGCCTAGGGGAGGGACTTTTACCACATGGCACACACAGCCTAGGGGAGTGACATTCACCACATGGCACACACAGCCCAGGGGAGTGGCTTTCACCACATGGCACACACAGCCTAGGGGAGTGACATTCACCACATGGCACACACAGCCTAGGGGAGTGACTTTCACCACATGGCACACACAGCCTAGGGGAGTGACTTTCACCACATGGCACACACAGCCTAGGGGAATGACTTTCACCACATGGCACACACAGCCTAGGGGAGTGACTTTCACCACATGGCACATACAGCCTAGGGGAGTGACTTTCACCACATGGCACACACAGCCCAGGGGAGTGACGTTCACCAAATGGCACACACAGCCTAGGGGAGTGACATTCACCACATGGCACACACAGCCTAGGGGAGTCACTTTCAACACATGGCACACAAAGCCTAGGGGAGTGACTTTCACCACATGGCACACACAGCCTAGGGGAGTGACTTTCACCACATGGCACACACAGCCTAGGGGAGTGATTTTCACCACATGGCACACACAGCCTAGGGGAGTGACTTTCACCACATGGCACACACAGCCTAGGGGAGTGAATTTCACCACATGGCAAACACAGCCTTGGGGAGTGACTTTCACCACATGGCACACACAGCCTAGGGGAATGACTTTAACCACATGGCACACACATCCTTGGGGAGTGAATTTCACCACATGGCAAACACAGCCTTGGGGAGTGACTTTCACCACATGGCACACACAGCCTAGGAGAGTGACTTTCACCACATGGCTCACACATCCTAGGGGAGTGACTTTCACCACATGGCACACGCAGCCTAGAGGAGTGACTTTCACCACATGGCACACACAGCCTAGGAGAGTGACTTTCACCACATGGCACACACAGCCTAGTGGAGTGACATTCACCACATGGCACACAGAGCCTAGGGGAGTGATTTTCACCACATGGCACACACAGCCTAGGGGAGTGACTTTCACCACATGGCACACACAGCCTAGGGGAGTGACTTTCACCACATGGCACACACAGCCTAGGGGAGTGACATTCACCACATGGCACACACAGGCTAGGGGAGTGACTTTCACCACATGGCACACACAGCCTAGGGGAGTTACTTTCACAACATGGCACACACACCCCAAGGGTGTGACATTCACCACATGGCACACACAGCCTAGTGGAGTGACATTCACCACATGGCACACACAGCCTAGGGGAGTGACTTTCACCACATGGCACACACAGCCTAGGGGAGTGACATTCACCACATGGCACACACAGCCTAGGGGAGTGATTTTCACCACATGGCACACACAGCCTAGGGGAGTGACTTTCACCACATGGCAAACACAGCCTAGGGGAGTGACTTTCACCACATGACACACACAGCCTAGGGGAGTGACTTTCACCACATGGCACACACAGCCTAGGGCAGTGACATTCACCACATGAAACACGCAGCCTAGGGGAGTGCCTTTCAACACATGGCACAAACAGCCTAGGGGAGTGACATTCAACACATTGAACACAGCCTAGGGGAGTGAATTTCACTACATGGCACACACAGCCTAGGGGAGTGACATTCACCACATGGCACACACAGCCTAGGGGAGTGACATTCACCACATGGCACACACAGCCTAGGGCGGTGTCATTCACCACATGGCACACACAGCCTAGGGGAGTGACTTTCAACACATGGCACAAAGAGCCTAGGGGAGTGACATTCAACACATTGAACACAGCCTAGGGGAGTGAATTTCACTACATGGCACACACAGCCTAGGGGAGTGACATTCACCACATGGCACACACAGCCTAGGGGAGTGACATTCACCACATGGCACACACAGCCTAGGGGAGTGACTTTCACCACATGGCACACACAGCCCAGGGGAGTGACTTTCACCACATGGCACACACAGCCTATGGGAGTGACTTTCACCACATGGCACACACAGCCTAGGGGAGTGACTTTCACCACATGGCACACCCAGTCTAGGGGAGTGACTTCCACCACATGGCACACACATCATAGGGGAGTGACTTTCACAACATGGCACACACAGCCGTTGGGAGGGGCTTTCACCACATGGCACACACAGCCTAGGGGAGTGACATTCACCACATGGCACACACAGCCTTGGGGAGGGACATTTACCACATGGCACACACAGCCTAGGGGAGTGACATTCACCACATGGCACACACAGCCCAGGGGAGTGGCTTTCACCACATGGCACACACAGCCTAGGGGAGTGACATTCACCACATGGCACACACAGCCTAGGGGAGTGACTTTCACCACATGGCACACACAGCCTAGGGGAGTGACTTTCACCACATGGCACACACAGCCTAGGGGAGTGACTTTCACCACATGGCACACACAGCCTAGGGGAGTGACTTTCACCACATGGCACACACAGCCTAGGGGAGTGACGTTCACCACATGGCACACACAGCCTAAGGGAGTGACATTCACCACATGGCACACACAGCCTAGGGGAGTCACTTTCAACACATGGCACACACAGCCTAGGGGAGTGACTTTCACCACATGGCACACACAGCCTAGGGGAGTGACTTTCACCACATGGCACACACAGCCTAGGGGAGTGATTTTCACCACATGGCACACACAGCCTAGGGGAGTGACTTTCACCACATGGCACACACAGCCTAGGGGAGTGACTTTCACCACATGGCACACACAGCCTAGGGGAGTGACATTCACCACATGGCACACACAGGCTAGGGGAGTGACTTTCACCACATGGCACACACAGCCTAGGGGAGTTACTTTCACAACATGGCACACACACCCCAGGGGGTGTGACATTCACCACATGGCACACACAGCCTAGTGGAGTGACAATCACCACATGGCACACACAGCCTAGGGGAGTGACTTTCACCACATGGCACACACAGCCTAGGGGAGTGACATTCACCACATGGCACACACAGCCTAGGGGAGTGATTTTCACCACATGGCACACACAGCCTAGGGGAGTGACTTTCACCACATGGCACACACAGCCTAGGGGAGTGACTTTCACCACATGACACACACAGCCTAGGGGAGTGACTTTCACCACATGGCACACACAGCCTAGGGCAGTGACATTCACCACATGAAACACGCAGCCTAGGGGAGTGACTTTCACCACATTGCACACACAGCCTAGGGGAGTGACTTTCACTACATGGCACACACAGCCTAGGGGAGTCACATTCACCTCATGGCACACACAGCCTAGGGGAGTGACATTCACCACATGGAACACACAGCCTGGGGGAGTGACTTTCACCACATGGCACACACAGCCTGGGGGAGTGACCTTCACCACATGGCACACACAGCCAAGGGGAGTGACTTTCGCCACATGGCACACACAGCCTAGGGGAGTGACTTTCACCACATGGCACACACAGGCCAGGGGAGTGACTTTCACCACATGGCACACACTGCCTAGGGGAGTGACTTTCACCACATGGCACACACAGTCTAGGGGAGTGACTTCCACCACATGACACACACAGCATAGGGGAGTGACTTTCACCACATGGCACACACAGCCGTTGGGAGGGGCTTTCACCACATGGCACACACAGCCAAGGGGGGTGACATTCACCACATGGCACACACAGCCTAGGGGAGGGACTTTTACCACATGGCACACACAGCCTAGTGGAGTGACATTCACCACATGGCACACACAGCCCAGGGGAGTGGCTTTCACCACATGGCACACAGAGCCTAGGGGATTGACATTCACCACATGGCACACACAGCCTAGGGGAGTGACTTTCACCACATGGCACACACAGCCTAGGGGAGTGACATTCACCACATGGCACACACAGCCGAAGGGGAGTGACATTCACCACATGGCACACACAGCCTAGGGGGTGACTTTCCCCACATGGCACACACAGCCTAGGGGAGTGACTTTCACCACGTGGCACACAGAGCCTAGGGGAATGACGTTCACCACATGGCACACAAAGCCTAGGGGAGTGACTTTCACCACATGGCACACACAGCCTAGGGGAGTGACTTTCACCACATGGCACACACAGCCTAGGGGAGTGACTTTCACCACATGGCACACACAGCCTAGGGGAGTGACTTTCATCACATGGCACACACAGCCTAGGGGAGTGCCATTCACCACATGGCACACACAGCCTAGGGAGTGACACTCACCACATGGCGCACACAGCCTAGGGGAGTGACATTCACCACATGACACACACAGTCTAGGGGAGTGACTTTCACCACATGGCACACACAGCCTAGGGGAGTGACTTTCACCACATGGCACACACAGCCTAGGGGAGTGTCTTTCACCACATGGCACACACAGCCCAGGGGAGTGACTTTCACCACATGGCACACACAGACTAGGGGAGTGACTTTCACTACTTGGCACACACAGCCAAGGGGAGTGACTTTCACCACATGGCACTCACAGCCCAGGGGAATGACTTTCACCACATGGCACACACAGCTTAGGGGAGTGACTTTCACCACATGGCACACACAGCCTAGGGGAGTGACTTTCACCACATGACACACACAGACTAGGGGAGTGACATTCACCTCATGGCACACACAGCCTAGGGGAGTGGCTTTCACCACATGGCACACACAGCCTAGGGGAATGATTTTCACCACATGGCACACACAGCCTAGGGGAGTGGCGTTCTCCACATGGCACACACAGCCTAGGGGAGTGACATTCACCACATGGCACACACAGCCTGGGGGAGTGACTTTCACCACATGGCACACACAGCCTAGGGGAGTGACTTTCACCACATGGCACACACAGCCTGGGGGAGTGACTTTCACCACATGGCACACACAGCCTGGGGGAGTGACTTTCACCACATGGCACACACAGCCTGGGGGAGTGACCTTCACCACATGGCACACACAGCCAAGGGGAGTGATTTTCACCACATGGCACTCACAGCCTAGGGGAGTGACTTTCACCACATGGCACACACAGGCCAGGGGAGTGACTTTCACCACATGGCACACACAGCCTAGGGGAGTGACTTTCACCACATGGCACACACAGTCTAGGGGAGTGACTTCCACCACAAGACACACACAGCATAAGGGAGTGACTTTCACCACATGGCACACACAGCCGTTGGGAGGGGCTTTCACCACATGGCACACACAGCCTAGGGGAGTGACATTCACCACATGGCACACACAGCCTAGGGGAGTGACATTCAGCACATGGCACACACAGCCTAGTGGAGTGACATTCACCACATTGCACACAGAGCCCAGGGGAGTGGCTTTCACCACATGGCACACAGAGCCTAGGGGAGTGACATTCACCACATGGCACACACAGCCTAGGGGAGTGACTTTCACCACATGGCACACACAGCCTAGGGGAGTGACATTCACCACATGGCACACACAGCCTAGGGGAGTGACATTCACTACATGGCACAGAGCCAAGGGGAGTGACTTTCACCACATGTCACACACATCCTTGGGGAGTGAATTTCACCACATTGCAAACACAGCCTTGGGGAGTGACTTTCACCACATGGCACACGCAGCCTAGGGGAGTGACTTTCACCACATGGCACACACAGCCTAGGAGAGTGACATTCACCACATGGCACACACAGCCTAGGGGAGTGACTTACACCACATGACACACACAACCTAGGGGAGTGACTTTCACCACATGGCACACACATCCTAGGGGAGTGAATTTCACCACATGGCACACACAGCCTAGTGGAGTGACATTCACTACATGGCACACAGAGCCTAGGGGAGTGACATTCACCACATGGCACACACAGCCTAGGGGAGTGACTTACACCACATGACACACACAACCTAGGGGAGTGACTTTCACCACATGGCACACACATCCTTGGGGAGTGAATTTCACCACATGGCAAACACAGCCTTGGGGAGTGACTTTCACCACATGGCACACACAGCCTAGGAGAGTGACTTTCACCACATGGCTCACACAGCCTAGGGGAGTGACTTTCACCACATGGCACACGCAGCCTAGGGGAGTGACTTTCACCACATGGCACACACAGCCTAGGAGAGTGACATTCACCACATGGCACACACAGCCTAGGGGAGTGACTTACACCACATGACACACACAACCTAGGGGAGTGACTTTCACCACATGGCACACACATCCTTGGGGAGTGTATTTCACCACATGGCAAACACAGCCTTGGGGAGTGACTTTCACCACATGGCACACACAGCCTAGGAGAGTGACTTTCACCACATGGCTCACACAGCCTAGGGGAGTGACTTTCACCACATGGCACACGCAGCCTAGGGGAGTGACTTTCACCACATGGCACACACAGCCTAGGAGAGTGACTTTCACCACATGGCACACACAGCCTAGTGGAGTGACATTCACCACATGGCACACAGAGCCTAGGGGAGTGATTTTCACCACATGGCACACACAGCCTAGGGGAGTGACTTTCACCACATGGCACACACAGCCTAGGGGAGTGACTTTCACCACATGGCACACACAGCCTAGGGGAGTGACATTCACCACATGGCACACACAGGCTAGGGGAGTGACTTTCACCACATGGCACACACAGCCTAGGGGAGTTACTTTCACCACATGGCATACAAAGCCCAGGGGAGTGACTTTCACCACATGGCACACACAGCCTAGTGGAGTGACATTCACCACATGGCACACACAGCCTAGGGGAGTGACTTTCACCACATGGCACACACAGCCTAGAGGAGTGATTTTCAGCACATGGCACACACAGCCTAGGGCGGTGTCATTCACCACATGGCACACACAGCCTAGGGGAGTGACTTTCAACACATGGCACAAACAGCCTAGGGGAGTGACATTCAACACATTGAACACAGCCTAGGGGAGTGAATTTCACTACATGGCACGCACAGCCTAGGGGAGTGACATTCACCACATGGCACACACAGCCTAGGGGAGTGACATTCACCACATGGCACACACAGCCTAGGGGAGTGACTTTCACCACATGGCACACACAGCCCAGGGGAGTGACTTTCACCACATGGCACACACAGCCTATGGGAGTGACTTTCACCACATGGCACACACAGCCTAGGGGAGTGACTTTCACCACATGGCAAACACAGTCTAGGGGAGTGACTTCCACCACATGGCACACACATCATAGGGGGTGACTTTCACAACATGGCACACACAGCCGTTGGGAGGGGCTTTCACCACATGGCACACACAGCCTAGGGGAGTGACATTCACCACATGACACACACAGCCTAGGGGAGGGACTTTTACCACATGGCACACACAGCCTAGGGGAGTGACATTCACCACATGGCACACACAGCCCAGGGGAGTGGCTTTCACCACATGGCACACACAGCCTAGGGGAGTGACATTCACCACATGGCACACACAGCCTAGGGGAGTGACTTTCACCACATGGCACACACAGCCTAGGGGAGTGACTTTCACCACATGGCACACACAGCCTAGGGGAATGACTTTCACCACATGGCACACACAGCCTAGGGGAGTGACTTTCACCACATGGCACATACAGCCTAGGGGAGTGACTTTCACCACATGGCACACACAGCCCAGGGGAGTGACGTTCACCAAATGGCACACACAGCCTAGGGGAGTGACATTCACCACATGGCACACACAGCCTAGGGGAGTCACTTTCAACACATGGCACACAAAGCCTAGGGGAGTGACTTTCACCACATGGCACACACAGCCTAGGGGAGTGACTTTCACCACATGGCACACACAGCCTAGGGGAGTGATTTTCACCACATGGCACACACAGCCTAGGGGAGTGACTTTCACCACATGGCACACACAGCCTAGGGGAGTGAATTTCACCACATGGCAAACACAGCCTTGGGGAGTGACTTTCACCACATGGCACACACAGCCTAGGGGAATGACTTTAACCACATGGCACACACATCCTTGGGGAGTGAATTTCACCACATGGCAAACACAGCCTTGGGGAGTGACTTTCACCACATGGCACACACAGCCTAGGAGAGTGACTTTCACCACATGGCTCACACATCCTAGGGGAGTGACTTTCACCACATGGCACACGCAGCCTAGAGGAGTGACTTTCACCACATGGCACACACAGCCTAGGAGAGTGACTTTCACCACATGGCACACACAGCCTAGTGGAGTGACATTCACCACATGGCACACAGAGCCTAGGGGAGTGATTTTCACCACATGGCACACACAGCCTAGGGGAGTGACTTTCACCACATGGCACACACAGCCTAGGGGAGTGACTTTCACCACATGGCACACACAGCCTAGGGGAGTGACATTCACCACATGGCACACACAGGCTAGGGGAGTGACTTTCACCACATGGCACACACAGCCTAGGGGAGTTACTTTCACAACATGGCACACACACCCCAAGGGTGTGACATTCACCACATGGCACACACAGCCTAGTGGAGTGACATTCACCACATGGCACACACAGCCTAGGGGAGTGACTTTCACCACATGGCACACACAGCCTAGGGGAGTGACATTCACCACATGGCACACACAGCCTAGGGGAGTGATTTTCACCACATGGCACACACAGCCTAGGGGAGTGACTTTCACCACATGGCAAACACAGCCTAGGGGAGTGACTTTCACCACATGACACACACAGCCTAGGGGAGTGACTTTCACCACATGGCACACACAGCCTAGGGCAGTGACATTCACCACATGAAACACGCAGCCTAGGGGAGTGCCTTTCAACACATGGCACAAACAGCCTAGGGGAGTGACATTCAACACATTGAACACAGCCTAGGGGAGTGAATTTCACTACATGGCACACACAGCCTAGGGGAGTGACATTCACCACATGGCACACACAGCCTAGGGGAGTGACATTCACCACATGGCACACACAGCCTAGGGCGGTGTCATTCACCACATGGCACACACAGCCTAGGGGAGTGACTTTCAACACATGGCACAAAGAGCCTAGGGGAGTGACATTCAACACATTGAACACAGCCTAGGGGAGTGAATTTCACTACATGGCACACACAGCCTAGGGGAGTGACATTCACCACATGGCACACACAGCCTAGGGGAGTGACATTCACCACATGGCACACACAGCCTAGGGGAGTGACTTTCACCACATGGCACACACAGCCCAGGGGAGTGACTTTCACCACATGGCACACACAGCCTATGGGAGTGACTTTCACCACATGGCACACACAGCCTAGGGGAGTGACTTTCACCACATGGCACACCCAGTCTAGGGGAGTGACTTCCACCACATGGCACACACATCATAGGGGAGTGACTTTCACAACATGGCACACACAGCCGTTGGGAGGGGCTTTCACCACATGGCACACACAGCCTAGGGGAGTGACATTCACCACATGGCACACACAGCCTTGGGGAGGGACATTTACCACATGGCACACACAGCCTAGGGGAGTGACATTCACCACATGGCACACACAGCCCAGGGGAGTGGCTTTCACCACATGGCACACACAGCCTAGGGGAGTGACATTCACCACATGGCACACACAGCCTAGGGGAGTGACTTTCACCACATGGCACACACAGCCTAGGGGAGTGACTTTCACCACATGGCACACACAGCCTAGGGGAGTGACTTTCACCACATGGCACACACAGCCTAGGGGAGTGACTTTCACCACATGGCACACACAGCCTAGGGGAGTGACGTTCACCACATGGCACACACAGCCTAAGGGAGTGACATTCACCACATGGCACACACAGCCTAGGGGAGTCACTTTCAACACATGGCACACACAGCCTAGGGGAGTGACTTTCACCACATGGCACACACAGCCTAGGGGAGTGACTTTCACCACATGGCACACACAGCCTAGGGGAGTGATTTTCACCACATGGCACACACAGCCTAGGGGAGTGACTTTCACCACATGGCACACACAGCCTAGGGGAGTGACTTTCACCACATGGCACACACAGCCTAGGGGAGTGACATTCACCACATGGCACACACAGGCTAGGGGAGTGACTTTCACCACATGGCACACACAGCCTAGGGGAGTTACTTTCACAACATGGCACACACACCCCAGGGGTGTGACATTCACCACATGGCACACACAGCCTAGTGGAGTGACAATCACCACATGGCACACACAGCCTAGGGGAGTGACTTTCACCACATGGCACACACAGCCTAGGGGAGTGACATTCACCACATGGCACACACAGCCTAGGGGAGTGATTTTCACCACATGGCACACACAGCCTAGGGGAGTGACTTTCACCACATGGCACACACAGCCTAGGGGAGTGACTTTCACCACATGACACACACAGCCTAGGGGAGTGACTTTCACCACATGGCACACACAGCCTAGGGCAGTGACATTCACCACATGAAACACGCAGCCTAGGGGAGTGACTTTCACCACATTGCACACACAGCCTAGGGGAGTGACTTTCACTACATGGCACACACAGCCTAGGGGAGTCACATTCACCTCATGGCACACACAGCCTAGGGGAGTGACATTCACCACATGGAACACACAGCCTAAGGGAGTGACTTTCACCACATGGCACACACAGCCCAGGGGAGTGACTTTCACCACATGGCACACAAAGCCTAGGGGAGTGACTTTAACCACATGGCACACACAGCCTAGGGGAGTGACTTTCACCACATGGCACACACAGCCTAGGGGAGTGAATTTCATCACATGGCACACACAGCCTAGGGGAGTGCCATTCACCACATGGCACACACAGCCTAGGGGAGTGACACTCACCACATGGCGCACACAGCCTAGGGGAGTGAAATTCACCACATGGCACACACAGCCTAGGGGAGTGACTTTCACCACATGGCACACACAGCCAAGAGGAGTGACTTTCACCACATGGCACACACAGCCCAGGGGAGTGACTCTCACCACATGGCACACACAGCATAGGGGAGTGACTTTCACCACATGGCACACACAACCTTGGGGAATGACTTTCACCACATGACACACACAGTCTAGGGGAGTGACTTTCACCACATGGCACACACAGCCTAGGGGAGTGACTTTCACCACATGGCACACACAGCCTAGGGGAGTGTCTTTCACCACATGGCACACACAGCCTAGAGGAGTGATTTTCAGCACATGGCACACACAGCCTAGGGCGGTGTCATTCACCACATGGCACACACAGCCTAGGGCGGTGTCATTCACCACATGGCACACACAGCCTAGGGGAGTGACTTTCAACACATGGCACAAACAGCCTAGGGGAGTGACATTCAACACATTGAACACAGCCTAGGGGAGTGAATTTCACTACATGGCACACACAGCCTAGGGGAGTGACATTCACCACATGGCACACACAGCCTAGGGGAGTGACATTCACCACATGGCACACACAGCCTAGGGGAGTGACTTTCACCACATGGCACACACAGCCCAGGGGAGTGACTTTCACCACATGGAACACACAGCCTATGGGAGTGACTTTCACCACATGGCACACACAGCCTAGGGGAGTGACTTTCACCACGTGGCACACACAGTCTAGGGGAGTGACTTCCACCACATGGCACACACATCATAGGGGAGTGACTTTCACAACATGGCACACACAGCCGTTGGGAGGGGCTTTCACCACATGGCACACACAGCCTAGGGGAGTGACATTCACCACATGGCACACACAGCCTAGGGGAGGGACTTTTACCACATGGCACACACAGCCTAGGGGAGTGACATTCACCACATGGCACACACAGCCCAGGGGAGTGGCTTTCACCACATGGCACACACAGCCTAGGGGAGTGACATTCACCACATGGCACACACAGCCTAGGGGAGTGACTTTCACCACATGGCACACACAGCCTAGGGGAGTGACTTTCACCACATGGCACACACAGCCTAGGGGAATGACTTTCACCACATGGCACACACAGCCTAGGGGAGTGACTTTCACCACATGGCACACACAGCCTAGGGGAGTGACTTTCACCACATGGCACACACATCCTTGGGGAGTGAATTTCACCACATGGCAAACACAGCCTTGGGGAGTGACTTTCACCACATGGCACACACAGCCTAGGGGAGTGACTTTCACCACATGGCACACACAGCCTAGGGGAGTGACATTCACCACATGGCACACACAGGCTAGGGGAGTGACTTTCACCACATGGCACACACAGCCTAGGGGAGTTACTTTCACCACATGGCATACACAGCCCAGGGGAGTGACTTTCACCACATGGCACACACAGCCTAGTGGAGTGACATTCACCACATGGCACACACAGCCTAGGGGAGTGACTTTCACCACATGGCACACACAGCCTAGAGGAGTGATTTTCAGCACATGGCACACACAGCCTAGGGCGGTGTCATTCACCACATGGCACACACAGCCTAGGGGAGTGACTTTCAACACATGGCACAAACAGCCTAGGGGAGTGACATTCAACACATTGAACACAGCCTAGGGGAGTGAATTTCACTACATGGCACACACAGCCTAGGGGAGTGACATTCACCACATGGCACACACAGCCTAGGGGAGTGACATTCACCACATGGCACACACAGCCTAGGGGAGTGACTTTCACCACATGGCACACACAGCCCAGGGGAGTGACTTTCACCACATGGCACACACAGCCTATGGGAGTGACTTTCACCACATGGCACACACAGCATAGGGGAGTGACTTTCACCACATGGCACACACAGTCTAGGGGAGTGACTTCCACCACATGGCACACACATCATAGGGGAGTGACTTTCACAACATGGCACACACAGCCGTTGGGAGGGGCTTTCACCACATGGCACACACAGCCTAGGGGAGTGACATTCACCACATGGCACAAACAGCCTAGGGGAGGGACTTTTACCACATGGCACACACAGCCTAGGGGAGTGACATTCACCACATGGCACACACAGCCCAGGGGAGTGGCTTTCACCACATGGCACACACAGCCTAGGGGAGTGACATTCACCACATGGCACACACAGCCTAGGGGAGTGACTTTCACCACATGGCACACACAGCCTAGGGGAGTGACTTTCACCACATGGCACACACAGCCTAGGGGAATGACTTTCACCACATGGCACACACAGCCTAGGGGAGTGACTTTCACCACATGGCACACACAGCCTAGGGGAGTGACTTTCACCACATGGCACACACAGCCCAGGGGAGTGACGTTCACCACATGGCACACACAGCCTAGGGGAGTGACATTCACCACATGGCACACACAGCCTAGGGGAGTCACTTTCAACACATGGCACACAAAGCCTAGGGGAGTGACTTTCACCACATGGCACACACAGCCTAGGGGAGTGACTTTCACCACATGGCACACACAGCCTAGGGGAGTGATTTTCACCACATGGCACACACAGCCTAGGGGAGTGACTTTCACCACATGGCACACACAGCCTAGGGGAGTGAATTTCACCACATGGCAAACACAGCCTTGGGGAGTGACTTTCACCACATGGCACACACAGCCTAGGGGAATGACTTTAACCACATGGCACACACATCCTTGGGGAGTGAATTTCACCACATGGCAAACACAGCCTTCGGGAGTGACTTTCACCACATGGCACACACAGCCTAGGAGAGTGACTTTCACCACATGGCTCACACATCCTAGGGGAGTGACTTTCACCACATGGCACACGCAGCCTAGAGGAGTGACTTTCACCACATGGCACACACAGCCTAGGAGAGTGACTTTCACCACATGGCACACACAGCCTAGTGGAGTGACATTCACCACATGGCACACAGAGCCTAGGGGAGTGATTTTCACCACATGGCACACACAGCCTAGGGGAGTGACTTTCACCACATGGCACACACAGCCTAGGGGAGTGACTTTCACCACATGGCACACACAGCCTAGGGGAGTGATATTCACCACATGGCACACACAGGCTAGGGGAGTGACTTTCACCACATGGCACACACAGCCTAGGGGAGTTACTTTCACAACATGGCACACACACCCCAGGGGTGTGACATTCACCACATGGCACACACAGCCTAGTGGAGTGACATTCACCACATGGCACACACAGCCTAGGGGAGTGACTTTCACCACATGGCACACACAGCCTAGGGGAGTGACATTCACCACATGGCACACACAGCCTAGGGGAGTGATTTTCACCACATGGCACACACAGCCTAGGGGAGTGACTTTCACCACATGGCAAACACAGCCTAGGGGAGTGACTTTCACCACATGACACACACAGCCTAGGGGAGTGACTTTCACCACATGGCACACACAGCCTAGGGCAGTGACATTCACCACATGAAACACGCAGCCTAGGGGAGTGACTTTCAACACATGGCACAAACAGCCTAGGGGAGTGACATTCAACACATTGAACACAGCCTAGGGGAGTGAATTTCACTACATGGCACACACAGCCTAGGGGAGTGACATTCACCACATGGCACACACAGCCTAGGGGAGTGACATTCACCACATGGCACACACAGCCTAGGGCGGTGTCATTCACCACATGGCACACACAGCCTAGGGGAGTGACTTTCAACACATGGCACAAAGAGCCTAGGGGAGTGACATTCAACACATTGAACCCAGCCTAGGGGAGTGAATTTCACTACATGGCACACACAGCCTAGGGGAGTGACATTCACCACATGGCACACACAGCCTAGGGGAGTGACATTCACCACATGGCACACACAGCCTAGGGGAGTGACTTTCACCACATGGCACACACAGCCCAGGGGAGTGACTTTCACCACATGGCACACACAGCCTATGGGAGTGACATTCACCACATGGCACACACAGCCTAGGGGAGTGACTTTGACCACATGGCACACACAGTCTAGGGGAGTGACTTCCACCACATGGCACACACATCATAGGGGAGTGACTTTCACAACATGGCACACACAGCCGTTGGGAGGGGCTTTCACCACATGGCACACACAGCCTAGGGGAGTGACATTCACCACATGGCACACACAGCCTTGGGGAGGGACATTTACCACATGGCACACACAGCCTAGGTGAGTGACATTCACCACATGGCACACACAGCCCAGGGGAGTGGCTTTCACCCCATGGCACACACAGCCTAGGGGAGTGACATTCACCACATGGCACACACAGCCTAGGGGAGTGACTTTCACCACATGGCACACACAGCCTAGGGGAGTGACTTTCACCACATGGCACACACAGCCTAGGGGAGTGACTTTCACCACATGGCACACACAGCCTAGGGGAGTGACTTTCACCACATGGCACACACAGCCTAGGGGAGTGACGTTCACCACATGGCACACACAGCCTAGGGGAGTGACATTCACCACATGGCACACACAGCCTAGGGGAGTCACTTTCAACACATGGCACACACAGCCTAGGGGAGTGACTTTCACCACATGGCACACACAGCCTAGGGGAGTGACTTTCACCACATGGCACACACAGCCTAGGGGAGTGACTTTCACCACATGGCACACACAGCCTAGGGGAGTGACTTTCACCACATGGCACACACAGCCTAGGGGACTGACATTCACCACATGGCACACACAGGCTAGGGGAGTGACTTTCACCACATGGCACACACAGCCTAGGGGAGTTACTTTCACAACATGGCACACACACCCCAGGGGTGTGACATTCACCACATGGCACACACAGCCTAGTGGAGTGACAATCACCACATGGCACACACAGCCTAGGGGAGTGACTTTCACCACATGGCACACACAGCCTAGGGGAGTGACATTCACCACATGGCACACACAGCCTAGGGGAGTGATTTTCACCACATGGCACACACAGCCTAGGGGAGTGACTTTCACCACATGGCACACACAGCCTAGGGGAGTGACTTTCACCACATGACACACACAGCCTAGGGGAGTGACTTTCACCACATGGCACACACAGCCTAGGGCAGTGACATTCACCACATGAAACACGCAGCCTAGGGGAGTGACTTTCACCACATTGCACACACAGCTTAGGGGAGTGACTTTCACTACATGGCACACACAGCCTAGGGGAGTGACATTCACCTCATGGCACACACAGCCTAGGGGAGTGACATTCACCACATGGAACACACGGCCTAAGGGAGTGACTTTCACCACATGGCACACACAGCCCAGGGGAGTGACTTTCACCACATGGCACACAAAGCCTAGGGGAGTGACTTTCACCACATGGCACACACAGCCTAGGGGAGTGACTTTCACCACATGGCACACACAGCCTAGGGGAGTGAATTTCATCACATGGCACACACAGCCTAGGGGAGTGCCATTCACCACATGGCACACACAGCCTAGGGGAGTGACACTCACCACATGGCGCACACAGCCTAGGGGAGTGAAATTCACCACATGGCACACACAGCCTAGGGGAGTGACTTTCACCACATGGCACACACAGCCAAGAGGAGTGACTTTCACCACATGGCACACACAGCCCAGGGGAGTGACTCTCACCACATGGCACACACAGCATAGGGGAGTGACTTTCACCACATGGCACACACAACCTAGGGGAATGACTTTCACCACATGACACACACAGTCTAGGGGAGTGACTTTCACCACATGGCACACACAGCCTAGGGGAGTGACATTCACCACATGGCACACACAGCCTAGGGGAGTGTCTTTCACCACATGGCACACACAGCCTAGAGGAGTGATTTTCAGCACATGGCACACACAGCCTAGGGCGGTGTCATTCACCACATGGCACACACAGCCTAGGGGAGTGACTTTCAACACATGGCACAAACAGCCTAGGGGAGTGACATTCAACACATTGAACACAGCCCAGGGGAGTGAATTTCACTACATGGCACACACAGCCTAGGGGAGTGTCATTCACCACATGGCACACACAGCCTAGGGGAGTGACATTCACCAAATGGCACACACAGCCTAGGGGAGTGACTTTCACCACATGGCACACACAGCCCAGGGGAGTGACTTTCACCACATGGCACACACAGCCTATGGGAGTGACTTTCACCACATGGCACACACAGCCTAGGGGAGTGACTTTCACCACATGGCACACACTGTCTAGGGGAGTGACTTCCACCACATGGCACACACATCATAGGGGAGTGACTTTCACAACATGGCACACACAGCCGTTGGGAGGGGCTTTCACCACATGGCACACACAGCCTAGGGGATTGACATTCACCACATGGCACACACAGCCTAGGGGAGGGACTTTTACCACATGGCACACACAGCCTAGGGGAGTGACATTCACCACATGGCACACACAGCCCAGGGGAGTGGCTTTCACCACATGGCACACACAGCCTAGGGGAGTGACATTCACCACATGGCACACACAGCCTAGGGGAGTGACTTTCACCACATGGCACACACAGCCTAGGGGAGTGACTTTCACCACATGCGCCACACAGCCTAGGGGAATGACTTTCACCACATGGCACACACAGCCTAGGGGAGGGACTTTCACCACATGGCACACACAGCCTAGGGGAGTGACTTTCACCACATGGCACACACAGCCCAGGGGAGTGACGTTCACCACATGGCACACACAGCCTAGGGGAGTGACATTCACCACATGGCACACACAGCCTAGGGGAGTCACTTTCAACACATGGCACACACAGCCTAGGGGAGTGACTTTCACCACATGGCACACACAGCCTAGGGGAGTGACTTTCACCACATGGCACACACAGCCTAGGGGAGTGATTTTCACCACATGGCACACACAGCCTAGGGGAGTGACTTTCACCACATGGCACACACAGCCTAGGTGAGTGAATTTCACCACATGGCAAACACAGCCTTGGGGAGTGACTTTCACCACATGGCACACACAGCCTAGGGGAATGACTTTAACCACATGGCACACACATCCTTGGGGAGTGAATTTCACCACATGGCACACACAGCCTTGGGGAGTGACTTTCACCACATGGCACACACAGCCTAGGAGAGTGACTTTCACCACATGGCTCACACAGCCTAGGGGAGTGACTTTCACCACATGGCACACGCAGCCTAGAGGAGTGACTTTCACCACATGGCACACACAGCCTAGGAGAGTGACTTTCACCACATGGCACACACAGCCTAGTGGAGTAACATTCACCACATGGCACACAGAGCCTAGGGGAGTGATTTTCACCACATGGCACACACAGCCTAGGGGAGTGACTTTCACCACATGGCACACACAGCCTAGGGGAGTGACTCTCACCACATGGCACACAAAGCCTAGGGGAGTGACATTCACCACATGGCACACACAGGCTAGGGGAGTGACTTTCACCACATGGCACACACAGCCTAGGGGAGTTACTTTCACAACATGGCACACACACCCCAGGGGTGTGACATTCACCACATGGCACACACAGCCTAGTGGAGTGACATTCACCACATGGCACACACAGCCTAGGGGAGTGACTTTCACCACATGGCACACACAGCCTATGGGAGTGACATTCACCACATGGCACACACAGCCTAGGGGAGTGATTTTCACCACATGGCACACACAGCCTAGGGGAGTGACTTTCACCACATGGCAAACACAGCCTAGGGGAGTGACTTTCACCACATGACACACACAGCCTAGGGGAGTGACTTTCACCACATGGCACACACAGCCTAGGGCAGTGACATTCACCACATGAAACACGCAGCCTAGGGGAGTGACTTTCAACACATGGCACAAACAGCCTAGGGGAGTGACATTCAACACATTGATCACAGCCTAGGGGAGTGAATTTCACTACATGGCACACACAGCCTAGGGGAGTGACATTCACCACATGGCACACACAGCCTAGGGGAGTGACATTCACCACATGGCACACACAGCCTAGGGCGGTGTCATTCACCACATGGCACACATAGCCTAGGGGAGTGACTTTCAACACATGGCACAAACAGCCTAGGGGAGTGACATTCAACACATTGAACACAGCCTAGGGGAGTGAATTTCACTACATGGCACACACAGCCTAGGGGAGTGACATTCACCACATGGCACACACAGCCTAGGGGAGTGACATTCACCACATGGCACACACAGCCTAGGGCGGTGTCATTCACCACATGGCACACACAGCCTAGGGGAGTGACTTTCAACACATGGCACAAAGAGCCTAGGGGAGTGACATTCAACACATTGAACCCAGCCTAGGGGAGTGAATTTCACTACATGGCACACACAGCCTAGGGGAGTGACATTCACCACATGGCACACACAGCCTAGGGGAGTGACATTCACCACATGGCACACACAGCCTAGGGGAGTGACTTTCACCACATGGCACACACAGCCCAGGGGAGTGACTTTCACCACATGGCACACACAGCCTATGGGAGTGACTTTCACCACATGGCACACACAGCCTAGGGGAGTGACTTTGACCACATGGCACACACAGTCTAGGGGAGTGACTTCCACCACATGGCACACACATCATAGGGGAGTGACTTTCACAACATGGCACACACAGCCGTTGGGAGGGGCTTTCACCACATGGCACACACAGCCTAGGGGAGTGACATTCACCACATGGCACACAAAGCCTTGGGGAGGGACATTTACCACATGGCACACACAGCCTAGGGGAGTGACATTCACCACATGGCACACACAGCCCAGGGGAGTGGCTTTCACCACATGGCACACACAGCCTAGGGGAGTGACATTCACCACATGGCACACACAGCCTAGGGGAGTGACTTTCACCACATGGCACACACAGCCTAGGGGAGTGACTTTCACCACATGGCACACACAGCCTAGGGGAGTGACTTTCACCACATGGCACACACAGCCTAGGGGAGTGACTTTCACCACATGGCACACACAGCCTAGGGGAGTGACTTTCACCACATGGCACACACAGCCTAGGGGAGTGACATTCACCACATGGCACACACAGGCTAGGGGAGTGACTTTCACCACATGGCACACACAGCCTAGGGGAGTGACATTCACAACATGGCACACACACCCCAGGGGTGTAACATTCACCACATGGCACACACAGCCTAGTGGAGTGACAATCACCACATGGCACACACAGCCTAGGGGAGTGACTTTCACCACATGGCACACACAGCCTAGGGGAGTGACATTCACCACATGGCACACACAGCCTAGGGGAGTGATTTTCACCACATGGCACACACAGCCTAGGGGAGTGACTTTCACCACATGGCACACACAGCCTAGGGGAGTGACTATCACCACATGACACACACAGCCTAGGGGAGTGACTTTCACCACATGGCACACACAGCCTAGGGCAGTGACATTCACCACATGAAACACGCAGCCTAGGGGAGTGACTTTCACCACATTGCACACACAGCCTAGGGGAGTGACTTTCACTACATGGCACACAGCCTAGGGGAGTGACATTCACCTCATGGCACACACAGCCTAGGGGAGTGACATTCACCACATGGAACACACAGCCTAAGGGAGTGACTTTCACCACATGGCACACACAGCCCAGGGGAGTGACTTTCACCACATGGCACACAAAGCCTAGGGGAGTGACTTTCACCACATGGCACACACAGCCTAGGGGAGTGACTTTCACCACATGGCACACACAGCCTAGGGGAGTGAATTTCATCACATGGCACACACAGCCTAGGGGAGTGCCATTCACCACATGGCACACACAGCCTAGGGGAGTGACACTCACCACATGGCGCACACAGCCTAGGGGAGTGAAATTCACCACATGGCACACACAGCCTAGGGGAGTGACTTTCACCACATGGTACACACAGCCAAGAGGAGTGACTTTCACCACATGGCACACACAGCCCAGGGGAGTGACTCTCACCACATGGCACACACAGCATAGGGGAGTGACTTTCACCACAAGGCACACACAACCTAGGGGAATGACTTTCACCACATGACACACACAGTCTAGGGGAGTGACTTTCACCACATGGCACACACAGCCTAGGGGAGTGACTTTCACCACATGGCACACACAGCCTAGGGGAGTGTCTTTCACCACATGGCACACACAGCCTAGAGGAGTGATTTTCAGCACATGGCACACACAGCCTAGGGCGGTGTCATTCACCACATGGCACACACAGCCTAGGGGAGTGACTTTCAACACATGGCACAAACAGCCTAGGGGAGTGACATTCAACACATTGAACACAGCCTAGGGGGGTGAATTTCACTACATGGCACACACAGCCTAGGGGAGTGTCATTCACCACATGGCACACACAGCCTAGGGGAGTGACATTCACCACATGGCACACACAGCCTAGGGGAGTGACTTTCACCACATGGCACACACAGCCCAGGGGAGTGACTTTCACCACATGGCACACACAGCCTATGGGAGTGACTTTCACCACATGGCACACACAGCCTAGGGGAGTGATTTTCACCACATGGCACACACAGTCTAGGGGAGTGACTTCCACCACATGGCACACACATCATAGGGGAGTGACTTTCACAACATGGCACACACAGCCGTTGGGAGGGGCTTTCACCACATGGCTCACACAGCCTAGGGGAGTGACATTCACCACATGGCACACACAGCCTAGGGGAGGGACTTTTACCACATGGCACACACAGCCTAGGGGAGTGACATTCACCACATGGCGACACAGCCCAGGGGAGTGGCTTTCACCACATGGCACACACAGCCTAGGGGAGTGACATTCACCACATGGCACACACAGCCTAGGGGAGTGACTTTCATCACATGGCACACACAGCCTAGGGGAGTGACTTTCACCACATGGCACACACAGCCTAGGGGAATGACTTTCACCACATGGCACACACAGCCTAGGGGAGTGACTTTCACCACATGGCACACACAGCCTAGGGGAGTGACTTTCACCACATGGCACACACAGCCCAGGGGAGTGACGTTCACCACATGGCACACACAGCCTAGGGGAGTGACATTCACCACATGGCACACACAGCCTAGGGGAGTCACTTTCAACACATGGCACACACAGCCTAGGGGAGTGACTTTCACCACATGGCACACACAGCCTAGGGGAGTGACTTTCACCACATGGCACACACAGCCTAGGGGAGTGATTTTCACCACATGGCACACACAGCCTAGGGGAGTGACTTTCATCACATGGCACACACAGCCTAGGTGAGTGAATTTCACCACATGGCAAACACAGCCTTGGGGAGTGACTTTCACCACATGGCACACACAGCCTAGGGGAATGACTTTAACCACATGGCACACACATCCTTGGGGAGTGAATTTCACCACATGGCAAACACAGCCTTGGGGAGTGACTTTCACCACATGGCACACACAGCCTAGGAGAGTGACTTTCACCACATGGCTCACACAGCCTAGGGGAGTGACTTTCACCACATGGCACACGCAGCCTAGAGGAGTGACTTTCACCACATGGCACACACAGCCTAGGAGAGTGACTTTCACCACATGGCACACACAGCCTAGTGGAGTGACATTCACCACATGGCACACAGAGCCTAGGGGAGTGATTTTCACCACATGGCACACACAGCCTAGGGGAGTGACTTTCACCACATGGCACACACAGCCTAGGGGAGTGACTCTCACCACATGGCACACACAGCCTAGGGGAGTGACATTCACCACATGGCACACACAGGCTAGGGGAGTGACTTTCACCACATGGCACACACAGCCTAGGGGAGTTACTTTCACAACATGGCACACACACCCCAGGGGTGTGACATTCACCACATGGCACACACAGCCTAGTGGAGTGACATTCACCACATGGCACACACAGCCTAGGGGAGTGACTTTCACCACATGGCACACACAGCCTACGGGAGTGACATTCACCACATGGCACACACAGCCTAGGGGAGTGATTTTCACCACATGGCACACACAGCCTAGGGGAGTGACATTCACCACATGGCAAACACAGCCTAGGGGAGTGACTTTCACCACATGACACACACAGCCTAGGGGAGTGACTTTCACCACAAGGCACACACAGCCTAGGGCAGTGACATTCACCACATGAAACACGCAGCCTAGGGGAGTGACTTTCAACACATGGCACAAACAGCCTAGGGGAGTGACATTCAACACATTGATCACAGCCTAGGGGAGTGAATTTCACTACATGGCACACACAGCCTAGGGGAGTGACATTCACCACATGGCACACACAGCCTAGGGGAGTGACATTCACCACATGGCACACACAGCCTAGGGCGGTGTCATTCACCACATGGCACACATAGCCTACGGGAGTGACTTTCAACACATGGCACAAACAGCCTAGGGGAGTGACATTCAACACATTGAACACAGCCTAGGGGAGTGAATTTCACTACATGGCACACACAGCCTAGGGGAGTGACATTCACCACATGGCACACACAGCCTAGGGGAGTGACATTCACCACATGGCACACAGAGCCTAGGGGAGTGACTTTCACCACATGGCACACACAGCCCAGGGGAGTGACTTTCACCACATGGCACACACAGCCTATGGGAGTGAGTTTCACCACATGGCACACACAGCCTAGGGGAGTGACTTTCACCACATGGCACACACAGTCTAGGGGAGTGACTTCCACCACATGGCACACACATCATAGGGGAGTGACTTTCACAACATGGCACACACAGCCGTTGGGAGGGGCTTTCACCACATGGCACACACAGCCTAGGGGAGTGACATTCACCACATGGCACACACATCCTAGGGGAGGGACTTTTACCACATGGCACACACAGCCTAGGGGAGTGACATTCACCACATGGCACACACAGCCCAGGGGAGTGGCTTTCACCACATGGCACACACAGCCTAGGGTAGTGACATTCACCACATGGCACACACAGCCTAGGGGAGTGACTTTCACCACATGGCACACACAGCCTAGGGGAGTGACTTTCACCACATGGCACACACAGCCTAGGGGAATGACTTTCACCACATGGCACACACAGCCTAGGGGAGTGACTTTCACCACATGGCACACACAGCCTAGGGGAGTGACTTTCACCACATGGCACACACAGCCTAGGGGAGTGACGTTCACCACATGGCACACACAGCCTAGGGGAGTGACATTCACCACATGGCACACACAGCCTAGGGGAGTCACTTTCAACACATGGCACACACAGCCTAGGGGAGTGACTTTCACCACATGGCACACACAGCCTAGGGGAGTGACTTTCACCACATGGCACACACAGCCTAGGGGAGTGATTTTCACCACATGGCACACACAGCCTAGGGGAGTGACTTTCACCACATGGCACACACAGCCTAGGGGAGTGACTTTCACCACATGGCACACACAGCCTAGGGGAGTGACATTCACCACATGGCACACACAGGCTAGGGGAGTGACTTTCACCACATGGCACACACAGCCTAGGGGAGTTACTTTCACAACATGGCACACACACCCCAGGGGTGTGACATTCACCACATGGCACACACAGCCTAGTGGAGTGACAATCACCACATGGCACACACAGCCTAGGGGAGTGACTTTCACCACATGGCACACACAGCCTAGGGGAGTGACATTCACCACATTGCACTCACAGCCTAGGGGAGTGATTTTCACCACATGGCACACACAGCCTAGGGGAGTGACTTTCACCACATGGCACACACAGCCTAGGGGAGTGACTTTCACCACATGACACACACAGCCTAGGGGAGTGACTTTCACCACATGGCACACACAGCCTAGGGCAGTGACATTCACCACATGAAACACGCAGCCTAGGGGAGTGACTTTCACCACATTGCACACACAGCCTAGGGGAGTGACTTTCACTACATGGCACACACAGCCTAGGGGAGTGACATTCACCTCATGGCACACACAGCCTAGGGGAGTGACATTCACCACATGGAACACACAGCCTAAGGGAGTGACTTTCACCACATGGCACACACAGCCCAGGGGAGTGACTTTCACCACATGGCACACAAAGCCTAGGGGAGTGACTTTCACCACATGGCACACACAGCCTAGGGGAGTGACTTTCACCACATGGCACACACAGCCTAGGGGAGTGACTTTCATCACATGGCACACACAGCCTAGGGGAGTGCCATTCACCACATGGCACACACAGCCTAGGGGAGTGACACTCACCACATGGCGCACACAGCCTAGGGGAGTGACATTCACCACATGGCACACACAGCCTAGGGGAGTGACTTTCACCACATGGCACACACAGCCATGAGGAGTGACTTTCACCACATGGCACACACAGCCCAGGGGAATGACTCTCACCACATGGCACACACAGCATAGGGGAGTGTCTTTCACCACATGGCACACACAACCTAGGGGAATGACTTTCACCACATGACACACACAGTCTAGGGGAGTGACTTTCACCACATGGCACACACAGCCTAGGGGAGTGACTTTCACCACATGGCACACACAGCCTAGGGGAGTGTCTTTCACCACATGGCACACACAGCCCAGGGGAGTGACTTTCACCACATGGCACACACAGACTAGGGGAGTGACTTTCACTACTTGGCATACACAGCCAAGGGGAGTGACTTTCACCACATGGCACTCACAGCCCAGGGGAATGACTTTCACCACATGGCACACACAGCTTAGGGGAGTGACTTTCACCACATGGCACACACAGCCTAGGGGAGTGACTTTCACCACATGACACACACAGACTAGGGGAGTGACATTCACCACATGGCACACACAGCCTAGGGGAGTGGCTTTCACCACATGGCACACACAGCCTAGGGGAGTGACTTTCACCACATGGCACACACAGCCTAGGGGAGTGGCTTTCTCCACATGGCACACACAGCCTAGGGGAGTGACATTCACCACATGGCACACACAGCCTGGGGGAGTGACTTTCACCACATGGCACACACAGCCTAGGGGAGTGACTTTCACCACATGGCACACACAGCCTGGTGAGTGACTTTCACCACATGGCACACACAGCCTGGGGGAGTGACTTTCACCACATGGCACACACAGCCTGGGGGAGTGACCTTCACCACATGGCACACACAGCCAAGGGGAGTGACTTTCGCCACATGGCACACACAGCCTAGGGGAGTGACTTTCACCACATGGCACACACAGGCCAGGGGAGTGACTTTCACCACATGGCACACACAGCCTAGGGGAGTGACTTTCACCACATGGCACACACAGTCTAGGGGAGTGACTTCCACCACATGACACACACAGCATAGGGGAGTGACTTTCACCACATGGCACACACAGCCGTTGGGAGGGGCTTTCACCACATGCCACACACAGCCTAGGGGGTGACATTCACCACATGGCACACACAGCCTAGGGGAGGGACTTTTACCACATGGCACACACAGCCTAGTGGAGTGACATTCACCACATGGCACACACAGCCCAGGGGAGTGGCTTTCACCACATGGCACACAGAGCCTAGGGGAGTGACATTCACCACATGGCACACACAGCCTAGGGGAGTGACTTTCACCACATGGCACACACAGCCTAGGGGAGTGACATTCACCACATGGCACACACAGCCGAAGGGGAGTGACATTCACCACATGGCACACACAGCCTAGGGGGTGACTTTCCCCACATGGCACACACAGCCTAGGGGAGTGACGTTCACCACATGGCACACACAGCCTAGGGGAATGACGTTCACCACATGGCACACAAAGCCTAGGGGAGTGACTTTCACCACATGGCACACACAGCCTAAGGGAGTGACTTTCACCACATGGCACACAAAGCCTAGGGGAGTGACTTTCATCACATGGCACACACAGCCTAGGGGAGTGCCATTCACCACATGGCACACACAGCCTAGGGGAGTGACACTCACCACATGGCGCACACAGCCTAGGGGAGTGACATTCACCACATGGCACACACAGCCTAGGGGAGTGACTTTCACCACATGGCACACACAGCCCAGGGGAGTGACTTTCACCACATGGCACACACAGGCCAGGGGAGTGACTTTCACCACATGGCACTCACAGCCTAGGGGAGTGACTTTCACCACATGGCACACACAACCTAGGGGAATGATTTTCACCATATGACACACACAGTCTAGGGGAGTGACTTTCACCACATGGCACACACAGCCTAGGGGAGTGACTTTCACCACATGGCACACACAGCCTAGGGGAGTGTCTTTCACCACATGGCACACACAGCCCAGGGGAGTGACTTTCACCACATGGCACACACAGACTAGGGGAGTGACATTCACTACTTGGCACAAACAGCCAAGGGGAGTGACTTTCACCACATGGCACTCACAGCCCAGGGGAATGACTTTCACCACATGGCACACACAGCTTAGGGGAGTGACTTTCACCACATGGCACACACAGCCTAGGGGAGTGACTTTCACCACATGACACACATAGACTAGGGGAGTGACATTCACCACATGGCACACACAGCCTAGGGGAGTGGCTTTCACCACATGGCACACACAGCCTAGGGGAATGACTTTCACCACATGGCACACACAGCCTAGGGGAGTGGCGTTCTCCACATGGCACACACAGCCTAGGGGAGTGACATTCACCACATGGCACACACAGCCTGGGGGTGTGACTTTCACCACATGGCACACACAGCCTAGGGGAGTGACTTTCACCACATGGCACACACAGCCTGGGGGAGTGACTTTCACCACATGGCACACACAGCCTGGGGGAGTGACTTTCACCACATGGCACACACAGCCTGGGGGAGTGACCTTCACCACATGCCACACACAGCCAAGGGGAGTGACTTTCACCACATGGCACACACAGCCTAGGGGAGTGACTTTCACCACATGGCACACACAGGCCAGGGGAGTGACTTTCACCACATGGCACACACAGCCTAGGGGAGTGACTTTCACCACATGGCACACACAGTCTAGGGGAGTGACTTCCACCACAAGACACACACAGCATAGGGGAGTGACTTTCACCACATGGCACACACAGCCGTTGGGAGGGGCTTTCACCACATGGCACACACAGCCTAGGGGAGTGACATTCACCACATGTCACACACAGCCTAGGGGAGGGACTTTTACCACATGGCACACACAGCCTAGTGGAGTGACATTCACCACATGGCACACACAGCCCAGGGGAGTGGCTTTCACCACATGGCACACAGAGCCTAGGGGAGTGACATTCACCACATGGCACACACAGCCTAGGGGTGTGACTTTCACCACATGGCACACACAGCCTAGGGGAGTGACATTCACCACATGGCACACACAACCTAGGGGAGTGACTTTCACTACATGGCACAGAGCCAAGGGGCGTGACTTTCACCACATGTCACACACATCCTTGGGGAGTGAATTTCACCACATGGCAAACACAGCCTTGGGGAGTGACTTTCACCACATGGCACACGCAGCCTAGGGGAGTGACTTTCACCACATGGCACACACAGCCTAGGAGAGTGACATTCACCACATGGCACACACAGCCTAGGGGAGTGACTTACACCACATGACACACACAACCTAGGGGAGTGACTTTCACCACATGGCACACACATCCTTGGGGAGTGAATTTCACCACATGGCACACACAGCCTAGTGGAGTGACATTCACCACATGGCACACAGATCCTAGGGGAGTGACATTCACCACATGGCACACACAGCCTAGGGAGTGACTTACACCACATGACACACACAACCTAGGGGAGTGACTTTCACCACATGGCACACACATCCTTGGGGAGTGAATTTCACCACATGGCAAACACAGCCTTGGGGAGTGACTTTCACCACATGGCACACACAGCCTAGGAGAGTGACTTTCACCACATGGCTCACACAGCCTAGGGGAGTGACTTTCACCACATGGCACACGCAGCCTAGGGGAGTGACTTTCACCACATGGCACACACAGCCTAGGAGAGTGACATTCACCACATGGCACATACAGCCTAGGGGAGTGACTTTCACCACATGACACACACAACCTAGGGGAGTGACTTTCACCACATGGCACACACATCCTTGGGGAGTGAATTTCACCACATGGCAAACACAGCCTTGGGGAGTGACTTTCACCACATGGCACACACAGCCTAGGAGAGTGACTTTCACCACATGGCTCACACAGGCTAGGGGAGTGACTTTCACCACATGGCACACGCAGCCTAGGGGAGTGACTTTCACCACATGGCACACACAGCCTAGGAGAGTGACTTTCACCACATGGCACACACAGCCTAGTGGAGTGACATTCACCACATGGCACACAGAGCCTAGGGGAGTGATTTTCACCACATGGCACACACAGCCTAGGGGAGTGACTTTCACCACATGGCACACACAGCCTAGGGGAGTGACTTTCACCACATGGCACACACAGCCTAGGGGAGTGACATTCACCACATGGCACACACAGGCTAGGGGAGTGACTCTCACCACATGGCACACTCAGCCTAGGGGAGTTACTTTCACCACATGGCATACACAGCCCAGGGGAGTGACTTCCACCACATGGCACACACAGCCTAGTGGAGTGACATTCACCACATGGCACACACAGCCTAGGGGAGTGACTTTCACCACATGGCACACACAGCCTAGAGGAGTGATTTTCAGCACATGGCACACACAGCCTAGGGCGGTGTCATTCACCACATGGCACACACAGCCAAGGGGAGTGACTTTCAACACATGGCACAAACAGCCTAGGGGAGTGACATTCAACACATTGAACACAGCCTAGGGGAGTGAATTTCACTACATGGCACACACAGCCTAGGGGAGTGACATTCACCACATGGCACACACAGCCTAGGGGAGTGACATTCACCACATGGCACACACAGCCTAGGGGAGTGACTTTCACCACATGGCACACACAGCCCAGGGGAGTGACTTTCACCACATGGCACACACAGCCTATGGGAGTGACTTTCACCACATGGCACACACAGCCTAGGGGAGTGACTTTCACCACATGGCACACACAGTCTAGGGGAGTGACTTCCACCACATGGCACACACATCATAGGGGAGTGACTTTCACAACATGGCACACACAGCCGTTGGGAGGGGCTTTCACCACATGGCACACACAGCCTAGGGGAGTGACATTCACCACATGGCACACACAGCCTAGGGGAGGGACTTTTACCACATGGCACACACAGCCTAGGGGAGTGACATTCACCACATGGCACACACAGCCCAGGGGAGTGGCTTTCACCACATGCCACACACAGCCTAGGGGAGTGACATTCACCACATGGCACACACAGCCTAGGGGAGTGACTTTCACCACATGGCACACACAGCCTAGGGGAGTGACTTTCACCACATGGCACACACAGCCTAGGGGAATGACTTTCACCACATGGCACACACAGCCTAGGGGGTGACTTTCACCACATGGCACACACAGCCTAGGGGAGTGACTTTCACCACATGGCACACACAGCCCAGGGGAGTGACGTTCACCACATGGCACACACAGCCTAGGGGAGTGACATTCACCACATGGCACACACAGCCTAGGGGAGTCACTTTCAACACATGGCACACACAGCCTAGGGGAGTGACTTTCACCACATGGCACACACAGCCAAGGGGAGTGACTTTCATCACATGGCACACACAGCCTAGGGGAGTGATTTTCACCACATGGCACACACAGCCTAGGGGAGTGACATTCACCACATGACACACACAGTCTAGGGGAGTGACTTTCACCACATGGCACACACAGCCTAGGGGAGTGACTTTCACCACATGGCACACACAGCCTAGGGGAGTGTCTTTCACCACATGGCACACACAGCCCAGGGGAGTGACTTTCACCACATGGCACACACAGACTAGGGGAGTGACTTTCACTACTTGGCACACACAGCCAAGGGGAGTGACTTTCACCACATGGCACTCACAGCCCAGGGGAATGAATTTCACCACATGGCACACACAGCTTAGGGGAGTGACTTTCACCACATGGCACACACAGCCTAGGGGAGTGACTTTCACCACATGACACACATAGACTAGGGGAGTGACATTCACCACATGGCACACACAGCCTAGGGGAGTGGCTTTCACCACATGGCACACACAGCCTAGGGGAATGACTTTCACCACATGGCACACACAGCCTAGGGGAGTGGCGTTCTCCACATGGCACACACAGCCTAGGGGAGTGACATTCACCACATGGCACACACAGCCTGGGGGTGTGACTTTCACCACATGGCACACACAGCCTAGGGGAGTGACTTTCACCACATGGCACACACAGCCTGGGGGAGTGACTTTCACCACATGGCACACACAGCCTGGGGGAGTGACTTTCACCACATGGCACACACAGTCTGGGGGAGTGACCTTCACCACATGCCACACACAGCCAAGGGGAGTGACTTTCACCACATGGCACACACAGCCTAGGGGAGTGACTTTCACCACATGGCACACACAGGCCAGGGGAGTGACTTTCACCACATGGCACACACAGCCTAGGGGAGTGACTTTCACCACATGGCACACACAGTCTAGGGGAGTGACTTCCACCACAAGACACACACAGCATAGGGGAGTGACTTTCACCACATGGCACACACAGCCGTTGGGAGGGGCTTTCACCACATGGCACACACAGCCTAGGGGAGTGACATTCACCACATGTCACACACAGCCTAGGGGAGGGACTTTTACCACATGGCACACACAGCCTAGTGGAGTGACATTCACCACATGGCACACACAGCCCAGGGGAGTGGCTTTCACCACATGGCACACAGAGCCTAGGGGAGTGACATTCACCACATGGCACACACAGCCTAGGGGTGTGACTTTCACCACATGGCACACACAGCCTAGGGGAGTGACATTCACCACATGGCACACACAACCTAGGGGAGTGACTTTCACTACATGGCACAGAGCCAAGGGGAGTGACTTTCACCACATGTCACACACATCCTTGGGGAGTGAATTTCACCACATGGCAAACACAGCCTTGGGGAGTGACTTTCACCACATGGCACACGCAGCCTAGGGGAGTGACTTTCACCACATGGCACACACAGCCTAAGAGAGTGACATTCACCACATGGCACACACAGCCTAGGGGAGTGACTTACACCACATGACACACACAACCTAGGGGAGTGACTTTCACCACATGGCACACACATCCTTGGGGAGTGAATTTCACCACATGGCACACACAGCCTAGTGGAGTGACATTCACCACATGGCACACAGATCCTAGGGGAGTGACATTCACCACATGGCACACACAGCCTAGGGGAGTGACTTACACCACATGACACACACAACCTAGGGGAGTGACTTTCACCACATGGCACACACATCCTTGGGGAGTGAATTTCACCACATGGCAAACACAGCCTTGGGGAGTGACTTTCACCACATGGCACACACAGCCTAGGAGAGTGACTTTCACCACATGGCTCACACAGCCTAGGGGAGTGACTTTCACCACATGGCACACGCAGCCTAGGGGAGTGACTTTCACCACATGGCACACACAGCCTAGGAGAGTGACATTCACCACATGGCACATACAGCCTAGGGGAGTGACTTTCACCACATGACACACACAACCTAGGGGAGTGACTTTCACCACATGGCACACACATCCTTGGGGAGTGAATTTCACCACATGGCAAACACAGCCTTGGGGAGTGACTTTCACCACATGGCACACACAGCCTAGGAGAGTGACTTTCACCACATGGCTCACACAGGCTAGGGGAGTGACTTTCACCACATGGCACACGCAGCCTAGGGGAGTGACTTTCACCACATGGCACACACAGCCTAGGAGAGTGACTTTCACCACATGGCACACACAGCCTAGTGGAGTGACATTCACCACATGGCACACAGAGCCTAGGGGAGTGATTTTCACCACATGGCACACACAGCCTAGGGGAGTGACTTTCACCACATGGCACACACAGCCTAGGGGAGTGACTTTCACCACATGGCACACACAGCCTAGGGGAGTGACATTCACCACATGGCACACACAGGCTAGGGGAGTGACTCTCACCACATGGCACACTCAGCCTAGGGGAGTTACTTTCACCACATGGCATACACAGCCCAGGGGAGTGACTTCCACCACATGGCACACACAGCCTAGTGGAGTGACATTCACCACATGGCACACACAGCCTAGGGGAGTGACTTTCACCACATGGCACACACAGCCTAGAGGAGTGATTTTCAGCACATGGCACACACAGCCTAGGGCGGTGTCATTCACCACATGGCACACACAGCCAAGGGGAGTGACTTTCAACACATGGCACAAACAGCCTAGGGGAGTGACATTCAACACATTGAACACAGCCTAGGGGAGTGAATTTCACTACATGGCACACACAGCCAAGGGGAGTGACATTCACCACATGGCACACACAGCCTAGGGGAGTGACATTCACCACATGGCACACACAGCCTAGGGGAGTGACTTTCACCACATGGCACACACAGCCCAGGGGAGTGACTTTCACCACATGGCACACACAGCCTATGGGAGTGACTTTCACCACATGGCACACACAGCCTAGGGGAGTGACTTTCACCACATGGCACACACAGTCTAGGGGAGTGACTTCCACCACATGGCACACACATCATAGGGGAGTGACTTTCACAACATGGCACACACAGCCGTTGGGAGGGGCTTTCACCACATGGCACACACAGCCTAGGGGAGTGACATTCACCACATGGCACACACAGCCTAGGGGAGGGACTTTTACCACATGGCACACACAGCCTAGGGGAGTGACATTCACCACATGGCACACACAGCCCAGGGGAGTGGCTTTCACCACATGCCACACACAGCCTAGGGGAGTGACATTCACCACATGGCACACACAGCCTAGGGGAGTGACTTTCACCACATGGCACACACAGCCTAGGGGAGTGACTTTCACCACATGGCACACACAGCCTAGGGGAATGACTTTCACCACATGGCACACACAGCCTAGGGGGTGACTTTCACCACATGGCACACACAGCCTAGGGGAGTGACTTTCACCACATGGCACACACAGCCCAGGGGAGTGACGTTCACCACATGGCACACACAGCCTAGGGGAGTGACATTCACCACATGGCACACACAGCCTAGGGGAGTCACTTTCAACACATGGCACACACAGCCTAGGGGAGTGACTTTCACCACATGGCACACACAGCCAAGGGGAGTGACTTTCATCACATGGCACACACAGCCTAGGGGAGTGATTTTCACCACATGGCACACACAGCCTAGGGGAGTGACTTTCACCACATGGCACACACAGCCTAGGGGAGTGAATTTCACCACATGGCAAACACAGCCTTTTGGAGTGACTTTCACCACATGGCACACACAGCCTAGGGGAATGACTTTAACCACATGGCACACACATCCTTGGGGAGTGAATTTCACCACATGGCAAACACAGCCTTGGGGAGTGACTTTCACCACATGGCACACACAGCCTAGGAGAGTGACTTTCACCACATGGCTCACACAGCCTAGGGGAGTGACTTTCACCACATGGCACACGCAGCCTAGAGGAGTGACTTTCACCACATGGCACACACAGCCTAGGAGAGTGACTTTCACCACATGGCACACACAGCCTAGTGGAGTGACATTCACCACATGGCACACAGAGCCTAGGGGAGTGATTTTCACCACATGGCACACACAGCCTAGGGGAGTGACTTTCACCACATGGCACACACAGCCTAGGGGAGTGACTTTCACCACATGTCACACACAGCCTAGGGGAGTGACATTCACCACATGGCACACACAGGCTAGGGGAGTGACTTTCACCACATGGCACACACAGCCTAGGGGAGTTACATTCACAACATGTTACACACACCCCAGGGGTGTGACATTCACCACATGGCACACACAGCCTAGTGGAGTGACATTCACCACATGGCACACACAGCCTAGGGGAGTGACTTTCACCACATGGCACACACAGCCTAGGGGAGTGACATTCACCACATGGCACACACAGCCTAGGGGAGTGATTTTCACCACATGGCACACACAGCCTAGGGGAGTGACTTTCACCACATGGCAAACACAGCCTAGGGGAGTGACTTTCACCACATGACACACACAGCCTAGGGGAGTGACTTTCACCACATGGCACACACAGCCTAGGGCAGTGACATTCACCACATGAAACACGCAGCCTAGGGGAGTGGCTTTCACCACATTGCACACACAGCCTAGGGGAGTGACTTTCACTACATGGCACACACAGCCTAGGGGAGTGACATTCACCTCATGGCACACACAGCCTAGGGGAGTGACATTCACCACATGGAACACACAGCCTAAGGGAGTGACTTTCACCACATGGCACACACAGCCCAGGGGAGTGACTTTCACCACATGGCACACAAAGCCTAGGGGAGTGACTTTCACCACATGGCACACACAGCCTAGGGGAGTGACTTTCACCACATGGCACACACAGCCTAGGGGAGTGACTTTCATCACATGGCACACACAGCCTAGGGGAGTGCCATTCACCACATGGCACACACAGCCTAGGGGAGTGACACTCACCACATGGCGCACACAGCCTAGGGGAGTGACATTCACCACATGGCACACACAGCCTAGGGGAGTGACTTTCACCACATGGCACACACAGCCAAGAGGAGTGACTTTCACCACATGGCACACACAGCCCAGGGGAGTGACTCTCACCACATGGCACACACAGCATAGGGGAGTGACTTTCACCACATGGCACACACAACCTAGGGGAATGACTTTCACCACATGACACACACAGTCTAGGGGAGTGACTTTCACCACATGGCACACACAGCCTAGGGGAGTGACTTTCACCACATGGCACACACAGCCTAGGGGAGTGTCTTTCACCACATGGCACACACAGCCCAGGGGAGTGACTTTCACCACATGGCACACACAGACTAGGGGAGTGACTTTCACTACTTGGCACACACAGCCTGGGGGAGTGACTTTCACCACATGGCACTCACAGCCCAGGGGAATGACTTTCACCACATGGCACACACAGCTTAGGGGAGTGACTTTCACCACATGGCACACACAGCCTAGGGGAGTGACTTTCACCACATGACACACATAGACTAGGGGAGTGACATTCACCACATGGCACACACAGCCTAGGGGAGTGGCTTTCACCACATGGCACACACAGCCTAGGGGAATGACTTTCACAACATGGCACACACAGCCTAGGTGAGTGGCGTTCTCCACATGGCACACACAGCCTAGGGGAGTGACATTCACCACATGGCACACACAGCCTGGGGGTGTGACTTTCACCACATGGCACACACAGCCTAGGGGAGTGACTTTCACCACATGGCACACACAGCCTGGGGGAGTGACTTTCACCACATGGCACACACAGCCTGGGGGAGTGACTTTCACCACATGGCACACACAGCCTGGGGGAGTGACCTTCACCACATGCCACACACAGCCAAGGGGAGTGACTTTCACCACATGGCACACACAGCCTAGGGGAGTGACTTTCACCACATGGCACACACAGGCCAGGGGAGTGACTTTCACCACATGGCACACACAGCCTAGGGGAGTGACTTTCACCACATGGCACACACAGTCTAGGGGAGTGACTTCCACCACAAGACACACACAGCATAGGGGAGTGACTTTCACCACATGGCACACACAGCCGTTGGGAGGGGCTTTCACCACATGGCACACACAGCCTAGGGGAGTGACATTCACCACATGCCACACACAGCCTAGGGGAGGGACTTTTACCACATGGCACACACAGCCTAGTGGAGTGACATTCACCACATGGCACACACAGCCCAGGGGAGTGGCTTTCACCACATGGCACACAGAGCCTAGGGGAGTGACATTCACCACATGGCACACACAGCCTAGGGGAGTGACTTTCACCACATGGCACACACAGCCTAGGGGAGTGACATTCACCACATGGCACACACAGCCTAGGGGAGTGACTTTCACTACATGGCACAGAGCCAAGGGGAGTGACTTTCACCACATGTCACACACATCCTTGGGGAGTGAATTTCACCACATGGCAAACACAGCCTTGGGGAGTGACTTTCACCACATGGCACACGCAGCCTAGGGGAGTGACTTTCACCACATGGCACACACAGCCTAGGAGAGTGACATTCACCACATGGCACACACAGCCTAGGGGAGTGACTTACCCCACATGACACACACAACCTAGGGGAGTGACTTTCACCACATGGCACACACATCCTTGGGGAGTGAATTTCACCACATGGCACACACAGCCTAGTGGAGTGACATTCACCACATGGCACACAGAGCCTAGGGGAGTGACATTCACCACATGGCACACACAGCCTAGGGGAGTGACTTACACCACATGACACACACAACCTAGGGGAGTGACTTTCACCACATGGCACACACATCCTTGGGGAGTGAATTTCACCACATGGCAAACACAGCCTTGGGGAGTGACTTTCACCACATGGCACACACAGCCTAGGAGAGTGACTTTCACCACATGGCTCACACAGCCTAGGGGAGTGACTTTCACCACATGGCACACGCAGCCTAGGGGAGTGACTTTCACCACATGGCACACACAGCCTAGGAGAGTGACATTCACCACATGGCACATACAGCCTAGGGGAGTGACTTTCACCACATGACACACACAACCTAGGGGAGTGACATTCACCACATGGCACACACATCCTTTGGGAGTGAATTTCACCACATGGCAAACACAGCCTTGGGGAGTGACTTTCACCACATGGCACACACAGCCTAGGAGAGTGACTTTCACCACATGGCTCACACAGGCTAGGGGAGTGACTTTCACCACATGGCACACGCAGGCTAGGGGAGTGACTTTCACCACATGGCACACACAGCCTAGGAGAGTGACTTTCACCACATGGCACACACAGCCTAGTGGAGTGACATTCACCACATGGCACACAGAGCCTAGGGGAGTGATTTTCACCACATGGCACACACAGCCTAGGGGAGTGACTTTCACCACATGGCACACACAGCCTAGGGGAGTGACTTTCACCACATGGCACACACAGCCTAGGGGAGTGACATTCACCACATGGCACACACAGGCTAGGGGAGTGACTTTCACCACATGGCACACTCAGCCTAGGGGAGTTACTTTCACCACATGGCATACACAGCCCAGGGGAGTGACTTCCACCACATGGCACACACAGCCTAGTGGAGTGACATTCACCACATGGCACACACAGCCTAGGGGAGTGACTTTCACCACATGGCACACACAGCCTAGAGGAGTGATTTTCAGCACATGGCACACACAGCCTAGGGCGGTGTCATTCACCACATGGCACACACAGCCTAGGGGAGTGACTTTCAACACATGGCACAAACAGCCTAGGGGAGTGACATTCAACACATTGAACACAGCCTAGGGGAGTGAATTTCACTACATGGCACACACAGCCTAGGGGAGTGACATTCACCAAATGGCACACACAGCCTATGGGAGTGACATTCACCACATGGCACACACAGCCTAGGGGAGTGACTTTCACCACATGGCACACACAGCCCAGGGGAGTGACTTTCACCACATGGCACACACAGCCTATGGGAGTGACTTTCACCACATGGCACACACAGCCTAGGGGAGTGACTTTCACCACATGGCACACACAGTCTAGGGGAGTGACTTCCACCACATGGCACACACATCATAGGGGAGTGACTTTCACAACATGGCACACACAGCCGTTGGGAGGGGCTTTCACCACATGGCACACACAGCCTAGGGGAGTGACATTCACCACATGGCTCACACAGCCTAGGGGAGGGACTTTTACCACATGGCACACACAGCCTAGGGGAGTGACATTCACCACATGGCACACACAGCCCAGGGGAGTGGCTATCACCACATGCCACACACAGCCTAGGGGAGTGACATTCACCACATGGCACACACAGCCTAGGGGAGTGACTTTCACCACATGGCACACACAGCCTAGGGGAGTGACTTTCACCACATGGCACACACAGCCTAGGGGAATGAATTTCACCACATGGCACACACAGCCTAGGGGGTGACTTTCACCACATGGCACACACAGCCTAGGGGAGTGACTTTCACCACATGGCACACACAGCCCAGGGGAGTGACGTTCACCACATGGCACACACAGCCTAGGGGAGTGACATTCACCACATGGCACACACAGCCTAGGGGAGTCACTTTCAACACATGGCACACACAGCCTAGGGGAGTGACTTTCACCACATGGCACACACAGCCTAGGGGAGTGACTTTCACCACATGGCACACACAGCCTAGGGGAGTGATTTTCACCACATGGCACACACAGCCTAGGGGAGTGACTTTCACCACATGGCACACACAGCCTAGGGGAGTGAATTTCACCACATGGCAAACACAGCCTTGGGGAGTGACTTTCACCACATGGCACACACAGCCTAGGGGAATGACTTTAACCACATGGCACACACATCCTTGGGGAGTGAATTTCACCACATGGCAAACACAGCCTTGGGGAGTGACTTTCACCACACGGCACACACAGCCTAGGAGAGTGACTTTCACCACATGGCTCACACAGCCTAGGGGAGTGACTTTCACCACATGGCACACGCAGCCTAGAGGAGTGACTTTCACCACATGGCACACACAGCCTAGGAGAGTGACTTTCACCACATGGCACACACAGCCTAGTGGAGTGACATTCACCACATGGCACACAGAGCCTAGGGGAGTGATTTTCACCACATGGCACACACAGCCTAGGGGAGTGACTTTCACCACATGGCACACACAGCCTAGGGGAGTGACTTTCACCACATGGCACACACAGCCTAGGGGAGTGACATTCACCACATGGCACACACAGGCTAGGGGAGTGACTTTCACCACATGGCACACACAGCCTAGGGGAGTTACTTTCACAACATGGCACACACACCCCAGGGGTGTGACATTCACCACATGGCACACACAGCCTAGTGGAGTGACATTCACCACATGGCACACACAGCCTAGGGGAGTGACTTTCACCACATGGCACACACAGCCTAGGGGAGTGACATTCACCACATGGCACACACAGCCTAGGGGAGTGATTTTCACCACATGGCACACACAGCCTAGGGGAGTGACTTTCACCACATGGCAAACACAGCCTAGGGGAGTGACTTTCACCACATGACACACACAGCCTAGGGGAGTGACTTTCACCACATGGCACACACAGCCTAGGGCAGTGATATTCACCACATGAAACACGCAGCCTAGGGGAGTGGCTTTCACCACATTGCACACACAGCCTAGGGGAGTGACTTTCACTACATGGCACACACAGCCTAGGGGAGTGACATTCACCTCATGGCACACACAGCCTAGGGGAGTGACATTCACCACATGGAACACACAGCCTAAGGGAGTGACTTTCACCACATGGCACACACAGCCCAGGGGAGTGACTTTCACCACATGGCACACAAAGCCTAGGGGAGTGACTTTCACCACATGGCACTCACAGCCTAGGGGAGTGACTTTCACCACATGGCACACACAGCCTAGGGGAGTGACTTTCATCACATGGCACACACAGCCTATGGGAGTGACTTTCACCACATGGCACACACAGCCTAGGGGAGTGACTTTCACCACATGGCACACACAGTCTAGGGGAGTGACTTCCACCACATGGCACACACATCATAGGGGAGTGACTTTCACAACATGGCACACACAGCCGTTGGGAGGGGCTTTCACCACATGGCACACACAGCCTAGGGGAGTGACATTCACCACATGGCACACACAGCCTAGGGGAGGGACTTTTACCACATGGCACACACAGCCTAGGGGAGTGACATTCACCACATGGCACACACAGCCCAGGGGAGTGGCTTTCACCACATGCCACACACAGCCTAGGGGAGTGACATTCACCACATGGCACACACAGCCTAGGGGAGTGACTTTCACCACATGGCACACACAGCCTAGGGGAGTGACTTTCACCACATGGCACACACAGCCTAGGGGAATGACTTTCACCACATGGCACACACAGCCTAGGGGGTGACTTTCACCACATGGCACACACAGCCTAGGGGAGTGACTTTCACCACATGGCACACACAGCCCAGGGGAGTGACGTTCACCACATGGCACACACAGCCTAGGGGAGTGACATTCACCACATGGCACACACAGCCTAGGGGAGTCACTTTCAACACATGGCACACACAGCCTAGGGGAGTGACTTTCACCACATGGCACACACAGCCAAGGGGAGTGACTTTCATCACATGGCACACACAGCCTAGGGGAGTGATTTTCACCACATGGCACACACAGCCTAGGGGAGTGACTTTCACCACATGGCACACACAGCCTAGGGGAGTGAATTTCACCACATGGCAAACACAGCCTTGGGGAGTGACTTTCACCACATGGCACACACAGCCTAGGGGAATGACTTTAACCACATGGCACACACATCCTTGGGGAGTGAATTTCACCACATGGCAAACACAGCCTTGGGAGTGACTTTCACCACATGGCACACACAGCCTAGGAGAGTGACTTTCACCACATGGCTCACACAGCCTAGGGGAGTGACTTTCACCACATGGCACACGCAGCCTAGAGGAGTGACTTTCACCACATGGCACACACAGCCTAGGAGAGTGACTTTCACCACATGGCACACACAGCCTAGTGGAGTGACATTCACCACATGGCACACAGAGCCTAGGGGAGTGATTTTCACCACATGGCACACACAGCCTAGGGGAGTGACTTTCACCACATGGCACACACAGCCTAGGGGAGTGACTTTCACCACATGGCACACACAGCCTAGGGGAGTGACATTCACCACATGGCACACACAGGCTAGGGGAGTGACTTTCACCACATGGCACACACAGCCTAGGGGAGTTACATTCACAACATGGCACACACACCCCAGGGGTGTGACATTCACCACATGGCACACACAGCCTAGTGGAGTGACATTCACCACATGGCACACACAGCCTAGGGGAGTGACTTTCACCACATGGCACACACAGCCTAGGGGAGTGACATTCACCACATGGCACACACAGCCTAGGGGAGTGATTTTCACAACATGGCACACACAGCCTAGGGGAGTGACTTTCACCACATGGCAAACACAGCCTAGGGGAGTGACTTTCACCACATGACACACACAGCCTAGGGGAGTGACTTTCACCACATGGCACACACAGCCTAGGGCAGTGACATTCACCACATGAAACACGCAGCCTAGGGGAGTGGCTTTCACCACATTGCACACACAGCCTAGGGGAGTGACTTTCACTACATGGCACACACAGCCTAGGGGAGTGACATTCACCTCATGGCACACACAGCCTAGGGGAGTGACATTCACCACATGGAACACACAGCCTAAGGGAGTGACTTTCACCACATGGCACACACAGCCCAGGGGAGTGACTTTCACCACATGGCACACAAAGCCTAGGGGAGTGACTTTCACCACATGGCACACACAGCCTAGGGGAGTGACTTTCACCACATGGCACACACAGCCTAGGGGAGTGACTTTCATCACATGGCACACACAGCCTAGGGGAGTGCCATTCACCACATGGCACACACAGCCTAGGGGAGTGACACTCACCACATGGCGCACACAGCCTAGGGGAGTGACATTCACCACATGGCACACACAGCCTAGGGGAGTGACTTTCACCACATGGCACACACAGCCAAGAGGAGTGACTTTCACCACATGGCACACACAGCCCAGGGGAGTGACTCTCACCACATGGCACACACAGCATAGGGGAGTGACTTTCACCACATGGCACACACAACCTAGGGGAATGACTTTCACCACATGACACACACAGTCTAGGGGAGTGACTTTCACCACATGGCACACACAGCCTAGGGGAGTGACTTTCACCACATGGCACACACAGCCTAGGGGAGTGTCTTTCACCACATGGCACACACAGCCCAGGGGAGTGACTTTCACCACATGGCACACACAGACTAGGGGAGTGACTTTCACTACTTGGCACACACAGCCTGGGGGAGTGACTTTCACCACATGGCACTCACAGCCCAGGGGAATGACTTTCACCACATGGCACACACAGCTTAGGGGAGTGACTTTCACCACATGGCACACACAGCCTAGGGGAGTGACTTTCACCACATGACACACATAGACTAGGGGAGTGACATTCACCACATGGCACACACAGCCTAGGGGAGTGGCTTTCACCACATGGCACACACAGCCTAGGGGAATGACTTTCACCACATGGCACACACAGCCTAGGTGAGTGGCGTTCTCCACATGGCACACACAGCCTAGGGGAGTGACATTCACCACATGGCACACACAGCCTGGGGGTGTGACTTTCACCACATGGCACACACAGCCTAGGGGAGTGACTTTCACCACATGGCACACACAGCCTGGGGGAGTGACTTTCACCACATGGCACACACAGCCTGGGGGAGTGACTTTCACCACATGGCACACACAGCCTGGGGGAGTGACCTTCACCACATGCCACACACAGCCAAGGGGAGTGACTTTCACCACATGGCACACACAGCCTAGGGGAGTGACTTTCACCACATGGCACACACAGGCCAGGGGAGTGACTTTCACCACATGGCACACACAGCCTAGGGGAGTGACTTTCACCACATGGCACACACAGTCTAGGGGAGTGACTTCCACCACAAGACACACACAGCATAGGGGAGTGACTTTCACCACATGGCACACACAGCCGTTGGGAGGGGCTTTCACCACATGGCACACACAGCCTAGGGGAGTGACATTCACCACATGCCACACACAGCCTAGGGGAGGGACTTTTACCACATGGCACACACAGCCTAGTGGAGTGACATTCACCACATGGCACACACAGCCCAGGGGAGTGGCTTTCACCACATGGCACACAGAGCCTAGGGGAGTGACATTCACCACATGGCACACACAGCCTAGGGGAGTGACTTTCACCACATGGCACACACAGCCTAGGGGAGTGACATTCACCACATGGCACACACAGCCTAGGGGAGTGACTTTCACTACATGGCACAGAGCCAAGGGGAGTGACTTTCACCACATGTCACACACATCCTTGGGGAGTGAATTTCACCACATGGCAAACACAGCCTTGGGGAGTGACTTTCACCACATGGCACACGCAGCCTAGGGGAGTGACTTTCACCACATGGCACACACAGCCTAGGAGAGTGACATTCACCACATGGCACACACAGCCTAGGGGAGTGACTTACACCACATGACACACACAACCTAGGGGAGTGACTTTCACCACATGGCACACACATCCTTGGGGAGTGAATTTCACCACATGGCACACACAGCCTAGTGGAGTGACATTCACCACATGGCACACAGAGCCTAGGGGAGTGACATTCACCACATGGCACACACAGCCTAGGGGAGTGACTTACACCACATGACACACACAACCTAGGGGAGTGACTTTCACCACATGGCACACACATCCTTGGGGAGTGAATTTCACCACATGGCAAACACAGCCTTGGGGAGTGACTTTCACCACATGGCACACACAGCCTAGGAGAGTGACTTTCACCACATGGCTCACACAGCCTAGGGGAGTGACTTTCACCACATGGCACACGCAGCCTAGGGGAGTGACTTTCACCACATGGCACACACAGCCTAGGAGAGTGACATTCACCACATGGCACATACAGCCTAGGGGAGTGACTTTCACCACATGACACACACAACCTAGGGGAGTGACATTCACCACATGGCACACACATCCTTGGGGAGTGAATTTCACCACATGGCAAACACAGCCTTGGGGAGTGACTTTCACCACATGGCACACACAGCCTAGGAGAGTGACTTTCACCACATGGCTCACACAGGCTAGGGGAGTGACTTTCACCACATGGCACACGCAGCCTAGGGGAGTGACTTTCACCACATGGCACACACAGCCTAGGAGAGTGACTTTCACCACATGGCACACACAGCCTAGTGGAGTGACATTCACCACATGGCACACAGAGCCTAGGGGAGTGATTTTCACCACATGGCACACACAGCCTAGGGGAGTGACTTTCACCACATGGCACACACAGCCTAGGGGAGTGACTTTCACCACATGGCACACACAGCCTAGGGGAGTGACATTCACCACATGGCACACACAGGCTAGGGGAGTGACTTTCACCACATGGCACACTCAGCCTAGGGGAGTTACTTTCACCACATGGCATACACAGCCCAGGGGAGTGACTTCCACCACATGGCACACACAGCCTAGTGGAGTGACATTCACCACATGGCACACACAGCCTAGGGGAGTGACTTTCACCACATGGCACACACAGCCTAGAGGAGTGATTTTCAGCATATGGCACACACAGCCTAGGGCGGTGTCATTCACCACATGGCACACACAGCCTAGGGGAGTGACTTTCAACACATGGCACAAACAGCCTAGGGGAGTGACATTCAACACATTGAACACAGCCTAGGGGAGTGAATTTCACTACATGGCACACACAGCCTAGGGGAGTGACATTCACCACATGGCACACACAGCCTATGGGAGTGACATTCACCACATGGCACACACAGCCTAGGGGAGTGTCTTTCACCACATGGCACACACAGCCCAGGGGAGTGACTTTCACCACATGGCACACACAGCCTATGGGAGTGACTTTCACCACATGGCACACACAGCCTAGGGGAGTGACTTTCACCACATGGCACACACAGTCTAGGGGAGTGACTTCCACCACATGGCACACACATCATAGGGGAGTGACTTTCACAACATGGCACACACAGCCGTTGGGAGGGGCTTTCACCACATGGCACACACAGCCTAGGGGAGTGACATTCACCACATGGCACACACAGCCTAGGGGAGGGACTTTTACCACATGGCACACACAGCCTAGGGGAGTGACATTCACCACATGGCACACACAGCCCAGGGGAGTGGCTTTCACCACATGCCACACACAGCCTAGGGGAGTGACATTCACCACATGGCACACACAGCCTAGGGGAGTGACTTTCACCACATGGCACACACAGCCTAGGGGAGTGACTTTCACCACATGGCACACACAGCCTAGGGGAATGACTTTCACCACATGGCACACACAGCCTAGGGGGTGACTTTCACCACATGGCACACACAGCCTAGGGGAGTGACTTTCACCACATGGCACACACAGCCCAGGGGAGTGACGTTCACCACATGGCACACACAGCCTAGGGGAGTGACATTCACCACATGGCACACACAGCCTAGGGGAGTCACTTTCAACACATGGCACACACAGCCTAGGGGAGTGACTTTCACCACATGGCACACACAGCCTAGGGGAGTGACTTTCACCACATGGCACACACAGCCTAGGGGAGTGATTTTCACCACATGGCACACACAGCCTAGGGGAGTGACTTTCACCACATGGCACACACAGCCTAGGGGAGTGAATTTCACCACATGGCAAACACAGCCTTGGGGAGTGACTTTCACCACATGGCACACACAGCCTAGGGGAATGACTTTAACCACATGGCACACACATCCTTGGGGAGTGAATTTCACCACATGGCAAACACAGCCTTGGGGAGTGACTTTCACCACATGGCACACACAGCCTAGGAGAGTGACTTTCACCACATGGCTCACACAGCCTAGGGGAGTGACTTTCACCACATGGCACACGCAGCCTAGAGGAGTGACTTTCACCACATGGCACACACAGCCTAGGAGAGTGACTTTCACCACATAGCACACACAGCCTAGTGGAGTGACATTCACCACATGGCACACAGAGCCTAGGGGAGTGATTTTCACCACATGGCACACACAGCCTAGGGGAGTGACTTTCACCACATGGCACACACAGCCTAGGGGAGTGACTTTCACCACATGGCACACACAGCCTAGGGGAGTGACATTCACCACATGGCACACACAGGCTAGGGGAGTGACTTTCACCACATGGCACACACAGCCTAGGGGAGTTACTTTCACAACATGGCACACACACCCCAGGGGTGTGACATTCACCACATGGCACACACAGCCTAGTGGAGTGACATTCACCACATGGCACACACAGCCTAGGGGAGTGACTTTCACCACATGGCACACACAGCCTAGGGGAGTGACATTCACCACATGGCACACACAGCCTAGGGGAGTGATTTTCACCACATGGCACACACAGCCTAGGGGAGTGACTTTCACCACATGGCAAACACAGCCTAGGGGAGTGACTTTCACCACATGACACACACAGCCTAGGGGAGTGACTTTCACCACATGGCACACACAGCCTAGGGCAGTGATATTCACCACATGAAACACGCAGCCTAGGGGAGTGGCTTTCACCACATTGCACACACAGCCTAGGGAAGTGACTTTCACTACATGGCACACACAGCCTAGGGGAGTGACATTCACCTCATGGCACACACAGCCTAGGGGAGTGACATTCACCACATGGAACACACAGCCTAAGGGAGTGACTTTCACCACATGGCACACACAGCCCAGGGGAGTGACTTTCACCACATGGCACACAAAGCCTAGGGGAGTGACTTTCACCACATGGCACTCACAGCCTAGGGGAGTGACTTTCACCACATGGCACACACAGCCTAGGGGAGTGACTTTCATCACATGGCACACACAGCCTAGGGGAGTGCCATTCACCACATGGCACACACAGCCTAGGGGAGTGACACTCACCACATGGCGCACACAGCCTAGGGGAGTGATATTCACCACATGGCACACACAGCCTAGGGGAGTGACTTTCACCACATGGCACACACAGCCAAGAGGAGTGACTTTCACCACATGGCACACACAGCCCAGGGGAGTGACTCTCATCACATGGCACACACAGCATAGGGGAGTGACTTTCACCACATGGCACACACAACCTAGGGGAATGACTTTCACCACATGACACACACAGTCTAGGGGAGTGACTTTCACCACATGGCACACACAGCCTAGGGGAGTGACTTTCACCACATGGCACACACAGCCTAGGGGAGTGTCTTTCACCACATGGCACACACAGCCCAGGGGAGTGACTTTCACCACATGGCACACACAGACTAGGGGAGTGACTTTCACTACTTGGCACACACAGCCAAGGGGAGTGACTTTCACCACATGGCACTCACAGCCCAGGGGAATGACTTTCACCACATGGCACACACAGCTTAGGGGAGTGACTTTCACCACATGGCACACACAGCCTAGGGGAGTGACTTTCACCACATGACACACACAGACTAGGGGAGTGACATTCACCACATGGCACACACAGCCTAGGGGAGTGGCTTTCACCACATGGCACACACATCCTAGGGGAGTGACTTTCTTCACATGGCACACACAGCCTAGGGGAGTGGCTTTCTCCACATGGCACACACAGCCTAGGGGAGTGACATTCACCACATGGCACACACAGCCTGGGGGAGTGACTTTCAACACATGGCACACACAGCCTAGGGGAGTGACTTTCACCACATGGCACACACAGCCTGGGGGAGTGACTTTCACCACATGGCACACACAGCCTGGGGGAGTGACTTTCACCACATGGCACACACAGCCTGGGGGAGTGAATTTCACCACATGGCACACACAGCCAAGGGGAGTGACTTTCACCACATGGCACACACAGCCTAGGGGAGTGACTTTCACCACATGGCACACACAGGCCAGGGGAGTGACTTTCACCACATGGCACACACATCCTTGGGGAGTGAATTACACCACATGGCAAACACAGCCTTGGGAGTGACTTTCACCACATGGCACACACAGCCTAGGAGAGTGACTTTCACCACATGGCTCACACAGCCTAGGGGAGTGACTTTCACCACATGGCACACGCAGCCTAGAGGAGTGACTTTCACCACATGGCACACACAGCCTAGGAGAGTGACTTTCACCACATGGCACACACAGCCTAGTGGAGTGACATTCACCACATGGCACACAGAGCCTAGGGGAGTGATTTTCACCACATGGCACACACAGCCTAGGGGAGTGACTTTCACCACATGGCACACACAGCCTAGGGGAGTGACTTTCACCACATGGCACACACAGCCTAGGGGAGTGACATTCACCACATGGCACACACAGGCTAGGGGAGTGACTTTCACCACATGGCACACACAGCCTAGGGGAGTTACATTCACAACATGGCACACACACCCCAGGGGTGTGACATTCACCACATGGCACACACAGCCTAGTGGAGTGACATTCACCACATGGCACACACAGCCTAGGGGAGTGACTTTCACCACATGGCACACACAGCATAGGGGAGTGACATTCACCACATGGCACACACAGCCTAGGGGAGTGATTTTCACCACATGGCACACACAGCCTAGGGGAGTGACTTTCACCACATGGCAAACACAGCCTAGGGGAGTGACTTTCACCACATGACACACACAGCCTAGGGGAGTGACTTTCACCACATGGCACACACAGCCTAGGGCAGTGACATTCACCACATGAAACACGCAGCCTAGGGGAGTGGCTTTCACCACATTGCACACACAGCCTAGGGGAGTGACTTTCACTACATGGCACACACAGCCTAGGGGAGTGACATTCACCTCATGGCACACACAGCCTAGGGGAGTGACATTCACCACATGGAACACACAGCCTAAGGGAGTGACTTTCACCACATGGCACACACAGCCCAGGGGAGTGACTTTCACCACATGGCACACAAAGCCTAGGGGAGTGACTTTCACCACATGGCACACACAGCCTAGGGGAGTGACTTTCACCACATGGCACACACAGCCTAGGGGAGTGACTTTCATCACATGGCACACACAGCCTAGGGGAGTGCCATTCACCACATGGCACACACAGCCTAGGGGAGTGACACTCACCACATGGCGCACACAGCCTAGGGGAGTGACATTCACCACATGGCACACACAGCCTAGGGGAGTGACTTTCACCACATGGCACACACAGCCAAGAGGAGTGACTTTCACCACATGGCACACACAGCCCAGGGGAGTGACTCTCACCACATGGCACACACAGCATAGGGGAGTGACTTTCACCACATGGCACACACAACCTAGGGGAGTGACTTTCACCACATGGCACACACAGCCTAGGGGAGTGACATTCACCACATGGCACACACAGCCTAGGGGAGTGACTTTCACTACATGGCACAGAGCCAAGGGGAGTGACTTTCACCACATGTCACACACATCCTTGGGGAGTGAATTTCACCACATGGCAAACACAGCCTTGGGGAGTGACTTTCACCACATGGCACACGCAGCCTAGGGGAGTGACTTTCACCACATGGCACACACAGCCTAGGAGAGTGACATTCACCACATGGCACACACAGCCTAGGGGAGTGACTTACACCACATGACACACACAACCTAGGGGAGTGACTTTCACCACATGGCACACACATCCTTGGGGAGTGAATTTCACCACATGGCACACACAGCCTAGTGGAGTGACATTCACCACATGGCACACAGAGCCTAGGGGAGTGACATTCACCACATGGCACACACAGCCTAGGGGAGTGACTTACACCACATGACACACACAACCTAGGGGAGTGACTTTCACCACATGGCACACACATCCTTGGGGAGTGAATTTCACCACATGGCAAACACAGCCTTGGGGAGTGACTTTCACCACATGGCACACACAGCCTAGGAGAGTGACTTTCACCACATGGCTCACACAGCCTAGGGGAGTGACTTTCACCACATGGCACACGCAGCCTAGGGGAGTGACTTTCACCACATGGCACACACAGCCTAGGAGAGTGACATTCACCACATGGCACATACAGCCTAGGGGAGTGACTTTCACCACATGACACACACAACCTAGGGGAGTGACATTCACCACATGGCACACACATCCTTGGGGAGTGAATTTCACCACATGGCAAACACAGCCTTGGGGAGTGACTTTCACCACATGGCACACACAGCCTAGGAGAGTGACTTTCACCACATGGCTCACACAGGCTAGGGGAGTGACTTTCACCACATGGCACACGCAGCCTAGGGGAGTGACTTTCACCACATGGCACACACAGCCTAGGAGAGTGACTTTCACCACATGGCACACACAGCCTAGTGGAGTGACATTCACCACATGGCACACAGAGCCTAGGGGAGTGATTTTCACCACATGGCACACACAGCCTAGGGGAGTGACTTTCACCACATGGCACACACAGCCTAGGGGAGTGACTTTCACCACATGGCACACACAGCCTAGGGGAGTGACATTCACCACATGGCACACACAGGCTAGGGGAGTGACTTTCACCACATGGCACACTCAGCCTAGGGGAGTTACTTTCACCACATGGCATACACAGCCCAGGGGAGTGACTTCCACCACATGGCACACACAGCCTAGTGGAGTGACATTCACCACATGGCACACACAGCCTAGGGGAGTGACTTTCACCACATGGCACACACAGCCTAGAGGAGTGATTTTCAGCATATGGCACACACAGCCTAGGGCGGTGTCATTCACCACATGGCACACACAGCCTAGGGGAGTGACTTTCAACACATGGCACAAACAGCCTAGGGGAGTGACATTCAACACATTGAACACAGCCTAGGGGAGTGAATTTCACTACATGGCACACACAGCCTAGGGGAGTGACATTCACCACATGGCACACACAGCCTATGGGAGTGACATTCACCACATGGCACACACAGCCTAGGGGAGTGTCTTTCACCACATGGCACACACAGCCCAGGGGAGTGACTTTCACCACATGGCACACACAGCCTATGGGAGTGACTTTCACCACATGGCACACACAGCCTAGGGGAGTGACTTTCACCACATGGCACACACAGTCTAGGGGAGTGACTTCCACCACATGGCACACACATCATAGGGGAGTGACTTTCACAACATGGCACACACAGCCGTTGGGAGGGGCTTTCACCACATGGCACACACAGCCTAGGGGAGTGACATTCACCACATGGCACACACAGCCTAGGGGAGGGACTTTTACCACATGGCACACACAGCCTAGGGGAGTGACATTCACCACATGGCACACACAGCCCAGGGGAGTGACTTTCACCACATGGCACACACAGCCTAGGGGAGTGACTTTCACCACATGGCACACACAGCCTAGGGGAATGACTTTCACCACATGGCACACACAGCCTAGGGGGTGACTTTCACCACATGGCACACACAGCCTAGGGGAGTGACTTTCACCACATGGCACACACAGCCCAGGGGAGTGACGTTCACCACATGGCACACACAGCCTAGGGGAGTGACATTCACCACATGGCACACACAGCCTAGGGGAGTCACTTTCAACACATGGCACACACAGCCTAGGGGAGTGACTTTCACCACATGGCACACACAGCCTAGGGGAGTGACTTTCACCACATGGCACACACAGCCTAGGGGAGTGATTTTCACCACATGGCACACACAGCCTAGGGGAGTGACTTTCACCACATGGCACACACAGCCTAGGGGAGTGAATTTCACCACATGGCAAACACAGCCTTGGGGAGTGACTTTCACCACATGGCACACACAGCCTAGGGGAATGACTTTAACCACATGGCACACACATCCTTGGGGAGTGAATTTCACCACATGGCAAACACAGCCTTGGGGAGTGACTTTCACCACATGGCACACACAGCCTAGGAGAGTGACTTTCACCACATGGCTCACACAGCCTAGGGGAGTGACTTTCACCACATGGCACACGCAGCCTAGAGGAGTGACTTTCACCACATGGCACACACAGCCTAGGAGAGTGACTTTCACCACATAGCACACACAGCCTAGTGGAGTGACATTCACCACATGGCACACAGAGCCTAGGGGAGTGATTTTCACCACATGGCACACACAGCCTAGGGGAGTGACTTTCACCACATGACACACACAGCCTAGGGGAGTGACTTTCACCACATGGCACACACAGCCTAGGGGAGTGACATTCACCACATGGCACACACAGGCTAGGGGAGTGACTTTCACCACATGGCACACACAGCCTAGGGGAGTTACTTTCACAACATGGCACACACACCCCAGGGGTGTGACATTCACCACATGGCACACACAGCCTAGTGGAGTGACATTCACCACATGGCACACACAGCCTAGGGGAGTGACTTTCACCACATGGCACACACAGCCTAGGGGAGTGACATTCACCACATGGCACACACAGCCTAGGGGAGTGATTTTCACCACATGGCACACACAGCCTAGGGGAGTGACTTTCACCACATGGCAAACACAGCCTAGGGGAGTGACTTTCACCACATGACACACACAGCCTAGGGGAGTGACTTTCACCACATGGCACACACAGCCTAGGGCAGTGATATTCACCACATGAAACACGCAGCCTAGGGGAGTGGCTTTCACCACATTGCACACACAGCCTAGGGGAGTGACTTTCACTACATGGCACACACAGCCTAGGGGAGTGACATTCACCTCATGGCACACACAGCCTAGGGGAGTGACATTCACCACATGGAACACACAGCCTAAGGGAGTGACTTTCACCACATGGCACACACAGCCCAGGGGAGTGACTTTCACCACATGGCACACAAAGCCTAGGGGAGTGACTTTCACCACATGGCACTCACAGCCTAGGGGAGTGACTTTCACCACATGGCACACACAGCCTAGGGGAGTGACTTTCATCACATGGCACACACAGCCTAGGGGAGTGCCATTCACCACATGGCACACACAGCCTAGGGGAGTGACACTCACCACATGGCGCACACAGCCTAGGGGAGTGATATTCACCACATGGCACACACAGCCAAGAGGAGTGACTTTCACCACATGGCACACACAGCCCAGGGGAGTGACTCTCACCACATGGCACACACAGCATAGGGGAGTGACTTTCACCACATGGCACACACAACCTAGGGGAATGACTTTCACCACATGACACACACAGTCTAGGGGAGTGACTTTCACCACATGGCACACACAGCCTAGGGGAGTGACTTTCACCACATGGCACACACAGCCTAGGGGAGTGTCTTTCACCACATGGCACACACAGCCCAGGGGAGTGACTTTCACCACATGGCACACACAGACTAGGGGAGTGACTTTCACTACTTGGCACACACAGCCAAGGGGAGTGACTTTCACCACATGGCACTCACAGCCCAGGGGAATGACTTTCACCACATGGCACACACAGCTTAGGGGAGTGACTTTCACCACATGGCACACACAGCCTAGGGGAGTGACTTTCACCACATGACACACACAGACTAGGGGAGTGACATTCACCACATGGCACACACAGCCTAGGGGAGTGGCTTTCACCACATGGCACACACATCCTAGGGGAGTGACTTTCTTCACATGGCACACACAGCCTAGGGGAGTGGCTTTCTCCACATGGCACACACAGCCTAGGGGAGTGACATTCACCACATGGCACACACAGCCTGGGGGAGTGACTTTCAACACATGGCACACACAGCCTAGGGGAGTGACTTTCACCACATGGCACACACAGCCTGGGGGAGTGACTTTCACCACATGGCACACACAGCCTGGGGGAGTGACTTTCACCACATGGCACACACAGCCTGGGGGAGTGAATTTCACCACATGGCACACACAGCCAAGGGGAGTGACTTTCACCACATGGCACACACAGCCTAGGGGAGTGACTTTCACCACATGGCACACACAGGCCAGGGGAGTGACTTTCACCACATGGCACACACAGCCTAGGGGAGTGACTTTCACCACATGGCACACACAGTCTAGGGGAGTGACTTCCACCACATGACACACACAGCATAGGGGAGTGACTTTCACCACATGGCACACACAGCCGTTGGGAGGGGCTTTCACCACATGGCACACACAGCTTAGGGGAGTGACATTCACCAAATGGCACACACTGCCTAGGGGAGGGACTTTTACCACATGGCACACACAGCCTAGTCGAGTGACATTCACCACATGGCACACACAGCCCAGGGGAGTGGCTTTCACCACATGGCACACAGAGCCTAGGGGAGTGACATTCACCACATGGCACACACAGCCTAGGGGAGTGACATTCACCACATGGCACACACAGCCCAGGGGAGTGACGTTCACCACATGGCACACACAGCCTAGGGGAGTGACTTTCACTACATGGCACACACAGCCTAGGGGAGTGACATTCACCACATGGCACACACAGCCTAGGGGAGTGACTTACACCACATGGCACACACAGCCTAGGGGAGTGACTTTCACCACATGGCACACACAGTCTAGGAGAGTGACTTTCACCACATGGCTCACACAGCCTAGGGGAGTGACTTTCACCACATGGCACACACATCCTTGGGGAGTGAATTTCACCACATGGCAAACACAGCCTTGGGGAGTGACTTTCACCACATGGCACACACAGCCTAGGAGAGTGACTTTCACCACATGACTCACACAGCCTAGGGGAGTGACTTTCACCACATGGCACACACAGGCTAGGGGAGTGACTTTCACCACATGGCACACACAGCCTAGGGGAGTTACTTTCACCACATGGCATACACAGAACAGGGGAGTGACTTTCACCACATGGCACACACAGCCTAGTGGAGTGACATTCACCACATGGCACACACAGCCTAGGGGAGTGACTTTCACCACATGGCACACACAGCCTAGAGGAGTGATTTTCAGCACATGGCACACACAGCCTAGGGCGGTGTCATTCACCACATGGCACACACAGCCTAGGGGAGTGACTTTCAACACATGGCACAAACAGCCTAGGGGAGTGACATTCAACACATTGAACACAGCCTAGGGGAGTGAATTTCACTACATGGCACACACAGCCTAGGTGAGTGACATTCACCACATGGCACACACAGCCTAGGGGAGTGACATTCACCACATGGCACCCACAGCCTAGGGGAGTGACTTTCACCACATGGCACACACAGCCCAGGGGAGTGACTTTCACCACATGGCACACACAGCCTATGGGAGTGACTTTCACCACATGGCACACACAGCCTAGGGGAGTGACTTTCACCACATGGCACACACAGCCTAGGGGAAAGACTTTCATCACATGGCACACACAGCCTAGGGGAGTGATATTCACCACATGGCACACACAGCCTAGGGAAATGACTCTCACCACATGGCGCACACAGCCTAGGGGAGTGACATTAACCACATGGCACACACAGCCTAGGGGAGTGACTTTCACCACATGGCACACACAGTCTAGGGGAGTGACTTTCACCACATGGCACACACAGCCTAGGGGAGTGACTTTCACCACATGGCACACACAGCCTAGGGGAGTGACTTTCACCACATGGCACACACAGCCTAGGGGGTGACTTTCACCACATGGCACACACAGCCTAGGGGACTGACTTTCACTACATGGCACACACAGCCAAGGGGAGTGACATTCACCACATGGCACACACAGCCTAGGGGAGTGACTTTCACAACATGGCACACACAGCCTAGGGGAGTGACATTCACCACATGGCACACACAGCCAGGGGGAGTGACTTTCACCACATGGCACACACAGCCTGGGGGAGTGACTTTCACCACATGGCACACACAGCCTGGGGGAGTGACCTTCACCACATGGCACACACAGCCAAGGGGAGTGACTTTCACCACATGGCACACACAGCCTAGGGGAGTGACTTTCACCACATGGCACACACAGGCCGGGGGAGTGACTTTCACCACATGGCACACACAGCCTAGGGGAGTGACTTTCACCACATGGCACACACAGTCTAGGGGAGTGACTTCCACCACATGACACACACAGCATAGGGGAGTGACTTTCACCACATGGCACACACAGCCGTTGGGAGGGGCTTTCACCACATGGCACACACAGCCTAGGGGAGTGACATTCACCACATGGCACACACAGCCTAGGGGAGGGACTTTTACCACATGGCACACACAGCCTAGTGGAGTGACATTCAACACATGGCACACACAGCCCAGGGGAGTGGCTTTCACCACATGGCACACAGAGCCTAGGGGAGTGACATTCACCACATGGCACACACAGCCTAGGGGAGTGACTTTCACCACATGGCACACACAGCCTAGGGGAGTGACATTCACCACATGGCACACACAGCCCAGGGGAGTGACGTTCACCACATGGCACACACAGCCTAGGGGAGTGACTTTCACTACATAGCACAGAGCCAAGGGGAGTGACTTTCACCACATGGCACACACATCCTTGGGGAGTGAATTTCACCACATGGCAAACACAGCCTTGGGGAGTGACTTTCACCTCATGGCACACGCAGCCTAGGGGAGTGACTTTCACCACATGGCACACACAGCCTAGGAGAGTGACATTCACCACATGGCACACACAGCCTAGGGGAGTGACTTACACCACATGACACACACAACCTAGGGGAGTGACTTTCACCACATGGCACACACATCCTTAGGGAGTGAATTTCACCACATGGCACACACAGCCTAGTGGAGTGACATTCACCACATGGCACAGAGAGCCTAGGGGAGTGACATTCAGCACATGTCACACACCGCCTAGGGGAGTGACTTACACCACATGACACACACAACCTAGGGGAGTGACTTTCACCACATGGCACACACATCCTTGGGGAGTGAATTTCACCACATGGCAAACACAGCCTTGGGGAGTGACTTTCACCACATGGCACACAAAGCCTAGGAGAGTGACTTTCACCACATGGCTCACACAGCCTAGGGGAGTGACTTCACCACATGGCACACGCAGCCTAGGGGAGTGACTTTCACCTCATGGCACACACAGCCTAGGAGAGTGACATTCACCACATGGCACACACAGCCTAGGGGAGTGACTTACACCACATGACACACACAACCTAGGGGAGTGACTTTCACCACATGGCACACACATCCTTGGGGAGTGAATTTCACCACATGGCAAACACAGCCTTGGGGAGTGACTTTCACCACATGGCACACACAGCCTAGGAGAGTGACTTTCACCACATGGTTCACACAGCCTAGGGGAGTGACTTTCACCACATGGCACACGCAGCCTAGGGGAGTGACTTTCACCACATGGCACACACAGCCTAGGAGAGTGACCTTCACCACATGGCACACACAGCCTAGTGGAGTGACATTCACCACATGGCACACAGAGCCTAGGGGAGTGATTTTCACCACATGGCACACACAGCCTAGGGGAGTGACTTTCACCACATGGCACACACAGCCTAGGGGAGTGACTTTCACCACATGGCACACACAGCCTAGGGGAGTGACATTCACCACATGGCACACACAGGCTAGGGGAGTGACTTTCACCACATGGCACACACAGCCTAGGGGAGTTACTTTCACCACATGGCATACACAGCCCAGGGGAGTGACTTTCACCACATGGCACACACAGCCTAGTGGAGTGACATTCACCACATGGCACACACAGCCTAGGGGAGTGACTTTCACCACATGGCACACACAGCCTAGAGGAGTGATTTTCAGCACATGGCACACACAGCCTAGGGCGGTGTCATTCACCACATGGCACACACAGCCTAGGGGAGTGACTTTCAACACATGGCACAAACAGCCTAGGGGAGTGACATTCAACACATTGAACACAGCCTAGGGGAGTGAATTTCACTACATGGCACACACAGCCTAGGGGAGTGACATTCACCACATGGCACACACAGCCTAGGGGAGTGACATTCACCACATGGCACACACAGCCTAGGGGAGTGACTTTCACCACATGGCACACACAGCCCAGGGGAGTGACTTTCACCACATGGCACACACAGCCTATGGGAGTGACTTTCACCACATGGCACACACAGCCTAGGGGAGTGACTTTCACCACATGGCACACACAGTCTAGGGGAGTGACTTCCACCACATGGCACACACATCATAGGGGAGTGACTTTCACAACATGGCACACACAGCCGTTGGGAGGGGCTTTCACCACATGGCACACACAGCCTAGGGGAGTGACATTCACCACATGGCACACACAGCCTAGGGGAGGAACGTTTACCACATGGCACACACAGCCTAGGGGAGTGACATACACCACATGGCACACACAGCCCAGGGGAGTGGCTTTCACCACATGGCACACACAGCCTAGGGGAGTGACATTCACCACATGGCACACACAGCCTAGGGGAGTGACTTTCACCACATGGCACACACAGCCTAGGGGAGTGACTTTCACCACATGGCACACACAGCCTAGGGGAGTGACATTCACCACATGGCACACACAGCCTAGGGGAGTGACATTCACCACATGGCACACACAGCCTAGGGGAGTGACTTTCACCACATGGCAAACACAGCCTAGGGGAGTGGCTTTCACCTCATGGCACACACAGCCCAGGGGAGTGACTTTCACCACGTGGCACACACAGCCTAGGGGAGTGACGTTCACCACATGGCACACACAGCCTAGGGGAGTGACTTTCACCACATGGCACACACAGCCTAGGGGAGTGACTTTCACCACGTGGCACACACAGTCTAGGGGAGTGACTTTCACCACATGGCACACACAGCCTAGGGGAGTGACTTTCACCACGTGGCACACACAGCCTAGGGGAGTGACTTTCACCACATGGCACACACAGCCCAGGGGAGTGACATTCACCACAGGGCACACACATCCATGGGGAGTGACTTTCACCACATGGCACACACAGCCCAGGGGAGTGACTTTCACCACGTGGCACACACAGTCTAGGGGAGTGACTTTCACCACATGGCACACACAGCCTAGGGGAGTGACTTTCACCACATGGCACCTACAGCCCAGGGGAGTGACCTTCACCACATGGCACTCACAGCCAAGGGGAGTGACTTTCACCTCATGGCACACACAGCCTAGGGCAGTGACATTCACCACATGGCACACACAGCCTAGGGGAGTGACTTTCACCACATGGCACACACAGCCTAGGGGAGTTACTTTCACCACATGGCACACACAGCCCAGGGGAGTGACATTCACCACATGGCACACACAGCCTAGGGGAGTGACTTTCACCACATGGCACACACAGCCTAGGGGAGTGACTTTCACCACATGCCACACACAGCCTAGGGGAGTGACTTTCACCACATGGCACACACAGCCCAGGGGAGTGACTTTCACCACATGGCACACACAGCCTAGGGGAGTGCCTTTCACCACATGGCACACACAGCTTAGGGGAGTGACTTTCACCACATGGCACACACAGGCTAGGGGAGTGACTTTCACCATATGGCACACACAGCCTAGGGGAGTGCCTTTCACCACATGGCACACACAGCTTAGGGGAGTGACATTCACCACATGGCACACACAGCCTGGGGGAGTGACTTTCACCACATGACACACACAGCCTGGGGGAGTGACTTTCACCACATGGCACACACAGCCTGGGGGAGTGAATTTCACCACATGGCACACACAGCCAAGGGGAGTGACTTTCACCACATGGCACACACAGCCTAGGGGAGTGACTTTCACCACATGGCACACACAGGCCAGGGGAGTGACTTTCACCACATGGCACACACAGCCTAGGGGAGTGACTTTCACCACATGGCACACACAGTCTAGGGGAGTGACTTCTACCACATGACACACACAGCATAGGGGAGTGACTTTCACCACATGGCACACACAGCCGTTGGGAGGGGCTTTCACCACATGGCACACACAGCCTAGGGGAGTGACATTCACCAAATGGCACACACTGCCTAGGGGAGGGACTTTTACCACATGGCACACACAGCCTAGTGGAGTGACATTCACCACATGGCACACACAGCCCAGGGGAGTGGCTTTCACCACATGGCACACAGAGCCTAGGGGAGTGACATTCACCACATGGCACACACAGCCTAGGGGAGTGACATTCACCACATGGCACACACAGCCCAGGGGAGTGACGTTCACCACATGGCACACACAGCCTAGGGGAGTGACTTTCACTACATGGCACACACAGCCTAGGGGAGTGACATTCACCACATGGCACACACAGCCTAGGGGAGTGACTTACACCACATGGCACACACAGCCTAGGGGAGTGACTTTCACCACATGGCACACACAGTCTAGGAGAGTGACTTTCACCACATGGCTCACACAGCCTAGGGGAGTGACTTTCACCACATGGCACACACATCCTTGGGGAGTGAATTTCACCACATGGCAAACACAGCCTTGGGGAGTGACTTTCACCACATGGCACACACAGCCTAGGAGAGTGACTTTCACCACATGGCTCACACAGCCTAGGGGAGTGACTTTCACCACATGGCACACGCAGCCTAGGGGAGTGACTTTCACCACATGGCACACACAGCCTAGGAGAGTGACTTTCACCACATGGCACACACAGCCTAGTGGAGTGACATTCACCACATGGCACACAGAGCCTAGGGGAGTGATTTTCACCACATGGCACACACAGCCTAGGGGAGTGACTTTCACCACATGGCACACACAGCCAGGGGAGTGACTTTCACCACATGGCACACACAGCCTAGGGGAGTGACATTCACCACATGGCACACACAGGCTAGGGGAGTGACTTTCACCACATGGCACACACAGGCTAGGGGAGTTACTTTCACCAAATGGCATACACAGCCCAGGGGAGTGACTTTCACCACATGGCACACACAGCCTAGTGGAGTGACATTCACCACATGGCACACACAGCCTAGGGGAGTGACTTTCACCACATGGCACACACAGCCTAGAGGAGTGATTTTCAGCACATGGCACACACAGCCTAGGGCGGTGTCATTCACCACATGGCACACACAGCCTAGGGGAGTGACTTTCAACACATGGCACAAACAGCCTAGGGGAGTGACATTCAACACATTGAACACAGCCTATGGGAGTGAATTTCACTACATGGCACACACAGCCTAGGGGAGTGACATTCACCACATGGCACACACAGCCTAGGGGAGTGACATTCACCACATGGCACACACAGCCTAGGGGAGTGACTTTCACCACATGGCACACACAGCCCAGGGGAGTGACTTTCACCACATGGCACACACAGCCTATGGGAGTGACTTTCACCACATGGCACACACAGCCTAGGGGAGTGACTTTCACCACATGGCACACACAGCCTAGGGGAAAGACTTTCATCACATGGCACACACAGCCTAGGGGAGTGACATTCACCACATGGCACACACAGCCTAGGGAAATGACTCTCACCACATGGCGCACACAGCCTAGGGGAGTGACATTCACCACATGGCACACACAGCCTAGGGGAGTGACTTTCACCACATGGCACACACAGTCTAGGGGAGTGACTTTCACCACATGGCACACACAGCCTAGGGGAGTGACTTTCACCACATGGCACACACAGCCTAGGGGAGTGACATTCACCACATGGCACACACAGCCTAGGGGGTGACTTTCACCACATGGCACACACAGCCTAGGGGACTGACTTTCACTACATGGCACACACAGCCAAGGGGAGTGACATTCACCACATGGCACACACAGCCTAGGGGAGTGACATTCACCACATGGCACACACAGCCTAGGGGAGTGACATTCACCACATGGCACACACAGCCTGGGGGAGTGACTTTCACCACATGGCACACACAGCCTGGGGGAGTGACTTTCACCACATGGCACACACAGCCTGGGGGAGTGACCTTCACCACATGGCACACACAGCCAAGGGGAGTGACTTTCACCACATGGCACACACAGCCTAGGGGAGTGACTTTCACCACATGGCACACACAGGCCAGGGGAGTGACTTTCACCACATGGCACACACAGCCTAGGGGAGTGACTTTCACCACATGGCACACACAGTCTAGGGGAGTGACTTCCACCACATGACACACACAGCATAGGGGAGTGACTTTCACCACATGGCACACACAGCCGTTGGGAAGGGCTTTCACCACATGGCACACACAGCCTAGGGGAGTGACTTTCACCACATGGCACACACAGCCTAGGGGAGGGACTTTTACCACATGGCACACACAGCCTAGTGGAGTGACATTCACCACATGGCACACACAGCCCAGGGGAGTGGCATTCACCACATGGCACACAGAGCCTAGGGGAGTGACATTCACCACATGGCACACACAGCCTAGGGGAGTGACTTTCACCACATGGCACACACAGCCTAGGGGAGTGACATTCACCACATGGCACACACAGCCCAGGGGAGTGACGTTCACCACATGGCACACACAGCCTAGGGGAGTGACTTTCACTACATAGCACAGAGCCAAGGGGAGTGACTTTCACCACATGGCACACACATCCTTGGGGAGTGAATTTCACCACATGGCAAACACAGCCTTGGGGAGTGACTTTCACCTCATGGCACACGCAGCCTAGGGGAGTGACTTTCACCACATGGCACACACAGCCTAGGAGAGTGACATTCACCACATGGCACACACAGCCTAGGGGAGTGACTTACACCACATGACACACACAACCTAGGTGAGTGACTTTCACCACATGGCACACACATCCTTGGGGAGTGAATTTCACCACATGGCACACACAGCCTAGTGGAGTGACATTCACCACATGGCACACAGAGCCTAGGGGAGTGACATTCACCACATGGCACACACAGCCTAGGGGAGTGACTTACACCACATAACACACACAACCTAGGGGAGTGACTTTCACCACATGGCACACACATCCTTGGGGAGTGAATTTCACCACATGGCAAACACAGCCTTGGGGAGTGACTTTCACCACATGGCACACAAAGCCTAGGAGAGTGACTTTCACCACATGGCTCACACAGCCTAGGGGAGTGACTTTCACCACATGGCACACGCAGCCTAGGGGAGTGACTTTCACCTCATGGCACACACAGCCTAGGAGAGTGACATTCACCACATGGCACACACAGCCTAGGGGAGTGACTTACACCACATGACACACACAACCTAGGGGAGTGACTTTCACCACATGGCACACACATCCTTGGGGAGTGAATTTCACCACATGGCAAACACAGCCTTGGGGAGTGACTTTCACCACATGGCACACACAGCCTAGGAGAGTGATTTTCACCACATGGCTCACACAGCCTAGGGGAGTGACTTTCACCACATGGCACACGCAGCCTAGGGGAGTGACTTTCACCACATGGCACACACAGCCTAGGAGAGTGACTTTCACCACATGGCACACACAGCCTAGTGGAGTGACATTCACCACATGGCACACAGAGCCTAGGGGAGTGATTTTCACCACATGGCACACACAGCCTAGGGGAGTGACTTTCACCACATGGCACACACAGCCTAGGGGAGTGACTTTCACCACATGGCACACACAGCCTAGGGGAGTGACATTCACCACATGGCACACACAGGCTAGGGGAGTGACTTTCACCACATGGCACACACAGCCTAGGGGAGTTACTTTCACCACATGGCATACACAGCCCAGGGGAGTGACTTCCACCACATGGCACACACAGCCTAGTGGAGTGACATTCACCACATGGCACACACAGCCTAGGGGAGTGACTTTCACCACATGGCACACACAGCCTAGAGGAGTGATTTTCAGCACATGGCACACACAGCCTAGGGCGGTGTCATTCACCACATGGCACACACAGCCTAGGGGAGTGACTTTCAACACATGGCACAAACAGCCTAGGGGAGTGACATTCAACACATTGAACACAGCCTAGGGGAGTGAATTTCACTACATGGCACACACAGCCTAGGGGAGTGACATTCACCACATGGCACACACAGCCTAGGGGAGTGACATTCACCACAAGGCACACACAGCCTAGGGGAGTGACTTTCACCACATGGCACACACAGCCCAGGGGAGTGACTTTCACCACATGGCACACACAGCCTATGGGAGTGACTTTCACCACATGGCACACACAGCCTAGGGGAGTGACTTTCACCACATGGCACACACAGTCTAGGGGAGTGACTTCCACCACATGGCACACACATCATAGGGGAGTGACTTTCACAACATGGCACACACAGCCGTTGGGAGGGGCTTTCACCACATGGCACACACAGCCTAGGGGAGTGACATTCACCACATGGCACACACAGCCTAGGGGAGGAACGTTTACCACATGGCACACACAGCCTAGGGGAGTGACTTTCACCACATGGCACACACAGGCTAGGGGAGTGACTTTCACCACATGGCACACACAGCCTAGGGGAGTGACATTCACCACATGGCACACACAGCCTAGGGGAGTGACATTCACCACATGGCACACACAGCCTAGGGGAGTGTCTTTCACCACATGGCAAACACAGCCTAGGGGAGTGGCTTTCACCACATGGCACACACAGCCCAGGGGAGTGACTTTCACCACGTGGCACACACAGCCTAGGGGAGTGACGTTCACCACATGGCACACACAGCCTAGGGGAGTGACTTTCACCACATGGCACACACAGCCTAGGGGAGTGACTTTCACCACGTGGCACACACAGTCTAGGGGAGTGACTTTCACCACATGGCACACACAGCCTAGGGGAGTGACTTTCACCACGTGGCACACACAGCGTAGGGGAGTGACTTTCACCACATGGCACACACAGCCCAGGGGAGTGACTTTCACCACATGGCACACACATCCATGGGGAGTGACTTTCACCACATGGCACACACAGCCCAGGGGAGTGACTTTCACCACGTGGCACACACAGTCTAGGGGAGTGACTTTCACCACATGGCACACACAGCCTAGGGGAGTGACTTTCACCACATGGCACCTACAGCCCAGGGGAGTGACCTTCACCACATGGCACTCACAGCCAAGGGGAGTGACTTTCACCTCATGGCACACACAGCCTAGGGCAGTGACATTCACCACATGGCACACACAGCCTAGGGGAGTGACTTTCACCACATGGCACACACAGCCTAGGGGAGTTACTTTCACCACATGGCACACACAGCCCAGGGGAGTGACTTTCACCACATGGCATACACAGCCTAGGGGAGTGACTTTCACCACATGCCACACACAGCCTAGGGGAGTGACTTTCACCACATGGCACACACAGCCCAGGGGAGTGACTTTCACCACATGGCACACACAGCCTAGGGGAGTGCCTTTCACCACATGGCACACACAGCTTAGGGGAGTGACTTTCACCACATGGCACACACAGGCTAGGGGAGTGACTTTCACCATATGGCACACACAGCCTAGGGGAGTGCCTTTCACAACATGGCACACACAGCTTAGGGGAGTGACATTCACCACATGGCACACACAGCCTAGGGGAGTGACGTTCACCACATGGCACACACAGCCTAGGGGAGTGACTTTCACTATATGGCACACACAGCCTAGGGGAGTGACTTTCACCACATGGCACACACAGCCCAGGGGAGTGACTTTCACCACATGGCACACACAGCCTAGGGGAGTGCCTTTCACCACATGGCACACACAGCTTAGGGGAGTGACTTTCACCACATGGCACACAGACAAGGGGAGTGACTTTCACCACATGGCACACACAGCCTAGTGGAGTGACATTCACCACATGGCACTCACAGCCTAGGGGAGTGACTTTCACCACATGGCACACACATCCATGGGGAGTGACTTTCACCTCATGGCACACACAGCCTAGGGGAGGAACGTTTACCATATGGCACACACAGCCTAGGGGAGTGACAATCACCACATGGCACACACAGCCTAGGGGAGTGACTTTCACCACATGGCACACACAGTCTAGGGGAGTGACTTTCACCACATGGCTCACACAGCCTAGGGGAGTGACTTTCACCACATGGCACACACAGCCCAGGGGAGTGACTTTCACCACATGGCACACACAGCCTAGGGGAGTGACTTTCACCACATGGCTCACACAGCCTAGGGGAGTGACTTTCACCACACGGCACACACAGCCCAGGGGAGCGACTTTCACCACATGGCACACACAGCCTAGGGGAGTGACTTTCACCACATGGCACACACAGCCCAGGGGAGTGACTTTCACCACATGGCACACACAGCCTAGGGGAGTGACTTTCACCACATGGCACACACAGCCTAGGGGAGTGACTTTCACCACATGGCACACACAGTCTAGGGGAGTGACTTTCACCACATGACACACACAGGCTAGGGGAGTGACTTTCACCACATGGCACACACAGTCTAGGGGAGTGACTTTCACCACATGACACACACAGGCTAGGGGAGTGACTTTCACCACATGGCACACACAGCCTAGGGGAGTCACTTTCACCACATGGCACACACAGCCTAGGGGAGTGACTTTCACCACATGGCACACACAGCCTAGGGGAGTGACGTTCACCATATGGCACACACAGCCTGGGGTAGTGACATTCACCACATGGCACACACAGCCTGGGGTAGTGACATTCACCACATGGCACACATAGCCTAGGGGAGTGACTTTCACCTCATGGCACACACAGCCTAGGGGAGTGACTTTCACCACATGGCACACACAGCCTAGGGGAGTGACTTTCACCACATGGCACACACAGCCTAGGGGAGTGATTTTCACCACATGGCACACACAGCCTAGGGGAGTGACTTTCACCACATGGCACACACAGCCGAGGGGAGTGACTTTCACCACATGGCACACACAGCCCAGGGGAGTGACTTTCACCACATGGCACACACAGCCTGGGGTAGTGACATTCACCACATGGCACACACAGCCGAGGGGAGTGACTTTCACCACATGGCACACACGGCCTAGGGGAGTGACTTTCACCACATGGCACACACAGCCTAGGGGAGTGACTTTCACCACATGGCACACACAGCCCAGGGGAGTGACTTTCACCATATGGCACACACAGCCTAGGGGAGTGACTTTCACCACATGGCACACACAGTCTAGGGGAGTGACTTTCACCACATGGCACACACAGCCCAGGGGAGTGACTTTCACCACATGGCACACACAGCCTAGGGGAGTGACTTTCACCACATGGCACACACAGCCGAGGGGAGTGACTTTCACCACATGGCACACACAGCCTGGGGTAGTGACATTCACCACATGGCACACACAGCCGAGGGGAGTGACTTTCACCACATGGCACACACAGCCCATGGGAGTGACTTTCACCACATGGCACACACAGCCTGGGGTAGTGACATTCACCACATGGCACACACAGCCGAGGGGAGTGACTTTCACCACATGACACACACAGTCTAGGGGAGTGACTTTCACCACATGGCACACACAGCCTAGGGGAGTGACTTTCACCACATGGCACACACAGCCTAGGGGAGTGACGTTCACCACATGGCACACACAGCCCAGGGGAGTGAATTTCACCACATGGCACACACAGCCTAGGGGAGTGACTTTCACCACATGGCACTCACAGCCTAGGGGAGTTACTTTCACCACATGGCACACACAGCCTAGGGGAGTTACTTTGACCACATGGCACACACAGCCTAGTGAAGTGACTTTCACCACATCACACACACAGCCTAGGGGAGTGACTTTCACCACATGGCACATACAGCCCAGGGGAGTGACTTTCACCACATGGCACACACAGCCTGGGGTAGTGACATTCACCACATGGCACACACAGCCGAGGGAAGTGACTTTCACCACATGGCACACACAGCCCAGGGTAGTGACTTTCACCACATGGCACACACAGCCTGGGGTAGTGACATTCACCACATGGCACACACAGCCGAGGGGAGTGACTTTCACCACAGGACACACACAGTCTAGGGGAGTGACTTTCACCACATGGCACACACAGCCTAGGGGAGTGACTTTCACCACATGGCACACACAGCCTAGGGGAGTGACGTTCACCACATGGCACACACAGCCTGGGGGAGTGACTTTCACCACATGGCACACACAGCCCAGGGGAGTGATATTCACCACATGGCACACACAGCCTAGGGGCGTGACTTTCACCACATGGCACACACAGCCTAGGGGCGTGGCACTCACCACATGGCACACACAGTCTAGGGGAGTGACTTTCACCACATGGCACACACAGCCTAGGGGAGTGACATTCACCACATGGCACACACAGTCTAGGGGAGTGACTTTCACCACATGGCACACACAGCCTAGGGGAGTGACTTTCACCACATGGCACACACAGACTAGGGGAGTGATATTCACCACATGGCACACACAGTCTAGGGGAGTGACTTTCACCACATGGCACACACAGCCTAGGGGAGTGACTTTCACCACATGGCACACACAGCCTAGGGGAGTGACTTTCACCACATGGCACACACAGCCTAGGGGAGTGACTTTCACCACATAGCACACACAGCCTAGTGGAGTGACATTCACCACATGGCACACACAGCCTAGGGGAGTGACTTTCACCACATGGCACACACAGCCCAGGGGAGTGACTTTCACCATATGGCACACACAGCCTAGGGGAGTGACTTTCACCACATGGCACACACAGTCTAGGGGAGTGACTTTCACCACATGGCACACACAGCCCAGGGGAGTGACTTTCACCATATGGCACACACAGCCTAGGGGAGTGACTTTCACCACATGGCACACACAGCCTAGGGGAGTGACATTCACCACATGGCACACACAGCTTAGGGGAGTGACATTCACCACATGGCACTCACAGCCTAGGTGAGTGACGTTCACCACATGGCACACACGGCCTAGGGGAGTGACATTCACCACATGGCACACACAGGCTAGGGGAGTGACTTTCACCACATGGCACACACAGCCTAGGGGAGTAACTTTCACCACATGGCACACACAGCCCAGGGGAGTGACTTTCACCACATGGCACACACAGCCTAGTGGAGTGACATTCCCCACATGGCACACAGAGCCTAGGGGAGTGACATTCACCACATGGCTTACACAGCCTAAGGGAGTGATTTTCACCACATGGCACACACAGCCTAGGGGAGTGACTTTCACCACATGGCACACACAGCCTAGGGCAGTGATATTCACCACATGGCTTACACAGCCTAAGGGAGTGACTTTCACCGCATGGCACACACAGCCTAGGGCAGTGATATTCACCACATGGCTCACACAGCCTAGGGGAGTGACTTTCAACACATGGCACACACAGCCTAGGGGAGTGACTCTCAACACATTGCACACACAGCCTAGGGGAGTGACTTTCACTATATGGCACACACAGCCTAGGGGAGTGACATTCACCACATGGCACACACAGCCTAGGGGAGTGACATTCACCACATGGCTAACACAGCCTAGGGGAGTGACTTTCACCACATGGCACACACAGCCCAGGGGAGTGACTTTCACTACATGGCACACACAGCCTAGGGGAGTGACTTTCACCATATGGCACACACAGCCAAGGGGAGTGAGTTTCACCACATGGCACACACAGCCTAGGGGAGTGACATTCACCACATGGCACACACAGCCCAGGGGAGTGACTTTCACCACATGGCACACACAGCCTAGGGGAGTGACTTTCACTACATGGCACACACACAGCCTAGGGCAGTGACATTCACCACCTGGCACACACAGCCTAGGGGAGTGACTTTCACCACATGGCACACACGGCCTAGGGGAGTGACACTCACCACACGGCGCACACGGCCTAGGGGAGTGACATTCACACCATGGCACACACAGCCTAGGGGAGTGACTTTCACCACATGGCACACACAGCCTAGGGGAGTTACTTTCACCACATGGCACACACAGCCCAGGGGAGTGATTTTCACCACATGGCACACACAGCCTAGTGGAGTGACATTCACCACATGGCACACACAGCCTAGGGGAGTGAGCTTCACCACATGGCACACACAGCCTAGGGGAGTGACTTTCACCACATGGCACTCACAGCCAAGGGGAGTGACTTTCACCTCATGGCACACACACCCTAGGGCAGTGACATACACCACATGGCACACACAGCCTAGGGGAGTGACACTCACCACATGGCGCACACAGCCTAGGGGAGTGACATTCACCACATGGCACACACAACCTAGGGGAGTGACATTCACCACATGGCACACACAGCCAAGGGGAGTGACTTTCACCACATGACACACACAGTCTAGGGGAGTGACTTTCACCACATGGCACACACAGCCTAGGGGAGTGACTTTCACCACATGGCACACACAGCCTAGGGGAGTGACTTTCACCACATGGCACACACAGCCTAGGGGAGTGACTTTCACCACATGGCGCACACAGCCTAGGGGAGTGACTTTCACCGCATGGCACACACAGCCTAGGGGAGTGACTTTCACTACATGGCACACACAGCCAAGGGGAGTGCCTTTCACCACATGGCACACACAGCCCAGGGGAGTGACTTTCACCACATGGCACACACAGCTTAGGGGAGTGACTTTCACCACATGGCACACACAGCCTAGTGGAGTGACTTTCACCACATGACACACACAGTCTAGGGGAGTGACTTTCACCACATGACACACACAGTCTAGGGGAGTGACTTTCACCACATGGCACACACAGCCCAGGGGAGTGACTTTCACCACATGGCACACACAGCCTAGGGGAGTGACTTTCACCACATGGCACACACAGCCTAGGGGAGTGACTTTCACCACATGGCACACACTGCCTAATGGACTGACATTCACCACATGGCACACACAGCCTGGGGGAGTGACTTTCACCACATGGCACACACAGCCAAGGGGAGTGACTTTCACCACATGGCACACACTGCCTGGGGGAGTGACTTTCACCACATGGCACACACAGCCTGGGGAATTAACTTTCACCACATGGCACACACAGCCTGGGGGAGTGACTTTCACCACATGGCACACACAGCCCAGGGGAGTGACTTTCACCACATGGCACACAAAGCCTAGGGGAGTGACTTTCACCACATGGCACACACAGTCTAGGGGAGTGACTTCCACCACATGACACTCATAGCCTAGGAGAGTGACTTTCACCACATGGCACCTACAGCCGAAGGAGTGGCTTTCACCACATGGCACACACAGCCTAGGGGAGTGACATTCACCACATGGCACACACAGCCTAGGGGAGTGACTTTCACCACATGGCACACACAGCCTAGGGGAGTGACATTCACCACATGGCACACACAGCCTAGGGGAGTGATTTTCACTACATGGCACACACAGCCAAGGGGAGTGACTTTCACCACATGGCACACACAACCCAGGGGAGTGACTTTCACCACATGGCACACACAGCCTGGGGTAGTGACATTCACCACATGGCACACACAGCCGAGGGGAGTGACTTTCACCACATGGCACACACAGCCTAGGGGAGTGACTTTCACCACATGGCACACCCAGCCTAGGGGAGTGACTTTCACCACATGGCACACACAGCCCAGGGGAGTGACTTTCACCATATGGCACACACAGCCTAGGGGAGTGACTTTCACCACATGGCACACACAGTCTAGGGGAGTGACTTTCACCACATGGCACACACAGCCCAGGGGAGTGACTTTCACCACATGGCACACACAGCCTAGGGGAGTGACTTTCACCACATGGCCTACACAGCCTAGGGGAGTGACTTTCACCACATGGCACACACAGCCGAGGGGAGTAACTTTCACCTCATGGCACACACAGCCCAGGGGAGTGACTTTCACCACATGGCACACACAGCCTGGGGTAGTGACATTCACCACATGGCACACACAGCCGAGGGGAGTGACTTTCACCACATGGCACACACAGCCCAGGGGAGTGACTTTCACCACATGGCACACACAGCCTGGGGTAGTGACATTCACCACATGGCACACACAGCCGAGGGGAGTGACTTTCACCACATGACACACACAGTCTAGGGGAGTGACTTTCACCACATGGCACACACAGCCTAGGGGAGTGACTTTCACCACATGGCACACACAGCCTAGGGGAGTGAAGTTCACCACATGGCACACACAGCCCAGGGGAGTGACTTTCTCCACATGGCACACACAGCCTAGGGGAGTGACTTTCACCACATGGCACACACAGCCTAGGGGAGTTACTTTCACCACATGGCACACACAGCCTAGGGCAGTTACTTTGACCACATGGCACACACAGCCTAGTGAAGTGACTTTCACCACATCACACACACAGCCTAGGGGAGTGACTTTCACCACATGGCACACAAAGCCCAGGGGAGTGACTTTCACCACATGGCACACACAGCCTGGGGTAGTGACATTCACCACATGGCACACACAGCCGAGGGGAGTGACTTTCACCACATGGCACACACAGCCCAGGGGAGTGACTTTCACCACATGGCACACACAGCCTGGGGTAGTGACATTCACCACATGGCACACACAGCCGAGGGGAGTGAATTTCACCACATGACACACACAGTCTAGGGGAGTGACTTTCACCACATGGCACACACAGCCTAGGGGAGTGACTTTCACCACATGGCACACACAGCCTAGGGGAGTGACGTTCACCACATGGCACACACAGCCTGGGGGAGTGACTTTTACCACATGGCACACACAGCCCAGGGGAGTGATATTCACCACATGGCACACACAGCCTAGGGGCGTGACATTCACCACATGGCACACACAGCCTAGGGGCGTGGCACTCACCACATGGCACACACAGTCTAGGGGAGTGACTTTCACCACATGGCACACACAGCCTAGGGGAGTGACATTCACCACATGGCACACACAGTCTAGGGGAGTGACTTTCACCACATGGCACACACAGCCTAGGGGAGTGACTTTCACCACATGGCACACACAGACTAGGGGAGTGATATTCACCACATGGCACACACAGTCTAGGGGAGTGACTTTCACCACATGGCACACACAGCCTAGGGGAGTGACTTTCACCACATGGCACACACAGCCTAGGGGAGTGACTTTCACCACATGGCACACACAGCCTAGGGGAGTGACTTTCACCACATAGCACACACAGCCTAGTGGAGTGACATTCACCACATGGCACACACAGCCTAGGGGAGTGACTTTCACCACATGGCACACACAGCCCAGGGGAGTGACTTTCACCATATGGCACACACAGCCTAGGGGAGTGACTTTCACCACATGGCACACACAGTCTAGGGGAGTGACTTTCACCACATGGCACACACAGCCCAGGGGAGTGACTTTCACCATATGGCACACACAGCCTAGGGGAGTGACTTTCACCACATGGCACACACAGCCTAGGGGAGTGACTTTCACCACATGGCACACACAGCTTAGGGGAGTGACATTCACCACATGGCACTCACAGCCTAGGGGAGTGACGTTCACCACATGGCACACACGGCCTAGGGGAGTGACATTCACCACATGGCACACACAGGCTAGGGGAGTGACTTTCACCACATGGCACACACAGCTTAGGGGAGTAACTTTCACCACATGGCACACACAGCCCAGGGGAGTGACTTTCACCACATGGCACACACAGCCTAGTGGAGTGACATTCCCCACATGGCACACACAGCCTAGGGGAGTGATTTTCACCACATGGCTTACACAGCCTAAGGGAGAGATTTTCACCACATGGCACACACAGCCTAGGGGAGTGACTTTCACCACATGGCACACACAGCCTAGGGCAGTGATATTCACCACATGGCTTACACAGCCTAAGGGAGTGGCTTTCACCACATGGCACACACAGCCTAGGGCAGTGATATTCACCACATGGCTCACACAGCCTAGGGGAGTGACTTTCAACACATGGCACACACAGCCTAGGGGAGTGACTCTCAACACATTGCACACACAGCCTAGGGGAGTGACTTTCACTATATGGCACACACAGCCTATGGGAGTGACATTCACCACATGGCACACACAGCCTAGGGGAGTGACATTCACCACATGGCTAACACAGCCTAGGGGAGTGACTTTCACCACATGGCACACACAGCCCAGGGGAGTGACTTTCACTACATGGCACACACAGCCTAGGGGAGTGACTTTCACCATATGGCACACACAGCCTAGGGGAGTGAGTTTCACCACATGGCACACACAGCCTAGGGGAGTGACATTCACCACATGGCACACACAGCCCAGGGGAGTGACTTTCACCACATGGCACACACAGCCTAGGGGAGTGACTTTCACTACATGGCACACACAGCCTAGGGCAGTGACATTCACCACCTGGCACACACAGCCTAGGGGATTGATTTTCACCACATGGCACACACGGCCTAGGGGAGTGACACTCACCACACGGCGCACACAGCCTAGGGGAGTTACTTTCACCACATGGCACACACAGCCTAGGGGAGTTACTTTTACCACATGGCACACACAGCCCAGGGGAGTGATTTTCACCACATGGCACACACAGCCTAGTGGAGTGACATTCACCACATGGCACACACAGCCTAGGGGAGTGAGCTTCACCACATGGCACACACAGCCTAGGGGAGTGACTTTCACCACATGGCACTCACAGCCAAGGGGAGTGACTTTCACCTCATGGCACACACAGCCTAGGGCAGTGACTTTCACCGCATGGCACACATAGCCTAGGGGAGTGACTTTCACCACATGGCACACACAGCCTAGGGGAGTGACTTTCACCACATGGCACACACAGCCTAGGGGAGTGACTTTCACCACATGGCACACACAGCCTAGGGGAATGACTTTCATCACATGGCACACACTGCCTAGGGGAGTGACATTCACCACATGGCACACACAGCCTAGGGGAGTGACACTCATCACATGGCGCACACAGCCTAGGGGAGTGACATTCACCACATGGCACACACAACCTAGGGGAGTGACATTCACCACATGGCACACACAGCCAAGGGGAGTGACTTTCACCACATGACACACACAGTCTAGGGGAGTGACTTTCACCACATGGCACACACAGCCTAGGGGAGTGACTTTCACCACATGGCACACACAGCCTAGGGGAGTGACTTTCACCACATGGCACACACAGCTTTGGGGAGTGACATTCACCACATGGCACACACAGCCTAGGGGAGTGACTTTCACCACATGGCGCACACAGCCTAGGGGAGTGACTTTCACCGCATGGCACACACAGCCTAGGGGAGTGACTTTCACTACATGGCACACACAGCCAAGGGGAGTGACTTTCACCACATGGCACACACAGCCCAGGGGACTGACTTTCACCACATGGCACACACAGCTTAGGGGAGTGACTTTCACCACATGGCACACACAGCCTAGTGGAGTGACTTTCACCACATGACACACACAGTCTAGGGGAGTGGCTTTCACCACATGACACACACAGCCTAGGGGAGTGACTTTCACCACATGGCACACACAGCCCAGGGGAGTGACTTTCACCACATGGCACACACAGCCTAGGGGAGTGACTTTCACCACATGGCACACACAGCCTAGGGGAGTGACTTTCACCACATGGCACACACTGCCTAATGGACTGACATTCACCACATGGCACACACAGCCTGGGGGAGTGACGTTCACCACATGGCACACACAGCCAAGGGGAGTGACTTTCACCACATGGCACACACTGCCTGGGGGAGTGACTTTCACCACATGGCACACACAGCCTGGGGAATTAACTTTCACCACATGGCACACACAGCCTGGGGGAGTGACTTTCACCACATGCCACACACAGCCCAGGGGAGTGACTTTCACCACATGGCACACAAAGCCTAGGGGAGTGACTTTCACCACATGGCACACACAGTCTAGGGGAGTGACTTCCACCACATGACACTCATAGCCTAGGGGAGTGACTTTCACCACATGGCACCTACAGCCGAAGGAGTGGCTTTCACCACATGGCACACACAGCCTAGGGGAGGGACATTCACCACATGGCACACACAGCCTAGGGGAGTGACTTTCACCACATGGCACACACAGCCTAGGGGAGTGACATTCACCACATGGCACACACAGCCTAGGGGAGTGACTTTCACTACATGGCACACACAGCCAAGGGGAGTGACTTTCACAACATGGCACACACAGCCCAGGGAAATGACTTTCACCACATGGCACACACAGCTTAGGGGAGTGATGTTCACCACATGGCACACACAGCCTAGGGGAGTGACTTTCACCACATGACACACACAGTTTAGAGGAGTGACTTTCACCACATGGCACACACAGCTTAGGGGAGTGACTTTCACCACATGGCACACACAGCCTAGGGGAGTGACTTTCACCACATGGCACACACAGCCTAGGGGAGTGATTTTAACCCCATGGCAAACACAGCCTAGGGGAGTGTCTTTCACCACATGCCACACACAGCCTAGGGGAGTGACTTTCACCACATGGCACACACAGCCTTGGGGAGTGAATTTCACCACATGGCACACACAGCCTAGGGGAATGACTTTCACCTCATGGCACACACATCCATGGGGAGTGACATTCACCACATGGCACACACAGCCTTGGGGAGTGACTTTCACCACATGTCACACACAGCCTAGCGGAGTGACTTTCACCACATGGCATACACAGCCTAGGGGAGTGACTTTCACCACATGGCACACACAGCCTAGGGGAGTGACTTTCACCACATGGCACACACAGCCTAGGGGAGTGACTTTCACCACATGGCACACACAGCCTAGCGGAGTGACATTCACCACATGGCACACACAGCCTAGGGGAGTGACTTTCACCACATGGCGCACACAGCCTAGGGGAGTGACTTTCACCACGTGGCACACACACCCTAGGGGAGTTACTTTCACCACATGGCACACACAGCCTAGTGGAGTGATTTTCACCAACTGGAACACACAGCCAATGGGAGTGACTTTCACCACATGGCACACACAGTCTAGGGGAGTGACTTCCACCACATGACACACACAGCCTAGGGGAGTGACTTTCACCACATGGCACACACAGCCGAGGGGAGTGGCTTTCACCACATGGCACACACAGCCTAGGGGAGTGACATTCACCACATGGCACACACAGTCTAGGGGAGTGACTTCCACCACATGACACACACAGCCTAGGGGAGTGACTTTCACCACATGGCACACACAGCCGAGGGGAGTGGCTTTCACCACATGGCACACACAGCCTAGGGAGTGACATTCACCACATGGCACACACAGACTAGGGGAGTGCCTTTCACCACATGGCACACGCAGCCTATGGGAGTGACTTTCACCACATGGCACACACAGCCTAGGGGAGTGATTTTCACCACATGGCACACACAGCCTAGTGGAGTGACATTCACCACATGGCACACACAGCCTAAGGGAGTGATTTCCACCACATGGCACACACAGCCTAGGGGAGTGACTCTCACCACATGGCACACACAGCCTAGGGGAGTGACTTTCACCACATGGCACACACAGCCTAGGGGAGTGACATTCACCACATGGCACACACAGGCTAGGGGAGTGACTTTCACCACGTGGCACACACAGCCTAGGGGAGTTACTTTCACCACATGGCACACACAGCCTAGGGGAGTGACTTTCACCACATGGCACACACAGCCTAAGGGAGTGATTTTCACCACATGGCACACACAGCCTAGGGCAGTGACATTCACCACATGGCTCACACAGCCTAGGGGAGTGACTTTCAACACATGGCACACACATCCTAGGGGAGTGACTCTCAACACATTGCACACACAGCCTAGGGGAGTGACTTTCACTACATGGCACACACAGCCTAGGGGAGTGACATTCACCACATGGCACACACAGCCTAGGGGAGTGACATTCACCACATGGCACACACAGCCTAGGGGAGTGACTTTCACCACATGGCACACACAGCCCAGGGGAGTGACTTTCACCACATGGCACACACAGCCTAGGGGAGTGACTTTCACCACATGGCACACACAGCCTAGGGGAGTGACTTTCACCACATGGCACACACAGCCTAGGGGAGTGACTTTCATCACATGGCACACACAGCCTAGGGGAGTGACATTCACCACATGGCACACACAGCCTAGGGGAGTGACACTCACCACACGGCGCACACGGCCTAGGGGAGTGACATTCACCACATGGCACACACAGCCTAGGGGAGTGACTTTCACCACATGGCACACACAGCCTATGGGAGTGACTTTCACCACATGGCACACACAGCCTAGGGGAGTGACTTTCACCACATGGCACACACAGCCTAGGGGAGTGACTTTCATCACATGGCATACAAAGCCTAGGGGAGTGACACTCTCCACATGGAGCACACGGCCTAGGGGAGTGACATTCATCACATGGCACACACAGCCTAGGGGAGTGACTTTCACCACATGGCACACACAGCCAAGGGGAGTGACTTTCACCACATGACACACACAGTCTAGGGGAGTGACTTTCACCACATGGCACACACAGCCTAGGGGAGTGACTTTCACCACATGGCACACACAGCCTAGGGGAGTGACTTTCACCACATGGCACACACAGCCTAGGGGAGTGACTTTCACCACATGGCACACACAGCCTAGGGGAGTGACTTTCACCACATGGCACACACAGCCTAGGGGAGTGACTTTCACCACATGGCACACACAGCCTAGGGGAGTGACTTTCACTACATGGCACACACAGCCAAGGGGAGTGATGTTCACCACATGGCACACACAGCCCAAGGGAGTGACTTTCACCACATGGCACACACAGCTTAGGGGAGTGACTTTCACCACATGGCACACAGAGCCTAGTGGAGTGACTTTCACCACATGACACACACAGTCTAGGGGAGTGACTTTCACCACATGGCACACACAGCCCAGGGGAGTGACTTTCACCACAATGCACACACAGCCTAGGGGAGTGACTTTCACCACATGGCACACACAGCCTAGGGGAGTGACTTTCACCACATGGCACACACAACCTAATGGACTGACATTCACCACATGGCACACACAGCCTGGGGGAGTGACTTTCACCACATGGCACACACAGCCTAGGGGAGTGACTTTCACCACAAGGCACACACTGCCTGGGGGAGTGACTTTCACCACATGGCACACACAGCCTGGGGAATTAACTTTCAACACATGGCACACACAGCCTGGGGGAGTGACTTTCACCACATGGCACACACCGCCTAGGGGGGTGACTTTCACCACATGGCACACACAGCCTAGGGGAGTGACTTTCACCACATGGCACACACAGCCCAGGGGAGTGACTTTCACCACATGGCACACAAAGCCTAGGGGAGTGACTTTCACCACATGGCACACACAGTCTAGGGGAGTGACGTCCACCACATGACACACATATCCTAGGGGAGTGACTTTCACCACATGGCACCTACTGCCGAGGGGAGTGTCTTTCACCACATGGCACACACAGCCTAGGGGAGTGACATTCACCACATGGCACACACAGCCTAGGGGAGTGACTTTCACCACATGGCACACACAGCCTAGGGGAGTGACATTCACCACATGGCACACACAGCCTAGGGGCGTGACTTTCACTACATGGCACAGAGCCAAGGGGAGTGACTTTCACAACATGGCACACACAGCCCAGGGGAATGACTTTCACCACATGGCACACACAGCTTAGGGGAGTGACTTTCACCGCATGGCACACACAGCCTAGGGGAGTGACTTTCACCACATGACACACACAGTTTAGGGGAGTGACTTTCACCACATGGCACACACAGCCTAGGGGAGTGACTTACACCACATGGCACACACAGCCTAGGGGAGTGAGTTTCACCACATGGCACACACAGCCTAGGGGAGTGACTTTCACCACATGGCACACACAGCCTAGGGGAGTGACTTTCAATACATGGCACACACAGCCTAGGGCAGTGACATTCACCACCTGGCACACACAGCCTAGGGGAGTGACTTTCACCACATGGCACACACGGCCTAGTGGAGTGACACTCACCACGTGGCGCACACGGCCTAGGGGAGTGACATTCACACCATGGCACACACAGCCTAGGGGAGTGACTTTCACCACATGGCACACACAGCCTAGGGGAGTTACTTTCACCACATGGAACACACAGCCCAGGGGAGTGACTTTCACCACATGGCACACACAGCCTAGTGGAGTGACATTCACCACACGGCACACACAGCCTAGGGGAGTGAGTTTCACCACATGGCACACACAGCCTAGGGGAGTGACTTTCACCACATGGCACTCACAGCCAAGGGGAGTGACTTTCACCTCATGGCACACACAGCCTAGGGCAGTGACATTCACCACATGGCACACACAGCCTAGGGGAGTGACTTTCACCACATGGCACACACAGCCTAGGGGAGTGACTTTCACCACATGGCACACACAGCCTAGGGGAGTGACTTTCACCACATGGCACACACAGCCTAGGGGAATGACTTTCATCACATGGCACACACTGCCTAGGGGAGTGACATTCACCACATGGCACACACAGCCTAGGGGATTGACACTCTCCACATGGCGCACACAGCCTAGGGGAGTGACATTCACCACATGGCACACACAGCCTAGGGGAGTGACATTCACCACATGGCACACACAGACAAGGGGAGTGACTTTCACCACATGACACACACAGTCTAGGGGAGTGACTTTCACCACATGGCACACACAGCCTAGGGGAGTGACTTTCACCACATGGCACACACAGCCTAGGGGAGTGACTTTCACCACATGGCACACACAGCCTAGGGGAGTGACTTTCACCACATGGCACACACAGCCTAGGGGAGTGACTTTCACCACATGGCACACACAGCCTAGGGGAGTGACTTTCACCGCATGGCACACACAGCCTGGGGGAGTGACTTTCACTACATGGCACACAAAGCCAAGGGGAGTGACTTTCACCACATGGCACACACAGCCCAGGGGAGTGACTTTCACCACATGACACACACAGCTTAGGGGAGTGACTTTCACCACATGGCACACACAGCCTAGGGGAGTGACTTTCACCACATGGCACACACAGCCCAGGGGAGTGAATTTCACCACATGGCACACAAAGCCTAGGGAAGTGACTTTCACCACATGGCACACACAGTCTAAGGGAGTGACTTCCACCACATGACACACATAGCCTAGGGGAGTGACTTTCACCACATGGCACCTACAGCCGAGGGAGTGGCTTTCTCCACATGGCACACACAGCCTAGGGGAGTGACATTCACCACATGGCACACACAGCCTAGGGGAGGGACTTTCACCACATGGCACACACAGCCTAGGGGAGTGACATTCACCACATGGCACACACAGCATGGGGAGTGACTTTCACTACATGGCACACACAGCCTAGGGGAATGAATTTCACCACATGGCAAACACATCCTTGGGGAGTGAATTTCACCACATGGCACACACAGCCTTGGGGAGTGACTTTCACCACATGGCACACGCAGCCTATGGGAGTGACTTTCACCACATGGCACACACAGTCTAGGGGAGTGATTTTCACCACATGGCACACACAGCCTAGTGGAGTGACATTCACCACATGGCACACACAGCCTAGGGGAGTGATTTCCACCACATGTCACACACAGCCTAGGGGAGTGACTCTCACCACATGGCACACACAGCCTAGGGGAGTGACTTTCACCACATGGCACACACAGCCTAGGGGATTGACATTCACCACATGGCACACACAGTCTAGGGGAGTGACTTTCACCACATGGCACACACAGCCTAGGGGAGTTACTTTCACCACATGGCACACACAGCCTAGGGGAGTGACTTTCACCGCATGGCACACACAGCCTAAGGGAGTGATTTTCACCACATGGCACACACAGCCTAGGGCAGTGACATTCACCACATGGCTCACACAGCCTAGATGAGTGACTTTCAACACATGGCACACACATCCTAGGGGAGTGACTCTCAACACATTGCACACACAGCCTAGGGGAGTGACTTTCACTACATGGCACACACAGCCTAGGGGAGTGACATTCACCAAATGGCACACACAGCCTAGGGGAGTGACATTCACCACATGGCACACACAGCCTAGGGGAGTGACTTTCACCACATGGCACACACAGCCCAGGGGAGTGACTTTCACCACATGGCACACACAGCCTAGGGGAGTGACTTTCACCACATGGCACACACAGCCTAGGGGAGTGACTTTCACCACATGGCACACACAGCCTCGGGGAGTAAATTTCATCACATGGCACACACAGCCTAGGGGAGTGACATTCACCACATGGCACACACAGCCTAGGGGAGTGACACTCACCACAAGGCGCACACGGCCTAGGGGAGTGATATTCACCACATGGCACACACAGCCTAGGGGAGTGACTTTCACCACATGGCACACACAGCCTAGGGGAGTTACTTTCACCACATGGCACACACAGCCCAGGGGAGTGACTTTCACCACATGGCACACACAGCCTAGTGGAGTGACATTCACCACATGGCACACACAGACTAGGGGAGTGAGTTTCACCACATGGCACACACAGCCTAGGGGAGTGACTTTCACCACATGGCACACACAGCCAAGGCGAGTGACTTTCACCACATGGCACACACAGCCTGGGGGAGTGACTTTCACCACATGGCACACACAGCCGATGGGAATGTCTTTCATCACATGGCACACACTGCCTAGGGGAGTGACATTGACCACATGGCACACACAGTCTAGGGGAGTGACACTCTCCACATGGCGCACACAGCCTAGGGGAGTGACATTCACCACATGGCACACACAGCCTAGGGGAGTGACTTTCACCACATGGCACACACAGCCAAGGGGAGTGACTTTCTCCACATGACACACACAGTCTAGGGGAGTGACTTTCACCACATGGCAAACACAGCCTAGGGGAGTGACTTTCACCACAAGGCACACACAGCCTAGGGGAGTGACTTTCACCACATGGCACACACAGCCTAGGGGAGTGACTTTCACCACATGGCACACACAGCCTAGGGGAGTGATTTTCACCACATGGCACACACAGCCTAGGGGAGTGACTTTCACCACATGGCACACACAGCCTAGGGGAGTGACTTTCACTACATGGCACACACAGCCAAGGGGAGTGACGTTCACCACATGGCACACACAGCCCAAGGGAGTGACTTTCACCACATGGCACACACAGCTTAGGGGAGTGACTTTCACCACATGGCACACACAGCCTAGGGGAGTGACTTTCACCACATGGCACACACAGCCTAGGGGAGTGACTTTCACCAAATGGCACACACAGCCTAATGGACTGGCATTCACCACATGGCACACACAGCCTAGGGGAGTGGCTTTCACCACATGGCACACACTGCCTGGGGGAGTGACTTTCACCACATGGCACACACAGCCTGGGGAATTAACTTTCACCACATGGCACACACAGCTTAGGGGAGTGACTTTCACCACATGGCACACACAGCCTAGGGGAGTGACTTTCACCACATGACACACACAGTTTAGGGGAGTAACTTTCACCACATGGCACACACAGCCTAGGGGAGTGACTTTCACCACATGGCACACACAGCCTAGGGCAGTGACATTCACCACCTGGCACACACAGCCTAGGGGAGTGACTTTCACCACATGGCACACACGGCCTAGGGGAGTGACACTCACCACACGGCGCACACGGCCTAGGGGAGTGACATTCACACCATGGCACACACAGCCTAGGGGAGTGACTTTCACCACATGGCACACACAGCCTAGGGGAGTTACTTTCACCACATGGCACACACAGCCCAGGGGAGTGACTTTCACCACATGGCACACACAGCCTAGTGGAGTGACATTCACCACATGGCACACACATCCTAGGGGAGTGAGTTTCACCACATGGCACACACAGCCTAGGGGAGTGACTTTCACCACATGGCACACACAGTCTAGGGTAGTGACTTTCACCACATGGCACACACAGCCTAGGGGAATGACTTTCATCACATGGCACACACTGCCTAGGGGAGTGACATTCACCACATGGCACACACAGCCTAGGGGAGTGACACTCTCCACATGGCGCACACAGCCTAGGGGAGTGACATTCACCACATGGCACACACAGCCTAGGGGAGTGACATTCACCACATGGCACACACAGCCAAGGGGAGTGACTTTCACCACATGACACACACGGTCTAGGGGAGTGACTTTCACCACATGGCACACACAGCCTAGGGGAGTGACTTTCACCACATGGCACACACAGCCTAGGGGAGTGACTTTCACCACATGGCACACACAGCCTAGGGGAGTGACTTTCACCACATGGCTCACACAGCCTAGGGGAGTGACTTTCACCACATGGCACACACAGCCCAGGGGAGTGACTTTCACCGCATGGCACACACAGCCTAGGGGAGTGACTTTCACTACATGGAACACACAGCCAAGGGGAGTGACTTTCACCACATGGCACACACAGCCCAGGGGAGTGACTTTCACCACATGGCACACACAGCTTAGGGGCGTGACTTTCACCACATGGCACACACAGCCTAGTGGAGTGACTTTCACCACATGACACACAGAGTCTAGGGGAGTGACTTTCACCACATGACACAGACAATCTATGGGAGTGACTTTCACCACATGGCACACACAGCCCAGGGGAGTGACTTTCACCACATGGCACACACAGCCTAGGGGAGTGACTTTCACCACATGGCACACACAGCCTAGGGGAGTGACTTTCACCACATGGCACACACAGCCTAATGGTCTGACATTCACCACTTGGCACACACAGCCTGGGGGAGTGACTTTCACCACATGGCACACACAGCCTAGGGGAGTGACTTTCACCACATGGCACACACTGCCTGGGGGAGTGACTTTCACCACATGGCACACACAGCCCAGGGGAGTGACTTTCACCACATGGCACACAAAGCCTAGGGGAGTGACTTTCACCACATGGCACACACAGTCTAGGGGAGTGACTTCCACCACATTACACACAGCCTAGGGGAGTGACTTTCACCACATGGCACCTACAGCCGAAGGAGTGGCTTTCACCACATGGCACACACAGCCCAGGGGAGTGACTTTCACCACATGGCACACAAAGCCTAGGGGAGTGACTTTCACCACATGGCACACACAGTCTAGGGGAGTGACTTCCACCACATTACACACTGCCTAGGGGAGTGACTTTCACCACATGGCACCTACAGCCGAAGGAGTGGCTTTCACCACATGGCACACACAGCCTAGGGGAGTGACATTCACCACATGGCACACACAGCCTAGGGGAGTGACTTTCACCACATGGCACACACAGCCTAGGGGAGTGATATTCACCTCATGGCACACACAGCCTAGGGGAGTGACTTTCACTACATGGCACACACAGCCAAGGGGAGTGACTTTCACAACATGGCACACACAGCCCAGGTAATGACTTTCACCACATGGCACACACAGCTTAGGGGCGTGATTTTCACCACATGGCACACACAGCCCAGGGGAGTGACTTTCACCACGTGACACACACAGTTTAGAGGAGTGACTTTCACCACATGGCACACACAGCCTAGGGGAGTGACTTTCACCACATGGCACACACAGCCTAGGGGAGTGACTTTCACCACATGGCACACACAGCCTAGGGGAGTGACTTTCACCACATGGCACACACAGCCTAGGGGAGTGTCTTTCACCACATGCCACACACAGCCTAGGGGAGTGACTTTCACCGCATGGCACACACAGCCTTGGGGAGTGAATTTCACCACATGGCACACACAGCCTAGGGGAATGACTTTCACCTCATGACACACACATCCATGGGGAGTGACATTCACCACATGGCACACACAGCCTTGGGGAGTGACTTTCACCACATGTCACACACAGCCTAGCGGAGTGACATTCACCACATGGCACACACAGCCTAGGGGAGTGACTTTCACCACATGGGGCACACAGCCTAGGGGAGTGACTTTCACCACGTGGCACACACACCCTAGGGGAGTTACTTTCACCACATGGCACACACAGCCTAGGGGAGTGACTTTCACCAACTGGCACACACAGCCAATGGGAGTGATTTCACCACATGGCACACACAGTCTAGGGGAGTGACTTCCACCACATGACACACACACCCTAGGGGAGTGACTTTCACCACATGGCACACACAGCCGAGGGGAGTGGCTTTCACCACATGGCACACACAGCCTAGGGGAGTGACATTCACCACATGGCACACACAGACTAGGGGAGTGCCTTTCACCACATGGCACACACAGCTTAGGGGAGTGACATTCCCCACATGGCACACACATCCCAGGGGAGTGACTTTCACCACATGGCACACACAGCCTAGGGGAGTGACTTTCACCACATGGCACACACAGCCTAGGGCAGTGACATTCACCACCTGGCACACACAGCCTAGGGGAGTGACTTTCAACACATGGCACGCACAGCCTAGGGGAGTGACTTTCACCACATTGCACACACAGCCTAGGGGAGTGACTTTCACTACATGGCAAACACAGCCTAGGGGAGTGACATTCACCACATGGCACACACAGCCTAGGGGAGTGACATTCACCACATGGCACACACAGCCAAGGGGAATGAATTACACCACATGGCAAACACATCCTTGGGGAGTGAATTTCACCACATGGCACACACAGCCTTGGGGAGTGACTTTCACCACATGGCACACACAGCCTAGGAGAGTGACTTTCACCACATGGCACACACAGCCTAGGGGAGTGACTTTCACCACATGGCACACGCAGCCTATGGGAGTGACTTTCACCACATGGCACACACAGCCTAGGGGAGTGACTTTCAACAAATGGCACACACAGCCTAGGGGAGTGACTCTCAACACATTGCACACACAACCTAGGGGAGTGACTTTCACTACATGGCACACACAGCCTAGGGGAGTGACATTCACCACATGGCTCACACAGCCTAGGGGAGTGACATTCACCACATGGCACACACAGCCTAGGGGAGTGACTTTCACCACATGGCACACACAGCCTAGTGGAGTGACATTCACCACATGGCACACAGCCTAGGGGAGTGATTTCCACCACATGGCACACACAGCCTAGGGGAGTGACTCTAACCACATGGCACACACAGCCTAGGGGAGTGACTTTCACCACATGGCACACACAGCCTAGTGGAGTGACATTCACCACATGGCACACACAGGCTAGGGGAGTGACATTCACCACATGGCACACACAGCCTAGGGGAGTGATTTCCACCACATGGCACACACAGCCTAGGGGAGTGACTTTCACCACATGGCACACACAGCCTAAGGGAGTGATTTTCACCACATGGCACACACAGCCTAGGGCAGTGACTTTCACCACATGGCTCACACAGCCTAGGGGAGTGACTTTCAACAAATGGCACACACAGCCTAGGGGAGTGACTCTCAACACATTGCACACACAACCTAGGGGAGTGACTTTCACTACATGGCACACACAGCCTAGGGGAGTGACATTCACCACATGGCTCACACAGCCTAGGGGAGTGACATTCACCACATGGCACACACAGCCTAGGGGAGTGACTTTCACCACATGGCACACACAGCCTAGGGGAGTGACTTTCACCACATGGCACACAAAGCCTAGGGGAGTGACTTTCACCACATGGCACACACAGCCTAGGGGAGTGACTTTCATCACATGGCACACACAGCCTAGGGGAGTGACATTCACCACATGGCACACACAGCCTAGGGGAGTGACACTCACCACACGGCGCACACGGCCTAGGGGAGTGACATTCACCACATGGCACACACAGCCTAGGGGAGTGACTTTCACCACATGGCACACACAGCCTGGGGGAGTGACTTTCACCACATGGCACACACAGCCTTGGGGAGTGACTTTCACCACATGGCACACACAGCCTATGGGAGTGACTTTCACCACATGGCACACACAGCCTAGGGGAGTGACTTTCACCACATGGCACACACAGCCTATGGGTGTTACTTTCACCAAATGGCACACACAGCTTAGGGGAGTGACTTTCACCACATGGCACACACAGCTTAGGGGAGTGACTTTCACCACATGACACACACAGCCTAGGGGAGTGACTTCTACCACATGACACACACAGCCTAGGGGAGTGACTTTCACCACATGGCACACACAGCCTAGGGGAGTGACATTCACCACATGGCACACACAGCCCAGGGGAGTGACTTTCACCACATGGCACACACAGCCTAGGGGAGTGACTTTCACCACATGGCACACACAGCCGAAGGGGAGTGACATTCACCACATGGCACACACAGCCTAGGGGAGTGACTTTCCCCACATGGCACACACAGCCTAGGGGAGTGACTTTCACCACATGGCACACACAGCCTAGGGGAGTGACTTTCACCACATGGCACACACAGCCTAGGGGAGTGACTTTCACCACATGGCACACACAGCCTAGTGGAGTGACTTTCACCACATGGCACACACAGCCTAGGGGAGAGACTTTCACCACATGGCACACACAGCCTTGGGGAGTGACTTTCACCACATGGCACACACAGCCTAGTGGAGTGACTTTCACCACATGGCACACACAGCCTAGGGGAGTGACTTTCACCACATGGCACACACAGCCTAGGGGAGTGACTTTCACCACATGGCACACACAGCCTTGGGGAGTGACTTTCACCACATGGCACACACAGCCTAGGGGAGTGATTTTCACCACATGCCACACACAGCCTAGGGGAGTGACTTTCACGACATGGCACACACAGCCTTGGGGAGTGACTTTCACCACATGGCACACACTGCCTAGGGGGAATGACATTCACCTCATGGCACACACATCCATGGGGAGTGACTTTCACCACATGGCACACTCCGCCTAGGGGAGTGACATTCACCACATGGCACACACAGCCTAGGGGAGTGACTTTCACCACATGGCACACACAGCCCAGGGGAGTGACTTTCACCACATGGCACACACAGCCTAGGGGAGTGACTTTCACCACATGGCACACACAGCCTAGGGGAGTGACTTTCACTACATGTCACACAAAGCCAAGGGGAGTGACTTTCACCACATGGCACACACAGCCCAGGTGAGTGACTTTCACCACATGGCACACACAGCTTAGGGGAGTGACTTTCACCACATGGCACACACAGTCCAGTGGAGTGACTTTCAGCACATGACACACACAGTCTACGGGAGTGACTTTCACCACATGACACACACAGCCCAGGGGAGTGAATTTCACCACATGGCACACACAGCCTAGGGGAGTGACTTTCACCACATGGCACACACAGCCTAGGGGAGTGACTTTCACCACATGACACACACAGCCTAATGGACTGACATTCACCACATGGCACACACAGCCTGGGGAGTGACTTTCACCACATGGCACACACAGCCTAGGGGAGTGACTTTCACCACATGGCACACACTGCCTGAGGGAGTGACTTTCACCACATGGCACACACAGCCTAGGGGATTGACTTTCACTACATGGCACACACAGCCTAGGGTAGTGACTTTCACCACATGGCACACACAGCCTAGGGGAGTGACTGTCACCACATGGCACACACAGCCTAGGGGAGTGTCTTTCACCACATGGCACACACAGCCTAGGGGAATGACTTTCACCTCATGGCACACACATCCATGGGGAGTGACTTTCACCACATGGCACACACAGCCTTGGGGAGAGACTTTCACCACATGTCACACACAGCCTAGCGGAGTGACTTTCACCACATGGCACACACAGCCTAGGGGAGTGACTTTCACCACATGGCACACACAGCCTAGGGGAGTGACTTTCACCACATGGCACACACAGCCTAGGGGAGTGACTTTCACCACATGGCACACACAGCCTAGTGGAGTGACATTCACCACATGGCACACACAGCCTAGGGGAGTGACTTTCACCACATGGCGCTCACAGGCTAGGGGAGTGACTTTCACCACGTGGCACACACACCCTAGGGGAGTTACTTTCACCACATGGCACACACAGCCTAGGGGAGTGACTTTCACCAACTGGCACACACAGCCAATGGGAGTGACTTTCACCACATGGCACACACAGTCTAGGGGAGTGACTTCCACCACATGACACACACAGCCTAGGGGAGTGACTTTCACCACATTGCACACACAGCCGAGGGGAGTGGCTTTCACCACATGGCACACACAGCCTAGGGGAGTGACATTCACCACATGGCACACACAGACTAGGGGAGTGCCTTTCCTCACATGGCACACACAGCCTAGGGGAGTGACATTCACCACATGGCACACACAGCCCAGGGGAGTGACTTTCACCACATGGCACACACAGCCTAGGGGAGTGACTTTCACCACATGGCACACACAGCCAAGGGCAGTGACATTCACCACTTGGCACACACAGCCTAGGGGAGTGACTTTCAACACATGGCACACACAACCTAGGGGAGTGACTTTCACCACATTGCACACACAGCCTAGGGGAGTGACTTTCACTACATGGCAAACACAGCCTAGGGGAGTGACATTCACCACATGGCACACACAGCCTAGGGGAGTGACATTCACCACATGTCACACACAGCCTAGGGGAATGACTTTCACCACATGGCACACACATCCTTGGGGAGTGAATTTCACCACATGGCACACACAGCCTTGGGGAGTGACCTTCACCACATGGCACACACAGCCTAGGAGAGTGACTTTCACCACATGGCACACACAGCCTAGGGGAGTGACTTTCACCATATGGCTCACGCAGCCTATGGGAGTGACTTTCACCACATGGCACACACAGCCTAGGGGAGTGACTTTCACCACATGGCACACACACCCTAGTGGAGTGACATTCACCACATGGCACACACAGCCTAGGGGAGTGATTTTCACCACATGGCACACACAGCCTAGGGGAGTGACTCTCACCACATGGCACACACAGCCTAGGGGAGTGACATTCACCACATGGCACACACAGCCTAGGGGAGTGACTTTCACCACATGGCACACACAGGCTAGGGGAGTGACTTTCACCACATGGCACACACAGCCTAGGGGAGTTACTTTCACCACATGGCACACACAGCCCAGGGGAGTGACTTTCACCACAAGGCACACACAGCCTAGTGGAGTGACATTCCCCACATGGCACACACAGCCTAGGGGAGTGACTTTCACCACATGGCACACACAGCCTAAGGGAGTGATTTTCACCACATGGCACACACAGCCTAGGGCAGTGACATGCACCACATGGCTCACACAGCCTAGGGGAGTGACTTTCAACACATGGCACACACAGCCTAGGGGAGTGACTCTCAACACATTGCACACACAGCCTAGGGGAGTGACTTTCACTACATGGCACACACAGCCTAGGGGAGTGACATTCACCACATGGCACACACAGCCTAGGGGAGTGACATTCACCACATGGCACACACAGCCTAGGGGAGTGACTTTCACCACATGGCCCACAGAGCCCAGGGGAGTGACTTTCACCACATGGCACACACAGCCAAGGGGAGTGACTTTCACCACATGGCACACACAGCCTAGGGGAGAGACTTTCACCACATGGCACACACAGCCTAGCGGATTTACTTTCACCACATGGCACACACAGCCCAGGGGAGTGACTTTCACCACATGGCACACACAGCCTAGCAGAGTGACATTCACCACATGGCACACACAGCCTAGGGGAGTGAGTTTCACCACATGGCACACACAGCCTAGGGCAGTGACAATCACCACATGGCACACACAGCCTAGGGGAGTGACTTTCACCACTTGGCACACACAGCCTAGGGGAATGACTTTCATCACATGGCACACACTGCCTAGGGGAGTGACATTCACCACATGGAACACACAGCCTAGGGGAGTGACACTCTCCACATGGCGCACACAGCCTTGGGGAGTGACATTCACCACATGGCACACACAGCCTAGGGGAGTGACTTTCTCCACATGGCACACACAGCCAAGGGGAGTGACTTTCTCCACATGACACACACAGTCTAGGGGAGTGACTTTCACCACATGGCACACACAGCCTAGGGGAATGACTTTCACCACATGGCTCACACAGCCTAGGGGAGTGACTTTCACCACATGGCACACACAGCCTAGGGGAGTGACTTTCACCACATGGCATACACAGCCTAGGGGAGTGACTTTCACCACATGGCACACACAGCCTAGGGGAGTGACTTTCACCACATGGCACACACAGCCTAGGGGAGTGACTTTCACTACATGGCACACACAGCCAAGGGGAAAGACTTTCACCACATGGCACACACAGCCCAGGGGAGTGACTTTCACCACATGGCACACACAGCTTAGGGGAGTGACTTTCACCACATGACACACACAGCCTAGTGGAGTGACTTTCACCACATGACACACACAGTCTAGGGGAGTGACTTCCACCACATGACACACATTGCTTAGGGGAGTGACTTTCACCACATGGCACCTACAGCCGAGGGGAGTGGCTTTCACCACATGGCACACACAGCCTAGGGGAGTGACATTCACCACATGGCACACACAGCCTAGGGGAGTGACTTTCACCACATGGCACACACAGCCTAGGGGAGTGACATTCATCACATGGCACACACAGCCTAGGGGAGTGACTTTCACTACATGGCACACACAGCCAAGGGGAGTGACTTTCACAACATGGCACACACAGCCCAGGGGAATGACTTTCACCACATGGCACACACAGCTTAGGGGAGTGACTTTCACCACATGGCACACGCAGCCTAGGGGAGTGACTTTCACCACATGACACACACAGTTTAGGGGAGTGACTTTCACCACATGGCACACACAGCCTAGAGGAGTGAATTCACCACATGGCACACACAGCCTAGGGGAGTGACTTTCACCACATGGCACACACAGCCTAGGGGAGTGACTTTCACCACATGGCACACACAGCCTAGGGGAGTGTCTTTCACTACATGCCACACACAGCCTAGGGGAGTGACTTTCACCTCATGGCACACACAGCCTCGGGGAGTGACTTTCACCACATGGCACACACAGTCTAGGGGAATGACTTTCACCTCATGGCACACACATCCATGGGGAGTGACTTACACCACATGGCACACACAGCCTTGGGGGGTGAATTTCACCACATGTCACACACAGCCTAGCGGAGTGACTTTCACCACATGGCACACACAGCCTAGGGGAGTGACTTTCACCACATTGCACACACAGCCTAGGGGAGTGACTTTCACCACATGGCACACACAGCCTAGGGGAGTGACTTTCACCACATGGCACACACAGCCTAGTGGAGTGACATTCACCACATGGCACACACAGCCTAGGGGAGTGACGTTCACCACATGGCGCATACAGCCTGGGGGAGTGACTTTCACCACATGGCACACACAGACTAGGGGAGTGCCTTTCACCACATGGCACACACAGCCTAGGGGAGTGACATTCACCACATGGCACACACAGCCTAGGGGAGTGACATTCACCACATGGCACACACAGCCTAGGGGAGTGATTTTCTCCACATGGCACACACAGCCTAGGGGAGTGACTCTCACCACATGGCACACACAGTTTAGGGGAGTGACTTTCACCACATGGCACACACAGCCTAGGGGAGTGACATTCACCACATGGCACACACAGGCTAGGGGAGTGACTTTCACCACATGGCACACACAGCCTAGGGGAGTTACTTTCACCACATGGCACACACAGCCCAGGGGAGTGACTTTCACCACATGGCACACACAGCCTAGTGGAGTGGCATTCACCATATGGCACACACAGCCTAGGGGAGTGACTCTCACCACATGGCACACACAGCCTAAGGGAGTGATTTTCACCACATGACACACACAGCCTAGGGCAGTGACATTCACCACATGGCTCACACAGCCTAGGGGAGTGCCTTTCAACACATGGCACACACAGCCTAGGGGAGTGACTTTCACCACATGGCACACACAGCCCAGGGGTGTGACTTTCACCACATGGCACACACAGCCTAGGGGAGTGACTTTCACCACATGGCACACACAGCCTAGGGGAATGACTTTCATCACATGGCACACACTCTCTAGGGGAGTGACATTGACCACATGGCACACACAGCCTAGGGGAGTGACTTTCACCACATGGCACACACAGCCTAGGGGAGTGACTTTCACTTCATGGCACACACAGCCCAAGGGAGTGACTTTCACCACATGGCACACACAGCCTAGGGGAGTGACTTTCACCATATGGCACACAAAGCCTAATGGACTGACATTCACCACATGGCACACACAGCCTGGGGGAGTGACTTTCACCACATGGCACACACAGCCTAGGGGAGTGACTTTCACCACATGGCACACACTGCCTGGGGGAGTGACTTTCACCACATGGCACACACAGCCTGGGGAATTAACTTTCACCACATGGCACACACAGCCTGGGGGAGTGATTTTCACCACATGGCACACACTGCCTAGGGGGGTGACTTTCACCACATGGCACACACAGCCTAGGGGAGTGACTTTCACCACATGGCACACACAGCCCAGGGGAGTGACTTTCACCACATGGCACACAAAGCCTAGGGGAGTGACTTTCACCACATGGCACACACAGTCTAGGGGAGTGACTTCCACCACATGACACACATAGCCTAGGGGAGTGACTTTCACCACATGGCACCTACAGCCGAGGGGAGTGGTTTTCACCACATGGCACACACAGCCTAGGGGAATGACTTTCATCACATGGCACACACTGTCTAGGGGAGTGACATTGACCACATGGCACACACATCCTAGGGGAGTGACTTTCACCACATGGCACACACAGCCTAGGGGAATGACTTTCACCACATGGCACACACAGCCTAGGGGAGTGACGTTCACCGCATGGCACACACAGCCCAGGGGCGTGACATTCATCACATGGCACACACATCCTAGGGGAGTGACTTACACCACATGGCACACACATCCTAGGGGAGTGACTTTCACCACATGGCACACACAGCCTAGGGGAGTGACATTCACCACATTGCACACACAGCCTAGGGGAGTGACTTTCACCACATGGCACACACATCCTAGGGGAGTGACTTTCACCACATGGCACACAAAGCCCAGGGGAGTGACTTTCACCACATGGCACACACAGCCTAGTGGAGTGACTTTCACCACATGGCACACACATCCTAGGGGAGTGACGTTCACCACATGGCACACACAGCCTAGGGGAGTGACTTTCATCACATGGCACACACAGCCTAGGGGAGTGAGTTTCACCACATGGCACACACAGGCTGGGGGAGTGACTTTCACCACATGGCACACACAGCCTAGGGGAGTGACTTTCACCACATGGCACACACAGCCTAGGGGAGTGACTTTCACCACATGGCCCACACAGCCTAGGGGAGTGACATTCACCACATGGCACACACAGCCTAGGGGAGTGACTTTCACCACATGGCACACACAGCCTAGGGGAGTGACATTCACCACATGGCACACACAGCCTAGGGGAGTGACGATCACCGCATGGCACACACAGCCTAGGGGAGTGACATTCACCACATGGCACACACAGCCTAGGGGAGTGACTTTCACCACATGGCACACACAGCCTAGGGGAGTGACTTTCACCACATGGCACACACATCCTAGGGGAGTGACGTTCACCACATGGCACACACAGCCTAGGGGAGTGACTTTCATCACATGGCCCACACAGCCTAGGGGAGTGACATTCACCACATGGCACACACAGTCTAGGGGAGTGACTTTCACCACATGGCACACACAGCCCAGGGGAGTGACTTTCACCACATGGCACACACAGCCTAGGGGAGTGACTTTCACCACATGGCACACACAGCCTAGGGGTGTGATTTCACCACATGACACACACAGCCTAGGGGAGTGACTTTCACTACATGGCACACAGAGCCAAGGGGAGTGACTTTCACAACATGGCACACACAGCCCAGGTGAATGACTTTCACCACATGGCACACACAGCCTAGGGGAGTGACTTTCACCACATGGCACACACAGCTTAGGGGAGTGACTTTCACCACATGGCACACACAGCCTAGGGGAGTGATTTTCACCACATGACACACACAGCCTAGGGGAGTGACTTTCACTACATGGCACACAGAGCCAAGGGGAGTGACTTTCACAACATGGCACACACAGCTTAGGGGAGTGACTTTCACCACATGGCACACACAGCCTAGGGGAGTGACTTTCACCGCATGGCACACAGAGCCTAGTGGAGTGACTTTCACCACATGGCACACACAGCCTAGGGGAGTGACTCTCACCACATGGCACACACAGCCTAGGGGAGTGACTCTCACCACATGGCACACACAGCCTAGGGGAGTGTCTTTCACCACATGCCACACACAGCCTAGGGGAGTGACTTTCACCACATGGCACACACAGCCTAGGGGAGTGATTTTCACCACATGACACACGCAGCCTAGAGGAGTGACTTTCACCACATGGCACACACAGCCTAGGGGAGTGACTTTCACCACATGGCACACACAGCCTAGGGGAGTGACTTTCACCACATGGCACACACAGCCTAGGGGAGTGACTTTCACCACGTGGCACACAGACCCTAGGGGAGTGACTTTCACCACATGGCACACACAGCCTAGGGGAGTGATTTTCACCACATGACACACACAGCCTAGGGGAGTGACGTTCACCGCATGGCACACACAGCCTAGGGGAGTGACTTTCACCACATGGCACACACAGCCTAGTGGAGTGACTTTCACCACATGGCACACACAGCCTAGTGGAGTGACATTCACCACATGGCACACACAGCCTAGGGGAGTGACATTCACCACATGGCACACACAGCCTAGGGGAGTGACTTTCACTACATGGCACACAGAGCCAAGGGGAGTGACTTTCACAACATGGCACACACAGCCCAGGTGAATGACTTTCACCACATGGCACACACAGCTTAGGGGAGTGACTTTCACCACATGGCACACACAGCCTAGGGGAGTGATTTTCACCACATGACACACACAGTTTAGGGGAGTGACTTTCACCACATGGCACACACAACCTAGGGGAGTGACTTTCACCACATGGCACACACAGCCTAGGGGAGTGACTTTCACCACATGGCACACACAGCCTAGGGGAGTGACTTTCACCACATGGCACACACAGCCTAGGGGAGTGTCTTTCACCACATGCCACACACAGCCTAGGGGAGTGACTTTCACCACATGGCACACACAGCCTTGGGGAGTGACTTCCACCACATGGCACACACAGCCTACGGGAATGACTTTCACCTCATGGCACACACATCACTGGGGAGTGACTTTCACCACATGGCACACACAGCCTTGGGGAGTGACTTTCACCACATGTCACACACAGCCTAGCGGAGTGACTTTCACCACATGGCACACACAGCCTAGGGGAGTGACTTTCACCACATGGCACACACAGCCTAGGGGAGTGACTTTCACCAACTGGCACACACAGCCGAGGGGAGTGGCTTTTACCACATGACACACACAGCCTAGGGGAGTGACATTCACCACATGGCACACACAGACTAGGGGAGTGCCTTTCACCGCATGGCACACACAGCCTAGGGGAGTGACATTCACCACATGGCACACACAGCCCAGGGGAGTGACTTTCACCACATGGCACACACAGCCTAGGGAAGTGACATTCAGCACATGGCACACACAGACTAGGGGAGTGCCTTTCACCGCATGGCACACACAGCCTAGGGGAGTGACATTCACCACATGGCACACACAGCCCAGGGGAGTGACTTTCACCACATGGCACACTCAGCCTAGGGGAGTGACTTTCACCACATGGCACACACAGCCTAGGGTAGTGACATTCACCACCTGGCACACACAGCCTAGGGGAGTGACTTTCAACACATGGCACACACAGCCTAGGGGAGTGACTTTCACCACATTGCACACACAGCCTAGGGGAGTGACATTCACTACATGGCAAACACAGCCTAGGGGAGTGACATTCACCACATGGCACACACAGCCTAGGGGAGTGACATTCACCACATGGCACACACAGCCTAGGGGAATGAATTTCACCACATGGCACACACATCCTTGGGGAGTGAATTTCACCACATGGAACACACAGCCTTGGGGAGTGACTTTCACCACATGGCACACACAGCCTAGGAGAGTGACTTTCACCACATGGCACACACAGCCTAGGGGAGTGACTTTCACCACATGCCACACGCAGCCTATGGGAGTGACTTTCACCACATGGCACACACAGCCTAGGGGAGTGACTTTCACCACATGGCACACACAGCCTAGTGGAGTGACATTCACCACATGGCTCACACAGCCTAGGGGAGTGATTTTCACCACATGGCACACACAGCCTTGGGGAGTGACTCTCACCACATGGCACACACAGCCTGGGGAATTAACTTTCACCACATGGCACACACAGCCTGGGGGAGTGACTTTCACCACATGGCTCACACAGCCTAGGGGGGTGACTTTCACCACATGGCACACACAGCCTAGGGGAGTGACTTTCACCACATGGCACACACAGCCCAGGGGAGTGACTTTCACCACATGGCACACAAAGCCTAGGGGAGTGACGTTCACCACATGGCACACACAGCCCAGGGGAGTGACTTTCACCACATGGCACACACAGCCTAGGGGAGTGGCTTTCACCACATGGCACACACAGCCTAGGAGAGTGACTTTCACCACATGGCACACACAGCCTAATGGACTGACATTCACCACATGGCACAAACAGCCTGGGGGAGTGACTTTCACCACATGGCACACACAGCCTAGGGGAGTGACTTTCACCACATGGCACACACTGCCTGGGGGAGTGACTTTCACCACATGGCACACACAGCCTAGGGGAGTGACTTTCAACGCATGGCACACAGAGCCTAGTGGAGTGACTTTCACCACATGGCACACACAGCCTAGGGGAGTGACTCTCACCACATGGCACACACAGCCTAGGGGAGTGACTCTCACCACATGGCACACACAGCCTAGGGGAGTGATTTTCACCACATGGCTCACACAGCCTAGGGGAGTGACTTTCACCACATGGCACACACAGCCTAGTGGAGTGACTCTCACCACATGGCACACACAGCCATGGGGAGTGACTTTCACCTCATGGCACACACAGCCTAGGGCAGTGACTTTCACCACATGGCACACACAGCCTAGTGGAGTGACATTCACCACATGGCACACACAGCCTAGGGGAGTGACATTCACCACATGGCACACACAGCCTAGGGGAGTGACTCTCACTACATGGCACACAGAGCCAAGGGGAGTGACTTTCACAACATGGCACACACAGCCCAGGTGAATGACTTTCACCACATGGCACACACAGCTTAGGGGAGTGACTTTCACCACATGGCACACACAGCCTAGGGGAGTGATTTTCACCACATGACACACACAGTTTAGGGGAGTGACTTTCACCACATGGCACACACAACCTAGGGGAGTGACTTTCACCACATGGCACACACAGCCTAGGGGAGTGACTTTCACCACATGGCACACACAGCCTAGGGGAGTGACTTTCACCACATGGCACACACAGCCTAGGGGAGTGTCTTTCACCACATGCCACACACAGCCTAGGGGAGTGACTTTCACCACATGGCACACACAGCCTAGGGGAGTGATTTTCACCACATGACACACGCAGCCTAGGGGAGTGACTTTCACCACATGGCACACACAGCCTAGGGGAGTGACTTTCACCACATGGCACACACAGCCTAGGGGAGTGACTTTCACCACATGGCACACACAGCCTAGGGGAGTGACTTTCACCACGTGGCACACAGACCCTAGGGGAGTGACTTTCACCACATGGCACACACAGCCTAGGGGAGTGATTTTCACCACATGACACACACAGCCTAGGGGAGTGACGTTCACCGCATGGCACACACAGCCTAGGGGAGTGACTTTCACCACATGGCACACACAGCCTAGTGGAGTGACTTTCACCACATGGCACACACAGCCTAGTGGAGTGACATTCACCACATGGCACACACAGCCTAGGGGAGTGACATTCACCACATGGCACACACAGCCTAGGGGAGTGACTTTCACTACATGGCACACAGAGCCAAGGGGAGTGACTTTCACAACATGGCACACACAGCCCAGGTGAATGACTTTCACCACATGGCACACACAGCTTAGGGGAGTGACTTTCACCACATGGCACACACAGCCTAGGGGAGTGATTTTCACCACATGACACACACAGTTTAGGGGAGTGACTTTCACCACATGGCACACACAACCTAGGGGAGTGACTTTCACCACATGGCACACACAGCCTAGGGGAGTGACTTTCACCACATGGCACACACAGCCTAGGGGAGTGACTTTCACCACATGGCACACACAGCCTAGGGGAGTGTCTTTCACCACATGCCACACACAGCCTAGGGGAGTGACTTTCACCACATGGCACACACAGCCTTGGGGAGTGACTTCCACCACATGGCACACACAGCCTACGGGAATGACTTTCACCTCATGGCACACACATCACTGGGGAGTGACTTTCACCACATGGCACACACAGCCTTGGGGAGTGACTTTCACCACATGTCACACACAGCCTATCGGAGTGACTTTCACCACATGGCACACACAGCCTAGGGGAGTGACTTTCACCACATGGCACACACAGCCTAGGGGAGTGACTTTCACCAACTGGCACACACAGCCGAGGGGAGTGGCTTTTACCACATGACACACACAGCCTAGGGGAGTGACATTCACCACATGGCACACACAGACTAGGGGAGTGCCTTTCACCGCATGGCACACACAGCCTAGGGGAGTGACATTCACCACATGGCACACACAGCCCAGGGGAGTGACTTTCACCACATGGCACACACAGCCTAGGGGAGTGACATTCAGCACATGGCACACACAGACTAGGGGAGTGCCTTTCACCGCATGGCACACACAGCCTAGGGGAGTGACATTCACCACATGGCACACACAGCCCAGGGGAGTGACTTTCACCACATGGCACACTCAGCCTAGGGGAGTGACTTTCACCACATGGCACACACAGCCTAGGGTAGTGACATTCACCACCTGGCACACACAGCCTAGGGGAGTGACTTTCAACACATGGCACACACAGCCTAGGGGAGTGACTTTCACCACATTGCACACACAGCCTAGGGGAGTGACATTCACTACATGGCAAACACAGCCTAGGGGAGTGACATTCACCACATGGCACACACAGCCTAGGGGAGTGACATTCACCACATGGCACACACAGCCTAGGGGAATGAATTTCACCACATGGCACACACATCCTTGGGGAGTGAATTTCACCACATGGAACACACAGCCTTGGGGAGTGACTTTCACCACATGGCACACACAGCCTAGGAGAGTGACTTTCACCACATGGCACACACAGCCTAGGGGAGTGACTTTCACCACATGCCACACGCAGCCTATGGGAGTGACTTTCACCACATGGCACACACAGCCTAGGGGAGTGACTTTCACCACATGGCACACACAGCCTAGTGGAGTGACATTCACCACATGGCTCACACAGCCTAGGGGAGTGATTTTCACCACATGGCACACACAGCCTTGGGGAGTGACTCTCACCACATGGCACACACAGCCTGGGGAATTAACTTTCACCACATGGCACACACAGCCTGGGGGAGTGACTTTCACCACATGGCTCACACAGCCTAGGGGGGTGACTTTCACCACATGGCACACACAGCCTAGGGGAGTGACTTTCACCACATGGCACACACAGCCCAGGGGAGTGACTTTCACCACATGGCACACAAAGCCTAGGGGAGTGACGTTCACCACATGGCACACACAGCCCAGGGGAGTGACTTTCACCACATGGCACACACAGCCTAGGGGAGTGGCTTTCACCACATGGCACACACAGCCTAGGAGAGTGACTTTCACCACATGGCACACACAGCCTAATGGACTGACATTCACCACATGGCACAAACAGCCTGGGGGAGTGACTTTCACCACATGGCACACACAGCCTAGGGGAGTGACTTTCACCACATGGCACACACTGCCTGGGGGAGTGACTTTCACCACATGGCACACACAGCCTAGGGGAGTGACTTTCAACGCATGGCACACAGAGCCTAGTGGAGTGACTTTCACCACATGGCACACACAGCCTAGGGGAGTGACTCTCACCACATGGCACACACAGCCTAGGGGAGTGACTCTCACCACATGGCACACACAGCCTAGGGGAGTGATTTTCACCACATGGCTCACACAGCCTAGGGGAGTGACTTTCACCACATGGCACACACAGCCTAGTGGAGTGACTCTCACCACATGGCACACACAGCCATGGGGAGTGACTTTCACCTCATGGCACACACAGCCTAGGGCAGTGACTTTCACCACATGGCACACACAGCCTAGTGGAGTGACATTCACCACATGGCACACACAGCCTAGGGGAGTGACATTCACCACATGGCACACACAGCCTAGGGGAGTGACTCTCACTACATGGCACACAGAGCCAAGGGGAGTGACTTTCACAACATGGCACACACAGCCCAGGTGAATGACTTTCACCACATGGCACACACAGCTTAGGGGAGTGACTTTCACCACATGGCACACACAGCCTAGGGGAGTGATTTTCACCACATGACACACACAGTTTAGGGGAGTGACTTTCACCACATGGCACACACAACCTAGGGGAGTGACTTTCACCACATGGCACACACAGCCTAGGGGAGTGACTTTCACCACATGGCACACACAGCCTAGGGGAGTGACTTTCACCACATGGCACACACAGCCTAGGGGAGTGTCTTTCACCACATGCCACACACAGCCTAGGGGAGTGACTTTCACCACATGGCACACACAGCCTAGGGGAGTGATTTTCACCACATGACACACGCAGCCTAGGGGAGTGACTTTCACCACATGGCACACACAGCCTAGGGGAGTGACTTTCACCACATGGCACACACAGCCTAGGGGAGTGACTTTCACCACATGGCACACACAGCCTAGGGGAGTGACTTTCACCACGTGGCACACAGACCCTAGGGGAGTGACTTTCACCACATGGCACACACAGCCTAGGGGAGTGATTTTCACCACATGACACACACAGCCTAGGGGAGTGACGTTCACCGCATGGCACACACAGCCTAGGGGAGTGACTTTCACCACATGGCACACACAGCCTAGTGGAGTGACTTTCACCACATGGCACACACAACCTAGGGGAGTGACTTTCACCACATGGCACACACAGCCTAGGGGAGTGACTTTCACCACATGGCACACACAGCCTAGGGGAGTGACTTTCACCACATGGCACACACAGCCTAGGGGAGTGTCTTTCACCACATGCCACACACAGCCTAGGGGAGTGACTTTCACCACATGGCACACACAGCCTTGGGGAGTGACTTCCACCACATGGCACACACAGCCTACGGGAATGACTTTCACCTCATGGCACACACATCACTGGGGAGTGACTTTCACCACATGGCACACACAGCCTTGGGGAGTGACTTTCACCACATGTCACACACAGCCTATCGGAGTGACTTTCACCACATGGCACACACAGCCTAGGGGAGTGACTTTCACCACATGGCACACACAGCCTAGGGGAGTGACTTTCACCAACTGGCACACACAGCCGAGGGGAGTGGCTTTTACCACATGACACACACAGCCTAGGGGAGTGACATTCACCACATGGCACACACAGACTAGGGGAGTGCCTTTCACCGCATGGCACACACAGCCTAGGGGAGTGACATTCACCACATGGCACACACAGCCCAGGGGAGTGACTTTCACCACATGGCACACACAGCCTAGGGGAGTGACATTCAGCACATGGCACACACAGACTAGGGGAGTGCCTTTCACCGCATGGCACACACAGCCTAGGGGAGTGACATTCACCACATGGCACACACAGCCCAGGGGAGTGACTTTCACCACATGGCACACTCAGCCTAGGGGAGTGACTTTCACCACATGGCACACACAGCCTAGGGTAGTGACATTCACCACCTGGCACACACAGCCTAGGGGAGTGACTTTCAACACATGGCACACACAGCCTAGGGGAGTGACTTTCACCACATTGCACACACAGCCTAGGGGAGTGACATTCACTACATGGCAAACACAGCCTAGGGGAGTGACATTCACCACATGGCACACACAGCCTAGGGGAGTGACATTCACCACATGGCACACACAGCCTAGGGGAATGAATTTCACCACATGGCACACACATCCTTGGGGAGTGAATTTCACCACATGGAACACACAGCCTTGGGGAGTGACTTTCACCACATGGCACACACAGCCTTGGAGAGTGACTTTCACCACATGGCACACACAGCCTAGGGGAGTGACTTTCACCACATGCCACACGCAGCCTATGGGAGTGACTTTCACCACATGGCACACACAGCCTAGGGGAGTGACTTTCACCACATGGCACACACAGCCTAGTGGAGTGACATTCACCACATGGCTCACACAGCCTAGGGGAGTGATTTTCACCACATGGCACACACAGCCTTGGGGAGTGACTCTCACCACATGGCACACACAGCCTGGGGAATTAACTTTCACCACATGGCACACACAGCCTGGGGGAGTGACTTTCACCACATGGCTCACACAGCCTAGGGGGGTGACTTTCACCACATGGCACACACAGCCTAGGGGAGTGACTTTCACCACATGGCACACACAGCCCAGGGGAGTGACTTTCACCACATGGCACACAAAGCCTAGGGGAGTGACGTTCACCACATGGCACACACAGCCCAGGGGAGTGACTTTCACCACATGGCACACACAGCCTAGGGGAGTGGCTTTCACCACATGGCACACACAGCCTAGGAGAGTGACTTTCACCACATGGCACACACAGCCTAATGGACTGACATTCACCACATGGCACAAACAGCCTGGGGGAGTGACTTTCACCACATGGCACACACAGCCTAGGGGAGTGACTTTCACCACATGGCACACACTGCCTGGGGGAGTGACTTTCACCACATGGCACACACAGCGTGGGGAATTAAGTGTCACCACATGGCACACACAGCCTGGGGGAGTGACTTTCACCACATGGCACACACAGCCTAGACGGGGGTGAATTTCACCACATGGCACACACAGCCTATGGGAGTGACTTTCACCACATGGCACACACAGCCCAGGGGAGTGACTTTCACCACATGGCACACAAAGCCTATGGGAGTGACTTTCACCACATGGCACACACAGTCTAGGGGAGTGACTTCCACCACATGACACACACAGCCTATGGGAGTGACTTTCACCACATGCCACACACAGCCTAGGGGAGTGACTTTCACCACATGGCACACACAGCCTTGGGGAGTGACTTCCACCACATGGCACACACAGCCTACGGGAATGACTTTCACCTCATGGCACACACATCCATGGGGAGTGACTTTCACCACATGGCACACACAGCCTTGGGGAGTGACTTTCACCACATGGCACACACAGCCTAGCGGAGTGACTTTCACCACATGGCACACACAGCCTAGGGGAGTGACTTTCACCACATGGCACACACAGCCTAGGGGAGTGACTTTCACCAACTGGCACACACAGCCGAGGGGAGTGGCTTTTACCACATGGCACACACAGCCTAGGGGAGTGACATTCACCACATGGCACACACAGACTAGGGGAGTGCCTTTCACTGCATGGCACACACAGCCTAGGGGAGTGACATTCACCACATGGCACACACAGCCCAGGGGAGTGACTTTCACCACATGGCACACACAGCCTAGGGGAGTGACATTCACCACATGGCACACACAGACTAGGGGAGTGCCTTTCACCGCATGGCACACACAGCCTAGAGGAGTGACATTCACCACATGGCACACACAGCCCAGGTGAGTGACTTTCACCACATGGCACACACAGCCTAGGGGAGTGACTTTCACCACATGGCACACACAGCCTAGGGTAGTGACATTCACCACCTGGCACACACAGCCTAGGGGAGTGACTTTCAACACATGGCACACACAGCCTAGGGGAGTGACTTTCACCACATTGCACACACAGCCTAGGGGAGTGACTTTCACTACATGGCACACACAGCCTAGGAGAGTGACTTTCACCACATGGCACACACAGCCTAATGGACTGACATTCACCACATGGCACAAACAGCCTGGGGGAGTGACTTTCACCACATGGCACACACAGCCTAGGGGAGTGACTTTCACCACATGGCACACACTGCCTGGGGGAGTGACTTTCACCACATGGCACACACAGCGTGGGGAATTAAGTGTCACCACATGGCACACACAGCCTGGGGGAGTGACTTTCACCACATGGCACACACAGCCTAGACGGGGGTGAATTTCACCACATGGCACACACAGCCTATGGGAGTGACTTTCACCACATGGCACACACAGCCCAGGGGAGTGACTTTCACCACATGGCACACAAAGCCTATGGGAGTGACTTTCACCACATGGCACACACAGTCTAGGGGAGTGACTTCCACCACATGACACACACAGCCTATGGGAGTGACTTTCACCACATGCCACACACAGCCTAGGGGAGTGACTTTCACCACATGGCACACACAGCCTTGGGGAGTGACTTCCACCACATGGCACACACAGCCTACGGGAATGACTTTCACCTCATGGCACACACATCCATGGGGAGTGACTTTCACCACATGGCACACACAGCCTTGGGGAGTGACTTTCACCACATGGCACACACAGCCTAGCGGAGTGACTTTCACCACATGGCACACACAGCCTAGGGGAGTGACTTTCACCACATGGCACACACAGCCTAGGGGAGTGACTTTCACCAACTGGCACACACAGCCGAGGGGAGTGGCTTTTACCACATGGCACACACAGCCTAGGGGAGTGACATTCACCACATGGCACACACAGACTAGGGGAGTGCCTTTCACTGCATGGCACACACAGCCTAGGGGAGTGACATTCACCACATGGCACACACAGCCCAGGGGAGTGACTTTCACCACATGGCACACACAGCCTAGGGGAGTGACATTCACCACATGGCACACACAGACTAGGGGAGTGCCTTTCACCGCATGGCACACACAGCCTAGAGGAGTGACATTCACCACATGGCACACACAGCCCAGGTGAGTGACTTTCACCACATGGCACACACAGCCTAGGGGAGTGACTTTCACCACATGGCACACACAGCCTAGGGTAGTGACATTCACCACCTGGCACACACAGCCTAGGGGAGTGACTTTCAACACATGGCACACACAGCCTAGGGGAGTGACTTTCACCACATTGCACACACAGCCTAGGGGAGTGACTTTCACTACATGGCAAACACAGCCTAGGGGAGTGACATTCACCACATGGCACACACAGCCTAGGGGAGTGACATTCACCACATGGCACACACAGCCTAGGGGAATGAATTTCACCACATGGCACACACATCCTTGGGGAGTGAATTTCACCACATGGAACACACAGCCTTGGGGAGTGACTTTCACCACATGGCACACACAGCCTAGGAGAGTGACTTTCACCACATGGCACACACCGCCTAGGGGAGTGACTTTCACCACATGGCACACGCAGCCTATGGGAGTGACTTTCACCACATGGCACACACAGCCTAGGGGAGTGACTTTCACCACATGGCACACACAGCCTAGTGGAGTGACATTCACCACATGGCTCACACAGCCTAGGGGAGTGATTTTCACCACATGGCACACACAGCCTAGGGGAGTGACTCTCACCACATGGCACACACAGCCTGGGGAATTAACTTTCACCACATGGCACACACAGCCTGGGGGAGTGACTTTCACCACATGGCTCACACAGCCTAGGGGGGTGACTTTCACCACATGGCAAACACAGCCTAGGGGAGTGAATTTCACCACATGGCACACACAGCCCAGGGGAGTGACTTTCACCACATGGCACACAAAGCCTAGGGGAGTGACGTTCACCACATGGCACACATAGCCCAGGGGAGTGACTTTCACCACATGGCACACACAGCCTAGGGGAGTGGCTTTCACCACATGGCACACACAGCCTAGGAGAGTGACTTTCACCACATGGCACACACAGCCTAATGGACTGACATTCACCACATGGCACACACAGCCTGGGGGAGTGACTTTCACCACATGGCACACACAGCCTAGGGGAGTGACTTTCACCACATGGCACACACTGCCTGGGGAGTGACTTTCACCACATGGCACACACAGCGTGGGGAATTAACTGTCACCACATGGCACACACAGCCTGGGGGAGTGACTTTCACCACATGGCACACACAGCCTAGACGGGGGTGACTTTCACCACATGGCACACACGGCCTATGGGAGTGACTTTCACCACATGGCACACACAGCCCAGGGGAGTGACTTTCACCACATGGCACACAAAGCCTAGGGGAGTGACTTTCACCACATGGCACACACAGTCTAGGGGAGTGACTTCCACCACATGACACACACAGCCTATGGGAGTGACTTTCACCACATGGCACACACAGTCTAGGGGAGTGACTTTCACCACATGGCACACACTGCCTATGGGAGTGACTTTCACCACATTGCACACACAGCCTAGGGGAGTGACTTTCACTACTTGGCACACACAGCCTAGGGGAGTGACGTTCACCACATGGCACACACAGCCTAGGGGAGTGACATTCACCACATGGCACACACAGCCTAGGGGAGTGACTTTCACCACATGGCACACACAGCCTAGGGGAGTGACTTTCACCACATGGCACACACAGCCTAGGGGAGTGACATTCATCACATGGCACACACAGCCTAGGGGAGTGACATTCACCACATGGCACACACAGCCAAGGGGAGTGACTTTCACAACATGGCACACACAGCCCAGTGGAATGACTTTCACCACATGGCACACACAGCTTAGGGGAGTGACTTTCACCACATAGCACACACAGCCTAGGGGAGTGACTTTCACCACATGACACACACAGTTTAGGGGAGTGACTTTCACCACATGGCACACACAGCCTAGAGGAGTGACTTTCACCACATGGCACACACAGCCTAGGGGAGTGACTTTCACCACATGGCACACACAGCCTAGGGGAGTGACTTTCACCACATGGCACACACAGCCTAGGGGAGTGTCTTTCACCACATGCCACACACAGCCTAGGGGAGTGACTTTCACCTCATGGCACACACAGCCTTGGGGAGTGACTTTCACCACATGGCACACACAGCCTAGGGGAATGACTTTCACCTCATGGCACACACATCCATGGGGAGTGACTTACACCACATGGCACACACAGCCTTGGGGAGTGACTTTCACCACATGTCACACACAGCCTAGCGGAGTGACTTTCACCACATGGCACACACAGCCTAGGGGAGTGACTTTCACCACACGGCACACACAGCCTAGGGGAGTGACTTTCACCACATGGCACACACAGCCTAGTGGAGTGACATTCACCACATGGCACACACAGCCTAGGGGAGTGACTTTCACCACATGCGCACACAGCCTAGGGGAGTGACTTTCACCAAGTGGCACACACACCCTAGGGGAGTTACTTTCACCACATGGCACACACAGCCTAGGGGAGTGACTTTCACCAACTGGCACACACAGCCAATGGGAGTGACTTTCACCACATGGCACACACAGTCTAGGGGAGTGACTTCCACCACATGACACACACAGCCTCGGGGAGTGACCTTTACCACATGGCACACACAGCCGAGGGGAGTGGCTTTCACCACATGGCACACACAGCCTAGGGGAGTGACATTCACCACATGGCAAACACAGACTAGGGGAGTGCCTTTCACCACATGGCACACACAGCCTAGGGGAGTGACATTCACCACATGGCACACACAGCCCAGGGGAGTGACTTTCACCACATCGCACACACAGCCTAGGGGAGTGACTTTCACCACATGGCACACACAGCCTAGGGCAGTGACATTAACCACCTGGCACACACAGCCTAGGGGAGTGACTTTCAACACATGGCACACACAGGCTAGGGGAGTGACTTTCACCACATTGCACACACAGCCTAGGGGAGTGACATTCACCACATGGCACACACAGCCTAGGGGAGTGATTTTCACCACATGGCACACACAGCCTAGGGGAGTGACTCTCACCACATCGCACACACAGTTTAGGGGAGTGAATTTCACCACATGGCACACACAGCCTAGGGGAGTGACATTGACCACAAGGCACACACAGGCTAGGGGAGTGACTTTCACCACATGGCACACACAGCCTAGGGGAGTTACTTTCACCACATGGCACACACAGCCCACGGGAGTGACTTTCACCACATGGCACACACAGCCTAGTGGAGTGACATTCACCACATGGCACACACAGCCTAGGGGAGTGACTTTCACCACATGGCACACACAGCCTAAGGGAGTGATTTTCACCACATGGCACACACAGCCTAGGGCAGTGACATTCACCACATGGCTCACACAGCCTAGGGGAGTGACTTTCAACACATGGCACACACAGCCTAGGGGAGTGACTCTCAACACATTGCACACACAGCCTAGGGGAGTGACTTTCACTACATGGCACACACAGCCTAGGGGAGTGACATTCACCACATGGCACACACAGCCTAGGGGAGTGACATTCACCACATGGCACACACAGCCTAGGGGAGTGACTTTCACCACATGGCACACACGGCCCAGGGGTGGGACTTTCACCACATGGCACACACAGCCTAGGGGAGTGACTTTCACAACATGGCACACACAGCCTAGGGGAGTGACTTTCACCACATGGCACACACAGCCTAGGGGAGTTACTTTCATCACATGGCACACACAGCCTAGGGGAGTGACATTCACCACATGGCACACACAGCCTAGGGGAGTGACACTCACCACACGGCGCACACGGCCTAGGGGAGTGACATTCACCACATGGCACACACAGCCTAGGGGAGTGACTTTCACCACATGGCACACACACCCTAGGGGAGTTTCTTTCACCACATGGCACACACAGCCCAGGGGTATGAGTTTCACCACATGGCACACACAGCCTAGGGGAGTGACTTTCACCACATGGCACTCACAGCCAAGGGGAGTGACTTTCACCTCATGGCACACACAGCCTAGGGCAGTGACATTCACCACATGGCACACCCAGCCTAGGGGAGTGCTTTTCACCACATGGCACACACAGCCTAGGGGAGTGACGTTCACCACATGCTACACACAGCCTAGGGGAGTGACCTTCACCACATGGCACACACAGCCTATGGGAATGACTTTCATCACATGGCACACACTGCCTAGGGGAGTGACATTGACCACATGGCACACACAGCCTAGGGGAGTGACTTTCACCACATGGCACACACAGCCCAAGGGAGTGACTATTACCACATGGCACACACAGCTTAGGGGAGTGACTTTCACCACATGGCACACACAGCCTAGTGGAGTGACTTTCACCACATGACACACACAGTCTAGGGGAGTGACTTTCACCACATGGCAGACACAGCCCAGGGGACTGACTTTCACCACATGGCACACACAACCTAGGGGAGTGACTTTCACCACATGCCACACACAGCCTAGGGGAGTGACTATTACCACATGGCACACACAGCTTAGGGGAGTGACTTTCACCACATGGCACACACAGCCTAGTGGAGTGACTTTCACCACATGACACACACAGTCTAGGGGAGTGACTTTCACCACATGGCAGACACAGCCCAGGGGACTGACTTTCACCACATGGCACACACAACCTAGGGGAGTGACTTTCACCACATGCCACACACAGCCTAGGGGAGTGACTTTCACCACATGGCACACAAAGCCTAATGGACTGACATTCACCACATGGCACACACAGCCTGGGGGAGTGACTTTCACCACATGGCACACACAGCCTAGGGGAGTGTTTTCACCACATGGCACACACTGCCTGGGGGAGTGACTTTCACCACATGGCACACACAGCCTGGGGAATTAACTTTCACCACATGGCACCTACAGCCGAGGGGAGTGGCTTTCACCACATGGCACACACAGCCTAGGGGAGTGACATTCACCGCATGGCACACACAGCCTAGGGGAGTGACTTTCACCACATGGCACACACAGCCTAGGGGAGTGACATTCACCACATGGCACACACAGCCTAGGGGAGTGACTTTCACTACATGGCACACAGAGCCAAGGGGAGTGACTTTCACAACATGGCACACACAGCCCAGGTGAATGACTTTCACCACATGGCACACACAGCTTAGGGGAGTGACTTTCACCACATGGCACACACAGCCTAGGGGAGTGACTTTCACCACATGACACACACAGTTTAGGGGAGTGACTCTCACCACATGGCACACACAGCCTAGGGGAGTGACTTTCACCACATGGCACACACAGCCTAGGGGAGTGACTTTCACCACATGGCACGCACAGCCTAGGGGTGTGACTTTCACCACATGGCACACACAGCCTAGGGGAGTGTCTTTCACCACATGCCACACACAGCCTAGGGGAGTGACTTTCACCACATGGCACACACAGCCTAGGGGAGTGACATTCACCACATGGCACACACAGCCTAGGGGAGTGACATTCACCACATGGCACACACAGCCTCGGGGAGTGTCTTTCACCACATGCCACACACAGCCTAGGGGAGTGACATTCACCACATGGCACACACAGCCTAGGGGAGTGACACTCACCACACGGCGCACACGACCTAGGGGAGTGACATTCACCATATGGCACACACAGCCTAGGGGAGTGACTTTCACCACATGGCACACACACCCTAGGGGAGTTACTTTCACCACATGGCACACACAGCCCAGGGGTATGAGTTTCACCACATGGCACACACAGCCTAGGGGAGTGACTTTCACCACATGGCACTCACAGCCAAGGGGAGTGACTTTCACCTCATGGCACACACAGCCTAGGGCAGTGTCATTCACCACATGGCACACCCTGCCTAGGGGAGTGACTTTCACCACATGGCACACACAGCCTATGGGAGTGACGTTCACCACATGGCACACACAGCCTAGGGGAGTGACTTTTACCACATGGCACACACAGCCTATGGGAATGACTTTCATCACATGGCACACACTGTCTAGGGGAGTGACATTGACCACATGGCACACACAGCCTAGGGGAGTGACTTTCACCACATGGCACACACAGCCTAGGGGAGTGACTTTCACTACATGGCACACACAGCCAAGGGGAGTGACATTCACCACATGGCACACACAGCCCAAGGGAGTGACTTTCACCACATGGCACACACAGCTTAGGGGAGTGACTTTCACCACATGGCACACACAGCCTAGTGGAGTGACTTTCACCACATGACACACACAGTCTAGGGGAGTGACTTTCACCACATGGCAGACACAGCCCAGGGGAGTGACTTTCACCACATGGCACACACAGCCTAGGGGAGTGACTTTCACCACATGCCACACACAGCCTAGGGGAGTGACTTTAACCACATGGCACACAAAGCCTAATGGACTGACATTCACCACATGGCACACACAGCCTGGGGGAGTGACTTTCACCACATGGCACACACAGCCTAGGGGAGTGACTTTCACCACATGGCACACACTGCCTGGGGGAGTGACTTTCACCACATGGCACACGCAGCCTGGGGAATTAACTTTCACCACATGGCACACACAGCCTGGGGGAGTGACTTTCACCACATGGCACACACAGCCTAGGGGGGTGACTTTCACCACATGGCACACACAGCCTAGGGGAGTGACTTTCACCGCATGGCACACACAGCCCAGGGGAGTGACTGTCACCACATGGCACACAAAGCCTAGGGGAGTGACTTTCACCACATGGCACACACAGTCTAGGGGAGTGATTTCCACCACATGACACACATAGCCTAGGGGAGTGACTTTCACCACATGGCACCTACAGCCGAGGGGAGTGGCTTTCACCACATGGCACACACAGCCTAGGGGAGTGACATTCATCACATGGCACACACAGCCTAGGGGAGTGACATTCACCACATGGCACACACAGCCAAGGGGAGTGACTTTCACAACATGGCACACACAGCCCAGTGGAATGACTTTCACCACATGGCACACACAGCTTAGGGGAGTGACTTTCACCACATAGCACACACAGCCTAGGGGAGTGACTTTCACCACATGACACACACAGTTTAGGGGAGTGACTTTCACCACATGGCACACACAGCCTTGAGGAGTGACTTTCACCACATGGCACACACAGCCTAGGGGAGGGACTTTCACCTCATGGCACACACAGCCTAGGGGAGTGACATTCACCACATGGCACACACAGCCCAGGGGAGTGACTTTCACCACATGGCACACACAGCCTAGTGGAGTGACATTCACCACATGGCACACACAGACTAGGGGAGTGCCTTTCACCGCATGGCACACACAGCCTAGGGGAGTGATGTTCACCACATGGCACACACAGCCCAGGGGAGTGACTTTCACCACATGGCACACACAGCATAGGGGAGTGACTTTCACCACATGGCACACACAGCCTAGGGTAGTGACATTCACCACCTGGCACACACAGCCTAGGGGAGTGACTTTCAACACATGGCACACACAGCCTAGGGGAGTGACTTTCACCACATTGCACACACAGCCTAGGGGAGTGACTTTCACTACATGGCAAACACAGCCTAGGGGAGTGACATTCACCACATGGCACACACAGTCTAGGGGAGTGACATTCACCACATGGCACACACAGCCTAGGGGAATGAATTTCACCTCATGGCACACACAGCCTTGGGGAGTGACTTTCACCACATGGCACACACAGCCTAGGGTAGTGACATTCACCACCTGGCACACACAGCCTAGGGGAGTGACTTTCAACACATGGCACACACAGCCTAGGGGAGTGACTTTCACCACATTGCACACACAGCCTAGGGGAGTGACTTTCACTACATGGCAAACACAGCCTAGGGGAGTGACATTCACCACATGGCACACACAGTCTAGGGGAGTGACATTCACCACATGGCACACACAGCCTTGGGGAGTGACTTTCACCACATGGCACACACAGCCTAGGGGAGTGTCTTTCACCACATGCCACACACAGCCTAGGGGAGTGACTTTCACCTCATGGCACACACAGCCTTGGGGAGTGACTTTCACCTCATGACATAAACAGCCTAGGGGAATGACTTTCACCTCATGGCACACACATCCATGGGGAGTGACTTACACCACATGGCACACACAGCCTAGCAGAGTGACTTTCACCACATGGCACACACAGCCTAGGGGAGTGACTTTCACCACATGGCACACACAGCCTAGGGGAGTGACTTTCACCACATGGCACACACAGCCTAGGGGAGTGACTTTCACCACATGGCACACACAGCCTAGTGGAGTGACATTCACCACATGGCACACACAGCCTAGGGGAGTGACTTTCACCATATGGCGCACACAGCCTAGGGGAGTGACTTTCACCACGTGGCACACACACCCTAGGGGAGTTACTTTCACCACATGGCACACACAGCCTAGGGGTGTGACTTTCACCAACTGGCACACACAGCCAATGGGAGTGACTTACACCACATGGCACACACAGTCTAGGGGAGTGACTTCCACCACATGACACACACAGCCTCGGGGAGTGACTTTCACCACATGGCACACACAGCCTAGGGCAGTGACATTCACCACCTGGCACACACAGTCTAGGGGAGTGACTTTCAACACATGGCACACACAGCCTAGGGGAGTGACTTTCACCACATTGCACACACAGCCTAGGGGAGTGACATTCACCACATGGCACACACAGCCTAGGGGAGTGATTTTTACCACATGGCACACACAGCCTAGGGGAGTGACTCTCACCACATGGCACACACAGTTTAGGGGAGTGACTTTCACCACATGGCACACACAGCCTAGGGGAGTGACATTGACCACATGGCACACACTGGCTAGGGGAGTGACTTTCACCACATGGCACACACAGCCTAGGGGAGTTACCTTCACCACATGGCACACACAGCCCAGGGGAGTGACTTTCACCACATGGCACACACAGCCTAGGGGAGTGACTCTCACCACATGGCACACACAGTTTAGGGGAGTGACTTTCACCACATGGCACACACAGCCTAGGGGAGTGACATTGACCACATGGCACACACTGGCTAGGGGAGTGACTTTCACCACATGGCACACACAGCCTAGGGGAGTTACCTTCACCACATGGCACACACAGCCGAGGGGAGTGGCTTCCACCACATGGCACACACAGCCTAGGGGAGTGTCATTCACCACATGGCAAACACAGACTAGGGGAGTGCCTTTCACCACATGGCACACACAGCCTAGGGGAGTGACATTCACCACATGGCACACACAGCCCAGGGGAGTGACTTTCACCACATCGCACACACAGCCTAGGGGAGTGACTTTCACCACATGGCACACACAGCCTAGGGCAGTGACATTCACCACCTGGCACACACAGTCTAGGGGAGTGACTTTCAACACATGGCACACACAGCCTAGGGGAGTGACTTTCACCACATTGCACACACAGCCTAGGGGAGTGACAATCACCACATGGCACACACAGCCTAGGGGAGTGATTTTCACCACATGGCACACACAGCCTAGGGGAGTGACTCTCACCACATGGCACACACAGTTTAGGGGAGTGACTTTCACCACATGGCACACACAGCCTAGGGGAGTGACATTGACCACATGGCACACACTGGCTAGGGGAGTGACTTTCACCACATGGCACACACAGCCTAGGGGAGTTACCTTCACCACATGGCACACACAGCCCAGGGGAGTGACTTTCACCACATGGCACACACAGCCTAGTGGAGTGACATTCACCACATGGCACACACAGCCTAAGGGAGTGATTTTCACCTCATGGCACACACAGCCTAAGGGAGTGATTTTCACCACATGGCACACACAGCCTAGGGCAGTGACATTCACCACATGGCTCACACAGCCTAGGGGGTGACTTTCAACACATGGCACACACAGCCTAGGGGAGTGACTCTCAACACATTGCACACACAGCCTAGGGGAGTTACTTTCATTACATGGCACACACAGCCTAGGGGAGTGACATTCACCACATGGCACACACAGCCTAGGGGAGTGACATTCACCACATGGCACACACAGCCTAGGGGAGTGACTTCCGCCACATGGCACACACAGCCCAGGGGTGTGACTTTCACCACATGGCACACACAGCCTAGGGGAGTGACTTTCACCACATGGCACACACAGCCTAGGGGAGTGACTTTCACCACATGGCACACACAGCCTAGGGGAGTGACATTCACCACATGGCACACACAGCCTAGGGGAGTGACACTCACCACACGGCGCACACGGCCTAGGGGAGTGACATTCACCACATGGCACACACAGCCTAGGGGAGTGACTTTCACCACATGGCACACACACCCTAGGGGAGTTACTTTCACCACATGGCACACACAGCCCAGGGGTATGAGTTTCACCACATGTCACACACAGCCTAGGGGAGTGACTTTCACCTCATGGCACTCACAGCCAAGGGGAGTGACTTTCACCTCATGGCACACACAGCCTAATGCAGTGACATTCACCACATGGCACACCCAGCCTAGGGGAGTGACTTTCACCACATGGCACACACAGCCTAGGGGAGTGACGTTCACCACATGGCACACACAGCCTAGGGGAGTGACTTTCTCCACATGGCACACACAGCCTATGGGAATGACTTTCATCACATGGCACACACTGCCTAGGGGAGTGACATTGACCACATGGCACACACATCCTAGGGGAGTGACTTTCACCACATGGCACACCGAGCCTAGGGGAGTGACTTTCACTACATGGCACACACAGCCAAGGAGAGTGACTTTCACCACATGGCACACACAGCCCAAGGGAGTGACTATCACCACATGGCACACACAGCTTAGGGGAGTGACTTTCACCACATGGCACACACAGCCTAGTGGAGTGACTTTCACCACATGACACACACAGTCTAGGGGAGTGACTTTCACCACATGGCAGACACAGCCCAGGGGAGTGACTTTCACCACATGGCACACACAGCCTAGGGGAGTGACTTTCACCACATGCCACACACAGCCTAGGGGAGTGACTTTCACCACATGGCACACAAAGCCTAATGGACTGACATTCACCACATGGCACACACAGCCTGGGGGAGTGACTTTCACCACATGGCACACACAGCCTAGGGGAGTGACTTTCACCACATGGCACACACTGCCTGGGGGAGTGACTTTCACCACATGGCACACACAGCCTTGGGAATTAACTTTCACCACATGGCACACACAGCCTGGGGGAGTGACTTTCACCACATGGCACACACAGCCTAGGGGGGTGACTTTCACCACATGGCACACACAGCCTAGGGGAGTGACTTTCACCACATGGCACACACAGCCCAGGGGAGTGACTTTCACCACATGGCACACAAAGCCTAGGGGAGTGACTTTCACCACATGGCACACACATTCTAGGGGAGTGACTTCCACCACATGACACACATAGCCTAGGGGAGTGACTTTCACCACATGGCACCTACAGCCGAGGGGAGTGGCTTTCAACACATGGCACACACAGCCTAGGGGAGCGACTTTCACTACATGGCACACAGAGCCAAGGGGAGTGACTTTCACAACATGGCACACACAGCCCATGTGAATGACTTTCACCACAAGGCACACACAGCTTAGGGGAGTGACTTTCACCACATGGCACACACAGCCTAGGGGAGTGACTTTCACCACATGACACACACAGTGTAGGGGAGTGACTTTCACCACATGGCACACACAGCCTAGGGGAGTGTCTTTCACCACATGGCACACACAGCCTAGGGGAGTGAGTTTCACCACATGGCACACACAGCCTAGGGGAGTGACTTTCACCACATGGCACACACAGCCTAGGGGAGTGTCTTTCACCACATGCCACACACAGCCTAGGGGAGTGACTTTCACCACATGGCACACACAGCCTTGGGGAGTGACTTTCACCACATGGCACACACAGCCTACGGGAATGACTTTCACCTCATGGCACACACATCCATGGGGAGTGACTTTCACCACATGGCACACACAGCCTTGGGGAGTGACTTTCACCACATGTCACACACAGCCTAGCGGAGTGATTTTCACCACATGGCACACACAGCCTAGGGGAGTGACTTTCACCACATGGCACACACAGCCTAGGGGAGCGACTTTCACCAACTGGCACACACAGCCGAGGGGAGTGGCCTTTACCACATGGCACACACAGCCTAGGGGAGTGACATTCACCACATGGCACACACAGACTAGGGGAGTGCCTTTCACCGCATGGCACACACAGCCTAGGGGAGTGACATTCACCACATGGCACACACATCCCAGGGGAGTGACTTTCACCACATGGCACACACAGCCTAGGGGAGTGACTTTCACCACATGGCACACACAGCCTAGAGTAGTGACATTCACCACCTGGCACACACAGCCTAGGGGAGTGACTTTCAACACATGGCACACACAGCCTAGGGGAGTGACTTTCACCACATTGCACACACAGCCTAGGGGAGTGACTTTCACTACATGGCAAACACAGCCTAGGGGAGTCACATTCACCACATGGCACACACAGCCTAGGGGAGTGACATTCACCACATGGCACACACAGCCTAGGGGAATGAATTTCACCACATGGCACACACATCCTTGGGGAGTGAATTTCACCACATGGAACACACAGCCTTGGGGAGTGACTTTCACCACATGGCACATACAGCCTTGGAGAGTGACTTTCACCACATGGCACACACAGCCTAGGGGAGTGACTTTCACCACATGGCACACGCAGCCTATGGGAGTGACTTTCACCACATGGCACACACAGCCTAGGGGAGTGATTTTCACCACATGGCACACACAGCCTAGTGGAGTGACATTCACCACATGGCACACACAGCCTAGGGGAGTGATTTTCACCACATGGCACACACAGCTTAGGGGATTGACTCTCACCACCTGGCACACACAGCCTGGGGAATTATCTATCACTACATGGCACACACAGCCTGGGGGAGTGACTTTCACCACATGACACACATAGCCTAGGGGAGTGACTTTCACCACATGGCACCTACAGCCGAGGGGAGTGGCTTTCACCACATGGCACACACAGCCTAGGGGAGTCACATTCACCACATGGCACACACAGCCTAGGGGAGTGATTTTCACCACATGGCACACACAGCCTAGGGGATTGACTCTCACCACATGGCACACACAGCCTGGGGAATTAACTATCACCACATGGCACACACAGCCTGGGGGAGTGACTTTCACCACATGGCTCACACAGCCTAGGGGGGTGACTTTCACCACATGGCACACACAGCCTAGGGGAGTGACTTTCACCACATGGCACACACAGCCTAGGGCAGTGACATTCACCACCTGGCACACACAGTCTAGGGGAGTGACTTTCAACACATGGCACACACAGCCTAGGGGAGTGACTTTCACCACATTGCACACACAGCCTAGGGGAGTGACATTCACCACATGGCACACACAGCCTAGGGGAGTGATTTTCACCACATGGCACACACAGCCTAGGGGAGTGACTCTCACCACATGGCACACACAGTTTAGGGGAGTGACTTTCACCACATGGCACACACAGCCTAGGGGAGTGACATTGACCACATGGCACACACTGGCTAGGGGAGTGACTTTCACCACATGGCACACACAGCCTAGGGGAGTTACCTTCACCACATGGCACACACAGCCCAGGGGAGTGACTTTCACCACATGGCACACACAGCCTAGTGGAGTGACATTCACCACATGGCACACACAGCCTAAGGGAGTGATTTTCACCTCATGGCACACACAGCCTAAGGGAGTGATTTTCACCACATGGCTCACACAGCCTAGGGCAGTGACATTCACCACATGGCTCACACAGCCTAGGGGGTGACTTTCAACACATGGCACACACAGCCTAGGGGAGTGACTCTCAACACATTGCACACACAGCCTAGGGAAGTGACTTTCATTACATGGCACACACAGCCTAGGGGAGTGACATTCACCACATGGCACACACAGCCTAGGGGAGTGACATTCACCACATGGCACACACAGCCTAGGGGAGTGACTTCCACCACATGGCACACACAGCCCAGGGGTGTGACTTTCACCACATGGCACACACAGCCTAGGGGAGTGACTTTCACCACATGGCACACACAGCCTAGGGGAGTGACTTTCACCACATGGCACACACAGCCTAGGGGAGTGATATTCACCACATGGCACACACAGCCTAGGGGAGTGACACTCACCACACGGCGCACACGGCCTAGGGGAGTGACATTCACCACATGGCACACACAGCCTAGGGGAGTGACTTTCACCACATGGCACACACACCCTAGGGGAGTTACTTTCACCACATGGCACACACAGCCCAGGGGTATGAGTTTCACCACATGTCACACACAGCCTAGGGGAGTGACTTTCACCTCATGGCACTCACAGCCAAGGGGAGTGATTTTCACCTCATGGCACACACAGCCTAAGGCAGTGACATTCACCACATGGCACACCCAGCCTAGGGGAGTGACTTTCACCACATGGCACACACAGCCTAGGGGAGTGACGTTCACCACATGGCACACACAGCCTAGGGGAGTGACTTTCACCACATGGCACACACAGCCTATGGGAATGACTTTCATCACATGGCACACACTGCCTAGGGGTGTGACATTGACCACATGGCACACACAGCCTAGGGGAGTGACTTTCACCACATGGCACACCGAGCCTAGGGGAGTGACTTTCACTACATGGCACACACAGCCAAGGGGAGTGACTTTCACCACATGGCACACACAGCCCAAGGGAGTGACTATCACCACATGGCACACACCGCTTAGGGGAGTGACTTTCACCACATGGCACACACAGCCTAGTGGAGTGACTTTCACCACATGACACACACAGTCTAGGGGAGTGACTTTCACCACATGGCAGACACAGCCCAGGGGAGTGACTTTCACCACATGACACACACAGTCTAGGGGAGTGACTTTCACCACATGGCAGACACAGCCCAGGGGAGTGACTTTCACCACATGGCACACACAGCCTAGGGGAGTGACTTTCACCACATGCCACACACAGCCTAGGGGAGTGACTTTCACCACATGGCACACACAGCTTAGGGGAGTGACTTTCACCACATGGCACACACAGCCTAGTGGAGTGACTTTCACCACATGACACACACAGTCTAGGGGAGTGACTTTCACCACATGGCAGACACAGCCCAGGGGAGTGACTTTCACCACATGGCACACACAGCCTAGGGGAGTGACTTTCACCACATGCCACACACAGCCTAGGGGAGTGACTTTCACCACATGGCACACAAAGCCTAATGGACTGACATTCACCACATGGCACACACAGCCTGGGGGAGTGACTTTCACCACATGGCACACACAGCCTAGGGGAGTGACTTTCACCACATGGCACACACTGCCTGGGGGAGTGACTTTCACCACATGGCACACACAGCCTGGGGAATTAACTTTCACCACATGGCACACACAGCCTGGGGGAGTGACTTTCACCACATGGCACACACAGCCTAGGGGGGTGACTATCACCACATGGCACACACAGCCTAGGGGAGTGACTTTCACCACATGGCACACACAACCCAGGGGAGTGACTTTCACCACATGGCACACAAAGCCTAGGGGAGTGACTTTCACCACATGGCACACACATTCTAGGGGAGTGACTTCCACCACATGACACACATAGCCTAGGGGAGTGACTTTCACCACATGGCACCTACAGCCGAGGGGAGTGGCTTTCACCACATGGCACACACAGCCTAGGGGAGCGACTTTCACTACATGGCACACAGAGCCAAGGGGAGTGACTTTCACAACATGGCACACACAGCCCAGGTGAATGACTTTCACCACATGGCACACACAGCTTAGGGGAGTGACTTTCACCACATGGCACACACAGCCTAGGGGAGTGACTTTCACCACATGACACACACAGTGTAGGGGAGTGACTTTCACCACATGGCACACACAGCCTAGGGGAGTGTCTTTCACCACATGGCACAGACAGCCTAGGGGAGTGAGTTTCACCACATGGCACACACAGCCTAGGGGAGTGACTTTCACCACATGGCACACACAGCCTAGGGGAGTGTCTTTCACCACATGCCACACACAGCCTAGGGGAGTGACTTTCACCACATGGCACGCACAGCCTTGGGGAGTGACTTTCACCACATGGCACACACAGCCTACGGGAATGACTTTCACCTCATGGCACACACATCCATGGGGAGTGACTTTCACCACATGGCACACACAGCCTTGGGGAGTGACTTTCACCACATGTCACACACAGCCTAGCGGAGTGATTTTCACCACATGGCACACACAGCCTAGGGGAGTGACTTTCACCACATGGCACACACAGCCTAGGGGAGCGACTTTCACCAACTGGCACACACAGCCGAGGGGAGTGGCCTTTACCACATGGCACACACAGCCTAGGGGAGTGACATTCACCACATGGCACACACAGACTAGGGGAGTGCCTTTCACCGCATGGCACACACAGCCTAGGGGAGTGACATTCACCACATGGCACACACATCCCAGGGGAGTGACTTTCACCACATGGCACACACAGCCTAGGGGAGTGACTTTCACCACATGGCACACACAGCCTAGAGTAGTGACATTCACCACCTGGCACACACAGCCTAGGGGAGTGACTTTCAACACATGGCACACACAGCCTAGGGGAGTGACTTTCACCACATTGCACACACAGCCTAGGGGAGTGACTTTCACTACATGGCAAACACAGCCTAGGGGAGTCACATTCACCACATGGCACACACAGCCTAGGGGAGTGACATTCACCACATGGCACACACAGCCTAGGGGAATGAATTTCACCACATGGCACACACATCCTTGGGGAGTGAATTTCACCACATGGAACACACAGCCTTGGGGAGTGACTTTCACCACATGGCACACACAGCCTAGGAGAGTGACTTTCACCACATGGCACACACAGCCTAGGGGAGTGACTTTCACCACATGGCACACGCAGCCTATGGGAGTGACTTTCACCACATGGCACACACAGCCTAGGGGAGTGATTTTCACCACATGGCACACACAGCCTAGTGGAGTGACATTCACCACATGGCACACACAGCCTAGGGGAGTGATTTTCACCACATGGCACACACAGCCTAGGGGATTGACTCTCACCACATGGCACACACAGCCTGGGGAATTGACTATCACCACATGGCACACACAGCCTGGGGGAGTGACTTTCACCACATGGCTCACACAGCCTAGGGGGGTGACTTTCACCACACGGCACACACAGCCTAGGGGAGTGACTTTCACCACATGGCACACACAGCCCAGGGGAGTGACTTTCACCACATGGCACACAAAGCCTAGGGGAGTGACTTTCACCACATGGCACACACAGTCTAGGGGAGTGACTTTCACCACATGACACACATAACCTAGGGGAGTGACTTTCACCACATGGCACCTACAGCCGAGGGGAGTGGCTTTCACCACATGGCACACACAGCCTAGGGGAGTGACATTCACCACATGGCACACACAGCCTAGAGGAGTGATTTTCACCACATGGCACACACAGCCTAGGGGATTGACTCTCACCACATGGCACACACAGCCTGGGGAATTAACTATCACCACATGGCACACACAGCCTGGGGGAGTGACTTTCACCACATGGCTCACACAGCCTAGGGGGGTGACTTTCACCACATGGCACACACAGCCTAGGGGAGTGACTTTCACCACATGGCACACACAGCCTAGGGCAGTGACATTCACCACCTGGCACACACAGTCTAGGGGAGTGACTTTCAACACATGGCACACACAGCCTAGGGGAGTGACTTTCACCACATTGCACACACAGCCTAGGGGAGTGACATTCACCACATGGCACACACAGCCTAGGGGAGTGATTTTCACCACATGGCACACACAGCCTAGGGGAGTGACTCTCACCACATGGCACACACAGTTTAGGGGAGTGACTTTCACCACATGGCACACACAGCCTAGGGGAGTGACATTGACCACATGGCACACACTGGCTAGGGGAGTGACTTTCACCACATGGCACACACAGCCTAGGGGAGTTACCTTCACCACATGGCACACACAGCCCAGGGGAGTGACTTTCACCACATGGCACACACAGCCTAGTGGAGTGACATTCACCACATGGCACACACAGCCTAAGGGAGTGATTTTCACCTCATGGCACACACAGCCTAAGGGAGTGATTTTCACCACATGGCTCACACAGCCTAGGGCAGTGACATTCACCACATGGCTCACACAGCCTAGGGGGTGACTTTCAACACATGGCACACACAGCCTAGGGGAGTGACTCTCAACACATTGCACACACAGCCTAGGGGAGTGACATTCATTACATGGCACACACAGCCTAGGGGAGTGACATTCACCACATGGCACACAGCCTAGGGGAGTGACATTCACCACATGGCACACACAGCCTAGGGGAGTGACTTCCACCACATGGCACACACAGCCCAGGGGTGTGACTTTCACCACATGGCACACACAGCCTAGGGGAGTGACTTTCACCACATGGCACACACAGCCTAGGGGAGTGACTTTCACCACATGGCACACACAGCCTAGGGGAGTGATATTCACCACATGGCACACACAGCCTAGGGGAGTGACACTCACCACACGGCGCACACGGCCTAGGGGAGTGACATTCACCACATGGCACACACAGCCTAGGGGAGTGACTTTCACCTCATGGCACACACACCCTAGGGGAGTTACTTTCACCACATGGCACACACAGCCCAGGGGTATGAGTTTCACCACATGTCACACACAGCCTAGGGGAGTGACTTTCACCTCATGGCACTCACAGCCAAGGGGAGTGACTTTCACCTCATGGCACACACAGCCTAAGGCAGTGACATTCACCACATGGCACACCCAGCCTAGGGGAGTGACTTTCACCACATGGCACACACAGCCTAGGGGAGTGACGTTCACCACATGGCACACACAGCCTAGGGGAGTGACTTTCACCACATGGCACACACAGCCTATGGGAATGACTTTCATCACATGGCACACACTGCCTAGGGGTGTGACATTGACCACATGGCACACAAAGCCTAGGGGAGTGACTTTCACCACATGGCACACCGAGCCTAGGGGAGTGACTTTCACTACATGGTACACACAGCCAAGGGGAGTGACTTTCACCACATGGCACACACAGCCCAAGGGAGTGACTATCACCACATGGCACACACCGCTTAGGGGAGTGACTTTCACCACATGGCACACACAGCCTAGTGGAGTGACTTTCACCACATGACACACACAGTCTAGGGGAGTGACTTTCACCACATGGCAGACACAGCCCAGGGGAGTGACTTTCACCACATGGCACACACAGCCTAGGGGAGTGACTTTCACCACATGCCACACACAGCCTAGGGGAGTGACTTTCACCACATGGCACACAAAGCCTAATGGACTGACATTCACCACATGGCACACACAGCCTGGGGGAGTGACTTTCACCACATGGCACACACAGCCTAGGGGAGTGACTTTCACCACATGGCACACACTGCCTGGGGGAGTGACTTTCACCACATGGCACACACAGCCTGGGGAATTAACTTTCACCACATGGCACACACAGCCTGGGGGAGTGACTTTCACCACATGGCACACACAGCCTAGGGGGGTGACTTTCACCACATGGCACACACAGCCTAGGGGAGTGACTTTCACCACATGGCACACACAGCCCAGGGGAGTGACTTTCACCACATGGCACACAAAGCCTAGGGGAGTGACTTTCACCACATGGCACACACATTCTAGGGGAGTGACTTCCACCACATGACACACATAGCCTAGGGGAGTGACTTTCACCACATGGCACCTACAGCCGAGGGGAGTGGCTTTCACCACATGGCACACACAGCCTAGGGGAGTGACATTCACCGCATGGCACACACAGCCTAGGGGAGTGACTTTCACCACATGGCACACACAGCCTAGGGGAGTGACATTCACCACATGGCACACACAGCCTAGGGGAGTGACTTTCACTACATGGCACACAGAGCCAAGGGGAGTGACTTTCACAACATGGCACACACAGCCCAGGTGAATGACTTTCACCACATGGCACACACAGCTTAGGGGAGTGACTTTCACCACATGGCACACACAGCCTAGGGGAGTGACTTTCACCACATGACACACACAGTGTAGGGGAGTGACTTTCACCACATGGCACACACAGCCTAGGGGAGTGTCTTTCACCACATGGCACACACAGCCTAGGGGAGTGAGTTTCACCACATGGCACACACAGCCTAGGGGAGTGACTTTCACCACATGGCACACACAGCCTAGGGGAGTGTCTTTCACCACATGCCACACACAGCCTAGGGGAGTGACTTTCACCACATGGCACACACAGCCTTGGGGAGTGACTTTCACTACATGGCACACACAGCCTACGGGAATGACTTTCACCTCATGGCACACACATCCATGGGGAGTGACTTTCACCACATGGCACACACAGCCTTGGGGAGTGACTTTCACCACATGTCACACACAGCCTAGCGGAGTGACTTTCACCACATGGCACACACATCCTAGGGGAGTGACTTTCACCACATGGCACACACAGCCTAGGGGAGCGACTTTCACCAACTGGCACACACAGCCGAGGGGAGTGGCCTTTACCACATGGCACACACAGCCTAGGGGAGTGACATTCTTCACATGGCACACACAGACTAGGGGAGTGCCTTTCACCGCATGGCACACACAGCCTAGGGGAGTGACATTCACCACATGGCACACACATCCCAGGGGAGTGACTTTCACCACATGGCACACACAGCCTAGGGGAGTGACTTTCACCACATGGCACACACAGCCTAGGGTAGTGACATTCACCACCTGGCACACACAGCCTAGGGGAGTGACTTTCAACACATGGCACACACAGCCTAGGGGAGTGACTTTCACCACATTGCACACACAGCCTAGGGGAGTGACTTTCACTACATGGCAAACACAGCCTAGGGGAGTCACATTCACCACATGGCACACACAGCCTAGGGGAGTGACATTCACCACATGGCACACACAGCCTAGGGGAATGAATTTCACCACATGGCACACACATCCTTGGGGAGTGAATTTCACCACATGGAACACACAGCCTTGGGGAGTGACTTTCACCACATGGCACACACAGCCTAGGAGAGTGACTTTCACCACATGGCACACACAGCCTAGGGGAGTGACTTTCACCACATGGCACACGCAGCCTATGGGAGTGACTTTCACCACATGGCACACACAGCCTAGGGGAGTGATTTTCACCACATGGCACACACAGCCTAGTGGAGTGACATTCACCACATGGCACACACAGCCTAGGGGAGTGATTTTCACCACATGGCACACACAGCCTAGGGGATTGACTCTCACCACATGGCACACACAGCCTGGGGAATTAACTATCACCACATGGCACACACAGCCTGGGGGAGTGACTTTCACCACATGGCTCACACAGCCTAGGGGGGTGACTTTCACCACATGGCACACACAGCCTAGGGGAGTGACTTTCACCACATGGCATACACAGCCCAGGGGAGTGACTTTCACCACATGGCACACAAAGCCTAGGGGAGTGACTTTCACCACATGGCACACACAGTCTAGGGGAGTGACTTTCACCACATGACACACATAGCCTAGGGGAGTGACTTTCACCACATGGCACCTACAGCCGAGGGGAGTGGCTTTCACCACATGGCACACACAGCCTAGGGGAGTGACATTCACCACATGGCACACACAGCCTAGGGGAGTGATTTTCACCACATGGCACACACAGCCTAGGGGATTGACTCTCACCACATGGCACACACAGCCTGGGGAATTAACTATCACCACATGGCACACACAGCCTGGGGGAGTGACTTTCACCACATGGCTCACACAGCCTAGGGGGGTGACTTTCACCACATGGCACACACAGCCTAGGGGAGTGACTTTCACCACATGGCACACACAGCCCAGGGGAGTGACTTTCACCACATGGCACACAAAGCCTAGGGGAGTGACTTTCACCACATGGCACACACAGTCTAAGGGAGTGACTTTCACCACATGACACACATAGCCTAGGGGAGTTACTTTCACCACATGGCACACACAGCCTAGGGGAGTGACTTTCACTACATGGCACACAGAGCCGAGGGGAGTGACTTTCACAACATGGCCCACACAGCCCAGGTGAATGACTTGCACCACATGGCACACACAGCCTAGGGGAGTGTCTTTCACCACATGCCACACACAGCCTAGGGGAGTGATTTTCACCACATGGCACACACAGCCTTGGGGAGTGACTTTCACCACATGGCACACACAGCCTAGGGGAATGACTTTCACCTCATGGCACACACATCCATGGGGAGTGACTTTCACCACATGGCACACACAGCCTTGGGGAGTGACTTTCACCACAAGTCACACACAGCCTAGTGGAGTGACTTTCACCACATGGCACACACAGCCTAGGGGATCGACTTTCACCACATGTCACACACAGCCTTGGGGAGTGACTTTCACCACATGGCACACACAGCCTAGGGGAGTGAATTTCACCACATGGCACACACAGCCTTGGGGAGTGACATTCACCACATGGCACACACAGCCTAGGAGAGTGACTTTCACCACATGGAACACACAGCCTAGGGGAGTGACTTCCACCACATGGTACACGCAGCCTATGGGAGTAACTTTCACCACATGGCACACACAGCCTAGGGGAGTGACTTTCACCACAAGGCACACACAGCCTAGTGGAGTGACATTCACCACATGGCACACACAGCCTAGGGGAGTGATTTTCACCACATGGCATACACAGCCTAGGGGAGTGACTTTCACCACATGGCACTCACAGCCAAGGGGAGTGACTTTCACCTCAAGGCACACACAGCCTAAGGCAGTGACATTCACCACATGGCACACCCAGCCTAGGGGAGTGACTTTCACCACATGGCACACACAGCCCAGGGGTGTGACTTTCACCACATGGCACACACAGCCTAGGGGAGTGACTTTCACCACATGGCACACACAGCCTAGGGGAGTGACTTTCACCACATGGCACACACAGCCTAGGGGAGTGACTTTCATCACATGGCACACACAGCCTAGGGGAGTGACATTCACCACATGGCACACACAGCCTAGGGGAGTGACACTCACCACACGGCGCACACGGCCTAGGGGAGTGACATTCACCACATGGCACACACAGCCTAGGGGAGTGACTTTCACCACATGGCACACACACCCTAGGTGAGTTACTTTCACCACATGACACACACAGCCCAGGGGTATGAGTTTCACCACATGTCACACACAGCCTAGGGGAGTGACTTTCACCACATGGCACTCACAGCCAAGGGGAGTGACTTTCACCTCATGGCACACACAGCCTTAAGGCAGTGACATTCACCACATGGCACACCAAGCCTAGGGGAGTGACTTTCACCACATGGCACACACAGCCTAGGGGAGTGACGTTCACCACATGGCACACACATTCTAGGGGAGTGACTTCCACCACATGACACACATAGCCTAGGGGAGTGACTTTCACCACATGGCACCTACAGCCGAGGGGAGTGGCTTTCACCACATGGCACACACAGCCTAGGGGAGTGACATTCACCGCATGGCACACACAGCCTAGGGGAGTGACTTTCACCACATGGCACACACAGCCTAGGGGAGTGACATTCACCACATGGCACACACAGCCTAGGGGAGTGACTTTCACTACATGGCACACAGAGCCAAGGGGAGTGACTTTCACAACATGGCACACACAGCCCAGGTGAATGACTTTCACCACATGGCACACACAGCTTAGGGGAGTGACTTTCACCACATGGCACACACAGCCTAGGGGAGTGACTTTCACCACATGACACACACAGTGTAGGGGAGTGACTTTCACCACATGGCACACACAGCCTAGGGGAGTGTCTTTCACCACATGGCACACACAGCCTAGGGGAGTGAGTTTCACCACATGGCACACACAGCCTAGGGGAGTGACTTTCACCACATGGCACACACAGCCTAGGGGAGTGTCTTTCACCACATGCCACACACAGCCTAGGGGAGTGACTTTCACCACATGGCACACACAGCCTTGGGGAGTGACTTTCACTACATGGCACACACAGCCTACGGGAATGACTTTCACCTCATGGCACACACATCCATGGGGAGTGACTTTCACCACATGGCACACACAGCCTTGGGGAGTGACTTTCACCACATGTCACACACAGCCTAGCGGAGTGACTTTCACCACATGGCACACACATCCTAGGGGAGTGACTTTCACCACATGGCACACACAGCCTAGGGGAGCGACTTTCACCAACTGGCACACACAGCCGAGGGGAGTGGCCTTTACCACATGGCACACACAGCCTAGGGGAGTGACATTCACCACATGGCACACACAGACTAGGGGAGTGCCTTTCACCGCATGGCACACACAGCCTAGGGGAGTGACATTCACCACATGGCACACACATCCCAGGGGAGTGACTTTCACCACATGGCACACACAGCCTAGGGGAGTGACTTTCACCACATGGCACACACAGCCTAGGGTAGTGACATTCACCACCTGGCACACACAGCCTAGGGGAGTGACTTTCAACACATGGCACACACAGCCTAGGGGAGTGACTTTCACCACATTGCACACACAGCCTAGGGGAGTGACTTTCACTACATGGCAAACACAGCCTAGGGGAGTCACATTCACCACATGGCACACACAGCCTAGGGGAGTGACATTCACCACATGGCACACACAGCCTAGGGGAATGAATTTCACCACATGGCACACACATCCTTGGGGAGTGAATTTCACCACATGGAACACACAGCCTTGGGGAGTGACTTTCACCACATGGCACACACAGCCTAGGAGAGTGACTTTCACCACATGGCACACACAGCCTAGGGGAGTGACTTTCACCACATGGCACACGCAGCCTATGGGAGTGACTTTCACCACATGGCACACACAGCCTAGGGGAGTGATTTTCACCACATGGCACACACAGCCTAGTGGAGTGACATTCACCACATGGCACACACAGCCTAGGGGAGTGATTTTCACCACATGGCACACACAGCCTAGGGGATTGACTCTCACCAAATGCACACACAGCCTGGGGAATTAACTATCACCACATGGCACACACAGCCTGGGGGAGTGACTTTCACCACATGGCTCACACAGCCTAGGGGGGTGACTTTCACCACATGGCACACACAGCCTAGGGGAGTGACTTTCACCACATGGCATACACAGCCCAGGGGAGTGACTTTCACCACATGGCACACAAAGCCTAGGGGAGTGACTTTCACCACATGGCACACACAGTCTAGGGGAGTGACTTTCACCACATGACACACATAGCCTAGGGGAGTGACTTTCACCACATGGCACCTACAGCCGAGGGGAGTGGCTTTCACCACATGGCACACACAGCCTAGGGGAGTGACATTCACCACATGGCACACACAGCCTAGGGGAGTGATTTTCACCACATGGCACACACAGCCTAGGGGATTGACTCTCACCACATGGCACACACAGCCTGGGGAATTAACTATCACCACATGGCACACACAGCCTGGGGGAGTGACTTTCACCACATGGCTCACACAGCCTAGGGGGGTGACTTTCACCACATGGCACACACAGCCTAGGGGAGTGACTTTCACCACATGGCACACACAGCCCAGGGGAGTGACTTTCACCACATGGCACACAAAGCCTAGGGGAGTGACTTTCACCACATGGCACACACAGTCTAAGGGAGTGACTTTCACCACATGACACACATAGCCTAGGGGAGTTACTTTCACCACATGGCACACACAGCCTAGGGGAGTGACTTTCACTACATGGCACACAGAGCCGAGGGGAGTGACTTTCACAACATGGCCCACACAGCCCAGGTGAATGACTTGCACCACATGGCACACACAGCCTAGGGGAGTGTCTTTCACCACATGCCACACACAGCCTAGGGGAGTGATTTTCACCACATGGCACACACAGCCTTGGGGAGTGACTTTCACCACATGGCACACACAGCCTAGGGGAATGACTTTCACCTCATGGCACACACATCCATGGGGAGTGACTTTCACCACATGGCACACACAGCCTTGGGGAGTGACTTTCACCACAAGTCACACACAGCCTAGTGGAGTGACTTTCACCACATGGCACACACAGCCTAGGGGATCGACTTTCACCACATGTCACACACAGCCTTGGGGAGTGACTTTCACCACATGGCACACACAGCCTAGGGGAGTGAATTTCACCACATGGCACACACAGCCTTGGGGAGTGACATTCACCACATGGCACACACAGCCTAGGAGAGTGACTTTCACCACATGGCACAAACAGCCTAGGGGAGTGACTTCCACCACATGGTACACGCAGCCTATGGGAGTAACTTTCACCACATGGCACACACAGCCTAGGGGAGTGACTTTCACCACAAGGCACACACAGCCTAGTGGAGTGACATTCACCACATGGCACACACAGCCTAGGGGAGTGATTTTCACCACATGGCATACACAGCCTAGGGGAGTGACTTTCACCACATGGCACTCACAGCCAAGGGGAGTGACTTTCACCTCAAGGCACACACAGCCTAAGGCAGTGACATTCACCACATGGCACACCCAGCCTAGGGGAGTGACTTTCACCACATGGCACACACAGCCCAGGGGTGTGACTTTCACCACATGGCACACACAGCCTAGGGGAGTGACTTTCACCACATGGCACACACAGCCTAGGGGAGTGACTTTCACCACATGGCACACACAGCCTAGGGGAGTGACTTTCATCACATGGCACACACAGCCTAGGGGAGTGACATTCACCACATGGCACACACAGCCTAGGGGAGTGACACTCACCACACGGCGCACACGGCCTAGGGGAGTGACATTCACCACATGGCACACACAGCCTAGGGGAGTGACTTTCACCACATGGCACACACACCCTAGGTGAGTTACTTTCACCACATGACACACACAGCCCAGGGGTATGAGTTTCACCACATGTCACACACAGCCTAGGGGAGTGACTTTCACCACATGGCACTCACAGCCAAGGGGAGTGACTTTCACCTCATGGCACACACAGCCTTAAGGCAGTGACATTCACCACATGGCACACCAAGCCTAGGGGAGTGACTTTCACCACATGGCACACACAGCCTAGGGGAGTGACGTTCACCACATGGCACACACAGCCTAGGGGAGTGACTTTCACCACATGGCACACACAGCCTATGGGAATGACATTCATCACATGGCACACACTGCCTAGGGGAGTGACATTGACCACATGGCACACACAGCCTAGGGGAGTGACTTTCACCACATGGCACACCGAGCCTAGGGGAGTGACTTTCACTACATGGCACACACAGCCAAGGGGAGTGACTTTCACCACATGGCACACACAGCCCAAGGGAGTGACTATCACCACATGGCACACACAGCTTAGGGGAGTGACTTTCACCACATGGCACACACAGCCTTGTGGAGTGACTTTCACCACATGACACACACAGTCTAGGGGAGTGACTTTCACCACATGGCCGACACAGCCCAGGGGAGTGACATTCACCACATGGCACACACAGCCTAGGGGAGTGACTTTCACCACATGCCACACACAGCCTAGGGGAGTGACTTTCACCACATGGCACACAAAGCCTAATGGACTGACATTCACCACATGGCACACACAGCCTGGGGGAGTGACTTTCACCACATGGCACACACAGCCTGGGGGAGTGACTTTCACCACATGGCTCACACAGCCTAGGGGGGTGACTTTCACCACATGGCACACACAGCCTAGGGGAGTGACTTTCACCACATGGCACACACAGCCCAGGGGAGTGACTTTCACCACATGGCACACAAAGCCTAGGGGAGTGACTTTCACCACATATCACACACAGTCTAGGGGAGTGACTTTCACCACATGACACACATAGCCTAGGGGAGTGACTTTCACCACATGGCACCTACAGCCGAGGGGAGTGGCTTTCACCACATGGCACACACAGCCTAGGGGAGTGACATTCACCACATGGCACACACAGCCTAGGGGAGTGATTTTCACCACATGGCACACACAGCCTAGGGGATTGACTCTCACCACATGGCACACACAGCCTGGGGAATTAACTATCACCACATGGCACACACAGCCTGGGGGAGTGACTTTCACCACATGGCTCACACAGCCTAGGGGGGTGACTTTCACCACATGGCACACACAGCCTAGGGGAGTGACTTTCACCACATGGCACACACAGCCCAGGGGAGTGACTTTCACCACATGGCACACAAAGCCTAGGGGAGTGACTTTCACCACATGGCACACACAGTCTAGGGGAGTGACTTTCACCACATGACACACATAGCCTAGGGGAGTTACTTTCACCACATGGCACACACAGCCCAGGGGAGTGACTTTCACTACATGGCACACAGAGCCGATGGGAGTGACTTTCACAACATGGCACACACAGCCCAGGTGAATGACTTTCACCACATGGCACACACAGCCTAGGGGAGTGTCATTCACCACATGCCACACACAGCCTAGGGGAGTGATTTTCACCACATGGCACACACAGCCTTGGGGAGTGACTTTCACCACATGGCACACACAGCCTAGGGGAATGACTTTCACCTCATGGCACACACATCCATGGGGAGTGACTTTCACCACATGGCACACACAGCCTTGGGGAGTGACTTTCACCACAAGTCACACAGCCTAGCGGAGTGACTTTCACCACATGGCACACACAGCCTAGGGGATCGACTTTCACCACATGTCACACACAGCCTTGGGGAGTGACTTTCACCACATGGCACACACAGCCTAGGGGAGTGAATTTCACCACATGGCACACACAGCCTTGGGGAGTGACATTCACCACATGGCACACACAGCCTAGGAGAGTGACTTTCACCACATGGCACACACAGCCTAGGGGAGTGACTTCCACCACATGGTACACGCAGCCTATGGGAGTGACTTTCACCACATGGCACACACAGCCTAGGGGAGTGACTTTCACCACAAGGCACACACAGCCTAGTGGAGTGACATTCACCACATGGCACACACAGCCTAGGGGAGTGATTTTCACCACATGGCATACACAGCCTAGGGGAGTGACTTTCACCACATGGCACTCACAGCCAAGGGGAGTGACTTTCACCTCAAGGCACACACAGCCTAAGGCAGTGACATTCACCACATGGCACACCCAGCCTAGGGGAGTGACTTTCACCACATGGCACACACAGCCCAGGGGTGTGACTTTCACCACATGGCACACACAGCCTAGGGGAGTGACTTTCACCACATGGCACACACAGCCTAGGGGAGTGACTTTCACCACATGGCACACACAGCCTAGGGGAGTGACTTTCATCACATGGCACACACAGCCTAGGGGAGTGACATTCACCACATGGCACACACAGCCTAGGGGAGTGACACTCACCACACGGCGCACACGGCCTAGGGGAGTGACATTCACCACATGGCACACACAGCCTAGGGGAGTGACGTTCACCACATGGCACACACAGCCTAGGGGAGTGACTTTCACCTCATGGCACACACAGCCTAAGGCAGTGACATTCACCACATGGCACACCCAGCCTAGGGGAGTGACTTTCACCACATGGCACACACAGCCTAGGGGAGTGACGTTCACCACATGGCACACACAGCCTAGGGGAGTGACTTTCACCACATGGCACACACAGCCTATGGGAATGACTTTCATCACATGGCACACACTGCCTAGGGGAGTGACATTGACCACATGGCACACACAGCCTAGGGGAGTGACTTTCACCACATGGCACACCGAGCCTAGGGGAGTGACTTTCACTACATGGCACACACAGCCAAGGGGAGTGACTTTCACCACATGGCACACACAGCCCAAGGGAGTGACTATCACCACATGGCACACACAGCTTAGGGGAGTGACTTTCACCACATGGCACACACAGCCTAGTGGAGTGACTTTCACCACATGACACACACAGTCTAGGGGAGTGATTTTCACCACATGGCACACACTGACTGGGGGAGTGACTTTCACCACATGGCATACACAGCCTGGGGAATTAACTTTCACCACATGGCACACACAGCCTGGGGGAGTGACTTTCACCACATGGCGCACACAGCCTAGGGGGGTGACTTTCACCACATGGCACACACAGCCTAGGGGAGTGACTTTCACCACATGGCACACACAGCCCAGGGGAGTGACTTTCACCACATGGCACACAAAGCCTAGGGGAGTGACTTTCACCACATGGCACACACATTCTAGGGGAGGGACTTCCACCACATGACACACATAGCCTAGGGGAGTGACTTTCACCACATGGCACCTACAGCCGAGGGGAGTGGCTTTCACCACATGGCACAAACAGCCTAGGGGAGTGACATTCACCGCATGGCACACACAGCCTAGGGGAGTGACTTTCACCACATGGCACACACAGCCTAGGGGAGTGACATTCACCACATGGCACACACAGCCTAGGGGAGTGACTTTCACTACATGGCACACAGAGCCAAGGGGAGTGACTTTCACAACATGGCACACACCGCCCAGGTGAATGACTTTCACCACATGGCACACACAGCTTAGGGGAGTGACTTTCACCACATGGCACACACAGCCTAGGGGAGTGACTTTCACCACATGACACACACAGTGTAGGGGAGTGACTTTCACCACATGGCACACACAGCCTAGGGGAGTGTCTTTCACCACATGGCACACACAGCCTAGGGGAGTGAGTTTCACCACATGGCACACACAGCCTAGGGGAGTGACTTTCACCACATGGCACACACAGCCTAGGGGAGTGTCTTTCACCACATGCCACACACAGCCTAGGGGAGTGACTTTCACCACATGGCACACACAGCCTTGGGGAGTGACTTTCACTACATGGCACACACAGCCTACGGGAATGACTTTCACCTCATGGCACACACATCCATGGGGAGTGACTTTCACCACATGGCACACACAGCCTTGGGGAGTGACTTTCACCACATGTCACACACAGCCTAGCGGAGTGACTTTCACCACATGGCACACACATCCTAGGGGAGTGACTTTCACCACATGGCACACACAGCCTAGGGGAGCGACTTTCACCAACTGGCACACACAGCCGAGGGGAGTGGCCTTTACCACATGGCACACACAGCCTAGGGGAGTGACATTCACCACATGGCACACACAGACTAGGGGAGTGCCTTTCACCGCATGGCACACACAGCCTAGGGGAGTGACATTCACCACATGGCACACACATCCCAGGGGAGTGACTTTCACCACATGGCACACACAGCCTAGGGGAGTGACGTTCACCACATGGCACACACAGCCTAGGGTAGTGACATTCACCACCTGGCACACACAGCCTAGGGGAGTGACTTTCAACACATGGCACACACAGCCTAGGGGAGTGACTTTCACCACATTGCACACACAGCCTAGGGGAGTGACTTTCACTACATGGCAAACACAGCCTAGGGGAGTCACATTCACCACATGGCACACACAGCCTAGGGGAGTGACATTCACCACATGGCACACACAGCCTAGGGGAATGAATTTCACCACATGGCACACACATCCTTGGGGAGTGAATTTCACCACATGGAACACACAGCCTTGGGGAGTGACTTTCACCACATGGCACACACAGCCTAGGAGAGTGACTTTCACCACATGGCACACACAGCCTAGGGGAGTGACTTTCACCACATGGCACACGCAGCCTATGGGAGTGACTTTCACCACATGGCACACACAGCCTAGGGGAGTGATTTTCACCACATGCCACACACAGCCTAGTGGAGTGACATTCACCACATGGCACACACAGCCTAGGGGAGTGATTTTCACCACATGGCACACACAGCCTAGGGGATTGACTCTCACCACATGGCACACACAGCCTGGGGAATTAACTATCACCACATGGCACACACAGCCTGGGGGAGTGACTTTCACCACATGGCTCACACAGCCTAGGGGGGTGACTTTCACCACATGGCACACACAGCCTAGGGGAGTGACTTTCACCACATGGCACACACAGCCCAGGGGAGTGACTTTCACCACATGGCACACAAAGCCTAGGGGAGTGACTTTCACCACATGGCACACACAGTCTAGGGGAGTGACTTTCACCACATGACACACATAGCCTAGGGGAGTGACTTTCACCACATGGCACCTACAGCCGAGGGGAGTGGCTTTCACCACATGGCACACACAGCCTAGGGGAGTGACATTCACCACATGGCACACACAGCCTAGGGGAGTGATTTTCACCACATGGCACACACAGCCTAGGGGATTGACTCTCACCACATGGCACACACAGCCTGGGGAATTAACTATCACCACATGGCACACACAGCCTGGGGGAGTGACTTTCACCACATGGCTCACACAGCCTAGGGGGGTGACTTTCACCACATGGCACACACAGCCTAGGGGAGTGACTTTCACCACATGGCACACACAGCCCAGGGGAGTGACTTTCACCACATGGCACACAAAGCCTAGGGGAGTGACTTTCACCACATGGCACACACAGCCTAGGGGAATGACTTTCACCTCATGGCACACACATCCATGGGGAGTGACTTTCACCACATGGCACACACAGCCTTGGGGAGTGACTTTCACCACAAGTCACACACAGCCTAGTGGAGTGACTTTCACCACATGGCACACACAGCCTAGGGGATCGACTTTCACCACATGTCACACACAGCCTTGGGGAGTGACTTTCACCACATGGCACACACAGCCTAGGGGAGTGAATTTCACCACATGGCACACACAGCCTTGGGGAGTGACATTCACCACATGGCACACACAGCCTAGGAGAGTGACTTTCACCACATGGCACACACATCCATGGGGAGTGACTTTCACCACATGGCACACACAGCCTTGGGGAGTGACTTTCACCACAAGTCACACACAGCCTAGCGGAGTGACTTTCACCACATGGCACACACAGCCTAGGGGATCGACTTTCACCACATGTCACACACAGCCTTGGGGAGTGACTTTCACCACATGGCACACACAGCCTAGGGGAGTGAATTTCACCACATGGCACACACAGCCTTGGGGAGTGACATTCACCACATGGCACACACAGCCTAGGAGAGTGACTTTCACCACATGGCACACACAGCCTAGGGGAGTGACTTCCACCACATGGTACACGCAGCCTATGGGAGTAACTTTCACCACATGGCACACACAGCCTAGGGGAGTGACTTTCACCACAAGGCACACACAGCCTAGTGGAGTGACATTCACCACATGGCACACACAGCCTAGGGGAGTGATTTTCACCACATGGCATACACAGCCTAGGGGAGTGACTTTCACCACATGGCACTCACAGCCAAGGGGAGTGACTTTCACCTCAAGGCACACACAGCCTAAGGCAGTGACATTCACCACATGGCACACCCAGCCTAGGGGAGTGACTTTCACCACATGGCACACACAGCCCAGGGGTGTGACTTTCACCACATGGCACACACAGCCTAGGGGAGTGACTTTCACCACATGGCACACACAGCCTAGGGGAGTGACTTTCACCACATGGCACACACAGCCTAGGGGAGTGACTTTCATCACATGGCACACACAGCCTAGGGGAGTGACATTCACCACATGGCACACACAGCCTAGGGGAGTGACACTCACCACACGGCGCACACGGCCTAGGGGAGTGACATTCACCACATGGCACACACAGCCTAGGGGAGTGACTTTCACCACATGGCACACACACCCTAGGTGAGTTACTTTCACCACATGGCACACACAGCCCAGGGGTATGAGTTTCACCACATGTCACACACAGCCTAGGGGAGTGACTTTCACCACATGGCACTCACAGCCAAGGGGAGTGACTTTCACCTCATGGCACACACAGCCTTAAGGCAGTGACATTCACCACTTCACAAGATGGCGTCACAGTGAAAGTGCAGTGAAATAGCAGCTAGTGTAAATATTTGATAAAAGTGGTAAAATATTATAACAGAGGCTTAAAATCTATAAAGTTACTTTCCTCAGATCAAGTGTAATACGGAATATTGATAGTATTTAGAAATTCTTGTTGATAATTTAATAAACTTAAACTAAGTTGTGGGAACGTGTATCGAAAGATTCGGTGACTTCTTCAATCACTGTTTGAACCAAGTAGAGCAGTGGTGCTTTTACGAGACTTCACCCGATTGTAAGATATACGTATTTCACATTCTTCTTTATTGGTAGGTTATTAGATTAATTCTATTAGGTAGTAATAATTAAATTAAATTTAGTGTAATTTGGTGTAAACATCTAGGCTCACTTAGATCTCTAGTATGACGACAGTAAACAGTGTTAGTATCTCGTCAGGTTGTGTAACCGTAACGGATTTATGCTCGTCGTGCAAAATAAAAGTAAAAAATGCAAATAAAATCATCACAAGATCTCAGGTAAAATTGAATGAGGAGAAAAGTGAAACCGATTGTCGTAATGTAGGCCTACCGCTACCGTCATGCGAATGTCATAACCTGAGAAACGAACTGTCCTCAAAAGACGAAATTATAAAGCTGCTAAAGGAAGATATTGCTAAGTTAATGGAAGAGTTGAATAAATTAAAAGGAAACAGAGAGGAAAGCAAGGAAACTTGGTCGACAGTGATTGCTGGTAAGGTAAGATTGAATAAGCCTAGGCCTATAAATGGAGTACATGTAACTGAAATTCCCGTCTCAAATTCATTTGGAGTGCTTGTCGAAGAAAATGATGACTTTCCTCAAGAAGAAAAGAAGAAAGTGATAAAGAGAAAATCCAGGAAGATGCGGATATTTGCGGATAGCCACGGGCGAGATGTAGCAGCAAGCGTTTTGGAGAGAAGCCGAGAAATGGAGGTCACTTCGACAGTGAAGCCAGGAGCTCAGATTGCAGAAGTCACGAACGGGATGATAGGAGAGTGTGCGTCCCTTACTGCAAAGGACTACGCAGTGATCATCGCTGGAGCAAACGACGTCTATAGAAATGAGAGTAAAAAGGTAATCAAAGATTTAAAGGGTACATTGCCATCCATGCAAAAAACAAATGTCATTATTGTAAATATTCCGCAGAGACACGATTTAATTCCCAAGTCATGTGTAAATGTAGAAATAGAGGCTACAAATGGAAAAATTCATAAAATTTGTAAGAGTTTTCCAAATGTCCAAATTGTAGATGTAAGTAAATTAGACAGGAAGTTCCACACTCGGCATGGCCTACACTTAAATAGATTAGGAAAAGAGTATCTTAGTGATGAAATCTGCAAAATTGTAAATTCAAATGGTAAGAATAATTCAACAGTAATATCATTAGAGTGGAAGCAGGGAAACTGGTAGAAGAAGCCAAACGTGAGGTTTGGCATTCACATCTTTTGAAGTCAAATTTAACGGAGTGCAACAATGGTATTTCGGATTTGTCTAGCAACAATAATAATAACAATTATGATAATAATAATGTAAATAAATCACCAACACAAGCTTGCAAAAGTAACAAATTTAAAATTTACCACCAGAATGTCCAGTCTCTTTATAATAAAATTGATTACATAAATCTAATGCTTAAAAATGAACTTAAAGACATCTCAGCACTATGTATTTCAGAACATTGGCTGAAAGAGGAACAACTCGAATTAATTCAATTCCCAGGGTTTATACAAGCTAGTAAATACTCTAGATCTAATATTAGCCATGGTGGTACTTGCATCTTCTTAAGAAATAATTTAGATCATGAACAGATAACAGCTTATGATTATCTAATTATGGAACAGGATTTTGAATTCTCTGCCGTAAAAATTCAGCAGTTTAAGTTAATAATTGTATGCGTATACCGTTCTCCGTCAGGAAAGTTTCCTCTATTTATAGATAAACTAGAATTGTTACTCAATAACATGAGCAAAGTAAATTTCGATATAATAATTTGTGGGGATGTAAATGTGGATTTCTTAAAACTTGATAGAAATTGTGAATTATTAAACCAGTTACTAATTTCCTATGGACTGAAACCTACAGTAAATACACCAACAAGAATAACAAAATTTAGTAAAACCACTCCTGATCAAATTTTTATAAATACAGATAAATATCACCATTCAATAGAAGTCTATTGTCCGGGTTTTAGTGACCACCATGGACAAATACTGAGTTTTGAAGTATCCGAAGTAATCAATAATAATGATAATGGAGTAAAATCAAAGTGCAGGTCATTCACTGAATCAAATGTTACATATTTCAATGACTTATTAAATAAGGAAACATGGTCAGAAATTTATGAACTAGAAAATGTAAATGATAAATTTAATGCATTTAACAGTACCCTAAAACACTATTTTGAAATAGCATTCCCCTTTAAACGAAGAACTGTTCAAAATAACAAAACTAGCAATTGGATAACAACAGGGATTATAAATTCATGTCAAAGAAAGAAATTTCTACACAAATTATATAAACAATACCACACAACACCTGAATTCAATTTATACTACAAAAAATACACTAGCATATTAAATAAGGTAATAAGACTAGCAAAGAAAATGCATAATGATAATTTTATTTCCCAATCATCTAATAAAAACAGGGCTATGTGGTCTGTAATAAAGAAAGAAACTGGAAAATCTGCTAAAATACAAAGGAACATTACACTGACCAGAAATAATAAAGTGATTAATAATCCAGAGGAAATAGCAAACACTTTTAATGACTATTTTCTGGAAATTCCGCAAAAATTATTAAATAAATCACAGGTAAATACACTAAATTCTAATAATAAAATAAATATATGCAGTGATTCTTTATTTATAAATCATGTCACAAGTGAAGAGGTAAGAATAGTTATAAAAGAGCTAAAAAATAAATTCTGTGCTGGCATTGATGGCATCCCTGATGCAATTTTAAAGAAATGTGCAGAAAATATAATAAATCCACTTACGCACTTAATAAACAGTTCAATTCTCTCAGGAACTTACCCGGATATTTTGAAGTTATCAAAAGTAATTCCAGTGCACAAAAATGGTTCAAAAGATGAATTAGATAACTATCGTCCTATTACCTTACCAACTGGTATTGCAAAAATTGTGGAAAAAATTATGTATAAGAGACTGATAAGTTTCATAGAAAAAAATAAAATATTATCAAACTCACAACATGGATTTAGAACGGAAAAATCTACACAGACAGCAATTTACGAATGTAGTAATAGTATACTGAAATTAATTGACAATAAGGAACATGTAACTGGCCTATTCTTGGATTTATCGAAAGCATTTGATGTAGTTGACCATAAAATCCTCCTTACCAAACTAAATCAATATGGTGTTAGAGGTCTAGCTAATAAATGGATAGAGTCTTACTTAACAAGGCGTAAACAAATAGTAAGCTTGAGACACAAGGATGATGGAACCAAATTACTTAATGAAACATTGTCCAATGAGGGAATTATTGAATTTGGAGTACCCCAGGGATCGGTTTTGGGCCCACTACTCTTTCTTCTATATATCAATGATGTAACACAGAACGTTCATTCACATAAGGAAATTTTGTTTGCGGACGATACAACACTCGTAATAAAAGGTGAAACTAAACAGGTCATACAGCAGTCTGCTGACTCCGTTACAGGAGAGTTAACCAAATGGTCACAAGATAATCGCCTCATAATAAACTATAAAAAGACAGTATGTCTAAATTTCCACACTATACAGAATAGGAATCCTGCGATGCCCAATATAACATTAAATGGTCATCAAATAGAAAATAAATCAGAAACAAAGTTTTTAGGACTATGGATACAACAAGACTTGAAATGGAATAAACATATACAATATCTGAATACTAAACTGAACTCGATGTGCTTTGCGTTACGTATTTTGAAAACCTGCACTAGCATGCACACATTAAGAAATACTTATTTTGCTTATTTCCATTCATACTTAAGATATGGGATCATATTTTGGGGTATGTCGCCAGATGTACTAAGCACGTTTAGGATACAAAAGAGAGCGATTAGAATTATGGCAAATGTACACTCTAGAGAATCATGTAGACCTCTGTTTAAAGATTTAAACATTCTCCCACTGCCCTGCATATATATCTTTGAAAGTATTATGTTTTTTAAAAAGAATTTAATGAATAAAGATGTTTTTCTAAAAACAAACAATGATGTTCATAGGCATAACACAAGACAAAATCAAAACATTCATATTTCACACACACACACAAGCATATATCAAAAAGGAACTTTTCACACTGGAGTTAAATTATACAATAAACTACCCCAGTATATAAAACTGGCCCCAAAAATAAAAACCTTTGATAGAATGTTGAAAGCTTATCTGCAGTGCCATTGTTTTTACTCAGTAGTTGAATATTTTAGCGTATAGGAGTGATGGAATCTATAACTATATTTTACGTTTTTAATTTAATTTTAATACCTAGCTGTATGTTGTTGTATAGATTTGCTATTATAATAAGTTATAAATAGTTTTAATCTTAGTAATATATACCTGTTAGTTCTTTTATTTTATGCATGTAAATTCTGACGTGTCCTATATCAAAAATGTATTGAATGCATGTATTTGATCAAATGGAATTAATAAAAATCTATCTATCTATCTATCATGGCACACCCAGCCTAGGGGAGTGACTTTCACCACATGGCACACACAGCCTAGGGGAGTGACGTTCACCACATGGCACACACAGCCTAGGGGAGTGACTTTCACCACATGGCACACACAGCCTATGGGAATGACTTTCATCACATGGCACACACTGCCTAGGGGAGTGACATTGACCACATGGCACACACAGCCTAGGGGAGTGACTTTCACCACATGGCACACCGAGCCTAGGGGAGTGACTTTCACTACATGGCACACACAGCCAAGGGGAGTGACATTCACCACATGGCACACACAGCCCAAGGGAGTGACTATCACCACATGGCACACACAGCTTAGGGGAGTGACTTTCACCACATGGCACACACAGCCTAGTGGAGTGACTTTCACCACATGACACACACAGTCTAGGGGAGTGACTTTCACCACATGGCCGACACAGCCCAGGGGAGTGACATTCACCACATGGCACACACAGCCTAGGGGAGTGACTTTCACCACATGCCACACACAGCCTAGGGGAGTGACTTTCACCACATGGCACACAAAGCCTAATGGACTGACATTCACCACATGGCACACACAGCCTGGGGGAGTGACTTTCACCACATGGCACACACAGCCTGGGGGAGTGACTTTCACCACATGGCTCACACAGCCTAGGGGGGTGACTTTCACCACATGGCACACACAGCCTAGGGGAGTGACTTTCACCACATGGCACACACAGCCCAGGGGAGTGACTTTCACCACATGGCACACAAAGCCTAGGGGAGTGACTTTCACCACATATCACACACAGTCTAGGGGAGTGACTTTCACCACATGACACACATAGCCTAGGGGAGTGACTTTCACCACATGGCACCTACAGCCGAGGGGAGTGGCTTTCACCACATGGCACACACAGCCTAGGGGAGTGACATTCACCACATGGCACACACAGCCTAGGGGAGTGATTTTCACCACATGGCACACACAGCCTAGGGGATTGACTCTCACCACATGGCACACACAGCCTGGGGAATTAACTATCACCACATGGCACACACAGCCTGGGGGAGTGACTTTCACCACATGGCTCACACAGCCTAGGGGGGTGACTTTCACCACATGGCACACACAGCCTAGGGGAGTGACTTTCACCACATGGCACACACAGCCCAGGGGAGTGACTTTCACCACATGGCACACAAAGCCTAGGGGAGTGACTTTCACCACATGGCACACACAGTCTAGGGGAGTGACTTTCACCACATGACACACATAGCCTAGGGGAGTTACTTTCACCACATGGCACACACAGCCTAGGGGAGTGACTTTCACTACATGGCACACAGAGCCGAGGGGAGTGACTTTCACAACATGGCACACACAGTCCAGGTGAATGACTTTCACCACATGGCACACACAGCCTAGGGGAGTGTCATTCACCACATGCCACACACAGCCTAGGGGAGTGATTTTCACCACATGGCACACACAGCCTTGGGGAGTGACTTTCACCACATGGCACACACAGCCTAGGGGAATGACTTTCACCTCATGGCACACACATCCATGGGGAGTGACTTTCACCACATGGCACACACAGCCTTGGGGAGTGACTTTCACCACAAGTCACACACAGCCTAGCGGAGTGACTTTCACCACATGGCACACACAGCCTAGGGGATCGACTTTCACCACATGTCACACACAGCCTTGGGGAGTGACTTTCACCACATGGCACACACAGCCTAGGGGAGTGAATTTCACCACATGGCACACACAGCCTTGGGGAGTGACATTCACCACATGGCACACACAGCCTAGGAGAGTGACTTTCACCACATGGCACACACAGCCTAGGGGAGTGACTTCCACCACATGGTACACGCAGCCTATGGGAGTGACTTTCACCACATGGCACACACAGCCTAGGGGAGTGACTTTCACCACAAGGCACACACAGCCTAGTGGAGTGACATTCACCACATGGCACACACAGCCTAGGGGAGTGATTTTCACCACATGGCATACACAGCCTAGGGGAGTGACTTTCACCACATGGCACTCACAGCCAAGGGGAGTGACTTTCACCTCAAGGCACACACAGCCTAAGGCAGTGACATTCACCACATGGCACACCCAGCCTAGGGGAGTGACTTTCATCACATGGCACACACAGCCCAGGGGTGTGACTTTCACCACATGGCACACACAGCCTAGGGGAGTGACTTTCACCACATGGCACACACAGCCTAGGGGAGTGACTTTCACCACATGGCACACACAGCCTAGGGGAGTGACTTTCATCACATGGCACACACAGCCTAGGGGAGTGACATTCACCACATGGCACACACAGCCTAGGGGAGTGACACTCACCACACGGCGCACACGGCCTAGGGGAGTGACATTCACCACATGGCACACACAGCCTAGGGGAGTGACTTTCACCACATGGCACACACACCCTAGGGGAGTTACTTTCACCACATGGCACACACAGCCCAGGGGTATGAGTTTCACCACATGTCACACACAGCCTAGGGGAGTGACTTTCACCACATGGCACTCACAGCCAAGGGGAGTGACTTTCACCTCATGGCACACACAGCCTAAGGCAGTGACATTCACCACATGGCACACCCAGCCTAGGGGAGTGACTTTCACCACATGGCACACACAGCCTAGGGGAGTGACGTTCACCACATGGCACACACAGCCTAGGGGAGTGACTTTCACCACATGGCACACACAGCCTATGGGAATGACTTTCATCACATGGCACACACTGCCTAGGGGAGGGACATTGACCACATGGCACACACAGCCTAGGGGAGTGACTTTCACCACATGGCACACCGAGCCTAGGGGAGTGACTTTCACTACATGGCACACACAGCCAAGGGGAGTGACTTTCACCACATGGCACACACAGCCCAAGGGAGTGACTATCACCACATGGCACACACAGCTTAGGGGAGTGACTTTCACCACATGGCACACACAGCCTAGTGGAGTGACTTTCACCACATGACACACACAGTCTAGGGGAGTGATTTTCACCACATGGCACACACAGCCTAGGGGATTGACTCTAACCACATGGCACACACAGCCTGGGGAATTAACTATCACCACATGGCACACACAGCCTGGGGGAGTGACTTTCACCACATGGCTCACACAGCCTAGGGGGGTGACTTTCACCACATGGCACACACAGCCTAGGGGAGTGACTTTCACCACATGGCACACACAGCCTAGGGCAGTGACATTCACCACCTGGCACACACAGTCTAGGGGAGTGACTTTCAACACATGGCACACACAGCCTAGGGGAGTGACTTTCACCACATTGCACACACAGCCTAGGGGAGTGACATTCACCACATGGCACACACAGCCTAGGGGAGTGATTTTCACCACATGGCACACACAGCCTAGGGGAGTGACTCTCACCACATGGCACACACAGTTTAGGGGAGTGACTTTCACCACATGGCACACACAGCCTAGGGGAGTGACATTGACCACATGGCACACACTGGCTAGGGGAGTGACTTTCACCACATGGCACACACAGCCTAGGGGAGTTACCTTCACCACATGGCACACACAGCCCAGGGGAGTGACTTTCACCACATGGCACACACAGCCTAGTGGAGTGACATTCACCACATGGCACACACAGCCTAAGGGAGTGATTTTCACCTCATGGCACACACAGCCTAAGGGAGTGATTTTCACCACATGGCTCACACAGCCTAGGGCAGTGACATTCACCACATGGCTCACACAGCCTAGGGGGTGACTTTCAACACATGGCACACACAGCCTAGGGGAGTGACTCTCAACACATTGCACACACAGCCTAGGGGAGTGACTTTCATTACATGGCACACACAGCCTAGGGGAGTGATATTCACCACATGGCACACACAGCCTAGGGGAGTGACATTCACCACATGGCACACACAGCCTAGGGGAGTGACTTCCACCACATGGCACACACAGCCCAGGGGTGTGACTTTCACCACATGGCACACACAGCCTAGGGGAGTGACTTTCACCACATGGCACACACAGCCTAGGGGAGTGACTTTCACCACATGGCACACACAGCCTAGGGGAGTGATATTCACCACATGGCACACACAGCCTAGGGGAGTGACACTCACCACACGGCGCACACGGCCTAGGGGAGTGACATTCACCACATGGCACACACAGCCTAGGGGAGTGACTTTCACCACATGGCACACACACCCTAGGGGAGTTACTTTCACCACATGGCACACACAGCCCAGGGGTATGAGTTTCACCACATGTCACACACAGCCTAGGGGAGTGACTTTCACCTCATGGCACTCACAGCCAAGGGGAGTGACTTTCACCTCATGGCGGCACACACAGCCTAAGGCAGTGACATTCACCACATGGCACACCCAGCCTAGGGGAGTGACTTTCACCACATGGCACACACAGCCTAGGGGAGTGACGTTCAACACATGGCACACACAGCCTAGGGGAGTGACTTTCACCACATGGCACACACAGCCTATGGGAATGACTTTCATCACATGGCACACACTGCCTAGGGGTGTGACATTGACCACATGGCACACACAGCCTAGGGGAGTGACTTTCACCACATGGCACACCGAGCCTAGGGGAGTGACTTTCACTACATGGCACACACAGCCAAGGGGAGTGACTTTCACCACATGGCACACACAGCCCAAGGGAGTGACTATCACCACATGGCACACACCGCTTAGGGGAGTGACTTTCACCACATGGCACACACAGCCTAGTGGAGTGACTTTCACCACATGACACACACAGTCTAGGGGAGTGACTTTCACCACATGGCAGACACAGCCCAGGGGAGTGACTTTCACCACATGGCACACACAGCCTAGGGGAGTGACTTTCACCACATGCCACACACAGCCTAGGGGAGTGACTTTCACCCCATGGCACACAAAGCCTAATGGACTGACATTCACCACATGGCACACACAGCCTGGGGGAGTGACTTTCACCACATGGCACACACAGCCTAGGGGAGTGACTTTCACCACATGGCACACACTGCCTGGGGGAGTGACTTTCACCACATGGCACACACAGCCTGGGGAATTAACTTTCACCACATGGCACACACAGCCTGGGGGAGTGACTTTCACCACATGGCACACACAGCCTAGGGGGGTGACTTTCACCACATGGCACACACAGCCTAGGGGAGTGACTTTCACCACATGGCACACACAGCCCAGGGGAGTGACTTTCACCACATGGCACACAAAGCCTAGGGGAGTGACTTTCACCACATGGCACACACATTCTAGGGGAGTGACTTCCACCACATGACACACATAGCCTAGGGGAGTGACTTTCACCCCATGGCACCTACAGCCGAGGGGAGTGGCTTTCACCACATGGCACACACAGCCTAGGGGAGTGACATTCACCGCATGGCACACACAGCCTAGGGGAGTGACTTTCACCACATGGCACACACAGCCTAGGGGAGTGACATTCACCACATGGCACACACAGCCTAGGGGAGTGACTTTCACTACATGGCACACAGAGCCAAGGGGAGTGACTTTCACAACATGGCACACACAGCCCAGGTGAATGACTTTCACCACATGGCACACACAGCTTAGGGGAGTGACTTTCACCACATGGCACACACAGCCTAGGGGAGTGACTTTCACCACATGACACACACAGTGTAGGGGAGTGACTTTCACCACATGGCACACACAGCCTAGGGGAGTGTCTTTCACCACATGGCACACACAGCCTAGGGGAGTGAGTTTCACCACATGGCACACACAGCCTAGGGGAGTGACTTTCACCACATGGCACACACAGCCTAGGGGAGTGTCTTTCACCACATGCCACACACAGCCTAGGGGAGTGACTTTCACCACATGGCACACACAGCCTTGGGGAGTGACTTTCACTACATGGCACACACAGCCTACGGGAATGACTTTCACCTCATGGCACACACATCCATGGGGAGTGACTTTCACCACATGGCACACACAGCCTTGGGGAGTGACTTTCACCACATGTCACACACAGCCTAGCGGAGTGACTTTCACCACATGGCACACACATCCTAGGGGAGTGACTTTCACCACATGGCACACACAGCCTAGGGGAGCGACTTTCACCAACTGGCACACACAGCCGAGGGGAGTGGCCTTTACCACATGGCACACACAGCCTAGGGGAGTGACATTCACCACATGGCACACACAGACTAGGGGAGTGCCTTTCACCGCATGGCACACACAGCCTAGGGGAGTGACATTCACCACATGGCACACACATCCCAGGGGAGTGACTTTCACCACATGGCACACACAGCCTAGGGGAGTGACTTTCACCACATGGCACACACAGCCTAGGGTAGTGACATTCACCACCTGGCACACACAGCCTAGGGGAGTGACTTTCAACACATGGCACACACAGCCTAGGGGAGTGACTTTCACCACATTGCACACACAGCCTAGGGGAGTGACTTTCACTACATGGCAAACACAGCCTAGGGGAGTCACATTCACCACATGGCACACACAGCCGAGGGGAGTGACATTCACCACATGGTACACACAGCCTAGGGGAATGAATTTCACCACATGGCACACACATCCTTGGGGAGTGAATTTCACCACATGGAACACACAGCCTTGGGGAGTGACTTTCACCACATGGCACACACAGCCTAGGAGAGTGACTTTCACCACATGGCACACACAGCCTAGGGGAGTGACTTTCACCACATGGCACACGCAGCCTATGGGAGTGACTTTCACCACATGGCACACACAGCCTAGGGGAGTGATTTTCACCACATGGCACACACAGCCTAGTGGAGTGACATTCACCACATGGCACACACAGCCTAGGGGAGTGATTTTCACCACATGGCACACACAGCCTAGGGGATTGACTCTCACCACATGGCACACACAGCCTGGGGAATTAACTATCACCACATGGCACACACAGCCTGGGGGAGTGACTTTCACCACATGGCTCACACAGCCTAGGGGGGTGACTTTCACCACATGGCACACACAGCCTAGGGGAGTGACTTTCACCACATGGCACACACAGCCCAGGGGAGTGACTTTCACCACATGGCACACAAAGCCTAGGGGAGTGACTTTCACCACATGGCACACACAGTCTAGGGGAGTGACTTTCACCACATGACACACATAGCCTAGGGGAGTGACTTTCACCACATGGCACCTACAGCCGAGGGGAGTGGCTTTCACCACATGGCACACACAGCCTAGGGGAGTGACATTCACCACATGGCACACACAGCCTAGGGGAGTGATTTTCACCACATGGCACACACAGCCTAGGGGATTGACTCTCACCACATGGCACACACAGCCTGGGGAATTAACTATCACCACATGGCACACACAGCCTGGGGGAGTGACTTTCACCACATGGCTCACACAGCCTAGGGGGGTGACTTTCACCACATGGCACACACAGCCTAGGGGAGTGACTTTCACCACATGGCACACACAGCCCAGGGGAGTGACTTTCACCACATGGCACACAAAGCCTAGGGGAGTGACTTTCACCACATGGCACACACAGTCTAGGGGAGTGACTTTCACCACATGACACACATAGCCTAGGGGAGTTACTTTCACCACATGGCACACACAGCCTAGGGGAGTGACTTTCACCACATGGCACACACAGCCTAGGGGATTGACTCTCACCACATGGCACACACAGCCTGGGGAATTAACTATCACCACATGGCACACACAGCCTAGGGGAGTGACACTCACCACACGGCGCACACGGCCTAGGGGAGTGACATTCACCACATGGCACACACAGCCTAGGGGAGTGACTTTCACCACATGGCACACACACCCTAGGGGAGTTACTTTCACCACATGGCACACACAGCCCAGGGGTATGAGTTTCACCACATGTCACACACAGCCTAGGGGAGTGACTTTCACCACATGGCACTCACAGCCTAGGGGAGTGACTTTCACCTCATGGCACACACAGCCTAAGGCAGTGACATTCACCACATGGCACACCCAGCCTAGGGGAGTGACTTTCACCACATGGCACACACAGCCTAGGGGAGTGACGTTCACCACATGGCACACACAGCCTAGGGGAGTGACTTTCACCACATGGCACACACAGCCTATGGGAATGACTTTCATCACATGGCACACACTGCCTAGGGGAGGGACATTGACCACATGGCACACACAGCCTAGGGGAGTGACTTTCACCACATGGCACACCGAGCCTAGGGGAGTGACTTTCACTACATGGCACACACAGCCAAGGGGAGTGACTTTCACCACATGGCACACACAGCCCAAGGGAGTGACTATCACCACATGGCACACACAGCTTAGGGGAGTGACTTTCACCACATGGCACACACAGCCTAGTGGAGTGACTTTCACCACATGACACACACAGTCTAGGGGAGTGATTTTCACCACATGGCACACACAGCCTAGGGGATTGACTCTAACCACATGGCACACACAGCCTGGGGAATTAACTATCACCACATGGCACACACAGCCTGGGGGAGTGACTTTCACCACATGGCTCACACAGCCTAGGGGGGTGACTTTCACCACATGGCACACACAGCCTAGGGGAGTGACTTTCACCACATGGCACACACAGCCTAGGGCAGTGACATTCACCACCTGGCACACACAGTCTAGGGGAGTGACTTTCAACACATGGCACACACAGCCTAGGGGAGTGACTTTCACCACATTGCACACACAGCCTAGGGGAGTGACATTCACCACATGGCACACACAGCCTAGGGGAGTGATTTTCACCACATGGCACACACAGCCTAGGGGAGTGACTCTCACCACATGGCACACACAGTTTAGGGGAGTGACTTTCACCACATGGCACACACAGCCTAGGGGAGTGACATTGACCACATGGCACACACTGGCTAGGGGAGTGACTTTCACCACATGGCACACACAGCCTAGGGGAGTTACCTTCACCACATGGCACACACAGCCCAGGGGAGTGACTTTCACCACATGGCACACACAGCCTAGTGGAGTGACATTCACCACATGGCACACACAGCCTAAGGGAGTGATTTTCACCTCATGGCACACACAGCCTAAGGGAGTGATTTTCACCACATGGCTCACACAGCCTAGGGCAGTGACATTCACCACATGGCTCACACAGCCTAGGGGGTGACTTTCAACACATGGCACACACAGCCTAGGGGAGTGACTCTCAACACATTGCACACACAGCCTAGGGGAGTGACTTTCATTACATGGCACACACAGCCTAGGGGAGTGACATTCACCACATGGCACACACAGCCTAGGGGAGTGACATTCACCACATGGCACACACAGCCTAGGGGAGTGACTTCCACCACATGGCACACACAGCCCAGGGGTGTGACTTTCACCACATGGCACACACAGCCTAGGGGAGTGACTTTCACCACATGGCACACACAGCCTAGGGGAGTGACTTTCACCACATGGCACACACAGCCTAGGGGAGTGATATTCACCACATGGCACACACAGCCTAGGGGAGTGACACTCACCACACGGCGCACACGGCCTAGGGGAGTGACATTCACCACATGGCACACACAGCCTAGGGGAGTGACTTTCACCACATGGCACACACACCCTAGGGGAGTTACTTTCACCACATGGCACACACAGCCCAGGGGTATGAGTTTCACCACATGTCACACACAGCCTAGGGGAGTGACTTTCACCTCATGGCACTCACAGCCAAGGGGAGTGACTTTCACCTCATGGCGGCACACACAGCCTAAGGCAGTGACATTCACCACATGGCACACCCAGCCTAGGGGAGTGACTTTCACCACATGGCACACACAGCCTAGGGGAGTGACGTTCAACACATGGCACACACAGCCTAGGGGAGTGACTTTCACCACATGGCACACACAGCCTATGGGAATGACTTTCATCACATGGCACACACTGCCTAGGGGTGTGACATTGACCACATGGCACACACAGCCTAGGGGAGTGACTTTCACCACATGGCACACCGAGCCTAGGGGAGTGACTTTCACTACATGGCACACACAGCCAAGGGGAGTGACTTTCACCACATGGCACACACAGCCCAAGGGAGTGACTATCACCACATGGCACACACCGCTTAGGGGAGTGACTTTCACCACATGGCACACACAGCCTAGTGGAGTGACTTTCACCACATGACACACACAGTCTAGGGGAGTGACTTTCACCACATGGCAGACACAGCCCAGGGGAGTGACTTTCACCACATGGCACACACAGCCTAGGGGAGTGACTTTCACCACATGCCACACACAGCCTAGGGGAGTGACTTTCACCCCATGGCACACAAAGCCTAATGGACTGACATTCACCACATGGCACACACAGCCTGGGGGAGTGACTTTCACCACATGGCACACACAGCCTAGGGGAGTGACTTTCACCACATGGCACACACTGCCTGGGGGAGTGACTTTCACCACATGGCACACACAGCCTGGGGAATTAACTTTCACCACATGGCACACACAGCCTGGGGGAGTGACTTTCACCACATGGCACACACAGCCTAGGGGGGTGACTTTCACCACATGGCACACACAGCCTAGGGGAGTGACTTTCACCACATGGCACACACAGCCCAGGGGAGTGACTTTCACCACATGGCACACAAAGCCTAGGGGAGTGACTTTCACCACATGGCACACACATTCTAGGGGAGTGACTTCCACCACATGACACACATAGCCTAGGGGAGTGACTTTCACCACATGGCACCTACAGCCGAGGGGAGTGGCTTTCACCACATGGCACACACAGCCTAGGGGAGTGACATTCACCGCATGGCACACACAGCCTAGGGGAGTGACTTTCACCACATGGCACACACAGCCTAGGGGAGTGACATTCACCACATGGCACACACAGCCTAGGGGAGTGACTTTCACTACATGGCACACAGAGCCAAGGGGAGTGACTTTCACAACATGGCACACACAGCCCAGGTGAATGACTTTCACCACATGGCACACACAGCTTAGGGGAGTGACTTTCACCACATGGCACACACAGCCTAGGGGAGTGACTTTCACCACATGACACACACAGTGTAGGGGAGTGACTTTCACCACATGGCACACACAGCCTAGGGGAGTGTCTTTCACCACATGGCACACACAGCCTAGGGGAGTGAGTTTCACCACATGGCACACACAGCCTAGGGGAGTGACTTTCACCACATGGCACACACAGCCTAGGGGAGTGTCTTTCACCACATGCCACACACAGCCTAGGGGAGTGACTTTCACCACATGGCACACACAGCCTTGGGGAGTGACTTTCACTACATGGCACACACAGCCTACGGGAATGACTTTCACCTCATGGCACACACATCCATGGGGAGTGACTTTCACCACATGGCACACACAGCCTTGGGGAGTGACTTTCACCACATGTCACACACAGCCTAGCGGAGTGACTTTCACCACATGGCACACACATCCTAGGGGAGTGACTTTCACCACATGGCACACACAGCCTAGGGGAGCGACTTTCACCAACTGGCACACACAGCCGAGGGGAGTGGCCTTTACCACATGGCACACACAGCCTAGGGGAGTGACATTCACCACATGGCACACACAGACTAGGGGAGTGCCTTTCACCGCATGGCACACACAGCCTAGGGGAGTGACATTCACCACATGGCACACACATCCCAGGGGAGTGACTTTCACCACATGGCACACACAGCCTAGGGGAGTGACTTTCACCACATGGCACACACAGCCTAGGGTAGTGACATTCACCACCTGGCACACACAGCCTAGGGGAGTGACTTTCAACACATGGCACACACAGCCTAGGGGAGTGACTTTCACCACATTGCACACACAGCCTAGGGGAGTGACTTTCACTACATGGCAAACACAGCCTAGGGGAGTCACATTCACCACATGGCACACACAGCCGAGGGGAGTGACATTCACCACATGGCACACACAGCCTAGGGGAATGAATTTCACCACATGGCACACACATCCTTGGGGAGTGAATTTCACCACATGGAACACACAGCCTTGGGGAGTGACTTTCACCACATGGCACACACAGCCTAGGAGAGTGACTTTCACCACATGGCACACACAGCCTAGGGGAGTGACATTCACCACATGGCACACGCAGCCTATGGGAGTGACTTTCACCACATGGCACACACAGCCTAGGGGAGTGATTTTCACCACATGGCACACACAGCCTAGTGGAGTGACATTCACCACATGGCACACACAGCCTAGGGGAGTGATTTTCACCACATGGCACACACAGCCTAGGGGATTGACTCTCACCACATGGCACACACAGCCTGGGGAATTAACTATCACCACATGGCACACACAGCCTGGGGGAGTGACTTTCACCACATGGCTCACACAGCCTAGGGGGGTGACTTTCACCACATGGCACACACAGCCTAGGGGAGTGACTTTCACCACATGGCACACACAGCCCAGGGGAGTGACTTTCACCACATGGCACACAAAGCGTAGGGGAGTGACTTTCACCACATGGCACACACAGTTTAGGGGAGTGACTTTCACCACATGACACACATAGCCTAGGGGAGTGACTTTCACCACATGGCACCTACAGCCGAGGGGAGTGGCTTTCACCACATGGCACACACAGCCTAGGGGAGTGACATTCACCACATGGCACACACAGCCTAGGGGAGTGATTTTCACCACATGGCACACACAGCCTAGGGGATTGACTCTCACCACATGGCACACACAGCCTGGGGAATTAACTATCACCACATGGCACACACAGCCTGGGGGAGTGACTTTCACCACATGGCTCACACAGCCTAGGGGGGTGACTTTCACCACATGGCACACACAGCCTAGGGGAGTGACTTTCACCACATGGCACACACAGCCCAGGGGAGTGACTTTCACCACATGGCACACAAAGCCTAGGGGAGTGACTTTCACCACATGGCACACACAGTCTAGGGGAGTGACTTTCACCACATGACACACATAGCCTAGGGGAGTTACTTTCACCACATGGCACACACAGCCTAGGGGAGTGACTTTCACTACATGGCACACAGAGCCGAGGGGAGTGACTTTCACAACATGGCACACACAGCCCAGGTGAATGACTTTCACCACATGGCACACACAGCCTAGGGGAGTGTCTTTCACCACATGCCACACACAGCCTAGGGGAGTGATTTTCACCACATGGCACACACAGCCTTGGGGAGTGACTTTCACCACATGGCACACACAGCCTAGGGGAATGACTTTCACCTCATGGCACACACATCCATGGGGAGTGACTTTCACCACATGGCACACACAGCCTTGGGGAGTGACTTTCACCACAAGTCACACACAGCCTAGCGGAGTGACTTTCACCACATGGCACACACAGCCTAGGGGATCGACTTTCACCACATGTCACACACAGCCTTGGGGAGTGACTTTCACCACATGGCACACACAGCCTAGGGGAGTGAATTTCACCACATGGCACACACAGCCTTGGGGAGTGACATTCACCACATGGCACACACAGCCTAGGAGAGTGACTTTCACCACATGGCACACACAGCCTAGGGGAGTGACTTCCACCACATGGTACACGCAGCCTATGGGAGTAACTTTCACCACATGACACACACAGCCTAGGGGAGTGACTTTCACCACAAGGCACACACAGCCTAGTGGAGTGACATTCACCACATGGCACACACAGCCTAGGGGAGTGATTTTCACCACATGGCATACACAGCCTAGGGGAGTGACTTTCACCACATGGCACTCACAGCCAAGGGGAGTGACTTTCACCTCAAGGCACACACAGCCTAAGGCAGTGACATTCACCACATGGCACACCCAGCCTAGGGGAGTGACTTTCACCACATGGCACACACAGCCCAGGGGTGTGACTTTCACCACATGGCACACACAGCCTAGGGGAGTGACTTTCACCACATGGCACACACAGCCTAGGGGAGTGACTTTCACCACACGGCACACACAGCCTAGGGGAGTGACTTTCATCACATGGCACACACAGCCTAGGGGAGTGACATTCACCACATGGCACACACAGCCTAGGGGAGTGACACTCACCACACGGCGCACACGGCCTAGGGGAGTGACATTCACCACATGGCACACACAGCCTAGGGGAGTGACTTTCACCACATGGCACACACACCCTAGGTGAGTTACTTTCACCACATGGCACACACAGCCCAGGGGTATGAGTTTCACCACATGTCACACAGAGCCTAGGGGAGTGACTTTCACCACATGGCACTCACAGCCAAGGGGAGTGACTTTCACCTCATGGCACACACAGCCTAAGGCAGTGACATTCACCACATGGCACACCCAGCCTAGGGGAGTGACTTTCACCACATGGCACACACAGCCTAGGGGAGTGACGTTCACCACATGGCACACACAGCCTAGGGGAGTGACTTTCACCACATGGCACACACAGCCTATGGGAATGACTTTCATCACATGGCACACACTGCCTAGGGGAGTGACATTGACCACATGGCACACACAGCCTAGGGGAGTGACTTTCACCACATGGCACACCGAGCCTAGGGGAGTGACTTTCACTACATGGCACACACAGCCAAGGGGAGTGACTTTCACCACATGGCACACACAGCCCAAGGGAGTGACTATCACCACATGGCACACACAGCTTAGGGGAGTGACTTTCACCACATGGCACACACAGCCTAGTGGAGTGACTTTCACCACATGACACACACAGTCTAGGGGAGTGACTTTCACCACATGGCCGACACAGCCCAGGGGAGTGACATTCACCACATGGCACACACAGCCTAGGGGAGTGACTTTCACCACATGCCACACACAGCCTAGGGGAGTGACTTTCACCACATGGCACACAAAGCCTAATGGACTGACATTCACCACATGGCACACACAGCCTGGGGGAGTGACTTTCACCACATGGCACACACAGCCTGGGGGAGTGACTTTCACCACATGGCTCACACAGCCTAGGGGGGTGACTTTCACCACATGGCACACACAGCCTAGGGGAGTGACTTTCACCACATGGCACACACAGCCCAGGGGAGTGACTTTCACCACATGGCACACAAAGCCTAGGGGAGTGACTTTCACCACATATCACACACAGTCTAGGGGAGTGACTTTCACCACATGACACACATAGCCTAGGGGAGTGACTTTCACCACATGGCACCTACAGCCGAGGGGAGTGGCTTTCACCACATGGCACACACAGCCTAGGGGAGTGACATTCACCACATGGCACACACAGCCTAGGGGAGTGATTTTCACCACATGGCACACACAGCCTAGGGGATTGACTCTCACCACATGGCACACACAGCCTGGGGAATTAACTATCACCACATGGCACACACAGCCTGGCGGAGTGACTTTCACCACATGGCTCACACAGCCTAGGGGGGTGACTTTCACCACATGGCACACACAGCCTAGGGGAGTGACTTTCACCACATGGCAGACACAGCCCAGGGGAGTGACTTTCACCACATGGCACACAAAGCCTAGGGGAGTGACTTTCACCACATGGCACACACAGTCTAGGGGAGTGACTTTCACCACATGACACACATAGCCTAGGGGAGTTACTTTCACCACATGGCACACACAGCCTAGGGGAGTGACTTTCACTACATGGCACACAGAGCCGAGGGGAGTGACTTTCACAACATGGCACACACAGCCCAGGTGAATGACTTTCACCACATGGCACACACAGCCTAGGGGAGTGTCATTCACCACATGCCACACACAGCCTAGGGGAGTGATTTTCACCACATGGCACACACAGCCTTGGGGAGTGACTTTCACCACATGGCACACACAGCCTAGGGGAATGACTTTCTCCTCATGGCACACACATCCATGGGGAGTGACTTTCACCACATGGCACACACAGCCTTGGGGAGTGACTTTCACCACAAGTCACACACAGCCTAGCGGAGTGACTTTCACCACATGGCACACACAGCCTAGGGGATCGACTTTCACCACATGTCACACACAGCCTTGGGGAGTGACTTTCACCACATGGCACACACAGCCTAGGGGAGTGAATTTCACCACATGGCACACACAGCCTTGGGGAGTGACATTCACCACATGGCACACACAGCCTAGGAGAGTGACTTTCACCACATGGCACACACAGCCTAGGGGAGTGACTTCCACCACATGGTACACGCAGCCTATGGGAGTGACTTTCACCACATGGCACACACAGCCTAGGGGAGTGACTTTCACCACAAGGCACACACAGCCTAGTGGAGTGACATTCACCACATGGCACACACAGCCTAGGGGAGTGATTTTCACCACATGGCATACACAGCCTAGGGGAGTGACTTTCACCACATGGCACTCACAGCCATGGGGAGTGACTTTCACCTCAAGGCACACACAGCCTAAGGCAGTGACATTCACCACATGGCACACCCAGCCTAGGGGAGTGACTTTCACCACATGGCACACACAGCCCAGGGGTGTGACTTTCACCACATGGCACACACAGCCTAGGGGAGTGACTTTCACCACATGGCACACACAGCCTAGGGGAGTGACTTTCACCACATGGCACACACAGCCTAGGGGAGTGACTTTCATCACATGGCACACACAGCCTAGGGGAGTGACATTCACCACATGGCACACACAGCCTAGGGGAGTGACACTCACCACACGGCGCACACGACCTAGGGGAGTGACATTCACCACATGGCACACACAGCCTAGGGGAGTGACTTTCACCACATGGCACACACACCCTAGGGGAGTTACTTTCACCACATGGCACACACAGACCAGGGGTATGAGTTTCACCACATGTCACACACAGCCTAGGGGAGTGACTTTCACCACATGGCACTCACAGCCAAGGGGAGTGACTTTCACCTCATGGCACACACAGCCTAAGGCAGTGACATTCACCACATGGCACACCCAGCCTAGGGGAGTGACTTTCACCACATGGCACACACAGCCTAGGGGAGTGACGTTCACCACATGGCACACACAGCCTAGGGGAGTGACTTTCACCACATGGCACACACAGCCTATGGGAATGACTTTCATCACATGGCACACACTGCCTAGGGGAGTGACATTGACCACATGGCACACACAGCCTAGGGGAGTGACTTTCACCACATGGCACACCGAGCCTAGGGGAGTGACTTTCACTACATGGCACACACAGCCAAGGGGAGTGACTTTCACCACATGGCACACACAGCCCAAGGGAGTGACTATCACCACATGGCACACACAGCTTAGGGGAGTGACTTTCACCACATGGCACACACAGCCTAGTGGAGTGACTTTCACCACATGGCACACACAGTCTAGGGGAGTGACTTTCACCACATGGCCGACACAGCCCAGGGGAGTGACATTCACCACATGGCACACACAGCCTAGGGGAGTGACTTTCACCACATGCCACACACAGCCTAGGGGAGTGACTTTCACCACATGGCACACAAAGCCTAATGGACTGACATTCACCACATGGCACACACAGCCTGGGGGAGTGACTTTCACCACATGGCACACACAGCCTAGGGGAGTGACTTTCACCACATGGCACACACTGCCTGGGGGAGTGACTTTCACCACATGGCACACACAGCCTGGGGAATTAACTTTCACCACATGGCACACACAGCCTGGGGGAGTGACTTTCACCACATGGCACACACAGCCTAGGGGGGGGTGACTTTCACCACATGGCACACACAGCCTAGGGGAGTGACTTTCACCACATGGCACACACAGCCCAGGGGAGTGACTTTCACCACATGGCACACAAAGCCTAGGGGAGTGACTTTCACCACATGGCACACACATTCTAGGGGAGTGACTTCCACCACATGACACACATAGCCTAGGGGAGTGACTTTCACCACATGGCACCTACAGCCGAGGGGAGTGGCTTTCACCACATGGCACGCACAGCCTAGGGGAGTGACATTCACCGCATGGCACACACAGCCTAGGGGAGTGACTTTCACCACAGGGCACACACAGCCTAGGGGAGTGACGTTCACCACATGGCACACAAAGCCTAGGGGAGTGACTTTCACTACATGGCACACAGAGCCAAGGGGAGTGACTTTCACAACATGGCACACACAGCCCAGGTGAATGACTTTCACCACATGGCACACACAGCTTAGGGGAGTGACTTTCACCACATGGCACACACAGCCTAGGGGATCGACTTTCACCACATGTCACACACAGCCTTGGGGAGTGACTTTCACCACATGGCACACACAGCCTAGGGGAGTGAATTTCACCACATGGCACACACAGCCTTGGGGAGTGACATTCACCACATGGCACACACAGCCTAGGAGAGTGACTTTCACCACATGGCACACACAGCCTAGGGGAGTGACTTCCACCACATGGTACACGCAGCCTATGGGAGTAACTTTCACCACATGGCACACACAGCCTAGGGGAGTGACTTTCACCACAAGGCACACACAGCCTAGTGGAGTGACATTCACCACATGGCACACACAGCCTAGGGGAGTGATTTTCACCACATGGCATACACAGCCTAGGGGAGTGACTTTCACCACATGGCACTCACAGCCAAGGGGAGTGACTTTCACCTCAAGGCACACACAGCCTAAGGCAGTGACATTCACCACATGGCACACCCAGCCTAGGGGAGTGACTTTCACCACATGGCACACACAGCCCAGGGGTGTGACTTTCACCACATGGCACACACAGCCTAGGGGAGTGACTTTCACCACATGGCACACACAGCCTAGGGGAGTGACTTTCACCACATGGCACACACAGCCTAGGGGAGTGACTTTCATCACATGGCACACACAGCCTAGGGGAGTGACATTCACCACATGGCACACACAGCCTAGGGGAGTGACACTCACCACACGGCGCACACGGCCTAGGGGAGTGACATTCACCACATGGCACACACAGCCTAGGGGAGTGACTTTCACCACATGGCACACACACCCTAGGTGAGTTACTTTCACCACATGGCACACACAGCCCAGGGGTATGAGTTTCACCACATGTCACACAGAGCCTAGGGGAGTGACTTTCACCACATGGCACTCACAGCCAAGGGGAGTGACTTTCACCTCATGGCACACACAGCCTAAGGCAGTGACATTCACCACATGGCACACCCAGCCTAGGGGAGTGACTTTCACCACATGGCACACACAGCCTAGGGGAGTGACGTTCACCACATGGCACACACAGCCTAGGGGAGTGACTTTCACCACATGGCACACACAGCCTATGGGAATGACTTTCATCACATGGCACACACTGCCTAGGGGAGTGACATTGACCACATGGCACACACAGCCTAGGGGAGTGACTTTCACCACATGGCACACCGAGCCTAGGGGAGTGACTTTCACTACATGGCACACACAGCCAAGGGGAGTGACTTTCACCACATGGCACACACAGCCTAGGGGAGTGACTTTCACCACATGGCACACACAGCTTAGGGGAGTGACTTTCACCACATGGCACACACAGCCTAGTGGAGTGACTTTCACCACATGACACACACAGTCTAGGGGAGTGACTTTCACCACATGGCCGACACAGCCCAGGGGAGTGACATTCACCACATGGCACACACAGCCTAGGGGAGTGACTTTCACCACATGCCACACACAGCCTAGGGGAGTGACTTTCACCACATGGCACACAAAGCCTAATGGACTGACATTCACCACATGGCACACACAGCCTGGGGGAGTGACTTTCACCACATGGCACACACAGCCTGGGGGAGTGACTTTCACCACATGGCTCACACAGCCTAGGGGGGTGACTTTCACCACATGGCACACACAGCCTAGGGGAGTGACTTTCACCACATGGCACACACAGCCCAGGGGAGTGACTTTCACCACATGGCACACAAAGCCTAGGGGAGTGACTTTCACCACATATCACACACAGTCTAGGGGAGTGACTTTCACCACATGACACACATAGCCTAGGGGAGTGACTTTCACCACATGGCACCTACAGCCGAGGGGAGTGGCTTTCACCACATGGCACACACAGCCTAGGGGAGTGACATTCACCACATGGCACACACAGCCTAGGGGAGTGATTTTCACCACATGGCACACACAGCCTAGGGGATTGACTCTCACCACATGGCACACACAGCCTGGGGAATTAACTATCACCACATGGCACACACAGCCTGGCGGAGTGACTTTCACCACATGGCTCACACAGCCTAGGGGGGTGACTTTCACCACATGGCACACACAGCCTAGGGGAGTGACTTTCACCACATGGCAGACACAGCCCAGGGGAGTGACTTTCACCACATGGCACACAAAGCCTAGGGGAGTGACTTTCACCACATGGCACACACAGTCTAGGGGAGTGACTTTCACCACATGACACACATAGCCTAGGGGAGTTACTTTCACCACATGGCACACACAGCCTAGGGGAGTGACTTTCACTACATGGCACACAGAGCCGAGGGGAGTGACTTTCACAACATGGCACACACAGCCCAGGTGAATGACTTTCACCACATGGCACACACAGCCTAGGGGAGTGTCATTCACCACATGCCACACACAGCCTAGGGGAGTGATTTTCACCACATGGCACACACAGCCTTGGGGAGTGACTTTCACCACATGGCACACACAGCCTAGGGGAATGACTTTCTCCTCATGGCACACACATCCATGGGGAGTGACTTTCACCACATGGCACACACAGCCTTGGGGAGTGACTTTCACCACAAGTCACACACAGCCTAGCGGATTGACTTTCACCACATGGCACACACAGCCTAGGGGATCGACTTTCACCACATGTCACACACAGCCTTGGGGAGTGACTTTCACCACATGGCACACACAGCCTAGGGGAGTGAATTTCACCACATGGCACACACAGCCTTGGGGAGTGACATTCACCACATGGCACACACAGCCTAGGAGAGTGACTTTCACCACATGGCACACACAGCCTAGGGGAGTGACTTCCACCACATGGTACACGCAGCCTATGGGAGTGACTTTCACCACATGGCACACACAGCCTAGGGGAGTGACTTTCACCACAAGGCACACACAGCCTAGTGGAGTGACATTCACCACATGGCACACACAGCCTAGGGGAGTGATTTTCACCACATGGCATACACAGCCTAGGGGAGTGACTTTCACCACATGGCACTCACAGCCAAGGGGAGTGACTTTCACCTCAAGGCACACACAGCCTAAGGCAGTGACATTCACCACATGGCACACCCAGCCTAGGGGAGTGACTTTCACCACATGGCACACACAGCCCAGGGGTGTGACTTTCACCACATGGCACACACAGCCTAGGGGAGTGACTTTCACGACATGGCACACACAGCCTAGGGGAGTGACTTTCACCACATGGCACACACAGCCTAGGGGAGTGACTTTCATCACATGGCACACACAGCCTAGGGGAGTGACATTCACCACATGGCACACACAGCCTAGGGGAGTGACACTCACCACACGGCGCACACGGCCTAGGGGAGTGACATTCACCACATGGCACACACAGCCTAGGGGAGTGACTTTCACCACATGGCACACACACCCTAGGGGAGTTACTTTCACCACATGGCACACACAGCCCAGGGGTATGAGTTTCACCACATGTCACACACAGCCTAGGGGAGTGACTTTCACCACATGGCACTCACAGCCAAGGGGAGTGACTTTCACCTCATGGCACACACAGCCTAAGGCAGTGACATTCACCACATGGCACACCCAGCCTAGGGGAGTGACTTTCACCACATGGCACACACAGCCTAGGGGAGTGACGTTCACCACATGGCACACACAGCCTGGGGGAGTGACTTTCACCACATGGCACACACAGCCTAGTGGAGTGACTTTCACCACATGGCACACACAGCCTAGGGGAGTGACATTCACCACATGGCACACCCAGCCTAGGGGAGTGACTTTCACCACATGGCACACACAGCCTAGGGGAGTGACGTTCACCACATGGCACACACAGCTTAGGGGAGTGACTTTCACCACATGGCACACACAGCCTAGTGGAGTGACTTTCACCACATGACACACACAGTCTAGGGGAGTGACTTTCACCACATGGCCGACACAGCCCAGGGGAGTGACATTCACCACATGGCACACACAGCCTAGGGGAGTGACTTTCACCACATGCCACACACAGCCTAGGGGAGTGACTTTCACCACATGGCACACAAAGCCTAATGGACTGACATTCACCACATGGCACACACAGCCTGGGGGAGTGACTTTCACCACATGGCGCACACAGCCTAGGGGAGTGACTTTCACCCCATGGCACACACTGCCTGGGGGAGTGACTTTCACCACATGGCACACACAGCCTGGGGAATTAACTTTCACCACATGGCACACACAGCCTGGGGGAGTGACTTTCACCACATGGCACACACAGCCTAGGGGGGGGTGACTTTCACCACATGGCACACACAGCCTAGGGGAGTGACTTTCACCACATGGCACACACAGCCCAGGGGAGTGACTTTCACCACATGGCACACAAAGCCTAGGGGAGTGACTTTCACCACATGGCACACACATTCTAGGGGAGTGACTTCCACCACATGACACACATAGCCTAGGGGAGTGACTTTCACCACATGGCACCTACAGCCGAGGGGAGTGGCTTTCACCACATGGCACGCACAGCCTAGGGGAGTGACATTCACCGCATGGCACACACAGCCTAGGGGAGTGACTTTCACCACAGGGCACACACAGCCTAGGGGAGTGACGTTCACCACATGGCACACAAAGCCTAGGGGAGTGACTTTCACTACATGGCACACAGAGCCAAGGGGAGTGACTTTCACAACATGGCACACACAGCCCAGGTGAATGACTTTCACCACATGGCACACACAGCTTAGGGGAGTGACTTTCACCACATGGCACACACAGCCTAGGGGAGTGACTTTCACCACATGACACACACAGTGTAGGGGAGTGAATTTCACCACATGGCACACACAACCTAGGGGAGTGACTTTCACCACATGGCACACACAGCCTAGGGGAGTGAGTTTCACCACATGGCACACACAGCCTAGGGGAGTGACTTTCACCACATGGCACACACAGCCTAGGGGAGTGTCTTTCACCACATGCCACACACAGCCTAGGGGAGTGACTTTCACCACATGGCACACACAGCCTTGGGGAATGACTTTCACCACATGGCACACACAGCCTACGGGAATGACTTTCACCTCATGGCACACACATCCATGGGGAGTGACTTTCACCACATGGCACACACAGCCTTGGGGAGTGACTTTCACCACATGTCACACACAGCCTAGCGGAGTGACTTTCACCACATGGCACACACAGCCTAGGGGAGTGACTTTCACCACATGGCACACACAGCCTAGGGGAGCGACTTTCACCAACTGGCACACACAGCCGAGGGGTGTGGCTTTTACCACATGGCACACACAGCCTAGGGGAGTGACATTCACCACATGGCACACACAGACTAGGGGAGTGCCTTTCACCGCATGGCACACACAGCCTAGGGGAGTGACATTCACCACATGGCACACACAGCCCAGGGGAGTGACTTTCACCATATGGCACACACAGCCTAGGGGAGTGACATTCACCACATGGCACACACAGACTAGGGGAATGCCTTTCACCGCATGGCACACACAGCCTAGGGGAGTGACATTCACCACATGGCACACACAGCCCAGGGGAGTGACATTCACCACATGGCACACACAGCCTAGGGTAGTGACATTCACCACCTGGCACACACAGCCTAGGGGAGTGACTTTCAACACATGGCACACACAGCCTAGGGGAGTGACTTTCACCACATTGCACACACAGCCTAGGGGAGTGACTTTCACTACATGGCAAACACAGCCTAGGGGAGTGACATTCACCACATGGCACACACAGCCTAGGGGAGTGACATTCACCACATGGCACACACAGCCTAGGGGAATGAATTTCACCACATGGCACACACATCCTTGGGGAGTGAATTTCACCACATGGAACACACAGCCTTGGGGAGTGACTTTCACCACATGGCACACACAGCCTAGGAGAGTGACTTTCACCACATGGCACACACAGCCTAGGGGAGTGACTTTCACCACATGGCACACGCAGCCTATGGGAGTGACTTTCAGCACATGGCACACACAGCCTAGGGGAGTGATTTTCACCACATGGCACACACAGCCTAGTGGAGTGACATTCACCACATGGCACACACAGCCTAGGGGAGTGATTTTCACCACATGGCACACACAGCCTAGGGGATTGACTCTCACCACATGGCACACACAGCCTGGGGAATTAACTATCACCACATGGCACACACAGCCTGGGGGAGTGACTTTCACCACATGGCTCACACAGCCTAGGGGGGTGACTTTCACCACATGGCACACACAGCCTAGGGGAGTGACTTTAACCACATGGCACACACAGCCCAGGGGAGTGACTTTCACCACATGGCACACAAAGCCTAGGGGAGTGACTTTCACCACATGGCACACACAGTCTAGGGGAGTGACTTTCACCACATGACACACATAGCCTAGGGGAGTGACTTTCACCACATGGCACCTACATCCGAGGGGAGTGGCTTTCACCACATGGCACACACAGCCTAGGGGAGTGACATTCACCACATGGCACACACAGCCTAGGGGAGTGACTTTCACCACATGGCACACACAGCCTAGGGGAGTGACATTCACCACATGGCACACACAGCCTAGGGGAGTGACTTTCACTACATGGCACACAGAGCCGAGGGGAGTGACTTTCACAACATGGCACACACAGCCCAGGTGAATGACTTTCACCACATGGCACACACAGCCTAGGGGAGTGTCTTTCACCACATGCCACACACAGCCTAGGGGAGTGATTTTCACCACATGGCACACACAGCCTTGGGGTGTGACTTTCACCACATGGCACACACAGCCTAGGGGAATGACTTTCACCTCATGGCACACACATCCATGGGGAGTGACTTTGACCACATGGCACACACAGCCTTGGGGCTTGACTTTCACCACAAGTCACACACAGCCTAGCGGAGTGACTTTCACCACATGGCACACACAGCCTAGGGGAGTGACTTTCACCACATGTCACACACAGCCTAGGGGAGTGACTTTCACCACATGGCACACTCAGCCTAGGGGAGTGAATTTCACCACATGGCACACACAGCCTTGGGGAGTGACATTCACCACATGGCACAAACAGCCTATGAGAGTGACTTTCACCACATGGCACACACAGCCTAGGGGAGTGACTTTCACCACATGGTACACGCAGCCTATGGGAGTGACTTTCACCACATGGCACACACAGCCTAGGGGAGTGACTTTCACCACAAGGCACACACAGCCTAGTGGAGTGACATTCACCACATGGCACACACAGCCTAGGGGAGTGATTTTCACCACATGGCATACACAGCCTAGGGGAGTGACTCTCACCACATGGCACACACAGCCTAGGGGAGTGACATTCACCACATGGCACACACAGCCTAGGGGAGTGACATTCACCACATGGCACACACAGGCTAGGGGAGTGACTTTCACCACATGGCACACACAGCCTAGGGGAGTTACTTTCACCACATGGCACACACAGCCCAGGGGAGTGACTTTAACCACATGGCACACACAGCCTAGTGGAGTGACATTCACCACATGGCACACACAGCCTAGGGGAGTGACTTTCACCACATGGCACACACAGCCTAAGGGAGTGATTTTCACCACATGGCACACACAGCCTAGGGCAGTGACATTCACCACATGGCTCACACAGCCCAGGGGAGTGACTTTCAACACATGGCACACACAGCCTAGGGGAGTGACTCTCAACATATTGCACACACAGGCTAGGTGAGTGACTTTCAATACATGGCACACACAGCCTAGGGGCGTGACATTCCCCACAGGGCACACACAGCCTAGGGGAGTGACATTCACCACATGGCACACACAGCCTAGGGGAGTGACTTTCACCACATGGCACACACAGCCCAGGGGAGTGACTTTCACCACATGGCACACACAGCCTAGGGGAGTGACTTTCACCACATGGCACACACAGCCTAGGGGAGTGACTTTCACCACATGGCACACACAGCCTAGGGGAGTGACTTTCATCACATGGCACACACAGCCTAGGGGAGTGACATTCACACATGGCACACACAGCCTAGGGGAGTGGCACACACCACACGGCGCACACAGCCTAGGGGAGTGACATTCACCACATGGCACACACAACCTAGGGGAGTGAGTTTCACCACATGGCACACACAGCCTAGGGGAGTGACTTTCACCACATTGCACTCACAGCCAAGGGGAGTGACTTTCACCTCATGGCACACACAGCCTAGGGCAGTGACATTCACCACATGGCACACACAGCCTAGGGGAGTGACTTTCACCACATGACACACACAGCCTAGGGGAGTGACTTTCACCATATGGCACACACAGCCTAGGGAAGTGACTTTCACCACATGGCACACACAGCCTACGGGAATGACTTTCATCACATGGCACACACTGCCTAGGGGAGTGACATTGACCACATGGCACACACAGCCTAGGGGAGTGACACTCTCCACATGGCGCACACAGCCTAGGGGAGTGACATTCACCACATGGCACACACAGCCTAGGGGAGTGACTTTCACCACATGGTACACACAGCCATGGGGAGTGACTTTCACCACATGACACACACAGTCTAGGGGAGTGACTTTCACCACATGGCACACACAGCCTAGGGGAGTGACTTTCATCACATGGCAAACACAGCCTAGGGGAGTGACTTTCACCACATGGCACACACAGCCTATGGGAGTGACTGTCATCACATGGCACACACAGCCTAGGGGAGTGACTTTCACTACATGGCACACACAGCCAAGGGGAGTGACTTTCACCACATGGCACACACAGCCCAAGGGAGTGACTTTCACCACATGGCACACACAGCTTAGGGGACTGACTTTCACCACATGGCACACAAAGCCTAGTGGAGTGACTTTCACCACATGACACACACAGTCTAGGGGAGTGACTTTCACCACATGGCACACACAGCCCAGGGGAGTGACTTTCACCACATGGCACACACAGCCTAATGGACTGACATTCACCACATGGCACACACAGCCTGGGGGAGTGACTTTCACCACATGGCACACACAGCCTAGGGGAGTGACTTTCACCACATGGCACACACTGCCTGGGGGAGTGACTTTCACCACATGGCACACACAGCCTGGGGAAATAACTTTCACCACATGGCACACACAGCCTGGGGGAGTGTCTCTCACCACATGGCACACACAGCCTAGGGGGTGACTTTCACCACATGGCACACACAGCCTAGGGGAGTGACTTTGACCACATGGCACACACAGCCCAGGTGAGTGATTTTCACCACATGGCACACACATCCTTGGGGAGTGAATTTCACCACATGGCACACACAGCCTTGGGGAGTGACTTTCACCACATGGCACACACAGCCTAGGAGAGTGACTTTCACCACATGGCACACGCAGCCTATGGGAGTGACTTTCACCACATGGCACACACAGCCTAGGGGAGTGACTATCACCACATGGCACACACAGCCTAGGGGAGTGACATTCACCACATGGAACACACAGACTAGGGGAGTGACTTTCACTACATGGCACACACAGCCAAGGGGAGTGACTTTCACAACATGGCACACACAGCCCAGGGGAATGACTTTCACCACATGGCACACACAGCTTAGGGGAGTGACTTTCACTGCATGGCACACACAGCCTAGGGGAGTGACTTTCACCACATGACACACACAGTTTAGGGGAGTGACTTTCACCACATGGCACACACAGCCTAGGGGAGTGACTTTCACCACATGGCACACACAGCCTAGGGGAGTGACTTTCACCACATGGCACACACAGCCTTGGGGAGTGACTTTCACCACATGGCACACACAGCCTAGGGGAGTGTCTTTCACCACTTGCCACACACAGTCTAGGGGAGTGACTTTAACCACATGGCACACACAGCCTTGGGGAGTGACTTTCACCACATGGCACACACAGCCTAGGGGAATGACTTTCACCTCATGGCACACACATCCATGGGGAGTGAATTTCACCACATGGCACACACAGCCTTGGGGAGTGACTTTCACCACATGTCACACACAGTCTAGCGGAGTGACTTTCACCACATGGCACACACAGCCTAGGGGAGTTACTTTCACCACATGGCACACACAGCCGAGGGGAGTGACTTTCACCAACTGGCACACACAGCCTAGGGGAGTGTCTTTCACCTCATGGCACACACAGCCTAGGGCAGTGACATTCACCACATGGCACACACAGCCTAGGGGAGTGACTTTCACCACATGGCACACACAGCCTAGGGGAGTGACTTTCACCACATGGCACACACAGCCTAGGGGAGTGACTTTCACCACATGGCACACACAGCCTAGGGGAATGACTTTCATCACATGGCACACACTGCCTAGGGGAGTGACATTCACCACATGGCACACACAGCCTAGGGGAGTGACACTCACCACATGGCGCACACAGCCTAGGGGAGTGACATTCACCACATGGCGCACACAGCCAAGGGGAGTGACTTTCACCACATGACACACACAGTCTAGGGGAGTGACTTTCACCACATGGCACACACAGCCTAGGGGAGTGATTTTCACCACATGGCACACACAGCCTAGGGGAGTGACGTTCACCACATGGCACACACATCCTAGGGGAGTGACTTTCACCACATGGCACACACAGCCTAGGGGAGTGACTTTCACCACATGGCGCACACAGCCTAGGGGAGTGACTTTCACCGCATGGCACACACAGCCTAGGGGAATGACTTTCACTACATGGCACACACAGCCAAGGGGAGTGACTTTCACCACATGGCACACACAGCCCAGGGGAGTGACTTTCACCACATGGCACACACAGCTTAGGGGAGTGACTTTCACCACATGGAACACACAGCCTAGTGGAGTGACTTTCACCACATGACACACACAGTCTAGGTGAGTGACTTTCTCCCCATGACACACACAGTCTAGGGGAGTGACTTTCACCACATGGCACACACAGCCTAGGGGAGTGACTTTCACCACATGGCACACACAGGCTAATGGACTGACATTCACCACATGGCACACACAGCCTAGGGGAGTGACTTTCACCACATGGCACACACTGCCTGGGGGAGTGACTTTCACCACATGGCACACACAGCCTGGGGAATTAACTTTCACCACATGGCACACACAGCCTGGGGGAGTGACTTTCACCACATGGCACACACAGCCTAGGGGGGTGACCTTCACCACATGGCACACACAGCCTAGGGGAGTGACTTTCACCACATGGCACACACAGCCCAGGGGAGTGACTTTCACCACATGGCACACAAAGCCTAGGGGAGTGACTTTCACCACATGGCACACACAGTCTAGGGGAGTGACTTCCACCACATGACACACATAGCCTAGGGGAGTGACTTTCACCACATGGCACCTACAGCCGAAGGAGTGGCTTTCACCACATGGCACACACAGCCTAGGGGGGTGCCATTCACCACATGGCACACACAGCCTAGGGGAGTGACTTTCACCACATGGCACACAGAGCCTAGCGGAGTGACATTCACCACATGGCACACACAGCCTAGGGGAGTGACTTTCACTACATGGCACACACAGCCAAGGGGAGTAACTTTCACAACATGGCACACACAGCCCAGGGAAATGACTTTCACCACATGGCACACACAGCTTAGGGGAGTGACGTTCACCACATGGCACACACAGCCTAGGGGAGTGACTTTCACCACATGACACACACAGTTTAGAGGAGTGACTTTCACCACATGGCACACACAGCTTAGGGGAGTGACTTTCACCACATGGCACACACAGCCTAGGGGAGTGACTTTCACCACATGGCACACACAGCCTAGGGGAGTGATTTTAACCCCATGGCACACACAGCCTAGGGGAGTGTCTTTCACCACATGCCACACACAGCCTAGGGGAGTGACTTTCACCACATGGCACACAGCCTAGGGGAGTGAATTTCACCACATGGCACACACAGCCTAGGGGAATTACTTTCACCTCATGGCACACACATCCATGGGGAGTGACATTCACCACATGGCACACACAGCCTTGGGGAGTGACTTTCACCACATGTCACACACAGCCTAGCGGAGTGACTTTCACCACATGGCACACAGCCTAGGGGAGTGACTTCCACCACATGGCACACACAGCCTAGGGGAGTGACTTTCACCACATGGCACACACAGCCTAGGGGAGTGACTTTCACCACATGGCACAAACAGCCTAGCGGAGTGACATTCACCACATGGCACACACAGCCTAGGGGAGTGACTTTCACCACATGGCGCACACAGCCTAGGGGAGTGACTTTCACCACGTGGCACACACACCCTAGGGGAGTTACTTTCACCACATGGCACACACAGCCTAGGGGAGTGACTTTCACCAACTGGCACACACAGCCAATGGGAGTGACTTTCACCACATGGCACACACAGTCTAGGGGAGTGACTTCCACCACATGACACACACAGCCTAGGGGAGTGACATTCACCACATGGCACACACAGACTAGGGGAGTGCCTTTCACCACATGGCACACACAGCCTAGGGGAGTGACTTTCACCACATGGCACAAATAGCCTAGCGGAGTGACATTCACCACATGGCACACACAGCCTAGGGGAGTGACATTCACCACATGGCGCACACAGCCTAGGGGAGTGACTTTCACCACGTGGCACACACACCCTAGGGGAGTTACTTTCACCACATGGCACACACAGCCTAGGGGAGTGACTTTCACCAACTGGCACACACAGCCAATGGGAGTGACTTTCACCACATGGCACACACAGTCTAGGGGAGTGACTTCCACCACATGACACACACAGCCTAGGGGAGTGACTTTCACCACATGGCACACACAGCCGAGAGGAGTGGCTTTCACCACATGGCACACACAGCCTAGGGGAGTGACATTCACCACATGGCACACACAGACTAGGGGATTGCCTTTCACCACATGGCACACACAGCCTAGGGGGGTGACATTCACCACATGGCACACACAGACTAGGGGAGTGCCTTTCACCACATGGCACACACAGCCTAGGGGAGTGACTTTCACCACATGGCACACACAGCCTAGGGCAGTGACATTCACCACCTGGCACACACAGCCTAGGGGAGTGACTTTCAACACATGGCACGCACAGCCTAGGGGAGTGCCTTTCACCGCATGGCACACACAGCCTAGGGGAGTGACATTCACCACATGGCACACACAGCCAAGGGGAGTGACTTTCACCACATGGCACACACAGCCTAGGGGAGTGACATTCACCACATGGCACACACAGACTAGGGGAGTGCCTTTCACCGCATGGCACACACAGCCTAGGGGAGTGACATTCACCACATGGCACACACAGCCCAGGGGAGTGACTTTCACCACATGGCACACACAGCCTAGGGGAGTGACTTTCACCACATGGCACACACAGCCTAGGGTAGTGACATTCACCACCTGGCACACACAGCCTAGGGGAGTGACTTTCAACACATGGCACACACAGCCTAGGGGAGTGACTTTCACCACATTGCACACACAGCCTAGGGGAGTGACTTTCACTACATGGCAAAAACAGCCTAGGGGAGTGACATCCACCACATGTCACACACAGCCTAGGGGAGTGACATTCACCACATGGCACACACAGCCTAGGGGAATGAATTTCACCACATAGCACACACATCCTTGGGGAGTGAATTTCACCACATGGAACACACAGCCCTGGGGAGTGACTTTCACCACATGGCACACACAGCCTAGGAGAGTGACTTTCACCACATGGCACACACAGCCTAGGGGAGTGACTTTCACCACATGGCTCACGCAGCCTATGGGAGTGACTTTCACCACATGGCACACACAGCCTAGGGGAGTGACTTTCACCACATGGCACACACAGCCTAGTGGAGTTACAATCACCACATGGCACACACAGCCTAGGGGAGTGATTTTCACCACATGGCACACAAAGCCTAGGGGAGTGACTCTCACCACATGGCACACACAGCCTGGGGAATTAACTTTCACCACATGGCACACACAGCCTGGGGGAGTGACTTTCACCACATGGCTCACACAGCCTAGGGGGGTGACTTTCACCACATGGCACACACAGCCTAGGGAAGTGACTTTCACCACATGGCACACACAGCCCAGGGGAGTGACTTTCACCACATGGCACACAAAGCCTAGGGGAGTGACTTTCACCACATGGCACACACAGTCTAGGGGAGTGACTTTCACCACATGACACACATAGCCTAGGGGAGTGACTTTCACCACATGGCACCTACAGCCGAGGGGAGTGGCTTTCACCACATGGCACACACAGCCTAGGGGAGTGACATTCACCACATGGCACACACAGCCTAGGGGAGTGACTTTCACCACATGGCACACACAGCCTAGGGGAGTGACATTCACCACATGGCACACACAGCCTAGGGGAGTGACTTTCACTACATGGCACACAGAGCCGAGGGGAGTGACTTTCACAACATGGCACACACAGTCCAGGTGAATGACTTTCACCACATGGCACACACAGCCTAGGGGAGTGTCTTTCACCACATGCCACACACAGCCTAGGGGAGTGATTTTCACCACATGGCACACACAGCCTTGGGGAGTGACTTTCACCACATGGCACACACAGCCTAGGGGAGTGAATTTCAACACATGGCACACACAGCCTAGGGGAGTGACTCTCAACACATTGCACACACAGCCTAGGGGAGTGACTTTCACTACATGGCACACACAGCCTAGGGGTGTGACATTCACCACATGGCACACACAGCCTAGGGGAGTGACATTCACCACATGGCACACACAGCCTAGGGGTGTGACTTTCACCACATGGCACACACAGCCCAGGGGTGGGACTTTCACCACATGGCACACACAGCCTAGGGGAGTGACTTTCACCACATGGCACACACAGCCTAGGGGAGTGACTTTCACCACATGGCACACACAGCCTAGGGGAGTGACTTTCATCACATGGCACACACAGCCTAGGGGAGTGACATTCACCACATGGCACACACAGCCTAGGGGAGTGACACTCACCACACGGCGCACAAGGCCTAGGTGAGTGACATTCACCACATGGCACACACAGCCTAGGGGAGTGACTTTCAGCACATGGCACACACACCCTAGGGGAGTTACTTTCACCACATGGCACACACAGCCCAGGGGTATGAGTTTCACCACATGGCACACACAGCCTAGCGGAGTGACTTTCACCACATGGCACTCACAGCCAAGGGGAGTGACTTTCACCTCATGGCACACACAGCCTAGGGCAGTGACATTCACCACATGGCACACCCAGCCTAGGGGAGTGACTTTCACCACATGGCACACACAGCGTAGGGGAGTGACTTTCACCACATGGCACTCACAGCCTAGGGGAGTGACTTTCACCACATGGCACACACAGCCTAGGGGAGTGACTTTCACCACATGGCACACACAGCCTATGGGAATGACTTTCATCACATGGCTCACACTGCCTAGGGGAGTGACATTGACCACATGGCACACACAGCCTAGGGGAGTGACTTTCACCACATGGCACACACAGCCTAGGGGAGTGACTTTCACTACATGGCACACACAGCCAAGGGGAGTGACTTTCACCACATGGCACACACAGCCCAAGGGAGTGACTATCACCACATGGCACACACAGCTTAGGGGAGTGACTTTCACCACATGGCACACACAGCCTAGTGGAGTGACTTTCACCACATGACACACACAGTCTAGGGGAGTGACTTTCACCACATGGCAGACACAGCCCAGGGGAGTGGCTTTCACCACATGGCACACACAGCCTAGGGGAGTGACTTTCACCACATGCCACACACAGCCTAGGGGAGTGACTTTCACCACATGGCACACAAAGCCTAATGGACTGACATTCACCACATGGCACACACAGCCTGGGGGAGTGACTTTCACCACATGCCACACACAGCCTAGGGGAGTGACTTTCACCACATGGCACACAAAGCCTAATGGACTGACATTCACCACATGGCACACACAGCCTGGGGGAGTGACTTTCACCACATGGCACACACAGCCTGGGGGAGTGACTTCCACCACATGACACACATAGCCTAGGGGAGTGACTTTCACCACATGGCACCTACAGCCGAAGGAGTGGCTTTCACCACATGGCACACACAGCCTAGGGGGGTGCCATTCACCACATGGCACACACAGCCTAGGGGAGTGACTTTCACCACATGGCACACAGAGCCTAGCGGAGTGACATTCACCACATGGCACACACAGCCTAGGGGAGTGACTTTCACTACATGGCACACACAGCCAAGGGGAGTAACTTTCACAACATGGCACACACAGCCCAGGGAAATGACTTTCACCACATGGCACACACAGCTTAGGGGAGTGACGTTCACCACATGGCACACACAGCCTAGGGGAGTGTCTTTCACCACATGCCACACACAGCCTAGGGGAGTGACTTTCACCACATGGCACACAGCCTAGGGGAGTGAATTTCACCACATGGCACACACAGCCTAGGGGAATTACTTTCACCTCATGGCACACACATCCATGGGGAGTGACATTCACCACATGGCACACACAGCCTTGGGGAGTGACTTTCACCACATGTCACACACAGCCTAGCGGAGTGACTTTCACCACATGGCACACAGCCTAGGGGAGTGACTTCCACCACATGGCACACACAGCCTAGGGGAGTGACTTTCACCACATGGCACACAAAGCCTAATGGACTGACATTCACCACATGGCACACACAGCCTGGGGGAGTGACTTTCACCACATGGCACACACAGCCTGGGGGAGTGACTTCCACCACATGACACACATAGCCTAGGGGAGTGACTTTCACCACATGGCACCTACAGCCGAAGGAGTGGCTTTCACCACATGGCACACACAGCCTAGGGGGGTGCCATTCACCACATGGCACACACAGCCTAGGGGAGTGACTTTCACCACATGGCACACAGAGCCTAGCGGAGTGACTTTCACCACATGACACACACAGTTTAGAGGAGTGACTTTCACCACATGGCACACACAGCTTAGGGGAGTGACTTTCACCACATGGCACACACAGCCTAGGGGAGTGACTTTCACCACATGGCACACACAGCCTAGGGGAGTGATTTTAACCCCATGGCACACACAGCCTAGGGGAGTGTCTTTCACTACATGCCACACACAGCCTAGGGGAGTGACTTTCACCACATGGCACACAGCCTAGGGGAGTGAATTTCACCACATGGCACACACAGCCTAGGGGAATTACTTTCACCTCATGGCACACACATCCATGGGGAGTGACATTCACCACATGGCACACACAGCCTTGGGGAGTGACTTTCACCACATGTCACACACAGCCTAGCGGAGTGACTTTCACCACATGGCACACAGCCTAGGGGAGTGACTTCCACCACATGGCACACACAGCCTAGGGGAGTGACTTTCACCACATGGCACACACAGCCTAGGGGAGTGACTTTCACCACATGGCACAAACAGCCTAGCGGAGTGACATTCACCACATGGCACACACAGCCTAGGGGAGTGACTTTCACCACATGGCGCACACAGCCTAGGGGAGTGACTTTCACCACGTGGCACACACACCCTAGGGGAGTTACTTTCACCACATGGCACACACAGCCTAGGGGAGTGACTTTCACCAACTGGCACACACAGCCAATGGGAGTGACTTTCACCACATGGCACACACAGTCTAGGGGAGTGACTTCCACCACATGACACACACAGCCTAGGGGAGTGACATTCACCACATGGCACACACAGACTAGGTGAGTGCCTTTCACCACATGGCACACACAGCCTAGGGGAGTGACTTTCACCACATGGCACAAATAGCCTAGCGGAGTGACATTCACCACATGGCACACACAGCCTAGGGGAGTGACATTCACCACATGGCGCACACAGCCTAGGGGAGTGACTTTCACCACGTGGCACACACACCCTAGGGGAGTTACTTTCACCACATGGCACACACAGCCTAGGGGAGTGACTTTCACCAACTGGCACACACAGCCAATGGGAGTGACTTTCACCACATGGCACACACAGTCTAGGGGAGTGACTTCCACCACATGACACACACAGCCTAGGGGAGTGACTTTCACCACATGGCACACACAGCCGAGAGGAGTGGCTTTCACCACATGGCACACACAGCCTAGGGGAGTGACATTCACCACATGGCACACACAGACTAGGGGAGTGCCTTTCACCACATGGCACACACAGCCTAGGGGAGTGACATTCACCACATGGCACACACAGACTAGGGGAGTGCCTTTCACCACATGGCACACACAGCCTAGGGGAGTGACTTTCACCACATGGCACACACAGCCTAGGGCAGTGACATTCACCACCTGGCACACACAGCCTAGGGGAGTGACTTTCAACACATGGCACGCACAGCCTAGGGGAGTGCCTTTCACCGCATGGCACACACAGCCTAGGGGAGTGACATTCACCACATGGCACACACAGCCAAGGGGAGTGACTTTCACCACATGGCACACACAGCCTAGGGGAGTGACATTCACCAAATGGCACACACAGACTAGGGGAGTGCCTTTCACCGCATGGCACACACAGCCTAGGGGAGTGACATTCACCACATGGCACACACAGCCCAGGGGAGTGACTTTCACCACATGGCACACACAGCCTAGGGGAGTGACTTTCACCACATGGCACACACAGCCTAGGGTAGTGACATTCACCACCTGGCACACACAGCCTAGGGGAGTGACTTTCAACACATGGCACACACAGCCTAGGGGAGTGACTTTCACCACATTGCACACACAGCCTAGGGGAGTGACTTTCACTACATGGCAAAAACAGCCTAGGGGAGTGACATCCACCACATGTCACACACAGCCTAGGGGAGTGACATTCACCACATGGCACACACAGCCTAGGGGAATGAATTTCACCACATAGCACACACATCCTTGGGGAGTGAATTTCACCACATGGAACACACAGCCCTGGGGAGTGACTTTCACCACATGGCACACACAGCCTAGGAGAGTGACTTTCACCACATGGCACACACAGCCTAGGGGAGTGACTTTCACCACATGGCTCACGCAGCCTATGGGAGTGACTTTCACCACATGGCACACACAGCCTAGGGGAGTGACTTTCACCACATGGCACACACAGCCTAGTGGAGTTACAATCACCACATGGCACACACAGCCTAGGGGAGTGATTTTCACCACATGGCACACAAAGCCTAGGGGAGTGACTCTCACCACATGGCACACACAGCCTGGGGAATTAACTTTCACCACATGGCACACACAGCCTGGGGGAGTGACTTTCACCACATGGCTCACACAGCCTAGGGGGGTGACTTTCACCACATGGCACACACAGCCTAGGGAAGTGACTTTCACCACATGGCACACACAGCCCAGGGGAGTGACTTTCACCACATGGCACACAAAGCCTAGGGGAGTGACTTTCACCACATGGCACACACAGTCTAGGGGAGTGACTTTCACCACATGACACACATAGCCTAGGGGAGTGACTTTCACCACATGGCACCTACAGCCGAGGGGAGTGGCTTTCACCACATGGCACACACAGCCTAGGGGAGTGACATTCACCACATGGCACACACAGCCTAGGGGAGTGACTTTCACCACATGGCACACACAGCCTAGGGGAGTGACATTCACCACATGGCACACACAGCCTAGGGGAGTGACTTTCACTACATGGCACACAGAGCCGAGGGGAGTGACTTTCACAACATGGCACACACAGTCCAGGTGAATGACTTTCACCACATGGCACACACAGCCTAGGGGAGTGTCTTTCACCACATGCCACACACAGCCTAGGGGAGTGATTTTCACCACATGGCACACACAGCCTTGGGGAGTGACTTTCACCACATGGCACACACAGCCTAGGGGAGTGAATTTCAACACATGGCACACACAGCCTAGGGGAGTGACTCTCAACACATTGCACACACAGCCTAGGGGAGTGACTTTCACTACATGGCACACACAGCCTAGGGGAGTGACATTCACCACATGGCACACACAGCCTAGGGGAGTGACATTCACCACATGGCACACACAGCCTAGGGGAGTGACTTTCACCACATGGCACACACAGCCCAGGGGTGGGACTTTCACCACATGGCACACACAGCCTAGGGGAGTGACTTTCACCACATGGCACACACAGCCTAGGGGAGTGACTTTCACCACATGGCACACACAGCCTAGGGGAGTGACTTTCATCACATGGCACACACAGCCTAGGGGAGTGACATTCACCACATGGCACACACAGCCTAGGGGAGTGACACTCACCACACGGCGCACAAGGCCTAGGTGAGTGACATTCACCACATGGCACACACAGCCTAGGGGAGTGACTTTCAGCACATGGCACACACACCCTAGGGGAGTTACTTTCACCACATGGCACACACAGCCCAGGGGTATGAGTTTCACCACATGGCACACACAGCCTAGCGGAGTGACTTTCACCACATGGCACTCACAGCCAAGGGGAGTGACTTTCACCTCATGGCACACACAGCCTAGGGCAGTGACATTCACCACATGGCACACCCAGCCTAGGGGAGTGACTTTCACCACATGGCACACACAGCGTAGGGGAGTGACTTTCACCACATGGCACTCACAGCCTAGGGGAGTGACTTTCACCACATGGCACACACAGCCTAGGGGAGTGACTTTCACCACATGGCACACACAGCCTATGGGAATGACTTTCATCACATGGCTCACACTGCCTAGGGGAGTGACATTGACCACATGGCACACACAGCCTAGGGGAGTGACTTTCACCACATGGCACACACAGCCTAGGGGAGTGACTTTCACTACATGGCACACACAGCCAAGGGGAGTGACTTTCACCACATGGCACACACAGCCCAAGGGAGTGACTATCACCACATGGCACACACAGCTTAGGGGAGTGACTTTCACCACATGGCACACACAGCCTAGTGGAGTGACTTTCACCACATGACACACACAGTCTAGGGGAGTGACTTTCACCACATGGCAGACACAGCCCAGGGGAGTGGCTTTCACCACATGGCACACACAGCCTAGGGGAGTGACTTTCACCACATGCCACACACAGCCTAGGGGAGTGACTTTCACCACATGGCACACAAAGCCTAATGGACTGACATTCACCACATGGCACACACAGCCTGGGGGAGTGACTTTCACCACATGGCACACACAGCCTAGGGGAGTGACTTTCACCACATGGCACACACTGCCTGGGGGAGTGACTTTCACCACATGGCACACACAGCCAAGGGGAGTGACATTCACCACATGGCACACACAGCCCAGGGGAGTGACTTTCACCACATGGCACACACATCCTTGGGGAGTGAATTTCACCACATGGCACACACAGCCTAGGGGAGTGACTTTCACCACATGGCACACACTGCCTGGGGGAGTGACTTTCACCACATGGCACACACAGCCTAAGGGAGTGATTTTCACCACATGGCACACACAGCCTCGGGCAGTGACATTCACCACATGGCTCACACAGCCCAGGGGAGTGACTTTCAACACATGGCACACACAGCCTAGGGGAGTGACTCTCAACATATTGCACACACAGGCTAGGTGAGTGACTTTCACTACATGGCACACACAGCCTAGGGGCGTGACATTCCCCACAGGGCACACACAGCCTAGGGGAGTGACATTCACCACATGGCACACACAGCCTAGGGGAGTGACTTTCACCACATGGCACACACAGCCCAGGGGAGTGACTTTCACCACATGGCACACACAGCCTAGGGGAGTGACTTTCACCACATGGCACACACAGCCTAGGGGAGTGACTTTCACCACATGGCACACACAGCCTAGGGGAGTGACTTTCATCACATGGCACACACAGCCTAGGGGAGTGACATTCACACATGGCACACACAGCCTAGGGGAGTGGCACACACCACACGGCGCACACAGCCTAGGGGAGTGACATTCACCACATGGCACACACAACCTAGGGGAGTGAGTTTCACCACATGGCACACACAGCCTAGGGGAGTGACTTTCACCACATTGCACTCACAGCCAAGGGGAGTGACTTTCACCTCATGGCACACACAGCCTAGGGCAGTGACATTCACCACATGGCACACACAGCCTAGGGGAGTGACTTTCACCACATGACACACACAGCCTAGGGGAGTGACTTTCACCACATGGCACACACAGCCTAGGGAAGTGACTTTCACCACATGGCACACACAGCCTACGGGAATGACTTTCATCACATGGCACACACTGCCTAGGGGAGTGACATTGACCACATGGCACACACAGCCTAGGGGAGTGACACTCTCCACATGGCGCACACAGCCTAGGGGAGTGACATTCACCACATGGCACACACAGCCTAGGGGAGTGACTTTCACCACATGGTACACACAGCCATGGGGAGTGACTTTCACCACATGACACACACAGTCTAGGGGAGTGACTTTCACCACATGGCACACACAGCCTAGGGGAGTGATTTTCATCACATGGCAAACACAGCCTAGGGGAGTGACTTTCACCACATGGCACACACAGCCTATGGGAGTGACTGTCACCACATGGCACACACAGCCTAGGGGAGTGACTTTCACTACATGGCACACACAGCCAAGGGGAGTGACTTTCACCACATGGCACACACAGCCCAAGGGAGTGACTTTCACCACATGGCAGACACAGCTTAGGGGACTGACTTTCACCACATGGCACACAAAGCCTAGTGGAGTGACTTTCACCACATGACACACACAGTCTAGGGGAGTGACTTTCACCACATGGCACACACAGCCCAGGGGAGTGACTTACACCACATGGCACACACAGCCTAATGGACTGACATTCACCACATGGCACACACAGCCTGGGGGAGTGACTTTCACCACATGGCACACACAGCCTAGGGGAGTGACTTTCACCACATGGCACACACTGCCTGGGGGAGTGACTTTCACCACATGGCACACACAGCCTGGGGAAATAACTTTCACCACATGGCACACACAGCCTGGGGGAGTGTCTCTCACCACATGGCACACACAGCCTAGGGGGTGACTTTCACCACATGGCACACACAGCCTAGGGGAGTGACTTTGACCACATGGCACACACAGCCCAGGTGAGTGATTTTCACCACATGGCACACACATCCTTGGGGAGTGAATTTCACCACATGGCACACACAGCCTTGGGGAGTGACTTTCACCACATGGCACACACAGCCTAGGAGAGTGACTTTCACCACATGGCACACGCAGCCTATGGGAGTGACTTTCACCACATGGCACACACAGCCTAGGGGAGTGACTATCACCACATGGCACACACAGCCTAGGGGAGTGACATTCACCACATGGAACACACAGACTAGGGGAGTGACTTTCACTACATGGCACACACAGCCAAGGGGAGTGACTTTCACAACATGGCACACACAGCCCAGGGGAATGACTTTCACCACATGGCACACACAGCTTAGGGGAGTGACTTTCACTGCATGGCACACACAGCCTAGGGGAGTGACTTTCACCACATGACACACACAGTTTAGGGGAGTGACTTTCACCACATGGCACACACAGCCTAGGGGAGTGACTTTCACCACATGGCACACACAGCCTAGGGGAGTGACTTTCACCACATGGCACACACAGCCTTGGGGAGTGACTTTCACCACATGGCACACACAGCCTAGGGGAGTGTCTTTCACCACTTGCCACACACAGTCTAGGGGAGTGACTTTAACCACATGGCACACACAGCCTTGGGGAGTGACTTTCACCACATGGCACACACAGCCTAGGGGAATGACTTTCACCTCATGGCACACACATCCATGGGGAGTGACTTTCACCACATGGCACACACAGCCTTGGGGAGTGACTTTCACCACATGTCACACACAGTCTAGCGGAGTGACTTTCACCACATGGCACACACAGCCTAGGGGAGTTACTTTCACCACATGGCACACACAGCCGAGGGGAGTGACTTTCACCAACTGGCACACACAGCCTAGGGGAGTGTCTTTCACCTCATGGCACACACAGCCTAGGGCAGTGACATTCACCACATGGCACACACAGCCTAGGGGAGTGACTTTCACCACATGACACACACAGCCTAGGGGAGTGACTTTCACCACATGGCACACACAGCCTAGGGGAGTGACTTTCACCACATGGCACACACAGCCTAGGGGAATGACTTTCATCACATGGCACACACTGCCTAGGGGAGTGACATTCACCACATGGCACACACAGCCTAGGGGAGTGACACTCACCACATGGCGCACACAGCCTAGGGGAGTGACATTCACCACATGGCGCACACAGCCAAGGGGAGTGACTTTCACCACATGACACACACAGTCTAGGGGAGTGACTTTCACCACATGGCACACACAGCCTAGGGGAGTGATTTTCACCACATGGCACACAGAGCCTAGGGGAGTGACGTTCACCACATGGCACACACAGCCTAGGGGAGTGACTTTCACCACATGGCACACACAGCCTAGGGGAGTGACTTTCACCACATGGCGCACACAGCCTAGGGGAGTGACTTTCACCGCATGGCACACACAGCCTAGGGGAGTGACTTTCACTACATGGCACACACAGCCAAGGGGAGTGACTTTCACCACATGGCACACACAGCCCAGGGGAGTGACTTTCACCACATGGCACACACAGCTTAGGGGAGTGACTTTCACCACATGGAACACACAGCCTAGTGGAGTGACTTTCACCACATGACACACACAGTCTAGGGGAGTGACTTTCTCCCCATGACACACACAGTCTAGGGGAGTGACTTTCACCACATGGCACACACAGCCCAGGGGAGTGACTTTCACCACATGGCACACACAGCCTAGGGGAGTGACTTTCACCACATGGCACGCACAGCCTAGGGGAGTGACTTTCACCACATGGCACACACAGGCTAATGGACTGACATTCACCACATGGCACACACAGCCTAGGGGAGTGACTTTCACCACATGGCACACACTGCCTGGGGGAGTGACTTTCACCACATGGCACACACAGCCTGGGGAATTAACATTCACCACATGGCACACACAGCCTGGGGGAGTGACTTTCACCACATGGCACACACAGCCTAGGGGGGTGACCTTCACCACATGGCACACACAGCCTAGGGGAGTGACTTTCACCACATGGCACACACAGCCCAGGGGAGTGACTTTCACCACATGGCACACAAAGCCTAGGGGAGTGACTTTCACCACATGGCACACACAGTCTAGGGGAGTGACTTCCACCACATGACACACATAGCCTAGGGGAGTGACTTTCACCACATGGCACCTACAGCCGAAGGAGTGGCTTTCACCACATGGCACACACAGCCTAGGGGGGTGCCATTCACCACATGGCACACACAGCCTAGGGGAGTGACTTTCACCACATGGCACACAGAGCCTAGCGGAGTGACATTCACCACATGGCACACACAGCCTAGGGGAGTGACTTTCACTACATGGCACACACAGCCAAGGGGAGTAACTTTCACAACATGGCACACACAGCCCAGGGAAATGACTTTCACCACATGGCACACACAGCTTAGGGGAGTGACGTTCACCACATGGCACACACAGCCTAGGGGAGTGACTTTCACCACATGACACACACAGTTTAGAGGAGTGACTTTCACCACATGGCACACACAGCTTAGGGGAGTGACTTTCACCACATGGCACACACAGCCTAGGGGAGTGACTTTCACCACATGGCACACACAGCCTAGGGGAGTGATTTTAACCCCATGGCACACACAGCCTAGGGGAGTGTCTTTCACCACATGCCACACACAGCCTAGGGGAGTGACTTTCACCACATGGCACACAGCCTAGGGGAGTGAATTTCACCACATGGCACACACAGCCTAGGGGAATTACTTTCACCTCATGGCACACACATCCATGGGGAGTGACATTCACCACATGGCACACACAGCCTTGGGGAGTGACTTTCACCACATGTCACACACAGCCTAGCGGAGTGACTTTCACCACATGGCACACAGCCTAGGGGAGTGACTTCCACCACATGGCACACACAGCCTAGGGGAGTGACTTTCACCACATGGCACACACAGCCTAGGGGAGTGACTTTCACCACATGGCACAAACAGCCTAGCGGAGTGACATTCACCACATGGCACACACAGCCTAGGGGAGTGACTTTCACCACATGGCGCACACAGCCTAGGGGAGTGACTTTCACCACGTGGCACACACACCCTAGGGGAGTTACTTTCACCACATGGCACACACAGCCTAGGGGAGTGACTTTCACCAACTGGCACACACAGCCAATGGGAGTGACTTTCACCACATGGCACACACAGTCTAGGGGAGTGACTTCCACCACATGACACACACAGCCTAGGGGAGTGACATTCACCACATGGCACACACAGACTAGGGGAGTGCCTTTCACCACATGGCACACACAGCCTAGGGGAGTGACTTTCACCACATGGCACAAATAGCCTAGCGGAGTGACATTCACCACATGGCACACACAGCCTAGGGGAGTGACATTCACCACATGGCGCACACAGCCTAGGGGAGTGACTTTCACCACGTGGCACACACACCCTAGGGGAGTTACTTTCACCACATGGCACACACAGCCTAGGGGAGTGACTTTCACCAACTGGCACACACAGCCAATGGGAGTGACTTTCACCACATGGCACACACAGTCTAGGGGAGTGACTTCCACCACATGACACACACAGCCTAGGGGAGTGACTTTCACCACATGGCACACACAGCCGAGAGGAGTGGCTTTCACCACATGGCACACACAGCCTAGGGGAGTGACATTCACCACATGGCACACACAGACTAGGGGAGTGCCTTTCACCACATGGCACACACAGCCTAGGGGAGTGACATTCACCACATGGCACACACAGACTAGGGGAGTGCCTTTCACCCCATGGCACACACAGCCTAGGGGAGTGACTTTCACCACATGGCACACACAGCCTAGGGCAGTGACATTCACCACCTGGCACACACAGCCTAGGGGAGTGACTTTCAACACATGGCACGCACAGCCTAGGGGAGTGCCTTTCACCGCATGGCACACACAGCCTAAGGGAGTGACATTCACCACATGGCACACACAGCCAAGGGGAGTGACTTTCACCACATGGCACACACAGCCTAGGGGAGTGACATTCACCACATGGCACACACAGACTAGGGGAGTGCCTTTCACCGCATGGCACACACAGCCTAGGGGAGTGACATTCACCACATGGCACACACAGCCCAGGGGAGTGACTTTCACCACATGGCACACACAGCCTAGGGGAGTGACTTTCACCACATGGCACACACAGCCTAGGGTAGTGACATTCACCACCTGGCACACACAGCCTAGGGGAGTGACTTTCAACACATGGCACACACAGCCTAGGGGAGTGACTTTCACCACATTGCACACACAACCTAGGGGAGTGACTTTCACTACATGGCAAAAACAGCCTAGGGGAGTGACATCCACCACATGTCACACACAGCCTAGGGGAGTGACATTCACCACATGGCACACACAGCCTAGGGGAATGAATTTCACCACATAGCACACACATCCTTGGGGAGTGAATTTCACCACATGGAACACACAGCCCTGGGGAGTGACTTTCACCACATGGCACACACAGCCTAGGAGAGTGACTTTCACCACATGGCACACACAGCCTAGGGGAGTGACTTTCACCACATGGCACACGCAGCCTATGGGAGTGACTTTCACCACATGGCACACACAGCCTAGGGGAGTGACTTTCACCACATGGCACACACAGCCTAGTGGAGTTACAATCACCACATGGCACACACAGCCTAGGGGAGTGATTTTCACCACATGGCACACAAAGCCTAGGGGAGTGACTCTCACCACATGGCACACACAGCCTGGGGAATTACCTTTCACCACATGGCACACACAGCCTGGGGGAGTGACTTTCACCACATGGCTCACACAGCCTAGGGGGGTGACTTTCACCACATGGCACACACAGCCTAGGGAAGTGACTTTCACCACATGGCACACACAGCCCAAGGGAGTGACTTTCACCACATGGCACACAAAGCCTAGGGGAGTGACTTTCACCACATGGCACACACAGTCTAGGGGAGTGACTTTCACCACATGACACACATAGCCTAGGGGAGTGACTTTCACCACATGGCACCTACAGCCGAGGGGAGTGGCTTTCACCACATGGCACACACAGCCTAGGGGAGTGACATTCACCACATGGCACACACAGCCTAGGGGAGTGACTTTCACCACATGGCACACACAGCCTAGGGGAGTGACATTCACCACATGGCACACACAGCCTAGGGGAGTGACTTTCACTACATGGCACACAGAGCCGAGGGGAGTGACTTTCACAACATGGCACACACAGTCCAGGTGAATGACTTTCACCACATGGCACACACAGCCTAGGGGAGTGTCTTTCACCACATGCCACACACAGCCTAGGGGAGTGATTTTCACCACATGGCACACACAGCCTTGGGGAGTGACTTTCACCACATGGCACACACAGCCTAGGGGAGTGAATTTCAACACATGGCACACACAGCCTAGGGGAGTGACTCTCAACACATTGCACACACAGCCTAGGGGAGTGACTTTCACTACATGGCACACACAGCCTAGGGGAGTGACATTCACCACATGGCACACACAGCCTAGGGGAGTGACATTCACCACATGGCACACACAGCCTAGGGGAGTGACTTTCACCACATGGCACACACAGCCCAGGGGTGGGACTTTCACCACATGGCACACACAGCCTAGGGGAGTGACTTTCACCACATGGCACACACAGCCTAGGGGAGTGACTTTCACCACATGGCACACACAGCCTAGGGGAGTGACTTTCATCACATGGCACACACAGCCTAGGGGAGTGACATTCACCACATGGCACACACAGCCTAGGGGAGTGACACTCACCACACGGCGCACAAGGCCTAGGTGAGTGACATTCACCACATGGCACACACAGCCTAGGGGAGTGACTTTCAGCACATGGCACACACACCCTAGGGGAGTTACTTTCACCACATGGCACACACAGCCCAGGGGTATGAGTTTCACCACATGGCACACACAGCCTAGCGGAGTGACTTTCACCACATGGCACTCACAGCCAAGGGGAGTGACTTTCACCTCATGGCACACACAGCCTAGGGCAGTGACATTCACCACATGGCACACCCAGCCTAGGGGAGTGACTTTCACCACATGGCACACACAGCGTAGGGGAGTGACTTTCACCACATGGCACTCACAGCCTAGGGGAGTGACTTTCACCACATGGCACACACAGCCTAGGGGAGTGACTTTCACCACATGGCACACACAGCCTATGGGAATGACTTTCATCACATGGCTCACACTGCCTAGGGGAGTGACATTGACCACATGGCACACACAGCCTAGGGGAGTGACTTTCACCACATGGCACACACAGCCTAGGGGAGTGACTTTCACTACATGGCACACACAGCCAAGGGGAGTGACTTTCACCACATGGCACACACAGCCCAAGGGAGTGACTATCACCACATGGCACACACAGCTTAGGGGAGTGACTTTCACCACATGGCACACACAGCCTAGTGGAGTGACTTTCACCACATGACACACACAGTCTAGGGGAGTGACTTTCACCACATGGCAGACACAGCCCAGGGGAGTGGCTTTCACCACATGGCACACACAGCCTAGGGGAGTGACTTTCACCACATGCCACACACAGCCTAGGGGAGTGACTTTCACCACATGGCACACAAAGCCTAATGGACTGACATTCACCACATGGCACACACAGCCTGGGGGAGTGACTTTCACCACATGGCACACACAGCCTAGGGGAGTGACTTTCACCACATGGCACACACTGCCTGGGGGAGTGACTTTCACCACATGGCACACACAGCCAAGGGGAGTGACATTCACCACATGGCACACACAGCCCAGGGGAGTGACTTTCACCACATGGCACACACAGCCTAGGGGAGTGACTTTCACCACATGGCACACACAGCCTAGGGTAGTGACATTCACCACCTGGCACACACAGCCTAGGGGAGTGACTTTCAACACATGGCACACACAGCCTAGGGGAGTGACTTTCACCACATTGCACACACAGCCTAGGGGAGTGACTTTCACTACATGGCAAAAACAGCCTAGGGGAGTGACATCCACCACATGGCACACACAGACTAGGGGAGTGACCTTCACCACATGGCACACACAGCCTAGGGGAATGAATTTCACCACATAGCACACACATCCTTGGGGAGTGAATTTCACCACATGGAACACACAGCCCTGGGGAGTGACTTTCACCACATGGCACACACAGCCTAGGAGAGTGACTTTCACCACATGGCACACACAGCCTAGGGGAGTGACTTTCACCACATGGCACACGCAGCCTATGGGAGTGACTTTCACCACATGGCACACACAGCCTAGGGGAGTGACTTTCACCACATGGCACACACAGCCTAGTGGAGTTACATTCACCACATGGCACACACAGCCTAGGGGAGTGATTTTCACCACATGGCACACACAGCCTAGGGGAGTGACTCTCACCACATGGCACACACAGCCTGGGGAATTAACTTTCACCACATGGCACACACAGCCTGGGGGAGTGACATTCACCACATGGCTCACACAGCCTAGGGGGGTGACTTTCACCACATGGCACACACAGCCTAGGGAAGTGACTTTCACCACATGGCACACACAGCCCAGGGGAGTGACTTTCACCACATGGCACACAAAGCCTAGGGGAGTGACTTTCACCACATGGCACACACAGTCTAGGGGAGTGACTTTCACCACATGACACACATAGCCTAGGGGAGTGACTTTCACCACATGGCACCTACAGCCGAGGGGAGTGGCTTTCACCACATGGCACACACAGCCTAGGGGAGTGACATTCACCACATGGCACACACAGCCTAGGGGAGTGACTTTCACCACATGGCACACACAGCCTAGGGGAATGACTTTCACCTCATGGCACACACATCCATGGGGAGTGACTTTGACCACATGGCACACACAGCCTTGGGGCTTGACATTCACCACAAGTCACACACAGCCTAGCGGAGTGACATTCACCACATGGCACACACAGCCTAGGGGAGTGACTTTCACCACATGTCACACACAGCCTAGGGGAGTGACTTTCACCACATGGCACACTCAGCCTAGGGGAGTGAATTTCACCACATGGCACACACAGCCTTGGGGAGTGACATTCACCACATGGCACAAACAGCCTATGAGAGTGACTTTCACCACATGGCACACACAGCCTAGGGGAGTGACTTTCACCACATGGTACACGCAGCCTATGGGAGTGACTTTCACCACATGGCACACACAGCCTAGGGGAGTGACTTTCACCACAAGGCACACACAGCCTAGTGGAGTGACATTCACCACATGGCACACACAGCCTAGGGGAGTGATTTTCACCACATGGCATACACAGCCTAGGGGAGTGACTCTCACCACATGGCACACACAGCCTAGGGGAGTGACATTCACCACATGGCACACACAGCCTAGGGGAGTGACATTCACCACATGGCACACACAGGCTAGGGGAGTGACTTTCACCACATGGCACACACAGCCTAGGGGAGTTACTTTCACCACATGGCACACACAGCCCAGGGGAGTGACTTTAACCACATGGCACACACAGCCTAGGGCAGTGACATTCACCACATGGCTCACACAGCCCAGGGGAGTGACTTTCAACACATGGCACACACAGCCTAGGGGAGTGACTCTCAACATATTGCACACACAGGCTAGGTGAGTGACTTTCACTACATGGCACACACAGCCTAGGGGCGTGACATTCCCCACAGGGCACACACAGCCTAGGGGAGTGACATTCACCACATGGCACACACAGCCTAGGGGAGTGACTTTCACCACATGGCACACACAGCCCAGGGGAGTGACTTTCACCACATGGCACACACAGCCTAGGGGAGTGACTTTCACCACATGGCACACACAGCCTAGGGGAGTGACTTTCACCACATGGCACACACAGCCTAGGGGAGTGACTTTCATCACATGGCACACACAGCCTAGGGGAGTGACATTCACACATGGCACACACAGCCTAGGGGAGTGGCACACACCACACGGCGCACACAGCCTAGGGGAGTGACATTCACCACATGGCACACACAACCTAGGGGAGTGAGTTTCACCACATGGCACACACAGCCTAGGGGAGTGACTTTCACCACATTGCACTCACAGCCAAGGGGAGTGACTTTCACCTCATGGCACACACAGCCTAGGGCAGTGACATTCACCACATGGCACACACAGCCTAGGGGAGTGACTTTCACCACATGACACACACAGCCTAGGGGAGTGACTTTCACCACATGGCACACACAGCCTAGGGAAGTGACTTTCACCACATGGCACACACAGCCTACGGGAATGACTTTCATCACATGGCACACACTGCCTAGGGGAGTGACATTGACCACATGGCACACACAGCCTAGGGGAGTGACACTCTCCACATGGCGCACACAGCCTAGGGGAGTGACATTCACCACATGGCACACACAGCCTAGGGGAGTGACTTTCACCACATGGTACACACAGCCATGGGGAGTGACTTTCACCACATGACACACACAGTCTAGGGGAGTGACTTTCACCACATGGCACACACAGCCTAGGGGAGTGACTTTCATCACATGGCAAACACAGCCTAGGGGAGTGACTTTCACCACATGGCACACACAGCCTATGGGAGTGACTGTCACCACATGGCACACACAGCCTAGGGGAGTGACTTTCACTACATGGCACACACAGCCAAGGGGAGTGACTTTCACCACATGGCACACACAGCCCAAGGGAGTGACTTTCACCACATGGCACACACAGCTTAGGGGACTGACTTTCACCACATGGCACACAAAGCCTAGTGGAGTGACTTTCACCACATGACACACACAGTCTAGGGGAGTGACTTTCACCACATGGCACACACAGCCCAGGGGAGTGACTATCACCACATGGCACACACAGCCTAATGGACTGACATTCACCACATGGCACACACAGCCTGGGAGAGTGACTTTCACCACATGGCACACACAGCCTAGGGGAGTGACTTTCACCACATGGCACACACTGCCTGGGGGAGTGACTTTCACCACATGGCACACACAGCCTGGGGAAATAACTTTCACCACATGGCACACACAGCCTGGGGGAGTGTCTCTCACCACATGGCACACACAGCCTAGGGGGTGACTTTCACCACATGGCACACACAGCCTAGGGGAGTGACTTTGACCACATGGCACACACAGCCCAGGTGAGTGATTTTCACCACATGGCACACACATCCTTGGGGAGTGAATTTCACCACATGGCACACACAGCCTTGGGGAGTGACTTTCACCACATGGCACACACAGCCTAGGGGAGTGACTTTCACCACATGGCACACACAGCCTAGGGGAGTGATTTTAACCCCATGGCACACACAGCCTAGGGGAGTGTCTTTCACCACATGCCACACACAGCCTAGGGGAGTGACTTTCACCACATGGCACACAGCCTAGGGGAGTGAATTTCACCACATGGCACACACAGCCTAGGGGAATTACTTTCACCTCATGGCACACACATCCATGGGGAGTGACATTCACCACATGGCACACACAGCCTTGGGGAGTGACTTTCACCACATGTCACACACAGCCTAGCGGAGTGACTTTCACCACATGGCACACAGCCTAGGGGAGTGACTTCCACCACATGGCACACACAGCCTAGGGGAGTGACTTTCACCACATGGCACACACAGCCTAGGGGAGTGACTTTCACCACATGGCACAAACAGCCTAGCGGAGTGACATTCACCACATGGCACACACAGCCTAGGGGAGTGACTTTCACCACATGGCGCACACAGCCTAGGGGAGTGACTTTCACCACGTGGCACACACACCCTAGGGGAGTTACTTTCACCACATGGCACACACAGCCTAGGGGAGTGACTTTCACCAACTGGCACACACAGCCAATGGGAGTGACTTTCACCACATGGCACACACAGTCTAGGGGAGTGACTTCCACCACATGACACACACAGCCTAGGGGAGTGACATTCACCACATGGCACACACAGACTAGGGGAGTGCCTTTCACCACATGGCACACACAGCCTAGGGGAGTGACTTTCACCACATGGCACAAATAGCTTGGCGGAGTGACATTCACCACATGGCACACACAGCCTAGGGGAGTGACATTCACCACATGGCGCACACAGCCTAGGGGAGTGACTTTCACCACGTGGCACACACACCCTAGGGGAGTTACTTTCACCACATGGCACACACAGCCTAGGGGAGTGACTTTCACCAACTGGCACACACAGCCAATGGGAGTGACTTTCACCACATGGCACACACAGTCTAGGGGAGTGACTTCCACCACATGACACACACAGCCTAGGGGAGTGACTTTCACCACATGGCACACACAGCCGAGAGGAGTGGCTTTCACCACATGGCACACACAGCCTAGGGGAGTGACATTCACCACATGGCACACACAGACTAGGGGAGTGCCTTTCACCACATGGCACACACAGCCTAGGGGAGTGACATTCACCACATGGCACACACAGACTAGGGGAGTGCCTTTCACCACATGGCACACACAGCCTAGGGGAGTGACTTTCACCACATGGCACACACAGCCTAGGGCAGTGACATTCACCACCTGGCACACACAGCCTAGGGGAGTGACTTTCAACACATGGCACGCACAGCCTAGGGGAGTGCCTTTCACCGCATGGCACACACAGCCTAGGGGAGTGACATTCACCACATGGCACACACAGCCAAGGGGAGTGACTTTCACCACATGGCACACACAGCCTAGGGGAGTGACATTCACCACATGGCACACACAGACTAGGGGAGTGCCTTTCACCGCATGGCACACACAGCCTAGGGGAGTGACATTCACCACATGGCACACACAGCCCAGGGGAGTGACTTTCACCACATGGCACACACAGCCTAGGGGAGTGACTTTCACCACATGGCACACACAGCCTAGGGTAGTGACATTCACCACCTGGCACACACAGCCTAGGGGAGTGACTTTCAACACATGGCACACACAGCCTAGGGGAGTGACTTTCACCACATTGCACACACAGCCTAGGGGAGTGACTTTCACTACATGGCAAAAACAGCCTAGGGGAGTGACATCCACCACATGTCACACACAGCCTAGGGGAGTGACATTCACCACATGGCACACACAGCCTAGGGGAATGAATTTCACCACATAGCACACACATCCTTGGGGAGTGAATTTCACCACATGGAACACACAGCCCTGGGGAGTGACTTTCACCACATGGCACACACAGCCTAGGAGAGTGACTTTCACCACATGGCACACACAGCCTAGGGGAGTGACTTTCACCACATGGCACACGCAGCCTATGGGAGTGACTTTCACTAACATGGCACACACAGCCTAGGGGAGTGACTTTCACCACATGGCACACACAGCCTAGTGGAGTTACAATCACCACATGGCACACACAGCCTAGGGGAGTGATTTTCACCACATGGCACACAAAGCCTAGGGGAGTGACTCTCACCACATGGCACACACAGCCTGGGGAATTAACTTTCACCACATGGCACACACAGCCTGGGGGAGTGACTTTCACCACATGGCTCACACAGCCTAGGGGGGTGACTTTCACCACATGGCACACACAGCCTAGGGCAGTGACATTCACCACATGGCACACCCAGCCTAGGGGAGTGACTTTCACCACATGGCACACACAGCGTAGGGGAGTGACTTTCACCACATGGCACTCACAGCCTAGGGGAGTGACTTTCACCACATGGCACACACAGCCTAGGGGAGTGACTTTCACCACATGGCACACACAGCCTATGGGAATGACTTTCATCACATGGCTCACACTGCCTAGGGGAGTGACATTGACCACATGGCACACACAGCCTAGGGGAGTGACTTTCACTACATGGCACACACAGCCTAGGGGAGTGACTTTCACTACATGGCACACACAGCCAAGGGAGTGACTTTCACCACATGGCACACACAGCCCAAGGGAGTGACTATCACCACATGGCACACACAGCTTAGGGGAGTGACTTTCACCACATGGCACACACAGCCTAGTGGAGTGACTTTCACCACATGACACACACAGTCTAGGGGAGTGACTTTCACCACATGGCAGACACAGCCCAGGGGAGTGGCTTTCACCACATGGCACACACAGCCTAGGGGAGTGACTTTCACCACATGCCACACACAGCCTAGGGGAGTGACTTTCACCACATGGCACACAAAGCCTAATGGACTGACATTCACCACATGGCACACACAGCCTGGGGGAGTGACTTTCACCACATGGCACACACAGCCTAGGGGAGTGACTTTCACCACATGGCACACACTGCCTGGGGGAGTGACTTTCACCACATGGCACACACAGCCAAGGGGAGTGACATTCACCACATGGCACACACAGCCCAGGGGAGTGACTTTCACCACATGGCACACACAGCCTAGGGGAGTGACTTTCACCACATGGCACACACAGCCTAGGGTAGTGACATTCACCACCTGGCACACACAGCCTAGGGGAGTGACTTTCAACACATGGCACACACAGCCTAGGGGAGTGACTTTCACCACATTGCACACACAGCCTAGGGGAGTGACTTTCACTACATGGCAAAAACAGCCTAGGGGAGTGACATCCACCACATGGCACACACAGCCTAGGGGAGTGACATTCACCACATGGCACACACAGCCTAGGGGAATGAATTTCACCACATAGCACACACATCCTTGGGGAGTGAATTTCACCACATGGAACACACAGCCCTGGGGAGTGACTTTCACCACATGGCACACACAGCCTAGGAGAGTGACTTTCACCACATGGCACACACAGCCTAGGGGAGTGACTTTCACCACATGGCACACGCAGCCTATGGGAGTGACTTTCACCACATGGCACACACAGCCTAGGGGAGTGACTTTCACCACATGGCACACACAGCCTAGTGGAGTTACATTCACCACATGGCACACACAGCCTAGGGGAGTGATTTTCACCACATGGCACACACAGCCTAGGGGAGTGACTCTCACCACATGGCACACACAGCCTGGGGAATTAACTTTCACCACATGGCACACACAGCCTGGGGGAGTGACTTTCACCACATGGCTCACACAGCCTAGGGGGGTGACTTTCACGACATGGCACACACAGCCTAGGGAAGTGACTTTCACCACATGGCACACACAGCCCAGGGGAGTGACTTTCACCACATGGCACACAAAGCCTAGGGGAGTGACTTTCACCACATGGCACACACAGTCTAGGGGAGTGACTTTCACCACATGACACACATAGCCTAGGGGAGTGACTTTCACCACATGGCACCTACAGCCGAGGGGAGTGGCTTTCACCACATGGCACACACAGCCTAGGGGAGTGACATTCACCACATGGCACACACAGCCTAGGGGAGTGACTTTCACCACATGGCACACACAGCCTAGGGGAATGACTTTCACCTCATGGCACACACATCCATGGGGAGTGACTTTGACCACATGGCACACACAGCCTTGGGGCTTGACTTTCACCACAAGTCACACACAGCCTAGCGGAGTGACTTTCACCACATGGCACACACAGCCTAGGGGAGTGACTTTCACCACATGTCACACACAGCCTAGGGGAGTGACTTTCACCACATGGCACACTCAGCCTAGGGGAGTGAATTTCACCACATGGCACACACAGCCTTGGGGAGTGACATTCACCACATGGCACAAACAGCCTATGAGAGTGACTTTCACCACATGGCACACACAGCCTAGGGGAGTGACTTTCACCACATGGTACACGCAGCCTATGGGAGTGACTTTCACCACATGGCACACACAGCCTAGGGGAGTGACTTTCACCACAAGGCACACACAGCCTAGTGGAGTGACATTCACCACATGGCACACACAGCCTAGGGGAGTGATTTTCACCACATGGCATACACAGCCTAGGGGAGTGACTCTCACCACATGGCACACACAGCCTAGGGGAGTGACATTCACCACATGGCACACACAGCCTAGGGGAGTGACATTCACCACATGGCACACACAGGCTAGGGGAGTGACTTTCACCACATGGCACACACAGCCTAGGGGAGTTACTTTCACCACATGGCACACACAGCCCAGGGGAGTGACTTTAACCACATGGCACACACAGCCTAGTGGAGTGACATTCACCACATGGCACACACAGCCTAGGGGAGTGACTTTCACCACATGGCACACACAGCCTAAGGGAGTGATTTTCACCACATGGCACACACAGCCTAGGGCAGTGACATTCACCACATGGCTCACACAGCCCAGGGGAGTGACTTTCAACACATGGCACACACAGCCTAGGGGAGTGACTCTCAACATATTGCACACACAGGCTAGGTGAGTGACTTTCACTACATGGCACACACAGCCTAGGGGCGTGACATTCCCCACAGGGCACACACAGCCTAGGGGAGTGACTTTCACCACATGGCACACACTGCCTGGGGGAGTGACTTTCACCACATGGCACACACAGCCAAGGGGAGTGACATTCACCACATGGCACACACAGCCCAGGGGAGTGACTTTCACCACATGGCACACACAGCCTAGGGGAGTGACTTTCACCACATGGCACACACAGCCTAGGGTAGTGACATTCACCACCTGGCACACACAGCCTAGGGGAGTGACTTTCAACACATGGCACACACAGCCTAGGGGAGTGACTTTCACCACATTGCACACACAGCCTAGGGGAGTGACTTTCACTACATGGCAAAAACAGCCTAGGGGAGTGACATCCACCACATGGCACACACAGCCTAGGGGAGTGACATTCACCACATGGCACACACAGCCTAGGGGAATGAATTTCACCACATAGCACACACATCCTTGGGGAGTGAATTTCACCACATGGAACACACAGCCCTGGGGAGTGACTTTCACCACATGGCACACACAGCCTAGGAGAGTGACTTTCACCACATGGCACACACAGCCTAGGGGAGTGACTTTCACCACATGGCACACGCAGCCTATGGGAGTGACTTTCACCACATGGCACACACAGCCTAGGGGAGTGACTTTCACCACATGGCACACACAGCCTAGTGGAGTTACATTCACCACATGGCACACACAGCCTAGGGGAGTGATTTTCACCACATGGCACACACAGCCTAGGGGAGTGACTCTCACCACATGGCACACACAGCCTGGGGAATTAACTTTCACCACATGGCACACACAGCCTGGGGGAGTGACTTTCACCACATGGCTCACACAGCCTAGGGGGGTGACTTTCACGACATGGCACACACAGCCTAGGGAAGTGACTTTCACCACATGGCACACACAGCCCAGGGGAGTGACTTTCACCACATGGCACACAAAGCCTAGGGGAGTGACTTTCACCACATGGCACACACAGTCTAGGGGAGTGACTTTCACCACATGACACACATAGCCTAGGGGAGTGACTTTCACCACATGGCACCTACAGCCGAGGGGAGTGGCTTTCACCACATGGCACACACAGCCTAGGGGAGTGACATTCACCACATGGCACACACAGCCTAGGGGAGTGACTTTCACCACATGGCACACACAGCCTAGGGGAATGACTTTCACCTCATGGCACACACATCCATGGGGAGTGACTTTGACCACATGGCACACACAGCCTTGGGGCTTGACTTTCACCACAAGTCACACACAGCCTAGCGGAGTGACTTTCACCACATGGCACACACAGCCTAGGGGAGTGACTTTCACCACATGTCACACACAGCCTAGGGGAGTGACTTTCACCACATGGCACACTCAGCCTAGGGGAGTGAATTTCACCACATGGCACACACAGCCTTGGGGAGTGACATTCACCACATGGCACAAACAGCCTATGAGAGTGACTTTCACCACATGGCACACACAGCCTAGGGGAGTGACTTTCACCACATGGTACACGCAGCCTATGGGAGTGACTTTCACCACATGGCACACACAGCCTAGGGGAGTGACTTTCACCACAAGGCACACACAGCCTATTGGAGTGACATTCACCACATGGCACACACAGCCTAGGGGAGTGATTTTCACCACATGGCATACACAGCCTAGGGGAGTGACTCTCACCACATGGCACACACAGCCTAGGGGAGTGACATTCACCACATGGCACACACAGCCTAGGGGAGTGACATTCACCACATGGCACACACAGGCTAGGGGAGTGACTTTCACCACATGGCACACACAGCCTAGGGGAGTTACTTTCACCACATGGCACACACAGCCCAGGGGAGTGACTTTAACCACATGGCACACACAGCCTAGTGGAGTGACATTCACCACATGGCACACACAGCCTAGGGGAGTGACTTTCACCACATGGCACACACAGCCTAAGGGAGTGATTTTCACCACATGGCACACACAGCCTAGGGCAGTGACATTCACCACATGGCTCACACAGCCCAGGGGAGTGACTTTCAACACATGGCACACACAGCCTAGGGGAGTGACTCTCAACATATTGCACACACAGGCTAGGTGAGTGACTTTCACTACATGGCACACACAGCCTAGGGGCGTGACATTCCCCACAGGGCACACACAGCCTAGGGGAGTGACATTCACCACATGGCACACACAGCCTAGGGGAGTGACTTTCACCACATGGCACACACAGCCCAGGGGAGTGACTTTCACCACATGGCACACACAGCCTAGGGGAGTGACTTTCACCACATGGCACACACAGCCTAGGGGAGTGACTTTCACCACATGGCACACACAGCCTAGGGGAGTGACTTTCATCACATGGCACACACAGCCTAGGGGAGTAACATTCACACATGGCACACACAGCCTAGGGGAGTGGCACACACCACACGGCGCACACAGCCTAGGGGAGTGACATTCACCACATGGCACACACAACCTAGGGGAGTGAGTTTCACCACATGGCACACACAGCCTAGGGGAGTGACTTTCACCACATTGCACTCACAGCCAAGGGGAGTGACTTTCACCTCATGGCACACACAGCCTAGGGCAGTGACATTCACCACATGGCACACACAGCCTAGGGGAGTGACTTTCACCACATGACACACACAGCCTAGGGGAGTGACTTTCACCACATGGCACACACAGCCTAGGGAAGTGACTTTCACCACATGGCACACACAGCCTACGGGAATGACTTTCATCACATGGCACACACTGCCTAGGGGAGTGACATTGACCACATGGCACACACAGCCTAGGGGAGTGACACTCTCCACATGGCGCACACAGCCTAGGGGAGTGACATTCACCACATGGCACACACAGCCTAGGGGAGTGACTTTCACCAAATGGTACACACAGCCATGGGGAGTGACTTTCACCACATGACACACACAGTCTAGGGGAGTGACTTTCACCACATGGCACACACAGCCTAGGGGAGTGACTTTCATCACATGGCAAACACAGCCTAGGGGAGTGACTTTCACCACATGGCACACACAGCCTATGGGAGTGACTGTCACCACATGGCACACACAGCCTAGGGGAGTGACTTTCACTACATGGCACACACAGCCAAGGGGAGTGACTTTCACCACATGGCACACACAGCCCAAGGGAGTGACTTTCACCACATGGCACACACAGCTTAGGGGACTGACTTTCACCACATGGCACACAAAGCCTAGTGGAGTGAATTTCACCACATGACACACACAGTCTAGGGGAGTGACTTTCACCACATGGCACACACAGCCCAGGGGAGTGACTATCACCACATGGCACACACAGCCTAATGGACTGACATTCACTACATGGCACACACAGCCTGGGAGAGTGACTTTCACCACATGGCACACACAGCCTAGGGGAGTGACTTTCACCACATGGCACACACTGCCTGGGGGAGTGACTTTCACCACATGGCACACACAGCCTGGGGAAATAACTTTCACCACATGGCACACACAGCCTGGGGGAGTGTCTCTCACCACATGGCACACACAGCCTAGGGGGTGACTTTCACCACATGGCACACACAGCCTAGGGGAGTGACTTTGACCACATGGCACACACAGCCCAGGTGAGTGATTTTCACCACATGGCACACACATCCTTGGGGAGTGAATTTCACCACATGGCACACACAGCCTTGGGGAGTGACTTTCACCACATGGCACACACAGCCTAGGGGAGTGACTTTCACCACATGGCACACACAGCCTAGGGGAGTGATTTTAACCCCATGGCACACACAGCCTAGGGGAGTGTCTTTCACCACATGCCACACACAGCCTAGGGGAGTGACTTTCACCACATGGCACACAGCCTAGGGGAGTGAATTTCACCACATGGCACACACAGCCTAGGGGAATTACTTTCACCTCATGGCACACACATCCATGGGGAGTGACATTCACCACATGGCACACACAGCCTTGGGGAGTGACTTTCACCACATGTCACACACAGCCTAGCGGAGTGACTTTCACCACATGGCACACAGCCTAGGGGAGTGACTTCCACCACATGGCACACACAGCCTAGGGGAGTGACTTTCACCACATGGCACACACAGCCTAGAGGAGTGACTTTCACCACATGGCACAAACAGCCTAGCGGAGTGACATTCACCACATGGCACACACAGCCTAGGGGAGTGACTTTCACCACATGGCGCACACAGCCTAGGGGAGTGACTTTCACCACGTGGCACACACACCCTAGGGGAGTTACTTTCACCACATGGCACACACAGCCTAGGGGAGTGACTTTCACCAACTGGCACACACAGCCAATGGGAGTGACTTTCACCACATGGCACACACAGTCTAGGGGAGTGACTTCCACCACATGACACACACAGCCTAGGGGAGTGACATTCACCACATGGCACACACAGACTAGGGGAGTGCCTTTCACCACATGGCACACACAGCCTAGGGGAGTGACTTTCACCACATGGCACAAATAGCCTAGCGGAGTGACATTCACCACATGGCACACACAGCCTAGGGGAGTGACATTCACCACATGGCGCACACAGCCTAGGGGAGTGACTTTCACCACGTGGCACACACACCCTAGGGGAGTGACTTTCACCAACTGGCACACACAGCCAATGGGAGTGACTTTCACCACATGGCACACACAGTCTAGGGGAGTGACTTCCACCACATGACACACACAGCCTAGGGGAGTGACTTTCACCACATGGCACACACAGCCGAGAGGAGTGGCTTTCACCACATGGCACACACAGCCTAGGGGAGTGACATTCACCACATGGCACACACAGACTAGGGGAGTGCCTTTCACCACATGGCACACACAGCCTAGGGGAGTGACATTCACCACATGGCACACACAGACTAGGGGAGTGCCTTTCACCACATGGCACACACAGCCTAGGGGAGTGACTTTCACCACATGGCACACACAGCCTAGGGCAGTGACATTCACCACCTGGCACACACAGCCTAGGGGAGTGACTTTCAACACATGGCACGCACAGCCTAGGGGAGTGCCTTTCACCGCATGGCACACACAGCCTAGGGGAGTGACATTCACCACATGGCACACACAGCCAAGGGGAGTGACTTTCACCACATGGCACACACAGCCTAGGGGAGTGACATTCACCACATGGCACACACAGACTAGGGGAGTGCCTTTCACCGCATGGCACACACAGCCTAGGGGAGTGACATTCACCACATGGCACACACAGCCCAGGGGAGTGACTTTCACCACATGGCACACACAGCCTAGGGGAGTGACTTTCACCACATGGCACACACAGCCTAGGGTAGTGACATTCACCACCTGGCACACACAGCCTAGGGGAGTGACTTTCAACACATGGCACACACAGCCTAGGGGAGTGACTTTCACCACATTGCACACACAGCCTAGGGGAGTGACTTTCACTACATGGCAAAAACAGCCTAGGGGAGTGACATCCACCACATGTCACACACAGCCTAGGGGAGTGACATTCACCACATGGCACACACAGCCTAGGGGAATGAATTTCACCACATAGCACACACATCCTTGGGGAGTGAATTTCACCACATGGAACACACAGCCCTGGGGAGTGACTTTCACCACATGGCACACACAGCCTAGGAGAGTGACTTTCACCACATGGCACACACAGCCTAGGGGAGTGACTTTCACCACATGGCACACGCAGCCTATGGGAGTGACTTTCACTAACATGGCACACACAGCCTAGGGGAGTGACTTTCACCACATGGCACACACAGCCTAGTGGAGTTACAATCACCACATGGCACACACAGCCTAGGGGAGTGATTTTCACCACATGGCACACAAAGCCTAGGGGAGTGACTCTCACCACATGGCACACACAGCCTGGGGAATTAACTTTCACCACATGGCACACACAGCCTGGGGGAGTGACTTTCACCACATGGCTCACACAGCCTAGGGGGGTGACTTTCACCACATGGCACACACAGCCTAGGGAAGTGACTTTCACCACATGGCACACACAGCCCAGGGGAGTGACTTTCACCACATGGCACACAAAGCCTAGGGGAGTGACTTTCACCACATGGCACACACAGTCTAGGGGAGTGACTTTCACCACATGACACACATAGCCTAGGGGAGTGACTTTCACCACATGGCACCTACAGCCGAGGGGAGTGGCTTTCACCACATGGCACACACAGCCTAGGGGAGTGACATTCACCACATGGCACACACAGCCTAGGGGAGTGACTTTCACCACATGGCACACACAGCCTAGGGGAGTGACATTCACCACATGGCACACACAGCCTAGGGGAGTGACTTTCACTACATGGCACACAGAGCCGAGGGGAGTGACTTTCACAACATGGCACACACAGTCCAGGTGAATGACTTTCACCACATGGCACACACAGCCTAGGGGAGTGTCTTTCACCACATGCCACACACAGCCTAGGGGAGTGATTTTCACCACATGGCACACACAGCCTTGGGGAGTGACTTTCACCACATGGCACACACAGCCTAGGGGAGTGAATTTCAACACATGGCACACACAGCCTAGGGGAGTGACTCTCAACACATTGCACACACAGCCTAGGGGAGTGACTTTCACCACATGGCACACACAGCCTAGGGGAGTGACTTTCACTACATGGCACACACAGCCAAGGGAGTGACTTTCACCACATGGCACACACAGCCCAAGGGAGTGACTATCACCACATGGCACACACAGCTTAGGGGAGTGACTTTCACCACATGGCACACACAGCCTAGTGGAGTGACTTTCACCACATGACACACACAGTCTAGGGGAGTGACTTTCACCACAAGGCAGACACAGCCCAGGGGAGTGGCTTTCACCACATGGCACACACAGCCTAGGGGAGTGACTTTCACCACATGCCACACACAGCCTAGGGGAGTGACTTTCACCACATGGCACACAAAGCCTAATGGACTGACATTCACCACATGGCACACACAGCCTGGGGGAGTGACTTTCACCACATGGCACACACAGCCTAGGGGAGTGACTTTCACCACATGGCACACACTGCCTGGGGGAGTGACTTTCACCACATGGCACACACAGCCAAGGGGAGTGACATTCACCACATGGCACACACAGCCCAGGGGAGTGACTTTCACCACATGGCACACACAGCCTAGGGGAGTGACTTTCACCACATGGCACACACAGCCTAGGGTAGTGACATTCACCACCTGGCACACACAGCCTAGGGGAGTGACTTTCAACACATGGCACACACAGCCTAGGGGAGTGACTTTCACCACATTGCACACACAGCCTAGGGGAGTGACTTTCACTACATGGCAAAAACAGCCTAGGGGAGTGACATCCACCACATGGCACACACAGCCTAGGGGAGTGACATTCACCACATGGCACACACAGCCTAGGGGAATGAATTTCACCACATAGCACACACATCCTTGGGGAGTGAATTTCACCACATGGAACACACAGCCCTGGGGAGTGACTTTCACCACATGGCACACACAGCCTAGGAGAGTGACTTTCACCACATGGCACACACAGCCTAGGGGAGTGACTTTCACCACATGGCACACGCAGCCTATGGGAGTGACTTTCACCACATGGCACACACAGCCTAGGGGAGTGACTTTCACCACATGGCACACACAGCCTAGTGGAGTTACATTCACCACATGGCACACACAGCCTAGGGGAGTGATTTTCACCACATGGCACACACAGCCTAGGGGAGTGACTCTCACCACATGGCACACACAGCCTGGGGAATTAACTTTCACCACATGGCACACACAGCCTGGGGGAGTGACTTTCACCACATGGCTCACACAGCCTAGGGGGGTGACTTTCACCACATGGCACACACAGCCTAGGGAAGTGACTTTCACCACATGGCACACACAGCCCAGGGGAGTGACTTTCACCACATGGCACACAAAGCCTAGGGGAGTGACTTTCACCACATGGCACACACAGTCTAGGGGAGTGACTTTCACCACATGACACACATAGCCTAGGGGAGTGACTTTCACCACATGGCACCTACAGCCGAGGGGAGTGGCTTTCACCACATGGCACACACAGCCTAGGGGAGTGACATTCACCACATGGCACACACAGCCTAGGGGAGTGACTTTCACCACATGGCACACACAGCCTAGGGGAATGACTTTCACCTCATGGCACACACATCCATGGGGAGTGACTTTGACCACATGGCACACACAGCCTTGGGGCTTGACTTTCACCACAAGTCACACACAGCCTAGCGGAGTGACTTTCACCACATGGCACACACAGCCTAGGGGAGTGACTTTCACCACATGTCACACACAGCCTAGGGGAGTGACTTTCACCACATGGCACACTCAGCCTAGGGGAGTGAATTTCACCACATGGCACACACAGCCTTGGGGAGTGACATTCACCACATGGCACAAACAGCCTATGAGAGTGACTTTCACCACATGGCACACACAGCCTAGGGGAGTGACTTTCACCACATGGTACACGCAGCCTATGGGAGTGACTTTCACCACATGGCACACACAGCCTAGGGGAGTGACTTTCACCACAAGGCACACACAGCCTAGTGGAGTGACATTCACCACATGGCACACACAGCCTAGGGGAGTGATTTTCACCACATGGCATACACAGCCTAGGGGAGTGACTCTCACCACATGGCACACACAGCCTAGGGGAGTGACATTCACCACATGGCACACACAGCCTAGGGGAGTGACATTCACCACATGGCACACACAGGCTAGGGGAGTGACTTTCACCACATGGCACACACAGCCTAGGGGAGTTACTTTCACCACATGGCACACACAGCCCAGGGGAGTGACTTTAACCACATGGCACACACAGCCTAGTGGAGTGACATTCACCACATGGCACACACAGCCTAGGGGAGTGACTTTCACCACATGGCACACACAGCCTAAGGGAGTGATTTTCACCACATGGCACACACAGCCTAGGGCAGTGACATTCACCACATGGCTCACACAGCCCAGGGGAGTGACTTTCAACACATGGCACACACAGCCTAGGGGAGTGACTCTCAACATATTGCACACACAGGCTAGGTGAGTGACTTTCACTACATGGCACACACAGCCTAGGGGCGTGACATTCCCCACAGGGCACACACAGCCTAGGGGAGTGACATTCACCACATGGCACACACAGCCTAGGGGAGTGACTTTCACCACATGGCACACACAGCCCAGGGGAGTGACTTTCACCACATGGCACACACAGCCTAGGGGAGTGACTTTCACCACATGGCACACACAGCCTAGGGGAGTGACTTTCACCACATGGCACACACAGCCTAGGGGAGTGACTTTCATCACATGGCACACACAGCCTAGGGGAGTGACATTCACACATGGCACACACAGCCTAGGGGAGTGGCACACACCACACGGCGCACACAGCCTAGGGGAGTGACATTCACCACATGGCACACACAACCTAGGGGAGTGAGTTTCACCACATGGCACACACAGCCTAGGGGAGTGACTTTCACCACATTGCACTCACAGCCAAGGGGAGTGACTTTCACCTCATGGCACACACAGCCTAGGGCAGTGACATTCACCACATGGCACACACAGCCTAGGGGAGTGACTTTCACCACATGACACACACAGCCTAGGGGAGTGACTTTCACCACATGGCACACACAGCCTAGGGAAGTGACTTTCACCACATGGCACACACAGCCTACGGGAATGACTTTCATCACATGGCACACACTGCCTAGGGGAGTGACATTGACCACATGGCACACACAGCCTAGGGGAGTGACACTCTCCACATGGCGCACACAGCCTAGGGGAGTGACATTCACCACATGGCACACACAGCCTAGGGGAGTGACTTTCACCACATGGTACACACAGCCATGGGGAGTGACTTTCACCACATGACACACACAGTCTAGGGGAGTGACTTTCACCACATGGCACACACAGCCTAGGGGAGTGACTTTCATCACATGGCAAACACAGCCTAGGGGAGTGACTTTCACCACATGGCACACACAGCCTATGGGAGTGACTGTCACCACATGGCACACACAGCCTAGGGGAGTGACTTTCACTACATGGCACACACAGCCAAGGGGAGTGACTTTCACCACATGGCACACACAGCCCAAGGGAGTGACTTTCACCACATGGCACACACAGCTTAGGGGACTGACTTTCACCACATGGCACACAAAGCCTAGTGGAGTGACTTTCACCACATGACACACACAGTCTAGGGGAGTGACTTTCACCACATGGCACACACAGCCCAGGGGAGTGACTATCACCACATGGCACACACAGCCTAATGGACTGACATTCACCACATGGCACACACAGCCTGGGAGAGTGACTTTCACCACATGGCACACACAGCCTAGGGAAGTGACTTTCACCACATGGCACACACTGCCTGGGGGAGTGACTTTCACCACATGGCACACACAGCCTGGGGAAATAACTTTCACCACATGGCACACACAGCCTGGGGGAGTGTCTCTCACCACATGGCACACACAGCCTAGGGGGTGACTTTCACCACATGGCACACACAGCCTAGGGGAGTGACTTTGACCACATGGCACACACAGCCCAGGTGAGTGATTTTCACCACATGGCACACACATCCTTGGGGAGTGAATTTCACCACATGGCACACACAGCCTTGGGGAGTGACTTTCACCACATGGCACACACAGCCTAGGGGAGTGACTTTCACCACATGGCACACACAGCCTAGGGGAGTGATTTTAACCCCATGGCACACACAGCCTAGGGGAGTGTCTTTCACCACATGCCACACACAGCCTAGGGGAGTGACTTTCACCACATGGCACACAGCCTAGGGGAGTGAATTTCACCACATGGCACACACAGCCTAGGGGAATTACTTTCACCTCATGGCACACACATCCATGGGGAGTGACATTCACCACATGGCACACACAGCCTTGGGGAGTGACTTTCACCACATGTCACACACAGCCTAGCGGAGTGACTTTCACCACATGGCACACAGCCTAGGGGAGTGACTTCCACCACATGGCACACACAGCCTAGGGGAGTGACTTTCACCACATGGCACACACAGCCTAGGGGAGTGACTTTCACCACATGGCACAAACAGCCTAGCGGAGTGACATTCACCACATGGCACACACAGCCTAGGGGAGTGACTTTCACCACATGGCGCACACAGCCTAGGGGAGTGACTTTCACCACGTGGCACACACACCCTAGGGGAGTTACTTTCACCACATGGCACACACAGCCTAGGGGAGTGACTTTCACCAACTGGCACACACAGCCAATGGGAGTGACTTTCACCACATGGCACACACAGTCTAGGGGAGTGACTTCCACCACATGACACACACAGCCTAGGGGAGTGACATTCACCACATGGCACACACAGACTAGGGGAGTGCCTTTCACCACATGGCACACACAGCCTAGGGGAGTGACTTTCACCACATGGCACAAATAGCCTAGCGGAGTGACATTCACCACATGGCACACACAGCCTAGGGGAGTGACATTCACCACATGGCGCACACAGCCTAGGGGAGTGACTTTCACCACGTGGCACACACACCCTAGGGGAGTTACTTTCACCACATGGCACACACAGCCTAGGGGAGTGACTTTCACCAACTGGCACACACAGCCAATGGGAGTGACTTTCACCACATGGCACACACAGTCTAGGGGAGTGACTTCCACCACATGACACACACAGCCTAGGGGAGTGACTTTCACCACATGGCACACACAGCCGAGAGGAGTGGCTTTCACCACATGGCACACACAGCCTAGGGGAGTGACATTCACCACATGGCACACACAGACTAGGGGAGTGCCTTTCACCACATGGCACACACAGCCTAGGGGAGTGACATTCACCACATGGCACACACAGACTAGGGGAGTGCCTTTCACCACATGGCACACACAGCCTAGGGGAGTGACTTTCACCACATGGCACACACAGCCTAGGGCAGTGACATTCACCACCTGGCACACACAGCCTAGGGGAGTGACTTTCAACACATGGCACGCACAGCCTAGGGGAGTGCCTTTCACCGCATGGCTCACACAGCCTAGGGGAGTGACATTCACCACATGGCACACACAGCCAAGGGGAGTGACTTTCACCACATGGCACACACAGCCTAGGGGAGTGACATTCACCACATGGCACACACAGACTAGGGGAGTGCCTTTCACCGCATGGCACACACAGCCTAGGGGAGTGACATTCACCACATGGCACACACAGCCCAGGGGAGTGACTTTCACCACATGGCACACACAGCCTAGGGGAGTGACTTTCACCACATGGCACACACAGCCTAGGGTAGTGACATTCACCACCTGGCACACACAGCCTAGGGGAGTGACTTTCAACACATGGCACACACAGCCTAGGGGAGTGACTTTCACCACATTGCACACACAGCCTAGGGGAGTGACTTTCACTACATGGCAAAAACAGCCTAGGGGAGTGACATCCACCACATGTCACACACAGCCTAGGGGAGTGACATTCCCCACATGGCACACACAGCCTAGGGGAATGAATTTCACCACATAGCACACACATCCTTGGGGAGTGAATTTCACCACATGGAACACACAGCCCTGGGGAGTGACTTTCACCACATGGCACACACAGCCTAGGAGAGTGACTTTCACCACATGGCACACACAGCCTAGGGGAGTGACTTTCACCACATGGCACACGCAGCCTATGGGAGTGACTTTCACTAACATGGCACACACAGCCTAGGGGAGTGACTTTCACCACATGGCACACACAGCCTAGTGGAGTTACAATCACCACATGGCACACACAGCCTAGGGGAGTGATTTTCACCACATGGCACACAAAGCCTAGGGGAGTGACTCTCACCACATGGCACACACAGCCTGGGGAATTAACTTTCACCACATGGCACACACAGCCTGGGGGAGTGACTTTCACCACATGGCTCACACAGCCTAGGGGGGTGACTTTCACCACATGGCACACACAGCCTAGGGAAGTGACTTTCACCACATGGCACACACAGCCCAGGGGAGTGACTTTCACCACATGGCACACAAAGCCTAGGGGAGTGACTTTCACCACATGGCACACACAGTCTAGGGGAGTGACTTTCACCACATGACACACATAGCCTAGGGGAGTGACTTTCACCACATGGCACCTACAGCCGAGGGGAGTGGCTTTCACCACATGGCACACACAGCCTAGGGGAGTGACATTCACCACATGGCACACACAGCCTAGGGGAGTGACTTTCACCACATGGCACACACAGCCTAGGGGAGTGACATTCACCACATGGCACACACAGCCTAGGGGAGTGACTTTCACTACATGGCACACAGAGCCGAGGGGAGTGACTTTCACAACATGGCACACACAGTCCAGGTGAATGACTTTCACCACATGGCACACACAGCCTAGGGGAGTGTCTTTCACCACATGCCACACACAGCCTAGGGGAGTGATTTTCACCACATGGCACACACAGCCTTGGGGAGTGACTTTCACCACATGGCACACACAGCCTAGGGGAGTGAATTTCAACACATGGCACACACAGCCTAGGGGAGTGACTCTCAACACATTGCACACACAGCCTAGGGGAGTGACTTTCACTACATGGCACACACAGCCTAGGGGAGTGACATTCACCACATGGCACACACAGCCTAGGGGAGTGACATTCACCACATGGCACACACAGCCTAGGGGAGTGACTTTCACCACATGGCACACACAGCCCAGGGGTGGGACTTTCACCACATGGCACACACAGCCTAGGGGAGTGACTTTCACCACATGGCACACACAGCCTAGGGGAGTGACTTTCACCACATGGCACACACAGCCTAGGGGAGTGACTTTCATCACATGGCACACACAGCCTAGGGGAGTGACATTCACCACATGGCACACACAGCCTAGGGGAGTGACACTCACCACACGGCGCACAAGGCCTAGGTGAGTGACATTCACCACATGGCACACACAGCCTAGGGGAGTGACTTTCAGCACATGGCACACACACCCTAGGGGAGTTACTTTCACCACATGGCACACACAGCCCAGGGGTATGAGTTTCACCACATGGCACACACAGCCTAGCGGAGTGACTTTCACCACATGGCACTCACAGCCAAGGGGAGTGACTTTCACCTCATGGCACACACAGCCTAGGGCAGTGACATTCACCACATGGCACACCCAGCCTAGGGGAGTGACTTTCACCACATGGCACACACAGCGTAGGGGAGTGACTTTCACCACATGGCACTCACAGCCTAGGGGAGTGACTTTCACCACATGGCACACACAGCCTAGGGGAGTGACGTTCACCACATGGCACACACAGCCTATGGGATTGACTTTCATCACATGGCTCACAATGCCTAGGGGAGTGACATTGACCACATGGCACACACAGCCTAGGGGAGTGACTTTCACCACATGGCACACACAGCCTAGGGGAGTGACTTTCACTACATGGCACACACAGCCAAGGGGAGTGACTTTCACCACATGGCACACACAGCCCAAGGGAGTGACTATCACCACATGGCACACACAGCTTAGGGGAGTGACTTTCACCACATGGCACACACAACCTAGTGGAGTGACTTTCACCACATGACACACACAGTCTAGGGGAGTGACTTTCACCACATGGCAGACACAGCCCAGGGGAGTGGCTTTCACCACATGGCACACACAGCCTAGGGGAGTGACTTTCACCACATGCCACACACAGCCTAGGGGAGTGACTTTCACCACATGGCACACAAAGCCTAATGGACTGACATTCACCACACGGCACACACAGCCTGGGGGAGTGACTTTCACCACATGGCACACACAGCCTAGGGGAGTGACTTTCACCACATGGCACACACTGCCTGGGGGAGTGACTTTCACCACATGGCACACACAGCCAAGGGGAGTGACATTCACCACATGGCACACACAGCCCAGGGGAGTGACTTTCACCACATGGCACACACAGCCTAGGGGAGTGACTTTCACCACATGGCACACACAGCCTAGGGTAGTGACATTCACCACCTGGCACACACAGCCTAGGGGAGTGACTTTCAACACATGGCACACACAGCCTAGGGGAGTGACTTTCACCACATTGCACACACAGCCTAGGGGAGTGACTTTCACTACATGGCAAAAACAGCCTAGGGGAGTGACATCCACCACATGGCACACACAGCCTAGGGGAGTGACATTCACCACATTGCACACACAGCCTAGGGGAATGAATTTCACCACATAGCACACACATCCTTGGGGAGTGAATTTCACCACATGGAACACACAGCCCTGGGGAGTGACTTTCACCACATGGCACACACAGCCTAGGAGAGTGACTTTCACCACATGGCACACACAGCCTAGGGGAGTGACTTTCACCACATGGCACACGCAGCCTATGGGAGTGACTTTCACCACATGGCACACACAGCCTAGGGGAGTGACTTTCACCACATGGCACACACAGCCTAGTGGAGTTACATTCACCACATGGCACACACAACCTAGGGGAGTGATTTTCACCACATGGCACACACAGCCTAGGGGAGTGACTCTCACCACATGGCACACACAGCCTGGGGAATTAACTTTCACCACATGGCACACACAGCCTGGGGGAGTGACTTTCACCACATGGCTCACACAGCCTAGGGGGGTGACTTTCACCACATGGCACACACAGCCTAGGGAAGTGACTTTCACCACATGGCACACACAGCCCAGGGGAGTGACTTTCACCACATGGCACACAAAGCCTAGGGGAGTGACTTTCACCACATGGCACACACAGTCTAGGGGAGTGACTTTCACCACATGACACACATAGCCTAGGGGAGTGACTTTCACCACATGGCACCTACAGCCGAGGGTAGTGGCTTTCACCACATGGCACACACAGCCTAGGGGAGTGACATTCACCACATGGCACACACAGCCTAGGGGAGTGACTTTCACCACATGGCACACACAGCCTAGGGGAATGACTTTCACCTCATGGCACACACATCCATGGGGAGTGACTTTGACCACATGGCACACACAGCCTTGGGGCTTGACTTTCACCACAAGTCACACACAGCCTAGCGGAGTGACTTTCACCACATGGCACACACAGCCTAGGGGAGTGACTTTCACCACATGTCACACACAGCCTAGGGGAGTGACTTTCACCACATGGCACACTCAGCCTAGGGGAGTGAATTTCACCACATGGCACACACAGCCTTGGGGAGTGACATTCACCACATGGCACAAACAGCCTATGAGAGTGACTTTCACCACATGGCACACACAGCCTAGGGGAGTGACTTTCACCACATGGTACACGCAGCCTATGGGAGTGACTTTCACCACATGGCACACACAGCCTAGGGGAGTGACTTTCACCACAAGGCACACACAGCCTAGTGGAGTGACATTCACCACATGGCACACACAGCCTAGGGGAGTGATTTTCACCACATGGCATACACAGCCTAGGGGAGTGACTCTCACCACATGGCACACACAGCCTAGGGGAGTGACATTCACCACATGGCACACACAGCCTAGGGGAGTGACATTCACCACATGGCACACACAGGCTAGGGGAGTGACTTTCACCACATGGCACACACAGCCTAGGGGAGTTACTTTCACCACATGGCACACACAGCCCAGGGGAGTGACTTTAACCACATGGCACATACAGCCTAGTGGAGTGACATTCACCACATGGCACACACAGCCTAGGGGAGTGACTTTCACCACATGGCACACACAGCCTAAGGGAGTGATTTTCACCACATGGCACACACAGCCGAGGGCAGTGACATTCACCACATGGCTCACACAGCCCAGGGGAGTGACTTTCAACACATGGCACACACCGCCTAGGGGAGTGACTCTCAACATATTGCACACACAGGCTAGGTGAGTGACTTTCACTACATGGCACACACAGCCTAGGGGCGTGACATTCCCCACAGGGCACACACAGCCTAGGGGAGTGACATTCACCACATGGCACACACAGCCTAGGGGAGTGACTTTCACCACATGGCACACACAGCCCAGGGGAGTGACTTTCACCACATGGCACACACAGCCTAGGGGAGTGACTTTCACCACATGGCACACACAGCCTAGGGGAGTGACTTTCACCACATGGCACACACATCCTAGGGGAGTGACTTTCATCACATGGCACACACAGCCTAGGGGAGTGACATTCACACATGGCACACACAGCCTAGGGGAGTGGCACACACCACACGGCGCACACAGCCTAGGGGAGTGACATTCACCACATGGCACACACAACCTAGGGGAGTGAGTTTCACCACATGGCACACACAGCCTAGGGGAGTGACTTTCACCACATTGCACTCACAGCCAAGGGGAGTGACTTTCACCTCATGGCACACACAGCCTAGGGCAGTGACATTCACCACATGGCACACACAGCCTAGGGGAGTGACTTTCACCACATGACACACACAGCCTAGGGGAGTGACTTTCACCACATGGCACACACAGCCTAGGGAAGTGACTTTCACCACATGGCACACACAGCCTACGGGAATGACTTTCATCACATGGCACACACTGCCTAGGGGAGTGACATTGACCACATGGCACACACAGCCTAGGGGAGTGACACTCTCCACATGGCGCACACAGCCTAGGGGAGTGACATTCACCACATGGCACACACAGCCTAGGGGAGTGACTTTCACCACATGGTACACACAGCCATGGGGAGTGACTTTCACCACATGACACACACAGTCTAGGGGAGTGACTTTCACCACATGGCACACACAGCCTAGGGGAGTGACTTTCATCACATGGCAAACACAGCCTAGGGGAGTGACTTTCACCACATGGCACACACAGCCTATGGGAGTGACTGTCACCACATGGCACACACAGCCTAGGGGAGTGACTTTCACTACATGGCACACACAGCCAAGGGGAGTGACTTTCACCACATGGCACACACAGCCCAAGGGAGTGACTTTCACCACATGGCACACACAGCTTAGGGGACTGACTTTCACCACATGGCACACAAAGCCTAGTGGAGTGACTTTCACCACATGACACACACAGTCTAGGGGAGTGACTTTCACCACATGGCACACACAGCCCAGGGGAGTGACTTTCACCACATGGCACACACAGCCTAATGGACTGACATTCACCACATGGCACACACAGCCTGGGGGAGTGACTTTCACCACATGGCACACACAGCCTAGGGGAGTGACTTTCACCACATGGCACACACTGCCTGGGGGAGTGACTTTCACCACATGGCACACACAGCCTGGGGAAATAACTTTCACCACATGGCACACACAGCCTGGGGGAGTGTCTCTCACCACATGGCACACACAGCCTAGGGGGTGACTTTCACCACATGGCACACACAGCCTAGGGGAGTGACTTTGACCACATGGCACACACAGCCCAGGTGAGTGATTTTCACCACATGGCACACACATCCTTGGGGAGTGAATTTCACCACATGGCACACACAGCCTTGGGGAGTGACTTTCACCACATGGCACACACAGCCTAGGAGAGTGACTTTCACCACATGGCACACGCAGCCTATGGGAGTGACTTTCACCACATGGCACACACAGCCTAGGGGAGTGACTATCACCACATGGCACACACAGCCTAGGGGAGTGACATTCACCACATGGAACACACAGACTAGGGGAGTGACTTTCACTACATGGCACACACAGCCAAGGGGAGTGACTTTCACAACATGGCACACACAGCCCAGGGGAATGACTTTCACCACATGGCACACACAGCTTAGGGGAGTGACTTTCACTGCATGGCACACACAGCCTAGGGGAGTGACTTTCACCACATGACACACACAGTTTAGGGGAGTGACTTTCACCACATGGCACACACAGCCTAGGGGAGTGACTTTCACCACATGGCACACACAGCCTAGGGGAGTGACTTTCACCACATGGCACACACAGCCTTGGGGAGTGACTTTCACCACATGGCACACACAGCCTAGGGGAGTGTCTTTCACCACTTGCCACACACAGTCTAGGGGAGTGACTTTAACCACATGGCACACACAGCCTTGGGGAGTGACTTTCACCACATGGCACACACAGCCTAGGGGAATGACTTTCACCTCATGGCACACACATCCATGGGGAGTGACTTTCACCACATGGCACACACAGCCTTGGGGAGTGACTTTCACCACATGTCACACACAGTCTAGCGGAGTGACTTTCACCACATGGCACACACAGCCTAGGGGAGTTACTTTCACCACATGGCACACACAGCCGAGGGGAGTGACTTTCACCAACTGGCACACACAGCCTAGGGGAGTGTCTTTCACCTCATGGCACACACAGCCTAGGGCAGTGACATTCACCACATGGCACACACAGCCTAGGGGAGTGACTTTCACCACATGGCACACACAGCCTAGGGGAGTGACTTTCACCACATGGCACACACAGCCTAGGGGAGTGACTTTCACCACATGGCACACACAGCCTAGGGGAATGACTTTCATCACATGGCACACACTGCCTAGGGGAGTGACATTCACCACATGGCACACACAGCCTAGGGGAGTGACACTCACCACATGGCGCACACAGCCTAGGGGAGTGACATTCACCACATGGCGCACACAGCCAAGGGGAGTGACTTTCACCACATGACACACACAGTCTAGGGGAGTGACTTTCACCACATGGCACACACAGCCTAGGGGAGTGATTTTCACCACATGGCACACACAGCCTAGGGGAGTGACGTTCACCACATGGCACACACAGCCTAGGGGAGTGACTTTCACCACATGGCACACACAGCCTAGGGGAGTGACTTTCACCACATGGCGCACACAGCCTAGGGGAGTGACTTTCACCGCATGGAACACACAGCCTAGTGGAGTGACTTTCACCACATGACACACACAGTCTAGGGGAGTGACTTTCTCCCCATGACACACACAGTCTAGGGGAGTGACTTTCACCACATGGCACACACAGCCCAGGGGAGTGACTTTCACCACATGGCACACACAGCCTAGGGGAGTGACTTTCACCACATGGCACACACAGCCTAGGGGAGTGACTTTCACCACATGGCACACACAGGCTAATGGACTGACATTCACCACATGGCACACACAGCCTAGGGGAGTGACTTTCACCACATGGCACACACTGCCTGGGGGAGTGACTTTCACCACATGGCACACACAGCCTGGGGAATTAACTTTCACCACATGGCACACACAGCCTGGGGGAGTGACTTTCACCACATGGCACACACAGCCTAGGGGGGTGACCTTCACCACATGGCACACACAGCCTAGGGGAGTGACTTTCACCACATGGCACACACAGCCCAGGGGAGTGACTTTCACCACATGGCACACAAAGCCTAGGGGAGTGACTTTCACCACATGGCACACACAGTCTAGGGGAGTGATTTCCACCACATGACACACATAGCCTAGGGGAGTGACTTTCACCACATGGCACCTACAGCCGAAGGAGTGGCTTTCACCACATGGCACACACAGCCTAGGGGGGTGCCATTCACCACATGGCACACACAGCCTAGGGGAGTGACTTTCACCACATGGCACACAGAGCCTAGCGGAGTGACATTCACCACATGGCACACACAGCCTAGGGGAGTGACTTTCACTACATGGCACACACAGCCAAGGGGAGTAACTTTCACAACATGGCACACACAGCCCAGGGAAATGACTTTCACCACATGGCACACACAGCTTAGGGGAGTGACGTTCACCACATGGCACACACAGCCTAGGGGAGTGACTTTCACCACATGACACACACAGTTTAGAGGAGTGACTTTCACCACATGGCACACACAGCTTAGGGGAGTGACTTTCACCACATGGCACACACAGCCTAGGGGAGTGACTTTCACCACATGGCACACACAGCCTAGGGGAGTGATTTTAACCCCATGGCACACACAGCCTAGGGGAGTGTCTTTCACCACATGCCACACACAGCCTAGGGGAGTGACTTTCACCACATGGCACACAGCCTAGGGGAGTGAATTTCACCACATGACACACACAGCCTAGGGGAATTACTTTCACCTCATGGCACACACATCCATGGGGAGTGACATTCACCACATGGCACACACAGCCTTGGGGAGTGACTTTCACCACATGTCACACACAGCCTAGCGGAGTGACTTTCACCACATGGCACACAGCCTAGGGGAGTGACTTCCACCACATGGCACACACAGCCTAGGGGAGTGACTTTCACCACATGGCACACACAGCCTAGGGGAGTGACTTTCACCACATGGCAAAAACAGCCTAGCGGAGTGACATTCACCACATGGCACACACAGCCTAGGGGAGTGACTTTCACCACATGGCGCTCACAGCCTAGGGGAGTGACTTTCACCACGTGGCACACACACCCTAGGGGAGTTACTTTCACCACATGGCACACACAGCCTAGGGGAGTGACTTTCACCAACTGGCACACACAGCCAATGGGAGTGACTTTCACCACATGGCACACACAGTCTAGGGGAGTGACTTCCACCACATGACACACACAGCCTAGGGGAGTGACATTCACCACATGGCACACACAGACTAGGGGAGTGCCTTTCACCACATGGCACACACAGCCTAGGGGAGTGACTTTCACCACATGGCACAAATAGCCTAGCGGAGTGACATTCACCACATGGCACACACAGCCTAGGGGAGTGACATTCACCACATGGCGCACACAGCCTAGGGGAGTGACTTTCACCACGTGGCACACACACCCTAGGGGAGTTACTTTCACCACATGGCACACACAGCCTAGGGGAGTGACTTTCACCAACTGGCACACACAGCCAATGGGAGTGACTTTCACCACATGGCACACACAGTCTAGGGGAGTGACTTCCACCACATGACACACACAGCCTAGGGGAGTGACTTTCACCACATGGCACACACAGCCGAGAGGAGTGGCTTTCACCACATGGCACACACAGCCTAGGGGAGTGACATTCACCACATGGCACACACAGACTAGGGGAGTGCATTTCACCACATGGCACACACAGCCTAGGGGAGTGACATTCACCACATGGCACACACAGACTAGGGGAGTGCCTTTCACCACATGGCACACACAGCCTAGGGGAGTGACTTTCACCACATGGCACACACAGCCTAGGGCAGTGACATTCACCACCTGGCACACACAGCCTAGGGGAGTGACTTTCAACACATGGCACGCACAGCCTAGGGGAGTGCCTTTCACCGCATGGCACATACAGCCTAGGGGAGTGACATTCACCACATGGCACACACAGCCAAGGGGAGTGACTTTCACCACATGGCACACACAGCCTAGGGGAGTGACATTCACCACATGGCACACACAGACTAGGGGATTGCCTTTCACCGCATGGCACACACAGCCTAGGGGAGTGACATTCACCACATGGCACACACAGCCCAGGGGAGTGACTTTCACCACATGGCACACACAGCCTAGGGGAGTGACTTTCACCACATGGCACACACAGCCTAGGGTAGTGACATTCACCACCTGGCACACACAGCCTAGGGGAGTGACTTTCAACACATGGCACACACAGCCTAGGGGAGTGACTTTCACCACATTGCACACACAGCCTAGGGGAGTGACTTTCACTACATGGCAAAAACAGCCTAGGGGAGTGACATCCACCACATGGCACACACAGCCTAGGGGAGTGACATTCACCACATGGCACACACAGCCTAGGGGAATGAATTTCACCACATAGCACACACATCCTTGGGGAGTGAATTTCACCACATGGAACACACAGCCCTGGGGAGTGACTTTCACCACATGGCACACACAGCCTAGGAGAGTGACTTTCACCACATGGCACACACAGCCTAGGGGAGTGACTTTCACCACATGGCACACGCAGCCTATGGGAGTGACTTTCACCACATGGCACACACAGCCTAGGGGAGTGACTTTCACCACATGGCACACACAGCCTAGTGGAGTTACAATCACCACATGGCACACACAGCCTAGGGGAGTGATTTTCACCACATGGCACACAAAGCCTAGGGGAGTGACTCTCACCACATGGCACACACAGCCTGGGGAATTAACTTTCACCACATGGCACACACAGCCTGGGGGAGTGACTTTCACCACATGGCTCACACAGCCTAGGGGGGTGACTTTCACCACATGGCACACACAGCCTAGGGAAGTGACTTTCACCACATGGCACACACAGCCCAGGGGAGTGACTTTCACCACATGGCACACAAAGCCTAGGGGAGTGACGTTCACCACATGGCACACACAGTCTAGGGGAGTGACTTTCACCACATGACACACATAGCCTAGGGGAGTGACTTTCACCACATGGCACCTACAGCCGAGGGGAGTGGCTTTCACCACATGGCACACACAACCTAGGGGAGTGACATTCACCACATGGCACACACAGCCTAGGGGAGTGACTTTCACCACATGGCACACACAGCCTAGGGAAGTGACATTCACCACATGGCACACACAGCCTAGGGGAGTGACTTTCACTACATGGCACACAGAGCCGAGGGGAGTGACTTTCACAACATGGCACACACAGTCCAGGTGAATGACTTTCACCACATGGCACACACAGCCTAGGGGAGTGTCTTTCACCACATGCCACACACAGCCTAGGGGAGTGATTTTCACCACATGGCACACACAGCCTTGGGGAGTGACTTTCACCACATGGCACACACAGCCTAGGGGAGTGAATTTCAACATATGGCACACACAGCCTAGGGGAGTGACTCTCAACACATTGCACACACAGCCTAGGGGAGTGACTTTCACTACATGGCACACACAGCCTAGGGGAGTGACATTCACCACATGGCACACACAGCCTAGGGGAGTGACATTCACCACATGGCACACACAGCCTAGGGGAGTGACTTTCACCACATGGCACACACAGCCCAGGGGTGGGACTTTCACCACATGGCACACACAGCCTAGGGGAGTGACTTTCACCACATGGCACACACAGCCTAGGGGAGTGACTTTCACCACATGGCACACACAGCCTAGTGGAGTGACTTTCATCACATGGCACACACAGCCTAGGGGAGTGGCATTCACCACATGGCACACACAGCCTAGGGGAGTGACACTCACCACACGGCGCACAAGGCCTAGGTGAGTGACATTCACCACATGGCACACACATCCTAGGGGAGTGACTTTCAGCACATGGCACACACACCCTAGGGGAGTTACTTTCACCAAATGGCACACACAGCCCAGGGGTATGAGTTTCACCACATGGCACACACAGCCTAGCGGAGTGACTTTCACCACATGGCACTCACAGCCAAGGGGAGTGACTTTCACCTCATGGCACACACAGCCTAGGGCAGTGACATTCACCACATGGCACACCCAGCCTAGGGGAGTGACTTTCACCACATGGCACACACAGCGTAGGGGAGTGACTTTCACCACATGGCACTCACAGCCTAGGGGAGTGACTTTCACCACATGGCACACACAGCCTAGGGGGGTGCCATTCACCACATGGCACACACAGCCTAGGGGAGTGACTTTCACCACATGGCACACAGAGCCTAGCGGAGTGACATTCACCACATGGCACACACAGCCTAGGGGAGTGACTTTCACTACATGGCACACACAGCCAAGGGGAGTAACTTTCACAACATGGCACACACAGCCCAGGGAAATGACTTTCACCACATGGCACACACAGCTTAGGGGAGTGACGTTCACCACATGGCACACACAGCCTAGGGGAGTGACTTTCACCACATGACACACACAGTTTAGAGGAGTGACTTTCACCACATGGCACACACAGCTTAGGGGAGTGACTTTCACCACATGGCACACACAGCCTAGGGGAGTGACTTTCACCACATGGCACACACAGCCTAGGGGAGTGATTTTAACCCCATGGCACACACAGCCTAGGGGAGTGTCTTTCACCACATGCCACACACAGCCTAGGGGAGTGACTTTCACCACATGGCACACAGCCTAGGGGAGTGAATTTCACCACATGACACACACAGCCTAGGGGAATTACTTTCACCTCATGGCACACACATCCATGGGGAGTGACATTCACCACATGGCACACACAGCCTTGGGGAGTGACTTTCACCACATGTCACACACAGCCTAGCGGAGTGACTTTCACCACATGGCACACAGCCTAGGGGAGTGACTTCCACCACATGGCACACACAGCCTAGGGGAGTGACTTTCACCACATGGCACACACAGCCTAGGGGAGTGACTTTCACCACATGGCAAAAACAGCCTAGCGGAGTGACATTCACCACATGGCACACACAGCCTAGGGGAGTGACTTTCACCACATGGCGCTCACAGCCTAGGGGAGTGACTTTCACCACGTGGCACACACACCCTAGGGGAGTTACTTTCACCACATGGCACACACAGCCTAGGGGAGTGACTTTCACCAACTGGCACACACAGCCAATGGGAGTGACTTTCACCACATGGCACACACAGTCTAGGGGAGTGACTTCCACCACATGACACACACAGCCTAGGGGAGTGACATTCACCACATGGCACACACAGACTAGGGGAGTGCCTTTCACCACATGGCACACACAGCCTAGGGGAGTGACTTTCACCACATGGCACAAATAGCCTAGCGGAGTGACATTCACCACATGGCACACACAGCCTAGGGGAGTGACATTCACCACATGGCGCACACAGCCTAGGGGAGTGACTTTCACCACGTGGCACACACACCCTAGGGGAGTTACTTTCACCACATGGCACACACAGCCTAGGGGAGTGACTTTCACCAACTGGCACACACAGCCAATGGGAGTGACTTTCACCACATGGCACACACAGTCTAGGGGAGTGACTTCCACCACATGACACACACAGCCTAGGGGAGTGACTTTCACCACATGGCACACACAGCCGAGAGGAGTGGCTTTCACCACATGGCACACACAGCCTAGGGGAGTGACATTCACCACATGGCACACACAGACTAGGGGAGTGCATTTCACCACATGGCACACACAGCCTAGGGGAGTGACATTCACCACATGGCACACACAGACTAGGGGAGTGCCTTTCACCACATGGCACACACAGCCTAGGGGAGTGACTTTCACCACATGGCACACACAGCCTAGGGCAGTGACATTCACCACCTGGCACACACAGCCTAGGGGAGTGACTTTCAACACATGGCACGCACAGCCTAGGGGAGTGCCTTTCACCGCATGGCACATACAGCCTAGGGGAGTGACATTCACCACATGGCACACACAGCCAAGGGGAGTGACTTTCACCACATGGCACACACAGCCTAGGGGAGTGACATTCACCACATGGCACACACAGACTAGGGGATTGCCTTTCACCGCATGGCACACACAGCCTAGGGGAGTGACATTCACCACATGGCACACACAGCCCAGGGGAGTGACTTTCACCACATGGCACACACAGCCTAGGGGAGTGACTTTCACCACATGGCACACACAGCCTAGGGTAGTGACATTCACCACCTGGCACACACAGCCTAGGGGAGTGACTTTCAACACATGGCACACACAGCCTAGGGGAGTGACTTTCACCACATTGCACACACAGCCTAGGGGAGTGACTTTCACTACATGGCAAAAACAGCCTAGGGGAGTGACATCCACCACATGGCACACACAGCCTAGGGGAGTGACATTCACCACATGGCACACACAGCCTAGGGGAATGAATTTCACCACATAGCACACACATCCTTGGGGAGTGAATTTCACCACATGGAACACACAGCCCTGGGGAGTGACTTTCACCACATGGCACACACAGCCTAGGAGAGTGACTTTCACCACATGGCACACACAGCCTAGGGGAGTGACTTTCACCACATGGCACACGCAGCCTATGGGAGTGACTTTCACCACATGGCACACACAGCCTAGGGGAGTGACTTTCACCACATGGCACACACAGCCTAGTGGAGTTACAATCACCACATGGCACACACAGCCTAGGGGAGTGATTTTCACCACATGGCACACAAAGCCTAGGGGAGTGACTCTCACCACATGGCACACACAGCCTGGGGAATTAACTTTCACCACATGGCACACACAGCCTGGGGGAGTGACTTTCACCACATGGCTCACACAGCCTAGGGGGGTGACTTTCACCACATGGCACACACAGCCTAGGGAAGTGACTTTCACCACATGGCACACACAGCCCAGGGGAGTGACTTTCACCACATGGCACACAAAGCCTAGGGGAGTGACGTTCACCACATGGCACACACAGTCTAGGGGAGTGACTTTCACCACATGACACACATAGCCTAGGGGAGTGACTTTCACCACATGGCACCTACAGCCGAGGGGAGTGGCTTTCACCACATGGCACACACAACCTAGGGGAGTGACATTCACCACATGGCACACACAGCCTAGGGGAGTGACTTTCACCACATGGCACACACAGCCTAGGGAAGTGACATTCACCACATGGCACACACAGCCTAGGGGAGTGACTTTCACTACATGGCACACAGAGCCGAGGGGAGTGACTTTCACAACATGGCACACACAGTCCAGGTGAATGACTTTCACCACATGGCACACACAGCCTAGGGGAGTGTCTTTCACCACATGCCACACACAGCCTAGGGGAGTGATTTTCACCACATGGCACACACAGCCTTGGGGAGTGACTTTCACCACATGGCACACACAGCCTAGGGGAGTGAATTTCAACATATGGCACACACAGCCTAGGGGAGTGACTCTCAACACATTGCACACACAGCCTAGGGGAGTGACTTTCACTACATGGCACACACAGCCTAGGGGAGTGACATTCACCACATGGCACACACAGCCTAGGGGAGTGACATTCACCACATGGCACACACAGCCTAGGGGAGTGACTTTCACCACATGGCACACACAGCCCAGGGGTGGGACTTTCACCACATGGCACACACAGCCTAGGGGAGTGACTTTCACCACATGGCACACACAGCCTAGGGGAGTGACTTTCACCACATGGCACACACAGCCTAGTGGAGTGACTTTCATCACATGGCACACACAGCCTAGGGGAGTGACATTCACCACATGGCACACACAGCCTAGGGGAGTGACACTCACCACACGGCGCACAAGGCCTAGGTGAGTGACATTCACCACATGGCACACACATCCTAGGGGAGTGACTTTCAGCACATGGCACACACACCCTAGGGGAGTTACTTTCACCAAATGGCACACACAGCCCAGGGGTATGAGTTTCACCACATGGCACACACAGCCTAGCGGAGTGACTTTCACCACATGGCACTCACAGCCAAGGGGAGTGACTTTCACCTCATGGCACACACAGCCTAGGGCAGTGACATTCACCACATGGCACACCCAGCCTAGGGGAGTGACTTTCACCACATGGCACACACAGCGTAGGGGAGTGACTTTCACCACATGGCACTCACAGCCTAGGGGAGTGACTTTCACCACATGGCACACACAGCCTAGGGGAGTGACTTTCACCACATGGCACACACAGCCTATGGGAATGACTTTCATCACATGGCTCACACTGCCTAGGGGAGTGACTTTGACCACATGGCACACACAGCCTAGGGGAGTGACTTTCACCACATGGCACACACAGCCTAGGGGAGTGACTTTCACTACATGGCACACACAGCCAAGGGGAGTGACTTTCACCACATGGCACACACAGCCCAAGGGAGTGACTATCACCACATGGCACACACAGCTTAGGGGAGTGACTTTCACCACATGGCACACACAGCCTAGTGGAGTGACTTTCACCACATGACACACACAGTCTAGGGGAGTGACTTTCACCACATGGCAGACACAGCCCAGGGGAGTGGCTTTCACCACATGGCACACACAGCCTAGGGGAGTGACTTTCACCACATGCCACACACAGCCTAGGGGAGTGACTTTCACCACATGGCACACAAAGCCTAATGGACTGACATTCACCACATGGCACACACAGCCTGGGGGAGTGACTTTCACCACACGGCACACACAGCCTAGGGGAGTGACTTTCACCACATGGCACACACTGCCTGGGGGAGTGACTTTCACCACATGGCACACACAGCCAAGGGGAGTGACATTCACCACATGGCACACACAGCCCAGGGGAGTGACTTTCACCACATGGCACACACAGCCTAGGGGAGTGACTTTCACCACATGGCACACACAGCCTAGGGTAGTGACATTCACCACCTGGCACACACAGCCTAGGGGAGTGACTTTCAACACATGGCACACACAGCCTAGGGGAGTTACTTTCACCACATTGCACACACAGCCTAGGGGAGTGACTTTCACTACATGGCAAAAACAGCCTAGGGGAGTGACATCCACCACATGGCACACACAGCCTAGGGGAGTGACATTCACCACATGGCACACACAGCCTAGGGGAATGAATTTCACCACATAGCACACACATCCTTGGGGAGTGAATTTCACCACATGGAACACACAGCCCTGGGGAGTGACTTTCACCACATGGCACACACAGCCTAGGAGAGTGACTTTCACCACATGGCACACACAGCCTAGGGGAGTGACTTTCACCACATGGCACACGCAGCCTATGGGAGTGACTTTCACCACATGGCAGACACAGCCTAGGGGAGTGACTTTCACCACATGGCACACACAGCCTAGTGGAGTTACATTCACCACATGGCACACACAGCCTAGGGGAGTGATTTTCACCACATGGCACACACAGCCTAGGGGAGTGACTCTCACCACATGGCACACACAGCCTGGGGAATTAACTTTCACCACATGGCACACACAGCCTGGGGGAGTGACTTTCACCACATGGCTCACACAGCCTAGGGGGGTGACTTTCACCACATGGCACACACAGCCTAGGGAAGTGACTTTCACCACATGGCACACACAGCCCAGGGGAGTGACTTTCACCACATGGCACACAAAGCCTAGGGGAGTGACTTTCACCACATGGCACACACAGTCTAGGGGAGTGACTTTCACCACATGACACACATAGCCTAGGGGAGTGACTTTCACCACATGGCACCTACAGCCGAGGGGAGTGGCTTTCACCACATGGCACACACAGCCTAGGGGAGTGACATTCACCACATGGCACACACAGCCTAGGGGAGTGACTTTCACCACATGGCACACACAGCCTAGGGGAGTGACATTCACCACATGGCACACACAGCCTAGGGGAGTGACTTTCACTACATGGCACACAGAGCCGAGGGGAGTGACTTTCACAACATGGCACACACAGTCCAGGTGAATGACTTTCACCACATGGCACACACAGCCTAGGGGAGTGTCTTTCACCACATGCCACACACAGCCTAGGGGAGTGATTTTCACCACATGGCACACACAGCCTTGGGGAGTGACTTTCACCACATGGCACACACAGCCTAGGGGAGTGAATTTCAACACATGGCACACACAGCCTAGGGGAGTGACTCTCAACACATTGCACACACAGCCTAGGGGAGTGACTTTCACTACATGGCACACACAGCCTAGGGGAGTGACATTCACCACATGGCACACACAGCCTAGGGGAGTGACATTCACCACATGGCACACACAGCCTAGGGGAGTGACTTTCACCACATGGCACACACAGCCCAGGGGTGGGACTTTCACCACATGGCACACACAGCCTAGGGGAGTGACTTTCACCACATGGCACACACAGCCTAGGGGAGTGACTTTCACCACATGGCACACACAGCCTAGGGGAGTGACTTTCATCACATGGCACACACAGCCTAGGGGAGTGACATTCACCACATGGCACACACAGCCTAGGGGAGAGACACTCACCACACGGCGCACAAGGCCTAGGTGAGTGACATTCACCACATGGCACACACAGCCTAGGGGAGTGACTTTCAGCACATGGCACACACACCCTAGGGGAGTTACTTTCACCACATGGCACACACAGCCCAGGGGTATGAGTTTCACCACATGGCACACACAGCCTAGGGGAGTGACTTTCACCACATGGCACTCACAGCCAAGGGGAGTGACTTTCACCTCATGGCACACACAGCCTAGGGCAGTGACATTCACCACATGGCACACCCAGCCTAGGGGAGTGACTTTCACCACGTGGCACACACAGCCTAGGGGAGTGACTTTCACCACATGGCACTCACAGCCTAGGGGAGTGACTTTCACCACATGGCACACACAGCCTAGGGGAATGACTTTCACCACATGGCACACACAGCCTATGGGAATGACTTTCATCACATGGCTCACACTGCCTAGGGGAGTGACATTGACCACATGGCACACACAGCCTAGGGGAGTGACTTTCACCACATGGCACACACAGCCTAGGGGAGTGAATTTCACTACATGGCACACACAGCCAAGGGGAGTGACTTTCACCACATGGCACACACAGCCCAAGGGAGTGACTATCACCACATGGCACACACAGCTTAGGGGAGTGACTTTCACCACATGGCACACACAGCCTAGTGGAGTGACATTCACCACATGACACACACAGTCTAGGGGAGTGACTTTCACCACATGGCAGACACAGCCCAGGGGAGTGGCTTTCACCACATGGCACACACAGCCTAGGGGAGTGACTTTCACCACATGCCACACACAGCCTAGGGGAGTGACTTTCACCACATGGCACACAATGCCTAATGGACTGACATTCACCACATGGCACACACAGCCTGGGGGAGTGACTTTCACCACATGGCACACACAGCCTAGGGGAGTGACTTTCACCACATGGCACACACTGCCTGGGGGAGTGACTTTCACCACATGGCACACACAGCCTGGGGAATTAACTTTCACCACATGGCACACACAGCCTGGGGGAGTGACTTTCACCACATGGCACACACAGCCTAGGGGGGTGACTTTCACCACATGTTACACACAGCCTAGGGGAGTGACTTTCACCACATGGCACACACAGCCCAGGGGAGTGACTTTCACCACATGGCACACAAAGCCTAGGGGAGTGACTTTCACCACATGGCACACACAGTCTAGGGGAGTGACTTCCACCACATGACAAACATAGCCTAGGGGAGTGTCTTTCACCACATGGCACCTACAGCCGAGGGGAGTGGCTTTCATCACATGGCACAAACAGCCTAGGGGAGTGACATTCACCGCATGGCACACACAGCCTAGGGGAGTGACTTTCACCACATGGCACACACAGCCTAGGGGAGTGACATTCACCACATGGCACACACAGCCTAGGGGAGTGACTTTCACTACATGGCACACAGAGCCAAGGGGAGTGACTTTCACAACATGGCACACACAGCCCAGGTGAATGACTTTCACCACATGGCACACACAGCCTAGGGGAGTGACTTTCACCACATGGCACACACAGCCTAGGGGAGTGTCTTTCACCACATGCCACACACAGCCTAGGGGAGTGACTTTCACCACATGGCACACACAGCCTTGGGGAGTGACGTTCATCACATGGCACACACAGCCTACGGGAATGACTTTCACCTCATGGCGCACACATCCATGGGGAGTGACTTTCACCACATGGCACACACAGCCTTGGGGAGTGACTTTCACCACATGTCACACACAGCCTAGCGGAGTGACTTTCACCACATGGCACACACAGCCAAGCGGAGCGACTTTCACCAACTGGCACACACAGCCGAGGGGAGTGGCTTTTTCCACATGGCACACACAGCCTAGGGGAGTGACATTCACCACATGGCACACACAGACTAGGGGAGTGCCTTTCACCGCATGGCTCACACAGCCTAGGGGAGTGACATTCACCACATGGCACACACAGCCCAGGGGAGTGACTTTCACCACATGGCACACACAGCCTAGGGGAGTGACTTTCACCACATGGCACACACAGCCTAGGGTAGTGACATTCACCACCTGGCGCACACAGCCTAGGGGAGTGACTTTCAACACATGGCACACACAGCCTAGGGGAGTGACTTTCACCACATTGCACACACAGCCTAGGGGAGTGACTTTCACTTCATGGCAAACACAGCCTAGGGGAGTGACATTCACCACATGGCACACACAGTCTAGGGGAGTGACATTCACCACATGGCACACACAGCCTAGGGGAATGAATTTCACCACATGGCACACACATCCTTGGGGAGTGAATTTCACCACATGGAACACACAGCCTTGGGGAGTGACTTTCACCACATGGCACACACATCCTAGGGGAGTGTCTTTCACCACATACCACACACAGCCTAGGGGAGTGACTTTCACCTCATGGCACACACAGCCTTGGGGAGTGACTTTCACCTCATGGAACACACAGCCTAGGGGAATGACTTTCACCTCATGGCACACACATCCATGGGGAGTGACTTACACCACATGGCACACACAGCCTTGGGGAGTGACTTTCACCACATGTCACACACAGCCTAGCGGAGTGACTTTCACCACATGGTACACACAGCCTAGGGGAGTGACTTTCACCACATGGCACACACAGCCTAGGGGAGTGACTTTCACCACATGGCACACACAGCCTAGGGGAGTGACTTTCACCACATGGCACACACAGCCTTGTGGAGTGACATTCACCACATGGCACACACAGCCTAGGGGAGTGACTTTCACCACATGGCGCACACAGCCTAGGGGAGTGACTTTCACCACGTGGCACACACACCCTAGGGGAGTTACTTTCACCACATGGCACACACAGCCTAGGGGAGTGACTTTCACCAACTGGCACACACAGCCAATGGGAGTGACTTACACCACATGGCACACACAGTCTAGGGGAGTGACTTCCACCACATGACACACACAGCCTCGGGGAGTGACTTTCACCACATGGCACACACAGCCGAGGGGAGTGGCTTCCACCACATGGCACACACAGCCTAGGGGAGTGACATTCACCACATGGCAAACACAGACTAGGGGAGTGCCTTTCACCACATGGCACACACAGCTTAGGGGAGTGACATTCACCACATGGCACACACAGCCCAGGGGAGTGACTTTCACCACATCGCACACACAGCCTAGGGGAGTGACTTTCACCACATGGCACACACAGCCTAGGGCAGTGACATTCACCACCTGGCACACACAGCCTAGGGGAGTGACTTTCAACACATGGCACACACAGCCTAGGGGAGTGACTTTCACCACATTGCACACACAGCCTAGGGGAGTGACATTCACCACATGGCACACACAGCCTAGGGGAGTGATTTTCACCACATGGCACACACAGCCTAGGGGAGTGACTCTCACCACATGGCACACACAGTTTAGGGGAGTGACTTTCACCACATGGCACACACAGCCTAGGGGAGTGACATTGACCACATGGCACACACAGGCTAGGGGAGTGACTTTCACCACATGGCACACACAGCCTAGGGGAGTTACTTTCACCACATGGCACACACAGCCCAGGGGAGTGACTTTCACCACATGGCACACACAGCCTAGTGGAGTGACATTCACCACATGGCACACACAGCCTAGGGGAGTGACATTCACCTCATGGCACACACAGCCTAAGGGAGTGATTTTCACCACATGGCACACACAGCCTAGGGCAGTGACATTCACCACATGAATCACACAGCCTAGGGGGTGACTTTCAACACATGGCACACACAGCCTAGGGGAGTGACTCTCAACACATTGCACACACAGCCTAGGGGAGTTACTTTCACTACATGGCACACACAGCCTAGGGGAGTGACATTCACCACATGGCACACACAGCCTAGGGGAGTGACATTCACCACATGGCACACACAGCCTAGGGGAGTGACTTTCACCACATGGCACACACAGCCCAGGGGTGTGACTTTCACCACATGGCACACACAGCCTAGGGGAGTGACTTTCACCACATGGCACACACAGCCTAGGGGAGTGACTTTCACCACATGGCACACACAGCCTAGGGGAGTGACTTTCACCACATGGCACTCACAGCCAAGGGGAGTGACTTTCACCTCATGGCACACACAGCCTAGGGCAGTGACATTCACCACATGGCACACCCAGCCTAGGGGAGTGACTTTCACCACATGGCACACACAGCCTAGGGGAGTGACTTTCACCACATGGCACTCACAGCCTAGGGGAGTGACTTTCACCACATGGCACACACAGCCTAGGGGAGTGACTTTCACCACATGGCACACACAGCCTATGGGAATGACTTTCATCACATGGCTCACACTGCCTAGGGGAGTGACATTGACCACATGGCACACACAGCCTAGGGGAGTGACTTTCACCACATGGCACACACAGCCTAGGGGAGTGACTTTCACTACATGGCACACACAGCCAAGGGGAGTGACTTTCACCACATGGCACACACAGCCCAAGGGAGTGACTATCACCACATGGCACACACAGCTTAGGGGAGTGACTTTCACCACATGGCACACACAGCCTAGTGGAGTGACATTCACCACATGACACACACAGTCTAGGGGAGTGACTTTCACCACATGGCAGACACAGCCCAGGGGAGTGGCTTTCTCCACATGGCACACACAGCCTAGGGGAGTGACTTTCACCACATGCCACACACAGCCTAGGGGAGTGACTTTCACCACATGGCACACAAAGCCTAATGGACTGACATTCACCACATGGCACACACAGCCTGGGGGAGTGACTTTCACCACATGGCACACACAGCCTAGGGGAGTGACTTTCACCACATGGCACACACTGCCTGGGGGAGTGACTTTCACCACATGGCACACACAGCCTGGGGAATTAACTTTCACCACATGGCACACACAGCCTGGGGGAGTGACTTTCACCACATGGCACACACAGCCTAGGGGGGTGACTTTCACCACATGTTACACACAGCCTAGGGGAGTGACTTTCACCACATGGCACACACAGCCCAGGGGAGTGACTTTCACCACATGGCACACAAAGCCTAGGGGAGTGACTTTCACCATATGGCACACACAGTCTAGGGGAGTGACTTCCACCACATGACAAACATAGCCTAGGGGAGTGACTTTCACCACATGGCACCTACAGCCGAGGGGAGTGGCATTCATCACATGGCACAAACAGCCTAGGGGAGTGACATTCACCGCATGGCACACACAGCCTAGGGGAGTGACTTTCACCACATGGCACACACAGCCTAGGGGAGTGACATTCACCACATGGCACACACAGCCTAGGGGAGTGACTTTCACTACATGGCACACAGAGCCAAGGTGAGTGACTTTCACAACATGGCACACACAGCCCAGGTGAATGACTTTCACCACATGGCACACACAGCCTATGGGAGTGACTTTCACCACATGGCACACACAGCCTAGGGGAGTGTCTTTCACCACATGCCACACACAGCCTAGGGGAGTGACTTTCACCACATGGCACACACAGCCTTGGGGAGTGACGTTCATCACATGGCACACACAGCCTACGGGAATGACTTTCACCTCATGGCGCACACATCCATGGGGAGTGACTTTCACCACATGGCACACACAGCCTTGGGGAGTGACTTTCACCACATGTCACACACAGCCTAGCGGAGTGACTTTCACCACATGGCACACACAGCCAAGCGGAGCGACTTTCACCAACTGGCACACACAGCCGAGGGGAGTGGCTTTTTCCACATGGCACACACAGCCTAGGGGAGTGACATTCACCACATGGCACACACAGACTAGGGGAGTGCCTTTCACCGCATGGCTCACACAGCCTAGGGGAGTGACATTCACCACATGGCACACACAGCCCAGGGGAGTGACTTTCACCACATGGCACACACAGCTTAGGGGAGTGACTTTCACCACATGGCACACACAGCCTAGGGGAGTGACTTTCACCACATGCCACACACAGCCTAGGGGAGTGACTTTCACCACATGGCACACACTGCCTGGGGGAGTGACTTTCACCACATGGCACACACAGCCTGGGGAATTAACTTTCACCACATGGCACACACAGCCCAGGGGAGTGACTTTCACCACATGGCACACAAAGCCTAGGGGAGTGACTTTCACCACATGGCACACACAGTCTAGGGGAGTGACTTCCACCACATGACAAACATAGCCTAGGGGAGTGTCTTTCACCACATGGCACCTACAGCCGAGGGGAGTGGCTTTCATCACATGGCACAAACAGCCTAGGGGAGTGACATTCACCGCATGGCACACACAGCCTAGGGGAGTGACTTTCACCACATGGCACACACAGCCTAGGGGAGTGACATTCACCACATGGCACACACAGCCTAGGGGAGTGACTTTCACTACATGGCACACAGAGCCAAGGGGAGTGACTTTCACAACATGGCACACACAGCCCAGGTGAATGACTTTCACCACATGGCACACACAGCCTAGGGGAGTGACTTTCACCACATGGCACACACAGCCTAGGGGAGTGTCTTTCACCACATGCCACACACAGCCTAGGGGAGTGACTTTCACCACATGGCACACACAGCCTTGGGGAGTGACGTTCATCACATGGCACACACAGCCTACGGGAATGACTTTCACCTCATGGCGCACACATCCATGGGGAGTGACTTTCACCACATGGCACACACAGCCTTGGGGAGTGACTTTCACCACATGTCACACACAGCCTAGCGGAGTGACTTTCACCACATGGCACACACAGCCAAGCGGAGCGACTTTCACCAACTGGCACACACAGCCGAGGGGAGTGGCTTTTTCCACATGGCACACACAGCCTAGGGGAGTGACATTCACCACATGGCACACACAGACTAGGGGAGTGCCTTTCACCGCATGGCTCACACAGCCTAGGGGAGTGACATTCACCACATGGCACACACAGCCCAGGGGAGTGACTTTCACCACATGGCACACACAGCCTAGGGGAGTGACTTTCACCACATGGCACACACAGCCTAGGGTAGTGACATTCACCACCTGGCACACACAGCCTAGGGGAGTGACTTTCAACACATGGCACACACAGCCTAGGGGAGTGACTTTCACCACATTGCACACACAGCCTAGGGGAGTGACTTTCACTTCATGGCAAACACAGCCTAGGGGAGTGACATTCACCACATGGCACACACAGTCTAGGGGAGTGACATTCACCACATGGCACACACAGCCTAGGGGAATGAATTTCACCACATGGCACACACATCCTTGGGGAGTGAATTTCACCACATGGAACACACAGCCTTGGGGAGTGACTTTCACCACATGGCACACACATCCTAGGGGAGTGTCTTTCACCACATACCACACACAGCCTAGGGGAGTGACTTTCACCTCATGGCACACACAGCCTTGGGGAGTGACTTTCACCTCATGGAACACACAGCCTAGGGGAATGACTTTCACCTCATGGCACACACATCCATGGGGAGTGACTTACACCACATGGCACACACAGCCTTGGGGAGTGACTTTCACCACATGTCACACACAGCCTAGCGGAGTGACTTTCACCACATGGTACACACAGCCTAGGGGAGTGACTTTCACCACATGGCACACACAGCCTAGGGGAGTGACTTTCACCACATGGCACACACAGCCTAGGGGAGTGACTTTCACCACATGGCACACACAGCCTTGTGGAGTGACATTCACCACATGGCACACACAGCCTAGGGGAGTGACTTTCACCACATGGCGCACACAGCCTAGGGGAGTGACTTTCACCACGTGGCACACACACCCTAGGGGAGTTACTTTCACCACATGGCACACACAGCCTAGGGGAGTGACTTTCACCAACTGGCACACACAGCCAATGGGAGTGACTTACACCACATGGCACACACAGTCTAGGGGAGTGACTTCCACCACATGACACACACAGCCTCGGGGAGTGACTTTCACCACATGGCACACACAGCCGAGGGGAGTGGCTTCCACCACATGGCACACACAGCCTAGGGGAGTGACATTCACCACATGGCAAACACAGACTAGGGGAGTGCCTTTCACCACATGGCACACACAGCTTAGGGGAGTGACATTCACCACATGGCACACACAGCCCAGGGGAGTGACTTTCACCACATCGCACACACAGCCTAGGGGAGTGACTTTCACCACATGGCACACACAGCCTAGGGCAGTGACATTCACCACCTGGCACACACAGCCTAGGGGAGTGACTTTCAACACATGGCACACACAGCCTAGGGGAGTGACTTTCACCACATTGCACACACAGCCTAGGGGAGTGACATTCACCACATGGCACACACAGCCTAGGGGAGTGATTTTCACCACATGGCACACACAGCCTAGGGGAGTGACTCTCACCACATGGCACACACAGTTTAGGGGAGTGACTTTCACCACATGGCACACACAGCCTAGGGGAGTGACATTGACCACATGGCACACACAGGCTAGGGGAGTGACTTTCACCACATGGCACACACAGCCTAGGGGAGTTACTTTCACCACATGGCACACACAGCCCAGGGGAGTGACTTTCACCACATGGCACACACAGCCTAGTGGAGTGACATTCACCACATGGCACACACAGCCTAGGGGAGTGACATTCACCTCATGGCACACACAGCCTAAGGGAGTGATTTTCACCACATGGCACACACAGCCTAGGGCAGTGACATTCACCACATGAATCACACAGCCTAGGGGGTGACTTTCAACACATGGCACACACAGCCTAGGGGAGTGACTCTCAACACATTGCACACACAGCCTAGGGGAGTTACTTTCACTACATGGCACACACAGCCTAGGGGAGTGACATTCACCACATGGCACACACAGCCTAGGGGAGTGACATTCACCACATGGCACACACAGCCTAGGGGAGTGACTTTCACCACATGGCACACACAGCCCAGGGGTGTGACTTTCACCACATGGCACACACAGCCTAGGGGAGTGACTTTCACCACATGGCACACACAGCCTAGGGGAGTGACTTTCACCACATGGCACACACAGCCTAGGGGAGTGACTTTCACCACATGGCACTCACAGCCAAGGGGAGTGACTTTCACCTCATGGCACACACAGCCTAGGGCAGTGACATTCACCACATGGCACACCCAGCCTAGGGGAGTGACTTTCACCACATGGCACACACAGCCTAGGGGAGTGACTTTCACCACATGGCACTCACAGCCTAGGGGAGTGACTTTCACCACATGGCACACACAGCCTAGGGGAGTGACTTTCACCACATGGCACACACAGCCTATGGGAATGACTTTCATCACATGGCTCACACTGCCTAGGGGAGTGACATTGACCACATGGCACACACAGCCTAGGGGAGTGACTTTCACCACATGGCACACACAGCCTAGGGGAGTGACTTTCACTACATGGCACACACAGCCAAGGGGAGTGACTTTCACCACATGGCACACACAGCCCAAGGGAGTGACTATCACCACATGGCACACACAGCTTAGGGGAGTGACTTTCACCACATGGCACACACAGCCTAGTGGAGTGACATTCACCACATGACACACACAGTCTAGGGGAGTGACTTTCACCACATGGCAGACACAGCCCAGGGGAGTGGCTTTCTCCACATGGCACACACAGCCTAGGGGAGTGACTTTCACCACATGCCACACACAGCCTAGGGGAGTGACTTTCACCACATGGCACACAAAGCCTAATGGACTGACATTCACCACATGGCACACACAGCCTGGGGGAGTGACTTTCACCACATGGCACACACAGCCTAGGGGAGTGACTTTCACCACATGGCACACACTGCCTGGGGGAGTGACTTTCACCACATGGCACACACAGCCTGGGGAATTAACTTTCACCACATGGCACACACAGCCTGGGGGAGTGACTTTCACCACATGGCACACACAGCCTAGGGGGGTGACTTTCACCACATGTTACACACAGCCTAGGGGAGTGACTTTCACCACATGGCACACACAGCCCAGGGGAGTGACTTTCACCACATGGCACACAAAGCCTAGGGGAGTGACTTTCACCATATGGCACACACAGTCTAGGGGAGTGACTTCCACCACATGACAAACATAGCCTAGGGGAGTGACTTTCACCACATGGCACCTACAGCCGAGGGGAGTGGCATTCATCACATGGCACAAACAGCCTAGGGGAGTGACATTCACCGCATGGCACACACAGCCTAGGGGAGTGACTTTCACCACATGGCACACACAGCCTAGGGGAGTGACATTCACCACATGGCACACACAGCCTAGGGGAGTGACTTTCACTACATGGCACACAGAGCCAAGGTGAGTGACTTTCACAACATGGCACACACAGCCCAGGTGAATGACTTTCACCACATGGCACACACAGCCTATGGGAGTGACTTTCACCACATGGCACACACAGCCTAGGGGAGTGTCTTTCACCACATGCCACACACAGCCTAGGGGAGTGACTTTCACCACATGGCACACACAGCCTTGGGGAGTGACGTTCATCACATGGCACACACAGCCTACGGGAATGACTTTCACCTCATGGCGCACACATCCATGGGGAGTGACTTTCACCACATGGCACACACAGCCTTGGGGAGTGACTTTCACCACATGTCACACACAGCCTAGCGGAGTGACTTTCACCACATGGCACACACAGCCAAGCGGAGCGACTTTCACCAACTGGCACACACAGCCGAGGGGAGTGGCTTTTTCCACATGGCACACACAGCCTAGGGGAGTGACATTCACCACATGGCACACACAGACTAGGGGAGTGCCTTTCACCGCATGGCTCACACAGCCTAGGGGAGTGACATTCACCACATGGCACACACAGCCCAGGGGAGTGACTTTCACCACATGGCACACACAGCCTAGGGGAGTGACTTTCACCACATGGCACACACAGCCTAGGGTAGTGACATTCACCACCTGGCACACACAGCCTAGGGGAGTGACTTTCAACACATGGCACACACAGCCTAGGGGAGTGACTTTCACCACATTGCACACACAGCCTAGGGGAGTGACTTTCACTTCATGGCAAACACAGCCTAGGGGAGTGACATTCACCACATGGCACACACAGTCTTGGGGAGTGACATTCACCACATGGCACACACAGCCTAGGGGAATGAATTTCACCACATGGCACACACATCCTTGGGGAGTGAATTTCACCACATGGAACACACAGCCTTGGGGAGTGACTTTCACCACATGGCACACACAGCCTAGGGGAGTGTCTTTCACCACATGCCACACACAGCCTAGGGGAGTGACTTTCACCTCATGGCACACACAGCCTTGGGGAGTGACTTTCACCTCATGGAACACACAGCCTAGGGGAATGACTTTCACCTCATGGCACACACATCCATGGGGAGTGACTTACACCACATGGCACACACAGCCTTGGGGAGTGACTTTCACCACATGTCACACACAGCCTAGCGGAGTGACTTTCACCACATGGTACACACAGCCTAGGGGAGTGACTTTCACCACATGGCACACACAGCCTAGGGGAGTGACTTTCACCACATGGCACACACAGCCTAGGGGAGTGACTTTCACCACATGGCACACACAGCCTTGTGGAGTGACATTCACCACATGGCACACACAGCCTAGGGGAGTGACTTTCACCACATGGCGCACACAGCCTAGGGGAGTGACTTTCACCACGTGGCACACACACCCTAGGGGAGTTACTTTCACCACATGGCACACACAGCCTAGGGGAGTGACTTTCACCAACTGGCACACACAGCCAATGGGAGTGACTTACACCACATGGCACACACAGTCTAGGGGAGTGACTTCCACCACATGACACACACAGCCTCGGGGAGTGACTTTCACCACATGGCACACACAGCCGAGGGGAGTGGCTTCCACCACATGGCACACACAGCCTAGGGGAGTGACATTCACCACATGGCAAACACAGACTAGGGGAGTGCCTTTCACCACATGGCACACACAGCTTAGGGGAGTGACATTCACCACATGGCACACACAGCCCAGGGGAGTGACTTTCACCACATCGCACACACAGCCTAGGGGAGTGACTTTCACCACATGGCACACACAGCCTAGGGCAGTGACATTCACCACCTGGCACACACAGCCTAGGGGAGTGACTTTCAACACATGGCACACACAGCCTAGGGGAGTGACTTTCACCACATTGCACACACAGCCTAGGGGAGTGACATTCACCACATGGCACACACAGCCTAGGGGAGTGATTTTCACCACATGGCACACACAGCCTAGGGGAGTGACTCTCACCACATGGCACACACAGTTTAGGGGAGTGACTTTCACCACATGGCACACACAGCCTAGGGGAGTGACATTGACCACATGGCACACACAGGCTAGGGGAGTGACTTTCACCACATGGCACACACAGCCTAGGGGAGTTACTTTCACCACATGGCACACACAGCCCAGGGGAGTGACTTTCACCACATGGCACACACAGCCTAGTGGAGTGACATTCACCACATGGCACACACAGCCTAGGGGAGTGACATTCACCTCATGGCACACACAGCCTAAGGGAGTGATTTTCACCACATGGCACACACAGCCTAGGGCAGTGACATTCACCACATGAATCACACAGCCTAGGGGGTGACTTTCAACACATGGCACACACAGCCTAGGGGAGTGACTCTCAACACATTGCACACACAGCCTAGGGGAGTTACTTTCACTACATGGCACACACAGCCTAGGGGAGTGACATTCACCACATGGCACACACAGCCTAGGGGAGTGACATTCACCACATGGCACACACAGCCTAGGGGAGTGACTTTCACCACATGGCACACACAGCCCAGGGGTGTGACTTTCACCACATGGCACACACAGCCTAGGGGAGTGACTTTCACCACATGGCACACACAGCCTAGGGGAGTGACTTTCACCACATGGCACACACAGCCTAGGGGAGTGACTTTCATCACATGGCACACACAGCCTAGGGGAGTGACATTCACCACATGGCACACACAGCCTAGGGGAGTGACACTCACCACACGGCGCACACGGCCTAGGGGAGTGACATTCACCACATGGCACACACAGCCTAGGGGAGTGACTTTCACCACATGGCACACACACCCTAGGGGAGTTACTTTCACCACATGGCACACACAGCCCAGGGGTATGAGTTTCAAAACATGTCACACACAGCCTAGGGGAGTGACTTTCACCTCATGGCACTCACAGCCAAGGGGAGTGACTTTCACCTCATGGCACACACAGCCTAAGGCAGTGACATTCACCACATGGCACACCCAGCCTAGGGGAGTGACTTTCACCACATGGCACACACAGCCTAGGGGAGTGACGTTCACCACATGGCACACACAGCCTAGGGGAGTGACTTTCACCACATGGCACACACAGCCTATGGGAATGACTTTCATCACATGGCACACACTGCCTAGGGGAGTGACATTGACCACATGGCACACACAGCCTAGGGGAGTGACTTTCCACACATGGCACACCGAGCCTAGGGGAGTGACTTTCACTACATGGCACACACAGCCAAGGGGAGTGACTTTCACCACATGGCACACACAGCCCAAGGGAGTGACTATCACCACATGGCACACACAACTTAGGGGAGTGACTTTCACCACATGGCACACACAGCCTAGTGGAGTGACTTTCACCACATGACACACACAGTCTAGGGGAGTGACTTTCACCACATGGCAGACACAGCCCAGGGGAGTGACTTTCACCACATGGCACACACAGCCTGGGGGAGTGACTTTCACCACATGGCTCACACAGCCTAGGGGAGTGACTTTCACCACATGGCACACACAGCCTAGGGGAGTGACTTTCACCACATGGCACACACAGCCCAGGGGAGTGACTTTCACCACATGGCACACAAAGCCTAGGGGAGTGACTTTCACCACATGGCACCCACAGTCTAGGGGAGTGACTTTCACCACATGACACACATAGCCTAGGGGAGTGACTTTCACCACATGGCACCTACAGCCGAAGGGAGTGGCTTTCACCACATGGCACACACAGCCTAGGGGAGTGACATTCACCACATGGCACACACAGCCTAGGGGAGTGACTTTCACCACATGGCACACACAGCCTAGGGGAGTGACATTCACCACATGGCACACACAGCCTAGGGGAGTGACTTTAACTACATGGCACACAGAGCCGAGGGGCGTGACTTTCACAACATGGCACACACAGCCCAGGTGAATGACTTTCACCACATGGCACACACAGCCTAGGGGAGTGTCTTTCACCACATGCCACACACAGCCTAGGGGAGTGATTTTCACCACATGGCACACACAGCCTTGGGGAGTGACTTTCACCACATGGCACACACAGCCTAGGGGAATGACTTTCACCTCATGGCACACACATCCATGGGGAGTGACTTTCACCACATGGCACACACAGCCTTGGGGAGTGACTTTCACCACAAGTCACACACAGCCTAGCGGAGTGACTTTCACCACATGGCACACACAGCCTAGGGGAGTGACTTTCACCACATGTCACACACAGCCTAGGGGAGTGACTTTCACCACATGGCACACACAGCCTAGGGGAGTGAATTTCACCACATGGCACACACAGCCTTGGGGAGTGACATTCACCACATGGCACACACAGCCTAGGAGAGTGACTTTCACCACATGGCACACACAGCCTAGGGGAGTGACTTTCACCACATGGTACACGCAACCTATGGGAGTGAATTTCACCACATGGCACACACAGCCTAGGGGAGTGACTTTCACCACAAGGCACACACAGCCTAGTGGAGTGACATTCACCACATGGCACACACAGCCTAGGGGAGTGATTTTCACCACATGGCATACACAGCCTAGGGGAGTGACTTTCACCACATGGCACTCACAGCCAAGGGGAGTGACTTTCACCTCATGGCACACACAGCCTAAGGCAGTGACATTCAACACATGGCACACCCAGCCTAGGGGAGTGACTTTCACCACATGGCACACACAGCCCAGGGGTGTGACTTTCACCACATGGCACACACAGCCTAGGGGAGTGACTTTCACCACATGGCACACACAGCCTAGGGGAGTGACTTTCACCACATGGCACACACAGCCTAGGGGAGTGACTTTCATCACATGGCACACACAGCCTAGGGGAGTGACATTCACCACATGGCACACACAGCCTAGGGGAGTGACTCTCACCACACGGCGCACACGGCCTAGGGGAGTGACATTCACCACATGGCACACACAGCCTAGGGGAGTGACTTTCACCACATGGCACACACACCCTAGGGGAGTTACTTTCACCACATGGCACACACAGCCCAGGGGTATGAGTTTCACTACATGTCACACACAGCCTAGGGGAGTGACTTTCACCACATGGCACTCACAGCCAAGGGGAGTGACTTTCACCTCATGGCACACACAGCCTACGGCAGTGACATTCACCACATGGAACACCCAGCCTAGGGGAGTGACTTTCACCACATGGCACACACAGCCTAGGGGAGTGACGTTCACCACATGGCACACACAGCCTAGGGGAGTGACTTTCACCACATGGCACACACAGCCTATGGGAATGACTTTCATCACATGGCACACACTGCCTACGGGAGTGACATTGACCACATGGCACACACAGCCTAGGGAGTGACTTTAACCACATGGCACACCGAGCCTAGGGGAGTGACTTTCACTACATGGCACACACAGCCCAAGGGAGTGACTATCACCACATGGCACACACAGCTTAAGGGAGTGACTATCACCACATGGCACACACAGCCTAGTGGAGTGACATTCACCACATGACACACACAGTCTAGGGGAGTGACTTTCACCACATGGGAGACACAGCCCAGGGGAGTGACTTTCACCACATGGCACACACAGCCTAGGGGAGTGACTTTCACCACATGGCACACACAGCCTAGGGGAGTGACTTTCACCACATGGCACACACAGCCCAGGGGTGTGACTTTCACCACATGGCACACACAGCCTAGGGGAGTGACTTTCACCACATGGCACACACAGCCTAGGGGAGTGACTTTCACCACATGGCACACACAGCCCAGGGGAGTGACTTTCATCACATGGCACACACAGCCTAGGGGAGATACATTCAGCACATGGCACACACAGCCTAGGGGAGTGACACTCACCACACGGCGCACACGGCCTAGGGGAGTGACATTCACCACATGGCACACACAGCCTAGGGGAGTGACTTTCACCACATGGCACACACACCCTAGGGGAGTTACTTTCACCACATGGCACACACAGCCCAGGGGTATGAGTTTCAAAACATGTCACACACAGCCTAGGGGAGTGACTTTCACCTCATGGCACTCACAGCCAAGGGGAGTGACTTTCACCTCATGGCACACACAGCCTAAGGCAGTGACATTCACCACATGGCACACCCAGCCTAGGGGAGTGACTTTCACCACATGGCACACACAGCCTAGGGGAGTGACGTTCACCACATGGCACACACAGCCTAGGGGAGTGACTTTCACCACATGGCACACACAGCCTATGGGAATGACTTTCATCACATGGCACACACTGCCTAGGGGAGTGACATTGACCACATGGCACACACAGCCTAGGGGAGTGACTTTCCACACATGGCACACCGAGCCTAGGGGAGTGACTTTCACTACATGGCACACACAGCCAAGGGGAGTGACTTTCACCACATGGCACACACAGCCCAAGGGAGTGACTATCACCACATGGCACACACAACTTAGGGGAGTGACTTTCACCACATGGCAAACACAGCCTAGTGGAGTGACTTTCACCACATGACACACACAGTCTAGGGGAGTGACTTTCACCACATGGCAGACACAGCCCAGGGGAGTGACTTTCACCACATGGCACACACAGCCTAGGGGAGTGATTTTCACCACATGCCACACACAGCCTAGGGGAGTGACTTTCACCACATGGCACACAAAGCCTAATGGACTGACATTCACCACATGGCACACACAGCCTGGGTGAGTGACTTTCACCACATGGCACACACAGCCTAGGGGAGTGACTTTCACCACATGGCACACAAAGCCTAGGGGAGTGACTTTAACCACATGGCACACACATTCTAGGGGAGTGACTTCCACCACATGACACACATAGCCTAGGGGAGTGACTTTCACCACATGGCACCTACAGCCGAGGGGAGTGGCTTTCACCACATGGCACACACAGCCTAGGGGAGTGACATTCACCGCATGGCACACACAGCCAAGGGTGTGACTTTCACCACATGGCACACACAGCCTAGGGGAGTGACATTCACCACATGGCACACACAGCCTAGGGGAGTGACTTTCACTACATGACACACAGAGCCAAGGGGAGTGACTTTCACAACATGGCACACACAGCCCAGGTGAATGACTTTCACCACATGGCACACACAGCTTAGGGGAGTGACTTTCACCACATGGCACACACAGCCTAGGGGAGTGACTTTCACCACATGACACACACAGTGTAGGGGAGTGACTTTCACCACATGGCACACACAGCCTAGGGGAGTGACTTTCACCACATGGCACACACAGCCTAGGGGAGTGAGTTTCACCACATGGCACACACAGCCTAGGGGAGTGACTTTCACCACATGGCACACACAGCCTAGGGGAGTGTCTTTCACCACATGCCACACACAGCCTAGGGGAGTGACTTTCACCACATGGCACACACAGCCTTGGGGAGTGACTTTCACCACATGGCACACACAGCCTACGGGAATGACTTTCACCTCATGGCACACACATCCATGGGGAGTGACTTTCACCACATGGCACACACAGCCTTGGGGAGTGACTTTCACCACATGTCACACACAGCCTAGCGGAGTGACTTTCACCACATGGCACACACAGCCTAGGGGAGTGACTTTCACCACATGGCACACACAGCCTAAGGGAGCGACTTTCACCAACTGGCACACACAGCCGAGGGGAGTGGCCTTTACCACATGGCACACACAGCCTAGGGGAGTGACATTCACCACATGGCACACACAGACTAGGGGAGTGCCTTTCACCGCATGGCACACACAGCCTAGGGGAGTGACATTCACCACATGGCACACACAGCCCAGGGGAGTGACTTTCACCACATGGCACACACAGCCTAGGGGAGTGACATTCACCACATGGCACACACAGACAAGGGGAGTGCCTTTCACCGCATGGTACACACAGCCTAGTGGAGTGACATTCACCACATGGCACACACAGCCCAGGGGAGTGACTTTCACCACATGGCACACACAGCCTAGGGGAGTGACTTTCACCACATGGCACACACAGCCTAGGGTAGTGACATTCACCACCTGGCACACACAGCCTAGGGGAGTGACTTTCAACACATGGCACACACAGCCTAGGGGAGTGACTTTCACTACATGGCAAACACAGCCTAGGGGAGTGACATTCACCACATGGCACACACAGCCTAGGGGAGTGACATTCACCACATGGCACACACAGCCTAGGGGAATGAATTTCACCACATGGCACACACATCCTTGGGGAGTGAATTTCACCACATGGAACACACAGCCTTGGGGAGTGACTTTCACCACATGGCACACACAGCCTAGGAGAGTGACTTTCACCACATGGCACACACAGCCTAGGGGAGTGACTTTCACCACATGGCACACGCAGCCTATGGGAGTGACTTTCACCACATGGCACACACAGCCTAGGGGAGTGACTTTCAACACATGGCACACACAGCCTAGGGGAGTGACTTTCACCACATTGCACACACAGCCTAGGGGAGTGACATTCACCACATGGCACACACAGCCTAGGGGAGTGATTTTCACCACATGGCACACACAGCCTAGGGGAGTGACTCTCACCACATGGCACACACAGTTTAGGGGAGTGACTTTCACCACATGGCACACACAGCCTAGGGGAGTGACATTGACCACATGGCACACACAGGCTAGGGGAGTGACTTTCACCACATGGCACACACAGCCTAGGGGAGTGACTTTCACCACATGGCGCACACAGCCTAGGGGAGTGACTTTCACCACGTGGCACACACACCCTAGGGGAGTTACTTTCACCACATGGCACACACAGCCTAGGGGAGTGACTTTCACCAACTGGCACACACAGCCAATGGGAGTGACTTACACCACATGGCACACACAGTCTAGGGGAGTGACTTCCACCACATGACACACACAGCCTCGGGGAGTGACTTTCACCACATGGCACACACAGCCGAGGGGAGTGGCTTCCACCACATGGCACACACAGCCTAGGGGAGTGACATTCACCACATGGCAAACACAGACTAGGGGAGTGCCTTTCACCACATGGCACACACAGCTTAGGGGAGTGACATTCACCACATGGCACACACAGCCCAGGGGAGTGACTTTCACCACATCGCACACACAGCCTAGGGGAGTGACTTTCACCACATGGCACACACAGCCTAGGGCAGTGACATTCACCACCTGGCACACACAGCCTAGGGGAGTGACTTTCAACACATGGCACACACAGCCTAGGGGAGTGACTTTCACCACATTGCACACACAGCCTAGGGGAGTGACATTCACCACATGGCACACACAGCCTAGGGGAGTGATTTTCACCACATGGCACACACAGCCTAGGGGAGTGACTCTCACCACATGGCACACACAGTTTAGGGGAGTGACTTTCACCACATGGCACACACAGCCTAGGGGAGTGACATTGACCACATGGCACACACAGGCTAGGGGAGTGACTTTCACCACATGGCACACACAGCCTAGGGGAGTTACTTTCACCACATGGCACACACAGCCCAGGGGAGTGACTTTCACCACATGGCACACACAGCCTAGTGGAGTGACATTCACCACATGGCACACACAGCCTAGGGGATTGACATTCACCTCATGGCACACACAGCCTAAGGGAGTGATTTTCACCACATGGCACACACAGCCTAGGGCAGTGACATTCACCACATGAATCACACAGCCTAGGGGGTGACTTTCAACACATGGCACACACAGCCTAGGGGAGTGACTCTCAACACATTGCACACACAGCCTAGGGGAGTTACTTTCACTACATGGCACACACAGCCTAGGGGAGTGACATTCACCACATGGCACACACAGCCTAGGGGAGTGACATTCACCACATGGCACACACAGCCTAGGGGAGTGACTTTCACCACATGGCACACACAGCCCAGGGGTGTGACTTTCACCACATGGCACACACAGCCTAGGGGAGTGACTTTCACCACATGGCACACACAGCCTAGGGGAGTGACTTTCACCACATGGCACACACAGCCTAGGGGAGTGACTTTCATCACATGGCACACACAGCCTAGGGGAGTGACATTCACCACATGGCACACACAGCCTAGGGGAGTGACACTCACCACACGGCTCACACGGCCTAGGGGAGTGACATTCACCACATGGCACACACAGCCTAGGGGAGTGACTTTCACCACATGGCACACACACCCTAGGGGAGTTACTTTCACCACATGGCACACACAGCCCAGGGGTATGAGTTTCAAAACATGTCACACACAGCCTAGGGGAGTGACTTTCACCTCATGGCACTCACAGCCAAGGGGAGTGACTTTCACCTCATGGCACACACAGCCTAAGGCAGTGACATTCACCACATGGCACACCCAGCCTAGGGGAGTGACTTTCACCACATGGCACACACAGCCTAGGGGAGTGACGTTCACCACATGGCACACACAGCCTAGGGGAGTGACTTTCACCACATGGCACACACAGCCTATGGGAATGACTTTCATCACATGGCACACACTGCCTAGGGGAGTGACATTGACCACATGGCACACACAGCCTAGGGGAGTGACTTTCCACACATGGCACACCGAGCCTAGGGGAGTGACTTTCACTACATGGCACACACAGCCAAGGGGAGTGACTTTCACCACATGGCACACACAGCCCAAGGGAGTGACTATCACCACATGGCACACACAACTTAGGGGAGTGACTTTCACCACATGGCACACACAGCCTAGTGGAGTGACTTTCACCACATGACACACACAGTCTAGGGGAGTGACTTTCACCACATGGCACACACAGCCTGGGTGAGTGACTTTCACCACATGGCACACACAGCCTAGGGGAGTGACTTTCACCACATGGCACACAAAGCCTAGGGGAGTGACTTTAACCACATGGCACACACATTCTAGGGGAGTGACTTCCACCACATGACACACATAGCCTAGGGGAGTGACTTTCACCACATGGCACCTACAGCCGAGGGGAGTGGCTTTCACCACATGGCACACACAGCCTAGGGGAGTGACATTCACCGCATGGCACACACAGCCAAGGGTGTGACTTTCACCACATGGCACACACAGCCTAGGGGAGTGACATTCACCACATGGCACACACAGCCTAGGGGAGTGACTTTCACTACATGGCACACAGAGCCAAGGGGAGTGACTTTCACAACATGGCACACACAGCCCAGGTGAATGACTTTCACCACATGGCACACACAGCTTAGGGGAGTGACTTTCACCACATGGCACACACAGCCTAGGGGAGTGACTTTCACCACATGACACACACAGTGTAGGGGAGTGACTTTCACCACATGGCACACACAGCCTAGGGGAGTGACTTTCACCACATGGCACACACAGCCTAGGGGAGTGAGTTTCACCACATGGCACACACAGCCTAGGGGAGTGACTTTCACCACATGGCACACACAGCCTAGGGGAGTGTCTTTCACCACATGCCACACACAGCCTAGGGGAGTGACTTTCACCACATGGCACACACAGCCTTGGGGAGTGACTTTCACCACATGGCACACACAGCCTACGGGAATGACTTTCACCTCATGGCACACACATCCATGGGGAGTGACTTTCACCACATGGCACACACAGCCTTGGGGAGTGACTTTCACCACATGTCACACACAGCCTAGCGGAGTGACTTTCACCACATGGCACACACAGCCTAGGGGAGTGACTTTCACCACATGGCACACACAGCCTAAGGGAGCGACTTTCACCAACTGGCACACACAGCCGAGGGGAGTGGCCTTTACCACATGGCACACACAGCCTAGGGGAGTGACATTCACCACATGGCACACACAGACTAGGGGAGTGCCTTTCACCGCATGGCACACACAGCCTAGGGGAGTGACATTCACCACATGGCACACACAGCCCAGGGGAGTGACTTTCACCACATGGCACACACAGCCTAGGGGAGTGACATTCACCACATGGCACACACAGACAAGGGGAGTGCCTTTCACCGCATGGTACACACAGCCTAGTGGAGTGACATTCACCACATGGCACACACAGCCCAGGGGAGTGACTTTCACCACATGGCACACACAGCCTAGGGGAGTGACTTTCACCACATGGCACACACAGCCTAGGGTAGTGACATTCACCACCTGGCACACACAGCCTAGGGGAGTGACTTTCAACACATGGCACACACAGCCTAGGGGAGTGACTTTCACTACATGGCAAACACAGCCTAGGGGAGTGACATTCACCACATGGCACACACAGCCTAGGGGAGTGACATTCACCACATGGCACACACAGCCTAGGGGAATGAATTTCACCACATGGCACACACATCCTTGGGGAGTGAATTTCACCACATGGAACACACAGCCTTGGGGAGTGACTTTCACCACATGGCACACACAGCCTAGGAGAGTGACTTTCACCACATGGCACACACAGCCTAGGGGAGTGACTTTCACCACATGGCACACGCAGCCTATGGGAGTGACTTTCACCACATGGCACACACAGCCTAGGGGATTGATTTTCACCACATGGCACACACAGCCTAGTGGAGTGACATTCACCACATGGCACACACAGCCTAGGGGAGTGATTTTCACCACATGGCACACACAGCCTAGGGGATTGACTCTCACCACATGGCACACACAGCCTGGGGAATTAACTATCACCACATGGCACACACAGCCTGGGGGAGTGACTTTCACCACATGGCTCACACAGCCTAGGGGAGTGACTTTCACCACATGGCACACACAGCCTAGGGGAGTGACTTTCACCACATGGCACACACAGCCCAGGGGAGTGACTTTCACCACATGGCACACAAAGCCTAGGGGAGTGACTTTCACCACATGGCACCCACAGTCTAGGGGAGTGACTTTCACCACATGACACACATAGCCTAGGGGAGTGACTTTCACCACATGGCACCTACAGCCGAGGGGAGTGGCTTTCACCACATGGCACACACAGCCTAGGGGAGTGACATTCACCACATGGCACACACAGCCTATGGGAGTGACTTTCACCACATGGCACACACAGCCTAGGGGAGTGACATTCACCACATGGCACACACAGCCTAGGGGAGTGACTTTAACTACATGGCACACAGAGCCGAGGGGCGTGACTTTCACAACATGGCACACACAGCCCAGGTGAATGACTTTCACCACATGGCACACACAGCCTAGGGGAGTGTCTTTCACCACATGCCACACACAGCCTAGGGGAGTGATTTTCACCACATGGCACACACAGCCTTGGGGAGTGACTTTCACCACATGGCACACACAGCCTAGGGGAATGACTTTCACCTCATGGCACACACATCCATGGGGAGTGACTTTCACCACATGGCACACACAGCCTTGGGGAGTGACTTTCACCACAAGTCACACACAGCCTAGCGGAGTGACTTTCACCACATGGCACACACAGCCTAGGGGAGTGACTTTCACCACATGTCACACACAGCCTAGGGGAGTGACTTTCACCACATGGCACACACAGCCTAGGGGAGTGAATTTCACCACATGGCACACACAGCCTTGGGGAGTGACATTCACCACATGGCACACACAGCCTAGGAGAGTGACTTTCACCACATGGCACACACAGCCTAGGGGAGTGACTTTCACCACATGGTACACGCAACCTATGGGAGTGAATTTCACCACATGGCACACACAGCCTAGGGGAGTGACTTTCACCACAAGGCACACACAGCCTAGTGGAGTGACATTCACCACATGGCACACACAGCCTAGGGGAGTGATTTTCACCACATGGCATACACAGCCTAGGGGAGTGACTTTCACCACATGGCACTCACAGCCAAGGGGAGTGACTTTCACCTCATGGCACACACAGCCTAAGGCAGTGACATTCACCACATGGCACACCCAGCCTAGGGGAGTGACTTTCACCACATGGCACACACAGCCCAGGGGTGTGACTTTCACCACATGGCACACACAGCCTAGGGGAGTGACTTTCACCACATGGCACACACAGCCTAGGGGAGTGACTTTCACCACATGGCACACACAGCCTAGGGGAGTGACTTTCATCACATGGCACACACAGCCTAGGGGAGTGACATTCACCACATGGCACACACAGCCTAGGGGAGTGACTCTCACCACACGGCGCACACGGCCTAGGGGAGTGACATTCACCACATGGCACACACAGCCTAGGGGAGTGACTTTCACCACATGGCACACACACCCTAGGGGAGTTACTTTCACCACATGGCACACACAGCCCAGGGGTATGAGTTTCACTACATGTCACACACAGCCTAGGGGAGTGACTTTCACCACATGGCACTCACAGCCAAGGGGAGTGACTTTCACCTCATGGCACACACAGCCTACGGCAGTGACATTCACCACATGGAACACCCAGCCTAGGGGAGTGACTTTCACCACATGGCACACACAGCCTAGGGGAGTGACGTTCACCACATGGCACACACAGCCTAGGGGAGTGACTTTCACCACATGGCACACACAGCCTATGGGAATGACTTTCATCACATGGCACACACTGCCTACGGGAGTGACATTGACCACATGGCACACACAGCCTAGGGGAGTGACTTTAACCACATGGCACACCGAGCCTAGGGGAGTGACTTTCACTACATGGCACACACAGCCCAAGGGAGTGACTATCACCACATGGCACACACAGCTTAAGGGAGTGACTATCACCACATGGCACACACAGCCTAGTGGAGTGACTTTCACCACATGACACACACAGTCTAGGGGAGTGACTTTCACCACATGGGAGACACAGCCCAGGGGAGTGACTTTCACCACATGGCACACACAGCCTAGGGGAGTGACTTTCACCACATGGCACACACAGCCTAGGGGAGTGACTTTCACCACATGGCACACACAGCCTAGGGGAGTGACTTTCACCACATGGCACACACAGCCTAGGGGAGTGACTTTCATCACATGGCACACACAGCCTAGGGGAGTGACATTCACCACATGGCACACACAGCCTAGGGGAGTGACACTCACCACACGGCGCACACGGCCTAGGGGAGTGACATTCACCACATGGCACACACAGCCTAGGGGAGTGACTTTCACCACATGGCACACACACCCTAGGGGAGTTACTTTCACCACATGGCACACACAGCCCAGGGGTTTGAGTTTCAAAACATGTCACACACAGCCTAGGGGAGTGACTTTCACCTCATGGCACTCACAGCCAAGGGGAGTGACTTTCACCTCATGGCACACACAGCCTAAGGCAGTGACATTCACCACATGGCACACCCAGCCTAGGGGAGTGACTTTCACCACATGGCACACACAGCCTAGGGGAGTGACGTTCACCACATGGCACACACAGCCTAGGGGAGTGACTTTCACCACATGGCACACACAGCCTATGGGAATGACTTTCATCACATGGCACACACTGCCTAGGGGAGTGACATTGACCACATGGCACACACAGCCTAGGGGAGTGACTTTCCACACATGGCACACCGAGCCTAGGGGAGTGACTTTCACTACATGGCACACACAGCCAAGGGGAGTGACTTTCACCACATGGCACACACAGCCCAAGGGAGTGACTATCACCACATGGCACACACAACTTAGGGGAGTGACTTTCACCACATGGCACACACAGCCTAGTGGAGTGACTTTCACCACATGACACACACAGTCTAGGGGAGTGACTTTCACCACATGGCAGACACAGCCCAGGGGAGTGACTTTCACCACATGGCACACACAGCCTAGGGGAGTGATTTTCACCACATGCCACACACAGCCTAGGGGAGTGATTTTCACCACATGGCACACAAAGCCTAATGGACTGACATTCACCACATGGCACACACAGCCTGGGTGAGTGACTTTCACCACATGGCACACACAGCCTAGGGGAGTGACTTTCACCACATGGCACACAAAGCCTAGGGGAGTGACTTTAACCACATGGCACACACATTCTAGGGGAGTGACTTCCACCACATGACACACATAGCCTAGGGGAGTGACTTTCACCACATGGCACCTACAGCCGAGGGGAGTGGCTTTCACCACATGGCACACACAGCCTAGGGGAGTGACATTCACCGCATGGCACACACAGCCAAGGGTGTGACTTTCACCACATGGCACACACAGCCTAGGGGAGTGACATTCACCACATGGCACACACAGCCTAGGGGAGTGACTTTCACTACATGGCACACAGAGCCAAGGGGAGTGACTTTCACAACATGGCACACACAGCCCAGGTGAATGACTTTCACCACATGGCACACACAGCTTAGGGGAGTGACTTTCACCACATGGCACACACAGCCTAGGGGAGTGACTTTCACCACATGACACACACAGTGTAGGGGAGTGACTTTCACCACATGGCACACACAGCCTAGGGGAGTGACTTTCACCACATGGCACACACAGCCTAGGGGAGTGAGTTTCACCACATGGCACACACAGCCTAGGGGAGTGACTTTCACCACATGGCACACACAGCCTAGGGGAGTGTCTTTCACCACATGCCACACACAGCCTAGGGGAGTGACTTTCACCACATGGCACACACAGCCTTGGGGAGTGACTTTCACCACATGGCACACACAGCCTACGGGAATGACTTTCACCTCATGGCACACACATCCATGGGGAGTGACTTTCACCACATGGCACACACAGCCTTGGGGAGTGACTTTCACCACATGTCACACACAGCCTAGCGGAGTGACTTTCACCACATGGCACACACAGCCTAGGGGAGTGACTTTCACCACATGGCACACACAGCCTAAGGGAGCGACTTTCACCAACTGGCACACACAGCCGAGGGGAGTGGCCTTTACCACATGGCACACACAGCCTAGGGGAGTGACATTCACCACATGGCACACACAGACTAGGGGAGTGCCTTTCACCGCATGGCACACACAGCCTAGGGGAGTGACATTCACCACATGGCACACACAGCCCAGGGGAGTGACTTTCACCACATGGCACACACAGCCTAGGGGAGTGACATTCACCACATGGCACACACAGACAAGGGGAGTGCCTTTCACCGCATGGTACACACAGCCTAGTGGAGTGACATTCACCACATGGCACACACAGCCCAGGGGAGTGACGTTCACCACATGGCACACACAGCCTAGGGGAGTGACTTTCACCACATGGCACACACAGCCTAGGGTAGTGACATTCACCACCTGGCACACACAGCCTAGGGGAGTGACTTTCAACACATGGCACACACAGCCTAGGGGAGTGACTTTCACTACATGGCAAACACAGCCTAGGGGAGTGACATTCACCACATGGCACACACAGCCTAGGGGAGTGACATTCACCACATGGCACACACAGCCTAGGGGAATGAATTTCACCACATGGCACACACATCCTTGGGGAGTGAATTTCACCACATGGAACACACAGCCTTGGGGAGTGACTTTCACCACATGGCACACACAGCCTAGGAGAGTGACTTTCACCACATGGCACACACAGCCTAGGGGAGTGACTTTCACCACATGGCACACGCAGCCTATGGGAGTGACTTTCACCACATGGCACACACAGCCTAGGGGAGTGATTTTCACCACATGGCACACACAGCCTAGTGGAGTGACATTCACCACATGGCACACACAGCCTAGGGGAGTGATTTTCACCACATGGCACACACAGCCTAGGGGATTGACTCTCACCACATGGCACACACAGCCTGGGGAATTAACTATCACCACATGGCACACACAGCCTGGGGGAGTGACTTTCACCACATGGCTCACACAGCCTAGGGGAGTGACTTTCACCACATGGCACACACAGCCTAGGGGAGTGACTTTCACCACATGGCACACACAGCCCAGGGGAGTGACTTTCACCACATGGCACACAAAGCCTAGGGGAGTGACTTTCACCACATGGCACCCACAGTCTAGGGGAGTGACTTTCACCACATGACACACATAGCCTAGGGGAGTGACTTTCACCACATGGCACCTACAGCCGAGGGGAGTGGCTTTCACCACATGGCACACACAGCCTAGGGGAGTGACATTCACCACATGGCACACACAGCCTAGGGGAGTGACTTTCACCACATGGCACACACAGCCTAGGGGAGTGACATTCACCACATGGCACACACAGCCTAGGGGAGTGACTTTAACTACATGGCACACAGAGCCGAGGGGCGTGACTTTCACAACATGGCACACACAGCCCAGGTGAATGACTTTCACCACATGGCACACACAGCCTAGGGGAGTGTCTTTCACCACATGCCACACACAGCCTAGGGGAGTGATTTTCACCACATGGCACACACAGCCTTGGGGAGTGACTTTCACCACATGGCACACACAGCCTAGGGGAATGACTTTCACCTCATGGCACACACATCCATGGGGAGTGACTTTCACCACATGGCACACACAGCCTTGGGGAGTGACTTTCACCACAAGTCACACACAGCCTAGCGGAGTGACTTTCACCACATGGCACACACAGCCTAGGGGAGTGACTTTCACCACATGTCACACACAGCCTAGGGGAGTGACTTTCACCACATGGCACACACAGCCTAGGGGAGTGAATTTCACCACATGGCACACACAGCCTTGGGGAGTGACATTCACCACATGGCACACACAGCCTAGGAGAGTGACTTTCACCACATGGCACATACAGCCTAGGGGAGTGACTTTCACCACATGGTACACGCAACCTATGGGAGTGAATTTCACCACATGGCACACACAGCCTAGGGGAGTGACTTTCACCACAAGGCACACACAGCCTAGTGGAGTGACATTCACCACATGGCACACACAGCCTAGGGGAGTGATTTTCACCACATGGCATACACAGCCTAGGGGAGTGACTTTCACCACATGGCACTCACAGCCAAGGGGAGTGACTTTCACCTCATGGCACACACAGCCTAAGGCAGTGACATTCACCACATGGCACACCCAGCCTAGGGGAGTGACTTTCACCACATGGCACACACAGCCCAGGGGTGTGACTTTCACCACATGGCACACACAGCCTAGGGGAGTGACTTTCACCACATGGCACACACAGCCTAGGGGAGTGACTTTCATCACATGGCACACACAGCCTAGGGGAGTGACATTCACCACATGGCACACACAGCCTAGGGGAGTGACTCTCACCACACGGCGCACACGGCCTAGGGGAGTGACATTCACCACATGGCACACACAGCCTAGGGGAGTGACTTTCACCACATGGCACACACACCCTAGGGGAGTTACTTTCACCACATGGCACACACAGCCCAGGGGTATGAGTTTCACTACATGTCACACACAGCCTAGGGGAGTGACTTTCACCACATGGCACTCACAGCCAAGGGGAGTGACTTTCACCTCATGGCACACACAGCCTACGGCAGTGACATTCACCACATGGAACACCCAGCCTAGGGGAGTGACTTTCACCACATGGCACACACAGCCTAGGGGAGTGACGGTCACCACATGGCACACACAGCCTAGGGGAGTGACTTTCACCACATGGCACACACAGCCTATGGGAATGACTTTCATCACATGGCACACACTGCCTAGGGGAGTGACATTGACCACATGGCACACACAGCCTAGGGGAGTGACTTTAACCACATGGCACACCGAGCCTAGGGGAGTGACTTTCACTACATGGCACACACAGCCCAAGGGAGTGACTATCACCACATGGCACACACAGCTTAAGGGAGTGACTATCACCACATGGCACACACAGCCTAGTGGAGTGACTTTCACCACATGACACACACAGTCTAGGGGAGTGACTTTCACCACATGGGAGACACAGCCCAGGGGAGTGACTTTCACCACATGGCACACACAGCCTAGGGGAGTGACTTTCACCACATGCCACACACAGCGTAGGGGAGTGACTTTCACCACATGGCACACAAAGCCTAATGGACTGACATTCACCACATGGCACACACAGCCTGGGGGATTGACTTTCACCACATGGCACACACAGCCTAGGGGAGTGACTTTCACCACATGGCACACACTGCCTGGGGGAGTGACTTTCACCACATGGCTCACACAGCCTGGGGAATTAACTTTCACCACATGGCACACACAGCCTGGGGGAGTGACTTTCACCACATGGCACACACAGCCTAGGGGGGTGACTTTCACCACATGGCACACACAGCCTAGGGGAGTGACTTTCACCACATGGCACACACAGCCTAGGGGAGTGACTTTCACCACATGGCACACACATTCTAGGGGAGTGACTTCCACCACATGACACACATAGCCTTGGGGAGTGACTTTCACCACATGGCACCTACAGCCGAGGGGAGTGGCTTTCACCACATGGCACACACAGCCTAGGGGAGTGACATTCACCGCATGGCACACACAGCCTAGGGGAGTGACTTTCACCACATGGCACACACAGCCTAGGGGAGTGACATTCACCACATGGCACACACAGCCTAGGGGAGTGACTTTCACTACATGGCACACAGAGCCAAGGGGAGTGACTTTCACAACATGGCACACACAGCCCAGGTGAATGACTTTCACCACATGGCACACACAGCTTAGGGGAGTGACTTTCACCACATGGCACACACAGCCTAGGGGAGTGACTTTCACCACATGACACACACAGTGTAGGGGAGTGACTTTCACCACATGGCACACACAGCCTAGGGGAGTGACTTTCACCACATGGCACACACAGCCTAGGGGAGTGAGTTTCACCACATGGCACACACAGCCTAGGGGAGTGACTTTCACCACATGGCACACACAGCCTAGGGGAATGACTTTCACCTCATGGCACACACATCCATGGGGAGTGACTTTCACCACATGGCACACACAGCCTTGGGGAGTGACTTTCACCACATGTCACACACAGCCTAGCGGAGTGACTTTCACCTCATGGCACACACAGCCTAGGGGAGTGACTTTCACCACATGGCACACACAGCCTAGGGGAGCGACTTTCACCAACTGGCACACACAGCCGAGGGGAGAGGCTTTTACCACATGGCACACACAGCCTAGGGGAGTGACATTCACCACATGGCACACACAGACTAGGGGAGTGCCTTTCACCGCATGGCACACACAGCCTAGGGGAGTGACATTCACCACATGGCACACACAGCCCAGGAGAGTGACTTTCACCACATGGCACACACAGCCTAGGGGAGTGATATTCACCACATGGCACACACAGACTAGGGGAGTGCCTTTCACCGCATGGCACACACAGCCTAGGGGAGTGACATTCACCACATGGCACACACAGCCCAGGGGAGTGACTTTCACCACATGGCACACACAGCCTAGGGGAGTGACTTTCACCACATGGCACACACAGCCTAGGGTAGTGACGTTCACCACCTGGCATACACAGCCTAGGGGAGTGACTTTCAACACATGGCACACACAGCCTAGGGGAGTGACTTTCACCACATTGCACACACAGCCTAGGGGAGTGACTTTCACTAAATGGCAAACACAGCCTAGGGGAGTGACATTCACCACATGGCACACACAGCCTAGGGGAGTGACATTCACCACATGGCACACACAGCCTAGGGGAATGAATTTCACCACATGGCACACACATCCTTGGGGAGTGAATTTCACCACATGGAACACACAGCCTTGGGGAGTGACTTTCACCACATGGCACACACAGCCTAGGAGAGTGACTTTCACCACATGGCACACGCAGCCTATGGGAGTGACTTTCACCACATGGCACACACAGCCTAGGGGAGTGATTTTCACCACATGGCACACACAGCCTAGTGGAGTGACATTCACCACATGGCACACACTGCCTAGGGGAGTGATTTTCACCACATGGCACACACAGCCTAGGGGATTGACTATCACCACATGGCACACACAGCCTGGGGAATTAACTATCACCACATGGCACACACAGCCTGGGGGAGTGACTTTCACCACATGGCTCACACAGCCTAGGGGGGTGACTTTCACCACATGGCACACACAGCCTAGGGGAGTGACTTTCACCACATGGCACACACAGCCCAGGGGAGTGACTTTCACCACATGGCACACACAGCCCAGGGGTGTGACTTTCACCACATGGCACACACAGCCTAGGGGAGTGACTTTCACCACATGGCACACACAGCCTAGGGGAGTGACTTTCACCACATGGCACACACAGCCTAGGGGAGTGACTTTCATCACATGGCACACACAGCCTAGGGGAGTGACATTCACCACATGGCACACACAGCCTAGGGGAGTGACTCTCACCACACGGCGCACACGGCCTAGGGGAGTGACATTCACCACATGGCACACACAGCCTAGGGGAGTGACTTTCACCACATGGCACACACACCCTAGGGGAGTTACTTTCACCACATGGCACACACAGCCCAGGGGTATGAGTTTCACTACATGTCACACACAGCCTAGGGGAGTGACTTTCACCACATGGCACTCACAGCCAAGGGGAGTGACTTTCACCTCATGGCACACACAGCCTACGGCAGTGACATTCACCACATGGAACACCCAGCCTAGGGGAGTGACTTTCACCACATGGCACACACAGCCTAGGGGAGTGACGTTCACCACATGGCACACACAGCCTAGGGGAGTGACTTTCACCACATGGCACACACAGCCTATGGGAATGACTTTCATCACATGGCACACACTGCCTACGGGAGTGACATTGACCACATGGCACACACAGCCTAGGGGAGTGACTTTAACCACATGGCACACCGAGCCTAGGGGAGTGACTTTCACTACATGGCACACACAGCCCAAGGGAGTGACTATCACCACATGGCACACACAGCTTAAGGGAGTGACTATCACCACATGGCACACACAGCCTAGTGGAGTGACTTTCACCACATGACACACACAGTCTAGGGGAGTGACTTTCACCACATGGGAGACACAGCCCAGGGGAGTGACTTTCACCACATGGCACACACAGCCTAGGGGAGTGACTTTCACCACATGGCACACACAGCCTAGGGGAGTGACTTTCACCACATGGCACACACAGCCTAGGGGAGTGACTTTCACCACATGGCACACACAGCCTAGGGGAGTGACTTTCATCACATGGCACACACAGCCTAGGGGAGTGACATTCACCACATGGCACACACAGCCTAGGGGAGTGACACTCACCACACGGCGCACACGGCCTAGGGGAGTGACATTCACCACATGGCACACACAGCCTAGGGGAGTGACTTTCACCACATGGCACACACACCCTAGGGGAGTTACTTTCACCACATGGCACACACAGCCCAGGGGTTTGAGTTTCAAAACATGTCACACACAGCCTAGGGGAGTGACTTTCACCTCATGGCACTCACAGCCAAGGGGAGTGACTTTCACCTCATGGCACACACAGCCTAAGGCAGTGACATTCACCACATGGCACACCCAGCCTAGGGGAGTGACTTTCACCACATGGCACACACAGCCTAGGGGAGTGACGTTCACCACATGGCACACACAGCCTAGGGGAGTGACTTTCACCACATGGCACACACAGCCTATGGGAATGACTTTCATCACATGGCACACACTGCCTAGGGGAGTGACATTGACCACATGGCACACACAGCCTAGGGGAGTGACTTTCCACACATGGCACACCGAGCCTAGGGGAGTGACTTTCACTACATGGCACACACAGCCAAGGGGAGTGACTTTCACCACATGGCACACACAGCCCAAGGGAGTGACTATCACCACATGGCACACACAACTTAGGGGAGTGACTTTCACCACATGGCACACACAGCCTAGTGGAGTGACTTTCACCACATGACACACACAGTCTAGGGGAGTGACTTTCACCACATGGCAGACACAGCCCAGGGGAGTGACTTTCACCACATGGCACACACAGCCTAGGGGAGTGATTTTCACCACATGCCACACACAGCCTAGGGGAGTGATTTTCACCACATGGCACACAAAGCCTAATGGACTGACATTCACCACATGGCACACACAGCCTGGGTGAGTGACTTTCACCACATGGCACACACAGCCTAGGGGAGTGACTTTCACCACATGGCACACAAAGCCTAGGGGAGTGACTTTAACCACATGGCACACACATTCTAGGGGAGTGACTTCCACCACATGACACACATAGCCTAGGGGAGTGACTTTCACCACATGGCACCTACAGCCGAGGGGAGTGGCTTTCACCACATGGCACACACAGCCTAGGGGAGTGACATTCACCGCATGGCACACACAGCCAAGGGTGTGACTTTCACCACATGGCACACACAGCCTAGGGGAGTGACATTCACCACATGGCACACACAGCCTAGGGGAGTGACTTTCACTACATGGCACACAGAGCCAAGGGGAGTGACTTTCACAACATGGCACACACAGCCCAGGTGAATGACTTTCACCACATGGCACACACAGCTTAGGGGAGTGACTTTCACCACATGGCACACACAGCCTAGGGGAGTGACTTTCACCACATGACACACACAGTGTAGGGGAGTGACTTTCACCACATGGCACACACAGCCTAGGGGAGTGACTTTCACCACATGGCACACACAGCCTAGGGGAGTGAGTTTCACCACATGGCACACACAGCCTAGGGGAGTGACTTTCACCACATGGCACACACAGCCTAGGGGAGTGTCTTTCACCACATGCCACACACAGCCTAGGGGAGTGACTTTCACCACATGGCACACACAGCCTTGGGGAGTGACTTTCACCACATGGCACACACAGCCTACGGGAATGACTTTCACCTCATGGCACACACATCCATGGGGAGTGACTTTCACCACATGGCACACACAGCCTTGGGGAGTGACTTTCACCACATGTCACACACAGCCTAGCGGAGTGACTTTCACCACATGGCACACACAGCCTAGGGGAGTGACTTTCACCACATGGCACACACAGCCTAAGGGAGCGACTTTCACCAACTGGCACACACAGCCGAGGGGAGTGGCCTTTACCACATGGCACACACAGCCTAGGGGAGTGACATTCACCACATGGCACACACAGACTAGGGGAGTGCCTTTCACCGCATGGCACACACAGCCTAGGGGAGTGACATTCACCACATGGCACACACAGCCCAGGGGAGTGACTTTCACCACATGGCACACACAGCCTAGGGGAGTGACATTCACCACATGGCACACACAGACAAGGGGAGTGCCTTTCACCGCATGGTACACACAGCCTAGTGGAGTGACATTCACCACATGGCACACACAGCCCAGGGGAGTGACGTTCACCACATGGCACACACAGCCTAGGGGAGTGACTTTCACCACATGGCACACACAGCCTAGGGTAGTGACATTCACCACCTGGCACACACAGCCTAGGGGAGTGACTTTCAACACATGGCACACACAGCCTAGGGGAGTGACTTTCACTACATGGCAAACACAGCCTAGGGGAGTGACATTCACCACATGGCACACACAGCCTAGGGGAGTGACATTCACCACATGGCACACACAGCCTAGGGGAATGAATTTCACCACATGGCACACACATCCTTGGGGAGTGAATTTCACCACATGGAACACACAGCCTTGGGGAGTGACTTTCACCACATGGCACACACAGCCTAGGAGAGTGACTTTCACCACATGGCACACACAGCCTAGGGGAGTGACTTTCACCACATGGCACACGCAGCCTATGGGAGTGACTTTCACCACATGGCACACACAGCCTAGGGGAGTGATTTTCACCACATGGCACACACAGCCTAGTGGAGTGACATTCACCACATGGCACACACAGCCTAGGGGAGTGATTTTCACCACATGGCACACACAGCCTAGGGGATTGACTCTCACCACATGGCACACACAGCCTGGGGAATTAACTATCACCACATGGCACACACAGCCTGGGGGAGTGACTTTCACCACATGGCTCACACAGCCTAGGGGAGTGACTTTCACCACATGGCACACACAGCCTAGGGGAGTGACTTTCACCACATGGCACACACAGCCCAGGGGAGTGACTTTCACCACATGGCACACAAAGCCTAGGGGAGTGACTTTCACCACATGGCACCCACAGTCTAGGGGAGTGACTTTCACCACATGACACACATAGCCTAGGGGAGTGACTTTCACCACATGGCACCTACAGCCGAGGGGAGTGGCTTTCACCACATGGCACACACAGCCTAGGGGAGTGACATTCACCACATGGCACACACAGCCTAGGGGAGTGACTTTCACCACATGGCACACACAGCCTAGGGGAGTGACATTCACCACATGGCACACACAGCCTAGGGGAGTGACTTTAACTACATGGCACACAGAGCCGAGGGGCGTGACTTTCACAACATGGCACACACAGCCCAGGTGAATGACTTTCACCACATGGCACACACAGCCTAGGGGAGTGTCTTTCACCACATGCCACACACAGCCTCGGGGAGTGATTTTCACCACATGGCACACACAGCCTTGGGGAGTGACTTTCACCACATGGCACACACAGCCTAGGGGAATGACTTTCACCTCATGGCACACACATCCATGGGGAGTGACTTTCACCACATGTCACACACAGCCTTGGGGAGTGACTTTCACCACAAGTCACACACAGCCTAGCGGAGTGACTTTCACCACATGGCACACACAGCCTAGGGGAGTGACTTTCACCACATGTCACACACAGCCTAGGGGAGTGACTTTCACCACATGGCACACACAGCCTAGGGGAGTGAATTTCACCACATGGCACACACAGCCTTGGGGAGTGACATTCACCACATGGCACACACAGCCTAGGAGAGTGACTTTCACCACATGGCACACACAGCCTAGGGGAGTGACTTTCACCACATGGTACACGCAACCTATGGGAGTGAATTTCACCACATGGCACACACAGCCTAGGGGAGTGACTTTCACCACAAGGCACACACAGCCTAGTGGAGTGACATTCACCACATGGCACACACAGCCTAGGGGAGTGATTTTCACCACATGGCATACACAGCCTAGGGGAGTGACTTTCACCACATGGCACTCACAGCCAAGGGGAGTGACTTTCACCTCATGGCACACACAGCCTAAGGCAGTGACATTCACCACATGGCACACCCAGCCTAGGGGAGTGACTTTCACCACATGGCACACACAGCCCAGGGGTGTGACTTTCACCACATGGCACACACAGCCTAGGGGAGTGACTTTCACCACATGGCACACACAGCCTAGGGGAGTGACTTTCACCACATGGCACACACAGCCTAGGGGAGTGACTTTCATCACATGGCACACACAGCCTAGGGGAGTGACATTCACCACATGGCACACACAGCCTAGGGGAGTGACTCTCACCACACGGCGCACACGGCCTAGGGGAGTGACATTCACCACATGGCACACACAGCCTAGGGGAGTGACTTTCACCACATGGCACACACACCCTAGGGGAGTTACTTTCACCACATGGCACACACAGCCCAGGGGTATGAGTTTCACTACATGTCACACACAGCCTAGGGGAGTGACTTTCACCACATGGCACTCACAGCCAAGGGGAGTGACTTTCACCTCATGGCACACACAGCCTACGGCAGTGACATTCACCACATGGAACACCCAGCCTAGGGGAGTGACTTTCACCACATGGCACACACAGCCTAGGGGAGTGACGGTCACCACATGGCACACACAGCCTAGGGGAGTGACTTTCACCACATGGCACACACAGCCTATGGGAATGACTTTCATCACATGGCACACACTGCCTAGGGGAGTGACATTGACCACATGGCACACACAGCCTAGGGGAGTGACTTTAACCACATGGCACACCGAGCCTAGGGGAGTGACTTTCACTACATGGCACACACAGCCCAAGGGAGTGACTATCACCACATGGCACACACAGCTTAAGGGAGTGACTATCACCACATGGCACACACAGCCTAGTGGAGTGACTTTCACCACATGACACACACAGTCTAGGGGAGTGACTTTCACCACATGGGAGACACAGCCCAGGGGAGTGACTTTCACCACATGGCACACACAGCCTAGGGGAGTGACTTTCACCACATGCCACACACAGCGTAGGGGAGTGACTTTCACCACATGGCACACAAAGCCTAATGGACTGACATTCACCACATGGCACACACAGCCTGGGGGATTGACTTTCACCACATGGCACACACAGCCTAGGGGAGTGACTTTCACCACATGGCACACACTGCCTGGGGGAGTGACTTTCACCACATGGCTCACACAGCCTGGGGAATTAACTTTCACCACATGGCACACACAGCCTGGGGGAGTGACTTTCACCACATGGCACACACAGCCTAGGGGGGTGACTTTCACCACATGGCACACACAGCCTAGGGGAGTGACTTTCACCACATGGCACACACAGCCTAGGGGAGTGACTTTCACCACATGGCACACACATTCTAGGGGAGTGACTTCCACCACATGACACACATAGCCTTGGGGAGTGACTTTCACCACATGGCACCTACAGCCGAGGGGAGTGGCTTTCACCACATGGCACACACAGCCTAGGGGAGTTACATTCACCGCATGGCACACACAGCCTAGGGGAGTGACTTTCACCACATGGCACACACAGCCTAGGGGAGTGACATTCACAACATGGCACACACAGCCTAGGGGAGTGACTTTCACTACATGGCACACAGAGCCAAGGGGAGTGACTTTCACAACATGGCACACACAGCCCAGGTGAATGACTTTCACCACATGGCACACACAGCTTAGGGGAGTGACTTTCACCACATGGCACACACAGCCTAGGGGAGTGACTTTCACCACATGACACACACAGTGTAGGGGAGTGACTTTCACCACATGGCACACACAGCCTAGGGGAGTGACTTTCACCACATGGCACACACAGCCTAGGGGAGTGAGTTTCACCACATGGCACACACAGCCTAGGGGAGTGACTTTCACCACATGGCACACACAGCCTAGGGGAATGACTTTCACCTCATGGCACACACATCCATGGGGAGTGACTTTCACCACATGGCACACACAGCCTTGGGGAGTGACTTTCACCACATGTCACACACAGCCTAGCGGAGTGACTTTCACCTCATGGCACACACAGCCTAGGGGAGTGACTTTCACCACATGGCACACACAGCCTAGGGGAGCGACTTTCACCAACTGGCACACACAGCCGAGGGGAGAGGCTTTTACCACATGGCACACACAGCCTAGGGGAGTGACATTCACCACATGGCACACACAGACTAGGGGAGTGCCTTTCACCGCATGGCACACACAGCCTAGGGGAGTGACATTCACCACATGGCACACACAGCCCAGGAGAGTGACTTTCACCACATGGCACACACAGCCTAGGGGAGTGATATTCACCACATGGCACACACAGACTAGGGGAGTGCCTTTCACCGCATGGCACACACAGCCTAGGGGAGTGACATTCACCACATGGCACACACAGCCCAGGGGAGTGACTTTCACCACATGGCACACACAGCCTAGGGGAGTGACTTTCACCACATGGCACACACAGCCTAGGGTAGTGACGTTCACCACCTGGCATACACAGCCTAGGGGAGTGACTTTCAACACATGGCACACACAGCCTAGGGGAGTGACTTTCACCACATTGCACACACAGCCTAGGGGAGTGATTTTCACTAAATGGCAAACACAGCCTAGGGGAGTGACATTCACCACATGGCACACACAGCCTAGGGGAGTGACATTCACCACATGGCACACACAGCCTAGGGGAATGAATTTCACCACATGGCACACACATCCTTGGGGAGTGAATTTCACCACATGGAACACACAGCCTTGGGGAGTGACTTTCACCACATGGCACACACAGCCTAGGAGAGTGACTTTCACCACATGGCACACGCAGCCTATGGGAGTGACTTTCACCACATGGCACACACAGCCTAGGGGAGTGATTTTCACCACATGGCACACACAGCCTAGTGGAGTGACATTCACCACATGGCACACACTGCCTAGGGGAGTGATTTTCACCACATGGCACACACAGCCTAGGGGATTGACTATCACCACATGGCACACACAGCCTGGGGAATTAACTATCACCACATGGCACACACAGCCTGGGGGAGTGACTTTCACCACATGGCTCACACAGCCTAGGGGGGTGACTTTCACCACATGGCACACACAGCCTAGGGGAGTGACTTTCACCACATGGCACACACAGCCCAGGGGAGTGACTTTCACCACATGGCACACAAAGCCTAGGGGAGTGACTTTCACCACATGGCACACACAGTCTAGGGGAGTGACTTTCACCACATGACACACATAGCCTAGAGGAGTGACTTTCACCACATGGCACCTACAGCCGAGGGGAGTGGCTTTCACCACATGGCACACACAGCCTAGGGGAGTGACATTCACCACATGGCACACACAGCCTAGGGGAGTGACTTTCACCACATGGCACACACAGCCTAGGGGAGTGACATTCACCACATGGCACACACAGTCTAGGGGAGTGACTTTCACTACATGGCACACAGAGCCGAGGGGAGTGACTTTCACAACATGGCACACACAGCCCAGGTGAATGACTTTCACCACATGGCACACACAGCCTAGGGGAGTGTCTTTCACCACATGCCACACACAGCCTAGGGGAGTGATTTTCACCACATGGCACACACAGCCTTGGGGAGTGGCTTTCACCACATGGCACACACAGCCTAGGGGAATGACTTTCACCTCATGGCACACACATCCATGGGGAGTGACTTTCACCACATGGCACACACAGCCTTGGGGAGTGACTTTCACCACAAGTCACACACAGCCTAGCGGAGTGACTTTCACCACATGGCACACACAGCCTAGGGGAGTGATTTTCACCACATGTCACACACAGCCTAGGGGAGTGACTTTCACCACATGGCACACACAGCCTAGGGGAGTGAATTTCACCACATGGCACACACAGCCTAGTGGAGTGACATTCACCACATGGCACACAAGCCTAGGGGAGTGATTTTCACCACATGGCATACACAGCCTAGGGGAGTGACTCTCACCACATGGCACACACAGCCTAGGGGAGTGACATTCACCACATGGCACACACAGCCTAGGGGAGTGACAGTCACCACATGGCACACACAGGCTAGGGGAGTGACTTTCACCACATGGCACACAGAGCCTAGGGGAGTTACTTTCACCACATGGCACACACAGCCCAGGGGAGTGACTTTAACCACATGGCACACACAGCCTAGTGGAGTGACATTCACCACATGGCACACACAGCCTAGGGGAGTGACTTTCACCACATGGCCCACACAGCATAAGGGAGTGATTTTCACCACATGGCACACACAGCCTAGGGCAGTGACATTCACCACATGGCTCACACAGCCCAGGGGAGTGACTTTCAACACATGGCACACACAGCCTAGGGGAGTGACTTTCACCACATGGCACACACAGCCGAGGGGAGTGGCTTTCCCCACATGGCACACACTGCCTAGGAAAGTGACTTTCACCACATGGCACACACAGCCTAGAGGAGTGACTTTCACCACATGGCACACGCAGCCCATGGGAGTGACTTTCACCACATGGCACACACAGCCTAGGGGAGTGACTTTCACCACATGGAACACACAGCCTAGTGGAGTGACATTCACCACATGGCACACACAGCCTAGGGGAGTGACTTTCACCACATGGCACACACAGCCTAGGGGAGTGACATTCACCACATGGCACACACAGGCTAGGGGAGTGACTTTCACCACATGGCACACACAGCCTAGGTGAGTTACTTTCACCACATGGCACACACAGCCCAGGGGAGTGACTTTCATCACATGGCACATACAGCCTAGTGGAGTGACATTCCCCACATGGCACACACAGCCTAGGGGAGTGACTTTCACCACATGGCACACACAGCCTAAGGGAGTGATTTTCACCACATGGCACACACAGCCTAGGGCAGTGATATTCACCACATGGCTCACACAGCCTAGGGGAGTGACTTTCAACACAAGGCACACACAGCCTAGGGGAGTGACATTCACCACATGGCGCACACAGCCTAGGGGAGTGACATTCACCACATGGCACACACAGCCAAGGGGAGTGACTTTCACCACATGACACACACAGTCTAGGGGAGTGACTTTCACCACATGGCACACACAGCCTAGGGCAGTGACATTCACCACGTGGCACACACAGCCCAGGGGAGCGACTTTCACCACATGGCACAAACGGCCTAGGGGAGTGACACTCACCACACGGCGCACACGGCCTAGGGGAGTGACATTCACACCATGGCACACACAGCCTAGGGGAGTGACTTTCACCACTTGGCACACACAGCCTAGGGGAGTTACTTTCACCACATGGCACACACAGCCCAGGGGAGTGACTTTCACCACATGGCACACACAGCCTAGTGGAGTGACATTCACCACAATGCACACACAGCCTAGGGGAGTGAGCTTCACCACATGGCACACACAGCCTAGGGGAGTGACTTTCACCACATGGCACTCACAGCCAAGGGGAGTGACTTTCACCTCATGGCACACACAGCCTAGGGCAGTGACGTTCACCACATGGCACACACAGCCTAGGGGAGTGACTTTCACCACATGGCACACACAGCCTAGGGGAGTGACTTTCACCACATGGCACACACAGCCTAGGGGAATGACTTTCATCACATGGCACACACTGCCTAGGGGAGTGACATTCACCACATGGCACACACAGCCTAGGGGAGTGACACTCACCACATGGCGCACACAGCCTAGGGGAGTGACATTCACCACATGGCGCACACAGACTAGGGGAGTGACATTCACCACATGGCACACACAGCCAAGGGGAGTGACTTTCACCACATGACACACACAGTCTAGGGGAGTGACTTTCACCACATGGCACACACAGCCTAGGGGAGTGATTTTCACCACATGGCACACACAGCCTAGGGGAGTGACGTTCACCACATGGCACACACAGCCTAGGGGAGTGACTTTCACCACATGGCACACACAGCCTAGGGGAGTGACTTTCACCACATGGCGCACACAGCCTAGGGGAGTGACTTTCACCGCATGGCACACACAGCCTAGGGGAGTGACTTTCACTACATGGCACACACAGCCAAGGGGAGTGACTTTCACCACATGGCACACACAGCCCAGGGGAGTGACTTTCACCACATGGCACACACAGCTTAGGGGAGTGACTTTCACCACATGGAACACACAGCCTAGTGGAGTGACTTTCACCACATGACACACACAGTCTAGGGGAGTGACTTTCACCACATGACACACACAGTCTAGGGGAGTGACTTTCACCACATGGCACACACAGCCCAGGGGAGTGACTTTCACCACATGGCACACACAGCCTAGGGGAGTGACTTTCACCACATGGCACACACAGCCTAGGGGAGTGACTTTCACCACATGGCACACACAGCCTAATGGACTGACATTCACCACATGGCACACACAGCCTAGGGGAGTGACTTTCACCACATGGCACACCCTGCCTGGGGGAGTGACTTTCACCACATGGCACACACAGCCTGGGGAATTAACTTTCACCACATGGCACACACAGCCTGGGGGAGTGACTTTCACCACATGGCACACACAGCATAGGGGGGTGACCTTCACCACATGGCACACACAGCCTAGGGGAGTGACTTTCACCACATGGCACACACAGCCCAGGGGAGTGACTTTCACCACATTGCACACAAAGCCTAGGGGAGTGACTTTCACCACATGGCACACACAGTCTAGGGGAGTGACTTCCACCACATGACACACATAGCCTAGGGGAGTGACTTTCACCACATGGCACCTACAGCCGAACGAGTGGCTTTCACCACATGGCACACACAGCCTAGGGGAGTGCCATTCACCACATGGCACACACAGCCTAGGGGAGTGACTTTCACCACATGGCACACAGAGCCTAGGGGAGTGACATTCACCACATGGCACACACAGCCTAGGGGAGTGACTTTCACTACATGGCACACACAGCCAAGGGGAGTGACTTTCACAACATGGCACACACAGCCCAGGGAAATGACTTTCACCACATGGCACACACAGCTTATGAGAGTGACGTTCACCACATGGCACACACAGCCTAGGGGAGTGACTTTCACCACAGGACACACACAGTTTAGAGGAGTGACTTTCACCACATGGCACACACAGCTTAGGGGAGTGACTTTCACCACATGGCACACACAGCCTAGGGGAGTGACTTTCACCACATGGCACACACAGCCTAGGGGAGTGATTTTAACCCCATGGCACACACAGCCTAGGGGAGTGTCTTTCACCACATTCCACACACAGCCTAGGGGAGTGACTTTCACCACATGGCACACACAGCCTTGGGGAGTGAATTTCACCACATGGCACACACAGCCTAGGGGAATGACTTTCACCTCATGGCACACACATCCCTGGGGAGTGACATTCACCACATGGCACACACAGCCTTAGGGAGTGACTTTCACCACATGTCACACACAGCCTAGCGGAGTGACTTTCACCACATGGCACACAGCCTAGGGGAGTGACTTCCACCACATGGCACACACAGCCTAGGGGAGTGACTTTCACCACATGGCACACACAGCCTAGGGGAGTGACTTTCACCACATGGCACAAACAGCCTAGCGGAGTGACATTCACCACATGGCACACACAGCCTAGGGGAGTGACTTTCACCACATGGCGCACACAGCCTAGGGGAGTGACCTTCACCACGTCGCACACACACCCTAGGGGAGTTACTTTCACCACATGGCACACACAGCCTAGGGGAGTGACTTTCACCAACTGGCACACACAGCCAATGGGAGTGACTTTCACCACATGGCACACACAGTCTAGGGGAGTGACTTCCACCACATGACACACACAGCCTAGGGGAGTGACTTTCACCACATGGCACACACAGCCGAGGGGAGTGGCTTTCACCACATGGCACACACAGCCTAGGGGAGTGACATTCACCACATGGCACACACAGACTAGGGGAGTGCCTTTCACCACATGGCACACACAGCCTAGGGGAGTGACATTCACCACATGGCACACACAGACTAGGGGAGTGCCTTTCACCACATGGCACACACAGCCTAGGGGAGTGACTTTCACCACATGGCACACACAGCCAAGGGCAGTGACATTCACCACCTGGCACACACAGCCTAGGGGAGTGACTTTCAACACATGGCACGCACAGCCTAGGGGAGTGCCTTTCACCGCATGGCACACACAGCCTAGGGGAGTGACATTCACCACATGGCACACACAGCCCAGGGGAGTGACTTTCACCACATGGCACACACAGCCTAGGGGAGTGACATTCACCACATGGCACACACAGACTAGGGGAGTGCCTTTCACCGCATGGCACACACAGCCTAGGGGAGTGACATTCACCACATGGCACACACAGCCCAGGGGAGTGACTTTCACCACATGGCACACACAGCCTAGGGGAGTGACTTTCACCACATGGCACACACAGCCTAGGGTAGTGACATTCACCACCTGGCACACACAGCCTAGGGGAGTGACTTTCAACACATGGCGCACACAGCGTAGGGGAGTGACTTTCACCACATTGCACACACAGCCTAGGGGAGTGACTTTCACTACATGGCAAACACAGCCTAGGGGAGTGACATTCACCACATGGCACACACAGCCTAGGGGAGTGACATTCACCACAAGGCACACACAGCCTAGGGGAATGAATTTCACCACATGGCACACACATCCTTGGGGAGTGAATTTCACCACATGGAACACACAGCCTTGGGGAGTGACTTTCACCACATGGCACACACAGCCTAGGAGAGTGACATTCACCACATGGCACACACAGCCTAGGGGAGTGACTTTCACCACATGGCACACGCAGCCTATGGGAGTGACTTTCACCACATGGCACACACAGCCTAGGGGAGTGACTTTCACCACATGGCACACACAGCCTATTGGAGTGACATTCACCACATGGCACACACAGCCTAGGGGAGTGATTTTCAACACATGGCACACACAGCCTAGGGGAGTGGCTCTCACCACATGGCACACACAGCCTGGGGAATTAACTTTCACCACATGGCACACACAGCCTGGGGGAGTGACTTTCACCACATGGCTCACACAGCCTAGGGGGGTGACTTTCACCACATGGCACACATAGCCTAGGGGAGTGACTTTCACCACATGGCACCTACAGCCGAGGGGAGTGGCTTTCACCACATGGCACACACAGCCTAGGGGAGTGACATTCACCACATGGCACACACAGCCTAGGGGAGTGACTTTCACCACATGGCACACACAGCCTAGGGGAGTGACATTCACCACATGGCACACACAGCCTAGGGGAGTGACTTTCACTACATGGCACACAGAGCCGAGGGGAGTGACTTTCACGACATGGCACACACAGTCCAGGTGAATGACTTTCACCACATGGCACACACAGCCTAGGGGAGTGTCTTTCACCACATGCCACACACAGCCTAGGGGAGTGATTTTCACCACATGGCACACACAGCCTTGGGGAGTGACTTTCACCACATGGCACACACAGCCTAGGGGAATGACTTTCACCTCATGGCACACACATCCATGGGGAGTGACTTTCACCACATGGCACACACAGCCTTGGGGAGTGACTTTCACCACAAGTCACACACAGCCTAGCGGAGTGACTTTCACCACATGGCACACACAGCCTAGGGGAGTGACTTTCACTACATGGCACACACAGCCTAGGGGAGTGACTTTCACCACATGGCACACACAGCCTAGGGGAGTGAATTTCACCACATGGCACACACAGCCTTGGGGAGTGACTTTCACCACATGGCACACACAGCCTAGGAGAGTGACTTTCACCACATGGCACACACAGCCTAGGGGAGTGACTTTCACCACATGGTACACGCAGCCTATGGGAGTGACTTTCACCACATGGCACACACAGCCTAGGGGAGTGACTTTCACCACAAGGCACACACAGCCTAGTGGAGTGACATTCACCACATGGCACACACAGCCTAGGGGAGTGATTTTCACCACATGGCATACACAGCCTAGGGGAGTGACTCTCACCACATGGCACACACTTCCTAGGGGAGTGACTTTCACCACATGGCACACACAGCCTAGGGGAGTGACATTCACCACATGGCACACACAGGCTAGGGGAGTGACTTTCACCACATGGCACACACAGCCTAGGGGAGTTACTTTCACCACATGGCACACACAGCCCAGGGGAGTGACTTTCACCACATGGCACACACAGCCTAGTGGAGTGACATTCACCACATGGCACACACAGCCTAGGGGAGTGACTTTCACCACATGGCACACACAGCCTAAGGGAGTGATTTTCACCACATGGCACACACAGCCTAGGGCAGTGACATTCACCACATGGCTCACACAGCCCAGGGGAGTGACTTTCAACACATGGCACACACAGCCTAGGGGAGTGACTCTCAACACATTGCACACACAGGCTAGGGGAGTGACTTTCACTACATGGCACACACAGCCTAGGGGCGTGACATTCACCACATGGCACACACAGCCTAGTGGAGTGACATTCACCACATGGCACACACAGCCTAGGGGAGTGACTTTCACCACATGGCACACACAGCCCAGGGGAGTGACTTTCACCACATGGCACACACAGCCTAGGGGAGTGAATTTCACCACATGGGACACACAACCTAGGGGAGTGACTTTCACCACATGGCACACACAGCCTAGGGGAGTGACTTTCATCACATGGCACACACAGCCTAGGGGAGTGACATTCACACATGGCACACACAGCCTAGGGGAGTGGCACTCACCACACGGCGCACACGGCCTAGGGTAGTGACATTCACCACATGGCACACACAGCCGGGGGGAGTGACTTTCACCACTTGGCACACACAGCCTAGGGGAGTTATTTTCACCACATGGCACACACAGCCCAGGGGAGTGACTTTCACCACATGGCACACACAGCCTAGTGGAGTGACATTCACCACATGGCACACACAGCCTAGGGGAGTGAGTTTCACCACATGGCACACACAGCCTAGGGGAGTGACTTTCACCACATTGCACTCACAGCCAAGGGGAGTGACTTTCACCTCATGGCACACACAGCCTAGGGCAGTGACATTCACCACATGGCACACACAGCCTAGGGGAGTGACTTTCACCACATGGCACACACAGCCTAGGGGAGTGACTTTCACCACATGGCACACACAGCCTAGGGGAGTGACTTTCACCACATGGCACACACAGCCTACGGGAATGAATTTCATCACATGGCACACACTGCCTAGGGGAGTGACATTGACCACATGGCACACACAGCCTAGGGGAGTGACACTCTCCACATGGCGCACACAGCCTAGGGGAGTGACATTCACCACATGGCACACACAGCCTAGGGGAGTGACTTTCACCACATGGCACACACAGCCATGGGGAGTGCTTTTCACCACATGACACACACAGTCTAGGGGAGTGACTTTCACCACATGGCACACACAGCCTAGGGGAGTGACTTTCACCACATGGCACACACAGCCTAGGGGAGTGACTTTCACCACATGGCACACACAGCCTAGGGGAGTGACTTTCACCACATGGCACACACAGCCTAGGGGAGTGACTTTCACCACATGGCACACACAGCCTAGGGGAGTGACTGTCACCACATGGCACACACAGCCTAGGGGAGTGACTTTCACTACATGGCACACACAGCCAAGGGGAGTGACCTTCACCACATGGCACACACAGCCCAAGGGAGTGACTTTCACCACATGGCACACACAGCTTAGGGGACTGACTTTCACCACATGGCACACACAGCATAGTGGAGTGACTTTCACCACATGACACACACAGTCTAGGGGAGTGACTTTCACCACATGTCACATACAGCCCAGGGGAGTGACTTTCACCACATGGCACACACAGCCTAGGGGAGTGACTTTCACCACATGGCACACACAGCCTAGGGGAGTGACTTTCACCACATGGCACACACAGCCTAATGGACTGACATTCACCACATGGCACACACAGCCTGGGGGAGTGACTTTCACCACATGGCACACACAGCCTAGGGGAGTGAATTTCACCACATGGCACACACTGCCTGGGGGAGTGACTTTCACCACATGGCACACACAGCCTGGGGAATTAACTTTCACCACATGGCACACACAGCCTGGGGGAGTGACTTTCACCACATGGCACACACAGCCTAGGGGGGTGACTTTCACCACATGGCACACACAGCCTAGGGGAGTGACTTTGACCACATGGCACACACAGCCCAGGGGAGTGACTTTCACCACATGGCACACACATCCTTGGGGAGTGAATTTCACCACATGGCACACACAGCCTAGGAGAGTGACTATCACCACATGGCACACACAGCCTAGGGGAGTGACTTTCACCACATGGCACACGCAGCCTATGGGAGTGACTTTCACCACATGGCACACACAGCCTGGGGGAGTGACTATCACCACATGGCACACACAGCCTAGGGGAGTGACATTCACCACATGGCACACACAGCCTAGGGGAGTTACTTTCACTACATGGCACACACAGCCAAGGGGAGTGACTTTCACAACATGGCACACACAGCCCAGGGGAATGACTTTCACCACATGGCACACACAGCTTAGGGGAGTGACTTCCACCGCATGGCACACACAGCCTAGGGGAGTGACTTTCACCACATGACACACACAGTTTAGGGGAGTGACTTTCACCACATGGCACCCACAGCCTAGGGGAGTGACTTTCACCACATGGCACACACAGCCTAGGGGAGTGACTTTCACCACATGGCACACACAGCCTTGGGGAGTGACTTTCACCACATGGCACACACAGCCTAGGGGAGTGTCTTTCACCACATGCCACACACAGCCTAGGGGAGTGACTTTCACCACATGGCACACACAGCCTTGGGGAGTGACTTTCACCACATGGCACACACAGCCTAGGGGAATGACTTTCACCTCATGGCACACACATCCATGGGGAGTGACTTTCACCACATGGCACACACAGCCTTGGGGAGTGACTTTCACCACATGTCACACACAGTCTAGCGGAGTGACTTTCACCACATGGCACACACAGCCTAGGGGAGTTACTTTCACCACATGGCACACACAGCCTAGGGGAGTGACTTTCACCAACTGGCACACACAGCCTAGGAGAGTGACTTTCACCACATGGCACACACAGTCTAGGGGAGTGACTTCCACCACATGACACACACAGCCTAGGGGAGTGACTTTCACCACATGGCACACACAGCCGAGGGGAGTGGCTTTCACCACATGGCACACACTGCCTAGGAGAGTGACTTTCACCACATGGCACACACAGCCTAGAGGAGTGACTTTCACCACATGGCACACGCAGCCTATGGGAGTGACTTTCACCACATGGCACACACAGCCTAGGGGAGTGACTTTCACCACATGGCACACACAGCCTAGTGGAGTGACATTCACCACATGGCACACACAGCCTAGGGGAGTGACTTTCACCACATGGCACACACAGCCTAGGGGAGTGACATTCACCACATGGCACACACAGGCTAGGGGAGTGACTTTCACCACATGGCACACACAGCCTAGGTGAGTTACTTTCACCACATGGCACACACAGCCCAGGGGAGTGACTTTCACCACATGGTACACACAGCCTAGTGGAGTGACATTCCCCACATGGCACACACAGCCTAGGGGAGTGACTTTCACCACATGGCACACACAGCCTAAGGGAGTGATTTTCACCACATGGCACACACAGCCTAGAGCAGTGATATTCACCACATGGCTCACACAGCCTAGGGGAGTGAATTTCAACACATGGCACACACAGCCTAGGGGAGTGACTCTCAACACATTGCACACACAGCCTAGGGGAGTGACTTTCACTACATGGCACACACAGCCTAGGGGAGTGACATTCACCACATTGCACACACAGCCTAGGGGAGTGACTTTCACCACATGGCACACACAGCCTAGGGGAGTGACATTCACCACATGGCACACACAGCCTAGGGGAGTGACATTCACCACATGGCACACACAGCCTAGGGGAGTGACTTTCACCACATGGCACACACAGCCCAGGGGAGTGACTTTCACCACATGGCACACACAGCCTAGGGGAGTGACATTCACCACATGGCACACACTGCCCAGGGGAGTGACTTTCACCACATGGCACACACAGCCTAGGGGAGTGACATTCACTACATGGCACACACAGCCTAGGGCAGTGACATTCACCACCTGGCACACACAGCCTAGGGGAGTGACTTTCACCACATGGCACACACGGCCTAGGGGAGTGACACTCACCACACGGCGCACACGGCCCAGGGGAGTGACATTCACACCATGGCACACACAGCCTAGGGGAGTGACTTTCACCACATGGCACACACAGCCTAGGGGAGTTATTTTCACCACATGGCACACACAACCCATGGGAGTGACTTTCACCACATGGCACACACAACCTAGTTGAGTGACATTCACCACATGGCACACACAGCCTAGGGGAGTGAGCTTCACCACATGGCACACACAGCCTAGGGGAGTGACTTTCACCACATGGCACTCATAGCCAAGGGGAGTGACTTTCACCTCATGGCACACACAGCCTAGGGCAGTGACATTCACCACATGGCACACACAGCCTAGGGGAGTGACTTTCACCACATGGCACACACAGCCTAGGGCAGTGACATTCACCACATGGCACACACAGCCTAGGGGAGTGACTTTCACCACATGGCACACACAGCCTAGGGGAGTGACTTTCACCACATGGCACACACAGGCTAGGGGAGTGACTTTCACTACATGGCACACACAGCCTAGGGGCGTGACATTCACCACATGGCACACACAGCCTAGGGGAGTGACATTCACCACATGGCACACACAGCCTAGGGGAGTGACTTTCACCACATGGCACACACAGCCCAGGGGAGTGACTTTCACCACATGGCACACACAGCCTAGGGGAGTGAATTTCACCACATGGCTCACACAGCCTAGGGGAGTGACTTTCACCACATGGCACACACAGCCTAGGGGAGTGACTTTCATCACATGGCACACACAGCCTAGGGGAGTGACATTCACACATGGCACACACAGCCTAGGGGAGTGGCAATCACCACACGGCGCACACGGCCTAGGGTAGTGACATTCACCACATGGCACACACAGCCTAGGGGAGTGACTTTCACCACTTGGCACACACAGCCTAGGGGAGTTACTTTCACCACATGGCACACACAGCCCAGGGGAGTGACTTTCACCACATGGCACACACAGCCTAGTGGAGTGACATTCACCACATGGCACACACAGCCTAGGGGAGTGAGTTTCACCACATGGCACACACAGCCTAGGGGAGTGACTTTCACCACATTGCACTCACAGCCAAGGGGAGTGACATTCACCTCATGGCACACACAGCCTAGGGCAGTGACATTCACCACATGGCACACACAGCCTAGGGGAGTGACTTTCACCACATGGCACACACAGCCTAGGGGAGTGACTTTCACCACATGGCACACACAGCCTAGGGGAGTGACTTTCACCACATGGCACACACAGCCTACGGGAATGACTTTCATCACATGGCACACACTGCCTAGGGGAGTGACATTGACCACATGGCACACACAGCCTAGGGGAGTGACACTCTCCACATGGCGCACACAGCCTAGGGGAGTGACATTCACCACATGGCACACACAGCCTAGGGGAGTGACTTTCACCACATGGCACACACAGCCATGGGGAGTGCTTTTCACCACATGGCACACACAGCCTAGGGGAGTGACTTTCACCACATGGCACACACAGCCTAGGGGAGTGACTTTCACCACATGGCACACACAGCCTAGGGGAGTGACTTTCACCACATGGCACACACAGCCTAGGGGAGTGACTTTCACCACATGGCACACACAGCCTAGGGGAGTGACTTTCACCACATGGCACACACAGCCTAGGGGAGTGACTGTCACCACATGGCACACACAGCCTAGGGGAGTGACTTTCACTACATGGCACACACAGCCAAGGGGAGTGACTTTCACCACATGGCACACACAGCCCAAGGGAGTGACTTTCACCACATGGCACACACAGCTTAGGGGACTGACTTTCACCACATGGCACACACAGCCTAGTGGAGTGACTTTCACCACATGACAAACACAGTCTAGGGGAGTGACTTTCACCACATGGCACACACAGCCCAGGGGAGTGACTTTCACCATATGGCACACACAGTCTAGGGGAGTGACTTTCACCATATGGCACACACACTCTAGGGGAGTGAGTTTCACCACATGGCACACACAGCCTAGGGGAGTGACATTCACCACATGGCACACGCAGCCCAGGGGAGTGACTTTCACCACATGGCACACACAGCCTAGGGGAGTGACTTTCACTACATGGCACACACAGCCTAGGGCAGTGACATTCACCACCTGGCACACACAGCCTAGGGGAGTGACTTTCACCACATGGCACACACGGCCTAGGGGAGTGACACTCACCACACGGCGCACACGGCCCTGGGGAGTGACATTCACACCATGGCACACACAGCTTAGGGGAATGACTTTCACCACATGGCACACACAGCCTAGGGGAGTTACTTTCACCACATGGCACACACAACCCATGGGAGTGACTTTCACCACATGGCACACACAGCCTAGTGGAGTGATATTCACCACATGGCACAAACAGCCTAGGGGAGTGAGCTTCACCACATGGCACACACAGCCTAGGGGAGTGACTTTCACCACATGGCACTCATAGCCAAGGGGAGTGACATTCACCTCATGGCACACACAGCCTAGGGCAGTGACATTCACCACATGGCACACACAGCCTAGGGGAGTGACTTTCACCACATGGCACACACAGCCTAGGGGAGTGACTTTCACCACATGGCACACACAGCCTAGGGGAGTAACTTTCACCACATGGCACACACAGCCTAGGGGAGTGACTTTCACCACATGGCACACACAGCCTAGGGGAATGGTTTTCATCACATGGCACACACTGCCTAGGGGAGTGACATTCACCACATGGCACACACAGCCTAGGGGTGTGACACTCACCACATGGCGCACACAGCCTAGGGGAGTGACATTCACCACATGGCACACACAGCCTAGGGGAGTGACATTCACCACATGGCACACACAGCCAAGGGGAGTGACTTTCACCACATGACACACACAGTCTAGAGGAGTGACTTTCACCACATGGCACACACAGCCTAGGGGAGTGATTTTCACCACATGGCACACACAGCCTAGGGGAGTGACGTTCACCACATGGCACACACAGCCTAGGGGAGTGACTTTCACCACATGGCACACACAGCCTAGGGGAGTGACTTTCACCACATGGCGCACACAGCCTAGGGGAGTGACTTTCACCGCATGGCACACACAGCCTAGGGGAGTGACTTTCACTACATGGCACACACAGCCAAGGGGAGTGACTTTCACCACATGGCACACACAGCCCAGGGGAGTGACCTTCACCACATGGCACACACAGCTTAGGGGAGTGACTTTCACCACATGGCACACACAGCCTAGTGGAGTGACTTTCACCACATGACACACACAGTCTAGGGGAGTGACTTTCACCACATGACACACACAGTCTAGGGGAGTGACTTTCACCACATGGCACACACAGCCCAGGGGAGTGACTTTCACCACATGGCACACACAGCCTAGGGGAGTGACTTTCACCACATGGCACACACAGCCTAGGGGAGTGACTTTCACCACATGGCACACACAGCCTAATGGACTGACATTCACCACATGGCACACGCAGCCTAGGGGAGTGACTTTCACCATATGGCACACACTGCCTGGGGGAGTGACTTTCACCACATGGCACACACAGCCTGGGGGAGTGACTTTCACCACATGGCACACACAGCCTAGGGGGGTGACCTTCACCACATGGCACACACAGCCTAGGGGAGTGACTTTCACCACATGGCACACACAGCCCAGGGGAGTGACTTTCAGCACATGGCACACAAAGCCTAGGGGAGTGACTTTCACCACATGGCACACACAGTCTAGGGGAGTGACGTCCACCACATGACACACATAGCCTAGGGGAGTGACTTTCACCACATGGCACCTACAGCCGAAGGATTGGCTTTCACCACATGGCAGACACAGCCTAGGGGAGTGCCATTCACCACATGGCACACACAGCCTAGGGGAGTGACTTTCACCACATGGCACACACAGCCTAGGGGAGTGACTTTCACCACATGGCACACACAGCCTAGGGGACTGACTTTCACTACATGGCACACACAGCCAAGGGGAGTGACTTTCACAACATGGCACAAACAGCCCAGGGAAATGACATCCACCACATGGCACACACAGCTTAGGGGAGTGACGTTCACCACATGGCACACACAGCCTAGGGGAGTGACTTTCACCACATGACACACACAGTTTAGAGGAGTGACTTTCACCACATGGCACACACAGCTTAGGGGAGTGACTTTCACCACATGGCACACACAGCCTAGGGGAGTGAATTTCACCACATGGCACACACAGCCTAGGGGAGTGATTTTAACCCCATGGCACACACAGCCTAGGGGAGTGTCTTTCACCACATGCCACACACAGCCTAGGGGAGTGACTTTCACCACATGGCACACACAGCCTTGGGGAGTGATTTTCACCACATGGCACACACAGCCTAGGGGAATGACATTCACCACATGGCACACACAGCCTTGGGGAGTGACTTTCACCACATGTCACACACAGCCTAGCGGAGTGACTTTCACCACATGGCACACACAGCCTAGGGCAGTGACTTCCACCACATGGCACACACAGCCTAGGGGAGTGACTTTCACCACATGGCACACACAGCCTAGGGGAGTGACTTTCACCACATGGCACAAACAGCCTAGCGGAGTGACATTCACCACATGGCACACACAGCCTAGGGGAGTGACTTTCACCACATGGCGCACACAGCCTAGGGGAGTGACTTTCACCACGTGGCAAACACACACTAGGGGAGTTACTTTCACCACATGGCACACACAGCCTAGGGGAGTGACTTTCACCAACTGGCACACACAGCCAATGGGAGTGACTTTCACCACATGGCACACACAGTCTAGGGGAGTGACTTCCACCACATGACACACACAGCCTAGGGGAGTGACTTTCACCACATGGCACACATAGCCGAGGGGAGTGGCTTTCACCACATGGCACACACAGCCTAGGGGAGTGACATTCACCACATGGCACACACAGACTAGGGGAGTGCCTTTCACCACATGGCACACACAGCCTAGGGGAGTGACATTCACCACATGGCACACACAGACTAGGGGATTGCCTTTCACCACATGGCACACACAGCCTAGGGGAGTGACTTTCACCACATGGCACACACAGCCTAGGGCAGTGACATTCACCACCTGGCACACACAGCCTAGGGGAGTAACTTTCAACACATGGCACGCACAGCCTAGGGGAGTGACTTTCACCACATTGCACACACAGCCTAGGGGAGTGACTTTCACTACATGGCAAACACAGCCTAGGGGAGTGACATTGACCACATGGCACACACAGCCTAGGGGAGTGACATTCACCACATGGCACACACAGCCTAGGGGAATGAATTTCACCACATGGCAAACACATCCTTGGGGAGTGAATTTCACCACATGGCACACACAGCCTTGGGGAGTGACCTTCACCACATGGCACACACAGCCTAGGAGAGTGACTTTCACCACATGGCACACACAGCTTAGGGGAGTGACTTTCACCACATGGCACACGCAGCCTATGGGAGTGACTTTCACCACATGGCACACACAGCCTAGGGGAGTGATTTTCACCACATGGCACACACAGCCTAGGGGAGTGACTTTCACCACATGGCACACACAGCCTAGGGGAGTGATTTCCACCACATGGCACACACAGCCTAGGGGAGTGACTCTCACCACATGGCACAAACAGCCTAGGGGAGTGATTTCACCACATGGCACACACAGCCTAGGGGAGTGACATTCACCATATGGCACACACAGGCTAGGGGAGTGACTTTCACCACATGGCACACACAGCCTAGGGGAGTGACTTTCACTACATGGCACACACAACCTAGGGCAGTGACATTCACCACCTGGCACACACAGCCTAGGGGAGTGACTTTCACCACATGGCACACACGGCCTAGGGGAGTGACACTCACCACACGGCGCACACGGCCTAGGGGAGTGACATTCACACCATGGCACACACAGCCTAGGGGAGTGACTTTCACCACATGGCACACACAGCCTAGGGGAGTTACTTTCACCACATGGCACACACAACCCAGGGGAGTGACTTTCACCACATGGCACACACAGCCTAGTGGAGTGACATTCACCACATGGCACACACAGCCTAGGGGAGTGAGCTTCACCACATGGCACACACAGCCTAGGGGAGTGACTTTCACCACATGGCACTCACAGCCAAGGGGAGTGACTTTCACCTCATGGCACACACAGCCTAGGGCAGTGACATTCACCACATGGCACACACAGCCTAGGGGAGTGAGCTTCACCACATGGCACACACAGCCTAGGGGAGTAACTTTCACCACATGGCACACACAGCCTAGGGGAATGACTTTCATCACATGGCACACACTGCCTAGGGGAGTGACATTCACCACACGGCACACACAGCCTAGGGGAGTGACACTCACCACATGGCGCACACAGCCTAGGGGAGTGACATTCACCACATGGCACACACAGCCTAGGGGAGTGACATTCACCACATGGCACACACAGCCAAGGGGAGTGACTTTCACCACATGACATACACAGTCTAGGGGAGTGACTTTCACCACATGGCACACACAGCCTAGGGGAGTGACTTTCACCACATGGCGCACACAGCCTAGGGGAGTGACTTTCACCGCATGGCACACACAGCCTAGGGGAGTGACTTTCACTACATGGCACACACAGCCAAGGGGAGTGACTTTCACCACATGGCACACACAGCCCAGGGGAGTGACTTTCACCACATGGCACACACAGCTTAGGGGAGTGAATTTCACCACATGGCACACACAGCCTAGTGGAGTGACTTTCACCACATGGCACACACAGCCTAGGGGAGTGATTTTCACCACATGGCACACACAGCCAAGGGGAGTGACTTTCACCACATGGCACACACAGCCTAGGGGAGTGATTTCCACCACATGGCACACACAGCCTAGGGGAGTGACTCTCACCACATGGCACACGCAGCCTAGGGGAGTGACTTTCACCACATGCACACACAGCCTAGGGGAGTGACATTCACCACATGGCACACACAGGCTAGGGGAGTGACTTTCACCACATGGCACACACAGCCTAGGGGAGTGACATTCACCACATGGCACACACAGGCTAGGGGAGTGACTTTCACCACATGGCAAACACAGCCTAGGGGAGTGACTTTCACCACATGGCACACACAGCCTAATGGACTGGCATTCACCACATGGCACACACAGCCTGGGGGAGTGACTTTCACCACATGGCACACACAGCCTAGGGGAGTGAATTTCACCACATGGCACACACTGCCTGGGGGAGTGACTTTCACCACATGGCACACACAGCCTGGGGAATTAACTTTCACCACATGGCACACACAGCCTGGGGGAGTGACTTTCACCACATGGCACACACAGCCTAGGGGGGTGACTTTCACCACATGGCACACACAGCCTAGGGGAGTGACTTTGACCACATGGCACACACAGCCCTGGGGAGTGACTTTCACCACATGGCACACACATCCTTGGGGAGTGAATTTCACCACATGGCACACACAGCCTTGGGGAGTGACTTTCACCACATGGCACACACAGCCTAGGAGAGTGACTATCACCACATGGCACACACAGCCTAGGGGAGTGACTTTCACCACATGGCACACGCAGCCTATGGGAGTGACTTTCACCACATGGCACACACAGCCTAGGGGAGTGACTATCACCACATGGCACACACAGCCTAGGGGAGTGACATTCACCACATGGCACACACAGCCTAGGGGAGTGACTTTCACTACATGGCACACACAGCCGAGGGGAGTGACTTTCACAACATGGCACACACAGTCCAGGTGAATGACTTTCAGCACATGGCACACACAGCCTAGGGGAGTGTCTTTCACCACATGCCACACACAGCGTAGGGGAGTGATTTTCACCACATGGCACTCACAGCCTTGGGGAGTGACTTTCACCACATGGCACACACAGCCTAGGGGAATGACTTTCACCTCATGGCACACACATCCATGGGGAGTGACTTTCACCACATGGCACACACAGCCTTGGGGAGTGACTTTCACCACAAGTCACACACAGCCTAGCGGAGTGACTTTCACCACATGGCACACACAGCCTTGGGGAATGACTTTCACCACATGGCACACACAGCCTAGGAGAGCGACTTTCACCACATGGCACACACAGCCTAGGGGAGTGACTTTCACCACATGGTACACGCAGCCTATGGGAGTGACTTTCACCACATGGCACACACAGCCTAGGGGAGTGACTTTCACCACAAGGCACACACAGCCTAGTGGAGTGACATTCACCACATGGCACACACAGCCTAGGGGAGTGATTTTCACCACATGGCATACACAGCCTAGGGGAGTGACTCTCACCACACGGCACACACAGCCTAGGGGAGTGACTTTCACCACATGGCACACACAGCCTAGGGGAGTGACATTCACCACATGGCACACACAGGCTAGGGGAGTGACTTTCACCACATGGCACACACAGCCTAGGGGAGTTACTTTCACCACATGGCACACACAGCCCAGGGGAGTGACTTTCACCACATGGCACACACAGCCTAGTGGAGTGACATTCACCACATGGCACACACAGCCTAGGGGAGTGACTTTCACCACATGGCACACACAGCCTAAGGGAGTGATTTTCACCACATGGCACACACAGCCTAGGGCAGTGACATTCACCACATGGCTCACACAGCCCAGGAGAGTGACTTTCAACACATGGCACACACAGCCTAGGGGAGTGACTCTCAACACATTGCACACACAGGCTAGGGGAGTGACTTTCACTACATGGCACACACAGCCTAGGGGCGTGACATTCACCACATGGCACACACAGCCTAGGGGAGTGACATTCACCACATGGCACACACAGCCTAGGGGAGTGACTTTCACCACATGGCACACACAGCCCAGGGGAGTGACTTTCACCACATGGCACACACAGCCTAGGGGAGTGAATTTCACCACATGGCTCACACAGCCTAGGGGAGTGACTTTCATCACATGGCACACACAGCCTAGGGGAGTGACATTCATCACATGGCACACACAGCCTAGGGGAGTGACATTCACACATGGCACACACAGCCTAGGGGAGTGGCACTCACCACACGGCGCACACGGCCTAGGGTAGTGACATTCACCACATGGCACACACAGCCTAGGGGAGTGACTTTCACCACTTGGCACACACAGCCTAGGGGAGTTACTTTCACCACATGGCACACACAGCCCAGGGGAGTGACTTTCACCACATGGCACACACAGCCTAGTGGAGTGACATTCACCACATGGCTCACACAGCCTAGGGGAGTGAGTTTCATCACATGGCACACACAGCCTAGGGGAGTGACTTTCACCACATTGCACTCACAGCCAAGGGGAGTGACATTCACCTCATGGCACACACAGCCTAGGGCAGTGACATTCACCACATGGCACACACAGCCTAGGGGAGTGACTTTCACCACATGGCACACACAGCCTAGGGGAGTGACTTTCACCACATGGCACACACAGCCTAGGGGAGTGACTTTCACCACATGGCACACACAGCCTACGGGAATGACTTTCATCACATGGCACACACTGCCTAGGGGAGTGACATTGACCACATGGCACACACAGCCTAGGGGAGTGACACTCTCCACATGGCGCACACAGCCTAGGGGAGTGACATTCACCACATGGCACACACAGCCTAGGGGAGTGACTTTCACCACATGGCACACACAGCCATGGGGAGTGCTTTTCACCACATGGCACACACAGTCTAGGGGAGTGACTTTCACCACATGGCACACACAGCCTAGGGGAGTGACTTTCACCACATGGCACACACAGCCTAGGGGAGTGACTTTCACCACATGGCACACACAGCCTAGGGGAGTGACTTTCACCACATGGCACACACAGCCTAGGGGAGTGACTTTCACCACATGGCACACACAGCCTAGGGGAGTGACTGTCACCACATGGCACACACAGCCTAGGGGAGTGACTTTCACTACATGGCACACACAGCCAAGGGGAGTGACTTTCACCACATGGCACACACAGCCCAAGGGAGTGACTTTCACCACATGGCACACACAGCTTAGGGGACTGACTTTCACCACGTGGCACACACAGCCTAGTGGAGTGACTTTCACCACATGACACACACAGTCTAGGGGAGTGACTTTCACCACATGGCACACACAGCCCAGGGGAGTGACTTTCACCACATGGCACACACAGCCTAGGGGAGTGACTTTCACCACATGGCACACACAGCCTAGGGGAGTGACTTTCACCACATGGCACACACAGCCTAATGGACTGACATTCACCACATGGCACACACAGCCTGGGGGAGTGACTTTCACCACATGGCACACACAGCCTAGGGGAGTGAATTTCACCACATGGCACACACTGCCTGGGGGAGTGACTTTCACCACATGGCACACACAGCCTGGGGAATTAACTTTCACCACATGGCACACACAGCCTGGGGGAGTGACTTTCACCACATGGCACACACAGCCTAGGGGGTGACTTTCACCACATGGCACACACAGCCTAGGGGAGTGACCTTGACCACATGGCACACACAGCCCAGGGGAGTGACTTTCACCACATGGCACACACATCCTTGGGGAGTGAATTTCACCACATGGCACACACAGCCTGGGGAATTAACTTTCACCACATGGCACACACAGCCTGGGGGAGTGACTTTCACCACATGGCACACACAGCCTAATGGACTGACATTCACCACATGGCACACACAGCCTGGGGGAGTGACTTTCACCACATGGCACACACAGCCTAGGGGAGTGAATTTCACCACATGGCACACACATCCTTGGGGAGTGAATTTCACCACATGGCACACACAGCCTAGGAGAGTGACTATCACCACATGGCACACACAGCCTAGGGGAGTGGCTTTCACCACATTGCACACGCAGCCTATGGGAGTGACTTTCACCACATGGCACACACAGCCTAGGGGAGTGACTATCACCACATGGCACACACAGCCTAGGGGAGTGACATTCACCACATGGCACACAGAGCCTAGGGGAGTTACTTTCACTACATGGCACACACAGCCAAGGGGAGTGACTTTCACAACATGGCACACACAGCCCAGGGGAATGACTTTCACCACATGGCACACACAGCTTAGGGGAGTGACTTCCACCGCATGGCACACACAGTCTAGGGGAGTGACTTTCACCACATGACACACACAGTTTAGGGGAGTGACTTTCACCACATGGCACACACAGCCTAGGGGAGTGACTTTCACCACATGGCACACACAGCCTAGGGGAGTGACTTTCACCACATGGCACACACAGCCTTGGGGAGTGACTTTCACCACATGGCACACACAGCCTAGGGGAGTGTCTTTCACCACATGCCACACACAGCCTAGGGGAGTGACTTTCACCACATGGCACACACAGCCTTTGGGAGTGACTTTCACCACATGGCACACACAGCCTAGGGGAATGACTTTCACCTCATGGCACACACATCCATGGGGAGTGACTTTCACCACATGGCACACACAGTCTTGGGGAGTGACTTTCACCACTTGTCACACACAGTCTAGCGGAGTGACTTTCACCACATGGCACACACAGCCTAGGGGAGTTACTTTCACCACATGGCACACACAGCCTAGGGGAGTGACTTTCACCAACTGGCACACACAGCCTAGGAGAGTGACTTTCACCACATGGCACACACAGTCTAGGGGAGTGACTTCCACCACATGACACACACAGCCTAGGGGAGTGACTTTCACCACATGGCACACACAGCCGAGGGGAGTGGCTTTCACCACATGGCACACACTGCCTAGGAGAGTGACTTTCACCACATGGCACACACAGCCTAGAGGAGTGCCTTTCACCACATGGCACACGCAGCCTATGGGAGTGACTTTCACCACATGGCACACACAGCCTAGGGGAGTGACTTTCACCACATGGCACACACAGCCTAGTGGAGTGACATTCACCACATGGCACACACAGCCTAGGGGAGTGACTTTCACCACATGGCACACACAGCCTAGGGGAGTGACATTCACCACATGGCACACACAGGCTAGGGGAGTGACTTTCACCACATGGCACACACAGCCTAGGTGAGTTACTTTCACCACATGGCACACACAGCCCAGGGGAGTGACTTTCACCACATGGTACACACAGCCTAGTGGAGTGACATTCCCCACATGGCACACACAGCCTAGGGGAGTGACTTTCACCACATGGCACACACAGCCTAAGGGAGTGATTTTCACCACATGGCACACACAGCCTAGGGCAGTGATATTCACCACATGGCTCACACAGCCTAGGGGAGTGAATTTCAACACATGGCACACACAGCCTAGGGGAGTGACTCTCAACACATTGCACACACAGCCTAGGGGAGTGACTTTCACTACATGGCACACACAGCCTAGGGTAGTGACATTCACCACATGGCACACACAGCCTAGGTGAGTGACATTCACCACATGGCACACACAGCCTAGGGGAGTGACTTTCACCACATGGCACACACAGCCCAGGGGAGTGACTTTCACCACATGGCACACACAGCCTAGGGGAGTGACTTTCACCATATGGCACACACAGCCTAGGGGAGTGAGTTTCACCACATGGCACACACAGCCTAGGGGAGTGACATTCACCACATGGCACACACAGCCCAGGGGAGTGACTTTCACCACATGGCACACACAGCCTAGGGGAGTGACTTTCACTACATGGCACACACAGCCTAGGGCAGTGACATTCACCACCTGGCACACACAGCCTAGGGGAGTGACTTTCACCACATGGCACACACGGCCTAGGGGAGTGACACTCACCACACGGCGCACACGGCCCAGGGGAGTGACATTCACACCATGGCACACACAGCCTAGGGGAGTGACTTTCACCACATGGCACACACAGCCTAGGGGAGTTACTTTCACCACATGGCACACACAACCCATGGGAGTGACTTTCACCACATGGCACACACAGCCTAGTGGAGTGACATTCACCACATGGCACACACAGCCTAGGGGAGTGAGCTTCACCACATGGCACACACAGCCTAGGGGAGTGACTTTCACCACATGGCACTCATAGCCAAGGGGAGTGACTTTCACCTCATGGCACACACAGCCTAGGGCAGTGACATTCACCACATGGCACACACAGCCTAGGGGAGTGACTTTCACCACATGGCACACACAGCCTAGGGCAGTGACATTCACCTCATGGCACACACAGCCTAGGGGAGTGACTTTCACCACATGGCACACACAGCCTAGGGGAGTGACTTTCACCACATGGCACACACAGCCTAGGGGAGTGACTTTCACCACATTGCACTCACAGCCAAGGGGAGTGACTTTCACCTCATGGCACACACAGCCTAGGGCAGTGACATTCACCACATGGCACACACAGCCTAGGGGAGTGACTTTCACCACATGGCACACACAGCCTAGGGGAGTGACTTTCACCACATGGCACACACAGCCTAGGGGAGTGACTTTCACCACATGGCACACACAGCCTACGGGAATGACTTTCATCACATGGCACACACTGCCTAGGGGAGTGACATTGACCACATGGCACACACAGCCTAGGGGAGTGACACTCTCCACATGGCGCACACAGCCTAGGGGAGTGACATTCACCACATGGCACACACAGCCTAGGGGAGTGACTTTCACCACATGGCACACACAGCCTAGGAGAGTGACTTTCACCACATGGCACACACAGTCTAGGGGAGTGACTTCCACCACATAACACACACACAGCCTAGGGGAGTGACTTTCACCAAATGGCACACACAGCCGAGGGGAGTGGCTTTCACCACATGGCACACACTGCCTAGGAGAGTGACTTTCACCACATGGCACACACAGCCTAGAGGAGTGACTTTCACCACATGGCACACGCAGCCTATGGGAGTGACTTTCACCACATGGCACACACAGCCTAGGGGAGTGACTTTCACCACATGGCACACACAGCCTAGTGGAGATACATTCAGCACATGGCACACACAGCCTAGGGGAGTGACTTTCACCGTATGGCACACACAGCCTAGGGGAGTGACATTCACCACATGGCACACACAGGCTAGGGGAGTGACTTTCACCACATGGCACACACAGCCTAGGTGAGTTACTTTCACCACATGGCACACACAGCCCAGGGGAGTGACTTTCACCACATGGTACACACAGCCTAGTGGAGTGACATTCCCCACATGGCACACACAGCCTAGGTGAGTGACTTTCACCACATGGCACACACAGCCTAAGGGAGTGATTTTCACCACATGGCACACACAGCCTAGGGCAGTGATATTCACCACCTGGCTCACACAGCCTAGGGGAGTGAATTTCAACACATGGCACACACAGCCTGGGGGAGTGACTCTCAACACATTGCACACACAGCCTAGGGGAGTGACTTTCACTACATGGCACACACAGCCTAGGGGAGTGACATTCACCACATGGCACACACAGCCTAGGGGAGTGACATTCACCACATGGCACACACAGCCTAGGGGAGTGACTTTCACCACATGGCACACACAGCCCAGGGGAGTGACTTTCACCATATGGCACACACAGCCTAGGGGAGTGACTTTCACCATATGGCACACACAGCCTAGGGGAGTGAGTTTCACCACATGGCACACACAGCCTAGGGGAGTGACATTCACCACATGGCACACACAGCCCAGGGGAGTGACTTTAACCACATGGCACACACAGCCTAGGGGAGTGACTTTCACTACATGGCACACACAGCCTAGGGCAGTGACATTCACCACCTGGCACACACAGCCTAGGGGAGTGACTTTCACCACATGGCACACACGGCCTAGGGGAGTGACACTCACCACACGGCGCACACGGCCCAGGGGAGTGACATTCACACCATGGCACACACAGCCTAGGGGAGTGACTTTCACCACATGGCACACACAGCCTAGGGGAGTTACTTTCACCACATGGCACACACAACCCATGGGAGTGACTTTCACCACATGGCACACACAGCCTAGTGGAGTGACATTCACCACATGGCACACACAGCCTAGGGGAGTGAGCTTCACCACATGGCACACACAGCCTAGGGGAGTGACTTTCACCACATGGCACTCATAGCCAAGGGGAGTGACTTTCACCTCATGGCACACACAGCCTAGGGCAGTGACATTCACCACATGGCACACACAGCCTAGGGGAGTGACTTTCACCACATGGCACACACAGCCTAGGGGAGTGACTTTCACCACATGGCACACACAGCCTAGGGGAGTAACTTTCACCACATGGCACACACAGCCTAGGGGAGTGACTTTCACCACATGGCACACACAGCCTAGGGGAATGGTTTTCATCACATGGCACACACTGCCTAGGGGAGTGACATTCACCACATGGCACACACAGCCTAGGGGTGTGACACTCACCACATGGCGCACACAGCCTAGGGGAGTGACATTCACCACATGGCACACACAGCCTAGGGGAGTGACATTCACCCCATGGCACACACAGCCAAGGGGAGTGACTTTCACCACATGACACACACAGTCTAGAGGAGTGACTTTCACCACATGGCACACACAGCCTAGGGGAGTGATTTTCACCACATGGCACACACAGCCTAGGGGAGTGACGTTCACCACATGGCACACACAGCCTAGGGGAGTGACTTTCACCACATGGCACACACAGCCTAGGGGAGTGACTTTCACCACATGGCGCACACAGCCTAGAGGAGTGACTTTCACCGCATGGCACACACAGCCTAGGGGAGTGACTTTCACTACATGGCACACACAGCCTAGGGGAGTGACTTTCACCACATGGCTCACACAGCCTAGGGGAGTGACTTTCACCACATGGCACACACAGCCTAGGGGAGTGACATTCATCACATGGCACACACAGCCTAGGGGAGTGACATTCACACATGGCACACACAGCCTAGGGGAGTGGCACTCACCACACGGCGCACACGGCCTAGGGTAGTGACATTCACCACATGGCACACACAGCCTAGGGGAGTGACTTTCACCACTTGGCACACACAGCCTAGGGGAGTTACTTTCACCACATGGCACACACAGCCCAGGGGAGTGACTTTCACCACATGGCACACACAGCCTAGTGGAGTGACATTCACCACATGGCTCACACAGCCTAGGGGAGTGAGTTTCATCACATGGCACACACAGCCTAGGGGAGTGACTTTCACCACATTGCACTCACAGCCAAGGGGAGTGACATTCACCTCATGGCACACACAGCCTAGGGCAGTGACATTCACCACATGGCACACACAGCCTAGGGGAGTGACTTTCACCACATGGCACACACAGCCTAGGGGAGTGACTTTCACCACATGGCACACACAGCCTAGGGGAGTGACTTTCACCACATGGCACACACAGCCTACGGGAATGACTTTCATCACATGGCACACACTGCCTAGGGGAGTGACATTGACCACATGGCACACACAGCCTAGGGGAGTGACACTCTCCACATGGCGCACACAGCCTAGGGGAGTGACATTCACCACATGGCACACACAGCCTAGGGGAGTGACTTTCACCACATGGCACACACAGCCATGGGGAGTGCTTTTCACCACATGGCACACACAGTCTAGGGGAGTGACTTTCACCACATGGCACACACAGCCTAGGGGAGTGACTTTCACCACATGGCACACACAGCCTAGGGGAGTGACTTTCACCACATGGCACACACAGCCTAGGGGAGTGACTTTCACCACATGGCACACACAGCCTAGGGGAGTGACTTTCACCACATGGCACACACAGCCTAGGGGAGTGACTGTCACCACATGGCACACACAGCCTAGGGGAGTGACTTTCACTACATGGCACACACAGCCAAGGGGAGTGACTTTCACCACATGGCACACACAGCCCAAGGGAGTGACTTTCACCACATGGCACACACAGCTTAGGGGACTGACTTTCACCACGTGGCACACACAGCCTAGTGGAGTGACTTTCACCACATGACACACACAGTCTAGGGGAGTGACTTTCACCACATGGCACACACAGCCCAGGGGAGTGACTTTCACCACATGGCACACACAGCCTAGGGGAGTGACTTTCACCACATGGCACACACAGCCTAGGGGAGTGACTTTCACCACATGGCACACACAGCCTAATGGACTGACATTCACCACATGGCACACACAGCCAGGGGGAGTGACTTTCACCACATGGCACACACAGCCTAGGGGAGTGAATTTCACCACATGGCACACACTGCCTGGGGGAGTGACTTTCACCACATGGCACACACAGCCTGGGGAATTAACTTTCACCACATGGCACACACAGCCTGGGGGAGTGACTTTCACCACATGGCACACACAGCCTAGGGGGTGACTTTCACCACATGGCACACACAGCCTAGGGGAGTGACCTTGACCACATGGCACACACAGCCCAGGGGAGTGACTTTCACCACATGGCACACACATCCTTGGGGAGTGAATTTCACCACATGGCACACACAGCCTGGGGAATTAACTTTCACCACATGGCACACACAGCCTGGGGGAGTGACTTTCACCACATGGCACACACAGCCTAATGGACTGACATTCACCACATGGCACACACAGCCTGGGGGAGTGACTTTCACCACATGGCACACACAGCCTAGGGGAGTGAATTTCACCACATGGCACACACATCCTTGGGGAGTGAATTTCACCACATGGCACACACAGCCTAGGAGAGTGACTATCACCACATGGCACACACAGCCTAGGGGAGTGGCTTTCACCACATTGCACACGCAGCCTATGGGAGTGACTTTCACCACATGGCACACACAGCCTAGGGGAGTGACTATCACCACATGGCACACACAGCCTAGGGGAGTGACATTCACCACATGGCACACAGAGCCTAGGGGAGTTACTTTCACTACATGGCACACACAGCCAAGGGGAGTGACTTTCACAACATGGCACACACAGCCCAGGGGAATGACTTTCACCACATGGCACACACAGCTTAGGGGAGTGACTTCCACCGCATGGCACACACAGTCTAGGGGAGTGACTTTCACCACATGACACACACAGTTTAGGGGAGTGACTTTCACCACATGGCACACACAGCCTAGGGGAGTGACTTTCACCACATGGCACACACAGCCTAGGGGAGTGACTTTCACCACATGGCACACACAGCCTTGGGGAGTGACTTTCACCACATGGCACACACAGCCTAGGGGAGTGTCTTTCACCACATGCCACACACAGCCTAGGGGAGTGACTTTCACCACATGGCACACACAGCCTTTGGGAGTGACTTTCACCACATGGCACACACAGCCTAGGGGAATGACTTTCACCTCATGGCACACACATCCATGGGGAGTGACTTTCACCACATGGCACACACAGCCTTGGGGAGTGACTTTCACCACTTGTCACACACAGTCTAGCGGAGTGACTTTCACCACATGGCACACACAGCCTAGGGGAGTTACTTTCACCACATGGCACACACAGCCTAGGGGAGTGACTTTCACCAACTGGCACACACAGCCTAGGAGAGTGACTTTCACCACATGGCACACACAGTCTAGGGGAGTGACTTCCACCACATGACACACACAGCCTAGGGGAGTGACTTTCACCACATGGCACACACAGCCGAGGGGAGTGGCTTTCACCACATGGCACACACTGCCTAGGAGAGTGACTTTCACCACATGGCACACACAGCCTAGAGGAGTGCCTTTCACCACATGGCACACGCAGCCTATGGGAGTGACTTTCACCACATGGCACACACAGCCTAGGGGAGTGACTTTCACCACATGGCACACACAGCCTAGTGGAGTGACATTCACCATATGGCACACACAGCCTAGGGGAGTGACTTTCACCACATGGCACACACAGCCTAGGGGAGTGACATTCACCACATGGCACACACAGGCTAGGGGAGTGACTTTCACCACATGGCACACACAGCCTAGGTGAGTTACTTTCACCACATGGCACACACAGCCCAGGGGAGTGACTTTCACCACATGGTACACACAGCCTAGTGGAGTGACATTCCCCACATGGCACACACAGCCTAGGGGAGTGACTTTCACCACATGGCACACACAGCCTAAGTGAGTGATTTTCACCACATGGCACACACAGCCTAGGGCAGTGATATTCACCACATGGCTCACACAGCCTAGGGGAGTGAATTTCAACACATGGCACACACAGCCTAGGGGAGTGACTCTCAACACATTGCACACACAGCCTAGGGGAGTGACTTTCACTACATGGCACACACAGCCTAGGGTAGTGACATTCACCACATGGCACACACAGCCTAGGGGAGTGACATTCACCACATGGCACACACAGCCTAGGGGAGTGACTTTCACCACATGGCACACACAGCCCAGTGGAGTGACTTTCACCACATGGCACACACAGCCTAGGGGAGTGACTTTCACCATATGGCACACACAGCCTAGGGGAGTGAGTTTCACCACATGGCACACACAGCCTAGGGAAGTGACATTCACCACATGGCACACACAGCCCAGGGGAGTGACTTTCACCACATGGCACACACAGCCTAGGGGAGTGACTTTCACTACATGGCACACACAGCCTAGGGCAGTGACATTCACCACCTGGCACACACAGCCTAGGGGAGTGACTTTCACCACATGGCACACACGGCCTAGGGGAATGACACTCACCACACGGCGCACACGGCCCAGGGGAGTGACATTCACACCATGGCACACACAGCCTAGGGGAGTGACTTTCACCACATGGCACACACAGCCTAGGGGAGTTACTTTCACCACATGGCACACACAACCCATGGGAGTGACTTTCACCACATGGCACACACAGCCTAGTGGAGTGACATTCACCACATGGCACACACAGCCTAGGGGAGTGAGCTTCACCACATGGCACACACAGCCTAGGGGAGTGACTTTCACCACATGGCACTCATAGCCAAGGGGAGTGACTTTCACCTCATGGCACACACAGCCTAGGGCAGTGACATTCACCACATGGCACACACAGCCTAGGGGAGTGACTTTCACCACATGGCACACACAGCCTAGGGCAGTGACATTCACCTCATGGCACACACAGCCTAGGGGAGTGACTTTCACCACATGGCACACACAGCCTAGGGGAGTGACTTTCACCACATGGCACACACAGCCTAGGGGAGTGACTTTCACCACATTGCACTCACAGCCAAGGGGAGTGACTTTCACCTCATGGCACACACAGCCTAGGGCAGTGACATTCACCACATGGCACACACAGCCTAGGGGAGTGACTTTCACCACATGGCACACACAGCCTAGGGGAGTGACTTTCACCACATGGCACACACAGCCTAGGGGAGTGACTTTCACCACATGGCACACACAGCCTACGGGAATGACTTTCATCACATGGCACACACTGCCTAGGGGAGTGACATTGACCACATGGCACACACAGCCTAGGGGAGTGACACTCTCCACATGGCGCACACAGCCTAGGGGAGTGGCATTCACCACATGGCACACACAGCCTAGGGGAGTGACTTTCACCACATGGCACACACAGCCTAGGAGAGTGACTTTCACCACATGGCACACACAGTCTAGGGGAGTGACTTCCACCACATAACACACACACAGCCTAGGGGAGTGACTTTCACCAAATGGCACACACAGCCGAGGGGAGTGGCTTTCACCACATGGCACACACTGCCTAGGAGAGTGACTTTCACCACATGGCACACACAGCCTAGAGGAGTGACTTTCACCACATGGCACACGCAGCCTATGGGAGTGACTTTCACCACATGGCACACACAGCCTAGGGGAGTGACTTTCACCACATGGCACACACAGCCTAGTGGAGATACATTCAGCACATGGCACACACAGCCTAGGGGAGTGACTTTCACCGTATGGCACACACAGCCTAGGGGAGTGACATTCACCACATGGCACACACAGGCTAGGGGAGTGACTTTCAACACATGGCACACACAGCCTAGGTGAGTTACTTTCACCACATGGCACACACAGCCCAGGGGAGTGACTTTCACCACATGGTACACACAGCCTAGTGGAGTGACATTCCCCACATGGCACACACAGCCTAGGTGAGTGACTTTCACCACATGGCACACACAGCCTAAGGGAGTGATTTTCACCACATGGCACACACAGCCTAGGGCAGTGATATTCACCACATGGCTCACACAGCCTAGGGGAGTGAATTTCAACACATGGCACACACAGCCTGGGGGAGTGACTCTCAACACATTGCACACACAGCCTAGGGGAGTGACTTTCACTACATGGCACACACAGCCTAGGGGAGTGACATTCACCACATGGCACACACAGCCTAGGGGAGTGACATTCACCACATGGCACACACAGCCTAGGGGAGTGACTTTCACCACATGGCACACACAGCCCAGGGGAGTGACTTTCACCATATGGCACACACAGCCTAGGGGAGTGACTTTCACCATATGGCACACACAGCCTAGGGGAGTGAGTTTCACCACATGGCACACACAGCCTAGGGGAGTGACATTCACCACATGGCACACACAGCCCAGGGGAGTGACTTTAACCACATGGCACACACAGCCTAGGGGAGTGACTTTCACTACATGGCACACACAGCCTAGGGCAGTGACATTCACCACCTGGCACACACAGCCTAGGGGAGTGACTTTCACCACATGGCACACACGGCCTAGGGGAGTGACACTCACCACACGGCGCACACGGCCCAGGGGAGTGACATTCACACCATGGCACACACAGCCTAGGGGAGTGACTTTCACCACATGGCACACACAGCCTAGGGGAGTTACTTTCACCACATGGCACACACAACCCATGGGAGTGACTTTCACCACATGGCACACACAGCCTAGTGGAGTGACATTCACCACATGGCACACACAGCCTAGGGGAGTGAGCTTCACCACATGGCACACACAGCCTAGGGGAGTGACTTTCACCACATGGCACTCATAGCCAAGGGGAGTGACTTTCACCTCATGGCACACACAGCCTAGGGCAGTGACATTCACCACATGGCACACACAGCCTAGGGGAGTGACTTTCACCACATGGCACACACAGCCTAGGGGAGTGACTTTCACCACATGGCACACACAGCCTAGGGGAGTAACTTTCACCACATGGCACACACAGCCTAGGGGAGTGACTTTCACCACATGGCACACACAGCCTAGGGGAATGGTTTTCATCACATGGCACACACTGCCTAGGGGAGTGACATTCACCACATGGCACACACAGCCTAGGGGTGTGACACTCACCACATGGCGCACACAGCCTAGGGGAGTGACATTCACCACATGGCACACACAGCCTAGGGGAGTGACATTCACCCCATGGCACACACAGCCAAGGGGAGTGACTTTCACCACATGACACACACAGTCTAGAGGAGTGACTTTCACCACATGGCACACACAGCCTAGGGGAGTGATTTTCACCACATGGCACACACAGCCTAGGGGAGTGACGTTCACCACATGGCACACACAGCCTAGGGGAGTGACTTTCACCACATGGCACACACAGCCTAGGGGAGTGACTTTCACCACATGGCGCACACAGCCTAGAGGAGTGACTTTCACCGCATGGCACACACAGCCTAGGGGAGTGACTTTCACTACATGGCACACACAGCCAAGGGGAGTGACTTTCACCACATGGCACACACAGCCCAGGGGAGTGACCTTCACAACATGGCACACACAGCTTAGGGGAGTGACTTTCACCACATGGCACACACAGCCTAGTGGAGTGACTTTCACCACATGACACACACAGTCTACGGGAGTGACTTTCACCACATGACACACACAGTCTAGGGGAGTGACTTTCACCACATGGCACACACAGCCCAGGGGAGTGACTTTCACCACATGGCACACACAGCCTAGGGGAGTGACTTTCACCACATGGCACACACAGCCTAGGGGAGTGACTTTCACCACATGGCACACACAGCCTAATGGACTGACATTCACCACATGGCACACACAGCCTAGGGGAGTGACTTTCACCACATGGCACACACTGCCTGGGGGAGTGACTTTCACCACATGGCACACACAGCCTGGGGGAGTGACTTTCACCACATGGCACACACAGCCTAGGGGGGTGACCTTCACCACATGGCACACACAGCCTAGGGGAGTGACTTTCACCACATGGCACACACAGCCCAGGGGAGTGACTTTCAGCACATGGCACACAAAGCCTAGGGGAGTGACTTTCACCACATGGCACACACAGTCTAGGGGAGTGACGTCCACCACATGACACACATAGCCTAGGGGAGTGACTTTCACCACATGGCACCTACAGCCGAAGGAGTGGCTTTCACCACATGGCAGACACAGCCTAGGGGAGTGCCATTCACCACATGGCACACACATCCTAGGGGAGTGACATTCACCACATGGCACACACAGCCTAGGGGAGTGACTTTCACCACATGGCACACACAGCCTAGGGGAGTGACTTTCACTACATGGCACACACAGCCAAGGGGAGTGACTTTCACAACATGGCACAAACAGCCCAGGGAAATGACATCCACCACATGGCACACACAGCTTAGGGGAGTGACGTTCACCACATGGCACACACAGCCTAGGGGAGTGATTTTCACCACATGGCACACACAGCCTAGGGGAGTGACTTTCACCACATGGCACACACAGCCTAGGGGAGTGATTTCCACCACATGGCACACACAGCCTAGGGGAGTGACTCTCACCACATGGCACACGCAGCCTAGGGGAGTGACTTTCACCACATGCACACACAGCCTAGGGGAGTGACATTCACCACATGGCACACACAGGCTAGGGGAGTGACTTTCACCACATGGCACACACAGCCTAGGGGAGTGACATTCACCACATGGCACACACAGGCTAGGGGAGTGACTTTCACCACATGGCACACACAGCCTAGGGGAGTGACTTTCACCACATGGCACACACAGCCTAATGGACTGGCATTCACCACATGGCACACACAGCCTGGGGGAGTGACTTTCACCACATGGCACACACAGCCTAGGGGAGTGAATTTCACCACATGGCACACACTGCCTGGGGGAGTGACTTTCACCACATGGCACACACAGCCTGGGGAATTAACTTTCACCACATGGCACACACAGCCTGAGGGAGTGACTTTCACCACATGGCACACACAGCCTAGGGGGGTGACTTTCACCACATGGCACACACAGCCTAGGGGAGTGACTTTGACCACATGGCACACACAGCCCAGGGGAGTGACTTTCACCACATGGCACACACATCCTTGGGGAGTGAATTTCACCACATGGCACACACAGCCTTGGGGAGTGACTTTCACCACATGGCACACACAGCCTAGGAGAGTGACTATCACCACATGGCACACACAGCCTAGGGGAGTGACTTTCACCACATGGCACACGCAGCCTATGGGAGTGACTTTCACCACATGGCACACACAGCCTAGGGGAGTGACTATCACCACATGGCACACACAGCCTAGGGGAGTGACATTCACCACATGGCACACACAGCCTAGGGGAGTGACTTTCACTACATGGCACACACAGCCGAGGGGAGTGACTTTCACAACATGGCACACACAGTCCAGGTGAATGACTTTCAGCACATGGCACACACAGCCTAGGGGAGTGTCTTTCACCACATGCCACACACAGCGTAGGGGAGTGATTTTCACCACATGGCACTCACAGCCTTGGGGAGTGACTTTCACCACATGGCACACACAGCCTAGGGGAATGACTTTCACCTCATGGCACACACATCCATGGGGAGTGACTTTCACCACATGGCACACACAGCCTTGGGGAGTGACTTTCACCACAAGTCACACACAGCCTAGCGGAGTGACTTTCACCACATGGCACACACAGCCTAGGGGAGTGACTTTCACCACATGGCACACACAGCCTAGGGGAGTGACTTTCACCACATGGCACACACAGCCTAGGGGAGTGAATTTCACCACATGGCACACACAGCCTTGGGGAATGACTTTCACCACATGGCACACACAGCCTAGGAGAGCGACTTTCACCACATGGCACACACAGCCTAGGGGAGTGACTTTCACCACATGGTACACGCAGCCTATGGGAGTGACTTTCACCACATGGCACACACAGCCTAGGGGAGTGACTTTCACCACAAGGCACACACAGCCTAGTGGAGTGACATTCACCACATGGCACACACAGCCTAGGGGAGTGATTTTCACCACATGGCATACACAGCCTAGGGGAGTGACTCTCACCACACGGCACACACAGCCTAGGGGAGTGACTTTCACCACATGGCACACACAGCCTAGGGGAGTGACATTCACCACATGGCACACACAGGCTAGGGGAGTGACTTTCACCACATGGCACACACAGCCTAGGGGAGTTACTTTCACCACATGGCACACACAGCCCAGGGGAGTGACTTTCACCACATGGCACACACAGCCTAGTGGAGTGACATTCACCACATGGCACACACAGCCTAGGGGAGTGACTTTCACCACATGGCACACACAGCCTAAGGGAGTGATTTTCACCACATGGCACACACAGCCTAGGGCAGTGACATTCACCACATGGCTCACACAGCCCAGGAGAGTGACTTTCAACACATGGCACACACAGCCTAGGGGAGTGACTCTCAACACATTGCACACACAGGCTAGGGGAGTGACTTTCACTACATGGCACACACAGCCTAGGGGCGTGACATTCACCACATGGCACACACAGCCTAGGGGAGTGACATTCACCACATGGCACACACAGCCTAGGGGAGTGACTTTCACCACATGGCACACACAGCCCAGGGGAGTGACTTTCACCACATGGCACACACAGCCTAGGGGAGTGAATTTCACCACATGGCTCACACAGCCTAGGGGAGTGACTTTCACCACATGGCACACACAGCCTAGGGGAGTGACTTTCATCACATGGCACACACAGCCTAGGGGAGTGACATTCACACATGGCACACACTGCCTAGGGGAGTGGCACTCACCACACGGCGCACACGGCCTAGGGTAGTGACATTCACCACATGGCACACACAGCCTAGGGGAGTGACTTTCACCACTTGGCACACACAGCCTAGGGGAGTTACTTTCACCACATGGCACACACAGCCCAGGGGAGTGACTTTCACCACATGGCACACACAGCCTAGTGGAGTGACATTCACCACATGGCTCACACAGCCTAGGGGAGTGAGTTTCACCACATGGCACACACAGCCTAGGGGAGTGACTTTCACCACATTGCACTCACAGCCAAGGGGAGTGACATTCACCTCATGGCACACACAGCCTAGGGCAGTGACATTCACCACATGGCACACACAGCCTAGGGGAGTGACTTTCACCACATGGCACACACAGCCTAGGGGAGTGACTTTCACCACATGGCACACACAGCCTAGGGGAGTGACTTTCACCACATGGCACACACAGCCTACGGGAATGACTTTCATCACATGGCACACACTGCCTAGGGGAGTGACATTGACCACATGGCACACACAGCCTAGGGGAGTGACACTCTCCACATGGCGCACACAGCCTAGGGGAGTGACATTCACCACATGGCACACACAGCCTAGGGGAGTGACTTTCACCACATGGCACACACAGCCATGGGGAGTGCTTTTCACCACATGGCACACACAGTCTAGGGGAGTGACTTTCACCACATGGCACACACAGCCTAGGGGAGTGACTTTCACCACATGGCACACACAGCCTAGGGGAGTGACTTTCACCACATGGCACACACAGCCTAGGGGAGTGACTTTCACCACATGGCACACACAGCCTAGGGGAGTGACTTTCACCACATGGCACACACAGCCTAGGGGAGTGACTGTCACCACATGGCACACACAGCCTAGGGGAGTAACTTTCACTACATGGCACACACAGCCAAGGGGAGTGACTTTCACCACATGGCACACACAGCCCAAGGGAGTGACTTTCACCACATGGCACACACAGCTTAGGGGACTGACTTTCACCACATGGCACACACAGCCTAGTGGAGTGACTTTCACCACATGACACACACAGTCTAGGGGAGTGACTTTCACCACATGGCACACACAGCCCAGGGGAGTGACTTTCACCACATGGCACACACAGCCTAGGGGAGTGACTTTCACCACATGGCACACACAGCCTAGGGGAGTGACTTTCACCACATGGCACACACAGCCTAATGGACTGACATTCACCACATGGCACACACAGCCTGGGGGAGTGACTTTCACCACATGGCACACACAGCCTAGGGGAGTGAATTTCACCACATGGCACACACTGCCTGGGGGAGTGACTTTCACCACATGGCACACACAGCCTGGGGAATTAACTTTCACCACATGGCACACACAGCCTGGGGGAGTGACTTTCACCACATGGCACACACAGCCTAGGGGGTGACTTTCACCACATGGCACACACAGCCTAGGGGAGTGACCTTGACCACATGGCACACACAGCCCAGGGGAGTGACTTTCACCACATGGCACACACATCCTTGGGGAGTGAATTTCACCACATGGCACACACAGCCTAGGAGAGTGACTATCACCACATGGCACACACAGCCTAGGGGAGTGGCTTTCACCACATTGCACACGCAGCCTATGGGAGTGACTTTCACCACATGGCACACACAGCCTAGGGGAGTGACTATCACCACATGGCACACACAGCCTAGGGGAGTGACATTCACCACATGGCACACACAGCCTAGGGGAGTTACTTTCACTACATGGCACACACAGCCAAGGGGAGTGACTTTCACAACATGGCACACACAGCCCAGGGGAATGACTTTCACCACATGGCACACACAGCTTAGGGGAGTGACTTCCACCGCATGGCACACACAGCCTAGGGGAGTGACTTTCACCACATGACACACACAGTTTAGGGGAGTGACTTTCACCACATGGCACACACAGCCTAGGGGAGTGACTTTCACCACATGGCGCACACAGCCTAGGGGAGTGACATTCACCACATGGCACACACAGCCTTGGGGAGTGACTTTCACCACATGGCACACACAGCCTAGGGGAGTGTCTTTCACCACATGCCACACACAGCCTAGGGGAGTGACTTTCACCACATGGCACACACAGCCTTTGGGAGTGACCTTCACCACATGGCACACACAGCCTAGGGGAATGACTTTCACCTCATGGCACACACATCCATGGGGAGTGACTTTCACCACATGGCACACACAGCCTTGGGGAGTGACTTTCACCACATGTCACACACAGTCTAGCGGAGTGACTTTCACCACATGGCACACACAGCCTAGGGGAGTTACTCTTACCACATGGCACACACAGCCTAGGGGAGTGACTTTCACCAACTGGCACACACAGCCTAGGAGAGTGACTTTCACCACATGGCACACACAGTCTAGTGGAGTGACTTCCACCACATGACACACACAGCCTAGGGGAGTGACTTTCACCACATGGCACACACAGCCGAGGGGAGTGGCTTTCACCACATGGCACACACTGCCTAGGAGAGTGACTTTCACCACATGGCACACACAGCCTAGAGGAGTGACTTTCACCACATGGCACACGCAGCCTATGGGAGTGACTTTCACCACATGGCACACACAGCCTAGGGGAGTGACTTTCACCACATGGCACACACAGCCTAGTGGAGTGACATTCACCACATGGCACACACAGCCTAGGGGAGTGACTTTCACCACATGGCACACACAGCCTAGGGGAGTGACATTCACCACATGGCACACACAGGCTAGGGGAGTGACTTTCACCACATGGCACACACAGCCTAGGTGAGTTACTTTCACCACATGGCACACACAGCCCAGGGGAGTGACTTTCACCACATGGTACACACAGCCTAGTGGAGTGACATTCCCCACATGGCACACACAGCCTAGGGGAGTGACTTTCACCACATGGCACACACAGCCTAAGGGAGTGATTTTCACCACATGGCACACACAGCCTAGGGCAGTGATATTCACCACATGGCTCACACAGCCTAGGGGAGTGAATTTCAACACATGGCACACACAGCCTAGGGGAGTGACTCTCAACACATTGCACACACAGCCTAGGGTAGTGACTTTCACTACATGGCACACACAGCCTAGGGTAGTGACATTCACCACATGGCACACACAGCCTAGGGGAGTGACATTCACCACATGGCACACACAGCCCAGGGGAGTGACTTTCACCACATGGCACACACAGCCTAGGGGAGTGACTTTCACCACATGGCACACACAGCCTAGGGGAGTGACTTTCACTACATGGCACACACAGCCTAGGGCAGTGACATTCACCACCTGGCACACACAGCCTAGGGGAGTGACTTTCACCACATGGCACACACGGCCTAGGGGAGTGACACTCACCACACGGCGCACACGGCCCAGGGGAGTGACATTCACACCATGGCACACACAGCCTAGGGGAGTGACTTTCACCACATGGCACACACAGCCTAGGGGAGTTACTTTCACCACATGGCACACACAACCCATGGGAGTGACTTTCACCACATGGCACACACAGCCTAGTGGAGTGACATTCACCACATGGCACACACAGCCTAGGGGTGTGAGCTTCACCACATGGCACACACAGCCTAGGGGAGTGACTTTCACCACATGGCACTCATAGCCAAGGGGAGTGACTTTCACCTCATGGCACACACAGCCTAGGGCAGTGACATTCACCACATGGCACACACAGCCTAGGGGAGTGACTTTCACCACATGGCACACACAGCCTAGGGCAGTGACATTCACCTCATGGCACACACAGCCTAGGGGAGTGACTTTCACCACATGGCACACACAGCCTAGGGGAGTGACTTTCACCACATGGCACACACAGCCTAGGGGAGTGACTTTCACCACATTGCACTCACAGCCAAGGGGAGTGACTTTCACCTCATGGCACACACAGCCTAGGGCAGTGACATTCACCACATGGCACACACAGCCTAGGGGAGTGACTTTCACCACATGGCACACACAGCCTAGGGGAGTGACTTTCACCACATGGCACACACAGCCTAGGGGAGTGACTTTCACCACATGGCACACACAGCCTACGGGAATGACTTTCATCACATGGCACACACTGCCTAGGGGAGTGACATTGACCACATGGCACACACAGCCTAGGGGAGTGACACTCTCCACATGGCGCACACAGCCTAGGGGAGTGACATTCACCACATGGCACACACAGCCTAGGGGAGTGACTTTCACCACATGGCACACACAGCCTAGGAGAGTGACTTTCACCACATGGCACACACAGTCTAGGGGAGTGACTTCCACCACATAACACACACACAGCCTAGGGGAGTGACTTTCACCAAATGGCACACACAGCCGAGGGGAGTGGCTTTCACCACATGGCACACACTGCCTAGGAGAGTGACTTTCACCACATGGCACACACAGCCTAGTGGAGTGACTTTCACCACATGGCACACGCAGCCTATGGGAGTGACTTTCACCACATGGCACACACAGCCTAGGGGAGTGACTTTCACCACATGGCACACACAGCCTAGTGGAGATACATTCACCACATGGCACACACAGCCTAGGGGAGTGACTTTCACCGTATGGCACACACAGCCTAGGGGAGTGACATTCACCACATGGCACACACAGGCTAGGGGAGTGACTTTCACCACATGGCACACACAGCCTAGGTGAGTTACTTTCACCACATGGCACACACAGCCCAGGGGAGTGACTTTCACCACATGGTACACACAGCCTAGTGGAGTGACATTCCCCACATGGCACACACAGCCTAGGTGAGTGACTTTCACCACATGGCACACACAGCCTAAGGGAGTGATTTTCACCACATGGCACACACAGCCTAGGGCAGTGATATTCACCACATGGCTCACACAGCCTAGGGGAGTGAATTTCAACACATGGCACACACAGCCTGGGGGAGTGACTCTCAACACATTGCACACACAGCCTAGGGGAGTGACTTTCACTACATGGCACACACAGCCTAGGGGAGTGACATTCACCACATGGCACACACAGCCTAGGGGAGTGACATTCACCACATGGCACACACAGCCTAGGGGAGTGACTTTCACCACATGGCACACACAGCCCAGGGGAGTGACTTTCACCATATGGCACACACAGCCTAGGGGAGTGACTTTCACCATATGGCACACACAGCCTAGGGGAGTGAGTTTCACCACATGGCACACACAGCCTAGGGGAGTGACATTCACCACATGGCACACACAGCCCAGGGGAGTGACTTTAACCACATGGCACACACAGCCTAGGGGAGTGACTTTCACTACATGGCACACACAGCCTAGGGCAGTGACATTCACCACCTGGCACACACAGCCTAGGGGAGTGACTTTCACCACATGGCACACACGGCCTAGGGGAGTGACACTCACCACACGGCGCACACGGCCCAGGGGAGTGACATTCAAACCATGGCACACACAGCCTAGGGGAGTGACTTTCACCACATGGCACACACAGCCTAGGGGAGTTACTTTCACCACATGGCACACACAACCCATGGGAGTGACTTTCACCACATGGCACACACAGCCTAGTGGAGTGACATTCACCACATGGCACACACAGCCTAGGGGAGTGAGCTTCACCACATGGCACACACAGCCTAGGGGAGTGACTTTCACCACATGGCACTCATAGCCAAGGGGAGTGACTTTCACCTCATGGCACACACAGCCTAGGGCAGTGACATTCACCACATGGCACACACAGCCTAGGGGAGTGACTTTCACCACATGGCACACACAGCCTAGGGGAGTGACTTTCACCACATGGCACACACAGCCTAGGGGAATGGTTTTCATCACATGGCACACACTGCCTAGGGGAGTGACATTCACCACATGGCACACACAGCCTAGGGGTGTGACACTCACCACATGGCGCACACAGCCTAGGGGAGTGACATTCACCACATGGCACACACAGCCTAGGGGAGTGACATTCACCACAAGGCACACACAGCCAAGGGGAGTGACTTTCACCACATGACACACACAGTCTAGAGGAGTGACTTTCACCACATGGCACACACAGCCTAGGGGAATGATTTTCACCACATGGCACACACAGCCTAGGGGAGTGACGGTCACCACATGGCACACACAGCCTAGGGGAGTGACTTTCACCACATGGCACACACAGCCTAGGGGAGTGACTTTCACCACATGGCGCACACAGCCTAGAGGAGTGACTTTCACCGCATGGCACACACAGCCTAGGGGAGTGACTTTCACTACATGGCACACACAGCCAAGGGGAGTGACTTTCACCACATGGCACACACAGCCCAGGGGAGTGACCTTCACCACATGGCACACACAGCTTAGGGGAGTGACTTTCACCACATGGCACACACAGCCTAGTGGAGTGACTTTCACCACATGACACACACAGTCTAGGGGAGTGACTTTCACCACATGACACACACAGTCTAGGGGAGTGACTTTCACCACATGGCACACACAGCCCAGGGGAGTGACTTTCACCACATGGCACACACAGCCTAGGGGAGTGACTTTCACCACATGGCACACACAGCCTAGGGGAGTGACTTTCACCACATGGCACACACAGCCTAATGGACTGACATTCACCACATGGCACACACAGCCTAGGGGAGTGACTTTCACCACAGGGCACACACTGCCTGGGGGAGTGACTTTCACCACATGGCACACACAGCCTGGGGGAGTGACTTTCACCACATGGCACACACAGCCTAGGGGGGTGACCTTCACCACATGGCACACACAGCCTAGGGGAGTGACTTTCACCACATGGCACACACAGCCCAGGGGAGTGACTTTCACCACATGGCACACACAGCCTAGGGGAGTGACTTTCACCACATGGCACCTACAGCCGAAGGAGTGGCTTTCACCACATGGCAGACACAGCATAGGGGAGTGCCATTCACCACATGGCACACACATCCTAGGGGAGTGACTTTCACCACATGGCACACACAGCCTAGGGGAGTGACTTTCACCACATGGCACACACAGCCTAGGGGAGTGACTTTCACTACATGGCACACACAGCCAAGGGGAGTGACTTTCACAACATGGCACAAACAGCCCAGGGAAATGACATCCACCACATGGCACACACAGCTTAGGGGAGTGACGTTCACCACATGGCACACACAGCCTAGGGGAGTGACTTTCACCACATGACACACACAGTTTAGAGGAGTGACTTTCACCACATGGCACACACAGCTTAGGGGAGTGACTTTCACCACATGGCACACACAGCCTAGGGGAGTGTATTTCACCACATGGCACACACAGCCTAGGGGAGTGATTTTAACCCCATGGCACACACAGCCTAGGGGAGTGTCTTTCACCACATGCCACACACAGCCTAGGGGAGTGACTTTCCCCACATGGCACACACAGCCTTGGGGAGTGATTTTCACCACATGGCACACACAGCCTAGGGGAATGACTTTCACCTCATGGCACACACATCCATGGGTAGTGACATTCACCACATGGCACACACAGCCTTGGGGAGTGACTTTCACCACATGTCACACACAGCCTAGCGGAGTGACTTTCACCACATGGCACACACAGCCTAGGGGAGTGACTTCCACCACATGGCACACACAGCCTAGGGGAGTGACCTTCACCACATTGCACACACAGCCTAGGGGAGTGACTTTCACCACATGGCACAAACAGCCTAGCGGAGTGACATTCACCACATGGCACACACAGCCTAGGGGAGTGACTTTCACCACATGGCGCACACAGCCTAGGGGAGTGACTTTCACCACGTGGCAAACACACACTAGGGGAGTTACTTTCACCACATGGCACACACAGCCTAGGGGAGTGACTTTCACCAACTGGCACACACAGCCAATGGGAGTGACTTTCACCACATGGCACACACAGTCTAGGGGAGTGACTTCCACCACATGACACACACAGCCTAGGGGAGTGACTTTCACCACATGGCACACACAGCCGAGGGGAGTGACTTTCACCACATGGCACACACAGCCTAGGGCAGTGACATTCACCACCTGGCACACACAGCCTAGGGGAGTGACATTCACCACATGGCACACACAGACTAGGGGATTGCCTTTCACCACATGGCACACACAGCCTAGGGGAGTGACTTTCACCACATGGCACACACAGCCTAGGGCAGTGACATTCACCACCTGGCACACACAGCCTAGGGGAGTAACTTTCAACACATGGCACGCACAGCCTAGGGGAGTGACTTTCACCACATTGCACACACAGCCTAGGGGAGTGACTTTCACTACATGGCAAACACAGCCTAGGGGAGTGACATTGACCACATGGCACACACAGCCTAGGGGAGTGACATTCACCACATGGCACACACAGCCTAGGGGAATGAATTTCACCACATGGTAAACACATCCTTGGGGAGTGAATTTCACCACATGGCACACACAGCCTTGGGGAGTGACCTTCACCACATGGCACACACAGCCTAGGAGAGTGACTTTCACCACATGGCACACACAGCCTAGGGGAGTGACTTTCACCACATGGCACACGCAGCCTATGGGAGTGACTTTCACCACATGGCACACACAGCCTAGGGGAGTGATTTTCACCACATGGCACACACAGCCTAGGGGAGTGACATTCACCACATGGCACACACAGGCTAGGGGAGTGACTTTCACCACATGGCACACACAGCCTAGGGGAGTGACTTTCACTACATGGCACACACAACCTAGGGCAGTGACATTCACCACCTGGCACACACAGCCTAGGGGAGTGACTTTCACCACATGGCACACACGGCCTAGGGGAGTGACACTCACCACACGGCGCACACGGCCTAGGGGAGTGACATTCACACCATGGCACACACAGCCTAGGGGAGTGACTTTCACCACATGGCACACACAGCCTAGGGGAGTTACTTTCACCACATGGCACACACAACCCAGGGGAGTGACTTTCACCACATGGCACACACAGCCTAGTGGAGTGACATTCACCACATGGCACACACAGCCTAGGGGAGTGAGCTTCACCACATGGCACACACAGCCTAGGGGAGTGACTTTCACCACATGGCACTCACAGCAAAGGGGAGTGACTTTCACCTCATGGCACACACAGCCTAGGGCAGTGACATTCACCACATGGCACACACAGCCTAGGGGAGTGACTTTCACCACATGGCACACACAGCCTTGGGGAGTGACTTTCACCACATGGCACACACAGCCTAGGGGAGTAACTTTCACCACATGGCACACACAGCCTAGGGGAATGACTTTCATCACATGGCACACACTGCCTAGGGGAGTGACATTCACCACATGGCACACACAGCCTAGGGGAGTGACACTCACCACATGGCGCACACAGCCTAGGGGAGTGACATTCACCACATGGCACACACAGCCTAGGGGAGTGACATTCACCACATGGCACACACAGCCAAGGGGAGTGACTTTCACCACATGACATACACAGTCTAGGGGAGTGACTTTCACCACATGGCACACACAGCCTAGGGGAGTGATTTTCACCACATGGCACACACAGCCTAGGGGAGTGACGTTCACCACATGGCACACACAGCCTAGGGGAGTGACTTTCACCACATGGCACACACAGCCTAGGGGAGTGACTTTCACCACATGGCGCACACAGCCTAGGGGAGTGACTTTCACCGCATGGCACACACAGCCTAGGGGAGTGACTTTCACTACATGGCACACACAGCCAAGGGGAGTGACTTTCACCACATGGCACACACAGCCCAGGGGAGTGACTTTCACCACATGGCACACACAGCTTAGGGGAGTGACTTTCACCACATGGCACACACAGCCTAGTGGAGTGACTTTCACCACATGGCACACACAGCCTAGGGGAGTGATTTTCACCACATGGCACACACAGCCTAGGGGAGTGACTATCACCACATGGCACACACAGCCTAGGGGAGTGATTTCCACCACATGGCACACACAGCCTAGGGGAGTGACTCTCACCACATGGCACACGCAGCCTAGGGGAGTGACTTTCACCACATGCACACACAGCCTAGGGGAGTGACATTCACCACATGGCACACACAGGCTAGGGGAGTGACTTTCACCACATGGCACACACAGCCTAGGGGAGTGACATTCACCACATGGCACACACAGGCTAGGGGAGTGACTTTCACCACATGGCACACACAGCCTAGGGGAGTGACTTTCACCACATGGCACACACAGCCTAATGGACTGGCATTCACCACATGGCACACACAGCCTGGGGGAGTGACTTCCACCACATGGCACACACAGCCTAGGGGAGTGAATTTCACCACATGGCACACACTGCGTGGGGGAGTGACTTTCACCACATGGCACACACATCCTGGGGAATTAACTTTCACCACATGGCACACACATCCTGGGGGAGTGACTTTCACCACATGGCACACACAGCCTAGGGGGGTGACTTTCACCACATGGCACACACAGCCTAGGGGAGTGACTTTGACCACATGGCACACACAGCCCAGGGGAGTGACTTTCACCACATGGCACACACATCCTTGGGGAGTGAATTTCACCACATGGCACACACAGCCTTGGGGAGTGACTTTCACCACATGGCACACACAGCCTAGGAGAGTGACTATCACCACATGGCACACACAGCCTAGGGGAGTGACTTTCACCACATGGCACACGCAGCCTATGGGAGTGACTTTCACCACATGGCACACACAGCCTAGGGGAGTGACTATCACCACATGGCACACACAGCCTAGGGGAGTGACATTCACCACATGGCACACACAGCCTAGGGGAGTGACTTTCACTACATGGCACACACAGCCAAAGGGAGTGACTTTCACAACATGGCACACACAGCCCAGGGGAATGACTTTCACCACATGGCACACACAGCTTAGGGGAGTGACTTCCACCGCATGGCACACACAGCCTAGGGGAGTGACTTTCACCACATGACACACACAGTTTAGGGGAGTGACTTTCACCACATGGCACACACAGACTAGGGGAGTGACTTTCACCACATGGCACACTCAGCCTAGGGGATTGACTTTCACCACATGGCACACACAGCCTTGGGGAGTGACTTTAACCACATGGCACACACAGCCTAGGGGAGTGTCTTTCACCACATGCCACACACAGCCTAGGGGAGTGACTTTCACCACATGGCACACACAGCCTTGGGGAATGACTTTCACCACATGGCACACACAGCCTAGGGGAATGAATTTCACCTCATGGCACACACATCCATGGGGAGTGACTTTCACCACATGGCACATACAGCCTTGGGGAGTGACTTTCACCACATGTCACACACAGTCTAGCGGAGTGACTTTCACCACATGGCACACACAGCCTAGGGGAGTTACTTTCACCACATGGCAGACACAGCCTAGGGGAGTGACTTTCACCAACTGGAACACACAGCCTAGGAGAGTGACTTTCACCACATGGCACACACAGTCTAGGGGAGTGACTTCCACCACTTGACACACACAGCCTAGGGGAGTGACTTTCACCACATGGCACACACAGCCGAGGGGAGTGGCTTTCACCACATGGCACACACTGCCTAGGAGAGTGACTTTCACCACATGGCACACACAGCCTAGAGGAGTGACTTTCACCACATGGCACACGCAGCCTATGGGAGTTACTTTCACCACATGGCACACACAGGCTAGGGGAGTGACTTTCACCACATGGCACACACAGCCTAGTGGAGTGACATTCACCACATGGAACACACAGCCTAGGGGAGTGACTTTCACCACATGGCACACACAGCCTAGGGGAGTGACATTCACCACATGGCACACACAGGCTAGGGGAGTGACTTTCACCACATGGCAAACACAGCCTAGGTGAGTTACTTTAACCACATGGCACACACAGCCCAGGGGAGTGACTTTCACCACATGGTACACACAGCCTAGTGGAGTGACATTCCCCACATGGCACACACAGCCTAGGGGAGTGACTTTCACCACATGGCACACACAGCCTAAGGGAGTGATTTTCACCACATGGCACACACAGCCTAGGGCAGTGATATTCACCACATGGCTCACACAGCCTAGGGGAGTGAATTTCAACACATGGCACACACAGCCTAGGGGAGTGACTCTCAACACATTGCACACACAGCCTAGGGGAGTGACTTTCACTTCATGGCACACACAGCCTAGGGGAGTGACATTCACCACATGGCACACACAGCCTAGGGGGAGTGACATTCACCACATGGCACACACAGCCTAGGGGAGTGACTTTCACCACATGGCACACACAGCCCAGGGGAGTGACTATCACCACATGGCACACACAGCCTAGGGGAGTGACTTTCACCATATGGCACACACAGCCTAGGGGAGTGAGTTTCACCACATGGCACACACAACCTAGGGGAGTGACATTCACCACATGGCACACACAGCCCAGGGGAGTGACTTTCACCACATGGCACACACAGCCTAGGGGAGTGACTTTCACTACATGGCACACACAGCCTAGGGCAGTGACATTCACCACCTGGCACACACAGCCTAGTGGAGTGACATTCACCACATGGCACACACGGCCTAGGGGAGTGACACTCACCACACGGCGCACACGGCCCAGGGGAGTGACATTCACACCATGGCACACACAGCCTAGGGGAGTGACTTTCACCACATGGCACACACAGCCTAGGGGAGTTACTTTCACCACATGGCACACACAACCCATGGGAGTGACTTTCACCACATGGCACACACAGCCTAGTGGAGTGACATTCACCACATGGCACACACAGCCTAGGGGAGTGAGCTTCACCACATGGCACACGCAGCCTAGGGGAGTGACTTTCACCACATGGCATTCATAGCCAAGGGGAGTGACATTCACCTCATGGCACACACAGCCTAGGGCAGTGACATTCACCACATGGCACACACAGCCTAGGGGAGTGACTTTCACTACATGGCACACACAGCCTAGGGGAGTGACTTTCACCACATGGCACACACAGCCTAGGGGAGTAACTTTCACCACATGGCACACACAGCCTAGGGGAATGACTTTCATCACATGGCACACACTGCCTAGGGGAGTGACATTCACCACATGGCACACACATCCTAGGGGTGTGACACTCACCACATGGCGCACACAGCCTAGGGGTGTGACATTCACCACATGGCACACACAGCCTAGGGGAGTGACATTCACCACATGGCACACACAGCCAAGGGGAGTGACTTTCACCACATGACACACACAATCTAGAGGAGTGACTTTCACCACATGGCACACACAGCCTAGGGGAGTGATTTTCACCACATGGCACACACAGCCTAGGGGAGTGACGTTCACCACATGGCACACACAGTCTAGGGGAGTGACTTTCACCACATGGCATACACAGCCTAGGGGTGTGACTTTCACCACATGGCGCACACAGCCTAGGGGAGTGACTTTCACCGCATGGCACACACAGCCTAGGGGAGTGACTTTCACTACATGGCACACACAGCCAAGGGGAGTGACTTTCACCACATGGCACACACAGCCCAGGGGAGTGACTTTCACCACATGGCACACACAGCTTAGGGGAGTGACTTTCACCACATGGCACACACAGCCTAGTGGAGTGACTTTCACCACATGACACACACAGTCTCGGGGAGTGACTTTCACCACATGACACACACAGTCTAGGGGAGTGACTTTCACCACATGGCACACACAGCCCAGGGGAGTGACTTTCACCACATGGCACACACAGCCTAGGGGAGTGACTTTCACCACATGGCACACACAGCCTAGGGGAGTGACTTTCACCACATGGCACACACAGCCTAATGGACTGACATTCACCACATGGCACACACAGCCTAGGGGAGTGACTTTCACCACATGGCACACACTGCCTGGGGGAGTGACTTTCACCACATGGCACACACAGCCTGGGGAATTAACTTTCACCACATGGCACACACAGCCTGGGGGAGTGACTTTCACCACATGGCACACACAGCCTAGGGGGGTGACCTTCACCACATGGCACACACAGCCTAGGGGAGTGACTTTCACCACATGGCACACACAGCCCAGGGGAGTGACTTTCACCACATGGCACACAAAGCATAGGGGAGTGACTTTCACCACATGGCACACACAGTCTAGGGGAGTGACGTCCACCACATGACACACATAGCCTAGGGGAGTGACTTTAACCACATGGCACCTACAGCCGAAGGAGTGGCTTTCACCACATGGCAGACACAGCCTAGGGGAGTGCCATTCACCACATGGCACACACAGCCTAGGGGAGTGACTTTCACCACATGGCACACACAGCCTGGGGGAGTGACTTTCACCACATGGCACACACAGCCTAGGGGAGTGACTTTCACTACATGGCACACACAGCCAAGGGGAGTGACTTTCACAACATGGCACACACAGCCCAGGGAAATGACATCCACCACATGGCACACACAGCTTAGGGGAGTGACGTTCACCACATGGCACACACAGCCTAGGGGAGTGACTTTCACCACATGGCACACACAGCCGTTGGGAGGGACTTTCACCACATGGCACACACAGCCTAGGGGAGTGATTTTAACCCCATGGCACACACAGCCTAGGGGAGTGTCTTTCACCACATGCCACCCACAGCCTAGGGGAGTGACTTTCACCACATGGCACACACAGCCTTGGGGAGTGATTTTCACCACATGGCACACACAGCCTAGGGGACATGACTTTCACCTCATGGCACACACATCCATGGGGAGTGACATTCACCACATGGCACACACAGCCTTGGGGAGTGACTTTCACCACATGTCACACACAGCCTAGCGGAGTGACTTTCACCACATGGCACACACAGCCTAGGGGAGTGACTTCCACCACATGGCACACACAGCCTAGGGGAGTGACTTTCACCACATGGCACACACAGCCTAGGGGAGTGACTTTCACCACATGGCACAAACAGCCTAGCGGAGTGACATTCACCACATGGCACACACAGCCTAGGGGAGTGACTTTCACCACATGGCGCACACAGCCTAGGGGAGTGACTTTCACCACGTGGCACACACACCCTAGGGGAGTTACTTTCACCACATGGCACACACAGCATAGGGGAGTGAATTTCACCAACTGGCACACACAGCCAATGGGAGTGACTTTCACCACATGGCACACACAGTCTAGGGGAATGACTTCCACCACATGACACACACAGCCTAGGGGAGTGACTTTCACCACATGGCACACACAGCCGAGGGGAGTGGCTTTCACCACATGGCACACACAGCCTAGGGGAGTGACATTCACCACATGGCACACACAGACTAGGGGAGTGCCTTTCACCACATGGCACACACAGCCTAGGGGAGTGACATTCACCACATGGCACACACAGACTAGGGGAGTGCCTTTCACCACATGGCACACACAGCCTAGGGGAGTGACTTTCACCACATGCCACACACAGCCTAGGGCAGTGACATTCACCACCTGGCACACACAGCCTAGGGGAGTAACTTTCAACACATGGCACGCACAGCCTAGGGGAGTGACTTTCACCACATTGCACACACAGCCTAGGGGAGTGACTTTCACTACATGGCAAACACAGCCTAGGGGAGTGACATTGACCACATGGCACACACAGCCTAGGGGAGTGACATTCACCACATGGCACACACAGCCTAGGGGAATGAATTTCACCACATGGCAAACACATCCTTGGGGAGTGAATTTCACCACATGGCACACACAGCCTTGGGGAGTGACCTTCACCACATGGCACACACAGCCTAGGAGAGTGACTTTCACCACATGGCACACACAGCCTAGGGGAGTGACTTTCACCACATGGCACACGCAGCCTATGGGAGTGACTTTCACCACATGGCACACACAGCCTAGGGGAGTGATTTTCACCACATGGCACACACATCCTAGGGGAGTGACTTTCACCACATGGCACACACAGCCTAGGGGAGTGATTTCCACCACATGGCACACACAGCCTAGGGGAGTGACTCTCACCACATGGCACACACAGCCTAGGGGAGTGACTTTCACCACATGGCACACACAGCCTTGGGGAGTGACCTTCACCACATGGCACACACAGCCTAGGAGAGTGACTTTCACCACATGGCACACACAGCCTAGGGGAGTGACTTTCACCACATGGCACACGCAGCCTATGGGAGTGACTTTCACCACATGGCACACACAGCCTAGGTGAGTGATTTTCACCACATGGCACACACAGCCTAGGGGAGTGACTTTCACCACATGGCACACACAGCCTAGGGGAGTGATTTCCACCACATGGCACACACAGCCTAGGGGAGTGACTCTCACCACATGGCACACACAGCCTAGGGGAGTGACTTTCACCACATGGCACACACAGCCTAGGGGAGTGATTTCCACCACATGGCACACACAGCCTAGGGGAGTGACTCTCACCACATGGCACACACAGCCTAGGGGAGTGACTTTCATCACCTGGCACACACAGCCTAGGGGAGTGACTTTCACCACATGGCACACACGGCCTAGGGGAGTGACACTCACCAGACGGCGCACACGGCCTAGGGGAGTGACATTCACACCATGGCACACACAGCCTAGGGGAGTGACTTTCACCACATGGCACACACAGCCTAGGGGAGTTACTTTCACCACATGGCACACACAACCCAGGGGAGTGACTTTCACCACATGGCACACACAGCCTAGTGGAGTGACATTCACCACATGGCACACACAGCCTAGGGGAGTGAGCTTCACCACATGGCACACACAGCCTAGGGGAGTGACTTTCACCACATGGCACTCACAGCCAAGGGGAGTGACTTTCACCTCATGGCACACACAGCCTAGGGCAGTGACATTCACCACATGGCACACACAGCCTAGGGGAGTGACTTTCACCACATGGCACACACAGCCTAGGGGAGTGACTTTCACCACATGGCACACACAGCCTAGGGGAGTAACTTTCACCACATGGCACACACAGCCTAGGGGAATGACTTTCACCACATGGCACACACAGCCTAGGGGAGTGACACTCACCACATGGCGCACACAGCCTAGGGGAGTGACGTTCACCACATGGCACGCACAGCCTAGGGGAGTGACATTCACCACATGGCACACACAGCCAAGGGGAGTGACTTTCACCACATGACACACACAGTCTAGGGGAGTGACTTTCACCACATGGCACACACAGCCTAGGGGAGTGATTTTCACCACATGGCACACACAGCCTAGGGGAGTCACGTTCACCACATGGCACACACAGCCTAGGGGAGTGACTTTCACCACATGGCGCACACAGCCTAGGGGAGTGACTTTCACCACATGGCGCACACAGCCTAGGGGAGTGACTTTCACCGCATGGCACACACAGCCTAGGGGAGTGACTTTCACTACATGGCACACACAGCCAAGGGGAGTGACTTTCACCACATGGCACACACAGCCCAGGGGAGTGACTTTCACCACATGGCACACACAGCTTAGGGGAGTGACTTTCACCACATGGCACACACAGCCTAGGGGAGTGACTTTCACCACATGGCACACACAGCCTAGGGGAGTGATTTTCACCACATGGCACACACAGCCTAGGGGAGTGACTTTCACCACATGGCACACACAGCCTAGGGGAGTGATTTCCACCACATGGCACACACAGCCTAGGGGAGTGACTCTCACCACATGGCACACGCAGCCTAGGGGAGTGACTTTCACCACATGGCACACACAGCCTAGGTGAGTGACATTCACCACATGGCACACACAGGCTAGGGGAGTGACTTTCACCACATGGCACACACAGCCTAGGGGAGTGACTTTCACTACATGGCACACACAGCCAAGGGGAGTGACTTTCACCACATGGCACACACAGCCCAGGGGAGTGACTTTCACCACATGGCACACACAGCTTAGGGGAGTGACTTTCACCACATGGCACACACAGCCTAGGGGAGTGACTTTCACCACATGGCACACACAGCCTAGGGGAGTGATTTTCACCACATGGCACACACAGCCTAGGGGAGTGACTTTCACCACATGGCACACACGGCCTAGGGGAGTGACACTCACCAAACGGCGCACACGGCCTAGGGGAGTGACATTCACACCATGGCACACACAGCCTAGGGGAGTGACTTTCACCACATGGCACACACAGCCTAGGGGAGTTACTTTCACCACATGGCACACACAACCCAGGGGAGTGACTTTCACCACATGGCACACACAGCCTAGTGGAGTGACATTCACCACATGGCACACACAGCCTAGGGGAGTGAGCTTCACCACATGGCACACACAGCCTAGGGGAGTGACTTTCACCACATGGCACTCACAGCCAAGGGGAGTGACTTTCACCTCATGGCACACACAGCCTAGGGCAGTGACATTCACCACATGGCACACACAGCCTAGGGGAGTGACTTTCACCACATGGCACACACAGCCTAGGGGAGTGACATTCACCACATGGCACACACAGCCTAGGGGAGTAACTTTCACCACATGGCACACACAGCCTAGGGGAATGACTTTCATCACATGGCACACACTGCCTAGGGGAGTGACATTCACCACATGGCACACACAGCCTAGGGGAGTGACACCCACCACATGGCGCACACAGCCTAGGGAAGTGACATTCACCACATGGCACACACAGCCTAGGGGAGTGACATTCACCATATGGCACACACAGCCAAGGAGAGTGACTTTCACCACATGACACACACAGTCTAGGGGAGTGACTTTCACCACATGGCACACACAGCCTAGGGGAGTGATTTTCACCACATGACACACACAGCCTAGGGGAGTGACGTTCACCACATGGCACACACAGCCTAGGGGAGTGACTTTCACCACATGGCACACACAGCCTAGGGGAGTGACTTTCACCACATGGCGCACACAGCCTAGGGGAGTGACTTTCACCGCATGGCACACACAGCCTAGGGGAGTGACTTTCACTACATGGCACACACAGCCAAGGGGAGTGACTTTCACCACATGGCACACACAGCCCAGGGGAGTGACTTTCACCACATGGCACACACAGCTTAGAGGAGTGACATTCACCACATGGCACACACAGCCTAGTGGAGTGACTTTCACCACATGGCACACACAGCCTAGGGGAGTGATTTTCACCACATGGCACACACAGCCTAGGGGAGTGACTTTCACCACATGGCACACACAGCCTAGGGGAGTGATTTCCACCACATGGCACACACAGCCTAGGGGAGTGACTCTCACCACATGGCACACGCAGCCTAGGGGAGTGACTTTCACCACATGCACACACAGCCTAGGGGAGTGACATTCACCACATTGCACACACAGGCTAGGGGAGTGACTTTCACCACATGGCACACACAGCCTAGGGGAGTGACATTCACAACATGGCACACACAGGCTAGGGGAGTGACTTTCACCACATGGCACACACAGCCTAGGGGAGTGACTTTCACCACATGGCACACACAGCCTAATGGACTGGCATTCACCACATGGCACACACAGCCTGGGGGAGTGACTTTCACCACATGGCACACAGCCTAGGGGAGTGAATTTCACCACATGGCACACACTGCCTGGGGGAGTGACTTTCACCACATGGCACACACAGCCTGGGGAATTAACTTTCACCACATGGCACACACAGCCTGGGGGAGTGACTTTCACCACATGGCACACACAGCCTAGGTAGGTGACTTTCACCACATGGCACACACAGCCTAGGGGAGTGACTTTGACCACATGGCACACACAGCCCAGGGGAGTGACTTTCACCACATGGCACACACATCCTTGGGGAGTGAATTTCACCACATGGCACACACAGCCTTGGGGAGTGACTTTCACCACATGGCACACACAGCCTAGGAGAGTGACTATCACCACATGGCACACACAGCCTAGGGGAGTGACTTTCACCACATGGCACACGCAGCCTATGGGAGTGACTTTCACCACATGGCACACACAGCCTAGGGGAGTGACTATCACCACATGGCACACACAGCCTAGGGGAGTGACATTCACCACATGGCACACACAGCCTAGGGGAGTGACTTTCACTACATGGCACACACAGCCAAAGGGAGTGACTTTCACAACATGGCACACACAGCCCAGGGGAATGACTTTCACCACATGGCACACACAGCTTAGGGGAGTGACTTCCACCGCATGGCACACACAGCCTAGGGGAGTGACTTTCACCACATGACACACACAGTTTAGGGGAGTGACTTTCACCACATGGCACACACAGCCTAGGGGAGTGACTTTCACCACATGGCACACTCAGCCTAGGGGAGTGACTTTCACCACATGGCACACACAGCCTTGGGGAGTGACTTTCACCACATGGCACACACAGCCTAGGGGAGTGTCTTTCACCACATGCCACACACAGCCTAGGGGAGTGACTTTCACCACATGGCACACACAGCCTTGGGGAGTGACTTTCACCACATGGCACACACAGCCTAGGGGAATGAATTTCACCTCATGGCACACACATCCATGGGGAGAGACTTTCACCACATGGCACACACAGCCTTGGGGAGTGACTTTCACCACATGTCACACACAGTCTAGCGGAGTGACTTTCACCACATGGCACACACAGCCTAGGGGAGTTACTTTCACCACATGGCACACACAGCCTAGGGGAGTGACTTTCACCAACTGGCACACACAGCCTAGGAGAGTGACTTTCACCACATGGCACACACAGTCTAGGGGAGTTACTTCCACCACATGACACACACAGCCTAGGGGAGTGACTTTCACCACATGGCACACACAGCCGAGGGGAGTGGCTTTCACCACATGGCACACACTGCCTAGGAGAGTGACTTTCACCACATGTCACACACAGCCTAGAGGAGTGACTTTCACCACATGGCACACGCAGCCTACGGGAGTGACTTTCACCACATGGCACACACAGCCTAGGGGAGTGACTTTCACCACATGGCACACACAGCCTAGTGGAGTGACATTCACCACATGGAACACACAGCCTAGGGGAGTGACTTTCACCACATGGCACACACAGCCTAGGGGAGTGACATTCACCACATGGCACACACAGGCTAGGGGAGTGACTTTCACCACATGGCAAACACAGCCTAGGTGAGTTACTTTCACCACATGGCACACACAGCCCAGGGGAGTGACTTTCACCACATGGTACACACAGCCTAGTGGAGTGACATTCCCCACATGGCACACACAGCCTAGGGGAGTGACTTTCACCACATGGCACACACAGCCTAAGGGAGTGATTTTCACCACATGGCACACACAGCCTAGGGCAGTGATATTCACCACATGGCTCACACAGCCTAGGGGAGTGACTTTCACCACATGGCACACACAGCCCAGGGGAGTGACTTTCACCACATGGCACACACAGCCTAGGGGAGTGACTTTCACCATATGGCACACACAGCCTAGGGGAGTGAGTTTCACCACATGGCACACACAACCTAGGGGAGTGACATTCACCACATGGCACACACAGCCCAGGGGAGTGACTTTCACCACATGGCACACACAGCTTAGGGGAGTGACTTTCACCACATGGCACACACAGCCTAGTGGAGTGACTTTCACCACATGGCACACACAGCCTAGGGGAGTGATTTTCACCACATGGCACACACAGCCTAGGGGAGTGACTTTCACCACATGGCACACACAGCCTAGGGGAGTGATTTCCACCACATGGCACACACAGCCTAGGGGAGTGACTCTCACCACATGGCACACGCAGCCTAGGGGAGTGACTTTCACCACATGCACACACAGCCTAGGGGAGTGACATTCACCACATTGCACACACAGGCTAGGGGAGTGACTTTCACCACATGGCACACACAGCCTAGGGGAGTGACATTCACAACATGGCACACACAGGCTAGGGGAGTGACTTTCACCACATGGCACACACAGCCTAGGGGAGTGACTTTCACCACATGGCACACACAGCCTAATGGACTGGCATTCACCACATGGCACACACAGCCTGGGGGAGTGACTTTCACCACATGGCACACAGCCTAGGGGAGTGAATTTCACCACATGGCACACACTGCCTGGGGGAGTGACTTTCACCACATGGCACACACAGCCTGGGGAATTAACTTTCACCACATGGCACACACAGCCTGGGGGAGTGACTTTCACCACATGGCACACACAGCCTAGGTGGGTGACTTTCACCACATGGCACACACAGCCTAGGGGAGTGACTTTGACCACATGGCACACACAGCCCAGGGGAGTGACTTTCACCACATGGCACACACATCCTTGGGGAGTGAATTTCACCACATGGCACACACAGCCTTGGGGAGTGACTTTCACCACATGGCACACACAGCCTAGGAGAGTGACTATCACCACATGGCACACACAGCCTAGGGGAGTGACTTTCACCACATGGCACACGCAGCCTATGGGAGTGACTTTCACCACATGGCACACACAGCCTAGGGGAGTGACTATCACCACATGGCACACACAGCCTAGGGGAGTGACATTCACCACATGGCACACACAGCCTAGGGGAGTGACTTTCACTACATGGCACACACAGCCAAAGGGAGTGACTTTCACAACATGGCACACACAGCCCAGGGGAATGACTTTCACCACATGGCACACACAGCTTAGGGGAGTGACTTCCACCGCATGGCACACACAGCCTAGGGGAGTGACTTTCACCACATGACACACACAGTTTAGGGGAGTGACTTTCACCACATGGCACACACAGCCTAGGGGAGTGACTTTCACCACATGGCACACTCAGCCTAGGGGAGTGACTTTCACCACATGGCACACACAGCCTTGGGGAGTGACTTTCACCACATGGCACACACAGCCTAGGGGAGTGTCTTTCACCACATGCCACACACAGCCTAGGGGAGTGACTTTCACCACATGGCACACACAGCCTTGGGGAGTGACTTTCACCACATGGCACACACAGCCTAGGGGAATGAATTTCACCTCATGGCACACACATCCATGGGGAGAGACTTTCACCACATGGCACACACAGCCTTGGGGAGTGACTTTCACCACATGTCACACACAGTCTAGCGGAGTGACTTTCACCACATGGCACACACAGCCTAGGGGAGTTACTTTCACCACATGGCACACACAGCCTAGGGGAGTGACTTTCACCAACTGGCACACACAGCCTAGGAGAGTGACTTTCACCACATGGCACACACAGTCTAGGGGAGTTACTTCCACCACATGACACACACAGCCTAGGGGAGTGACTTTCACCACATGGCACACACAGCCGAGGGGAGTGGCTTTCACCACATGGCACACACTGCCTAGGAGAGTGACTTTCACCACATGTCACACACAGCCTAGAGGAGTGACTTTCACCACATGGCACACGCAGCCTACGGGAGTGACTTTCACCACATGGCACACACAGCCTAGGGGAGTGACTTTCACCACATGGCACACACAGCCTAGTGGAGTGACATTCACCACATGGAACACACAGCCTAGGGGAGTGACTTTCACCACATGGCACACACAGCCTAGGGGAGTGACATTCACCACATGGCACACACAGGCTAGGGGAGTGACTTTCACCACATGGCAAACACAGCCTAGGTGAGTTACTTTCACCACATGGCACACACAGCCCAGGGGAGTGACTTTCACCACATGGTACACACAGCCTAGTGGAGTGACATTCCCCACATGGCACACACAGCCTAGGGGAGTGACTTTCACCACATGGCACACACAGCCTAAGGGAGTGATTTTCACCACATGGCACACACAGCCTAGGGCAGTGATATTCACCACATGGCTCACACAGCCTAGGGGAGTGACATTCACCACATGGCACACACAGCCTAGGGGAGTGACTTTCACCACATGGCACACACAGCCCAGGGGAGTGACTTTCACCACATGGCACACACAGCCTAGGGGAGTGACTTTCACCATATGGCACACACAGCCTAGGGGAGTGAGTTTCACCACATGGCACACACAACCTAGGGGAGTGACATTCACCACATGGCACACACAGCCCAGGGGAGTGACTTTCACCGCATGGCACACACAGCCTAGGGGAGTGACTTTCACTACATGACACACACAGCCTAGGGCAGTGACATTAACCACCTGGCACACACAGCCTAGGGGAGTGACTTTCACCACATGGCACACACGGCCTAGGGGAGTGACACTCACCACACGGCGCACACGGCCCAGGGGAGTGACATTCACACCATGGCACACACAGCCTAGGGGAGTGACTTTCACCACATGGCACACACAGCCTAGGGGAGTTACTTTCACCACATGGCACACACAACCCATGGGAGTGACTTTCACCACATGGCACACACAGCCTAGTGGAGTGACATTCACCACATGGCACACACAGCCTAGGGGAGTGAGCTTCACCACATGGCACACGCAGCCTAGGGGAGTGACTTTCACCACATGGCACTCATAGCCAAGGGGAGTGACTTTCACCTCATGGCACACACAGCCTAGGGCAGTGACATTCACCACATGGCACACACAGCCTAGGGGAGTGACTTTCACCACATGGCACACACAGCCTAGGGGAGTGACTTTCACCACATGGCACACACAGCCTAGGGGAGTAACTTTCACCACATGGCACACACAGCCTAGGGGAATGACTTTCATCGCATGGCACACACTGCCTAGGGAAGTGACATTCACCACATGGCACACACAGCCTAGGGGTGTGACACTCACCACATGGCGCACACAGCCTAGGGGAGTGACATTCACCACATGGCACACACAGCCTAGGGGAGTGACATTCACCACATGGCACACACAGCCAAGGGGAGTGACTTTCACCACATGACACACACAGTCTAGAGGAGTGACTTTCACCACATGGCACACACAGCCTAGGGGAGTGATTTTCACCACATGGCACACACAGCCTAGGGGAGTGACGTTCACCACATGGCACATACAGCCTAGGGGAGTGACTTTCACCACATGGCACACACAGCCTAGGGGTGTGACTTTCACCACATGGCGCACACAGCCTAGGGGAGTGACTTTCACCGCATGGCACACACAGCCTAGGGGAGTGACTTTCACTACATGGCACACACAGCCAAGGGGAGTGACTTTCACCACATGGCACACACAGCCCAGGGGAGTGACTTTCACCACATGGCACACACAGCTTAGGGCAGTGACTTTCACCACATGGCACACACAGCCTAGTGGAGTGACTTTCACCACATGACACACACAGTCTCGGGGAGTGACTTTCACCACATGACACACACAGTCTAGGGGAGTGACTTTCACCACATGGCACACACAGCCCAGGGGAGTGACTTTCACCACATGGCACACACAGCCTAGGGGAGTGACTTTCACCACATGGCACACACAGCCTAGGGGAGTGACTTTCACCACATGGCACACACTGCCTGGGGGAGTGACTTTCACCACATGGCACACACAGACTGGGGAATTAACTTTCACCACATGGCACACACAGCCTGGGGGAGTGACTTTCACCACATGGCACACACAGCCTAGGGGGGTGACCTTCACCACATGGCACACACAGCCTAGGGGAGTGACTTTCACCACATGGCACACACAGCCCAGGGGAGTGACTTTCACCACATGGCACACAAAGCCTAGGGGAGTGACTTTCACCACATGGCACACACAGTCTAGGGGAGTGACGTCCACCACATGGCACACATGGCCTAGGGGAGTGACTTTGACCACATGGCACCTACAGCCGAAGGAGTGGCTTTCACCACATGGCAGACACAGCCTAGGGGAGTGCCATTCACCACTTGGCACACACAGCCTAGGGGAGTGACTTTCACCACATGGCACACACAGCCTAGGGGAGTGACTTTCACCACATGGCACACACAGCCTAGGGGAGTGACTTTCACTACATGGCACACACAGCCAAGGGGAGTGACTTTCACAACATGGCACACACAGCCCAGGGAAATGACATCCACCCCATGGCACACACAGCTTAGGGGAGTGACGTTCACCACATGGCACACACAGCCTAGGGGAGTGACTTTCACCACATGGCACACACAGCCGTTGGGAGGGACTTTCACCACATGGCACACACAGCCTAGGGGAGTGACTTTCACCACATGACACACACAGTTTAGAGGAGTGACTTTCACCACATGGCACACACAGCTTAGGGGAGTGACTTTCACCACATGGCACACACAGCCTAGGGGAGTGAATTTCACCACATGGCACACACAGCCTAGGGGAGTGATTTTAACCCCATGGCACACACAGCCTAGGGGAGTGTCTTTCACCACATGCCACACACAGCCTAGGGGAGTGACTTTCACCACATGGCACACACAGCCTTGGGGAGTGATTTTCACCACATGGCACACACAGCCTAGGGGAATGACTTTCACCTCATGGCACACACATCCATGGGGAGTGACATTCACCACATGGCACACACAGCCTTGGGGAGTGACTTTCACCACATGTCACACACAGCCTAGCGGAGTGACTTTCACCACATGGCACACACAGCATAGGGGAGTGACTTCCACCACATGGCACACACAGCCTAGGGGAGTGACTTTCACCACATGGCACACACAGCCTAGGGGAGTGACTTTCACCACATGGCACAAACAGCCTAGCGGAGTGACATTCACCACATGGCACACACAGCCTAGGGGAGTGACTTTCACCACATGGCGCACACAGCCTAGGGGAGTGACTTTCACCACGTGGCACACACACCCTAGGGGAGTTACTTTCACCACATGGCACACACAGCTTAGGGGAGTGAATTTCACCAACTGGCACACACAGCCAATGGGAGTGACTTTCACCACATGGCACACACAGTCTAGGGGAGTGACTTCCACCACATGACACACACACCCTAGGGGAATGACTTTCACCACATGGCACACACAGCCGAGGGGAGTGGCTTTCACCACATGGCACACACAGCCTAGGGGAGTTACATTCACCACATGGCACACACAGACTAGGGGAGTGCCTTTCACCACATGGCACACACAGCCTAGGGGAGTGACATTCACCACATGGCACACACAGACTAGGGGAGTGCCTTTCACCACATGGCACACACAGCCTAGGGGAGTGACTTTCACCACATGCCACACACAGCCTAGGGCAGTGACATTCACCACCTGGCACACACAGCCTAGGGGAGTAACTTTCAACACATGGCACGCACAGCCTAGGGGAGTGACTTTCACCACATTGCACACACAGCCTAGGGGAGTGACTTTCACTACATGGCAAACACAGCCTAGGGGAGTGACATTGACCACATGGCACACACAGCCTAGGGGAGTGACATTCACCACATGGCACACACAGCCTAGGGGAATGAATTTCACCACATGGCAAACACATCCTTGGGGAGTGAATTTCACCACATGGCACACACAGCCTTGGGGAGTGACCTTCACCACATGGCACACACAGCCTAGGAGAGTGACTTTCACCACATGGCACACACAGCCTAGGGGAGTGACTTTCACCACATGGCACACGCAGCCTATGGGAGTGACTTTCACCACATGGCACACACAGCCTAGGGGAGTGATTTTCACCACATGGCACACACATCCTAGGGGAGTGACTTTCACCACATGGCACACACACTCTAGGGGAGTGATTTCCACCACATGGCACACACAGCCTAGGGGAGTGACTCTCACCACATGGCACACACAGCCTAGGGGAGTGACTTTCACCACATGGCACACACAGCCTTGGGGAGTGACCTTCACCACATGGCAAACACAGCCTAGGAGAGTGACTTTCACCACATGGCACACACATGCCTAGGGGAGTGACTTTCACCACATGGCACACGCAGCCTATGGGAGTGACTTTCACCACATGGCACACACAGCCTAGGGGAGTGATTTTCACCACATGGCACACACAGCCTAGGGGAGTGACTTTCACCACATGGCACACACAGCCTAGGGGAGTGATTTCCACCACATGGCACACACAGCCTAGGGGAGTGACTCTCACCACATGGCACACACAGCCTAGGGGAGTGACTTTCACCACATGGCACACACAGCCTAGGGGAGTGATTTCCACCACATGGCACACACAGCCTAGGGGAGTGACTCTCACCACATGGCACACACAGCCTAGGGGAGTGACTTTCACCACCTGGCACACACAGCCTAGGGGAGTGACTTTCACCACATGGCACACACGGCCTAGGGGAGTGACACTCACCAGACGGTGCACACGGCCTAGGGGAGTGACATTCACACCATGGCACACACAGCCTAGGGGAGTGACTTTCACCACATGGCACACACAGCCTAGGGGAGTGACTTTCACCACATGGCACACACAGCCTAGGGGAGTGATTTCCACCACATGGCACACACAGCCTAGGGGAGTGACTCTCACCACATGGCACACACAGCCTAGGGGAGTGACTTTCACCACCTGGCACACACAGCCTAGGGGAGTGACTTTCACCACATGGCACACACAGCCTAGGGGAGTGACTTTCACCACATGGCACACACAGCCTAGGGGAGTAACTTTCACCACATGGCACACACAGCCTAGGGGAATGACTTTCATCACATGGCACACACTGCCTAGGGGAGTGACATTCACCACATGGCACACACAGCCTAGGGGAGTGACACTCACCACATGGCGCACACAGCCTAGGGGAGTGACATTCACCACATGGCACACACAGCCTAGGGGAGTTACATTCACCACATGGCACACACAGCCAAGGGGAGTGACTTTCACCACATGACACACACAGTCTAGGGGAGTGACTTTCACCACATGGCACACACAGCCTAGGGGAGTGATTTTCACCACATGGCACACACAGCCTAGGGGAGTGACGTTCACCACATGGCACACACAGCCTAGGGGAGTGACTTTCACCACATGGCACACACAGCCTAGGGGAGTGACTTTCACCACATGGCGCACACAGCCTAGGGGAGTGTCTTTCACCGCATGGCACACACAGCCTAGGGGAGTGATTTTCACTACATGGCACACACAGCCAAGGGGAGTGACTTTCACCACATGGCACACACAGCCCAGGGGAGTGACTTTCACCACATGGCACACACAGCTTAGAGGAGTGACTTTCACCACATGGCACACACAGCCTAGTGGAGTGACTTTCACCACATGGCACACACAGCCTAGGGGAGTGATTTTCACCACATGGCACACACAGCCTAGGGGAGTGACTTTCACCACATGGCACACACAGCCTAGGGGAGTGATTTCCACCACATAGCACACACAGCCTAGGGGAGTGACTCTCACCACATGGCACACGCAGCCTAGGGGAGTGACTTTCACCACATGGCACACACAGCCTAGGGGAGTGACATTCACCACATGGCACACACAGGCTAGGGGAGTGACTTTCACCACATGGCACACACAGCCTAGGGGAGTGACTTTCACTACATGGCACACACAGCCTAGGGCAGTGACATTCACCACCTGGCACACACAGCCTAGGGGAGTGACTTTCACCACATGGCACACACGGCCTAGGGGAGTGACACTCACCAAACGGCGCACACGGCCTAGGGGAGTGACTTTCACACCATGGCACACACAGCCTAGGGGAGTGACTTTCACCACATGGCACACACAGCCTAGGGGAGTGGCTTTCACCACATGGCACACACAACCCAGGGGAGTGACTTTCACCACATGGCACACACAGCCTAGTGGAGTGACATTCACCACATGGCACACACAGCCTAGGGGAGTGAGCTTCACCACATGGCACACACAGCCTAGGGGAGTGACTTTCACCACATGGCACTCACAGCCAAGGGGAGTGACTTTCACCTCATGGCACACACAGCCTAGGGCAGTGACATTCACCACATGGCACACACAGCCTAGTGGAGTGACGTTCACCACATGGTACACACAGCCTAGGGGAGTGACTTTCACCACATGGCACACACAGCCTAGGGGAGTAACTTTCACCACATGGCACACACAGCCTAGGGGAATGACTTTCATCACATGGCACACACTGCCTAGGGGAGTGACATTCACCACATGGCACACACAGCCTAGGGGAGTGACACTCACCACATGGCGCACACAGCCTAAGGGAGTGACATTCACCACATGGCACACATAGCCTAGGGGAGTGACATTCACCACATGGCACACACAGCCAAGGAGAGTGACTTTCACCACATGACACACACAGTCTAGGGGAGTGACTTTCACCACATGGCACACACAGCCTAGGGGAGTGATTTTCACCACATGGCACACACAGCCTAGGGGAGTGACGTTCACCACATGGCACACACAGCCTAGGGGAGTGACTTTCACCACATGGCACACACAGCCTAGGGAAGTGACTTTCACCACATGGCGCACACAGCCTAGGGGAGTGACTTTCACCGCATGGCACACACAGCCTAGGGGAGTGACTTTCACTACATGGCACACACAGCCAAGGGGAGTGACTTTCACCACATGGCACACACAGCCCAGGAGAGTGACTTTCACCACATGGCACACACAGCTTAGGGGAGTGACTTTCACCACATGGCACACACAGCCTAGTGGAGTGACTTTCACCACATGACACACACAGTCTAGGGGAGTGACTTTCACCACATGACACACACAGTCTAGGGGAGTGACTTTCACCACATGGCACACACAGCCCAGGGGAGTGACTTTCACCACATGGCACACACAGCCTAGGGGAGTGACTTTCACCACATGGCACACACAGCCTAGGGGAGTGACTTTCACCACATGGCACACACTGCCTGGGGGAGTGACTTTCACCACATGGCACACACAGCCTGGGGAATTAACTTTCACCACATGGCACACACAGCCTGGGGGAGTGACTTTCACCACATGGCACACACAGCCTAGGGGGGTGACCTTCACCACATGGCACACACAGCCTAGGGGAGTGACTTTCACCACATGGCACACACAGGCCAGGGGAGTGACTTTCACCACATGGCACACAAAGCCTAGGGGAGTGACTTTCACCACATGGCACACACAGTCTAGGGGAGTGACTTCCACCACATGACACACATAGCCTAGGGGAGTGACTTTCACCACATGGCACCTACAGCCGAAGGAGTGGCTTTCACCACATGGCAGACACAGCCTAGGGGAGTGCCATTCACCACATGGCACACACAGCCTAGGGGAGTGACTTTCACCACATGACACACACAGTTTAGAGGAGTGACTTTCACCACATGGCACACACAGCTTAGGGGAGTGACTTTCACCACATGGCACACACAGCCTAGGGGAGTGACATTCACCACATGGCACACACAGCCTAAGGGAGTGATTTTAACCCCATGGCACACACAGCATAGGGGAGTGTCTTTCACCACATGCCACACACAGCCTAGGGGAGTGACTATCACCACATGGCACACACAGCCTTGGGGAGTGAATTTCACCACATGGCACACACAGCCTAGGGGAATGACTTTCACCTCATGGCACACACATCCATGGTGAGTGACATTCACCACATGGCACACACAGCCTTGGGGAGTGACTTTCACCACATGTCACACACAGCCTAGCGGAGTGACTTTCACCACATGGCACACACAGCCTAGGGGAGTGACTTCCACCACATGGCACACACAGCCTAGGGGAGTGACTTTCACCACATGGCACACACAGCCTAGGGGAGTGACTTTCACCACATGGCACAAACAGCCTAGCGTAGTGACATTCACCACATGGCACACACAGCCTAGGGGAGTGACATTCACCACATGGCGCACACAGCCTAGGGGAGTGACTTTCACCACGTGGCACACACACCCTAGGGGAGTTACTTTCACCACATGGCACACACAGCCTAGGGGAGTGACTTTCACCAACTGGCACACACAGCCAATGGGAGTGACTTTCACCACATGGCACACACAGTCTAGGGGAGTGACTTCCACCACATGACACACACAGCCTAGGGGAGTGACGTTCACCACATGGCACACACAGCCGAGGGGAGTGGCTTTCACCACATGGCACACACAGCCTAGGGGAGTGACATTCACCACATGGCACACACAGACTAGGGGAGTGCCTTTCACCACATGGCACACACAGCCTAGGGGAGTGACATTCACCACATGGCACACACAGACTAGGGGAGTGCCTTTCACCACATGGCACACACAGCCTAGGGGAGTGACTTTCACCACATGGCACACATAGCCTAGGGCAGTGACATTCACCACCTGGCACACACAGCCTAGGGGAGTAACTTTCAACACATGGCACGCACAGCCTAGGGGAGTGACTTTCACCACATTGCACACACAGCCTAGGGGAGTGACTTTCACTACATGGCAAACACAGCCTAGGGGAGTGACATTGACCACATGGCACACACAGCCTAGGGGAGTGACATTCACCACATGGCACACACAGCCTAGGGGAATGAATTTCACCACATGGCAAACACATCCTTGGGGAGTGTATTTCACCACATGGCACACACAGCCTTGGGGAGTGACCTTCCCCACATGGCACACACAGCCTAGGAGAGTGACTTTCACCACATGGCACACACAGCCTAGGGGAGTGACTTTCACCACCTGGCACACACAGCCTAGGGGAGTGACTTTCACCACATGGCACACACAGCCTAGGGGAGTGACTTTCACCACATGGCACACACAGCCTAGGGGAGTAACTTTCACCACATGGCACACACAGCCTAGGGGAATGACTTTCATCACATGGCACACACTGCCTAGGGGAGTGACATTCACCACATGGCACACACAGCCTAGGGGAGTGACACTCACCACATGGCGCACACAGCCTAGGGGAGTGACATTCACCACATGGCACACACAGCCTAGGGGAGTTACATTCACCACATGGCACACACAGCCAAGGGGAGTGACTTTCACCACATGACACACACAGTCTAGGGGAGTGACTTTCACCACATGGCACACACAGCCTAGGGGAGTGATTTTCACCACATGGCACACACAGCCTACGGGAGTGACGTTCACCACATGGCACACACAGCCTAGGGGAGTGACTTTCACCACATGGCACACACAGCCTAGGGGAGTGACTTTCACCACATGGCGCACACAGCCTAGGGGAGTGACTTTCACCGCATGGCACACACAGCCTAGGGGAGTGATTTTCACTACATGGCACACACAGCCAAGGGGAGTGACTTTCACCACATGGCACACACAGCCCAGGGGAGTGACTTTCACCACATGGCACACACAGCTTAGAGGAGTGACTTTCACCACATGGCACACACAGCCTAGTGGAGTGACTTTCACCACATGGCACACACAGCCTAGGGGAGTGATTTTCACCACATGGCACACACAGCCTAGGGGAGTGACTTTCACCACATGGCACACACAGCCTAGGGGAGTGATTTCCACCACATAGCACACACAGCCTAGGGGAGTGACTCTCACCACATGGCACACGCAGCCTAGGGGAGTGACTTCCACCACATGGCACACACAGCCTAGGGGAGTGACATTCACCACATGGCACACACAGGCTAGGGGAGTGACTTTCACCACATGGCACACACAGCCTAGGGGAGTGACTTTCACTACATGGCACACACAGCCTAGGGCAGTGACATTCACCACCTGGCACACACAGCCTAGGGGAGTGACTTTCACCACATGGCACACACGGCCTAGGGGAGTGACACTCACCAAACGGCGCACACGGCCTAGGGGAGTGACATTCACACCATGGCACACACAGCCTAGGGGAGTGACTTTCACCACATGGCACACACAGCCTAGGGGAGTTACTTTCACCACATGGCACACACAACCCAGGGGAGTGACTTTCACCACATGGCACACACAGCCTAGTGGAGTGACATTCACCACATGGCACACACAGCCTAGGGGAGTGAGCTTCACCACATGGCACACACAGCCTAGGGGAGTGACTTTCACCACATGGCACTCACAGCCAAGGGGAGTGACTTTCACCTCATGGCACACACAGCCTAGGGCAGTGACATTCACCACATGGCACACACAGCCTAGTGGAGTGACTTTCACCACATGGCACACACAGCCTAGGGGAGTGACTTTCACCACATGGCACACACAGCCTAGGGGAGTAACTTTCACCACATGGCACACACAGCCTAGGGGAATGACTTTCATCACATGGCACACACTGCCTAGGTGAGTGACATTCACCACATGGCACACACAGCCTAGGGGAGTGACACTCACCACATGGCGCACACAGCCTAGGGGAGTGACATTCACCACATGGCACACATAGCCTAGGGGAGTGACATTCACCACATGGCACACACAGCCAAGGAGAGTGACTTTCACCACATGACACACACAGTCTAGGGGAGTGACTTTCACCACATGGCACACACAGCCTAGGGGAGTGATTTTCACCACATGGCACACACAGCCTAGGGGAGTGACGTTCACCACATGGCACACACAGCCTAGGGGAGTGACTTTCACCACATGGCACACACAGCCTAGGGAAGTGACTTTCACCACATGGCGCACACAGCCTAGGGGAGTGACTTTCACCGCATGGCACACACAGCCTAGGGGAGTGACTTTCACTACATGGCACACACTGCCAAGGGGAGTGACTTTCACCACATGGCACACACAGCCCAGGGGAGTGACTTTCACCACATGGCACACACAGCTTAGGGGAGTGACTTTCACCACATGGCACACACAGCCTAGTGGAGTGACTTTCACCACATGACACACACAGTCTAGGGGAGTGACTTTCACCACATGACACACACAGTCTAGGGGAGTGACTTTCACCACATGGCACACACAGCCCAGGGGAGTGACTTTCACCACATGGCACACACAGCCTAGGGGAGTGACTTTCACCACATGGCACACACAGCCTAGGGGAGTGACTTTCACCACATGGCACACACTGCCTGGGGGAGTGACTTTCACCACATGGCACACACAGCCTGGGGAATTAACTTTCACCACATGGCACACACAGCCTGGGGGAGAGACTTTCACCACATGGCAAACACAGCCTAGGGGGGTGACCTTCACCACATGGCACACACAGCCTAGGGGAGTGACTTTCACCACATGGCACACACAGGCCAGGGGAGTGACTTTCACCACATGGCACACAAAGCCTAGGGGAGTGACTTGCACCACATGGCACACACAGTCTAGGGGAGTGACTTCCACCACATGACACACATAGCCTAGGGGAGTGACTTTCACCACATGGCACCTACAGCCGAAGGAGTGGCTTTCACCACATGGCAGACACAGCCTAGGGGAGTGCCATTCACCACATGGCACACACAGCCTAGGGGAGTGACTTTCACCACATGACACACACAGTTTAGAGGAGTGACTTTCACCACATGGCACACACAGCTTAGGGGAGTGACTTTCACCACATGGCACACACAGCCTAGGGGAGTGACTTTCACCACATGGCACACACAGCCTAAGGGAGTGATTTTAACCCCATGGCACACACAGCATAGGGGAGTGTCTTTCACCACATGCCACACACAGCCTAGGGGAGTGACTATCACCACATGGCACACACAGCCTTGGGGAGTGAATTTCACCACATGGCACACACAGCCTAGGGGAATGACTTTCACCTCATGGCACACACATCCATGGGGAGTGACATTCACCACATGGCACACACAGCCTTGGGGAGTGACTTTCACCACATGTCACACACAGCCTAGCGGAGTGACTTTCACCACATGGCACACACAGCCTAGGGGAGTGACTTCCACCACATGGCACACACAGCCTAGGGGAGTGACTTTCACCACATGGCACACACAGCCTAGGGGAGTGACTTTCACCACATGGCACAAACAGCCTAGCGTAGTGACATTCACCACATGGCACACACAGCCTAGGGGAGTGACATTCACCACATGGCGCACACAGCCTAGGGGAGTGACTTTCACCACGTGGCACACACACCCTAGGGGAGTTACTTTCACCACATGGCACACACAGCCTAGGGGAGTGACTTTCACCAACTGGCACACACAGCCAATGGGAGTGACTTTCACCACATGGCACACACAGTCTAGGGGAGTGACTTCCACCACATGACACACACAGCCTAGGGGAGTGACGTTCACCACATGGCACACACAGCCGAGGGGAGTGGCTTTCACCACATGGCACACACAGCCTAGGGGAGTGACATTCACCACATGGCACACACAGACTAGGGGAGTGCCTTTCACCACATGGCACACACAGCCTAGGGGAGTGACATTCACCACATGGCACACACAGACTAGGGGAGTGCCTTTCACCACATGGCACACACAGCCTAGGGGAGTGACTTTCACCACATGGCACACATAGCCTAGGGCAGTGACATTCACCACCTGGCACACACAGCCTAGGGGAGTAACTTTCAACACATGGCACGCACAGCCTAGGGGAGTGACTTTCACCACATTGCACACACAGCCTAGGGGAGTGACTTTCACTACATGGCAAACACAGCCTAGGGGAGTGACATTGACCACATGGCACACACAGCCTAGGGGAGTGACATTCACCACATGGCACACACAGCCTAGGGGAATGAATTTCACCACATGGCAAACACATCCTTGGGGAGTGAATTTCACCACATGGCACACACAGCCTTGGGGAGTGACCTTCCCCACATGGCACACACAGCCTAGGGGAATGATTTCATCACATGGCACACACTGCCTAGGGGAGTGACATTCACCACCTGGCACACACAGCCTAGGGGAGTAACTTTCAACACATGGCACGCACAGCCTAGGGGAGTGACTTTCACCACATTGCACACACAGCCTATGGGAGTGACTTTCACCACATGGCACACACAGCCTAGGGGAGTGATTTTCACCACATGGCACACACAGCCTAGGGGAGTGACTTTCACCACATGGCACACACAGCCTAGGGGAGTGATTTCCACCACATGGCACACACAGCCTAGGGGAGTGACTCTCACCACATGGCACACACAGCCTAGGGGAGTGACTTTCAACACATGGCACACACAGCCTAGGGGAGTGACATTCACCACATGGCACACACAGGCTAGGGGAGTGACTTTCACCACATGGCACACACAGCCTAGGGGAGAGACTTTCACTACATGGCACACACAGCCTAGGGCAGTGACATTCACCACCTGGCACACACAGCCTAGGGGAGTGACTTTCACCACATGGCACACACGGCCTAGGGGAGTGACACTCACCACACGGCGCACACGGCCTAGGGGAGTGACATTCACACCATGGCACACACAGCCTAGGGGAGTGACTTTCACCACATGGCACACACAGCCTAGGGGAGTTACTTTCACCACATGGCACTCACAACCCAGGGGAGTGACTTTCACCACATGGCACACACAGCCTAGTGGAGTGACATTCACCACATGGCACACACAGCCTAGGAGAGTGAGCTTCACCACATGGCACACACAGCCTAGGGGAGTGACTTTCACCACATGGCACTCACAGCCAAGGGGAGTGACTTTCACCTCATGGCACACACAGCCTAGGGCAGTGACATTCACCACATGGCACACACAGCCTAGGGGAGTGACTTTCACCACATGGCACTCACAGCCTAGGGGAGTGACTTTCACCACATGGCACACACAGCCTAGGGGAGTAACTTTCACCACATGGCACACACAGCCTAGGGGAATGATTTCATCACATGGCACACACTGCCTAGGGGAGTGACATTCACCACATGGCACACACAGCCTAGGGGAGTGACACTCACCACATGGCGCACACAGCCTAGGGGAGTGACATTCACCACATGGCACACACAGCCTAGGGGAGTGACATTCACTACATGGCACACACAGCCAAGGGGAGTGACTTTCACCACATGACACACACAGTCTAGGGGAGTGACTTTCACCACATGGCACACACAGCCTAGGGGAGTGATTTTCACCACATGGCACACACAGCCTAGGGGAGTGACGTTCACCACATGGCACACACAGCCTAGGGGAGTGACTTTCACCACATGGCACACACAGCCTAGGGGAGTGACTTTCACCACATGGCGCACACAGCCTAGGGGAGTGACTTTCACCGCATGGCACACACAGCCTAGGGGAGTGACTTTCACTACATGGCACACACAGCCAAGGGGAGTGACTTTCACCACATGGCACACACAGCCCAGGGGAGTGACTTTCACCACATGGCACACACAGCTTAGGGGAGTGACTTTCACCACATGGCACACACAGCCTAGTGGAGTGACTTTCACCACATGACACACACAGTCTAGGGGAGTGACTTTCACCACATGACACACACAGTCTAGGGGAGTGACCTTCACCACATGGCACACACAGCCCAGGGGAGTGACTTTCACCACATGGCACACACAGCCTAGGGGAGTGACTTTCACCACATGGCACACACAGCCTAATGGACTGACATTCACCACATGGCACACACAGCCTAGGGGAGTGACATTCACCACATGGCACACACTGCCTGGGGGAGTGACTTTCACCACATGGCACACACAGCCTGGGGAATTAACTTTCACCACATGGCACACACAGCCTGGGGGAGTGACTTTCACCACATGGCACACACAGCCTAGGGGGGTGACCTTCACCACATGGCACACACAGCCTAGGGGAGTGACTTTCACCACATGGCACAAACAGCCCAGGGGAGTGACTTTCACCACATGGCACACAAAGCCTAGGGGAGTGACTTTCACCACATGGCACACACAGTCTAGAGGAGTGACTTCCACCACATGACACACATAGCCTAGGGGAGTGACTTTCACCACATGGCACCTACAGCCGAAGGAGTGGCATTCACCACATGGCAGACACAGCCTAGGGGAGTGCCATTCACCACATGGCACACACAGCCTAGGGGAGTGACTTTCACCACATGGCACACACAGCCTAGGGGAGTGACATTAACCACATGGCACACACAGCCTAGGGGAGTGACTTTCACCACATGGCACACACAGCCTAGGGGAGTGACGTTCACCACATGGCACACACAGCCTAGGGGAGTGACTTTCACCACATGACACACACAGTTTAGAGGAGTGACTTTCACCACATGGCACACACAGCTTAGGGGAGTGACTTTCACCACATGGCACACACATCCTAGGGGAGTGACTTTCACCACATGGCACACACAGCCTAGGGGAGTGATTTTAACCCCATGGCACACACAGCCTAGGGGAGTGTCTTTCACCACATGCCACACACAGCCTTGGGGAGTGAATTTCACCACATGGCACACACAGCCTAGGGGAATGACTTTCACCTCATGAAACACACATCCATGGGGAGTGACATTCACCACATGGCACACACAGCCTTGGGGAGTGACTTTCACCACATGTCACACACAGCCTAGCGGAGTGACTTTCACCACATGGCACACACAGCCTAGGGGGGTGACTTCCACCACATGGGACACACATCCTAGGGGAGTGACTTTCACCACATGGCACACACAGCCTAGGGGAGTGACTTTCACCACATGGCACAAACAGCCTAGCGGAGTGACATTCACCACATGGCACACACAGCCTAGGGGAGTGACTTTCACCACATGGCGCACACAGCCTAGGGGAGTGACTTTCACCACGTGGCACACACACCCTAGGGGAGTTACTTTCACCACATGGCACACACAGCCTAGGGGAGTGACTTTCACCAACTGGCACACACAGCCAATGGGAGTGACTTTCACCACATGGCACACACAGTCTAGGGGAGTGACTTCCACCACATGACACACACAGCCTAAGGGAGTGACTTTCACCACATGGCACACACAGCCGAGGGGAGTGGCTTTCACCACATGGCACACACAGCCTAGGGGAGTGACATTCACCACATGGCACACACAGACTAGGGGAGTGCCTTTCACCACATGGCACACACAGCCTAGGGGAGTGACATTCACCACATGGCACACACAGACTAGGGGAGTGACTTTCAACACATGGCACGCACAGCCTAGGGGAGTGACTTTCACCACATTGCACACACAGCCTAGGGGAGTGACTTTCACTACATGGCAAACACAACCTAGGGGAGTGACATTGACCACATGGCTCACACAGCCTAGGGGAGTGACATTCACCACATGGCACACACAGCCTAGGGGAATGAATTTCACCACATGGCAAACACATCCTTGGGGAGTGAATTTCACCACATGGCACACACAGCCTTGGGGAGTGACCTTCACCACATAGCACACACAGCCTAGGAGAGTGACTTTCACCACATGGCACACACAGCCTAGGGGAGTGACTTTCACCACATGGCACACACAGCCTAGGGGAGTAACTTTCACCACATGGCACACACAGCCTAGGGGAATGACTTTCATCACATGGCACACACTGCCTAGGGGAGTGACATTCACCACATGGCACACACAGCCTAGGGGAGTGACACTCACCACATGGCGCACACAGCCTAGGGGAGTGACATTCACCACATGGCACACACAGCCTAGGGGAGTGACATTCACCACTTGGCACACACAGCCAAGGGGAGTGACTTTCACCACATGACACACACAGTCTAGGGGAGTGACTTTCACCACATGGCACACACAGCCTAGGGGAGTGATTTTCACCACATGGCACACACAGCCTAGGGGAGTGACGTTCACCACATGGCACACTCAGCCTAGGGGAGTGACTTTCACCACATGGCACACACAGCCTAGGGGAGTGACTTTCACCACATGGCGCACACAGCCTAGGGGAGTGACTTTCACCGCATGGCACACACAGCCTAGAGGAGTGACTTTCACTACATGGCACACACAGCGAAGGGGAGTGACTTTCACCACGTGGCACACACAGCCCAGGGGAGTGACTTTCACCACATGGCACACACAGCTTAGGGGAGTGACCTTCACCACATGGCACACACAGCCTAGTGGAGTGACTTTCACCACATGGCACACACAGCCTAGGGGAGTGATTTTCACCACATGGCACACACAGCCTAGGGGAGTGACTTTCACCACATGGCACACACAGCCTAGGGGAGTGATTTCCACCACATGGCACACACAGCCTAGGGGAGTGACTCTCACCACATGGCACACACAGCCTAGGGGAGTGACTTTCACCACATGGCACACACAGCCTAGGGGAGTGACATTCACCACATGGCACACAGAGGCTAGGGGAGTGACTTTCACCACATGGCACACACAGCCTAGGGGAGTGACTTTCACTACATGGCACACACAGCCTAGGGCAGGGACATTCACCACCTGGCACACACAGCCTAGGGGAGTGACTTTCACCACATGGCACACACGGCCTAGGGGATTGACACTCACCACACGGCGCACACGGCCTAGGGGAGTGACATTCTCACCATGGCACACACAGCCTAGGGGAGTGACTTTCACCACATGGCACACACAGCCTAGGGGAGTTACTTTCACCACATGGCACACACAACCCAGGGGAGTGACTTTCACCGCATGGCACACACAGCCTAGTGGAGTGACATTCACCACATGGCACACACAGCCTAGGGGAGTGAGCTTCACCACATGGCACACACAGCCTAGGGGAGTGACTTTCACCACATGGCACTCACAGCCAAGGGGAGTGACTTTCACCTCATGGCACACACAGCCTAGGGCAGTGACATTCACCACATGGCACACACAGCCTAGGGGAGTGACTTTCACAACATGGCACACACAGCCTAGGGGAGTGACTTTCACCACATGGCACACACTGCCTAGGGGAGGAACTTTCACCACATGGCACACACAGCCTAGGGGAATGACTTTCATCACATGGCACACACAGCCTAAGGGAGTTATCTTAACCCCATGGCACACACAGCATAGGGGAGTGTCTTTCACCACATGCCACACACAGCCTAGGGGAGTGACTATCACCACATGGCACACACAGCCTTGGGGAGTGAATTTCACCACATGGCACACACAGCCTAGGGGAATGACTTTCACCTCATGGCACACACATCCATGGGGAGTGACATTCACCACATGGCACACACAGCCTTGGGGAGTGACTTTCACCACATGTCACACACAGCCCAGCGGAGTGACTTTCACCACATGGCACACACAGCCTAGGGGAGTGACTTCCACCACATGGCACACACAGCCTAGGGGAGTGACTTTCACCACATGGCACACACAGCCTAGGGGAGTGACATTCACCACATGGCACACACAGCCTAGGGGAGTGACTTTCACCACATGGCACACACTGCCTAGGGGAGGAACTTTCACCACATGGCACACACAGCCTAGGGGAATGACTTTCATCACATGGCACACACAGCCTAAGGGAGTGATTTTAACCCCATGGCACACACAGCATAGGGGAGTGTCTTTCACCACATGCCACACACAGCCTAGGGGAGTGACTATCACCACATGGCACACACAGCCTTGGGGAGTGAATTTCACCACATGGCACACACAGCCTAGGGGAATGACTTTCACCTCATGGCACACACATCCATGGGGAGTGACATTCACCACATGGCACACACAGCCTTGGGGAGTGACTTTCACCACATGTCACACACAGCCTAGCGGAGTGACTTTCACCACATGGCACACACAGCCTAGGGGAGTGACTTCCACCACATGGCACACACAGCCTAGGGGAGTGACTTTCACCACATGGCACACACAGCCTAGGGGAGTGACTTTCACCACATGGCACAAACAGCCTAGCGTATTGACATTCACCACATGGCACACACAGCCTAGGGGAGTGACATTCACCACATGGCGCACACAGCCTAGGGGAGTGACTTTCACCACGTGGCACTCACACCCTAGGGGAGTTACTTTCACCACATGGCACACACAGCCTAGGGGAGTGACTTTCACCAACTGGCACACACAGCCAATGGGAGTGACTTTCACCACATGGCACACACAGTCTAGGGGAGTGACATCCACCACATGACACACACAGCCTAGGGGAGTGACGTTCACCACATGGCACACACAGCCGAGGGGAGTGGCTTTCACCACATGGCACACACAGCCTAGGGGAGTGACATTCACCACATGGCACACACAGACTAGGGGAGTGCCTTTCACCACATGGCACACACAGCCTAGGGGAGTGACTTTCACCACATGGCACACACAGACTAGGGGAGTGCCTTTCACCACATGGCACACACAGCCTAGGGGAGTGACTTTCACCACATGGCACACATAGCCTAGGGCAGTGACATTCACCACCTGGCACACACAGCCTAGGGGAGTAACTTTCAACACATGGCACGCACAGCCTAGGGGAGTGACTTTCACCACATTGCACACACAGCCTAGGGGAGTGACTTTCACTACATGGCAAACACAGCCTAGGGGAGTGACATTGACCACATGGCACACACAGCCTAGGGGAGTGACATTCACCACATGGCACACACAGCCTAGGGGAATGAATTTCACCACATGGCAAACACATCCTTGGGGAGTGAATTTCACCACATGGCACACTCAGCCTTGTGGAGTGACCTTCCCCACATGGCACACACAGCCTAGGAGAGTGACTTTCACCACATGGCACACACAGCCTAGGGGAGTGACGTTTACCACATGGCACACGCAGCCTATGGGAGTGACTTTCACCACATGGCACACACAGCCTAGGGGAGTGATTTTCACCACATGGCACACACAGCCTAGGGGAGTGACTTTCACCACATGGCACACACAGCCTAGGGGAGTGATTTCCACCACATGGCACACACAGCCTAGGGGAGTGACTCTCACCACATGGCACACACAGCCTAGGGGAGTGACTTTCACCACATGGCACACACAGCCTAGGGGAGTGACATTCACCACATGGCACACACAGGCTAGGGGATTGACTTTCACCACATGGCACACACAGCCTAGGGGAGTGACTTTCACTACATGGCACACACAGCCTAGGGCAGTGACATTCACCACCTGGAACACACAGCCTAGGGGAGTGACTTTCACCACATGGCACACACGGCCTAGGGGAGTGACACTCACCACACGGCGCACACGGCCTAGGGGAGTGACATTCACACCATGGCACACACAGCCTAGGGGAGTGACTTTCACCACATGGCACACACAGCCTAGGGGAGTTACTTTCACCACATGGCACACACAACCCAGGGGAGTGACTTTCACCACATGGCACACACAGCCTAGTGGAGTGACATTCACCACATGGCACACACAGCCTAGGGGAGTGAGCTTCACCACATGGCACACACAGCCTAGGGGAGTGACTTTCACCACATGGCACTCACAGCCAAGGGGAGTGACTTTCACCTCATGGCACACACAGCCTAGGGCAGTGACATTCACCACATGGCACACACAGCCTAGGGGAGTGACTTTCACCACATGGCACACACAGCCTAGGGGAGTGACTTTCACCACATGGCACACACAGCCTAGGGGAGTAACTTTCACCACATGGCACACACAGCCTAGGGGAATGACTTTCATCACATGGCACACACTGCCTAGGGGAGTGACATTCACCACATGGCACACACAGCCTAGGGGAGTGACACTCACCACATGGCGCACACAGCCTAGGGGAGTGACATTCACCACATGGCACACACAGCCTAGGGGAGTGACATTCACCACATGGCACACACAGCCAAGGGGAGTGACTTTCACCACATGACACACACAGTCTAGGGGAGTGACTTTCACCACATGGCACACACAGCCTAGGGGAGTGATTTTCACCACATGGCACACACAGCCTAGGGGAGTGACGTTCATCACATGGCACACACAGCCTAGGGGAGTGACTTTCACCACATGGCACACACAGCCTAGGGGAGTGACTTTCACCACATGGCGCACACAGCCTAGGGGAGTGACTTTAACCGCATGGCACACACAGCCTAGGGGAGTGACTTTCACTACATGGCATACACAGCCAAGGTGAGTGACTTTCACCACATGGCACACACAGCCCAGGGGAGTGACTTTCACCTCATGGCACACACAGCTTAGGGGAGTGACTTTCACCACATGGCACACACAGCCTAGTGGAGTGACTTTCACCACATGACACACACAGTCTAGGGGAGTGACTTTCACCACATGACACACACAGTCTAGGGGAGTGACTTTCACCACATGGCACACACAGCCCAGGGGAGTGACTTTCACCACATGGCACACACAGCCTAGGGGAGTGACTTTCACCACATGGCACACACAGCCTAATGGACTGACATTCACCACATGGCACACACAGCCTAGGGGAGTGACATTCACCACATGGCACACACTGCCTGGGGGAGTGACTTTCACCACATGGCACACACAGCCTGGGGAATTAACTTTCACCACATGGCACACACAGCCTGGGGGAGTGACTTTCACCACATGGCACACACAGCCTAGGGGGGTGACCTTCACCACATGGCACACACAGCCTAGGGGAGTGACTTTCACCACATGGCACACACAGCCCAGGGGAGTGACTTTCACCACATGGCACACAAAGCCTAGGGGAGTGACTTTCACCACATGGCACACACAGTCTAGGGGAGTGACTTCCACCACATGACACACATAGCCTAGGGGAGTGACTTTCACCACATGGCACCTACAGCCGAAGGAGTGGCATTCACCACATGGCAGACACAGCCTAGGGGAGTGCCATTCACCACATGGCACACACAGCCTAGGGGAGTGACTTTCACCACATGGCACACACAGCCTAGGGGAGTGACATTAACCACATGGCACACACAGCCTAGGGGAGTGACTTTCACCACATGGCACACACAGCCTAGGGGAGTGACGTTCACCACATGGCACACACAGCCTAGGGGAGTGACGTTCACCACATGGCACACACAGCTTAGGGGAGTGACTTTCACCACATGACACACACAGTTTAGAGGAGTGACTTTCACCACATGGCACACACAGCTTAGGGGAGTGACTTTCACCACATGGCACACACAGCCTAGGGGAGTGACTTTCACCACATGGCACACACAGCCTAGGGGAGTGATTTTAACCCCATGGCACACACAGCCTTGGGATGTGTCTTTCACCACATGCCACACACAGCCTAGGGGAGTGACTTTCACCACATGGCACACACAGCCTTGGGGAGTGAATTTCACCACATGGCACACACAGCCTAGGGGAATGACTTTCACCTCATGGCACACACATCCATGGGGAGTGACATTCACCACATGGCACACACAGCCTTGGGGAGTGACTTTCACCACATGTCACACACAGCCTAGCGGAGTGACTTTCACCACATGGCACACACAGCCTAGGGGAGTGACTTCCACCACATGGCACACACAGCCTAGGGGAGTGACTTTCACCACATGGCACACACAGCCTAGGGGAGTGACTTTCACCACATGGCACAAACAGCCTAGCGGAGTGACATTCACCACATGGCACACACAGCCTAGGGGAGTGACTTTCACCACATGGCGCACACAGCCTAGGGGAGTGACTTTCACCACGTGGCACACACACCCTAGGGGAGTTACTTTCACCACATGGCACACACAGCCTAGGGGAGTGACTTTCACCAACTGGCACACACAGCCAATGGGAGTTACTTTCACCACATGGCACACACAGTCTAGGGGAGTGACTTCCACCACATGACACACACAGCCTAAGGGAGTGACTTTCACCACATGGCACACACAGCCGAGGGGAGTGGCTTTCACCACATGGCACACACAGCCTAGGGGAGTGACATTCACCACATGGCACACACAGACTAGGGGAGTGCCTTTCACCACATGGCACACACAGCCTAGGGGAGTGACATTCACCACATGGCACACACATACTAGGGGAGTGACTTTCAACACATGGCACGCACAGCCTAGGGGAGTGACTTTCACCACATTGCACACACAGCCTAGGGGAGTGACTTTCACTACATGGCAAACACAGCCTAGGGGAGTGACATTGACCACATGGCTCACACAGCCTAGGGGAGTGACATTCACCACATGGCACACACAGCCTAGGGGAATGAATTTCACCACATGGCAAACACATCCTTGGGGAGTGAATTTCACCACATGGCACACACAGCCTTGGGGAGTGACCTTCACCACATAGCACACACAGCCTAGGAGAGTGACTTTCACCACATGGCACACACAGCCTAGGGGAGTGACTTTCACCACATGGCACACACAGCCTAGGGGAGTAACTTTCACCACATGGCACACACAGCCTAGGGGAATGACTTTCATCACATGGCACACACTGCCTAGGGGAGTGACATTCACCACATGGCACACACAGCCTAGGGGAGTGACACTCACCACATGGCGCACACAGCCTAGGGGAGTGACATTCACCACATGGCACACACAGCCTAGGGGAGTGACATTCACCACTTGGCACACACAGCCAAGGGGAGTGACTTTCACCACATGACACACACAGTCTAGGGGAGTGACTTTCACCACATGGCACACACAGCCTAGGGGAGTGATTTTCACCACATGGCACACACAGCCTAGGGGAGTGACGTTCACCACATGGCACACACAGCCTAGGGGAGTGACTTTCACCACATGGCACACACAGCCTAGGGGAGTGACTTTCACCACATGGCGCACACAGCCTAGGGGAGTGACTTTCACCGCATGGCACACACAGCCTAGAGGAGTGACTTTCACTACATGGCACACACAGCGAAGGGGAGTGACTTTCACCACGTGGCACACACAGCCCAGGGGAGTGACTTTCACCACATGTCACACACAGCTTAGGGGAGTGAGTTTCACCACATGGCACACACAGCCTAGTGGAGTGACTTTCACCACATGGCACACACAGCCTAGGGGAGTGATTTTCACCACATGGCACACACAGCCTAGGGGAGTGACTTTCACCACATGGCACACACAGCCTAGGGGAGTGATTTCCACCACATGGCACACACAGCCTAGGGGAGTGACTCTCACCACATGGCACACACAGCCTAGGGGAGTGACTTTCACCACATGGCACACACAGCCTAGGGGAGTGACATTCACCACATGGCACACAGAGGCTAGGGGAGTGACTTTCACCACATGGCACACACAGCCTAGGGGAGTGACTTTCACTACATGGCACACACAGCCTAGGCAGTGACATTCACCACCTGGCACACACAGCCTAGGGGAGTGACTTTCACCACATGGCACACACGGCCTAGGGGAGTGACACTCACCACACGGCGCACACGGCCTAGGGGAGTGACATTCTCACCATGGCACACACAGCCTAGGGGAGTGACTTTCACCACATGGCACACACAGCCTAGGGGAGTTACTTTCACCACATGGCACACACAACCCAGGGGAGTGTCTTTCACCGCATGGCACACACAGCCTAGTGGAGTGACATTCACCACATGGCACACACAGCCTAGGGGAGTGAGCTTCACCAAATGGCACACACAGCCTAGGGGAGTGACTTTCACCACATGGCACTCACAGCCAAGGGGAGTGACTTTCACCTCATGGCACACACAGCCTAGGGCAGTGACATTCACCACATGGCACACACAGCCTAGGGGAGTGACTTTCACCACATGGCACACACAGCCTAGGGGAGTGACTTTCACCACATGGCACACACTGCCTAGGGGAGGAACTTTCACCACATGGCACACACAGCCTAGGGGAATGACTTTCATCACATGGCACACACTGCCTAGGGGAGTGACATTCACCACATGGCACACACAGCCTAGGGGAGTGACACTCACCACATGGCGCACACAGCCTAGGGGAGTGACATTCACCACATGGCACACACAGCCTAGGGGAGTGACATTCACCACATGGCACACACAGCCAAGGGGAGTGATTTTCACCACATGACACACACAGTCTAGGGGAGTGACTTTCACCACATGGCACACACAGCCTAGGGGAGTGATTTTCACCACAGGGCACACACAGCCTAGGGGAGTGACGTTCACCACATGGCACACACAGCCTAGGGGAGTGACTTTCACCACATGGCACACACAGCCTAGGGGAGTGTCTTTCACCACATGGCACACACAGCCTAGGGGAGTGACTTTCACCACATGGCACAAACAGCCTAGCGGAGTGACATTCACCACATGGCACACACAGCCTAGGGGAGTGACTTTCACCACATGGCGCACACAGCCTAGGGGAGTGACTTTCACCACGTGGCACACACACCCTAGGGGAGTTACTTTCACCACATGGCACACACAGCCTAGGGGAGTGACTTTCACCAACTGGCACACACAGCCAATGGGAGTGACTTTCACCACATGGCACACACAGTCTAGGGGAGTGACTTCCACCACATGACACACACAGCCTAAGGGAGTGACTTTCACCACATGGCACACACAGCCGAGGGGAGTGGCTTTCACCACATGGCACACACAGCCTAGGGGAGTGACATTCACCACATGGCACACACAGACTAGGGGAGTGCCTTTCACCACATGGCACACACAGCCTAGGGGAGTGACATTCACCACATGGCACACACAGACTAGGGGAGTGACTTTCAACACATGGCACGCACAGCCTAGGGGAGTGACTTTCACCACATTGCACACACAGCCTAGGGGAGTGACTTTCACTACATGGCAAACACAGCCTAGGGGAGTGACATTGACCACATGGCTCACACAGCCTAGGGGAGTGACATTCACCACATGGCACACACAGCCTAGGGGAATGAATTTCACCACATGGCAAACACATCCTTGGGGAGTGAATTTCACCACATGGCACACACAGCCTTGGGGAGTGACCTTCACCACATAGCACACACAGCCTAGGAGAGTGACTTTCACCACATGGCACACACAGCCTAGGGGAGTGACATTCACCACATGGCACACACAGCTTAGGGGAGTAACTTTCACCACATGGCACACACAGCCTAGGGGAATGACTTTCATCACATGGCACACACTGCCTAGGGGAGTGACATTCACCACATGGCACACACAGCCTAGGGGAGTGACATTCACCACTTGGCACACACAGCCAAGGGGAGTGACTTTCACCACATGACACACACAGTCTAGGGGAGTGACTTTCACCACATGGCACACACAGCCTAGGGGAGTGATTTTCACCACATGGCACACACAGCCTAGGGGAGTGACGTTCACCACATGGCACACACAGCCTAGGGGAGTGACTTTCACCACATGGCACACACAGCCTAGGGGAGTGACTTTCACCACATGGCGCACACAGCCTAGGGGAGTGACTTTCACCGCATGGCACACACAGCCTAGAGGAGTGACTTTCACTACATGGCACACACAGCGAAGGGGATTGACTTTCACCACGTGGCACACACAGCCCAGGGGAGTGACTTTCACCACATGGCACACACAGCTTAGGGGAGTGAGTTTCACCACATGGCACACACAGCCTAGTGGAGTGACTTTCACCACATGGCACACACAGCCTAGGGGAGTGATTTTCACCACATGGCACACACAGCCTAGGGGAGTGACTTTCACCACATGGCACACACAGCCTAGGGGAGTGATTTCCACCACATGGCACACACAGCCTAGGGGAGTGACTCTCACCACATGGCACACACAGCCTAGGGGAGTGACTTTCACCACATGGCACACACAGCCTAGGGGAGTGACATTCACCACATGGCACACAGAGGCTAGGGGAGTGACTTTCACCACATGGCACACACAGCCTAGGGGAGTGACTTTCACTACATGGCACACACAGCCTAGGCAGTGACATTCACCACCTGGCACACACAGCCTAGGGGAGTGACTTTCACCACATGGCACACACGGCCTAGGGGAGTGACACTCACCACACGGCGCACACGGCCTAGGGGAGTGACATTCTCACCATGGCACACACAGCCTAGGGGAGTGACTTTCACCACATGGCACACACAGCCTAGGGGAGTTACTTTCACCACATGGCACACACAACCCAGGGGAGTGACTTTCACCGCATGGCACACACAGCCTAGTGGAGTGACATTCACCACATGGCACACACAGCCTAGGGGAGTGAGCTTCACCAAATGGCACACACAGCCTAGGGGAGTGACTTTCACCACATGGCACTCACAGCCAAGGGGAGTGACTTTCACCTCATGGCACACACAGCCTAGGGCAGTGACATTCACCACATGGCACACACAGCCTAGGGGAGTGACTTTCACCACATGGCACACACAGCCTAGGGGAGTGACTTTCACCACATGGCACACACTGCCTAGGGGAGGAACTTTCACCACATGGCACACACAGCCTAGGGGAATGACTTTCATCACATGGCACACACTGCCTAGGGGAGTGACATTCACCACATGGCACACACAGCCTAGGGGAGTGACACTCACCACATGGCGCACACAGCCTAGGGGAGTGACATTCACCACATGGCACACACAGCCTAGGGGAGTGACATTCACCACATGGCACACACAGCCAAGGGGAGTGATTTTCACCACATGACACACACAGTCTAGGGGAGTGACTTTCACCACATGGCACACACAGCCTAGGGGAGTGATTTTCACCACAGGGCACACACAGCCTAGGGGAGTGACGTTCACCACATGGCACACACAGCCTAGGGGAGTGACTTTCACCACATGGCACACACAGCCTAGGGGAGTGTCTTTCACCACATGGCACACACAGCCTAGGGGAGTGACTTTCACCACATGGCACAAACAGCCTAGCGGAGTGACATTCACCACATGGCACACACAGCCTAGGGGAGTGACTTTCACCACATGGCGCACACAGCCTAGGGGAGTGACTTTCACCACGTGGCACACACACCCTAGGGGAGTTACTTTCACCACATGGCACACACAGCCTAGGGGAGTGACTTTCACCAACTGGCACACACAGCCAATGGGAGTGACTTTCACCACATGGCACACACAGTCTAGGGGAGTGACTTCCACCACATGACACACACAGCCTAAGGGAGTGACTTTCACCACATGGCACACACAGCCGAGGGGAGTGGCTTTCACCACATGGCACACACAGCCTAGGGGAGTGACATTCACCACATGGCACACACAGACTAGGGGAGTGCCTTTCACCACATGGCACACACAGCCTAGGGGAGTGACATTCACCACATGGCACACACAGACTAGGGGAGTGACTTTCAACACATGGCACGCACAGCCTAGGGGAGTGACTTTCACCACATTGCACACACAGCCTAGGGGAGTGACTTTCACTACATGGCAAACACAGCCTAGGGGAGTGACATTGACCACATGGCTCACACAGCCTAGGGGAGTGACATTCACCACATGGCACACACAGCCTAGGGGAATGAATTTCACCACATGGCAAACACATCCTTGGGGAGTGAATTTCACCACATGGCACAAACAGCCTTGGGGAGTGACCTTCACCACATAGCACACACAGCCTAGGAGAGTGACTTTCACCACATGGCACACACAGCCTAGGGGAGTGACTTTCACCACATGGCACACACAGCCTAGGGGAGTAACTTTCACCACATGGCACACACAGCCTAGGGGAATGACTTTCATCACATGGCACACACTGCCTAGGGGAGTGACATTCACCACATGGCACACACAGCCTAGGGGAGTGACACTCACCACATGGCGCACACAGCCTAGGGGAGTGACATTCACCACATGGCACACACAGCCTAGGGGAGTGACATTCACCACTTGGCACACACAGCCAAGGGGAGTGACTTTCACCACATGACACACACAGTCTAGGGGAGTGACTTTCACCACATGGCACACACAGCCTAGGGGAGTGATTTTCACCACATGGCACACACAGCCTAGGGGAGTGACGTTCACCACATGGCACACACAGCCTAGGGGAGTGACTTTCACCACATGGCACACACAGCCTAGGGGAGTGACTTTCACCACATGGCGCACACAGCCTAGGGGAGTGACTTTCACCGCATGGCACACACAGCCTAGAGGAGTGACTTTCACTACATGGCACACACAGCGAAGGGGAGTGACTTTCACCACGTGGCACACACAGCCCAGGGGAGTGATTTCACCACATGGCACACACAGCTTAGGGGAGTGAGTTTCACCACATGGCACACACAGCCTAGTGGAGTGACTTTCACCACATGGCACACACAGCCTAGGGGAGTGATTTTCACCACATGGCACACACAGCCTAGGGGAGTGACTTTCACCACATGGCACACACAGCCTAGGGGAGTGATTTCCACCACATGGCACACACAGCCTAGGGGAGTGACTCTCACCACATGGCACACACAGCCTAGGGGAGTGACTTTCACCACATGGCACACACAGCCTAGGGGAGTGACATTCACCACATGGCACACAGAGGCTAGGGGAGTGACTTTCACCACATGGCACACACAGCCTAGGGGAGTGACTTTCACTACATGGCACACACAGCCTAGGCAGTGACATTCACCACCTGGCACACACAGCCTAGGGGAGTGACTTTCACCACATGGCACACACGGCCTAGGGGAGTGACACTCACCACACGGCGCACACGGCCTAGGGGAGTGACATTCTCACCATGGCACACACAGCCTAGGGGAGTGACTTTCACCACATGTCACACACAGCCTAGGGGAGTTACTTTCACCACATGGCACACACAACCCAGGGGAGTGACTTTCACCGCATGGCACACACAGCCTAGTGGAGTGACATTCACCACATGGCACACACAGCCTAGGGGAGTGAGCTTCACCAAATGGCACACACAGCCTAGGGGAGTGACTTTCACCACATGGCACTCACAGCCAAGGGGAGTGACTTTCACCTCATGGCACACACAGCCTAGGGCAGTGACATTCACCACATGGCACACACAGCCTAGGGGAGTGACTTTCACCACATGGCACACACAGCCTAGGGGAGTGACTTTCACCACATGGCACACACTGCCTAGGGGAGGAACTTTCACCACATGGCACACACAGCCTAGGGGAATGACTTTCATCACATGGCACACACTGCCTAGGGGAGTGACATTCACCACATGGCACACACAGCCTAGGGGAGTGACACTCACCACATGGCGCACACAGCCTAGGGGAGTGACATTCACCACATGGCACACACAGCCTAGGGGAGTGACATTCACCACATGGCACACACAGCCAAGGGGAGTGATTTTCACCACATGACACACACAGTCTAGGGGAGTGACTTTCACCACATGGCACACACAGCCTAGGGGAGTGATTTTCACCACAGGGCACACACAGCCTAGGGGAGTGACGTTCACCACATGGCACACACAGCCTAGGGGAGTGACTTTCACCACATGGCACACACAGCCTAGGGGAGTGACTTTCACCACATGGCGCACACAGCCTAGGGGAGTGACTTTCACCGCATGGCACACACAGCCTAGGGGAGTGACTTTCACTACATGGCACACACAGCCAAGGGGAGTGACTTTCACCACATGGCACACACAGCCTAGGGGAGTGACTTTCACCACATGGCACACACAGACTAGGGGAGTGCCTTTCACCACATGGCACACACAGCCTAGGGGAGTGACTTTCACCACATGGCACACATAGCCTAGGGCAGTGACATTCACCACCTGGCACACACAGCCTAGGGGAGTAACTTTCAACACATGGCACGCACAGCCTAGGGGAGTGACTTTCACCACATTGCACACACAGCCTAGGGGAGTGACTTTCACTACATGGCAAACACAGCCTAGGGGAGTGACATTGACCACATGGCACACACAGCCTAGGGGAGTGACATTCACCACATGGCACACACAGCCTAGGGGAATGAATTTCACCACATGGCAAACACATCCTTGGGGAGTGAATTTCACCACATGGCACACACAGCCTTGTTGGAGTGACCTTCCCCACATGGCACACACAGCCTAGGAGAGTGACTTTCACCACATGGCACACACAGCCTAGGGGAGTGACGTTTACCACATGGCACACGCAGCCTATGGGAGTGACTTTCACCACATGGCACACACAGCCTAGGGGAGTGATTTTCACCACATGGCACACACAGCCTAGGGGAGTGACTTACACCACATGGCACACACAGCCTAGGGGAGTGATTTCCACCACATGGCACACACAGCCAAGGGGAGTGACTCTCACCACATGGCACACACAGCATAGGGGAGTGACTTTCACCACATGGCACACACAGCCTAGGGGAGTGACATTCACCACATGGCACACACAGGCTAGGGGAGTGACTTTCACCACATGGCACACACAGCCTAGGGGAGTGACTTTCACTACATGGCACACACAGCCTAGGGCAGTGACATTCACCACCTGGCACACACAGCCTAGGGGAGTGACTTTCACCACATGGCACACACGGCCTAGGGGAGTGACACTCACCACACGGCGCACACGGCCTAGGGGAGTGACATTCACACCATGGCACACACAGCCTAGGGGAGTGACTTTCACCACATGGCACACACAGCCTAGGGGATTTACTTTCACCACATGGCACACACAACCCAGGGGAGTGACTTTCACCACATGGCACACACAGCCTAGTGGAGTGACATTCACCACATGGCACACACAGCCTAGGGGAGTGAGCTTCACCACATGGCACACACAGCCTAGGGGAGTGACTTTCACCACATGGCACTCACAACCAAGGGGAGTGACTTTCACCTCATGGCACACACAGCCTAGGGCAGTGACATTCACCACATGGCACACACAGCCTAGGGGAGCGACTTTCACCACATGGCACACACAGCCTAGGGGAGTGACTTTCACCACATGGCACACACAGCCTAGGGGAGTAACTTTCACCACATGGCACACACAGCCTAGGGGAATGACTTTCATCACATGGCACACACTGCCTAGGGGAGTGACATTCACCACATGGCACACACAGCCTAGGGGAGTGACACTCACCACATGGCGCACACATCCTAGGGGAGTGACATTCACCACATGGCACACACAGCCTAGGGGAGTGACATTCACCACATGGCACACACAGCCAAGGGGAGTGACTTTCACCACATGACACACACAGTCTAGGGGAGTGACTTTCACCACATGGCACACACAGCCTAGGGGAGTGATTTTCACCACATGGCACACACAGCCTAGGGGAGTGACGTTCACCACATGGCACACACAGCCTAGGGGAGTGACTTTCACCACATGGCACACACAGCCTAGGGGAGTGACTTTCACCACATGGCGCACACAGCCTAGGGGAGTGACTTTCACCGCATGGCACACACAGCCTAGGGGAGTGACTTTCACTACATGGCATACACAGCCAAGGGGCGTGACTTTCACCACATGGAACACACAGCCCAGGGGAGTGACTTTCACCACATGGCACACACAGCTTAGGGGAGTGACTTTCACCACATGGCACACACAGCCTAGTGGAGTGACTTTCACCACATGACACACACAGTCTAGGGGAGTGACTTTCACCACATGACACACACAGTCTAGGGGAGTGACTTTCACCACATGGCACACACAGCCCAGGGGAGTGACTTTCACCACATGGCACACACAGCCTAGGGGAGTGACTTTCACCACATGGCACACACAGCCTAATGGACTGACATTCACCACATGGCACACACAGCCTAGGGGAGTGACATTCACCACATGGCACACACTGCCTGGGGGAGTGACTTTCACCACATGGCACACACAGCCTGGGGAATTAACTTTCACCACATGGCACACACAGCCTGGGGGAGTGACTTTCACCACATGGCACACACAGCCTAGGGGGGTGACCTTCACCACATGGCACACACAGCCTAGGGGAGTGACTTTCACCACATGGCACACACAGCCCAGGGGAGTGACTTTCACCACATGGCACACAAAGCCTAGGGGAGTGACTTTCACCACATGGCACACACAGTCTAGGGGAGTGACTTCCACCACATGACACACATAGCCTAGGGGAGTGACTTTCACCACATGGCACCTACAGCCGAAGGAGTGGCATTCACCACATGGCAGACACAGCCTAGGGGAGTGCCATTCACCACATGGCACACACAGCCTAGGGGAGTGACTTTCACCACATGGCACACACAGCCTAGTGGAGTGACATTAACCACATGGCACACACAGCCTAGGGGAGTGACTTTCACCACATGGCACACACAGCCTAGGGGAGTGATGTTCACCACATGGCACACACAGCCTAGGGGAGTGACGTTCACCACAAGGCACACACAGCCTAGGGGAGTGACTTTCACCACATGACACACACAGTTTAGAGGAGTGACTTTCACCACATGGCACACACAGCTTAGGGGAGTGACTTTCACCACATGGCACAAACAGCCTAGGGGAGTGACTTTCACCACATGGCACACACAGCCTAGGGGAGTGTCTTTCACCACATGCCACACACAGCCTAGGGGAGTGACTTTCACCACATGGCACACACAGCCTTGGGGAGTGAATTTCACCACATGGCACACACAGCCTAGGGGAATGACTTTCACCTCATGGCACACACATCCATGGGGAGTGACATTCACCACATGGCACACACAGCCTTGGGGAGTGACTTTCACCACATGTCACACACAGCCTAGCGGAGTGACTTTCACCACATGGCACACACAGCCTAGGGGAGTGACTTCCACCACATGGCACACACAGCCTAGGGGAGTGACTTTCACCACATGGCACACACAGCCTAGGGGAGTGACTTTCACCACATGGCACAAACAGCCTAGCGGAGTGACATTCACCACATGGCACACACAGCCTAGGGGAGTGACTTTCACCACATGGCGCACACAGCCTAGGGGAGTGACTTTCACCACGTGGCACACACACGCTAGGGGAGTTACTTTCACCACATGGCACACACAGCCTAGGGGAGTGACTTTCACCAACTGGCACACACAGCCAATGGGAGTGACTTTCACCACATGGCACACACAGTCTAGGGGAGTGACTTCCACCACATGACACTCACAGCCTAAGGGAGTGACTTTCACCACATGGCACACACAGCCGAGGGGAGTGGCTTTCACCACATGGCACACACAGCCTAGGGGAGTGACATTCACCACATGGCACACACAGACTAGGGGAGTGCCTTTCACCACATGGCACACACAGCCTAGGGGAGTGACATTCACCACATGGCACACACAGACTAGGGGAGTGACTTTCAACACATGGCACGCACAGCCTAGGGGAGTGACTTTCACCACATTGCACACACAGCCTAGGGGAGTGACTTTCACTACATGGCAAACACAGCCTAGGGGAGTGACATTGACCACATGGCTCACACAGCCTAGGGGATTGACATTCACCACATGGCACTCACAGCCTAGGGGAATGAATTTCACCACATGGCAAACACATCCTTGGGGAGTGAATTTCACCACATGGCACACACAGCCTTGGGGAGTGACCTTCACCACATAGCACACACAGCCTAGGAGAGTGACTTTCACCACATGGCACACACAGCCTAGGGGAGTGACTTTCACCACATGGCACACACAGCCTAGGGGAGTAACTTTCACCACATGGCACACACAGCCTAGGGGAATGACTTTCATCACATGGCACACACTGCCTAGGGGAGTGACATTCACCACATGGCACACACAGCCTAGGGGAGTGACACTCACCACATGGCGCACACAGCCTAGGGGAGTGACATTCACCACATGGCACACACAGCCTAGGGGAGTGACATTCACCACTTGGCACACACAGCCAAGGGGAGTGACTTTCACCACATGACACACACAGTCTAGGGGAGTGACTTTCACCACATGGCACACACAGCCTAGGGGAGTGATTTCCACCACATGGCACACACAGCCTAGGGGAGTGACGTTCACCACATGGCACACACAGCCTAGGGGAGTGACTTTCACCACATGGCACACACAGCCTAGGGGAGTGACTTTCACCACATGGCGCACACAGCCTAGGGGAGTGACTTTCACCGCATGGCACACACAGCCTAGAGGAGTGACTTTCACTACATGGCACACACAGCGAAGGGGAGTGACTTTCACCACGTGGCACACACAGCCCAGGGGAGTGACTTTCACCACATGGCACACACAGCTTAGGGGAGTGACTTTCACCACATGGCACACACAGCCTAGTGGAGTGACTTTCACCACATGGCACACACAGCCTAGGGGAGTGATTTTCACCACATGGCACACACAGCCTAGGGGAGTGACTTTCACCACATGGCACACACAGCCTAGGGGAGTGATTTCCACCACATGGCACACACAGCCTAGGGGAGTGACTCTCACCACATGGCACACACAGCCTAGGGGAGTGACTTTCACCACATGGCACACACAGCCTAGGGGAGTGACATTCACCACATGGCACACAGAGGCTAGGGGAGTGACTTTCACCACATGGCACACACAGCCTAGGGGAGTGACTTTCACTACATGGCAATCACAGCCTAGGCAGTGACATTCACCACCTGGCACACACAGCCTAGGGGAGTGACTTTCACCACATGGCACACACGGCCTAGGGGAGTGACACTCACCACACGGCGCACACGGCCTAGGGGAGTGACATTCTCACCATGGCACACACAGCCTAGGGGAGTGACTTTCACCACATGGCACACACAGCCTAGGGGAGTGACTTTCACCACATGACACACACAGTCTAGGGGAGTGACTTTCACCACATGGCACACACAGCCTAGGGGAGTGATTTTCACCACATGGCACACACAGCCTAGGGGAGTGACGTTCACCACATGGCACACACAGCCTAGGGGAGTGACTTTCACCCCATGGCACACACAGCCTAGGGGAGTGACTTTCACCACATGGCGCACACAGCCTAGGGGAGTGACTTTCACCGCATGGCACACACAGCCTAGAGGAGTGACTTTCACTACATGGCACACACAGCGAAGGGGAGTGACTTTCACCACGTGGCACACACAGCCCAGGGGAGTGACTTTCACCACATGGCACACACAGCTTAGGGGAGTGAGTTTCACCACATGGCACACACAGCCTAGTGGAGTGACTTTCACCACATGGCACACACAGCCTAGGGGAGTGATTTTCACCACATGGCACACACAGCCTAGGGGAGTGACTTTCACCACATGGCACACACAGCCTAGGGGAGTGATTTCCACCACATGGCACACACAGCCTAGAGGAGTGACTCTCACCACATGGCACACACAGCCTAGGGGAGTGACTTTCACCACATGGCACACACAGCCTAGGGGAGTGACATTCACCACATGGCACACAGAGGCTAGGGGAGTGACTTTCACCACATGGCACACACAGCCTAGGGGAGTGACTTTCACTACATGGCACACACAGTCTAGGCAGTGACATTCACCACCTGGCACACACAGCCTAGGGGAGTGACTTTCACCACATGGCACACACGGCCTAGGGGAGTGACACTCACCACACGGCGCACACGGCCTAGGGGAGTGACATTCTCACCATGGCACACACAGCCTAGGGGAGTGACTTTCACCACATGGCACACACAGCCTAGGGGAGTTACTTTCACCACATGGCACACACAACCCAGGGGAGTGACTTTCACCGCATGGCACACACAGCCTAGTGGAGTGACATTCACCACATGGCACACACAGCCTAGGGGAGTGAGCTTCACCAAATGGCACACACAGCCTAGGGGAGTGACTTTCACCACATGGCACTCACAGCCAAGGGGAGTGACTTTCACCTCATGGCACACACAGCCTAGGGCAGTGACATTCACCACATGGCACACACAGCCTAGGGGAGTGACTTTCACCACATGGCACACACAGCCTAGGGGAGTGACTTTCACCACATGGCACACACTGCCTAGGGGAGGAACTTTCACCACATGGCACACACAGCCTAGGGGAATGACTTTCATCACATGGCACACACTGCCTAGGGGAGTGACATTCACCACATGGCACACACAGCCTAGGGGAGTGACACTCACCACATGGCGCACACAGCCTAGGGGAGTGACATTCACAACATGGCACACACAGCCTAGGGGAGTGACATTCACCACATGGCACACACAGCCAAGGGGAGTGATTTTCACCACATGACACACACAGTCTAGGGGAGTGACTTTCACCACATGGCACACACAGCCTAGGGGAGTGATTTTCACCACAGGGCACACACAGCCTAGGGGAGTGACGTTCACCACATGGCACACACAGCCTAGGGGAGTGACTTTCACCACATGGCAGACACAGCCTAGGGGAGTGTCTTTCACCACATGGCACACACAGCCTAGGGGAGTGACTTTCACCACATGGCACAAACAGCCTAGCGGAGTGACATTCACCACATGGCACACACAGCCTAGGGGAGTGACTTTCACCACATGGCGCACACAGCCTAGGGGAGTGACTTTCACCACGTGGCACACACACCCTAGGGGAGTTACTTTCACCACATGGCACACACAGCCTAGGGGAGTGACTTTCACCAACTGGCACACACAGCCAATGGGAGTGACTTTCACCACATGGCACACACAGTCTAGGGGAGTGACTTCCACCACATGACACACACAGCCTAAGGGAGTGACTTTCACCACATGGCACACACAGCCGAGGGGAGTGGCTTTCACCACATGGCACACACAGCCTAGGGGAGTGACATTCACCACATGGCACACACAGACTAGGGGAGTGCCTTTCACCACATGGCACACACAGCCTAGGGGAGTGACATTCACCACATGGCACACACAGACTAGGGGAGTGACTTTCAACACATGGCACGCACAGCCTAGGGGAGTGACTTTCACCACATTGCACACACAGCCTAGGGGAGTGACTTTCACTACATGGCAAACACAGCCTAGGGGAGTGACATTGACCACATGGCTCACACAGCCTAGGGGAGTGACATTCACCACATGGCACACACAGCCTAGGGGAATGAATTTCACCACATGGCAAACACATCCTTGGGGAGTGAATTTCACCACATGGCACACACAGCCTTGGGGAGTGACCTTCACCACATAGCACACACAGCCTAGGAGAGTGACTTTCACCACATGGCACACACAGCCTAGGGGAGTGACTTTCACCACATGGCACACACAGCCTAGGGGAGTAACTTTCACCACATGGCACACACAGCCTAGGGGAATGACTTTCATCACATGGCACACACTGCCTAGGGGAGTGACATTCACCACATGGCACACACAGCCTAGGGGAGTGACACTCACCACATGGCGCACACAGCCTAGGGGAGTGACATTCACCACATGGCACACACAGCCTAGGGGAGTGACATTCACCACTTGGCACACACAGCCAAGGGGAGTGACTTTCACCACATGACACACACAGTCTAGGGGAGTGACTTTCACCACATGGCACACACAGCCTAGGGGAGTGATTTTCACCACATGGCACACACAGCCTAGGGGAGTGACGTTCACCACATGGCACACACAGCCTAGGGGAGTGACTTTCACCACATGGCACACACAGCCTAGGGGAGTGACTTTCACCACATGGCGCACACAGCCTAGGGGAGTGACTTTCACCGCATGGCACACACAGCCTAGAGGAGTGACTTTCACTACATGGCACACACAGCGAAGGGGAGTGACTTTCACCACGTGGCACACACAGCCCAGGGGAGTGACTTTCACCACATGGCACACACAGCTTAGGGGAGTGAGTTTCACCACATGGCACACACAGCCTAGTGGAGTGACTTTCACCACATGGCACACAGCCTAGGGGAGTGATTTTCACCACATGGCACACACAGCCTAGGGGAGTGACTTTCACCACATGGCACACACAGCCTAGGGGAGTGATTTCCACCACATGGCACACACAGCCTAGGGGAGTGACTCTCACCACATGGCACACACAGCCTAGGGGAGTGACTTTCACCACATGGCACACACAGCCTAGGGGAGTGACATTCACCACATGGCACACAGAGGCTAGGGGAGTGACTTTCACCACATGGCACACACAGCCTAGGGGAGTGACTTTCACTACATGGCACACACAGCCTAGGCAGTGACATTCACCACCTGGCACACACAGCCTAGGGGAGTGACTTTCACCACATGGCACACACGGCCTAGGGGAGTGACACTCACCACACGGCGCACACGGCCTAGGGGAGTGACATTCTCACCATGGCACACACAGCCTAGGGGAGTGACTTTCACCACATGGCACACACAGCCTAGGGGAGTTACTTTCACCACATGGCACACACAACCCAGGGGAGTGACTTTCACCGCATGGCACACACAGCCTAGTGGAGTGACATTCACCACATGGCACACACAGCCTAGGGGAGTGAGCTTCACCAAATGGCACACACAGCCTAGGGGAGTGACTTTCACCACATGGCACTCACAGCCAAGGGGAGTGACTTTCACCTCATGGCACACACAGCCTAGGGCAGTGACATTCACCACATGGCACACACAGCCTAGGGGAGTGACTTTCACCACATGGCACACACAGCCTAGGGGAGTGACTTTCACCACATGGTACACACTGCCTAGGGGAGGAACTTTCACCACATGGCACACACAGCCTAGGGGAATGACTTTCATCACATGGCACACACTGCCTAGGGAGTGACATTCACCACATGGCACACACAGCCTAGGGGAGTGACACTCACCACATGGCGCACACAGCCTAGGGGAGTGACATTCACCACATGGCACACACAGCCTAGGGGAGTGACATTCACCACATGGCACACACAGCCAAGGGGAGTGATTTTCACCACATGACACACACAGTCTAGGGGAGTGACTTTCACCACATGGCACACACAGCCTAGGGGAGTGATTTTCACCACAGGGCACTCACAGCCTAGGGGAGTGACGTTCACCACATGGCACACACAGCCTAGGGGAGTGACTTTCACCACATGGCACACACAGCCTAGGGGAGTGACTTTCACCACATGGCGCACACAGCCTAGGGGAGTGACTTTCACCGCATGGCACACACAGCCTAGGGGAGTGACTTTCACTACATGGCACACACAGCCAAGGGGAGTGACTTTCACCACATGGCACACACAGCCTAGGGGAGTGACTTTCACCACATGGCACACACAGACTAGGGGAGTGCCTTTCACCACATGGCACACACAGCCTAGGGGAGTGACTTTCACCACATGGCACACATAGCCTAGGGCAGTGACATTCACCACCTGGCACACACAGCCTAGGGGAGTAACTTTCAACACATGGCACGCACAGCATAGGGGAGTGACTTTCACCACATTGCACACACAGCCTAGGGGAGTGACTTTCACTACATGGCAAACACAGCCTAGGGGAGTGACATTGACCACATGGCACACACAGCCTAGGGGAGTGACATTCACCACATGGCACACACAGCCTAGGGGAATGAATTTCACCACATGGCAAACACATCCTTGGGGAGTGAATTTCACCACATGGCACACACAGCCTTGGGGAGTGACCTTCCCCACATGGCACACACAGCCTAGGAGAGTGACTTTCACCACATGGCACACACAGCCTAGGGGAGTGACGTTTACCACATGGCACACGCAGCCTATGGGAGTGACTTTCACCACATGGCACACACAGCCTAGGGGAGTGATTTTCACCACATGGCACACACAGCCTAGGGGAGTGACTTTCACCACATGGCACACACAGCCTAGGGGAGTGATTTCCACCACATGGCACACACAGCCAAGGGGAGTGACTCTCACCACATGGCACACACCGCCTAGGGGAGTGACTTTCACCACATGGCACACACAGCCTAGGGGAGTGACATTCACCACATGGCACACACAGGGTAGGGGAGTGACTTTCACCACATGGCACACACAGCCTAGGGGAGTGACTTTCACTACATGGCACACACAGCCTAGGGCAGTGACATTCACCACCTGGCACACACAGCCTAGGGGAGTGACTTTCACCACATGGCACACACGGCCTAGGGGAGTGACACTCACCACACGGCGCACACGGCCTAGGGGAGTGACATTCACACCATGGCACACACAGCCTAGGGGAGTGACTTTCACCACATGGCACACACAGCCTAGGGGAGTTACTTTCACCACATGGCACACACAACCCAGGGGAGTGACTTTCACCACATGGCACACACAGCCTAGTGGAGTGACATTCACCACATGGCACACACAGCCTAGGGGAGTGAGCTGCACCACATGGCACACACAGCCTAGGGGAGTGACTTTCACCACATGGCACTCACAGCCAAGGGGAGTGACTTTCACCTCATGGCACACACAGCCTAGGGCAGTGACATTCACCACATGGCACACACAGCCTAGGGGAGCGACTTTCACCACATGGCACACACAGCCTAGGGGAGTGACTTTCACCACATGGCACACACAGCCTAGGGGAGTAACTTTCACCACATGGCACACACAGCCTAGGGGAATGACTTTCATCACATGGCACACACTGCCTAGGGGAGTGACATTCACCACATGGCACACACAGCCTAGGGGAGTGACACTCACCACATGGCGCACACATCCTAGGGGAGTGACATTCACCACATGGCACACACAGCCTAGGGGAGTGACATTCACCACATGGCACACACAGCCAAGGGGAGTGACTTTCACCACATGACACACACAGTCTAGGGGAGTGACTTTCACCACATGGCACACACAGCCTAGGGGAGTGATTTTCACCACATGGCACACACAGCCTAGGGGAGTGACGTTCACCACATGGCACACACAGCCTAGGGGAGTGACTTTCACCACATGGCACACACAGCCTAGGGGAGTGACTTTCACCACATGGCGCACACAGCCTAGGGGAGTGACTTTCACCGCATGGCACACACAGCCTAGGGGAGTGACTTTCACTACATGGCATACACAGCCAAGGGGCGTGACTTTCACCACATGGCACACACAGCCCAGGGGAGTGACTTTCACTACATGGCACACACAGCTTAGGAGAGTGACTTTCACCACATGGCACACACAGCCTAGTGGAGTGACTTTCACCACATGACACACACAGTCTAGGGGAGTGACTTTCACCACATGACACACACAGTCTAGGGGAGTGACTTTCACCACATGGCACACACAGCCCAGGGGAGTGACTTTCACCACATGGCACACACAGCCTAGGGGAGTGACTTTCACCACATGGCACACACAGCCTAATGGACTGACATTCACCACATGGCACACACAGCCTAGGGGAGTGACATTCACCACATGGCACACACTGCCTGGGGGAGTGACTTTCACCACATGGCACACACAGCCTGGGGAATTAACTTTCACCACATGGCACACACAGCCTGGGGGAGTGACTTTCACCACATGGCACACACAGCCTAGGGGGGTGACCTTCACCACATGGCACACACAGCCTAGGGGAGTGACTTTCACCACATGGCACACACAGCCCAGGGGAGTGACTTTCACCACATGGCACACAAAGCCTAGCGGAGTGACTTTCACCACATGGCACACACAGTCTAGGGGAGTGACTTCCACCACATGACACACATAGCCTAGGGGAGTGACTTTCACCACATGGCACCTACAGCCGAAGGAGTGGCATTCACCACATGGCAGACACAGCCTAGGGGAGTGCCATTCACCACATGGCACACACAGCCTAGGGGAGTGACTTTCACCACATGGCACACACAGCCTAGGGGAGTGACATTAACCACATGGCACACACAGCCTAGGGGAGTGACTTTCACCACATGGCACACACAGCCTAGGGGAGTGACGTTCACCACATGGCACACACAGTTTAGAGGAGTGACTTTCACCACATGGCACACACAGCTTAGGGGAGTGACTTTCACCACATGGCACACACAGCCTAGGGGAGTGACTTTCACCACATGGCACACACAGCCTAGGGGAGTGATTTTAACCCCATGGCACACACAGCCTAGGGGAGTGTCTTTCACCACATGCCACACACAGCCTAGGGGAGTGACTTTCACCACATGGCACACACAGCCTTGGGGAGTGAATTTCACCACATGGCACACACAGCCTAGGGGAATGACTTTCACCTCATGGCACACACATCCATGGGGAGTGACATTCACCACATGGCACACACAGCCTTGGGGAGTGACCTTCACCACATGTCACACACAGCCTAGCGGAGTGACTTTCACCACATGACACACATAGCCTAGGGGAGTGACTTTCACCACATGGCACCTACAGCCGAAGGAGTGGCATTCACCACATGGCAGACACAGCCTAGGGGAGTGCCATTCACCACATGGCACACACAGCCTAGGGGAGTGACTTTCACCACATGGCACACACAGCCTAGGGGAGTGACATTAACCACATGGCACACACAGCCTAGGGGAGTGACTTTCACCACATGGCACACACAGCCTAGGGGAGTGACGTTCACCACATGGCACACACAGCCTAGGGGAGTGACGTTCACCACATGGCACACACAGCCTAGGGGAGTGACTTTCACCACATGACACACACAGTTTAGAGGAGTGACTTTCACCACATGGCACACACAGCTTAGGGGAGTGACTTTCACCACATGGCACACACAGCCTAGGGGAGTGACTTTCACCACATGGCACACACAGCCTAGGGGAGTGATTTTAACCCCATGGCACACACAGCCTAGGGGAGTGTCTTTCACCACATGCCACACACAGCCTAGGGGAGTGACTTTCACCACATGGCACACACAGCCTTGGGGAGTGAATTTCACCACATGGCACACACAGCCTAGGGGAATGACTTTCACCTCATGGCACACACATCCATGGGGAGTGACATTCACCACATGGCACACACAGCCTTGGGGAGTGACTTTCACCACATGTCACACACAGCCTAGCGGAGTGACTTTCACCACATGGCACACACAGCCTAGGGGAGTGACTTCCACCACATGGCACACACAGCCTAGGGGAGTGACTTTCACCACATGGCACACACAGCCTAGGGGAGTGACTTTCACCACATGGCACAAACAGCCTAGCGGAGTGACATTCACCACATGGCACACACAGCCTAGGGGAGTGACTTTCACCACATGGCGCACACAGCCTAGGGGAGTGACTTTCACCACGTGGCACACACACCCTAGGGGAGTTACTTTCACCACATGGCACACACAGCCTAGGGGAGTGACTTTCACCAACTGGCACACACAGCCAATGGGAGTGACTTTCACCACATGGCACACACAGTCTAGGGGAGTGACTTCCACCACATGACACTCACAGCCTAAGGGAGTGACTTTCACCACATGGCACACACAGCCGAGGGGAGTGGCTTTCACCACATGGCACACACAGCCTAGGGGAGTGACATTCACCACATGGCACACACAGACTAGGGGAGTGCCTTTCACCACATGGCACACACAGCCTAGGGGAGTGACATTCACCACATGGCACACACAGACTAGGGGAGTGACTTTCAACACATGGCACGCACAGCCTAGGGGAGTGACTTTCACCACATTGCACACACAGCCTAGGGGAGTGACTTCCACTACATGGCAAACACAGCCTAGGGGAGTGACATTGACCACATGGCTCACACAGCCTAGGGGATTGACATTCACCACATGGCACACACAGCCTAGGGGAATGAATTTCACCACATGGCAAACACATCCTTGGGGAGTGAATTTCACCACATGGCACACACAGCCTTGGGGAGTGACCTTCACCACATAGCACACACAGCCTAGGAGAGTGACTTTCACCACATGGCACACACAGCCTAGGGGAGTGACTTTCACCACATGGCACACACAGCCTAGGGGAGTAACTTTCACCACATGGCACACACAGCCTAGGGGAATGACTTTCATCACATGGCACACACTGCCTAGGGGAGTGACATTCACCACATGGCACACACAGCCTAGGGGAGTGACACTCACCACATGGCGCACACAGCCTAGGGGAGTGACATTCACCACATGGCACACACAGCCTAGGGGAGTGACATTCACCACTTGGCACACACAGCCAAGGGGAGTGACTTTCACCACATGACACACACAGTCTAGGGGAGTGACTTTCACCACATGGCACACACAGCCTAGGGGAGTGATTTCCACCACATGGCACACACAGCCTAGGGGAGTGACGTTCACCACATGGCACACACAGCCTAGGGGAGTGACTTTCACCACATGGCACAAACAGCCTAGGGGAGTGACTTTCACCACATGGCGCACACAGCCTAGGGGAGTGACTTTCACCGCATGGCACACACAGCCTAGAGGAGTGACTTTCACTACATGGCACACACAGCGAAGAGGAGTGACTTTCACCACGTGGCACACACAGCCCAGGGGAGTGACTTTCACCACATGGCACACACAGCTTAGGGGAGTGACTTTCACCACATGGCACACACAGCCTAGTGGAGTGACTTTCACCACATGGCACACACAGCCTAGGGGAGTGATTTTCACCACATGGCACACACAGCCTAGGGGAGTGACTTTCACCACATGGCACACACAGCCTAGGGGAGTGATTTCCACCACATGGCACACACAGCCTAGGGGAGTGACTCTCACCACATGGCACACACAGCCTAGGGGAGTGACTTTCACCACATGGCACACACAGCCTAGGGTAGTGACATTCACCAGATGGCACACAGAGGCTAGGGGAGTGACTTTCACCACATGGCACACACAGCCTAGGGGAGTGACTTTCACTACATGGCAAACACAGCCTAGGCAGTGACATTCACCACCTGGCACACACAGCCTAGGGGAGTGACTTTCACCACATGGCACACACGGCCTAGGGGAGTGACACTCACCACACGGCGCACACGGCCTAGGGGAGTGACATTCTCACCATGGCACACACAGCCTAGGGGAGTGACTTTCACCACATGGCACACACAGCCTAGGGGAGTTACTTTCACCACATGGCACACACAACCCAGGGGAGTGACTTTCACCGCATGGCACACACAGCCTAGTGGAGTGACATTCACCACATGGCACACACAGCCTAGGGGAGTGAGCTTCACCAAATGGCACACACAGCCTAGGGGAGTGACTTTCACCACATGGCACTCACAGCCAAGGGGAGTGACTTTCACCTCATGGCACACACAGCCTAGGGCAGTGACATTCACCACATGGCACACACAGCCTAGGGGAGTGACTTTCACCACATGGCACACACAGCCTAGGGGAGTGACTTTCACCACATGGCACACACTGCCTAGGGGAGGAACATTCACCACATGGCACACACAGCCTAGGGGAATGACTTTCATCACATGGCACACACTGCCTAGGGGAGTGACATTCACCACATGGCACACACAGCCTAGGGGAGTGACACTCACCACATGGCGCACACAGCCTAGGGGAGTGACATTCACCACATGGCACACACAGCCTAGGGGAGTGACATTCACCACATGGCACACACAGCCAAGGGGAGTGATTTTCACCACATGACACACACAGTCTAGGGGTGTCACTTTCACCACATGGCACACACAGCCTAGGGGAGTGATTTTCACCACAGGGCACACACAGCCTAGTGGAGTGACTTTCACCACATGACACACACAGTCTAGGGGAGTGACTTTCACCACATGACACACACAGTCTAGGGGAGTGACATTCACCACATGGCACACACAGCCCAGGGGAGTGACTTTCACCACATGGCACACACAGCCTAGGGGAGTGACTTTCACCACATGGCACACACAGCCTAGGGGAGTGACTTTCACCACATGGCACACACAGCCTAATGGACTGACATTCACCACATGGCACACACAGCCTAGGGGAGTGACATTCACCACATGGCACACACTGCCTGGGGGAGTGACTTTCACCACATGGCACACACAGCCTGGGGAATTAACTTTCACCACATGGCACACACAGCCTGGGGGAGTGACTTTCACCACATGGCACACACAGCCTAGGGAGGTGACCTTCACCACATGGCACACACAGCCTAGGGGAGTGACTTTCACCACATGGCACACACAGCCCAGGGGAGTGAATTTCACCACATGGCACAAAAAGACTAGGGGAGTGACTTTCACCACATGGCACACACAGTCTAGGGGAGTGACTTCCACCACATGACACACATAGCCTAGGGGATTGACTTTCACCACATGGCACCTACAGCCGAAGGAGTGGCATTAACCACATGGCAGACACAGCCTAGGGGAGTGCCATTCACCACATGGCACACACAGCCTAGGGGAGTGACTTTCACCACATGGCACACACAGCCTAGGGGAGTGACATTCACCACATGGCACACACAGCCTAGGGGAGTGACTTTCACTACATGGCACACACAGCCAAGGGGAGTGACTTTCACAACATGGCACACACAGCCCAGGGAAATGACTTTCACCACATGGCACACACAGCTTAGGGGAGTGACGTTCACCACATGGCACACACAGCCTAGGGGAGTGACTTTCACCACATGACACACACAGTTTAGAGGAGTGACTTTCACCACATGGCACACACAGCTTAGGGGAGTGACTTTCACCACATGGCACACACAGCCTAGGGGAGTGACTTTCACCACATGGCACACACAGCCTAGGGGAGTGATTTTAACCCCATGGCACACACAGCCTAGGGGAGTGTCTTTCACCACATGCCACACACAGCCTAGGGGAGTGACTTTCACCACATGGCACACACAGCCTTGGGGAGTGAATTTCACCACATGGCACACACAGCCTAGGGGAATGACTTTCACCTCATGGCACACACATCCATGGGGAGTGACATTCACCACATGGCACACACAGCCTTGGGGAGTGACTTACACCACATGTCACACACAGCCTAGCGGAGTGACTTTCACCACATGGCACACACAGCCTAGGGGAGTGACTTCCACCACATGGCACACACAGCCTAGGGGAGTGACTTTCACCACATGGCACACACAGCCTAGGGGAGTGACTTTCACCACATGGCACAAACAGCCTAGCGGAGTGACATTCACCACATGGCACACACAGCCTAGGGGAGTGACTTTCACCACATGGCGCACACAGCCTAGGGGAGTGACTTTCACCACGTGGCACACACACCCTAGGGGAGTTACTTTCACCACATGGCACACACAGCCTAGGGGAGTGACTTTCACCAACTGGCACACACAGCCAATGGGAGTGACTTTCACCACATGGCACACACAGTCTAGGGGAGTGACTTCCACCACATGACACACACAGCCTAGGGGAGTGACTTTCACCACATGGCACACACAGCCGAGGGGAGTGGCTTTCACCACATGGCACACACAGCCTAGGGGAGTGACATTCACCACATGGCACACACAGACTAGGGGAGTGCCTTTCACCACATGGCACACACAGCCTAGGGGAGTGACATTCACCACATGGCACACACAGACTAGGGGAGTGCCTTTCACCACATGGCACACACAGCCTAGGGGAGTGACTTTCACCACATGGCACACACAGCCTAGGGCAGTGACATTCACCACCTGGCACACACAGCCTAGGGGAGTGACTTTCAACACTTGGCACGCACAGCCTAGGGGAGTGACTTTCACCACATTGCACACACAGCCTAGGGGAGTGACTTTCACTACATGGCAAACACAGCCTAGGGGAGTGACATTGACCACATGGCACACACAGCCTAGGGGAGTGACATTCACCACATGGCACACACAGCCTAGGGGAATGAATTTCACCACATGGCAAACACATCCTTGGGGAGTGAATTTCACCACATGGCACACACAGCCTTGGGGAGTGACCTTCACTACATAGCACACACAGCCTAGGAGAGTGACTTTCACCCCATGGCACACACAGCCTAGGGGAGTGACTTTCACCACATGGCACACACAGCCTAGGGGAGTGAGCTTCACCACATGGCACACACAGCCTAGGGGAGTGACTTTCACCACATGGCACTCACAGCCAAGGGGAGTGACTTTCACCTCATGGCACACACAGCCTAGGGCAGTGATATTCACCACATGGCACACACAGCCTAGGGGAGTGACTTTTACCACATGGCACACACAGCCTAGGGGAGTGACTTTCACCACATGGCACACACTGCCTAGGGGAGTAACTTTCACCACATGGCACACACAGCCTAGGGGAATGACTTTCATCACATGGCACACACTGCCTAGGGGAGTGACATTCACCACATGGCACACACAGCCTAGGGGAGTGACACTCACCACATGGCGCACACAGCCTAGGGGAGTGACATTCACCACATGGCACATACAGCCTAGGGGAGTGACATTCACCACATGGCACACACAGCCAAGGGGAGTGATTTTCACCACATGACACACACAGTCTAGGGGAGTGACTTTCACCACATGGCACACACAGCCTAGGGGAGTGACATTCACCACATGGCACACACAGCCTAGGGGAGTGACACTCACCACATGGCGCACACAGCCTAGGGGAGTGACATTCACCACATGGCACATACAGCCTAGGGGAGTGACATTCACCACATGGAACACACAGCCAAGGGGAGTGATTTTCACCACATGACACACACAGTCTAGGGGAGTGACTTTCACCACATGGCACACACAGCCTAGGGGAGTGACATTCACCACATGACACACACAGTCTAGGGGAGTGACTTTCACCACATGGCACACACAGCCTAGGGGAGTGATTTTCACCACATGGCACACACAGCCTAGGGGAGTGACATTCACCACATGGCACACACAGCCTAGGGGAGTGACACTCACCACATGGCGCACACAGCCTAGGGGAGTGACATTCACCACATGGCACATACAGCCTAGGGGAGTGACATTCACCACATGGCACACACAGCCAAGGGGAGTGATTTTCACCACATGACACACACAGTCTAGGGGAGTGACTTTCACCACATGGCACACACAGCCTAGGGGAGTGACTTTTACCACATGGCACACACAGCCTAGGGGAGTGACTTTCACCACATGGCACACACTGCCTAGGGGAGTAACTTTCACCACATGGCACACACAGCCTAGGGGAATGACTTTCATCACATGGCACACACTGCCTAGGGGAGTGACATTCAGCACATGGCACACACAGCCTAGGGGAGTGACACTCACCACATGGCGCACACAGCCTAGGGGAGTGACATTCACCACATGGCACATACAGCCTAGGGGAGTGACATTCACCACATGGCACACACAGCCAAGGGGAGTGATTTTCACCACATGACACACACAGTCTAGGGGAGTGACTTTCACCACATGGCACACACAGCCTAGGGGAGTGACATTCACCACATGGCACACACAGCCTAGGGGAGTGACACTCACCACATGGCGCACACAGCCTAGGGGAGTGACATTCACCACATGGCACATACAGCCTAGGGGAGTGACATTCACCACATGGCACACACAGCCAAGGGGAGTGATTTTCACCACATGACACACACAGTCTAGGGGAGTGACTTTCACCACATGGCACACACAGCCTAGGGGAGTGATTTTCACCACATGGCACACACAGCCTAGGGGAGTGACGTTCACCACATGGCACACACAGCCTAGGGGAGTGACTTTCACCACATGGCACACACAGCCTAGGGGAGTGATTTTCACCACATGGCACACACAGCCTAGGGGAGTGACTTTCACCACATGGCACACACAGCCTAGGGGAGTGATTTCCACCACATGGCACACACAGCCTAGGGGAGTGACTCTCACCACATGGCACACACAGCCTAGGGGAGTGACTTTCACCACATGGCACACACAGCCTAGGGGAGTGATTTCCACCACATGGCACACACAGCCTAGGGGAGTGACTCTCACCACATGGCACACAAAGCCTAGGGGAGTGACTTTCACCACATGGCACACACAGCCTAGGGGAGTGACATTCACCACATGGCACACACAGGCTAGGGGAGTGACTTTCACCACATGGCACACACAGCCTAGGGGAGTTACTTTCACCACATGGCACACACAGCCTAGGGGAGTGACTTTCACCACATGGCACACACAGCCTAGGGGAGTGACATTCACCACATGGCACACACAGGCTAGGGGAGTGACTTTCACCACATGGCACACACAGCCTAGGGGAGTTACTTTCACCACATGGCACACACAGCCTAGGGCAGTGACTTTCACCACATGGCTCACACAGCCTATGGGAGTGACTTTCAACACATGGCACACACATCCTAGGGGAGTGACTCTCAACACATTGCACACACAGCCTAGGGGAGTGACTTTCACTACATGGCACACACAGCCTAGGGGAGTGACATTCACCACATGGCACACACAGCCTGGGGGAGTGACATTCACTACATGGCACACACAGCCTAGGGGAGTGACTTTCACCACATGGCACACACAGCCTAGGGGAGTGACTTTCACCACATGGCGCACACAGCCTAGGGGAGTGACTTTCACCGCATGGCACACACAGCCTAGAGGAGTGACTTTCACTACATGGCACACACAGCGAAGGGGAGTGACTTTCACCACATGGCACACACAGCCCAGGGGAGTGACTTTCACCACATGGCACACACAGCTTAGGGGAGTGACTTTCACCACATGGCACACACAGCCTAGTGGATTGACTTTCACCACATGGCACACACAGCCTAGGGGAGTGATTTTCACCACATTGCACACACAGCCTAGGGGAGTAACTTTCACCACATGGCACACACAGCCTAGGGGAGTGATTTCCACCACATGGCACACACAGCCTAGGGGAGTGACTCTCACCACATGGCACACACAGCCTAGGGGAGTGACTTTCACCACATGGCACACACAGCCTAGGGGAGTGACATTCACCACATGGCACACAGAGGCTAGGGGAGTGACATTCACCACATGGCACACACAGCCTAGGGGAGTGACTTTCACTACATGGCACACACAGCCTAGGGCAGTGACATTCACCACCTGGCACACACAGCCTAGGGGAGTGACTTTCACCACATGGCACACACGGCCTAGGGGAGTGACACTCACCACACGGCGCACACGGCTTAGGGGAGTGACATTCTCACCATGGCACACACAGCCTAGGGGAGTGACTTTCACCACATGGCACACACAGCCTAGGGGAGTTACTTTCACCACATGGCACACACAACCCAGGGGAGTGACTTTCACCACATGGCACACACAGCCTAGTGGAGTGACATTCACCACATGGCACACACAGCCTAGGGGAGTGAGCTTCACCACATGGCACACACAGCCTAGGGGAGTGACTTTCACCACATGGCACTCACAGCCAAGGGGAGTGACTTTCACCTCATGGCACACACAGCCTAGGGCAGTGATATTCACCACATGGCACACACAGCCTAGGGGAGTGACTTTTACCACATGGCACACACAGCCTAGGGGAGTGACTTTCACCACATGGCACACACTGCCTAGGGGAGTAACTTTCACCACATGGCACACACAGCCTAGGGGAATGACTTTCATCACATGGCACACACTGCCTAGGGGAGTGACATTCACCACATGGCACACACAGCCTAGGGGAGTGACACTCACCACATGGCGCACACAGCCTAGGGGAGTGACATTCACCACATGGCACATACAGCCTAGGGGAGTGACATTCACCACATGGCACACACAGCCAAGGGGAGTGATTTTCACTACATGACACACACAGTCTAGGGGAGTGACTTTCACAACATGGCACACACAGCCTAGGGGAGTGATTTTCACCACATGGCACACACAGCCTAGGGGAGTGACGTTCACCACATGGCACACACAGCCTAGGGGAGTGACTTTCACCACATGTCACACACAGCCTAGGGGAGTGACTTTCACCACATGGCGCACACAGCCTAGGGGAGTGACTTTCACCGCATGGCACACACAGCCTAGGGGAGTGACTTTCACTACATGGCACACACAGCCAAGGGGAGTGACTTTCACCACATGGCACACACAGCCCAGGGGAGTGACTTTCACCACATGGCACACACAGCTTAGGGGAGTGACTTTCACCACATGGCACACACAGCCTAGTGGAGTGACTTTCACCACATGACACACACAGTCTAGGGGAGTGACTTTCACCACATGACACACACAGTCTAGGGGAGTGACTTTCACCACATGGCACACACAGCCCAGGGGAGTGACTTTCACCACATGGCACACACAGCCTAGGGGAGTGACTTTCACCACATGGCACACACAGCCTAGGGGAGTGACTTTCACCACATGGCACACACAGCCTAATGGACTGACATTCACCACATGGCACACACAGCCTAGGGGAGTGACATTCACCACATGGCACACACTGCCTGGGGGAGTTACTTTCACCACATGGCACACACAGCCTGGGGAATTAACTTTCACCACATGGCACACACAGCCTGGGGGAGTGACTTTCACCACATGGCACACACAGCCTAGGGGGGTGACCTTCACCACATGGCACACACAGCCTAGGGGAGTGACTTTCACCACATGGCACACACAGCCCAGGGGAGTGAATTTCACCACATGGCACACAAAGCCTAGGGGAGTGACTTTCACCACATGGCACACACAGTCTAGGGGAGTGACTTCCACCACATGACACACATAGCCTAGGGGAGTGACTTTCACCACATGGCACCTACAGCCGAAGGAGTGGCATTCACCACATGGCAGACACAGCCTAGGGGAGTGCCATTCACCACATGGCACACACAGCCTAGGGGAGTGACTTTCACCACATGGCACACACAGCCTAGGGGAGTGACATTCACCACATGGCACACACAGCCTAGGGGAGTGACTTTCACTACATGGCACACATAGCCAAGGGGAGTGACTTTCACAACATGGCACACACAGCCCAGGGAAATGACTTTCACCACATGGCACACACAGCTTAGGGGAGTGACGTTCACCACATGGCACACACAGCCTAGGGGAGTGACTTTCACCACATGACACACACAGTTTAGAGGAGTGACTTTCACCACATGGCACACACAGCTTAGGGGAGTGACTTTCACCACATGGCACACACAGCCTAGGGGAGTGACTTTCACCACATGGCACACACAGCCTAGGGGAGTGATTTTAACCCCATGGCACACACAGCCTAGGGGAGTGTCTTTCACCACATGCCACACACAGACTAGGGGAGTGACTTTCACCACATGGCACACACAGCCTTGGGGAGTGAATTTCACCACATGGCACACACAGCCTAGGGGAATGACTTTCACCTCATGGCACACACATCCATGGGGAGTGACATTCACCACATGGCACACACAGCCTTGGGGAGTGACTTTCACCACATGTCACACACAGCCTAGCGGAGTGACTTTCACCACATGGCACACACAGCCTAGGGGAGTGACTTCCACCACATGGCACACACAGCCTAGGGGAGTGACTTTCACCACATGGCACACACAGCCTAGGGGAGTGACTTTCACCACATGGCACAAACAGCCTAGCGGAGTGACATTCACCACATGGCACACACAGCCTAGGGGAGTGACTTTCACCACATGGCGCACACAGCCTAGGGGAGTGACTTTCACCACATGGCACACACAGCCTAGGGGAGTGACTTTCACCAACTGTCAAACACAGCCAATGGGAGTGACTTTCACCACATGGCACACACAGTCTAGGGGAGTGACTTCCACCACATGACACACACAGCCTAGGGGAGTGACTTTCACCACATGGCACACACAGCCGAGGGGAGTGGCTTTCACCACATGGCACACACAGCCTAGGGGAGTGACATTCACCACATGGCACACACAGACTAGGGGAGTGCCTTTCACCACATGGCACACACAGCCTAGGGGAGTGACATTCACCACATGGCACACACAGACTAGGGGAGTGCCTTTCACCACATGGCACACACAGCCTAGGGGAGTGACTTTCACCACATGGCACACACAGCCTAGGGCAGTGACATTCACCACCTGGCACACACAGCCTAGGGGAGTGACTTTCAACACTTGGCACGCACAGCCTAGGGGAGTGACTTTCACCACATTGCACACACAGCCTAGGGGAGTGACTTTCACTACATGGCAAACACAGCCTAGGGGAGTGACATTGACCACATGGCACACACAGCCTAGGGGAGTGACATTCACCACATGGCACACACAGCCTAGGGGAATGAATTTCACCACATGGCAAACACATCCTTGGGGAGTGAATTTCACCACATGGCACACACTGCCTTGGGGAGTGACCTTCACCACATAGCACACACAGCCTAGGAGAGTGACTTTCACCACATGGCACACACAGCCTAGGGGAGTGACTTTCACCACATGGCACACGCAGCCTATGGGAGTGACTTTCACCACATGGCACACACAGCCTAGGGGAGTGATTTTCACCACATGGCACACACAGCCTAGGGGAGTGACTTTCACCACATGGCACACACAGCCTAGGGGAGTGATTTCCACCACATGGCACACACAGCCTAGGGGAGTGACTCTCACCACATGGCACACACAGCCTAGGGGAGTGACCTTCACCACATGGCACACACAGCCTAGGGGAGTGACATTCACCACATGGCACACACAGGCTAGGGGAGTGACTTTCACCACATGGCACACACAGCCTAGGGGAGTTACTTTCACCACATGGCACACACAGCCTAGGGGAGTGACTTTTACCACATGGCACACAAAGCCTAAGGGAGTGATTTTCACCACATGGCACACACAGCCTAGGGCAGTGACTTTCACCACATGGCTCACACAGCCTATGGGAGTGACTTTCACCACATGGCACACACAGCCTAGGGGAGTGACTTTCACCACATGGCACACACAGCCCAGGGGAGTGACTTTCACCACATGGCACACATAGCCTAGTGGAGTGACATTCACCACATGGCACACACAGCCTAGGGGAGTGAGTTTCACCACATGGCACACACAGCCTAGGGGAGTGACTTTCACCACATTGCACTCACAGCCAAGGGGAGTGACTTTCACCTCATGGCACACACAGCCTAGGGCAGTGACATTCACCACATGGCACACACAGCCTAGGGGAGTGACTTTCACCACATGGCACACACAGCCTAGGGGAGTGACTTTCACCACATGGCACACACAGCCTAGGGGAGTGACTTTCACCACATGGCACACACAGCCTACGGGAATGACTTTCGTCACATGGCACACACTGCCTAGGGGAGTGACATTGACCACATGGCACACACAGCCTAGGGGAGTGACACTCCCCACATGGCGCACACAGCCTAGGGGAGTGACATTCACCACATGGCACACACAGCCTAGGGGAGTGACTTTCACCACATGGCACACACAGCCATGGGGAGTGACTTTCACCCCATGACACACACAGTCTAGGGGAGTGACTTTCACCACATGGCACACACAGCCTAGGGGAGTGACTTTCACCACATGGCACACACAGCCTAGGGGAGTGACATTCACCACATGGCACACACAGCCTAGGGGAGTGACTTTCACCACATGGCACACACAGCCAAGGGGAGTGACTTTCACCACATGGCACACACAGCCTAGGGGAGTGACAGTCACCACATGGCACACACAGCCTAGGGGAATGACTTTCACTACATGGCACACACAGCCAAGGGGAGTGACTTTCACCACATGGCACACACAGCCCAAGGGAGTGACTTTCACCACATGGCACACACAGCTTAGGGGACTGACTTTCACCACATGGCACACACAGCCTAGTGGAGTGACTTTCACCACATGACACACACAGTCTAGAGGAGTTACTTTCACCACATGGCACACACAGCCCAGGGGAGTGACTTTCACCACATGGCACACACAGCCTAGGGGAGTGACTTTCACCACATGGCACACACAGCCTAATGGACTGACATTCACCACATGGCAAACACAGCCTGGGGGAGTGACTTTCACCACATGGCACACACAGCCTAGGGGAGTGACTTTCACCACATGGCACACACTGCCTGGGGGAGTGACTTTCACCACATGGCACACACAGCCTGGGGAATTAACTTTCACCACATGGCACACACAGCCTGGGGGAGTGACTTTCACCACATGGCACACACAGCCTAGGGGGGTGACTTTCACCACATGGCACACACAGCCTAGGGGAGTGACTTTGACCACATGGCACACACAGCCCAGGGGAGTGACTTTCACCACATGGCACACAAAGCCTAGGGGAGTGACTTTCACCACATGGCGCACAGAGCCTAGGGGAGTGACTTTCACCGCATGGCACACACAGCCTAGGGGAGTGACTTTCACTACATGGCACACACAGCCAAGGGGAGTGACTTTCACCACATGGCACACACAGCCCAGGGGAGTGACTTTCACCACATGGCACAAACAGCTTAGGGGAGTGACTTTCACCACATGGCACACACAGCCTAGTGGAGTGACTTTCACCACATGACACACACAGTCTAGGGGAGTGACTTTCACCACATGACACACACAGTCTAGGGGAGTGACTTTCACCACATGGCACACACAGCAAAGGGGAAGGACTTTCACCACATGGCACACACAGCCTAGGGGAGTGACTTTCACCACATGGCACACACAGCCTAGGGGAGTGACTTTCACCACATGGCACACACAGCCTAATGGACTGACATTCACCACATGGCACACACAGCCTAGGGGAGTGACATTCACCACATGGCACACACTGCCTGGGGGAGTGACTTTCACCACATGGCACACACAGCCTGGGGAATTAACTTTCACCACATGGCACACACAGCCTGGGGGAGTGACTTTCACCACATGGCACACACAGCCTAGGGGGGTGACCTTCACCACATGGCACACACAGCCTAGGGGAGTGACTTTCACCACATGGCACACACAGCCCAGGGGAGTGAATTTCACCACATGGCACACAAAGCCTAGGGGAGTGACTTTCACCACATGGCACACACAGTCTAGGGGAGTGACTTCCACCACATGACACACATAGCCTAGCGGAGTGACTTTCACCACATGGCACCTACAGCCGAAGGAGTGGCATTCACCACATGGCAGACACAGCCTAGGGGAGTGCCATTCACCACATGGCACACACAGCCTAGGGGAGTGACTTTCACCACATGGCACACACAGCCTAGGGGAGTGACATTCACCACATGGCACACACAGCCTAGGGGAGTGACTTTCACTACATGGCACACACAGCCAAGGGGAGTGACTTTCACAACATGGCACACACAGCCCAGGGAAATGACTTTCACCACATGGCACACACAGCTTAGGGGAGTGACGTTCACCACATGGCACACACAGCCTAGGGGAGTGACTTTCACCACATGACACACACAGTTTAGAGGAGTGACTTTCACCACATGGCACACACAGCTTAGGGGAGTGACTTTCACCACATGGCACACACAGCCTAGGGGAGTGACTTTCACCACATGGCACACACAGCCTAGGGGAGTGATTTTAACCCCATGGCACACACAGCCTAGGGGAGTGTCTTTCACCACATGCCACACACAGCCTAGGGTAGTGACTTTCACCACATGGCACACACAGCCTTGGGGAGTGAATTTCACCACATGGCACACACAGCCTAGGGGAATCACTTTCACCTCATGGCACACACATCCATGGGGAGTGACATTCACCACATGGCACACACAGCCTTGGGGAGTGACTTTCACCACATGTCACACACAGCCTAGCGGAGTGACTTTCACCACATGGCACACACAGCCTAGGGGAGTGACTTCCACCACATGGCACACACAGCCTAGGGGAGTGACTTTCACCACATGGCACACACAGCCTAGGGGAGTGACTTTCACCACATGGCACAAACAGCCTAGCGGAGTGACATTCACCACATGGCACACACAGCCTAGGGGAGTGACTTTCACCACATGGCGCACACAGCCTAAGGGAGTGAATTTCACCACGTGGCACACACACCCTAGGGGAGTTACTTTCACCACATGGCACACACAGCCTAGGGGAGTGACTTTCACCAACTGGCACACACAGCCAATGGGAGTGACTTTCACCACATGGCACACACAGTCTAGGGGAGTGACTTCCACCACATGACACACACAGCCTAGGGGAGTGACTTTCACCACATGGCACACACAGCCGAGGGGAGTGGCTTTCACCACATGGCACACACAGCCTAGGGGAGTGACATTCACCACATGGCACACACAGACTAGGGGAGTGCCTTTCACCACATGGCACACACAGCCTAGGGGAGTGACATTCACCACATGGCACACACAGACTAGGGGAGTGCCTTTCACCACATGGCACACACAGCCTAGGGGAGTGACTTTCACCACATGGCACACACAGCCTAGGGCAGTGACATTCACCACCTGGCACACACAGCCTAGGGGAGTGACTTTCAACACTTGGCACGCACAGCCTAGGGGAGTGACTTTCACCACATTGCACACACAGCCTAGGGGAGTGAGTTTCACTACATGGCAAACACAGCCTAGGGGAGTGACATTGACCACATGGCACACACAGCCTAGGGGAGTGACATTCACCACATGGCACACACAGCCTAGGGGAATGAATTTCACCACATGGCAAACACATCCTTGGGGAGTGAATTTCACCACATGGCACACACAGCCTTGGGGAGTGACCTTCACCACATAGCATACACAGCCTAGGAGAGTGACTTTCACCACATGGCACACACAGCCTAGGGGAGTGACTTTCACCACATGGCACACGCAGCCTATGGGAGTGACTTTCACCACATGGCACACACAGCCTAGGGGAGTGATTTTCACCACATGGCACACACAGCCTAGGGGAGTGACTTTCACCACATGGCACACACAGCCTAGGGGAGTGATTTCCACCACATGGCACACACAGCCTAGGGGAGTGACTCTCACCACATGGCACACACAGCCTAGGGGAGTGACTTTCACCACATGGCACACACAGCCTAGGGGAGTGACATTCACCACATGGCACACACAGGCTAGGGGAGTGACTTTCACCACATGGCACACACAGCCTAGGGGAGTTACTTTCACCACATGGCACACACAGCCTAGGGGAGTGACTTTTACCACATGGCACACAAAGCCTAAGGGAGTGATTTTCACCACATGGCACACACAGCCTAGGGCAGTGACTTTCACCACATGGCTCACACAGCCTATGGGAGTGACTTTCAACACATGGCACACACATCCTAGGGGAGTGACTCTCAACACATTGCACACACAGCCTAGGGGAGTGACTTTCACTACATGGCACACACAACCTAGGGGAGTGACATTCACCACATGGCACACACAGCCTAGGGGAGTGACATTCACCACATGGCACACACAGCCTAGGGGAGTGACTTTCACCACATGGCACACACAGCCCAGGGGAGTGACTTTCACCACATGGCACACACAGCCTAGTGGAGTGACATTCACCACATGGCACACACAGCCTAGGGGAGTGAGTTTCACCACATGGCACACACAGCCTAGGGGAGTGACTTTCACCACATTGCACTCACAGCCAAGGGGAGTGACTTTCACCTCATGGCACACACAGCCTAGGGCAGTGACATTCACCACATGGCACACACAGCCTAGGGGAGTGACTTTCACCACATGGCACACACAGCCTAGGGGAGTGACTTTCACCACATGGCACACACAGCCTAGGGGAGTGACTTACACCACATGGCACACACAGCCTACGGGAATGACTTTCATCACATGGCACACACTGCCTAGGGGAGTGACATTGACCACATGGCACACACAGCCTAGGGGAGTGACACTCTCCACATGGCGCACACAGCCTAGGGGAGTGACATTAACCACATGGCACACACAGCCTAGGGGAGTGACTTTCACCACATGGCACACACAGCCATGGGGAGTGACTTTCACCACATGACACACACAGTCTAGGGGAGTGACTTTCACCACATGGCACACACAGCCTAGGGGAGTGACTTTCACCACATGGCACACACAGCCTAGGGGAGTGACATTCACCACATGGCACACACAGCCTAGGGGAGTGACTTTCACCACATGGCACACACAGCCAAGGGGAGTGACTTTCACCACATGGCACACACAGCCTAGGGGAGTGACAGTCACCACATGGCACACACAGCCTAGGGGAATGACTTTCACTACATGGCACACACAGCCAAGGGGAGTGACTTTCACCACATGGCACACACAGCCCAAGGGAGTGACTTTCACCACATGGCACACACAGCTTAGGGGACTGACTTTCACCACATGGCACACACAGCCTAGTGGAGTGACTTTCACCACATGACACACACAGTCTAGAGGAGTTACTTTCACCACATGGCACACACAGCCCAGGGGAGTGACTTTCACCACAGGGCACACACAGCCTAGGGGAGTGACTTTCACCACATGGCACACACAGCCTAGGGGAGTGACTTTCACCACATGGCACACACAGCCTAATGGACTGACATTCACCACATGGCAACCACAGCCTGGGGGAGTGACTTTCACCACATGGCACACACAGCCTAGGGGAGTGACTTTCACCACATGGCACACAAAGCCTAGGGGAGTGACTTTCACCACATGGCACACACAGTCTATGGGAGTGACTTCCACCACATGACACACATAGCCTAGGGGAGTGACTTTCACCACATGGCACCTACAGCCGCGGGGAGTGGCTTTCACCACATGGCACACACAGCCTAGGGTAGTGACATTCACCACATGGCACACACAGCCTAGGGGAGTGACTATCACCACATGGCACACACAGCCTAGGGGAGTGACTTTCACTACATGGCACACACAGCCAAGGGGAGTGACTTTCACAACATGGTACACACAGCCCAGGGGAATGACTTTCACCACAGTGCACACACAGCTTATGGGAGTGACTTTCACCGCATGGCACACACAGCCTAGGGGAGTGACTTTCACCACATGACACTCACAGTTTAGGGGAGTGACTTTCACCACATGGCACACACAGCCTAGGGGAGTGACTTTCACCACATGGCACACACAGCCTAGGGGAGTGACTTTCACCACATGGCACACACAGCCTTGGGGAGTGACTTTCACTACATGGCACACACAGCCAAGGGGAGTGACTTTCACCACATGGCACACACAGCCCAAGGGAGTGACTTTCACCACATGGCACACACAGCTTAGGGGACTGACTTTCACCACATGGCACACACAGCCTAGTGGAGTGACTTTCACCACATGACACACACAGTCTAGAGGAGTTACTTTCACCACATGGCACACACCGCCCAGGGGAGTGACTTTCACCACATGGCACACACAGCCTAGGGGAGTGACTTTCACCACATGGCACACACAGCCTAGGGGAGTGACTTTCACCACATGGCACACACAGCCTAATGGACTGACATTCACCACATGGCAAACACAGCCTGGGGGAGTGACTTTCACCACATGGCACACACAGCCTAGGGGAGTGACTTTCACCACATGGCACACACTGCCTGGGGGAGTGACCTTCACCACATGGCACACACAGCCTGGGGAATTAACTTTCACCACATGGCACACACAGCCTGGGGGAGTGACTTTCACCACATGGCACACACAGCCTAGGGGGGTGACTTTCACCACATGGCACACACAGCCTAGGGGAGTGACTTTGACCACATGGCACACACAGCCCAGGGGAGTGACTTTCACCACATGGCACACAAAGCCTAGGGGAGTGACTTTCACCACATGGCGCACAGAGCCTAGGGGAGTGACTTTCACCGCATGGCACACACAGCCTAGGGGAGTGACTTTCACTACATGGCACACACAGCCAAGGGGAGTGACTTTCACCACATGGCACACACAGCCCAGGGGAGTGACTTTCACCACATGGCACAAACAGCTTAGGGGAGTGACTTTCACCACATGGCACACACAGCCTAGTGGAGTGACTTTCACCACATGACACACACAGTCTAGGGGAGTGACTTTCACCACATGACACACACAGTCTAAGGGAGTGACTTTCACCACATGGCACACACAGCAAAGGGGAAGGACTTTCACCACATGGCACACACAGCCTAGGGGAGTGACTTTCACCACATGGCACACACAGCCTAATGGACTGACATTCCCCACATGGCACACACAGCCTAGGGGAGTGACATTCACCACATGGCACACACTGCCTGGGGGAGTGACTTTCACCACATGGCACACACAGCCTGGGGAATTAACTTTCACCACATGGCACACACAGCCTGGGGGAGTGACTTTCACCACATGGCACACACAGCCTAGGGGGGTGACCTTCACCACATGGCACACACAGCCTAGGGGAGTGAGTTTCACCACATGGCACACACAGCCCAGGGGAGTGAATTTCACCACATGGCACACAAAGCCTAGGGGAGTGACTTTCACCACATGGCACACAGTCTAGGGGAGTGACTTCCACCACATGACACACATAGCCTAGCGGAGTGACTTTCACCACATGGCACCTACAGCCGAAGGAGTGGCATTCACCACATGGCAGACACAGCCTAGGGGAGTGCCATTCACCACATGGCACACACAGCCTAGGGGAGTGACTTTCACCACATGGCACACACAGCCTAGGGGAGTGACATTCACCACATGGCACACACAGCCTAGGGGAGTGACTTTCACTACATGGCACACACAGCCAAGGGGAGTGACTTTCACAACATGGCACACACAGCCCAGGGAAATGACTTTCACCACATGGCACACACAGCTTAGGGGAGTGACGTTCACCACATGGCACACACAGCCTAGGGGAGTGACTTTCACCACATGACACACACAGTTTAGAGGAGTGACTTTCACCACATGGCACACACAGCTTAGGGGAGTGACTTTCACCACATGGCACACACAGCCTAGGGGAGTGACTTTCACCACATGGCACACACAGCCTAGGGGAGTGATTTTAACCCCATGGCACACACAGCCTAGGGGAGTGTCTTTCACCACATGCCACACACTGCCTAGGGTAGTGACTTTCACCACATGGCACACACAGCCTTGGGGAGTGAATTTCACCACATGGCACACACAGCCTAGGGGAATGACTTTCACCTCATGGCACACACATCCATGGGGAGTGACATTCACCACATGGCACACACAGCCTTGGGGAGTGACTTTCACCACATGTCACACACAGCCTAGCGGAGTGACTTTCACCACATGGCACACACAGCCTAGGGGAGTGACTTCCACCACATGGCACACACAGCCTAGGGGAGTGACTTTCACCACATGGCACACACAGCCTAGGGGAGTGACTTTCACCACATGGCACAAACAGCCTAGCGGAGTGACATTCACCACATGGCACACACAGCCTAGGGGAGTGACTTTCACCACATGGCGCACACAGCCTAAGGGAGTGAATTTCACCACGTGGCACACACACCCTAGGGGAGTTACTTTCACCACATGGCACACACAGCCTAGGGGAGTGACTTTCACCAACTGGCACACACAGCCAATGGGAGTGACTTTCACCACATGGCACACACAGTCTAGGGGAGTGACTTCCACCACATGACACACACAGCCTAGGGGAGTGACTTTCACCACATGGCACACACAGCCGAGGGGAGTGGCTTTCACCACATGGCACACACAGCCTAGGGGAGTGACATTCACCACATGGCACACACAGACTAGGGGAGTGCCTTTCACCACATGGCACACACAGCCTAGGGGAGTGACATTCACCACATGGCACACACAGACTAGGGGAGTGCCTTTCACCACATGGCACACACAGCCTAGGGGAGTGACTTTCACCACATGGCACACACAGCCTAGGGCAGTGACATTCACCACCTGGCACACACAGCCTAGGGGAGTGACTTTCAACACTTGGCACGCACAGCCTAGGGGAGTGACTTTCACCACATTGCACACACAGCCTAGGGGAGTGACTTTCACTACATGGCAAACACAGCCTAGGGGAGTGACATTGACCACATGGCACACACAGCCTAGGGGAGTGACATTCACCACATGGCACACACAGCCTAGGGGAATGAATTTCACCACATGGCAAACACATCCTTGGGGAGTGAATTTCACCACATGGCACACACAGCCTTGGGGAGTGACCTTCACCACATAGCACACACAGCCTAGGAGAGTGACTTTCACCACATGGCACACACAGCCTAGGGGAGTGACTTTCACCACATGGCACACGCAGCCTATGGGAGTGACTTTCACCACATGGCACACACAGCCTAGGGGAGTGATTTTCACCACATGGCACACACAGCCTAGGGGAGTGACTTTCACCACATGGCACACACAGCCTAGGGGAGTGATTTCCACCACATGGCACACACAGCCTAGGGGAGTGACACTCACCACATGGCACACACAGCCTAGGGGAGTGACTTTCACCACATGGCACACACAGCCTAGGGGAGTGACATTCACCACATGGCACACACAGGCTAGGGGAGTGACTTTCACCACATGGCACACACAGCCTAGGGGAGTTACTTTCACCACATGGCACACACAGCCTAGGGGAGTGACTTTTACCACATGGCACACAAAGCCTAAGGGAGTGATTTTCACCACATGGCACACACAGCCTAGGGCAGTGACTTTCACCACATGGCTCACACAGCCTATGGGAGTGACTTTCAACACATGGCACACACATCCTAGGGGAGTGACTCTCAACACATTGCACACACAGCCTAGGGGAGTGTCTTTCACTACATGGCACACACAACCTAGGGGAGTGACATTCACCACATGGCACACACAGCCTAGGGGAGTGACATTCACCACATGGCACACACAGCCTAGGGGAGTGACTTTCACCACATGGCACACACAGCCCAGGGGAGTGACTTTCACCACATGGCACACACAGCCTAGTGGAGTGACATTCACCACATGGCACACACAGCCTAGGGGAGTGAGTTTCACCACATGGCACACACAGCCTAGGGGAGTGACTTTCACCACATTGCACTCACAGCCAAGGGGAGTGACTTTCACCTCATGGCACACACAGCCTAGGGCAGTGACATTCACCACATGGCACACACAGCCTAGGGGAGTGACTTTCACCACATGGCACACACAGCCTAGGGGAGTGACTTTCACCACATGGCACACACAGCCTAGGGGAGTGACTTTCACCACATGGCACACACAGCCAACGGGAATGACTTTCATCACATGGCACACACTGCCTAGGGGAGTGACATTGACCACATGGCACACACAGCCTAGGGGAGTGACACTCTCCACATGGCGCACACAGCCTAGGGGAGTGACATTCACCACATGGCACACAGAGCCTAGGGGAGTGACTTTCACCACATGGCACACACAGCCATGGGGAGTGACTTTCACCACATGACACACACAGTCTAGGGGAGTGACTTTCACCACATGGCACACACAGCCTAGGGGAGTGACTTTCACCACATGGCACACACAGCCTAGGGGAGTGACATTCACCACATGGCACACACAGCCTAGGGGAGTGACTTTCACCACATGGCACACACAGCCAAGGGGAGTGACTTTCACCACATGGCACACACAGCCTAGGGGAGTGACAGTCACCACATGGCACACACAGCCTAGGGGAATGACTTTCACTACATGGCACACACAGCCAAGGGGAGTGACTTTCACCACATGGCACACACAGCCCAAGGGAGTGACTTTCACCACATGGCACACACAGCTTAGGGGACTGACTTTCACCACATGGCACACACAGCCTAGTGGAGTGACTTTCACCACATGACACACACAGTCTAGAGGAGTTACTTTCACCACATGGCACACACAGCCCAGGGGAGTGACTTTCACCACAGGGCACACACAGCCTAGGGGAGTGACTTTCACCACATGGCACACACAGCCTAGGGGAGTGACTTTCACCACATGGCACACACAGCCTAATGGACTGACATTCACCACATGGCAACCACAGCCTGGGGGAGTGACTTTCACCACATGGCACACACAGCCTAGGGGAGTGACTTTCACCACATGGCACACAAAGCCTAGGGGAGTGACTTTCACCACATGGCACACACACTCTATGGGAGTGACTTCCACCACATGACACACATAGCCTAGGTGAGTGACTTTCAGCACATGGCACCTACAGCCGAGGGGAGTGGCTTTCACCACATGGCACACACAGCCTAGGGGAGTGATATTCACCACATGGCACACACAGCCTAGGGGAGTGACTATCACCACATGGCACACACAGCCTAGGGGAGTGACTTTCACTACATGGCACACACAGCCAAGGGGAGTGACTTTCACAACATGGTACACACAGCCCAGGGGAATGACTTTCACCACATGGCACACACAGCTTATGGGAGTGACTTTCACCGCAAGGCACACACAGCCTAGGGGAGTGACTTTCACCACATGACACTCACAGTTTAGGGGAGTGACCTTCACCACATGGCACACACAGCCTAGGGGAGTGACTTTCACCACATGGCACACACAGCCTAGGGGAGTGACTTTCACCACATGGCACACACAGCCTTGGGGAGTGACTTTCACCACATGGCACACACAGCCTAGGGGAGTGTCTTTCACCACATGCCACATACAGCCTAGGGGAGTGACTTTCACCACATGGCACACACAGCCTTGGGGAGTGACTTTCACCACATGGCACACACAGCCTAGGGGAATGACTTTCACCTCATGGCACACACATCCATGGGGAGTGACTTTCACCACATGGCACACACCGCCTTGGGGAGTGACTTTCACCACATGTCACACACAGTCTAGCGGAGTGACTTTCACCACATGGCACACACAGCCTAGGGGAGTTACTTTCACCACATGGCACACACAGCCTTGGGGAGTGACTTTCACCAACTGGCACACACAGCCTAGGAGAGTGACTTTCACCACATGGCACACACAGTCTAGGGGAGTGACTTCCACCACATGACACACACAGCCTAGGGGAGTGACTTTCACCACATGGCACACACAGCCGAGGGGAGTGGCTTTCACCACATGGCACACACTGCCTAGGAGAGTGACTTTCACCACATGGCACGCACAGCCTAGAGGAGTGACTTTCACCACATGGCACACGCAGCCTATGGGAGTGACTTTCACCACATGGCACACACAGCCTAGGGGAGTGACCTTCACCACATGGCACACACAGCCTATTGGATTGACATTCACCACATGGCACACAGAGCCTAGGGGAGTGACGTTCACCACATGGCACACACAGCCTAGGGGAGTGACATTCACCACATGGCACACACAGGCTAGGGGAGTGACTTTCACCACATGGCACACACAGCCTAGGTGAGTTACTTTCACCACATGGCACACACAGCCCAGGGGAGTGACTTACACCACATGGCACACACAGCCTTGTGGAGTGACATTCCCCACATGGCACACACAGCCTAGGGGAGTGACTTTCACCACATGGCACACACAGCCTAAGGGAGTGATTTTCACCACATGGCACACACAGCCTAGGGCAGTGATATTCACCACATGGCTCACACAGCCTAGGGGAGTGACTTTCAACACATGGCACAACAGCCTAGGGGAGTGACTCTCAACACATTGCACACACAGCCTAGGGGAGTGACTTTCACTACATGGCACACACAGCCTAGGGGAGTGACATTCACCACATGGCACACACAGCCTAGGGGAGTGACATTCACCACATGGCCCACACAGCCTAGGGGAGTGACTTTCACCACATGGCACACACAGCCCAGGGGAGTGAGTTTCACCACATGGCACACACAGCCTAGGGGAGTGACTTTCACCATATGGCACACACAGCCTAGGGGAGTGAGTTTCACCTCATGGCACACACAGCCCAGGGGAGTGACTTTCACCACATGGCACACACAGCCTAGGGGAGTGACTTTCACTACATGGCACACAAAGCCTAGGGCAGTGACATTCACCACCTGGCACACACAGCCTAGGGGAGTGACTTTCACCACATGGCACACACGGCCTAGGGGAGTGACACTCACCACACGGCGCACACGGCCTAGGGGAGTGACATTCACACCATGGCACACACAGCCTAGGGGAGTGACTTTCACCACATGGCACACACAGCCTAGGGGAGTTACTTTCACCACATGGCACACACAGCCCAGGGGAGTGACTTTCACCACATGGCACACACAGCCTAGTAGAGTGACATTCACCACATGGCACACACAGCCTAGGGGAGTGAGCTTCACCACATGGCACACACAGCCTAGGGGAGTGACTTTCACCACATGGCACTCACAGCCAAGGGGAGTGACTTTCACCTCATGGCACACACAGCCTAGGGCAGTGACATTCACCACATGGCACACACAGCCTAGGGGAGTGACTTTCACCACATGGCACACACAGCCTAGGGGAGTGACTTTCACCACATGGCACACACAGCCTAGGGGAGTGACTTTCACCACATGGCACACACAGCCTAGGGGAATGACTTTCATCACATGGCACACCCTGCCTAGGGGAGTGACATTCACCACATGGCACACAAGGCCTAGGGGAGTGACACTCACCACATGGCGCACACAGCCTAGGGGAGTGACATTCACCACATGGCACACACAGCCTAGGGGAGTGACATTCACCACATGGCACACACAGCCAAGGGGAGTGACTTTCACCACATGACACACACAGTCTAGGGGAGTGACTTTCACCACATGGCACACACAGCCTAGGGGAGTGACTTTCACCACATGGCACACACAGCCAAGGGGAGTGACTTTCACCACATGGCACACACAGCCTAGGGGAGTGACTTTCACCACATGGCACACACAGCCTAGGGGAGTGACGTTCACCACACGGCGCACACAGCCTAGGGGAGTGACTTTCACCGCATGGCACACACAGCCTAGGGGAGTGACTTTCACTACATGGCACACACAGCCAAGGGGAGTGACTTTCACCACATGGCACACACAGCCCAGGGTAGTGACTTTCACCACATGGCACACACAGCTTAGGGGAGTGACTTTCACCAAATGGCACACACAGCCTAGTGGAGTGACTTTCACCACATGGCACACACAGCCTAGGGGATTGACTTTCACCACATGGCACACACAGCCTAGGGGAGTGATTTTCACCACATGGCACACACATCTTAATGGACTGACATTCACCACATGGCACACACAGGCTGGGGGAGTGACTTTCACCACATGGCACACACAGTCTAGGGGAGTGACTTTCACCACATGGTACACACAGCCTGGGGGAGTGACTTTCACCACATGGCACACACAGCCTAGGGGGGTGACCTTCACCACATGGCACACACAGCCTAGGGGAGTGACTTTCACCACATGGCACACACAGCCCAGGGCAGTGACTTTCACCACATGGCACACAAAGCCTAGGGGAGTGACTTTCACCACATGGCACACACAGTCTAGGGGAGTGACTTCCATCACATGACACACATAGCCTAGGGGAGTTACTTTCACCACATGGCACACACAGCTTAATGGACTGACATTCACCACGTGGCACACACAGCCTTGGGAATTAAATTTCACCACATGGCACACACAGCCTGGGGGAGTGACTTTCACCACATGGCACACACAGCCTAGGGGGGTGACCTTCACCACATGGCACACACAGCCTAGGGGAGTGACTTTCACCACATGGCACACACAGCCCAGTGGAGTGACTTTCACCACATGGCACACAAAGCCTAGGGGAGTGACTTTCACCACATGGCACACATAGCCTAGGGGAGTGACTTTCACCACATGGCACCTACAGCCGAAGGAGTGGCTTTCACCACATGGCACACACAGCCTAGGGGAGTGACTTTCACCACATGGCACACACAGCCTAGGGGAGTGATTTTAACCCCATGGCACACACAGCCTAGGGGAGTGTCTTTCACCACATGCCACACACAGCCTAGGGGAGTGACTTTCACCACATGGCACACACAGCCTTGGGGAGTGAATTTCACCACATGGCACTCACAGCCTAGGGGAATGACTTTCACCTCATGACACACACATCCATGGGGAGTGACATTCACCACATGGCACACACAGCCTTGGGGAGTGACTTTCACCACATGTCACACACAGCCTAGCGGAGTGACTTTCACCACATGGCACACACAGCCTAGGGGAGTGACTTTCTCCACATGGCACACACAGCCTAGGGGAGTGACTTTCACCACATGGCGCACACAGCCTAGGGGAGTGACTTTCACCACGTGGCACACACACCCTAGGGGAGTTACTTTCACCACATGGCACACACAGCCTAGGGGAGTGACTTTCACCAACTGGCACACACAGCCAATGGGAGTGACTTTCACCACATGGCACACACAGTCTAGGGGAGTGACTTCCACCACATGACACACACAGCCTAGGGGAGTGACTTTCACCACATGGCACACACAGCCGAGGGGAGTGGCTTTCACCACATGGCACACACAGCCTAGGGGAGTGACATTCACCACATGGCACACACAGACTAGGGGAGTGCCTTTCACCACATGGCACACACAGCCTAGGGGAGTGACATTCACCACATGGCACACACAGCCCAGGGGAGTGACTTTCACCACATGGCACACACAGCCTAGGGGAGTGACTTTCACCACATGGCACACACAGCCTAGGGCAGTGACATTCACCACCTGGCACACACAGCCTAGGGGAGTGACTTTCAACACATGGCACGCACAGCCTAGGGGAGTGACTTTCACCACATTGCACACACAGCCTAGGGGAGTGACTTTCACTACATGGCAAACACAGCCTAGGGGAGTGACATTCACCACATGGCACACACAGCCTAGGGGAGTGACATTCACCACATGGCACACACAGCCTAGGGGAATGAATTTCACCACATGGCAAACACATCCTTGGGGAGTAAATTTCACCACATGGCACACACAGCCTTGGGGAGTGACTTTCACCACATGGCACACACAGCCTAGGAGAGTGACTTGCACCACATGGCACACACAGCCTAGGGGAGTGACTTTCACCACATGGCACACGCAGCCTATGGGAGTGACTTTCACCACATGGCACACACAGCCTAGGGGAGTGATTTTCACCACATGGCACACACAGCCTAGTGGAGTGACATTCACAACATGGCACACACAGCCTAGGGGAGTGATTTCCACCACATGGCACAAACAGCCTAGGGGAGTGACTCTCACCACATGGCACACACAGCCTAGGGGAGTGACTTTCACCACATGGCACACACAGCCTAGGGGAGTGACATTCACCACATGGCACACACAGGCTAGGGGAGTGACTTTCACCACATGGCACACACAGCCTAGGGGAGTTACTTTCACCACATGGCACACACAGCCTAGGGGAGTGACTTTCACCACATGGCACACACAGCCTAAGGGAGTGATTTTCACCACATGGCACACACAGCCTAGGGCAGTGACATTCACCACATGGCTCACACTGCCTAGGGGAGTGACTTTCAACACATAGCACACACATCCTAGGGGAGTGACTCTCAACACATTCCACACACAACCTAGGGGAGTGACTTTCACTACTTGGCACACACAGCCTAGGGGAGTGACATTCACCACATGGCACACACAGCCTAGGGGAGTGATATTCACCACATGGCACACACAGCCCAGGGGAGTGACTTTCACCACATGGCACACACAGTCTAGGGTAGTGACGTCCACCACATGACACACATATCCTAGGGGAGTGACTTTCACCACATGGCACCTACAGCCGAGGGCAGTGGCTTTCACCACATGGCACACACAACCTAGGGGAGTGACATTCACCACATGGCACACGCAGCCTAGGGGAGTGACTTTCACCACATGGCACACACAGCCTAGGGGAGTGACTTTCACCACATGACACACACAGTTTAGGGGAGTGACTTTCACCACATGGCACACACAGCCTAGGGGAGTGACTTTCACCACATGGCACACACAGCCTAGGGGAGTGAGTTTCACCACATGGCACACACAGCCTAGGGGAGTGACATTCACCACATGGCTCACACAGCCCAGGGGAGTGACTTTCACCACATGGCACACACAGCCTAGGGGAGTGACTTTCAAAACATGGCACACACAGCCTAGGGCAGTGAAATTTACCACGTGGCACACACAGCCTAGGGGAGTGACATTCACCACATGGCACACACAGCCTAGGGGAGTGACTTTCACCACATGGCACACACGGCCTAGGGGAGTGACACTCACCACACGGCGCACACGGCCTAGGGGAGTGACATTCACACCATGGCACACACAGCCTAGGGGAGTGACTTTCACCACATGGCACACACAGCCTAGGGGAGTTACTTTCACCACATGGCACCACAGCCCAGGGGAGTGACTTTCACCACATGGCACATACAGCCTAGTGGAGTGACATTCACCACATGGCACACACAGCCTAGGGGAGTGAGTTTCACCACAGGGCACACACAGCCTAGGGGAGTGACTTTCACCACATGGCACTCACAGCCAAGGGGAGTGACTTTCACCTCATGGCACACACAGCCTAGGGCAGTGACATTCACCACATGGCACACACAGCCTAGGGGAGTGACTTTCACCACATGGCACACACAGCCTAGGGGAGTGACTTTCACCACATGGCACACACAGCCTAGGGGAGTGACTTTCACCACATGGCACACACAGCCTAGGGGAATGACTTTCATCACATGGCACACACTGCCTAGGGGAGTGACATTCACCACATGGCACACACAGCCTAGGGGAGTGACACTCTCCACATGGCGCACACAGCCTAGGGGAGTAACATTCACCACATGGCACACACAGCCTAGAGGAGTGACATTCACCACATGACACACACAGCCAAGGGGAGTGACTTTCACCACGTGACACACACAATCTAGGGGAGTGACTTTCACCACATGGCACACACAGCCTAGGGGAGTGACTTTCACCACATGGCACACACAGCCTAGGGGAGTGACTTTCACCACATGGCACACACAGCGTAGGGGAGTGACTTTCACCACATGGCACACACAGCCTAGGGGAGTGACTTTCACCACATGGCACCTACAGCCGAAGGAGTGGCTTTCACCACATGGCACACACAGCCTAGGGGAGTGACATTCACCACATGGCACACACAGTCTAGGGGAGTGACTTTCACCACATGGCACACACAGCCTAGGACAGTGACATTCACCACATGGCACACACAGCCTAGGGGAGTGACTTTCACTACATGGCACACACAGCTTAGGGGAGTGACGTTCACCACATGGCACACACAGCCTAGGAGAGTGACTTTCACCACATGACACACACAGTTTAGAGGAGTGACTTTCACCACATGGCACACACAGCTTAGGGGAGTGACTTTCACCACATGGCACACACAGCCTAGGGGTGTGATTTTCACCACATGGCACACACAGCCTAGGGGAGTGATTTTAACCCCATGGCACACACAGCCCAGGGGAGTGTCCTTCACCACATGCCACACACAGCCTAGGGGAGTGATTTTCACCACATGGCACACACAGCCTTGGGGAGTGAATTTCACCACATGGCACTCACAGCCTAGGGGAATGACTTTCACCTCATGACACACACATCCATGGGGAGTGACATTCACCACATGGCACACACAGCCTTGGGGAGTGACTTTCACCACATGTCACACACAGCCTAGCGGAGTGACTTTCACCACATGGCACACACAGCCTAGGGGAGTGACTTTCACCACATGGCACACACAGCCTAGGGGAGTGACTTACACCACATGGCACACACAGCCTAGGGGAGTGACTTTCACCACATGGCACACACAGCCTAGCGGAGTGACATTCACCACATGGCACACACAGCCTAGGGGAGTGACTTTCACCACATGGCGCACACAGCCTAGGGGAGTGACTTTCACCACGTGGCACACACACCATAGGGGATTTAATTTCACCACATGGCACACACAGCCTAGGGGAGTGACTTTCACCAACTGGCACACACAGCCAATGGGAGTGACTTTCACCACATGGCACACACAGTCTAGGGGAGTGACTTTCACCAAATGACACACACAGCCTAATGGAGTGACTTCCACCACATGGCACACACAGCCGAGGGGAGTGGCTTTCACCACATGACACACACAGCCTATTGGAGTGACATTCACCACATGGCACACACAGACTAGGGGAGTGCCTTTCACCACATGGCACACACAGCCTAGGGGAGTGACATTCACCACATGGCACACACAGCCCAGGGGAGTGACTTTCACCACATGGCACACACAGCCTAGGGGAGTGACTTTCAGCACATGGCACACACAGCCTAGGGGAGTGATTTTCAACACATGGCACGCACAGCCTAGGGGAGTGACTTTCACCACATTGCACACACAGCCTAGGGGAGTGACTTTCACTACATGGCAAACACAGCCTAGGGGAGTGACATTCACCACATGGCACACACAGCCTAGGGGAGTGACATTCACCACATGGCACACACAGCCTAGGGGAATGAATTTCACCACATGGCAAACACATCCTTGGGGAGTGAATTTCACCACATGGCACACTCAGCCTTGGGGAGTGACTTTCACCACATGGCACACACAGCCTAGGAGAGTGACTTTCACCACATGGCACACACAGCCTAGGGGAGTGACTTTCACCACATGGCACACGCAGCCTATGGGAGTGACTTTCACCACATGGCACACACAGCCTAGGGGAGTGATTTTCACCACATGGCACACACAGCCTAGAGGAGTGACATTCACCACATGGCACACACAGCCTAGGGGAGTGATTTCCACCACATGGCACACACAGCCTAGGGGAGTGACTCTGACCACATGGCACACACAGCCTAGGGGAGTGACTTTCACCACATGGCACACACAGCCTAGGGGAGTGACATTCACCACATGGCACACACAGGCTAGGGGAGTGACTTTCACCACATGGCACACACAGCCTAGGGGAGTTATTTTCACCACATGGCACACACAGCCTAGGGGAGTGACTTTCACCACATGGCACACACAGCCTAAGGGAGTGATTTTCAACACATGGCACACACAGCCTAGGGCAGTGACATTCACCACATGGCTCACACAGCCTAGGGGAGTGACTTTCAACACATGGCACACACATCCTAGGGGAGTGACTCTCAACACATTGCACACACAGCCTAGGGGAGTGACTTTCACTACATGGCACACACAGCCTAGGGGAGTGACATTCACCACATGGCACACACAGCCTAGGGGAGTGACATTCACCACATGGCACACACAGCCTAGGGGAGTGACTTTCACCACATGGCACACACAGCCCAGGGGAGTGACATTCACCACATGACACACACAACCTAGGGGAGTGACTTTCACCACATGGCACACACAGCCTAGGGGAGTGACTTTGACCACATGGCACACACAGCCTAGGGGAGTGACTTTCATCACATGGCACACACAGCCTAGGGGAGTGACATTCACCACATGGCACACAAAGCCTAGTGAGTGACACTCACCACACGGCGCACACGGCCTAGGGGAGTGACATTCACCACATGGCACACACAGCCTAGGGGAGTGACTTTCACTACATGGCACACACAGCCTAGGGGAGTGACATTCACCACATGGCACACACAGCCTAGGGGAGTGACATTCACCACATGGCACACACAGCCTAGGGGAGTGACTTTCACCACATGGCACACACAGCCCAGGGGAGTGACATTCACCACATGACACACACAACCTAGGGGAGTAACTTTCACCACATGGCACACACAGCCTAGGGGAGTGACTTTGACCACATGGCACACACAGCCTAGGGGGGTGACCTTCACCACATGGCACACACAGCCTAGGGGAGTGACTTTCACCACATGGCACACACAGCCCAGTGGAGTGACTTTCACCACATGGCACACAAAGCCTAGGGGAGTGACTTTCACCACATGGCACACATAGCCTAGGGGAGTGACTTTCACCACATGGCACACACAGCCTGGGGGAGTGACTTTCACCACATGGCACACACAGCCTAGGGGGGTGACCTTCACCACATGGCACACACAGCCTAGGGGAGTGACTTTCACCACATGGCACACACAGCCCAGGGCAGTGACTTTCACCACATGGCACACAAAGCCTAGGGGAGTGACTTTCACCACATGGCACACACAGTCTAGGGGAGTGACTTCCATCACATGACACACATAGCCTAGGGGAGTTACTTTCACCACATGGCACACACAGCTTAATGGACTGACATTCACCACGTGGCACACACAGCCTTGGGAATTAAATTTCACCACATGGCACACACAGCCTGGGGGAGTGACTTTCACCACATGGCACACACAGCCTAGGGGGGTGACCTTCACCACATGGCACACACAGCCTAGGGGAGTGACTTTCACCACATGGCACACACAGCCCAGTGGAGTGACTTTCACCACATGGCACACAAAGCCTAGGGGAGTGACTTTCACCACATGGCACACATAGCCTAGGGGAGTGACTTTCACCACATGGCACCTACAGCCGAAGGAGTGGCTTTCACCACATGGCACACACAGCCTAGGGGTGTGACTTTCACCACATGGCACACACAGCCTAGGGGAGTGATTTTAACCCCATGGCACACACAGCCTAGGGGAGTGTCTTTCACCACATGCCACACACAGCCTAGGGGAGTGACTTTCACCACATGGCACACACAGCCTTGGGGAGTGAATTTCACCACATGGCACTCACAGCCTAGGGGAATGACTTTCACCTCATGACACACACATCCATGGGGAGTGACATTCACCACATGGCACACACAGCCTTGGGGAGTGACTTTCACCACATGTCACACACAGCCTAGCGGAGTGACTTTCACCACATGGCACACACAGCCTAGGGGAGTGACTTTCTCCACATGGCACACACAGCCTAGGGGAGTGACTTTCACCACATGGCGCACACAGCCTAGGGGAGTGACTTTCACCACGTGGCACACACACCCTAGGGGAGTTACTTTCACCACATAGCACACACAGCCTAGGGGAGTGACTTTCACCAACTGGCACACACAGCCAATGGGAGTGACTTTCACCACATGGCACACACAGTCTAGGGGAGTGACTTCCACCACATGACACACACAGCCTAGGGGAGTGACTTTCACCACATGGCACACACAGCCGAGGGGAGTGGCTTTCACCACATGGCACACACAGCCTAGGGGAGTGACATTCACCACATGGCACACACAGACTAGGGGAGTGCCTTTCACCACATGGCACACACAGCCTAGGGGAGTGACATTCACCACATGGCACACACAGCCCAGGGGAGTGACTTTCACCACATGGCACACACAGCCTAGGGGAGTGACTTTCACTACATGGCACACACAGCCTAGGGCAGTGACATTCACCACCTGGCACACACAGCCTAGGGGAGTGACTTTCAACACATGGCACGCACAGCCTAGGGGAGTGACTTTCACCACATTGCACACACAGCCTAGGGGAGTGACTTTCACTACATGGCAAACACAGCCTAGGGGAGTGACATTCACCACATGGCACACACAGCCTAGGGGAGTGACATTCACCACATGGCACACACAGCCTAGGGGAATGAATTTCACCACATGGCAAACACATCCTTGGGGAGTAAATTTCACCACATGGCACACACAGCCTTGGGGAGTGACTTTCACCACATGGCACACACAGCCTAGTGGAGTGACATTCACAACATGGCACACACAGCCTAGGGGAGTGATTTCCACCACATGGCACAAACAGCCTAGGGGAGTGATTTTCACCACATGGCACACACAGCCTAGTGGAGTGACATTCACAACATGGCACACACAGCCTAGGGGAGTGATTTCCACCACATGGCACAAACAGCCTAGGGGAGTGACTCTCATCACATGGCACACACAGCCTAGGGGAGTGACTTTCACCACATGGCACACACAGCCTAGGGGAGTGACATTCACCACATGGCACACACAGGCTAGGGGAGTGACTTTCACCACATGGCACACACAGCCTAGGGGAGTTACTTTCACCACATGGCACACACAGCCTAGGGGAGTGACTTTCACCACATGGCACACACAGCCTAAGGGAGTGATTTTCACCACATGGCACACACAGCCTAGGGCAGTGACATTCACCACATGGCTCACACTGCCTAGGGGAGTGACTTTCAACACATAGCACACACATCCTAGGGGAGTGACTCTCAACACATTCCACACACAACCTAGGGGAGTGACTTTCACTACTTGGCACACACAGCCTAGGGGAGTGACATTCACCACATGGCACACACAGCCTAGGGGAGTGATATTCACCACATGGCACACACAGCCCAGGGGAGTGACTTTCACCACATGGCACACACAGTCTAGGGTAGTGACGTCCACCACATGACACACATATCCTAGGGGAGTGACTTTCACCACATGGCACCTACAGCCGAGGGCAGTGGCTTTCACCACATGGCACACACAACCTAGGGGAGTGACATTCACCACATGGCACACGCAGCCTAGGGGAGTGACTTTCACCACATGGCACACACAGCCTAGGGGAGTGACTTTCACCACATGACACACACAGTTTAGGGGAGTGACTTTCACCACATGGCACACACAGCCTAGGGGAGTGACTTTCACCACATGGCACACACAGCCTAGGGGAGTGAGTTTCACCACATGGCACACACAGCCTAGGGGAGTGACATTCACCACATGGCTCACACAGCCCAGGGGAGTGACTTTCACCACATGGCACACACAGCCTAGGGGAGTGACTTTCAAAACATGGCACACACAGCCTAGGGCAGTGAAATTTACCACGTGGCACACACAGCCTAGGGGAGTGACATTCACCACATGGCACACACAGCCTAGGGGAGTGACTTTCACCACATGGCACACACGGCCTAGGGGAGTGACACTCACCACACGGCGCACACGGCCTAGGGGAGTGACATTCACACCATGGCACACACAGCCTAGGGGAGTGACTTTCACCACATGGCACACACAGCCTAGGGGAGTTACTTTCACCACATGGCACCACAGCCCAGGGGAGTGACTTTCACCACATGGCACATACAGCCTAGTGGAGTGACATTCACCACATGGCACACACAGCCTAGGGGAGTGAGTTTCACCACAGGGCACACACAGCCTAGGGGAGTGACTTTCACCACATGGCACTCACAGCCAAGGGGAGTGACTTTCACCTCATGGCACACACAGCCTAGGGCAGTGACATTCACCACATGGCACACACAGCCTAGGGGAGTGACTTTCACCACATGGCACACACAGCCTAGGGGAGTGACTTTCACCACATGGCACACACAGCCTAGGGGAGTGACTTTCACCACATGGCACACACAGCCTAGGGGAATGACTTTCATCACATGGCACACACTGCCTAGGGGAGTGACATTCACCACATGGCACACACAGCCTAGGGGAGTGACACTCTCCACATGGCGCACACAGCCTAGGGGAGTAACATTCACCACATGGCACACACAGCCTAGAGGAGTGACATTCACCACATGGCACACACAGCCAAGGGGAGTGACTTTCACCACGTGACACACACAATCTAGGGGAGTGACTTTCACCACATGGCACACACAGCCTAGGGGAGTGACTTTCACCACATGGCACACACAGCCTAGGGGAGTGACTTTCACCACATGGCACACACAGCGTAGGGGAGTGACTTTCACCACATGGCACACACAGCCTAGGGGAGTGACTTTCACCACATGGCACCTACAGCCGAAGGAGTGGCTTTCACCACATGGCACACACAGCCTAGGGGAGTGACATCCACCACATGGCACACACAGTCTAGGGGAGTGACTTTCACCACATGGCACACACAGCCTAGGACAGTGACATTCACCACATGGCACACACAGCCTAGGGGAGTGACTTTCACTACATGGCACACACAGCTTAGGGGAGTGACGTTCACCACATGGCACACACAGCCTAGGAGAGTGACTTTCACCACATGACACACACAGTTTAGAGGAGTGACTTTCACCACATGGCACACACAGCTTAGGGGAGTGACTTTCACCACATGGCACACACAGCCTAGGGGTGTGACTTTCACCACATGGCACACACAGCCTAGGGGAGTGATTTTAACCCCATGGCACACACAGCCCAGGGGAGTGTCCTTCACCACATGCCACACACAGCCTAGGGGAGTGATTTTCACCACATGGCACACACAGCCTTGGGGAGTGAATTTCACCACATGGCACTCACAGCCTAGGGGAATGACTTTCACCTCATGACACACACATCCATGGGGAGTGACATTCACCACATGGCACACACAGCCTTGGGGAGTGACTTTCACCACATGTCACACACAGCCTAGCGGAGTGACTTTCACCACATGGCACACACAGCCTAGGGGAGTGACTTTCACCACATGGCACACACAGCCTAGGGGAGTGACTTACACCACATGGCACACACAGCCTAGGGGAGTGACTTTCACCACATGGCACACACAGCCTAGCGGAGTGACATTCACCACATGGCACACACAGCCTAGGGGAGTGACTTTCACCACATGGCGCACACAGCCTAGGGGAGTGACTTTCACCACGTGGCACACACACCATAGGGGATTTAATTTCACCACATGGCACACACAGCCTAGGGGAGTGACTTTCACCAACTGGCACACACAGCCAATGGGAGTGACTTTCACCACATGGCACACACAGTCTAGGGGAGTGACTTTCACCAAATGACACACACAGCCTAATGGAGTGACTTCCACCACATGGCACACACAGCCGAGGGGAGTGGCTTTCACCACATGACACACACAGCCTATTGGAGTGACATTCACCACATGGCACACACAGACTAGGGGAGTGCCTTTCACCACATGGCACACACAGCCTAGGGGAGTGACATTCACCACATGGCACACACAGCCCAGGGGAGTGACTTTCACCACATGGCACACACAGCCTAGGGGAGTGACTTTCAGCACATGGCACACACAGCCTAGGGGAGTGACTTTCAACACATGGCACGCACAGCCTAGGGGAGTGACTTTCACCACATTGCACACACAGCCTAGGGGAGTGACTTTCACTACATGGCAAACACAGCCTAGGGGAGTGACATTCACCACATGGCACACACAGCCTAGGGGAGTGACATTCACCACATGGCACACACAGCCTAGGGGAATGAATTTCACCACATGGCAAACACATCCTTGGGGAGTGAATTTCACCACATGGCACACTCAGCCTTGGGGAGTGACTTTCACCACATGGCACACACAGCCTAGGAGAGTGACTTTCACCACATGGCACACACAGCCTAGGGGAGTGACTTTCACCACATGGCACACGCAGCCTATGGGAGTGACTTTCACCACATGGCACACACAGCCTAGGGGAGTGATTTTCACCACATGGCACACACAGCCTAGAGGAGTGACATTCACCACATGGCACACACAGCCTAGGGGAGTGATTTCCACCACATGGCACACACAGCCTAGGGGAGTGACTCTGACCACATGGCACACACAGCCTAGGGGAGTGACTTTCACCTCATGGCACACACAGCCTAGGGGAGTGACATTCACCACATGGCACACACAGGCTAGGGGAGTGACTTTCACCACATGGCACACACAGCCTAGGGGAGTTATTTTCACCACATGGCACACACAGCCTAGGGGAGTGACTTTCACCACATGGCACACACAGCCTAAGGGAGTGATTTTCAACACATGGCACACACAGCCTAGGGCAGTGACATTCACCACATGGCTCACACAGCCTAGGGGAGTGACTTTCAACACATGGCACACACATCCTAGGGGAGTGACTCTCAACACATTGCACACACAGCCTAGGGGAGTGACTTTCACTACATGGCACACACAGCCTAGGGGAGTGACATTCACCACATGGCACACACAGCCTAGGGGAGTGACATTCACCACATGGCACACACAGCCTAGGGGAGTGACTTTCACCACATGGCACACACAGCCCAGGGGAGTGACATTCACCACATGACACACACAACCTAGGGGAGTGACTTTCACCACATGGCACACACAGCCTAGGGGAGTGACTTTGACCACATGGCACACACAGCCTAGGGGAGTGACTTTCATCACATGGCACACACAGCCTAGGGGAGTGACATTCACCACATGGCACACAAAGCCTAGTGAGTGACACTCACCACACGGCGCACACGGCCTAGGGGAGTGACATTCACCACATGGCACACACAGCCTAGGGGAGTGACTTTCACTACATGGCACACACAGCCTAGGGGAGTGACATTCACCACATGGCACACACAGCCTAGGGGAGTGACATTCACCACATGGCACACACAGCCTAGGGGAGTGACTTTCACCACATGGCACACACAGCCCAGGGGAGTGACATTCACCACATGACACACACAACCTAGGGGAGTAACTTTCACCACATGGCACACACAGCCTAGGGGAGTGACTTTGACCACATGGCACACACAGCCTAGGGGAGTGACTTTCATCACATGGCACACACAGCCTAGGGGAGTGACATTCACCACATGGCACACAAAGCGTAGTGAGTGACACTCACCACACGGCGCACACGGCCTAGGGGAGTGACATTCACCACATGGCACACACAGCCTAGGGGAGTGACTTTCACCACATGGCACACACAGCCTAGGGGAGTTACTTTCACCACATGGCACACACAGACCAGGGGAGTGACTTTCACCACATGGCACACACAGCCTAGTGGAGTGACATTCACCACATGGCACACACAGCCTAGGGGAGTGACTTTCACCACATGGCACACACAGCCTAGGGGAGTGACTTTCACCACATGGCACACACAGCCTTGGCGAGTGACTTTCACCACATGGCACACACAGCCTAGGGGAGTGACTTTCACCACATGGCACACACAGCCTATGGGAATGACTTTCATCACATGGCACACACTGCCTAGGAGAGTGACATTGACCACATGGCACACACAGCCTAGGGGAGTGACACTCTCCACATGGCGCACACAGCCTAGGGGAGTGACATTCACCACATGGCACACACAGCCTAGGGGAGTGAATTTCACCACATGGCACACACAGCCAAGGGGAATGACTTTCACCACATGACACACACAGTCTAGGGGAGTGACTTTCACCACATGGCACACACAGCCTAGGGGAGTGACTTTCACCACATGGAACACACAGCCTAGGGGAGTGACTTTCACCACATGGCACACACAGCCTAGGGGAGTGACTTTCATCAGATGGCACACACAGCCGAGGGGAGTGACTTTCACCACATGGCACACACAGCCTAGGGGAGTGACTTTCACCACATGGCACAAACAGCCTAGGGGAGTGACTTTCACTACATGGCACACACAGCCAAGGGGAGTGACGTTCACCACATGGCACACACAGCCCAAGGGAGTGACTTCCACCACATGGCACACACAGCTTAGGGGAGTGACTTTCACCACATGGCACACACAGGCTAGTGGAGTTACTTTCACCACATGGCACACACAGCCTAGGGGAGTGACATTCACCACATGGCACACACAGCCTAGGGGAGTGACTTTCACCACATGGCACACACAGCCTAGGGGAGTGACATTCACCACATGGCACACACAGCCTAGGGGAGTGACTTTCACTACATGGCACACACAGCCTAGGGGAATGAATTTCACCACATGGCAAACACATCCTTGGGGAGTGAATTTCACCACATGGCACACACTGCCTTGGGGAGTGAATTTCACCACATGGCACACACAGCCTAGGAGAGTGACTTTCACCACATGGCACACACAGCCTAGGGGAGTGACTTTCACCACATGGCACACGCAGCCTATGGGAGTGACTTTCACCACGTGGCACACACAGCCTAGGGGAGTGATTTTCACCACATGGCACACACAGCCTAGTGGAGTGAAATTCACCACATGGCACACACAGCCTAGGGGAGTGATTTCCACCACATGGCACACACAGCCTAGGGGAGTGACTCTCACCACATGGCACACACAGCCTAGGGGAGTGACTTTCACCACATGGCACACACAGGCTAGGGGAGTGACATTCACCACATGGCACACACAGGCTAGGGGAGTGGCTTTCACCACATGGCACACACAGCCTAGGGGAGTTACTTTCACCACATGGCACACACAGCCTAGGGGAGTGACTTTCACCACATGGCACACACAGCATAAGGGAGTGATTTTCACCACATGGCACACACAGCCTAGGGCAGTGACATTCACCACATGGCTCACACAGCCTAGGGGAGTGACTTTCAACACATGGCACACACATCCTAGGGGAGTGACTCTCAACACATTGCACACACAGCCTAGGGGAGTGACTTTCACTACATGGCACACACAGCCTAGGGGAGTGACATTCACCACATGGCACACACAGCCTAGGGGATTGACATTCACCACTTGGCACACACAGCCTAGGGGAGTGACTTTCACCACATGGCACACACAGCCCAGGGGAGTGACTTTCACCACATGGCACACACAGCCTATGGGAATGACTTTCACCACATGGCACACACTGCCTAGGGGAGTGACATTGACCACATGGCACACACAGCCTAGGGGAGTGACACTCTCCACATGGCGCACACAGCCTAGGGGAGTGACATTCACCACATGGCACACACAGCCTAGGGGAGTGACTTTCACCACATGGCACACACAGCCAAGGGGAGTGACTTTCACCACATGACACACACAGTCTAGGGGAGTGACTTTCACCACATGGCACACACAGCCTAGGGGAGTGACTTTCACCACATGGAACACACAGCCTAGGGGAGTGACTTTCACCACATGGCACACACAGCCTAGGGGAGTGACTTTCACCACATGGCACACACAGCTTAGGGGAGTGACTTTCACCACATGGCACACACAGCCTAGGGGAGTGACTTTCACCACATGGCACACACAGCCTAGGGGAGTGACTTTCACTACATGGCTCACAGCCAAGGGGAGTGACGTTCACCACATGGCACACACAGCCCAAGGGAGTGACTTTCACCACATGGCACACACAGCTTAGGGGAGTGACTTTCACCACATGGCACACACAGCCTAGTGGAGTGACTTTCACCACATGACACACACAGTCTAGGGGAGTGACTTTCACCACATGGCACACACAGCCCAGGGGAGTGATTTTCACCACATGGCACACACAGCCTAGGGGAGTGACTTTCACCACATGGCACACACAGCCTAGGGGAGTGACTTTCACCACATGGCACACACAGCCTAATGGACTGACATTCACCACATGGCACACACAGCCTGGGGGAGTGACTTTCACCACATGGCACACACACACACTAGGGGAGTGACTTTCACCACATGGCACACACTGCCTGGGGGAGTGACTTTCACCACATGGCACACACAGCCTGGGGAATTAACTTTCACCACATGGCACACACAGCCTGGGGGAGTGACTTTCACCACATGGCACACACAGCCTAGGGGGGTGACTTTCACCACATGGCACACACAGCCTAGGGGAGTGACTTTCACCACATGGCACACACAGCCTAGGGGAGTGACTTTCACCACATGGCACACACAGCCTAGGGGAATGACTTTCATCACATGGCACACACTGCCTAGGGGAGTGACATTCACCACATGGCACACACAGCCTAGGGGAGTGACACTCTCCACATGGCGCACACAGCCTAGGGGAGTGACATTCACCACATGGCACACACAGCCTAGGGGAGTGACATTCACCACATGGCACACACAGCCAAGGGGAGTGACTTTCACCACATGGCACACACAGCCTAGGGGAGTGACTTTCACCACATGGCACACACAGCCTAGGGGAGTGACTTTCACCACATGGCACACACAGCCTAGGGGAGCGACTTTCACCGCATGGCACACACAGCCTAGGGGAGTGACTTTCACTACATGGCACACACAGCCAAGGGGAGTGACTTTCACCACATGGAACACACAGCCCAGGGGAGTGACTTTCACCACATGGCACACACAGCTTAGGGGAGTGACTTTCACCACATGGCACACACAGGCTAGTGGAGTGACTTTCACCACATGACACACACAGTCTAGGGGAGTGACTTTCACCACATGACACACACAGTCTAGGGGAGTGACTTTCACCACATGGCACACACAGCCCAGGGGAGTGACTTCCACCACATGGCACACACAGCCTAGGGGAGTGACTTTCACCACATGGCACACACAGTCTAGGGGAGTGACTTTCACCACATGGCACACACAGCCCAATGGACTGACATTCACCACTTGGCACACACAGCCTAGGGGAGTGACTTTCACCACATGGCACACACAGCCTAGGGGAGTGACTTTCACCACATGGCACACACTGCCTGGGGGAGTGACGTTCACCACAAGGCACACACAGCCTGGGGAATTAACTTTCACCACATGGCACACACAGCCTGGGGGCGTGACTTTCACCACATGGCACACACAGCCTAGGGGGGTGACCTTCACAACATGGCACACACAGCCTAGGGGAGTGACTTTCACCACATGGCACACACAACCCAGGGGAGTGACTTTCACCACATCGCACACAAAGCCTAGGGAAGTGAATTTCACCACATGGCACACACAGTCTACGGGAGTGACTTCCACCACATGACACACGTAGCCTAGGGGAGTGACTTTCACCACATGGCACCTACAGCCCAAGGAGTGGCTTTCACCACATGGCACACACAGCCTAGGGGAGTGACATTCACCACATGGCACACACAGCCTAGGGGAGTGACTTTCACTACATGGCACACACAGCCTAGGGGAATGAATTTCACCACATGGCAAACACATCCTTGGGGAGTGAATTTCACCACATGGCACACACAGCCTTGGGGAGTGAATTTCACCACATGGCACACACAGCCTAGGAGAGTGACTTTCACCACATGGCACACACAGCCTAGGGGAGTGACTTTCACCACATGGCACACGCAGCCTATGGGAGTGACTTTCACCACATGGCACACACAGCCTAGGGGAGTGATTTTCACCACATGGCACACACAGCCTAGTGGAGTGACATTCACCACATGGCACACACAGCCTAGGGGAATGATTTCCACCACATGGCACACACAGCCTAGGGGAGTGACTCTCACCACATGGCACACACAGCCTAGGGGAGTGACATTCACCACATGGCACACACAGGCTAGGGGAGTGACTTTCACCACATGGCACACACAGCCTAGGGGAGTTACTTTCACCACATGGCACACACAGCATAGGGGAGTGACTTTCACCACATGGCACACACAGCCTAAGGGAGTGATTTTCACCACATGGCACACACAGCCTAGGGCAGTGACATTCACCACATGGCTCACACAGCCTAGGGGAGTGACTTTCAACACATGGCACACACATCCTAGGGGAGTGACTCTCAACACATTGCACACACAGCCTAGGGGAGTGACTTTCACTACATGGCACACACAGCCTAGGGGAGTGATATTCACCACATGGCACACACAGCTTAGGGGAGTGACATTCACCACATGGCACACACAGCCTAGGGGAGTGACTTTCACCACATGGCACACACAGCCCAGGGGAGTGACTTTCACCACATGGCACACACAGCCTAGGGGAGTGACTTTCACCACATGGCACACACAGCCTAGGGGAGTGACTTTCACCACATGGCACACACAGCCTAGGGGAGTGACTTTCATCACATGGCACACACAGCCTAGGGGAGTGACTTTCACCACATGGCACACACAGCCTAATGGACTGACATTCACAACATGGCACACACAGCCTGGGGGAGTGACTTTCACCACATGGCACACACAGCCTAGGGGAGTGACTTTCACCACATGGCACACACAGCCTAGGGGAGTTACTTTCACCACATGGCACACACAGCCCAGGGGAGTGACTTTCACCACATGGCACACACAGCCTAGTGGAGTGACATTCACCACATGGCACACACAGCCTAGGGGAGTGAGTTTCACCACATGGCACACACAGCCTAGGGGAGTGACTTTCACCACATGCCACACACAGCCTAGGCGAGTGACTTTCACCACATGGCACACACAGCCTAGGGGAGTGACTTTCACCACATGGCACACACAGCCTATGGGAATGACTTTCATCACATGGCACACACTGCCTAGGGGAGTGACATTGACCACATGGCACACACAGCCTAGGGGAGTGACACTCTCCACATGGCGCACACAGCCTAGGGGAGTGACATTCACCACATGGCACACACAGCCTAGGGGAGTGACTTTCACCACATGGCACACACAGCTTAGGGGAGTGACTTTCACCACATGGCACACACAGCCTAGGGGTGTGACTTTCACCACATGGCACACACAGCCTAGGGGAGTGATTTTAACCCCATGGCACACACAGCCCAGGGGAGTGTCTTTCACCACATGCCACACACAGCCTAGGGGAGTGACTTTCACCACATGGCACACACAGCCTTGGGGAGTGAATTTCACCACATGGCACTCACAGCCTAGGGGAATGACTTTCACCTCATGACACACACATCCATGGGGAGTGACATTCACCACATGGCACACACAGCCTTGGGGAGTGACTTTCACCACATGTCACACACAGCCTAGCGGAGTGACTTTCACCACATGGCACACACAGCCTAGGGGAGTGACTTTCACCACATGGCACACACAGCCTAGGGGAGTGACTTTCACCACATGGCACACACAGCCTAGGGGAGTGACTTTCACCACATGGCACACACAGCCTAGCGGAGTGACATTCACCACATGGCACACACAGCCTAGGGGAGTGACTTTCACCACATGGCGCACACAGCCTAGGGGAGTGACTTTCACCACGTGGCACACACACCCTAGGGGATTTTATTTCACCACATGGCACACACAGCCTAGGGGAGTGACTTTCACCAACTGGCACACACAGCCAATGGGAGTGACTTTCACCACATGGCACACACAGTCTAGGGGAGTGACTTTCACCACATGACACACACAGCCTAGGGGAGTGACTTTCACCACATGGCACACACAGCCGAGGGGAGTGGCTTTCACCACATGACACACACAGCCTAGGGGAGTGATTTTCACCACATGGCACACACAGCCTAGTGGAGTGACATTCACCACATGGCACACACAGCCTAGGGGAGTGATTTCCACCACATGGCACACACAGCCTAGGGGAGTGACTCTCACCACATGGCACACACAGCCTAGGGGAGTGACTTTCACCACATGGCACACACAGCCTAGGGGAGTGACATTCACCACATGGCACACACAGGCTAGGGGAGTGACTTTCACCACATGGCACACACAGCCTAGGGGAGTTATTTTCACCACATGGCACACACAGCCTAGGGGAGTGACTTTCACCACATGGCACACACAGCCTAAGGGAGTGATTTTCACCAATTGGCACACACAGCCTAGGGCAGTGACATTCACCACATGGCTCACACAGCCTAGGGGAGTGTCTTTCAACACATGGCACACACATCCTAGGGGAGTGACTCTCAACACATTGCACACACAGCCTAGGGGAGTGACTTTCACTACATGGCACACACAGCCTAGGGGAGTGACATTCACCACATGGCACACACAGCCTAGGGGAGTGACATTCACCACATGGCACACACAGCCTAGGGGAGTGACTTTCACCACATGGCACACACAGCCCAGGGGAGTGACATTCACCACATGACACACACAGCCTAGGGGAGTGACTTTCACCACATGGCACACACAGCCTAGGGGAGTGACTTTGACCACATGGCACACACAGCCTAGGGGAGTGACTTTCATCACATGGCACACACAGCCTAGGGGAGTGACATTCACCACATGGCACACAAAGCCTAGGGGAGTGACACTCACCACACGGCGCACACGGCCTAGGGGAGTGACATTCACCACATGGCACACACAGCCCAGGGGAGTGACTTTCACCACATGGCACACACAGCCTAGGGGAGTGACTTTCACCACATGGCACACACAGCCTAGGGGAGTGACTTTCACCACATGACACACACACTCTAGGGGAGTGACTTTCACCACATGGCACACACAGCCTAGGGGAGTGACTTTCACCACATGGCACACACAGCCTAGGGGAGTGACTTTCACCACATGGCACACACAGCCTAGGGGAGTGACTTTCACCACATGGCACACACAGCCTAGGGGAGCGACTTTCACCGCATGGCACACACAGCCTAGGGGAGTGACTTTCACTACATGGCACACACAGCCAAGGGGAGTGACTTTCACCACATGGAACACACAGCCCAGGGGAGTGACTTTCACCACAAGGCACACACAGCTTAGGGGAGTGACTTTCACCACATGGCACACACAGGCTAGTGGAGTGACTTTCACCACATGACACACACAGTCTAGGGGAGTGACTTTCACCACATGACACACACAGTCTAGGGGAGTGACTTTCACCACATGGCACACACAGCCCAGGGGAGTGACTTTCACCACATGGCACACACAGCCTAGGGGAGTGACTTTCACCACATGGCACACACAGCCTAGGGGAGTGACTTTCACCACATGGCACACACAGCCCAATGGACTGACATTCACCACTTGGCACACACAGCCTAGGGGAGTGACTTTCACCACATGGCACACACAGCCTAGGGGAGTGACTTTCACCACATGGCACACACTGCCTGGGGGAGTGACGTTCACCACAAGGCACACACAGCCTGGGGAATTAACTTTCACCACATGGCACACACAGCCTGGGGGCGTGACTTTCACCACATGGCACACACAGCCTAGGGGGGTGACCTTCACAACAAGGCACACACAGCCTAGGGGAGTGACTTTCACCACATGGCACACACAACCCAGGGGAGTGACTTTCACCACATCGCACACAAAGCCTAGGGAAGTGAATTTTTACCACATGGCACACACAGTCTAAGGGAGTGACTTCCACCACATGACACACATAGCCTAGGGGAGTGACTTTCACCACATGGCACCTACAGCCCAAGGAGTGGCTTTCACCACATGGCACACACAGCCTAGGGGAGTGACATTCACCACATGGCACACACAGCCTAGGGGAGTGACTTTCACCACATGGCACACACAGCCTAGAGGAGTGACATTCACCACATGGCACACACAGCCTAGGGGAGTGACTTTCACTACATGGCACACACAGCCTAGGGGAATGAATTTCACCACATGGCAAACACATCCTTGGGGAGTGAATTTCACCACATGGCACACACAGCCTTGGGGAGTGAATTTCACCACATGGCACACACAGCCTAGGAGAGTGACTTTCACCACATGGCACACACAGCCTAGGGGAGTGACTTTCACCACATGGCACACGCAGCCTATGGGAGTGACTTTCACCACATGGCACACACAGCCTAGGGGAGTGATTTTCACCACATGGCACACACAGCCTAGTGGAGTGACATTCACCACATGGCACACACAGCCTAGGGGAGTGATTTCCACCACATGGCACACACAGCCTAGGGGAGTGACTCTCACCACATGGCACACACAGCCTAGGGGAGTGACTTTCACCACATGGCACACACAGCCTAGGGGAGTGACATTCACCACATGGCACACACAGGCTAGCGGAGTGACTTTCACCACATGGCACACACAGCCTAGGGGAGTTACTTTCACCACATGACACACACAGCCTATGGGAGTGACTTTCACCACATGGCACACACAGCCTAAGGGAGTGATTTTCACCACATGGCACACACAGCCTAGGGCAGTGACATTCACCACATGGCTCACACAGCCTAGGGGAGTGACTTTCAACACATGGCACACACATCCTAGGGGAGTGACTCTCAACACATTGCACACACAGCCTAGGGGAGTGACTTTCACTACATGGCACACACAGCCTACGGGAGTGACATTCACCACATGGCACACACAGCCTAGGGGAGTGACATTCACCACATGGCACACACAGCCTAGGGGAGTGACTTTCACCACATGGCACACACAGCCCAGGGGAGTGACTTTCACCACATGGCACACACAGCCTAGGGGAGTGACTTTCACCACATGGCACACACAGCCTAGGGGAGTGACTTTCACCACATGGCACACACAGCCTAGGGGAGTGACTTTCATCACATGGCACACACAGCCTAGGGGAGTGAATTTCACCACATGGCACACACAGCCTAATGGACTGACATTCACCACATGGCACACACAGCCTGGGGGAGTGACTTTCACCACATGGCACACACAGCCTAGGGGAGTGACTTTCACCACATGGCACACACAGCCTAGGGGAGTTACTTTCACCACATGGCACACACAGCCCAGGGGAGTGACTTTCACCACATGGCACACACAGCCTAGTGGAGTGATATTCACCACATGGCACACACAGCCTAGGGGAGTGAGTTTCACCACATGGCACACACAGCCTAGGGGAGTGACTTTCACCACATGCCACACACAGCCTAGGCGAGTGACTTTCACCACATGGCACACACAGCCTAGGGGAGTGACTTTCACCACATGGCACACACAGCCTATGGGAATGACTTTCATCACATGGCGCACACAGCCTAGGGGTGTGACTTTCACCACATGGCACACACAGCCTAGGGGAGTGATTTTAACCCCATGGCACACACAGCCCAGGGGAGTGTCTTTCACCACATGCCACACACAGCCTAGGGGAGTGACTTTCACCACATGGCACACACAGCCTTGGGGAGTGAATTTCACCACATGGCACTCACAGCCTAGGGAAATGACTTTCACCTCATGACACACACATCCATGGGGAGTGACATTCACCACATGGCACACACAGCCTTGGGGAGTGACTTTCACCACATGTCACACACAGCCTAGCGGAGTGACTTTCACCACATGGCACACACAGCCTAGGGGAGTGACTTTCACCACATGGCACACACAGCCTAGGGGAGTGACTTTCACCACATGGCACACACAGCCTAGGGGAGTGACTTTCACCACATGGCACACACAGCCTAGCGGAGTGACATTCACCACATGGCACACACAGCCTAGGGGAGTGACTTTCACCACATGGCGCACACAGCCTAGGGGAGTGACTTTCACCACGTGGCACACACACCCTAGGGGATTTAATTTCACCACATGGCACACACAGCCTAGGGGAGTGACTTTCACCAACTGGCACACACAGCCAATGGGAGTGACTTTCACCACATGGCACACACATTCTAGGGGAGTGACTTTCACCACATGACACACACAGCCTAGGGGAGTGACTTTCACCACATGGCACACACAGCCGAGGGGAGTGGCTTTCACCACATGACACACACAGCCTAGGGGAGTGACATTCACCACATGGCACACACAGACTAGGGGAGTGCCTTTCACCACATGGCACACACAGCCTAGGGGAGTGACATTCACCACATGGAACACACAGCCCAGGGGAGTGACTTTCACCACATGGCACACACAGCCTAGGGGAGTGACTTTCACCACATGGCACACACAGCCTAGGGGAGTGACTTTCAACACATGGCACGCACAGCCTAGGGGAGTGACTTTCACCACATTGCACACACAGCCTAGGGGAGTGACTTTCACTACATGGCAAACACAGCCTAGGGGAGTGACATTCACCACATGGCACACACAGCCTAGGGGAGTGACATTCACCACATGGCACACACAGCCTAGGGGAATGAATTTCACCACATGGCAAACACATCCTTGGGGAGTGAATTTCACCACATGGCACACTTAGCCTTGGGGAGTGACTTTCACCACATGGCACACACAGCCTAGGAGAGTGACTTTCACCACATGGCACACACAGCCTAGGGGAGTGACTTTCACCACATGGCACACGCAGCCTATGGGAGTGACTTTTACCACATGGCACACACAGCCTAGGGGAGTGATTTTCACCACATGGCACACACAGCCTAGTGGAGTGACATTCACCACATGGCACACACAGCCTAGGGGAGTGATTTCCACCACATGGCACACACAGCCTAGGGGAGTGACTCTCACCACATGGCACACACAGCCTAGGGGAGTGACTTTCACCACATGGCACACACAGCCTAGGGGAGTGACATTCACCACATGGCACACACAGGCTAGGGGAGTGACTTTCACCCCATGGCACACACAGCCTAGGGGAGTTATTTTCACCACATGGCACACACAGCCTAGGGGAGTGACTTTCACCACATGGCACACACAGCCTAAGGGAGTGATTTTCACCAATTGGCACACACAGCCTAGGGCAGTGACATTCACCACATGGCTCACACAGCCTAGGGGAGTGACTTTCAACACATGGCACACACATCCCAGGGGAGTGACTCTCAACACATTGCACACACAGCCTAGGGGAGTGACTTTCACTACATGGCACACACAGCCTAGGGGAGTGACATTCACCACATGGCACACACAGCCTAGGGGAGTGACATTCACCACATGGCACACACAGCCTAGGGGAGTGACTTTCACCACATGGCACACACAGCCCAGGGGAGTGACATTCACCACATGACACACACAGCCTAGGGGAGTGACTTTCACCACATGGCACACACAGCATAGGGGAGTGACTTTGACCACATGGCACACACAGCCTAGGGGAGTGACTTTCATCACATGGCACACACAGCCTAGGGGAGTGACATTCACCACATGGCACACAAAGCCTAGGGGAGTGACACTCACCACACGGCGCACACGGCCTAGGGGAGTGACATTCACCACATGGCACACACAGCCTAGGGGAGTGACTTCCACCACATGGCACACACAGCCTAGGGGAGTTACTTTCACCACATGGCACACACAGCCCAGGGGAGTGACTTTCACCACATGGCACACACAGCCTAGTGGAGTGACATTCACCATATGGCACACACAGCCTAGGGGAGTGACTTTCACCACATGGCACACACAGCCTAGGGGAGTGACTTTCACCACATGGCACACACAGCCTAGGCGAGTGACTTTCACCACATGGCACACACAGCCTAGGGGAGTGACTTTCACCACATGGCACACTCAGCCTATGGGAATGACTTTCATCACATGGCACACACTGCCTAGGAGAGTGACATTGACCACATGGCACACACAGCCTAGGGGAGTGACACTCTCCACATGGCGCACACAGCCCAGGGGAGTGACATTCACCACATGGCACACACAGCCTAGGGGAGTGAATTTCACCACATGGCACACACAGCCAAGGGGAGTGACTTTCACCACATGACACACACAGTCTAGGGGAGTGACTTTCACCACATGGCACACACAGCCTAGGGGAGTGACTTTCACCACATGGAACACACAGCCTAGGGGAGTGAATTTCACCACATGGCACACACAGCCTAGGGGAGTGACTTTCATCAGATGGCACACACAGCCTAGGGGAGTGTCTTTCACCACATGGCACACACAGCCTAGGGGAGTGACTTTCACCACATGGCACACACAGCCTAGGGGAGTGACTTTCACTACATGGCACACACAGCCTAGTGGAGTGACTTTCACCACATGGCACACACAGCCTAGGGGAGTGACATTCTCCACATGGCACACACAGCCTAGGGGAGTGACTTTCACCACATGGCACACACAGCCTAGGGGAGTGACATTCACCACATGGCACACACAGCCTAGGGGAGTGACTTTCACTACATGGCACACACAGCCTAGGGGAATGAATTTCACCACATGGCAAACACATCCTTGGGGAGTGAATTTCACCACATGGCACACACTGCCTTGGGGAGTGAATTTCACCACATGGCACACACAGCCTAGGAGAGTGACTTTCACCACATGGCACACACAGCCTAGGGGAGTGACTTTCACCACATGGCACACGCAGCCTATGGGAGTGACTTTCACCACATGGCACACACAGCCTAGGGGAGTGATTTTCACCACATGGCACACACAGCCTAGTGGAGTGACATTCACCACATGGCACACACAGCCTAGGGGAGTGATTTCCACCACATGGCACACACAGCCTAGGGGAGTGACTCTCACCACATGGCACACACAGCCTAGGGGAGTGACTTTCACCACATGGCACACACAGGCTAGGGGAGTGACATTCACCACATGGCACACACAGGCTAGGGGAGTGACTTTCACCACATGACACACACAGCCTAGGGGAGTTACTTTCACCACATGGCACACACAGCCTAGGGGAGTGACTTTCACCACATGGCACACACAGCATAAGGGAGTGATTTTCACCACATGGCACACACAGCCTAGGGCAGTGACATTCACCACATGGCTCACACAGCCTAGGGGAGTGACTTTCAACACATGGCACACACATCCTAGGGGAGTGACTCTCAACACATTGCACACACAGCCTAGGGGAGTGACTTTCACTACATGGCACACACAGCCTAGGGGAGTGACATTCACCACATGGCACACACAGCCTAGGGGAGTGACATTCACCACATGGCACACACAGCCTAGGGGAGTGACTTTCACCACATGGCACACACAGCCCAGGGGAGTGACTTTCACCACATGGCACACACAGCCTAGGGGAGTGACTTTCACCATATGGCACACACAGCCTAGGGGAGTGACTTTCACCACATGGCACACACAGCCTAGGGGAGTGACTTTCATCACATGGCACACACAGCCTTGGGGAGTGACTTTCACCACATGGCACACAAAGCCTAGGGGAGTGACACTCACCACACGGCGCACACGGCCTAGGGGAGTGACATTCACCACATGGCACACACATCCTAGGGGAGTGACTTTCACCACATGGCACACACAGCCTAGGGGAGTTACTTTCACCACATGGCACACACAGCCCAGGGGAGTGACTTTCACCACATGGCACACACAGCCTAGTGGAGTGACATTCACCACATGGCACACACAGCCTAGGGGAGGGAGTTTCACCACATGGCACACACAGCCTAGGGGAGTGACTTTCACCACATGGCACACACAGCCTAGGCGAGTGACTTTCACCACATGGCACACACAGCCTAGGGGAGTGACTTTCACCACATGGCACACACAGCCTATGGGAATGACTTTCACCACATGGCACACACTGCCTAGGGGAGTGACATTGACTACATGGCACACACAGCCTAGGGGAGTGACACTCTCCACATGGCGCACACAGCCTAGGGGAGTGACATTCACCACATGGCACACACAGCCTAGGGGAGTGACTTTCACCAAATGGCACACACAGCCAAGGGGAGTGACATTCACCACATGACACACACAGTCTAGGGGAGTGACTTTCACCACATGGCACACACAGCCTATGGGAGTGACTTTCACCACATGGAACACACAGCCTAGGGGAGTGACTTTCACCACATGGCACACACAGCCTAGGGGAGTGACTTTCACCACATGGCACACACAGCCTAGGGGAGTGACTTTCACCACATGGCACACACAGCCTAGGGGAGTGACTTTCACCACATGGCACACACAGCCTAGGGGAGTGACTTTCACTACATGGCACACACAGCCAAGGGGAGTGACATTCACCACATGGCATACACAGCCAAGGGGATTGCTTTTCACCACATGGCACACACAGTTCAAGGGAGTGACTTTCACCACATGGCACACACAGCTTAGGGGAGTGACTTTCACCACATGGCACACACAGCCTAGTGGAGTGTCTTTCACCACATGACACACACAGTCTAGGGGAGTGACATTCACCACATGGCACACACAGCCCAGGGGAGTGATTTTCACCACATGGCACACACAGCCTAGGGGAGTGACTTTCACCACATGGCACACACAGCCTAGGGGAGTGACTTTCACCACATGGCACACACAGCCTAATGGACTGACATTCACCACATGGCACACACAGCCTGGGGGAGTGACTTTCACCACATGGCACACACAGCCTAGGGGAGTGACTTTCACCACATGGCACACACTGCCTGGGGGAGTGACTTTCACCACATGGCACACACAGCCTGGGGAATTAACTTTCACCACATGGCACACACAGCCTGGGGGAGTGACTTTCACAACATGGCACACACAGCCTAGGGGGGTGACTTTCACCACATGGCACACACAGCCTAGGGGAGTGACTTTCACCACATGGCACACACAGCCTAGGGGAGTGACTTTCACCACATGGCACACAGAGCCTAGGGGAATGACTTTCATCACATGGCACACACTGCCTAGGGGAGTGACATTCACCATATGGCACACACAGCCTAGGGGAGTGACACTCTCCACATGGCGCACACAGCCTAGGGGAGTGACATTCACCACATGGCACACACAGCCTATGGGAGTGACTTTCACCACATGGCACACACAGCCAAGGGGAGTGACTTTCACCACATGACACACACAGTCTAGGGGAGTGACTTACACCACATGGCACACACAGCCTAGGGGAGTGACTTTCACCACATGGCACACACAGCCTAGGGGAGTGACTTTCACCACATGGCACACACAGCCTAGGGGAGTGACTTTCACCACATGGCACACACAGCCTAGGGGAGCGACTTTCACCGCATGGCACACACAGCCTAGGGGAGTGACTTTCACTACATGGCACACACAGCCAAGGGGAGTGACTTTCACCACATGGAACACACAGCCCAGGGGAGTGACTTTCACCACATGGCACACACAGCTTAGGGGAGTGACTTTCACCACATGGCACACACAAGCTAGTGGAGTGACTTTCACCACATGACACACACAGTCTAGGGGAGTGACTTTCACCACATGACACACACAGTCTAGGGGAGTGACTTTCACCACATGGCACACACAGCCCAGGGGAGTGACTTTCACCACATGGCACACACAGCCTAGGGGAGTGACTTTCACCACATGGCACACACAGTCTAGAGGAGTGACTTTCACCACATGGCACACACAGCCCAATGGACTGACATTCACCACTTGGCACACACAGCCTAGGGGAGTGACTTTCACCACATGGCACACACAGCCTAGGGGAGTGACTTTCACCACATGGCACACTCTGCCTGGGGGAGTGACGTTCACCACAAGGCACACACAGCCTGGGGAATTAACTTTCACCACATGGCACACACAGCCTGGGGGCGTGACTTTCACCACATGGCACACACAGCCTAGGGGGGTGACCTTCACAACATGGCACACACAGCCTAGGGGAGTGACTTTCACCACATGGCACACACAACCCAGGGGAGTGACTTTCACCTCATCGCACACAAAGCCTAGGGAAGTGAATTTCACCACATGGCACACACAGTCTAAGGGAGTGACTTCCACCACATGACACACATAGCCTAGGGGAGTGACTTTCACCACATGGCACCTACAGCCCAAGGAGTGGCTTTCACCACCTGGCACACACAGCCTAGGGGAGTGACATTCACCACATGGCACACACAGCCTAGGGGAGTGACTTTCACCACATGCACACACAGCCTAGGGGAGTGACATTCACCACATGGCACACACAGCCTAGGGGAGTGACTTTCACTACATGGCACACACAGCCTAGGGGAATGAATTTCACCACATGGCAAACACATCCTTGGGGAGTGAATTTCACCACATGGCACACACAGCCTTGGGGAGTGAATTTCACCACATGGCACACACAGCCTAGGAGAGTGACTTTCACCACATGGCACACACAGCCTAGGGGAGTGACGTTCACCACATGGCACACGCAGCCTATGGGAGTGACTTTCACCACATGGCACACACAGCCTAGGGGAGTGATTTTCACCACATGGCACACACAGCCTAGTGGAGGGACATTCACCACATGGCACACACAGCCTAGGGGAGTGATTTCCACCACATGGCACACACAGCCTAGGGGAGTGACTCTCACCACATGGCACACACAGCCTAGGGGAGTGACTTTCACCACATGGCACACACAGCCTAGGGGAGTGACATTCACCACATGGCACACACAGGCTAGGGGAGTGACTTTCACCACATGGCACACACAGCCTAGGGGAGTTACTTTCACCACATGGCACACACAGCCTAGGGGAGTGACTTTCACCACATGGCACACACAGCCTAAGGGAGTGATTTTCACCACATGGCACACACAGCCTAGGGCAGTGACATTCACCACATGGCTCACACAGCCTAGGGGAGTGACTTTCAACACATGGCACACACATCCTAGGGGAGTGACTCTCAACTCATTGCACACACAGCCTAGGGGAGTGACTTTCACTACATGGCACACACAGCCTAGGGGAGTGACATTCACCACATGGCACACACAGCCTAGGGGAGTGACATTCACCACATGGCACACACAGCCTAGGGGAGTGACTTTCACCACATGACACACACAGCCCAGGGGAGTGACTTTCACCACATGGCACACACAGCCTAGGGGAGTGACTTTCACCACATGGCACACACAGCCTAGGGGAGTGACTTTCACCACATGGCACACACAGCCTAGGGGAGTGACTTTCATCACATGGCACACACAGCCTAGGGGAGTGACTTTCACCACATGGCACACACAGCCTAATGGACTGACATTCACCACATGGCACACACAGCCTGGGGGAGTGACATTCACCACATGGCACACACAGCCTAGGGGAGGGAGTTTCACCACATGGCACACACAGCCTAGGGGAGTGACTTTCACCACATGGCACACACAGCCTAGGCGAGTGACTTTCACCACATGGCACACACAGCCTAGGGGAGTGACTTTCACCACATGGCACACACAGCCTATGGGAATGACTTTCACCACATGGCACACACTGCCTAGGGGAGTGACATTGACTACATGGCACACACAGCCTAGGGGAGTGACACTCTCCACATGGCGCACACAGCCTAGGGGAGTGACATTCACCACATGGCACACACAGCCTAGGGGAGTGACTTTCACCAAATGGCACACACAGCCAAGGGGAGTGACATTCACCACATGACACACACAGTCTAGGGGAGTGACTTTCACCACATGGCACACACAGCCTATGGGAGTGACTTTCACCACATGGAACACACAGCCTAGGGGAGTGACTTTCACCACATGGCACACACAGCCTAGGGGAGTGACTTTCACCACATGGCACACACAGCCTAGGGGAGTGACTTTCACCACATGGCACACACAGCCTAGGGGAGTGACTTTCACCACATGGCACACACAGCCTAGGGGAGTGACTTTCACTACATGGCACACACAGCCAAGGGGAGTGACATTCACCACATGGCATACACAGCCAAGGGGATTGCTTTTCACCACATGGCACACACAGTTCAAGGGAGTGACTTTCACCACATGGCACACACAGCTTAGGGGAGTGACTTTCACCACATGGCACACACAGCCTAGTGGAGTGTCTTTCACCACATGACACACACAGTCTAGGGGAGTGACATTCACCACATGGCACACACAGCCCAGGGGAGTGATTTTCACCACATGGCACACACAGCCTAGGGGAGTGACTTTCACCACATGGCACACACAGCCTAGGGGAGTGACTTTCACCACATGGCACACACAGCCTAATGGACTGACATTCACCACATGGCACACACAGCCTGGGGGAGTGACTTTCACCACATGGCACACACAGCCTAGGGGAGTGACTTTCACCACATGGCACACACTGCCTGGGGGAGTGACTTTCACCACATGGCACACACAGCCTGGGGAATTAACTTTCACCACATGGCACACACAGCCTGGGGGAGTGACTTTCACAACATGGCACACACAGCCTAGGGGGGTGACTTTCACCACATGGCACACACAGCCTAGGGGAGTGACTTTCACCACATGGCACACACAGCCTAGGGGAGTGACTTTCACCACATGGCACACAGAGCCTAGGGGAATGACTTTCATCACATGGCACACACTGCCTAGGGGAGTGACATTCACCATATGGCACACACAGCCTAGGGGAGTGACACTCTCCACATGGCGCACACAGCCTAGGGGAGTGACATTCACCACATGGCACACACAGCCTATGGGAGTGACTTTCACCACATGGCACACACAGCCAAGGGGAGTGACTTTCACCACATGACACACACAGTCTAGGGGAGTGACTTACACCACATGGCACACACAGCCTAGGGGAGTGACTTTCACCACATGGCACACACAGCCTAGGGGAGTGACTTTCACCACATGGCACACACAGCCTAGGGGAGTGACTTTCACCACATGGCACACACAGCCTAGGGGAGCGACTTTCACCGCATGGCACACACAGCCTAGGGGAGTGACTTTCACTACATGGCACACACAGCCAAGGGGAGTGACTTTCACCACATGGAACACACAGCCCAGGGGAGTGACTTTCACCACATGGCACACACAGCTTAGGGGAGTGACTTTCACCACATGGCACACACAAGCTAGTGGAGTGACTTTCACCACATGACACACACAGTCTAGGGGAGTGACTTTCACCACATGACACACACAGTCTAGGGGAGTGACTTTCACCACATGGCACACACAGCCCAGGGGAGTGACTTTCACCACATGGCACACACAGCCTAGGGGAGTGACTTTCACCACATGGCACACACAGTCTAGAGGAGTGACTTTCACCACATGGCACACACAGCCCAATGGACTGACATTCACCACTTGGCACACACAGCCTAGGGGAGTGACTTTCACCACATGGCACACACAGCCTAGGGGAGTGACTTTCACCACATGGCACACTCTGCCTGGGGGAGTGACGTTCACCACAAGGCACACACAGCCTGGGGAATTAACTTTCACCACATGGCACACACAGCCTGGGGGCGTGACTTTCACCACATGGCACACACAGCCTAGGGGGGTGACCTTCACAACATGGCACACACAGCCTAGGGGAGTGACTTTCACCACATGGCACACACAACCCAGGGGAGTGACTTTCACCTCATCGCACACAAAGCCTAGGGAAGTGAATTTCACCACATGGCACACACAGTCTAAGGGAGTGACTTCCACCACATGACACACATAGCCTAGGGGAGTGACTTTCACCACATGGCACCTACAGCCCAAGGAGTGGCTTTCACCACCTGGCACACACAGCCTAGGGGAGTGACATTCACCACATGGCACACACAGCCTAGGGGAGTGACTTTCACCACATGCACACACAGCCTAGGGGAGTGACATTCACCACATGGCACACACAGCCTAGGGGAGTGACTTTCACTACATGGCACACACAGCCTAGGGGAATGAATTTCACCACATGGCAAACACATCCTTGGGGAGTGAATTTCACCACATGGCACACACAGCCTTGGGGAGTGAATTTCACCACATGGCACACACAGCCTAGGAGAGTGACTTTCACCACATGGCACACACAGCCTAGGGGAGTGACGTTCACCACATGGCACACGCAGCCTATGGGAGTGACTTTCACCACATGGCACACACAGCCTAGGGGAGTGATTTTCACCACATGGCACACACAGCCTAGTGGAGGGACATTCACCACATGGCACACACAGCCTAGGGGAGTGATTTCCACCACATGGCACACACAGCCTAGGGGAGTGACTCTCACCACATGGCACACACAGCCTAGGGGAGTGACTTTCACCACATGGCACACACAGCCTAGGGGAGTGACATTCACCACATGGCACACACAGGCTAGGGGAGTGACTTTCACCACATGGCACACACAGCCTAGGGGAGTTACTTTCACCACATGGCACACACAGCCTAGGGGAGTGACTTTCACCACATGGCACACACAGCCTAAGGGAGTGATTTTCACCACATGGCACACACAGCCTAGGGCAGTGACATTCACCACATGGCTCACACAGCCTAGGGGAGTGACTTTCAACACATGGCACACACATCCTAGGGGAGTGACTCTCAACTCATTGCACACACAGCCTAGGGGAGTGACTTTCACTACATGGCACACACAGCCTAGGGGAGTGACATTCACCACATGGCACACACAGCCTAGGGGAGTGACATTCACCACATGGCACACACAGCCTAGGGGAGTGACTTTCACCACATGACACACACAGCCCAGGGGAGTGACTTTCACCACATGGCACACACAGCCTAGGGGAGTGACTTTCACCACATGGCACACACAGCCTAGGGGAGTGACTTTCACCACATGGCACACACAGCCTAGGGGAGTGACTTTCATCACATGGCACACACAGCCTAGGGGAGTGACTTTCACCACATGGCACACACAGCCTAATGGACTGACATTCACCACATGGCACACACAGCCTGGGGGAGTGACTTTCACCACATGGCACACACAGCCTAGGGGAGTGACTTTCACCACATGGCACACACAGCCTAGGGGAGTGACTTTCACCATATGGCACACACAGCCTAGGGGAGTGACTTTCACCACATGGCACACACAGCCTAGGGGAGTGACTTTCATCACATGGCACACACAGCCTTGGGGAGTGACTTTCACCACATGGCACACAAAGCCTAGGGGAGTGACACTCACCACACGGCGCACACGGCCTAGGGGAGTGACATTCACCACATGGCACACACATCCTAGGGGAGTGACTTTCACCACATGGCACACACAGCCTAGGGGAGTTACTTTCACCACATGGCACACACAGCCCAGGGGAGTGACTTTCACCACATGGCACACACAGCCTAGTGGAGTGACATTCACCACATGGCACACACAGCCTAGGGGAGGGAGTTTCACCACATGGCACACACAGCCTAGGGGAGTGACTTTCACCACATGGCACACACAGCCTAGGCGAGTGACTTTCACCACATGGCACACACAGCCTAGGGGAGTGACTTTCACCACATGGCACACACAGCCTATGGGAATGACTTTCACCACATGGCACACACTGCCTAGGGGAGTGACATTGACTACATGGCACACACAGCCTAGGGGAGTGACACTCTCCACATGGCGCACACAGCCTAGGGGAGTGACATTCACCACATGGCACACACAGCCTAGGGGAGTGACTTTCACCAAATGGCACACACAGCCAAGGGGAGTGACATTCACCACATGACACACACAGTCTAGGGGAGTGACTTTCACCACATGGCACACACAGCCTATGGGAGTGACTTTCACCACATGGAACACACAGCCTAGGGGAGTGACTTTCACCACATGGCACACACAGCCTAGGGGAGTGACTTTCACCACATGGCACACACAGCCTAGGGGAGTGACTTTCACCACATGGCACACACAGCCTAGGGGAGTGACTTTCACCACATGGCACACACAGCCTAGGGGAGTGACTTTCACTACATGGCACACACAGCCAAGGGGAGTGACATTCACCACATGGCATACACAGCCAAGGGGATTGCTTTTCACCACATGGCACACACAGTTCAAGGGAGTGACTTTCACCACATGGCACACACAGCTTAGGGGAGTGACTTTCACCACATGGCACACACAGCCTAGTGGAGTGTCTTTCACCACATGACACACACAGTCTAGGGGAGTGACATTCACCACATGGCACACACAGCCCAGGGGAGTGATTTTCACCACATGGCACACACAGCCTAGGGGAGTGACTTTCACCACATGGCACACACAGCCTAGGGGAGTGACTTTCACCACATGGCACACACAGCCTAATGGACTGACATTCACCACATGGCACACACAGCCTGGGGGAGTGACTTTCACCACATGGCACACACAGCCTAGGGGAGTGACTTTCACCACATGGCACACACTGCCTGGGGGAGTGACTTTCACCACATGGCACACACAGCCTGGGGAATTAACTTTCACCACATGGCACACACAGCCTGGGGGAGTGACTTTCACAACATGGCACACACAGCCTAGGGGGGTGACTTTCACCACATGGCACACACAGCCTAGGGGAGTGACTTTCACCACATGGCACACACAGCCTAGGGGAGTGACTTTCACCACATGGCACACAGAGCCTAGGGGAATGACTTTCATCACATGGCACACACTGCCTAGGGGAGTGACATTCACCATATGGCACACACAGCCTAGGGGAGTGACACTCTCCACATGGCGCACACAGCCTAGGGGAGTGACATTCACCACATGGCACACACAGCCTATGGGAGTGACTTTCACCACATGGCACACACAGCCAAGGGGAGTGACTTTCACCACATGACACACACAGTCTAGGGGAGTGACTTACACCACATGGCACACACAGCCTAGGGGAGTGACTTTCACCACATGGCACACACAGCCTAGGGGAGTGACTTTCACCACATGGCACACACAGCCTAGGGGAGTGACTTTCACCACATGGCACACACAGCCTAGGGGAGCGACTTTCACCGCATGGCACACACAGCCTAGGGGAGTGACTTTCACTACATGGCACACACAGCCAAGGGGAGTGACTTTCACCACATGGAACACACAGCCCAGGGGAGTGACTTTCACCACATGGCACACACAGCTTAGGGGAGTGACTTTCACCACATGGCACACACAAGCTAGTGGAGTGACTTTCACCACATGACACACACAGTCTAGGGGAGTGACTTTCACCACATGACACACACAGTCTAGGGGAGTGACTTTCACCACATGGCACACACAGCCCAGGGGAGTGACTTTCACCACATGGCACACACAGCCTAGGGGAGTGACTTTCACCACATGGCACACACAGTCTAGAGGAGTGACTTTCACCACATGGCACACACAGCCCAATGGACTGACATTCACCACTTGGCACACACAGCCTAGGGGAGTGACTTTCACCACATGGCACACACAGCCTAGGGGAGTGACTTTCACCACATGGCACACTCTGCCTGGGGGAGTGACGTTCACCACAAGGCACACACAGCCTGGGGAATTAACTTTCACCACATGGCACACACAGCCTGGGGGCGTGACTTTCACCACATGGCACACACAGCCTAGGGGGGTGACCTTCACAACATGGCACACACAGCCTAGGGGAGTGACTTTCACCACATGGCACACACAACCCAGGGGAGTGACTTTCACCTCATCGCACACAAAGCCTAGGGAAGTGAATTTCACCACATGGCACACACAGTCTAAGGGAGTGACTTCCACCACATGACACACATAGCCTAGGGGAGTGACTTTCACCACATGGCACCTACAGCCCAAGGAGTGGCTTTCACCACCTGGCACACACAGCCTAGGGGAGTGACATTCACCACATGGCACACACAGCCTAGGGGAGTGACTTTCACCACATGCACACACAGCCTAGGGGAGTGACATTCACCACATGGCACACACAGCCTAGGGGAGTGACTTTCACTACATGGCACACACAGCCTAGGGGAATGAATTTCACCACATGGCAAACACATCCTTGGGGAGTGAATTTCACCACATGGCACACACAGCCTTGGGGAGTGAATTTCACCACATGGCACACACAGCCTAGGAGAGTGACTTTCACCACATGGCACACACAGCCTAGGGGAGTGACGTTCACCACATGGCACACGCAGCCTATGGGAGTGACTTTCACCACATGGCACACACAGCCTAGGGGAGTGATTTTCACCACATGGCACACACAGCCTAGTGGAGGGACATTCACCACATGGCACACACAGCCTAGGGGAGTGATTTCCACCACATGGCACACACAGCCTAGGGGAGTGACTCTCACCACATGGCACACACAGCCTAGGGGAGTGACTTTCACCACATGGCACACACAGCCTAGGGGAGTGACATTCACCACATGGCACACACAGGCTAGGGGAGTGACTTTCACCACATGGCACACACAGCCTAGGGGAGTTACTTTCACCACATGGCACACACAGCCTAGGGGAGTGACTTTCACCACATGGCACACACAGCCTAAGGGAGTGATTTTCACCACATGGCACACACAGCCTAGGGCAGTGACATTCACCACATGGCTCACACAGCCTAGGGGAGTGACTTTCAACACATGGCACACACATCCTAGGGGAGTGACTCTCAACTCATTGCACACACAGCCTAGGGGAGTGACTTTCACTACATGGCACACACAGCCTAGGGGAGTGACATTCACCACATGGCACACACAGCCTAGGGGAGTGACATTCACCACATGGCACACACAGCCTAGGGGAGTGACTTTCACCACATGACACACACAGCCCAGGGGAGTGACTTTCACCACATGGCACACACAGCCTAGGGGAGTGACTTTCACCACATGGCACACACAGCCTAGGGGAGTGACTTTCACCACATGGCACACACAGCCTAGGGGAGTGACTTTCATCACATGGCACACACAGCCTAGGGGAGTGACTTTCACCACATGGCACACACAGCCTAATGGACTGACATTCACCACATGGCACACACAGCCTGGGGGAGTGACTTTCACCACATGGCACACACAGCCTAGGGGAGTGACTTTCACCACATGGCACACACAGCCTAGGGGAGTTACTTTCACCACATGGCACACACAGCCCAGGGGAGTGACTTTCACCACATGGCACACACAGCCTAGCGGAGTGACATTCACCACATGGCACACACAGCCTAGGGGAGTGAGTTTCACCACATGGCACACACAGCCTAGGGGAGTGACTTTCACCACATGCCACACACAGCCTAGGCGAGTGACTTTCACCACATGGCACACACAGCCTAGGGGAGTGACTTTCACCACATGGCACACACAGCCTAAGGGAATGACTTTCATCACATGGCACACACTGCCTAGGGGAGTGACATTGACCACATGGCACACACAGCCTAGGGGAGTGACACTCTCCACATGGCGCACACAGCCTAGGGGAGTGACATTCACCACATGGCACACACAGCCTAGGGGAGTGACTTTCACCACATGGCACACACAGCCAAGGGGAGTGACCTACACCACATGACACACACAGTCTAGGGGAGTGACTTTCACCACATGGCACACACAGCCAAGGGGAGTGACTTTCACCACATGGAACACACAGCCTAGGGGAGTGACTTTCACCACATGGCACACACAGCCTAGGGGAGTGACTTTCACCACATGGCACACACAGCCTAGTGGAGTGACTTTCACCACATGGCACACACAGCCTAGGGGAGTGACATTCACCACATGGCACACACAGCCTAGGGGAGTGACGTTCACCACATGGCACACACAGCCCAAGGGAGTGACTTTCACCACATGGCACACACAGCTTAGGGGAGTGACTTTCACCACATGGCACACACAGCATATTGGAGTGACTTTCACCACATGACACACACAGTCTAGGGGAGTGACTTTCACCACATGGCACACACAGCCCAGGGGAGTGATTTTCACCACATGGCACACACAGCCTAGGGGAGTGACTTTCACCACATGGCACACACAGCCTAGGGGAGTGACTTTCACCACATGGCACACACAGCCTAATGGACTGACATTCACCACATGGCACACACAGCCTGGGGGAGTGACTTTCACCACATGGCACACACAGCCTAGGGGAGTGACTTTCACCACTTGGCACACACTGCCTGGGGGTGTGACTTTCACCACATGGCACACACAGCCTGGGGAATTAACTTTCACCACATGGCACACACAGCCTGGGGGAGTGACTTTCACCACATGGCACACACAGCCTAGGGGGGTGACTTTCACCACATGGCACACACAGCCTAGGGGAGTGACTTTCACCACATGGCACACACAGCCCAGGGGAGTGACTTTCACCACATGGCACACAAAGCCTAGGGGAGTGACTTTCACCACATGGCACACACAGTCTAGGGGAGTGACGTCCACCACATGGCACACACAGTCTAGGGGAGTGACTTTCACTACATGGCACAGAGCCAAGGGGAGTGACTTTCACCACATGGCACACACAGCCCAGGGGAATGACTTTCACCACATGGCACACACAGCCAAGGGGAGTGACTTTCACCACATGACACACACAGTCTAGGGGAGTGACTTTCACCACATGGCACACACAGCCTAGGGGAGTGACTTTCACCACATGGAACACACAGCTTAGGGAAGTGACTTTCACCACATGGCACACACAGCCTAGGGGAGTGACTTTCACCACATGGCACACACAGCCTAGGGGAGTGACTTTCACCACATGGCACACACAGCCTAGGGGAGAGACTTTCACCACATGGCACACACAGCCTAGGGGAGTGACTTTCACCACATGGCACACACAGCCTAGGGGAGTGACTTTCACTACATGGCACAGAGCCAAGGGGAGTGACTTTCACCACATGGCACACACAGCCCAGGGGAATGACTTTCACCACATGGCACACACAGCCAAGGGGATTGACTTTCACCACATGACACACACAATCTAGGGGAGTGACTTTCACCACATGGCACACACAGCCTAGGGGAGTGACTTTCACCACATGGAACACACAGCTTAGGGAAGTGACTTTCACCACATGGCACACACAGCCTAGGGGAGTGACTTTCACCACATGGCACACACAGCCTAGGGGAGTGACTTTCACCACATGGCACACACAGCCTAGGGGAGTGACTTTCACCACATGGCACACACAGCCTAGGGGAGTGACTTTCACTACATGGCACACACAGCCAAGGGGAGTGACGTTCACCACATGGCACACACAGCCCAAGGGAGTGACTTTCACCACATGGCACACACAGCTTAGGGGAGTGTCTTTCACCACATGGCACACACAGCCTAGTGGAGTGACTTTCACCACATGACACACACAGTCTAGGGGAGTGACTTTCACCACATGGCACACGCAGCCTATGGGATTGACTTTCACCACATGGCACACACAGCCTAGGGGAGTGACTCTCACCACATGGCACACACAGCCTAGGGGAGTGACTTTCACCACATGGCACACACAGCCTAGGGGAGTGACACTCTCCACATGGCGCACACAGCCTAGGGGAGTGACATTCACCACATGGCACACACAGCCTATGGGAGTGACTTTCACCACATGGCACACACAGCCAAGGGGAGTGACTTTCACCACATGACACACACAGTCTAGGGGAGTGACTTACACCACATGGCACACACAGCCTAGGGGAGTGACTTTCACCACATGGCACACACAGCCTAGGGGAGTGACTTTCACCACATGGCACACACAGCCTAGGGGAGTGACTTTCACCACATGGCACACACAGCCTAGGGGAGCGACTTTCACCGCATGGCACACACAGCCTAGGGGAGTGACTTTCACTACATGGCACACACAGCCAAGGGGAGTGACTTTCACCACATGGAACACACAGCCCAGGGGAGTGACTTTCACCACATGGCACACACAGCTTAGGGGAGTGACTTTCACCACATGGCACACACAAGCTAGTGGAGTGACTTTCACCACATGACACACACAGTCTAGGGGAGTGACTTTCACCACATGACACACACAGTCTAGGGGAGTGACTTTCACCACATGGCAGACACAGCCCAGGGGAGTGACTTTCACCACATGGCACACACAGCCTAGGGGAGTGACTTTCACCACATGGCACACACAGCCTAGAGGAGTGACTTTCACCACATGGCACACACAGCCCAATGGACTGACATTCACCACTTGGCACACACAGCCTAGGGGAGTGACTTTCACCACATGGCACACACAGCCTAGGGGAGTGACTTTCACCACATGGCACACTCTGCCTGGGGGAGTGACGTTCACCACAAGGCACACACAGCCTGGGGAATTAACTTTCACCACATGGCACACACAGCCTGGGGGCGTGACTTTCACCACATGGCACACACAGCCTAGGGGGGTGACCTTCACAACATGGCACACACAGCCTAGGGGAGTGACTTTCACCACATGGCACACACAACCCAGGGGAGTGACTTTCACCTCATCGCACACAAAGCCTAGGGAAGTGAATTTCACCACATGGCACACACAGTCTAAGGGAGTGACTTCCACCACATGACACACATAGCCTAGGGGAGTGACTTTCACCACATGGCACCTACAGCCCAAGGAGTGGCTTTCACCACCTGGCACACACAGCCTAGGGGAGTGACATTCACCACATGGCACACACAGCCTAGGGGAGTGACTTTCACCACATGGCACACACAGCCTAGGGGAGTGACATTCACCACATGGCACACACAGCCTAGGGGAGTGACTTTCACTACATGGCACACACAGCCTAGGGGAATGAATTTCACCACATGGCAAACACATCCTTGGGGAGTGAATTTCACCACATGGCACACACAGCCTTGGGGAGTGAATTTCACCACATGGCACACACAGCCTAGGAGAGTGACTTTCACCACATGGCACACACAGCCTAGGGGAGTGACGTTCACCACATGGCACACGCAGCCTATGGGAGTGACTTTCACCACATGGCACACACAGCCTAGGGGAGTGATTTTCACCACATGGCACACACAGCCAATGGAGGGACATTCACCACATGGCACACACAGCCTAGGGGAGTGATTTCCACCACATGGCACACACAGCCTAGGGGAGTGACTCTCACCACATGGCACACACAGCCTAGGGGAGTGACTTTCACCACATGGCACACACAGCCTAGGGGAGTGACATTCACCACATGGCACACACAGGCTAGGGGAGTGACTTTCACCACATGGCACACACAGCCTAGGGGAGTTACTTTCACCACATGGCACACACAGCCTAGGGGAGTGACTTTCACCACATGGCACACACAGCCTAAGGGAGTGATTTTCACCACATGGCACACACAGCCTAGGGCAGTGACATTCACCACATGGCTCACACAGCCTAGGGGAGTGACTTTCAACACATGGCACACACATCCTAGGGGAGTGACTCTCAACTCATTGCACACACAGCCTAGGGGAGTGACTTTCACTACATGGCACACACAGCCTAGGGGAGTGACATTCACCACATGGCACACACAGCCTAGGGGAGTGACATTCACCACATGGCACACACAGCCTAGGGGAGTGACTTTCACCACATGACACACACAGCCCAGGGGAGTGACTTTCACCACATGGCACACACAGCCTAGGGGAGTGACTTTCACCACATGGCACACACAGCCTAGGGGAGTGACTTTCACCACATGGCACACACAGCCTAGGGGAGTGACTTTCATCACATGGCACACACAGCCTAGGGGAGTGACTTTCACCACATGGCACACACAGCCTAATGGACTGACATTCACCACATGGCACACACAGCCTGGGGGAGTGATTTTCACCACATGGCACACACAGCCTAGGGGAGTGACTTTCACCACATGGCACACACAGCCTAGGGGAGTTACTTTCACCACATGGCACACACAGCCCAGGGGAGTGACTTTCACCACATGGCACACACAGCCTAGCGGAGTGACATTCACCACATGGCACACACAGCCTAGGGGAGTGAGTTTCACCACATGGCACACACAGCCTAGGGGAGTGACTTTCACCACATGCCACACACAGCCTAGGCGAGTGACTTTCACCACATGGCACACACAGCCTAGGGGAGTGACTTTCACCACATGGCACACACAGCCTAAGGGAATGACTTTCATCACATGGCACACACTGCCTAGGGGAGTGACATTGACCACATGGCACACACAGCCTAGGGGAGTGACACTCTCCACATGGCGCACACAGCCTAGGGGAGTGACATTCACCACATGGCACACACAGCCTAGGGGAGTGACTTTCACCACATGGCACACACAGCCAAGGGGAGTGACCTACACCACATGACACACACAGTCTAGGGGAGTGACTTTCACCACATGGCACACACAGCCAAGGGGAGTGACTTTCACCACATGGAACACACAGCCTAGGGGAGTGACTTTCACCACATGGCACACACAGCCTAGGGGAGTGACTTTCACCACATGGCACACACAGCCTAGTGGAGTGACTTTCACCACATGGCACACACAGCCTAGGGGAGTGACTTTCACCACATGGCACACACAGCCAAGGGGAGTGACGTTCACCACATGGCACACACAGCCCAAGGGAGTGACTTTCACCACATGGCACACACAGCTTAGGGGAGTGACTTTCACCACATGGCACACACAGCATATTGGAGTGACTTTCACCACATGACACACACAGTCTAGGGGAGTGACTTTCACCACATGGCACACACAGCCCAGGGGAGTGATTTTCACCACATGGCACACACAGCCTAGGGGAGTGACTTTCACCACATGGCACACACAGCCTAGGGGAGTGACTTTCACCACATGGCACACACAGCCTAATGGACTGACATTCACCACATGGCACACACAGCCTGGGGGAGTGACTTTCACCACATGGCACACACAGCCTAGGGGAGTGACTTTCACCACTTGGCACACACTGCCTGGGGGTGTGACTTTCACCACATGGCACACACAGCCTGGGGAATTAACTTTCACCACATGGCACACACAGCCTGGGGGAGTGACTTTCACCACATGGCACACACAGCCTAGGGGGGTGACTTTCACCACATGGCACACACAGCCTAGGGGAGTGACTTTCACCACATGGCACACACAGCCCAGGGGAGTGACTTTCACCACATGGCACACAAAGCCTAGGGGAGTGACTTTCACCACATGGCACACACAGTCTAGGGGAGTGACGTCCACCACATGGCACACACAGTCTAGGGGAGTGACTTTCACTACATGGCACAGAGCCAAGGGGAGTGACTTTCACCACATGGCACACACAGCCCAGGGGAATGACTTTCACCACATGGCACACACAGCCAAGGGGAGTGACTTTCACCACATGACACACACAGTCTAGGGGAGTGACTTTCACCACATGGCACACACAGCCTAGGGGAGTGACTTTCACCACATGGAACACACAGCTTAGGGAAGTGACTTTCACCACATGGCACACACAGCCTAGGGGAGTGACTTTCACCACATGGCACACACAGCCTAGGGGAGTGACTTTCACCACATGGCACACACAGCCTAGGGGAGTGACTTTCACCACATGGCACACACAGCCTAGGGGAGTGACTTTCACCACATGGCACACACAGCCTAGGGGAGTGACTTTCACTACATGGCACAGAGCCAAGGGGAGTGACTTTCACCACATGGCACACACAGCCCAGGGGAATGACTTTCACCACATGGCACACACAGCCAAGGGGAGTGACTTTCACCACATGACACACACAGTCTAGGGGAGTGACTTTCACCACATGGCACACACAGCCTAGGGGAGTGACTTTCACCACATGGAACACACAGCTTAGGGAAGTGACTTTCACCACATGGCACACACAGCCTAGGGGAGTGACTTTCACCACATGGCACACACAGCCTAGGGGAGTGACTTTCACCACATGGCACACACAGCCTAGGGGAGTGACTTTCACCACATGGCACACACAGCCTAGGGGAGTGACTTTCACTACATGGCACACACAGCCAAGGGGAGTGACGTTCACCACATGGCACACACAGCCCAAGGGAGTGACTTTCACCACATGGCACACACAGCTTAGGGGAGTGTCTTTCACCACATGGCACACACAGCCTAGTGGAGTGACTTTCACCACATGACACACACAGTCTAGGGGAGTGACTTTCACCACATGGCACACGCAGCCTATGGGATTGACTTTCACCACATGGCACACACAGCCTAGGGGAGTGACTCTCACCACATGGCACACACAGCCTAGGGGAGTGACTTTCACCACATGGCACACACAGGCTAGGGGAGTGACATTCACCACATGGCACACACAGGCTAGGGGAGTGACTTTCACCACATGGCACACACAGCCTAGGGGAGTTACTTTCACCACATGGCACACACAGCCTAGGGGAGTGACTTTCACCACATGGCACACACAGCATAAGGGAGTGATTTTCACCACATGGCACACACAGCCTAGGGCAGTGACATTCACCACATGGCTCACACAGCCTAGGGGAGTGACTTTCAACACATGGCACACACATCCTAGGGGAGTGACTCTCAACACATTGCACACACAGCCTAGGGGAGTGACTTTCACTACATGGCACACACAGCCTAGGGGAGTGACATTCACCACATGGCACACACAGCCTAGGGGAGTGACATTCACCACATGGCACACACAGCCTAGGGGAGTGACTTTCACCACATGGCACACACAGCCCAGGGGAGTGACTTTCACCACATGGCACACACAGCCTAGGGGAGTGACTTTCACCATATGGCACACACAGCCTAGGGGAGTGACTTTCACCACATGGCACACACAGCCTAGGGGAGTGACTTTCATCACATGGCACACACAGCCTAGGGGAGTGACATTCAGCACATGGCACACAAAGCCTAGGGGAGTGACACTCACCACACGGCGCACACGGCCTAGGGGAGTGACATTCACCACATGGCACACACATCCTAGGGGTGTGACTTTCACCACATGGCACACACAGCCTAGGGGAGTTACTTTCACCACATGGCACACACAGCCCAGGGGAGTGACTTTCACCACATGGCACACACAGCCTAGTGGAGTGACATTCACCACATGGCACACACAGCCTAGGGGAGGGAGTTTCACCACATGGCACACACAGCCTAGGGGAGTGACTTTCACCACATGGCACACACAGCCTAGGCGAGTGACTTTCACCACATGGCACACACAGCCTAGGGGAGTGACTTTCACCACATGGCACACACAGCCTATGGGAATGACTTTCACCACATGGCACACACTGCCTAGGGGAGTGACATTGACCACATGGCACACACAGCCTAGGGGAGTGACACTCTCCACATGGCGCACACAGCCTAGGGGAGTGACATTCACCACATGGCACACACAGCCTAGGGGAGTGACTTTCACCACATGGCACACACAGCCAAGGGGAGTGACTTTCACCACATGACACACACAGTCTAGGGGAGTGACTTTCACCACATGGCACACACAGCCTAGGGGAGTGACTTTCACCACATGGAACACACAGCCTAGGGGAGTGACTTTCACCACATGGCACACACAGCCTAGGGGAGTGACTTTCACCACATGGCACACACAGCCTAGGGGAGTGACTTTCACCACATGGCACACACAGCCTAGGGGAGTGACTTTCACCACATGGCACACAAAGCCTAGGGGAGTGACTTTCACTACATGGCACACACAGCCAAGGGGAGTGACATTCACCACATGGCATACACAGCCAAGGGGATTGATTTTCACCACATGGCACACACAGCCCAAGGGAGTGACTTTCACCACATGGCACACACAGCTTAGGGGAGTGACTTTCACCACATGGCACACACAGCCTAGTGGAGTGACTTTCACCACATGACACACACAGTCTAGGGGAGTGACTTTCACCACATGGCACACACAGCCCAGGGGAGTGATTTTCACCACATGGCACACACAGCCTAGGGGAGTGACTTTCACCACATGGCACACACAGCCTAGGGGAGTGACTTTCACCACATGGCACACACAGCCTAATGGACTGACATTCACCACATGGCACACACAGCCTGGGGGAGTGACTTTCACCACATGGCACACACAGCCTAGGGGAGTGACTTTCACCACATGGCACACACTGCCTGGGGGAGTGACTTTCACCACATGGCACACACAGCCTGGGGAATTAACTTTCACCACATGGCACACACAGCCTGGGGGAGTGACTTTCACCACATGGCACACACAGCCTAGGGGGGTGACTTTCACCACATGGCACACACAGCCTAGGGGAGTGACTTTCACCACATGGCACACACAGCCTAGGGGAGTGACTTTCACCACATGGCACACACAGCCTAGGGGAATGACTTTCATCACATTGCACACACTGCCTAGGGGAGTGACATTCACCACATGGCACACACAGCCTAGGGGAGTGACACTCTCCACATGGCGCACACAGCCTAGGGGAGTGACAGTCACCACATGGCACACACAGCCTAGGGGAGTGACATTCACCACATGGCACACACAGCCAAGGGGAGTGACTTTCACCACATGACACACACAGTCTAGGGGAGTGACTTACACCACATGGCACACACAGCCTAGGGGAGTGACTTTCACCACATGGCACACACAGCCTAGGGGAGTGACTTTCACCACATGGCACACACAGCCTAGGGGAGTGACTTTCACCACATGGCACACACAGCCTAGGGGAGCGACTTTCACCGCATGGCACACACAGCCTAGGGGAGTGACTTTCACTACATGGCACACACAGCCAAGGGGAGTGACTTTCACCACATGGAACACACAGCCCAGGGGAGTGACTTTCACCACATGGCACACACAGCTTAGGGGAGTGACTTTCACCACATGGCACACACAGCCTAGGGGAGTGACTTTCACCACATGGCACACACAGCCTAGGGGAGTGACTTTCACCACATGGCACACACAGCCTAGGGGAGTGACTTTCACCACATGGCACACACAGCCTAGGGGAGCGACTTTCACCGCATGGCACACACAGCCTAGGGGAGTGACTTTCACTACATGGCACACACAGCCAAGGGGAGTGACTTTCACCACATGGAACACACAGCCCAGGGGAGTGACTTTCACCACATGGCACACACAGCTTAGGGGAGTGACTTTCACCACATGGCACACACAAGCTAGTGGAGTGACTTTCACTACATGGCACACACAGCCAAGGGGAGTGACGTTCACCACATGGCACACACAGCCCAAGGGAGTGACTTTCACCACATGGCACACACAGCTTAGGGGAGCGACTTTCACCGCATGGCACACACAGCCTAGGGGAGTGACTTTCACTACATGGCACACACAGCCAAGGGGAGTGACGTTCACCACATGGCACACACAGCCCAAGGGAGTGACTTTCACCACATGGCACACACAGCCTAGGGGAGTGACTTTCACCACATGGCACACACAGCCTAGGGGAGTGACTTTCACCACATGGCACACACAGCCTAGGGGAGTGACTTTCACTACATGGCACACACAGCCAAGGGGAGTGACGTTCACCACATGGCACACACAGCCCAAGGGAGTGACTTTCACCACATGGCACACACAGCTTAGGGGAGTGTCTTTCACCACATGGCACACACAGCCTAGTGGAGTGACTTTCACCACATGACACACACAGTCTAGGGGAGTGACTTTCACCACATGGCACACGCAGCCTATGGGATTGACTTTCACCACATGGCACACACAGCCTAGGGGAGTGACTCTCACCACATGGCACACACAGCCTAGGGGAGTGACTTTCACCACATGGCACACACAGCCTAGGGGAGTGACACTCTCCACATGGCGCACACAGCCTAGGGGAGTGACATTCACCACATGGCACACACAGCCTATGGGAGTGACTTTCACCACATGGCACACACAGCCAAGGGGAGTGACTTTCACCACATGACACACACAGTCTAGGGGAGTGACTTACACCACATGGCACACACAGCCTAGGGGAGTGACTTTCACCACATGGCACACACAGCCTAGGGGAGTGACTTTCACCACATGGCACACACAGCCTAGGGGAGTGACTTTCACCACATGGCACACACAGCCTAGGGGAGCGACTTTCACCGCATGGCACACACAGCCTAGGGGAGTGACTTTCACTACATGGCACACACAGCCAAGGGGAGTGACTTTCACCACATGGAACACACAGCCCAGGGGAGTGACTTTCACCACATGGCACACACAGCTTAGGGGAGTGACTTTCACCACATGGCACACACAAGCTAGTGGAGTGACTTTCACCACATGACACACACAGTCTAGGGGAGTGACTTTCACCACATGACACACACAGTCTAGGGGAGTGACTTTCACCACATGGCACACACAGCCCAGGGGAGTGACTTTCACCACATGGCACACACAGCCTAGGGGAGTGACTTTCACCACATGGCACACACAGCCTAGAGGAGTGACTTTCACCACATGGCACACACAGCCCAATGGACTGACATTCACCACTTGGCACACACAGCCTAGGGGAGTGACTTTCACCACATGGCACACACAGCCTAGGGGAGTGACTTTCACCACATGGCACACTCTGCCTGGGGGAGTGACGTTCACCACAAGGCACACACAGCCTGGGGAATTAACTTTCACCACATGGCACACACAGCCTGGGGGCGTGACTTTCACCACATGGCACACACAGCCTAGGGGGGTGACCTTCACAACATGGCACACACAGCCTAGGGGAGTGACTTTCACCACATGGCACACACAACCCAGGGGAGTGACTTTCACCTCATCGCACACAAAGCCTAGGGAAGTGAATTTCACCACATGGCACACACAGTCTAAGGGAGTGACTTCCACCACATGACACACATAGCCTAGGGGAGTGACTTTCACCACATGGCACCTACAGCCCAAGGAGTGGCTTTCACCACCTGGCACACACAGCCTAGGGGAGTGACATTCACCACATGGCACACACAGCCTAGGGGAGTGACTTTCACCACATGGCACACACAGCCTAGGGGAGTGACATTCACCACATGGCACACACAGCCTAGGGGAGTGACTTTCACTACATGGCACACACAGCCTAGGGGAATGAATTTCACCACATGGCAAACACATCCTTGGGGAGTGAATTTCACCACATGGCACACACAGCCTTGGGGAGTGAATTTCACCACATGGCACACACAGCCTAGGAGAGTGACTTTCACCACATGGCACACACAGCCTAGGGGAGTGACGTTCACCACATGGCACACGCAGCCTATGGGAGTGACTTTCACCACATGGCACACACAGCCTAGGGGAGTGATTTTCACCACATGGCACACACAGCCAATGGAGGGACATTCACCACATGGCACACACAGCCTAGGGGAGTGATTTCCACCACATGGCACACACAGCCTAGGGGAGTGACTCTCACCACATGGCACACACAGCCTAGGGGAGTGACTTTCACCACATGGCACACACAGCCTAGGGGAGTGACATTCACCACATGGCACACACAGGCTAGGGGAGTGACTTTCACCACATGGCACACACAGCCTAGGGGAGTTACTTTCACCACATGGCACACACAGCCTAGGGGAGTGACTTTCACCACATGGCACACACAGCCTAAGGGAGTGATTTTCACCACATGGCACACACAGCCTAGGGCAGTGACATTCACCACATGGCTCACACAGCCTAGGGGAGTGACTTTCAACACATGGCACACACATCCTAGGGGAGTGACTCTCAACTCATTGCACACACAGCCTAGGGGAGTGACTTTCACTACATGGCACACACAGCCTAGGGGAGTGACATTCACCACATGGCACACACAGCCTAGGGGAGTGACATTCACCACATGGCACACACAGCCTAGGGGAGTGACTTTCACCACATGACACACACAGCCCAGGGGAGTGACTTTCACCACATGGCACACACAGCCTAGGGGAGTGACTTTCACCACATGGCACACACAGCCTAGGGGAGTGACTTTCACCACATGGCACACACAGCCTAGGGGAGTGACTTTCATCACATGGCACACACAGCCTAGGGGAGTGACTTTCACCACATGGCACACACAGCCTAATGGACTGACATTCACCACATGGCACACACAGCCTGGGGGAGTGACTTTCACCACATGGCACACACAGCCTAGGGGAGTGACTTTCACCACATGGCACACACAGCCTAGGGGAGTTACTTTCACCACATGGCACACACAGCCCAGGGGAGTGACTTTCACCACATGGCACACACAGCCTAGCGGAGTGACATTCACCACATGGCACACACAGCCTAGGGGAGTGAGTTTCACCACATGGCACACACAGCCTAGGGGAGTGACTTTCACCACATGCCACACACAGCCTAGGCGAGTGACTTTCACCACATGGCACACACAGCCTAGGGGAGTGACTTTCACCACATGGCACACACAGCCTAAGGGAATGACTTTCATCACATGGCACACACTGCCTAGGGGAGTGACATTGACCACATGGCACACACAGCCTAGGGGAGTGACACTCTCCACATGGCGCACACAGCCTAGGGGAGTGACATTCACCACATGGCACACACAGCCTAGGGGAGTGACTTTCACCACATGGCACACAGAGCCAAGGGGAGTGACCTACACCACATGACACACACAGTCTAGGGGAGTGACTTTCACCACATGGCACACACAGCCAAGGGGAGTGACTTTCACCACATGGAACACACAGCCTAGGGGAGTGACTTTCACCACATGGCACACACAGCCTAGGGGAGTGACTTTCACCACATGGCACACACAGCCTAGTGGAGTGACTTTCACCACATGGCACACACAGCCTAGGGGAGTGACTTTCACCACATGGCACACACAGCCAAGGGGAGTGACGTTCACCACATGGCACACACAGCCCAAGGGAGTGACTTTCACCACATGGCACACACAGCTTAGGGGAGTGACTTTCACCACATGGCACACACAGCATATTGGAGTGACTTTCACCACATGACACACACAGTCTAGGGGAGTGACTTTCACCACATGGCACACACAGCCCAGGGGAGTGATTTTCACCACATGGCACACACAGCCTAGGGGAGTGACTTTCACCACATGGCACACACAGCCTAGGGGAGTGACTTTCACCACATGGCACACACAGCCTGATGGACTGACATTCACCACATGGCACACACAGCCTGGGGGAGTGACTTTCACCACATGGCACACACAGCCTAGGGGAGTGACTTTCACCACTTGGCACACACTGCCTGGGGGTGTGACTTTCACCACATGGCACACACAGCCTGGGGAATTAACTTTCACCACATGGCACACACAGCCTGGGGGAGTGACTTTCACCACATGGCACACACAGCCTAGGGGGGTGACTTTCACCACATGGCACACACAGCCTAGGGGAGTGACTTTCACCACATGGCACACACAGCCCAGGGGAGTGACTTTCACCACATGGCACACAAAGCCTAGGGGAGTGACTTTCACCACATGGCACACACAGTCTAGGGGAGTGACGTCCACCACATGGCACACACAGTCTAGGGGAGTGACTTTCACTACATGGCACAGAGCCAAGGGGAGTGACTTTCACCACATGGCACACACAGCCCAGGGGAATGACTTTCACCACATGGCACACACAGCCAAGGGGAGTGACTTTCACCACATGACACACACAGTCTAGGGGAGTGACTTTCACCACATGGCACACACAGCCTAGGGGAGTGACTTTCACCACATGGAACACACAGCTTAGGGAAGTGACTTTCACCACATGGCACACACAGCCTAGGGGAGTGACTTTCACCACATGGCACACACAGCCTAGGGGAGTGACTTTCACCACATGGCACACACAGCCTAGGGGAGTGACTTTCACCACATGGCACACACAGCCTAGGGGAGTGACTTTCACCACATGGCACACACAGCCTAGGGGAGTGACTTTCACTACATGGCACAGAGCCAAGGGGAGTGACTTTCACCACATGGCACACACAGCCCAGGGGAATGACTTTCACCACATGGCACACACAGCCAAGGGGAGTGACTTTCACCACATGACACACACAGTCTAGGGGAGTGACTTTCACCACATGGCACACACAGCCTAGGGGAGTGACTTTCACCACATGGAACACACAGCTTAGGGAAGTGACTTTCACCACATGGCACACACAGCCTAGGGGAGTGACTTTCACCACATGGCACACACAGCCTAGGGGAGTGACTTTCACCACATGGCACACACAGCCTAGGGGAGTGACTTTCACCACATGGCACACACAGCCTAGGGGAGTGACTTTCACTACATGGCACACACAGCCAAGGGGAGTGACGTTCACCACATGGCACACACAGCCCAAGGGAGTGACTTTCACCACATGGCACACACAGCTTAGGGGAGTGTCTTTCACCACATGGCACACACAGCCTAGTGGAGTGACTTTCACCACATGACACACACAGTCTAGGGGAGTGACTTTCACCACATGGCACACGCAGCCTATGGGATTGACTTTCACCACATGGCACACACAGCCTAGGGGAGTGACTCTCACCACATGGCACACACAGCCTAGGGGAGTGACTTTCACCACATGGCACACACAGGCTAGGGGAGTGACATTCACCACATGGCACACACAGGCTAGGGGAGTGACTTTCACCACATGGCACACACAGCCTAGGGGAGTTACTTTCACCACATGGCACACACAGCCTAGGGGAGTGACTTTCACCACATGGCACACACAGCATAAGGGAGTGATTTTCACCACATGGCACACACAGCCTAGGGCAGTGACATTCACCACATGGCTCACACAGCCTAGGGGAGTGACTTTCAACACATGGCACACACATCCTAGGGGAGTGACTCTCAACACATTGCACACACAGCCTAGGGGAGTGACTTTCACTACATGGCACACACAGCCTAGGGGAGTGACATTCACCACATGGCACACACAGCCTAGGGGAGTGACATTCACCACATGGCACACACAGCCTAGGGGAGTGACTTTCACCACATGGCACACACAGCCCAGGGGAGTGACTTTCACCACATGGCACACACAGCCTAGGGGAGTGACTTTCACCATATGGCACACACAGCCTAGGGGAGTGACTTTCACCACATGGCACACACAGCCTAGGGGAGTGACTTTCATCACATGGCACACACAGCCTAGGGGAGTGACATTCACCACATGGCACACAAAGCCTAGGGGAGTGACACTCACCACACGGCGCACACGGCCTAGGGGAGTGACATTCACCACATGGCACACACATCCTAGGGGTGTGACTTTCACCACATGGCACACACAGCCTAGGGGAGTTACTTTCACCACATGGCACACACAGCCCAGGGGAGTGACTTTCACCACATGGCACACACAGCCTAGTGGAGTGACATTCACCACATGGCACACACAGCCTAGGGGAGGGAGTTTCACCACATGGCACACACAGCCTAGGGGAGTGACTTTCACCACATGGCACACACAGCCTAGGCGAGTGACTTTCACCACATGGCACACACAGCCTAGGGGAGTGACTTTCACCACATGGCACACACAGCCTATGGGAATGACTTTCACCACATGGCACACACTGCCTAGGGGAGTGACATTGACCACATGGCACACACAGCCTAGGGGAGTGACACTCTCCACATGGCGCACACAGCCTAGGGGAGTGACATTCACCACATGGCACACACAGCCTAGGGGAGTGACTTTCACCACATGGCACACACAGCCAAGGGGAGTGACTTTCACCACATGACACACACAGTCTAGGGGAGTGACTTTCACCACATGGCACACACAGCCTAGGGGAGTGACTTTCACCACATGGAACACACAGCCTAGGGGAGTGACTTTCACCACATGGCACACACAGCCTAGGGGAGTGACTTTCACCACATGGCACACACAGCCTAGGGGAGTGACTTTCACCACATGGCACACACAGCCTAGGGGAGTGACTTTCACCACATGGCACACAAAGCCTAGGGGAGTGACTTTCACTACATGGCACACACAGCCAAGGGGAGTGACATTCACCACATGGCATACACAGCCAAGGGGATTGATTTTCACCACATGGCACACACAGCCCAAGGGAGTGACTTTCACCACATGGCACACACAGCTTAGGGGAGTGACTTTCACCACATGGCACACACAGCCTAGTGGAGTGACTTTCACCACATGACACACACAGTCTAGGGGAGTGACTTTCACCACATGGCACACACAGCCCAGGGGAGTGATTTTCACCACATGGCACACACAGCCTAGGGGAGTGACTTTCACCACATGGCACACACAGCCTAGGGGAGTGACTTTCACCACATGGCACACACAGCCTAATGGACTGACATTCACCACATGGCACACACAGCCTGGGGGAGTGACTTTCACCACATGGCACACACAGCCTAGGGGAGTGACTTTCACCACATGGCACACACTGCCTGGGGGAGTGACTTTCACCACATGGCACACACAGCCTGGGGAATTAACTTTCACCACATGGCACACACAGCCTGGGGGAGTGACTTTCACCACATGGCACACACAGCCTAGGGGGGTGACTTTCACCACATGGCACACACAGCCTAGGGGAGTGACTTTCACCACATGGCACACACAGCCTAGGGGAGTGACTTTCACCACATGGCACACACAGCCTAGGGGAATGACTTTCATCACATTGCACACACTGCCTAGGGGAGTGACATTCACCACATGGCACACACAGCCTAGGGGAGTGACACTCTCCACATGGCGCACACAGCCTAGGGGAGTGACATTCACCACATGGCACACACAGCCTAGGGGAGTGACATTCACCACATGGCACACACAGCCAAGGGGAGTGACTTTCACCACATGACACACACAGTCTAGGGGAGTGACTTACACCACATGGCACACACAGCCTAGGGGAGTGACTTTCACCACATGGCACACACAGCCTAGGGGAGTGACTTTCACCACATGGCACACACAGCCTAGGGGAGTGACTTTCACCACATGGCACACACAGCCTAGGGGAGCGACTTTCACCGCATGGCACACACAGCCTAGGGGAGTGACTTTCACTACATGGCACACACAGCCAAGGGGAGTGACTTTCACCACATGGAACACACAGCCCAGGGGAGTGACTTTCACCACATGGCACACACAGCTTAGGGGAGTGACTTTCACCACATGGCACACACAGTATAGTGGAGTGACTTTCACCACATGACACACACAGTCTAGGGGAGTGACTTTCACCACATGACACACACAGTCTAGGGGAGTGACTTTCACCACATGGCACACAGAGCCTAGGGGAGTGACTTTCACCACATGGCACACACAGTCTAGAGGAGTGACTTTCACCACATGGCACACACAGCCCAATGGACTGACATTCACCACTTGGCACACACAGCCTAGGGGAGTGACTTTCACCACATGGCACACACAGCCTAGGGGAGTGACTTTCACCACATGGCACACTCTGCCTGGGGGAGTGACGTTCACCACAAGGCACACACAGCCTGGGGAATTAACTTTCACCACATGGCACACACAGCCTGGGGGCGTGACTTTCACCACATGGCACACACAGCCTAGGGGGGTGACCTTCACAACATGGCACACACAGCCTAGGGGAGTGACTTTCACCACATGGCACACACAACCCAGGGGAGTGACTTTCACCTCATCGCACACAAAGCCTAGGGAAGTGAATTTCACCACATGGCACACACAGTCTAAGGGAGTGACTTCCACCACATGACACACATAGCCTAGGGGAGTGACTTTCACCACATGGCACCTACAGCCCAAGGAGTGGCTTTCACCACATGGCACACACAGCCTAGGGGAGTGACATTCACCCCATGGCACACACAGCCTAGGGGAGTGACTTTCACCACATGGCACACACAGAATAGGGGAGTGACATTCACCACATGGCACACACAGCCTAGGGGAGTGACTTTCACTACATGGCACACACAGCCTAGGGGAATGAATTTCACCACATGGCAAACACATCCTTGGGGAGTGAATTTCACCACATGGCACACACAGCCTTGGGGAGTGAATTTCACCACATGGCACACACAGCCTAGGAGAGTGACTTTCACCACATGGCACACACAGCCTAGGGGAGTGACTTTCACCACATGGCACACGCAGCCTATGGGAGTGACTTTCACCACATGGCACACACAGCCTAGGGGAGTGATTTTCACCACATGGCACACACAGCCTAGTGGAGTGACATTCACCACATGGCACACACAGCCTAGGGGAGTGATTTCCACCACATGGCACACACAGCCTAGGGGAGTGACTCTCACCACATGGCACACACAGCCTAGGGGAGCGACTTTCACCACATGGCACACACAGCCTAGGGGAGTGACATTCACCACATGGCACACACAGGGTAGGGGAGTGACTTTCACCACATGACACACACAGCCTAGGGGAGTTACTTTCACCACATGGCACACACAGCCTAGGGGAGTGACTTTCACCACATGGCACACACAGCCTAAGGGAGTGATTTTCACCACATGGCACACACAGCCTAGGGCAGTGACATTCACCACATGGCTCACACAGCCTAGGGGAGTGACTTTCAACACATGGCACACACATCCTAGGGGAGTGACTCTCAACACATTGCACACACAGCCTAGGGGAGTGACTTTCACTACATGGCACACACAGCCTAGGGGAGTGACATTCACCACATGGCACACACAGCCTAGGGGAGTGACATTCACCACATGGCACACACAGCCTAGGGGAGTGACTTTCACCACATGGCACACACAGCCCAGGGGAGTGACTTTCACCACATGGCACACACAGCCTAGGGGAGTGACTTTCACCACATGGCACACACAGCCTAGGGGAGTGACTTTCACCACATGGCACACACAGCCTAGGGGAGTGACTTTCATCACATGGCACACACAGCCTAGGGGAGTGACTTTCACCACATGGCACACACAGCCTAATGGACTGACATTCACCACATGGCACACACAGCCTGGGGGAGTGACTTTCACTACATGGCACACACAGCCTAGGGGAGTGGCTTACACCACATGGCACACACAGCCTAGTGGAGTGACATTCACCACATGGCACACACAGCCTAGGGGAGTGAGTTTCACCACATGGCACACACAGCCTAGGGGAGTGACTTTCACCACATGCCACACACAGCCTAGGCGAGTGACTTTCACCACATGGCACACACAGCCTAGGGGAGTGACTTTCACCACATGGCACACACAGCCTATGGGAATGACTTTCATCACATGGCACACACTGCCTAGGGGAGTGACATTGACCACATGGCACACACAGCCTAGGGGAGTGACACTCTCCACAAGGCGCACACAGCCTAGGGGAGTGACATTCACCACATGGCACACACAGCCTAGGGGAGTGACTTTCACCACATGGCACACACAGCCAAGGGGAGTGACCTACACCACATGACACACACAGTCTAGGGGAGTGACTTTCCCCACATGGCACACACAGCCTAGGGGAGTGACTTTCACCACATGGAACACACAGCCTAGGGGAGTGACTTTCACCACATGGCACACACAGCCTAGGGGAGTGACTTTCACCACATGGCACACACTGCCTAGTGGAGTGACTTTCACCACATGGCACACACAGCCTAGGGGAGTGACTTTCACCACATGGCACACACAGCCTAGGGGAGTGACGTTCACCACATGGCACACACAGCCCAAGGGAGTGACTTTCACCACATGGCACACACAGCTTAGGGGAGTGACTTTCACCACATGGCACACACAGCATATTGGAGTGACTTTCACCACATGACACACACAGTCTAGGGGAGTGACTTTCACCACATGGCACACACAGCCCAGGGGAGTGATTTTCACCACATGGCACACACAGCCTAGGGGAGTGACTTTCACCACATGGCACACACAGCCTAGGGGAGTGACTTTCACCACATGGCACACACAGCCTAATGGACTGACATTCACCACATGGCACACACAGCCTGGGGGAGTGACTTTCACCACATGGCACACACAGCCTAGGGGAGTGACTTTCACCACTTGGCACACACTGCCTGGGGGTGTGACTTTCACCACATGGCACACACAGCCTGGGGAATTAACTTTCACCACACGGCACACACAGCCTGGGGGAGTGACTTTCACCACATGGCACACACAGCCTAGGGGGGTGACTTTCACCACATGGCACACACAGCCTAGGGGAGTGACTTTCACCACATGGCACACACAGCCCAGGGGAGTGACTTTCACCACATGGCACACAAAGCCTAGGGGAGTGACTTTCACCACATGGCACACACAGTCTAGGGGAGTGACGTCCACCACATGGCACACACAGTCTAGGGGAGTGACTTTCACTACATGGCACAGAGCCAAGGGGAGTGACTTTCACCACATGGCACCTACAGCCGAGGGGAGTGGCTTTCACCACATGGCACACACAGCCTAGGGGAGTGACATTCACCACATGGCACACTCAGCCTAGGGGAGTGACTTTCACCACATGGCACACACAGCCTAGGGGAGTGACATTCACCACATGGCACACACAGCCTAGGGGAGTGACTTTCACTACATGGCACAGAGCCAAGGGGAGTGACTTTCACCACATGGCACACACAGCCCAGGGGAATGACTTTCACCACATGGCACACACAGCCAAGGGGAGTGACTTTCACCACATGACACACACAGTCTAGGGGAGTGACTTTCACCACATGGCACACACAGCCTAGGGGAGTGACTTTCACCACATGGAACACACAGCCTAGGGGAGTGACTTTCACCACATGGCACACACGGCCTAGGGGAGTGACTTTCACCACATGGCACACACAGCCTAGGGGAGTGACTTTCACCACATGGCACACACAGCCTAGGGGAGTGACTTTCACCACATGGCACACACAGCCTAGGGGAGTGACTTTCACTACATGGCACACACAGCCAAGGGGAGTGACGTTCACCACATGGCACACACAGCCCAGGGGAGTGACTTTCACCACATGGCACACACAGCTTAGGGGAGTGACTTTCACCACATGGCACACACAGCCTAGTGGAGTGACTTTCACCACATGACACACACAGTCTAGGGGAGTGACTTTCACCACATGGCACACGCAGCCTATGGGAGTGACTTTCACCACATGGCACACACAGCCTAGGGGAGTGATTTTCACCACATGGCACACACAGCCTAGTGGAGTGACATTCACCACATGGCACACACAGCCTAGGGGAGTGATTTCCACCACATGGCACACACAGCCTAGGGGAGTGACTCTCACCACATGGCACACACAGCCTAGGGGAGTGACTTTCACCACATGGCACACACAGCCTAGGGGAGTGACATTCACCACATGGCACACACAGGCTAGGGGAGTGACTTTCACCACATGGCACACACAGCCTAGGGGAGTTATTTTCACCACATGGCACACACAACCTAGGGGAGTGACTTTCACCACATGGCACACACAGCCTAAGGGAGTGATTTTCACCACATGGCACACACAGCCTAGGGCAGTGACATTCACCACATGGCTCACACAGTCTAGGGGAGTGACTTTCAACACATGGCACACACATCCTAAGGGAGTGACTCTCAACACATTGCACACACAGCCTAGGGGAGTGACTTTCACTACATGGCACACACAGCCTAGGGGAGTGACAATCACCACATGGCACACACAGCCTAGGGGAGTGACATTCACCACATGGCACACACAGCCTAGGGGAGTGACTTTCACCACATGGCACACACAGCCCAGGGGAGTGACATTCACCACATGACACACACAGCCTTGGGGAGTGACTTTCACCACATGGCACACACAGCCTAGGGGAGTGACTTTGACCACATGGCACACACAGCCTAGGGGAGTGACTTTCATCACATGGCACACACAGCCTAGGGGAGTGACATTCACCACATGGCACACAAAGCCTAGGGGAGTGACACTCACCACACGGCGCACACGGCCTAGGGGGGTGACATTCACCACATGGCACACACAGCCTAGGGGAGTGACTTTCACCACATGGCACACACAGCCTAGGGGAGTTACTTTCACCACATGGCACACACAGCCCAGGGGAGTGACTTTCACCACATGGCACACACAGCCTAGTGGAGTGACATTCACCACATGGCACACACAGCCTAGGGGAGTGACATTCACCACATGGCACACACAGCCTAGGGGAGTGACTTTCACCACATGGCACACACAGCCTAGGCGAGTGACTTTCACCACATGGCACACACAGCCTAGGGGAGTGACTTTCACCACATGGCACACACAGCCTATGGGAATGACTTTCATCACATGGCACACACTGCCTAGGAGAGTGACATTGACCACATGGCACACACAGCCTAGGGGAGTGACACTCTCCACATGGCGCACACAGCCTAGGGGAGTGACATTCACCACATGGCACACACAGCCTAGGGGAGTGAATTTCACCACATGGCACACACAGCCAAGGGGAGTGACTTTCACCACATGACACACACAGTCTAGGGGAGTGACTTTCACCACATGGCACACACAGTCTAGGGGAGTGACTTTCACCACATGGAACACACAGCCTAGGGGAGTGACTTTCACCACATGGCACACACAGCCTAGGGGAGTGACTTTCATCAGATGGCACACACAGCCTAGGGGACTGACTTTCACCACATGGCACACACAGCCTAGGGGAGTGACTTTCACCACATGGCACACAGAGCCTAGGGGAGTGACTTTCACTTCATGGCACACACAGCCAAGGGGAGTGACGTTCACCACATGGCACACACAGCCCAAGGGAGTGACTTTCACCACATGGCACACACAGCTTAGGGGAGTGACTTTCACCACATGGCACACACAGCCTAGTGGAGTGACTTTCACCACATGACACACACAGTCTAGGGGAGTGACTTTCACCACATGGCACACACAGCCCAGGGGAGTGATTTTCACCACATGGCACACACAGCCTAGGGGAGTGACTTTCACCACATGGCACACACAGCCTAGGGGAGTGACTTTCACCACATGGCACACACAGCCTAATGGACTGACATTCACCACATGGCACACACAGCCTGGGGGAGTGACTTTCACCACATGGCACACACAGCCTAGGGGAGTGACTTTCACCACATGGCACACACTGCCTGGGGGAGTGACTTTCACCACATGGCACACACAGCCTGTGGAATTAACTTTCACCACATGGCACACACAGCCTGGGGGAGTGACTTTCACCACATGGCACACACAGCCTAGGGGGGTGACTTTCACCACATGGCACACACAGCCTAGGGGAGTGACTTTCACCACATGGCACACACAGCCCAGGGGAGTGACTTTCACCACATGGCACACAAAGCCTAGGGGAGTGATTTTCACCACATGGCACACACAGTCTATGGGAGTGACGTCCACCACATGACACACATATCCTAGGGGAGTGACTTTCACCACATGGCACCTACAGCCGAGGGAAGTTGCTTTCACCACATGGCACACACAGCCTAGGCGAGTGACATTCACCACATGGCACACACAGCCTAGGGGAGTGACTTTCACCACATGGCACACACAGCCTAGGGGAGTGACATTCACCACATGGCACACACAGCCTAGGGGAGTGACTTTCACTACATGGCACAGAGCCAAGGGGAGTGACTTTCACAACATGGCACACACAGCCCAGGGGAATGACTTTCACCACATGGCACACACAGCTTAGGGGAGTGACTTTCACCACATGGCACACACAGCCTAGGGGAGTGACTTTCACCTCATGACACACACAGTTTAGGGGAGTGACTTTCACCACATGGCACACACAGCCTAGGGGAGTGACTTTCACCACATGGTACACACAGCCTAGGGGAGTGAGTTTCACCACATGGCACACACAGCCTAGGGGAGTGACATTCACCACATGGCTCACACAGCCCAGGGGAGTGACTTTCACCACATGGCACACACAGCCTAGGGGAGTGACTTTCAAAACATGGCACACACAGCCTAGGGCAGTGACATTCACCACCTGGCACACACAGCCTAGGGGAGTGATTTTCACCACATGGCACACACAGCCTAGTGGAGTGATATTCACCACATGGCACACACAGCCTAGGGCAGTGATTTCCACCACATGGCACGCACAGCCTAGGGGAGTGACTCTCACCACATGGCACACACAGCCTAGGGGAGTGACTTTCACCACATGGCACACACAGCCTAGGGGAGTGACATTCACCACATGGCACACACAGGCTAGGGGAGTGACTTTCACCACATGGCACACACAGCCTAGGGGAGTTACATTCACCACATGGCACACACAGCCTTGGGGAGTGACTTTCACCACATGGCACACACAGCCTAAGGGAGTGATTTTCACCACATGGCACACACAGCCTAGGGCAGTGACATTCACCACATGGCTCACACAGCCTAGGTGAGTGACTTTCAACACAAGGCACACACATCCTAGGGGAGTGACTCTCAACACATTGCACACACAGCCTAGGGGAGTGACTTTCACTACATGGCACACACAGCCTAGGGGAGTGACATTCACCACATGGCACACACACCCTAGGGGAGTGACTTTCACCACATGGCACACGCAGCCTTGGGGAGTGACTTTCACCACATGGCACACACAGCCTAGGAGAGTGACTTTCACCACATGGCACACACAGCCTAGGGGAGTGGCTTTCACCACATGGCACACGCAGCCTATGGGAGTGACTTTCACCACCTGGCACACACAGCCTAGGGGAGTGATTTTCACCACATGGCACACACAGCCTAGTGGAGTGACATTCACCACATGGCACACACAGCCTAGGGGAGTGATTTCCACCACATGGCACACACAGCCTAGGGGAGTGACTCTCACCACATGGCACACACAGCCTAGGGGAGTGACTTTCACCACATGGCACACACAGCCTAGGGGAGTGACATTCACCACATGGCACACACAGGCTAGGGGAGTGACTTTCACCACATGGCACACACAGCCTAGGGGAGTTACTTTCACCACATGGCACACACAGCCTAGGGGAGTGACTTTCACCACATGGCACACACAGCCTAAGGGAGTGATTTTCACCACATGGCACACACAGCCTAGGGCAGTGACATTCACCACATGGCTCACACAGCCTAGGGGAGTGACTTTCAACACATGGCACACACATCCTAGGGGAGTGACTCTCAACACATTGCACACACAGCCTAGGGGAGTGACTTTCACTACATGGCACACACAGCCTAGGGGAGTGACATTCACCACATGGCACACACAGCCTAGGGGAGTGACATTCACCACATGGCACACACAGCCTAGGGGAGTGACTTTCACCACATGGCACACACAGCCCAGGGGAGTGACTTTCACCACATGGCACACACAGCCTAGGGGAGTGACTTTCACCACATGGCACACACAGCCTAGGGGAGTGACTTTCACCACATGGCACACACAGCCTAGGGGAGTGACTTTATTCACATGGCACATACAGCCTAGGGGAGTGACATTCACCACATGGCACACACAGCCTAGGGGAGTGACACTCACCACACGGCGCACACGGCCTAGGGGAGTGATATTCACCACATGGCACACACAGCCTAGGGGAGTGACTTTCACCACATGGCACACACAGCCTAGGGGAGTTACTTTCACCACATGGCACACACAGCACAGGGGAGTGACTTTCACCACATGGCACACACAGCCTAGTGGAGTGACATTCACCACATGGCACACACAGCCTAGGGGAGTGAGTTTCACCACATGGCACTCACAGCCAAGGGGAGTGACTTTCACCACATGGCTCACACAGCCTAGGGGAGTGACTTTCACCACATGGCACACACAGCCTAGGGGAGTGACTTTCACCACATGGCACACACAGCCTATGGGAATGACTTTCATCACATGGCACACACTGCCTAGGGGAGTGACATTGACCACATGGCACACACAGCCTAGGGGAGTGACACTCTCCACATGGCGCACACAGCCTAGGGGAGTGACATTCACCACATGGCACACACAGCCTAGGGGAGTGACTTTCACCACATGGCACACACAGCCAAGGGGAGTGACTTTCACCACATGACACACACAGTCTAGGGTAGTGACTTTCACCACATGGCACACACAGCCTAGGGGAGTGACTTTCACCACATGGCACACACAGCCTAGGGGAGTGACTTTCACCACATGGCACACACAGCCTAGGGGAGTGACTTTCACCACATGGCACACACAACCTAGGGGAGTGACATTCACCACATGACACACACAGTCTAGGGGAGTGACTTTCACCACATGGCACACACAGCCCAAGGGAGTGACTTTCACCACATGGCACACACAGCTTAGGGAAGTGACTTTCACCACAGGGCACACACAGCCTAGTGGAGTGACTTTCACCACATGACACACACAGTCTAGGGGAGTGACTTTCACCACATGGCACACACAGCCCAGGGGAGTGAGTTTCACCACATGGCACACACAGCCTAGGGGAATGAATTTCACCACATGGCACACACAGCCTAGGGGAGTGACTTTCACCACATGGCACACACAACCTAATGGACTGACATTCACCACATGGCACACACAGCCTGGGGGAGTGACTTTCACCACGTGGCACACACAGCCTAGGGGGGTGACTTTCACCACATGACACACACAGCCTAGGGGAGTGACTTTCACCACATGGCACACACAGCCCAGGGGAGTGACTTTCACCACATGGCACACAAAGCCTAGGGGAGTGACTTTCACCACATGGCACACACAGTCTAGGGTAGTGACGTCCACCACATGACACACACAGCCTAGGGGACTGACTTTCACCACCTGGCACCTACAGCCGAGGGGAGTGGCTTTCACCACATGGCACACACAGCCTAGGGGAGTGACATTCACCACATGGCACACGCAGCCTAGGGGAGTGACTTTCACCACATGGCACACACAGCCTAGGGGAGTGACATTCACCAAATGGCACTCACAGCCTAGGGGAGTGACTTTCACTACATGGCACAGAGCCAAGGGGAGTGACTTTCACAACATGGCACACACAGCCCAGGGGAATGACTTTCACCACATGGCACACACAGCTTAGGGGAGTGACTTTCACCACATGGCACACACAGCCTAGGGGAGTGACTTTCACCACATGACACACACAGTTTAGGGGAGTGACTTTCACCACATGGCACACACAGCCTAGGGGAGTGACTTTCACCACATGGCACACACAGCCTAGGGGAGTGAGTTTCACCACATGGCACACACAGCCTAGGGGAGTGACATTCACCACATGGCTCACACAGCCCAGGGGAGTGACTTTCACCACATGGCACACACAGCCTAGGGGAGTGACTTTCAAAACATGGCACACACAGCCTAGGACAGTGACATTCACCACCTAGCACTCACAGCCTAGGGGAGTGTTTTTCACCACATGGCACACACGGCCTAGGGGAGTGACACTCACCACACGGCGCACACGGCCTAGGGGAGTGACATTCACACCATGGCACACACAGCCTAGGGGAGTGACTTTCACCACATGGCACACACAGCCTAGGGGAGTTACTTTCACCAAATGGCACACACAGCCCAGGGGAGTGACTTTCACCACATGGCACACACAGCCTAGTGGTGTGACATTCACCACATGGCACACACAGCCTAGGGGAGTGAGTATCACCACATGGCACACACAGCCTAGGGGAGTGACTTTCACCACATGGCACTCCCAGCCAAGGGGAGTGACTTTCACCTCATGGCTCACACAGCCTAGGGCAGTGACATTCACCACATGGCACACACAGCCTAGGGGAGTGACTTTCACCACATGGCACACACAGCCTAGGGGAGTGACATTCACCACATGGCACACACAACCTAGGGGAGTGACTTTCACCACATGGCACACACAGCCTAGGGGAATGACTTTCATCACATGGCACACACTGCCTAGGGGAGTGACATTCACCACATGGCACACACAGCCTAGGGGAGTGACACTCTCCACATGGCGCACACAGCCTAGGGGAGTGACATTCACCACATGGCACACACAGCCTAGGGGAGTGACATTCACCACATGGCACACACAGCCTAGGGGAGTGACTTTCACCACATGACACACACAGTCTAGGGGAGTGACTTTCACCACATGGCACACACAGCCCAGGGGAGTGACTTTCACCACATGGCACACACAGCCTAGGGGAGTGACTTTCACCACATGGCACACACAGCCTAGGGGAGTGACTTTCACCACATGGCCACACAGCCTAGGGGAGTGACTTTCACCACATGGCACACACAGCCTACGGGAGTGACTTTCACCGCATGGAACACACAGCCTAGGGGAGTGACTTTCACCACATGACACACACAGTCTAGGGGAGTGACTTTCACCACATGGCACACACAGTCTAGGGGAGTGACTTTCACCACATGGCACACACAGCCCAGGGGGGTGACTTTCACCACATGGCACACACAGCCTAGGGGAGTGACTTTCACCACATGGCACACACAGTCTAGGGGAGTGACTTTCACCACATGACACACACAGTCTAGGGGAGTGACTTTCACCACATGGCACACACAGCCCAGGGGAGTGACTTTCACCACATGGCACACACAGCCTAGGGGAGTGACTTTCACCACATGGCACACACAGCCTAGGGGAGTGATTTTCACCACATGGCACACACAGCCCAATGGACTGACATTCACCACTTGGCACACACAGCCTGGGGGAGTGACTTTCACCACATGGCACACACAGCCTAGGGGAGTGATTTTCACCACATGGCACACACTGCCTGGGGGAGTGACTTTCACCACATGGCACACACAGCCTGGGGAATTAACCTTCACCACATGGCACACACAGCCTGGGGGAGTGACTTTCACCACATGGCACACACAGCCTAGGGGGGTGACCTTCACCACATGGCACACACAGCCTAGGGGAGTGACTTTCACCACATGGCACACACAACCCAGGGGAGTGACTTTCACCACATGGCACACAAAGCCTAGGGAAGTGACTTTCACCACATGGCACACACAGTCTAAGGGAGTGACTTCCACCACATGACACACATAGCCTAGGGGAGTGACTTTCACCACATGGCACCTACAGCCCAAGGAGTGGCTTTCACCACATGGCACACACAGCCTAGGGGAGTGACATTCACCACATGGCACACACAGCCTAGGGGAGTGACTTTCACCACATGGCACACACAGCCTAGGGGAGTGACATTCACCACATGGCACACACAGCCTAGGGGAGTGACTTTCACTACATGGCACACACAGCCTAGGGGAATGAATTTCACCACATGGCAAACACATCCTTGGGGAGTGAATTTCACCACATGGCACACTGCCTTGGGGAGTGAATTTCACCACATGGCACACACAGCCTAGGAGAGTGACTTTCACCACATGGCACACACAGCCTAGGGGAGTGACTTTCACCACATGGCACACGCAGCCTATGGGAGTGACTTTCACCACATGGCACACACAGCCTAGGGGAGTGATTTTCACCACATGGCACACACAGCCTAGTGGAGTGACATTCACCACATGGCACACACAGCCTAGGGGAGTGATTTCCACCACATGGCGACCACAGCCTAGGGGAGTGACTCTCACCACATGGCACACACAGCCTAGGGGAGTGACTTTCACCACATGGCACACACAGGCTAGGGGAGTGACATTCACCACATGGCACACACAGGCTAGGGGAGTGACTTTCACCACATGGCACACACAGCCTAGGGGAGTAACTTTCACTACATGGCACACACAGCCTAGGGGAGTGACTTTCACCACATGGCACACAGAGCATAAGGGAGTGATTTTCACCACATGGCACACACAGCCTAGGGCAGTGACATTCACCACATGGCTCACACAGCCTAGGGGAGTGACTTTCAACACATGGCACACACATCCTAGGGGAGTGACTCTCAACACATTGCACACACAGCCTAGGGGAGTGACTTTCACTACATGGCACACACAGCCTAGGGGAGTGACATTCACCACATGGCACACACAGCCTAGGGGAGTGACATTCACCACATGGCACACACAGCCTAGGGGAGTGACTTTCACCACATGGCACACACAGCCCAGGGGAGTGACTTTCACCACATGGCACACACAGCCTAGGGGAGTGACTTTCACCATATGGCACACACAGCCTAGGGGAGTGACTTTCACCACATGGCACACACAGCCTAGGGGAGTGACTTTCATCACATGGCACACACAGCCTAGGGGAGTGACATTCACCACATGGCACACAAAGCCTAGGGGAGTGACACTCACCACACGTCGCACACGGCCTAGGGGAGTGACATTCACCACGTGGCACACACATCCTAGGGGAGTGACTTTCACCACATGGCACACACAGCCTAGGGGAGTTACTTTCACCACATGGCACACACAGCCCAGGGGAGTGACTTTCACCACATGGCACACACAGCCTAGTGGAGTGACATTCACCACATGGCACACACAGCCTAGGGGAGGGAGTTTCACCACATGGCACACACAGCCTAGGGGAGTGACTTTCACCACATGGCACACACAGCCTAGGCGAGTGACTTTCACCACATGGCACACACAGCCTAGGGGAGTGACTTTCACCACATGGCACACACAGCCTATGGGAATGACTTTCACCACATGGCACACACAGCCTAGGGGAGTGACATTGACCACATGGCACACACAGCCTAGGGGAGTGACACTCTCCACATGGCGCACACAGCCTAGGGGAGTGACATTCACCACATGGCACACACAGCCTAGGGGAGTGACTTTCACCACATGGCACACACAGCCAAGGGGAGTGACTTTCACCACATGACACACACAGTCTAGGGGAGTGACTTTCACCACATGGCACACACAGCCTAGGGGAGTGACTTTCACCACATGGAACACACAGCCTAGGGGAGTGACTTTCACCACATGGCACACACAGCCTAGGGGAGTGACTTTCACCACATGGCACACACAGCCTAGGGGAGTGACATTCACCACATGGCACACACAGCCTAGGGGAGTGAATTTCACCACATGGCACACACAGCCTAGGGGAGTGACTTTCACTACATGGCACACACAGCCACGGGGAGTGACGTTCACCACATGGCACACACAGCCCAAGGGAGTGACTTTCACCACATGGCACACACAGCTTAGGGGAGTGACTTTCACCACATGGCACACTCAGCCTAGTGGAGTGACTTTCACCACATGACACACACAGTCTAGGGGAGTGACTTTCACCACATGGCACACACAGCCCAGGGGAGTGATTTTCACCACATGGCACACACAGCCTAGGGGAGTGACTTTCACCACATGGCACACACAGCCTAGGGGAGTGACTTTCACTACATGGCACACACAGCCAAGGGGAGTGACGTTCATCACATGGCACACACAGCCCAAGGGAGTGACTTTCACCACATGGCACACACAGCTTAGGGGAGTTACTTTCACCACATGGCACACACAGCCTAGTGGAGTGACTTTCACCACATGACACACACAGTCTATGGGAGTGACTTTCACCACATGGCACACACAGCCCAGGGGAGTGATTTTCACCACATGGCACACACAGCCTAGGGGAGTGACTTTCACCACATGGCACACACAGCCTAGGGGAGTGACTTTCACCACATGGCACACACAGCCTAATGGACTGACATTCACCACATGGCACACACAGCCTGGGGGAGTGACTTTCACCACATGGCACACACAGCCTAGGGGAGTGACTTTCACCACATGGCACACACTGCCTGGGGGAGTGACTTTCACCACATGGCACACACAGCCTGGGGAATTAACTTTCACCACATGGCACACACAGCCTGGGGGAGTGACTTTCACCACATGGCACACACAGCCTAGGGGGGTGACTTTCACCACATGGCACACACAGCCTAGGGGAGTGACTTTCACCACATGGCACACACAGCCTAGGGGAGTGACTTTCACCACATGGCACACACAGCCTAGGGGAATGACTTTCATCACATGGCACACACTGCCTAGGGGAGTGACATTCACCACATGGCACACACAACCTAGGGGAGTGACACTCTCCACATGGCGCACACAGCCTAGGGGAGTGACATTCACCACATGGCACACACAGCCTAGGGGAGTGACATTCACCACATGGCACACACAGCCAAGGGGAGTGACTTTCACCACATGCCACACACAGTCTAGGGGAGTGACTTTCACCACATGGCACACACAGCCTAGGGGAGTGACTTTCACCACATGGCACACACAGCCTAGGGGAGTGACTTTCACCACATGGCACACACAGCCTAGGGGAGTGACTTTCACCACATGGCACACACAGCCTAGGGGAGTGACTTTCACCACATGGCACACACAGCCTAGGGGAGCGACTTTCACCGCATGGCACACACAGCCTAGGGGAGTGACTTTCACTACATGGCACACACAGCCAAGGGGAGTGACTTTCACCACATGGAACACACAGCCCAGGGGAGTGACTTTCACCACATGGCACACACAGCTTAGGGGAGTGACTTTCACCACATGGCACACACAGGCTAGTGGAGTGACTTTCACCACATGACACACACAGACTAGGGGAGTGACTTTCACCACATGACACACACAGTCTAGGGGAGTGACTTTCACCACATGGCACACACAGCCCAGGGGAGTGACTTTCACCACATGGCACACACAGCCTAGGGGAGTGACTTTCACCACATGGCACACACAGCCTAGGGGAGTGACTTTCACCACATGGCACACACAGCCCAATGGACTGACATTCACCACTTGGCACACACAGCCTAGGGGAGTGACTTTCACCACATGGCACACACAGCCTAGGGGAGTGACTTTCACCACATGGCACACACTGCCTGGGGGAGTGACGTTCACCACATGGCACACACAGCCTGGGGAATTAACTTTCACCACATGGCACACACAGCCTGGGGGCGTGACTTTCACCACATGGCACACACAGCCTAGGGGGGTGACCTTCACAACATGGCACACACAGCCTAGGGGAGTGACTTTCACCACATGGCACAAACAACCCACGGGAGTGACTTTCACCACATCGCACACAAAGCCTAGGGAAGTGAATTTCACCACATGGCACACACAGTCTAAGGGAGTGACTTCCACCACATGACACACATAGCCTAGGGGAGTGACTTTCACCACATGGCACCTACAGCCCAAGGAGTGGCTTTCACCACATGGCACACACAGCCTAGGGGAGTGACATTCACCACATGGCACACACAGCCTAGGGGAGTGACTTTCACCACATGGCACACACAGCCTAGGGGAGTGACATTCACCACATGGCACACACAGCCTAGGGGAGTGACTTTCACTACATGGCACACACAGCCTAGGGGAATGAATTTCACCACATGGCAAACACATCCTTGGGGAGTGAATTTCACCACATGGCACACACAGCCTTGGGGAGTGAATTTCACCACATGGCACACACAGCCTAGGAGAGTGACTTTCACCACATGGCACACACAGCCTAGGGGAGTGACTTTCACCACATGGCACACGCAGCCTATGGGAGTGACTTTAACCACATGGCACACACAGCCTAGGGGAGTGATTTTCACCACATGGCACACACAGCCTAGTGGAGTGACATTCACCACATGGCTCACACAGCCTAGGGGAGTGATTTCCACCACATGGCACACACAGCCTAGGGGAGTGACTCTCACCACATGGCACACACAGCCTAGGGGAGTGACGTTCACCACATGGCACACACAGCCTAGGGGAGTGACATTCACCACATGGCACACACAGGCTAGGGGAGTGACTTTCACCACATGGCACACACAGCCTAGGGGAGTGACTTTCACCACATGGCACACACAGCCTATGGGAATGACTTTCACCACATGGCACACACAGCCTAGGGGAGTGACATTGACCACATGGCACACACAGCCTAGGGGAGTGACACTCTCCACATGGCGCACACAGCCTAGGGGAGTGACATTCACCACATGGCACACACAGCCTAGGGGAGTGACTTTCACCACATGGCACACACAGCCAAGGGGAGTGACTTTCACCACATGACACACACAGTCTAGGGGAGTGACTTTCACCACATGGCACACACAGCCTAGGGGAGTGACTTTCACCACATGGAACACACAGCCTAGGGGAGTGACTTTCACCACATGGCACACACAGCCTAGGGGAGTGACTTTCACCACATGGCACACACAGCCTAGGGGAGTGACATTCACCACATGGCACACACAGCCTAGGGGAGTGAATTTCACCACATGGCACACACAGCCTAGGGGAGTGACTTTCACTACATGGCACACACAGCCACGGGGAGTGACGTTCACCACATGGCACACACAGCCCAAGGGAGTGACTTTCACCACATGGCACACACAGCTTAGGGGAGTGACTTTCACCACATGGCACACACAGCCTAGTGGAGTGACTTTCACCACATGACACACACAGTCTAGGGGAGTGACTTTCACCACATGGCACACACAGCCCAGGGGAGTGATTTTCACCACATGGCACACACAGCCTAGGGGAGTGACTTTCACCACATGGCACACACAGCCTAGGGGAGTGACTTTCACTACATGGCACACACAGCCAAGGGGAGTGACGTTCACCACATGGCACACACAGCCCAAGGGAGTGACTTTCACCACATGGCACACACAGCTTAGGGGAGTGACTTTCACCACATGGCACACACAGCCTAGTGGAGTGACTTTCACCACATGACACACACAGTCTAGGGGAGTGACTTTCACCACATGGCACACACAGCCCAGGGGAGTGATTTTCACCACATGGCACACACAGCCTAGGGGAGTGACTTTCACCACATGGCACACACAGCCTAGGGGAGTGACTTTCACCACATGGCACACACAGCCTAATGGACTGACATTCACCACATGGCACACACAGCCTGGGGGAGTGACTTTCACCACATGGCACACACAGCCTAGGGGAGTGACTTTCACCACATGGCACACACTGCCTGGGGGAGTGACTTTCACCACATGGCACACACAGCCTGGGGAATTAACTTTCACCACATGGCACACACAGCCTGGGGGAGTGACTTTCACCACATGGCACACACAGCCTAGGGGGGTGACTTTCACCACATGGCACACACAGCCTAGGGGAGTGACTTTCACCACATGGCACACACAGCCTAGGGGAGTGACTTTCACCACATGGCACACACAGCCTAGGGGAATGACTTTCATCACATGGCACACACTGCCTAGGGGAGTGACATTCACCACATGGCACACACAGCCTAGGGGAGTGACACTCTCCACATGGCGCACACAGCCTAGGGGAGTGACATTCACCACATGGCACACACAGCCTAGGGGAGTGACATTCACCACATGGCACACACAGCCAAGGGGAGTGACTTTCACCACATGCCACACACAGTCTAGGGGAGTGACTTTCACCACATGGCACACACAGCCTAGGGGAGTGACTTTCACCACATGGCACACACAGCCTAGGGGAGTGACTTTCACCACATGGCACACACAGCCTAGGGGAGTGACTTTCACCACATGGCACACACAGCCTAGGGGAGTGACTTTCACCACATGGCACACACAGCCTAGGGGAGCGACTTTCACCGCATGGCACACACAGCCTAGGGGAGTGACTTTCACTACATGGCACACACAGCCAAGGGGAGTGACTTTCACCACATGGAACACACAGCCCAGGGGAGTGACTTTCACCACATGGCACACACAGCTTAGGGGAGTGACTTTCACCACATGGCACACACAGGCTAGTGGAGTGACTTTCACCACATGACACACACAGTCTAGGGGAGTGACTTTCACCACATGACACACACAGTCTAGGGGAGTGACTTTCACCACATGGCACACACAGCCCAGGGGAGTGACTTTCACCACATGGCACACACAGCCTAGGGGAGTGACTTTCACCACATGGCACACACAGCCTAGGGGAGTGACTTTCACCACATGGCACACACAGCCCAATGGACTGACATTCACCACTTGGCACACACAGCCTAGGGGAGTGACTTTCACCACATGGCACACACAGCCTAGGGGAGTGACTTTCACCACATGGCACACACTGCCTGGGGGAGTGACGTTCACCACATGGCACACACAGCCTGGGGAATTAACTTTCACCACATGGCACACACAGCCTGGGGGCGTGACTTTCACCACATGGCACACACAGCCTAGGGGGGTGACCTTCACAACATGGCACACACAGCCTAGGGGAGTGACTTTCACCACATGGCACACACAACCCACGGGAGTGACTTTCACCACATCGCACACAAAGCCTAGGGAAGTGAATTTCACCACATGGCACACACAGTCTAAGGGAGTGACTTCCACCACATGACACACATAGCCTAGGGGAGTGACTTTCACCACATGGCACCTACAGCCCAAGGAGTGGCTTTCACCACATGGCACACACAGCCTAGGGGAGTGACATTCACCACATGGCACACACAGCCTAGGGGAGTGACTTTCACCACATGGCACACACAGCCTAGGGGAGTGACATTCACCACATGGCACACACAGCCTAGGGGAGTGACTTTCACTACATGGCACACACAGCCTAGGGGAATGAATTTCACCACATGGCAAACACATCCTTGGGGAGTGAATTTCACCACATGGCACACACAGCCTTGGGGAGTGAATTTCACCACATGGCACACACAGCCTAGGAGAGTGACTTTCACCACATGGCACACACAGCCTAGGGGAGTGACTTTCACCACATGGCACACGCAGCCTATGGGAGTGACTTTCACCACATGGCACACACAGCCTAGGGGAGTGATTTTCACCACATGGCACACACAGCCTAGTGGAGTGACATTCACCACATGGCTCACACAGCCTAGGGGAGTGATTTCCACCACATGGCACACACAGCCTAGGGGAGTGACTCTCACCACATGGCACACACAGCCTAGGGGAGTGACGTTCACCACATGGCACACACAGCCTAGGGGAGTGACATTCACCACATGGCACACACAGGCTAGGGGAGTGACTTTCACCACATGGCACACACAGCCTAGGGGAGTTACTTTCACCACATGGCACACACAGCCTAGGGGAGTGACTTTCACCACATGGCACACACAGCCTAAGGGAGTGATTTTCACCACATGGCACACACAGCCTAGGGCAGTGACATTCACCACATGGCTCACACAGCCTAGGGGAGTGACTTTCAACACATGGCACACACATCCTAGGGGAGTGACTCTCAACACATTGCACACACAGCCTAGGGGAGTGACTTTCACTACAAGGCACACACAGCCTAGGGGAGTGACATTCACCACATGGCACACACAGCCTAGGGGAGTGACATTCACCACATGGCACACACAGCCTAGGGGAGTTAATTTCACCACAAGGCACACACAGCCCAGGGGAGTGACTTTCACCACATGGCACACACAGCCTAGGGGAGTGACTTTCACCACATGGCACACACAGCCTAGGGGAGTGACTTTCACCACATGGCACACACAGCCTAGGGGAGTGACTTTCATCACATGGCACACACAGCCTAGGGGAGTGACTTTCAGCACATGGCACACACAGCCTAATGGACTGACATTCACCACAAGGCACACACAGCCTGGGGAATGACTTTCACCACCTGGCACACACAGCCTAGGTGAGTGACTTTCACCACATGGCACACACAGCCTGGGGGAGTTACTTTCACCACATGGCACACACAGCCCAGGGGAGTGACTTTCACCACATGGCACACACAGCCTAGTGGAGTGACATTCACCACATGGCACACACAGCCTAGGGGAGTGAGTTTCACCACATGGCACACACAGCCTAGGGGAGTTACTTTCACCACATGGCACACACAGCACAGGGGAGTGACTTTCACCACATGGCACACACAGCCTAGTGGAGTGACATTCACCACATGGCACACACAGCCTAGGGGAGTGAGTTTCACCACATGGCACACACAGCCAAGGGGAGTGACTTTCACCACATGGCTCACACAGCCTAGGGGAGTGACTTTCACCACATGGCACACACAGCCTAGGGGAGTGACTTTCACCACATGGCACACACAGCCTATGGGAATGACTTTCATCACATGGCACACACTGCCTAGGGGAGTGACATTGACCACATGGCACACACAGCCTAGGGGAGTGACACTCTCCACATGGCGCACACAGCCTAGGGGAGTGACATTCACCACATGGCACACACAGCCTAGGGGAGTGACTTTCACCACATGGCACACACAGCCAAGGGGAGTGACTTTCACCACATGACACACACAGTCTAGGGGAGTGACTTTCACCACATGGCACACACAGCCTAGGGGAGTGACTTTCACCACATGGCACACACAGCCTAGGGGAGTGACTTTCACCACATGGCACATACAGCCTAGGGGAGTGATTTTCACCACATGGCACACACAGCCTAGGGGAGTGACATTCACCACATGACACACACAGTCTAGGGGAGTGACTTTCACCACATGGCACACACAGCCCAAGGGAGTGACTTTCACCACATGGCACACACAGCTTAGGGGAGTGACTTTCACCACATGGCACACACAGCCTATTGGAGTGACTTTCACCACATGACACACACAGTCTAGCGGAGTGACTTTCACCACATGGCACACACAGCCCAGGGGAGTGAGTTTCACCACATGGCACACACAGCCTAGGGGAGTGAATTTCACCACATGGCACACACAGCCTAGGGGAGTGACTTTCACCACATGGCACACACAACCTAATGGACTGACATTCACCACATGGCACACACAGCCTGGGGGAGTGACTTTCACCACATGGCACACACAGCCTAGGGGAGTGACTTTCACCACATGGCACACACTGCCTGGGGGAGTGACTTTCACCACATGGCACACACAGCCTGGGGAATTAACTTTCACCACATGGCACACACAGCCTGGGGGAGTGACTTTCACCACATGGCACACACAGCCTAGGGGGGTGACTTTCACCGCATGGCACACACAGCCTAGGGGAGTGACTTTCACCACATGGCACACACAGCCCAGGGGAGTGACTTTCACCACATGGCACACAAAGCCTAGGGGAGTGACTTTCACCACATGGCACACACAGTCTAGGGTAGTGACGTCCACCACATGACACACATATCCTAGGGGAGTGACTTTCACCACATGGCACCTACAGCCGAGGGGAGTGGCTTTCACCACATGGCACACACAGCCTAGGGGAGTGACATTCACCACATGGCACACGCAGCCTAGGGGAGTGACTTTCACCACATGGCACACACAGCCTAGGGGAGTGACATTCACCAAATGGCACTCAAAGCCTAGGGGAGTGACTTTCACTACATGGCTCAGAGCCAAGGGGAGTGACTTCCACAACATGGCACACACAGCCCAGGGGAATGACTTTCACCACATGGCACACACAGCTTAGGGGAGTGACTTTCACCACATGGCACACACAGCCTAGGGGAGTGACTTTCAAAACATGGCACACACAGCCTAGGGCAGTGACATTCACCACCTGGCACTCACAGCCTAGGGGAGTGTCTTTCATCACATGGCACACACGGCCTAGGGGAGTGACACTCACCACACGGCGCACACGGCCTAGGGGAGTGACATTCACACCATGGCACACACAGCCTAGGGGAGTGACTTTCACCACATGGCACACACAGCCTAGGGGAGTTACTTTCACCACATGGCACACACAGCCCAGAGGAGTGACTTTCACCACATGGCACACACAGCCTAGTGGTGTGACATTCACCACATGGCACACACAGCCTAGGGGAGTGAGTATCACCACATGGCACACACAGCCTAGGGGAGTGACTTTCACCACATGGCACTCCCAGCCAAGGGGAGTGACTTTCACCTCATGGCTCACACAGCCTAGGGCAGTGACATTCACCACATGGCACACACAGCGTAGGGGAGTGACTTTCACCACATGGCACACACAGCCTAGGGGAGTGACTTTCACCACATGGCACACACAGCCTAGGGGAGTGACTTTCACCACTTGGCACACACAGCCTAGGGGAATGACTTTCATCACATGGCACACACTGCCTAGGGGAGTGACATTCACCACATGGCACACACAGCCTAGGGGAGTGACACTCTCCACATGGCGCACACAGCCTAGGGGAGTGACATTCACCACATGGCACACACAGCCTAGGGGAGTGACATTCACCACATGGCACACACAGCCTAGGGGAGTGACTTTCACCACATGACACACACAGTCTAGGGGAGTGACTTTCACCACATGGCACACACAGCCCAGGGGAGTGACTTTCACCACATGGCACACACAGCCTAGGGGAGTGACTTTCACCACATGGCACACACAGCCTAGGGGAGTGACTTTCACCACATGGCCACACAGCCTAGGGGAGTGACTTTCACCACATGGCACACACAGCCTAGGGGAGTGACTTTCACCGCATGGAACACACAGCCTAGGGGAGTGACTTTCACCACCTGACACACACAGTCTAGGGGAGTGACTTTCACCACATGGCACACACAGTCTAGGGGAGTGACTTTCACCACATGGCACACACAGCCCAGGGGAGTGACTTTCACCACATGGCACACACAGCCTAGGGGAGTGACTTTCACCACATGGCACACACAGTCTAGGGGAGTGACTTTCACCACATGACACACACAGTCTAGGGGAGTGACTTTCACCACAAGGCACACACAGCCCAGGGGAGTGACTTTCACCACATGGCACACACAGCCTAGGGGAGTGACTTTCACCACATGGCACACACAGTCTAGGGGAGTGACTTTCACCACATGACACACACAGTCTAGGGGAGTGACTTTCACCACAAGGCACACACAGCCTAGGGGAGTGACTTTCACCACATGGCACACACAGCCTAGGGGAGTGACTTTCACCACATGGCACACACAGCCCAATGGACTGACATTCACCACTTGGCACACACAGCCTGGGGGAGTGACTTTCACCACATGGCACACACAGCCTAGGGGAGTGATTTTCACCACATGGCACACACTGCCTGGGGGAGTGACTTTCACCACATGGCACACACAGCCTGGGGAATTAACTTTCACCACATGGCACACACAGCCTGGGGGAGTGACTTTCACCACATGGCACACACAGCCTAGGGGGGTGACCTTCACCACATGGCACACACAGCCTAGGGGAGTGACTTTCACCACATGGCACACACAACCCAGGGGAGTGACTTTCACCACATGGCACACAAAGCCTAGGGAAGTGACTTTCACCACATGGCACACACAGTCTAAGGGAGTGACTTCCACCACATGACACACATAGCCTAGGGGAGTGACTTTCACCACATGGCACCTACAGCCCAAGGAGTGGCTTTCACCACATGGCACACACAGCCTAGGGGAGTGACATTCACCACATGGCACACACAGCCTGGGGGAGTGACTTTCACCACATGGCACACACAGCCTAGGGGAGTGACATTCACCACATGGCACACACAGTCTAGGGGAGTGACTTTCACTACATGGCACACACAGCCTAGGGGAATGAATTTCACCACATGGCAAACACATCCTTGGGGAGTGAATTTCACCACATGGCACACACTGCCTTGGGGAGTGAATTTCACCACATGGCACACACAGCCTAGGAGAGTGACTTTCACCACATGGCACACACAGCCTAGGGGAGTGACTTTCACCACATGGCACACGCAGCCTATGGGAGTGACTTTCACCACATGGCACACACAGCCTAGGGGAGTGATTTCCACCACATGGCACACACAGCCTAGGGGAGTGACTCTCACCACATGGCACACACAGCCTAGGGGAGTGACTTTCACCACATGGCACACACAGGCTAGGGGAGTGACATTCACCACATGGCACACACAGGCTAGGGGAGTGACTTTCACCACATGGCACACACAGCCTAGGGGAGTTACTTTCACCACATGGCACACACAGCATAAGGGAGTGATTTTCACCACATGGCACACACAGCCTAGGGCAGTGACATTCACCACATGGCTCACACAGCCTAGGGGAGTGACTTTCAACACATGGCACACACATCCTAGGGGAGTGACTCTCAACACATTGCACACACAGCCTAGGGGAGTGACTTTCACTACATGGCACACACAGCCTAGGGGAGTGACATTCACCACATGGCACACACAGCCTAGGGGAGTGACATTCACCACATGGCACACACAGCCTAGGGGAGTGACTTTCACCACATGACACACACAGCCCAGGGGAGTGACTTTCACCACATGGCACACACAGACTAGGGGAGTGAGTTTCACCATATGGCACACACAGCCTAGGGGAGTGACTTTCACCACATGGCACACACATCCTAGGGGAGTGACTTTCATCACATGGCACACACAGCCTAGGGGAGTGACATTCACCACATGGCACACAAAGCCTAGGGGAGTGACACTCACCACACGGCGCACACGGCCTAGGGGAGTGACATTCACCACATGGCACACACATCCTAGGGGAGTGACTTTCACCACATGGCACACACAGCCTAGGGGAGTTACTTTCACCACATGGCACACACAGCCCAGGGGAGTGACTTTCACCACATGGCACACACAGCCTAGTGGAGTGACATTCACCACATGGCACACACAGCCTAGGGGAGGGAGTTTCACCACATGGCACACACAGCCTAGGGGAGTGACTTTCACCACATGGCACACACAGCCTAGGCGAGTGACTTTCACCACATGGCACACACAGCCTAGGGGAGTGACTTTCACCACATGGCACACACAGCCTATGGGAATGACTTTCACCACATGGCACACACTGCCTAGGGGAGTGACATTGACCACATGGCACACACAGCCTAGGGGAGTGACACTCTCCACATGGCGCACACAGCCTAGGGGAGTGACATTCACCACATGGCACACACAGCCTAGGGGAGTGACTTTCACCACATGGCACACACAGCGTAGGGGAGTGACTTTCACCACATGACACACACAGTCTAGGGGAGTGACTTTCACCACATGGCACACACAGCCTAGGGGAGTGACTTTCACCACATGGAACACACAGCCTAGGGGAGTGACGTTCACCACATGGCACACACAGCCTAGGGGAGTGACTTTCACCACATGGCACACACAGCCTAGGGGAGTGATTTTCACCACATGGCACACACAGCCTAGGGGAGTGACTTTCACCACATGGCACACACAGCCTAGGGGAGTGACATTCACTACATGGCACACACAGCCAAGGGGAGTGACGTTCACCACATGGCACACACAGCCCAAGGGAGTGACTTTCACCACATGGCACACACAGCTTAGGGGAGTGACTTTCACCACATGGCACACACAGCCTAGTGGAGTGACTTTCACCACATGACACACACAGTCTAGGGGAGTGACTTTCACCACATGGCACACACAGCCCAGGGGAGTGATTTTCACCACATGGCACACACAGCCTAGGGGAGTGACTTTCACCACATGGCACACACAGCCTAGGGGAGTGACTTTCACCACATGGCACACACAGCCTAATGGACTGACATTCACCATATGGCACACACAGCCTGGGGGAGTGACTTTCACCACATGGCACACACAGCCTAGGGGAGTGACTTTCACCACATGGCACACACTGCCTGGGGGAGTGACTTTCACCACTTGGCACACACAGCCTGGGGAATTAACATTCACCACATGGCACACACAGCCTGGGGGAGTGACTTTCACCACATGGCACACACAGCCTAGGGGGGTGACTTTCACCACATGGCACACACAGCCTAGGGGAGTGACTTTCACCACATGGCACACACAGCCTAGGGGAGTGACTTTCACCACATGGCACACACAGCCTAGGGGAATGACTTTCATCACATGGCACACACTGCCTAGGGGAGTGACATTCACCACATGGCACACACAGCCTAGGGGAGTGACACTCTCCACATGGCGCACACAGCCTAGGGGAGTGACATTCACCACATGGCACACACAGCCTAGGGGAGTGACTTTCACCACATGGCACACACAGCCTAGGGGAGTGACTTTCACCACATGACACACACAGTCTAGGGGAGTGACTTTCACCACATGGCACACACAGCCTAGGGGAGTGACTTTCACCACATGGCACACACAGCCTAGGGGAGTGACTTTCACCACATGGCACACACAGCCTAGGGGAGTGACTTTCACCACATGGCACACACAGCCTAGGGGAGTGACTTTCACCACATGGCACACACAGCCTAGGGGAGCGACTTTCACCGCATGGCACACACAGGCTAGGGGAGTGACTTTCACTACATGGCACACACAGCCAAGGGGAGTGACTTTCACCACATGGAACACACAGCCCAGGGGAGTGACTTTCACCACATGGCACACACAGCTTAGGGGAGTAACTTTCACCACATGGCACACACAGGCTAGTGGAGTGACTTTCACCACATGACACACACAGTCTAGGGGAGTGACTTTCACCATATGACACACACAGTCTAGGGGAGTGACTTTCACCACATGGCACACACAGCCCAGGGGAGTGACTTTCACCACATGGCACACACAGCCTAGGGGAGTGACTTTCACCACATGGCACACACAGCCTGGGGGCGTGACTTTCACCACATGGCACACACAGCCTAGGGGGGTGACCTTCACAACATGGCACACACAGCCTAGGGGAGTGACTTTCACCACATGGCACACACAACCCAGGGGAGTGACTTTCACCACATCGCACACTAAGCCTAGGGAAGTGAATTTCACCACATGGCACACATAGTCTAAGGGAGTGACTTCCACCACATGACACACATAGCCTAGGGGAGTGACTTTCACCACATGGCACCTACAGCCCAAGGAGTGGCTTTCACCACATGGCACACACAGCCTAGGGGAGTGACATTCACCACATGGCACACACAGCCTAGGGGAGTGACTTTCACCACATGGCACACACAGCCTAGGGGAGTGACATTCACCACCTGGCACACACAGCCTAGGGGAGTGACTTTCACTACATGGCACACACAGCCTAGGGGAATGAATTTCACCACATGGCAAACACATCCTTGGGGAGTGAATTTCTCCACATGGCACACACAGCCTTGGGGAGTGATTTCACCACATGGCACACACAGCCTAGGAGAGTGACTTTCACCACATGGCACACACAGCCTAGGGGAGTGACTTTCACCACATGGCACACGCAGCCTATGGGAGTGACTTTCACCACATGGCACACACAGCCTAGGGGAGTGATTTTCACCACATGGCACACACAGCCTAGTGGAGTGACATTCACCACATGGCACACACAGCCTAGGGGAGTGATTTCCACCACATGGCACACACAGCCTAGGGGAGTGACTGTCACCACATGGCACACACAGCCTAGGGAAGTGACTTTCACCACATGGCACACACAGCCTAGGGGAGTGACATTCACCACATGGCACACGCAGGCTAGGGGAGTGACTTTCACCACATGGCACACACAGCCTAGGGGAGTTACTTTCACCACATGGCACACACAGCCTAGGGGAGTGACTTTCACCACATGGCACACACAGCCTAAGGGAGTGATTTTCACCACATGGCACACACAGCCTAGGGCAGTGACATTCACCACATGGCTCACACAGCCTAGGGGAGTGACTTTCAACACATGGCACACACATCCTAGGGGAGTGACTCTCAACACATTGCACACACAGCCTAGGGGAGTGACTTTCACTACATGGCACACACAGCCTAGGGGAGTGACATTCACCACATGGCACACACAGCCTAGAGGAGTGACATTCACCACATGGCACACACAGCCTAGGGGAGTGACTTTCACCACATGGCACACACAGCCCAGGGGAGTGACTTTCACCACATGGCACACACAGCCTAGGGGAGTGACTTTCACCACATGGCACACACAGCCTAGGGGAGTGACTTTCACCACATGGCACACACAGCCTAGGGGAGTGACTTTCATCACATGGCACACACAGCCTAGGGGAGTGACTTTCACCACATGGCACACAGCCTAATGGACTGACATTCACCACATGGCACACACAGCCTGGGGGAGTGACTTTCACCACATGGCACACACAGCCTAGGGGAGTGACTTTCACCACATGGCACACACAGCCTAGGGGAGTTACTTTCACCACATGGCACACACAGCCCAGGGGAGTGACACTCTCCACATGGCGCACACAGCCTAGGGGAGTTACTTTCACCACATGGCACACACAGCCTAGGGGATTGACTTTCACCACATGGCACACACAGCATAAGGGAGTGATTTTCACCACATGGCACACACAGCCTAGGGCAGTGACATTCACCACATGGCTCACACAGCCTAGGGGAGTGACTTTCAACACATGGCACACACATCCTAGGGGAGTGACTCTCAACACATTGCACACACAGCCTAGGGGAGTGACTTTCACTACATGGCACACACAGCCTAGGGGAGTGACATTCACCACATGGCACACACAGCCTAGGGGAGTGACATTCACCACATGGCACACACAGCCTAGGGGAGTGACTTTCACCACATGACACACACAGCCCAGGGGAGTGACTTTCACCACATGGCACACACAGCCTAGGGGAGTGAGTTTCACCATATGGCACACACAGCCTAGGGGAGTGACTTTCACCACATGGCACACACAGCCTAGGGGAGTGACTTTCATCACATGGCACACACAGCCTAGGGGAGTGACATTCACCACATGGCACACAAAGCCTAGGGGAGTGACACTCACCACACGGCGCACACGGCCTAGGGGAGTGACATTCACCACATGGCACACACAGCCTAGGGGAGGGAGTTTCACCACATGGCACACACAGCCTAGGGGAGTGACTTTCACCACATGGCACACACAGCCTAGGCGAGTGACTTTCACCACATGGCACACACAGCCTAGGGGAGTGACTTTCACCACATGGCACACACAGCCTATGGGAATGACTTTCACCACATGGCACACACTGCCTAGGGGAGTGACATTGACCACATGGCACACACAGCCTAGGGGAGTGACACTCTCCACATGGCGCACACAGCCTAGGGGAGTGACATTCACCACATGGCACACACAGCCTAGGGGAGTGACTTTCACCACATGGCACACACAGCCAAGGGGAGTGACTTTCACCACATGACACACACAGTCTAGGGGAGTGACTTTCACCACATGGCACACACAGCCTAGGGGAGTGACTTTCACCACATGGAACACACAGCCTAGGGGAGTGACTTTCACCACATGGCACACACAGCCTAGAGGAGTGACTTTCACCACATGGCACACACAGCCTAGGGGAGTGACTTTCACCACATGGCACACACAGCCTAGGGGAGTGACTTTCACCACATGGCACACACAGCCTAGGGGAGTGACTTTCACTACATGGCACACACAGCCAAGGGGAGTGACGTTCACCACATGGCACACACAGCCCAAGGGAGTGACTTTCACCACATGGCACACACAGCTTAGGGGAGTGACTTTCTCCACATGGCACACACAGCCTAGTGGAGTGACTTTCACCACATGACACACACAGTCTAGGGGAGTGACTTTCACCACATGGCACACACAGCCCAGGGGAGTGATTTTCACGACATGGCACACACAGCCTAGGGGAGTGACTTTCACCACATGGCACACACAGCCTAGGGGAGTGACTTTCACCACATGGCACACACAGCCTAATGGACTGACATTCACCACATGGCACACACAGCCTGGGGGAGTGACTTTCACCACATGGCACACACAGCCTAGGGGAGTGACTTTCACCACATGGCACACACTGCCTGGGGGAGTGACTTTCACCACATGGCACACACAGCCTGGGGAATTAACATTCACCACATGGCACACACAGCCTGGGGGAGTGACTTTCACCACATGGCACACACAGCCTAGGGGGGTGACTTTCACCACATGGCACACACAGCCTAGGGGAGTGACTTTCACCACATGGCACACACAGCCTAGGGGAGTGACTCTCACCACATGGCACACACAGCCTAGAGGAATGACTTTCATCACATGGCACACACTGCCTAGGGGAGTGACATTCACCACATGGCACACACAGCCTAGGGGAGTGACACTCTCCACATGGCGCACACAGCCTAGGGGAGTGACATTCACCACATGGCACACACAGCCTAGGGGAGTGACATTCACCACATGGCACACACAGCCAAGGGGAGTGACTTTCACCACATGACACACACAGTCTAGGGGAGTGACTTTCACCACATGGCACACACAGCCTAGGGGAGTGACTTTCACCACATGGCACACACAGCCTAGGGGAGTGACTTTCACCACATGGCACACACAGCCTAGGGGAGTGACTTTCACCACATGGCACACACAGCCTAGGGGAGTGACTTTCACCACATGGCACACACAGCCTAGGGGAGCGACTTTCACCGCATGGCACACACAGCCTAGGGGAGTGACTTTCACTACATGGCACACACAGCCAAGGGGAGTGACTTTCACCACATGGAACACACAGCCCAGGGGAGTGACTTTCACCACATGGCACACACAGCTTAGGGGAGTGACTTTCACCACATGGCACACACAGGCTAGTGGAGTGACTTTCACCACATGACACACACAGTCTAGGGGAGTGACTTTCACCACATGACACACACAGTCTAGGGGAGTGACTTTCACCACATGGCACACACAGCCCAGGGGAGTGACTTTCACCACATGGCACACACAGCCTAGGGGAGTGACTTTCACCACATGGCACACACAGCCTGGGGGCGTGACTTTCACCACATGGCACACACAGCCTAGGGGGGTGACCTTCACAACATGGCACACACAGCCTAGGGGAGTGACTTTCAGCACATGGCACACACAACCCAGGGGAGTGACTTTCACCACATCGCACACTAAGCCTAGGGAAGTGAATTTCACCACATGGCACACACAGTCTAAGGGAGTGACTTCCACCTCATGACACACATAGCCTAGGGGAGTGACTTTCACCACATGGCACCTACAGCCCAAGGAGTGGCTTTCAACACATGGCACACACAGCCTAGGGGAGTGACATTCACCACATGGCACACACAGATTAGGGGAGTGAATTTCACCACATGGCACACACAGCCTAGGGGAGTGACATTCACCACATGGCACACACAGCCTAGGGGAGTGACTTTCACTACATGGCACACACAGCCTAGGGGAATGAATTTCACCACATGGCAAACACATCCTTGGGGAGTGAATTTCACCACATGGCACACACAGCCTTGGGGAGTGAATTTCACCACATGGCACACACAGCCTAGGAGAGTGACTTTCACCACATGGCACACACAGCCTAGGGGAGTGACTTTCACCACATGGCACACGCAGCCTATGGGAGTGATTTTCACCACATGGCACACACAGCCTAGGGGAGTGATTTTCACCACATGGCACACACAGCCTAGTGGAGTGACATTCACCACATGGCACACACAGCCTAGGGGAGTGATTTCCACCGCATGGCACACACAGCCTAGGGGAGTAACTCTCACCACATGGCACACACAGCCTAGGGGAGTGACTTTCACCACATGGCACACACAGCCTAGGGGAGTGACATTCACCACATGGCACACACAGGCTAGGGGAGTGACTTTCACCACATGGCACACACAGCCTAGGGGAGTTACTTTCACCACATGGCACACACAGCCTAGGGGAGTGACTTTCACCACATGGCACACACAGCCTAAGGGAGTGATTTTCACCACATGGCACACACAGCCTAGGGCAGTGACATTCACCACATGGCTCACACAGCCTAGGGGAGTGACTTTCAACACATGGCACACACATCCTAGGGGAGTGACTCTCAACACATTGCACACACAGCCTAGGGGAGTGACATTCACTACATGGCACACACAGCCTAGGGGAGTGATATTCACCACATGGCACACACAGCCTAGGGGAGTGACATTCACCACATGGCACACACAGCCTAGGGGAGTGACTTTCACCACATGGCACACAGCCTAATGGACTGACTTTCACCACATGGCACACACAGCCTGGGGGATTTACTTTCACCACATGGCACACACAGCCTAGGGGAGTGACTTTCACCACATGGCACACACAGCCTAGGGGAGTGACTTTCACCACATGGCACACACAGCCTAATGGACTGACATTCACCACATGGCACACACAGCCTGGGGGAGTGACTTTCACCACATGGCACACACAGCCTAGGGGAGTGACTTTCACCACATGGCACACACTGCCTGGGGGAGTGACTTTCACCACATGGCACACACAGCCTGGGAAATTAACATTCACCACATGGCACACACAGCCTGGGGGAGTGACTTTCACCACATGGCACACACAGCCTAGGGGGGTGACTTTCACCACATGGCACACACAGCCTAGGGGAGTGACTTTCACCACATGGCACACACAGCCTAGGGGAGTGACTCTCACCACATGGCACACACAGCCTAGGGGAATGACTTTCATCACATGGCACACACTGCCTAGGGGAGTGATATTCACCACATGGCACACACAGCCTAGGGGAGTGACACTCTCCACATGGCGCACACAGCCTAGGGGAGTGACATTCACCACATGGCACACACAGCCTAGGGGAGTGACATCACCACATGGCACACACAGCCAAGGGGAGTGACTTTCACGACATGACACACACAGTCTAGGGGAGTGACTTTCACCACATGGCACACACAGCCTAGGGGAGTGACTTTCACCACATGGCACACACAGCCTAGGGGAGTGACTTTCACCACATGGCACACACAGCCTAGGGGAGTGACTTTCACCACATGGCACACACAGCCTAGGGGAGTGACTTTCACCACATGGCACACACAGCCTAGGGGAGCGACTTTCACCGCATGGCACACACAGCCTAGGGGAGTGACTTTCACTACATGGCACACACAGCCAAGGGGAGTGACTTTCACCACATGGAACACACAGCCCAGGGGAGTGACATTCATCACATGGCACACACAGCTTAGGGGAGTGGCTTTCACCACATGGCACACACAGGCTAGTGGAGTGACTTTCACCACATGACACACACAGTCTAGGGGAGTGACTTTCACCACATGACACACACAGTCTAGGGGAGTGACTTTCACCACATGGCACACACAGCCCAGGGGAGTGACTTTCACCACATGGCACACACAGCCTAGGGGAGTGACTTTCACCACATGGCACACACAGCCTGGGGGCGTGACTTTCACCACATGGCACACACAGCCTAGGGGGGTGATCTTCACAACATGGCACACACAGCCTAGGGGAGTGACTTTCACCACATGGCACACACAACCCAGGGGAGTGACTTTCACCACATCGCACACTAAGCCTAGGGAAGTGAATTTCACCACATGGCACACACAGTCTAAGGGAGTGACTTCCACCTCATGACACACACAGCCTAGGGGAGTGACTTTCACCACATGGCACCTACAGCCCAAGGAGTGGCTTTCACCACATGGCACACACAGCCTAGGGGAGTGACATTCACCACATGGCACACACAGCCTAGGGGAGTGACTTTCACCACATGGCACACACAGCCTAGGGGAGTGACTTTCACCACATGGCACACACAGCCTAGGGGAGCGACTTTCACCGCATGGCACACACAGCCTAGGGGAGTGACTTTCACTACATGGCACACACAGCCAAGGGGAGTGACTTTCACCACATGGAACACACAGCCCAGGGGAGTGACTTTCACCACATGGCACACACAGCTTAGGGGAGTGACTTTCACCACATGGCACACACAGGCTAGTGGAGTGACTTTCACCACATGACACACACAATCTAAGGGAGTGACTTTCACCACATGACACACACAGTCTAGGGGAGTGACTTTCACCACATGGCACACACAGCCCAGGGGAGTGACTTTCACCACATGGCACACACAGCCTAGGGGAGTGACTTTCACCACATGGCACACACAGCCTGGGGGCGTGACATTCACCACCTGGCACACACAGCCTAGGGGAGTGACTTTCACTACATGGCACACACAGCCTAGGGGAATGAATTTCACCACATGGCAAACACAGCCTAGGGGAGTGACTTTCACCACATGGCACACACAGCCTAGGGGAGCGACTTTCACCGCATGGCACACACAGCCTAGGGGAGTGACTTTCACTACATGGCACACACAGCCAAGGGGAGTGACTTTCACCACATGGAACACACAGCCCAGGGGAGTGACTTTCACCACATGGCACACACAACCCAGGGGAGTGACTTTCACCACATCGCACACTAAGCCTAGGGAAGTGAATTTCACCACATGGCACACACAGTCTAAGGGAGTGACTTCCACCACATGACACACATAGCCTAGGGGAGTGACTTTCACCACATGGCACCTACAGCCCAAGGAGTGGCCTTCACCACATGGCACACACAGCCTAGGGGAGTGACATTCACCACATGGCACACACAGCCTAGGGGAGTGACTTTCACCACATGGCACACACAGCCTAGGGGAGTGACATTCACCACCTGGCACACACAGCCTAGGCGAGTGACTTTCACTACATGGCACACACAGCCTAGGGGAATGAATTTCACCACATGGCAAACACATCCTTGGGGAGTGAATTTCACCACATGGCACACACAGCCTTGGGGAGTGAATTTCACCACATGGCACACACAGCCTAGGAGAGTGACTTTCACCACATGGCACACACAGCCTAGGGGAGTGACTTTCACCACATGGCACACACAGCCTAGGGGAGTGACTTTCACCACATGGCACACACAGCCTAGGGGAGTGACTTTCATCACATGGCACACACAGCCTAGGGGAGTGACTTTCACCACATGGCACACAGCCTAATGGACTGACATTCACCACATGGCACACACAGCCTGGGGGAGTTACTTTCACCACATGGCACACACAGCCTAGGGGAGTGACTTTCACCACATGGCACACACAGCCTAGGGGAGTTACTTTCACCACATGGCACACACAGCCCAGGGGAGTGACTTTCACCACATGGCACACACAGCCTAGTGGAGTGACATTCACCACATGGCACACACAGCCTAGAGGAGTGAGTTTCACCACATGGCACACACAGCCTAGGGGAGTGACTTTCACCACATGCCACACACAGCCTAGGCGAGTGACTTTCACCACATGGCATACACAGCCTAGGGGAGTGTCTTTCACCACATGGCACACACAGCCTATGGGAATGACTTTCGTCACATGGCACACACTGCCTAGGGGAGTGACATTGACCACATGGCACACACAGCCTAGGGGAGTGACACTCTCCACATGGCGCACACAGCCTAGGGGAGTGACATTCACCACATGGCACACACAGCCTAGGGGAGTGACTTTCACCACATGGCACACACAGCCAAGGGGAGTGACCTACACCACATGACACACACAGTCTAGGGGAGTGACTTTCACCACATGGCACACACAGCCTAGGGGAGTGACTTTCACCACATGGAACACACAGCCTAGGGAAGTGACTTTCACCACATGGCACACACAGCCTAGGGGAGTGACTTTCACCACATGGCACACACAGCCTAGTGGAGTGACTTTCACCACATGGCACACACAGCCTAGGGGAGTGACTTTCACCACATGGCACACACAGCCTAGGGGAGTGACGTTCACCACATGGCACACACAGCCCAAGGGAGTGACTTTCACCACATGGCACACACAGCTTAGGGGAGTGACTTTCACCACATGGCACACACAGCCTATTGGAGTGACTTTCACCACATGACACACACAGTCTAGGGGAGTGACTTTCACCATATGGCACACACAGCCCAGGGGAGTGATTTTCACCACATGGCACACACAGCCTAGGGGAGTGACTTTCACCACATGGCACACAGAGCCTAGGGGAGTGACTTTCACCACATGGCACACACAGCCTAATGGACTGACATTCACCACATGGCACACACAGCCTGGGGAAGTGACTTTCACCACATGGCACACACAGCCTAGAGGAGTGACTTTCACCACATGGCACACACTGCCTGGGGGTGTGACTTTCACCACATGGCACACACAGCCTAGGGGAGTGACATTCACCACATGGCACACACAGCCAAGGGGAGTGACTTTCACCACATGACACACACAGTCTAGGGGAGTGACTTTCACCACATGGCACACACAGCCTAGGGGAGTGACTTTCACCTCATGGCACACACAGCCTAGGGGAGTGACTTTCACCACATGGCACACACAGCCTAGGGGAGTGACTTTCACCACATGGCACACACAGCCTAGGGGAGTGACTTTCACCACATGGCACACACAGCCTAGGGGAGCGACTTTCACCGCATGGCACACACAGCCTAGGGGAGTGACTTTCACTACATGGCACACACAGCCAAGGGGAGTGACTTTCACCACATGGAACACACAGCCCAGGGGAGTGACTTTCACCACATGGCACACACAGCTTAGGGGAGTGACTTTCACCACATGGCACACACAGGCTAGTGGAGTGACTTTCACCACATGACACACACAATCTAAGGGAGTGACTTTCACCACATGACACACACAGTCTAGGGGAGTGACTTTCACCACATGGCACACACAGCCCAGGGGAGTGAATTTCACCACATGGCACACACAGCCTAGGGGAGTGACTTTCACCACATGGCACACACAGCCTGGGGGCGTGACATTCACCACCTGGCACACACAGCCTAGGGGAGTGACTTTCACTACATGGCACACACAGCCTAGGGGAATGAATTTCACCACATGGCAAACACAGCCTAGGGGAGTGACTTTCACCACATGGCACACACAGCCTAGGGGAGCGACTTTCACCGCATGGCACACACAGCCTAGGGGAGTGACTTTCACTACATGGCACACACAGCCAAGGGAGTGACTTTCACCACATGGAACACACAGCCCAGGGGAGTGACTTTCACCACATGGCACACACAACCCAGGGGAGTGACTTTCACCACATCGCACACTGAGCCTAGGGAAGTGAATTTCACCACATGGCACACACAGTCTAAGGGAGTGACTTCCACCACATGACACACATAGCCTAGGGGAGTGACTTTCACCACATGGCACCTACAGCCCAAGGAGTGGCCTTCACCACATGGCACACACAGCCTAGGGGAGTGACATTCACCACATGGCACACACAGCCTAGGGGAGTGACTTTCACCACATGGCACACACAGCCTAGGGGAGTGACATTCACCACCTGGCACACACAGCCTAGGGGAGTGACTTTCACTACATGGCACACACAGCCTAGGGGAATGAATTTCACCACATGGCAAACACATCCTTGGGGAGTGAATTTCACCACATGGCACACACAGCCTTGGGGAGTGAATTTCACCACATGGCACACACAGCCTAGGAGAGTGACTTTCACCACATGGCACACACAGCCTAGGGGAGTGACTTTCACCACATGGCACACGCAGCCTATGGGAGTGACTTTCACCACATGGCACACACAGCCTAGGGGAGTGATTTTCACCACATGGCACACACAGCCTAGTGGAGTGACATTCACCACATGGCACACACAGCCTAGGGGAGTGATTTCCACCACATGGCACACACAGCCTAGGGGAGTGACTCTCACCACATGGCACACACAGCCTAGGGGAGTGACTTTCACCACATGGCACACACAGCCTAGGGGAGTGACATTCACCACATGGCACACACAGGCTAGGGGAGTGACTTTCACCACATGGCACACACAGCCTAGGGGAGTTACTTTCACCACATGGCACACACAGCCTAGGGGAGTGACTTTCACCACATGGCACACACAGCCTAGGGCAGTGACATACACCACATGGCTCACACAGCCTAGGGGAGTGACTTTCAACACATGGCACACACATCCCAGGGGAGTGACTCTCAACACATTGCACACACAGCCTAGGGGAGTGACTTTCACTACATGGCACACACAGCCTAGGGGAGTGACATTCACCACATGGCACACACAGCCTAGGGGAGTGACATTCACCACATGGCACACACAGCCTAGGGGAGTGACTTTCACCACATGGCACACACAGCCCAGGGGAGTGACTTTCACCACATGGCACACACAGCCTAGGGGAGTGACTTTCACCACATGGCACACACAGCCTAGGGGAGTGACTTTCACCACATGGCACACACAGCCTAGGGGAGTGACTTTCATCACATGGCACACACAGCCTAGGGGAGTGACTTTCACCACATGGCACACAGCCTAATGGACTGACATTCACCACATGGCACACACAGCCTGGGGGAGTGACTTTCACCACATGGCACACACAGCCTAGGGGAGTGACTTTCACCACATGGCACACACAGCCTAGGGGAGTTACTTTCACCACATGGCACACACAGCCCAGGGGAGTGACACTCTCCACATGGCGCACACAACCTAGGGGAGTTACTTTCACCACATGGCACACACAGCCTAGGGGAGTGACTTTCACCACATGGCACACACAGCATAAGGGAGTGATTTTCACCACATGGCACACACAGCCTAGGGCAGTGACATTCACCACATGGCTCACACAGCCTAGGGGAGTGACTTTCAACACATGGCACACACATCCTAGGGGAGTGACTCTCAACACATTGCACACACAGCCTAGGGGAGTGACTTTCACTACATGGCACACACAGCCTAGGGGAGTGACATTCACCACATGGCACACACAGCCTAGGGGAGTGACATTCACCACATGGCACACACAGCCTAGGGGAGTGACTTTCACCACATGACACACACAGCCCAGGGGAGTGACTTTCACCACATGGCACACACAGCCTAGGGGAGTGAGTTTCACCATATGGCACACCAGCCAAGGGGAGTGACTTTCACCACATGGCACACACAGCCTAGGGGAGTGACTTTCATCACATTGCACACACAGCCTAGGGGAGTGACATTCACCACATGGCACACAAAGCCTAGGGGAGTGACACTCACCACACGGCGCACACGGCCTAGGGGAGTGACATTCACCACATGGCACACACATCCTAGGGGAGTGACTTTCACCACATGGCACACACAGCCTAGGGGAGTTACTTTCACCACATGGCACACACAGCCCAGGGGAGTGACTTTCACCACATGGCACACACAGCCTAGTGGAGTGACATTCACCACATGGCACACACAGCCTAGGGGAGGGAGTTTCACCACATGGCACACACAGCCTAGGGGAGTGACTTTCACCACATGGCACACACAGCCTAGGCGAGTGACTTTCACCACATGGCACACACAGCCTAGGGGAATGACTTTCACCACATGGCACACACAGCCTATGGGAATGACTTTCACCACATGGCACACACTGCCTAGGGGAGTGACATTGACCACATGGCACACTCAGCCTAGGGGAGTGACACTCTCCACATGGCGCACACAGCCTAGGGGAGTGACATTCACCACATGGCACACACAGCCTAGGGGAGTGACTTTCACCACATGGCACACACAGCCAAGGGGAGTGACTTTCACCACATGACACACACAGTCTAGGGGAGTGACTTTCACCACATGGCACACACAGCCTAGGGGAGTGACTTTCACCACATGGAACACACAGCCTAGGGGAGTGACTTTCACCACATGGCACACACAGCCTAGGGGAGTGACTTTCACCACATGGCACACACAGCCTAGGGGAGTGACTTTCACCACATGGCACACACAGCCTAGGGGAGTGACTTTCACCACATGGCACACACAGCCTAGGGGAGTGACTTTCACTACATGGCACACACAGCCAAGGGGAGTGACGTTCACCACATGGCACACACAGCCCAAGGGAGTGACTTTCACCACATGGCACACACAGCTTAGGGGAGTGACTTTCACCACATGGCACACACAGCCTAGTGGAGTGACTTTCACCACATGACACACACAGTCTAGGGGAGTGACTTTCACCACATGGCACACACAGCCCAGGGGAGTGATTTTCACCACATGGCACACACAGCCTAGGGGAGTGACTTTCACCACATGGCACACACAGCCTAGGGGAGTGACTTTCACCACATGGCACACACAGCCTAATGGACTGACATTCACCACATGGCACACACAGCCTGGGGGAGTGACTTTCACCACATGGCACACACAGCCTAGGGGAGTGACTTTCACCACATGGCACACACTGCCTGGGGGAGTGACTTTCACCACATGGCACACACAGCCTGGGAAATTAACATTCACCACATGGCACACACAGCCTGGGGGAGTGACTTTCACCACATGGCACACACAGCCTAGGGGGGTGACTTTCACCACATGGCACACACAGCCTAGGGGAGTGACTTTCACCACATGGCACACACAGCCTAGGGGAGTGACTCTCACCACATGGCACACACAGCCTAGGGGAATGACTTTCATCACATGGCACACACTGCCTAGGGGAGTGACATTCACCACATGGCACACACAGCCTAGGGGAGTGACACTCTCCACATGGCGCACACAGCCTAGGGGAGTGACATTCACCACATGGCACACACAGCCTAGGGGAGTGACATTCACCACATGGCACACACAGCCAAGGGGAGTGACTTTCACGACATGACACACACAGTCTAGGGGAGTGACTTTCACCACATGGCACACACAGCCTAGGGGAGTGACTTTCACCACATGGCACACACAGCCTAGGGGAGTGACTTTCACCACATGGCACACACAGCCTAGGGGAGTGACTTTCACCACATGGCACACACAGCCTAGGGGAGTGACTTTCACCACATGGCACACACAGCCTAGGGGAGCGACTTTCACCGCATGGCACACACAGCCTAGGGGAGTGACTTTCACTACATGGCACACACAGCCAAGGGGAGTGACTTTCACCACATGGAACACACAGCCCAGGGGAGTGACATTCATCACATGGCACACACAGCTTAGGGGAGTGACTTTCACCACATGGCACACACAGGCTAGTGGAGTGACTTTCACCACATGACACACACAGTCTAGGGGAGTGACTTTCACCACATGACACACACAGTCTAGGGGAGTGACTTTCACCACATGGCACACACAGCCCAGGGGAGTGACTTTCACCACATGGCACACACAGCCTAGGGGAGTGACTTTCACCACATGGCACACACAGCCTGGGGGCGTGACTTTCACCACATGGCACACACAGCCTAGGGGGGTGATCTTCACAACATGGCACACACAGCCTAGGGGAGTGACTTTCACCACATGGCACACACAACCCAGGGGAGTGACTTTCACCACATCGCACACTAAGCCTAGGGAAGTGAATTTCACCACATGGCACACACAGTCTAAGGGAGTGACTTCCACCTCATGACACACATAGCCTAGGGGAGTGACTTTCACCACATGGCACCTACAGCCCAAGGAGTGGCTTTCACCACATGGCACACACAGCCTAGGGGAGTGACATTCACCACATGGCACACACAGCCTAGGGGAGTGACTTTCACCACATGGCACACACAGCCTAGGGGAGTGACTTTCACCACATGGCACACACAGCCTAGGGGAGCGACTTTCACCGCATGGCACACACAGCCTAGGGGAGTGACTTTCACTACATGGCACACACAGCCAAGGGGAGTGAATTTCACCACATGGAACACACAGCCCAGGGGAGTGACTTTCACCACATGGCACACACAGCTTAGGGGAGTGACTTTCACCACATGGCACACACAGGCTAGTGGAGTGACTTTCACCACATGACACACACAATCTAAGGGAGTGACTTTCACCACATGACACACACAGTCTAGGGGAGTGACTTTCACCACATGGCACACACAGCCCAGGGGAGTGACTTTCACCACATGCCTACACAGCCTAGGGGAGTGACTTTCACCACATGGCACACACAGCCTGGGGGCGTGACATTCACCACCTGGCACACACAGCCTAGGGGAGTGACTTTCACTACATGGCACACACAGCCTAGGGGAATGAATTTCACCACATGGCAAACACAGCCTAGGGGAGTGACTTTCACCACATGGCTCACACAGCCTAGGGGAGCGACTTTCACCGCATGGCACACACAGCCTAGGGGAGTGACTTTCACTACATGGCACACACAGCCAAGGGGAGTGACTTTCACCACATGGAACACACAGCCCAGGGGAGTGACTTTCACCACATGGCACACACAACCCAGGGGAATGACTTTCACCACATCGCACACTAAGCCTAGGGAAGTGAATTTCACCACATGGCACACACAGTCTAAGGGAGTGACTTCCACCACATGACACACATAGCCTAGGGGAGTGACTTTCACCACATGGCACCTACAGCCCAAGGAGTGGCCTTCACCACATGGCACACACAGCCTAGGGGAGTGACATTCACCACATGGCACACACAGCCTAGGGGAGTGACTTTCACCACATGGCACACACAGCCTAGGGGAGTGACATTCACCACCTGGCACACACAGCCTAGGGGAGTGACTTTCACTACATGGCACACACAGCCTAGGGGAATGAATTTCACCACATGGCAAACACATACTTGGGGAGTGAATTTCACCACATGGCACACACAGCCTTGGGGAGTGAATTTCACCACATGGCACACACAGCCTAGGAGAGTGACTTTCACCACATGGCACACACAGCCTAGGGGAGTGACTTTCACCACATGGCACACGCAGCCTATGGGAGTGACTTTCACCACATGGCACACACAGCCTAGGGGAGTGATTTTCACCACATGGCACAAACAGCCTAGTGGAGTGACATTCACCACATGGCACACACAGCCTAGGGGAGTGATTTCCACCACATGGCATACACAGCCTAGGGGAGTGACTCTCACCACATGGCACACACAGCCTAGGGGAGTGACTTTCACCACATGGCACACACAGCCTAGGGGAGTGACATTCACCACATGGCACACACAGGCTAGGGGAGTGACTTTCACCACATGGCACACACAGCCTAGGGGAGTTACTTTCACCACATGGCACACACAGCCTAGGGGAGTGACTTTCACCACATGGCACACACAGCCTAAGGGAGTGATTTTCACCACATGGCACACACAGCCTAGGGCAGTGACATACACCACATGGCTCACACAGCCTAGGGGAGTGACTTTCAACACATGGCACACACATCCCAGGGGAGTGACTCTCAACACATTGCACACACAGCCTAGGGGAGTGACTTTCACTACATGGCACACACAGCCTAGGGGAGTGACATTCACCACATGGCACACACAGCCTAGGGGAGTGACATTCACCACATGGCACACACAGCCTAGGGGAGTGACTTTCACCACATGGCACACACAGCCCAGGGGAGTGACTTTCACCACATGGCACACACAGCCTAGGGGAGTGACTTTCACCACATGGCACACACAGCCTAGGGGAGTGACTTTCACCACATGGCACACACAGCCTAGGGGAGTGACTTTCATCACATGGCACACACAGCCTAGGGGAGTGACTTTCACCACATGGCACACAGCCTAATGGACTGACATTCACCACATGGCACACACAGCCTGGGGGAGTGACTTTCACCACATGGCACACACAGCCTAGGGGAGTGACTTTCACCACATGGCACACACAGCCTAGGGGAGTTACTTTCACCACATGGCACACACAGCCCAGGGGAGTGACACTCTCCACATGGCGCACACAGCCTAGGGGAGTTACTTTCACCACATGGCACACACAGCCTAGGGGAGTGACTTTCACCACATGGCACACACAGCATAAGGGAGTGATTTTCACCACATGGCACACACAGCCTAGGGCAGTGACATTCACCACATGGCTCACACAGCCTAGGGGAGTGACTTTCAACACATGGCACACACATCCTAGGGGAGTGACTCTCAACACATTGCACACACAGCCTAGGGGAGTGACTTTCACTACATGGCACACACAGCCTAGGGGAGTGACATTCACCACATGGCACACACAGCCTAGGGGAGTGACATTCACCACATGGCACACACAGCCTAGGGGAGTGACTTTCACCACATGACACACACAGCCCAGGGGAGTGACTTTCACCACATGGCACACACAGCCTAGGGGAGTGAGTTTCACCATATGGCACACCAGCCTAGGGGAGTGACTTTCACCACATGGCACACACAGCCTAGGGGAGTGACTTTCATCACATTGCACACACAGCCTAGGGGAGTGACATTCACCACATGGCACACAAAGCCTAGGGGAGTGACACTCACCACACGGCGCACACGGCCTAGGGGAGTGACATTCACCACATGGCACACACATCCTAGGGGAGTGACTTTCACCACATGGCACACACAGCCTAGGGGAGTTACTTTCACCACATGGCACACACAGCCCAGGGGAGTGACTTTCACCACATGGCACACACAGCCTAGTGGAGTGACATTCACCACATGGCACACACAGCCTAGGGGAGGGAGTTTCACCACATGGCACACACAGCCTAGGGGAGTGACTTTCACCACATGGCACACACAGCCTAGGCGAGTGACTTTCACCACATGGCACACACAGCCTAGGGGAGTGACTTTCACCACATGGCACACACAGCCTATGGGAATGACTTTCACCACATGGCACACACTGCCTAGGGGAGTGACATTGACCACATGGCACACACAGCCTAGGGGAGTGACACTCTCCACATGGCGCACACAGCCTAGGGGAGTGACATTCACCACATGGCACACACAGCCTAGGGGAGTGACTTTCACCACATGGCACACACAGCCAAGGGGAGTGACTTTCACCACATGACACACACAGTCTAGGGGAGTGACTTTCACCACATGGCACACACAGCCTAGGGGAGTGACTTTCACCACATGGAACACACAGCCTAGGGGAGTGACTTTCACCACATGGCACACACAGCCTAGGGGAGTGACTTTCACCACATGGCACACACAGCCTAGGGGAGTGACTTTCACCACATGGCACACACAGCCTAGGGGAGTGACTTTCACCACATGGCACACACAGCCTAGGGGAGTGACTTTCACTACATGGCACACACAGCCAAGGGGAGTGACGTTCACCACTTGGCACACACAGCCCAAGGGAGTGACTTTCACCACATGGCACACACAGCTTAGGGGAGTGACTTTCACCACATGGCACACACAGCCTAGTGGAGTGACTTTCACCACATGACACACACAGTCTAGGGGAGTGACTTTCACCACATGGCACACACAGCCCAGGGGAGTGATTTTCACCACATGGCACACACAGCCTAGGGGAGTGACTTTCACCACATGGCACACACAGCCTAGGGGAGTGACTTTCACCACATGGCACACACAGCCTAATGGACTGACATTCACCACATGGCACACACAGCCTGGGGGAGTGACTTTCACCACATGGCACACACAGCCTAGGGGAGTGACTTTCACCACATGGCACACACTGCCTGGGGGAGTGACTTTCACCACATGGCACACACAGCCTGGGAAATTAACATTCACCACATGGCACACACAGCCTGGGGGAGTGACTTTCACCACATGGCACACACAGCCTAGGGGGGTGACTTTCACCACATGGCACACACAGCCTAGGGGAGTGACTTTCACCACATGGCACACACAGCCTAGGGGAGTGACTCTCACCACATGGCACACACAGCCTAGGGGAATGACTTTCATCACATGGCACACACTGCCTAGGGGAGTGACATTCACCACATGGCACACACAGCCTAGGGGAGTGACACTCTCCACATGGCGCACACAGCCTAGGGGAGTGACATTCACCACATGGCACACACAGCCTAGGGGAGTGACATTCACCACATGGCACACACAGCCAAGGGGAGTGACTTTCACGACATGACACACACAGTCTAGGGGAGTGACTTTCACCACATGGCACACACAGCCTAGGGGAGTGACTTTCACCACATGGCACACACAGCCTAGGGGAGTGACTTTCACCACATGGCACACACAGCCTAGGGGAGTGACTTTCACCACATGGCACACACAGCCTAGGGGAGTGACTTTCACCACATGGCACACACAGCCTAGGGGAGCGACTTTCACCGCATGGCACACACAGCCTAGGGGAGTGACTTTCACTACATGGCACACACAGCCAAGGGGAGTGACTTTCACCACATGGAACACACAGCCCAGGGGAGTGACATTCATCACATGGCACACACAGCTTAGGGGAGTGACTTTCACCACATGGCACACACAGGCTAGTGGAGTGACTTTCACCACATGACACACACAGTCTAGGGGAGTGACTTTCACCACATGACACACACAGTCTAGGGGAGTGACTTTCACCACATGGCACACACAGCCCAGGGGAGTGACTTTCACCACATGGCACACACAGCCTAGGGGAGTGACTTTCACCACATGGCACACACAGCCTGGGGGCGTGACTTTCACCACATGGCACACACAGCCTAGGGGGGTGATCTTCACAACATGGCACACACAGCCTAGGGGAGTGACTTTCACCACATGGCACACACAACCCAGGGGAGTGACTTTCACCACATCGCACACTAAGCCTAGGGAAGTGAATTTCACCACATGGCACACACAGTCTAAGGGAGTGACTTCCACCTCATGACACACATAGCCTAGGGGAGTGACTTTCACCACATGGCACCTACAGCCCAAGGAGTGGCTTTCACCACATGGCACACACAGCCTAGGGGAGTGACATTCACCACATGGCACACACAGCCTAGGGGAGTGACTTTCATCACATGGCACACACAGCCTAGGGGAGTGACTTTCACCACATGGCACACAGCCTAATGGACTGACATTCACCACATGGCACACACAGCCTGGGGGAGTGACTTTCACCACATGGCACACACAGCCTAGGGGAGTGACTTTCACCACATGGCACACACAGCCTAGGGGAGTTACTTTCACCACATGGCACACACAGCCCAGGGGAGTGACACTCTCCACATGGCGCACACAGCCTAGGGGAGTTACTTTCACCACATGGCACACACAGCCTAGGGGAGTGACTTTCACCACATGGCACACACAGCATAAGGGAGTGATTTTCACCACATGGCACACACAGCCTAGGGCAGTGACATTCACCACATGGCTCACACAGCCTAGGGGAGTGACTTTCAACACATGGCACACACATCCTAGGGGAGTGACTCTCAACACATTGCACACACAGCCTAGGGGAGTGACTTTCACTACATGGCACACACAGCCTAGGGGAGTGACATTCACCACATGGCACACACAGCCTAGGGGAGTGACATTCACCACATGGCACACACAGCCTAGGGGAGTGACTTTCACCACATGACACACACAGCCCAGGGGAGTGACTTTCACCACATGGCACACACAGCCTAGGGGAGTGAGTTTCACCATATGGCACACACAGCCTAGGGGAGTGACTTTCACCACATGGCACACACAGCCTAGGGGAGTGACTTTCATCACATTGCACACACAGCCTAGGGGAGTGACATTCACCACATGGCACACAAAGCCTAGGGGAGTGACACTCACCACACGGCGCACACGGCCTAGGGGAGTGACATTCACCACATGGCACACACATCCTAGGGGAGTGACTTTCACCACATGGCACACACAGCCTAGGGGAGTTACTTTCACCACATGGCACACACAGCCCAGGGGAGTGACTTTCACCACATGGCACACACAGCCTAGTGGAGTGACATTCACCACATGGCACACACAGCCTAGGGGAGGGAGTTTCACCACATGGCACACACAGCCTAGGGGAGTGACTTTCACCACATGGCACACACAGCCTAGGCGAGTGACTTTCACCACATGGCACACATAGCCTAGGGGAGTGACTTTCACCACATGGCACACACAGCCTATGGGAATGACTTTCACCACATGGCACACACTGCCTAGGGGAGTGACATTGACCACATGGCACACACAGCCTAGGGGAGTGACACTCTCCACATGGCGCACACAGCCTAGGGGAGTGACATTCACCACATGGCACACACAGCCTAGGGGAGTGACTTTCACCACATGGCACACACAGCCAAGGGGAGTGACTTTCACCACATGACACACACAGTCTAGGGGAGTGACTTTCACCACATGGCACACACAGCCTAGGGGAGTGACTTTCACCACATGGAACACACAGCCTAGGGGAGTGACTTTCACCACATGGCACACACAGCCTAGGGGAGTGACTTTCACCACATGGCACACACAGCCTAGAGGAGTGACGTTCACCACATGGCACACACAGCCTAGGGGAGTGACTTTCACCACATGGCACACACAGCCTAGGGGAGTGACTTTCACTACATGGCACACACAGCCAAGGGGAGTGACGTTCACCACATGGCACACACAGCCCAAGGGAGTGACTTTCACCACATGGCACACACAGCTTAGGGGAGTGACTTTCACCACATGGCACACACAGCCTAGTGGAGTGACTTTCACGACATGACACACACAGTCTAGGGGAGTGACTTTCACCACATGGCACACACAGCCTAGGGGAGTGACTTTCACCACATGGCACACACAGCCTAGGGGAGTGACTTTCACCACATGGCACACACAGCCTAGGGGAGTGACTTTCACCACATGGCACACACAGCCTAGGGGAGTGACTTTCACCACATGGCACACACAGCCTAGGGGAGCGACTTTCACCGCATGGCACACACAGCCTAGGGGAGTGACTTTCACAACATGGCACACACAGCCAAGGGGAGTGACTTTCACCACATGGAACACACAGCCCAGGGGAGTGACTTTCACCACATGGCACACACAGCCTAGGGGAGTGACTTTCACCACATGGCACACACAGCCTAGGGGAGTGACTCTCACCACATGGCACACACAGCCTAGGGGAGTGACTTTCACCACATGGCACACACAGCCCAGGGGAGTGATTTTCACCACATGGCACACACAGCCTAGGGGAGTGACTTTCACCACATGGCACACACAGCCTAGGGGAGTGACTTTCACCACATGGCACACACAGCCTAATGGACTGACATTCACCACATGGCACACACAGCCTGGGGGAGTGACTTTCACCACATGGCACACACAGCCTAGGGGAGTGACTTTCACCACATGGCACACACTGCCTGGGGGAGTGACTTTCACCACATGGCACACACAGCCTGGGGAATTAACATTCACCACATGGCACACACAGCCTGGGGGAGTGACTTTCACCACATGGCACACACAGCCTAGGGGGGTGACTTTCACCACATGGCACACACAGCCTAGGGGAGTGACTTTCACCACATGGCACACACAGCCTAGGGGAGTGACTCTCACCACATGGCACACACAGCCTAGGGGAATGACTTTCATCACATGGCACACACTGCCTAGGGGAGTGACATTCACCACATGGCACACACAGCCTAGGGAAGTGACACTCTCCACATGGCGCACACAGCCTAGGGGAGTGACATTCACCACATGGCACACACAGCCTAGGGGAGTGACATTCACCACATGGCACACACAGCCAAGGGGAGTGACTTTCACGACATGACACACACAGTCTAGGGGAGTGACTTTCACCACATGGCACACACAGCCTAGGGGAGTGACTTTCACCACATGGCACACACAGCCTAGGGGAGTGACTTTCACCACATGGCACACACAGCCTAGGGGAGTGACTTTCACCACATGGCACACACAGCCTAGGGGAGTGACTTTCACCACATGGCACACACAGCCTAGGGGAGCGACTTTCACCGCATGGCACACACAGCCTAGGGGAGTGACTTTCACTACATGGCACACACAGCCAAGGGGAGTGACGTTCACCACATGGAACACACAGCCCAGGGGAGTGACTTTCATCACATGGCACACACAGCTTAGGGGAGTGACTTTCACCACATGGCACACACAGGCTAGTGGAGTGACTTTCACCACATGAAGCACACAGTCTAGGGGAGTGACTTTCACCACATGACACACACAGTCTAGGGGAGTGACTTTCACCACATGGCACACACAGCCCAGGGGAGTGACTTTCACCACATGGCACACACAGCCTAGGGGAGTGACTTTCACCACATGGCACACACAGCCTGGGGGCGTGACTTTCACCACATGGCACACACAGCCTAGGGGGGTGACCTTCACAACATGGCACACACAGCCTAGGGGAGTGACTTTCACCTCATGGCACACACAACCCAGGGGAGTGACTTTCACCACATCGCACACTAAGCCTAGGGAAGTGAATTTCACCACATGGCACACACAGTCTAAGGGAGTGACTTCCACCTCATGACACACATAGCCTAGGGGAGTGACTTTCACCACATGGCACCTACAGCCCAAGGAGTGGCTTTCACCACATGGCACACACAGCCTAGGGGAGTGACATTCACCACATGGCACACACAGCCTAGGGGAGTGACTTTCACCACATGGCACACACAGCCTAGGGGAGTGACATTCACCACATGGCACACACAGCCTAGGGGAGTGACTTTCACTACATGGCACACACAGCCTAGGGGAATGAATTTCACCACATGGCAAACACATCCTTGGGGAGTGAATTTCACCACATGGCACACACAGCCTTGGGGAGTGAATTTCACCACATGGCACACACAGCCTAGGAGAGTGACTTTCACCACATGGCACACACAGCCTAGGGGAGTGACTTTCACCACATGGCACACGCAGCCTATGGGAGTGACTTTCACCACATGGCACACACAGCCTAGGGGAGTGATTTTCACCACATGGCACACACAGCCTAGTGGAGTGACATTCACCACATGGCACACACAGCCTAGGGGAGTGATTTCCACCACATGGCACACACAGCCTAGGGGAGTGACTCTCACCACATGGCACACACAGCCTAGGGGAGTGACTTTCACCACATGGCACACACAGCCTAGGGGAGTGACATTCACCACATGGCACACACAGGCTAGGGGAGTGACTTTCACCACATGGCACACACAGCCTAGGGGAGTTACTTTCACCACATGGCACACACAGCCTAGGGGAGTGACTTTCACCACATGGCACACACAGCCTAAGGGAGTGATTTTCACCACATGGCACACACAGCCTAGGGCAGTGACATTCACCACATGGCTCACACAGCCTAGGGGAGTGACTTTCAACACATGGCACACACATCCTAGGGGAGTGACTCTCAACACATTGCACACACAGCCTAGGGGAGTGACTTTCACTACATGGCACACACAGCCTAGGGGAGTGACATTCACCACATGGCACACACAGCCTAGGGGAGTGACATTCACCACATGGCACACACAGCCTAGGGGAGTGACTTTCACCACATGGCACACACAGCCCAGGGGAGTGACTTTCACCACATGGCACACACAGCCTAGGGGAGTGACTTTCACCACATGGCACACACAGCCTAGGGGAGTGACTTTCACCACATGGCACACACAGCCTAGGGGAAAGACTTTCATCACATGGCACACACAGCCTAGGGGAGTGACTTTCACCACATGGCACACAGCCTAATGGACTGACATTCACCACATGGCACACACAGCCTGGGGGAGTGACTTTCACCACATGGCACACACAGCCTAGGGGAGTGACTTTCACCACATGGCACACACAGCCTAGGGGAGTTACTTTCACCACATGGCACACACAGCCCAGGGGATTGACTTTCACCACATGGCACACACAGCCTAGTGGAGTGACATTCACCACATGGCACACACAGCCTAGGGGAGTGAGTTTCACCACATGGCACACACAGCCTAGGGGAGTGACTTTCACCACATGCCACACACAGCCTAGGCGAGTGACTTTCACCACATGGCACACACAGCCTAGGGGAGTGACTTTCACCACATGGCACACACAGCCTATGGGAATGACTTTCATCACATGGCACACACTGCCTAGGGGAGTGACATTGACCACATGGCACACACAGCCTAGGGGAGTGACACTCTCCACATGGCGCACACAGGCTAGGGGAGTGACATTCACCACATGGCACACTCAGCCTAGGGGAGTGACTTTCACCACATGGCACACACAGCCAAGGGGAGTGACCTACACCACATGACACACACAGTCTAGGGGAGTGACTTTCACCACATGGCACACACAGCCTAGGGGAGTGACTTTCACCACATGGAACACACAGCCTAGGGGAGTGACTTTCACCACATGGCACACACAGCCTAGGGGAGTGACTTTCACCACATGGCACACACAGCCTAGTGGAGTGACTTTCACCACATGGCACACACAGCCTAGGGGAGTGACTTTCACCACATGGCACACACAGCCTAGGGGAGTGACGTTCACCACATGGCACACACAGCCCAAGGGAGTGACTTTCACCACATGGCACACACAGCTTAGGGGAGTGACTTTCACCACATGGCACACACAGCCTATTGGAGTGACTTTCACCACATGACACACACAGTCTAGGGGAGTGACTTTCACCACATGGCACACACAGCCCAGGGGAGTGATTTTCACCACATGGCACACACAGCCTAGGGGAGTGACTTTCACCACATGGCACACACAGCCTAGGGGAGTGACTTTCACCACATGGCACACACAGCCTAATGGACTGACATTCACCACATGGCACACACAGCATGGGGAAGTGACATTCACCACATGGCACACACAGCCTAGAGGAGTGACTTTCACCACATGGCACACACTGCCTGGGGGTGTGACTTTCACCACATGGCACACACAGCCTGGGGAATTAACTTTCACCACATGGCACACACAGCCTGGGGGAGTGATTTTCACCATATGGCACACACAGCCTAGGGGGGTGACTTTCACCACATGGCACACACAGCCTAGGGGAGTGACTTTCACCACATGGCACACACAGCCCAGGGGAGTGACTTTCACCACACGGCACACAAAGCCTAGGGGAGTGACTTTCACCACATGGCACACACAGTCTAGGGGAGTGACGTCCACCACATGGCACACACAGTCTAGGGGAGTGACTTTCACTACATGGCACAGAGCCAAGGGGAGTGACTTTCACCACATGGCACCTACAGCCGAGGGGAGTGGCTTTCACCACATGGCACACACAGCCTAGGGGAGTGACATTCACCACATGGCACACTCAGCCTAGGGGAGTGACTTTCACCACATGGCACACAGAGCCTAGGGGAGTGACATTCACCACATGGCACACACAGCCTAGGGGAGTGACTTTCACTACATGGCACAGAGCCAAGGGGAGTGACTTTCACCACATGGCACACACAGCCCAGGGGAATGACTTTCACCACATGGCACACACAGCCAAGGGGAGTGACTTTCACCACAGGACACACACAGTCTAGGGGAGTGACTTTCACCACATGGCACACACAGCCTAGGGGAGTGACTTTCACCACATGGCACACACAGCCTAGGGGAGTGACTTTCACCACATGGCACACACAGCCTAGGGGAGTGACTTTCACCACATGGCACACACAGCCTAGGGGAGTGACTTTCACCACATGGCACACACAGCCTAGGGGAGCGACTTTCACCGCATGGCACACACAGCCTAGGGGAGTGACTTTCACTACATGGCACACACAGCCAAGGGGAGTGACTTTCACCACATGGAACACACAGCCCAGGGGAGTGACTTTCATCACATGGCACACACAGCTTAGGGGAGTGACTTTCACCACATGGCACACACAGGCTAGTGGAGTGACTTTCACCACATGACACACACAGTCTAGGGGAGTGACTTTCACCACATGACACACACAGTCTAGGGGAGTGACTTTCACCACATGGCACACACAGCCCAGGGGAGTGACTTTCACCACATGGCACACACAGCCTAGGGGAGTGACTTTCACCACATGGCACACACAGCCTGGGGGCGTGACTTTCACCACATGGCACACACAGCCTAGGGGGGTGACCTTCACAACATGGCACACACAGCCTAGGGGAGTGACTTTCACCACATGGCACACACAACCCAGGGGAGTGACTTTCACCACATCGCACACTAAGCCTAGGGAAGTGAATTTCACCACATGGCACACACAGTCTAAGGGAGTGGCTTCCACCTCATGACACACATAGCCTAGGGGAGTGACTTTCACCACATGGCACCTACAGCCCAAGGAGTGGCTTTCACCACATGGCACACACAGCCTAGGGGAGTGACATTCACCACATGGCACACACAGCCTAGGGGAGTGACTTTCACCACATGGCACACACAGCCTAGGGGAGTGACATTCACCACATGGCACACACAGCCTAGGGGAGTGACTTTCACTACATGGCACACACAGCCTAGGGGAATGAATTTCACCACATGGCAAACACATCCTTGGGGAGTGAATTTCACCACATGGCACACACAGCCTTGGGGAGTGAATTTCACCACATGGCACACACAGCCTAGGAGAGTGACTTTCACCACATGGCACACACAGCCTAGGGGAGTGACTTTCACCACATGGCACACGCAGCCTATGGGAGTGACTTTCACCACATGGCACACACAGCCTAGGGGAGTGATTTTCACCACATGGCACACACAGCCTAGTGGAGTGACATTCACCACATGGCACACACAGCCTAGGGGAGTGATTTCCACCACATGGCACACACAGCCTAGGGGAGTGACTCTCACCACATGGCACACACAGCCTAGGGGAGTGACTTTCACCACATGGCACACACAGCCTAGGGGAGTGACATTCACCACATGGCACACACAGGCTAGGGGAGTGACTTTCACCACATGGCACACACAGCCTAGGGGAGTTACTTTCACCACATGGCACACACAGCCTAGGGGAGTGACTTTCACCACATGGCACACACAGCCTAAGGGAGTGATTTTCACCACATGGCACACACAGCCTAGGGCAGTGACATTCACCACATGGCTCACACAGCCTAGGGGAGTGACTTTCAACACATGGCACACACATCCTAGGGGAGTGACTCTCAACACATTGCACACACAGCCTAGGGGAGTGACATTCACTACATGGCACACACAGCCTAGGGGAGTGACATTCACCACATGGCACACACAGCCTAGGGGAGTGACATTCACCACATGGCACACACAGCCTAGGGGAGTGACTTTCACCACATGGCACACACAGCCCAGGGGAGTGACTTTCACCACATGGCACACACAGCCTAGGGGAGTGACATTCACCACATGGCACACACAGCCTAGGGGAGTGACTTTCACCACATGGCACACACAGCCTAGGGGAGTGACTTTCATCACATGGCACACACAGCCTAGGGGAGTGACTTTCACCACATGGCACACAGCCTAATGGACTGACATTCACCACATGGCACACACAGCCTGGGGGAGTGACTTTCACCACATGGCACACACAGCCTAGGGGAGTGACTTTCACCACATGGCACACACAGCCTAGGGGAGTTACTTTCACCACATGGCACACACAGCCCAGGGGATTGACTTTCACCACATGGCACACAGCCTAGGGGAGTGACATTCACCACATGGCACACACAGCCTAGGGGAGTGAGTTTCACCACATGGCACACACAGCCTAGGGGAGTGACTTTCACCACATGCCACACACAGCCTAGGCGAGTGACTTTCACCACATGGCACACACAGCCTAGGGGAGTGACTTTCACCACATGGCACACACAGCCTATGGGAATGACTTTCATCACATGGCACACACTGCCTAGGGGAGTGACATTGACCACATGGCACACACAGCCTAGGGGAGCGACACTCTCCACATGGCGCACACAGCCTAGGGGAGTGACATTCACCACATGGCACACACTGCCTAGGGGAGTGACTTTCACCACATGGCACACACAGCCAAGGGGAGTGACCTACACCACATGACACACACAGTCTAGGGGAGTGACTTTCACCACATGGCACACACAGCCTAGGGGAGTGACTTTCACCACATGGAACACACAGCCTAGGGGAGTGACTTTCACCACATGGCACACACAGCCTAGGGGAGTGACTTTCACCACATGGCACACACAGCCTAGTGGAGTGACTTTCACCACATGGCACACACAGCCTAGGGGAGTGACTTTCACCACATGGCACACACAGCCTAGGGGAGTGACGTTCACCACATGGCACACACAGCCCAAGGGAGTGACTTTCACCACATGGCACACACAGCTTAGGGGAGTGACTTTCACCACATGGCACACACAGCCTATTGGAGTGACTTTCACCACATGACACACACAGTCTAGGGGAGTGACTTTCACCACATGGCACACACAGCCCAGGGGAGTGATTTTCACCACATGGCACACACAGCCTAGGGGAGTGACTTTCACCACATGGCACACACAGCCTAGGGGAGTGACTTTCACCACATGGCACACACAGCCTAATGGACTGACATTCACCACATGGCACACACAGCCTGGGGAAGTGACTTTCACCACATGGCACACACAGCCTAGAGGAGTGACTTTCACCACATGGCACACACTGCCTGGGGGTGTGACTTTCACCACATGGCACACACAGCCTGGGGAATTAACTTTCACCACATGGCACACACAGCCTGGGGGAGTGACTTTCACCACATGGCACACACAGCCTAGGGGGGTGACTTTCACCACATGGCACACACAGCCTAGGGGAGTGACTTTCACCACATGGCACACACAGCCCAGGGGAGTGACTTTCACCACATGGCACACATAGCCTAGGGGAGTGACTTTCACCACATGGCACACACAGTCTAGGGGAGTGACGTCCACCACATGGCACACACAGTCTAGGGGAATGACTTTCACTACATGGCACAGAGCCAAGGGGAGTGACTTTCACCACATGGCACCTACAGCCGAGGGGAGTGGCTTTCACCACATGGCACACACAGCCTAGGGGAGTGACATTCACCACATGGCACACTCAGCCTAGGGGAGTGACTTTCACCACATGGCACACACAGCCTAGGGGAGTGACATTCACCACATGGCACACACAGCCTAGGGGAGTGACTTTCACTACATGGCACAGAGCCAAGGGGAGTGACTTTCACCACATGGCACACACAGCCCAGGGGAATGACTTTCACCACATGGCACACACAGCCAAGGGGAGTGACTTTCACCACATGACACACACAGTCTAGGGGAGTGACTTTCACCACATGGCACACACAGCCTAGGGGAGTGACTTTCACCACATGGAACACACAGCCTAGGGGAGTGACTTTCACCACATGGCACACACAGCCTAGGGGAGTGACTTTCACCACATGGCACACACAGCCTAGGGGAGTGACTTTCACCACATGGCACACACAGCCTAGGGGAGTGACTTTCACCACATGGCACACACAGCCTAGGGGACTGACTTTCACTACATGGCACACACAGCCAAGGGGAGTGACGTTCACCACATGGCACACACAGCCCAAGGGAGTGACTTTCACCACATGGCACACACAGCTTAGGGGAGTGACTTTCACAACATGGCACACACAGCCTAGCGGAGTGACTTTCACCACATGACACACACAGTCTAGGGGAGTGACTTTCACCACATGGCACACACAGCCCAGGGGAGTGATTTTCACCACATGGCACACACAGCCTAGGGGAGTGACTTTCACCACATGGCACACACAGCCTAGGGGAGTGACTTTCACCACATGGCACACACAGCCTAATGGACTGACATTCACCACATGGCACACACAGCCTGGGGGAGTGACTTTCACCACATGGCACACACAGCCTAGGGGAGTGACTTTCACCACATGGCACACACAGCCTAGGGGAGTGACTTTCACCACATGGCACACACAGCCTAGGGGAATGACTTTCATCACATGGCACACACTGCCTAGGGGAATGACATTCACCACATGACACACACAGTCTAGGGGAGTGACTTTCACCACATGGCACACACAGCCCAGGGGAGTGACTTTCACCACATGGCACACACTGCCTAGGGGAGTGACATTCACCACATGGCACAAACAGCCTAGGGGAGTGACACTCTCCACATGGCGCACACAGCCTAGGGGAGTGACATTCACCACATGGCACACACAGCCTAGGGGAGTGACATTCACCACATGGCACACACAGCCAAGGGGAGTGACTTTCACCACATGACACACACAGTCTAGGGGAGTGACTTTCACCACATGGCACACACAGCCTAGGGGAGTGACTTTCACCACATGGCACACACAGCCTAGGGGAGTGACTTTCACCACATGGCACACACAGCCTAGGGGAGTGACTTTCACCACATGGCACACACAGCCTAGGGGAGTGACTTTCACCACATGGCACACACAGCCTAGGGGAGCGACTTTCACCGCATGGCACACACAGCCTAGGGGAGTGACTTTCACTACATGGCACACACAGCCAAGGGGAGTGACTTTCACCACATGGAACACACATCCCAGGGGAGTGACTTTCACCACATGGCACACACAGCTTAGGGGAGTGATTTTCACCACATGGCACACACAGGCTAGTGGAGTGACTTTCACCACATGACACACACAGTCTAGGGGAGTGACTTTCACCACATGACACACACAGTCTAGGGGAGTGACTTTCACCACATGGCACACACAGCCCAGGGGAGTGACTTTCACCACATGGCACACACAGCCTAGGGGAGTGACTTTCACCACATGGCACACACAGCCTAGGGGAGTGACTTTCACCACATGGCACACACAGCCCAATGGACTGACATTCACCACTTGGTACACACAGCCTAGGGGAGTGACTTTCACCACATGGCACACACAGCCTAGGGGAGTGACTTTCACCACATGGCACACACTGCCTGGGGGAGTGACGTTCACCACATGGCACACACAGCCTGGGGAATAAACTTTCACCACATGGCACACACAGCCTGGGGGAGTGGCTTTCACCACATGGCACACACAGCCTAGGGGGGTGACCTTCACAACATGGCACACACAGCCTAGGGGAGTGACTTTCACCACATGGCACACACAACCCAGGGGAGTGACTTTCACCACATGGCACACAAAGCCTAGGGAAGTGAATTTCACCACATGGCACACACAGTCTAAGGGAGTGACTTCCACCACATGACACACATAGCCTAGGGGAGTGACTTTCACCACATGGCACCTACAGCCCAAGGAGTGGCTTTCACCACATGGCACACACAGCCTAGGGGAGTGACATTCACCACATGGCACACACAGCCTAGGGGAGTGACTTTCACCACATGGCACACACAGCCTAGGGGAGTGACATTCACCACATGGCACACACAGCCTAGGGGAGTGACTTTCACTACATGGCACACACAGCCTAGGGGAATGAATTTCACCACATGGCAAACACATCCCTGGGGAGTGAATTTCACCACATGGCACACACAGCCTTGGGGAGTGAATTTCACCACATGGCACACACAGCCTAGGAGAGTGACTTTCACCACATGGCACACACAGCCTAGGGGAGTGACTTTCACCACATGGCACACGCAGCCTATGGGAGTGACTTTCACCACATGGCACACACAGCCTAGGGGAGTGATTTTCACCACATGGCACACACAGCCTAGTGGAGTGACATTCACCTCATGGCACACACGGCCTAGGGGAGTGATTTCCACCACATGGCACACACAGCCTAGGGGAGTGACTCTCACCACATGGCACACACAGCCTAGGGGAGTGATTTTCACCACATGGCACACGCAGCCTATGGGAGTGACTTTCACCACATGGCACACACAGCCTAGGGGAGTGATTTTCACCACATGGCACACACAGCCTAGGGGAGTGACTTTCACCACATGGCTCACACAGCCTAGGGGAGTGACTTTCAACACATGGCACACACATCCTAGGGGAGTGACTCTCAACACATTGCACACACAGCCTAGGGGAGTGACTTTCACTACATGGCACACACAGCCTCGGGGAGTGACATTCACCCCATGGCACACACAGCCTAGGGGAGTTACATTCACCACATGGCACACACAGCCTAGGGGAGTGACTTTCACCACATGGCATACACAGCCCAGGGGAGTGACTTTCACAACATGGCCCACACAGCCTAAGGGAGTGACTTTCACCACATGGCACACACAGCCTAGGGGAGTGATTTCACCACATGGCACACACAGCCTAGGGGAGTGACTTTCATCACATGGCACACACAGCCTAGGGGAGTGACATTCACCAAATGGCACACAAAGCCTAGGGGAGTGACACTCACCACACGGCGCACACGGCCTAGGGGAGTGACATTCACCACATGGCACACACAGCCTAGGGGAGTGACTTTCACCACATGGCACACACAGCCTAGGGTAGTTACTTTCACCACATGGCACACACAGCCCAGGGGAGTGACTTTCACCACATGGCACACACAGCCTAGTGGAGTGACATTCACCACATGGCACACAGAGCCTAGGGGAGTGAGTTTCACCACATGGCACACACGGCCTAGGGGAGTGACTTTCACCACATGCCACACACAGCCTAGGCGAGTTACTTTCACCACATGGCACACACAGCCTAGGGGAGTGACTTTCACCACAAGGCACACACAGCCTATGGGAATGACTTTCATCACATGGCACACACTGCCTAGGGGAGTGACATTGACCACATGGCACACACAGCCTAGGGGAGTGACACTCTCCACATGGCGCACACAGCCTAGGGGAGTGACATTCACCACATGGCACACACAGCCTAGGGGAGTGACTTTCACCACATGGCACACACAGCCAAGGGGAGTGACCTACACCACATGACACACACAGTCTAGGGGAGTGACTTTCACCACATGGCACACACAGCCTAGGGGAGTGACTTTCACCACATGGAACACACAGCCTAGGGGAGTGACTATCACCACATGGCACACACAGCCTAGGGGAGTGACTTTCACCACATGTTACACACAGCCTAGGGGAGTGACTTTCACCACATGGCACACACAGCCTAGGGGAGTGACTTTCACCACATGGCACACACAGCCTAGGGGAGTGACGTTCACCACATGGCACACACAGCCCAAGGGAGTGACTTTCACCACATAGCACACACAGCTTAGGGGAGTGACTTTCACCACATGGCACACACAGCCTAGTGGAGTGACTTTCACCACATGACACACACAGTCTAGGGGAGTGACTTTCACCACATGGCACACACAGCCCAGGGGAGTGATTTTCACCACATGGCACACACAGCCTAGGGGAGTGACTTTCACCACATGGCACACACAGCCTAGGGGAGTGACTTTCACCACATGGCACACACAGCCTAATGGACTGACATTCACCACATGGCACACACAGCCTGGGGGAGTGACTTTCACCACATGGCACACACAGCCTAGGGGAGTGACTTTCACCACATGGCACACACTGCCTGGGGGAGTGACTTTCACCACATGGCACACACAGCCTGGGGAATTAACTTTCACCACATGGCACACACAGCCTGGGGGAGTGACTTTCACCACATGGCACACACAGCCTAGGGGGGTGACTTTCACCACATGGCACACACAGCCTAGGGGAGTGACTTTCACCACATGGAACACACAGCCCAGGGGAGTGACTTTCACCACATGGCACACAAAGCCTAGGGGAGTGACTTTCACCACATGGCACACACAGTCTAGGGGAGTGACGTCCACCACATGACACACATATCCTAGGGGAGTGACTTTCACAACATGGCACCTACAGCCGAGGGGAGTGGCTTTCACCACATGGCACACACAGCCTAGGGGAGTGACATTCACCACATGGCACACTCAGCCTAGGGGAGTGACTTTCACCACATGGCACACACAGCCTAGGGAAGTGACATTCACCACATGGCACACACAGCCTAGGGGAGTGACTTTCACTACATGGCACAGAGCCAAGGGGAGTGACTTTCACAACATGGCACACACAGCCCAGGGGAATGACTTTCACCACATGGCACACACAGCTTAGGGGAGTGACTTTCACCACATGGCACACACAGCCTAGGGGAGTGACTTTCACCTCATGACACACAGAGTTTAGGGGAGTGACTTTCACCACATGGCACACACAGCCTAGGGGAGTGACTTTCACCACATGGCACACACAGCCTAGGGGAGTGAGTTTCACCACATGGCACACACAGCCTAGGGGAGTGACATTCACCACATGGCTCACACAGCCCAGGGGAGTGACTTTCACCACATGGCACACACAGCCTAGGGGAGTGACTTTCAAAACATGGCACACACAGCCTAGGGCAGTGACATTCACCACCTGGCACACACAGCCTAGGGGAGTGACTTTCACCACATGGCACACACGGCCTAGGGGAGTGACACTCACCACACGGCGCACACGGCCTAGGGGAGTGACATTCACACCATGGCACACACAGCCTAGGGGAGTGACTTTCACCACATGGCACACACAGCCTAGGGGAGGTACTTTCACCACATGGCACACACAGCCTAGGGGAGTGACATTCACCACATGGCTCACACAGCCCAGGGGAGTGACTTTCACCACATGGCACACACAGCCTAGGGGAGTGACTTTCAAAACATGGCACACACAGCCTAGGGCAGTGACATTCACCACCTGGCACACACAGCCTAGGGGAGTGACTTTCACCACATGGCACACACGGCCTAGGGGAGTGACACTCACCACACGGCGCACACGGCCTAGGGGAGTGACATTCACACCATGGCACACACAGCCTAGTGGAGTGACATTCACCACATGGCACACACAGTCTAGGGGAGTGACTTTCACCACATGGCACACACAGCCTAGGGGAGTGACTTTCATCACATGGCACACACAGCCTAGGGGAGTGACATTCACCACATGGCACACAAAGCCTAGGGGAGTGACACTCACCACACGGCGCACACGGCCTAGGGGAGTGACATTCACACCATGGCACACACAGCCTAGGGGAGTGACTTTCACCACATGGCACACACAGCCTAGGGGAGTGACTTTCACCACATGGCACACACAGCCTAGGGGAGTTACTTTCACCACATGGCACACACAGCCCAGGGGAGTGACTTTCACCACATGGCACACACAGCCAAGTGGAGTGACATTCACCACATGGCACACACAGCATAGGGGAGTGAGTTTCACCACATGGCACACACAGCCTAGGGGAGTGACTTTCACCACATGGCACACACAGCCTAGGCGAGTGACTTTCACCACATGGCACACACAGCCTAGGGGAGTGACTTTCACCACATGGCACACACAGCCTATGGGAATGACTTTCATCACATGGCACACACTGCCTAGGGGAGTGACATTGACCACATGGCACACACAGCCTAGGGGAGTGACACTCTCCACATGGCGCACACAGCCTAGGGGAGTGACTTTCACCACATGGCACACACAGCCAAGGGGAGTGACTTTCACCACATGACACACACAGTCTAGGGGAGTGACTTTCACCACATGGCACACACAGCCTAGTGGAGTGACTTTCACTACATGGCACAGAGCCAAGGGGAGTGACTTTCACCACATAGAACACACAGCCTAGGGGAGTGACTATCACCACATGGCACACACAGCCTAGGGGAGTGACTTTCACCACATGTTACACACAGCCTAGGGGAGTGACTTTCACCACATGGCACACACAGCCTAGGGGAGTGACTTTCACCACATGGCACACACAGCCTAGGGGAGTGACGTTCACCACATGGCACACACAGCCCAAGGGAGTGACTTTCACCACATGGCACACACAGCTTAGGGGAGTGACTTTCACCACATGGCACACACAGCCTAGTGGAGTGACTTTCACCACATGACACACACAGTCTAGGGGAGTGACTTTCACCACATGGCACACACAGCCCAGGGGAGTGATTTTCACCACATGGCACACACAGCCTAGGGGAGTGACTTTCACCACATGGCACACACAGCCTAGGGGAGTGACTTTCACCACATGGCACACACAGCCTAATGGACTGACATTCACCACATGGCACACACAGCCTGGGGGAGTGACTTTCACCACATGGCACACACAGCCTAGGGGAGTGACTTTCACCACATGGCACACACTGCCTGGGGGAGTGACTTTCACCACATGGCACACACAGCCTGGGGAATTAACTTTCACCACATGGCACACACAGACTGGGGGAGTGACTTTCACCACATGGCACACACAGCCTAGGGGGGTGACTTTCACCACATGGCACACACAGCCTAGGGGAGTGACTTTCACCACATGGCACACACAGCCCAGGGGAGTGACTTTCACCACATGGCACACAAAGCCTAGGGGAGTGACTTTCACCACATGGCACACACAGTCTAGGGGAGTGACGTCCACCACATGACACACATATCCTGGGGAGTGACTTTCACAACATGGCACCTACAGCCGAGGGGAGTGGCTTTCACCACATGGCACACACAGCCTAGGGGAGTGACATTCACCACATGGCACACTCAGCCTAGGGGAGTGACTTTCACCACATGGCACACACAGCCTAGGGAAGTGACATTCACCACATGGCACACACAGCCTAGGGGAGTGACTTTCACTACATGGCACAGAGCCAAGGGGAGTGACTTTCACAACATGGCAAACACAGCCCAGGGGAATGACTTTCACCACATGGCACACACAGCTTAGGGGAGTGACTTTCACCACATGGCACACACAGCCTAGGGGAGTGACTTTCACCTCATGACACACACAGTTTAGGGGAGTGACTTTCACCACATGGCACACACAGCCTAGGGGAGTGACTTTCACCACATGGCACACACAGCCTAGGGGAGTAAGTTTCACCACATGGCACACACAGCCTAGGGGAGTGACATTCACCACATGGCTCACACAGCCCAGGGGAGTGACTTTCACCACATGGCACACACAGCCTAGGGGAGTGACTTTCAAAACATGGCACACACAGCATAGGGCAGTGACATTCACCACCTGGCACACACAGCCTAGGGGAGTGACTTTCACCACATGGCACACACGGCCTAGGCGAGTGACACTCACCACACGGCGCACACGGCCTAGGGGAGTGACATTCACACCATGGAACACACAGCCTAGGGGAGTGACTTTCACCACATGGCACACACAGCCTAGGGGAGGTACTTTCACCACATGGCACACACAGCCCAGGGGAGTGACTTTCACCACATGGCACACACAGCCTAGTGGAGTGACATTCACCACATGGCACACACAGTCTAGGGGAGTGACTTTCACCACATGGCACACACAGCCTAGGGGAGTGACTTTCATCACATGGCACACACAGCCTAGGGGAGTGACATTCACCACATGGCACACAAAGCCTAGGGGAGTGACACTCACCACACGGCGCACACGGCCTAGGGGAGTGACATTCACACCATGGCACACACAGCCTAGGGGAGTGACTTTCACCACATGGCACACACAGCCTAGGGGAGTGACTTTCACCACATGGCACACACAGCCTAGGGGAGTGACTTTCACCACATGACACACACAGTCTAGGGGAGTGACTTTCACCACATGGCACACACAGCCTAGGGGAGTGACTTTCACCACATGGAACACACAGCCTAGGGGAGTGACTTTCACCACATGGCACACACAGCCTACGGGAGTGACTTTCACCACATGGCACACACAGCCTAGGGGAGTGACTTTCACCACATGGCACACACAGCCTAGGGGAGTGACTTTCACCACATGGCACACACAGCCTAGGGGAGTGACTTTCACTACATGGCACACACAGCCAAGGGGAGTGACGTTCACCACATGGCACACACAGCCTAGGGGAGTGACTTTCACCACATGGCACACACAGCCCAAGGGAGTGACTTTCACCTCATGGCACACACAGCTTAGGGGAGTGACTTTCACCACATGGCACACACAGCCTAGTGGAGTGACTTTCACCACATGACACACACAGTCTAGGGGAGTGACTTTCACCACATGGCACACACAGCCCAGGGGAGTGATTTTCACCACATGGCACACACAGCCTAGGGGAGTGACTTTCACCACATGGCACACACAGCCTAGCGGAGTGACTTTCACCACATGGCACACACAGCCTAATGGACTGACATTCACCACATGGCACACACAGCCTGGGGGAGTGACTTTCACCACATGGCACACACAGCCTAGGGGAGTGACTTTCACCACATGGCACACACTGCCTGGGGGAGTGACTTTCACCACATGGCACACACAGCCTGGGGAATTAACTTTCACCACATGGCACACACAGCCTGGGGGAGTGACTTTCACCACATGGCAAACACAGCCTAGGGGGGTGACTTTCACCACATGGCACACACAGCCTAGGGGAGTGACATTCACCACATGGCACACACAGCCTAGGGGAGTGACTTTCACCTCATGGCACACACAGCCTAGGGGAGTGAATTTCACCATATGGCACACACAGCCTAGGGGAGTGACTTTCACCACATGGCACACACAGTCTAGGGGAGTGACGTCCACCACATGACACACATATCCTAGGGGAGTGACTTTCACCACATGGCACCTACAGCCGAGGGGAGTGGCTTTCACCACATGGCACACATAGCCTAGGGGAGTGACATTCACCTCATGGCACACACAGCCTAGGGGAGTGACTTTCACCACATGGCACACACAGCCTAGGGGAGTGACATTCACCACATGGCACACACAGCCTAGTGGAGTGACTTTCACTACATGGCACAGAGCCAAGGGGAGTGACTTTCACAACATGGCACACACAGCCCAGGGGAATGACTTTCACCACATGGCACACACAGCTTAGGGGAGTGACTTTCACCACATGGCACACACAGCCTAGGGGAGTGACTTTCACCTCATGACACACACAGTTTAGGGGAGTGACTTTCACCACATGGCACACACAGCCTAGGGGAGTGACTTTCACCACATGGCACACACAGCCTAGGGGAGTGAGTTTCACCACATGGCACACACAGCCTAGGGGAGTGACATTCACCACATGGCTCACACAGCCCAGGGGAGTGACTTTCACCACATGGCACACACAGCCTAGGGGAGTGACTTTCAAAACATGGCACACACAGCCTAGGGCAGTGACATTCACTACCTGGCACACACAGCCTAGGGGAGTGACTTTCACCACATGGCACACACGGCCTAGGGGAGTGACACTCACCACACAGCGCACACGGCCTAGGGGAGTGACATTCACACCATGGCACACACAGCCTAGGGGAGTTACTTTCACCACATGGCACACACAGCCCAGGGGAGTTATTTTCACCACATGGCACACACAGCCTAGTGGAGTGACATTCACCACATGGCACACACAGCCTAGGGGAGTGATTTTCACCACATGGCACACACAGCCTAGTGGAGTGACATTCACCACATGGCACACACAGCCTAGGGGAGTGATTTCCACCACATGGCACACACAGCCTAGGGGAGTGACTCTCACCACATGGCACACACAGCCTAGGGGAGTGACTTTCACCACATGGCACACACAGCCTAGGGGAGTGACATTCACCACATGGCACACACAGGCTAGGGGAGTGACTTTCACCACATGGCACACACAGCCTAGGGGAGTTACTTTCACCACATGGCTCACACAGCCTAGGGGAGTGACTTTCACCACATGGCACACACAGCCTAAGGGAGTGATTTTCACCACATGGCACACACAGCCTAGGGCAGTGACATTCACCACATGGCTCACACAGCCTAGGGGAGTGACTTTCAACACATGGCACACACATCCTAGGGGAGTGACTCTCAACACATTGCACACACAGCCTAGGGGAGTGACTTTCACTACATGGCACACACAGCCTAGGGGACTGACATTCACCACATGGCACACACAGCCTAGGGGAGTGACTTTCACCACATGGCACACACAGCCTAGGGGAGTGACTTTCACCACATGGCACACACAGCCTAGGGGAGTGACTTTCATCACATGGCACACACAGCCTAGGGGCGTGACTTTCACCACATGGCACACACAGCCTAGGGGAGTGACTTTAATCACATGGCACACACAGCCTAGTGGAGTGACATTCACCACATGGCACACACAGCCTAGGGGAGTGAGTTTCACCACATGGCACACACAGCCTAGGGGAGTGACCTTCACCACATGGCACACACAGCCTAGGCGAGTGACTTTCACCACATGGCACACACAGCCTAGGGGAGTGACTTTCACCACATGGCACACACAGCCTATGGGAATGACTTTCATCACATGGCACACACTGCCTAGGGGAGTGACATTGACCACATGGCACACACTGCCTAGGGGAGTGACACTCTCCACATGGCGCACACAGCCTAGGGGAGTGACATTCACCACATGGCACACACTGCCTAGGGGAGTGACTTTCACCACATGGCACACACAGCCAAGGGGAGTGATTTTCACCACATGACACACACAGTCTAGGGGAGTGACTTTCACCACATGGCACACACAGCCTAGGGGAGTGACTTTCACCACATGGCACACACAGCCTAGGGGAGTGACTTTCACCACATGGCACACACAGCCTAGGGGAGTGACTTTCACCACATGGCACACACAGCCTAGGGGAGTGACTTTCACCACATGGCACACACAGCCTAGGGGAGTGACTTTCACCACATGGCACACACAGCCTAGGGGAGTGACTTTCACTACATGGCACACACAGCCAAGGGGAGTGACGTTCACCACATGGCACACACAGCCAATGGGAGTGACTTTCACCACATTGCACACACAGCCTAGGGGAGTGACTTTCACCACATGGCACACACAGCCTAGGGGAGTGACATTCACCACATGGCACACACAGCCTAGTGGAGTGACGTTCACCACATGACACACACAGTCTAGGGGAGTGACTTTCACTACATGGCACAGAGCCAAGGGGAGTGACTTTCACCACATGGCACACACAGCCCAAGGGAGTGACATTCACCACATGGCACACACAGCCTAGTGGAGTGACGTTCACCACATGACACACACAGTCTAGGGGAGTGACTTTCACCACGTGGCACACACAGCCCAGGGGAGTGACATTCACCACATGGCACACACAGCCCAGGGGAGTGACTTTCACCACATGGCACACACAGCTTAGGGGAGTGACTTTCACCACATGGCACACACAGCCTAGTGGAGTGACGTTCACCACATGACACACACAGTCTAGGGGAGTGACTTTCACCACATGGCACACACAGCCCAGGGGAGTGACTTTCACCACATGGCACACACAGCCTAGGGGAGTGACTTTCACCACATTGCACACACAGCCTAGGGGAGTGACTTTCACCACATGGCACAAACAGCCTAATGGACTGACATTCACCACATGGCACACACAGCCTGGGGGAGTGACTTTCACCACATGGCACACACAGCCTAGGGGAGTGACTTTCACCACATTGCACACACAGCCTAATGGACTGACATTCACCACATGGCACACACAGCCTGGGGGAGTGACTTTCACCACATGGCACACACTGCCTGGGGGAGTGACTTTCACCACATGGCACACACAGCCTGGGTAATTAACTTTCACCACATGGCACACACAGCCTGGGGGAGTGACTTTCACCACATGGCACACACAGCCTAGGGGGGTGACTTTCACCACATGGCACACACAGCCTAGGGGAGTGACTTTCACCACATGGCACACACAGCCCAGGGGAGTGACTTTCACCACATGGCACACAAAGCCTAGGGGAGTGACTTTCACCACATGGCACACACAGTCTAGGGGAGTGACGTCCACCACATGACACACATATCCTAGGGGAGTGACTTTCACCACATGGCACCTACAGCCGAGGGGAGTGGCTTTCACCACATGGCACACACAGCCTAGGGGAGTGACATTCACCACATGGCACACACAGCCTAGGGGAGTGACTTTCACCACATGGCACACACAGCCTTGGGGAGTGACATTCACCACATGGCAGACACAGCCTAGGGGAGTGACTTTCACTACATGACACAGAGCCAAGGGGAGTGACTTTCACAACATGGCACACACAGCCCAGGGGAATGACTTTCACCACATGGCACACACAGCTTAGGGGAGTGACTTTCACCACATGGCACACACAGCCTAGGGGAGTGACTTTCACCTCATGACACACACAGTTTAGGGGAGTGACTTTCACCACATGGCACACACAGCCTAGGGGAGTGACTTTCACCACATGGCACACACATCCTAGGGGAGTGAGTTTCACCACATGGCACACACAGCCTAGGGGAGTGACATTCACCACATGGCTCACACAGCCCAGGGGAGTGACTTTCACCACATGGCACACACAGCCTAGGGGAGTGACTTTCAAAACATGGCACACACTGCCTAGGTCAGTGACATTCACCACCTGGCACACACAGCCTAGGGGAGTGACTTTCACCACATGGCACACACAGCCTAGGGGAGTGACACTCACCACACGGCGCACACGGCCTAGGGGAGTGACATTCACACCATGGCACACACAGCCTAGGGGAGTGACTTTCACCACATGGCACACACAGCCTAGGGGAGTTACTTTCACCACATGTCACACACAGCCCAGGGGAGTGACTTTCACCACATGGCACACACAGCCTAGGGGAGTGACATTCACCACATGGCACACACAGCCTAGGGGAGTGAGTTTCACCACATGGCACACACAGCCTAGGGGAGTGACTTTCACCACATGGCACTCACAGCCAAGGGGAGTGACTTTCACCTCATGGCACACACAGCCTAGGGCAGTGACATTCACCACATGGCACACACAGCCTAGGGGAGTGACTTTCACGACATGGCACACACAGCCTAGGGGAGTGATTTTCACCACATGGCACACACAGCCTAGGGGAGTGACTTTCACCACATGGCACACACAGCCTAGGGGAATGACTTTCATCACAGGGCACACACTGCCTAGGGGAGTGACATTCACCACATGGCACACACAGCCTAGGGGAGTGACACTCTCCACATGGCACACACAGCCTAGGGGAGTGACATTCACCACATGGCACACACAGCCTAGGGGAGTGACATTCACCACATGGCACACACAGCCAAGGGGAGTGACTTTCACCACATGACACACACAGTCTAGGGGAGTGACTTTCACCACGTGGCACACACAGCCTAGGGGAGTGACATTCACCACATGGCACACACAGCCTAGGGAAGTGACTTTCACCACATGGCACACACAGCCTAGGGGAGTGACTTTCACCACATGGCACACACAGCCTAGGGGAGTGACTTTCACCACATGGCACACACAGCCTAGGGGAGTGACTTTCACCGCATGGCACACACAGCCTAGGGGAGTGACCTTCACTACATGACACACACAGCCAAGGGGAGTGACTTTCACCACATGGCACACACAGCCCAGGGGAGTGACTTTCACCACATGGCACACACAGCTTAGGGGAGTGACTTTCACCACATGACACACACAGCCTAGTGGAGTGACTTTCACCACATGACACACACAGTCTAGGGGAGTGACTTTCACCACATGACACACACAGTCTAGGGGAGTGACTTTCACCACATGGCACACACAGCCCAGGGGAGTGACTTTCACCACATGGCACACACAGCCTAGGGGAGTGACTTTCACCACATGGCACACACAGCGTAGGGGAGTGACTTTCACCGCATGGCACACACAGCCTAATGGACTGACATTCACCACTTGGCACACACAGCCTGGGGGAGTGACTTTAACCACATGGCACACACAGCCTAGGGGAGTGACTTTCACCACATGGCACACACTGCCTGGGGGGTGACTTTCACCACATGGAACACACAGCCTGGGGAATTAACTTTCACCAGATGGCACACACAGCCTGGGGGAGTGACTTTCACCACATGGCACACACAGCCTGGGGGGGTGACCTTCACCACATGGCACACACAGCCTAGGGGAGTGACTTTCACCACATGGCACACACAGCCCAGGGGAGTGACTTTCACCACATGGCACACAAAGCCTAGGGGAGTGACTTTCACCACATGGCACACACAGTCTAGGGGAGTGACTTCCACCACATGACACACATAGCCTACGGAAGTGACTTTCACCACATGGCACCTACAGCCGAAGGAGTGGCTTTCACCACATGGCACACACAGCCTAGGGGATTGACATTCGAAAAATGGCACACACAGCCTAGGGGAGTGACTTTCTCTACATGGCACACTCAGCCAAGGGGAGTCACTTTCACAACATGGCACACACAGCCCAGGGAAATGACTTTCACCACATGGCACACACAGCATAGGGGCGTGACTTTCACCACATGGCACACACAGCCTAGGGGAGTGACTTTCACCACATGACACACACAGTTTAGAGGAGTGACTTTCACCACATGGCCCACACAGCCTAGGGGAGTGACTTTCACCACATGGCACACACAGCCTAGGGGAGTGACTTTCACCACATGGCACACACAGCCTAGGGGAGTGACTTTCACCACATGGCACACACAGCCTAGGGGAGTGTCTTTCACCACATGCCACACACAGCCCAGGGGAGTGACTTTCACCACATGGCACACACAGCCTTGGGGAGTGAATTTCACCACATGGCACACACAGCCTTGGGGAATGATTTTCACCTCATGGCACACACATCCATGGGGAGTGACATTCACCACATGGCACACACAGCCTTGGGGAGTGACTTTCACCACATGTCACACACAGCCTAGCGGAGTGACTTTCACCACATGGCACACACAGCCTAGGGGAGTGACTTTCACCACATGGCACACACAGCCTAGGGGAGTGACTTTCACCACATGGCACACACAGCCTAGGGGAGTGACTTTCACCACATGGCACACACAGCCTAGCGGAGTGACATTCACCACATGGCACACACAGCCTAGGGGAGTGACTTTCACCACATGGCGCACACAGCCTAGGGGAGTGACTTTCACCACGTGGCACACACACCCTGGGGGAGTTACTTTCACCACATGGCACACACAGCCTAGGGGAGTGACTTTCACCAACTGGCACACACAGCCAATGGGAGTGACTTTCACCACATGGCACACACAGTCTAGGGGAGTGACTTCCACCACATGACACACACAGCCTAGGGGAGTGGCTTTCACCACATGGCACACACAGCCTAGGGGAGTGACATTCACCACATGGCACACACAGACTAGGGGAGTGCCTTTAACCACATGGCGCACACAGCCTAGGGGAGTGACATTCACCACATGGCACACACAGCCCAGGGGACTGACTTTCACCACATGGCACACACAACCTAGGGGAATGAAATACACCACATGGCAAACACATCCTTGGGGAGTGAATTTCACCACATGGCACACACAGCCTTGGGGAGTGACTTTCACCACATGGCACACACAGCCTAGGAGAGTGACTTTCACCACATGGCACACACAGCCTAGGGGAGTGACTTTCACCACATGGCACACGCAGCCTATGGGAGTGACTTTCACCACATGGCACACACAGCCTAGAGGAGTGATTTTCACCACATGGCACACACAGCCTAGTGGAGTGACATTCACCACATGGCACACACAGCCTAGGGGAGTGATTTCCACCACATTGCACACACAGCCTAGGGGAGTGACTCTCACCACATGGCACACACAGCCTATGGGAGTGACTTCCACCACATGGCACACAGAGCCTAGGGGAGTGACATTCTCCACATGGCACACACAGGCTAGGGGAGTGACTTTCACCACATGGCACACACAGCCTAGGGGAGTTACTTTCACCACATGGCACACACAGCCTAGGGGAGTGACTTTCACCACATGGCACACACAGCCTAGGGCAGTGACATTCACCACATGGCTCACACAGCCTAGGGGAGTGACTTTCAACACATGGCACACACAGCCTAGGGGAGTGACTCTCAACACATTGCACACACAGCCTAGGGGAGTGACTTTCACTACATGGCACACACAGCCTAGGGGAGTGACATTCACCACATGGCACACACAGCCTAAGGGAGTGACATTCACCACATGGCACACACAGCCTAGGGAAGTGACTTTCACCACATGGCACACACAGCCCAGGGGAGTGACTTTCACCACATGGCACACACAGCTTAGGGGAGTGACTTTCACCACATGGCACACAAAGCCTAGGGGAGTGACTTTCACCACATGGCACACACAGCCTAGGGGAGTGACTTTCATCACAGGGCACACAAAGCCTAGGGGAGTGACATTCACCACATGGCACACACAGCCTAGGGGAGTGACACTCACCACACGGCGCACACGGCCTAGGGGAGTGACATTCACCACATGGCACACACAGCCTAGGGGAGTGACTTTCACCACATGGCACACACAGCCTAGGGGAGTTACTTTCACCACATGGCACACACAGCCCAGGGTAGTGACTTTCACCACATGGCACACGCAGCCTAGTGGAGTGACATTCACCACATGGCACACACAGCCTAGGGGAGTGAGTTTCACCACATGGCACACACAGCCTAGGGGAGTGACTTTCACCACATGGCACACACAGCCTAGGGGAGTGACTTTCACCACATGGCACACACAGCCTAGGGGAGTGACTTTCACCACATGGTACACACAGCCTATGGGAATGACTTTCATCACATGGCACACACTGCCTAGGGGAGTGACATTGACCACATGGCACACACAGCCTAGGGGAGTGACACTCTCCACATGGCGCACACAGCCTAGGGGAGTGACATTCACCACATGGCACACACAGCCTAGGGGAGTGACTTTCACCACATGGCACACACAGCCAAGGAGAGTGACTTTCACCACATGACACACACAGTCTAGGGGAGTGATTTTCACCACATGGCACACACAGCCTAGGGGAGTGACTTTCACCACATGGCACACACAGCCTAGGGGAGTGACTTTCACCACATGGCACACACAGCCTAGGGGAGTGACTTTCACCACATGGCACACACAGCCTAGTGGAGTGACTTTCACCACATGGCACACACAGCCTAGGGGAGTGACTTTCACCACATGGCACACACAGCCTAGGGGAGTGACTTTCACTACATGGCACACACAGCCAAGGGGAGTGACTTTCACCACATGGCACACACAGCCCAAAGGAGTGACTTTCACCACATGGCACACACAGCTTAGGGGAGTGACTTTCACCACATGGCACACACAGCCTAGTGGAGTGACTTTCACCACATGACACACACAGTCTAGGGGAGTGACTTTCACCACATGGCACACACAGCCCAGGGGAGTGACTTTCACCACATGGCACACACAGCCTAGGGGAGTGACTTTCACCACATGGCACACACAGCCAAGGGGAGTGACTTTCACCACATGGCACACACAGCCTAATGGACTGACATTCACCACATGGCACACACAGCCTGGGGGAGTGAATTTCACCACATGGCACACACAGCCTAGGGGAGTGACTTTCACCACATGGCACACACTGCCTGGGGGAGTGACTTTCACCACATGGCACACACAGCCTGGGGAATTAACTTTCACCACATGGCACACACAGCCTGGGGGAGTGACTTTCACCACATGGTACACACAGCCTAGGGGGGTGACTTTCACCACATGGCACACACAGCCTAGGGGAGTGACTTTCACCACATGGCACACACAGCCTGGGGAATTAACTTTCACCACATGGCACACACAGCCTGGGGGAGTGACTTTCACCACATGGTACACACAGCCTAGGGGAGTGACTTTCACCACATGGCACACACTGCCTGGGGGGTGACTTTCACCACATGGAACACACAGCCTGGGGAATTAACTTTCACCACATGGCACACACAGCCTGGGGGAGTGACTTTCACCACATGGCACACACAGCCTGGGGGGGTGACCTTCACCACATGGCACACACAGCCTAGGGGAGTGACTTTCACCACATGGCACACACAGCCCAGGGGAGTGACTTTCACCACATGGCACACAAAGCCTAGGGGAGTGACTTTCACCACATGGCACACACAGTCTAGGGGAGTGACTTCCACCACATGACACACATAGCCTACGGAAGTGACTTTCACCACATGGCACCTACAGCCGAAGGAGTGGCTTTCACCACATGGCACACACAGCCTAGGGGATTGACATTCGAAAAATGGCACACACAGCCTAGGGGAGTGACTTTCACTACATGGCACACTCAGCCAAGGGGAGTCACTTTCACAACATGGCACACACAGCCCAGGGAAATGACTTTCACCACATGGCACACACAGCATAGGGGCGTGACTTTCACCACATGGCACACACAGCCTAGGGGAGTGACTTTCACCACATGACACACACAGTTTAGAGGAGTGACTTTCACCACATGGCACACACAGCCTAGGGGAGTTACTTTCACCACATGGCACACACAGCCCAGGGTAGTGACTTTCACCACATGGCACACGCAGCCTAGTGGAGTGACATTCACCACATGGCACACACAGCCTAGGGGAGTGAGTTTCACCACATGGCACACACAGCCTAGGGGAGTGACTTTCACCACATGGCACACACAGCCTAGGGGAGTGACATTCACCACATGGCACACACCGACTAGGGGAGTGCCTTTAACCACATGGCGCACACAGCCTAGGGGAGTGACATTCACCACATGGCACACACAGCCCAGGGGACTGACTTTCACCACATGGCACACACAACCTAGGGGAATGAAATACACCACATGGCAAACACATCCTTGGGGAGTGAATTTCACCACATGGCACACACAGCCTTGGGGAGTGACTTTCACCACATGGCACACACAGCCTAGGAGAGTGACTTTCACCACATGGCACACACAGCCTAGGGGAGTGACTTTCACCACATGGCACACGCAGCCTATGGGAGTGACTTTCACCACATGGCACACACAGCCTAGAGGAGTGATTTTCACCACATGGCACACACAGCCTAGTGGAGTGACATTCACCACATGGCACACACAGCCTAGGGGAGTGATTTCCACCACATTGCACACACAGCCTAGGGGAGTGACTCTCACCACATGGCACACACAGCCTATGGGAGTGACTTCCACCACATGGCACACAGAGCCTAGGGGAGTGACATTCTCCACATGGCACACACAGGCTAGGGGAGTGACTTTCACCACATGGCACACACAGCCTAGGGGAGTTACTTTCACCACATGGCACACACAGCCTAGGGGAGTGACTTTCACCACATGGCACACACAGCCTAGGGCAGTGACATTCACCACATGGCTCACACAGCCTAGGGGAGTGACTTTCAACACATGGCACACACAGCCTAGGGGAGTGACTCTCAACACATTGCACACACAGCCTAGGGGAGTGACTTTCACTACATGGCACACACAGCCTAGGGGAGTGACATTCACCACATGGCACACACAGCCTAAGGGAGTGACATTCACCACATGGCACACACAGCCTAGGGAAGTGACTTTCACCACATGGCACACACAGCCCAGGGGAGTGACTTTCACCACATGGCACACACAGCTTAGGGGAGTGACTTTCACCACATGGCACACAAAGCCTAGGGGAGTGACTTTCACCACATGGCACACACAGCCTAGGGGAGTGACTTTCATCACAGGGCACACAAAGCCTAGGGGAGTGACATTCACCACATGGCACACACAGCCTAGGGGAGTGACACTCACCACACGGCGCACACGGCCTAGGGGAGTGACATTCACCACATGGCACACACAGCCTAGGGGAGTGACTTTCACCACATGGCACACACAGCCTAGGGGAGTTACTTTCACCACATGGCACACACAGCCCAGGGTAGTGACTTTCACCACATGGCACACGCAGCCTAGTGGAGTGACATTCACCACATGGCACACACAGCCTAGGGGAGTGAGTTTCACCACATGGCACACACAGCCTAGGGGAGTGACTTTCACCACATGGCACACACAGCCTAGGGGAGTGACTTTCACCACATGGCACACACAGCCTAGGGGAGTGACTTTCACCACATGGTACACACAGCCTATGGGAATGACTTTCATCACATGGCACACACTGCCTAGGGGAGTGACATTGACCACATGGCACACACAGCCTAGGGGAGTGACACTCTCCACATGGCGCACACAGCCTAGGGGAGTGACATTCACCACATGGCACACACAGCCTAGGGGAGTGACTTTCACCACATGGCACACACAGCCAAGGAGAGTGACTTTCACCACATGACACACACAGTCTAGGGGAGTGATTTTCACCACATGGCACACACAGCCTAGGGGAGTGACTTTCACCACATGGCACACACAGCCTAGGGGAGTGACTTTCACCACATGGCACACACAGCCTAGGGGAGTGACTTTCACCACATGGCACACACAGCCTAGTGGAGTGACTTTCACCACATGGCACACACAGCCTAGGGGAGTGACTTTCACCACATGGCACACACAGCCTAGGGGAGTGACTTTCACTACATGGCACACACAGCCAAGGGGAGTGACTTTCACCACATGGCACACACAGCCCAAAGGAGTGACTTTCACCACATGGCACACACAGCTTAGGGGAGTGACTTTCACCACATGGCACACACAGCCTAGTGGAGTGACTTTCACCACATGACACACACAGTCTAGGGGAGTGACTTTCACCACATGGCACACACAGCCCAGGGGAGTGACTTTCACCACATGGCACACACAGCCTAGGGGAGTGACTTTCACCACATGGCACACACAGCCAAGGGGAGTGACTTTCACCACATGGCACACACAGCCTAATGGACTGACATTCACCACATGGCACACACAGCCTGGGGGAGTGAATTTCACCACATGGCACACACAGCCTAGGGGAGTGACTTTCACCACATGGCACACACTGCCTGGGGGAGTGACTTTCACCACATGGCACACACAGCCTGGGGAATTAACTTTCACCACATGGCACACACAGCCTGGGGGAGTGACTTTCACCACATGGTACACACAGCCTAGGGGGGTGACTTTCACCACATGGCACACACAGCCTAGGGGAGTGACTTTCACCACATGGCACACACAGCCTGGGGAATTAACTTTCACCACATGGCACACACAGCCTGGGGGAGTGACTTTCACCACATGGTACACACAGCCTAGGGGAGTGACTTTCACCACATGGCACACACTGCCTGGGGGGTGACTTTCACCACATGGAACACACAGCCTGGGGAATTAACTTTCACCACATGGCACACACAGCCTGGGGGAGTGACTTTCACCACATGGCACACACAGCCTGGGGGGGTGACCTTCACCACATGGCACACACAGCCTAGGGGAGTGACTTTCACCACATGGCACACACAGCCCAGGGGAGTGACTTTCACCACATGGCACACAAAGCCTAGGGGAGTGACTTTCACCACATGGCACACACAGTCTAGGGGAGTGACTTCCACCACATGACACACATAGCCTACGGAAGTGACTTTCACCACATGGCACCTACAGCCGAAGGAGTGGCTTTCACCACATGGCACACACAGCCTAGGGGATTGACATTCGAAAAATGGCACACACAGCCTAGGGGAGTGACTTTCACTACATGGCACACTCAGCCAAGGGGAGTCACTTTCACAACATGGCACACACAGCCCAGGGAAATGACTTTCACCACATGGCACACACAGCATAGGGGCGTGACTTTCACCACATGGCACACACAGCCTAGGGGAGTGACTTTCACCACATGACACACACAGTTTAGAGGAGTGACTTTCACCACATGGCACACACAGCCTAGGGGAGTGACTTTCACCACATGGCACACACAGCCTAGGGGAGTGACTTTCACCACATGGCACACACAGCCTAGGGGAGTGACTTTCACCACATGGCACACACAGCCTAGGGGAGTGTCTTTCACCACATGCCACACACAGCCCAGGGGAGTGACTTTCACCACATGGCACACACAGCCTTGGGGAGTGAATTTCACCACATGGCACACACAGCCTTGGGGAATGATTTTCACCTCATGGCACACACATCCATGGGGAGTGACATTCACCACATGGCACACACAGCCTTGGGGAGTGACTTTCACCACATGTCACACACAGCCTAGCGGAGTGACTTTCACCACATGGCACACACAGCCTAGGGGAGTGACTTTCACCACATGGCACACACAGCCTAGGGGAGTGACTTTCACCACATGGCACACACAGCCTACGGGAGTGACTTTCACCACATGGCACACACAGCCTAGCGGAGTGACATTCACCACATGGCACACACAGCCTAGGGGAGTGACTTTCACCACATGGCGCACACAGCCTAGGGGAGTGACTTTCACCACGTGGCACACACTCCCTGGGGGAGTTACTTTCACCACATGGCACACACAGCCTAGGGGAGTGACTTTCACCAACTGGCACACACAGCCAATGGGAGTGACTTTCACCACATGGCACACACAGTCTAGGGGAGTGACTTCCACCACATGACACACACAGCCTAGGGGAGTGGCTTTCACCACATGGCACACACAGCCTAGGGGAGTGACATTCACCACATGGCACACACAGACTAGGGGAGTGCCTTTAACCACATGGCGCACACAGCCTAGGGGAGTGACATTCACCACATGGCACACACAGCCCAGGGGACTGACTTTCACCACATGGCACACACAACCTAGGGGAATGAAATACACCACATGGCAAACACATCCTTGGGGAGTGAATTTCACCACATGGCACACACAGCCTTGGGGAGTGACTTTCACCACATGGCACACACAGCCTAGGAGAGTGACTTTCACCACATGGCACACACAGCCTAGGGGAGTGACTTTCACCACATGGCACACGCAGCCTATGGGAGTGACTTTCACCACATGGCACACACAGCCTAGGGGAGTGATTTTCACCACATGGCACACACAGCCTAGTGGAGTGACATTCACCACATGGCACACACAGCCTAGGGGAGTGATTTCCACCACATTGCACACACAGCCTAGGGGAGTGACTCTCACCACATGGCACACACAGCCTATGGGAGTGACTTATACCACATGGCACACAGAGCCTAGGGGATTGACATTCGAAAAATGGCACACACAGCCTAGGGGAGTGACTTTCACTACATGGCACACTCAGCCAAGGGGAGTCACTTTCACAACATGGCACACACAGCCCAGGGAAATGACTTTCACCACATGGCACACACAGCATAGGGGCGTGACTTTCACCACATGGCACACACAGCCTAGGGGAGTGACTTTCACCACATGACACACACAGTTTAGAGGAGTGACTTTCACCACATGGCACACACAGCCTAGGGGAGTGACTTTCACCACATGGCACACACAGCCTAGGGGAGTGACTTTCACCACATGGCACACACAGCCTAGGGGAGTGACTTTCACCACATGGCACACACAGCCTAGGGGAGTGTCTTTCACCACATGCCACACACAGCCCAGGGGAGTGACTTTCACCACATGGCACACACAGCCTTGGGGAGTGAATTTCACCACATGGCACACACAGCCTTGGGGAATGATTTTCACCTCATGGCACACACATCCATGGGGAGTGACATTCACCACATGGCACACACAGCCTTGGGGAGTGACTTTCACCACATGTCACACACAGCCTAGCGGAGTGACTTTCACCACATGGCACACACAGCCTAGGGGAGTGACTTTCACCACATGGCACACACAGCCTAGGGGAGTGACTTTCACCACATGGCACACACAGCCTAGGGGAGTGACTTTCACCACATGGCACACACAGCCTAGCGGAGTGACATTCACCACATGGCACACACAGCCTAGGGGAGTGACTTTCACCACATGGCGCACACAGCCTAGGGGAGTGACTTTCACCACGTGGCACACACTCCCTGGGGGAGTTACTTTCACCACATGGCACACACAGCCTAGGGGAGTGACTTTCACCAACTGGCACACACAGCCAATGGGAGTGACTTTCACCACATGGCACACACAGTCTAGGGGAGTGACTTCCACCACATGACACACACAGCCTAGGGGAGTGGCTTTCACCACATGGCACACACAGCCTAGGGGAGTGACATTCACCACATGGCACACACAGACTAGGGGAGTGCCTTTAACCACATGGCGCACACAGCCTAGGGGAGTGACATTCACCACATGGCACACACAGCCCAGGGGACTGACTTTCACCACATGGCACACACAACCTAGGGGAATGAAATACACCACATGGCAAACACATCCTTGGGGAGTGAATTTCACCACATGGCACACACAGCCTTGGGGAGTGACTTTCACCACATGGCACACACAGCCTAGGAGAGTGACTTTCACCACATGGCACACACAGCCTAGGGGAGTGACTTTCACCACATGGCACACGCAGCCTATGGGAGTGACTTTCACCACATGGCACACACAGCCTAGGGGAGTGATTTTCACCACATGGCACACACAGCCTAGTGGAGTGACATTCACCACATGGCACACACAGCCTAGGGGAGTGATTTCCACCACATTGCACACACAGCCTAGGGGAGTGACTCTCACCACATGGCACACACAGCCTATGGGAGTGACTTATACCACATGGCACACAGAGCCTAGGGGAGTGACATTCTCCACATGGCACACACAGGCTAGGGGAGTGACTTTCACCACATGGCACACACAGCCTAGGGGAGTTACTTTCACCACATGGCACACACAGCCTAGGGGAGTGACTTTCACCACATGGCACACACAGCCTAGGGCAGTGACATTCACCACATGGCTCACACAGCCTAGGGGAGTGACTTTCAACACATGGCACACACAGCCTAGGGGAGTGACTCTCAACACATTGCACACACAGCCTAGGGGAGTGACTTTCACTACATGGCACACACAGCCTAGGGGAGTGACATTCACCACATGGCACACACAGCCTAAGGGAGTGACATTCACCACATGGCACACACAGCCTAGGGAAGTGACTTTCACCACATGGCACACACAGCCCAGGGGAGTGACTTTCACCACATGGCACACACAGCTTAGGGGAGTGACTTTCACCACATGGCACACAAAGCCTAGGGGAGTGACTTTCACCACATGGCACACACAGCCTAGGGGAGTGACTTTCATCACAGGGCACACAAAGCCTAGGGGAGTGACATTCACCACATGGCACACACAGCCTAGGGGAGTGACACTCACCACACGGCGCACACGGCCTAGGGGAGTGACATTCACCACATGGCACACACAGCCTAGGGGAGTGACTTTCACCACATGGCACACACAGCCTAGGGGAGTTACTTTCACCACATGGCACACACAGCCCAGGGTAGTGACTTTCACCACATGGCACACGCAGCCTAGTGGAGTGACATTCACCACATGGCACACACAGCCTAGGGGAGTGAGTTTCACCACATGGCACACACAGCCTAGGGGAGTGACTTTCACCACATGGCACACACAGCCTAGGGGAGTGACTTTCACCACATGGCACACACAGCCTAGGGGAGTGACTTTCACCACATGGTACACACAGCCTATGGGAATGACTTTCATCACATGGCACACACTGCCTAGGGGAGTGACATTGACCACATGGCACACACAGCCTAGGGGAGTGACACTCTCCACATGGCGCACACAGCCTAGGGGAGTGACATTCACCACATGGCACACACAGCCTAGGGGAGTGACTTTCACCACATGGCACACACAGCCAAGGGGAGTGACTTTCACCACATGACACACACAGTCTAGGGGAGTGATTTTCACCACATGGCACACACAGCCTAGGGGAGTGACTTTCACCACATGGCACACACAGCCTAGGGGAGTGACTTTCACCACATGGCACACACAGCCTAGGGGAGTGACTTTCACCACATGGCACACACAGCCTAGTGGAGTGACTTTGACCACATGGCACACACAGCCTAGGGGAGTGACTTTCACCACATGGCACACACAGCCTAGGGGAGTGACTTTCACTACATGGCACACACAGCCAAGGGGAGTGACTTTCACCACATTGCACACACAGCCCAAGGGAGTGACTTTCACCACATGGCACACACAGCTTAGGGGAGTGACTTTCACCACATGGCACACACAGCCTAGTGGAGTGACATTCACCACATGACACACACAGTCTAGGGGAGTGACTTTCACCACATGGCACACACAGCCCAGGGGAGTGACTTTCACCACATGGCACACACAGCCTAGGGGAGTGACTTTCACCACATGGCACACACAGCCAAGGGGAGTGACTTTCACCACATGGCACACACAGCCTAATGGACTGACATTCACCACATGGCACACACAGCCTGGGGGAGTGAATTTCACCACATGGCACACACAGCCTAGGGGAGTGACTTTCACCACATGGCACACACTGCCTGGGGGAGTGACTTTCACCACATGGCACACACAGCCTGGGGAATTAACTTTCACCACATGGCACACACAGCCTGGGGGAGTGACTTTCACCACATGGTACACACAGCCTAGGGGGGTGACTTTCACCACATGGCACACACAGCCTAGGGGAGTGACTTTCACCACATGGCACACACAGCCCAGGGTAGTGACTTTCACCACATGGCACACAAAGCCTAGGGGAGTGACTTTCACCACTTGGCACACACAGTCTAGGGGAGTGACTTCCACCACATGACACACATAGCCTAGGGGATTGACTTTCACCACATGGCACCTACAGCCGAGGGGAGTGGCTTTCACCACATGTCACACACAGCCTAGGGGAGTGACATTCACCACATGGCACACACAGCCTAGGGGAGTGACTTTCACCACATGGCACACACAGCCTAGGGGGGTGACATTCACCACATGGCACACACAGCCTAGGGGAGTGACTTTCACTACATGGCACAGAGCCAAGGGGAGTGACTTTCACAACATGGCACACACAGCCCAGGGGAATGACTTTCACCACATGGCACACACAGCTTAGGGGAGTGACTTTCACCACATGGCACACACAGCCTAGGGGAGTGACTTTCACCACATGACACACACAGTTTAGGGGAGTGACTTTCCCCACATGGCACACACAGCCTAGGGGGGTGACTTTCACCGCAAGGCACACACAGCCTAGGGGAGTGACTTTCACCACATGGCACACACAGCCTAGCGGAGTGACTTTCACCACATGGCACACACAGCCTAGGGGAGTGTCTTTCACCACATGCCACACACAGCCTAGGGGAGTGACTTTCACCACATGGCACACACAGCCTTGGGGAGTGACTTTCACCACATGGCACACACACAGCCTAGGGGAATGACTTTCACCTCATGGCACACACATCCATGGGGAGTGACTTTCACCACATGGCACACACAGCCTTGGGGAGTGATTTTCACCACATGTCACACACAGCTTAGCGGAGTGACTTTCACCACATGGCACACACAGACTAGGGGAGTGACTTTCACCACATGGCACACACAGCCTAGGGAAGTGACTTTCACCACATGGCACACACAGCCTAGGGGAGTGACTTTCACCACATGGCACACACAGCCTAGGGGAGTGACTTCCACCACATGACACACACAGACTAGGGGATTGACTTTCACCACATGGCACACACAGCCTAGGGGAGTGACATTCACCACATGGCACACACAGCCTAGGGGAGTGACGTTCACCACATGGCGCACACAGTCTAGGGGAGTGATTTTCACCACGTGGCACACACACCCTAGGGGAGTTACTTTCACCACATGGCACACACAGCCTAGGGGAGTGACTTTCACCAATTGGCACACACAGCCAATGGGAGTGACTTTCACCACATGGCACACACAGTCTAGGGGAGTGACTTCCACCACATGACACACACAGACTAGGGGATTGACTTTCACCACATGGCACACACAGCCGGGGGGAGTGGCTTTCACCACATGGCACACACAGCCTAGGGGAGTGACATTCACCACATGGCACACACAGACTAGGGGAGTGCCTTTCACCACATGGCACACACAGCCTAGGGGAGTGACTTTCACCACATGGCACACACAGCCTAGGGAAGTGACTATCACCACATGGCACACACAGCCTAGGGGAGTGACTTTCACCACATGGCACACACAGCCTAGTGGAGTGACATTCACCACATGGCACACACAGCCTAGGGGAGTGACCTTCACCTCATGGCGCACACAGTCTAGGGGAGTGACTTTCACCACGTGGCACACACACCCTAGGGGAGTTACTTTCTTCACATGGCACACACAGCCTAGGGGAGTGACTTTCACCAACTGGCACACACAGCCAATGGGAGTGACTTTCACCACATGGCACACACAGTCTAGGGGAGTGACTTCCACCACATGACACACACAGACTAGGGGAGTGACTTTCACCACATGGCACACACAGCCGAGGGGAGTGGCTTTCACCACATGGCACACACAGCCTAGGGGAGTGACATTCACCACATGGCACACACAGCCTAGGGGAGTGCCTTTCACCACATGGCACACACAGCCTAGGGGAGTGACATTCACCACATGGCACACACAGCCCAGGGGAGTGACTTTCACCACATGGCACACACAGCCTAGGGGAGTGACTTTCACCACATGGCACTCACAGCCTAGGGCAGTGACATTCACCACCTGGCACACACAGCCTAGGGGAGTGACTTTCAACACATGGCACACACAGCCTAGGGGAGTGACTTTCACCACATTGCACACACAGCCTAGGGGAGTGACTTTCACTACATGGCAAACACAGCCTAGGGGAGTGACATTCACCACATGGCACACACAGCCTAGGGGAGTGACATTCACCTCATGGCACACACAGCCTAGGGGAATGAATTTCACCACATGGCACACACATCCTTGAGGAGTGAATTTCACCACATGGCACACACAGCCTTGGGGAGTGACTTTCACCACATGGCACACACAGCCTAGGAGAGTGACTTTCACCACATGGCACACACAGCCTAGGGGAGTGACTTTCACCACATGGCACACGCAGCCTATGGGAGTGACTTTCACCACATGGCACACACAGCCTAGGGGAGTGATTTTCACCACATGGCACACACAGCCTAGTGGAGTGACATTCACCACATGGCACACACAGCCTAGGGGAGTGATTTTCACCACATGGCACACACAGCCTAGGGGAGTGACTCTCACCACATGGCACACACAGCCTAGGGTAGAGCTTTCACCACATGGCACACACAGCCTAGGGGAGTGACATTCACCACATGGCACACACAGGCTAGGGGAGTGACTTTCACCACATGGCAAACACAGCCTAGGGGAGTTACTTTCACCACATGGCACACACAGCCCAGGGGAGTGACTTTCACCACATGGCACACACAGCCTAGTGGAGTGACATTCACCACATGGCACACACAGCCTAGGGGAGTGACTTTCACCACATGGCACACACAGTCTAGCGGAGTGACTTTCACCACATGGCACACACAGCCTAGGGGAGTTACTTTCACCACATGGCACACACAGCCTAGGGGAGTGACTTTCACCAACTGGCACACACAGCCAATGGGAGTGACTTTCACCACATGGCACACACAGCCTTGGGGAGTGACTTACACCACATGTCACACACAGTCTAGCGGAGTGACTTTCACCACATGGCAAACACAGTCTAGGGGAGTGACTTCCACCACATGACACACACAGCCTAGGGGAGTGACTTTCACCACATGGCACACACAGCCGAGGGGAGTGGCTTTCACCACAAGGCACACACAGCCTAGGGGAGTGACATTCACCACATGGCACACACAGCCTAGGGGAGTGCCTTTCACCACATGGCACACACAGCCTAGGGGAGTGACCTTCACCACATGGCACACACAGCCCAGGGGAGTGACTTTCACCACATGGCATACACAGCCTAGGGGAGTGACTTTCACCCCATGGCACACACAGCCTAGGGCAGTGACATTCACCACCTGGGACACACAGCCTAGGGGAGTGACTTTCAACACATGGCACACACAGCCTAGGGGAGTGACTTTCACCACATTGCACACACAGCCTAGGGGAGTGACTTTCACTACATGGCAAACACAGCCTAGGGGAGTGACATTCACCACATGGCACACACAGCCTAGGGGAGTGACTTTCACCACATGGCACACACAGCCTAGGGGAATGACTTTCACCACATGGCACACACATCCTTGGGGAGTGAATTTCACCACATGGCACACACAGCCTTGGGGAGTGACTTTCACCACATGGCACACACAGCCTAGGAGAGTGACTATCACCACATGAAACACACAGCCTAGGGGAGTGATTTTCACCACATGGCACACGCAGCCTATGGGAGTGACTTTCACCACATTGCACACACAGCCTAGGGGAGTGAATTTCACCACTTGGCACACACAGCCATGTGGAGTGACATTCACCACATGGCACACACAGCCTAGGGGAGTGATTTTCACTACATGGCACACACAGCCTAGGGGAGTGACTCTCACCACATGGCACACACAGCCTAGGGGAGTGACTTTCACCACATGGCACAAACAGCCTAGGGGAGTGACATTCACCACATGGCACACACTGGCTTGGGGAGTGACTTTCACCACATGGCACACACAGCCTAGGGGAGTTACTTTCACCACATGGCACACACAGCCCAGGGGAGTGACTTTCACCACATGGCACTCACAGCCTAGTGGAGTGATATTCACCACATGGCACACACAGCCTAGGGGAGTGACTTTCACCACATGGCACACACAGCTTAAGGGAGTGATTTTCACCACATGGCACACACAGCCTAGGGCAGTGACATTCCCCACATGGCTCACACAGCCTAGGGGAGTGACTTTCAACACATGGCACGCACAGCCTAGGGGAGTGACTCTCAACACATTGCACACACAGCCTAGAGGATTGACTTTCACCACATGGCACACACAGCCCAGGGGAGTGACTTTCACCACATGGCACACACAGCCTAGGGGAGTGACTTTCACCACATGGCACACACAGCCTAGGGGAGTGACTTTCACCACATGGCACACACAGCCCAATGGACTGACATTCACCACTTGGCACACACAGCCTAGGGGAGTGACTTTCACCACATGGCACACACAGCCTAGGGGAGTGACTTTCACCACATGGCACACACTGCCTGGGGGAGTGACGTTCACCACTAGGCACACACAGCCTGGGGAATTAACTTTCACCACATGGCACACACAGCCTGGGGGCGTGACTTTCACCACATGGCACACACAGCCTAGGGGGGTGACCTTCACAACAAGGCACACACAGCCTAGGGGAGTGACTTTCACCACATGGCACACACAACCCAGGGGAGTGACTTTCACCACATCGCACACAAAGCCTAGGGAAGTGAATTTTTACCACATGGCACACACAGTCTAAGGGAGTGACTTCCACCACATGACACACATAGCCTAGGGGAGTGACTTTCACCACATGGCACCTACAGCCCAAGGAGTGGCTTTCACCACATGGCACACACAGCCTAGGGGAGTGACATTCACCACATGGCACACACAGCCTAGGGGAGTGACTTTCACCACATGGCACACACAGCCTAGAGGAGTGACATTCACCACATGGCACACACAGCCTAGGGGAGTGACTTTCACTACATGGCACACACAGCCTAGGGGAATGAATTTCACCACATGGCAAACACATCCTTGGGGAGTGAATTTCACCACATGGCACACACAGCCTTGGGGAGTGAATTTCACCACATGGCACACACAGCCTAGGAGAGTGACTTTCACCACATGGCACACACAGCCTAGGGGAGTGACTTTCACCACATGGCACACGCAGCCTATGGGAGTGACTTTCACCACATGGCACACACAGCCTAGGGGAGTGATTTTCACCACATGGCACACACAGCCTAGTGGAGTGACATTCACCACATGGCACACACAGCCTAGGGGAGTGATTTCCACCACATGGCACACACAGCCTAGGGGAGTGACTCTCACCACATGGCACACACAGCCTAGGGGAGTGACTTTCACCACTTGGCACACACAGCCTAGGGGAGTGACATTCACCACATGGCACACACAGGCTAGGGGAGTGACTTTCACCACATGGCACACACAGCCTAGGGGAGTTACTTTCACCACATGGCACACACAGCCTATGGGAGTGACTTTCACCACATGGCACACACAGCCTAAGGGAGTGATTTTCACCACATGGCACACACAGCCTAGGGCAGTGACATTCACCACATGGCTCACACAGCCTAGGGGAGTGACTTTCAACACATGGCACACACATCCTAGGGGAGTGACTCTCAACACATTGCACACACAGCCTAGGGGAGTGACTTTCACTACATGGCACACACAGCCTAGGGGAGTGACATTCACCACATGGCACACACAGCCAAGGGGAGTGACATTCACCACATGGCACACACAGCCTAGGGGAGTGACTTTCACCACATGGCACACACAGCCCAGGGGAGTGACTTTCACCACATGGCACACACAGCCTAGGGGAGTGACTTTCACCACATGGCACACACAGCCTAGGGGAGTGACTTTCACCACATGGCACACACAGCCTAGGGGAGTGACTTTCATCACATGGCACACACAGCCTAGGGGAGTGAATTTCACCACATGGCACACACAGCCTAATGGACTGACATTCACCACATGGCACACACAGCCTGGGGGAGTGACTTTCACCACATGGCACACACAGCCTAGGGGAGTGACTTTCACCACATGGCACACACAGCCTAGGGGAGTTACTTTCACCACATGGAACACAGCCCAGGGGAGTGACTTTCACCACATGGCACACACAGCCTAGTGGAGTGATATTCACCACATGGCACACACAGCCTAGGGGAGTGAGTTTCACCACATGGCACACACAGCCTAGGGGAGTGACTTTCACCACATGCCACACACAGCCTAGGCGAGTGACTTTCACCACATGGCACACACAGCCTAGGGGAGTGACTTTCACCACATGGCACACACAGCCTATGGGAATGACTTTCATCACATGGCACACACTGCCTAGGGGAGTGACATTGACCACATGGCACACACAGCCTAGGGGAGTGACACTCTCCACATGGCGCACACAGCCTAGGGGTGTGACTTTCACCACATGGCACACACAGCCTAGGGGAGTGATTTTAACCCCATGGCACACACAGCCCAGGGGAGTGTCTTTCACCACATGCCACACACAGCCTAGGGGAGTGACTTTCACCACATGGCACACACAGCCTTGGGGAGTGAATTTCACCACATGACACTCACAGCCTAGGGAAATGACTTTCACCTCATGACACACACATCCATGGGGAGTGACATTCACCACATGGCACACACAGCCTTGGGGAGTGACTTTCACCACATGCCACACACAGCCTAGCGGAGTGACTTTCACCACATGGCACACACAGCCTAGGGGAGTGACTTTCACCACATGGCACACACAGCCTAGGGGAGTGACTTTCACCACACGGCACACACAGCCTAGGGGAGTGACTTTCACCACATGGCACACACAGCCTAGCGGAGTGACATTCACCACATGGCACACACAGCCTAGGGGAGTGACTTTCACCACATGGCGCACACAGCCTAGGGGAGTAACTTTCACCACGTGGCACACACACCCTAGGGGATTTAATTTCACCACATGGCACTCACAGCCTAGGGGAGTGACTTTCACCAACTGGCACACACAGCCAATGGGAGTGACTTTCACCACATGGCACACACAGTCTAGGGGAGTGACTTTCACCACATGACACACACAGCCTAGGGGAGTGACTTTCACCACATGGCACACACAGCCGAGGGGAGTGGCTTTCACCACATGACACACACAGCCTAGGGGAGTGACATTCACCACATGGCACACACAGACTAGGGGAGTGCCTTTCACCACATGGCACACACAGCCTAGGGGAGTGACATTCACCACATGGCACACACAGCCCAGGGGAGTGACTTTCACCACATGGCACACACAGCCTAGGGGAGTGACTTTCACCACATGGCACACACAGCCTAGGGGAGTGACATTCAACACATGGCACGCACAGCCTAGGGGAGTGACTTTCACCACATTGCACACACAGCCTAGGGGAGTGACTTTCACTACATGGCAAACACAGCCTAGGGGAGTGACATTCACCACATGGCACACACAGCCTAGGGGAGTGACATTCACCACATGGCACACACAGCCTAGGGGAATGAATTTCACCACATGGCAAACACATCCTTGGGGAGTGAATTTCACCACATGGCACACTCAGCCTTGGGGAGTGACTTTCACCACATGGCACACACAGCCTAGGAGAGTGACTTTCACCACATGGCACACACAGCCTAGGGGAGTGACTTTCACCACATGGCACACGCAGCCTATGGGAGTGACTTTTACCACATGGCACACACAGCCTAGGGGAGTGATTTTCACCACATGGCACACACAGCCTAGTGGAGTGACATTCACCACATGGCACACACAGCCTAGGGGAGTGATTTCCACCACATGGCACACACAGCCTAGGGGAGTGACTCTCACCACATGGCACACACAGCCTAGGGGAGTGACTTTCACCACATGGCACACACAGCCTAGGGGAGTGACATTCACCACATGGCACACACAGGCTAGGGGAGTGACTTTCACCACATGGCACACACAGCCTAGGGGAGTTATTTTCACCACATGGCACACACAGCCTAGGGGAGTGACTTTCACCACATGGCACACACAGCCTAAGGGAGTGATTTTCACCAATTGGCACACACAGCCTAGGGCAGTGACATTCACCACATGGCTCACACAGCCTAGGGGAGTGACTTTCAACACATGGCACACACATCCTAGGGGAGTGACTCTCAACACATTGCACACACAGCCTAGGGGAGTTACTTTCACTACATGGCACACACAGCCTAGGGGAGTGACATTCACCACATGGCACACACAGCCTAGGGGAGTGACATTCACCACATGGCACACACAGCCTAGGGGAGTGACTTTCACCACATGGCACACACAGCCCAGGGGAGTGACATTCACCACATGACACACACAGCCTAGGGGAGTGACTTTCACCACATGGCACACACAGCATAGGGGAGTGACTTTGACCACATGGCACACACAGCCTAGGGGAGTGACTTTCATCACATGGCACACACAGCCTAGGGGAGTGACATTCACCACATGGCACACAAAGCCTAGGGGAGTGACACTCACCACACGGCGCACACGGCCTAGGGGAGTGACATTCACCACATGGCACACACAGCCTAGGGGAGTGACTTCCACCACATGGCACACACAGCCTAGGGGAGTTACTTTCACCACATGGCACACACAGCCCAGGGGAGTGACTTTCACCACATGGCACACACAGCCTAGTGGAGTGACATTCACCATATGGCACACACAGCCTAGGGGAGTGACTTTCACCACATGGCACACACAGCCTAGGGGAGTGACTTTCACCACATGGCACACACAGCCTAGGCGAGTGACTTTCACCACATGGCACACACAGACTAGGGGAGTGACTTTCACCACATGGCACACTCAGCCTATGGGAATGATTTTCATCACATGGCACACACTGCCTAGGAGAGTGACATTGACCACATGGCACACACAGCCTAGGGGAGTGACACTCTCCACATGGCGCACACAGCCCAGGGGAGTGACATTCACCACATGGCACACACAGCCTAGGGGAGTGAATTTCACCACATGGCACACACAGCCAAGGGGAGTGACTTTCACCACATGACACACACAGTCTAGGGGAGTGACTTTCACCACATGGCACACACAGCCTAGGGGAGTGACTTTCACCACATGGAACACACAGCCTAGGGGAGTGACTTTCACCACATGGCACACACAGCCTAGGGGAGTGACTTTCATCAGATGGCACACACAGCCTAGGGGAGTGACTTTCACCACATGGCACACACAGCCTAGGGGAGTGACTTTCACCACATGGCACACACAGCCTAGGGGAGTGACTTTCACTACATGGCACACACAGCCTAGTGGAGTGACTTTCACCACATGGCACAGACAGCCTAGGGGAGTGACATTCACCACATGGCACACACAGCCTAGGGGAGTGACTTTCACCACATGGCACACACAGCCTAGGGGAGTGACATTCACCACATGGCACACACAGCCTAGGGGAGTGACTTTCACTACATGGCACACACAGCCTAGGGGAATGAATTTCACCACATGGCAAACACATCCTTGGGGAGTGAATTTCACCACATGGCACACACTGCCTTGGGGAGTGAATTTCACCACATGGCACACACAGCCTAGGAGAGTGACTTTCACCACATGGCACACACAGCCTAGGGGAGTGACTTTCACCACATGGCACACGCAGCCTATGGGAGTGACTTTCACCACATGGCACACACAGCCTAGGGGAGTGATTTTCACCACATGGCACACACAGCCTAGTGGAGTGACATTCACCACATGGCACACACAGCCTAGGGGAGTGATTTCCACCACATGGCACACACAGCCTAGGGGAGTGACTCTCACCACATGGCACACACAGCCTAGGGGAGTGACTTTCACCACATGGCACACACAGCATAAGGGAGTGATTTTCACCACATGGCACACACAGCCTAGGGCAGTGACATTCACCACATGGCTCACACAGCCTAGGGGAGTGACTTTCAACACATGGCACACACATCCTAGGGGTGTGACTCTCAACACATTGCACACACAGCCTAGGGGAGTGACTTTCACTACATGGCACACACAGCCTAGGGGAGTGACATTCACCACATGGCACACACAGCCTAGGGGAGTGACATTCACCACATGGCACACACAGCCTAGGGGAGTGACTTTCACCACATGGCACACACAGCCCAGGGGAGTGACTTTCACCACATGGCACACACAGCCTAGGGGAGTGACTTTCACCATATGGCACACACAGCCTAGGGGAGTGACTTTCACCACATGGCACACACAGCCTAGGGGAGTGACTTTCATCACATGGCACGAACAGCCTTGGGGAGTGACATTCACCACATGGCACACAAAGCCTAGGGGAGTGACACTCACCACACGGCGCACACGGCCTAGGGGAGTGACATTCACCACATGGCACACACATCCTAGGGGAGTGACTTTCACCACATGGCACACACAGCCTAGGGGAGTTACTTTCACCACATGGCACACACAGCCCAGGGGAGTGACTTTCACCACATGGCACACACAGCCTAGTGGAGTGACATTCACCACATGGCACACACAGCCTAGGGGAGGGAGTTTCACCACATGGCACACACAGCCTAGGGGAGTGACTTTCACCACATGGCACACACAGCCTAGGCGAGTGACTTTCACCACATGGCACACACAGCCTAGGGGAGTGACTTTCACCACATGGCACACACAGCCTATGGGAATGACTTTCACCACATGGCACACACTGCCTAGGGGAGTGACATTGACCACATGGCACACACAGCCTAGGGGAGTGACACTCTCCACATGGCGCACACAGCCTAGGGGAGTGACATTCACCACATGGCACACACAGCCTAGGGGAGTGACTTTCACCAAATGGCACACACAGCCAAGGGGAGTGACATTCACCACATGACACACACAGTCTAGGGGAGTGACTTTCACCACATGGCACACACAGCCTATGGGAGTGACTTTCACCACATGGAACACACAGCCTAGGGGAGTGACTTTCACCACATGGCACACACAGCCTAGGGGAGTGACTTTCACCACATGGCACACACAGCCTAGGGGAGTGACTTTCACCACATGGCACACACAGCCTAGGGGAGTGACTTTCACCACATGGCACACACAGCCTAGGGGAGTGACTTTCACTGCATGGCACACACAGCCAAGGGGAGTGACATTCACCACATGGCATACACAGCCAAGGGGATTGCTTTTCACCACATGGCACACACAGCCCAAGGGAGTGACTTTCACCACATGGCACACACAGCTTAGGGGAGTGACTTTCACCACATGGCACACACAGCCTAGTGGAGTGTCTTTCACCACATGACACACACAGTCTAGGGGAGTGACTTTCACCACATGGCACACACAGCCCAGGGGAGTGATTTTCACCACATGGCACACACAGCCTAGGGGAGTGACTTTCACCACATGGCACACACAGCCTAGGGGAGTGACTTTCACCACATGGCACACACAGCCTAATGGACTGACATTCACCACATGGCACACACAGCCTGGGGGAGTGACTTTCACCACATGGCACACACAGCCTAGGGGAGTGACTTTCACCACATGGCACACACTGCCTGGGGGAGTGACTTTCACCACATGGCACACACAGCCTGGGGAATTAACTTTCACCACATGGCACACACAGCCTGGGGGAGTGACTTTCACCACATGGCACACACAGCCTAGGGGGGTGACTTTCACCACATGGCACACACAGCCTAGGGGAGTGACTTTCACCACATGGCACACACAGCCTAGGGGAGTGACTTTCACCACATGGCACACAGAGCCTAGGGGAATGACTTTCATCACATGGCACACACTGCCTAGGGGAGTGACATTCACCATATGGCACACACAGCCTAGGGGAGTGACACTCTCCACATGGCGCACACAGCCTAGGGGAGTGACATTCACCACATGGCACACACAGCCTATGGGAGTGACTTTCACCACATGGCACACACAGCCAAGGGGAGTGACTTTCACCACATGACACACACAGTCTAGGGGAGTGACTTACACCACATGGCACACACAGCCTAGGGGAGTGACTTTCACCACATGGCACACACAGCCTAGGGGAGTGACTTTCACCACATGGCACACACAGCCTAGGGGAGTGACTTTCACCACATGGCACACACAGCCTAGGGGAGCGACTTTCACCGCATGGCACACACAGCCTAGGGGAGTGACTTTCACTACATGGCACACACAGCCAAGGGGAGTGACTTTCACCACATGGAACACACAGCCCAGGGGAGTGACTTTCACCACATGGCACACACAGCTTAGGGGAGTGACTTTCACCACATGGCACACACAAGCTAGTGGAGTGACTTTCACCACATGACACACACAGTCTAGGGGAGTGACTTTCACCACATGACACACACAGTCTAGGGGAGTGACTTTCACCACATGGCACACACAGCCCAGGGGAGTGACTTTCACCACATGGCACACACAGCCTAGGGGAGTGACTTTCACCACATGGCACACACAGCCTAGAGGAGTGACTTTCACCACATGGCACACACAGCCCAATGGACTGACATTCACCACTTGGCACACACAGCCTAGGGGAGTGACTTTCACCACATGGCACACACAGCCTAGGGGAGTGACTTTCACCACATGGCACACTCTGCCTGGGGGAGTGACGTTCACCACAAGGCACACACAGCCTGGGGAATTAACTTTCACCACATGGCACACACAGCCTGGGGGCGTGACTTTCACCACATGGCACACACAGCCTAGGGGGGTGACCTTCACAACATGGCACACACAGCCTAGGGGAGTGACTTTCACCACATGGCACACACAACCCAGGGGAGTGACTTTCACCTCATCGCACACAAAGCCTAGGGAAGTGAATTTCACCACATGGCACACACAGTCTAAGGGAGTGACTTCCACCACATGACACACATAGCCTAGGGGAGTGACTTTCACCACATGGCACCTACAGCCCAAGGAGTGGCTTTCACCACCTGGCACACACAGCCTAGGGGAGTGACATTCACCACATGGCACACACAGCCTAGGGGAGTGACTTTCACCACATGGCACACACAGCCTAGGGGAGTGACATTCACCACATGGCACACACAGCCTAGGGGAGTGACTTTCACTACATGGCACACACAGCCTAGGGGAATGAATTTCACCACATGGCAAACACATCCTTGGGGAGTGAATTTCACCACATGGCACACACAGCCTTGGGGAGTGAATTTCACCACATGGCACACACAGCCTAGGAGAGTGACTTTCACCACATGGCACACACAGCCTAGGGGAGTGACGTTCACCACATGGCACACGCAGCCTATGGGAGTGACTTTCACCACATGGCACACACAGCCTAGGGGAGTGATTTTCACCACATGGCACACACAGCCTAGTGGAGTGACATTCACCACATGGCACACACAGCCTAGGGGAGTGATTTCCACCACATGGCACACACAGCCTAGGGGAGTGACTCTCACCACATGGCACACACAGCCTAGGGGAGTGACTTTCACCACATGGCACACACAGCCTAGAGGAGTGACATTCACCACATGGCACACACAGGCTAGGGGAGTGACTTTCACCACATGGCACACACAGACTAGGGGAGTTACTTTCACCACATGGCACACACAGCCTAGGGGAGTGACTTTCACCACATGGCACACACAGCCTAAGGGAGTGATTTTCACCACATGGCACACACAGCCTAGGGCAGTGACATTCACCACATGGCTCACACAGCCTAGGGGAGTGACTTTCAACACATGGCACACACATCCTAGGGGAGTGACTCTCAACTCATTGCACACACAGCCTAGGGGAGTGAATTTCACTACATGGCACACACAGCCTAGGGGAGTGACATTCACCACATGGCACACACAGCCTAGGGGAGTGACATTCACCACATGGCACACACAGCCTAGGGGAGTGACTTTCACCACATGGCACACACAGCCCAGGGGAGTGACTTTCACCACATGGCACACACAGCCTAGGGGAGTGACTTTCACCACATGGCACACACAGCCTAGGGGAGTGACTTTCACCACATGGCACACACAGCCTAGGGGAGTGACTTTCATCACATGGCACACACAGCCTAGGGGAGTGACTTTCACCACATGGCACACACAGCCTAATGGACTGACATTCACCACATGGCACACACAGCCTGGGGGAGTGACTTTCACCACATGGCACACACAGCCTAGGGGAGTGACTTTCACCACATGGCACACACAGCCTAGGGGAGTTACTTTCACCACATGGCACACACAGCCCAGGGGAGTGACTTTCACCACATGGCACACACAGCCTAGTGGAGTGACATTCACCACATGGCACACACAGCCTAGGGGAGTGAGTTTCACCACATGGCACACACAGCCTAGGGGAGTGACTTTCACCACATGCCACACACAGCCTAGGCGAGTGACTTTCACCACATGGCACACACAGCCTAGGGGAGTGACTTTCACCACATGGCACACACAGCCTAAGGGAATGACTTTCATCACATGGCACACACTGCCTAGGGGAGTGACATTGACCACATGGCACACACAGCCTAGGGGAGTGACACTCTCCACATGGCGCACACAGCCTAGGGGAGTGACATTCACCACATGGCACACACAGCCTAGGGGAGTGACTTTCACCACATGGCACACACGGCCAAGGGGAGTGACCTACACCACATGACACACACAGTCTAGGGGAGTGACTTTCACCACATGGCACACACAGCCAAGGGGATTGACTTTCACCACATGGAACACACAGCCTAGGGGAGTGACTTTCACCACATGGCACACACAGCCTAGGGGAGTGATTTCACCACATGGCACACACAGCCTAGTGGAGTGACTTTCACCACATGGCACACACAGCCTAGGGGAGTGACTTTCACCACATGGCACACACAGCCTAGGGGAGTGACGTTCACCACATGGCACACACAGCCCAAGGGAGTGACTTTCACCACATGGCACACACAGCTTAGGGGAGTGACTTTCACCACATGGCACACACAGCATATTGGAGTGACTTTCACCACATGACACACACAGTCTAGGGGAGTGACTTTCACCACATGGCACACACAGCCCAGGGGAGTGATTTTCACCACATGGCACACACAGCCTAGGGGAGTGACTTTCACCACATGGCACACACAGCCTAGGGGAGTGACTTTCACCACTTGGCACACACTGCCTGGGGGTGTGACTTTCACCACATGGCACACACAGCCTGGGGAATTAACTTTCACCACATGGCACACACAGCCTGGGGGAGTGACTTTCACCACATGGCACACACAGCATATTGGAGTGACTTTCACCACATGACACACACAGTCTAGGGGAGTGACTTTCACCACATGGCACACACAGCCTAATGGACTGACATTCACCACATGGCACACACAGCCTGGGGGAGTGACTTTCACCACATGGCACACACAGCCTAGGGGAGTGACTTTCACCACATGGCAAACACATCCTTGGGGAGTGAATTTCACCACATGGCACACACAGCCTTGGGGAGTGAATTTCACCACATGGCACACACAGCCTAGGAGAGTGACTTTCACCACATGGCACACACAGCCTAGGGGAGTGACTTTCACCACATGGCACACGCAGCCTATGGGAGTGACTTTCACCACATGGCACACACAGCCTAGGGGAGTGATTTTCACCACATGGCACACACAGCCTAGTGGAGTGACATTCACCACATGGCACACACAGCCTAGGGGAGTGATTTCCACCACATGGCACACACAGCCTAGGGGAGTGACTCTCACCACATGGCACACACAGCCTAGGGGAGTGACTTTCACCACTTGGCACACACAGCCTAGGGGAGTGACATTCACCACATGGCACACACAGGCTAGGGGAGTGACTTTCACCACATGGCACACACAGCCTAGGGGAGTTACTTTCACCACATGGCACACACAGCCTATGGGAGTGACTTTCACCACATGGCACACACAGCCTAAGGGAGTGATTTTCACCACATGGCACACACAGCCTAGGGCAGTGACATTCACCACATGGCTCACACAGCCTAGGGGAGTGACTTTCAACACATGGCACACACATCCTAGGGGAGTGACTCTCAACACATTGCACACACAGCCTAGGGGAGTGACTTTCACTACATGGCACACACAGCCTAGGGGAGTGACATTCACCACATGGCACACACAGCCAAGGGGAGTGACATTCACCACATGGCACACACAGCCTAGGGGAGTGACTTTCACCACATGGCACACACAGCCCAGGGGAGTGACTTTCACCACATGGCACACACAGCCTAGGGGAGTGACTTTCACCACATGGCACACACAGCCTAGGGGAGTGACTTTCACCACATGGCACACACAGCCTAGGGGAGTGACTTTCATCACATGGCACACACAGCCTAGGGGAGTGAATTTCACCACATGGCACACACAGCCTAATGGACTGACATTCACCACATGGCACACACAGCCTGGGGGAGTGACTTTCACCACATGGCACACACAGCCTAGGGGAGTGACTTTCACCACATGGCACACACAGCCTAGGGGAGTTACTTTCACCACATGGAACACAGCCCAGGGGAGTGACTTTCACCACATGGCACACACAGCCTAGTGGAGTGATATTCACCACATGGCACACACAGCCTAGGGGAGTGAGTTTCACCACATGGCACACACAGCCCAGGGGAGTGACTTTCACCACATGGCACACACAGCCTAGTGGAGTGATATTCACCACATGGCACACACAGCCTAGGGGAGTGAGTTTCACCACATGGCACACACAGCCTAGGGGAGTGACTTTCACCACATGCCACACACAGCCTAGGCGAGTGACTTTCACCACATGGCACACACAGCCTAGGGGAGTGACTTTCACCACATGGCACACACAGCCTATGGGAATGACTTTCATCACATGGCACACACTGCCTAGGGGAGTGACATTGACCACATGGCACACACAGCCTAGGGGAGTGACACTCTCCACATGGCGCACACAGCCTAGGGGTGTGACTTTCACCACATGGCACACACAGCCTAGGGGAGTGATTTTAACCCCATGGCACACACAGCCCAGGGGAGTGTCTTTCACCACATGCCACACACAGCCTAGGGGAGTGACTTTCACCACATGGCACACACAGCCTTGGGGAGTGAATTTCACCACATGACACTCACAGCCTAGGGAAATGACTTTCACCTCATGACACACACATCCATGGGGAGTGACATTCACCACATGGCACACACAGCCTTGGGGAGTGACTTTCACCACATGCCACACACAGCCTAGCGGAGTGACTTTCACCACATGGCACACACAGCCTAGGGGAGTGACTTTCACCACATGGCACACACAGCCTAGGGGAGTGACTTTCACCACACGGCACACACAGCCTAGGGGAGTGACTTTCACCACATGGCACACACAGCCTAGCGGAGTGACATTCACCACATGGCACACACAGCCTAGGGGAGTGACTTTCACCACATGGCGCACACAGCCTAGGGGAGTAACTTTCACCACGTGGCACACACACCCTAGGGGATTTAATTTCACCACATGGCACTCACAGCCTAGGGGAGTGACTTTCACCAACTGGCACACACAGCCAATGGGAGTGACTTTCACCACATGGCACACACAGTCTAGGGGAGTGACTTTCACCACATGACACACACAGCCTAGGGGAGTGACTTTCACCACATGGCACACACAGCCGAGGGGAGTGGCTTTCACCACATGACACACACAGCCTAGGGGAGTGACATTCACCACATGGCACACACAGACTAGGGGAGTGCCTTTCACCACATGGCACACACAGCCTAGGGGAGTGACATTCACCACATGGCACACACAGCCCAGGGGAGTGACTTTCACCACATGGCACACACAGCCTAGGGGAGTGACTTTCACCACATGGCACACACAGCCTAGGGGAGTGACATTCAACACATGGCACGCACAGCCTAGGGGAGTGACTTTCACCACATTGCACACACAGCCTAGGGGAGTGACTTTCACTACATGGCAAACACAGCCTAGGGGAGTGACATTCACCACATGGCACACACAGCCTAGGGGAGTGACATTCACCACATGGCACACACAGCCTAGGGGAATGAATTTCACCACATGGCAAACACATCCTTGGGGAGTGAATTTCACCACATGGCACACTCAGCCTTGGGGAGTGACTTTCACCACATGGCACACACAGCCTAGGAGAGTGACTTTCACCACATGGCACACACAGCCTAGGGGAGTGACTTTCACCACATGGCACACGCAGCCTATGGGAGTGACTTTTACCACATGGCACACACAGCCTAGGGGAGTGATTTTCACCACATGGCACACACAGCCTAGTGGAGTGACATTCACCACATGGCACACACAGCCTAGGGGAGTGATTTCCACCACATGGCACACACAGCCTAGGGGAGTGACTCTCACCACATGGCACACACAGCCTAGGGGAGTGACTTTCACCACATGGCACACACAGCCTAGGGGAGTGACATTCACCACATGGCACACACAGGCTAGGGGAGTGACTTTCACCACATGGCACACACAGCCTAGGGGAGTTATTTTCACCACATGGCACACACAGCCTAGGGGAGTGACTTTCACCACATGGCACACACAGCCTAAGGGAGTGATTTTCACCAATTGGCACACACAGCCTAGGGCAGTGACATTCACCACATGGCTCACACAGCCTAGGGGAGTGACTTTCAACACATGGCACACACATCCTAGGGGAGTGACTCTCAACACATTGCACACACAGCCTAGGGGAGTTACTTTCACTACATGGCACACACAGCCTAGGGGAGTGACATTCACCACATGGCACACACAGCCTAGGGGAGTGACATTCACCACATGGCACACACAGCCTAGGGGAGTGACTTTCACCACATGGCACACACAGCCCAGGGGAGTGACATTCACCACATGACACACACAGCCTAGGGGAGTGACTTTCACCACATGGCACACACAGCATAGGGGAGTGACTTTGACCACATGGCACACACAGCCTAGGGGAGTGACTTTCATCACATGGCACACACAGCCTAGGGGAGTGACATTCACCACATGGCACACAAAGCCTAGGGGAGTGACACTCACCACACGGCGCACACGGCCTAGGGGAGTGACATTCACCACATGGCACACACAGCCTAGGGGAGTGACTTCCACCACATGGCACACACAGCCTAGGGGAGTTACTTTCACCACATGGCACACACAGCCCAGGGGAGTGACTTTCACCACATGGCACACACAGCCTAGTGGAGTGACATTCACCATATGGCACACACAGCCTAGGGGAGTGACTTTCACCACATGGCACACACAGCCTAGGGGAGTGACTTTCACCACATGGCACACACAGCCTAGGCGAGTGACTTTCACCACATGGCACACACAGACTAGGGGAGTGACTTTCACCACATGGCACACTCAGCCTATGGGAATGATTTTCATCACATGGCACACACTGCCTAGGAGAGTGACATTGACCACATGGCACACACAGCCTAGGGGAGTGACACTCTCCACATGGCGCACACAGCCCAGGGGAGTGACATTCACCACATGGCACACACAGCCTAGGGGAGTGAATTTCACCACATGGCACACACAGCCAAGGGGAGTGACTTTCACCACATGACACACACAGTCTAGGGGAGTGACTTTCACCACATGGCACACACAGCCTAGGGGAGTGACTTTCACCACATGGAACACACAGCCTAGGGGAGTGACTTTCACCACATGGCACACACAGCCTAGGGGAGTGACTTTCATCAGATGGCACACACAGCCTAGGGGAGTGACTTTCACCACATGGCACACACAGCCTAGGGGAGTGACTTTCACCACATGGCACACACAGCCTAGGGGAGTGACTTTCACTACATGGCACACACAGCCTAGTGGAGTGACTTTCACCACATGGCACAGACAGCCTAGGGGAGTGACATTCACCACATGGCACACACAGCCTAGGGGAGTGACTTTCACCACATGGCACACACAGCCTAGGGGAGTGACATTCACCACATGGCACACACAGCCTAGGGGAGTGACTTTCACTACATGGCACACACAGCCTAGGGGAATGAATTTCACCACATGGCAAACACATCCTTGGGGAGTGAATTTCACCACATGGCACACACTGCCTTGGGGAGTGAATTTCACCACATGGCACACACAGCCTAGGAGAGTGACTTTCACCACATGGCACACACAGCCTAGGGGAGTGACTTTCACCACATGGCACACGCAGCCTATGGGAGTGACTTTCACCACATGGCACACACAGCCTAGGGGAGTGATTTTCACCACATGGCACACACAGCCTAGTGGAGTGACATTCACCACATGGCACACACAGCCTAGGGGAGTGATTTCCACCACATGGCACACACAGCCTAGGGGAGTGACTCTCACCACATGGCACACACAGCCTAGGGGAGTGACTTTCACCACATGGCACACACAGCATAAGGGAGTGATTTTCACCACATGGCACACACAGCCTAGGGCAGTGACATTCACCACATGGCTCACACAGCCTAGGGGAGTGACTTTCAACACATGGCACACACATCCTAGGGGTGTGACTCTCAACACATTGCACACACAGCCTAGGGGAGTGACTTTCACTACATGGCACACACAGCCTAGGGGAGTGACATTCACCACATGGCACACACAGCCTAGGGGAGTGACATTCACCACATGGCACACACAGCCTAGGGGAGTGACTTTCACCACATGGCACACACAGCCCAGGGGAGTGACTTTCACCACATGGCACACACAGCCTAGGGGAGTGACTTTCACCATATGGCACACACAGCCTAGGGGAGTGACTTTCACCACATGGCACACACAGCCTAGGGGAGTGACTTTCATCACATGGCACGAACAGCCTTGGGGAGTGACATTCACCACATGGCACACAAAGCCTAGGGGAGTGACACTCACCACACGGCGCACACGGCCTAGGGGAGTGACATTCACCACATGGCACACACATCCTAGGGGAGTGACTTTCACCACATGGCACACACAGCCTAGGGGAGTTACTTTCACCACATGGCACACACAGCCCAGGGGAGTGACTTTCACCACATGGCACACACAGCCTAGTGGAGTGACATTCACCACATGGCACACACAGCCTAGGGGAGGGAGTTTCACCACATGGCACACACAGCCTAGGGGAGTGACTTTCACCACATGGCACACACAGCCTAGGCGAGTGACTTTCACCACATGGCACACACAGCCTAGGGGAGTGACTTTCACCACATGGCACACACAGCCTATGGGAATGACTTTCACCACATGGCACACACTGCCTAGGGGAGTGACATTGACCACATGGCACACACAGCCTAGGGGAGTGACACTCTCCACATGGCGCACACAGCCTAGGGGAGTGACATTCACCACATGGCACACACAGCCTAGGGGAGTGACTTTCACCAAATGGCACACACAGCCAAGGGGAGTGACATTCACCACATGACACACACAGTCTAGGGGAGTGACTTTCACCACATGGCACACACAGCCTATGGGAGTGACTTTCACCACATGGAACACACAGCCTAGGGGAGTGACTTTCACCACATGGCACACACAGCCTAGGGGAGTGACTTTCACCACATGGCACACACAGCCTAGGGGAGTGACTTTCACCACATGGCACACACAGCCTAGGGGAGTGACTTTCACCACATGGCACACACAGCCTAGGGGAGTGACTTTCACTGCATGGCACACACAGCCAAGGGGAGTGACATTCACCACATGGCATACACAGCCAAGGGGATTGCTTTTCACCACATGGCACACACAGCCCAAGGGAGTGACTTTCACCACATGGCACACACAGCTTAGGGGAGTGACTTTCACCACATGGCACACACAGCCTAGTGGAGTGTCTTTCACCACATGACACACACAGTCTAGGGGAGTGACTTTCACCACATGGCACACACAGCCCAGGGGAGTGATTTTCACCACATGGCACACACAGCCTAGGGGAGTGACTTTCACCACATGGCACACACAGCCTAGGGGAGTGACTTTCACCACATGGCACACACAGCCTAATGGACTGACATTCACCACATGGCACACACAGCCTGGGGGAGTGACTTTCACCACATGGCACACACAGCCTAGGGGAGTGACTTTCACCACATGGCACACACTGCCTGGGGGAGTGACTTTCACCACATGGCACACACAGCCTGGGGAATTAACTTTCACCACATGGCACACACAGCCTGGGGGAGTGACTTTCACCACATGGCACACACAGCCTAGGGGGGTGACTTTCACCACATGGCACACACAGCCTAGGGGAGTGACTTTCACCACATGGCACACACAGCCTAGGGGAGTGACTTTCACCACATGGCACACAGAGCCTAGGGGAATGACTTTCATCACATGGCACACACTGCCTAGGGGAGTGACATTCACCATATGGCACACACAGCCTAGGGGAGTGACACTCTCCACATGGCGCACACAGCCTAGGGGAGTGACATTCACCACATGGCACACACAGCCTATGGGAGTGACTTTCACCACATGGCACACACAGCCAAGGGGAGTGACTTTCACCACATGACACACACAGTCTAGGGGAGTGACTTACACCACATGGCACACACAGCCTAGGGGAGTGACTTTCACCACATGGCACACACAGCCTAGGGGAGTGACTTTCACCACATGGCACACACAGCCTAGGGGAGTGACTTTCACCACATGGCACACACAGCCTAGGGGAGCGACTTTCACCGCATGGCACACACAGCCTAGGGGAGTGACTTTCACTACATGGCACACACAGCCAAGGGGAGTGACTTTCACCACATGGAACACACAGCCCAGGGGAGTGACTTTCACCACATGGCACACACAGCTTAGGGGAGTGACTTTCACCACATGGCACACACAAGCTAGTGGAGTGACTTTCACCACATGACACACACAGTCTAGGGGAGTGACTTTCACCACATGACACACACAGTCTAGGGGAGTGACTTTCACCACATGGCACACACAGCCCAGGGGAGTGACTTTCACCACATGGCACACACAGCCTAGGGGAGTGACTTTCACCACATGGCACACACAGCCTAGAGGAGTGACTTTCACCACATGGCACACACAGCCCAATGGACTGACATTCACCACTTGGCACACACAGCCTAGGGGAGTGACTTTCACCACATGGCACACACAGCCTAGGGGAGTGACTTTCACCACATGGCACACTCTGCCTGGGGGAGTGACGTTCACCACAAGGCACACACAGCCTGGGGAATTAACTTTCACCACATGGCACACACAGCCTGGGGGCGTGACTTTCACCACATGGCACACACAGCCTAGGGGGGTGACCTTCACAACATGGCACACACAGCCTAGGGGAGTGACTTTCACCACATGGCACACACAACCCAGGGGAGTGACTTTCACCTCATCGCACACAAAGCCTAGGGAAGTGAATTTCACCACATGGCACACACAGTCTAAGGGAGTGACTTCCACCACATGACACACATAGCCTAGGGGAGTGACTTTCACCACATGGCACCTACAGCCCAAGGAGTGGCTTTCACCACCTGGCACACACAGCCTAGGGGAGTGACATTCACCACATGGCACACACAGCCTAGGGGAGTGACTTTCACCACATGGCACACACAGCCTAGGGGAGTGACATTCACCACATGGCACACACAGCCTAGGGGAGTGACTTTCACTACATGGCACACACAGCCTAGGGGAATGAATTTCACCACATGGCAAACACATCCTTGGGGAGTGAATTTCACCACATGGCACACACAGCCTTGGGGAGTGAATTTCACCACATGGCACACACAGCCTAGGAGAGTGACTTTCACCACATGGCACACACAGCCTAGGGGAGTGACGTTCACCACATGGCACACGCAGCCTATGGGAGTGACTTTCACCACATGGCACACACAGCCTAGGGGAGTGATTTTCACCACATGGCACACACAGCCTAGTGGAGTGACATTCACCACATGGCACACACAGCCTAGGGGAGTGATTTCCACCACATGGCACACACAGCCTAGGGGAGTGACTCTCACCACATGGCACACACAGCCTAGGGGAGTGACTTTCACCACATGGCACACACAGCCTAGAGGAGTGACATTCACCACATGGCACACACAGGCTAGGGGAGTGACTTTCACCACATGGCACACACAGACTAGGGGAGTTACTTTCACCACATGGCACACACAGCCTAGGGGAGTGACTTTCACCACATGGCACACACAGCCTAAGGGAGTGATTTTCACCACATGGCACACACAGCCTAGGGCAGTGACATTCACCACATGGCTCACACAGCCTAGGGGAGTGACTTTCAACACATGGCACACACATCCTAGGGGAGTGACTCTCAACTCATTGCACACACAGCCTAGGGGAGTGAATTTCACTACATGGCACACACAGCCTAGGGGAGTGACATTCACCACATGGCACACACAGCCTAGGGGAGTGACATTCACCACATGGCACACACAGCCTAGGGGAGTGACTTTCACCACATGGCACACACAGCCCAGGGGAGTGACTTTCACCACATGGCACACACAGCCTAGGGGAGTGACTTTCACCACATGGCACACACAGCCTAGGGGAGTGACTTTCACCACATGGCACACACAGCCTAGGGGAGTGACTTTCATCACATGGCACACACAGCCTAGGGGAGTGACTTTCACCACATGGCACACACAGCCTAATGGACTGACATTCACCACATGGCACACACAGCCTGGGGGAGTGACTTTCACCACATGGCACACACAGCCTAGGGGAGTGACTTTCACCACATGGCACACACAGCCTAGGGGAGTTACTTTCACCACATGGCACACACAGCCCAGGGGAGTGACTTTCACCACATGGCACACACAGCCTAGTGGAGTGACATTCACCACATGGCACACACAGCCTAGGGGAGTGAGTTTCACCACATGGCACACACAGCCTAGGGGAGTGACTTTCACCACATGCCACACACAGCCTAGGCGAGTGACTTTCACCACATGGCACACACAGCCTAGGGGAGTGACTTTCACCACATGGCACACACAGCCTAAGGGAATGACTTTCATCACATGGCACACACTGCCTAGGGGAGTGACATTGACCACATGGCACACACAGCCTAGGGGAGTGACACTCTCCACATGGCGCACACAGCCTAGGGGAGTGACATTCACCACATGGCACACACAGCCTAGGGGAGTGACTTTCACCACATGGCACACACGGCCAAGGGGAGTGACCTACACCACATGACACACACAGTCTAGGGGAGTGACTTTCACCACATGGCACACACAGCCAAGGGGATTGACTTTCACCACATGGAACACACAGCCTAGGGGAGTGACTTTCACCACATGGCACACACAGCCTAGGGGAGTGATTTCACCACATGGCACACACAGCCTAGTGGAGTGACTTTCACCACATGGCACACACAGCCTAGGGGAGTGACTTTCACCACATGGCACACACAGCCTAGGGGAGTGACGTTCACCACATGGCACACACAGCCCAAGGGAGTGACTTTCACCACATGGCACACACAGCTTAGGGGAGTGACTTTCACCACATGGCACACACAGCATATTGGAGTGACTTTCACCACATGACACACACAGTCTAGGGGAGTGACTTTCACCACATGGCACACACAGCCCAGGGGAGTGATTTTCACCACATGGCACACACAGCCTAGGGGAGTGACTTTCACCACATGGCACACACAGCCTAGGGGAGTGACTTTCACCACTTGGCACACACTGCCTGGGGGTGTGACTTTCACCACATGGCACACACAGCCTGGGGAATTAACTTTCACCACATGGCACACACAGCCTGGGGGAGTGACTTTCACCACATGGCACACACAGCATATTGGAGTGACTTTCACCACATGACACACACAGTCTAGGGGAGTGACTTTCACCACATGGCACACACAGCCTAATGGACTGACATTCACCACATGGCACACACAGCCTGGGGGAGTGACTTTCACCACATGGCACACACAGCCTAGGGGAGTGACTTTCACCACTTGGCACACACTGCCTGGGGGTGTGACTTTCACCACATGGCACACACAGCCTGGGGAATTAACTTTCACCACATGGCACACACAGCCTGGGGGAGTGACTTTCACCACATGGCACACACAGCCTAGGGGGGTGACTTTCACCACATGGCACACACAGCCTAGGGGAGTGACTTTCACCACATGGCACACACAGCCCAGGGGAGTGACTTTCACCACATGGCACACAAAGCCTAGGGGAGTGACTTTCACCACATGGCACACACAGTCTAGGGGAGTGACGTCCACCACATGGCACACACAGTCTAGGGGAGTGACTTTCACTACATGGCACAGAGCCAAGGGGAGTGACTTTCACCACATGGCACCTACAGCCGAGGGGAGTGGCTTTCACCACATGGCACACACAGCCTAGGGGAGTGACATTCACCACATGGCACACTCAGCCTAGGAGAGTGACTTTCACCACATGGCACACACAGCCTAGGGGAGTGACATTCACCACATGGCACACACAGCCTAGGGGAGTGACTTTCACTACATGGCACAGAGCCAAGGGGAGTGACTTTCACCACATGGCACACACAGCCCAGGGGAATGACTTTCACCACATGGCACACACAGCCAAGGGGAGTGACTTTCACCACATGACACACACAGTCTAGGGGAGTGACTTTCACCACATGGCACACACAGCCTAGGGGAGTGACTTTCACCACATGGAACACACAGCTTAGGGAAGTGACTTTCACCACATGGCACACACAGCCTAGGGGAGTGACTTTCACCACATGGCACACACAGCCTAGGGGAGTGACTTTCACCACATGGCACACACAGCCTAGGGGAGTGACTTTCACCACATGGCACACACAGCCTAGGGGAGTGACTTTCACTACATGGCACACACAGCCAAGGGGAGTGACGTTCACCACATGGCACACACAGCCCAAGGGAGTGACTTTCACCACATGGCACACACAGCTTAGGGGAGTGTCTTTCACCACATGGCACACACAGCCTAGTGGAGTGACTTTCACCACATGACACACACAGTCTAGGGGAGTGACTTTCACCACATGGCACACGCAGCCTATGGGATTGACTGTCACCACATGGCACACACAGCCTAGGGGAGTGACTCTCACCACATGGCACACACAGCCTAGGGGAGTGACTTTCACCACATGGCACACACAGGCTAGGGGAGTGACATTCACCACATGGCACACACAGGCTAGGGGAGTGACTTTCACCACATGGCACACACAGCCTAGGGGAGTTACTTTCACCACATGGCACACACAGCCTAGGGGAGTGACTTTCACCACATGGCACACACAGCATAAGGGAGTGATTTTCACCACATGGCACACACAGCCTAGGGCAGTGACATTCACCACATGGCTCACACAGCCTAGGGGAGTGACTTTCAACACATGGCACACACATCCTAGGGGAGTGACTCTCAACACATTGCACACACAGCCTAGGGGAGTGACTTTCACTACATGGCACACACAGCCTAGGGGAGTGACATTCACCACATGGCACACACAGCCTAGGGGAGTGACATTCACCACATGGCACACACAGCCTAGGGGAGTGACTTTCACCACATGGCACACACAGCCCAGGGGAGTGACTTTCACCACATGGCACACACAGCCTAGGGGAGTGACTTTCACCACATGGCACACACAGCCTAGGGGAGTGACTTTCACCACATGGCACACACAGCCTAGGGGAGTGACTTTCACCACATGGCACACACAGCCTAGGGGAGTGACTTTCACTGCATGGCACACACAGCCAAGGGGAGTGACATTCACCACATGGCATACACAGCCAAGGGGATTGCTTTTCACCACATGGCACACACAGCCCAAGGGAGTGACTTTCACCACATGGCACACACAGCTTAGGGGAGTGACTTTCACCACATGGCACACACAGCCTAGTGGAGTGTCTTTCACCACATGACACACACAGTCTAGGGGAGTGACTTTCACCACATGGCACACACAGCCCAGGGGAGTGATTTTCACCACATGGCACACACAGCCTAGGGGAGTGACTTTCACCACATGGCACACACAGCCTAGGGGAGTGACTTTCACCACATGGCACACACAGCCTAATGGACTGACATTCACCACATGGCACACACAGCCTGGGGGAGTGACTTTCACCACATGGCACACACAGCCTAGGGGAGTGACTTTCACCACATGGCACACACTGCCTGGGGGAGTGACTTTCACCACATGGCACACACAGCCTGGGGAATTAACTTTCACCACATGGCACACACAGCCTGGGGGAGTGACTTTCACCACATGGCACACACAGCCTAGGGGGGTGACTTTCACCACATGGCACACACAGCCTAGGGGAGTGACTTTCACCACATGGCACACACAGCCTAGGGGAGTGACTTTCACCACATGGCACACAGAGCCTAGGGGAATGACTTTCATCACATGGCACACACTGCCTAGGGGAGTGACATTCACCATATGGCACACACAGCCTAGGGGAGTGACACTCTCCACATGGCGCACACAGCCTAGGGGAGTGACATTCACCACATGGCACACACAGCCTATGGGAGTGACTTTCACCACATGGCACACACAGCCAAGGGGAGTGACTTTCACCACATGACACACACAGTCTAGGGGAGTGACTTACACCACATGGCACACACAGCCTAGGGGAGTGACTTTCACCACATGGCACACACAGCCTAGGGGAGTGACTTTCACCACATGGCACACACAGCCTAGGGGAGTGACTTTCACCACATGGCACACACAGCCTAGGGGAGCGACTTTCACCGCATGGCACACACAGCCTAGGGGAGTGACTTTCACTACATGGCACACACAGCCAAGGGGAGTGACTTTCACCACATGGAACACACAGCCCAGGGGAGTGACTTTCACCACATGGCACACACAGCTTAGGGGAGTGACTTTCACCACATGGCACACACAAGCTAGTGGAGTGACTTTCACCACATGACACACACAGTCTAGGGGAGTGACTTTCACCACATGACACACACAGTCTAGGGGAGTGACTTTCACCACATGGCACACACAGCCCAGGGGAGTGACTTTCACCACATGGCACACACAGCCTAGGGGAGTGACTTTCACCACATGGCACACACAGCCTAGAGGAGTGACTTTCACCACATGGCACACACAGCCCAATGGACTGACATTCACCACTTGGCACACACAGCCTAGGGGAGTGACTTTCACCACATGGCACACACAGCCTAGGGGAGTGACTTTCACCACATGGCACACTCTGCCTGGGGGAGTGACGTTCACCACAAGGCACACACAGCCTGGGGAATTAACTTTCACCACATGGCACACACAGCCTGGGGGCGTGACTTTCACCACATGGCACACACAGCCTAGGGGGGTGACCTTCACAACATGGCACACACAGCCTAGGGGAGTGACTTTCACCACATGGCACACACAACCCAGGGGAGTGACTTTCACCTCATCGCACACAAAGCCTAGGGAAGTGAATTTCACCACATGGCACACACAGTCTAAGGGAGTGACTTCCACCACATGACACACATAGCCTAGGGGAGTGACTTTCACCACATGGCACCTACAGCCCAAGGAGTGGCTTTCACCACCTGGCACACACAGCCTAGGGGAGTGACATTCACCACATGGCACACACAGCCTAGGGGAGTGACTTTCACCACATGGCACACACAGCCTAGGGGAGTGACATTCACCACATGGCACACACAGCCTAGGGGAGTGACTTTCACTACATGGCACACACAGCCTAGGGGAATGAATTTCACCACATGGCAAACACATCCTTGGGGAGTGAATTTCACCACATGGCACACACAGCCTTGGGGAGTGAATTTCACCACATGGCACACACAGCCTAGGAGAGTGACTTTCACCACATGGCACACACAGCCTAGGGGAGTGACGTTCACCACATGGCACACGCAGCCTATGGGAGTGACTTTCACCACATGGCACACACAGCCTAGGGGAGTGATTTTCACCACATGGCACACACAGCCTAGTGGAGTGACATTCACCACATGGCACACACAGCCTAGGGGAGTGATTTCCACCACATGGCACACACAGCCTAGGGGAGTGACTCTCACCACATGGCACACACAGCCTAGGGGAGTGACTTTCACCACATGGCACACACAGCCTAGAGGAGTGACATTCACCACATGGCACACACAGGCTAGGGGAGTGACTTTCACCACATGGCACACACAGACTAGGGGAGTTACTTTCACCACATGGCACACACAGCCTAGGGGAGTGACTTTCACCACATGGCACACACAGCCTAAGGGAGTGATTTTCACCACATGGCACACACAGCCTAGGGCAGTGACATTCACCACATGGCTCACACAGCCTAGGGGAGTGACTTTCAACACATGGCACACACATCCTAGGGGAGTGACTCTCAACTCATTGCACACACAGCCTAGGGGAGTGAATTTCACTACATGGCACACACAGCCTAGGGGAGTGACATTCACCACATGGCACACACAGCCTAGGGGAGTGACATTCACCACATGGCACACACAGCCTAGGGGAGTGACTTTCACCACATGGCACACACAGCCCAGGGGAGTGACTTTCACCACATGGCACACACAGCCTAGGGGAGTGACTTTCACCACATGGCACACACAGCCTAGGGGAGTGACTTTCACCACATGGCACACACAGCCTAGGGGAGTGACTTTCATCACATGGCACACACAGCCTAGGGGAGTGACTTTCACCACATGGCACACACAGCCTAATGGACTGACATTCACCACATGGCACACACAGCCTGGGGGAGTGACTTTCACCACATGGCACACACAGCCTAGGGGAGTGACTTTCACCACATGGCACACACAGCCTAGGGGAGTTACTTTCACCACATGGCACACACAGCCCAGGGGAGTGACTTTCACCACATGGCACACACAGCCTAGTGGAGTGACATTCACCACATGGCACACACAGCCTAGGGGAGTGAGTTTCACCACATGGCACACACAGCCTAGGGGAGTGACTTTCACCACATGCCACACACAGCCTAGGCGAGTGACTTTCACCACATGGCACACACAGCCTAGGGGAGTGACTTTCACCACATGGCACACACAGCCTAAGGGAATGACTTTCATCACATGGCACACACTGCCTAGGGGAGTGACATTGACCACATGGCACACACAGCCTAGGGGAGTGACACTCTCCACATGGCGCACACAGCCTAGGGGAGTGACATTCACCACATGGCACACACAGCCTAGGGGAGTGACTTTCACCACATGGCACACACGGCCAAGGGGAGTGACCTACACCACATGACACACACAGTCTAGGGGAGTGACTTTCACCACATGGCACACACAGCCAAGGGGATTGACTTTCACCACATGGAACACACAGCCTAGGGGAGTGACTTTCACCACATGGCACACACAGCCTAGGGGAGTGATTTCACCACATGGCACACACAGCCTAGTGGAGTGACTTTCACCACATGGCACACACAGCCTAGGGGAGTGACTTTCACCACATGGCACACACAGCCTAGGGGAGTGACGTTCACCACATGGCACACACAGCCCAAGGGAGTGACTTTCACCACATGGCACACACAGCTTAGGGGAGTGACTTTCACCACATGGCACACACAGCATATTGGAGTGACTTTCACCACATGACACACACAGTCTAGGGGAGTGACTTTCACCACATGGCACACACAGCCCAGGGGAGTGATTTTCACCACATGGCACACACAGCCTAGGGGAGTGACTTTCACCACATGGCACACACAGCCTAGGGGAGTGACTTTCACCACTTGGCACACACTGCCTGGGGGTGTGACTTTCACCACATGGCACACACAGCCTGGGGAATTAACTTTCACCACATGGCACACACAGCCTGGGGGAGTGACTTTCACCACATGGCACACACAGCATATTGGAGTGACTTTCACCACATGACACACACAGTCTAGGGGAGTGACTTTCACCACATGGCACACACAGCCTAATGGACTGACATTCACCACATGGCACACACAGCCTGGGGGAGTGACTTTCACCACATGGCACACACAGCCTAGGGGAGTGACTTTCACCACTTGGCACACACTGCCTGGGGGTGTGACTTTCACCACATGGCACACACAGCCTGGGGAATTTACTTTCACCACATGGCACACACAGCCTGGGGGAGTGACTTTCACCACATGGCACACACAGCCTAGGGGGGTGACTTTCACCACATGGCACACACAGCCTAGGGGAGTGACTTTCACCACATGGCACACACAGCCCAGGGGAGTGACTTTCACCACATGGCACACAAAGCCTAGGGGAGTGACTTTCACCACATGGCACACACAGTCTAGGGGAGTGACGTCCACCACATGGCACACACAGTCTAGGGGAGTGACTTTCACTACATGGCACAGAGCCAAGGGGAGTGACTTTCACCACATGGCACCTACAGCCGAGGGGAGTGGCTTTCACCACATGGCACACACAGCCTAGGGGAGTGACATTCACCACATGGCACACTCAGCCTAGGAGAGTGACTTTCACCACATGGCACACACAGCCTAGGGGAGTGACATTCACCACATGGCACACACAGCCTAGGGGAGTGACTTTCACTACATGGCACAGAGCCAAGGGGAGTGACTTTCACCACATGGCACACACAGCCCAGGGGAATGACTTTCACCACATGGCACACACAGCCAAGGGGAGTGACTTTCACCACATGACACACACAGTCTAGGGGAGTGACTTTCACCACATGGCACACACAGCCTAGGGGAGTGACTTTCACCACATGGAACACACAGCTTAGGGAAGTGACTTTCACCACATGGCACACACAGCCTAGGGGAGTGACTTTCACCACATGGCACACACAGCCTAGGGGAGTGACTTTCACCACATGGCACACACAGCCTAGGGGAGTGACTTTCACCACATGGCACACACAGCCTAGGGGAGTGACTTTCACTACATGGCACACACAGCCAAGGGGAGTGACGTTCACCACATGGCACACACAGCCCAAGGGAGTGACTTTCACCACATGGCACACACAGCTTAGGGGAGTGTCTTTCACCACATGGCACACACAGCCTAGTGGAGTGACTTTCACCACATGACACACACAGTCTAGGGGAGTGACTTTCACCACATGGCACACGCAGCCTATGGGATTGACTGTCACCACATGGCACACACAGCCTAGGGGAGTGACTCTCACCACATGGCACACACAGCCTAGGGGAGTGACTTTCACCACATGGCACACACAGGCTAGGGGAGTGACATTCACCACATGGCACACACAGGCTAGGGGAGTGACTTTCACCACATGGCACACACAGCCTAGGGGAGTTACTTTCACCACATGGCACACACAGCCTAGGGGAGTGACTTTCACCACATGGCACACACAGCATAAGGGAGTGATTTTCACCACATGGCACACACAGCCTAGGGCAGTGACATTCACCACATGGCTCACACAGCCTAGGGGAGTGACTTTCAACACATGGCACACACATCCTAGGGGAGTGACTCTCAACACATTGCACACACAGCCTAGGGGAGTGACTTTCACTACATGGCACACACAGCCTAGGGGAGTGACATTCACCACATGGCACACACAGCCTAGGGGAGTGACATTCACCACATGGCACACACAGCCTAGGGGAGTGACTTTCACCACATGGCACACACAGCCCAGGGGAGTGACTTTCACCACATGGCACACACAGCCTAGGGGAGTGACTTTCACCACATGGCACACACAGCCTAGGGGAGTGACTTTCACCACATGGCACACACAGCCTAGGGGAGTGACTTTCATCACATGGCACACACAGCCTAGGGGAGTGACTTTCACCACATGGCACACACAGCCTAATGGACTGACATTCACCACATGGCACACACAGCCTGGGGGAGTGACTTTCACCACATGGCACACACAGCCTAGGGGAGTGACTTTCACCACATGGCACACACAGCCTAGGGGAGTTACTTTCACCACATGGCACACACAGCCCAGGGGAGTGACTTTCACCACATGGCACACACAGCCTAGTGGAGTGACATTCACCACATGGCACACACAGCCTAGGGGAGTGAGTTTCACCACATGGCACACACAGCCTAGGGGAGTGACTTTCACCACATGCCACACACAGCCTAGGCGAGTGACTTTCACCACATGGCACACACAGCCTAGGGGAGTGACTTTCACCACATGGCACACACAGCCTAAGGGAATGACTTTCATCACATGGCACATACTGCCTAGGGGAGTGACATTGACCACATGGCACACACAGCCTAGGGGAGTGACACTCTCCACATGGCGCACACAGCCTAGGGGAGTGACATTCACCACATGGCACACACAGCCTAGGGGAGTGACTTTCACCACATGGCACACACAGCCAAGGGGAGTGACCTACACCACATGACACACACAGTCTAGGGGAGTGACTTTCACCACATGGCACACACAGCCAAGGGGATTGACTTTCACCACATGGAACACACAGCCTAGGGGAGTGACTTTCACCACATGGCACACACAGCCTAGGGGAGTGACTTTCACCACATGGCACACACAGCCTAGTGGAGTGACTTTCACCACATGGCACACACAGCCTAGGGGAGTGACTTTCACCACATGGCACACACAGCCTAGGGGAGTGACGTTCACCACATGGCACACACAGCCCAAGGGAGTGACTTTCACCACATGGCACACACAGCTTAGGGGAGTGACTTTCACCACATGGCACACACAGCATATTGGAGTGACTTTCACCACATGACACACACAGTCTAGGGGAGTGACTTTCACCACATGGCACACACAGCCCAGGGGAGTGATTTTCACCACATGGCACACACAGCCTAGGGGAGTGACTTTCACCACATGGCACACACAGCCTAGGGGAGTGACTTTCACCACTTGGCACACACTGCCTGGGGGTGTGACTTTCACCACATGGCACACACAGCCTGGGGAATTAACTTTCACCACATGGCACACACAGCCTGGGGGAGTGACTTTCACCACATGGCACACACAGCATATTGGAGTGACTTTCACCACATGACACACACAGTCTAGGGGAGTGACTTTCACCACATGGCACACACAGCCTAATGGACTGACATTCACCACATGGCACACACAGCCTGGGGGAGTGACTTTCACCACATGGCACACACAGCCTAGGGGAGTGACTTTCACCACTTGGCACACACTGCCTGGGGGTGTGACTTTCACCACATGGCACACACAGCCTGGGGAATTAACTTTCACCACATGGCACACACAGCCTGGGGGAGTGACTTTCACCACATGGCACACACAGCCTAGGGGGGTGACTTTCACCACATGGCACACACAGCCTAGGGGAGTGACTTTCACCACATGGCACACACAGCCCAGGGGAGTGACTTTCACCACATGGCACACACAGTCTAGGGGAGTGACGTCCACCACATGGCACACACAGTCTAGGGGAGTGACTTTCACTACATGGCACAGAGCCAAGGGGAGTGACTTTCACCACATGGCACCTACAGCCGAGGGGAGTGGCTTTCACCACATGGCACACACAGCCTAGGGGAGTGACATTCACCACATGGCACACTCAGCCTAGGAGAGTGACTTTCACCACATGGCACACACAGCCTAGGGGAGTGACATTCACCACATGGCACACACAGCCTAGGGGAGTGACTTTCACTACATGGCACAGAGCCAAGGGGAGTGACTTTCACCACATGGCACACACAGCCCAGGGGAATGACTTTCACCACATGGCACACACAGCCAAGGGGAGTGACTTTCACCACATGACACACACAGTCTAGGGGAGTGACTTTCACCACATGGCACACACAGCCTAGGGGAGTGACTTTCACCACATGGAACACACAGCTTAGGGAAGTGACTTTCACCACATGGCACACACAGCCTAGGGGAGTGACTTTCACCACATGGCACACACAGCCTAGGGGAGTGACTTTCACCACATGGCACACACAGCCTAGGGGAGTGACTTTCACCACATGGCACACACAGCCTAGGGGAGTGACTTTCACTACATGGCACACACAGCCAAGGGGAGTGACGTTCACCACATGGCACACACAGCCCAAGGGAGTGACTTTCACCACATGGCACACACAGCTTAGGGGAGTGTCTTTCACCACATGGCACACACAGCCTAGTGGAGTGACTTTCACCACATGACACACACAGTCTAGGGGAGTGACTTTCACCACATGGCACACGCAGCCTATGGGATTGACTGTCACCACATGGCACACACAGCCTAGGGGAGTGACTCTCACCACATGGCACACACAGCCTAGGGGAGTGACTTTCACCACATGGCACACACAGGCTAGGGGAGTGACATTCACCACATGGCACACACAGGCTAGGGGAGTGACTTTCACCACATGGCACACACAGCCTAGGGGAGTTACTTTCACCACATGGCACACACAGCCTAGGGGAGTGACTTTCACCACATGGCACACACAGCATAAGGGAGTGATTTTCACCACATGGCACACACAGCCTAGGGCAGTGACATTCACCACATGGCTCACACAGCCTAGGGGAGTGACTTTCAACACATGGCACACACATCCTAGGGGAGTGACTCTCAACACATTGCACACACAGCCTAGGGGAGTGACTTTCACTACATGGCACACACAGCCTAGGGGAGTGACATTCACCACATGGCACACACAGCCTAGGGGAGTGACATTCACCACATGGCACACACAGCCTAGGGGAGTGACTTTCAACACATGGCACACACAGCCTAGGGGAGTGACTTTCACCACATTGCACACACAGCCTAGGGGAGTGACTTTCACTACATGGCAAACACAGCCTAGGGGAGTGACATTCACCACATGGCACACACAGCCTAGGGGAGTGACTTTCACCACATGGCACACACAGCCTAGGGGAATGACTTTCACCACATGGCACACACATCCTTGGGGAGTGAATTTCACCACATGGCACACACAGCCTTGGGGAGTGACTTTCACCACATGGCACACACAGCCTAGGAGAGTGACTATCACCACATGAAACACACAGCCTAGGGGAGTGATTTTCACCACATGGCACACGCAGCCTATGGGAGTGACTTTCACCACATTGCACACACAGCCTAGGGGAGTGAATTTCACCACTTGGCACACACAGCCATGTGGAGTGACATTCACCACATGGCACACACAGCCTAGGGGAGTGATTTTCACTACATGGCACACACAGCCTAGGGGAGTGACTCTCACCACATGGCACACACAGCCTAGGGGAGTGACTTTCACCACATGGCACACACAGCCTAGGGGAGTGACATTCACCACATGGCACACACTGGCTTGGGGAGTGACTTTCACCACATGGCACACACAGCCTAGGGGAGTTACTTTCACCACATGGCACACACAGCCCAGGGGAGTGACTTTCACCACATGGCACTCACAGCCTAGTGGAGTGATATTCACCACATGGCACACACAGCCTAGGGGAGTGACTTTCACCACATGGCACACACAGCTTAAGGGAGTGATTTTCACCACATGGCACACACAGCCTAGGGCAGTGACATTCCCCACATGGCTCACACAGCCTAGGGGAGTGACTTTCAACACATGGCACGCACAGCCTAGGGGAGTGACTCTCAACACATTGCACACACAGCCTAGGGGATTGACTTTCACCACATGGCACACACAGCCCAGGGGAGTGACTTTCACCACATGGCACACACAGCCGAGGAGAGTGACTTTCACCACATGGCACACACAGCCTAGGGGAGTGACTTTCACCACATGGCACACACAGCCCAATGGACTGACATTCACCACTTGGCACACACAGCCTAGGGGAGTGACTTTCACCACATGGCACACACAGCCTAGGGGAGTGACTTTCACCACATGGCACACACTGCCTGGGGGAGTGACGTTCACCACTAGGCACACACAGCCTGGGGAATTAACTTTCACCACATGGCACACACAGCCTGGGGGCGTGACTTTCACCACATGGCACACACAGCCTAGGGGGGTGACCTTCACAACAAGGCACACACAGCCTAGGGGAGTGACTTTCACCACATGGCACACACAACCCAGGGGAGTGACTTTCACCACATCGCACACAAAGCCTAGGGAAGTGAATTTTTACCACATGGCACACACAGTCTAAGGGAGTGACTTCCACCACATGACACACATAGCCTAGGGGAGTGACTTTCACCACATGGCACCTACAGCCCAAGGAGTGGCTTTCACCACATGGCACACACAGCCTAGGGGAGTGACATTCACCACATGGCACACACAGCCTAGGGGAGTGACTTTCACCACATGGCACACACAGCCTAGAGGAGTGACATTCACCACATGGCTCACACAGCCTAGGGGAGTGACTTTCACTACATGGCACACACAGCCTAGGGGAATGAATTTCACCACATGGCAAACACATCCTTGGGGAGTGAATTTCACCACATGGCACACACAGCCTTGGGGAGTGAATTTCACCACATGGCACACACAGCCTAGGAGAGTGACTTTCACCACATGGCACACACAGCCTAGGGGAGTGACTTTCACCACATGGCACACGCAGCCTATGGGAGTGACTTTCACCACATGGCACACACAGCCTAGGGGAGTGATTTTCACCACATGGCACACACAGCCTAGTGGAGTGACATTCACCACATGGCACACACAGCCTAGGGGAGTGATTTCCACCACATGGCACACACAGCCTAGGGGAGTGACTCTCACCACATGGCACACACAGCCTAGGGGAGTGACTTTCACCACTTGGCACACACAGCCTAGGGGAGTGACATTCACCACATGGCACACACAGGCTAGGGGAGTGACTTTCACCACATGGCACACACAGCCTAGGGGAGTTACTTTCACCACATGGCACACACAGCCTATGGGAGTGACTTTCACCACATGGCACACACAGCCTAAGGGAGTGATTTTCACCACATGGCACACACAGCCTAGGGCAGTGACATTCACCACATGGCTCACACAGCCTAGGGGAGTGACTTTCAACACATGGCACACACATCCTAGGGGAGTGACTCTCAACACATTGCACACACAGCCTAGGGGAGTGACTTTCACTACATGGCACACACAGCCTAGGGGAGTGACATTCACCACATGGCACACACAGCCAAGGGGAGTGACATTCACCACATGGCACACACAGCCTAGGGGAGTGACTTTCACCACATGGCACACACAGCCCAGGGGAGTGACTTTCACCACATGGCACACACAGCCTAGGGGAGTGACTTTCACCACATGGCACACACAGCCTAGGGGAGTGACTTTCACCACATGGCACACACAGCCTAGGGGAGTGACTTTCATCACATGGCACACACAGCCTAGGGGAGTGAATTTCACCACATGGCACACACAGCCTAATGGACTGACATTCACCACATGGCACACACAGCCTGGGGGAGTGACTTTCACCACATGGCACACACAGCCTAGGGGAGTGACTTTCACCACATGGCACACACAGCCTAGGGGAGTTACTTTCACCACATGGCACACACAGCCCAGGGGAGTGACTTTCACCACATGGCACACACAGCCTAGTGGAGTGATATTCACCACATGGCACACACAGCCTAGGGGAGTGAGTTTCACCACATGGCACACACAGCCTAGGGGAGTGACTTTCACCACATGCCACACACAGCCTAGGCGAGTGACTTTCACCACGTGGCACACACAGCCTAGGGGAGTGACTTTCACCACATGGCACACACAGCCTATGGGAATGACTTTCATCACATGGCACACACTGCCTAGGGGAGTGACATTGACCACATGGCACACACAGCCTAGGGGAGTGACACTCTCCACATGGCGCACACAGCCTAGGGGTGTGACTTTCACCACATGGCACACACAGCCTAGGGGAGTGATTTTAACCCCATGGCACACACAGCCCAGGGGAGTGTCTTTCACCACATGCCACACACAGCCTAGGGGAGTGACTTTCACCACATGGCACACACAGCCTTGGGGAGTGAATTTCACCACATGGCACTCACAGCCTAGGGAAATGACTTTCACCTCATGACACACACATCCATGGGGAGTGACATTCACCACATGGCACACACAGCCTTGGGGAGTGACTTTCACCACATGCCACACACAGCCTAGCGGAGTGACTTTCACCACATGGCACACACAGCCTAGGGGAGTGACTTTCACCACATGGCACACACAGCCTAGGGGAGTGACTTTCACCACACGGCACACACAGCCTAGGGGAGTGACTTTCACCACATGGCACACACAGCCTAGCGGAGTGACATTCACCACATGGCACACACAGCCTAGGGGAGTGACTTTCACCACATGGCGCACACAGCCTAGGGGAGTAAATTTCACCACGTGGCACACACACCCTAGGGGATTTAATTTCACCACATGGCACTCACAGCCTAGGGGAGTGACTTTCACCAACTGGCACACACAGCCAATGGGAGTGACTTTCACCACATGGCACACACAGTCTAGGGGAGTGACTTTCACCACATGACACACACAGCCTAGGGGAGTGACTTTCACCACATGGCACACACAGCCGAGGGGAGTGGCTTTCACCACATGACACACACAGCCTAGGGGAGTGACATTCACCACATGGCACACACAGACTAGGGGAGTGCCTTTCACCACATGGCACACACAGCCTAGGGGAGTGACATTCACCACATGGCACACACAGCCCAGGGGAGTGACTTTCACCACATGGCACACACAGCCTAGGGGAGTGACTTTCACCACATGGCACACACAGCCTAGGGGAGTGACTTTCAACACATGGCACGCACAGCCTAGGGGAGTGACTTTCACCACATTGCACACACAGCCTAGGGGAGTGACTTTCACTACATGGCAAACACAGCCTAGGGGAGTGACATTCACCACATGGCACACACAGCCTAGGGGAGTGACATTCACCACATGGCACACACAGCCTAGGGGAATGAATTTCACCACATGGCAAACACATCCTTGGGGAGTGAATTTCACCACATGGCACACTCAGCCTTGGGGAGTGACTTTCACCACATGGCACACACAGCCTAGGAGAGTGACTTTCACCACATGGCACACACAGCCTAGGGGAGTGACTTTCACCACATGGCACACGCAGCCTATGGGAGTGACTTTTACCACATGGCACACACAGCCTAGGGGAGTGATTTTCACCACATGGCACACACAGCCTAGTGGAGTGACATTCACCACATGGCACACACAGCCTAGGGGAGTGATTTCCACCACATGGCACACACAGCCTAGGGGAGTGACTCTCACCACATGGCACACACAGCCTAGGGGAGTGACTTTCACCACATGGCACACACAGCCTAGGGGAGTGACATTCACCACATGGCACACACAGGCTAGGGGAGTGACTTTCACCACATGGCACACACAGCCTAGGGGAGTTATTTTCACCACATGGCACACACAGCCTAGGGGAGTGACTTTCACCACATGGCACACACAGCCTAAGGGAGTGATTTTCACCAATTGGCACACACAGCCTAGGGCAGTGACATTCACCACATGGCTCACACAGCCTACGGGAGTGACTTTCAACACATGGCACACACATCCTAGGGGAGTGACTCTCAACACATTGCACACACAGCCTAGGGGAGTTACTTTCACTACATGGCACACACAGCCTAGGGGAGTGACATTCACCACATGGCACACACAGCCTAGGGGAGTGACATTCACCACATGGCACACACAGCCTAGGGGAGTGACTTTCACCACATGGCACACACAGCCCAGGGGAGTGACATTCACCACATGACACACACAGCCTAGGGGAGTGACTTTCACCACATGGCACACACAGCATAGGGGAGTGACTTTGACCACATGGCACACACAGCCTAGGGGAGTGACTTTCATCACATGGCACACACAGCCTAGGGGAGTGACATTCACCACATGGCACACAAAGCCTAGGGGAGTGACACTCACCACACGGCGCACACGGCCTAGGGGAGTGACATTCACCACATGGCACACACAGCCTAGGGGAGTGACTTCCACCACATGGCACACACAGCCTAGGGGAGTTACTTTCACCACATGGCACACACAGCCCAGGGGAGTGACTTTCACCACATGGCACACACAGCCTAGTGGAGTGACATTCACCATATGGCACACACAGCCTAGGGGAGTGACTTTCACCACATGGCACACACAGCCTAGGGGAGTGACTTTCACCACATGGCACACACAGCCTAGGCGAGTGACTTTCACCACATGGCACACACAGCCTAGGGGAGTGACTTTCACCACATGGCACACTCAGCCTATGGGAATGACTTCCATCACATGGCACACACTGCCTAGGAGAGTGACATTGACCACATGGCACACACAGCCTAGGGGAGTGACACTCTCCACATGGCGCACACAGCCCAGGGGAGTGACATTCACCACATGGCACACACAGCCTAGGGGAGTGAATTTCACCACATGGCACACACAGCCAAGGGGAGTGACTTTCACCACATGACACACACAGTCTAGGGGAGTGACTTTCACCACATGGCACACACAGCCTAGGGGAGTGACTTTCACCACATGGAACACACAGCCTAGGGGAGTGACTTTCACCACATGGCACACACAGCCTAGGGGAGTGACTTTCATCAGATGGCACACACAGCCTAGGGGAGTGACTTTCACCACATGGCACACACAGCCTAGGGGAGTGACTTTCACCACATGGCACACACAGCCTAGGGGAGTGACTTTCACTACATGGCACACACAGCCTAGTGGAGTGACTTTCACCACATGGCACAGACAGCCTAGGGGAGTGACATTCACCACATGGCACACACAGCCTAGGGGAGTGACTTTCACCACATGGCACACACAGCCTAGGGGAGTGACATTCACCACATGGCACACACAGCCTAGGGGAGTGACTTTCACTACATGGCACACACAGCCTAGGGGAATGAATTTCACCACATGGCAAACACATCCTTGGGGAGTGAATTTCACCACATGGCACACACTGCCTTGGGGAGTGAATTTCACCACATGGCACACACAGCCTAGGAGAGTGACTTTCACCACATGGCACACACAGCCTAGGGGAGTGACTTTCACCACATGGCACACGCAGCCTATGGGAGTGACTTTCACCACATGGCACACACAGCCTAGGGGAGTGATTTTCACCACATGGCACACACAGCCTAGTGGAGTGACATTCACCACATGGCACACACAGCCTAGGGGAGTGATTTCCACCACATGGCACACACAGCCTAGGGGAGTGACTCTCACCACATGGCACACACAGCCTAGGGGAGTGACTTTCACCACATGGCACACACAGGCTAGGGGAGTGACATTCACCACATGGCACACACAGGCTAGGGGAGTGACTTTCACCACATGGCACACACAGCCTAGGGGAGTTACTTTCACCACATGGCACACACAGCCTAGGGGAGTGACTTTCACCACATGGCACACACAGCATAAGGGAGTGATTTTCACCACATGGCACACACAGCCTAGGGCAGTGACATTCACCACATGGCTCACACAGCCTAGGGGAGTGACTTTCAACACATGGCACACACATCCTAGGGGTGTGACTCTCAACACATTGCACACACAGCCTAGGGGAGTGACTTTCACTACATGGCACACACAGCCTAGGGGAGTGACATTCACCACATGGCACACACAGCCTAGGGGAGTGACATTCACCACATGGCACACACAGCCTAGGGGAGTGACTTTCACCACATGGCACACACAGCCCAGGGGAGTGACTTTCACCACATGGCACACACAGCCTAGGGGAGTGACTTTCACCATATGGCACACACAGCCTAGGGGAGTGACGTTCACCACATGGCACACACAGCCTAGGGGAGTGACTTTCATCACATGGCACACACAGCCTTGGGGAGTGACATTCACCACATGGCACACAAAGCCTAGGGGAGTGACACTCACCACACGGCGCACACGGCCTAGGGGAGTGACATTCACCACATGGCACACACATCCTAGGGGAGTGACTTTCACCACATGGCACACACAGCCTAGGGGAGTTACTTTCACCACATGGCACACACAGCCCAGGGGAGTGACTTTCACCACATGGCACACACAGCCTAGTGGAGTGACATTCACCACATGGCACACACAGCCTAGGGGAGGGAGTTTCACCACATGGCACACACAGCCTAGGGGAGTGACTTTCACCACATGGCACACACAGCCTAGGCGAGTGACTTTCACCATATGGCACACACAGCCTAGGGGAGTGACTTTCACCACATGGCACACACAGCCTATGGGAATGACTTTCACCACATGGCACACACTGCCTAGGGGAGTGACATTGACCACATGGCACACACAGCCTAGGGGAGTGACACTCTCCACATGGCGCACACAGCCTAGGGGAGTGACATTCACCACATGGCACACACAGCCTAGGGGAGTGACTTTCACCAAATGGCACACACAGCCAAGGGGAGTGACATTCACCACATGACACACACAGTCTAGGGGAGTGACTTTCGCCACATGGCACACACAGCCTATGGGAGTGACTTTCACCACATGGAACACACAGCCTAGGGGAGTGACTTTCACCACATGGCACACACAGCCTAGGGGAGTGACTTTCACCACATGGCACACACAGCCTAGGGGAGTGACTTTCACCACATGGCACACACAGCCTAGGGGAGTGACTTTCACCACATGGCACACACAGCCTAGGGGAGTGACTTTCACTGCATGGCACACACAGCCAAGGGGAGTGACATTCACCACATGGCATACACAGCCAAGGGGATTGCTTTTCACCACATGGCACACACAGCCCAAGGGAGTGACTTTCACCACATGGCACACACAGCTTAGGGGAGTGACTTTCACCACATGGCACACACAGCCTAGTGGAGTGTCTTTCACCACATGACACACACAGTCTAGGGGAGTGACTTTCACCACATGGCACACACAGCCCAGGGGAGTGATTTTCACCACATGGCACACACAGCCTAGGGGAGTGACTTTCACCACATGGCACACACAGCCTAGGGGAGTGACTTTCACCACATGGCACACACAGCCTAATGGACTGACATTCACCACATGGCACACACAGCCTGGGGGAGTGACTTTCACCACATGGCACACACAGCCTAGGGGAGTGACTTTCACCACATGGCACACACTGCCTGGGGGAGTGACTTTCACCACATGGCACACACAGCCTGGGGAATTAACTTTCACCACATGGCACACACAGCCTGGGGGAGTGACTTTCACCACATGGCACACACAGCCTAGGGGGGTGACTTTCACCACATGGCACACACAGCCTAGGGGAGTGACTTTCACCACATGGCACACACAGCCTAGGGGAGTGACTTTCACCACATGGCACACAGAGCCTAGGGGAATGACTTTCATCACATGGCACACACTGCCTAGGGGAGTGACATTCACCATATGGCACACACAGCCTAGGGGAGTGACACTCTCCACATGGCGCACACAGCCTAGGGGAGTGACATTCACCACATGGCACACACAGCCTATGGGAGTGACTTTCACCACATGGCACACACAGCCAAGGGGAGTGACTTTCACCACATGACACACACAGTCTAGGGGAGTGACTTACACCACATGGCACACACAGCCTAGGGGAGTGACTTTCACCACATGGCACACACAGCCTAGGGGATTGACTTTCACCACATGGCACACACAGCCTAGGGGAGTGACTTTCACCACATGGCACACACAGCCTAGGGGAGCGACTTTCACCGCATGGCACACACAGCCTATGGGAGTGACTTTCACTACATGGCACACACAGCCAAGGGGAGTGACTTTCACCACATGGAACACACAGCCCAGGGGAGTGACTTTCACCACATGGCACACACAGCTTAGGGGAGTGACTTTCACCACATGGCACACACAAGCTAGTGGAGTGACTTTCACCACATGACACACACAGTCTAGGGGAGTGACTTTCACCACATGACACACACAGTCTAGGGGAGTGACTTTCACCACATGGCACACACAGCCCAGGGGAGTGACTTTCACCACATGGCACACACAGCCTAGGGGAGTGACTTTCACCACATGGCACACACAGCCTAGAGGAGTGTCTTTCACCACATGGCACACACAGCCCAATGGACTGACATTCACCACTTGGCACACACAGCCTAGGGGAGTGACTTTCACCACATGGCACACACAGCCTAGGGGAGTGACTTTCACCACATGGCACACTCTGCCTGGGGGAGTGACGTTCACCACAAGGCACACACAGCCTGGGGAATTAACTTTCACCACATGGCACACACAGCCTGGGGGCGTGACTTTCACCACATGGCACACACAGCCTAGGGGGGTGACCTTCACAACATGGCACACACAGCCTAGGGGAGTGACTTTCACCACATGGCACACACAACCCAGGGGAGTGACTTTCACCTCATCGCACACAAAGCCTAGGGAAGTGAATTTCACCACATGGCACACACAGTCTAAGGGAGTGACTTCCACCACATGACACACATAGCCTAGGGGAGTGACTTTCACCACATGGCACCTACAGCCCAAGGAGTGGCTTTCACCACCTGGCACACACAGCCTAGGGGAGTGACATTCACCACATGGCACACACAGCCTAGGGGAGTGACTTTCACCACATGGCACACACAGCCTAGGGGAGTGACATTCACCACATGGCACACACAGCCTAGGGGAGTGACTTTCACTACATGGCACACACAGCCTAGGGGAATGAATTTCACCACATGGCAAACACATCCTTGGGGAGTGAATTTCACCACATGGCACACACAGCCTTGGGGAGTGAATTTCACCACATGGCACACACAGCCTAGGAGAGTGACTTTCACCACATGGCACACACAGCCTAGGGGAGTGACGTTCACCACATGGCACACGCAGCCTATGGGAGTGACTTTCACCACATGGCACACACAGCCTAGGGGAGTGATTTTCACCACATGGCACACACAGCCTAGTGGAGTGACATTCACCACATGGCACACACAGCCTAGGGGAGTGATTTCCACCACATGGCACACACAGCCTAGGGGAGTGACTCTCACCACATGGCACACACAGCCTAGGGGAGTGACTTTCACCACATGGCACACACAGCCTAGGGGAGTGACATTCACCACATGGCACACACAGGCTAGGGGAGTGACTTTCACCACATGGCACACACAGACTAGGGGAGTTACTTTCACCACATGGCACACACAGCCTAGGGGAGTGACTTTCACCACATGGCACACACAGCCTATGGGAGTGATTTTCACCACATGGCACACACAGCCTACGGCAGTGACATTCACCACATGGCTCACACAGCCTAGGGGAGTGACTTTCAACACATGGCACACACATCCTAGGGGAGTGACTCTCAAATCATTGCACACACAGCCTAGGGGAGAGACTTTCACTACATGGCACACACAGCCTAGGGGAGTGACATTCACCACATGGCACACACAGCCTAGGGGAGTGACATTCACCACATGGCACACACAGCCTAGGGGAGTGACTTTCACCACATGGCACACACAGCCCAGGGGAGTGACTTTCACCACATGGCACACACAGCCTAGGGGAGTGACTTTCACCACATGGCACACTCAGCCTAGGGGAGTGACTTTCACCACATGGCACACACAGCCTAGGGGAGTGACTTTCATCACATGGCACACACAGCCTAGGGGAGTGACTTTCACCACATGGCACACACAGCCTAATGGACTGACATTCACCACATGGCACACACAGCCTGGAGGAGTGACTTTCACCACATGGCACACACAGCCTAGGGGAGTGACTTTCACCACATGGCACACACAGCCTAGGGGAGTTACTTTCACCACATGGCACACACAGCCCAGGGGAGTGACTTTCACCACATGGCACACACAGCCTAGTGGAGTGACATTCACCACATGGCACACACAGCCTAGGGGAGTGAGTTTCACCACATGGCACACACAGCCTAGGGGAGTGACTTTCACCACATGCCACACACAGCCTAGGCGAGTGACTTTCACCACATGGCACACACAGCCTAGGGGAGTGACTTTCACCACATGGCACACACAGCCTAAGGGAATGACTTTCATCACATGGCACACACTGCCTAGGGGAGTGACATTGACCACATGGCACACACAGCCAAGGGGAGTGACTTTCACCACATGACACACACAGTCTAGGGGAGTGACTTACACCACATGGCACACACAGCCTAGGGGAGTGACTTTCACCACATGGCACACACAGCCTAGGGGAGTGACTTTCACCACATGGCACACACAGCCTAGGGGAGTGACTTTCACCACATGGCGCACACAGCCTAGGGGAGTAAATTTCACCACGTGGCACACACACCCTAGGGGATTTAATTTCACCACATGGCACTCACAGCCTAGGGGAGTGACTTTCACCAACTGGCACACACAGCCAATGGGAGTGACTTTCACCACATGGCACACACAGTCTAGGGGAGTGACTTTCACCACATGACACACACAGCCTAGGGGAGTGACTTTCACCACATGGCACACACAGCCGAGGGGAGTGGCTTTCACCACATGACACACACAGCCTAGGGGAGTGACATTCACCACATGGCACACACAGACTAGGGGAGTGCCTTTCACCACATGGCACACACAGCCTAGGGGAGTGACATTCACCACATGGCACACACAGCCCAGGGGAGTGACTTTCACCACATGGCACACACAGCCTAGGGGAGTGACTTTCACCACATGGCACACACAGCCTAGGGGAGTGACTTTCAACACATGGCACGCACAGCCTAGGGGAGTGACTTTCACCACATTGCACACACAGCCTAGGGGAGTGACTTTCACTACATGGCAAACACAGCCTAGGGGAGTGACATTCACCACATGGCACACACAGCCTAGGGGAGTGACATTCACCACATGGCACACACAGCCTAGGGGAATGAATTTCACCACATGGCAAACACATCCTTGGGGAGTGAATTTCACCACATGGCACACTCAGCCTTGGGGAGTGACTTTCACCACATGGCACACACAGCCTAGGAGAGTGACTTTCACCACATGGCACACACAGCCTAGGGGAGTGACTTTCACCACATGGCACACGCAGCCTATGGGAGTGACTTTTACCACATGGCACACACAGCCTAGGGGAGTGATTTTCACCACATGGCACACACAGCCTAGTGGAGTGACATTCACCACATGGCACACACAGCCTAGGGGAGTGATTTCCACCACATGGCACACACAGCCTAGGGGAGTGACTCTCACCACATGGCACACACAGCCTAGGGGAGTGACTTTCACCACATGGCACACACAGCCTAGGGGAGTGACATTCACCACATGGCACACACAGGCTAGGGGAGTGACTTTCACCACATGGCACACACAGCCTAGGGGAGTTATTTTCACCACATGGCACACACAGCCTAGGGGAGTGACTTTCACCACATGGCACACACAGCCTAAGGGAGTGATTTTCACCAATTGGCACACACAGCCTAGGGCAGTGACATTCACCACATGGCTCACACAGCCTACGGGAGTGACTTTCAACACATGGCACACACATCCTAGGGGAGTGACTCTCAACACATTGCACACACAGCCTAGGGGAGTTACTTTCACTACATGGCACACACAGCCTAGGGGAGTGACATTCACCACATGGCACACACAGCCTAGGGGAGTGACATTCACCACATGGCACACACAGCCTAGGGGAGTGACTTTCACCACATGGCACACACAGCCCAGGGGAGTGACATTCACCACATGACACACACAGCCTAGGGGAGTGACTTTCACCACATGGCACACACAGCATAGGGGAGTGACTTTGACCACATGGCACACACAGCCTAGGGGAGTGACTTTCATCACATGGCACACACAGCCTAGGGGAGTGACATTCACCACATGGCACACAAAGCCTAGGGGAGTGACACTCACCACACGGCGCACACGGCCTAGGGGAGTGACATTCACCACATGGCACACACAGCCTAGGGGAGTGACTTCCACCACATGGCACACACAGCCTAGGGGAGTTACTTTCACCACATGGCACACACAGCCCAGGGGAGTGACTTTCACCACATGGCACACACAGCCTAGTGGAGTGACATTCACCATATGGCACACACAGCCTAGGGGAGTGACTTTCACCACATGGCACACACAGCCTAGGGGAGTGACTTTCACCACATGGCACACACAGCCTAGGCGAGTGACTTTCACCACATGGCACACACAGCCTAGGGGAGTGACTTTCACCACATGGCACACTCAGCCTATGGGAATGACTTCCATCACATGGCACACACTGCCTAGGAGAGTGACATTGACCACATGGCACACACAGCCTAGGGGAGTGACACTCTCCACATGGCGCACACAGCCCAGGGGAGTGACATTCACCACATGGCACACACAGCCTAGGGGAGTGAATTTCACCACATGGCACACACAGCCAAGGGGAGTGACTTTCACCACATGACACACACAGTCTAGGGGAGTGACTTTCACCACATGGCACACACAGCCTAGGGGAGTGACTTTCACCACATGGAACACACAGCCTAGGGGAGTGACTTTCACCACATGGCACACACAGCCTAGGGGAGTGACTTTCATCAGATGGCACACACAGCCTAGGGGAGTGACTTTCACCACATGGCACACACAGCCTAGGGGAGTGACTTTCACCACATGGCACACACAGCCTAGGGGAGTGACTTTCACTACATGGCACACACAGCCTAGTGGAGTGACTTTCACCACATGGCACAGACAGCCTAGGGGAGTGACATTCACCACATGGCACACACAGCCTAGGGGAGTGACTTTCACCACATGGCACACACAGCCTAGGGGAGTGACATTCACCACATGGCACACACAGCCTAGGGGAGTGACTTTCACTACATGGCACACACAGCCTAGGGGAATGAATTTCACCACATGGCAAACACATCCTTGGGGAGTGAATTTCACCACATGGCACACACTGCCTTGGGGAGTGAATTTCACCACATGGCACACACAGCCTAGGAGAGTGACTTTCACCACATGGCACACACAGCCTAGGGGAGTGACTTTCACCACATGGCACACGCAGCCTATGGGAGTGACTTTCACCACATGGCACACACAGCCTAGGGGAGTGATTTTCACCACATGGCACACACAGCCTAGTGGAGTGACATTCACCACATGGCACACACAGCCTAGGGGAGTGATTTCCACCACATGGCACACACAGCCTAGGGGAGTGACTCTCACCACATGGCACACACAGCCTAGGGGAGTGACTTTCACCACATGGCACACACAGGCTAGGGGAGTGACATTCACCACATGGCACACACAGGCTAGGGGAGTGACTTTCACCACATGGCACACACAGCCTAGGGGAGTTACTTTCACCACATGGCACACACAGCCTAGGGGAGTGACTTTCACCACATGGCACACACAGCATAAGGGAGTGATTTTCACCACATGGCACACACAGCCTAGGGCAGTGACATTCACCACATGGCTCACACAGCCTAGGGGAGTGACTTTCAACACATGGCACACACATCCTAGGGGTGTGACTCTCAACACATTGCACACACAGCCTAGGGGAGTGACTTTCACTACATGGCACACACAGCCTAGGGGAGTGACATTCACCACATGGCACACACAGCCTAGGGGAGTGACATTCACCACATGGCACACACAGCCTAGGGGAGTGACTTTCACCACATGGCACACACAGCCCAGGGGAGTGACTTTCACCACATGGCACACACAGCCTAGGGGAGTGACTTTCACCATATGGCACACACAGCCTAGGGGAGTGACGTTCACCACATGGCACACACAGCCTAGGGGAGTGACTTTCATCACATGGCACACACAGCCTTGGGGAGTGACATTCACCACATGGCACACAAAGCCTAGGGGAGTGACACTCACCACAAGGCGCACACGGCCGAGTGACATTCACCACATGGCACACACATCCTAGGGGAGTGACTTTCACCACATGGCACACACAGCCTAGGGGAGTTACTTTCACCACATGGCACACACAGCCCAGGGGAGTGACTTTCACCACATGGCACACACAGCCTAGTGGAGTGACATTCACCACATGGCACACACAGCCTAGGGGAGGGAGTTTCACCACATGGCACACACAGCCTAGGGGAGTGACTTTCACCACATGGCACACACAGCCTAGGCGAGTGACTTTCACCATATGGCACACACAGCCTAGGGGAGTGACTTTCACCACATGGCACACACAGCCTATGGGAATGACTTTCACCACATGGCACACACTGCCTAGGGGAGTGACATTGACCACATGGCACACACAGCCTAGGGGAGTGACACTCTCCACATGGCGCACACAGCCTAGGGGAGTGACATTCACCACATGGCACACACAGCCTAGGGGAGTGACTTTCACCAAATGGCACACACAGCCAAGGGGAGTGACATTCACCACATGACACACACAGTCTAGGGGAGTGACTTTCGCCACATGGCACACACAGCCTATGGGAGTGACTTTCACCACATGGAACACACAGCCTAGGGGAGTGACTTTCACCACATGGCACACACAGCCTAGGGGAGTGACTTTCACCACATGGCACACACAGCCTAGGGGAGTGACTTTCACCACATGGCACACACAGCCTAGGGGAGTGACTTTCACCACATGGCACACACAGCCTAGGGGAGTGACTTTCACTGCATGGCACACACAGCCAAGGGGAGTGACATTCACCACATGGCATACACAGCCAAGGGGATTGCTTTTCACCACATGGCACACACAGCCCAAGGGAGTGACTTTCACCACATGGCACACACAGCTTAGGGGAGTGACTTTCACCACATGGCACACACAGCCTAGTGGAGTGTCTTTCACCACATGACACACACAGTCTAGGGGAGTGACTTTCACCACATGGCACACACAGCCCAGGGGAGTGATTTTCACCACATGGCACACACAGCCTAGGGGAGTGACTTTCACCACATGGCACACACAGCCTAGGGGAGTGACTTTCACCACATGGCACACACAGCCTAATGGACTGACATTCACCACATGGCACACACAGCCTGGGGGAGTGACTTTCACCACATGGCACACACAGCCTAGGGGAGTGACTTTCACCACATGGCACACACTGCCTGGGGGAGTGACTTTCACCACATGGCACACACAGCCTGGGGAATTAACTTTCACCACATGGCACACACAGCCTGGGGGAGTGACTTTCACCACATGGCACACACAGCCTAGGGGGGTGACTTTCACCACATGGCACACACAGCCTAGGGGAGTGACTTTCACCACATGGCACACACAGCCTAGGGGAGTGACTTTCACCACATGGCACACAGAGCCTAGGGGAATGACTTTCATCACATGGCACACACTGCCTAGGGGAGTGACATTCACCATATGGCACACACAGCCTAGGGGAGTGACACTCTCCACATGGCGCACACAGCCTAGGGGAGTGACATTCACCACATGGCACACACAGCCTATGGGAGTGACTTTCACCACATGGCACACACAGCCAAGGGGAGTGACTTTCACCACATGACACACACAGTCTAGGGGAGTGACTTACACCACATGGCACACACAGCCTAGGGGAGTGACTTTCACCACATGGCACACACAGCCTAGGGGATTGACTTTCACCACATGGCACACACAGCCTAGGGGAGTGACTTTCACCACATGGCACACACAGCCTAGGGGAGCGACTTTCACCGCATGGCACACACAGCCTATGGGAGTGACTTTCACTACATGGCACACACAGCCAAGGGGAGTGACTTTCACCACATGGAACACACAGCCCAGGGGAGTGACTTTCACCACATGGCACACACAGCTTAGGGGAGTGACTTTCACCACATGGCACACACAAGCTAGTGGAGTGACTTTCACCACATGACACACACAGTCTAGGGGAGTGACTTTCACCACATGACACACACAGTCTAGGGGAGTGACTTTCACCACATGGCACACACAGCCCAGGGGAGTGACTTTCACCACATGGCACACACAGCCTAGGGGAGTGACTTTCACCACATGGCACACACAGCCTAGAGGAGTGTCTTTCACCACATGGCACACACAGCCCAATGGACTGACATTCACCACTTGGCACACACAGCCTAGGGGAGTGACTTTCACCACATGGCACACACAGCCTAGGGGAGTGACTTTCACCACATGGCACACTCTGCCTGGGGGAGTGACGTTCACCACAAGGCACACACAGCCTGGGGAATTAACTTTCACCACATGGCACACACAGCCTGGGGGCGTGACTTTCACCACATGGCACACACAGCCTAGGGGGGTGACCTTCACAACATGGCACACACAGCCTAGGGGAGTGACTTTCACCACATGGCACACACAACCCAGGGGAGTGACTTTCACCTCATCGCACACAAAGCCTAGGGAAGTGAATTTCACCACATGGCACACACAGTCTAAGGGAGTGACTTCCACCACATGACACACATAGCCTAGGGGAGTGACTTTCACCACATGGCACCTACAGCCCAAGGAGTGGCTTTCACCACCTGGCACACACAGCCTAGGGGAGTGACATTCACCACATGGCACACACAGCCTAGGGGAGTGACTTTCACCACATGGCACACACAGCCTAGGGGAGTGACATTCACCACATGGCACACACAGCCTAGGGGAGTGACTTTCACTACATGGCACACACAGCCTAGGGGAATGAATTTCACCACATGGCAAACACATCCTTGGGGAGTGAATTTCACCACATGGCACACACAGCCTTGGGGAGTGAATTTCACCACATGGCACACACAGCCTAGGAGAGTGACTTTCACCACATGGCACACACAGCCTAGGGGAGTGACGTTCACCACATGGCACACGCAGCCTATGGGAGTGACTTTCACCACATGGCACACACAGCCTAGGGGAGTGATTTTCACCACATGGCACACACAGCCTAGTGGAGTGACATTCACCACATGGCACACACAGCCTAGGGGAGTGATTTCCACCACATGGCACACACAGCCTAGGGGAGTGACTCTCACCACATGGCACACACAGCCTAGGGGAGTGACTTTCACCACATGGCACACACAGCCTAGGGGAGTGACATTCACCACATGGCACACACAGGCTAGGGGAGTGACTTTCACCACATGGCACACACAGACTAGGGGAGTTACTTTCACCACATGGCACACACAGCCTAGGGGAGTGACTTTCACCACATGGCACACACAGCCTATGGGAGTGATTTTCACCACATGGCACACACAGCCTACGGCAGTGACATTCACCACATGGCTCACACAGCCTAGGGGAGTGACTTTCAACACATGGCACACACATCCTAGGGGAGTGACTCTCAACTCATTGCACACACAGCCTAGGGGAGAGACTTTCACTACATGGCACACACAGCCTAGGGGAGTGACATTCACCACATGGCACACACAGCCTAGGGGAGTGACATTCACCACATGGCACACACAGCCTAGGGGAGTGACTTTCACCACATGGCACACACAGCCCAGGGGAGTGACTTTCACCACATGGCACACACAGCCTAGGGGAGTGACTTTCACCACATGGCACACTCAGCCTAGGGGAGTGACTTTCACCACATGGCACACACAGCCTAGGGGAGTGACTTTCATCACATGGCACACACAGCCTAGGGGAGTGACTTTCACCACATGGCACACACAGCCTAATGGACTGACATTCACCACATGGCACACACAGCCTGGAGGAGTGACTTTCACCACATGGCACACACAGCCTAGGGGAGTGACTTTCACCACATGGCACACACAGCCTAGGGGAGTTACTTTCACCACATGGCACACACAGCCCAGGGGAGTGACTTTCACCACATGGCACACACAGCCTAGTGGAGTGACATTCACCACATGGCACACACAGCCTAGGGGAGTGAGTTTCACCACATGGCACACACAGCCTAGGGGAGTGACTTTCACCACATGCCACACACAGCCTAGGCGAGTGACTTTCACCACATGGCACACACAGCCTAGGGGAGTGACTTTCACCACATGGCACACACAGCCTAAGGGAATGACTTTCATCACATGGCACACACTGCCTAGGGGAGTGACATTGACCACATGGCACACACAGCCTAGGGGAGTGACACTCTCCACATGGCGCACACAGCCTAGGGGAGTGACATTCACCACATGGCACACACAGCCTAGGGGAGTGACTTTCACCACATGGCACACACAGCCAAGGGGAGTGACCTACACCACATGACACACACAGTCTAGGGGAGTGACTTTCACCACATGGCACACACAGCCAAGGGGATTGACTTTCACCACATGGAACACACAGCCTAGGGGAGTGACTTTCACCACATGGCACACACAGCCTAGGGGAGTGACTTTCACCACATGGCACACACAGCCTAGTGGAGTGACTTTCACCACATGGCACACACAGCCTAGGGGAGTGACTTTCACCACATGGCACACACAGCCTAGGGGAGTGACGTTCACCACATGGCACACACAGCCCAAGGGAGTGACTTTCACCACATGGCACACACAGCTTAGGGGAGTGACTTTCACCACATGGCACACACAGCATATTGGAGTGACTTTCACCACATGACACACACAGTCTAGGGGAGTGACTTTCACCACATGGCACACACAGCCCAGGGGAGTGATTTTCACCACATGGCACACACAGCCTAGGGGACTGACTTTCACCACATGGCACACACAGCCTAGGGGAGTGACTTTCAACACATGGCACACACAGCCTAATGGACTGACATTCACCACATGGCACACACAGCCTGGGGGAGTGACTTTCACCACATGGCACACACAGCCTAGGGGAGTGACTTTCACCACTTGGCACACACTGCCTGGGGGTGTGACTTTCACCACATGGCACACACAGCCTGGGGAATTAACTTTCACCACATGGCACACACAGCCTGGGGGAGTGACTTTCACCACATGGCACACACAGCCTAGGGGGGTGACTTTCACCACATGGCACACACAGCCTAGGGGAGTGACTTTCACCACATGGCACACACAGCCCAGGGGAGTGACTTTCACCACATGGCACACAAAGCCTAGGGGAGTGATTTTCACCACATGGCACACACAGTCTAGGGGAGTGACGTCCACCACATGGCACACACAGTCTAGGGGAGTGACTTTCACTACATGGCACAGAGCCAAGGGGAGTGACTTTCACCACATGGCACCTACAGCCGAGGGGAGTGGCTTTCACCACATGGCACACACAGCCTAGGGGAGTGACATTCACCACATGGCACACTCAGCCTAGGGGAGTGACTTTCACCACATGGCACACACAGCCTAGGGGAGTGACATTCACCACATGGCACACACAGCCTAGGGGAGTGACTTTCACTACATGGCACAGAGCCAAGGGGAGTGACTTTCACCACATGGCACACACAGCCCAGGGGAATGACTTTCACCACATGGCACACACAGCCAAGGGGAGTGACTTTCACCACATGACACACACAGTCTAGGGGAGTGACTTTCACCACATGGCACACACAGCCTAGGGGAGTGACTTTCACCACATGGAACACACAGCTTAGGGAAGTGACTTTCACCACATGGCACACACAGCCTAGGGGAGTGACTTTCACCACATGGCACACACAGCCTAGGGGAGTGACTTTCACCACATGGCACACACAGCCTAGGGGAGTGACTTTCACCACATGGCACACACAGCCTAGGGGAGTGACTTTCACTACATGGCACACACAGCCAAGGGGAGTGACGTTCACCACATGGCACACACAGCCCAAGGGAGTGACTTTCACCACATGGCACACACAGCTTAGGGGAGTGTCTTTCACCACATGGCACACACAGCCTAGTGGAGTGACTTTCACCACATGACACACACAGTCTAGGGGAGTGACTTTCACCACATGGCACACGCAGCCTATGGGATTGACTGTCACCACATGGCACACACAGCCTAGGGGAGTGACTCTCACCACATGGCACACACAGCCTAGGGGAGTGACTTTCACCACATGGCACACACAGGCTAGGGGAGTGACATTCACCACATGGCACACACAGGCTAGGGGAGTGACTTTCACCACATGGCACACACAGCCTAGGGGAGTTACTTTCACCACATGGCACACACAGCCTAGGGGAGTGACTTTCACCACATGGCACACACAGCATAAGGGAGTGATTTTCACCACATGGCACACACAGCCTAGGGCAGTCACATTCACCACATGGCTCACACAGCCTAGGGGAGTGACTTTCAACACATGGCACACACATCCTAGGGGAGTGACTCTCAACACATTGCACACACAGCCTAGGGGAGTGACTTTCACTACATGGCACACACAGCCTAGGGGAGTGACATTCACCACATGGCACACACAGCCTAGGGGAGTGACATTCACCACATGGCACACACAGCCTAGGGGAGTGACTTTCACCACATGGCACACACAGCCCAGGGGAGTGACTTTCACCACATGGCACACACAGCCTAGGGGAGTGACTTTCACCATATGGCACACACAGCCTAGGGGAGTGACTTTCACCACATGGCACACACAGCCTAGGGGAGTGACTTTCATCACATGGCACACACAGCCTAGGGGAGTGACATTCACCACATGGCACACAAAGCCTAGGGGAGTGACACTCACCACACGGCGCACACGGCCTAGGGGAGTGACATTCACCACATGGCACACACATCCTAGGGGAGTGACTTTCACCACATGGCACACACAGCCTAGGGGAGTTACTTTCACCACATGGCACACACAGCCCAGGGGAGTGACTTTCACCACATGGCACACACAGCCTAGTGGAGTGACATTCACCACATGGCACACACAGCCTAGGGGAGGGAGTTTCACCACATGGCACACACAGCCTAGGGGAGTGACTTTCACCACATGGCACACACAGCCTAGGCGAGTGACTTTCACCACATGGCACACACAGCCTAGGGGAGTGACTTTCACCACATGGCACACACAGCCTATGGGAATGACTTTCACCACATGGCACACACTGCCTAGGGGAGTGACATTGACCACATGGCACACACAGCCTAGGGGAGTGACACTCTCCACATGGCGCACACAGCCTAGGGGAGTGACATTCACCACATGGCACACACAGCCTAGGGGAGTGACTTTCACCACATGGCACACACAGCCAAGGGGAGTGACTTTCACCACATGACACACACAGTCTAGGGGAGTGACTTTCACCACATGGCACACACAGCCTAGGGGAGTGACTTTCACCACATGGAACACACAGCCTAGGGGAGTGACTTTCACCACATGGCACACACAGCCTAGGGGAGTGACTTTCACCACATGGCACACACTGGCTTGGGGAGTGACTTTCACCACATGGCACACACAGCCTAGGAGAGTGACTATCACCACATGAAACACACAGCCTAGGGGAGTGACTTTCACCACATGGCACACGCAGCCTATGGGAGTGACTTTCACCACATTGCACACACAGCCTAGGGGAGTGAATTTTACCACTTGGCACACACAGCCATGTGGAGTGACATTCACCACATGGCACACACAGCCTAGGGGAGTGATTTTCACTACATGGCACACACAGCCTAGGGGAGTGACTCTCACCACATGGCACACACAGCCTAGGGGAGTGACTTTCACCACATGGCACACACAGCCTAGGGGAGTGACATTCACCACATGGCACACACTGGCTTGGGGAGTGACTTTCACCACATGGCACACACAGCCTAGGGGAGTTACTTTCACCACATGGCACACACAGCCCAGGGGAGTGACTTTCACCACATGGCACTCACAGCCTAGTGGAGTGATATTCACCACATGGCACACACAGCCTAGGGGAGTGACTTTCACCACATGGCACACACAGCTTAAGGGAGTGATTTTCACCACATGGCACACACAGCCTAGGGCAGTGACATTCCCCACATGGCTCACACAGCCTAGGGGAGTGACTTTCAACACATGGCACGCACAGCCTAGGGGAGTGACTCTCAACACATTGCACACACAGCCTAGGGGATTGACTTTCACCACATGGCACACACAGCCCAGGGGAGTGACTTTCACCACATGGCACACACAGCCTAGGGGAGTGACTTTCACCACATGGCACACACAGCCTAGGGGAGTGACTTTCACCACATGGCACACACAGCCCAATGGACTGACATTCACCACTTGGCACACACAGCCTAGGGGAGTGACTTTCACCACATGGCACACACAGCCTAGGGGAGTGACTTTCACCACATGGCACACACTGCCTGGGGGAGTGACGTTCACCACAAGGCACACACAGCCTGGGGAATTAACTTTCACCACATGGCACACACAGCCTGGGGGCGTGACTTTCACCACATGGCACACACAGCCTAGGGGGGTGACCTTCACAACAAGGCACACACAGCCTAGGGGAGTGACTTTCACCACATGGCACACACAACCCAGGGGAGTGACTTTCACCACATCGCACACAAAGCCTAGGGAAGTGAATTTTTACCACATGGCACACACAGTCTAAGGGAGTGACTTCCACCACATGACACACATAGCCTAGGGGAGTGACTTTCACCACATGGCACCTACAGCCCAAGGAGTGGCTTTCACCACATGGCACACACAGCCTAGGGGAGTGACATTCACCACATGGCACACACAGCCTAGGGGAGTGACTTTCACCACATGGCACACACAGCCTAGAGGAGTGACATTCACCACATGGCACACACAGCCTAGGGCAGTGACTTTCACTACATGGCACACACAGCCTAGGGGAATGAATTTCACCACATGGCAAACACATCCTTGGGGAGTGAATTTCACCACATGGCACACACAGCCTTGGGGAGTGAATTTCACCACATGGCACACACAGCCTAGGAGAGTGACTTTCACCACATGGCACACACAGCCTAGGGGAGTGACTTTCACCACATGGCACACGCAGCCTATGGGAGTGACTTTCACCACATGGCACACACAGCCTAGGGGAGTGATTTTCACCACATGGCACACACAGCCTTGTGGAGTGACATTCACCACATGGCACACACAGCCTAGGGGAGTGATTTCCACCACATGGCACACACAGCCTAGGGGAGTGACTCTCACCACATGGCACACACAGCCTAGGGGAGTGACTTTCACCACTTGGCACACACAGCCTAGGGGAGTGACATTCACCACATGGCACACACAGGCTAGGGGAGTGACTTTCACCACATGGCACACACAGCCTAGGGGAGTTACTTTCACCACATGGCACACACAGCCTATGGGAGTGACTTTCACCACATGGCACACACAGCCTAAGGGAGTGATTTTCACCACATGGCACACACAGCCTAGGGCAGTGACATTCACCACATGGCTCACACAGCCTAGGGGAGTGACTTTCAACACATGGCACACACATCCTAGGGGAGTGACTCTCAACACATTGCACACACAGGCTAGGGGAGTGACTTTCACTACATGGCACACACAGCCTAGGGGAGTGACATTCACCACATGGCACACACAGCCAAGGGGAGTGACATTCACCACATGGCACACACAGCCTAGGGGAGTGACATTCACCACATGGCACACACAGCCCAGGGGAGTGACTTTCACCACATGGCACACACAGCCTAGGGGAGTGACTTTCACCACATGGCACACACAGCCTAGGGGAGTGACTTTCACCACATGGCACACACAGCCTAGGGGAGTGACTTTCATCACATGGCACACACAGCCTAGGGGAGTGAATTTCACCACATGGCACACACAGCCTAATGGACTGACATTCACCACATGGCACACACAGCCTGGGGGAGTGACTTTCACCACATGGCACACACAGCCTAGGGGAGTGACTTTCACCACATGGCACACACAGCCTAGGGGAGTTACTTTCACCACATGGCACACACAGCCCAGGGGAGTGACTTTCACCACATGGCACACACAGCCTAGTGGAGTGATATTCACCACATGGCACACACAGCCTAGGGGATTGAGTTTCACCACATGGCACACACAGCCTAGGGGAGTGACTTTCACCACATGCCACACACAGCCTAGGCGAGTGACTTTCACCACATGGCACACACAGCCTAGGGGAGTGACTTTCACCACATGGCACACACAGCCTATGGGAATGACTTTCATCACATGGCACACACTGCCTAGGGGAGTGACATTGACCACATGGCACACAGAGCCTAGGGGAGTGACACTCTCCACATGGCGCACACAGCCTAGGGGTGTGACTTTCACCACATGGCACACACAGCCTAGGGGAGTGATTTTAACCCCATGGCACACACAGCCCAGGGGAGTGTCTTTCACCACATGCCACACACAGCCTAGGGGAGTGACTTTCACCACATGGCACACACAGCCTTGGGGAGTGAATTTCACCACATGGCACTCACAGCCTAGGGAAATGACTTTCACCTCATGACACACACATCCATGGGGAGTGACATTCACCACATGGCACACACAGCCTTGGGGAGTGACTTTCACCACATGTCACACACAGCCTAGCGGAGTGACTTTCACCACATGGCACACACAGCCTAGGGGAGTGACTTTCACCACATGGCACACACAGCCTAGGGGAGTGACTTTCACCACACGGCACACACAGCCTAGGGGAGTGACTTTCACCACATGGCACACACAGCCTAGCGGAGTGACATTCACCACATGGCACACACAGCCTAGGGGAGTGACTTTCACCACATGGCGCACACAGCCTAGGGGAGTGACTTTCACCACGTGGCACACACACCCTAGGGGATTTAATTTCACCACATGGCACTCACAGCCTAGGGGAGTGACTTTCACCAACTGGCACACACAGCCAATGGGAGTGACTTTCACCACATGGCACACACAGTCTAGGGGAGTGACTTTCACCACATGACACACACAGCCTAGGGGAGTGACTTTCACCACATGGCACACACAGCCGAGGGGAGTGGCTTTCACCACATGACACACACAGCCTAGGGGAGTGACATTCACCACATGGCACACACAGACTAGGGGAGTGCCTTTCACCACATGGCACACACAGCCTAGGGGAGTGACATTCACCACATGGCACACACAGCCCAGGGGAGTGACTTTCACCACATGGCACACACAGCCTAGGGGAGTGACTTTCACCACATGGCACACACAGCCTAGGGGAGTGACTTTCAACACATTGCACGCACAGCCTAGGGGAGTGACTTTCACCACATTGCACACACAGCCTAGGGGAGTGACTTTCACTACATGGCAAACACAGCCTAGGGGAGTGACATTCACCACATGGCACACACAGCCTAGGGGAGTGACATTCACCACATGGCACACACAGCCTAGGGGAATGAATTTCACCACATGGCAAACACATCCTTGGGGAGTGAATTTCACCACATGGCACACTCAGCCTTGGGGAGTGACTTTCACCACATGGCACACACAGCCTAGGAGAGTGACTTTCACCACATGGCACACACAGCCTAGGGGAGTGACTTTCACCACATGGCACACGCAGCCTATGGGAGTGACTTTTACCACATGGCACACACAGCCTAGGGGAGTGATTTTCACCACATGGCACACACAGCCTAGTGGAGTGACATTCACCACATGGCACACACAGCCTAGGGGAGTGATTTCCACCACATGGCACACACAGCCTAGGGGAGTGACTCTCACCACATGGCACACACAGCCTAGGGGAGTGACTTTCACCACATGGCACACACAGCCTAGGGGAGTGACATTCACCACATGGCACACACAGGCTAGGGGAGTGACTTTCACCACATGGCACACACAGCCTAGGGGAGTTATTTTCACCACATGGCACACACAGCCTAGGGGAGTGACTTTCACCACATGGCACACACAGCCTAAGGGAGTGATTTTCACCAATTGGCACTCACAGCCTAGGGCAGTGACATTCACCACATGGCTCACACAGCCTAGGGGAGTGACTTTCAACACATGGCACACACATCCTAGGGGAGTGACTCTCAACACATTGCACACACAGCCTAGGGGAGTGACTTTCACTACATGGCACACACAGCCTAGGGGAGTGACATTCACCACATGGCACACACAGCCTAGGGGAGTGACATTCACCACATGGCACACACAGCCTAGGGGAGTGACTTTCACCACATGGCACACACAGCCCAGGGGAGTGACATTCACCACATGACACACACAGCCTAGGGGAGTGACTTTCACCACATGGCACACACAGCATAGGGGAGTGACTTTGACCACATGGCACACACAGCCTAGGGGAGTGACTTTCATCATATGGCACACACAGCCTAGGGGAGTGACATTCACCACATGGCACACAAAGCCTAGGGGAGTGACACTCACCACACGGCGCACACGGCCTAGGGGAGTGACATTCACCACATGGCACACACAGCCTAGGGGAGTGACTTCCACCACATGGCACACACAGCCTAGGGGAGTTACTTTCACCACATGGCACACACAGCCCTGGGGAGTGACTTTCACCACATGGCACACACAGCCTAGTGGAGTGACATTCACCATATGGCACACACAGCCTAGGGGAGTGACTTTCACCACATGGCACACACAGCCTAGGGGAGTGACTTTCACCACATGGCACACACAGCCTAGGCGAGTGACTTTCACCACATGGCACACACAGCCTAGGGGAGTGACTTTCACCACATGGCACACTCAGCCTATGGGAATGACTTTCATCACATGGCACACACTGCCTAGGAGAGTGACATTGACCACATGGCACACACAGCCTAGGGGAGTGACACTCTCCACATGGCGCACACAGCCCAGGGGAGTGACATTCACCACATGGCACACACAGCCTAGGGGAGTGAATTTCACCACATGGCACACACAGCCAAGGGGAGTGACTTTCACCACATGACACACACAGTCTAGGGGAGTGACTTTCACCACATGGCACACACAGCCTAGGGGAGTGACTTTCACCACATGGAACACACAGCCTAGGGGAGTGACTTTCACCACATGGCACACACAGCCTAGGGGAGTGACTTTCATCAGATGGCACACACAGCCTAGGGGAGTGACTTTCACCACATGGCACACACAGCCTAGGGGAGTGACTTTCACCACATGGCACACACAGCCTAGGGGAGTGACTTTCACTACATGGCACACACAGCCTAGTGGAGTGACTTTCACCACATGGCACAGACAGCCTAGGGGAGTGACATTCACCACATGGCACACACAGCCTAGGGGAGTGACTTTCACCACATGGCACACACAGCCTAGGGGAGTGACATTCACCACATGGCACACACAGCCTAGGGGAGTGACTTTCACTACATGGCACACACAGCCTAGGGGAATGAATTTCACCACATGGCAAACACATCCTTGGGGAGTGAATTTCACCACATGGCACACACTGCCTTGGGGAGTGAATTTCACCACATGGCACACACAGCCTAGGAGAGTGACTTTCACCACATGGCACACACAGCCTAGGGGAGTGACTTTCACCACATGGCACACGCAGCCTATGGGAGTGACTTTCACCACATGGCACACACAGCCTAGGGGAGTGATTTTCACCACATGGCACACACAGCCTAGTGGAGTGACATTCACCACATGGCACACACAGCCTAGGGGAGTGATTTCCACCACATGGCACACACAGCCTAGGGGAGTGACTCTCACCACATGGCACACACAGCCTAGGGGAGTGACTTTCACCACATGGCACACACAGGCTAGGGGAGTGACATTCACCACATGGCACACACAGGCTAGGGGAGTGACTTTCACCACATGGCACACACAGCCTAGGGGAGTTACTTTCACCACATGGCACACACAGCCTAGGGGAGTGACTTTCACCACATGGCACACACAGCATAAGGGAGTGATTTTCACCACATGGCACACACAGCCTAGGGCAGTGACATTCACCACATGGCTCACACAGCCTAGGGGAGTGACTTTCAACACATGGCACACACATCCTAGGGGTGTGACTCTCAACACATTGCACACACAGCCTAGGGGAGTGACTTTCACTACATGGCACACACAGCCTAGGGGAGTGACATTCACCACATGGCACACACAGCCTAGGGGAGTGACATTCACCACATGGCACACACAGCCTAGGGGAGTGACTTTCACCACATGGCACACACAGCCCAGGGGAGTGACTTTCACCACATGGCACACACAGCCTAGGGGAGTGACTTTCACCATATGGCACACACAGCCTAGGGGAGTGACTTTCACCACATGGCACACACAGCCTAGGGGAGTGACTTTCATCTCATGGCACACACAGCCTTGGGGAGTGACATTCACCACATGGCACACAAAGCCTAGGGGAGTGACACTCACCACACGGCGCACACGGCCTAGGGGAGTGACATTCACCACATGGCACACACATCCTAGGGGAGTGACTTTCACCACATGGCACACACAGCCTAGGGGAGTTACTTTCACCACATGGCACACACAGCCCAGGGGAGTGACTTTCACCACATGGCACACACAGCCTAGTGGAGTGACATTCACCACATGGCACACACAGCCTAGGGGAGGGAGTTTCACCACATGGCACACACAGCCTAGGGGAGTGACTTTCACCACATGGCACACACAGCCTAGGCGAGTGACTTTCACCACATGGCACACACAGCCTAGGGGAGTGACTTTCACCACATGGCACACACAGCCTATGGGAATGACTTTCACCACATGGCACACACTGCCTAGGGGAGTGACATTGACCACATGGCACACAGCCTAGGGGAGTGACACTCTCCACATGGCGCACACAGCCTAGGGGAGTGACATTCACCACATGGCACACACAGCCTAGGGGAGTGAATTTCACCAAATGGCACACACAGCCAAGGGGAGTGACATTCACCACATGACACACACAGTCTAGGGGAGTGACTTTCACCACATGGCACACACAGCCTATGGGAGTGACTTTCACCACATGGAACACACAGCCTAGGGGAGTGACTTTCACCACATGGCACACACAGCCTAGGGGAGTGACTTTCACCACATGGCACACACAGCCTAGGGGAGTGACTTTCACCACATGGCACACACAGCCTAGGGGAGTGACTTTCACCACATGGCACACACAGCCTAGGGGAGTGACTTTCACTGCATGGCACACACAGCCAAGGGGAGTGACATTCACCACATGGCATACACAGCCAAGGGGATTGCTTTTCACCACATGGCACACACAGCCCAAGGGAGTGACTTTCACCACATGGCACACACAGCTTAGGGGAGTGACTTTCACCACATGGCACACACAGCCTAGTGGAGTGTCTTTCACCACATGACACACACAGTCTAGGGGAGTGACTTTCACCACATGGCACACACAGCCCAGGGGAGTGATTTTCACCACATGGCACACACAGCCTAGGGGAGTGACTTTCACCACATGGCACACACAGCCTAGGGGAGTGACTTTCACCACATGGCACACACAGCCTAATGGACTGACATTCACCACATGGCACACACAGCCTGGGGGAGTGACTTTCACCACATGGAACACACAGCCTAGGGGAGTGACTTTCACCACATGGCACACACTGCCTGGGGGAGTGACTTTCACCACATGGCACACACAGCCTGGGGAATTAACTTTCACCACATGGCACACACAGCCTGGGGGAGTGACTTTCACCACATGGCACACACAGCCTAGGGGGGTGACTTTCACCACATGGCACACACAGCCTAGGGGAGTGACTTTCACCACATGGCACACACAGCCTAGGGGAGTGACTTTCACCACATGGCACACAGAGCCTAGGGGAATGACTTTCATCACATGGCACACACTGCCTAGGGGAGTGACATTCACCATATGGCACACACAGCCTAGGGGAGTGACACTCTCCACATGGCGCACACAGCCTAGGGGAGTGACATTCACCACATGGCACACACAGCCTATGGGAGTGACTTTCACCACATGGCACACACAGCCAAGGGGAGTGACTTTCACCACATGACACACACAGTCTAGGGGAGTGACTTACACCACATGGCACACACAGCCTAGGGGAGTGACTTTCACCACATGGCACACACAGCCTAGGGGAGTGACTTTCACCACATGGCACACACAGCCTAGGGGAGTGACTTTCACCACATGGCACACACAGCCTAGGGGAGCGACTTTCACCGCATGGCACACACAGCCTAGGGGAGTGACTTTCACTACATGGCACACACAGCCAAGGGGAGTGACTTTCACCACATGGAACACACAGCCCAGGGGAGTGACTTTCACCACATGGCACACACAGCTTAGGGGAGTGACTTTCACCACATGGCACACACAAGCTAGTGGAGTGACTTTCACCACATGACACACACAGTCTAGGGGAGTGACTTTCACCACATGACACACACAGTCTAGGGGAGTGACTTTCACCACATGGCACACACAGCCCAGGGGAGTGACTTTCACCACATGGCACACACAGCCTAGGGGAGTGACTTTCACCACATGGCACACACAGCCTAGAGGAGTGACTTTCACCACATGGCACACACAGCCCAATGGACTGACATTCACCACTTGGCACACACAGCCTAGGGGAGTGACTTTCACCACATGGCACACACAGCCTAGGGGAGTGACTTTCACCACATGGCACACTCTGCCTGGGGGAGTGACGTTCACCACAAGGCACACACAGCCTGGGGAATTAACTTTCACCACATGGCACACACAGCCTGGGGGCGTGACTTTCACCACATGGCACACACAGCCTAGGGGGGTGACCTTCACAACATGGCACACACAGCCTAGGGGAGTGACTTTCACCACATGGCACACACAACCCAGGGGAGTGACTATCACCTCATCGCACACAAAGCCTAGGGAAGTGAATTTCACCACATGGCACACACAGTCTAAGGGAGTGACTTCCACCACATGACACACATAGCCTAGGGGAGTGACATTCACCACATGGCACACACAGCCTAGGGGAGTGACTTTCACTACATGGCACACACAGCCTAGGGGAATGAATTTCACCACATGGCAAACACATCTTTGGGGAGTGAATTTCACCACATGGCACACACAGCCTTGGGGAGTGAATTTCACCACATGGCACACACAGCCTAGGAGAGTGACTTTCACCACATGGCACACACAGCCTAGGGGAGTGACGTTCACCACATGGCACACGCAGCCTATGGGAGTGACTTTCACCACATGGCACACACAGCCTAGGGGAGTGATTTTCACCACATGGCACACACAGCCTAGTGGAGTGACATTCACCACATGGCACACACAGCCTAGGGGAGTGATTTCCACCACATGGCACACACAGCCTAGGGGAGTGACTCTCACCACATGGCACACACAGCCTAGGGGAGTGACTTTCACCACATGGCACACACAGCCTAGGGGAGTGACATTCACCACATGGCACACACAGGCTAGGGGAGTGACTTTCACCACATGGCACACACAGACTAGGGGAGTTACTTTCACCACATGGCACACACAGCCTAGGGGAGTGACTTTCACCACATGGCACACACAGCCTAAGGGAGTGATTTTCACCACATGGCACACACAGCCTAGGGCAGTGACATTCACCACATGGCTCACACAGCCTAGGGGAGTGACTTTCAACACATGGCACACACATCCTAGGGGAGTGACTCTCAACTCATTGCACACACAGCCTAGGGGAGTGACTTTCACTACATGGCACACACAGCCTAGGGGAGTGACATTCACCACATGGCACACACAGCCTAGGGGAGTGACATTCACCACATGGCACACACAGCCTAGGGGAGTGACTTTCACCACATGGCACACACAGCCCAGGGGAGTGACTTTCACCACATGGCACACACAGCCTAGGGGAGTGACTTTCACCACATGGCACACACAGCCTAGGGGAGTGACTTTCACCACATGGCACACACAGCCTAGGGGAGTGACTTTCATCACATGGCACACACAGCCTAGGGGAGTGACTTTCACCACATGGCACACACAGCCTAATGGACTGACATACACCACATGGCACACACAGCCTGGGGGAGTGACTTTCACCACATGGCACACACAGCCTAGGGGAGTGACTTTCACCACATGGCACACACAGCCTAGGGGAGTTACTTTCACCACATGGCACACACAGCCCAGGGGAGTGACTTTCACCACATGGCACACACAGCCTAGTGGAGTGACATTCACCACATGGCACACACAGCCTAGGGGAGTGAGTTTCACCACATGGCACACACAGCCTAGGGGAGTGACTTTCACCACATGCCACACACAGCCTAGGCGAGTGACTTTCACCACATGGCACACACTGCCTAGGGGAGTGACTTTCACCACATGGCACACACAGCCTAAGGGAATGACTTTCATCACATGGCACACACTGCCTAGGGGAGTGACATTGACCACATGGCACACAAAGCCTAGGGGAGTGACACTCTCCACATGGCGCACACAGCCTAGGGGAGTGACATTCACCACATGGCACACACAGCCTAGGGGAGTGACTTTCACCACATGGCACACACAGCCAAGGGGAGTGACCTACACCACATGACACACACAGTCTAGGGGAGTGACTTTCACCACATGGCACACACAGCCAAGGGGATTGACTTTCACCACATGGAACACACAGCCTAGGGGAGTGACTTTCACCACATGGCACACACAGCCTAGGGGAGTGACTTTCACCACATGGCACACACAGCCTAGTGGAGTGACTTTCACCACATGGCACACACAGCCTAGGGGAGTGACTTTCACCACATGGCACACACAGCCTAGGGGAGTGACGTTCACCACATGGCACACACAGCCCAAGGGAGTGACTTTCACCACATGGCACACACAGCTTAGGGGAGTGACTTTCACCACATGGCACACACAGCATATTGGAGTGACTTTCACCACATGACACACACAGTCTAGGGGAGTGACTTTCACCACATGGCACACACAGCCCAGGGGAGTGATTTTCACCACATGGCACACACAGCCTAGGGGAGTGACTTTCACCACATGGCACACACAGCCTAGGGGAGTGACTTTCACCACATGGCACACACAGCCTAATGGACTGACATTCACCACATGGCACACACAGCCTGGGGGAGTGACTTTCACCACATGGCACACACAGCCTAGGGGAGTGACTTTCACCACTTGGCACACACTGCCTGGGGGTGTGACTTTCACCACATGGCACACACAGCCTGGGGAATTAACTTTCACCACATGGCACACACAGCCTGGGGGAGTGACTTTCACCACATGGCACACCCAGCCTAGGGGGGTGACTTTCACCACATGGCACACACAGCCTAGGGGAGTGACTTTCACCACATGGCACACACAGCCCAGGGGAGTGACTTTCACCACATGGCACACAAAGCCTAGGGGAGTGACTTTCACCACATGGCACACACAGTCTAGGGGAGTGACGTCCACCACATGGCACACACAGTCTAGGGGAGTGACTTTCACTACATGGCACAGAGCCAAGGGGAGTGACTTTCACCACATGGCACCTACAGCCGAGGGGAGTGGCTTTCACCACATGGCACACACAGCCTAGGGGAGTGACATTCACCACATGGCACACTCAGCCTAGGGGAGTGACTTTCACCACATGGCACACACAGCCTAGGGGAGTGACATTCATTACATGGCACACACAGCCTAGGGGAGTGACTTTCACTACATGGCACAGAGCCAAGGGGAGTGACTTTCACCACATGGCACACACAGCCCAGGGGAATGACTTTCACCACATGGCACACACAGCCAAGGGGAGTGACTTTCACCACATGACACACACAGTCTAGGGGAGTGACTTTCACCACATGGCACACACAGCCTAGGGGAGTGACTTTCACCACATGGAACACACAGCTTAGGGAAGTGACTTTCACCACATGGCACACACAGCCTAGGGGAGTGACTTTCACCACATGGCACACACAGCCTAGGGGAGTGACTTTCACCACATGGCACACACAGCCTAGGGGAGTGACTTTCACCACATGGCACACACAGCCTAGGGGAGTGACTTTCACTACATGGCACACACAGCCAAGGGGAGTGACGTTCACCACATGGCACACACAGCCCAAGGGAGTGACTTTCACCACATGGCACACACAGCTGAGGGGAGTGTCTTTCACCACATGGCACACACAGCCTAGTGGAGTGACTTTCACCACATGACACACACAGTCTAGGGGAGTGACTTTCACCACATGGCACACGCAGCCTATGGGATTGACTTTCACCACATGGCACACACAGCCTAGGGGAGTGACTCTCACCACATGGCACACACAGCCTAGGGGAGTGACTTTCACCACATGGCACACACAGGCTAGGGGAGTGACATTCACCACATGGCACACACAGGCTAGGGGAGTGACTTTCACCACATGTCACACACAGCCTAGGGGAGTTACTTTCACCACATGGCACACACAGCCTAGGGGAGTGACTTTCACCACATGGCACACACAGCATAAGGGAGTGATTTTCACCACATGGCACACACAGCCTAGGGCAGTGACATTCACCACATGGCTCACACAGCCTAGGGGAGTGACTTTCAACACATGGCACACACATCCTAGGGGAGTGACTCTCAACACATTGCACACACAGCCTAGGGGAGTGACTTTCACTACATGGCACACACAGCCTAGGGGAGTGACATTCACCACATGGCACACACAGCCTAGGGGAGTGACATTCACCACATGGCACACACAGCCTAGGGGAGTGACTTTCACCACATGGCACACACAGCCCAGGGGAGTGACTTTCACCACATGGCACACACAGCCTAGGGGAGTGACTTTCACCATATGGCACACACAGCCTAGGGGAGTGACTTTCACCACATGGCACACACAGCCTAGGGGAGTGACTTTCATCACATGGCACACACAGCCTAGGGGAGTGACATTCACCACATGGCACACAAAGCCTAGGGGAGTGACACTCACCACACGGCGCACACGGCCTAGGGGAGTGACATTCACCACATGGCACACACATCCTAGGGGAGTGACTTTCACCACATGGCACACACAGCCTAGGGGAGTTACTTTCACCACATGGCACACACAGCCCAGGGGAGTGACTTTCACCACATGGCACACACAGCCTAGTGGAGTGACATTCACCACATGGCACACACAGCCTAGGGGAGGGAGTTTCACCACATGGCACACACAGCCTAGGGGAGTGACTTTCACCACATGGCACACACAGCCTAGGCGAGTGACTTTCACCACATGGCACACACAGCCTAGGGGAGTGACTTTCACCACATGGCACACACAGCCTATGGGAATGACTTTCACCACATGGCACACACTGCCTAGGGGAGTGACATTGACCACATGGCACACACAGCCTAGGGGAGTGACACTCTCCACATGGCGCACACAGCCTAGGGGAGTGACATTCACCACATGGCACACACAGCCTAGGGGAGTGACTTTCACCACATGGCACACACAGCCAAGGGGAGTGACTTTCACCACATGACACACACAGTCTAGGGGAGTGACTTTCACCACATGGCACACACAGCCTAGGGGAGTGACTTTCACCACATGGAACACACAGCCTAGGGGAGTGACTTTCACCACATGGCACACACAGCCTAGGGGAGTGACTTTCACCACATGGCACACACAGCCTAGGGGAGTGACTTTCACCACATGGCACACACAGCCTAGGGGAGTGACTTTCACCACAAGGCACACAAAGCCTAGGGGAGTGACTTTCACTACATGGCACACACAGCCAAGGGGAGTGACATTCACCACATGGCATACACAGCCAAGGGGATTGATTTTCACCACATGGCACACACAGCCCAAGGGAGTGACTTTCACCACATGGCACACACAGCTTAGGGGAGTGACTTTCACCACATGGCACACACAGCCTAGTGGAGTGACTTTCACCACATGACACACACAGTCTAGGGGAGTGACTTTCACCACATGGCACACACAGCCCAGGGGAGTGATTTTCACCACATGGCACACACAGCCTAGGGGAGTGACTTTCACCACATGGCACACACAGCCTAGGGGAGTGACTTTCACCACATGGCACACACAGCCTAATGGACTGACATTCACCACATGGCACACACAGCCTGGGGGAGTGACTTTCACCACATGGCACACACAGCCTAGGGGAGTGACTTTCACCACATGGCACACACTGCCTGGGGGAGTGACTTTCACCACATGGCACACACAGCCTGGGGAATTAACTTTCACCACATGGCACACACAGCCTGGGGGAGTGACTTTCACCACATGGCACACACAGACTAGGGGAGTTACATTCACCACATGGCACACACAGCCTAGGGGAGTGACTTTCACCACATGGCACACACAGCCTAAGGGAGTGATTTTCACCACATGGCACACACAGCCTAGGGCAGTGACATTCACCACATGGCTCACACAGCCTAGGGGAGTGACTTTCAACACATGGCACACACATCCTAGGGGAGTGACTCTCAACTCATTGCACACACAGCCTAGGGGAGTGACTTTCACTACATGGCACACACAGCCTAGGGGAGTGACATTCACCACATGGCACACACAGCCTAGGGGAGTGACATTCACCACATGGCACACACAGCCTAGGGGAGTGACTTTCACCACATGGCACACACAGCCCAGGGGAGTGACTTTCACCACATGGCACACACAGCCTAGGGGAGTGACTTTCACCACATGGCACACACAGCCTAGGGGAGTGACTTTCACCACATGGCACACACAGCCTAGGGGAGTGACTTTCATCACATGGCACACACAGCCTAGGGGAGTGACTTTCACCACATGGCACACACAGCCTAATGGACTGACATACACCACATGGCACACACAGCCTGGGGGAGTGACTTTCACCACATGGCACACACAGCCTAGGGGAGTGACTTTCACCACATGGCACACACAGCCTAGGGGAGTTACTTTCACCACATGGCACACACAGCCCAGGGGAGTGACTTTCACCACATGGCACACACAGCCTAGTGGAGTGACATTCACCACATGGCACACACAGCCTAGGGGAGTGAGTTTCACCACATGGCACACACAGCCTAGGGGAGTGACTTTCACCACATGCCACACACAGCCTAGGCGAGTGACTTTCACCACATGGCACACACTGCCTAGGGGAGTGACTTTCACCACATGGCACACACAGCCTAAGGGAATGACTTTCATCACATGGCACACACTGCCTAGGGGAGTGACATTGACCACATGGCACACAAAGCCTAGGGGAGTGACACTCTCCACATGGCGCACACAGCCTAGGGGAGTGACATTCACCACATGGCACACACAGCCTAGGGGAGTGACTTTCACCACATGGCACACACAGCCAAGGGGAGTGACCTACACCACATGACACACACAGTCTAGGGGAGTGACTTTCACCACATGGCACACACAGCCAAGGGGATTGACTTTCACCACATGGAACACACAGCCTAGGGGAGTGACTTTCACCACATGGCACACACAGCCTAGGGGAGTGACTTTCACCACATGGCACACACAGCCTAGTGGAGTGACTTTCACCACATGGCACACACAGCCTAGGGGAGTGACTTTCACCACATGGCACACACAGCCTAGGGGAGTGACGTTCACCACATGGCACACACAGCCCAAGGGAGTGACTTTCACCACATGGCACACACAGCTTAGGGGAGTGACTTTCACCACATGGCACACACAGCATATTGGAGTGACTTTCACCACATGACACACACAGTCTAGGGGAGTGACTTTCACCACATGGCACACACAGCCCAGGGGAGTGATTTTCACCACATGGCACACACAGCCTAGGGGAGTGACTTTCACCACATGGCACACACAGCCTAGGGGAGTGACTTTCACCACATGGCACACACAGCCTAATGGACTGACATTCACCACATGGCACACACAGCCTGGGGGAGTGACTTTCACCACATGGCACACACAGCCTAGGGGAGTGACTTTCACCACTTGGCACACACTGCCTGGGGGTGTGACTTTCACCACATGGCACACACAGCCTGGGGAATTAACTTTCACCACATGGCACACACAGCCTGGGGGAGTGACTTTCACCACATGGCACACACAGCCTAGGGGGGTGACTTTCACCACATGGCACACACAGCCTAGGGGAGTGACTTTCACCACATGGCACACACAGCCCAGGGGAGTGACTTTCACCACATGGCACACAAAAACTAGGGGAGTGACTTTCACCACATGGCACACACAGTCTAGGGGAGTGACGTCCACCACATGGCACACACAGTCTAGGGGAGTGACTTTCACTACATGGCACAGAGCCAAGGGGAGTGACTTTCACCACATGGCACCTACAGCCGAGGGGAGTGGCTTTCACCACATGGCACACACAGCCTAGGGGAGTGACATTCACCACATGGCACACTCAGCCTAGGGGAGTGACTTTCACCACATGGCACACACAGCCTAGGGGAGTGACATTCATTACATGGCACACACAGCCTAGGGGAGTGACTTTCACTACATGGCACAGAGCCAAGGGGAGTGACTTTCACCACATGGCACACACAGCCCAGGGGAATGACTTTCACCACATGGCACACACAGCCAAGGGGAGTGACTTTCACCACATGACACACACAGTCTTGGGGAGTGACTTTCACCACATGGCACACACAGCCTAGGGGAGTGACTTTCACCACATGGAACACACAGCTTAGGGAAGTGACTTTCACCACATGGCACACACAGCCTAGGGGAGTGACTTTCACCACATGGCACACACAGCCTAGGGGAGTGACTTTCACCACATGGCACACACAGCCTAGGGGAGTGACTTTCACCACATGGCACACACAGCCTAGGGGAGTGACTTTCACTACATGGCACACACAGCCAAGGGGAGTGACGTTCACCACATGGCACACACAGCCCAAGGGAGTGACTTTCACCACATGGCACACACAGCTTAGGGGAGTGTCTTTCACCACATGGCACACACAGCCTAGTGGAGTGACTTTCACCACATGACACACACAGTCTAGGGGAGTGACTTTCACCACATGGCACACGCAGCCTATGGGATTGACTTTCACCACATGGCACACACAGCCTAGGGGAGTGACTCTCACCACATGGCACACACAGCCTAGGGGAGTGACTTTCACCACATGGCACACACAGGCTAGGGGAGTGACATTCACCACATGGCACACACAGGCTAGGGGAGTGACTTTCACCACATGTCACACACAGCCTAGGGGAGTTACTTTCACCACATGGCACACACAGCCTAGGGGAGTGACTTTCACCACATGGCACACACAGCATAAGGGAGTGATTTTCACCACATGGCACACACAGCCTAGGGCAGTGACATTCACCACATGGCTCACACAGCCTAGGGGAGTGACTTTCAACACATGGCACACACATCCTAGGGGAGTGACTCTCAACACATTGCACACACAGCCTAGGGGAGTGACTTTCACTACATGGCACACACAGCCTAGGGGAGTGACATTCACCACATGGCACACACAGCCTAGGGGAGTGACATTCACCACATGGCACACACAGCCTAGGGGAGTGACTTTCACCACATGGCACACACAGCCCAGGGGAGTGACTTTCACCACATGGCACACACAGCCTAGGGGAGTGACTTTCACCATATGGCACACACAGCCTAGGGGAGTGACTTTCACCACATGGCACACACAGCCTAGGGGAGTGAATTTCATCACATGGCACACACAGCCTAGGGGAGTGACATTCACCACATGGCACACAAAGCCTAGGGGAGTGACACTCACCACACGGCGCACACGGCCTAGGGGAGTGACATTCACCACATGGCACACACATCCTAGGGGAGTGACTTTCACCACATGGCACACACAGCCTAGGGGAGTTACTTTCACCACATGGCACACACAGCCCAGGGGAGTGACTTTCACCACATGGCACACACAGCCTAGTGGAGTGACATTCACCACATGGCACACACAGCCTAGGGGAGGGAGTTTCACCACATGGCACACACAGCCTAGGGGAGTGACTTTCACCACATGGCACACACAGCCTAGGCGAGTGACTTTCACCACATGGCACACACAGCCTAGGGGAGTGACTTTCACCACATGGCACACACAGCCTATGGGAATGACTTTCACCACATGGCACACACTGCCTAGGGGAGTGACATTGACCACATGGCACACACAGCCTAGGGGAGTGACACTCTCCACATGGCGCACACAGCCTAGGGGAGTGACATTCACCACATGGCACACACAGCCTAGGGGAGTGACTTTCACCACATGGCACACACAGCCAAGGGGAGTGACGTTCACCACATGACACACACAGTCTAGGGGAGTGACTTTCACCACATGGCACACACAGCCTAGGGGAGTGACTTTCACCACATGGAACACACAGCCTAGGGGAGTGACTTTCACCACATGGCACACACAGCCTAGGGGAGTGACTTTCACCACATGGCACACACAGCCTAGGGGAGTGACTTTCACCACATGGCACACACAGCCTAGGGGAGTGACTTTCACTACATGGCACACAAAGCCTAGGGGAGTGACTTTCACTACATGGCACACACAGCCAAGGGGAGTGACATTCACCACATGGCATACACAGCCAAGGGGATTGATTTTCACCACATGGCACACACAGCCCAAGGGAGTGACTTTCACCACATGGCACACACAGCTTAGGGGAGTGACTTTCACCACATGGCACACACAGCCTAGTGGAGTGACTTTCACCACATGACACACACAGTCTAGGGGAGTGACTTTCACCACATGGCACACACAGCCCAGGGGAGTGATTTTCACCACATGGCACACACAGCCTAGGGGAGTGACTTTCACCACATGGCACACACAGCCTAGGGGAGTGACTTTCACCACATGGCACACACAGCCTAATGGACTGACATTCACCACATGGCACACACAGCCTGGGGGAGTGACTTTCACCACATGGCACACACAGCCTAGGGGAGTGACTTTCACCACATGGCACACACTGCCTGGGGGAGTGACTTTCACCACATGGCACACACAGCCTGGGGAATTAACTTTCACCACATGGCACACACAGCCTGGGGGAGTGACTTTCACCACATGGCACACGCAGCCTAGGGGGGTGACTTTCACCACATGGCACACACAGCCTAGGGGAGTGACTTTCACCACATGGCACACACAGCCTAGGGGAGTGACTTTCACCACATGGCACACACAGCCTAGGGGAATGACTTTCATCACATTGCACACACTGCCTAGGGGAGTGACATTCACCACATGGCACACACAGCCTAGGGGAGTGACACTCTCCACATGGCGCACACAGCCTAGGGGAGTGACATTCACCACATGGCACACACAGCCTAGGGGAGTGACATTCACCACATGGCACACACAGCCAAGGGGAGTGACTTTCACCACATGACACACACAGTCTAGGGGAGTGACTTACACCACATGGCACACACAGCCTAGGGGAGTGACTTTCACCACATGGCACACACAGCCTAGGGGAGTGACTTTCACCACATGGCACACACAGCCTAGGGGAGTGACTTTCACCACATGGCACACACAGCCTAGGGGAGCGACATTCACCGCATGGCACACACAGCCTAGGGGAGTGACTTTCACTACATGGCACACACAGCCAAGGGGAGTGACTTTCACCACATGGAACACACAGCCCAGGGGAGTGACTTTCACCACATGGCACACACAGCTTAGGGGAGTGACTTTCACCACATGGCACACACAGTCTAGTGGAGTGACTTTCACCACATGACACACACAGTCTAGGGGAGTGACTTTCACCACATGACACACACAGTCTAGGGGAGTGACTTTCACCACATGGCACACAGAGCCTAGGGGAAGGACTTTCACCACATGGCACACACAGCCTAGAGGAGTGACTTTCACCACATGGCACACACAGCCCAATGGACTGACATTCACCACTTGGCACACACAGCCTAGGGGAGTGACTTTCACCACATGGCACACACAGCCTAGGGGAGTGACTTTCACCACATGGCACACTCTGCCTGGGGGAGTGACGTTCACCACAAGGCACACACAGCCTGGGGAATTAACTTTCACCACATGGCACACACAGCCTGGGGGCGTGACTTTCACCACATGGCACACACAGCCTAGGGGGGTGACCTTCACAACATGGCACACACAGCCTAGGGGAGTGACTTTCACCACATGGCACACACAACCCAGGGGAGTGACTTTCACCTCATCGCACACAAAGCCTAGGGAAGTGAATTTCACCACATGGCACACACAGTCTAAGGGAGTGACTTCCACCACATGACACACATAGCCTAGGGGAGTGACTTTCACCACATGGCACCTACAGCCCAAGGAGTGGCTTTCACCACATGGCACACACAGCCTAGGGGAGTGACATTCACCCCATGGCACACACAGCCTAGGGGAGTGACTTTCACCACATGGCACACACAGACTAGGGGAGTGACATTCACCACATGGCACACACAGCCTAGGGGAGTGACTTTCACTAAATGGCACACACAGCCTAGGGGAATGAATTTCACCACATGGCAAACACATCCTTGGGGAGTGAATTTCACCACATGGCACACACAGCCTTGGGGAGTGAATTTCACCACATGGCACACACAGCCTAGGAGAGTGACTTTCACCACATGGCACACACAGCCTAGGGGAGTGACTTTCACCACATGGCACACGCAGCCTATGGGAGTGACTTTCACCACATGGCACACACAGCCTAGGGGAGTGATTTTCACCACATGGCACACACAGCCTAGTGGAGTGACATTCACCACATGGCACACACAGCCTAGGGGAGTGATTTCCACCACATGGCACACACAGCCTAGGGGAGTGACTCTCACCACATGGCACACACAGCCTAGGGGAGCGACTTTCACCACATGGCACACACAGCCTAGGGGAGTGACATTCACCACATGGCACACACAGGCTAGGGGAGTGACTTTCACCACATGGCACACACAGCCTAGGGGAGTTACTTTCACCACATGGCACACACAGCCTAGGGGAGTGACTTTCACCACATGGCACACACAGCCTAAGGGAGTGATTTTCACCACATGGCACACACAGCCTAGGGCAGTGACATTCACCACATGGCTCACACAGCCTAGGGGAGTGACTTTCAACACATGGCACACACATCCTAGGGGAGTGACTCTCAACACATTGCACACACAGCCTAGGGGAGTGACTTTCACTACATGGCACACACAGCCTAGGGGAGTGACATTCACCACATGGCACACACAGCCTAGGGGAGTGACATTCACCACATGGCACACACAGCCTAGGGGAGTGACTTTCACCACATGGCACACACAGCCCAGGGGAGTGACTTTCACCACATGGCACACACAGCCTAGGGGAGTGACTTTCACCACATGGCACACACAGCCTAGGGGAGTGACTTTCACCACATGGCACACACAGCCTAGGGGAGTGACTTTCATCACATGGCACACACAGCCTAGGACAGTGACTTTCACCACATGGCACACACAGCCTAATGGACTGACATTCACCACATGGCACACACAGCCTGGGGGAGTGACTTTCACTACATGGCACACACAGCCTAGGGGAGTGACTTTCACCACATGGCACACACAGCCTAGGGGAGTTACTTTCACCACATGGCACACACAGCCCAGGGGAGTGACTTTCACCACATGGCACACACAGCCTAGTGGAGTGACATTCACCACATGGCACACACAGCCTAGGGGAGTGAGTTTCACCACATGGCACACACAGCCTAGGGGAGTGACTTTCACCACATGCCACACACAGCCTAGGCGAGTGACTTTCACCACATGGCACACACAGCCTAGGGGAGTGACTTTCACCACATGGCACACACAGCCTATGGGAATGACTTTCATCACATGGCACACACTGCCTAGGGGAGTGACATTGACCACATGGCACACACAGCCTAGGGGAGTGACACTCTCCACAAGGCGCACACAGCCTAGGGGAGTGACATTCACCACATGGCACACACAGCCTAGGGGAGTGACTTTCACCACATGGCACACACAGCCAAGAGGAGTGACCTACACCACATGACACACACAGTCTAGGGGAGTGACTTTCCCCACATGGCACACACAGCCTAGGGGAGTGACTTTCACCACATGGAACACACAGCCTAGGGGAGTGACTTTCACCACATGGCACACACAGCCTAGGGGAGTGACTTTCACCACATGGCACACACAGCCTAGTGGAGTGACTTTCACCACATGGCACACACAGCCTAGGGGAGTGACATTCACCACATGGCACACACAGCCTAGGGGAGTGACGTTCACCACATGGCACACACAGCCCAAGGGAGTGACTTTCACCACATGGCACACACAGCTTAGGGGAGTGACTTTCACCACATGGCACACACAGCATATTGGAGTGACTTTCACCACATGACACACACAGTCTAGGGGAGTGACTTTCACCACATGGCACACACAGCCCAGGGGAGTGATTTTCACCACATGGCACACACAGCCTAGGGGAGTGACTTTCTCCACATGGCACACACAGCCTAGGGGAGTGACTTTCACCACATGGCACACACAGCCTAATGGACTGACATTCACCACATGGCACACACAGCCTGGGGGAGTGACTTTCACCACATGGCACACACAGCCTAGGGGAGTGACTTTCACCACTTGGCACACACTGCCTGGGGGTGTGACTTTCACCACATGGCACACACAGCCTGGGGAAATAACTTTCACCACACGGCACACACAGCCTGGGGGAGTGACATTCACCACATGGCACACACAGCCTAGGGGGGTGACTTTCACCACATGGCACACACAGCCTAGGGGAGTGACTTTCACCACATGGCACACACAGCCCAGGGGAGTGACTTTCACCACATGGCACACAAAGCCTAGGGGAGTGACTTTCACCACATGGCACACACAGTCTAGGGGAGTGACGTCCACCACATGGCACACACAGTCTAGGGGAGTGACTTTCACTACATGGCACAGAGCCAAGGGGAGTGACTTTCACCACATGGCACCTACAGCCGAGGGGAGTGGCTTTCACCACATGGCACACACAGCCTAGGGGAGTGACATTCACCACATGGCACACTCAGCCTAGGGGAGTGACTTTCACCACATGGCACACACAGCCTAGGGGAGTGACATTCACCACATGGCACACACAGCCTAGGGGAGTGACTTTCACTACATGGCACAGAGCCAAGGGGAGTGACTTTCACCACATGGCACACACAGCCCAGGGGAATGACTTTCACCACATGGCACACACAGCCAAGGGGAGTGACTTTCACCACATGACACACACAGTCTAGGGGAGTGACTTTCACCACATGGAACACACAGCCTAGGGGAGTGACTTTCACCACATGGCACACACAGCCTAGGGGAGTGACTTTCACTACATGGCACACACAGCCAAGGGGAGTGACGTTCACCACATGGCACACACAGCCCAGGGGAGTGACTTTCACCACATGGCACACACAGCTTAGGGGAGTGACTTTCACCACATGGCACACACAGCCTAGTGGAGTGACTTTCACCACATGACACACACAGTCTAGGGGAGAGACTTTCACCACATGGCACACGCAGCCTATGGGAGTGACTTTCACCACATGGCACACACAGCCTAGGGGAGTGATTTTCACCACATGGCACACACAGCCTAGTGGAGTGACATTCACCACATGGCACACACAGCCTAGGGGAGTGATTTCCACCACATGGCACACACAGCCTAGGGGAGTGTCTCTCACCACATGGCACACACAGCCTAGGGGAGTGACTTTCACCACATGGCACACACAGCCTAGGGGAGTGACATTCACCACATGGCACACACAGGCTAGGGGAGTGACTTTCACCACATGGCACACACAGCCTAGGGGAGTTATTTTCACCACATGGCACACACAACCTAGGGGAGTGACTTTCACCACATGGCACACACAGCCTAAGGGAGTGATTTTCACCACATGGCACACACAGCCTAGGGTAGTGACATTCACCACATGGCTCACAAAGTCTAGGGGAGTGACTTTCAACACATGGCACACACATCCTAAGGGAGTGACTCTCAACACATTGCACACACAGCCTAGGGGAGTGACTTTCACTACATGGCACACACAGCCTAGGGGAGTGACATTCACCACATGGCACACACAGCCTAGGGGAGTGACATTCACCACATGGCACACACAGCCTATGGGAGTGACTTTCACCACATGGCACACACAGCCCAGGGGAGTGACATTCACCACATGACACACACAGCCTTGGGGAGTGACTTTCACCACATGGCACACACAGCCTAGGGGAGTGACTTTGACCACATGGCACACACAGCCTAGGGGAGTGACTTTCATCACATGGCACACACAGCCTAGGGGAGTGACATTCACCACATGGCACACAAAGCCTAGGGGAGTGACACTCACCACACGGCGCACACGGCCTAGGGGAGTGACATTCACCACATGGCACACACAGCCTAGGGGAGTGACTTTCACCACATGGCACACACAGCCTAGGGGAGTTACTTTCACCACATGGCACACACAGCCCAGGGGAGTGACTTTCACCACATGGCACACACAGCCTAGTGGAGTGACATTCACCACATGGCACACACAGCCTAGGGGAGTGACATTCACCACATGGCACACACAGCCTAGGGGAGTGACTTTCACCACATGGCACACACAGCCTAGGCGAGTGACTTTCACCACATGGCACACACAGCCTAGGGGAGTGACTTTCACCACATGGCACACACAGCCTATGGGAATGACTTTCATCACATGGCACACACTGCCTAGGAGAGTGACATTGACCACATGGCACACACAGCCTAGGGGAGTGACACTCTCCACATGGCGCACACAGCCTAGGGGAGTGACATTCACCACATGGAACACACAGCCTAGGGGAGTGAATTTCACCACATGGCACACACAGCCAAGGGGAGTGACTTTCACCACATGACACACACAGTCTAGGGGAGTGACTTTCACCACATGGCACACACAGCCTAGGGGAGTGACTTTCACCACATGGAACACACAGCCTAGGGGAGTGACTTTCACCACATGGCACACACAGCCTAGGGGAGTGACTTTCATCAGATGGCACACACAGCCTAGGGGAGTGACTTTCACCACATGGCACACACAGCCTAGGGGAGTGACTTTCACCACATGGCACACAGAGCCTAGGGGAGTGATTTTCACTACATGTCACACACAGCCAAGGGGAGTGACGTTCACCACATGGCACACACAGCCCAAGGGAGTGACTTTCACCACATGGCACACACAGCTTAGGGGAGTGACTTTCACCACATGGCACACACAGCCTAGTGGAGTGACTTTCACCACATGACACACACAGTCTAGGGGAGTGACTTTCACCACATGGCACACACAGCCCAGGGGAGTGATTTTCACCACATGGCACACACAGCCTAGGGGAGTGACTTTCACCACATGGCACACACAGCCTAGGGGAGTGACTTTCACCACATGGCACACACAGCCTAATGGACTGACATTCACCACATGGCACACACAGCCTGGGGGAGTGACTTTCACCACATGGCACACACAGCCTAGGGGAGTGACTTTCACCACATGGCACACACTGCCTGGGGGAGTGACTTTCACCACATGGCACACACAGCCTGTGGAATTAACTTTCACCACATGGCACACACAGCCTGGGGGAGTGACTTTCACCACATGGCACACACAGCCTAGGGGGGTGACTTTCACCACATGGCACACACAGCCTAGGGGAGTGACTTTCACCACATGGCACACACAGCCCAGGGGAGTGACTTTCACCACATGGCACACAAAGCCTAGGGGAGTGATTTTCACCACATGGCACACACAGTCTAGGGGAGTGACGTCCACCACATGACACACATATCCTAGGGGAGTGACTTTCACCACATGGCACCTACAGCCGAGGGAAGTTGCTTTCACCACATGGCACACACAGCCTAGGCGAGTGACATTCACCACATGGCATACACAGCCTAGGGGAGTGACTTTCACCACATGGCACACACAGCCTAGGGGAGTGACATTCACCACATGGCACACACAGCCTAGGGGAGTGACTTTCACTACATGGCACAGAGCCAAGGGGAGTGACTTTCACAACATGGCACACACAGCCCAGGGGAATGACTTTCACCACATGGCACACACAGCTTAGGGGAGTGACTTTCACCACATGGCACACACAGCCTAGGGGAGTGACATTCACCACATGGCACACACAGCCTAGGGGAGTGACGTTCACCACATGGCACACACAGCCCAAGGGAGTGACTTTCACCACATGGCACACACAGCTTAGGGGAGTGACTTTCACCACATGGCACACACAGCATATTGGAGTGACTTTCACCACATGACACACACAGTCTAGGGGAGTGACTTTCACCACATGGCACACACAGCCCAGGGGAGTGATTTTCACCACATGGCACACACAGCCTAGGGGAGTGACTTTCTCCACATGGCACACACAGCCTAGGGGAGTGACTTTCACCACATGGCACACACAGCCTAATGGACTGACATTCACCACATGGCACACACAGCCTGGGGGAGTGACTTTCACCACATGGCACACACAGCCTAGGGGAGTGACTTTCACCACTTGGCACACACTGCCTGGGGGTGTGACTTTCACCACATGGCACACACAGCCTGGGGAAATAACTTTCACCACACGGCACACACAGCCTGGGGGAGTGACATTCACCACATGGCACACACAGCCTAGGGGGGTGACTTTCACCACATGGCACACACAGCCTAGGGGAGTGACTTTCACCACATGGCACACACAGCCCAGGGGAGTGACTTTCACCACATGGCACACAAAGCCTAGGGGAGTGACTTTCACCACATGGCACACACAGTCTAGGGGAGTGACGTCCACCACATGGCACACACAGTCTAGGGGAGTGACTTTCACTACATGGCACAGAGCCAAGGGGAGTGACTTTCACCACATGGCACCTACAGCCGAGGGGAGTGGCTTTCACCACATGGCACACACAGCCTAGGGGAGTGACATTCACCACATGGCACACTCAGCCTAGGGGAGTGACTTTCACCACATGGCACACACAGCCTAGGGGAGTGACATTCACCACATGGCACACACAGCCTAGGGGAGTGACTTTCACTACATGGCACAGAGCCAAGGGGAGTGACTTTCACCACATGGCACACACAGCCCAGGGGAATGACTTTCACCACATGGCACACACAGCCAAGGGGAGTGACTTTCACCACATGACACACACAGTCTAGGGGAGTGACTTTCACCACATGGCACACACAGCCTAGGGGAGTGACTTTCACCACATGGAACACACAGCCTAGGGGAGTGACTTTCACCACATGGCACACACAGCCTAGGGGAGTGACTTTCACTACATGGCACACACAGCCAAGGGGAGTGACGTTCACCACATGGCACACACAGCCCAGGGGAGTGACTTTCACCACATGGCACACACAGCTTAGGGGAGTGACTTTCACCACATGGCACACACAGCCTAGTGGAGTGACTTTCACCACATGACACACACAGTCTAGGGGAGAGACTTTCACCACATGGCACACGCAGCCTATGGGAGTGACTTTCACCACATGGCACACACAGCCTAGGGGAGTGATTTTCACCACATGGCACACACAGCCTAGTGGAGTGACATTCACCACATGGCACACACAGCCTAGGGGAGTGATTTCCACCACATGGCACACACAGCCTAGGGGAGTGTCTCTCACCACATGGCACACACAGCCTAGGGGAGTGACTTTCACCACATGGCACACACAGCCTAGGGGAGTGACATTCACCACATGGCACACACAGGCTAGGGGAGTGACTTTCACCACATGGCACACACAGCCTAGGGGAGTTATTTTCACCACATGGCACACACAACCTAGGGGAGTGACTTTCACCACATGGCACACACAGCCTAAGGGAGTGATTTTCACCACATGGCACACACAGCCTAGGGTAGTGACATTCACCACATGGCTCACAAAGTCTAGGGGAGTGACTTTCAACACATGGCACACACATCCTAAGGGAGTGACTCTCAACACATTGCACACACAGCCTAGGGGAGTGACTTTCACTACATGGCACACACAGCCCAGGGGAGTGACATTCACCACATGGCACACACAGCCTAGGGGAGTGACATTCACCACATGGCACACACAGCCTATGGGAGTGACTTTCACCACATGGCACACACAGCCCAGGGGAGTGACATTCACCACATGACACACACAGCCTTGGGGAGTGACTTTCACCACATGGCACACACAGCCTAGGGGAGTGACTTTGACCACATGGCACACACAGCCTAGGGGAGTGACTTTCATCACATGGCACACACAGCCTAGGGGAGTGACATTCACCACATGGCACACAAAGCCTAGGGGAGTGACACTCACCACACGGCGCACACGGCCTAGGGGAGTGACATTCACCACATGGCACACACAGCCTAGGGGAGTGACTTTCACCACATGGCACACACAGCCTAGGGGAGTTACTTTCACCACATGGCACACACAGCCCAGGGGAGTGACTTTCACCACATGGCACACACAGCCTAGTGGAGTGACATTCACCACATGGCACACACAGCCTAGGGGAGTGACATTCACCACATGGCACACACAGCCTAGGGGAGTGACTTTCACCACATGGCACACACAGCCTAGGCGAGTGACTTTCACCACATGGCACACACAGCCTAGGGGAGTGACTTTCACCACATGGCACACACAGCCTATGGGAATGACTTTCATCACATGGCACACACTGCCTAGGAGAGTGACATTGACCACATGGCACACACAGCCTAGGGGAGTGACACTCTCCACATGGCGCACACAGCCTAGGGGAGTGACATTCACCACATGGCACACACAGCCTAGGGGAGTGAATTTCACCACATGGCACACACAGCCAAGGGGAGTGACTTTCACCACATGACACACACAGTCTAGGGGAGTGACTTTCACCACATGGCACACACAGCCTAGGGGAGTGACTTTCACCACATGGAACACACAGCCTAGGGGAGTGACTTTCACCACATGGCACACACAGCCTAGGGGAGTGACTTTCATCAGATGGCACACACAGCCTAGGGGAGTGACTTTCACCACATGGCACACACAGCCTAGGGGAGTGACTTTCACCACATGGCACACAGAGCCTAGGGGAGTGATTTTCACTACATGTCACACACAGCCAAGGGGAGTGACGTTCACCACATGGCACACACAGCCCAAGGGAGTGACTTTCACCACATGGCACACACAGCTTAGGGGAGTGACTTTCACCACATGGCACACACAGCCTAGTGGAGTGACTTTCACCACATGACACACACAGTCTAGGGGAGTGACTTTCACCACATGGCACACACAGCCCAGGGGAGTGATTTTCACCACATGGCACACACAGCCTAGGGGAGTGACTTTCACCACATGGCACACACAGCCTAGGGGAGTGACTTTCACCACATGGCACACACAGCCTAATGGACTGACATTCACCACATGGCACACACAGCCTGGGGGAGTGACTTTCACCACATGGCACACACAGCCTAGGGGAGTGACTTTCACCACATGGCACACACTGCCTGGGGGAGTGACTTTCACCACATGGCACACACAGCCTGTGGAATTAACTTTCACCACATGGCACACACAGCCTGGGGGAGTGACTTTCACCACATGGCACACACAGCCTAGGGGGGTGACTTTCACCACATGGCACACACAGCCTAGGGGAGTGACTTTCACCACATGGCACACACAGCCCAGGGGAGTGACTTTCACCACATGGCACACAAAGCCTAGGGGAGTGATTTTCACCACATGGCACACACAGTCTAGGGGAGTGACGTCCACCACATGACACACATATCCTAGGGGAGTGACTTTCACCACATGGCACCTACAGCCGAGGGAAGTTGCTTTCACCACATGGCACACACAGCCTAGGCGAGTGACATTCACCACATGGCATACACAGCCTAGGGGAGTGACTTTCACCACATGGCACACACAGCCTAGGGGAGTGACATTCACCACATGGCACACACAGCCTAGGGGAGTGACTTTCACTACATGGCACAGAGCCAAGGGGAGTGACTTTCACAACATGGCACACACAGCCCAGGGGAATGACTTTCACCACATGGCACACACAGCTTAGGGGAGTGACTTTCACCACATGGCACACACAGCCTAGGGGAGTGACTTTCACCTCATGACACACACAGTTTAGGGGAGTGATTTTCACCACATGGCACACACAGCCTAGGGGAGTGACTTTCACCACATGGTACACACAGCCTAGGGGAGTGAGTTTCACCACATGGCACACACAGCCTAGGGGAGTGACATTCACCACATGGCTCACACAGCCCAGGGGAGTGACTTTCACCACATGGCACACACAGCCTAGGGGAGTGACTTTCAAAACATGGCACACACAGCCTAGGGCAGTGACATTCACCACCTGGCACACACAGCCTAGGGGAGTGATTTTCACCACATGGCACACACAGCCTAGTGGAGTGATATTCACCACATGGCACACACAGCCTAGGGCAGTGATTTCCACCACATGGCACGCACAGCCTAGGGGAGTGACTCTCACCACATGGCACACACAGCCTAGGGGAGTGACTTTCACCACATGGCACACACAGCCTAGGGGAGTGACATTCACCACATGGCACACACAGGCTAGGGGAGTGACTTTCACCACATGGCACACACAGCCTAGGGGAGTTACATTCACCACATGGCACACACAGCCTTGGGGAGTGACTTTCACCACATGGCACACACAGCCTAAGGGAGTGATTTTCACCACATGGCACACACAGCCTAGGGCAGTGACATTCACCACATGGCTCACACAGCCTAGGTGAGTGACTTTCAACACAAGGCACACACATCCTAGGGGAGTGACTCTCAACACATTGCACACACAGCCTAGGGGAGTGACTTTCACTACATGGCACACACAGCCTAGGGGAGTGACATTCACCACATGGCACACACACCCTAGGGGAGTGACTTTCACCACATGGCACACGCAGCCTTGGGGAGTGACTTTCACCACATGGCACACACAGCCTAGGAGAGTGACTTTCACCACATGGCACACACAGCCTAGGGGAGTGGTTTTCACCACATGGCACACGCAGCCTATGGGAGTGACTTTCACCACCTGGCACACACAGCCTAGGGGAGTGATTTTCACCACATGGCACACACAGCCTAGTGGAGTGACATTCACCACATGGCACACACAGCCTAGGGGAGTGATTTCCACCACATGGCACACACAGCCTAGGGGAGTGACTCTCACCACATGGCACACACAGCCTAGGGGAGTGACTTTCACCACATGGCACACACAGCCTAGGGGAGTGACATTCACCACATGGCACACACAGGCTAGGGGAGTGACTTTCACCACATGGCACACACAGCCTAGGGGAGTTACTTTCACCACATGGCACACACAGCCTAGGGGAGTGACTTTCACCACATGGCACACACAGCCTAAGGGAGTGATTTTCACCACATGGCACACACAGCCTAGGACAGTGACATTCACCACATGGCTCACACAGCCTAGGGGAGTGACTTTCAACACATGGCACACACATCCTAGGGGAGTGACTCTCAACACATTGCACACACAGCCTAGGGGAGTGACTTTCACTACATGGCACACACAGCCTAGGGGAGTGACATTCACCACATGGCACACACAGCCTAGGGGAGTGACATTCACCACATGGCACACACAGCCTAGGGGAGTGACTTTCACCACATGGCACACACAGCCCAAGGGAGTGACTTTCACCACATGGCACACACAGCCTAGGGGAGTGACTTTCACCACATGGCACACACAGCCTAGGGGAGTGACTTTCACCACATGGCACACACAGCCTAGGGGAGTGACTTTCATCACATGGCACATACAGCCTAGGGGAGTGACATTCACCACATGGCACACACAGCCTAGGGGAGTGACACTCACCACACGGCGCACACGGCCTAGGGGAGTGATATTCACCACATGGCACACACAGCCTAGGGGAGTGACTTTCACCACATGGCACACACAGCCTAGGGGAGTTACTTTCACCACATGGCACACACAGCACAGGGGAGTGACTTTCACCACATGGCACACACAGCCTAGTGGAGTGACATTCACCACATGGCACACACAGCCTAGGGGAGTGAGTTTCACCACATGGCACACACAGCCAAGGGGAGTGACTTTCACCACATGGCTCACACAGCCTAGGGGAGTGACTTTCACCACATGGCACACACAGCCTAGGGGAGTGACTTTCACCACATGGCACACACAGCCTATGGGAATGACTTTCATCACATGGCACACACTGCCTAGGGGAGTGACATTGACCACATGGCACACACAGCCTAGGGGAGTGACACTCTCCACATGGCGCACACAGCCTAGGGGAGTGACATTCACCACATGGCACACACAGCCTAGGGGAGTGACTTTCACCACATGGCACACACAGCCAAGGGGAGTGACTTTCACCACATGACACACACAGTCTAGGGTAGTGACTTTCACCACATGGCACACACAGCCTAGGGGAGTGACTTTCACCACATGGCACACACAGCCTAGGGGAGTGACTTTCAGCACATGGCACACACAGCCTAGGGGAGTGACTTTCACCACATGGCACACACAACCTAGGGGAGTGACATTCACCACATGACACACACAGTCTAGGGGAGTGACTTTCACCACATGGCACACACAGCCCAAGGGAGTGACTTTCACCACATGGCACACACAGCTTAGGGGAGTGACTTTCACCACATGGCACACACAGCCTAGTGGAGTGACTTTCACCACATGACACACACAGTCTAGGGGAGTGACTTTCACCACATGGCACACACAGCCCAGGGGAGTGAGTTTCACCACATGGCACACACAGCCTAGGGGAATGAATTTCACCACATGGCACACACAGCCTAGGGGATTGACTTTCACCACATGGCACACACAACCTAATGGACTGACATTCACCACATGGCACACACAGCCTGGGGGAGTGACTTTCACCACAGGGCACACACAGCCTAGGGGAGTGACTTTCACCACATGGCACACACTGCCTGGGGGAGTGACTTTCACCACATGGCACACACAGCCTGGGGAATTAACTTTCACCACATGGCACACACAGCCTGGGGGAGTGACTTTCACCACATGGCACACACAGCCTAGGGGGGTGACTTACACCACATGACACACACAGCCTAGGGGAGTGATTTTCACCACATGGCACACACAGCCCAGGGGAGTGACTTTCACCACATGGCACACAAAGCCTAGGGGAGTGACTTTCACTACATGGCACACACAGTCTAGGGTAGTGACGTCCACCACATGACACACATATCCTAGGGGAGTGACTTTCACCACCTGGCACCTACAGCCGAGGGGAGTGGCTTTCACCACATGGCACACACAGCCTAGGGGAGTGACATTCACCACATGGCACACGCAGCCTAGGGGAGTGACTTTCACCACATGGCACACAGCCTAGGGGAGTGACATTCACCAAATGGCACTCACAGCCTAGGGGAGTGACTTTCACTACATGGCACAGAGCCAAGGGGAGTGACTTTCACAACATGGCACACACAGCCCAGGGGAATGACTTTCACCACATGGCACACACAGCTTAGGGGAGTGACTTTCACCACATGGCACACACAGCCTAGGGGAGTGACTTTCACCACATGACACACACAGTTTAGGGGAGTGACTTTCACCACATGGCACACACAGCCTAGGGGAGTGACTTTCACCACATGGCACACACAGCCTAGGGGAGTGAGTTTCACCACATGGCACACACAGCCTAGGACAGTGACATTCACCACCTGGCACTCACAGCCTAGGGGAGTGTTTTTCACCACATGGCACACACGGCCTAGGGGAGTGACACTCACCACACGGCGCACACGGCCTAGGGGAGTGACATTCACACCATGGCACACACAGCCTAGGGGAGTGACTTTCACCACATGGCACACACAGCCTAGGGGAGTTACTTTCACCACATGGCACACACAGCCCAGGGGAGTGACTTTCACCACATGGCACACACAGCCTAGTGGTGTGACATTCACCACATGGCACACACAGCCTAGGGGAGTGAGTATCACCACATGGCACACACAGCCTAGAGGAGTGACTTTCACCACATGGCACTCCCAGCCAAGGGGAGTGACTTTCACCTCATGGCTCACACAGCCTAGGGCAGTGACATTCACCACATGGCACACACAGCCTAGGGGAGTGACTTTCACCACATGGCACACACAGCCTAGGGGAGTGACTTTCACCACATGGCACACACAGCCTAGGGGAGTGACTTTCACCACATGGCACACACAGCCTAGGGGAATGACTTTCATCACATGGCACACACTGCCTAGGGGAGTGACATTCACCACATGGCACACACAGCCTAGGGGAGTGACACTCTCCACATGGCGCACACAGCCTAGGGGAGTGACATTCACCACATGGCACACACAGCCTAGGGGAGTGACATTCACCACATGGCACACACAGCCTAGGGGAGTGACTTTCACCACATGACACACACAGTCTAGGGGAGTGACTTTCACCACATGGCACACACAGCCCAGGGGAGTGACTTTCACCACATGGCACACACAGCCTAGGGGAGTGACTTTCACCACATGGCACACACAGCCTAGGGGAGTGACTTTCACCACATGGCCACACAGCCTAGGGGAGTGACTTTCACCACATGGCACACACAGCCTAGGGGAGTGACTTTCACCGCATGGAACACACAGCCTAGGGGAGTGACTTTCACCACATGACACACACAGTCTAGGGGAGTGACTTTCACCACATGGCACACACAGTCTAGGGGAGTGACTTTCACCACATGGCACACACAGCCCAGGGGGGTGACTTTCACCACATGGCACACACAGCCTAGGGGAGTGACTTTCACCACATGGCACACACAGTCTAGGGGAGTGACTTTCACCACATGACACACACAGTCTAGGGGAGTGACTTTCACCACATGGCACACACAGCCCAGGGGAGAGACTTTCACCACATGGCACACACAGCCGAGGGGAGTGACTTTCACCACATGGCACACACAGCCTAGGGGAGTGATTTTCACCACATGGCACACACAGCCCAATGGACTGACATTCACCACTTGGCACACACAGCCTGGGGGAGTGACTTTCACCACATGGCACACACAGCCTAGGGGAGTGATTTTCACCACATGGCACACACTGCCTGGGGGAGTGACTTTCACCACATGGCACACACAGCCTGGGGAATTAACCTTCACCACATGGCACACACAGCCTGGGGGAGTGACTTTCACCACATGGCACACACAGCCTAGGGGGGTGACCTTCACCACATGGCACACACAGCCTAGGGGAGTGACTTTCACCACATGGCACACACAACCCAGGGGAGTGACTTTCACCACATGGCACACAAAGCCTAGGGAAGTGACTTTCACCACATGGCACACACAGTCTAAGGGAGTGACTTCCACCACATGACACACATAGCCTAGGGGAGTGACTTTCACCACATGGCACCTACAGCCCAAGGAGTGGCTTTCACCACATGGCACACACAGCCTAGGGGAGTGACATTCACCACATGGCACACACAGCCTAGGGGAGTGACTTTCACCACATGGCACACACAGCCTAGGGGAGTGACATTCACCACATGGCACACACAGCCTAGGGGAGTGACTTTCACTACATGGCACACACAGCCTAGGGGAATGAATTTCACCACATGGCAAACACATCCTTGGGGAGTGAATTTCACCACATGGCACACACTGCCTTGGGGAGTGAATTTCACCACATGGCACACACAGCCTAGGAGAGTGACTTTCACCACATGGCACACACAGCCTAGGGGAGTGACTTTCACCACATGGCACACGCAGCCTATGGGAGTGACTTTCACCACATGGCACACACAGCCTAGGGGAGTGATTTTCACCACATGGCACACACAGCCTAGTGGAGTGACATTCACCACATGGCACACACAGCCTAGGGGAGTGATTTCCACCACATGGCGACCACAGCCTAGGGGAGTGACTCTCACCACATGGCACACACAGCCTAGGGGAGTGACTTTCACCACATGGCACACACAGGCTAGGGGAGTGACATTCACCACATGGCACACACAGGCTAGGGGAGTGACTTTCACCACATGGCACACACAGCCTAGGGGAGTTACTTTCACTACATGGCACACACAGCCTAGGGGAGTGACTTTCACCACATGGCACACAGAGCATAAGGGAGTGATTTTCACCACATGGCACACACAGCCTAGGGCAGTGACATTCACCACATGGCTCACACAGCCTAGGGGAGTGACTTTCAACACATGGCACACACATCCTAGGGGAGTGACTCTCAACACATTGCACACACAGCCTAGGGGAGTGACTTTCACTACATGGCACACACAGCCTAGGGGAGTGACATTCACCACATGGCACACACAGCCTAGGGGAGTGACATTCACCACATGGCACACACAGCCTAGGGGAGTGACTTTCACCACATGGCACACACAGCCCAGGGGAGTGACTTTCACCACATGGCACACACAGCCTAGGGGAGTGACTTTCACCATATGGCACACACAGCCTAGGGGAGTGACTTTCACCACATGGCACACACAGCCTAGGGGAGTGACTTTCATCACATGGCACACACAGCCTAGGGGAGTGACATTCACCACATGGTACACAAAGCCTAGGGGAGTGACACTCACCACACGGCGCACACGGCCTAGGGGAGTGACATTCACCACATGGCACACACATCCTAGGGGAGTGACTTTCACCACATGGCACACACAGCCTAGGGGAGTTACTTTCACCACATGGCACACACAGCCCAGGGGAGTGACTTTCACCACATGGCACACACAGCCTAGTGGAGTGACATTCACCACATGGCACACACAGCCTAGGGGAGGGAGTTTCACCACATGGCACACACAGCCTAGGGGAGTGACTTTCACCACATGGCACACACAGCCTAGGCGAGTGACTTTCACCACATGGCACACACAGCCTAGGGGAGTGACTTTCACCACATGGCACACACAGCCTATGGGAATGACTTTCACCACATGGCACACACAGCCTAGGGGAGTGACATTGACCACATGGCACACACAGCCTAGGGGAGTGACACTCTCCACATGGCGCCCACAGCCTAGGGGAGTGACATTCACCACATGGCACACACAGCCTAGGGGAGTGACTTTCACCACATGGCACACACAGCCAAGGGGAGTGACTTTCACCACATGACACACACAGTCTAGGGGAGTGACTTTCACCACTTGGCACACACAGCCTAGGGGAGTGACTTTCACCACATGGAACACACAGCCTAGGGGAGTGACTTTCACCACATGGCACACACAGCCTAGGGGTGTGACTTTCACCACATGGCACACACAGCCTAGGGGAGTGACTTTCACCACATGGCACACACAGCCTAGGGGAGTGACTTTCACCACATGGCACACACAGCCTAGGGGAGTGACTTTCACTACATGGCACACACAGCCAAGGGGAGTGACGTTCACCACATGGCACACACAGCCCAAGGGAGTGACTTTCACCACATGGCACACACATCTTAGGGGAGTGACTTTCACCACATGGCACACACAGCCTAGTGGAGTGACTTTCACCACATGACACACACAGTCTAGGGGAGTGACTTTCACCACATGGCACACACAGCCCAGGGGAGTGATTTTCACCACATGGCACACACAGCCTAGGGGAGTGACTTTCACCACATGGCACACACAGCCTAAGGGAGTGACTTTCACTACATGGCACACACAGCCAAGGGGAGTGACGTTCACCACATGGCACACACAGCCCAAGGGAGTGACTTTCACCACATGGCACACACAGCTTAGGGGAGTGACTTTCACCACATGGCACACACAGCCTAGTGGAGTGACTTTCACCACATGACACACACAGTCTAGGGGAGTGACTTTCACCACATGGCACACACAGCCCAGGGGAGTGATTTTCACCACATGGCACACACAGCCTAGGGGAGTGACTTTCACCACATGGCACACACAGCCTAGGGGAGTGACTTTCACCACATGGCACACACAGCCTAATGGACTGACATTCACCACATGGCACACACAGCCTGGGGGAGTGACTTTCACCACATGGCACACACAGCCTAGGGGAGTGACTTTCACCACATGGCACACACTGCCTGGGGGAGTGACTTTCACCACATGGCACACACAGCCTGGGGAATTAACTTTCACCACATGGCACACACAGCCTGGGGGAGTGACTTTCACCACATGGCACACACAGCCTAGGGGGGTGACTTTCACCACATGGCACACACAGCCTAGGGGAGTGACTTTCACCACATGGCACACACAGCCTAGGGGAGTGACTTTCACCACATGGCACACACAGCCTAGGGGAATGACTTTCATCACATGGCACACACTGCCTAGGGGAGTGACATTCACCACATGGCACACACAGCCTAGGGGAGTGACACTCTCCACATGGCGCACACAGCCTAGGGGGGTGATTTTCACCACATGGCACACACAGCCCAGGGGAGTGACTTTCACCACATGGCACACACAGCCTAGGGGAGTGACTTTCACCACATGGCACACACAGCCTAGGGGAGTGACTTTCACCACATGGCACACAAAGCCTAGGGGAGTGACTTTCACTACATGGCACACACAGTCTAGGGTAGTGACGTCCACCACATGACACACATATCCTAGGGGAGTGACTTTCACCACCTGGCACCTACAGCCGAGGGGAGTGGCTTTCACCACATGGCACACACAGCCTAGGGGAGTGACATTCACCACATGGCACACGCAGCCTAGGGGAGTGACTTTCACCACATGGCACACAGCCTAGGGGAGTGACATTCACCAAATGGCACTCACAGCCTAGGGGAGTGACTTTCACCACATGGCACACACAGCCTAGGGGAGTGACATTCACCACATGGCACACACAGGCTAGGGGAGTGACTTTCACCACATGGCACACACAGCCTAGGGGAGTTACATTCACCACATGGCACACACAGCCTTGGGGAGTGACTTTCACCACATGGCACACACAGCCTAAGGGAGTGATTTTCACCACATGGCACACACAGCCTAGGGCAGTGACATTCACCACATGGCTCACACAGCCTAGGTGAGTGACTTTCAACACAAGGCACACACATCCTAGGGGAGTGACTCTCAACACATTGCACACACAGCCTAGGGGAGTGACTTTCACTACATGGCACACACAGCCTAGGGGAGTGACATTCACCACATGGCACACACACCCTAGGGGAGTGACTTTCACCACATGGCACACGCAGCCTTGGGGAGTGACTTTCACCACATGGCACACACAGCCTAGGAGAGTGACTTTCACCACATGGCACACACAGCCTAGGGGAGTGGTTTTCACCACATGGCACACGCAGCCTATGGGAGTGACTTTCACCACCTGGCACACACAGCCTAGGGGAGTGATTTTCACCACATGGCACACACAGCCTAGTGGAGTGACATTCACCACATGGCACACACAGCCTAGGGGAGTGATTTCCACCACATGGCACACACAGCCTAGGGGAGTGACTCTCACCACATGGCACACACAGCCTAGGGGAGTGACTTTCACCACATGGCACACACAGCCTAGGGGAGTGACATTCACCACATGGCACACACAGGCTAGGGGAGTGACTTTCACCACATGGCACACACAGCCTAGGGGAGTTACTTTCACCACATGGCACACACAGCCTAGGGGAGTGACTTTCACCACATGGCACACACAGCCTAAGGGAGTGATTTTCACCACATGGCACACACAGCCTAGGACAGTGACATTCACCACATGGCTCACACAGCCTAGGGGAGTGACTTTCAACACATGGCACACACATCCTAGGGGAGTGACTCTCAACACATTGCACACACAGCCTAGGGGAGTGACTTTCACTACATGGCACACACAGCCTAGGGGAGTGACATTCACCACATGGCACACACAGCCTAGGGGAGTGACATTCACCACATGGCACACACAGCCTAGGGGAGTGACTTTCACCACATGGCACACACAGCCCAAGGGAGTGACTTTCACCACATGGCACACACAGCCTAGGGGAGTGACTTTCACCACATGGCACACACAGCCTAGGGGAGTGACTTTCACCACATGGCACACACAGCCTAGGGGAGTGACTTTCATCACATGGCACATACAGCCTAGGGGAGTGACATTCACCACATGGCACACACAGCCTAGGGGAGTGACACTCACCACACGGCGCACACGGCCTAGGGGAGTGATATTCACCACATGGCACACACAGCCTAGGGGAGTGACTTTCACCACATGGCACACACAGCCTAGGGGAGTTACTTTCACCACATGGCACACACAGCACAGGGGAGTGACTTTCACCACATGGCACACACAGCCTAGTGGAGTGACATTCACCACATGGCACACACAGCCTAGGGGAGTGAGTTTCACCACATGGCACACACAGCCAAGGGGAGTGACTTTCACCACATGGCTCACACAGCCTAGGGGAGTGACTTTCACCACATGGCACACACAGCCTAGGGGAGTGACTTTCACCACATGGCACACACAGCCTATGGGAATGACTTTCATCACATGGCACACACTGCCTAGGGGAGTGACATTGACCACATGGCACACACAGCCTAGGGGAGTGACACTCTCCACATGGCGCACACAGCCTAGGGGAGTGACATTCACCACATGGCACACACAGCCTAGGGGAGTGACTTTCACCACATGGCACACACAGCCAAGGGGAGTGACTTTCACCACATGACACACACAGTCTAGGGTAGTGACTTTCACCACATGGCACACACAGCCTAGGGGAGTGACTTTCACCACATGGCACACACAGCCTAGGGGAGTGACTTTCAGCACATGGCACACACAGCCTAGGGGAGTGACTTTCACCACATGGCACACACAACCTAGGGGAGTGACATTCACCACATGACACACACAGTCTAGGGGAGTGACTTTCACCACATGGCACACACAGCCCAAGGGAGTGACTTTCACCACATGGCACACACAGCTTAGGGGAGTGACTTTCACCACATGGCACACACAGCCTAGTGGAGTGACTTTCACCACATGACACACACAGTCTAGGGGAGTGACTTTCACCACATGGCACACACAGCCCAGGGGAGTGAGTTTCACCACATGGCACACACAGCCTAGGGGAATGAATTTCACCACATGGCACACACAGCCTAGGGGATTGACTTTCACCACATGGCACACACAACCTAATGGACTGACATTCACCACATGGCACACACAGCCTGGGGGAGTGACTTTCACCACAGGGCACACACAGCCTAGGGGAGTGACTTTCACCACATGGCACACACTGCCTGGGGGAGTGACTTTCACCACATGGCACACACAGCCTGGGGAATTAACTTTCACCACATGGCACACACAGCCTGGGGGAGTGACTTTCACCACATGGCACACACAGCCTAGGGGGGTGACTTACACCACATGACACACACAGCCTAGGGGAGTGATTTTCACCACATGGCACACACAGCCCAGGGGAGTGACTTTCACCACATGGCACACAAAGCCTAGGGGAGTGACTTTCACTACATGGCACACACAGTCTAGGGTAGTGACGTCCACCACATGACACACATATCCTAGGGGAGTGACTTTCACCACCTGGCACCTACAGCCGAGGGGAGTGGCTTTCACCACATGGCACACACAGCCTAGGGGAGTGACATTCACCACATGGCACACGCAGCCTAGGGGAGTGACTTTCACCACATGGCACACAGCCTAGGGGAGTGACATTCACCAAATGGCACTCACAGCCTAGGGGAGTGACTTTCACTACATGGCACAGAGCCAAGGGGAGTGACTTTCACAACATGGCACACACAGCCCAGGGGAATGACTTTCACCACATGGCACACACAGCTTAGGGGAGTGACTTTCACCACATGGCACACACAGCCTAGGGGAGTGACTTTCACCACATGACACACACAGTTTAGGGGAGTGACTTTCACCACATGGCACACACAGCCTAGGGGAGTGACTTTCACCACATGGCACACACAGCCTAGGGGAGTGAGTTTCACCACATGGCACACACAGCCTAGGACAGTGACATTCACCACCTGGCACTCACAGCCTAGGGGAGTGTTTTTCACCACATGGCACACACGGCCTAGGGGAGTGACACTCACCACACGGCGCACACGGCCTAGGGGAGTGACATTCACACCATGGCACACACAGCCTAGGGGAGTGACTTTCACCACATGGCACACACAGCCTAGGGGAGTTACTTTCACCACATGGCACACACAGCCCAGGGGAGTGACTTTCACCACATGGCACACACAGCCTAGTGGTGTGACATTCACCACATGGCACACACAGCCTAGGGGAGTGAGTATCACCACATGGCACACACAGCCTAGGGGAGTGACTTTCACCACATGGCACACCCAGCCAAGGGGAGTGACTTTCACCTCATGGCTCACACAGCCTAGGGCAGTGACATTCACCACATGGCACACACAGCCTAGGGGAGTGACTTTCACCACATGGCACACACAGCCTAGGGGAGTGACTTTCACCACATGGCACACACAGCCTAGGGGAGTGACTTTCACCACATGGCACACACAGCCTAGGGGAATGACTTTCATCACATGGCACACACTGCCTAGGGGAGTGACATTCACCACATGGCACACACAGCCTAGGGGAGTGACACTCTCCACATGGCGCACACAGCCTAGGGGAGTGACATTCACCACATGGCACACACAGCCTAGGGGAGTGACATTCACCACATGGCACACACAGCCTAGGGGAGTGACTTTCACCACATGACACACACAGTCTAGGGGAGTGACTTTCACCACATGGCACACACAGCCTAGGGGAGTGATTTTCACCACATGGCACACACAGCCTAGGGGAGTGACTTTCACCGCATGGAACACACAGCCTAGGGGAGTGACTTTCACCACATGACACACACAGTCTAGGGGAGTGACTTTCACCACATGGCACACACAGTCTAGGGGAGTGACTTTCACCACATGGCACACACAGCCCAGGGGGGTGACTTTCACCACATGGCACACACAGCCTAGGGGAGTGACTTTCACCACATGGCACACACAGTCTAGGGGAGTGACTTTCACCACATGACACACACAGTCTAGGGGAGTGACTTTCACCACATGGCACACACAGCCCAGGGGAGAGACTTTCACCACATGGCACACACAGCCGAGGGGAGTGACTTTCACCACATGGCACACACAGCCTAGGGGAGTGATTTTCACCACATGGCACACACAGCCCAATGGACTGACATTCACCACTTGGCACACACAGCCTGGGGGAGTGACTTTCACCACATGGCACACACAGCCTAGGGGAGTGATTTTCACCACATGGCACACACTGCCTGGGGGAGTGACTTTCACCACATGGCACACACAGCCTGGGGAATTAACCTTCACCACATGGCACACACAGCCTGGGGGAGTGACTTTCACCACATGGCACACACAGCCTAGGGGGGTGACCTTCACCACATGGCACACACAGCCTAGGGGAGTGACTTTCACCACATGGCACACACAACCCAGGGGAGTGACTTTCACCACATGGCACACAAAGCCTAGGGAAGTGACTTTCACCACATGGCACACACAGTCTAAGGGAGTGACTTCCACCACATGACACACATAGCCTAGGGGAGTGACTTTCACCACATGGCACCTACAGCCCAAGGAGTGGCTTTCACCACATGGCACACACAGCCTAGGGGAGTGACATTCACCACATGGCACACACAGCCTAGGGGAGTGACTTTCACCACATGGCACACACAGCCTAGGGGAGTGACATTCACCACATGGCACACACAGCCTAGGGGAGTGACTTTCAAAACATGGCACACACAGCCTAGGGCAGTGACATTCACCACCTGGCACACACAGCCTAGGGGAGTGATTTTCACCACATGGCACACACAGCCTAGTGGAGTGATATTCACCACATGGCACACACAGCCTAGGGCAGTGATTTCCACCACATGGCACGCACAGCCTAGGGGAGTGACTCTCACCACATGGCACACACAGCCTAGGGGAGTGACTTTCACCACATGGCACACACAGCCTAGGGGAGTGACATTCACCACATGGCACACACAGGCTAGGGGAGTGACTTTCACCACATGGCACACACAGCCTAGGGGAGTTACATTCACCACATGGCACACACAGCCTTGGGGAGTGACTTTCACCACATGGCACACACAGCCTAAGGGAGTGATTTTCACCACATGGCACACACAGCCTAGGGCAGTGACATTCACCACATGGCTCACACAGCCTAGGTGAGTGACTTTCAACACAAGGCACACACATCCTAGGGGAGTGACTCTCAACACATTGCACACACAGCCTAGAAGAGTGACTTTCACTACATGGCACACACAGCCTAGGGGAGTGACATTCACCACATGGCACACACACCCTAGGGGAGTGACTTTCACCACATGGCACACGCAGCCTTGGGGAGTGACTTTCACCACATGGCACACACAGCCTAGGAGAGTGACTTTCACCACATGGCACACACAGCCTAGGGGAGTGGTTTTCACCACATGGCACACGCAGCCTATGGGAGTGACTTTCACCACCTGGCACACACAGCCTAGGGGAGTGATTTTCACCACATGGCACACACAGCCTAGTGGAGTGACATTCACCACATGGCACACACAGCCTAGGGGAGTGATTTCCACCACATGGCACACACAGCCTAGGGGAGTGACTCTCACCACATGGCACACACAGCCTAGGGGAGTGACTTTCACCACATGGCACACACAGCCTAGGGGAGTGACATTCACCACATGGCACACACAGGCTAGGGGAGTGACTTTCACCACATGGCACACACAGCCTAGGGGAGTTACTTTCACCACATGGCACACACAGCCTAGGGGAGTGACTTTCACCACATGGCACACACAGCCTAAGTGAGTGATTTTCACCACATGGCACACACAGCCTAGGACAGTGACATTCACCACATGGCTCACACAGCCTAGGGGAGTGACTTTCAACACATGGCACACACATCCTAGGGGAGTGACTCTCAACACATTGCACACACAGCCTAGGGGAGTGACTTTCACTACATGGCACACACAGCCTAGGGGAGTGACATTCACCACATGGCACACACAGCCTAGGGGAGTGACATTCACCACATGGCACACACAGCCTAGGGGAGTGACTTTCACCACATGGCACACACAGCCCAAGGGAGTGACTTTCACCACATGGCACACACAGCCTAGGGGAGTGACTTTCACCACATGGCACACACAGCCTAGGGGAGTGACTTTCACCACATGGCACACACAGCCTAGGGGAGTGACTTTCATCACATGGCACATACAGCCTAGGGGAGTGACATTCACCACATGGCACACACAGCCTAGGGGAGTGACACTCACCACACGGCGCACACGGCCTAGGGGAGTGATATTCACCACATGGCACACACAGCCTAGGGGAGTGACTTTCACCACATGGCACACACAGCCTAGGGGAGTTACTTTCACCACATGGCACACACAGCACAGGGGAGTGACTTTCACCACATGGCACACACAGCCTAGTGGAGTGACATTCACCACATGGCACACACAGCCTAGGGGAGTGAGTTTCACCACATGGCACACACAGCCAAGGGGAGTGACTTTCACCACATGGCTCACACAGCCTAGGGGAGTGACTTTCACCACATGGCACACACAGCCTAGGGGAGTGACTTTCACCACATGGCACACACAGCCTATGGGAATGACTTTCATCACATGGCACACACTGCCTAGGGGAGTGACATTGACCACATGGCACACACAGCCTAGGGGAGTGACACTCTCCACATGGCGCACACAGCCTAGGGGAGTGACATTCACCACATGGCACACACAGCCTAGGGGAGTGACTTTCACCACATGGCACACACAGCCAAGGGGAGTGACTTTCACCACATGACACACACAGTCTAGGGTAGTGACTTTCACCACATGGCACACACAGCCTAGGGGAGTGACTTTCACCACATGGCACACACAGCCTAGGGGAGTGACTTTCAGCACATGGCACACACAGCCTAGGGGAGTGACTTTCACCACATGGCACACACAACCTAGGGGAGTGACATTCACCACATGACACACACAGTCTAGGGGAGTGACTTTCACCACATGGCACACACAGCCCAAGGGAGTGACTTTCACCACATGGCACACACAGCTTAGGGGAGTGACTTTCACCACATGGCACACACAGCCTAGTGGAGTGACTTTCACCACATGACACACACAGTCTAGGGGAGTGACTTTCACCACATGGCACACACAGCCCAGGGGAGTGAGTTTCACCACATGGCACACACAGCCTAGGGGAATGAATTTCACCACATGGCACACACAGCCTAGGGGATTGACTTTCACCACATGGCACACACAACCTAATGGACTGACATTCACCACATGGCACACACAGCCTGGGGGAGTGACTTTCACCACAGGGCACACACAGCCTAGGGGAGTGACTTTCACCACATGGCACACACTGCCTGGGGGAGTGACTTTCACCACATGGCACACACAGCCTGGGGAATTAACTTTCACCACATGGCACACACAGCCTGGGGGAGTGACTTTCACCACATGGCACACACAGCCTAGGGGGGTGACTTACACCACATGACACACACAGCCTAGGGGAGTGATTTTCACCACATGGCACACACAGCCCAGGGGAGTGACTTTCACCACATGGCACACAAAGCCTAGGGGAGTGACTTTCACTACATGGCACACACAGTCTAGGGTAGTGACGTCCACCACATGACACACATATCCTAGGGGAGTGACTTTCACCACCTGGCACCTACAGCCGAGGGGAGTGGCTTTCACCACATGGCACACACAGCCTAGGGGAGTGACATTCACCACATGGCACACGCAGCCTAGGGGAGTGACTTTCACCACATGGCACACAGCCTAGGGGAGTGACATTCACCAAATGGCACTCACAGCCTAGGGGAGTGACTTTCACTACATGGCACAGAGCCAAGGGGAGTGACTTTCACAACATGGCACACACAGCCCAGGGGAATGACTTTCACCACATGGCACACACAGCTTAGGGGAGCGACTTTCACCACATGGCACACACAGCCTAGGGGAGTGACTTTCACCACATGACACACACAGTTTAGGGGAGTGACTTTCACCACATGGCACACACAGCCTAGGGGAGTGACTTTCACCACATGGCACACACAGCCTAGGGGAGTGAGTTTCACCACATGGCACACACAGCCTAGGACAGTGACATTCACCACCTGGCACTCACAGCCTAGGGGAGTGTTTTTCACCACATGGCACACACGGCCTAGGGGAGTGACACTCACCACACGGCGCACACGGCCTAGGGGAGTGACATTCACACCATGGCACACACAGCCTAGGGGAGTGACTTTCACCACATGGCACACACAGCCTAGGGGAGTTACTTTCACCACATGGCACACACAGCCCAGGGGAGTGACTTTCACCACATGGCACACACAGCCTAGTGGTGTGACATTCACCACATGGCACACACAGCCTAGGGGAGTGAGTATCACCACATGTCACACACAGCCTAGGGGAGTGACTTTCACCACATGGCACTCCCAGCCAAGGGGAGTGACTTTCACCTCATGGCTCACACAGCCTAGGGCAGTGACATTCACCACATGGCACACACAGCCTAGGGGAGTGACTTTCACCACATGGCACACACAGCCTAGGGGAGTGACTTTCACCACATGGCACACACAGCCTAGGGGAGTGACTTTCACCACATGGCACACACAGCCTAGGGGAATGACTTTCATCACATGGCACACACTGCCTAGGGGAGTGACATTCACCACATGGCACACACAGCCTAGGGGAGTGACACTCTCCACATGGCGCACACAGCCTAGGGGAGTGACATTCACCACATGGCACACACAGCCTAGGGGAGTGACATTCACCACATGGCACACACAGCCTAGGGGAGTGACTTTCACCACATGACACACACAGTCTAGGGGAGTGACTTTCACCACATGGCACACACAGCCCAGGGGAGTGACTTTCACCACATGGCACACACAGCCTAGGGGAGTGACTTTCACCACATGGCACACACAGCCTAGGGGAGTGACTTTCACCACATGGCCACACAGCCTAGGGGAGTGACTTTCACCACATGGCACACACAGCCTAGGGGAGTGACTTTCACCGCATGGAACACACAGCCTAGGGGAGTGACTTTCACCACATGACACACACAGTCTAGGGGAGTGACATTCACCACATGGCACACACAGTCTAGGGGAGTGACTTTCACCACATGGCACACACAGCCCAGGGGGGTGACTTTCACCACATGGCACACACAGCCTAGGGGAGTGACTTTCACCACATGGCACACACAGTCTAGGGGAGTGACTTTCACCACATGACACACACAGTCTAGGGGAGTGACTTTCACCACATGGCACACACAGCCCAGGGGAGAGACTTTCACCACATGGCACACACAGCCGAGGGGAGTGACTTTCACCACATGGCACACACAGCCTAGGGGAGTGATTTTCACCACATGGCACACACAGCCCAATGGACTGACATTCACCACTTGGCACACACAGCCTGGGGGAGTGACTTTCACCACATGGCACACACAGCCTAGGGGAGTGATTTTCACCACATGGCACACACTGCCTGGGGGAGTGACTTTCACCACATGGCACACACAGCCTGGGGAATTAACCTTCACCACATGGCACACACAGCCTGGGGGAGTGACTTTCACCACATGGCACACACAGCCTAGGGGGGTGACCTTCACCACATGGCACACACAGCCTAGGGGAGTGACTTTCACCACATGGCACACACAACCCAGGGGAGTGACTTTCACCACATGGCACACAAAGCCTAGGGAAGTGACTTTCACCACATGGCACACACAGTCTAAGGGAGTGACTTCCACCACATGACACACATAGCCTAGGGGAGTGACTTTCACCACATGGCACCTACAGCCCAAGGAGTGGCTTTCACCACATGGCACACACAGCCTAGGGGAGTGACATTCACCACATGGCACACACAGCCTAGGGGAGTGACTTTCACCACATGGCACACACAGCCTAGGGGAGTGACATTCACCACATGGCACACACAGCCTAGGGGAGTGACTTTCACTACATGGCACACACAGCCTAGGGGAATGAATTTCACCACATGGCAAACACATCCTTGGGGAGTGAATTTCACCACATGGCACACACTGCCTTGGGGAGTGAATTTCACCACATGGCACACACAGCCTAGGAGAGTGACTTTCACCACATGGCACACACAGCCTAGGGGAGTGACTTTCACCACATGGCACACGCAGCCTATGGGAGTGACTTTCACCACATGGCACACACAGCCTAGGGGAGTGATTTTCACCACATGGCACACACAGCCTAGTGGAGTGACATTCACCACATGGCACACACAGCCTAGGGGAGTGATTTCCACCACATGGCGACCACAGCCTAGGGGAGTGACTCTCACCACATGGCACACACAGCCTAGGGGAGTGACTTTCACCACATGGCACACACAGGCTAGGGGAGTGACATTCACCACATGGCACACACAGGCTAGGGGAGTGACTTTCACCACATGGCACACACAGCCTAGGGGAGTTACTTTCACTACATGGCACACACAGCCTAGGGGAGTGACTTTCACCACATGGCACACAGAGCATAAGGGAGTGATTTTCACCACATGGCACACACAGCCTAGGGCAGTGACATTCACCACATGGCTCACACAGCCTAGGGGAGTGACTTTCAACACATGGCACACACATCCTAGGGGAGTGATTCTCAACACATTGCACACACAGCCTAGGGGAGTGACTTTCACTACATGGCACACACAGCCTAGGGGAGTGACATTCACCACATGGCACACACAGCCTAGGGGAGTGACATTCACCACATGGCACACACAGCCTAGGGGAGTGACTTTCACCACATGGCACACACAGCCCAGGGGAGTGACTTTCACCACATGGCACACACAGCCTAGGGGAGTGACTTTCACCATATGGCACACACAGCCTAGGGGAGTGACTTTCACCACATGGCACACACAGCCTAGGGGAGTGACTTTCATCACATGGCACACACAGCCTAGGGGAGTGACATTCACCACATGGTACACAAAGCCTAGGGGAGTGACACTCACCACACGGCGCACACGGCCTAGGGGAGTGACATTCACCACATGGCACACACATCCTAGGGGAGTGACTTTCACCACATGGCACACACAGCCTAGGGGAGTTACTTTCACCACATGGCACACACAGCCCAGGGGAGTGACTTTCACCACATGGCACACACAGCCTAGTGGAGTGACATTCACCACATGGCACACACAGCCTAGGGGAGGGAGTTTCACCACATGGCACACACAGCCTAGGGGAGTGACTTTCACCACATGGCACACACAGCCTAGGCGAGTGACTTTCACCACATGGCACACACAGCCTAGGGGAGTGACTTTCACCACATGGCACACACAGCCTATGGGAATGACTTTCACCACATGGCACACACAGCCTAGGGGAGTGACATTGACCACATGGCACACACAGCCTAGGGGAGTGACACTCTCCACATGGCGCCCACAGCCTAGGGGAGTGACATTCACCACATGGCACACACAGCCTAGGGGAGTGACTTTCACCACATGGCACACACAGCCAAGGGGAGTGACTTTCACCACATGACACACACAGTCTAGGGGAGTGACTTTCACCACTTGGCACACACAGCCTAGGGGAGTGACTTTCACCACATGGAACACACAGCCTAGGGGAGTGACTTTCACCACATGGCACACACAGCCTAGGGGAGTGACTTTCACCACATGGCACACACAGCCTAGGGGAGTGACTTTCACCACATGGCACACACAGCCTAGGGGAGTGACTTTCACCACATGGCACACACAGCCTAGGGGAGTGACTTTCACTACATGGCACACACAGCCAAGGGGAGTGACGTTCACCACATGGCACACACAGCCCAAGGGAGTGACTTTCACCACATGGCACACACATCTTAGGGGAGTGACTTTCACCACATGGCACACACAGCCTAGTGGAGTGACTTTCACCACATGACACACACAGTCTAGGGGAGTGACTTTCACCACATGGCACACACAGCCCAGGGGAGTGATTTTCACCACATGGCACACACAGCCTAGGGGAGTGACTTTCACCACATGGCACACACAGCCTAAGGGAGTGACTTTCACTACATGGCACACACAGCCAAGGGGAGTGACGTTCACCACATGGCACACACAGCCCAAGGGAGTGACTTTCACCACATGGCACACACAGCTTAGGGGAGTGACTTTCACCACATGGCACACACAGCCTAGTGGAGTGACTTTCACCACATGACACACACAGTCTAGGGGAGTGACTTTCACCACATGGCACACACAGCCCAGGGGAGTGATTTTCACCACATGGCACACACAGCCTAGGGGAGTGACTTTCACCACATGGCACACACAGCCTAGGGGAGTGACTTTCACCACATGGCACACACAGCCTAATGGACTGACATTCACCACATGGCACACACAGCCTGGGGGAGTGACTTTCACCACATGGCACACACAGCCTAGGGGAGTGACTTTCACCACATGGCACACACTGCCTGGGGGAGTGACTTTCACCACATGGCACACACAGCCTGGGGAATTAACTTTCACCACATGGCACACACAGCCTGGGGGAGTGACTTTCACCACATGGCACACACAGCCTAGGGGGGTGACTTTCACCACATGGCACACACAGCCTAGGGGAGTGACTTTCACCACATGGCACACACAGCCTAGGGGAGTGACTTTCACCACATGGCACACACAGCCTAGGGGAATGACTTTCATCACATGGCACACACTGCCTAGGGGAGTGACATTCACCACATGGCACACACAGCCTAGGGGAGTGACACTCTCCACATGGCGCACACAGCCTAGGGGGGTGATTTTCACCACATGGCACACACAGCCCAGGGGAGTGACTTTCACCACATGGCACACACAGCCTAGGGGAGTGACTTTCACCACATGGCACACACAGCCTAGGGGAGTGACTTTCACCACATGGCACACAAAGCCTAGGGGAGTGACTTTCACTACATGGCACACACAGTCTAGGGTAGTGACGTCCACCACATGACACACATATCCTAGGGGAGTGACTTTCACCACCTGGCACCTACAGCCGAGGGGAGTGGCTTTCACCACATGGCACACACAGCCTAGGGGAGTGACATTCACCACATGGCACACGCAGCCTAGGGGAGTGACTTTCACCACATGGCACACAGCCTAGGGGAGTGACATTCACCAAATGGCACTCACAGCCTAGGGGAGTGACTTTCACTACATGGCACAGAGCCAAGGGGAGTGACTTTCACAACATGGCACACTCAGCCCAGGGGAATGACTTTCACCACATGGCACACACAGCTTAGGGGAGTGACTTTCACCACATGGCACACACAGCCTAGGGGAGTGACTTTCACCACATGACACACACAGTTTAGGGGAGTGACTTTCACCACATGGCACACACAGCCTAGGGGAGTGACTTTCACCACATGGCACACACAGCCTAGGGGAGTGAGTTTCACCACATGGCACACACAGCCTAGGACAGTGACATTCACCACCTGGCACTCACAGCCTAGGGGAGTGTTTTTCACCACATGGCACACACGGCCTAGGGGAGTGACACTCACCACACGGCGCACACGGCCTAGGGGAGTGACATTCACACCATGGCACACACAGCCTAGGGGAGTGACTTTCACCACATGGCACACACAGCCTAGGGGAGTTACTTTCACCACATGGCACACACAGCCCAGGGGAGTGACTTTCACCACATGGCACACACAGCCTAGTGGTGTGACATTCACCACATGGCACACACAGCCTAGGGGAGTGAGTATCACCACATGGCACACACAGCCTAGGGGAGTGACTTTCACCACATGGCACTCCCAGCCAAGGGGAGTGACTTTCACCTCATGGCTCACACAGCCTAGGGCAGTGACATTCACCACATGGCACACACAGCCTAGGGGAGTGACTTTCACCACATGGCACACACAGCCTAGGGGAGTGACTTTCACCACATGGCACACACAGCCTAGGGGAGTGACTTTCACCACATGGCACACACAGCCTAGGGGAATGACTTTCATCACATGGCACACACTGCCTAGGGGAGTGACATTCACCACATGGCACACACAGCCTAGGGGAGTGACACTCTCCACATGGCGCACACAGCCTAGGGGAGTGACATTCACCACATGGCACACACAGCCTAGGGGAGTGACATTCACCACATGGCACACACAGCCTAGGGGAGTGACTTTCACCACATGACACACACAGTCTAGGGGAGTGACTTTCACCACATGGCACACACAGCCCAGGGGAGTGACTTTCACCACATGGCACACACAGCCTAGGGGAGTGACTTTCACCACATGGCACACACAGCCTAGGGGAGTGACTTTCACCACATGGCCACACAGCCTAGGGGAGTGACTTTCACCACATGGCACACACAGCCTAGGGGAGTGACTTTCACCGCATGGAACACACAGCCTAGGGGAGTGACTTTCACCACATGACACACACAGTCTAGGGGAGTGACTTTCACCACATGGCACACACAGTCTAGGGGAGTGACTTTCACCACATGGCACACACAGCCCAGGGGGGTGACTTTCACCACATGGCACACACAGCCTAGGGGAGTGACTTTCACCACATGGCACACACAGTCTAGGGGAGTGACTTTCACCACATGACACACACAGTCTAGGGGAGTGACTTTCACCACATGGCACACACAGCCCAGGGGAGAGACTTTCACCACATGGCACACACAGCCGAGGGGAGTGACTTTCACCACATGGCACACAAAGCCTAGGGGAGTGATTTTCACCACATGGCACACACAGCCCAATGGACTGACATTCACCACTTGGCACACACAGCCTGGGGGAGTGACTTTCACCACATGGCACACACAGCCTAGGGGAGTGATTTTCACCACATGGCACACACTGCCTGGGGGAGTGACTTTCACCACATGGCACACACAGCCTGGGGAATTAACCTTCACCACATGGCACACACAGCCTGGGGGAGTGACTTTCACCACATGGCACACACAGCCTAGGGGGGTGACCTTCACCACATGGTACACACAGCCTAGGGGAGTGACTTTCACCACATGGCACACACAACCCAGGGGAGTGACTTTCACCACATGGCACACAAAGCCTAGGGAAGTGACTTTCACCACATGGCACACACAGTCTAAGGGAGTGACTTCCACCACATGACACACATAGCCTAGGGGAGTGACTTTCACCACATGGCACCTACAGCCCAAGGAGTGGCTTTCACCACATGGCACACACAGCCTAGGGGAGTGACATTCACCACATGGCACACACAGCCTAGGGGAGTGACTTTCACCACATGGCACACACAGCCTAGGGGAGTGACATTCACCACATGGCACACACAGCCTAGGGGAGTGACTTTCACTACATGGCACACACAGCCTAGGGGAATGAATTTCACCACATGGCAAACACATCCTTGGGGAGTGAATTTCACCACATGGCACACACTGCCTTGGGGAGTGAATTTCACCACATGGCACACACAGCCTAGGAGAGTGACTTTCACCACATGGCACACACAGCCTAGGGGAGTGACTTTCACCACATGGCACACGCAGCCTATGGGAGTGACTTTCACCACATGGCACACACAGCCTAGGGGAGTGATTTTCACCACATGGCACACACAGCCTAGTGGAGTGACATTCACCACATGGCACACACAGCCTAGGGGAGTGATTTCCACCACATGGCGACCACAGCCTAGGGGAGTGACTCTCACCACATGGCACACACAGCCTAGGGGAGTGACTTTCACCACATGGCACACACAGGCTAGGGGAGTGACATTCACCACATGGCACACACAGGCTAGGGGAGTGACTTTCACCACATGGCACACACAGCCTAGGGGAGTTACTTTCACTACATGGCACACACAGCCTAGGGGAGTGACTTTCACCACATGGCACACAGAGCATAAGGGAGTGATTTTCACCACATGGCACACACAGCCTAGGGCAGTGACATTCACCACATGGCTCACACAGCCTAGGGGAGTGACTTTCAACACATGGCACACACATCCTAGGGGAGTGACTCTCAACACATTGCACACACAGCCTAGGGGAGTGACTTTCACTACATGGCACACTCAGCCTAGGGGAGTGACATTCACCACATGGCACACACAGCCTAGGGGAGTGACATTCACCACATGGCACACACAGCCTAGGGGAGTGACTTTCACCACATGGCACACACAGCCCAGGGGAGTGACTTTCACCACATGGCACACACAGCCTAGGGGAGTGACTTTCACCATATGGCACACACAGCCTAGGGGAGTGACTTTCACCACATGGCACACACAGCCTAGGGGAGTGACTTTCATCACATGGCACACACAGCCTAGGGGAGTGACATTCACCACATGGTACACAAAGCCTAGGGGAGTGACACTCACCACACGGCGCACACGGCCTAGGGGAGTGACATTCACCACATGGCACACACATCCTAGGGGAGTGACTTTCACCACATGGCACACACAGCCTAGGGGAGTTACTTTCACCACATGGCACACACAGCCCAGGGGAGTGACTTTCACCACATGGCACACACAGCCTAGTGGAGTGACATTCACCACATGGCACACACAGCCTAGGGGAGGGAGTTTCACCACATGGCACACACAGCCTAGGGGAGTGACTTTCACCACATGGCACACACAGCCTAGGCGAGTGACTTTCACCACATGGCACACACAGCCTAGGGGAGTGACTTTCACCACATGGCACACACAGCCTATGGGAATGACTTTCACCACATGGCACACACAGCCTAGGGGAGTGACATTGACCACATGGCACACACAGCCTAGGGGAGTGACACTCTCCACATGGCGCCCACAGCCTAGGGGAGTGACATTCACCACATGGCACACACAGCCTAGGGGAGTGACTTTCACCACATGGCACACACAGCCAAGGGGAGTGACTTTCACCACATGACACACACAGTCTAGGGGAGTGACTTTCACCACATGGCACACACAGCCTAGGGGAGTGACTTTCACCACATGGAACACACAGCCTAGGGGAGTGACTTTCACCACATGGCACACACAGCCTAGGGGAGTGACTTTCACCACATGGCACACACAGCCTAGGGGAGTGACTTTCACCACATGGCACACACAGCCTAGGGGAGTGACTTTCACCACATGGCACACACAGCCTAGGGGAGTGACTTTCACTACATGGCACACACAGCCAAGGGGAGTGACGTTCACCACATGGCACACACAGCCCAAGGGAGTGACTTTTACCACATGGCACACACATCTTAGGGGAGTGACTTTCACCACATGGCACACACAGCCTAGTGGAGTGACTTTCACCACATGACACACACAGTCTAGGGGAGTGACTTTCACCACATGGCACACACAGCCCAGGGGAGTGATTTTCACCACATGGCACACACAGCCTAGGGGAGTGACTTTCACCACATGGCACACACAGCCTAAGGGAGTGACTTTCACTACATGGCACACACAGCCAAGGGGAGTGACGTTCACCACATGGCACACACAGCCCAAGGGAGTGACTTTCACCACATGGCACACACAGCTTAGGGGAGTGACTTTCACCACATGGCACACACAGCCTAGTGGAGTGACTTTCACCACATGACACACACAGTCTAGGGGAGTGACTTTCACCACATGGCACACACAGCCCAGGGGAGTGATTTTCACCACATGGCACACACAGCCTAGGGGAGTGACTTTCACCACATGGCACACACAGCCTAGGGGAGTGACTTTCACCACATGGCACACACAGCCTAATGGACTGACATTCACCACATGGCACACACAGCCTGGGGGAGTGACTTTCACCACATGGCACACACAGCCTAGGGGAGTGACTTTCACCACATGGCACACACTGCCTGGGGGAGTGACTTTCACCACATGGCACACACAGCCTGGGGAATTAACTTTCACCACATGGCACACACAGCCTGGGGGAGTGACTTTCACCACATGGCACACACAGCCTAGGGGGGTGACTTTCACCACATGGCACACACAGCCTAGGGGAGTGACTTTCACCACATGGCACACACAGCCTAGGGGAGTGACTTTCACCACATGGCACACACAGCCTAGGGGAATGACTTTCATCACATGGCACACACTGCCTAGGGGAGTGACATTCACCACATGGCACACACAGCCTAGGGGAGTGACACTCTCCACATGGCGCACACAGCCTAGGGGAGTGACATTCACCACATGGCACACACAGCCTAGGGGAGTGACATTCACCACATGGCACACATAGCCAAGGGGAGTGACTTTCACCACATGCCACACACAGTCTAGGGGAGTGACTTTCACCACATGGCACACACAGCCTAGGGGAGTGACTTTCACCACATGGCACACACAGCCTAGGGGAGTGACTTTCACCACATGGCACACACAGCCTAGGGGAGTGACTTTCACCACATGGCACACACAGCCTAGGGGAGTGACTTTCACCACATGGCACACACAGCCTAGGGGAGCGACTTTCACCGCATGGCACACACAGCCTAGGGGAGTGACTTTCACTACATGGCACACACAGCCAAGGGGAGTGACTTTCACCACATGGAACACACAGCCCAGGGGAGTGACTTTCACCACATGGCACACACAGCTTAGGGGAGTGACTTTCACCACATGGCACACACAGGCTAGTGGAGTGACTTTCACCACATGACACACACAGTCTAGGGGAGTGACTTTCACCACATGACACACACAGTCTAGGGGAGTGACTTTCACCACATGGCACACACAGCCAAGGGGAGTGACTTTCACCACATGGCACACACAGCCTAGGGGAGTGACTTTCACCACATGGCACACACAGCCTAGGGGAGTGACTTTCACCACATGGCACACACAGCCCAATGGACTGACATTCACCACTTGGCACACACAGCCTAGGGGAGTGACTTTCACCACATGGCACACACAGCCTAGGGGAGTGACTTTCACCACATGGCACACACTGCCTGGGGGAGTGACGTTCACCACATGGCACACACAGCCTGGGGAATTAACTTTCACCACATGGCACACACAGCCTGGGGGCGTGACTTTCACCACATGGCACACACAGCCTAGGGGGGTGACCTTCACAACATGGCACACACAGCCTAGGGGAGTGACTTTCACCACATGGCACACACAACCCACGGGAGTGACTTTCACCACATCGCACACAAAGCCTAGGGAAGTGAATTTCACCACATGGCACACACAGTCTAAGGGAGTGACTTCCACCACATGACACACATAGCCTAGGGGAGTGACTTTCACCACATGGCACCTACAGCCCAAGGAGTGGCTTTCACCACATGGCACACACAGCCTAGGGCAGTGACATTCACCACATGGCTCACACAGCCTAGGGGAGTGACTTTCAACACATGGCACACACATCCTAGGGGAGTGACTCTCAACACATTGCACACACAGCCTAGGGGAGTGACCACATGGCACACACAGCCCAAGGGAGTGACTTTCACCACATGGCACACACAGCTTAGGGGAGTGACTTTCACCACATGGCACACACAGCCTAGTGGAGTGACTTTCACCACATGACACACACAGTCTAGGGGAGTGATTTTCACCACATGGCACACACAGCCCAGGGGAGTGAGTTTCACCACATGGCACACACAGCCTAGGGGAGTGAATTTCACCACATGGCACACACAGCCTAGGGGAGTGACTTTCACCACATGGCACACACAACCTAATGGACTGACATTCACCACATGGCACACACAGCCTGGGGGAGTGACTTTCACCACATGGCACACACAGCCTAGGGGAGTGACTTTCACCACATGGCACACACTGCCTGGGGGAGTGACTTTCACCACATGGCACACACAGCCTGGGGAATTAACTTTCACCACATGGCACACACAGCCTGGGGGAGTGACTTTCACCACATGGCACACACAGCCTAGGGGGTTGTTCACCACATGCCACACACAGAATTGGGGAGTGACTTTCACCACATGGCTCACACAGCTTTGGGGAGTGAATTTCACCACATGGCACACACAGCCTAGGGGAATGACTTTCACCTCATGGCACACACATCCATGGGGAGTGACTTTCACCACATGGCACACACAGCCTTTGGGAGTGACTTTCACCACGTGGCACACACACCCTAGGGGAGTTACTTTCACCACATGGCACACACAGCCTTTGGGAGTGACTTTCACCACGTGGCACACACACCCTAGGGGAGTTACTTTCACCACATGGCACACACAGCCTAGGGGAGTGACTTTCACCAACTGGCACACACAGCCAATGGGAGTGACTTTCACCACATGGCACACACAGCCTTGGGGAGTGATTTTCACCACATGGCACACACAGCCCAGGGGAGTGACTTTCACCACATGGCACACACAGCCTAGGGGAGTGACTTTCACCACATGGCACACACAGCCCAGGGGAGTGACTTTCACCACATGGCACACACAGACCAGGGGAGTTACTTTCACCTCATGGCACACACAGCCTAGGGGAGTGACTTTCACCACATGGCACACACAGCCTAGGGGAGTGACTTTCACCACATGGCACACACATCCGAGGGGAGTGACTTTCACCACATGGCACACACAGCCTAGGGGAGTGACTTTGACCACATGGCACACACAGCCTAGTTGAGTTACATTCACCACATGGCTCACACAGCCTAGGGGAGTGACTTTCACCACATGGCACACACAGCCCAGGGGAGTGACTTTCACCACATGGCACACACAGCCTAGGGGAGTGACATTCACCACATGGCACACACAGCCTAGGGGAGTGACTTTCACCACATGGCACACACAGACTAGGGGAGTGACTTTATCCACATGGCACACACAGCCCAGGGGAGTGACTTTCACCACATGGCACACACAGCCTAGGGGAGTGACTTTCACCACATGGCACACACAGCCTAGGGGAGTGACATTCACCACATGGCACACACAGCCCAGGGGAGTGACTTTCACCACATGGCTCACACAGCCTTGGGGAGTGACTTTCACCACATGGCACACACAGCTTAGTGGAGTGACATTCACCACATGGCACACACAGCCTAGGGGAGTGACTTTCACCACATGGCACACACAGCCTAGTGGAGTGACATTCACCACATGGCACACACAGCCTCGGGGAGTGATTTTCACCACATGGCACACACAGCCTAGGGGAGTGACTCTCACCACATGGCACACACAGCCTAGGGGAGTGACTTTCACCACATGGCACACACAGCCTAGGGGAGTGACATTCACCACATGGCACACAAAGGCTAGGGGAGTGACTTTCACCACATGGCACACACAGCCTAGGGGAGCGACTTTCACCGCATGGCACACACAGCCTAGGGGAGTGACTTTCACTACATGGCACACACAGCCAAGGGGAGTGACTTTCACCACATGGAACACACAGCCCAGGGGAGTGACTTTCACCACATGGCACACACAGCTTAGGGGAGTGACTTTCACCACATGGCACACACAGGCTAGTGGAGTGACTTTCACCACATGACACACACAGTCTAGGGGAGTGACTTTCACCACATGACACACACAGTCTAGGGGAGTGACTTTCACCACATGGCACACACAGCCAAGGGGAGTGACTTTCACCACATGGCACACACAGCCTAGGGGAGTGACTTTCACCACATGGCACACACAGCCTAGGGGAGTGACTTTCACCACATGGCACACACAGCCCAATGGACTGACATTCACCACTTGGCACACACAGCCTAGGGGAGTGACTTTCACCACATGGCACACACAGCCTAGGGGAGTGACTTTCACCACATGGCACACACTGCCTGGGGGAGTGACGTTCACCACATGGCACACACAGCCTGGGGAATTAACTTTCACCACATGGCACACACAGCCTGGGGGCGTGACTTTCACCACATGGCACACACAGCCTAGGGGGGTGACCTTCACAACATGGCACACACAGCCTAGGGGAGTGACTTTCACCACATGGCACACACAACCCACGGGAGTGACTTTCACCACATCGCACACAAAGCCTAGGGAAGTGAATTTCACCACATGGCACACACAGTCTAAGGGAGTGACTTCCACCACATGACACACATAGCCTAGGGGAGTGACTTTCACCACATGGCACCTACAGCCCAAGGAGTGGCTTTCACCACATGGCACACACAGCCTAGGGCAGTGACATTCACCACATGGCTCACACAGCCTAGGGGAGTGACTTTCAACACATGGCACACACATCCTAGGGGAGTGACTCTCAACACATTGCACACACAGCCTAGGGGAGTGACCACATGGCACACACAGCCCAAGGGAGTGACTTTCACCACATGGCACACACAGCTTAGGGGAGTGACTTTCACCACATGGCACACACAGCCTAGTGGAGTGACTTTCACCACATGACACACACAGTCTAGGGGAGTGATTTTCACCACATGGCACACACAGCCCAGGGGAGTGAGTTTCACCACATGGCACACACAGCCTAGGGGAGTGAATTTCACCACATGGCACACACAGCCTAGGGGAGTGACTTTCACCACATGGCACACACAACCTAATGGACTGACATTCACCACATGGCACACACAGCCTGGGGGAGTGACTTTCACCACATGGCACACACAGCCTAGGGGAGTGACTTTCACCACATGGCACACACTGCCTGGGGGAGTGACTTTCACCACATGGCACACACAGCCTGGGGAATTAACTTTCACCACATGGCACACACAGCCTGGGGGAGTGACTTTCACCACATGGCACACACAGCCTAGGGGGTTGTTCACCACATGCCACACACAGAATTGGGGAGTGACTTTCACCACATGGCTCACACAGCTTTGGGGAGTGAATTTCACCACATGGCACACACAGCCTAGGGGAATGACTTTCACCTCATGGCACACACATCCATGGGGAGTGACTTTCACCACATGGCACACACAGCCTTTGGGAGTGACTTTCACCACGTGGCACACACACCCTAGGGGAGTTACTTTCACCACATGGCACACACAGCCTTTGGGAGTGACTTTCACCACGTGGCACACACACCCTAGGGGAGTTACTTTCACCACATGGCACACACAGCCTAGGGGAGTGACTTTCACCAACTGGCACACACAGCCAATGGGAGTGACTTTCACCACATGGCACACACAGCCTTGGGGAGTGATTTTCACCACATGGCACACACAGCCCAGGGGAGTGACTTTCACCACATGGCACACACAGCCTAGGGGAGTGACTTTCACCACATGGCACACACAGCCCAGGGGAGTGACTTTCACCACATGGCACACACAGACCAGGGGAGTTACTTTCACCTCATGGCACACACAGCCTAGGGGAGTGACTTTCACCACATGGCACACACAGCCTAGGGGAGTGACTTTCACCACATGGCACACACATCCGAGGGGAGTGACTTTCACCACATGGCACACACAGCCTAGGGGAGTGACTTTGACCACATGGCACACACAGCCTAGTTGAGTTACATTCACCACATGGCTCACACAGCCTAGGGGAGTGACTTTCACCACATGGCACACACAGCCCAGGGGAGTGACTTTCACCACATGGCACACACAGCCTAGGGGAGTGACATTCACCACATGGCACACACAGCCTAGGGGAGTGACTTTCACCACATGGCACACACAGACTAGGGGAGTGACTTTATCCACATGGCACACACAGCCCAGGGGAGTGACTTTCACCACATGGCACACACAGCCTAGGGGAGTGACTTTCACCACATGGCACACACAGCCTAGGGGAGTGACATTCACCACATGGCACACACAGCCCAGGGGAGTGACTTTCACCACATGGCTCACACAGCCTTGGGGAGTGACTTTCACCACATGGCACACACAGCTTAGTGGAGTGACATTCACCACATGGCACACACAGCCTAGGGGAGTGACTTTCACCACATGGCACACACAGCCTAGTGGAGTGACATTCACCACATGGCACACACAGCCTCGGGGAGTGATTTTCACCACATGGCACACACAGCCTAGGGGAGTGACTCTCACCACATGGCACACACAGCCTAGGGGAGTGACTTTCACCACATGGCACACACAGCCTAGGGGAGTGACATTCACCACATGGCACACAAAGGCTAGGGGAGTGACTTTCACCACATGGCACACACAGCCTAGGGGAGTTACTTTCACCACATGGCACACACAGCCCAGTGGAGTGACTTTCACCACATGGCACACACAGCCTAGGGGAGTGACGTTCACCACATGGCACACACAGCCTTGGGGAGTGACTTTCACCACATGGCACACACAGCCCAGGGGAGTGACTTTCACCACATGGCACACACAGCCCAGGGGAGTGACTTTCACCACATGGCACACACAGACCAGGGGAGTGACCTTCACCTCATGGCACATACAGCCTAGGGGAGTGACTTTCACCACATGGCACACACAGCCTAGGGGAGTGACTTTCACCACATGGCACACACATCCTAGGGGAGTGACTTTCACCACATGGCACACACAGCCTAGGGGAGTGACTTTCACCACATGGCACACACAGCCTAGGGGAGTGACTTTCACCACATGGCACACACAGCCTAGGGGAGTGACTTTCACCACATGGCACACACAGCCCAGGGGAGTGACATTCACCACATGGCACACACAGCCTAGGGGAGTGACATTCACCACACGGCACACACAGCCTAGGGGAGTGACTTTCACCACATGGCACACACAGACTAGGGGAGTGACTTTCACCACATGGCACACACAGCCCAGGGGAGTGACTTTCACCACATGGCACACACATCCTAGGGGAGTGACTTTCACCACATGGCATAAACAACCTAGGGGAGTGACTTTCACCACATGGCTCACACAGCCTAGGGGAGTGACATTCACCACATGGCACTCACAGCCTAGGTGAGTGACATTCACCACATGGCACACACAGCCCAGGGGAGTGATATTCACCACATGGCACACACTGCCTAGGGGAGATACTTTCACCAAATGCACACACAGCCTAGGGGAGTGACTTTCACCATATGGCACACAAAGCCTAGGGGAGTGACTTTCACCACATGGCACACTCAGCCTTGGGGAGTGACTTTCACCACATGGCCCACACAGCCTAGAGGAGTGACATTCACCATATGGCACACACAGCCTAGGAGAGTGACTTTCACCACATGGCACACACAGCCTAGGGGAGTTACTTACACCACATGGCACACACAGCCTAGGGGAGTGACTTTCACCACATGGCACACACAGACTTGGGGAGTGACTTTCACCACATGGCACACACAGCCTAGGGGATGACTTTCACCACATGGCACACACATCCCTGGGGAGTGAATTTCACCACATGGCACACACAGCCTTGGGGAGTGACTTTCACCACATGGCACACACAGCCTAGGAGAGTGGCTTTCACCACATGGCACACACAGCCTAGGGGAGTGACTTTCACCACATGGCACACGCAGCCCAAGGGAGTGACTTTCACCACATGGTACACACAGCCTAGTGGACTGACATTCACCATATGGCACACAGAGCATAGGGGAGTGACTTTCACCACATGGCACACACAGCCTAGGGGAGTGACTTTCACCACATGGCACACACAGCCTAGGGGAGTGACGTTCACCACATGGCACACACAGCCTTGGGGAGTTACTTTCACCACATGGCACACACAGCCTAGTGGAGTGACATTCACCACATGGCACACACAGCCTAGGGGAATGACTTTCACCACATGGCACACACAGCCTAGGGGAGTGTCTTTCACCACATTCCACACACAGCCTAGGGGAGTGACTTTCACCACATGGCACACACAGCCTTGGGGAGTGACTTTCACCACATGGCACACACAGCCTAGGGGAATGACTTTCACCTCATGGCACACACATCCATGGGGAGTGACTTTCACCACATGGCACACACAGCCTTGGGGAGTGATTTTCACCACATGTCACACACAGACTAGCGGAGTGACTTTCACCACATGGCACACACAGCCTAGGGGAGTGACTTTCACCACATGGCACACACAGCCTAGGGGAGTGACTTTCACCACATGGCACACACAGCCTAGGGGAGTGACTTTCACCACATGGCACACACAGCCTAGGGGAGTGAATTTCACCACATGGCACACACAGCCTTGGGGAGTGACTTTCACCACATGGCACACACAGCCTAGGGGAATGACTTTCACCACATGGCACACACATCCTTGGGGAGTGAATTTCACCACATGGCACACAGAGCCTTGGGGAGTGACTTTCACCACATGGCCTACACAGCCTAGGAGAGTGACTTTCACCACATGGCACACAAAGCCTAGGGGAGTGACTTTCACCACATGGCAACAAAGCCTAGGGGAGTGACTTTCACCACATGGCACACACAGCCTAGTGGAGTGACATTCACCATATGGCACACACAGCCTAGGGGAGTGACTTTCACCACATGGCACACACAGCCTAGGGGAGTGACTTTCACCACATGGCACACACAGCCTAGGGGAGTGACATTCACCACATGGCACACAAAGCCCAGGGGAGTGACTTTCACCACTTGGCACACACAGCCTAGGGGAGTGACTTTCACCACATGGCACACACAGCCTAGGGGAGTGACGTTCACCACATGCCACACACAGAATTGGGGAGTGACTTTCACCACATGGCTCACACAGCTTTGGGGAGTGAATTTCACCACATGGCACACACAGCCTAGGGGAATGACTTTCACCTCATGGCACACACATCCATGGGGAGTGACTTTCACCACATGGCACACACAGCCTTTGGGAGTGACTTTCACCACGTGGCACACACACCCTAGGGGAGTTACTTTCACCACATGGCACACACAGCCTTTGGGAGTGACTTTCACCACGTGGCACACTCACCCTAGGGGAGTTACTTTCACCACATGGCACACACAGCCTAGGGGAGTGACTTTCACCAACTGGCACACACAGCCAATGGGAGTGACTTTCACCACATGGCACACACAGCCTTGGGGAGTGATTTTCACCACATGGCACACACAGCCCAGGGGAGTGACTTTCACCACATGGCACACACAGCCTAGGGGAGTGACTTTCACCACATGGCACACACAGCCCAGGGGAGTGACTTTCACCACATGGCACACACAGACCAGGGGAGTTACTTTCACCTCATGGCACACACAGCCTAGGGGAGTGACTTTCACCACATGGCACACACAGCCTAGGGGAGTGACTTTCACCACATGGCACACACATCCGAGGGGAGTGACTTTCACCACATGGCACACACAGCCTAGGGGAGTGACTTTGACCACATGGCACACACAGCCTAGTTGAGTTACATTCACCACATGGCTCACACAGCCTAGGGGAGTGACTTTCACCACATGGCACACACAGCCCAGGGGAGTGACTTTCACCACATGGCACACACAGCCTAGGGGAGTGACATTCACCACATGGCACACACAGCCTAGGGGAGTGACATTCACCACATGGCACACACAGACTAGGGGAGTGACTTTATCCACATGGCACACACAGCCCAGGGGAGTGACTTTCACCACATGGCACACACAGCCTAGGGGAGTGACTTTCACCACATGGCACACACAGCCTAGGGGAGTGACATTCACCACATGGCACACACAGCCCAGGGGAGTGACTTTCACCACATGGCTCACACAGCCTTGGGGAGTGACTTTCACCACATGGCACACACAGCTTAGTGGAGTGACATTCACCACATGGCATACACAGCCTAGGGGAGTGACTTTCACCACATGGCACACACAGCCTAGTGGAGTGACATTCACCACATGGCACACACAGCCTCGGGGAGTGATTTTCACCACATGGCACACACAGCCTAGGGGAGTGACTCTCACCACATGGCACACACAGCCTAGGGGAGTGACTTTCACCACATGGCACACACAGCCTAGGGGAGTGACATTCACCACATGGCACACAAAGGCTAGGGGAGTGACTTTCACCACATGGCACACACAGCCTAGGGGAGTTACTTTCACCACATGGCACACACAGCCCAGTGGAGTGACTTTCACCACATGGCACACACAGCCTAGGGGAGTGACGTTCACCACATGGCACACACAGCCTTGGGGAGTGACTTTCACCACATGGCACACACAGCCCAGGGGAGTGACTTTCACCACATGGCACACACAGCCCAGGGGAGTGACTTTCACCACATGGCACACACAGACCAGGGGAGTGACCTTCACCTCATGGCACATACAGCCTAGGGGAGTGACTTTCACCACATGGCACACACAGCCTAGGGGAGTGACTTTCACCACATGGCACACACATCCTAGGGGAGTGACTTTCACCACATGGCACACACAGCCTAGGGGAGTGACTTTCACCACATGGCACACACTGCCTAGGGGAGTGACTTTCACCACATGGCACACACAGCCTAGGGGAGTGACTTTCACCACATGGCACACACAGCCCAGGGGAGTGACATTCACCACATGGCACACACAGCCTAGGGGAGTGACATTCACCACACGGCACACACAGCCTAGGGGAGTGACTTTCACCACATGGCACACACAGACTAGGGGAGTGACTTTCACCACATGGCACACACAGCCCAGGGGAGTGACTTTCACCACATGGCACACACATCCTAGGGGAGTGACTTTCACCACATGGCATAAACAACCTAGGGGAGTGACTTTCACCACATGGCTCACACAGCCTAGGGGAGTGACATTCACCACATGGCACTCACAGCCTAGGTGAGTGACATTCACCACATGCCACACACAGCCCAGGGGAGTGATATTCACCACATGGCACACACTGCCTAGGGGAGATACTTTCACCAAATGCACACACAGCCTAGGGGAGTGACTTTCACCATATGGCACACACAGCCTAGGGGAGTGACTTTCACCACATGGCACACTCAGCCTTGGGGAGTGACTTTCACCACATGGCCCACACAGCCTAGAGGAGTGACATTCACCATATGGCACACACAGCCTAGGAGAGTGACTTTCACCACATGGCACACACAGCCTAGGGGAGTTACTTACACCACATGGCACACACAGCCTAGGGGAGTGACTTTCACCACATGGCACACACAGACTTGGGGAGTGACTTTCACCACATGGCACACACAGCCTAGGGGATGACTTTCACCACATGGCACACACATCCCTGGGGAGTGAATTTCACCACATGGCACACACAGCCTTGGGGAGTGACTTTCACCACATGGCACACACAGCCTAGGAGAGTGGCTTTCACCACATGGCACACACAGCCTAGGGGAGTGACTTTCACCACATGGCACACGCAGCCCAAGGGAGTGACTTTCACCACATGGTACACACAGCCTAGTGGACTGACATTCACCATATGGCACACAGAGCATAGGGTAGTGACTTTCACCACATGGCACACACAGCCTAGGGGAGTGACTTTCACCACATGGCACACACAGCCTAGGGGAGTGACGTTCACCACATGGCACACACAGCCTTGGGGAGTTACTTTCACCACATGGCACACACAGCCTAGTCGAGTGACATTCACCACATGGCACACACAGCCTAGGGGAGTGACTTTCACCACATGGCACACACAGCCTAGGGGAGTGACTTTCACCACATGGCACACACAGCCTAGGGGAGTGACATTCACCACATGGCACACACAGCCCAGGGGAGTGACTTTCACCACATGGCTCACACAGCCTTGGGGAGTGACTTTCACCACATGGCACACACAGCTTAGTGGAGTGACATTCACCACATGGCACACACAGCCTAGGGGAGTGACTTTCACCACATGGCACACACAGCCTAGTGGAGTGACATTCACCACATGGCACACACAGCCTCGGGGAGTGATTTTCACCACATGGCACACACAGCCTAGGGGAGTGACTCTCACCACATGGCACACACAGCCTAGGGGAGTGACTTTCACCACATGGCACACACAGCCTAGGGGAGTGACATTCACCACATGGCACACAAAGGCTAGGGGAGTGACTTTCACCACATGGCACACACAGCCTAGGGGAGTTACTTTCACCACATGGCACACACAGCCCAGTGGAGTGACTTTCACCACATGGCACACACAGCCTAGGGGAGTGACGTTCACCACATGGCACACACAGCCTTGGGGAGTGACTTTCACCACATGGCACACACAGCCCAGGGGAGTGACTTTCACCACATGGCACACACAGCCCAGGGGAGTGACTTTCACCACATGGCACACACAGACCAGGGGAGTGACCTTCACCTCATGGCACATACAGCCTAGGGGAGTGACTTTCACCACATGGCACACACAGCCTAGGGGAGTGACTTTCACCACATGGCACACACATCCTAGGGGAGTGACTTTCACCACATGGCACACACAGCCTAGGGGAGTGACTTTCACCACATGGCACACACAGCCTAGGGGAGTGACTTTCACCACATGGCACACACAGCCTAGGGGAGTGACTTTCACCACATGGCACACACAGCCCAGGGGAGTGACATTCACCACATGGCACACACAGCCTAGGGGAGTGACATTCACCACACGGCACACACAGCCTAGGGGAGTGACTTTCACCACATGGCACACACAGACTAGGGGAGTGACTTTCACCACATGGCACACACAGCCCAGGGGAGTGACTTTCACCACATGGCACACACATCCTAGGGGAGTGACTTTCACCACATGGCATAAACAACCTAGGGGAGTGACTTTCACCACATGGCTCACACAGCCTAGGGGAGTGACATTCACCACATGGCACTCACAGCCTAGGTGAGTGACATTCACCACATGGCACACACAGCCCAGGGGAGTGATATTCACCACATGGCACACACTGCCTAGGGGAGATACTTTCACCAAATGCACACACAGCCTAGGGGAGTGACTTTCACCATATGGCACACAAAGCCTAGGGGAGTGACTTTCACCACATGGCACACTCAGCCTTGGGGAGTGACTTTCACCACATGGCCCACACAGCCTAGAGGAGTGACATTCACCATATGGCACACACAGCCTAGGAGAGTGACTTTCACCACATGGCACACACAGCCTAGGGGAGTTACTTACACCACATGGCACACACAGCCTAGGGGAGTGACTTTCACCACATGGCACACACAGACTTGGGGAGTGACTTTCACCACATGGCACACACAGCCTAGGGGATGACTTTCACCACATGGCACACACATCCCTGGGGAGTGAATTTCACCACATGGCACACACAGCCTTGGGGAGTGACTTTCACCACATGGCACACACAGCCTAGGAGAGTGGCTTTCACCACATGGCACACACAGCCTAGGGGAGTGACTTTCACCACATGGCACACGCAGCCCAAGGGAGTGACTTTCACCACATGGTACACACAGCTTAGTGGACTGACATTCACCATATGGCACACAGAGCATAGGGGAGTGACTTTCACCACATGGCACACACAGCCTAGGGGAGTGACTTTCACCACATGGCACACACAGCCTAGGGGAGTGACGTTCACCACATGGCACACACAGCCTTGGGGAGTTACTTTCACCACATGGCACACACAGCCTAGTGGAGTGACATTCACCACATGGCACACACAGCCTAGGGGAGTGACTTTCACCACATGGCACACACAGCCTAGGGGAGTGTCTTTCACCACATTCCACACACAGCCTAGGGGAGTGACTTTCACCACATGGCACACACAGCCTTGGGGAGTGACTTTCACCACATGGCACACACAGCCTAGGGGAATGACTTTCACCTCATGGCACACACATCCATGGGGAGTGACTTTCACCACATGGCACACACAGCCTTGGGGAGTGATTTTCACCACATGTCACACACAGACTAGCGGAGTGACTTTCACCACATGGCACACACAGCCTAGGGGAGTGACTTTCACCACATGGCACACACAGCCTAGGGGAGTGACTTTCACCACATGGCACACACAGCCTAGGGGAGTGACTTTCACCACATGGCACACACAGCCTAGGGGAGTGAATTTCACCACATGGCACACACAGCCTTGGGGAGTGACTTTCACCACATGGCACACACAGCCTAGGGGAATGACTTTCACCACATGGCACACACATCCTTGGGGAGTGAATTTCACCACATGGCACACAGAGCCTTGGGGAGTGACTTTCACCACATGGCCTACACAGCCTAGGAGAGTGACTTTCACCACATGGCACACAAAGCCTAGGGGAGTGACTTTCACCACATGGCAACAAAGCCTAGGGGAGTGACTTTCACCACATGGCACACACAGCCTAGTGGAGTGACATTCACCATATGGCACACACAGCCTAGGGGAGTGACTTTCACCACATGGCACACACAGCCTAGGGGAGTGACTTTCACCACATGGCACACACAGCCTAGGGGAGTGACATTCACCACATGGCACACAAAGCCCAGGGGAGTGACTTTCACCACATGGCACACACAGCCTAGGGGAGTGACTTTCACCACATGGCACACACAGCCTAGGGGAGTGACGTTCACCACATGCCACACACAGAATTGGGGAGTGACTTTCACCACATGGCTCACACAGCTTTGGGGAGTGAATTTCACCACATGGCACACACAGCCTAGGGGAATGACTTTCACCTCATGGCACACACATCCATGGGGAGTGACTTTCACCACATGGCACACACAGCCTTTGGGAGTGACTTTCACCACGTGGCACACACACCCTAGGGGAGTTACTTTCACCACATGGCACACACAGCCTTTGGGAGTGACTTTCACCACGTGGCACACACACCCTAGGGGAGTTACTTTCACCACATGGCACACACAGCCTAGGGGAGTGACTTTCACCAACTGGCACACACAGCCAATGGGAGTGACTTTCACCACATGGCACACACAGCCTTGGGGAGTGATTTTCACCACATGGCACACACAGCCCAGGGGAGTGACTTTCACCACATGGCACACACAGCCTAGGGGAGTGACTTTCACCACATGGCACACACAGCCCAGGGGAGTGACTTTCACCACATGGCACACACAGACCAGGGGAGTTACTTTCACCTCATGGCACACACAGCCTAGGGGAGTGACTTTCACCACATGGCACACACAGCCTAGGGGAGTGACTTTCACCACATGGCACACACATCCGAGGGGAGTGACTTTCACCACATGGCACACACAGCCTAGGGGAGTGACTTTGACCACATGGCACACACAGCCTAGTTGAGTTACATTCACCACATGGCTCACACAGCCTAGGGGAGTGACTTTCACCACATGGCACACACAGCCCAGGGGAGTGACTTTCACCACATGGCACACACAGCCTAGGGGAGTGACATTCACCACATGGCACACACAGCCTAGGGGAGTGACTTTCACCACATGGCACACACAGACTAGGGGAGTGACTTTATCCACATGGCACACACAGCCCAGGGGAGTGACTTTCACCACATGGCACACACAGCCTAGGGGAGTGACTTTCACCACATGGCACACACAGCCTAGGGGAGTGACATTCACCACATGGCACACACAGCCCAGGGGAGTGACTTTCACCACATGGCTCACACAGCCTTGGGGAGTGACTTTCACCACATGGCACACACAGCTTAGTGGAGTGACATTCACCACATGGCATACACAGCCTAGGGGAGTGCCTTTCACCACATGGCACACACAGCCTAGTGGAGTGACATTCACCACATGGCACACACAGCCTCGGGGAGTGATTTTCACCACATGGCACACACAGCCTAGGGGAGTGACTCTCACCACATGGCACACACAGCCTAGGGGAGTGACTTTCACCACATGGCACACACAGCCTAGGGGAGTGACATTCACCACATGGCACACAAAGGCTAGGGGAGTGACTTTCACCACATGGCACACACAGCCTAGGGGAGTTACTTTCACCACATGGCACACACAGCCCAGTGGAGTGACTTTCACCACATGGCACACACAGCCTAGGGGAGTGACGTTCACCACATGGCACACACAGCCTTGGGGAGTGACTTTCACCACATGGCACACACAGCCCAGGGGAGTGACTTTCACCACATGGCACACACAGCCCAGGGGAGTGACTTTCACCACATGGCACACACAGACCAGGGGAGTGACCTTCACCTCATGGCACATACAGCCTAGGGGAGTGACTTTCACCACATGGCACACACAGCCTAGGGGAGTGACTTTCACCACATGGCACACACATCCTAGGGGAGTGACTTTCACCACATGGCACACACAGCCTAGGGGAGTGACTTTCACCACATGGCACACACTGCCTAGGGGAGTGACTTTCACCACATGGCACACACAGCCTAGGGGAGTGACTTTCACCACATGGCACACACAGCCCAGGGGAGTGACATTCACCACATGGCACACACAGCCTAGGGGAGTGACATTCACCACACGGCACACACAGCCTAGGGGAGTGACTTTCACCACATGGCACACACAGACTAGGGGAGTGACTTTCACCACATGGCACACACAGCCCAGGGGAGTGACTTTCACCACATGGCACACACATCCTAGGGGAGTGACTTTCACCACATGGCATAAACAACCTAGGGGAGTGACTTTCACCACATGGCTCACACAGCCTAGGGGAGTGACATTCACCACATGGCACTCACAGCCTAGGTGAGTGACATTCACCACATGGCACACACAGCCCAGGGGAGTGATATTCACCACATGGCACACACTGCCTAGGGGAGATACTTTCACCAAATGCACACACAGCCTAGGGGAGTGACTTTCACCATATGGCACACACAGCCTAGGGGAGTGACTTTCACCACATGGCACACTCAGCCTTGGGGAGTGACTTTCACCACATGGCCCACACAGCCTAGAGGAGTGACATTCACCATATGGCACACACAGCCTAGGAGAGTGACTTTCACCACATGGCACACACAGCCTAGGGGAGTTACTTACACCACATGGCACACACAGCCTAGGGGAGTGACTTTCACCACATGGCACACACAGACTTGGGGAGTGACTTTCACCACATGGCACACACAGCCTAGGGGATGACTTTCACCACATGGCACACACATCCCTGGGGAGTGAATTTCACCACATGGCACACACAGCCTTGGGGAGTGACTTTCACCACATGGCACACACAGCCTAGGAGAGTGGCTTTCACCACATGGCACACACAGCCTAGGGGAGTGACTTTCACCACATGGCACACGCAGCCCAAGGGAGTGACTTTCACCACATGGTACACACAGCCTAGTGGACTGACATTCACCATATGGCACACAGAGCATAGGGGAGTGACTTTCACCACATGGCACACACAGCCTAGGGGAGTGACTTTCACCACATGGCACACACAGCCTAGGGGAGTGACGTTCACCACATGGCACACACAGCCTTGGGGAGTTACTTTCACCACATGGCACACACAGCCTAGTGGAGTGACATTCACCACATGGCACACACAGCCTAGGGGAGTGACTTTCACCACATGGCACACACAGCCTAGGGGAGTGTCTTTCACCACATTCCACACACAGCCTAGGGGAGTGACTTTCACCACATGGCACACACAGCCTTGGGGAGTGACTTTCACCACATGGCACACACAGCCTAGGGGAATGACTTTCACCTCATGGCACACACATCCATGGGGAGTGACTTTCACCACATGGCACACACAGCCTTGGGGAGTGATTTTCACCACATGTCACACACAGACTAGCGGAGTGACTTTCACCACATGGCACACACAGCCTAGGGGAGTTACTTTCACCACATGGCACACACAGCCTAGGGGAGTGACTTCACCAACTGGCACACACAGCCTAGGGGAGTGACTTTCACCACATGGCACACACAACCTAGGGGAGTGACTTTCACCACATGGCTCACACAGCCTAGGGGAGTTACTTTCACCACATGGCACACACAGCCTAGGGGAGTGACTTCACCAACTGGCACACACAGCCAATGGGAGTGACTTTCACCACATGGCACACACAGCCTAGGGGAGTGACTTTCACCTCATGGCACACACAGCCTAGGGCAGTGACATTCACCACATGGCACACACAGCCTAGGGGAGTGACTTTCAACACATGGCACACACAGCCTAGGGGAGTGACTTTCACCACATGGCCCACACAGCCTAGAGGAGTGACATTCACCATATGGCACACACAGCCTAGGAGAGTGACTTTCACCACATGGCACACACAGCCTAGGGGAGTTACTTACACCACATGGCACACACAGCCTAGGGGAGTGACTTTCACCACATGGCACACACAGACTTGGGGAGTGACTTTCACCACATGGCACACACAACCTAGGGGAGTGACTTTCACCACATGGCTCACACAGCCTAGGGGAGTGACATTCACCACATGGCACACACAGCCTAGGGGAGTGACATTCACCACATGGCACACACAGCCCAGGGGAGTGATATTCACCACATGGCACACACTGCCTAGGGGAGTTACTTTCACCAAAAGCACACACAGCCTAGGGGAGTGACTTTCACCATATGGAACACACAGCCTAGGGGAGTGACTTTCACCACATGGCACACTCAGCCTTGGGGAGTGACTTTCACCACATGGCCCACACAGCCTAGAGGAGTGACATTCACCATATGGCACACACAGCCTAGGAGAGTGACTTTCACCACATGGCACACACAGCCTAGGGGAGTTACTTAAACCACATGGCACACACAGCCTAGGGGAGTGACATTCACCACATGGCACACACAGACTTGGGGAGTGACTTTCATCACATGGCACACACAGCCTAGGGGATGACTTTCACCACATGGCACACACATCCCTGGGGAGTGAATTTCACCACATGGCACACACAGCCTTGGGGAGTGACTTTCACCACATGGCACACACAGCCTAGGAGAGTGGCTTTCACCACATGGCACACACAGCCTAGGGGAGTGACTTTCACCACATGGCACACGCAGCCCAAGGGAGTGACTTTCACCACAGGGTACACACAGCCTAGTGGACTGACATTCACCATATGGCACACAGAGCCTAGGGGAGTGACTTTCACCACATGGCACACACAGCCTAGGGGAGTGACGTTCACCACATGGCACACACAGCCTTGGGGAGTTACTTTCACCACATGGCACACACAGCCTAGTGGAGTGACATTCACCACATGGCACACACAGCCTAGGGGAGTGACTTTCACCACATGGCACACACAGCCTAGGGGAGTGTCTTTCACCACATTCCACACACAGCCTAGGGGAGTGACTTTCACCACATGGCACACGCAGCCTTGGGGAGTGACTTTCACCCCATGGCACACACAGCCTAGGGGAATGACTTTCACCTCATGGCACACACATCCATGGGGAGTGACTTTCACCACATGGCACACAGAGCCTTGGGGAGTTACTTTCACCACATGTCACACACAGCCTAGCGGAGTGACTTTCACCACATGGCACACACAGCCTAGGGGAGTGACTTTCACCACATGGCACACACAGCCTAGGGGAGTGACTTTCACCACATGGCACACACAGCCTAGGGGAGTGACTTTCACCTCATGGCACACACAGCCTAGTGGAGTGACATTCACCACATGGCATACACAGCCTAGGGGAGTGACTTTCACCACATGGCACACACAGCCTAGGGGAGTGACTTTCACCACGTGGCACACACACCCTAGGGGAGTTACTTTCACCACATGGCACACACAGCCTAGGGGAGTGACTTTCACGAACTGGCACACACAGCCAATGGGAGTGACTTTCACCACATGGCACACACAGCCTAGGGGAGTGACTTTCACCTCATGGCACACACAGCCTAGGGCAGTGACATTCACCACATGGCACACACAGCCTAGGGGAGTGACTTTCAACACATGGCACACACAGCCTAGGGGAGTGACTTTCACCGCATTGCACACACAGCCTAGGGAAGTGACTTTCACCACATGGCACACACAGCCCAGGGGAGTGACTTTCACCACATGGCACACACAGCTTAGGGGAGTGAATTTCACCACATGGCACACACAGCCTAGGGGAGTGACTTTCACCACATGACACACACAGTCTAGGGGTGTGACTTTCACTACATGGCACACACAGCCTAGGGGAGTGACTTTCACCACATGGCACACACAGCCTAGGGGAGTGACTTTCCCCACATGGCACACACAGCCTAGGGGAGTGACTTTCACCACATGGCACACACAGCCTAGGGGAGTGACTTTCACCACATGGCACACACAGCCTAGGGGAGTGACTTTCATCACATGGCACACACAGCCTAGGGGAGTGACATTCACAACATGGCACACACAGCCTAGGGGAGTGACACTCATAACATGGCGCACACAGCCTAGGGGAGTGACATTCACCACATGGCACACACAGCCTAGGGGAGTGACTTTCACCACATGGCACACACAGCCAAGGGGAGTGACTTTCACCACATGGCACACACAGCCCAGGGGAGTGACTTTCACCACATGGCACACACAGCTTAGGGGAGTGAATTTCACCACATGGCACACACAGCCTAGGGGAGTGACTTTCACCACATGACACACACAGTCTAGGGGTGTGACTTTCACTACATGGCACACACAGCCTAGGGGAGTGACTTTCACCACATGGCACACACAGCCTAGGGGAGTGACTTTCCCCACATGGCACACACAGCCTAGGGGAGTGACTTTCACCAAATGGCACACACAGCCTAGGCGAGTGACTTTCACCACATGGCACACACAGCCAAGAGGAGTGACTTTCACCACATGGCACACACAGCCCAGGGGAGTGACTTTCACCACATGGCACACACAGCTTAGGGGAGTGACTTTCACCACATGGCACACACAGCCTAGTGGAGTGACTTTCACCACATGACACACACAGTCTAGGGGAGTTACTTTCACCACATGGCACACACTGCCTAGGGGAGTGACTTTCACCACATGGCACACACAGCCTAGGGGAGTGACTTTCACCAACTGGCACACACAGCCAATGGGAGTGACTTTCACCACATGGCACACACAGCCTTGGGTATTGACTTTCACCACATGGCACACACAGCCCAGGGGAGTGACTTTCACCACATGGCACACACAGCCCAGAGGAGTGACTTTCACCACATGGCACACACAGCCCATGGGAGTGATTTTCACCACATGGCACACACAGACCAGGGGAGTGACTTTCACCTCATGAAACTCACAGCCTAGGGGAGTGACTTTCACCACATGGCACACACAGCCTAGGGGGGTGACTTTCACCACATGGCACACACATCCTAGGGGAGTGACTTTCACCACATGGCACACACAGCCTAGGGGAGTGACTTTCACCACATGGCACACACAGCCTAGGGGAGTGACTTTCACCACATGGCTCACACAGCCTAGGGGAGTGACTTTCACCACATGGAACACACAGCCCAGGGGAGTGACTTTCACCACATGGCACACACAGCCTAGGGGAGTGACTTTCACCACATGGCACACACAGACTAGGGGAGTGACTTTCACCACATGGCACACACAGCCCAGGGAAGTGACTTTCACCACACGGCACACACAGCCTAGGGGAGTGACTTTCACCACATGGCACACACAGCATAGGGGAGTGACTTTCACCACATGGCACACACAGCCTAGGGGAGTGGCATTCACCACATGGCACACACAGCCTAGGGGGAGTGACATTCACCACATGGCACACACAGCCCAGGGGAGTGATATTCACCACATGGCACACACAGCGTAGGGGAGTTACTTTCACCACATGGCACACAGAGCCTAGGGGAGTGACTTTCACCACATGGCACACACAGCCTAGGGGAGTGACTTTCACCACATGGCACACTCAGCCTTGCGGAGTGACTTTCACCACATGGCACACACAGCCTAGTGGAGTGACATTCACCATATGGCACACACAGCCTAGGGGAGTGACTTTCACCACATGGCACAAACAGCCTAGGGGAGTGACTCTCACCACATGGCACACACAGCCTAGGGGAGTGAAATTCACCACATGGCACACACAGCCTTGGGGAGTGACTTTCACCACATGGCACACTCAACCTAGGGGAATGACTTTCACCACATGGCACACACATCCTTGGGGAATGAATTTCACCACATGGCACACAGAGCCTTGGGGAGTGACTTTCACCACATGGCCTACACAGCCTAGGAGAGTGACTTTCACCACATGGCACACAAAGCCTAGGGGAGTGACTTTCACCACATGGCAAACGCAGCCTAGGGGAGTGACTTTCACCACATGGCACACACAGCCTAGGGGAGTGACTTTCACCACATGGCACACACAGACTAGTGGAGTGAAATTCACCATATGGCACACACAGCCTATGGGAGTGACTTTCACCACATGGCACACACAGCCTAGGGGAGTGACATTCACCACATGGCACACACAGCCTAGGGGAGTGACATTCACCACATGGCACACACAGCCTAGGGGAGTGACATTCACCACATGGCACACACAGCCTAGGGGAGTTACTTTCTCCACATGGCACACACAGCCTAGGGGAGTGGCTTTCACCACATGGCACACACAGCCTAGGGGAGTGACATTCACCACATGGCACACTCAGCCTAGGGGAGTGACGTTCACCACATGGCACACACAGGCTAGGGGAGTGACTTTCACCACATGGCACACTCAGCCTTGGGGAGTGACTTTCACCACATGGCACACACAGCCTAGTGGAGTGACATTCACCATATGGCACACACAGCCTAGGGGAGTGACTTTCACCACATGGCACACACAGCCTAGGGGAGTGACTTTCACCACATGGCACACACAGCCTTGGGGAGTGACTTTCACCACATGGCACACACAGCCTAGGGGAATGACTTACACCACATGGCACACACATCCATGGGGGATGAATTTCACCACATGGCACACACAGCCTTGTGGAGTGACTTTCAACACATGGCACACACAGCCTAGGGGAGTGGCTTTCACCACATGGCACACACAGCCTAGGGGAGTGTCATTCACCACATGGCACACACAGCCTAGGGGAGTGACTTTCACCACATGGCACACACAGCCTAGGGGAGTGACATTCACCACAGTGCACACACAGCCCAGGGGAGTGACTTTCACCACATGGCACACACAGCCTAGGGGAGTGACTTTAACCACATGGCACACACAGCCGAAGGGGAGTGACATTCACCACATGGCACACACAGCCTAGGGGAGTGACTTTCACCACATGGCACACACAGCCTAGGGGAGTGACTTTCACCACATGGCACACACAGCCTAGGGGAGTGACTTTCACCACATGGCACACACAGCCTTGGGGAGTTACTTTCACCACATGGCGCACACAGCCTAGGGGAGTGACTTTCACCACATGGCACACACAGTCTAGGGGAGTGACTTTCACCACATGGCACACACAGCCCAGGGGAGTGACTTTCACCACATGGCACACACAGCCTAGGGGAGTGACTTTCACCACATGGCACACACAGCCTAGTGGAGTGACATTCACCACATGAAACACACAACCTAGGGGAGTGACTTTCACCACATGGCACACACAGCCTAGGGGAGTGTCTTTCACCGCATTCCACACACAGCCTAGGGGAGTGACTTTCACCACATGGCACACACAGCCTAGGGGAGTGACTTTCACCACATGGCACACACAGCCTAGGGTAATGACTTTCACCTCATGGCACACACATCCATGGGGTGTGACTTTCACCACATGGCACACACAGCCTAGGGGAGTGACTTTCACCACATGGCACACACAGCCTAGGGGAGTGACTTTCACCACATGGCACACACAGCCTAGGGGAGTGACTTTCATCACATGGCACACACAGCCTAGGGGAGTGACTTTCACCACATGGCACACACAGCCTAGGGGAGTGACTTTCACCACATGGCGCACACAGCCTAGTGGAATGACATTCACCACATGGCATACACAGCCTAGGGGAGTGACATTCACCACATGGCACACACAGCCTAGGGGAGTGACTTTCACCACGTGGCACACACACCCTAGGGGAGTTACTTTCACCACATGGCACACACAGCCTAGGGGAGTGACTTTCACCAACTGGCACACACAGCCAATGGGAGTGACTTTCACCACATGGCACACTCAGCCTTGGGGATTGACTTTCACCACATGGCACACACAGCCCAGGGGAGTGACTTTCACCACATGGCACACACAGCCTAGAGGAGTGACTTTCACCACATGGCACACACAGCCCATGGGAGTGACTTTCACCACATGGCACACACAGACCAGGGGAGTGACTTTCACCTCATGGCACTCACAGCCTAGGGGAGTGACTTTCACCACATGGCACACACAGCCTAGGGGGGTGACTTTCACCACATGGCACACACATCCTAGGGGAGTGACTTTCACCACAAGGCACACACAGCCTAGGGGAGTGACTTTCACCACATGGCACACACAGCCTAGGGGAGTGACTTTCACCACATGGCTCACACAGCCTAGGGGAGTGACTTTCACAACATGGAACACACAGCCCAGGGGAGTGACTTTCACCACATGGCACACACAGCCTAGGGGAGTGACATTCACCACATGGCACACACAGCCTAGGGGAGTGACTTTCACCACATGGCACACACAGACTAGGGGAGTGACTTTCACCACATGGCACACACAGCCCAGGGAAGTGACTTTCACCACACGGCACACAGAGCCTAGGGGAGTGACTTTCACCACATGGCACACACAGCATAGGGGAGTGACTTTCACCACATGGCACACACAGCCTAGGGGAGTGGCATTCACCACATGGCACACACAGCCCAGGGGAGTGATATTCACCACATGGCACACACTGCGTAGGGGAGTTACTTTCACCACATGGCACACAAAGCCTAGGGGAGTGACATTCACCACATGGCACACACAGCCTAGGGGAGTGACTTTCACCACATGGCACACACAGCCTTGTGGAGTGACTTTCACCACATCGCACACACAGCCTAGGGGAGTGAAATTCACCACATGGCACACATAGCCTTGGGGAGTGACTTTCACCACATGGCACACTCAGCCTAGGGGAATGACTTTCACCACATGGCACACACATCCTTGGGGAGTGAATTTCACCACATGGCACACAGAGCCTTGGGGAGTGACTTTCACCACATGGCCTACACAGCCTAGGAGAGTGACTTTCACCACATGGCACACAAAGCCTAGGGGAGTGACTTTCACCACATGGCAAACGCAGCCTAGGGGAGTGACATTCACCACATGGCACAAACAGCCTAGGGGAGTGACTTTCACCACATGGCACACACAGACTAGTGGAGTGAAATTCACCATATGGCACACACAGCCTAGGGGAGTGACTTTCACCACATGGCACACACAGCCTAGGGGAGTGACGTTCACCACATGGCACACACAGCCTAGGGGAGTGACATTCACCACATGGTACGATCAGCCCAGGGGAGTGATATTCACCACATGGCACACACAGCCTAGGGGAGTTACTTTCACCACATGGCACACACAGCCTAGGGGAGTGACGTTCACCACATGGCACACACAGGCTAGGGGAGTGACTTTCACCACATGGCACACTCTGCCTTGGGGAGTGACTTTCACCACATGGCACACACAGCCTAGTGGAGTGACATTCACCATATGGCACACACAGCCTAGGGGAGTGACTTTCACCACATGGCACACACAGCCTAGGGGAGTGACTTACACCACATGGCACACACAGCCTAGGGGAGTGACTTTCACCACATGGCACACACAGCCTTGGGGAGTGACTTTCACCACATGGCACACACAGCCTAGGGGAATGACTTACACCACATGGCACACACATCCATGGGGGGTGAATTTCACCACATGGCACACACAGCCTTGGGGAGTGACTTTCAACACATGGCACACACAGCCTAGGAGAGTGACTTTCACCACATGGCACACACAGCCTAGGGGAGTGACTTTCACCACATAGCACACGCAGCCTAGGGGAGTGACTTTCACTACTTGGTACACACAGCCTAGTGGAGTGCCATTCACCATATGGCACACACAGCCTAGGGGAGTGACTTTCACCACATGGCACACACAGCCTAGGGGAGTGACTTTCACCACATGGCACAAACAGCCGAGGGGAGTGGCTTTCACCACATGGCACACACAGCCTAGGGGAGTGATATTCACCACATGGCACACACAGCCTAGGGGAGTGACTTTCACCACATGGCACACACAGCCTAGGGGAGTGACATTCACCACATGGCACACACAGCCCAGGTGAGTGACTTTCACCACATGGCACACACAGCCTAGGGGAGTGTCATTCACCAAATGGCACACTCCGCCTAGGGGAGTGATTTTCACCACATGGCACACACAGCCTAGGGGAGTGACATTCACCACATGGCACACACAGCCCAGGGGAGTGACGTTCACCACATGGCACACACAGCCTAGGGGAGTGACTTTCACCACATGGCACACACAGCCTAGGGGAGTGACTTTCACCTCATGGCACACACAGCCTAGGGGAGTGACATTCACCACATGGCACACACAGCCTAGGGGAGTGATTTTCACCACATGGAACATACAGCCTAGGGGAGTGACTTTCACCACATGGCACACACAGCCTAGGGGAGTGACTTTCACCACATGGCACACTCCGCCTAGGGGAGTGACATTCACCACATGGCACACACAGCCTAGGGGAGTGACTTTCACCACATGGCACACACAGCCTAGGGGAGTTACTTTCACCACATGGCACACACAGCCCAGGGGTGTTACTTTCACCACATGGCACACACAGCCTAGGGGAGTGACTTTCACCTCATGGCACACACAGCCTAGGGGAGTGACCTTCACCACATGGCACACACAGCCTAGGGGAGTGACTTTAGACACATGGCACACACAGCCTAGGGGAGTGACATTCACCACATTGCACACACAGCCTAGGCAAGTGACTTTCACTACATGGCACACACAGCCTAGGGGCGTGGCACTCACCACATGGCAAACACATCCTAGGGGTGTGACATTCACCACATGGCACACACAGCCTAGGGGAGTGACTTTCACCACATGGTACACTCAGCCCAGGGGAGTGACTTTCACCACATGGCACACACAGCCTAGGGGAGTGACTTTCACCACATGGCACACACAGCCTAGGGGAGTGACTTTCACCACATGGCACACATAGCCTAGGGGAGTGACTTTCATCACATGGCACACACAGCCTAGGGGAGTGATATTCACCACATGGCACACACAGCCTAGGGGAGTGACACTCACCACATGGCGCACACAGCCTAGGGGAGTGACATTCACCACATGTCACACACAGTCTAGGGGAGTGACTTTCACCACATGGCACACACAGCCAAGGGGAGTGACTTTCACCACATGGCACACACAGCCCAGGGGAGTGACTTTCACCTCATGGCACACACAGCTTAGGGGAGTGACTTTCACCACATGGCACAACCAGCCTAGGGGAGTGACTTTCACCACATGACACACACAGTCTAGGGGAGTGACTTTCAAAACATGGCACACACAGCCTAGGGGAGTGACTTTCACCACATGGCACACACAGCCAAGGGGAGTGACTTTCACCACATGGCACACACAGCCCAGGGGAGTGACTTTCACCACATGGCACACACAGCTTAGGGGAGTGACTTTCACCACATGGCACACACAGCCTAGTGGAGTGACTTTCACCACATGACACACACAGTCTAGGGGAGTGATTTTCACCACATGGCACACACAGCCTAGGGGAGTGACTTCCACCACATGCACACACTGCCTGGGGGAGTGACTTTCACCACATGGCACACACAGCCTGGGGGAGTGACTTTCACCACATGGCACACACAGCCTGGGGGAGTGACTTTCACCACATGGCACACACAGCCTAGGGGAGCGACTTTCACCACATGGCACACACAGCCTAGGGGAGTGACTTTCACCACATGGCACACACAGCCCAGGGGAGTGACGTTCACCACATGGCATACACAGCCTAGGGGAGTGACTTTCACCACATGGCACACACAGCCTAGGGGAGTGATATTCACCACATGGCACACACAGCCTAGGGGAGTGACTTTCACCACATGGCACACACAGCCTAGGGGAGTGACTTTCACCACATGTCACACACAGCCTAGGGGAGTGACTTTCACTACTTGGCACACACAGCCTAGGGGAGTGACTTTCACCACGTGGCACACACACCCTAGGGGAGTTACTTTCACCACATGGCACACACAGCCTAGGGGAGTGACTTTCACCACATGGCTCACACAGCCTAGGGGAGTGACTTTCACCACATGGAACACACAGCCAATGGGAGTGACTTTCACCACATGGCACACACAGCCTTGGGGATTGACTTTCACCACATGGCACACACAGCCCAGGGGAGAGACTTTCACCACATGGCACACACAGCCTAGAGGAGTGACTTTCACCACATGGCACACACAGCCCATGGGAGTGACTTTCACCACATGGCACACACAGACCAGGGGAGTGACTTTCACCTCATGGCACTCACAGCCTAGGGGAGTGACTTTCACCACATGGCACACACAGCCTAGGGGGGTGACTTTCACCACATGGCACACACATCCTAGGGGAGTGACTTTCACCACATGGCACACACAGCCTAGGGGAGTGACTTTCACCACATGGCACACACAGCCTAGGGGAGTGACTTTCACCACATGGCTCACACAGCCTAGGGGAGTGACTTTCACCACATGGCACACACAGCCCAGGGAAGTGACTTTCACCACACGGCACACACAGCCTAGGGGAGTGACTTTCACCACATGGCACACACAGCCTAGAGGAGTGACTTTCACCACATGGCACACACAGCCCATGGGAGTGACTTTCACCACATGGCACACACAGACCAGGGGAGTGACTTTCACCTCATGGCACTCACAGCCTAGGGGAGTGACTTTCACCACATGGCACACACAGCCTAGGGGGGTGACTTTCACCACATGGCACACACATCCTAGGGGAGTGACTTTCACCACATGGCACACACTGCCTAGGGGAGTGACTTTCACCACATGGCACACACAGCCTAGGGGAGTGACTTTCACCACATGGCTCACACAGCCTAGGGGAGTGACTTTCACCACATGGAACACACAGCCCAGGGGAGTGACTTTTACCACATGGCACACACAGCCTAGGGGAGTGACATTCACCACATGGCACACACAGCCTAGGGGAGTGACTTTCACCACATGGCACACACAGACTAGGGGAGTGACTTTCACCACATGGCACACACAGCCCAGGGAAGTGACTTTCACCACACGGCACACACAGCCTAGGGGAGTGACTTTCACCACATGGCACACACAGCATAGGGGAGTGACTTTCACCACATGGCACACACAGCCTAGGGGAGTGGCATTCACCACATGGCACACACAGCCTAGGGGGAGTGACATTCACCACATGGCACACACAGCCCAGGGGAGTGATATTCACCACATGGCACACACAGCGTAGGGGAGTTACTTTCACCACATGGCACACACAGCCTAGGGGAGTGACTTTCACCACATGGCACACACAGCCTAGGGGAGTGACTTTCACCACATGGCACACACAGCCTTGCGGAGTGACTTTCACCACATGGCACACACAGCCTAGTGGAGTGACATTCACCATATGGCACACACAGCCTAGGGGAGTGACTTTCACCACATGGCACAAACAGCCTAGGGGAGTGACTTTCACCACATGGCACACACAGCCTAGGGGAGTGAAATTCACCACATGGCAAACACAGCCTTGGGGAGTGACTTTCACCACATGGCACACTCAGCCTAGGGGAATGACTTTCACCACATGGCACACACATCCTTGGGGAGTGAATTTCACCACATGGCACACAGAGCCTTGGGGAGTGACTTTCACCACATGGCCTACACAGCCTAGGAGAGTGACTTTCACCACATGGCACACAAAGCCTAGGGGAGTGACGTTCACCACATGGCAAACGCAGCCTAGGGGAGTGACTTTCAACTCATGGCACACACAGCCTAGGGGAGTGACTTTCACCACATGGCACACACAGACTAGTGGAGTGAAATTCACCATATGGCTCACACAGCCTAGGGGAGTGACTTTCACCACATGGCACACACAGCCTAGGGGAGTGACATTCACCACATGGCACACACAGCCTAGGGGAGTGACATTCACCACATGGTACGAACAGCCCAGGGGATTGATATTCACCACATGGCACACACAGCCTAGGGGAGTTACTTTCACCACATGGCACACACAGCCTAGGGGAGTGACATTCACCACATGGTACGAACAGCCCAGGGGAGTGATATTCACCACATGGCACACACAGCCTAGGGGAGTGACATTCACCACATGGTACGAACAGCCCAGGGGAGTGATATTCACCACATGGCATACACAGCCTAAGGGAGTGACGTTCACCACATGGCACACACATCCATGGGGAGTGACTTTCACCACATGGCACACACAGCCTTGGGGAGTGACTTTCACCACATGTCACACACAGCCTAGCGGAGTGACTTTCACCACATGGCACACACAGCCTAGGGGAGTGACTTTCACCACATAGCACACGCAGCCTAGGGGAGTGACTTTCACTACTTGGTACACACAGCCTAGTGGAGTGCCATTCACCATATGGCACACACAGCCTAGGGGAGTGACTTTCACCACATGGCACACACAGCCTAGGGGAGTGACTTTCACCACATGGCACAAACAGCCGAGGGGAGTGGCTTTCACCACATGGCACACACAGCCTAGGGGAGTGATATTCACCACATGGCACACACAGCCTAGGGGAGTGACTTTCACGAACTGGCACACACAGCCAATGGGAGTGACTTTCACCACATGGCACACACAGCCTAGGGGAGTGACTTTCACCTCATGGCACACACAGCCTAGGGCAGAGACATTCACCACATGGCACACACAGCCTAGGGGAGTGACTTTCAACACATGGCACACACAGCCTAGGGGAGTGACTTTCACCGCATTGCACACACAGCCTAGGGAAGTGACTTTCACTACATGGCACACACAGCCTAGGGAGTGACATTCACCACATGGCAAACACAGCCTAGGGGTGTGACATTCACCACATGGCAAACACATCCTAGGGGAGTGACTTTCACCACATGGCACACACAGCCCAGGGGAGTTACTTTCACCACATGGCACACACAGCCTAGGGGAGTGACTTTCACCACATGGCACACACAGCCTAGGGGAGTGACCTTCACCACATGGCACACACAGCCTAGGGGAGTGACTTTCATCACATGGCACACACAGCCTAGGGGAGTGACATTCACAACATGGCACACACAGCCTAGGGGAGTGACATTCACCACATGGCACACACAGCCTAGGGGAGTGACTTTCACCACATGGCACACACAGCCAAGGGGAGTGACTTTCACCACATGGCACACACAGCCCAGGGGAGTGACTTTCACCACATGGCACACACAGCTTAGGGGAGTGAATTTCACCACATGGCACACACAGCCTAGGGGAGTGACTTTCACCACATGACACACACAGTCTAGGGGTGTGACTTTCACTACATGGCACACACAGCCTAGGGGAGTGACTTTCACCACATGGCACACACAGCCTAGGGGAGTGACTTTCGCCACATGGCACACACAGCCTAGGGGAGTGACTTTCACCAAATGGCACACACAGCCTAGGCGAGTGACTTTCACCACATGGCACACACAGCCAAGAGGAGTGACTTTCACCACATGGCACACACAGCCCAGGGGAGTGACTTTCACCACATGGCACACACAGCTTAGGGGAGTGACTTTCACCACATGGCACACACAGCCTAGTGGAGTGACTTTCACCACATGACACACACAGTCTAGGGGAGTTACTTTCACCACATGGCACACACTGCCTAGGGGAGTGACTTTCACCACATGGCACACACAGCCTAGGGGAGTGACTTTCACCAACTGGCACACACAGCCAATGGGAGTGACTTTCACCACATGGCACACACAGCCTTGGGGATTGACTTTCACCACATGGCACACACAGCCCAGGGGAGTGACTTTCACCACATGGCACACACAGCCCAGAGGAGTGACTTTCACCACATGGCACACACAGCCCATGGGAGTGATTTTCACCACATGGCACACACAGACCAGGGGAGTGACTTTCACCTCATGAAACCCACAGCCTAGGGGAGTGACTTTCACCACATGGCACACACAGCCTAGGGGGGTGACTTTCACCACATGGCACACACATCCTAGGGGAGTGACTTTCACCACATGGCACACACAGACTAGGGGAGTGACTTTCACCACATGGCACACACAGCCCAGGGAAGTGACTTTCACCACACGGCACACACAGCCTAGGGGAGTGACTTTCACCACATGGCACACACAGCATAGGGGAGTGACTTTCACCACATGGCACACACAGCCTAGGGGAGTGGCATTCACCACATGGCACACACAGCCTAGGAGGAGTGACATTCACCACATGGCACACACAGCCCAGGGGAGTGATATTCACCACATGGCACACACAGCGTAGGGGAGTTACTTTCACCACATGGCACACACAGCCTAGGGGAGTGACTTTCACCACATGGCACACACAGCCTAGGGGAGTGACTTTCACCACATGGCACACTCAGCCTTGCGGAGTGACTTTCACCACATGGCACACACAGCCTAGTGGAGTGACATTCACCATATGGCACACACAGCCTAGGGGAGTGACTTTCACCACATGGCACAAACAGCCTAGGGGAGTGACTTTCACCACATGGCACACACAGCCTAGGGGAGTGAAATTCACCACATGGCACACACAGCCTTGGGGAGTGACTTTCACCACATGGCACACTCAGCCTAGGGGAATGACTTTCACCACATGGCACACACATCCTTGGGGAATGAATTTCACCACATGGCACACAGAGCCTTGGGGAGTGACTTTCACCACATGGCCTACACAGCCTAGGAGAGTGACTTTCACCACATGGCACACAAAGCCTAGGGGAGTGACTTTCACCACATGGCAAACGCAGCCTAGGGGAGTGACTTTCACCACATGGCACACACAGCCTAGGGGAGTGACTTTCACCACATGGCACACACAGACTAGTGGAGTGAAATTCACCATATGGCACACACAGCCTATGGGAGTGACTTTCACCACATGGCACACACAGCCTAGGGGAGTGACATTCACCACATGGCACACACAGCCTAGGGGAGTGACATTCACCACATGGCACACACAGCCTAGGGGAGTGACATTCACCACATGGCACACACAGCCTAGGGGAGTTACTTTCTCCACATGGCACACACAGCCTAGGGGAGTGGCTTTCACCACATGGCACACACAGCCTAGGGGAGTGACATTCACCACATGGCACACTCAGCCTAGGGGAGTGACGTTCACCACATGGCACACACAGGCTAGGGGAGTGACTTTCACCACATGGCACACTCAGCCTTGGGGAGTGACTTTCACCACATGGCACACACAGCCTAGTGGAGTGACATTCACCATATGGCACACACAGCCTAGGGGAGTGACTTTCACCACATGGCACACACAGCCTAGGGGAGTGACTTACACCACATGGCACACACAGCCTAGGGGAGTGACTTTCACCACATGGCACACACAGCCTTGGGGAGTGACTTTCACCACATGGCACACACAGCCTAGGGGAATGACTTACACCACATGGCACACACATCCATGGGGGGTGAATTTCACCACATGGCACACACAGCCTTGTGGAGTGACTTTCAACACATGGCACACACAGCCTAGGGGAGTGGCTTTCACCACATGGCACACACAGCCTAGGGGAGTGACATTCACCACATGGCACACACAGCCTAGGGGAGTGACTTTCACCACATGGCACACACAGCCTAGGGGAGTGACATTCACCACAGTGCACACACAGCCCAGGGGAGTGACTTTCACCACATGGCACACACAGCCTAGGGGAGTGACTTTAACCACATGGCACACACAGCCGAAGGGGAGTGACATTCACCACATGGCACAGACAGCCTAGGGGAGTGACTTTCACCACATGGCACACACAGCCTAGGGGAGTGACTTTCACCACATGGCACACACAGCCTAGGGGAGTGACTTTCACCACATGGCACACACAGCCTTGGGGAGTTACTTTCACCACATGGCGCACACAGCCTAGGGGAGTGACTTTCACCACATGGCACACACAGTCTAGGGGAGTGACTTTCACCACATGGCACACACAGCCCAGGGGAGTGACTTTCACCACATGGCACACACAGCCTAGGGGAGTGACTTTCACCACATGGCACACACAGCCTAGTGGAGTGACATTCACCACATGGCACACACAGCCTAGGGGAGTGACTTTCACCACATGGCACACACAGCCTAGGGGAGTGTCTTTCACCGCATTCCACACACAGCCTAGGGGAGTGACTTTCACCACATGGCACACACAGCCTTGGGGAGTGACTTTCACCACATGGCACACACAGCCTAGGGTAATGACTTTCACCTCATGGCACACACATCCATGGGGAGTGACTTTCACCACATGGCACACACAGCCTAGGGGAGTGACTTTCACCGCATGGCACACACAGCCTAGGGGAGTGACTTTCACCACATGGCACACACAGCCTAGGGGAGTGACTTTCATCACATGGCACACACAGCCTAGGGGAGTGACTTTCACCACATGGCACACACAGCCTAGGGGAGTGACTTTCACCACATGGCGCACACAGCCTAGTGGAATGACATTCACCACATGGCATACACAGCCTAGGGGAGTGACTTTCACCACATGGCACACACAGCCTAGGGGAGTGACTTTCACCACGTGGCACACACACCCTAGGGGAGTTACTTTCACCACATGGCACACACAGCCTAGGGGAGTGACTTTCACCAACTGGCACACACAGCCAATGGGAGTGACTTTCACCACATGGCACACACAGCCTTGGGGATTGACTTTCACCACATGGCACACACAGCCCAGGGGAGTGACTTTCACCACATGGCACACACAGCCTAGAGGAGTGACTTTCACCACATGGCACACACAGCCCATGGGAGTGACTTTCACCACATGGCACACACAGACCAGGGGAGTGACTTTCACCTCATGGCACTCACAGCCTAGGGGAGTGACTTTCACCACATGGCACACACAGCCTAGGGGGGTGACTTTCACCACATGGCACACACATCCTAGGGGAGTGACTTTCACCACATGGCACACACAGCCTAGGGGAGTGACTTTCACCACATGGCACACACAGCCTAGGGGAGTGACTTTCACCACATGGCTCACACAGCCTAGGGGAGTGACTTTCACCACATGGAACACACAGCCCAGGGGAGTGACTTTCACCACATGGCACACACAGCCTAGGGGAGTGACATTCACCACATGGCACACACAGCCTAGGGGAGTGACATTCACCACATGGCACACACAGACTAGGGGAGTGACTTTCACCACATGGCACACACAGCCCAGGGATGTGACTTTCACCACACGGCACACAGAGCCTAGGGGAGTGACTTTCACCACATGGCACACACAGCATAGGGGAGTGACTTTCACCACATGGCACACACAGACTAGGGGAGTGGCATTCACCACATGGCACACACAGCCTAGGGGGAGTGACATTCACCACATGGCACACACAGCCCAGGGGAGTGATATTCACCACATGGCACACACTGCGTAGGGGAGTTACTTTCACCACATGGCACACAAAGCCTAGGGGAGTGACTTTCACCACATGGCACACACAGCCTAGGGGAGTGACTTTCACCACATGGCACACACAGCCTTGTGGAGTGACTTTCACCACATGGCACACACAGCCTAGGGGAGTGAAATTCACCACATGGCACACACAGCCTTGGGGAGTGACTTTCACCACATGGCACACTCAGCCTAGGGGAATGACTTTCACCACATGGCACACACATCCTTGGGGAGTGAATTTCACCACATGGCACACAGAGCCTTGGGGAGTGACTTTCACCACATGGCCTACACAGCCTAGGAGAGTGACTTTCACCACATGGCACACAAAGCCTAGGGGAGTGACTTTCACCACATGGCAAACGCAGCCTAGGGGAGTGACATTCACCACATGGCACAAACAGCCTAGGGGAGTGACTTTCACCACATGGCACACACAGACTAGTGGAGTGAAATTCACCATATGGCACACACAGCCTAGGGGAGTGACTTTCACCACATGGCACACACAGCCTAGGGGAGTGACGTTCACCACATGGCACACACAGCCTAGGGGAGTGACATTCACCACATGGTACGAACAGCCCAGGGGAGTGATATTCACCACATGGCACACACAGCCTAGGGGAGTTACTTTCACCACATGGCACACACAGCCTAGGGGAGTGACGTTCACCACATGGCACACACAGGCTACGGGAGTGACTTTCACCACATGGCACACTCTGCCTTGGGGAGTGACTTTCACCACATGGCACACACAGCCTAGTGGAGTGACATTCACCATATGGCACACACAGCCTAGGGGAGTGACTTTCACCACATGGCACACACAGCCTAGGGGAGTGACTTAAACCACATGGCACACACAGCCTAGGGGAGTGACTTTCACCACATGGCACACACAGCCTTGGGGAGTGACTTTCACCACATGGCACACACAGCCTAGGGGAATGACTTACACCACATGGCACACACATCCATGGGGGGTGAATTTCACCACATGGCACACACAGCCTTGGGGAGTGACTTTCAACACATGGCACACACAGCCTAGGAGAGTGACTTTCACCACATGGCACACACAGCCTAGGGGAGTGACTTTCACCACATAGCACACGCAGCCTAGGGGAGTGACTTTCACTACTTGGTACACACAGCCTAGTGGAGTGCCATTCACCATATGGCACACACAGCCTAGGGGAGTGACTTTCACCACATGGCACACACAGCCTAGGGGAGTGACTTTCACCACATGGCACAAACAGCCGAGGGGAGTGGCTTTCACCACATGGCACACACAGCCTAGGGGAGTGATATTCACCACATGGCACACACAGCCTAGGGGAGTGACTTTCACCACATGGCACACACAGCCTAGGGGAGTGACATTCACCACATGGCACACACAGCCCAGGTGAGTGACTTTCACCACATGGCACACACAGCCTAGGGGAGTGTCATTCACCAAATGGCACACTCCGCCTAGGGGAGTGATTTTCACCACATGGCACACACAGCCTAGGGGAGTGACATTCACCACATGGCACACACAGCCCAGGGGAGTGACGTTCACCACATGGCACACACAGCCTAGGGGAGTGACTTTCACCACATGGCACACACAGCCTAGGGGAGTGACTTTCACCTCATGGCACACACAGCCTAGGGGAGTGACATTCACCACATGGCACACACAGCCTAGGGGAGTGATTTTCACCACATGGCACATACAGCCTAGGGGAGTGACTTTCACCACATGGCACACACAGCCTAGGGGAGTGACTTTCACCACATGGCACACTCCGCCTAGGGGAGTGACATTCACCACATGGCACACACAGCCTAGGGGAGTGACTTTCACCACATGGCACACACAGCCTAGGGGAGTTACTTTCACCACATGGCACACACAGCCCAGGGGTGTTACTTTCACCACATGGCACACACAGCCTAGGGGAGTGACTTTCACCTCATGGCACACACAGCCTAGGGGAGTGACCTTCACCACATGGCACACACAGCCTAGGGGAGTGACTTTCAACACATGGCACACACAGCCTAGGGGAGTGACATTCACCACATTGCACACACAGCCTAGGCAAGTGACTTTCACTACATGGCACACACAGCCTAGGGGCGTGGCACTCACCACATGGCAAACACATCCTAGGGGTGTGACATTCACCACATGGCACACACAGCCTAGGGGAGTGACTTTCACCACATGGTACACTCAGCCCAGGGGAGTGACTTTCACCACATGGCACACACAGCCTAGGGGAGTGACTTTCACCACATGGCACACACAGCCTAGGGGAGTGACTTTCACCACATGGCACACATAGCCTAGGGGAGTGACTTTCATCACATGGCACACACAGCCTAGGGGAGTGATATTCACCACATGGCACACACAGCCTAGGGGAGTGACACTCCTCACATGGCGCACACAGCCTAGGGGAGTGACATTCACCACATGTCACACACAGTCTAGGGGAGTGACTTTCACCACATGGCACACACAGCCAAGGGGAGTGACTTTCACCACATGGCACACACAGCCCAGGGGAGTGACTTTCACCTCATGGCACACACAGCTTAGGGGAGTGACTTTCACCACATGGCACAACCAGCCTAGGGGAGTGACTTTCACCACATGACACACACAGTCTAGGGGAGTGACTTTCACTACATGGCACACACAGCCTAGGGGAGTGACTTTCACCACATGGCACACACAGCCAAGGGGAGTGACTTTCACCACATGGCACACACAGCCCAGGGGAGTGACTTTCACCACATGGCACACACAGCTTAGGGGAGTGACTTTCACCACATGGCACACACAGCCTAGTGGAGTGACTTTCACCACATGACACACACAGTCTAGGGGAGTGATTTTCACCACATGGCACACACAGCCTAGGGGAGTGACTTCCACCACATGCACACACTGCCTGGGGGAGTGACTTTCACCACATGGCACACACAGCCTGGGGGAGTGACTTTCACCACATGGCACACACAGCCTGGGGGAGTGACTTTCACCACATGGCACACACAGCCTAGGGGAGTGACTTTCACCACATGGCACACACAGCCTAGGGGAGTGACTTTCACCACATGGCACACACAGCCCAGGGGAGTGACGTTCACCACATGGCATACACAGCCTAGGGGAGTGATTTCACCACATGGCACACACAGCCTAGGGGAGTAATATTCACCACATGGCACACACAGCCTAGGGGAGTGACTTTCACCACATGGCACACACAGCCTAGGGGAGTGACTTTCACCACATGTCACACACAGCCTAGGGGAGTGACTTTCACTACTTGGCACACACAGCCTAGGGGAGTGACTTTCACCACGTGGCACACACACCCTAGGGGAGTTACTTTCACCACATGGCACACACAGCCTAGGGGAGTGACTTTCACCAACTGGCACACAGCCAATGGGAGTGACTTTCACCACATGGCACACACAGCCTTGGGGATTGACTTTCACCACATGGCACACACAGCCCAGGGGAGTGACTTTCACCACATGGCACACACAGCCTAGAGGAGTGACTTTCACCACATGGCACACACAGCCCATGGGAGTGACTTTCACCACATGGCACACACAGACCAGGGGAGTGACTTTCACCTCATGGCACTCACAGCCTAGGGGAGTGACTTTCACCACATGGCACACACAGCCTAGGGGGGTGACTTTCACCACATGGCACACACATCCTAGGGGAGTGACTTTCACCACATGGCACACACAGCCTAGGGGAGTGACTTTCACCACATGGCACACACAGCCTAGGGGAGTGACTTTCACCACATGGCTCACACAGCCTAGGGGAGTGACTTTCACCACATGGAACACACAGCCCAGGGGAGTGACTTTCACCACATGGCACACACAGCCTAGGGGAGTGACATTCACCACATGGCACACACAGCCTAGGGGAGTGACTTTCACCACATGGCACACACAGACTAGGGGAGTGACTTTCACCACATGGCACACACAGCCCAGGGAAGTGAATTTCACCACACGGCACACACAGCCTAGGGGAGTGACTTTCACCACATGGCACACACAGCATAGGGGAGTGACTTTCACCACATGGCACACACAGCCTAGGGGAGTGGCATTCACCACATGGCGCACACAGCCTAGGGGGAGTGACATTCACCACATGGCACACACAGCCCAGGGGAGTGATATTCACCACATGGCACACACAGCGTAGGGGAGTTACTTTCACCACATGGCACACACAGCCTAGGGGAGTGACTTTCACCACATGGCACACACAGCCTAGGGGAGTGACTTTCACCACATGGCACACACAACCTTGCGGAGTGACTTTCACCACATGGCACACACAGCCTAGTGGAGTGACATTCACCATATGGCACACACAGCCTAGGGGAGTGACTTTCACCACATGGCACAAACAGCCTAGGGGAGTGACTTTCACCACATGGCACACACAGCCTAGGGGAGTGAAATTCACCACATGGCACACACAGCCTTGGGGAGTGACTTTCACCACATGGCACACTCAGCCTAGGGGAATGACTTTCACCACATGGCACACACATCCTTGGGGAGTGAATTTCACCACATGGCACACAGAGCCTTGGGGAGTGACTTTCACCACATGGCCTACACAGCCTAGGAGAGTGACTTTCACCACATGGCACACAAAGCCTAGGGGAGTGACTTTCACCACATGGCAAACGCAGCCTAGGGGAGTGACTTTCACCACATGGTACACACAGCCTAGGGGAGTGACTTTCACCACATGGCACACACAGACTAGTGGAGTGAAATTCACCATATGGCACACACAGCCTAGGGGAGTGACTTTCACCACATGGCACACACAGCCTAGGGGAGTGACATTCACCACATGGCACACACAGCCTAGGGGAGTGACATTCACCACATGGTACGAACAGCCCAGGGGAGTGATATTCACCACATGGCACACACAGCCTAGGGGAGTTACTTTCACCACATGGCACACACAGCCTAGGGGAGTGACATTCACCACATGGTACGAACAGCCCAGGGGAGTGATATTCACCACATGGCACACACAGCCTAGGGGAGTGACATTCACCACATGGTACGAACAGCCCAGGGGAGTGATATTCACCACATGGCACACACAGCCTAGGGGAGTGACGTTCACCACATGGCACACACAGGCTAGGGGAGTGACTTTCACCACATGGCACACTCAGCCTTGGGGAGTGACTTTCACCACATGGCACACACAGCCTAGTGGAGTGACATTCACCATATGGCACACACAGCCTAGGGGAGTGACTTTCACCACATGGCACACACAGCCTAGGGAAGTGACTTACACCACATGGCACACACAGCCTAGGGGAGTGACTTCCACCACATGGCACACACAGCCTTGGGGAGTGACTTTCAACACATGGCACACACAGCCTACGGGAATGACTTACACCACATGGCACACACATCCATGGGGGGTGAATTTCACCACATGGCACACACAGCCTTGGGGAGTGACTTTCAACACATGGCACACACAGCCTAGGAGAGTGACTTTCTCCACCTGGCACACACAGCCTAGGGGAGTACTTTCACCACATAACACACGCAGCCTAGGGGAGTGACTTTCACTACTTGGTACACACAGCCTAGTGGAGTGCCATTCACCATATGGCACACACAGCCTAGGGGAGTGACTTTCACCACATGGCACACACAGCCAAGGGGAGTGACGTTCACCACATGGCACAAACAGCCGAGGGGAGTGGCTTTCACCACATGGCACACACAGCCTAGGGGAGTGATATTCACCACATGGCACACACAGCCTAGGGGAGTGACTTTCACCACATGGCACACACAGCCTAGGGGAGTGACATTCACCACATGGCACACACAGCCCAGGTGAGTGACTTTCACCACATGGCACACACAGCCTAGGGGAGTGTCATTCACCAAATTGCACACTCCGCCTAGGGGAGTGATTTTCACCACATGGCACACACAGTCTAGGGGAGTGACTTTCACCACATGGCACACACAGCCTAGGGGAGTGACATTCACCACATGGCACACACAGCCCAGGGGAGTGACGTTCACCACATGGCACACACTGCCTAGTGAAGTGACTTTCACCTCATGGCACACACAGCCTAGGGGAGTGACATTCACCACATGGCACACACAGCCTAGGGGAGTGATTTTCACCACATGGCACATACAGCCTAGGGGAGTGACTTTCACCACATGGCACAAACAGCCTAGGGGAGTGACTTTCACCACATGGCACACTCCGCCTAGGGGAGTGACATTCACCACATAGCACACACAGCCTAGGGGAGTGACTTTCACCACATGGTAAACACAGCCTAGGGGAGTTACTTTCACCACATGGCACACACAGCCCAGGGGTGTTACTTTCACCACATGGCACACACAGCCTAGGGGAGTGACTTTCACCTCATGGCACACACAGCCTAGGGGAGTGACCTTCACCACATGGCACACACAGCCTAGGGGAGTGACTTTCAACACATGGCACACACAGCCTAGGGGAGTGACATTCACCACATTGCACATACAGCCTAGGCAAGTGACTTTCACTACATGGCACACACAGCCTAGGGGCGTGGCACTCACCACATGGCAAACACATCCTAGGGGTGTGACATTCACCACATGGCACACACAGCCTAGGGGAGTGACTTTCACCACATGGTACACTCAGCCCAGGGGAGTGACTTTCACCACATGGCACACACAGCCTAGGGGAGTGACTTTCACCACATGGCACACACAGCCTAGGGGAGTGACTTTCACCACATGGCACACACAGCCTAGGGGAGTGACTTTCATCACATGGCACACACAGCCTAGGGGAGTGATATTCACCACATGGCACACACAGCCTAGGGGAGTGACACTCACCACATGGCGCACACAGCCTAGGGGAGTGACATTCACCACATGTCACACACAGTCTAGGGGAGTGACTTTCACCACATGGCACACACAGCCAAGGGGGAGTGACTTTCACCACATGGCACACACAGCCCAGGGGAGTGACTTTCACCTCATGGCACACACAGCTTAGGGGAGTGACTTTCACCACATGGCACAACCAGCCTAGGGGAGTGACTTTCACCACATGACACACACAGTCTAGGGGAGTGACTTTCACTACATGGCACACACAGCCTAGGGGAGTGACTTTCACCACATGGCACACACAGCCAAGGGGAGTGACTTTCACCACATGGCACACACAGCCCAGGGGAGTGACTTTCACCACATGGCACACACAGCTTAGGGGAGTGACTTTCACCACATCGCACACACAGCCTAGTGGAGTGACTTTCACCACATGACACACACAGTCTAGGGGAGTGATTTTCACCACATGGCACACACAGCCTAGGGGAGTGACTTCCACCACATGCACACACTGCCTGGGGGAGTGACTTTCACCACATGGCACACACAGCCTGGGGGAGTGACTTTCACCACATGGCACACACAGCCTGGGGGAGTGACTTTCACCACATGGCACACACAGCCTAGGGGAGTGACTTTCACCACATGGCACACACAGCCTAGGGGAGTGACTTTCACCACATGGCACACACAGCCCAGGGGAGTGACTTTCACCACATGGCATACACAGCCTAGGGGAGTGACTTTCACCACATGGCACACACAGTCTAGGGGAGTGACTTCCACCACATGACACACACAGCCTAGGGGAGAGACTTTCACCACATGGCACCTACAGCCGAGGGGAGTGGCTTTCACCACATGGCACACACAGCCTAGGGGAGTGACTTTCACCACATGGCACACACAGCCTAGGGGAGTGACATTCACCACATGGCCCACACAGCCCAGGGGAGTGACTTTCACCACATGGCACACACAGCCTAGGGGAGTGACTTTAACCACATGGCACACACAGCCGAAGGGGAGTGACATTCACCACATGGCACACACAGCCTAGGGGAGTGTCTTTCACCACATGGCACACACAGCCTAGGGGAGTGACATTCACCACATGGCACACACAGCCTAGGGGAGTGACGTTCACCACATGGCACACACAGCCTTGGGGAGTTACTTTCACCACATGGCACACACAGCCTTGTGGAGTGACATTCACCACATGGCACACACAGCCTAGGGGAGTGACTTTCACCACATGGCACACACAGCCTAGGGGAGTGTCTTTCACCGCATTCCACACACAGCCTAGGGGAGTGACTTTCACCACATGGCACACACAGCCTTGGGGAGTGACTTTCACCACATGGCACACACAGCCTAGGTGAATGACTTTCACCTCATGGCACACCCATCCATGGGGAGTGACTTTCACCACATGGCACACACAGCCTTGGGGAGTGACTTTCACCACATGTCACACACAGCCTAGCGGAGTGATTTTCACCACATGGCACACACAGCCTAGGGGAGTGACTTTCACCACATGGCACACACAGCCTAGTGGAATGACATTCACCTCATGGCATACACAGCCTAGGGGAGTGACTTTCACCACATGGCACACACAGCCTAGGGGAGTGACTTTCACCACGTGGCACACACTCCCTAGGGGAGTTACTTTCACCACATGGAACACACAGCCTAGGGGAGTGACTTTCACCAACTGGCACACACAGCCAATGGGAGTGACATTCACCACATGGCACACACAGCCTTGGGGATTGACTTTCACCACATGGCACACACAGCCCAGGGGAGTGACTTTCACCACATGGCACACACAGCCTAGGGGAGTGACTTTCACCACATGGCACACACAGCCCATGGGAGTGACTTTCACCAAATGGCACACACAGACCAGGGGAGTGACTTTCACCTCATGTCACTCACAGCCTAGGGGAGTGACTTTCACCACATGGCACACAAAGCCTAGGGGAGTGACTTTCACCACATGGCAAACACATCCTAGGGGAGTGACTTTCACCACATGGCACACACAGCCTAGGGGAGTGACTTTCACCACATGGCACACACAGCCTAGGGGAGTGACTTTCTCCACATGGCTCACACAGCCTAGGGGAGTGACTTTCACCACATGGCACACACAGCCCAGGGGAGTGACTTTCACCATATGGCACACACAGCCTAGGGGAGTGACATTCACCACATGGCACACACAGCCTAGGGGAGTGACTTTCACCACATGGCACACACAGACTAGGAGAGTGACTTTCACCACATGGCACATACAGCCCAGGGGAGTGACTTTCACCACATGGCACACACAGCCTAGGGGAGTGACTTTCACCACATGGCACACACAGCCTAGGGGAGTGACTTTCACCACATGGCACACACAGCCTAGGGGAGTGGCATTCACCACATGGCACACACAGCCTAGGGGGAGTGACATTCACCTCATGGCACACACAGCCCAGGGGAGTGATATTCACCACATGGCACACACAGCGTAGGGGAGTTACTTTCACCACATGGCACACACAGCCTAGGGGAGTGACTTTCACCACATGGCACACACAGCCTAGGGGAGTGACTTTCACCACATGGCACACTCAGCCTTGCGGAGTGACTTTCACCACATGGCACACACAGCCTAGTGGAGTGACATTCACCATATGGCACACACAGCCTGGGGGAGTGACTTTCACCACATGGCACAAACAGCCTAGGGGAATGACTTTCACCACATGGCACACACAGCCTAGGGGAGTGACTTTCACCACATGGCACACACAGCCTTGGGGAGTGACTTTCGCCACATGGCACACACAGCCTAGGGGAATGACTTTCACCACATGGCACACACATCCTTGGGGAGTGAATTTCACCACATGGCACACAGAGCCTTGTGGAGTGATTTTCACCACATGGCCTACACTGCCTAGGAGAGTGACTTTCACCACATGGCACACAAAGCCTAGGGGGAGTGACTTTCACCACATGGCAAACGCAGCCTAGGGGAGTGACTTTCACCACATGGCACACACAGCCTAGTGGAGTGACATTCACCATATGGCACACACAGCCTAGGGGAGTGACTTTCACCACATGGCACACACAGCCAAGGGGAGTGACTTTCACCACATGGCACACACAGCCTAGGGGAGTGACATTCACCACATGGCACACAAAGCTCAGGGGAGTGACTTTCACCACATGGCACACACAGCCTAGGGGAGTGACTTTCACCACATGGCACACACAGCCTAGGGGAATGACTTTCACCTCATGGCACACACATCCATGGGGAGTGACTTTCACCACATGGCACACACAGCCTTTGGGAGTGACTTTCACCACGTGGCACACACACCCTAGGGGAGTTACTTTCACCACATGGCACACACAGCCTAGGGGAGTGACTTTCACCAACTGGCACACACAGCCAATGGGAGTGACTTTCACCACATGGCACACACAGCCTGGGGGAGTGACTTTCACCACATGGCACACACAGCCTGGGTTAGTGACTTTCACCACATGGCACACACAGCCTAGGGGAGTGACTTTCACCACATGGCACACACAGCTTAGGGGAGTGACTTTCACCACATGGCACACACAGCCCAGGGGAGTGACTTTCACCACATGGCATACACAGCCTAGGGGAGTGACTTTCACCACATGGCACCTACAGCCGAGGGGAGTGGCTTTCACCACATGGCACACACAGCCTAGGGGAGTGACATTCACCACATGGCACACACAGCCTAGGGGAGTGACTTTCACCACATGGCACACACAGCCTAGGGAAGTGACATTCACCACATGGCACACACAGCCCAGGGGAGTGACTTTCACCACATGGCACACACAGCCTAGGGGAGTGATTTTAACCACATGGCACACACAGCCGAAGGGGAGTGACATTCACCACATGGCACACACAGCCTAGGGGAGTGACTTTCACCACATGGCACACACAGCCTAGGGGAGTAGCGTTCACCACATGGCACACACAGCCTTGGGGAGTTACTTTCACCACATGGCACACACAGCCTAGTGGAGTGACATTCACCACATGGCACACACAGCCTAGGGGAGTGACTTTCACCACATGGCACACACAGCCTAGGGGAGTGTCTTTCACCGCATTCCACACACAGCCTAGGGGAGTGACTTTCACCACATGGCACACACAGCCTTGGGGAGTGACTTTCACCACATGGCACACACAGCCTAGGGTAATGACTTTCACCTCATGGCACACACATCCATGGGGAGTGACTTTCACCACATGGCACACACAGCCTTGGGGAGTGACTTTCACCACATGTCACACACAGCCTAGCGGAGTGACTTTCACCACATGGTACACACAGCCTAGGGAAGTGACTTTCATCACATGGCACACACAGCCTAGGGGAGTGACTTTCACCACATGGCACACACAGCCTAGGGGAGTGACTTTCACCACATGGCACACACAGCCTAGTGGAATGACATTCACCACATGGCATAAACAGCCTAGGGGAGTGACTTTCACCACATGGCACACACAGCCTAGGGGAGTGACTTTCACCACGTGGCACACAAACCCTAGGGGAGTTACTTTCACCACATGGCACACACAGCCTAGGGGAGTGACTTTCACCAACTGGCACACACAGCCAATGGGAGTGACTTTCACCACATGGCACACACAGCCTTGGGGATTGACTTTCACCACATGGCACACACAGCCCAGGGGAGTGACTTTCACCACATGGCACACACAGCCTAGAGGAGTGACTTTCACCACATGGCACACACAGCCCACGGGAGTGACTTTCACCACATGGCACACACAGACCAGGGGAGTGACTTTCACCTCATGGCACTCACAGCCTAGGGGAGTGACTTTCACCACATGGCACACACAGCCTAGGGGGGTGACTTTCACCACATGGCACACACAACCTAGGGGAGTGACTTTCACCACATGGCACACACAGCCTAGGGGAGTGACTTTCACCTCATGGCACTCACAGCCTAGGGGAGTGACTTTCACCACATGGCTCACACAGCCTAGGGGAGTGACTTTCACCACATGGCACACACAGCCCAGGGGAGTGACTTTCACCACATGGCACACACAGCCTAGGGGAGTGACATTCACCACATGGCACACACAGCCTAGGGGAGTGACTTTCACCACATGGCACACACAGACTAGGGGAGTGACTTTCACCACATGGCACACACAGCCCAGGGAAGTGAATTTCACCACACGGCACACACAGCCTAGGGGAGTTACTTTCACCACATGGCACACACAGCATAGGGGAGTGACTTTCACCACATGGCACACACAGCCTAGGGGAGTGGCATTCACCACATGGCACACACAGCCTAGGGGGAGTGACATTCACCACATGGCACACACAACCCAGGGGAGTGACCTTCACTACATGGCACACACAGCGTAGGGGAGTTACTTTCACCACATGGCACACACAGCCTAGGGGAGTGACTTTCACCACATGGCACACACAGCCTAGGGGAGTGCTTTCACCACATGGCACACTCAGCCTTGCGGAGTGACTTTCACCACATGGCACACACAGCCTAGTGGAGTGACATTCACCATATGGCACACACAGCCTAGGGGAGTGACTTTCACCACATGGCACAAACAGCCTAGGGGAGTGACTTTCACCACATGGCACACACAGCCTAGGGGAGTGAATTTCACCACATGGCACACACAGCCTTGGGGAGTGACTTTCACCACATGGCACACACAGCCTAGGGGAATGACTTTCACCACATGGCACACACATCCTTGGGGAGTGAATTTCACCACATGGCACACAGAGCCTTGGGGAGTGACTTTCACCACATGGCCTACACAGCCTAGGAGAGTGACTTTCACCACATGGCACACAAAGCCTAGGGGAGTGACTTTCACCACATGGCAAACGCAGCCTAGGGGAGTGACTTTCACCACATGGCACACACAGCCTAGTGGAGTGACATTCACCATATGGCACACACAGCCTAGGGGAGTGACTTTCACCACATGGCACACACAGCCTAGGGGAGTGACTTTCACCACATGGCACACACAGCCTAGGGGAGTGACATTCACCACATGGCACACAAAGCCCAGGGGAGTGACTTTCACCACATGGCACACACAGCCTAGGGGAGTGACTTTCACCACATGGCACACACAGCCTAGGGTAGTGACGTTCACCACATGCCACACACAGAATAGGGGAGTGACTTTCACCACAAGGCTCACACAGCTTTCGGGAGTGAATTTCACCACATGGCACACACAGCCTAGGGGAATGACTTTCACCTCATGGCACACACATCCATGGGGAGTGACTTTCACCACATGGCACACACAGCCTTTGGGAGTGACTTTCACCAGGTGGCACACACACCCTAGGGGAGTTACTTTCACCACATGGCACACACAGCCTTTGGGAGTGACTTTCACCACGTGGCACACACACCCTAGGGGAGTTACTTTCACCACATGGCACACACAGCCTAGGGGAGTGACTTTCACCAACTGGCACACACAGCCAATGGGAGTGACTTTCACCACATGGCACACACAGCCTTGGGGAGTGATTTTCACCACATGGCACACACAGCCCAGGGGAGTGACTTTCACCACATGGCACACACAGCCTAGGGGAGTGACTTTCACCACATGGCACACACAGCCCAGGGGAGTGACTTTCACCACATGGCACACACAGACCAGGGGAGTTACTTTCACCTCATGGCACACACAGCCTAGGGGAGTGACTTTCACCACATGGCACACACAGCCTAGGGGAGTGACTTTCACCACATGGCACACACATCCGAGGGGAGTGACTTTCACTACATGGCACACACAGCCTAGGGGAGTAACTTTGACCACATGGCACACACAGCCTAGTTGAGTTACATTCACCACATGGCTCACACAGCCTAGGGGAGTGACTTTCACCACATGGCACACACAGCCCAGGGGAGTGACTTTCACCACATGGCACACACAGCCTAGGGGAGTGACATTCACCACATGGCACACACAGCCTAGGGGAGTGACTTTCACCACATGGCACACACAGCCAAGGGGAGTGACTTTCACCACATGGCACACACAGCCTAGGGGAGTGACATTCACCACATGGCACACAAAGCTCAGGGGAGTGACTTTCACCACATGGCACACACAGCCTAGGGGAGTGACTTTCACCACATGGCACACACAGCCTAGGGGAATGACTTTCACCTCATGGCACACACATCCATGGGGAGTGACTTTCACCACATGGCACACACAGCCTTTGGGAGTGACTTTCACCACGTGGCACACACACCCTAGGGGAGTTACTTTCACCACATGGCACACACAGCCTAGGGGAGTGACTTTCACCAACTGGCACACACAGCCAATGGGAGTGACTTTCACCACATGGCACACACAGCCTGGGGGAGTGACTTTCACCACATGGCACACACAGCCTGGGGGAGTGACTTTCACCACATGGCACACACAGCCTAGGGGAGTGACTTTCACCACATGGCACACACAGCTTAGGGGAGTGACTTTCACCACATGGCACACACAGCCCAGGGGAGTGACTTTCACCACATGGCATACACAGCCTAGGGGAGTGACTTTCACCACATGGCACCTACAGCCGAGGGGAGTGGCTTTCACCACATGGCACACACAGCCTAGGGGAGTGACATTCACCACATGGCACACACAGCCTAGGGGAGTGACTTTCACCACATGGCACACACAGCCTAGGGGAGTGACATTCACCACATGGCACACACAGCCCAGGGGAGTGACTTTCACCACATGGCACACACAGCCTAGGGGAGTGATTTTAACCACATGGCACACACAGCCGAAGGGGAGTGACATTCACCACATGGCACACACAGCCTCGGGGAGTGACTTTCACCACATGGCACACACAGCCTAGGGGAGTAGCGTTCACCACATGGCACACACAGCCTTGGGGAGTTACTTTCACCACATGGCACACACAGCCTAGTGGAGTGACATTCACCACATGGCACACACAGCCTAGGGGAGTGACTTTCACCACATGGCACACACAGCCTAGGGGAGTGTCTTTCACCGCATTCCACACACAGCCTAGGGGAGTGACTTTCACCACATGGCACACACAGCCTTGGGGAGTGACTTCCACCACATGGCACACACAGCCTAGGGTAATGACTTTCACCTCATGGCACACACATCCATGGGGAGTGACTTTCACCACATGGCACACACAGCCTTGGGGAGTGACTTTCACCACATGTCACACACAGCCTAGCGGAGTGACTTTCACCACATGGTACACACAGCCTAGGGAAGTGACTTTCATCACATGGCACACACAGCCTAGGGGAGTGACTTTCACCACATGGCACACACAGCCTAGGGGAGTGACTTTCACCACATGGCACACACAGCCTAGTGGAATGACATTCACCACATGGCATACACAGCCTAGGGGAGTGACTTTCACCACATGGCACACACAACCTAGGGGAGTGACTTTCACCACGTGGCACACAAACCCTAGGGGAGTTACTTTCACCACATGGCACACACAGCCTAGGGGAGTGACTTTCACCAACTGGCACACACAGCCAATGGGAGTGACTTTCACCACATGGCACACACAGCCTTGGGGATTGACTTTCACCACATGGCACACACAGCCCAGGGGAGTGACTTTCACCACATGGCACACACAGCCTAGAGGAGTGACTTTCACCACATGGCACACACAGCCCACGGGAGTGACTTTCACCACATGGCACACACAGACCAGGGGAGTGACTTTCACCTCATGGCACTCACAGCCTAGGGGAGTGACTTTCACCACATGGCACACACAGCCTAGGGGGGTGACTTTCACCACATGGCACACACAACCTAGGGGAGTGACTTTTACCACATGGCACACACAGCCTAGGGGAGTGACTTTCACCTCATGGCACTCACAGCCTAGGGGAGTGACTTTCACCACATGGCTCACACAGCCTAGGGGAGTGACTTTCACCACATGGCACACACAGCCCAGGGGAGTGACTTTCACCACATGGCACACACAGCCTAGGGGAGTGACATTCACCACATGGCACACACAGCCTAGGGGAGTGACTTTCACCACATGGCACACACAGACTAGGGGAGTGACTTTCACCACATGGCACACACAGCCCAGGGAAGTGAATTTCACCACACGGCACACACAGCCTAGGGGAGTTACTTTCACCACATGGCACACACAGCATAGGGGAGTGACTTTCACCACATGGCACACACAGCCTAGGGGAGTGGCATTCACCACATGGCACACACAGCCTAGGGGGAGTGACATTCACCACATGGCACACACAACCCAGGGGAGTGACCTTCACTACATGGCACACACAGCGTAGGGGAGTTACTTTCACCACATGGCACACACAGCCTAGGGGAGTGACTTTCACCACATGGCACACACAGCCTAGGGGAGTGCTTTCACCACATGGCACACTCAGCCTTGCGGAGTGACTTTCACCACATGGCACACACAGCCTAGTGGAGTGACATTCACCATATGGCACACACAGCCTAGGGGAGTGACTTTCACCACATGGCACAAACAGCCTAGGGGAGTGACTTTCACCACATGGCACACACAGCCTAGGGGAGTGAATTTCACCACATGGCACACACAGCCTTGGGGAGTGACTTTCACCACATGGCACACACAGCCTAGGGGAATGACTTTCACCACATGGCACACACATCCTTGGGGAGTGAATTTCACCACATGGCACACAGAGCCTTGGGGAGTGACTTTCACCACATGGCCTACACAGCCTAGGAGAGTGACTTTCACCACATGGCACACAAAGCCTAGGGGAGTGACTTTCACCACATGGCAAACGCAGCCTAGGGGAGTGACTTTCACCACATGGCACACACAGCCTAGTGGAGTGACATTCACCATATGGCACACACAGCCTAGGGGAGTGACTTTCACCACATGGCACACACAGCCTAGGGGAGTGACTTTCACCACATGGCACACACAGCCTAGGGGAGTGACATTCACCACATGGCACACAAAGCCCAGGGGAGTGAATTTCACCACATGGCACACACAGCCTAGGGGAGTGACTTTCACCACATGGCACACACAGCCTAGGGGAGTGACGTTCACCACATGCCACACACAGACTAGGGGAGTGACTTTCACCACAAGGCTCACACAGCTTTCGGGAGTGAATTTCACCACATGGCACACACAGCCTAGGGGAATGACTTTCACCTCATGGCACACACATCCATGGGGAGTGACTTTCACCACATGGCACACACAGCCTTTGGGAGTGACTTTCACCAGGTGGCACACACACCCTAGGGGAGTTACTTTCACCACATGGCACACACAGCCTTTGGGAGTGACTTTCACCACGTGGCACACACACCCTAGGGGAGTTACTTTCACCACATGGCACACACAGCCTAGGGGAGTGACTTTCACCAACTGGCACACACAGCCAATGGGAGTGACTTTCACCACATGGCACACTCAGCCTTGGGGAGTGATTTTCACCACATGGCACACACAGCCCAGGGGAGTGACTTTCACCACATGGCACACACAGCCTAGGGGAGTGACTTTCACCACATGGCACACACAGCCCAGGGGAGTGACTTTCACCACATGGCACACACAGACCAGGGGAGTTACTTTCACCTCATGGCACACACAGCCTAGGGGAGTGACTTTCACCACATGGCACACACAGCCTAGGGGAGTGACTTTCACCACATGGCACACACATCCGAGGGGAGTGACTTTCACTACATGGCACACACAGCCTAGGGGAGTGACTTTGACCACATGGCACACACAGCCTAGTTGAGTTACATTCACCACATGGCTCACACAGCCTAGGGGAGTGACTTTCACCACATGGCACACACAGCCCAGGGGAGTGACTTTCACCACATGGCACACACAGCCTAGGGGAGTGACATTCACCACATGGCACACACAGCCTAGGGGAGTGACTTTCACCACATGGCACACACAGCCTAGGGGAGTGACATTCACCACATGGCACACACAGCCCAGGGGAGTGACTTTCACCACATGGCTCACACAGCCTTGGGGAGTGACTTTCACCACATGGCACACACAGCTTAGTGGAGTGACATTCACCACATGGCACACACAGCCTAGGGGAGTGACTTTCACCACATGGCACACACAGCCTAGTGGAGTGACATTCACCACATGGCACACACAGCCTCGGGGAGTGATTTTCACCACATGGCACACACAGCCTAGGGGAGTGACTCTCACCACATGGCACACACAGCCTAGGGGAGTGACTTTCACCACATGGCACACACAGCCTAGGGGAGTGACATTCACCACATGGCACACAAAGGCTAGGGGAGTGACTTTCACCACATGGCACACACAGCCTAGGGGAGTTACTTTCACCACATGGCACACACAGCCCAGTGGAGTGACTTTCACCACATGGCACACACAGCCTAGGGGAGTGACGTTCACCACAAGGCACACACAGCCTTGGGGAGTGAATTTCACCACATGGCACACACAGCCCAGGGGAGTGACTTTCACCACATGGCACACACAGCCCAGGGGAGTGACTTTCACCACATGGCACACACAGACCAGGGGAGTAACTTTCACCTCATGGCACATACAGCCTAGGGGAGTGACTTTCACCACATGGAACACACAGCCTAGGGGAGTGACATTCACCACATGGCACACACATCCTAGGGGAGTGACTTTCACCACATGGCACACACAGCCTAGGGGAGTGACTTTCACCACATGGCACACACAGCCTAGGGGAGTGACTTTCACCACATGGCACACACAGCCTAGGGGAGTGACTTTCACCACATGGCACACACAGCCCAGGGGAGTGACTTTCACCACATGGCACACACAGCCTAGGGGAGTGACATTCACCACACGGCACACACAGCCTAGGGGAGTGACTTTCACCACATGGCACACACAGACTAGGGGAGTGACTTTCACCACATGGCACACACAGCCCAGGGGAGTGACTTTCACCACATGGCACACACATCCTAGGGGAGTGACTTTCACCACATGGCATAAACAACCTAGGGGAGTGACTTTCACCACATGGCTCACACAGCCTAGGGGAATGACATTCACCACATGGCACTCACAGCCTAAGTGAGTGACATTCACCACATGGCACACACAGCCCAGGGGAGTGATATTCACCACATGGCACACACTGCCTAGGGGAGTTACTTTCACCAAATGCACACACAGCCTAGGGGAGTGACTTTCACCATATGGCACACACAGCCTAGGGGAGTGACTTTCACCACATGGCACACTCAGCCTTGGGGAGTGACTTTCACCACATGGCCCACCCAGCCTAGAGGAGTGACATTCACCATATGGCACACACAGCCTAGGGGAGTGACTTTCACCACATGGCACACACAGACTTGGGGAGTGACTTTCACCACATGGCACACACAGCCTACGGGATGACTTTCACCACATGGCACACACATCCCTGGGGAGTGAATTTCACCACATGGCACACAGCCTTGGGGAGTGACTTTCACCACATGGCACACACAGCCTAGGAGAGTGGCTTTCACCACATGGCACACACAGCCTAGGGGAGTGACTTTCACCACATGGCACACGCAGCCCAAGGGAGTGACTTTCACCACATGGTACACACAGCCTAGTGGACTGACATGCACCATATGGCACACAGAGCATAGGGGAGTGACTTTCACCACATGGCACACACAGCCTAGGGGAGTGACTTTCACCACATGGCACACACAGCCTAGGGGAGTGACGTTCACCACATGGCACACACTGCCTTGGGGAGTTACTTTCACCACATGGCACACACAGCCTAGTGGAGTGACATTCACCACATGGCACACACAGCCTAGGGGAGTGACTTTCACCACATGGCACACACAGCCTAGGGGAGTGTCTTTCACCACATTCCACACACAGCCTAGGGGAGTGACTTTCACCACATGGCACACACAGCCTTGGGGAGTGACTTTCACCACATGGCACACACAGCCTAGGGGAATGACTTTCACCTCATGGCACACACATCCATGGGGAGTGACTTTCACCACATGGCACACACAGCCTTGGGGAGTGATTTTCACCACATGTCACACACAGACTAGCGGAGTGACTTTCACCACATGGCACACACAGCCTAGGGGAGTGACTTTCACCACATGGCACACACAGCCTAGGGGAGTGACTTTCACCACATGGCACACACAGCCTAGGGGAGTGACTTTCACCACATGGCACACACAGCCTAGTGGAGTGACATTCACCACATGGCATACACAGCCTAGGGGAGTGACTTTCACCACATGGCACACACAGCCTAGGGGAGTGACTTTCACCACATGGCACACACAACCTAGGGGAGTGACTTTCACCACATGGCTCACACAGCCTAGGGGAGTTACTTTCACCACATGGCACACACAGCCTAGGGGAGTGACTTCACCAACTGGCACACACAGCCAATGGGAGTGACTTTCACCACATGGCACACACAGCCTAGGGGAGTGACTTTCACCTCATGGCACACACAGCCTAGGGCAGTGACATTCACCACATGGCACACACAGCCTAGGGGAGTGACTTTCAACACATGGCACACACAGCCTAGGGGAGTGACTTTCACCACATGGCCCACACAGCCTAGAGGAGTGACATTCACCATATGGCACACACAGCCTAGGAGAGTGACTTTCACCACATGGCACACACAGCCTAGGGGAGTTACTTACACCACATGGCACCCACAGCCTAGGGGAGTGACTTTCACCACATGGCACACACAGACTTGGGGAGTGACTTTCACCACATGGCACACACAACCTAGGGGAGTGACTTTCACCACATGGCTCACACAGCCTAGGGGAGTGACATTCACCACATGGCACACACAGCCTAGGGGAGTGACATTCACCACATGGCACACACAGCCCAGGGGAGTGATATTCACCACATGGCACACACTGCCTAGGGGAGTTACTTTCACCAAATGCACACACAGCCTAGGGGAGTGACTTTCACCATATGGCACACACAGCCTAGGGGAGTGACTTTCACCACATGGCACACTCAGCCTTGGGGAGCGACTTTCACCACATGGCCCACACAGCCTAGAGGAGTGACATTCACCATATGGCACACACAGCCTAGGAGAGTGACTTTCACCACATGGCACACACAGCCTAGGGGAGTTACTTACACCACATGGCACACACAGCCTAGGGGAGTGACTTTCACCACATGGCACACACAGACTTGGGGAGTGACTTTCATCACATGGCACACACAGCCTAGGGGATGACTTTCACCACATGGCACACACATCCCTGGGGAGTGAATTTCACCACATGGCACACACAGCCTTGGGGAGTGACTTTCACCACATGGCACACACAGCCTAGGAGAGTGGCTTTCACCACATGGCACACACAGCCTAGGGGAGTGACTTTCACCACATGGCACACGCAGCCCAAGGGAGTGACTTTCACCACAGGGTACACACAGCCTAGTGGACTGACATTCACCATATGGCACACAGAGCCTAGGGGAGTGACTTTCACCACATGGCACACACAGCCTAGGGGAGTGACGTTCACCACATGGCACACACAGCCTTGGGGAGTTACTTTCACCACATGGCACACACAGCCTAGTGGAGTGACATTCACCACATGGCACACACAGCCTAGGGGAGTGACTTTCATCACATGGCACACACAGCCTAGGGGAGTGTCTTTCACCACATTCCACACACAGCCTAGGGGAGTGACTTTCACCACATGGCACACACAGCCTTGGGGAGTGACTTTCACCACATGGCACACAAAGCCTAGGGGAATGACTTTCACCTCATGGCACACACATCCATGGGGAGTGACTTTCACCACATGGCACACACGGTCTTGGGGAGTGACTTTCACCACATGTCACACACAGCCTAGCGGAGTGACTTTCACCACATGGCACACACAGCCTAGGGGAGTGACTTTCACCACATGGCACACACAGCCTAGGGGAGTGACTTTCACCACATGGCACACACAGCCTAGGGGAGTGACTTTCACCTCATGGCACACACAGCCTAGTGGAGTGACATTCACCACATGGCATACACAGCCTAGGGGAGTGACTTTCACCTCATGGCACACACAGCCTAGGGCAGTGACATTCACCACATGGCACACACAGCCTAGGGGAGTGACTTTCAACACATGGCACACACAGCCTAGGGGAGTGACATTCACCGCATTGCACACACAGCCTAGGGAAGTGACTTTCACTACATGGCACACACAGCCTAGGGAGTGACATTCACCACATGGCAAACACAGCCTAGGGGTGTGACATTCACCGCATGGCAAACACATCCTAGGGGAGTGACTTTCACTACATGGCACACACAGCCCAGGGGAGTTACTTTCACCACATGGCACACACAGCCTAGGGGAGTGACTTTCACCACATGGCACACACAGCCTAGGGGAGTGACTTTCACCACATGGCACACACAGCCTAGGGGAGTGACTTTCATCACATGGCACACACAGCCTAGGGGAGTGACATTCACAACATGGCACACACAGCCTAGGGGAGTGATACTCATAACATGGCGCACACAGCCTAGGGGAGTGACATTCACCACATGGCACACACAGCCTAGGGGAGTGACTTTCACCACATGGCACACACAGCCAAGGGGAGTGACTTTCACCACATGGCACACACAGCCCAGGGGAGTGACTTTCACCACATGGCACACACAGCTTAGGGGAGGGAATTTCACCACATGGCACACACAGCCTAGGGGAGTGACTTTCACCACATGACACACACAGTCTAGGGGTGTGTCTTTCACTACATGGCACACACAGCCTAGGGGAGTGACTTTCACCACATGGCACACACAGCCTAGGGGAGTGACTTTCCCCACATGGCACACACAGCCTAGGGGAGTGACTTTCACCAAATGGCACACACAGCCTAGGCGAGTGACTTTCACCACATGGCACACACAGCCAAGAGGAGTGACTTTCACCACATGGCACACACAGCCCAGGGGAGTGACTTTCACCACATGGCACACACAGCTTAGGGGAGTGACTTTCACCACATGGCACACACAGCCTAGTGGAGTGACTTTCACCACATGACACACACAGTCTACGGGAGTTACTTTCACCACATGGCACACACTGCCTAGGGGAGTGACTTTCACCACATGGCACACACAGCCTAGGGGAGTGACTTTCACCACATGGCACACACAGCCTAGGGGAGTGCCTTTCACCACATGGCACACACAGCCTAGGGGAGTGACATTCACCACATGGCACACACAGCCCAGGGGAGTGACTTTCACCACATGGCACACACAGACCAGGGGAGTTACTTTCACCTCATGGCACACACAGTCTAGGGGAGTGACTTTCACCACATGGCACACACAGCCTAGGGGAGTGACTTTCACCACATGGCACACACATCCGAGGGGAGTGACTTTCACCACATGGCACACACAGCCTAGGGGAGTGACTTTGACCACATGGCACACACAGCCTAGTTGAGTTACATTCACCACATGGCTCACACAGCCTAGGGGAGTGACTTTCACCACATGGCACACACAGCCCAGGGGAGTGACTTTCACCACATGGCCCACACAGCCTAGGGGAGTGACATTCACCACATGGCACACACAGCCTAGGGGAGTGACTTTCACCACATGGCACACACAGACTAGGGGAGTGACTTTATCCACATGGCACACACAGCCCAGGGGAGTGACTTTCACCACATGGCACACACAGCCTAGGGGAGTGACTTTCACCACATGGCACACACAGCCTAGGGGAGTGACATTCACCACATGGCACACACAGCCCAGGGGAGTGACTTTCACCACATGGCTCACACAGCCTTGGGGAGTGACTTTCACCACATGGCACACACAGCTTAGTGGAGTGACATTCACCACATGGCACACACAGCCTAGGGGAGTGACTTTCACCACATGGCACACACAGCCTAGTGGAGTGACATTCACCACATGGCACACACAGCCTCGGGGAGTGATTTTCACCACATGGCACACACAGCCTAGGGGAGTGACTCTCACCACATGGCACACACAGCCTAGGGGAGTGACTTTCACCACATGGCACACACAGCCTAGGGGAGTGACATTCACCACATGGCACACAAAGGCTAGGGGAGTGACTTTCACCACATGGCACACACAGCCTAGGGGAGTTACTTTCACCACATGGCACACACAGCCCAGTGGAGTGACTTTCACCACATGGCACACACAGCCTAGGGGAGTGACTTTCACCACATGGCACACACAGCCTTGGGGAGTGACTTTCACCACATGGCACACACAGCCCAGGGGAGTGACTTTCACCACATGGCACACACAGCCCAGGGGAGTGACTTTCACCACATGGCACACACAGACCAGGGGAGTGACTTTCACCTCATGGCACATACAGCCTAGGGCAGTGACTTTCACCACATGGCACACACAGCCTAGGGGAGTGACTTTCACCACATGGCACACACATCCTAGGGGAGTGACTTTCACCACATGGCACACACAGCCTAGGGGAGTGACTTTCACCACATGGCACACACAGCCCAGGGGAGTGACTTTCACCACATGGCACACACAGCCTAGGGGAGTGACTTTCACCACATGGCACACACAGCCCAGGGGAGTGACTTTCACCACATGGCACACACAGCCTAGGGGAGTGACATTCACCACACGGCACACACAGCCTAGGGGAGTGACTTTCACCACATGGCACACACAGACTAGGGGAGTGACTTTCACCACATGGCACACACAGCCCAGGGGAGTGACTTTCACCACATGGCACACACATCCTAGGGGAGTGACTTTCACCACAGGGCATAAACAACCTAGGGGAGTGACTTTCACCACATGGCTCACACAGCCTAGGGGAGTGACATTCACCACATGGCACTCACAGCCTAGGTGAGTGACATTCACCACATGGCACACACAGCCCAGGGGAGTGATATTCACCACATGGCACACACTGCCTAGGGGAGTTACTTTCACCAAATGCACACACAGCCTAGGGGAGTGACTTTCACCATATGGCACACACAGCCTAGGGGAGTGACTTTCACCACATGGCACACTCAGCCTTGGGGAGTGACTTTCACCACATGGCCCACCCAGCCTAGAGGAGTGACATTCACCATATGGCACACACAGCCTAGGAGAGTGACTTTCACCACATGGCACACACAGCCTAGGGGAGTTACTTACACCACATGGCACACACAGCCTAGGGGAGTGACTTTCACCACATGGCACACACAGACTTGGGGAGTGACTTTCACCACATGGCACACACAGCCTAGGGGAGTGACTTTCACCACATGGCACACACAGCCTAGGGGAGTGACTTTCACCACATGGCACACGCAGCCCAAGGGAGTGACTTTCACCACATGGTACACACAGCCTAGTGGACTGACATTCACCATATGGCACACAGAGCATAGGGGAGTGACTTTCACCACATGGCACACACAGCCTAGGGGAGTGAATTTCACCACATGGCACACACAGCCTAGGGGAGTGACGTTCACCACATGGCACACACAGCCTTGGGGAGTTACTTTCACCACATGGCACACACAGCCTAGTGGAGTGACATTCACCACATGGCACACACAGCCTAGGGGAGTGACTTTCACCACATGGCACACACAGCCTAGGGGAGTGTCTTTCACCACATTCCACACACAGCCTAGGGGAGTGACTTTCACCACATGGCACACACAGCCTTGGGGAGTGACTTTCACCACATGGCACACACAGCCTATGGGAATGACTTTCACCTCATGGCACACACATCCATGGGGAGTGACTTTCACCACATGGCACACACAGCCTTGGGGAGTGACTTTCACCACATGTCACACACAGACCAGCGGAGTGACTTTCACCACATGGCACACACAGCCTAGGGGAGTGACTTTCACCACATGGCACACACAGCCTAGGGGAGTGACTTTCACCACATGGCACACACAGCCTAGGGGAGTGACTTTCACCACATGGCACACACAGCCTAGTGGAGTGACATTCACCACATGGCATACACAGCCTAGGGGAGTGACTTTCACCACATGGCACACACAACCTAGGGGAGTGACTTTCACCACATGGTTCACACAGCCTAGGGGAGTTACTTTCACCACATGGCACACACAGCCTAGGGGAGTGACTTTCACCAACTGGCACACACAGCCAATGGGAGTGACTTTCACCACATGGCACACACAGCCTAGGGGAGTGACTTTCACCTCATGGCACACACAGCCTAGGGCAGTGACATTCACCACATGGCACACACAGCCTAGGGGAGTGACTTTCAACACATGGCACACACAGCCTAGGGGAGTGACTTTCACCACATGGCCCACACAGCCTAGAGGAGTGACATTTACCATATGGCACACACAGCCTAGGAGAGTGACTTTCACCACATGGCACCCACAGCCTAGGGGAGTTACTTACACCACATGGCACACACAGCCTAGGGGAGTGACTTTCACCACATGGCACACACAGACTTGGGGAGTGACTTTCACCACATGGCACACACAACCTAGGGGAGTGACTTTCACCACATGGCTCACACAGCCTAGGGGAGTGACATTCACCACATGGCACACACAGCCTAGGGGAGTGACATTCACCACATGGCACACACAGCCCAGGGGAGTGATATTCACCACATGGCACACACTGCCTAGGGGAGTTACTTTCACCAAATGCACACACAGCCTAGGGGAGTGACTTTCACCATATGGCATACACAGCCTAGGGGAGTGACTTTCACCACATGGCACACTCAGCCTTGGGGAGTGACTTTCACCACATGGCCCACACAGCCTAGAGGAGTGACATTCACCATATGGCACACACAGCCTAGGAGAGTGACTTTCACCACATGGCACACACAGCCTAGGGGAGTTACTTACACCACATGGCACACACAGCCTAGTGGAGTGTCTTTCACCACATGGCACACACAGACTTGGGGAGTGACTTTCATCACATGGCACACACAGCCTAGGGGATGACTTTCACCACATGGCACACACATCCCTGGGGAGTGAATTTCACCACATGGCACACACAGCCTTGGGGAGTGACTTTCACCACATGGCACACACAGCCTAGGAGAGTGGCTTTCACCACATGGCACACACAGCCTAGGGGAGTGACTTTCACCACATGGCACACGCAGCCCAAGGGAGTGACTTTCACCACAGGGTACACACAGCCTAGTGGACTGTCATTCACCATATGGCACACAGAGCCTAGGGGAGTGACTTTCACCACATGGCACACACAGCCTAGGGGAGTGACGTTCACCACATGGCACACACAGCCTTGGGGAGTTACTTTCACCACATGGCACACACAGCCTAGTGGAGTGACATTCACCACATGGCACACACAGCCTAGGGGAGTGACTTTCACCACATGGCACACACAGCCTAGGGGAGTGTCTTTCACCACATTCCACACACAGCCTAGGGGAGTGACTTTCACCACATGGCACACACAGCCTTGGGGAGTGACTTTCACCACATGGCACACACAACCTAGGGGAATGACTTTCACCTCATGGTACACACATCCATGTGGAGTGACTTTCACCACATGGCACACACAGCCTTGGGGAGTGACTTTCACCACATGTCACACACAGCCTAGCGGAGTGACATTCACCACATGGCACACACAGCCTAGGGGAGTGACTTTCACCACATGGCACACACAGCCTAGGGGAGTGACTTTCACCACATGGCACACACAGCCTAGGGGAGTGACTTTCACCTCATGGCACACACAGCCTAGTGGAGTGACATTCACCACATGGCATACACAGCCTAGGGGAGTGACTTTCACCACATGGCACACACAGCCTAGGGGAGTAACTTTCACCACGTGGCACACACACCCTAGGGGAGTTACTTTCACCACATGGCACACACAGCCTAGGGGAGTGACTTTCACCAACTGGCACACACAGCCAATGGGAGTGACTTTCACCACATGGCACACACAGCCTAGGGGAGTGACTTTCACCTCATGGCACACACAGCCTAGGGCAGTGACATTCACCACATGGCACACAGAGCCTAGGGGAGTGACTTTCAACACATGGCACACACAGCCTAGGGGAGTGACTTTCACCGCATTGCACACACAGCCTAGGGAAGTGACTTTCACTAAATGGCACACACAGCCTAGGGAGTGACATTCACCACATGGCAAACACAGCCTAGGGGTGTGACATTCACCACATGGCAAACACAGCCTAGGGGAGTGACTTTCACCACATGGCACACACAGCCCAGGGGAGTTACTTTCACCACATGGCACACACAGCCTAGGGGAGTGACTTTCACCACATGGCACACACAGCCTAGGGGAGTGACTTTCACCACATGGCACACACAGCCTAGGGGAGTGACTTTCATCACATGGCACACACAGCCTAGGGGAGTGACATTCACAACATGGCACACACAGCCTAGGGGAGTGACACTCATAACATGGCGCACACAGCCTAGGGGAGTGACATTCACCACATGGCACACACAGCCTAGGGGAGTGACTTTCACCACATGGCACACACAGCCAAGGGGAGTGACTTTCACCACATGGCACACACAGCCCAGGGGAGTGACTTTCACCACATGGCACACACAGCTTAGGGGAGTGAATTTCAACACATGGCACACACAGCCTAGGGGAGTGACTTTCACCACATGACACACACAGTCTAGGGGTGTGACTTTCACTACATGGCACACACAGCCTAGGGGAGTGACTTTCACCACATGGCACACACAGCCTAGGGGAGTGACTTTCCCCACATGGCACACACAGCCTAGGGGAGTGACTATCACCAAATGGCACACACAGCCTAGGCGAGTGACTTTCACCACATGGCACACACAGCCAAGAGGAGTGACTTTCACCACATGGCACACAAGGCCCAGGGGAGTGACTTTCACCACATGGCACACACAGCTTAGGGGAGTGACTTTCACCACATGGCACACACAGCCTAGTGGAGTGACTTTCTCCACATGACACACACAGTCTAGGGGAGTTACTTTCACCACATGGCACACACTGCCTAGGGGAGTGACTTTCACCACATGGCACACACAGCCTAGGGGAGTGACTTTCACCACATGGCACACACAGCCTAGGGGAGTGACTTTCACCACATGGCACACACAGCCTAGGGGAGTGACTTTCACCACATGGCACACACAGCCTAGGGGAGTGACATTCACCAACTGGCACACACAGCCTGGGGGAGTGACTTTCACCACATGGCACACACAGCCTAGGAGAGTGGCTTTCACCACATGGCACACACAGCCTAGGGGAGTGACTTTCACCACATGGCACACACAGCCCAAGGGAGTGACTTTCACCACATGGTACACACAGCCTAGTGGACTGACATTCACCATATGGCACACAGAGCATAGGGGAGTGACTTTCACCACATGGCACACACTGCCTAGGGGAGTGACTTTCACCACATGGCACACACAGCCTAGGGGAGTGACGTTCACCACATGGCACACACAGCCTTGGGGAGTTACTTTCACCACATGGCACACACAGCCTAGTGGAGTGACATTCACCACATGGCACACACAGCCTAGGGGAGTGACTTTCACCACATGGCACACACAGCCTAGGGGAGTGTCTTTCACCACATTCCACACACAGCCTAGGGGAGTGACTTTCACCACATGGCACACACAGCCTTGGGGAGTGACTTTCACCACATGGCACACACAGCCTAGGGGAATGACTTTCACCTCATGGCACACACATCCATGGGGAGTGACTTTCACCACATGGCACACACAGCCTTGGGGAGTGACTTTCACCACATGTCACACACAGACTAGCGGAGTGACTTTCACCACATGGCACACACAGCCTAGGGGAGTGACTTTCACCACATGGCACACACAGCCCAGGTGAGTGACTTTCACCACATGGCACACACAGCCTAGGGGAGTGTCATTCACCAAATGGCACACTCCGCCTTGGGGAGTGATTTTCACCACATGGCACACACAGTCTAGGGGAGTGACTTTCACCACAAGGCACACACAGTCTAGGGGAGTGACATTCACCACATGGCACACACAGCCCAGGGGAGTGACGTTCACCACATGGCACACACTGCCTAGTGGAGTGACTTTCACCTCATGGCACACACAGCCTAGGGGAGTGACATTCACCACATGGCACACACAGCCTAGGGGAGTGATTTTCACCACATGGCACATACAGCCTAGGGGAGTGACGTTCACCACATGGCACACACAGCCTAGGGGAGTGACTTTCACCACATGGCACACTCCGCCTAGGGGAGTGACATTCACCACATGGCACACACAGCCTAGGAGAGTGACTTTCACCACATGGTACACACAGCCTAGGGGAGTTACTTTCACCACAGGGCACACACAGCCCAGGGGTGTTACTTTCACCACATGGCACACACAGCCTAGGGGAGTGACTTTCACCTCATGGCACACACAGCCTAGGGGAGTGACCTTCACCACATGGCACACACAGCCTAGGGGAGTGACTTTCAACACATGGCACACACAGCCTAGGGGAGTGACATTCACCACATTGCACACACAGCCTAGGCAAGTGACTTTCACTACATGGCACACACAGCCTAGGGGCGTGGCACTCACCACATGGCAAACACATCCTAGGGGTGTGACATTCACCACATGGCACACACAGCCTAGGGGAGTGACTTTCACCACATGGTACACTCAGCCCAGGGGAGTGACTTTCACCACATGGCACACATAGCCTAGGGGAGTGACTTTCACCACATGGCACACACAGCCTAGGGGAGTGACTTTCACCACATGGCACACACAGCCTAGGGGAGTGACTTTCATCACATGGCACACACAGCCTAGGGGAGTGATATTCACCACATGGCACACACAGCCTAGGGGAGTGACACTCACCACATGGCGCACACAGCCTAGGGGAGTGACATTCACCACATGTCACACACAGTCTAGGGGAGTGACTTTCACCACATGGCACACACAGCCAAGGGGAGTGACTTTCACCACATGGCACACACAGTCCAGGGGAGTGACTTTCACCTCATGGCACACACAGCTTAGGGGAGTGACTTTCACCACATGGCACAACCAGCCTAGGGGAGTGACTTTCACCACTTGACACACACAGTCTAGGGGAGTGACTTTCACTACATGGCACACACAGCCTAGGGGAGTGACTTTCACCACATGGCACACACAGCCAAGGGGAGTGATTTTCACCACATGGCACACACAGCCCAGGGGAGTGACTTTCACCACATGGCACACACAGCTTAGGGGAGTGACTTTCACCACATGGCACACACAGCCTAGTGGAGTGACTTTCACCACATGACACACACAGTCTAGGGGAGTGATTTTCACCACATGGCACACACAGCCTAGGGGAGTGACTTCCACCACATGCACACACTGCCTGGGGGAGTGACTTTCACCACATGGCACACACAGCCTGGGGGAGTGACTTTCACCACATGGCACACACAGCCTGGGGGAGTGACTTTCACCACATGGCACACACAGCCTAGGGGAGTGACTTTCACCACATGGCACACACAGCCTAGTGGAGTGACTTTCACCACATGGCACACACAGCCCAGGGGAGTGACTTTCACCACATGGCATACACAGCCTAGGGGAGTGACTTTCACCACATGGCACACACAGTCTAGGGGAGTGACTTCCACCACATGACACACACAGCCTAGGGGAGTGACTTTCACCACATGGCACCTACAGCCGAGGGGAGTGGCTTTCACCACATGGCACACACAGCCTAGGGGAGTGACATTCACCACATGGCACACACAGCCTAGGGGAGTGACTTTCACCACATGGCACACACAGCCTAGGGGAGTGACATTCACCACATGGCACACACAGCCCAGGGGAGTGACTTTCACCACATGGCACACACAGCCTAGGGGAGTGACTTTAACCACATGGCACACACAGCCAAAGGGGAGTGACATTCACCACATGGCACACACAGCCTAGGGGAGTGACTTTCACCACATGGCACACACAGCCTAGGGGAGTGACATTCACCACATGGCACACACAGCCTAGGGGAGTGACGTTCACCACATGGCACACACAGCCTTAGGGAGTTACTTTCACCACATGGCACACACAGCCTTGTGGAGTGACATTCACCACATGGCACACACAGCCTAGGGGAGTGACTTTCACCACATGGCACACACAGCCTAGGGGAGTGTCTTTCACCGCATTCCACACACAGCCTAGGGGAGTGACTTTCACCACATGGCACACACAGCCTTGGGGAGTGACTTTCACCACATGGCACACACAGCCTAGGGGAATGACTTTCACCTCATGGCACACCCATCCATGGGGAGTGACTTTCACCACATGGCACACACAGCCTTGGGGAGTGACTTTCACCACATGTCACACACAGCCTAGCGGAGTGATTTTCACCACATGGCACACACAGCCTAGGGGAGTGACTTTCACCACATGGCACACACAGCCTAGTGGAATGACATTCACCTCATGGCATACACAGCCTAGGGGAGTGACTTTCACCACATGGCACACACAGCCTAGGGGAGTGACTTTCACCACGTGGCACACACTCCCTAGGGGAGTTACTTTCACCACATGGCACACACAGCCTAGGGGAGTGACTTTCACCAACTGGCACACACAGCCAATGGGAGTGACATTCACCACATGGCACACACAGCCTTGGGGATTGACTTTCACCACATGGCACACACAGCCCAGGGGAGTGACTTTCACCACATGGCACACACAGCCTAGGGGAGTGACTTTCACCACATGGCACACACAGCCCATGGGAGTGACATTCACCAAATGGCACACACAGACCAGGGGAGTGACTTTCACCTCATGTCACTCACAGCCTAGGGGAGTGACTTTCACCACATTGCACACAAAGCCTAGGGGAGTGACTTTCACCACATGGCACACACATCCTAGGGGAGTGACTTTCACCACATGGCACACACAGCCTAGGGGAGTGACTTTCACCACATGGCACACACAGCCTAGGGGAGTGACTTTCTCCACATGGCTCACACAGCCTAGGGGAGTGACTTTCACCACATGGCACACACAGCCCAGGGGAGTGACTTTCACCACATGGCACACACAGCCTAGGGGAGTGACATTCACCACATGGCACACACAGCCTAGGGGAGTGACTTTCACCACATGGCACACACAGACTAGGAGAGTGACTTTCACCACATGGCACATACAGCCCAGGGGAGTGACTTTCACCACATGGCACACACAGCCTAGGGGAGTGACTTTCACCACATGGCACACACAGCCTAGGGGAGTGACTTTCACCACATGGCACACACAGCCTAGGGGAGTGGCATTCACCACATGGCACACACAGCCTAGGGGGAGTGACATTCACCTCATGGCACACACAGCCCAGGGGAGTGATATTCACCACATGGCACACACAGCGTAGGGGAGTTACTTTCACCACATGGCACACACAGCCTAGGGGAGTGACTTTCACCACATGGCACACACAGCCTAGGGGAGTGACTTTCACCACATGGCACACTCAGCCTTGCGGAGTGACTTTCACCACATGGCACACACAGCCTAGTGGAGTGACATTCACCATATGGCACACACAGCCTGGGGGAGTGACTTTCACCACATGGCACAAACAGCCTAGGGGAGTGACTTTCACCACATGGCACACACATCCTAGGGGAGTGACTTTCACCACATGGCACACACTGCCTTGGAGAGTGACTTTCGCCACATGGCACACACAGCCTAGGGGAATGACTTTCACCACATGGCACACACATCCTTGGGGAGTTAATTTCACCACATGGCAGACCGAGCCTTGGGGAGTGACTTTCACCACATGGCCTACACAGCCTAGGAGAGTGACTTTCACCACATGGCACACAAAGCCTAGGGGGAGTGACTTTCACCACATGGCAAACGCAGCCTAGGGGAGTGACTTTCACCACATGGCACACACAGCCTAGTGGAGTGACATTCACCATATGGCACACACAGCCTAGGGGAGTGACTTTCACCACATGGCACACACAGCCAAGGGGAGTGACTTTCACCACATGGCACACACAGCCTAGGGGAGTGACATTCACCACATGGCACACAAAGCTCAGGGGAGTGACTTTCACCACATGGCACACACAGCCTAGGGGAGTGACTTTCACCACATGGCACACACAGCCTAGGGGAATGACTTTCACCTCATGGCACACACATCCATGGGGAGTGACTTTCACCACATGGCACATCAGCCTTTGGGAGTGACTTTCACCACGTGGCACACACACCCTAGGGGAGTTACTTTCACCACATGGCACACACAGCCTAGGGGAGTGACTTTCACCAACTGGCACACACAGCCAATGGGAGTGACCTTCACCACATGGCACACACAGCCTGGGGGAGTGACTTTCACCACATGGCACACACAGCCTGGGGGAGTGACTTTCACCACATGGCACACACAGCCTAGGGGAGTGACTTTCACCACATGGCACACACAGCTTAGGGGAGTGACTTTCACCACATGGCACACACAGCCCAGGGGAGTGACTTTCACCACATGGCATACACAGCCTAGGGGAGTGACTTTCACCACATGGCACCTACAGCCGAGGGGAGTGGCTTTCACCACATGGCACACACAGCCTAGGGGAGTGACATTCACCACAAGGCACACACAGCCTAGGGGAGTGACTTTCACCACATGGCACACACAGCCTAGGGGAGTGACATTCACCACATGGCACACACAGCCCAGGGGAGTGACTTTCACCACATGGCACACACAGCCTAGGGGAGTGACTTTAACCACATGGCACACACAGCCGAAGGGGAGTGACAATCACCACATGGCACACACAGCCTAGGGGAGTGACTTTCACCACATGGCACACACAGCCTAGGGGAGTGACTTTCACCACATGGCACACACAGCCTTGGGGAGTTACTTTCACCACATGGCACACACAGCCTAGTGGAGTGACATTCACCACATGGCACACACAGCCTAGGGGAGTGACTTTCACCACATGGCACACACAGCCTAGGGGAGTGTCTTTCACCGCATTCCACACACAGCCTAGGGGAGTGACTTTCACCACATGGCACACACAGCCTTGGGGAGTGACTTTCACCACATGGCACACACAGCCTAGGGTAATGACTTTCACCTCATGTTACACACATCCATGGGGAGTGACTTTCACCACATGGCACACACAGCCTTGGGGAGTGACTTTCACCACATGTCACACACAGCCTAGCGGAGTGACTTTCACCACATGGTACACACAGCCTAGGGGAGTGACTTTCATCACATGGCACACACAGCCTAGGGGAGTGACTTTCACCACATGGCACACACAGCCTAGGGGAGTGACTTTCACCACATGGCACACACAGCCTAGTGGAATGACATTCACCACATGGCATACACAGCCTAGGGGAGTGACTTTCACCACATGGCACACACAGCCTAGGGGAGTGACTTTCACCACGTGGCACACACACCCTAGGGGAGTTACTTTCACCACATGGCACACACAGCCTAGGGGAGTGACTTTCACCAACCGCCACACACAGCCAATGGGAGTCACTTTCACCACATGGCACACACAGCCTTGGGGATTGACTTTCACCACATGGCACACAAAGCCCAGGGGAGTGACTTTCACCACATGGCACACACAGCCTAGAGGAGTGACTTTCACCACATGGCACACACAGCCCACGGGAGTGACTTTCACCACATGGCACACACAGACCTGGGGAGTGACTTTCACCTCATGGCACTCACAGCCTAGGGGAGTGACTTTCACCACATGGCACACACAGCCTAGGGGGGTGACTTTCACCACATGGCACACACATCCTAGGGGAGTGACTTTCACCACATGGCACACACAGCCTAGGGGAGTGACTTTCACCACATGTCACACACAGACTAGCGGAGTGACTTTCACCACATGGCACACACAGCCTAGGGGAGTGACTTTCACCACATGGCACACACAGCCCAGGTGAGTGACTTTCACCACATGGCACACACAGCCTAGGGGAGTGTCATTCACCAAATGGCACACTCCGCCTAGGGGAGTGATTTTCACCACATGGCACACACAGTCTAGGGGAGTGACTTTCACCACAAGGCACACACAGTCTAGGGGAGTGACATTCACCACATGGCACAAACAGCCCAGGGGAGTGACGTTCACCACATGGCACACACTGCCTAGTGGAGTGACTTTCACCTCATGGCACACACAGCCTAGGGGAGTGACATTCACCACATGGCACACACAGCCTAGGGGAGTGATTTTCACCACATGGCACACACAGCCTAGGGGAGTGACGTTCACCACATGGCACACACAGCCTAGGGGAGTGACTTTCACCACATGGCACACTCCGCCTAGGGGAGTGACATTCACCACATGGCACACACAGCCTAGGGGAGTGACTTTCACCACATGGTACACACAGCCTAGGGGAGTTACTTTCACCACATGACACACACAGTCTAGGGGAGTGACTTTCACCACATGACACACACAGTCTAGGGGAGTGACTTTCACCACATGGCACACACAGCCCAGGGGAGTGACTTTCACCACATGGCACACACAGCCTAGGGGAGTGACTTTCACCACATGGCACACACAGCCTAGGGGAGTGACTTTCACCACATGGCACACACAGCCCAATGGACTGACATTCACCACTTGGCACACACAGCCTAGGGGAGTGACTTTCACCACATGGCACACACAGCCTAGGGGAGTGACTTTCACCACATGGCACACACTGCCTGGGGGAGTGACGTTCACCACATGGCACACACAGCCTGGGGAATTAACTTTCACCACATGGCACACACAGCCTGGGGGCGTGACTTTCACCACATGGCACACACAGCCTAGGGGAGTGACTTTCACCACATGGCACACACAGCCTAGGGGAGTGGCATTCACCACATGGCACACACAGCCTAGGGGGAGTGACATTCACCTCATGGCACACACAGCCCAGGGGAGTGATATTCACCACATGGCACACACAGCGTAGGGGAGTTACTTTCACCACATGGCACACACAGCCTAGGGGAGTGACTTTCACCACATGGCACACACAGCCTAGGGGAGTGACTTTGACCACATGGCACACTCAGCCTTGCGGAGTGACTTTCACCACATGGCACACACAGCCTAGTGGAGTGACATTCACCATATGGCACACACAGCCTGGGGGAGTGACTTTCACCACATGGCACAAACAGCCTAGGGGAGTGACTTTCACCACATGGCACACACAGCCTAGGGGAGTGACTTTCACCACATGGCACACACTGCCTTGGAGAGTGACTTTCGCCACATGGCACACACAGCCTAGGGGAATGACTTTCACCACATGGCACACACATCCTTGGGGAGTTAATTTCACCACATGGCAGACAGAGCCTTGGGGAGTGACTTTCACCACATGGCCTACACAGCCTAGGAGAGTGACTTTCACCACATGGCACACAAAGCCTAGGGGGAGTGACTTTCACCACATGGCAAACGCAGCCTAGGGGAGTGACTTTCACCACATGGCACACACAGCCTAGTGGAGTGACATTCACCATATGGCACACACAGCCTAGGGGAGTGACTTTCACCACATGGCACACACAGCCAAGGGGAGTGACTTTCACCACATGGCACACACAGCCTAGGGGAGTGACATTCACCACATGGCACACAAAGCTCAGGGGAGTGACTTTCACCACATGGCACACACAGCCTAGGGGAGTGACTTTCACCACATGGCACACACAGCCAAGGGGAGTGACTTTCACCACATGGCACACACAGCCTAGGGGAGTGACTTTCACCAACTGGCACACACAGCCAATGGGAGTGACTTTCACCACATGGCACACACAGCCTGGGGGAGTGACTTTCACCACATGGCACACACAGCCTGGGGGAGTGACTTTCACCACATGGCACACACAGCCTAGGGGAGTGACTTTCACCACATGGCACACACAGCTTAGGGGAGTGACTTTCACCACATGGCACACACAGCCCAGGGGAGTGACTTTCACCACATGGCATACACAGCCTAGGGGAGTGACTTTCACCACATGGCACCTACAGCCGAGGGGAGTGGCTTTCACCACATGGCACACACAGCCTAGGGGAGTGACATTCACCACATGGCACACACAGCCTAGGGGAGTGACTTTCACCACATGGCACACACAGCCTAGGGGAGTGACATTCACCACATGGCACACACAGCCCAGGGGAGTGACTTTCACCACATGGCACACACAGCCTAGGGGAGTGACTTTAACCACATGGCACACACAGCCGAAGGGGAGTGACATTCACCACATGGCACACACAGCCTAGGGGAGTGACTTTCACCACATGGCACACACAGCCTAGGGGAGTGACTTTCACCACATGGCACACACAGCCTTGGGGAGTTACTTTCACCACATGGCACACACAGCCTAGTGGAGTGACATTCACCACATGGCACACACAGCCTAGGGGAGTGACTTTCACCACATGGCACACACAGCCTAGGGGAGTGTCTTTCACCGCATTCCACACACAGCCTAGGGGAGTGACTTTCACCACATGGCACACACAGCCTTGGGGAGTGACTTTCACCACATGGCACACACAGCCTAGGGTAATGACTTTCACCTCATGGCACACACATCCATGGGGAGTGACTTTCACCACATGGCACACACAGCCTTGGGGAGTGACTTTCACCACATGTCACACACAGCCTAGCGGAGTGATTTTCACCACATGGTACACACAGCCTAGGGGAGTGACTTTCATCACATGGCACACACAGCCTAGGGGAGTGACTTTCACCACATGGCACACACAGCCTAGGGGAGTGACTTTCACCACATGGCACACACAGCCTAGTGGAATGACATTCACCACATGGCATACACAGCCTAGGGGAGTGACTTTCACCACATGGCACACACAGCCTAGGGGAGTGACTTTCACCACGTGGCACACACACCCTAGGGGAGTTACTTTCACCACATGGCACACACAGCCTAGGGGAGTGACTTTCACCAACTGGCACACACAGCCAATGGGAGTCACTTTCACCACATGGCACACACAGCCTTGGGGATTGACTTTCACCACATGGCACACAAAGCCCAGGGGAGTGACTTTCACCACATGGCACACACAGCCTAGAGGAGTGACTTTCACCACATGGCACACACAGCCCACGGGAGTGACTTTCACCACATGGCACACACAGACCTGGGGAGTGACTTTCACCTCATGGCACTCACAGCCTAGGGGAGTGACTTTCACCACATGGCACACACAGCCTAGGGGGGTGACTTTCACCACATGGCACACACATCCTAGGGGAGTGACTTTCACCACATGGCACACACAGCCTAGGGGAGTGACTTTCACCACATGGCACACACAGCCTAGGGGAGTGACTTTCACCACATGGCTCACACAGCCTAGGGGAGTGACTTTCACCACATGGCACACACAGCCCAGGGGAGTGACTTTCACCACATGGCACACACAGCCTAGGGGAGTGACATTCACCACATGGCACACACAGCCTAGGGGAGTGACTTTCACCACATGGCACACACAGACTAGGGGAGTGACTTTCACCACATGGCACACACAGCCCAGGGAAGTGAATTTCACCACACGGCACACACAGCCTAGGGGAGTTACTTTCACCACATGGCACACACAGCATAGGGGAGTGACTTTCACCACATGGCACACACAGCCTAGGGGAGTGGCATTCACCACATGGCACACACAGCCTAGGGGGAGTGACATTCACCACATGGCACACACAGCCCAGGGGAGTGACCTTCACTACATGGCACACACAGCGTAGGGGAGTTACTTTCACCACATGGCACACACAGCCTAGGGGAGTGACTTTCACCACATGGCACACACAGCCTAGGGGAGTGCTTTCACCACATGGCACACTCAGCCTTGCGGAGTGACTTTCACCACATGGCACACACAGCCTAGTGGAGTGACATTCACCATATGGCACACACAGCCTAGGGGAGTGACTTTCACCACATGGCACAGACAGCCTAGGGGAGTGACTTTCACCACATGGCACACACAGCCTAGGGGAGTGAATTTCACCACATGGCACACAGAGCCTTGGGGAGTGACTTTCACCACATGGCCTACACAGCCTAGGAGAGTGACTTTCACCACATGGCACACAAAGCCTAGGGGAGTGACTTTCACCACATGGCAAACGCAGCCTAGGGGAGTGACTTTCACCACATGGCACACACAGCCTAGTGGAGTGACATTCACCATATGGCACACACAGCCTAGGGGAGTGACTTTCACCACATGGCACACACAGCCTAGGGGAGTGACTTTCACCACATGGCACACACAGCCTAGGGGAGTGACATTCACCACATGGCACACAAAGCCCAGGGGAGTGTCTTTCACCACATGGCACACACAGCCTAGGGGAGTGACTTTCACCACATGGCACACACAGCCTAGGGGAGTGACGTTCACCACATGCCACACACAGAATAGGGGAGTGACTTTCACCACATGGCTCACACAGCTTTCTGGAGTGAATTTCACCACATGGCACACACAGCCTAGGGGAATGACTTTCACCTCATGGCACACACATCCATGGGGAGTGACTTTCACCACATGGCACACACAGCCTTTGGGAGTGACTTTCACCACGTGGCACACACACCCTAGGGGAGTTACTTTCACCACATGGCACACACAGCCTTTGGGAGTGAATTTCACCACGTGGCACACACACCCTAGGGGAGTTACTTTCACCACATGGCACACACAGCCTAGGGGAGTGACTTTCACCAACTGGCACACAGAGCCAATGGGAGTGACTTTCACCACATGGCACACACAGCCTTGGGGAGTGATTTTCACCACATGCCACACACAGCCCAGGGGAGTGACTTTCACCACATGGCACACACAGCCTAGGGGAGTGACTTTCACCACATGGCACACACAGCCCAGGGGAGTGACTTTCACCACATGGCACACACAGACCAGGGGAGTTACTTTCACCTCATGGCACACACAGCCTAGGGGAGTGACTTTCACCACATGGCACACACAGCCTAGGGGAGTGACTTTCACCACATGGCACACACATCCGAGGGGAGTGACTTTCACCACATGGCACACACAGCCTAGGGGAGTGACTTTGACCACATGGCACACACAGCCTAGTTGAGTTACATTCACCACATGGCTCACACAGCCTAGGGGAGTGACTTTCACCACATGGCACCTACAGCCGAGGGGAGTGGCTTTCACCACATGGCACACACAGCCTAGGGGAGTGACATTCACCACATGGCACACACAGCCTAGGGGAGTGACTTTCACCACATGGCACACACAGCCTAGGGGAGTGACATTCACCACATGGCACACACAGCCCAGGGGAGTGACTTTCAACACATGGCACACACAGCCTAGGGGAGTGACTTTAACCACATGGCACACACAGCCGAAGGGGAGTGACATTCACCACATGGCACACACAGCCTAGGGGAGTGACTTTCACCACATGGCACACACAGCCTAGGGGAGTGACATTCACAACATGGCACACACAGCCTAGGGGAGTGACGTTCACCACATGGCACACACAGCCTTGGGGAGTTACTTTCACCACATGGCACACACAGCCTTGTGGAGTGACATTCACCACATGGCACACACAGCCTAGGGGAGTGACTTTCACCACATGGCACACACAGCCTAGGGGAGTGTCTTTCACCGCATTCCACACACAGCCTAGGGGAGTGACTTTCACCACATGGCACACACAGCCTTGGGGAGTGACTTTCACCACATGGCACACACAGCCTAGGGGAATGACTTTCACCTCATGGCACATCCATCCATGGGGAGTGACTTTCACCACATGGCACACACAGCCTTGGGGAGTGACTTTCACCACATGTCACACACAGCCTAGCGGAGTGATTTTCACCACATGGCACACACTGCCTAGGGGAGTGACTTTCACCACATGGCACACACAGCCTAGTGGAATGACATTCACCTCATGGCATACACAGCCTAGGGGAGTGACTTTCACCACATGGCACACACAGACCAGGGGAGTGACTTTCACCACGTGGCACACACTCCCTAGGGGAGTTACTTTCACCACATGGCACACACAGCCTAGGGGAGTGAATTTCACCACATGGCACACACATCCTAGGGGAGTGACTTTCTCCACATGGCTCACACAGCCTAGGGGAGTGACTTTCACCACATGGCACACACAGCCTTGGGGAGTGACTTTCACCACATGTCACACACAGCCTAGCGGAGTGATTTTCACCAAATGGCACACACAGCCCAGGGGAGTGACTTTCACCACATGGCACACACAGCCTAGGGGAGTGACTTTCACCACATGGCACACACAGCCCATGGGAGTGACTTTCACCAAATGGCACAAACAGATCAGGGGAGTGACTTTCACCTCATGTCACTCACAGCCTAGGGGAGTGACTTTCACCACATGGCACACAAAGCCTAGGGGAGTGACTTTCACCACATGGCACACACATCCTAGGGGAGTGACTTTCTCCACATGGCTCACACAGCCTAGGGGAGTGACTTTCACCACATGGCACACACAGCCCAGGGGAGTGACTTTCACCACATGGCACACACAGCCTAGGGGAGTGACATTCACCACATGGCACACACAGCCTAGGGGAGTGACTTTCACCACATGGCACACACAGACTAGGAGAGTGACTTTCACCAACTGGCACATACAGCCCAGGGGAGTGACTTTCACCACATGGCACACACAGCCTAGGGGAGTGTCTTTCACCACATGGCACACACAGCCTAGGGGAGTGACATTCACCACATGGCACACACAGCCTAGGGGAGTGGCATTCACCACATGGCACACACAGCCTAGGGGGAGTGACATTCACCTCATGGCACACACAGCCCAGGGGAGTGATATTCACCACATGGCACACACAGCGTAGGGGAGTTACTTTCACCACATGGCACACACAGCCTAGGGGAGTGACTTTCACCACATGGCACACACAGCCTAGGGGAGTGACTTTCACCACATGGCACACTCAGCCTTGCGGAGTGACTTTCACCACATGGCACACACAGCCTAGTGGAGTGACATTCACCATATGGCACACACAGCCTGGGGTAGTGACTTTCACCACATGGCACAAACAGCCTAGGGGAGTGACTTTCACCACATGGCACACACAGCCTAGGGGAGTGACTTTCACCACATGGCACACACAGCCTTGGGGAGTGACTTTCGCCACATGGCACACACAGCCTAGGGGAATGACTTTCACCACATGGCACACAAATCCTTGGGGAGTGAATTTCACCACATGGCACACAGAGCCTTGGGGAGTGACTTACACCACATGGCCTACACAGCCTAGGAGAGTGACTTTCACCACATGGCACACAAAGCCTAGGGGGAGTGACTTTCACCACATGGCAAACGCAGCCTAGGGGAGTGACTTTCACCACATGGCACACACAGCCTAGTGGAGTGACATTCACCATATGGCACACACAGCCTAGGGGAGTGACTTTCACCACATGGCACACACAGCCAAGGGGAGTGACTTTCACCACATGGCACACACAGCCTAGGGGAGTGACTTTCACCAACTGGCACACACAGCCAATGGGAGTGACTTTCACCACATGGCACACACAGCCTGGGGGAGTGACTTTCACCACATGGCACACACAGCCTGGGGGAGTGACTTTCACCACATGGCACACACAGCCTAGGGGAGTGACTTTCACCACATGGCACACACAGCTTAGGGGAGTGACTTTCACCACATGGCACACACAGCCCAGGGGAGTGACTTTCACCACATGGCATACACAGCCTAGGGGAGTGACTTTCACCACATGGCACCTACAGCCGAGGGGAGTGGCTTTCACCACATGGCACACACAGCCTAGGGGAGTGACATTCACCACATGGCACACACAGCCTAGGGGAGTGACTTTCACCACATGGCACACACAGCCTAGGGGAGTGACATTCACCACATGGCACACACAGCCCAGGGGAGTGACTTTCACCACATGGCACACACAGCCTAGGGGAGTGACTTTAACCACATGGCACACACAGCCGAAGGGGAGTGACATTCACCACATGGCACACACAGCCTAGGGGAGTGACTTTCACCACATGGCACACACAGCCTAGGGGAGTGACGTTCACCACATGGCACACAGAGCCTTGGGGAGTGACTTTCACCACATGGCCTACACAGCCTAGGAGAGTGACTTTCACCACATGGCACACAAAGCCTAGGGGGAGTGACTTTCACCACATGGCAAACGCAGCCTAGGGGAGTGACTTTCACCACATGGCACACACAGCCTAGTGGAGTGACATTCACCATATGGCACACACAGCCTAGGGGAGTGACTTTCACCACATGGCACACACAGCCAAGGGAGTGACTTTCACCACATGGCACACACAGCCTAGGGGAGTGACATTCACCACATGGCACACAAAGCTCAGGGGAGTGACTTTCACCACATGGCACACACAGCCTAGGGGAGTGACTTTCACCACATGGCACACACAGCCTAGGGGAATGACTTTCACCTCATGCCACACACATCCATGGGGAGTGACTTTCACCACATGGCACACACAGCCTTTGGGAGTGACTTTCACCACGTGGCACACACACCCTAGGGGAGATACTTTCACCACATGGCACACACAGCCTAGGGGAGTGACTTTCACCAACTGGCACACACAGCCAATGGGAGTGACTTTCACCACATGGCACACACAGCCTGGGGGAGTGACTTTCACCACATGGCACACACAGCCTGGGGGAGTGACTTTCACCACATGGCACACACAGCCTAGGGGAGTGACTTTCACCACATGGCACACACAGCTTAGGGGAGTGACTTTCACCACATGGCACACACAGCCCAGGGGAGTGACTTTCACCACATGGCATACACAGCCTAGGGGAGTGACTTTCACCACATGGCACCTACAGCCGAGGGGAGTGGCTTTCACCACATGGCACACACAGCCTAGGGGAGTGACATTCACCACATGGCACACACAGCCTAGGGGAGTGACTTTCACCACATGGCACACACAGCCTAGGGGAGTGACATTCACCACATGGCACACACAGCCCAGGGGAGTGACTTTCACCACATGGCACACACAGCCTAGGGGAGTGACTTTAACCACATGGCACACACAGCCGAAGGGGAGTGACATTCACCACATGGCACACACAGCCTAGGGGAGTGACTTTCACCACATGGCACACACAGCCTAGGGGAGTGACGTTCACCACATGGCACACGCAGCCTTGGGGAGTTACTTTCACCACATGGCACACACAGCCTAGTGGAGTGACATTCACCACATGGCACACACAGCCTAGGGGAGTGACTTTCACCACATGGCACACACAGCCTAGGGGAGTGTCTTTCACCGCATTCCACACACAGCCTAGGGGAGTGACTTTCACCACATGGCACACACAGCCTTGGGGAGTGACTTTCACCACATGGCACACACAGCCTAGGGTAATGACTTTCACCTCATGGCACACACATCCATGGGGAGTGACTTTCACCACATGGCACACACAGCCTTGGGGAGTGACTTTCACCACATGTCACACACAGCCTAGGGGAGTGACTTTCACCACATGGCACACACAGCTTAGGGGAGTGACTTTCACCACATGGCACACACAGCCTAGGGGAGTGACTTTCACCACATGGCACACACAGCCTAGGGGAGTGACTTTCACCACATGGCACACACAGCCTAGTGGAATGACATTCACCACATGGCATACACAGCCTAGGGGAGTGACTTTCACCACATGGCACACACAGCCTAGGGGAGTGACTTTCACCACGTGGCACACACACCCTAGGGGAGTTACTTTCACCACATGGCACACACAGCCTAGGGGAGTGACTTTCACCAACTGGCACACACAGCCAATGGGAGTGACTTTCACCACATGGCACACACAGCCTTGGGGATTGACTTTCACCACATGGCACACACAGCCCAGGGGAGTGACTTTCACCACATGGCACACACAGCCTAGAGGAGTGACTTTCACCACATGGCACACACAGCCCACGGGAGTGACTTTCACCACATGGCACACACAGACCAGGGGAGTGATTTTCACCTCATGGCACTCACAGCCTAGGGGAGTGACTTTCACCACATGGCACACACAGCCTAGGGGGGTGACTTTCACCACATGGCACACACATCCTAGGGGAGTGACTTTCACCACATGGCACACACAGCCTAGGGGAGTGACTTTCACCACATGGCACACACAGCCTAGGGGAGTGACTTTCACCACATGGCTCACACAGCCTAGGGGAGTGACTTTCACCACATGGCACACACAGCCCAGGGGAGTGACTTTCACCACATGGCACACACAGCCTAGGGGAGTGACATTCACCACATGGCACACACAGCCTAGGGGAGTGACTTTCACCACATGGCACACACAGACTAGGGGAGTGACTTTCACCACATGGCACACACAGCCCAGGGAAGTGAATTTCACCACACGGCACACACAGCCTAGGGGAGTTACTTTCACCACATGGCACACACAGCATAGGGGAGTGACTTTCACCACATGGCACACACGGCCTAGGGGAGTGGCATTCACCACATGGCACACACAGCCTAGGGGGAGTGACATTCACCACACGGCACACACAGCCCAGGGGAGTGACCTTCACTACATGGCACACACAGCGTAGGGGAGTTACTTTCACCACATGGCACACACAGCCTAGGGGAGTGACTTTCACCACATGGCACACACAGCCTAGGGGAGTGCTTTCACCACATGGCACACTCAGCCTTGCGGAGTGACTTTCACCACATGGCACACACAGCCTAGTGGAGTGACGTTCACCATATGGCACACACAGCCTAGGGGAGTGACTTTCACCACATGGCACAAACAGCCTAGGGGAGTGACTTTCACCACATGGCACACACAGCCTAGGGGAGTGAATTTCACCACATGGCACACACAGCCTTGGGGAGTGACTTTCACCACATGGCACACACAGCCTAGGGGAATGACTTTCACCACATGGCACACACATCCTTGGGGAGTGAATTTCACCACATGGCACACAGAGCCTTGGGGAGTGACTTTCACCACATGGTCTACACAGCCTAGGAGAGTGACTTTCACCACATGGCACACAAAGCCTAGGGGAGTGACTTTAACCACATGGCAAACGCAGCCTAGGGGAGTGACTTTCACCACATGGCACACACAGCCTAGTGGAGTGACATTCACCATATGGCACACACAGCCTAGGGGAGTGACCTTCACCACATGGCACACACAGCCTAGGGGAGTGACTTTCACCACATGGCACACACAGCCTAGGGGAGTGACATTCACCACATGGCACACAAAGCCCAGGGGAGTGACTTTCACCACATGGCAGACACAGCCTAGGGGAGTGACTTTCACCACATGGCACACACAGCCTAGGGGAGTGACCTTCACCACATGCCACACACAGAATAGGGGAGTGACTTTCACCACATGGCTCACACAGCTTTGGGGAGTGAATTTCACCACATGGCACACACAGCCTAGGGGAATGACTTTCACCTCATGGCACACACATCCATGGGGAGTGACTTTCACCACATGGCACACACAGCCTTTGGGAGTGACTTTCACCACGTGGCACACACACCCTAGGGGAGTTACTTTCACCACATGGCACACACAGCCTTTGGGAGTGACTTTCACCACGTGGCACACACACCCTAGGGGAGTTACTTTCACCACATGGCACACACAGCCTAGGGGAGTGACTTTCACCAACTGGCACACACAGCCAATGGGAGTGACTTTCACCACATGGCACACACAGCCTTGGGGAGTGATTTTCACCACATGGCACACACAGCCCAGGGGAGTGACTTTCACCACATGGCACACACAGCCTAGGGGAGTGACTTTCACCACATGGCACACACAGCCCAGGGGATTGACTTTCACCACATGGCACACACAGACCAGGGGAGTTACTTTCACCTCATGGCACACACAGCCTAGGGGAGTGACTTTCACCACATGGCACACACAGCCTAAGGGAGTGACTTTCACCACATGGCACACACATCCGAGGGGAGTGACTTTCACCACATGGCACACACAGCCTAGGGGAGTGACTTTGACCACATGGCACACACAGCCTAGTTGAGTTACATTCACCATATGGCTCACACAGCCTAGGGGAGTGACTTTCACCACATGGCACCTACAGCCGAGGGGAGTGGCTTTCACCACATGGCACACACAGCCTAGGGGAGTGACATTCACCACATGGCACACACAGCCTAGGGGAGTGACTTTCACCACATGGCACACACAGCCTAGGGGAGTGACATTCACCACATGGCACACACAGCCCAGGGGAGTGACTTTCACCACATGGCACACACAGCCTAGGGGAGTGACTTTAACCACATGGCACACACAGCCGAAGGGGAGTGACATTCACCACATGGCACACACAGCCTAGGGGAGTGACTTTCACCACATGGCACACACAGCCTAGGGGAGTGACATTCACCACATGGCACACACAGCCTAGGGGAGTGACGTTCACCACATGGAACACACAGCCTTGGGGAGTTACTTTCACCACATGGCACACACAGCCTTGTGGAGTGACATTCACCACATGGCACACACAACCTAGGGGAGTGACTTTCACCACTTGGCACACACAGCCTAGGGGAGTGACATTCACCACATGGCACACACAGCCCAGGGGAGTGACTTTCACCACATGGCACACACAGCCTAGGGGAGTGACTTTCACCACATGGCACACACAGCCTTGGGGAGTGGCTTTCACCACATGGCACACACAGCCTAGGGGAATGACTTTCACCTCATGGCACACCCATCCATGGGGAGTGACTTTCACCACATGGCACACACAGCCTTGGGGAGTGACTTTCACCACATGCCACACACAGCCTAGCGGAGTGATTTTCACCACATGGCACACACAGCCTAGGGGAGTGACTTTCACCACATGGCACACACAGCCTAGTGGAATGACATTCACCTCATGGCATACACAGCCTAGGGGAGTGACTTTCACCACATGGCACACACAGCCTAGGGGAGTGACTTTCACCACGTGGCACACACTCCCTAGGGGAGTTACTTTCACCACATGGCACACAAAGCCTAGGGGAGTGACTTTCACCAACTGGCACACACAGCCAATGGGAGTGACATTCACCACATGGCACACACAGCCTTGGGGATTGACTTTCACCACATGGCACACACAGCCCAGGGGAGTGACTTTCACCACATGGCACACACAGCCTAGGGGAGTGACTTTCACCACATGGCACACACAGCCCATGGGAGTGACTTTCACCAAATGGCACACACAGACCAGGGGAGTGACTTTCACCTCATGTCACTCACAGCCTAGGGGAGTGACTTTCACCACATGGCACACAAAGCCTAGGGGAGTGACTTTCACCACATGGCACACACATCCTAGGGGAGTGACTTTCACCACATGGCACACACAGCCTAGGGGAGTGACTTTCACCACATGGCACACACAGCCTAGGGGAGTGACTTTCTCCACATGGCTCACACAGCCTAGGGGAGTGACTTTCACCACATGGCACACACAGCCCAGGGGAGTGACTTTCATCACATGGCACACACAGCCTAGGGGAGTGACATTCACCACATGGCACACACAGCCTAGGGGAGTGACTTTCACCACATGGCACACACAGACTAGGAGAGTGACTTTCACCACATGGCACATACAGCCCAGGGGAGTGACTTTCACCACATGGCACACACAGCCTAGGGGAGTGACTTTCACCACATGGCACACACAGCCTAGGGGAGTGACTTTCACCACATGGCACACACAGCCTAGGGGAGTGGCATTCACCACATGGCACACACAGCCTTGGGGGAGTGACATTCACCTCATGGCACACACAGCCCAGGGGAGTGATATTCACCACATGGCACACACAGCGTAGGGGAGTTACTTTCACCACATGGCACACACAGCCTAGGGGAGTGACTTTCACCACATGGCACACACAGCCTAGGGGAGTGACTTTCACCACATGGCACACTCAGCCTTGCGGAGTGACTTTCACCACATGGCACACACAGCCTAGTGGAGTGACATTCACCATATGGCACACACAGCCTGGGGGAGTGACTTTCACCACATGGCACAAACAGCCTAGGGGAGTGACTTTCACCACATGGCACACACAGCCTAGGGGAGTGACTTTCACCACATGGCACACACAGCCTTGGGGAGTGACTTTCGCCACATGGCACACACAGCCTAGGGGAATGACTTTCAGCACATGGCACACACATCCTTGGGGAGTGAATTTCACCACATGGCACACAGAGCCTTGGGGAGTGACTTTCACCACATGGCCTACACAGCCTAGGAGAGTGACTTTCACCACATGGCACACAAAGCCTAGGGGGAGTGACTTTCACCACATGGCAAACGCAGCCTAGGGGAGTGACTTTCACCACATGGCACACACAGCCTAGTGGAGTGACATTCACCATATGGCACACACAGCCTAGGGGAGTGACTTTCACCTCATGGCACACACAGCCAAGGGGAGTGACTTTCACCACATGGCACACACAGCCTAGGGGAGTGACATTCACCACATGGCACACAAAGCTCAGGGGAGTGACTTTCACCACATGGCACACACAGCCTAGGGGAGTGACTTTCACCACATGGCACACACAGCCTAGGGGAATGACTTTCACCACATGGCACACACAGCCTAGGGGAGTGACTTTCACCACATGGCACAAACAGCCTAGGGGAGTGACTTTCTCCACATGGCTCACACAGCCTAGGGGAGTGACTTTCACCACATGGCACATACAGCCCAGGGGAGTGACTTTCATCACATGGCACACACAGCCTAGGGGAGTGACATTCACCACATGGCACACACAGCCTAGGGGAGTGACTTTCACCACATGGCACACACAGACTAGGAGAGTGACTTTCACCACATGGCACATACAGCCCAGGGGAGTGACTTTCACCACATGGCACACACAGCCTAGGGGAGTGACTTTCACCACATGGCACACACAGCCTAGGGGAGTGACTTTCACCACATGGCACACACAGCCTAGGGGAGTGGCATTCACCACATGGCACACACAGCCTAGGGGGAGTGACATTCACCTCATGGCACACACAGCCCAGGGGAGTGATATTCACCACATGGCACACACAGCGTAGGGGAGTTACTTTCACCACATGGCACACACAGCCTAGGGGAGTGACTTTCACCACATGGCACACACAGCCTAGGGGAGTGACTTTCACCACATGGCACACTCAGCCTTGCGGAGTGAATTTCACCACATGGCACACACAGCCTAGTGGAGTGACATTCACCATATGGCACACACAGCCTGGGGGAGTGACTTTCACCACATGGCACAAACAGCCTAGGGGAGTGACTTTCACAACATGGCACACACAGCCTAGGGGAGTGACTTTCACCACATGGCACACACAGCCTTGGGGAGTGACTTTCGCCACATGGCACACACAGCCTAGGGGAATGACTTTCACCACATGGCACACACATCCTTGGGGAGTGAATTTCACCACATGGCACACAGAGCCTTGGGGAGTGACTTTCACCACATGGCCTACACAGCCTAGGAGAGTGACTTTCACCACATGGCACACAAAGCCTAAGGGGAGTGACTTTCACCACATGGCAAACGCAGCCTAGGGGAGTGATTTTCACCACATGGCACACACAGCCTAGTGGAGTGACATTCACCATATGGCACACACAGCCTAGGGGAGTGACTTTCACCACATGGCACACACAGCCAAGGGGAGTGACTTTCACCACATGGCACACACAGCCTAGGGGAGTGACATTCACCACATGGCACACAAAGCTCAGGGGAGTGACTTTCACCACATGGCACACACAGCCTAGGGGAGTGACTTTCACCACATGGCACACACAGCCTAGGGGAATGACTTTCACCTCATGGCACACACATCCATGGGGAGTGACTTTCACCACATGGCACACACAGCCTTTGGGAGTGACTTTCACCACGTGGCACACACACCCTAGGGGAGTTACTTTCACCACATGGCACACACAGCCTAGGGGAGTGAGTTTCACCACATGGCACCTACAGCCGAGGGGAGTGGCTTTCACCACATGGCACACACAGCCTAGGGGAGTGACATTCACCACATGGCACACACAGCCTAGGGGAGTGACTTTCACCACATGGCACACACAGCCTAGGGGAGTGACATTCACCACATGGCACACACAGCCCAGGGGAGTGACTTTCACCACATGGCACACACAGCTTAGGGGAGTGACTTTAACCACATGGCACACACAGCCGAAGGGGAGTGACATTCACCACATGGCACACACAGCATAGGGGAGTGACTTTCACCACATGGCACACACAGCCTAGGGGAGTGACGTTCACCACATGGCACACACAGCCTTGGGGAGTTACTTTCACCACATGGCACACACAGCCTAGTGGAGTGACATTCACCACATGGCACACACAGCCTAGGGGAGTGACTTTCACCACATGGCACACACAGCCTAGGGGAGTGTCTTTCACCGCATTCCACACACAGCCTAGGGGAGTGACTTTCACCACATGGCACACACAGCCTTGGGGAGTGGCTTTCACCACATGGCACACACAGCCTAGGGTAATGACTTTCACCTCATGGAACACACATCCATGGGGAGTGACTTTCACCACATGGCACACACAGCCTTGGGGAGTGACTTTCACCACATGTCACACACAGCCTAGCGGAGTGACTTTCACCACATGGTACACACAGCCTTGGGGAGTGACTTTCATCACATGGCACACACAGCCTAGGGGAGTGACTTTCACCACATGGCACACACAGCCTATGGGAGTGACTTTCACCACATGGCACACACAGCCTAGTGGAATGACATTCACCACATGGCATACACAGCCTAGGGGAGTGACTTTCACCACATGGCACACACAGCCTAGGGGAGTGACTTTCACCACGTGGCACACACACCCTAGGGGAGTTACTTTCACCACATGGCACACACAGCCTAGGGGAGTGACTTTCACCAACTGGCACACACAGCCAATGGGAGTGACTTTCACCACATGGCACACACAGCCTTGAGGATTGACTTTCACCACATGGCACACACAGCCCAGGGGAGTGACTTTCACCACATGGCACACACAGCCTAGAGGAGTGACTTTCACCACATGGCACACACAGCCCACGGGAGTGACTTTCACCACATGGCACACACAGACCAGGGGAGTGACTTTCACCTCATGGCACTCACAGCCTAGGGGAGTGACTTTCACCACATGGCACACACAGCCTAGGGGGGTGACTTTCACCACATGGCACACACATCCTAGGGGAGTGACTTTCACCACATGGCACACACAGCCTAGGGGAGTGACTTTCACCACATGGCACACACATCCTAGGGGAGTGACTTTCACCACATGGCTCACACAGCCTAGGGGAGTGACTTTCACCACATGGCACACACAGCCCAGGGGAGTGACTTTCACCACATGGCACACACAGCCTAGGGGAGTGACATTCACCACATGGCACACACAGCCTAGGGGAGTGACTTTCACCACATGGCACACACAGACTAGGGGAGTGACTTTCACCACGTGGCACACACAGCCCAGGGAAGTGAATTTCACCACACGGCACACACAGCCTAGGGGAGTTACTTTCACCACATGGCACACACAGCATAGGGGAGTGACTTTCACCACATGGCACACACAGCCTAGGGGAGTGGCATTCACCACATGGCACACACAGCCTAGGGGGAGTGACATTCACCACATGGCACACACAGCCCAGGGGAGTGACCTTCACTACATGGCACACACAGCGTAGGGGAGTTACTTTCACCACATGGCACACACAGCCTAGGGGAGTGACTTTCACCACATGGCACACACAGCCTAGGGGAGTGCTTTCACCACATGGCACACTCAGCCTTGCGGAGTGACTTTCACCACATGGCACACAGAGGCCTAGTGGAGTGACATTCACCATATGGCACACACAGCCTAGGGGAGTGTCTTTCACCACATGGCACAAACAGCCTAGGGGAGTGACTTTCACCACATGGCACACACAGCCTAGGGGAGTGAATTTCACCACATGGCACACACAGCCTTGGGGAGTGACTTTCACCACATGGCACACACAGCCTAGGGGAATGACTTTCACCACATGGCACACACATCCTTGGGGAGTGAATTTCACCACATGGCACACAGAGCCTTGGGGAGTGACTTTCACCACATGGCCTACACAGCCTAGGAGAGTGACTTTCACCACATGGCACACAAAGCCTAGGGGAGTGACTTTCACCACATGGCAAACGCAGCCTAGGGGAGTGACTTTCACCACATGGCACACACAGCCTAGTGGAGTGACATTCACCATATGGCACACACAGCCTAGGGGAGTGACTTTCACCACATGGCACACACAGCCTAGGGGAGTGACTTTCACCACATGGCACACACAGCCTAGGGGAGTGACATTCACCACATGGCACACAAAGCCCAGGGGAGTGACTTTCACCACATGGCACACACAGCCTAGGGGAGTGACTTTCACCACATGGCACACACAGCCTAGGGGAGTGACGTTCACCACATGCCACACACAGAATAGGGGAGTGACCTTCACCACATGGCTCACACAGCTTTGGGGAGTGAATTTCACCACATGGCACACACAGCCTAGGGGAATGACTTTCACCTCATGGCACACACATCCATGGGGAGTGACTTTCACCACATGGCACACACAGCTTTTGGGAGTGACTTTCACCACGTGGCACACACACCCTAGGGGAGTTACTTTCACCACATGGCACACACAGCCTTTGGGAGTGACTTTCACCACGTGGCACACACACCCTAGGGGAGTTACTTTCACCACATGGCACACACAGCCTAGGGGAGTGACTTTCACCAACTGGCACACACAGCCAATGGGAGTGACTTTCACCACATGGCACACACAGCCTTGGGGAGTAATTTTCACCACATGGCACACACAGCCCAGGGGAGTGACTTTCACCACATGGCACACACAGCCTAGGGGAGTGACGTTCACCACATGGCACACACAGCCCAGGGGAGTGACTTTCACCACATGGCACACACAGACCAGGGGAGTTACTTTCACCTCATGGCACACACAGCCTAGGGGAGTGACTTTCACCACATGGCACACACAGCCTAGGGGAGTGACTTTCACCACATGCACACACATCCGAGGGGATCGACTTTCACCACATGGCACACACAGCCTAGGGGAGTGACTTTGACCACATGGCACACACAGTCTAGTTGAGTTACATTCACCACATGGCTCACACAGCCTAGGGGAGTGACTTTCACCACATGGCACACACAGCCCAGGGGAGTGACTTTCACCACTTGGCCCACACAGCCTAGGGGAGTGACATTCACCACATGGCGCACACAGCCTAGGGGAGTGACTTTCACCACATGGCACACACAGACTAGGGGAGTGACTTTATCCACATGGCACACACAGCCCAGGGGAGTGACTTTCACCACATGGCACACACAGCCTAGGGGAGTGACTTTCACCACATGGCACACACAGCCTAGGGGAGTGACATTCACCACATGGCACACACAGACTAGGGGAGTGACTTTATCCACATGGCACACACAGCCCAGGGGAGTGACTTTCACCACGTGGCACACACACCCTAGGGGAGTTACTTTCACCACATGGCACACACAGCCTTTGGGAGTGACTTTCACCACGTGGCACACACACCCTAGGGGAGTTACTTTCACCACATGGCACACACAGCCTAGGGGAGTGACTTTCACCAACTGGCACACACAGCCAATGGGAGTGACTTTCACCACATGGCACACACAGCCTTGGGGAGTGATTTTCACCACATGGCACACACAGCCCAGGGGAGTGACTTTCACCACATGGCACACACAGCCTAGGGGAGTGACTTTCACCACATGGCACACACAGCCCAGGGGAGTGACTTTCACCACATGGCACACACAGACCAGGGGAGTTACTTTCACCTCATGGCACACACAGCCTAGGGGAGTGACTTTCACCACATGGCACACACAGCCTAGGGGAGTGACTTTCACCACATGGCACACACATCCGAGGGGAGTGACTTTCACCACATGGCACACACAGCCTAGGGGAGTGACTTTGACCACATGGCACACACAGCCTAGTTGAGTTACATTCACCACATGGCTCACACAGCCTAGGGGAGTGACTTTCACCACATGGCACACACAGCCCAGGGGAGTGACTTTCACCACTTGGCCCACACAGCCTAGGGGAGTGACATTCACCACATGGCACACACAGCCTAGGGGAGTGACTTTCACCACATGGCACACACAGACTAGGGGAGTGACTTTATCCACATGGCACACACAGCCCAGGGGAGTGACTTTCACCACATGGCACACACAGCCTAGGGGAGTGACTTTCACCACATGGCACACACAGCCTAGGGGAGTGACATTCACCACATGGCACACACAGCCCAGGGGAGTGACTTTCACCACATGGCTCACACAGCCTTGGGGAGTGACTTTCACCACATGGCACACACAGCTTAGTGGAGTGACATTCACCACATGGCACACACAGCCTAGGGGAGTGACTTTCACCACATGGCACACACAGCCTAGTGGAGTGACATTCACCACATGGCACACACAGCCTCGGGGAGTGATTTTCACCACATGGCACACACAGCCTAGGGGAGTGACTCTCACCACATGGCACACACAGCCTAGGGGAGTGACTTTCACCACATGGCACACACAGCCTAGGGGAGTGACATTCACCACATGGCACACAAAGGCTAGGGGAGTGACTTTCACCACATGGCACACACAGCCTAGGGGAGTTACTTTCACCACATGGCACACACAGCCCAGTGGAGTGACTTTCACCACATGGCACACACAGCCTAGGGGAGTGACTTTCACCACATGGCACACACAGCCTTGGGGAGTGACTTTCACCACATGACACACAGCCCAGGGGAGTGACTTTCACCACATGGCACACACAGCCCAGGGGAGTGACTTTCACCACATGTCACACACAGACCAGGGGAGTGACTTTCACCTCATGGCACATACAGCCTAGGGGAGTGACTTTCACCACATGGCACACACAGCCTAGGGGAGTGACTTTCACCACATGGCACACACATCCTAGGGGAGTGACTTTCACCACATGGCACACACAGCCTAGGGGAGTGACTTTCACCACATGGCACACACAGCCTAGGGGAGTGACTTTCACCACATGGCACACACAGCCTAGGGGAGTGACTTTCACCACATGGCACACACAGCCCAGGGGAGTGACTTTCACCACATGGCACACACAGCCTAGGGGAGTGACATTCACCACACGGCACACACAGCCTAGGGGAGTGACTTTCACCACATGGCACACACAGACTAGGGGATTGACTTTCACCACATGGCACACACAGCCCAGGGGAGTGACTTTCACCACATGGCACACACATCCTAGGGGAGTGACTTTCACCACATGGCATAAACAACCTAGGGGAGTGACTTTCACCACATGGCTCACACAGCCTAGGGGAGTGACATTCACCACATGGCACTCACAGCCTAGGTGAGTGACATTCACCACATGGCACACACAGCCCAGGGGAGTGATATTCACCACATGGCACACACTGCCTAGGGGAGTTACTTTCACCAAATGCACACACAGCCTAGGGGAGTGACTTTCACCATATGGCACACACAGCCTAGGGGAGTGACTTTCACCACATGGCACACTCAGCCTTGGGGAGTGACTTTCACCACATGGCCCACCCAGCCTAGAGGAGTGACATTCACCATATGGCACACACAGCCTAGGAGAGTGGCTTTCACCACATGGCACACACAGCCTAGGGGAGTTACTTACACCACATGGCACACACAGCCTAGGGGAGTGACTTTCACCACATGGCACACACAGACTTGGGGAGTGACTTTCACCACATGGCACACACAGCCTAGGGGATGACTTTCACCACATGGCACACACATCCCTGGGGAGTGAATTTCACCACATGGCACACACAGCCTTGGGGAGTGACTTTCACCACATGGCACACACAGCCTAGGAGAGTGGCTTTCACCACATGGCACACACTGCCTAGGGGAGTGACTTTCACCACATGGCACACGCAGCCCAAGGGAGTGACTTTCACCACATGGTACACACAGCCTAGTGGACTGACATTCACCATATGGCACACAGGGCATAGGGGAGTGACTTACACCACATGGCACACACAGCCTAGGGGAGTGACTTTCACCACATGGCACACACAGCCTAGGGGAGTGACGTTCACCACATGGCACACACAGCCTTGGGGAGTTACTTTCACCACATGGCACACCCAGCCTAGTGGAGTGACATTCACCACATGGCACACACAGCCTAGGGGAGTGACTTTCACCACATGGCACACACAGCCTAGGGGAGTGTCTTTCACCACATCCCACACACAGCCTAGGGGAGTGACTTTCACCACATGGCACACACAGCCTTAGGGAGTGACTTTCACCACATGGCACACACAGCCTAGGGGAATGACTTTCACCTCATGGCACACACATCCATGGGGAGTGACTTTCACCACATGGAACACACAGCCTTGGGGAGTGACTTTCACCACATGTCACACACAGACTAGCGGAGTGACTTTCACCACATGGCACACACAGCCTAGGGGAGTGACTTTCACCACATGGCACACACAGCCTAGGGGAGTGACTTTCACCACATGGCACACACAGCCTAGGGGAGTGACTTTCACCACATGGCACACACAGCCTAGTGGAGTGACATTCACCACATGGCACACACAGCCCAGTGGAGTGACTTTCACCACATGGCACACACAGCCTAGGGGAGTGACTTTCACCACATGGCACACACAGCCTTGGGGAGTGACTTTCACCACATGACACACAGCCCAGGGGAGTGACTTTCACCACATGGCACACACAGCCCAGGGGAGTGACTTTCACCACATGTCACACACAGACCAGGGGAGTGACTTTCACCTCATGGCACATACAGCCTAGGGGAGTGACTTTCACCACATGGCACACACAGCCTAGGGGAGTGACTTTCACCACATGGCACACACATCCTAGGGGAGTGACTTTCACCACATGGCACACACAGCCTAGGGGAGTGACTTTCACCACATGGCACACACAGCCTAGGGGAGTGACTTTCCCCACATGGCACACACAGCCTAGGGGAGTGACTTTCACCACATGGCACACACAGCCCAGGGGAGTGACTTTCACCACATGGCACACACAGCCTAGGGGAGTGACATTCACCACACGGCACACACAGCCTAGGGGAGTGACTTTCACCACATGGCACACACAGACTAGGGGATTGACTTTCACCACATGGCACACACAGCCCAGGGGAGTGACTTTCACCACATGGCACACACATCCTAGGGGAGTGACTTTCACCACATGGCATAAACAACCTAGGGGAGTGACTTTCACCACATGGCTCACACAGCCTAGGGGAGTGACATTCACCACATGGCACTCACAGCCTAGGTGAGTGACATTCACCACATGGCACACACAGCCCAGGGGAGTGATATTCACCACATGGCACACACTGCCTAGGGGAGTTACTTTCACCAAATGCACACACAGCCTAGGGGAGTGACTTTCACCATATGGCACACACAGCCTAGGGGAGTGACTTTCACCACATGGCACACTCAGCCTTGGGGAGTGACTTTCACCACATGGCCCACCCAGCCTAGAGGAGTGACATTCACCATATGGCACACACAGCCTAGGAGAGTGGCTTTCACCACATGGCACACACAGCCTAGGGGAGTTACTTACACCACATGGCACACACAGCCTAGGGGAGTGACTTTCACCACATGGCACACACAGACTTGGGGAGTGACTTTCACCACATGGCACACACAGCCTAGGGGATGACTTTCACCACATGGCACACACATCCCTGGGGAGTGAATTTCACCACATGGCACACACAGCCTTGGGGAGTGACTTTCACCACATGGCACACACAGCCTAGGAGAGTGGCTTTCACCACATGGCACACACTGCCTAGGGGAGTGACTTTCACCACATGGCACACGCAGCCCAAGGGAGTGACTTTCACCACATGGTACACACAGCCTAGTGGACTGACATTCACCATATGGCACACAGGGCATAGGGGAGTGACTTTCACCACATGGCACACACAGCCTAGGGGAGTGACTTTCACCACATGGCACACACAGCCTAGGGGAGTGACGTTCACCACATGGCACACACAGCCTTGGGGAGTTACTTTCACCACATGGCACACCCAGCCTAGTGGAGTGACATTCACCACATGGCACACACAGCCTAGGGGAGTGACTTTCACCACATGGCACACACAGCCTAGGGGAGTGTCTTTCACCACATCCCACACACAGCCTAGGGGAGTGACTTTCACCACATGGCACACACAGCCTTAGGGAGTGACTTTCACCACATGGCACACACAGCCTAGGGGAATGACTTTCACCTCATGGCACACACATCCATGGGGAGTGACTTTCACCACATGGAACACACAGCCTTGGGGAGTGACTTTCACCACATGTCACACACAGACTAGCGGAGTGACTTTCACCACATGGCACACACAGCCTAGGGGAGTGACTTTCACCACATGGCACACACAGCCTAGGGGAGTGACTTTCACCACATGGCACACACAGCCTAGGGGAGTGACTTTCACCACATGGCACACACAGCCTAGTGGAGTGACATTCACCACATGGCATACACAGCCTAGGGGAGTGACTTTCACCACATGGCACACACAGCCTAGGGGAGTGACTTTCACCACATGGCACACACAACCTAGGGGAGTGACTTTCACCACATGGCTCACACAGCCTAGGGGAGTTACTTTCACCACATGGCACACACAGCCTAGGGGAGTGACTTTCACCAACTGGCACACACAGCCAATGGGAGTGACTTTCACCACATGGCACACACAGCCTAGGGGAGTGACTTTCACCTCATGGCACACACAGCCTAGGGCAGTGACATTCACCACATGGCACAAACAGCCTAGGGGAGTGACTTTCAACACATGGCACACACAGCCTAGGGGAGTGACTTTCACCACATGGCCCACACAGCCTAGAGGAGTGACATTCACCATATGGCACACACAGCCTAGGAGAGTGATTTTCACCACATGGCACACACAGCCTAGGGGAGTTACTTACACCACATGGCACACACAGCCTAGGGGAGTGACTTTCACCACATGGCACACACAGACTTGGGGAGTGACTTTCACCACATGGCACACACAACCTAGGGGAGTGACTTTCACCACATGGCTCACACAGCCTAGGGGAGTGACATTCACCACATGGCACACACAGCCTAGGGGAGTGACATTCACCACATGGCACACACAGCCCAGGGGAGTGATATTCACCACATGGCACACAATGCCTAGGGGAGTTACTTTCACCAAATGCACACACAGCCTAGGGGAGTGACTTTCACCATATGGCACACACAGCCTAGGGGAGTGACTTTCACCACATGGCACACTCAGCCTTGGGGAGTGACTTTCACCACATGGCCCATACAGCCTAGAGGAGTGACATTCACCATATGGCACACACAGCCTAGGAGAGTGACTTTCACCACATGGCACACACAGCCTAGGGGAGTTACTTACACCACATGGCACACACAGACTTGGGGAGTGACTTTCATCATATGGCACACACAGCCTAGGGGATGACTTTCACCACATGGCACACACATCCCTGGGGAGTGAATTTCACCACATGGCACACACAGCCTAGGGGAGTGACTTTCACCACTTGGCACACACAGCCTAGGAGAGTGACTTTCACCACATGGCACACGCAGCCCAAGGAAGTGACTTTCACCACAGGGTACACACAGCCTAGTGGACTGACATTCACCATATGGCACACAGAGCCTAGGGGAGTGACTTTCACCACATGGCACACACAGCCTAGGGGAGTGACGTTCACCACATGGCACACACAGCCTTGGGGAGTTACTTTCACCACATGGCACACACAGCCTAGTGGAGTGACATTCACCACATGGCACACACAGCCTAGGGGAGTGACTTTCACCACATGGCACACACAGCCTAGGGGAGTGTCTTTCACCACATTCCACACACAGCCTAGGGGAGTGACTTTCACCACATGGCACACACAGCCTTGGGGAGTGACTTTCACCACATGGCACACACAGCCTAGGGGAATGACTTTCACCTCATGGCACACACATCCATGGGGAGTGACTTTCACCACATGGCACACACAGCCTTGGGGAGTGACTTTCACCACATGTCACACACAGCCTAGCGGAGTGACTTTCACCACATGGCACACACAGCCTAGGGGAGTGACTTTCACCACATGGCACACACAGCCTAGGGGAGTGACTTTCACCACATGGCACACACAGCCTAGGGGAGTGACTTTCACCTCATGGCACACACAGCCTAGTGGAGTGACATTCACCACATGGCATACACAGCCTAGGGGAGTGACTTGCACCACATGGCACACAAAGCCTAGGGGAGTGACTTTCACCACGTGGCACACACACCCTAGTGGAGTTACTTTCACCACATGGCACACACAGCCTAGGGGAGTGACTTTCACCAACTGGCACACACAGCCTAGGGGAGTGACTTTCACCACATGGCACACACAGCCTAGGGGAGTGACATTCACCAACTGGCACACACAGCCTGGGGGAGTGACTTTCACCACATGGCACACACAGCCTAGGGGAGTGACTTTCATCACATGGCACACACAGCCTAGGGGAGTGACATTCACAACATGGCACACACAGCCTAGGGGAGTGACACTCATAACATGGCGCACACAGCCTAGGGGAGTGACATTCACCACATGGCACACACAGCCTAGGGGAGTGACTTTCACCACATGGCACACACAGCCTAGGGGAGTGACTTTCACCTCATGGCACACACAGCCTATTGCAGTGACATTCACCACATGGCACACACAGCCTAGGGGAGTGACTTTCAACACATGGCACACACAGCCTAGGCGAGTGATTTTCACCGCATTGCACACACAGCCTAGGGAAGTGACTTTCACTACATGGCACACACAGCCTAGGGAGTGACATTCACCACATGGCAAACACAGCCTAGGGGTGTGACATTCACCACATGGCAAAAACAGCCTAGGGGAGTGACTTTCACCACATGGCACACACAGCCCAGGGGAGTTACTTTCACCACATGGCACACACAGCCTAGGAGAGTGACTTTCACCACATGGCACACACAGCCTAGGGGAGTGACTTTCACCACATGGCACACACAGCCTAGGGGAGTGACTTTCATCACATGGCACACACAGCCTAGGGGAGTGACATTCACAACATGGCACACACAGCCTAGGGGAGTGACACTCATAACATGGCCCACACAGCCTAGGGGAGTGACATTCACCACATGGCACACACAGCCTAGGGGAGTGACTTTCACCACATGGCACACACAGCCAAGGGGAGTGACTTTCACCACATGGCACACACAGCCCAGGGGAGTGACTTTCACCACATGGCACACACAGCTTAGGGGAGTGAATTTCACCACATGGCACACACAGCCTAGGGGAGTGACTTTCACCACATGACACACACAGTCTAGGGGTGTGACTTTCACTACATGGCACACACAGCCTAGGGGAGTGACTTTCACCACATGACACACACAGCCTAGGGGAGTGACTTTCCCCACATGGCACACACAGCCTAGGGGAGTGACTTTCACCAAATGGCACACACAGCCTAGGCGAGTGACTTTCACCACATGGCACACACAGCCAAGAGGAGTGACTTTCACCACATGGCACACACAGCCCAGGGGAGTGACTTTCACCACATGGCACACACAGCTTAGGGGAGTGACTTTCACCACATGGCACACACAGCCTAGTGGAGTGACTTTCACCACATGACACACACAGTCTAGGGGAGTTACTTTCACCACATGGCACACACTGCCTAGGGGAGTGACTTTCACCACATGGCACACACAGCCTAGGGGAGTGACTTTCACCACATGGCACACACAGCCTAGGGGAGTGACTTTCACCACATGGCACACACAGCCTAGGGGAGTGACTTTCACCACATGGCACACACAGCCTAGGGGAGTGACATTCACCAACTGGCACACACAGCCTGGGGGAGTGACTTTCACCACATGGCACACACAGCCTAGGAGAGTGGTTTTCACCACATGGCACACACAGCCTAGGGGAGTGACTTTCACCACATGGCACACGCAGCCCAAGGGAGTGACTTTCACCACATGGTACACACAGCCTAGTGGACTGGCATTCACCATATGGCACACAGAGCATAGGGGAGTGACTTTCACCACATGGCACACACAGCCTAGGGGAGTGACTTTCACCACATGGCACACAGAGCCTAGGGGAGTGACGTTCACCACATGGCACACACAGCCTTGGGGAGTTACTTTCACCACATGGCACACACAGCCTAGTGGAGTGACATTCACCACATGGCACACACAGCCTAGGGGAGTGACTTTCACCACATGGCACACACAGCCTAGGGGAGTGTCTTTCACCACATTCCACACACAGCCTAGGGGAGTGACTTTCACCACATGGCACACACAGCCTTGGGGAGTGACTTTCACCACATGGCACACACAGCCTAGGGGAATGACTTTCACCTCATGGCACACACATCCATGGGGAGTGACTTTCACCACATGGCACACACAGCCTTGGGGAGTGACTTTCACCACATGTCACACACAGACTAGCGGAGTGACTTTCACCACATGGCACACACAGCCTAGGGGAGTGACTTTCACCACATGGCACACACAGCCTAGGGGAGTGACTTTCACCACATGGCTCACACAGCCTAGGGGAGTTACTTTCACCACATGGCACACACTGCCTAGGGGAGTGACTTTCACCAACTGGCACACACAGCCAATGGGAGTGACTTTCACCACATGGCACACACAGCCTAGGGGAGTGACTTTCACCTCATGGCACACACAGCCTAGGGCAGTGACATTCACCACATGGCACACACAGCCTAGGGGAGTGACTTTCAACACATGGCACACACAGCCTAGGGGAGTGACTTTCACCACATGGCCCACACAGCCTAGAGGAGTGACTTTCACCATATGGCACACACAGCCTAGGAGAGTGACTTTCACCACATGGCACACACAGCCTAGGGGAGTTACTTACACCACATGGCACACACAGCCTAGGGGAGTGACTTTCACCTCATGGCACACACAGACTTGGGGAGTGACTTTCACCACATGGCACACACAACCTAGGGGAGTGACTTTCACCACATGGCTCACCCAGCCTAGGGGAGTGACATTCACCACATGGCTCACACAGCCTAGGGGAGTGACATTCACCACATGGCACACACAGCCCAGGGGAGTGATATTCACCACATTGCACCCACTGCCTAGGGGAGTTACTTTCACCAAATGCACACACAGCCTAGGGGAGTGACTTTCACCATATGGCACACACAGCCTAGGGGAGTGACTTTCACCACATGGCACACTCAGCCTTGGGGAGTGACTTTCACCACATGGCCCACACATCCTAGAGGAGTGACATTCACCATATGGCACACACAGCCTAGGACAGTGACTTTCACCACATAGCACACACAGCCTAGGGGAGTTACTTACACCACATGGCACACACAGCCTAGGGGAGTGACTTTCACCACATGGCACACACAGATTTGGGGAGTGACTTTCATCACATGGCACACACAGCCTAGGGGATGACTTTCACCACATAGCACACACATCCCTGGGGAGTGAATTTCACCACATGGCACACACAGCCTTGGGGAGTGACTTTCACCACATGGCACACACAGCCTAGGAGAGTGGCTTTCACCACATGGCACACACAGCCTAGGGGAGTGACTTTCACCACATGGCACACGCAGCCCAAGGGAGTGACTTTCACCACAGGGTACACACAGCCTAGTGGACTGACATTCACCATATGGCACACAGAGCCTAGGGGAGTGACTTTCACCACATGGCACACACAGCCTAGGGGAGTGACGTTCACCACATGGCACACACAGCCTTGGGGAGTTACTTTCACCACATGGCACACACAGCCTAGTGGAGTGACATTCACCACATGGCACACACAGCCTAGGGGAGTGACTTTCACCACATGGCACACACAGCCTAGGGGAGTGTCTTTCACCACATTCCACACACAGCCTAGGGGAGTGACTTTCACCACATGGCACACACAGCCTTGGGGAGTGAATTTCACCACATGGCACACACAGCCTAGGGGAATGACTTTCACCTCATGGCACACACATCCATGGGGAGTGACTTTCACCACATGGCACACGCAGCCCAAGGGAGTGACTTTCACCACATGGTACACACAGCCTAGTGGACTGACATTCACCATATGGCACACAGGGCATAGGGGAGTGACTTTCACCACATGGCACACACAGCCTAGGGGAGTGACTTTCACCACATGGCACACACAGCCTAGGGGAGTGACGTTCACCACATGGCACACACAGCCTTGGGGAGTTACTTTCACCACATGGCACACCCAGCCTAGTGGAGTGACATTCACCACATGGCACACACAGCCTAGGGGAGTGACTTTCACCACATGGCACACACAGCCTAGGGGAGTGTCTTTCACCACATCCCACACACAGCCTAGGGGAGTGACTTTCACCACATGGCACACACAGCCTTAGGGAGTGACTTTCACCACATGGCACACACAGCCTAGGGGAATGACTTTCACCTCATGGCACACACATCCATGGGGAGTGACTTTCACCACATGGAACACACAGCCTTGGGGAGTGACTTTCACCACATGTCACACACAGACTAGCGGAGTGACTTTCACCACATGGCACACACAGCCTAGGGGAGTGACTTTCACCACATGGCACACACAGCCTAGGGGAGTGACTTTCACCACATGGCACACACAGCCTAGGGGAGTGACTTTCACCACATGGCACACACAGCCTAGTGGAGTGACATTCACCACATGGCATACACAGCCTAGGGGAGTGACTTTCACCACATGGCACACACAGCCTAGGGGAGTGACTTTCACCACATGGCACACACAACCTAGGGGAGTGACTTTCACCACATGGCTCACACAGCCTAGGGGAGTTACTTTCACCACATGGCACACACAGCCTAGGGGAGTGACTTTCACCAACTGGCACACACAGCCAATGGGAGTGACTTTCACCACATGGCACACACAGCCTAGGGGAGTGACTTTCACCTCATGGCACACACAGCCTAGGGCAGTGACATTCACCACATGGCACAAACAGCCTAGGGGAGTGACTTTCAACACATGGCACACACAGCCTAGGGGAGTGACTTTCACCACATGGCCCACACAGCCTAGAGGAGTGACATTCACCATATGGCACACACAGCCTAGGAGAGTGATTTTCACCACATGGCACACACAGCCTAGGGGAGTTACTTACACCACATGGCACACACAGCCTAGGGGAGTGACTTTCACCACATGGCACACACAGACTTGGGGAGTGACTTTCACCACATGGCACACACAACCTAGGGGAGTGACTTTCACCACATGGCTCACACAGCCTAGGGGAGTGACATTCACCACATGGCACACACAGCCTAGGGGAGTGACATTCACCACATGGCACACACAGCCCAGGGGAGTGATATTCACCACATGGCACACAATGCCTAGGGGAGTTACTTTCACCAAATGCACACACAGCCTAGGGGAGTGACTTTCACCATATGGCACACACAGCCTAGGGGAGTGACTTTCACCACATGGCACACTCAGCCTTGGGGAGTGACTTTCACCACATGGCCCACACAGCCTAGAGGAGTGACATTCACCATATGGCACACACAGCCTAGGAGAGTGACTTTCACCACATGGCACACACAGCCTAGGGGAGTTACTTACACCACATGGCACACACAGACTTGGGGAGTGACTTTCATCATATGGCACACACAGCCTAGGGGATGACTTTCACCACATGGCACACACATCCCTGGGGAGTGAATTTCACCACATGGCACACACAGCCTTGGGGAGTGACTTTCACCACTTGGCACACACAGCCTAGGCGAGTGACTTTCACCACATGGCACACGCAGCCCAAGGAAGTGACTTTCACCACAGGGTACACACAGCCTAGTGGACTGACATTCACCATATGGCACACAGAGCCTAGGGGAGTGACTTTCACCACATGGCACACACAGCCTAGGGGAGTGACGTTCACCACATGGCACACACAGCCTTGGGGAGTTACTTTCACCACATGGCACACACAGCCTAGTGGAGTGACATTCACCACATGGCACACACAGCCTAGGGGAGTGACTTTCACCACATGGCACACACAGCCTAGGGGAGTGTCTTTCACCACATTCCACACACAGCCTAGGGGAGTGACTTTCACCACATGGCACACACAGCCTTGGGGAGTGACTTTCACCACATGGCACACACAGCCTAGGGGAATGACTTTCACCTCATGGCACACACATCCATGGGGAGTGACTTTCACCACATGGCACACACAGCCTTGGGGAGTGACTTTCACCACATGTCACACACAGCCTAGCGGAGTGACTTTCACCACATGGCACACACAGCCTAGGGGAGTGACTTTCACCACATGGCACACACAGCCTAGGGGAGTGACTTTCACCACATGGCACACACAGCCTAGGGGAGTGACTTTCACCTCATGGCACACACAGCCTAGTGGAGTGACATTCACCACATGGCATACACAGCCTAGGGGAGTGACTTGCACCACATGGCACACACAGCCTAGGGGAGTGACTTTCACCACGTGGCACACACACCCTAGTGGAGTTACTTTCACCACATGGCACACACAGCCTAGGGGAGTGACTTTCACCAACTGGCACACACAGCCTAGGGGAGTGACTTTCACCACATGGCACACACAGCCTAGGGGAGTGACATTCACCAACTGGCACACACAGCCTGGGGGAGTGACTTTCACCACATGGCACACACAGCCTAGGGGAGTGACTTTCATCACATGGCACACACAGCCTAGGGGAGTGACATTCACAACATGGCACACACAGCCTAGGGGAGTGACACTCATAACATGGCGCACACAGCCTAGGGGAGTGACATTCACCACATGGCACACACAGCCTAGGGGAGTGACTTTCACCACATGGCACACACAGCCTAGGGGAGTGACTTTCACCTCATGGCACACACAGCCTATTGCAGTGACATTCACCACATGGCACACACAGCCTAGGGGAGTGACTTTCAACACATGGCACACACAGCCTAGGCGAGTGATTTTCACCGCATTGCACACACAGCCTAGGGAAGTGACTTTCACTACATGGCACACACAGCCTAGGGAGTGACATTCACCACATGGCAAACACAGCCTAGGGGTGTGACATTCACCACATGGCAAAAACAGCCTAGGGGAGTGACTTTCACCACATGGCACACACAGCCCAGGGGAGTTACTTTCACCACATGGCACACACAGCCTAGGGGAGTGACTTTCACCACATGGCACACACAGCCTAGGGGAGTGACTTTCACCACATGGCACACACAGCCTAGGGGAGTGACTTTCATCACATGGCACACACAGCCTAGGGGAGTGACATTCACAACATGGCACACACAGCCTAGGGGATTGACACTCATAACATGGCCCACACAGCCTAGGGGAGTGACATTCACCACATGGCACACACAGCCTAGGGGAGTGACTTTCACCACATGGCACACACAGCCAAGGGGAGTGACTTTCACCACATGGCACACACAGCCCAGGGGAGTGACTTTCACCACATGGCACACACAGCTTAGGGGAGTGAATTTCACCACATGGCACACACAGCCTAGGGGAGTGACTTTCACCACATGACACACACAGTCTAGGGGTGTGACTTTCACTACATGGCACACACAGCCTAGGGGAGTGACTTTCACCACATGACACACACAGCCTAGGGGAGTGACTTTCCCCACATGGCACACACAGCCTAGGGGAGTGACTTTCACCAAATGGCACACACAGCCTAGGCGAGTGACTTTCACCACATGGCACACACAGCCAAGAGGAGTGACTTTCACCACATGGCACACACAGCCCAGGGGAGTGACTTTCACCACATGGCACACACAGCTTAGGGGAGTGACTTTCACCACATGGCACACACAGCCTAGTGGAGTGACTTTCACCACATGACACACACAGTCTAGGGGAGTTACTTTCACCACATGGCACACACTGCCTAGGGGAGTGACTTTCACCACATGGCACACACAGCCTAGGGGAGTGACTTTCACCACATGGCACACACAGCCTAGGGGAGTGACTTTCACCACATGGCACACACAGCCTAGGGGAGTGGCTTTCACCACATGGCACACACAGCCTAGGGGAGTGACATTCACCAACTGGCACACACAGCCTGGGGGAGTGACTTTCACCACATGGCACACACAGCCTAGGAGAGTGGTTTTCACCACATGGCACACACAGCCTAGGGGAGTGACTTTCACCACATGGCACACGCAGCCTAGGGGAGTGACTTTCACCACATGGCACACACAGCCTAGGGGAGTGACTTTCACCACATGGCTCACACAGCCTAGGGGAGTGACTTTCACCACATGGCACACACAGCCCAGGGGAGTGACTTTCACCACATGGCACACACAGCCTAGGGGAGTGACATTCACCACATGGCACACACAGCCTAGGGGAGTGACTTTCACCACATGGCACACACAGACTAGGGGAGTGACTTTCACCACATGGCACACACAGCCCAGGGAAGTGAATTTCACCACACGGCACACACAGCCTAGGGGAGTTACTTTCACCACATGGCACACACAGCATAGGGGAGTGACTTTCACCACATGGCACACACGGCCTAGGGGAGTGGCATTCACCACATGGCACACACAGCCTAGGGGGAGTGACATTCACCACACGGCACACACAGCCCAGGGGAGTGACCTTCACTACATGGCACACACAGCGTAGGGGAGTTACTTTCACCACATGGCACACACAGCCTAGGGGAGTGACTTTCACCACATGGCACACACAGCCTAGGGGAGTGCTTTCACCACATGGCACACTCAGCCTTGCGGAGTGACTTTCACCACATGGCACACACAGCCTAGTGGAGTGACGTTCACCATATGGCACACACAGCCTAGGGGAGTGACTTTCACCACATGGCACAAACAGCCTAGGGGAGTGACTTTCACCACATGGCACACACAGCCTAGGGGAGTGAATTTCACCACATGGCACACACAGCCTTGGGGAGTGACTTTCACCACATGGCACACACAGCCTAGGGGAATGACTTTCACCACATGGCACACACATCCTTGGGGAGTGAATTTCACCACATGGCACACAGAGCCTTGGGGAGTGACTTTCACCACATGGTCTACACAGCCTAGGAGAGTGACTTTCACCACATGGCACACAAAGCCTAGGGGAGTGACTTTAACCACATGGCAAACGCAGCCTAGGGGAGTGACTTTCACCACATGGCACACACAGCCTAGTGGAGTGACATTCACCATATGGCACACACAGCCTAGGGGAGTGACCTTCACCACATGGCACACACAGCCTAGGGGAGTGACTTTCACCACATGGCACACACAGCCTAGGGGAGTGACATTCACCACATGGCACACAAAGCCCAGGGGAGTGACTTTCACCACATGGCAGACACAGCCTAGGGGAGTGACTTTCACCACATGGCACACACAGCCTAGGGGAGTGACCTTCACCACATGCCACACACAGAATAGGGGAGTGACTTTCACCACATGGCTCACACAGCTTTGGGGAGTGAATTTCACCACATGGCACACACAGCCTAGGGGAATGACTTTCACCTCATGGCACACACATCCATGGGGAGTGACTTTCACCACATGGCACACACAGCCTTTGGGAGTGACTTTCACCACGTGGCACACACACCCTAGGGGAGTTACTTTCACCACATGGCACACACAGCCTTTGGGAGTGACTTTCACCACGTGGCACACACACCCTAGGGGAGTTACTTTCACCACATGGCACACACAGCCTAGGGGAGTGACTTTCACCAACTGGCACACACAGCCAATGGGAGTGACTTTCACCACATGGCACACACAGCCTTGGGGAGTGATTTTCACCACATGGCACACACAGCCCAGGGGAGTGACTTTCACCACATGGCACACACAGCCTAGGGGAGTGACTTTCACCACATGGCACACACAGCCCAGGGGATTGACTTTCACCACATGGCACACACAGACCAGGGGAGTTACTTTCACCTCATGGCACACACAGCCTAGGGGAGTGACTTTCACCACATGGCACACACAGCCTAAGGGAGTGACTTTCACCACATGGCACACACATCCGAGGGGAGTGACTTTCACCACATGGCACACACAGCCTAGGGGAGTGACTTTGACCACATGGCACACACAGCCTAGTTGAGTTACATTCACCATATGGCTCACACAGCCTAGGGGAGTGACTTTCACCACATGGCACCTACAGCCGAGGGGAGTGGCTTTCACCACATGGCACACACAGCCTAGGGGAGTGACATTCACCACATGGCACACACAGCCTAGGGGAGTGACTTTCACCACATGGCACACACAGCCTAGGGGAGTGACATTCACCACATGGCACACACAGCCCAGGGGAGTGACTTTCACCACATGGCACACACAGCCTAGGGGAGTGACTTTAACCACATGGCACACACAGCCGAAGGGGAGTGACATTCACCACATGGCACACACAGCCTAGGGGAGTGACTTTCACCACATGGCACACACAGCCTAGGGGAGTGACATTCACCACATGGCACACACAGCCTAGGGGAGTGACGTTCACCACATGGAACACACAGCCTTGGGGAGTTACTTTCACCACATGGCACACACAGCCTTGTGGAGTGACATTCACCACATGGCACACACAACCTAGGGGAGTGACTTTCACCACTTGGCACACACAGCCTAGGGGAGTGACATTCACCACATGGCACACACAGCCCAGGGGAGTGACTTTCACCACATGGCACACACAGCCTAGGGGAGTGACTTTCACCACATGGCACACACAGCCTTGGGGAGTGGCTTTCACCACATGGCACACACAGCCTAGGGGAATGACTTTCACCTCATGGCACACCCATCCATGGGGAGTGACTTTCACCACATGGCACACACAGCCTTGGGGAGTGACTTTCACCACATGCCACACACAGCCTAGCGGAGTGATTTTCACCACATGGCACACACAGCCTAGGGGAGTGACTTTCACCACATGGCACACACAGCCTAGTGGAATGACATTCACCTCATGGCATACACAGCCTAGGGGAGTGACTTTCACCACATGGCACACACAGCCTAGGGGAGTGACTTTCACCACGTGGCACACACTCCCTAGGGGAGTTACTTTCACCACATGGCACACAAAGCCTAGGGGAGTGACTTTCACCAACTGGCACACACAGCCAATGGGAGTGACATTCACCACATGGCACACACAGCCTTGGGGATTGACTTTCACCACATGGCACACACAGCCCAGGGGAGTGACTTTCACCACATGGCACACACAGCCTAGGGGAGTGACTTTCACCACATGGCACACACAGCCCATGGGAGTGACTTTCACCAAATGGCACACACAGACCAGGGGAGTGACTTTCACCTCATGTCACTCACAGCCTAGGGGAGTGACTTTCACCACATGGCACACAAAGCCTAGGGGAGTGACTTTCACCACATGGCACACACATCCTAGGGGAGTGACTTTCACCACATGGCACACACAGCCTAGGGGAGTGACTTTCACCACATGGCACACACAGCCTAGGGGAGTGACTTTCTCCACATGGCTCACACAGCCTAGGGGAGTGACTTTCACCACATGGCACACACAGCCCAGGGGAGTGACTTTCATCACATGGCACACACAGCCTAGGGGAGTGACATTCACCACATGGCACACACAGCCTAGGGGAGTGACTTTCACCACATGGCACACACAGACTAGGAGAGTGACTTTCACCACATGGCACATACAGCCCAGGGGAGTGACTTTCACCACATGGCACACACAGCCTAGGGGAGTGACTTTCACCACATGGCACACACAGCCTAGGGGAGTGACTTTCACCACATGGCACACACAGCCTAGGGGAGTGGCATTCACCACATGGCACACACAGCCTTGGGGGAGTGACATTCACCTCATGGCACACACAGCCCAGGGGAGTGATATTCACCACATGGCACACACAGCGTAGGGGAGTTACTTTCACCACATGGCACACACAGCCTAGGGGAGTGACTTTCACCACATGGCACACACAGCCTAGGGGAGTGACTTTCACCACATGGCACACTCAGCCTTGCGGAGTGACTTTCACCACATGGCACACACAGCCTAGTGGAGTGACATTCACCATATGGCACACACAGCCTGGGGGAGTGACTTTCACCACATGGCACAAACAGCCTAGGGGAGTGACTTTCACCACATGGCACACACAGCCTAGGGGAGTGACTTTCACCACATGGCACACACAGCCTTGGGGAGTGACTTTCGCCACATGGCACACACAGCCTAGGGGAATGACTTTCAGCACATGGCACACACATCCTTGGGGAGTGAATTTCACCACATGGCACACAGAGCCTTGGGGAGTGACTTTCACCACATGGCCTACACAGCCTAGGAGAGTGACTTTCACCACATGGCACACAAAGCCTAGGGGGAGTGACTTTCACCACATGGCAAACGCAGCCTAGGGGAGTGACTTTCACCACATGGCACACACAGCCTAGTGGAGTGACATTCACCATATGGCACACACAGCCTAGGGGAGTGACTTTCACCTCATGGCACACACAGCCAAGGGGAGTGACTTTCACCACATGGCACACACAGCCTAGGGGAGTGACATTCACCACATGGCACACAAAGCTCAGGGGAGTGACTTTCACCACATGGCACACACAGCCTAGGGGAGTGACTTTCACCACATGGCACACACAGCCTAGGGGAATGACTTTCACCACATGGCACACACAGCCTAGGGGAGTGACTTTCACCACATGGCACAAACAGCCTAGGGGAGTGACTTTCTCCACATGGCTCACACAGCCTAGGGGAGTGACTTTCACCACATGGCACATACAGCCCAGGGGAGTGACTTTCATCACATGGCACACACAGCCTAGGGGAGTGACATTCACCACATGGCACACACAGCCTAGGGGAGTGACTTTCACCACATGGCACACACAGACTAGGAGAGTGACTTTCACCACATGGCACATACAGCCCAGGGGATTGACTTTCACCACATGGCACACACAGCCTAGGGGAGTGACTTTCACCACATGGCACACACAGCCTAGGGGAGTGACTTTCACCACATGGCACACACAGCCTAGGGGAGTGGCATTCACCACATGGCACACACAGCCTAGGGGGAGTGACATTCACCTCATGGCACACACAGCCCAGGGGAGTGATATTCACCACATGGCACACACAGCGTAGGGGAGTTACTTTCACCACATGGCACACACAGCCTAGGGGAGTGACTTTCACCACATGGCACACACAGCCTAGGGGAGTGACTTTCACCACATGGCACACTCAGCCTTGCGGAGTGAATTTCACCACATGGCACACACAGCCTAGTGGAGTGACATTCACCATATGGCACACACAGCCTGGGGGAGTGACTTTCACCACATGGCACAAACAGCCTAGGGGAGTGACTTTCACAACATGGCACACACAGCCTAGGGGAGTGACTTTCACCACATGGCACACACAGCCTTGGGGAGTGACTTTCGCCACATGGCACACACAGCCTAGGGGAATGACTTTCACCACATGGCACACACATCCTTGGGGAGTGAATTTCACCACATGGCACACAGAGCCTTGGGGAGTGACTTTCACCACATGGCCTACACAGCCTAGGAGAGTGACTTTCACCACATGGCACACAAAGCCTAAGGGGAGTGACTTTCACCACATGGCAAACGCAGCCTAGGGGAGTGATTTTCACCACATGGCACACACAGCCTAGTGGAGTGACATTCACCATATGGCACACACAGCCTAGGGGAGTGACTTTCACCACATGGCACACACAGCCAAGGGGAGTGACTTTCACCACATGGCACACACAGCCTAGGGGAGTGACATTCACCACATGGCACACAAAGCTCAGGGGAGTGACTTTCACCACATGGCACACACAGCCTAGGGGAGTGACTTTCACCACATGGCACACACAGCCTAGGGGAATGACTTTCACCTCATGGCACACACATCCATGGGGAGTGACTTTCACCACATGGCACACACAGCCTTTGGGAGTGACTTTCACCACGTGGCACACACACCCTAGGGGAGTTACTTTCACCACATGGCACACACAGCCTAGGGGAGTGAGTTTCACCACATGGCACCTACAGCCGAGGGGAGTGGCTTTCACCACATGGCACACACAGCCTAGGGGAGTGACATTCACCACATGGCACACACAGCCTAGGGGAGTGACTTTCACCACATGGCACACACAGCCTAGGGGAGTGACATTCACCACATGGCACACACAGCCCAGGGGAGTGACTTTCACCACATGGCACACACAGCTTAGGGGAGTGACTTTAACCACATGGCACACACAGCCGAAGGGGAGTGACATTCACCACATGGCACACACAGCATAGGGGAGTGACTTTCACCACATGGCACACACAGCCTAGGGGAGTGACGTTCACCACATGGCACACACAGCCTTGGGGAGTTACTTTCACCACATGGCACACACAGCCTAGTGGAGTGACATTCACCACATGGCACACACAGCCTAGGGGAGTGACTTTCACCACATGGCACACACAGCCTAGGGGAGTGTCTTTCACCGCATTCCACACACAGCCTAGGGGAGTGACTTTCACCACATGGCACACACAGCCTTGGGGAGTGGCTTTCACCACATGGCACACACAGCCTAGGGTAATGACTTTCACCTCATGGAACACACATCCATGGGGAGTGACTTTCACCACATGGCACACACAGCCTTGGGGAGTGACTTTCACCACATGTCACACACAGCCTAGCGGAGTGACTTTCACCACATGGTACACACAGCCTTGGGGAGTGACTTTCATCACATGGCACACACAGCCTAGGGGAGTGACTTTCACCACATGGCACACACAGCCTATGGGAGTGACTTTCACCACATGGCACACACAGCCTAGTGGAATGACATTCACCACATGGCATACACAGCCTAGGGGAGTGACTTTCACCACATGGCACACACAGCCTAGGGGAGTGACTTTCACCACGTGGCACACACACCCTAGGGGAGTTACTTTCACCACATGGCACACACAGCCTAGGGGAGTGACTTTCACCAACTGGCACACACAGCCAATGGGAGTGACTTTCACCACATGGCACACACAGCCTTGAGGATTGACTTTCACCACATGGCACACACAGCCCAGGGGAGTGACTTTCACCACATGGCACACACAGCCTAGAGGAGTGACTTTCACCACATGGCACACACAGCCCACGGGAGTGACTTTCACCACATGGCACACACAGACCAGGGGAGTGACTTTCACCTCATGGCACTCACAGCCTAGGGGAGTGACTTTCACCACATGGCACACACAGCCTAGGGGGGTGACTTTCACCACATGGCACACACATCCTAGGGGAGTGACTTTCACCACATGGCACACACAGCCTAGGGGAGTGACTTTCACCACATGGCACACACATCCTAGGGGAGTGACTTTCACCACATGGCTCACACAGCCTAGGGGAGTGACTTTCACCACATGGCACACACAGCCCAGGGGAGTGACTTTCACCACATGGCACACACAGCCTAGGGGAGTGACATTCACCACATGGCACACACAGCCTAGGGGAGTGACTTTCACCACATGGCACACACAGACTAGGGGAGTGACTTTCACCACGTGGCACACACAGCCCAGGGAAGTGAATTTCACCACACGGCACACACAGCCTAGGGGAGTTACTTTCACCACATGGCACACACAGCATAGGGGAGTGACTTTCACCACATGGCACACACAGCCTAGGGGAGTGGCATTCACCACATGGCACACACAGCCTAGGGGGAGTGACATTCACCACATGGCACACACAGCCCAGGGGAGTGACCTTCACTACATGGCACACACAGCGTAGGGGAGTTACTTTCACCACATGGCACACACAGCCTAGGGGAGTGACTTTCACCACATGGCACACACAGCCTAGGGGAGTGCTTTCACCACATGGCACACTCAGCCTTGCGGAGTGACTTTCACCACATGGCACACAGAGGCCTAGTGGAGTGACATTCACCATATGGCACACACAGCCTAGGGGAGTGTCTTTCACCACATGGCACAAACAGCCTAGGGGAGTGACTTTCACCACATGGCACACACAGCCTAGGGGAGTGAATTTCACCACATGGCACACACAGCCTTGGGGAGTGACTTTCACCACATGGCACACACAGCCTAGGGGAATGACTTTCACCACATGGCACACACATCCTTGGGGAGTGAATTTCACCACATGGCACACAGAGCCTTGGGGAGTGACTTTCACCACATGGCCTACACAGCCTAGGAGAGTGACTTTCACCACATGGCACACAAAGCCTAGGGGAGTGACTTTCACCACATGGCAAACGCAGCCTAGGGGAGTGACTTTCACCACATGGCACACACAGCCTAGTGGAGTGACATTCACCATATGGCACACACAGCCTAGGGGAGTGACTTTCACCACATGGCACACACAGCCTAGGGGAGTGACTTTCACCACATGGCACACACAGCCTAGGGGAGTGACATTCACCACATGGCACACAAAGCCCAGGGGAGTGACTTTCACCACATGGCACACACAGCCTAGGGGAGTGACTTTCACCACATGGCACACACAGCCTAGGGGAGTGACGTTCACCACATGCCACACACAGAATAGGGGAGTGACCTTCACCACATGGCTCACACAGCTTTGGGGAGTGAATTTCACCACATGGCACACACAGCCTAGGGGAATGACTTTCACCTCATGGCACACACATCCATGGGGAGTGACTTTCACCACATGGCACACACAGCTTTTGGGAGTGACTTTCACCACGTGGCACACACACCCTAGGGGAGTTACTTTCACCACATGGCACACACAGCCTTTGGGAGTGACTTTCACCACGTGGCACACACACCCTAGGGGAGTTACTTTCACCACATGGCACACACAGCCTAGGGGAGTGACTTTCACCAACTGGCACACACAGCCAATGGGAGTGACTTTCACCACATGGCACACACAGCCTTGGGGAGTAATTTTCACCACATGGCACACACAGCCCAGGGGAGTGACTTTCACCACATGGCACACACAGCCTAGGGGAGTGACGTTCACCACATGGCACACACAGCCCAGGGGAGTGACTTTCACCACATGGCACACACAGACCAGGGGAGTTACTTTCACCTCATGGCACACACAGCCTAGGGGAGTGACTTTCACCACATGGCACACACAGCCTAGGGGAGTGACTTTCACCACATGCACACACATCCGAGGGGATCGACTTTCACCACATGGCACACACAGCCTAGGGGAGTGACTTTGACCACATGGCACACACAGTCTAGTTGAGTTACATTCACCACATGGCTCACACAGCCTAGGGGAGTGACTTTCACCACATGGCACACACAGCCCAGGGGAGTGACTTTCACCACTTGGCCCACACAGCCTAGGGGAGTGACATTCACCACATGGCGCACACAGCCTAGGGGAGTGACTTTCACCACATGGCACACACAGACTAGGGGAGTGACTTTATCCACATGGCACACACAGCCCAGGGGAGTGACTTTCACCACATGGCACACACAGCCTAGGGGAGTGACTTTCACCACATGGCACACACAGCCTAGGGGAGTGACATTCACCACATGGCACACACAGACTAGGGGAGTGACTTTATCCACATGGCACACACAGCCCAGGGGAGTGACTTTCACCACGTGGCACACACACCCTAGGGGAGTTACTTTCACCACATGGCACACACAGCCTTTGGGAGTGACTTTCACCACGTGGCACACACACCCTAGGGGAGTTACTTTCACCACATGGCACACACAGCCTAGGGGAGTGACTTTCACCAACTGGCACACACAGCCAATGGGAGTGACTTTCACCACATGGCACACACAGCCTTGGGGAGTGATTTTCACCACATGGCACACACAGCCCAGGGGAGTGACTTTCACCACATGGCACACACAGCCTAGGGGAGTGACTTTCACCACATGGCACACACAGCCCAGGGGAGTGACTTTCACCACATGGCACACACAGACCAGGGGAGTTACTTTCACCTCATGGCACACACAGCCTAGGGGAGTGACTTTCACCACATGGCACACACAGCCTAGGGGAGTGACTTTCACCACATGGCACACACATCCGAGGGGAGTGACTTTCACCACATGGCACACACAGCCTAGGGGAGTGACTTTGACCACATGGCACACACAGCCTAGTTGAGTTACATTCACCACATGGCTCACACAGCCTAGGGGAGTGACTTTCACCACATGGCACACACAGCCCAGGGGAGTGACTTTCACCACTTGGCCCACACAGCCTAGGGGAGTGACATTCACCACATGGCACACACAGCCTAGGGGAGTGACTTTCACCACATGGCACACACAGACTAGGGGAGTGACTTTATCCACATGGCACACACAGCCCAGGGGAGTGACTTTCACCACATGGCACACACAGCCTAGGGGAGTGACTTTCACCACATGGCACACACAGCCTAGGGGAGTGACATTCACCACATGGCACACACAGCCCAGGGGAGTGACTTTCACCACATGGCTCACACAGCCTTGGGGAGTGACTTTCACCACATGGCACACACAGCTTAGTGGAGTGACATTCACCACATGGCACACACAGCCTAGGGGAGTGACTTTCACCACATGGCACACACAGCCTAGTGGAGTGACATTCACCACATGGCACACACAGCCTCGGGGAGTGATTTTCACCACATGGCACACACAGCCTAGGGGAGTGACTCTCACCACATGGCACACACAGCCTAGGGGAGTGACTTTCACCACATGGCACACACAGCCTAGGGGAGTGACATTCACCACATGGCACACAAAGGCTAGGGGAGTGACTTTCACCACATGGCACACACAGCCTAGGGGAGTTACTTTCACCACATGGCACACACAGCCCAGTGGAGTGACTTTCACCACATGGCACACACAGCCTAGGGGAGTGACTTTCACCACATGGCACACACAGCCTTGGGGAGTGACTTTCACCACATGACACACAGCCCAGGGGAGTGACTTTCACCACATGGCACACACAGCCCAGGGGAGTGACTTTCACCACATGTCACACACAGACCAGGGGAGTGACTTTCACCTCATGGCACATACAGCCTAGGGGAGTGACTTTCACCACATGGCACACACAGCCTAGGGGAGTGACTTTCACCACATGGCACACACATCCTAGGGGAGTGACTTTCACCACATGGCACACACAGCCTAGGGGAGTGACTTTCACCACATGGCACACACAGCCTAGGGGAGTGACTTTCACCACATGGCACACACAGCCTAGGGGAGTGACTTTCACCACATGGCACACACAGCCCAGGGGAGTGACTTTCACCACATGGCACACACAGCCTAGGGGAGTGACATTCACCACACGGCACACACAGCCTAGGGGAGTGACTTTCACCACATGGCACACACAGACTAGGGGATTGACTTTCACCACATGGCACACACAGCCCAGGGGAGTGACTTTCACCACATGGCACACACATCCTAGGGGAGTGACTTTCACCACATGGCATAAACAACCTAGGGGAGTGACTTTCACCACATGGCTCACACAGCCTAGGGGAGTGACATTCACCACATGGCACTCACAGCCTAGGTGAGTGACATTCACCACATGGCACACACAGCCCAGGGGAGTGATATTCACCACATGGCACACACTGCCTAGGGGAGTTACTTTCACCAAATGCACACACAGCCTAGGGGAGTGACTTTCACCATATGGCACACACAGCCTAGGGGAGTGACTTTCACCACATGGCACACTCAGCCTTGGGGAGTGACTTTCACCACATGGCCCACCCAGCCTAGAGGAGTGACATTCACCATATGGCACACACAGCCTAGGAGAGTGGCTTTCACCACATGGCACACACAGCCTAGGGGAGTTACTTACACCACATGGCACACACAGCCTAGGGGAGTGACTTTCACCACATGGCACACACAGACTTGGGGAGTGACTTTCACCACATGGCACACACAGCCTAGGGGATGACTTTCACCACATGGCACACACATCCCTGGGGAGTGAATTTCACCACATGGCACACACAGCCTTGGGGAGTGACTTTCACCACATGGCACACACAGCCTAGGAGAGTGGCTTTCACCACATGGCACACACTGCCTAGGGGAGTGACTTTCACCACATGGCACACGCAGCCCAAGGGAGTGACTTTCACCACATGGTACACACAGCCTAGTGGACTGACATTCACCATATGGCACACAGGGCATAGGGGAGTGACTTACACCACATGGCACACACAGCCTAGGGGAGTGACTTTCACCACATGGCACACACAGCCTAGGGGAGTGACGTTCACCACATGGCACACACAGCCTTGGGGAGTTACTTTCACCACATGGCACACCCAGCCTAGTGGAGTGACATTCACCACATGGCACACACAGCCTAGGGGAGTGACTTTCACCACATGGCACACACAGCCTAGGGGAGTGTCTTTCACCACATCCCACACACAGCCTAGGGGAGTGACTTTCACCACATGGCACACACAGCCTTAGGGAGTGACTTTCACCACATGGCACACACAGCCTAGGGGAATGACTTTCACCTCATGGCACACACATCCATGGGGAGTGACTTTCACCACATGGAACACACAGCCTTGGGGAGTGACTTTCACCACATGTCACACACAGACTAGCGGAGTGACTTTCACCACATGGCACACACAGCCTAGGGGAGTGACTTTCACCACATGGCACACACAGCCTAGGGGAGTGACTTTCACCACATGGCACACACAGCCTAGGGGAGTGACTTTCACCACATGGCACACACAGCCTAGTGGAGTGACATTCACCACATGGCACACACAGCCCAGTGGAGTGACTTTCACCACATGGCACACACAGCCTAGGGGAGTGACTTTCACCACATGGCACACACAGCCTTGGGGAGTGACTTTCACCACATGACACACAGCCCAGGGGAGTGACTTTCACCACATGGCACACACAGCCCAGGGGAGTGACTTTCACCACATGTCACACACAGACCAGGGGAGTGACTTTCACCTCATGGCACATACAGCCTAGGGGAGTGACTTTCACCACATGGCACACACAGCCTAGGGGAGTGACTTTCACCACATGGCACACACATCCTAGGGGAGTGACTTTCACCACATGGCACACACAGCCTAGGGGAGTGACTTTCACCACATGGCACACACAGCCTAGGGGAGTGACTTTCCCCACATGGCACACACAGCCTAGGGGAGTGACTTTCACCACATGGCACACACAGCCCAGGGGAGTGACTTTCACCACATGGCACACACAGCCTAGGGGAGTGACATTCACCACACGGCACACACAGCCTAGGGGAGTGACTTTCACCACATGGCACACACAGACTAGGGGATTGACTTTCACCACATGGCACACACAGCCCAGGGGAGTGACTTTCACCACATGGCACACACATCCTAGGGGAGTGACTTTCACCACATGGCATAAACAACCTAGGGGAGTGACTTTCACCACATGGCTCACACAGCCTAGGGGAGTGACATTCACCACATGGCACTCACAGCCTAGGTGAGTGACATTCACCACATGGCACACACAGCCCAGGGGAGTGATATTCACCACATGGCACACACTGCCTAGGGGAGTTACTTTCACCAAATGCACACACAGCCTAGGGGAGTGACTTTCACCATATGGCACACACAGCCTAGGGGAGTGACTTTCACCACATGGCACACTCAGCCTTGGGGAGTGACTTTCACCACATGGCCCACCCAGCCTAGAGGAGTGACATTCACCATATGGCACACACAGCCTAGGAGAGTGGCTTTCACCACATGGCACACACAGCCTAGGGGAGTTACTTACACCACATGGCACACACAGCCTAGGGGAGTGACTTTCACCACATGGCACACACAGACTTGGGGAGTGACTTTCACCACATGGCACACACAGCCTAGGGGATGACTTTCACCACATGGCACACACATCCCTGGGGAGTGAATTTCACCACATGGCACACACAGCCTTGGGGAGTGACTTTCACCACATGGCACACACAGCCTAGGAGAGTGGCTTTCACCACATGGCACACACTGCCTAGGGGAGTGACTTTCACCACATGGCACACGCAGCCCAAGGGAGTGACTTTCACCACATGGTACACACAGCCTAGTGGACTGACATTCACCATATGGCACACAGGGCATAGGGGAGTGACTTTCACCACATGGCACACACAGCCTAGGGGAGTGACTTTCACCACATGGCACACACAGCCTAGGGGAGTGACGTTCACCACATGGCACACACAGCCTTGGGGAGTTACTTTCACCACATGGCACACCCAGCCTAGTGGAGTGACATTCACCACATGGCACACACAGCCTAGGGGAGTGACTTTCACCACATGGCACACACAGCCTAGGGGAGTGTCTTTCACCACATCCCACACACAGCCTAGGGGAGTGACTTTCACCACATGGCACACACAGCCTTAGGGAGTGACTTTCACCACATGGCACACACAGCCTAGGGGAATGACTTTCACCTCATGGCACACACATCCATGGGGAGTGACTTTCACCACATGGAACACACAGCCTTGGGGAGTGACTTTCACCACATGTCACACACAGACTAGCGGAGTGACTTTCACCACATGGCACACACAGCCTAGGGGAGTGACTTTCACCACATGGCACACACAGCCTAGGGGAGTGACTTTCACCACATGGCACACACAGCCTAGGGGAGTGACTTTCACCACATGGCACACACAGCCTAGTGGAGTGACATTCACCACATGGCATACACAGCCTAGGGGAGTGACTTTCACCACATGGCACACACAGCCTAGGGGAGTGACTTTCACCACATGGCACACACAACCTAGGGGAGTGACTTTCACCACATGGCTCACACAGCCTAGGGGAGTTACTTTCACCACATGGCACACACAGCCTAGGGGAGTGACTTTCACCAACTGGCACACACAGCCAATGGGAGTGACTTTCACCACATGGCACACACAGCCTAGGGGAGTGACTTTCACCTCATGGCACACACAGCCTAGGGCAGTGACATTCACCACATGGCACAAACAGCCTAGGGGAGTGACTTTCAACACATGGCACACACAGCCTAGGGGAGTGACTTTCACCACATGGCCCACACAGCCTAGAGGAGTGACATTCACCATATGGCACACACAGCCTAGGAGAGTGATTTTCACCACATGGCACACACAGCCTAGGGGAGTTACTTACACCACATGGCACACACAGCCTAGGGGAGTGACTTTCACCACATGGCACACACAGACTTGGGGAGTGACTTTCACCACATGGCACACACAACCTAGGGGAGTGACCCTTTCACCACATGGCTCACACAGCCTAGGGGAGTGACATTCACCACATGGCACACACAGCCTAGGGGAGTGACATTCACCACATGGCACACACAGCCCAGGGGAGGTGATATTCACCACATGGCACACAATGCCTAGGGGAGTTACTTTCACCAAATGCACACACACAGCCTAGGGGGAGTGACTTTCACCATATGGCACACACAGCCTAGGGGAGTGACTTTCACCACATGGCACACTCTGCCTTGGGGAGTGACTTTCACCACATGGCCCATACAGCCTAGAGGAGTGACATTCACCATATGGCACACACAGCCTAGGAGAGTGACTTTCACCACATGGCACACACAGCCTAGGGGAGTTACTTACACCACATGGCACACACAGACTTGGGGAGTGACTTTCATCATATGGCACACACAGCCTAGGGGATGACTTTCACCACATGGCACCACACATCCCTGGGGAGTGAATTTCACCACATGGCACACACAGCCTAGGGGAGTGACTTTCACCACTTGGCACACACAGCCTAGGAGAGTGACTTTCACCACATGGCACACGCAGCCCAAGGAAGTGACTTTCACCACAGGGTACACACAGCCTAGTGGACTGACATTCACCATATGGCACACAGAGCCTAGGGGAGTGACTTTCCACCACATGGCACACACAGCCTAGGGGAGTGACGTTCACCACATGGCACACACAGCCTTGGGGAGTTACTTTCACCACATGGCACACACAGCCTAGTGAGTGACATTCACCACATGGCACACACAGCCTAGGGGAGTGACTTTCACCACATGGCACACACAGCCTAGGGGAGTGTCTTTCACCACATTCCACACACAGCCTAGGGGGAGTGACTTTCACCACATGGCACACACAGCCTTGGGGAGTGACTTTCACCACATGGCACACACAGCCTAGGGGAATGACTTTCACCTCATGGCACAACACATCCATGGGGAGTGACTTTCACCACATGGCACACACAGCCTTGGGGAGTGACTTTCACCACATGTCACACACAGCCTAGCGGAGTGACTTTCACCACATGGCACACACAGCCTAGGGGAGTGACTTTCACCACATGGCACACACAGCCTAGGGGAGTGACTTTTCACCACATGGCACACACAGCCTAGGGGAGTGACTTTCACCTCATGGCACACACAGCCTAGTGGAGTGACATTCACCACATGGCATACACAGCCTAGGGGAGTGACTTGCACCACATGGCACACACAGCCTAGGGGAGTGACTTTCACCACGTGGCACACACACCCTAGTGGAGTTACTTTCACCACATGGCACACACAGCCTAGGGGAGTGACTTTCACCAACTGGCACACACAGCCTAGGGGAGTGACTTTCACCACATGGCACACACAGCCTAGGGGAGTGACATTCACCAACTGGCACACACAGCCTGGGGGAGTGACTTTCACCACATGGCACACACAGCCTAGGGGAGTGACTTTTCATCACATGGCACGCACAGCCTAGGGGAGTGACATTCACAACATGGCACACACAGCCTAGGGGAGTGACACTCATAACATGGCGCACACAGCCTAGGGGGAGTATGGCACACACAGCCTAGGGGAGTGACTTTCACCACATGGCACACACAGCCTAGGGGAGTGACTTTCACCTCATGGCACACACAGCCTATTGCAGTGACATTCACCACATGGCACACACAGCCTAGGGGAGTGACTTTCAACACATGGCACACACAGCCTAGGCGAGTGATTTTCACCGCATTGCACACACAGCCTAGGGAAGTGACTTTCACTACATGGCACACACAGCCTAGGGAGTGACATTCACCACATGGCAAACACAGCCTAGGGGTGTGACATTCACCACATGGCAAAAACAGCCTAGGGGAGTGACTTTCACCACATGGCACACACAGCCCAGGGGAGTTACTTTCACCACATGGCACACACAGCCTAGGAGAGTGACTTTCACCACATGGCACACACAGCCTAGGGGAGTGACTTTCACCACATGGCACACACAGCCTAGGGGAGTGACTTTCATCACATGGCACACACAGCCTAGGGGAGTGACATTCACAACATGGCACACACAGCCTAGGGGAGTGACACTCATAACATGGCCCACACAGCCTAGGGGAGTGACATTCACCACATGGCACACACAGCCTAGGGGAGTGACTTTCACCACATGGCACACACAGCCAAGGGGAGTGACTTTCACCACATGGCACACACAGCCCAGGGGAGTGACTTTCACCACATGGCACACACAGCTTAGGGGAGTGAATTTCACCACATGGCACACACAGCCTAGGGGAGTGACTTTCACCACATGACACACACAGTCTAGGGGTGTGACTTTCACTACATGGCACACACAGCCTAGGGGAGTGACTTTCACCACATGACACACACAGCCTAGGGGAGTGACTTTCCCCACATGGCACACACAGCCTAGGGGAGTGACTTTCACCAAATGGCACACACAGCCTAGGCGAGTGACTTTCACCACATGGCACACACAGCCAAGAGGAGTGACTTTCACCACATGGCACACACAGCCCAGGGGAGTGACTTTCACCACATGGCACACACAGCTTAGGGGAGTGACTTTCACCACATGGCACACACAGCCTAGTGGAGTGACTTTCACCACATGACACACACAGTCTAGGGGAGTTACTTTCACCACATGGCACACACTGCCTAGGGGAGTGACTTTCACCACATGGCACACACAGCCTAGGGGAGTGACTTTCACCACATGGCACACACAGCCTAGGGGAGTGACTTTCACCACATGGCACACACAGCCTAGGGGAGTGACTTTCACCACATGGCACACACAGCCTAGGGGAGTGACATTCACCAACTGGCACACACAGCCTGGGGGAGTGACTTTCACCACATGGCACACACAGCCTAGGAGAGTGGTTTTCACCACATGGCACACACAGCCTAGGGGAGTGACTTTCACCACATGGCACACGCAGCCCAAGGGAGTGACTTTCACCACATGGTACACACAGCCTAGTGGACTGGCATTCACCATATGGCACACAGAGCATAGGGGAGTGACTTTCACCACATGGCACACACAGCCTAGGGGAGTGACTTTCACCACATGGCACACAGAGCCTAGGGGAGTGACGTTCACCACATGGCACACACAGCCTTGGGGAGTTACTTTCACCACATGGCACACACAGCCTAGTGGAGTGACATTCACCACATGGCACACACAGCCTAGGGGAGTGACTTTCACCACATGGCACACACAGCCTAGGGGAGTGTCTTTCACCACATTCCACACACAGCCTAGGGGAGTGACTTTCACCACATGGCACACACAGCCTTGGGGAGTGACTTTCACCACATGGCACACACAGCCTAGGGGAATGACTTTCACCTCATGGCACACACATCCATGGGGAGTGACTTTCACCACATGGCACACACAGCCTTGGGGAGTGACTTTCACCACATGTCACACACAGACTAGCGGAGTGACTTTCACCACATGGCACACACAGCCTAGGGGAGTGACTTTCACCACATGGCACACACAGCCTAGGGGAGTGACTTTCACCACATGGCTCACACAGCCTAGGGGAGTTACTTTCACCACATGGCACACACTGCCTAGGGGAGTGACTTTCACCAACTGGCACACACAGCCAATGGGAGTGACTTTCACCACATGGCACACACAGCCTAGGGGAGTGACTTTCACCTCATGGCACACACAGCCTAGGGCAGTGACATTCACCACATGGCACACACAGCCTAGGGGAGTGACTTTCAACACATGGCACACACAGCCTAGGGGAGTGACTTTCACCACATGGCCCACACAGCCTAGAGGAGTGACTTTCACCATATGGCACACACAGCCTAGGAGAGTGACTTTCACCACATGGCACACACAGCCTAGGGGAGTTACTTACACCACATGGCACACACAGCCTAGGGGAGTGACTTTCACCTCATGGCACACACAGACTTGGGGAGTGACTTTCACCACATGGCACACACAACCTAGGGGAGTGACTTTCACCACATGGCTCACCCAGCCTAGGGGAGTGACATTCACCACATGGCTCACACAGCCTAGGGGAGTGACATTCACCACATGGCACACACAGCCCAGGGGAGTGATATTCACCACATTGCACCCACTGCCTAGGGGAGTTACTTTCACCAAATGCACACACAGCCTAGGGGAGTGACTTTCACCATATGGCACACACAGCCTAGGGGAGTGACTTTCACCACATGGCACACTCAGCCTTGGGGAGTGACTTTCACCACATGGCCCACACATCCTAGAGGAGTGACATTCACCATATGGCACACACAGCCTAGGACAGTGACTTTCACCACATAGCACACACAGCCTAGGGGAGTTACTTACACCACATGGCACACACAGCCTAGGGGAGTGACTTTCACCACATGGCACACACAGATTTGGGGAGTGACTTTCATCACATGGCACACACAGCCTAGGGGATGACTTTCACCACATAGCACACACATCCCTGGGGAGTGAATTTCACCACATGGCACACACAGCCTTGGGGAGTGACTTTCACCACATGGCACACACAGCCTAGGAGAGTGGCTTTCACCACATGGCACACACAGCCTAGGGGAGTGACTTTCACCACATGGCACACGCAGCCCAAGGGAGTGACTTTCACCACAGGGTACACACAGCCTAGTGGACTGACATTCACCATATGGCACACAGAGCCTAGGGGAGTGACTTTCACCACATGGCACACACAGCCTAGGGGAGTGACGTTCACCACATGGCACACACAGCCTTGGGGAGTTACTTTCACCACATGGCACACACAGCCTAGTGGAGTGACATTCACCACATGGCACACACAGCCTAGGGGAGTGACTTTCACCACATGGCACACACAGCCTAGGGGAGTGTCTTTCACCACATTCCACACACAGCCTAGGGGAGTGACTTTCACCACATGGCACACACAGCCTTGGGGAGTGAATTTCACCACATGGCACACACAGCCTAGGGGAATGACTTTCACCTCATGGCACACACATCCATGGGGAGTGACTTTCACCACATGGCACACGCAGCCCAAGGGAGTGACTTTCACCACATGGTACACACAGCCTAGTGGACTGACATTCACCATATGGCACACAGGGCATAGGGGAGTGACTTTCACCACATGGCACACACAGCCTAGGGGAGTGACTTTCACCACATGGCACACACAGCCTAGGGGAGTGACGTTCACCACATGGCACACACAGCCTTGGGGAGTTACTTTCACCACATGGCACACCCAGCCTAGTGGAGTGACATTCACCACATGGCACACACAGCCTAGGGGAGTGACTTTCACCACATGGCACACACAGCCTAGGGGAGTGTCTTTCACCACATCCCACACACAGCCTAGGGGAGTGACTTTCACCACATGGCACACACAGCCTTAGGGAGTGACTTTCACCACATGGCACACACAGCCTAGGGGAATGACTTTCACCTCATGGCACACACATCCATGGGGAGTGACTTTCACCACATGGAACACACAGCCTTGGGGAGTGACTTTCACCACATGTCACACACAGACTAGCGGAGTGACTTTCACCACATGGCACACACAGCCTAGGGGAGTGACTTTCACCACATGGCACACACAGCCTAGGGGAGTGACTTTCACCACATGGCACACACAGCCTAGGGGAGTGACTTTCACCACATGGCACACACAGCCTAGTGGAGTGACATTCACCACATGGCATACACAGCCTAGGGGAGTGACTTTCACCACATGGCACACACAGCCTAGGGGAGTGACTTTCACCACATGGCACACACAACCTAGGGGAGTGACTTTCACCACATGGCTCACACAGCCTAGGGGAGTTACTTTCACCACATGGCACACACAGCCTAGGGGAGTGACTTTCACCAACTGGCACACACAGCCAATGGGAGTGACTTTCACCACATGGCACACACAGCCTAGGGGAGTGACTTTCACCTCATGGCACACACAGCCTAGGGCAGTGACATTCACCACATGGCACAAACAGCCTAGGGGAGTGACTTTCAACACATGGCACACACAGCCTAGGGGAGTGACTTTCACCACATGGCCCACACAGCCTAGAGGAGTGACATTCACCATATGGCACACACAGCCTAGGAGAGTGATTTTCACCACATGGCACACACAGCCTAGGGGAGTTACTTACACCACATGGCACACACAGCCTAGGGGAGTGACTTTCACCACATGGCACACACAGACTTGGGGAGTGACTTTCACCACATGGCACACACAACCTAGGGGAGTGACTTTCACCACATGGCTCACACAGCCTAGGGGAGTGACATTCACCACATGGCACACACAGCCTAGGGGAGTGACATTCACCACATGGCACACACAGCCCAGGGGAGTGATATTCACCACATGGCACACAATGCCTAGGGGAGTTACTTTCACCAAATGCACACACAGCCTAGGGGAGTGACTTTCACCATATGGCACACACAGCCTAGGGGAGTGACTTTCACCACATGGCACACTCAGCCTTGGGGAGTGACTTTCACCACATGGCCCACACAGCCTAGAGGAGTGACATTCACCATATGGCACACACAGCCTAGGAGAGTGACTTTCACCACATGGCACACACAGCCTAGGGGAGTTACTTACACCACATGGCACACACAGACTTGGGGAGTGACTTTCATCATATGGCACACACAGCCTAGGGGATGACTTTCACCACATGGCACACACATCCCTGGGGAGTGAATTTCACCACATGGCACACACAGCCTTGGGGAGTGACTTTCACCACTTGGCACACACAGCCTAGGCGAGTGACTTTCACCACATGGCACACGCAGCCCAAGGAAGTGACTTTCACCACAGGGTACACACAGCCTAGTGGACTGACATTCACCATATGGCACACAGAGCCTAGGGGAGTGACTTTCACCACATGGCACACACAGCCTAGGGGAGTGACGTTCACCACATGGCACACACAGCCTTGGGGAGTTACTTTCACCACATGGCACACACAGCCTAGTGGAGTGACATTCACCACATGGCACACACAGCCTAGGGGAGTGACTTTCACCACATGGCACACACAGCCTAGGGGAGTGTCTTTCACCACATTCCACACACAGCCTAGGGGAGTGACTTTCACCACATGGCACACACAGCCTTGGGGAGTGACTTTCACCACATGGCACACACAGCCTAGGGGAATGACTTTCACCTCATGGCACACACATCCATGGGGAGTGACTTTCCCCACATGGCACACACAGCCTAGGGGAGTGACTTTCACCAAATGGCACACACAGCCTAGGCGAGTGACTTTCACCACATGGCACACACAGCCAAGAGGAGTGACTTTCACCACATGGCACACACAGCCCAGGGGAGTGACTTTCACCACATGGCACACACAGCTTAGGGGAGTGACTTTCACCACATGGCACACACAGCCTAGTGGAGTGACTTTCACCACATGACACACACAGTCTAGGGGAGTTACTTTCACCACATGGCACACACTGCCTAGGGGAGTGACTTTCACCACATGGCACACACAGCCTAGGGGAGTGACTTTCACCACATGGCACACACAGCCTAGGGGAGTGACTTTCACCACATGGCACACACAGCCTAGGGGAGTGACTTTCACCACATGGCACACACAGCCTAGGGGAGTGACATTCACCAACTGGCACACACAGCCTGGGGGAGTGACTTTCACCACATGGCACACACAGCCTAGGAGAGTGGTTTTCACCACATGGCACACACAGCCTAGGGGAGTGACTTTCACCACATGGCACACGCAGCCCAAGGGAGTGACTTTCACCACATGGTACACACAGCCTAGTGGACTGGCATTCACCATATGGCACACAGAGCATAGGGGAGTGACTTTCACCACATGGCACACACAGCCTAGGGGAGTGACTTTCACCACATGGCACACAGAGCCTAGGGGAGTGACGTTCACCACATGGCACACACAGCCTTGGGGAGTTACTTTCACCACATGGCACACACAGCCTAGTGGAGTGACATTCACCACATGGCACACACAGCCTAGGGGAGTGACTTTCACCACATGGCACACACAGCCTAGGGGAGTGTCTTTCACCACATTCCACACACAGCCTAGGGGAGTGACTTTCACCACATGGCACACACAGCCTTGGGGAGTGACTTTCACCACATGGCACACACAGCCTAGGGGAATGACTTTCACCTCATGGCACACACATCCATGGGGAGTGACTTTCACCACATGGCACACACAGCCTTGGGGAGTGACTTTCACCACATGTCACACACAGACTAGCGGAGTGACTTTCACCACATGGCACACACAGCCTAGGGGAGTGACTTTCACCACATGGCACACACAGCCTAGGGGAGTGACTTTCACCACATGGCTCACACAGCCTAGGGGAGTTACTTTCACCACATGGCACACACTGCCTAGGGGAGTGACTTTCACCAACTGGCACACACAGCCAATGGGAGTGACTTTCACCACATGGCACACACAGCCTAGGGGAGTGACTTTCACCTCATGGCACACACAGCCTAGGGCAGTGACATTCACCACATGGCACACACAGCCTAGGGGAGTGACTTTCAACACATGGCACACACAGCCTAGGGGAGTGACTTTCACCACATGGCCCACACAGCCTAGAGGAGTGACTTTCACCATATGGCACACACAGCCTAGGAGAGTGACTTTCACCACATGGCACACACAGCCTAGGGGAGTTACTTACACCACATGGCACACACAGCCTAGGGGAGTGACTTTCACCTCATGGCACACACAGACTTGGGGAGTGACTTTCACCACATGGCACACACAACCTAGGGGAGTGACTTTCACCACATGGCTCACCCAGCCTAGGGGAGTGACATTCACCACATGGCTCACACAGCCTAGGGGAGTGACATTCACCACATGGCACACACAGCCCAGGGGAGTGATATTCACCACATTGCACCCACTGCCTAGGGGAGTTACTTTCACCAAATGCACACACAGCCTAGGGGAGTGACTTTCACCATATGGCACACACAGCCTAGGGGAGTGACTTTCACCACATGGCACACTCAGCCTTGGGGAGTGACTTTCACCACATGGCCCACACATCCTAGAGGAGTGACATTCACCATATGGCACACACAGCCTAGGACAGTGACTTTCACCACATAGCACACACAGCCTAGGGGAGTTACTTACACCACATGGCACACACAGCCTAGGGGAGTGACTTTCACCACATGGCACACACAGATTTGGGGAGTGACTTTCATCACATGGCACACACAGCCTAGGGGATGACTTTCACCACATAGCACACACATCCCTGGGGAGTGAATTTCACCACATGGCACACACAGCCTTGGGGAGTGACTTTCACCACATGGCACACACAGCCTAGGAGAGTGGCTTTCACCACATGGCACACACAGCCTAGGGGAGTGACTTTCACCACATGGCACACGCAGCCCAAGGGAGTGACTTTCACCACAGGGTACACACAGCCTAGTGGACTGACATTCACCATATGGCACACAGAGCCTAGGGGAGTGACTTTCACCACATGGCACACACAGCCTAGGGGAGTGACGTTCACCACATGGCACACACAGCCTTGGGGAGTTACTTTCACCACATGGCACACACAGCCTAGTGGAGTGACATTCACCACATGGCACACACAGCCTAGGGGAGTGACTTTCACCACATGGCACACACAGCCTAGGGGAGTGTCTTTCACCACATTCCACACACAGCCTAGGGGAGTGACTTTCACCACATGGCACACACAGCCTTGGGGAGTGAATTTCACCACATGGCACACACAGCCTAGGGGAATGACTTTCACCTCATGGCACACACATCCATGGGGAGTGACTTTCACCACATGGCACACGCAGCCCAAGGGAGTGACTTTCACCACATGGTACACACAGCCTAGTGGACTGACATTCACCATATGGCACACAGGGCATAGGGGAGTGACTTTCACCACATGGCACACACAGCCTAGGGGAGTGACTTTCACCACATGGCACACACAGCCTAGGGGAGTGACGTTCACCACATGGCACACACAGCCTTGGGGAGTTACTTTCACCACATGGCACACCCAGCCTAGTGGAGTGACATTCACCACATGGCACACACAGCCTAGGGGAGTGACTTTCACCACATGGCACACACAGCCTAGGGGAGTGTCTTTCACCACATCCCACACACAGCCTAGGGGAGTGACTTTCACCACATGGCACACACAGCCTTAGGGAGTGACTTTCACCACATGGCACACACAGCCTAGGGGAATGACTTTCACCTCATGGCACACACATCCATGGGGAGTGACTTTCACCACATGGAACACACAGCCTTGGGGAGTGACTTTCACCACATGTCACACACAGACTAGCGGAGTGACTTTCACCACATGGCACACACAGCCTAGGGGAGTGACTTTCACCACATGGCACACACAGCCTAGGGGAGTGACTTTCACCACATGGCACACACAGCCTAGGGGAGTGACTTTCACCACATGGCACACACAGCCTAGTGGAGTGACATTCACCACATGGCATACACAGCCTAGGGGAGTGACTTTCACCACATGGCACACACAGCCTAGGGGAGTGACTTTCACCACATGGCACACACAACCTAGGGGAGTGACTTTCACCACATGGCTCACACAGCCTAGGGGAGTTACTTTCACCACATGGCACACACAGCCTAGGGGAGTGACTTTCACCAACTGGCACACACAGCCAATGGGAGTGACTTTCACCACATGGCACACACAGCCTAGGGGAGTGACTTTCACCTCATGGCACACACAGCCTAGGGCAGTGACATTCACCACATGGCACAAACAGCCTAGGGGAGTGACTTTCAACACATGGCACACACAGCCTAGGGGAGTGACTTTCACCACATGGCCCACACAGCCTAGAGGAGTGACATTCACCATATGGCACACACAGCCTAGGAGAGTGATTTTCACCACATGGCACACACAGCCTAGGGGAGTTACTTACACCACATGGCACACACAGCCTAGGGGAGTGACTTTCACCACATGGCACACACAGACTTGGGGAGTGACTTTCACCACATGGCACACACAACCTAGGGGAGTGACTTTCACCACATGGCTCACACAGCCTAGGGGAGTGACATTCACCACATGGCACACACAGCCTAGGGGAGTGACATTCACCACATGGCACACACAGCCCAGGGGAGTGATATTCACCACATGGCACACAATGCCTAGGGGAGTTACTTTCACCAAATGCACACACAGCCTAGGGGAGTGACTTTCACCATATGGCACACACAGCCTAGGGGAGTGACTTTCACCACATGGCACACTCAGCCTTGGGGAGTGACTTTCACCACATGGCCCACACAGCCTAGAGGAGTGACATTCACCATATGGCACACACAGCCTAGGAGAGTGACTTTCACCACATGGCACACACAGCCTAGGGGAGTTACTTACACCACATGGCACACACAGACTTGGGGAGTGACTTTCATCATATGGCACACACAGCCTAGGGGATGACTTTCACCACATGGCACACACATCCCTGGGGAGTGAATTTCACCACATGGCACACACAGCCTTGGGGAGTGACTTTCACCACTTGGCACACACAGCCTAGGCGAGTGACTTTCACCACATGGCACACGCAGCCCAAGGAAGTGACTTTCACCACAGGGTACACACAGCCTAGTGGACTGACATTCACCATATGGCACACAGAGCCTAGGGGAGTGACTTTCACCACATGGCACACACAGCCTAGGGGAGTGACGTTCACCACATGGCACACACAGCCTTGGGGAGTTACTTTCACCACATGGCACACACAGCCTAGTGGAGTGACATTCACCACATGGCACACACAGCCTAGGGGAGTGACTTTCACCACATGGCACACACAGCCTAGGGGAGTGTCTTTCACCACATTCCACACACAGCCTAGGGGAGTGACTTTCACCACATGGCACACACAGCCTTGGGGAGTGACTTTCACCACATGGCACACACAGCCTAGGGGAATGACTTTCACCTCATGGCACACACATCCATGGGGAGTGACTTTCACCACATGGCACACACAGCCTTGGGGAGTGACTTTCACCACATGTCACACACAGCCTAGCGGAGTGACTTTCACCACATGGCACACACAGCCTAGGGGAGTGACTTTCACCACATGGCACACACAGCCTAGGGGAGTGACTTTCACCACATGGCACACACAGCCTAGGGGAGTGACTTTCACCTCATGGCACACACAGCCTAGTGGAGTGACATTCACCACATGGCATACACAGCCTAGGGGAGTGACTTGCACCACATGGCACACACAGCCTAGGGGAGTGACTTTCACCACGTGGCACACACACCCTAGTGGAGTTACTTTCACCACATGGCACACACAGCCTAGGGGAGTGACTTTCACCAACTGGCACACACAGCCTAGGGGAGTGACTTTCACCACATGGCACACACAGCCTAGGGGAGTGACATTCACCAACTGGCACACACAGCCTGGGGGAGTGACTTTCACCACATGGCACACACAGCCTAGGGGAGTGACTTTCATCACATGGCACACACAGCCTAGGGGAGTGACATTCACAACATGGCACACACAGCCTAGGGGAGTGACACTCATAACATGGCGCACACAGCCTAGGGGAGTGACATTCACCACATGGCACACACAGCCTAGGGGAGTGACTTTCACCACATGGCACACACAGCCTAGGGGAGTGACTTTCACCTCATGGCACACACAGCCTATTGCAGTGACATTCACCACATGGCACACACAGCCTAGGGGAGTGACTTTCAACACATGGCACACACAGCCTAGGCGAGTGATTTTCACCGCATTGCACACACAGCCTAGGGAAGTGACTTTCACTACATGGCACACACAGCCTAGGGAGTGACATTCACCACATGGCAAACACAGCCTAGGGGTGTGACATTCACCACATGGCAAAAACAGCCTAGGGGAGTGACTTTCACCACATGGCACACACAGCCCAGGGGAGTTACTTTCACCACATGGCACACACAGCCTAGGGGAGTGACTTTCACCACATGGCACACACAGCCTAGGGGAGTGACTTTCACCACATGGCACACACAGCCTAGGGGAGTGACTTTCATCACATGGCACACACAGCCTAGGGGAGTGACATTCACAACATGGCACACACAGCCTAGGGGATTGACACTCATAACATGGCCCACACAGCCTAGGGGAGTGACATTCACCACATGGCACACACAGCCTAGGGGAGTGACTTTCACCACATGGCACACACAGCCAAGGGGAGTGACTTTCACCACATGGCACACACAGCCCAGGGGAGTGACTTTCACCACATGGCACACACAGCTTAGGGGAGTGAATTTCACCACATGGCACACACAGCCTAGGGGAGTGACTTTCACCACATGACACACACAGTCTAGGGGTGTGACTTTCACTACATGGCACACACAGCCTAGGGGAGTGACTTTCACCACATGACACACACAGCCTAGGGGAGTGACTTTCCCCACATGGCACACACAGCCTAGGGGAGTGACTTTCACCAAATGGCACACACAGCCTAGGCGAGTGACTTTCACCACATGGCACACACAGCCAAGAGGAGTGACTTTCACCACATGGCACACACAGCCCAGGGGAGTGACTTTCACCACATGGCACACACAGCTTAGGGGAGTGACTTTCACCACATGGCACACACAGCCTAGTGGAGTGACTTTCACCACATGACACACACAGTCTAGGGGAGTTACTTTCACCACATGGCACACACTGCCTAGGGGAGTGACTTTCACCACATGGCACACACAGCCTAGGGGAGTGACTTTCACCACATGGCACACACAGCCTAGGGGAGTGACTTTCACCACATGGCACACACAGCCTAGGGGAGTGGCTTTCACCACATGGCACACACAGCCTAGGGGAGTGACATTCACCAACTGGCACACACAGCCTGGGGGAGTGACTTTCACCACATGGCACACACAGCCTAGGAGAGTGGTTTTCACCACATGGCACACACAGCCTAGGGGAGTGACTTTCACCACATGGCACACGCAGCCCAAGGGAGTGACTTTCACCACATGGTACACACAGCCTAGTGGACTGGCATTCACCATATGGCACACAGAGCATAGGGGAGTGACTTTCACCACATGGCACACACAGCCTAGGGGAGTGACTTTCACCACATGGCACACAGAGCCTAGGGGAGTGACGTTCACCACATGGCACACACAGCCTTGGGGAGTTACTTTCACCACATGGCACACACAGCCTAGTGGAGTGACATTCACCACATGGCACACACAGCCTAGGGGAGTGACTTTCACCACATGGCACACACAGCCTAGGGGAGTGTCTTTCACCACATTCCACACACAGCCTAGGGGAGTGACTTTCACCACATGGCACACACAGCCTTGGGGAGTGACTTTCACCACATGGCACACACAGCCTAGGGGAATGACTTTCACCTCATGGCACACACATCCATGGGGAGTGACTTTCACCACATGGCACACACAGCCTTGGGGAGTGACTTTCACCACATGTCACACACAGACTAGCGGAGTGACTTTCACCACATGGCACACACAGCCTAGGGGAGTGACTTTCACCACATGGCACACACAGCCTAGGGGAGTGACTTTCACCACATGGCTCACACAGCCTAGGGGAGTTACTTTCACCACATGGCACACACAGCCTAGGGGAGTGACTTTCACCAACTGGCACACACAGCCAATGGGAGTGACTTTCACCACATGGCACACACAGCCTAGGGGAGTGACTTTCACCTCATGGCACACACAGCCTAGGGCAGTGACATTCACCACATGGCACACACAGCCTAGGGGAGTGACTTTCAACACATGGCACACACAGCCTAGGGGAGTGACTTTCACCACATGGCCCACACAGCCTAGAGGAGTGACTTTCACCATATGGCACACACAGCCTAGGAGAGTGACTTTCACCACATGGCACACACAGCCTAGGGGAGTTACTTACACCACATGGCACACACAGCCTAGGGGAGTGACTTTCACCTCATGGCACACACAGACTTGGGGAGTGACTTTCACCACATGGCACACACAACCTAGGGGAGTGACTTTCACCACATGGCTCACCCAGCCTAGGGGAGTGACATTCACCACATGGCTCACACAGCCTAGGGGAGTGACATTCACCACATGGCACACACAGCCCAGGGGAGTGATATTCACCACATTGCACCCACTGCCTAGGGGAGTTACTTTCACCAAATGCACACACAGCCTAGGGGAGTGACTTTCACCATATGGCACACACAGCCTAGGGGAGTGACTTTCACCACATGGCACACTCAGCCTTGGGGAGTGACTTTCACCACATGGCCCACACATCCTAGAGGAGTGACATTCACCATATGGCACACACAGCCTAGGACAGTGACTTTCACCACATAGCACACACAGCCTAGGGGAGTTACTTACACCACATGGCACACACAGCCTAGGGGAGTGACTTTCACCACATGGCACACACAGATTTGGGGAGTGACTTTCATCACATGGCACACACAGCCTAGGGGATGACTTTCACCACATAGCACACACATCCCTGGGGAGTGAATTTCACCACATGGCACACACAGCCTTGGGGAGTGACTTTCACCACATGGCACACACAGCCTAGGAGAGTGGCTTTCACCACATGGCACACACAGCCTAGGGGAGTGACTTTCACCACATGGCACACGCAGCCCAAGGGAGTGACTTTCACCACAGGGTACACACAGCCTAGTGGACTGACATTCACCATATGGCACACAGAGCCTAGGGGAGTGACTTTCACCACATGGCACACACAGCCTAGGGGAGTGACGTTCACCACATGGCACACACAGCCTTGGGGAGTTACTTTCACCACATGGCACACACAGCCTAGTGGAGTGACATTCACCACATGGCACACACAGCCTAGGGGAGTGACTTTCACCACATGGCACACACAGCCTAGGGGAGTGTCTTTCACCACATTCCACACACAGCCTAGGGGAGTGACTTTCACCACATGGCACACACAGCCTTGGGGAGTGAATTTCACCACATGGCACACACAGCCTAGGGGAATGACTTTCACCTCATGGCACACACATCCATGGGGAGTGACTTTCACCACATGGCACACACAGCCTTGGGGAGTGACTTTCACCACATGTCACACACAGCCTAGCGGAGTGACTTTCACCACATGGCCACACAGCCTAGGGGAGTGACTTTCACCACATGGCACACACAGCCTAGGGGAGTGACTTTCACCACATGGCACACACAGCCTAGGGGAGTGACTTTCACCTCATGGCACACACAGCCTAGTGGAGTGACATTCACCACATGGCATACACAGCCTAGGGGAGTGACTTTCACCACATGGCACACACAGCCTAGGGGAGTGACTTTCACCACGTGGCACACACACCCTAGGGGAGTTACTTTCACCACATGGCACACACAGCCTAGGGGAGTGACTTTCACCAATTGGCACACACAGCCAATGGGAGTGACTTTCACCACATGGCACACACAGCCTAGGGGAGTGACTTTCACCTCATGGCACACACAGCCTATTGCAGTGACATTCACCACATGGCACACACAGCCTAGGGGAGTGACACTCATAACATGGCGCACACAGCCTAGGGGAGTGACATTCACCACATGGCACACACAGCCTAGGGGAGTGACTTTCACCACATGGCACACACAGCCTAGGGGAGTGACTTTCACCTCATGGCACACACAGCCTATTGCAGTGACATTCACCACATGGCACACACAGCCTAGGGGAGTGACTTTCAACACATGGCACACACAGCCTAGGCGAGTGATTTTCACCGCATTGCACACACAGCCTAGGGAAGTGACTTTCACTACATGGCACACACAGCCTAGGGAGTGACATTCACCACATGGCAAACACAGCCTAGGGGTGTGACATTCACCACATGGCAAACACAGCCTAGGGGAGTGACTTTCACCACATGGCACACACAGCCCAGGGGAGTTACTTTCACCACATGGCACACACAGCCTAGGGGAGTGACTTTCACCACATGGCACACACAGCCTAGGGGAGTGACTTTCACCACATGGCACACACAGCCTAGGGGAGTGACTTTCATCACATGGCACACACAGCCTAGGGGAGTGACATTCACAACATGGCACACACAGCCTAGGGGAGTGACACTCATAACATGGCCCACACAGCCTAGGGGAGTGACATTCACCACATGGCACACACAGCCTAGGGGAGTGACTTTCACCACATGGCACACACAGCCAAGGGGAGTGACTTTCACCACATGGCACACACAGCCCAGGGGAGTGACTTTCACCACATGGCACACACAGCTTAGGGGAGTGAATTTCACCACATGGCACACACAGCCTAGGGGAGTGACTTTCACCACATGACACACACAGTCTAGGGGTGTGACTTTCACTACATGGCACACACAGCCTAGGGGAGTGACTTTCACCACATGACACACACAGCCTAGGGGAGTGACTTTCCCCACATGGCACACACAGCCTAGGGGAGTGACTTTCACCAAATGGCACACACAGCCTAGGCGAGTGACTTTCACCACATGGCACACACAGCCAAGAGGAGTGACTTTCACCACATGGCACACACAGCCCAGGGGAGTGACTTTCACCACATGGCACACACAGCTTAGGGGAGTGACTTTCACCACATGGCACACACAGCCTAGTGGAGTGACTTTCACCACATGACACACACAGTCTAGGGGAGTTACTTTCACCACATGGCACACACTGCCTAGGGGAGTGACTTTCACCACATGGCACACACAGCCTAGGGGAGTGACTTTCACCACATGGCACACACAGCCTAGGGGAGTGACTTTCACCACATGGCACACACAGCCTAGGGGAGTGACTTTCACCACATGGCACACACAGCCTAGGGGAGTGACATTCACCAACTGGCACACACAGCCTGGGGGAGTGACTTTCACCACATGGCACACACAGCCTAGGAGAGTGGTTTTCACCACATGGCACACACAGCCTAGGGGAGTGACTTACACCACATGGCACACGCAGCCCAAGGGAGTGACTTTCACCACATGGTACACACAGCCTAGTGGACTGGCATTCACCATATGGCACACAGAGCATAGGGGAGTGACTTTCACCACATGGCACACACAGCCTAGGGGAGTGACTTTCACCACATGGCACACAGAGCCTAGGGGAGTGACGTTCACCACATGGCACACACAGCCTTGGGGAGTTACTTTCACCACATGGCACACACAGCCTAGTGGAGTGACATTCACCACATGGCACACACAGCCTAGGGGAGTGACTTTCACCACATGGCACACACAGCCTAGGGGAGTGTCTTTCACCACATTCCACACACAGCCTAGGGGAGTGACTTTCACCACATGGCACACACAGCCTTGGGGAGTGACTTTCACCACATGGCACACACAGCCTAGGGGAATGACTTTCACCTCATGGCACACACATCCATGGGGAGTGACTTTCACCACATGGCACACACAGCCTTGGGGAGTGACTTTCACCACATGTCACACACAGACTAGCGGAGTGACTTTCACCACATGGCACACACAGCCTAGGGGAGTGACTTTCACCACATGGCACACACAGCCTAGGGGAGTGACTTTCCCCACATGGCTCACACAGCCTAGGGGAGTTACTTTCACCACATGGCACACACAGCCTAGGGGAGTGACTTTCACCAACTGGCACACACAGCCAATGGGAGTGACTTTCACCACATGGCACACACAGCCTAGGGGAGTGACTTTCACCTCATGGCACACACAGCCTAGGGCAGTGACATTCACCACATGGCACACACAGCCTAGGGGAGTGACTTTCAACACATGGCACACACAGCCTAGGGGAGTGACTTTCACCACATGGCCCACACAGCCTAGAGGAGTGACTTTCACCATATGGCACACACAGCCTAGGAGAGTGACTTTCACCACATGGCACACACAGCCTAGGGGAGTTACTTACACCACATGGCACACACAGCCTAGGGGAGTGACTTTCACCTCATGGCACACACAGACTTGGGGAGTGACTTTCACCACATGGCACACACAACCTAGGGGAGTGACTTTCACCACATGGCTCACACAGCCTAGGGGAGTGACATTCACCACATGGCTCACACAGCCTAGGGGAGTGACATTCACCACATGGCACACACAGCCCAGGGGAGTGATATTCACCACATGGCACACACTGCCTAGGGGAGTTACTTTCACCAAATGCACACACAGCCTAGGGGAGTGACTTTCACCATATGGCACACACAGCCTAGGGGAGTGACTTTCACCACATGGCACACTCAGCCTTGGGGAGTGACTTTCACCACATGGCCCACACATCCTAGAGGAGTGACATTCACCATATGGCACACACAGCCTAGGACAGTGACTTTCACCAAATAGCACACACAGCCTAGGGGAGTTACTTACACCACATGGCACACACAGCCTAGGGGAGTGACTTTCACCACATGGCACACACAGATTTGGGGAGTGACTTTCATCACATGGCACACACAGCCTAGGGGATGACTTTCACCACATAGCACACACATCCCTGGGGAGTGAATTTCACCACATGGCACACACAGCCTTGGGGAGTGACTTTCACCACATGGCACACACAGCCTAGGAGAGTGGCTTTCACCACATGGCACACACAGCCTAGGGGAGTGACTTTCACCACATGGCACACGCAGCCCAAGGGAGTGACTTTCACCACAGGGTACACACAGCCTAGTGGACTGACATTCACCATATGGCACACAGAGCCTAGGGGAGTGACTTTCACCACATGGCACACACAGCCTAGGGGAGTGACGTTCACCACATGGCACACACAGCCTTGGGGAGTTACTTTCACCACATGGCACACACAGCCTAGTGGAGTGACATTCACCACATGGCACACACAGCCTAGGGGAGTGACTTTCACCACATGGCACACACAGCCTAGGGGAGTGTCTTTCACCACATTCCACACACAGCCTAGGGGAGTGACTTTCACCACATGGCACACACAGCCTTGGGGAGTGAATTTCACCACATGGCACACACAGCCTAGGGGAATGACTTTCACCTCATGGCACACACATCCATGGGGAGTGACTTTCACCACATGGCACACACAGCCTTGGGGAGTGACTTTCACCACATGTCACACACAGCCTAGCGGAGTGACTTTCACCACATGGCCACACAGCCTAGGGGAGTGACTTTCACCACATGGCACACACAGCCTAGGGGAGTGACTTTCACCACATGGCACACACAGCCTAGGGGAGTGACTTTCACCTCATGGCACACACAGCCTAGTGGAGTGACATTCACCACATGGCATACACAGCCTAGGGGAGTGACTTTCACCACATGGCACACACAGCCTAGGGGAGTGACTTTCACCACGTGGCACACACACCCTAGGGGAGTTACTTTCACCACATGGCACACACAGCCTAGGGGAGTGACTTTCACCAATTGGCACACACAGCCAATGGGAGTGACTTTCACCACATGGCACACACAGCCTAGGGGAGTGACTTTCACCTCATGGCACACACAGCCTAGGGCAGTGACATTCACCACATGGCACACACAGCCTAGGGGAGTGACTTTCAACACATGGCACACACAGCCTAGGGGAGTGACTTTCACCGCATTGCACACACAGCCTAGGGAAGTGACTTTCACTACATGGCACACACAGCCTAGGGAGTGACATTCACCACATGGCAAACACAGCCTAGAGGTGTGACATTCACCACTTGGCAAACACAGCCTAGGGGAGTGACTTTCACCACATGGCACACACAGCCCAGGGGAGTTACTTTCACCACATGGCACACACAGCCTAGGGGAGTGACTTTCACCACATGGCACACACAGCCTAGGGGAGTGACTTTCACCACATGGCACACACAGCCTAGGGGAGTGACTTTCATCACATGGCACACACAGCCTAGGGGAGTGACATTCACAACATGGCACACACAGCCTAGGGGAGTGACACTCACCACATGGCGCACACAGCCTAGGGGAGTGACTTTCACCACATGGCACACACAGCCAAGGGGAGTGACTTTCACCACATGGCACACACAGCCCAGGGGAGTGACTTTCACCACATGGCACACACAGCTTAGGGGAGTGAATTTCACCACATGGCACACACAGCCTAGGGGAGTGACTTTCACCACATGACACACACAGTCTAGGGGAGTGACATTCACCACATGGCACACACAGCCTAGGGGAGTGACTTTCACCACATGGCACACACAGCCAAGGGGAGTGACTTTCACCACATGGCACACACAGCCCAGGGGAGTGACTTTCACCACATGGCACACACAGCTTAGGGGAGTGAATTTCACCACATGGCACACACAGCCTAGGGGAGTGACTTTCACCACATGACACACACAGTCTAGGGGTGTGACTTTCACTACATGGCACACACAGCCTAGGGGAGTGACTTTCACCACATGGCACACACAGCCTAGGGGAGTGACTTTCCCCACATGGCACACACAGCCTAGGGAAGTGACTTTCACCAAATGGCACACACAGCCTAGGCGAGTGACTTTCACCACATGGCACACACAGCCAAGAGGAGTGACTTTCACCACATGGCACACACAGCCCAGGGGAGTGACTTTCACCACATGGCACACACAGCTTAGGGGAGTGACTTTCACCACATGGCACACACAGCCTAGTGGAGTGACTTTCACCACATGACACACACAGTCTAGGGGAGTTACTTTCACCACATGGCACACACTGCCTAGGGGAGTGACTTTCACCACATGGCACACACAGCCTAGGGGAGTGACTTTCACCACATGGCACACACAGCCTAGGGGAGTGACTTTCACCACATGGCTCACACAGCCTAGGGGAGTGACTTTCACCACATTGCACACACAGCCTAGGGGAGTGACAATCACCAACTGGCACACACAGCCTGGGGGAGTGACTTTCACCACATGGCACAAACAGCCTAGGGGAGTGACTTTCACCACATGGCACACACAGCCTAGGGGAGTGACTTTCACCACATGGCACACACAGCCTAGGGGAGTGACATTCACCAACTGGCACACACAGCCTGGGGGAGTGACTTTCACCACATGGCACACACAGCCAAGAGGAGTGACTTTCACCACATGGCACACACAGCCAAGGGGAGTGGTATTCACCACATGGCACACACAGCCTAGGGGAGTGACTTCCACCACATGGCACATACAGCCTAGGGGAGTGACTTTCACCACATGGCACACACAGCCTAGGGGAGTGACTTCCACCACATGGCACACACAGCCTAGGGGAGTGACATTCACCACATGGCACATACAGCCTAGGGGAGTGACATTCACCACATGACACACACAGCCTAGGGGAGTGACATTCACCACATGGCACACACAGCCTAGTGGAGTGACTTTCACCACATGGCACACACAGCCTAGGGCAGTGACTTTCACCACATGGCACACACAGCCTAGTGGAGTGACTTTCACCACATGGCACACACTGCCTGGGGGAGTGACGTTCACCACATGGCACACACAGCCTAGGGGAGTGACATTCACCACATGGCACACACAGCCTAGGGGAGTGACTTTCACCACATGGCACACACAGTCTAGGAGAGTGACTTCCACCACATGACACACACAGCCTAGGGGAGTGACTTTCACCACATGGCACACACAGCCTAGGGGAGTGACTTTCACCACATGGCACACACAGCCTAGGGGAGTGACTTTCACCACATGGCACACACAGCCTAGGGGAGTGACTTTCACCACATGACACACACAGCCTAGTGGAGTGACTTTCACCACATGGCACACACAGCCAGGGGGAGTGACTTTCACCACATGGCACACACAGCCTGGGGGAGTGACTTTCACCACATGGCACACACAGCCTAGGGGAGTGACTTTCACCACATGGCACACACAGCCTAGGGGAGTGACTTTCACCACATGGCACACACAGCCCAGGGGAGTGACTTTCACCACATGGCACACACAGCCTAGGGGAGTGACTTTCACCACATGGCACACACAGTCTAGGGGAGTGACTTCCACCACATGACACACACAGCCTAGGGGAGTGACTTTCACCACATGGCACACACAGCCAAGGGGAGTGACTTTCACCACATGGCACACACAGCCCAGGGGAGTGACTTTCACCACATGGCACACACAGCCTAGGGGAGTGACGTTCACCAAATGGCACACACAGCCTAGGGGGAGTGACATTCACCACATGGCACACACAGCCCAGGGGAGTGACTTTCACCACATGGCACACACAGCCTAGGAGAGTGGCTTTCACCACATGGCACACACAGCCTAGGGGAGTGACTTTCACCACATGGCACACGCAGCCCAAGGGAGTGACTTTCACCACAGGGTACACACAGCCTAGTGGACTGACATTCACCATATGGCACACAGAGCCTAGGGGAGTGACTTTCACCACATGGCACACACAGCCTAGGGGAGTGACGTTCACCACATGGCACACACAGCCTTGGGGAGTTACTTTCACCACATGGCACACACAGCCTAGTGGAGTGACATTCACCACATGGCACACACAGCCTAGGGGAGTGACTTTCACCACATGGCACACACAGCCTAGGGGAGTGTCTTTCACCACATTCCTCACACAGCCTAGGGGAGTGACTTTCACCACATGGCACACACAGCCTTGGGGAGTGACTTTCACCACATGGCACACACAGCCTAGGGGAATGACTTTCACCTCATGGCACACACATCCATGGGGAGTGACTTTCACCACATGGCACACACAGCCTTGGGGAGTGACTTTCACCACATGTCACACACAGCCTAGCGGAGTGACTTTCACCACATGGCACACACAGCCTAGGGGAGTGACTTTCACCACATGGCACACACAGCCTAGGGGAGTGACTTTCACCACATGGCACACACAGCCTAGGGGAGTGACTTTCACCTCATGGCACACACAGCCTAGTGGAGTGACATTCACCACATGGCATACACAGCCTAGGGGAGTGACTTTCACCACATGGCACACACAGCCTAGGGGAGTGACTTTCACCACGTGGCACACACACCCTAGGGGAGTTACTTTCACCACATGGCACACACAGCCTAGGGGAGTGACTTTCACCAACTGGCACACACAGCCAATGGGAGTGACTTTCACCACATGGCACACACAGCCTAGGGGAGTGACTTTCACCTCATGGCACACACAGCCTAGGGCAGTGACATTCACCACATGGCACACACAGCCTAGGGGAGTGACTTTCAACACATGGCACACACAGCCTAGGGGAGTGACTTTCACCGCATTGCACACACAGCCTAGGGAAGTGACTTTCACTACATGGCACACACAGCCTAGGGAGTGACATTCACCACATGGCAAACACAGCCTAGGGGTGTGACATTCACCACATGGCAAACACAGCCTAGGGGAGTGACTTTCACCACATGGCACACACAGCCCAGGGGAGTTACTTTCACCACATGGCACACACAGCCTAGGGGAGTGACTTTCACCACATGGCACACACAGCCTAGGGGAGTGACTTTCACCACGTGGCACACACAGCCTAGGGGAGTGACTTTCATCACATGGCACACACAGCCTAGGGGAGTGACATTCACAACATGGCACACACAGCCTAGGGGAGTGACACTCATAACATGGCGCACACAGCCTAGGGGAGTGACATTCACCACATGGCACACACAGCCTAGAGGACTTTCACCACATGGCACACACAGCCAAGGGGAGTGACTTTCACCACATGGCACACACAGCCCAGGGGAGTGACTTTCACCACATGGCACACACAGCTTAGGGGAGTGAATTTCACCACATGGCACACACAGCCTAGGGGAGTGACTTTCACCACATGACACACACAGTCTAGGGGTGTGACTTTCACTACATGGCACACACAGCCTAGGGGAGTGACTTTCACCACATGGCACACACAGCCTAGGGGAGTGACTTTCCCCACATGGCACACACAGCCTAGGGGAGTGACTTTCACCAAATGGCACACACAGCCTAGGCGAGTGACTTTCACCACATGGCACACACAGCCAAGAGGAGTGACTTTCACCACATGGCACACACAGCCCAGGGGAGTGACTTTCACCACATGGCACACACAGCTTAGGGGAGTGACTTTCACCACATGGCACACACAGCCTAGTGGAGTGACTTTCACCACATGACACACACAGTCTAGGGGAGTTACTTTCACCACATGGCACACACTGCCTAGGGGAGTGACTTTCACCACATGGCACACACAGCCAAGGGGAGTGACTTTCACCACATGGCACACACAGCCTAGGGGAGTGACTTTCACCACATGGCACACACAGCCTAGGGGAGTGACTTTCACCACATGGCACACACAGCCTAGGGGAGTGACATTCACCAACTGGCACACACAGCCTGGGGGAGTGACTTTCACCACATGGCACACACAGCCTAGGAGAGTGGCTTTCACCACATGGCACACACAGCCTAGGGGAGTGACTTTCACCACATGGCACACGCAGCCCAAGGGAGTGACTTTCACCACATGGTACACACAGCCTAGTGGACTGACATTCACCATATGGCACACAGAGCATAGGGGAGTGACTTTCACCACATTCCACACACAGCCTAGGGGAGTGACTTTCACCTCATGGCACACACAGCCCTGGGGAGTGACTTTCACCACATGGCACACACAGCCTAGGGGAATGACTTTCACCTCATGGCACACACATACATGGGTAGTGACTTTCACCACATGGCACACACAGCCTTGGGGAGTGACTTTCACCACATGTCACACACAGACTAGCGGAGTGACTTTCACCACATGGCACACACAGCCTAGGGGAGTGACTTTCACCACATGGCACACACAGCCTAGGGGAGTGACTTTCACCACATGGCACACACAGCCTAGGGGAGTGACTTTCACCACATGGCACACACAGCCTAGTGGAGTGACATTCACCACATGGCATACACAGCCTAGGGGAGTGACTTTCACCACATGGCACACACAGCCTAGGGGAGTGACTTTCACCACATGGCACACACAACCTAGGGGAGTGACTTTCACCACATGGCTCACACAGCCTAGGGGAGTTACTTTCACCACATGGCACACACAGCCTAGGGGAGTGACTTTCACCAACTGGCACACACAGCCAATGGGAGTGACTTTCACCACATGGCACACACAGCCTAGGGGAGTGACTTTCACCTCATGGCACACACAGCCTAGGGCAGTGACATTCACCACATGGCACACACAGCCTAGGGGAGTGACTTTCAACACATGGCACACACAGCCTAGGGGAGTGACTTTCACCACATGGCCCACACAGCCTAGAGGAGTGACATTCACCATATGGCACACACAGCCTAGGAGAGTGACTTTCACCACATGGCACACACAGCCTAGGGGAGTTACTTACACCACATGGCACACACAGCCTAGGGGAGTGACTTTCACCACATGGCACACACAGACTTGGGGAGTGACTTTCACCACATGGCACACACAACCTAGGGGAGTGACTTTCACCACATGGCTCACACAGCCTAGGGGAGTGACATTCACCACATGGCACACACAGCCTAGGGGAGTGACATTCACCACATGGCACACACAGCTCAGGGGAGTGATATTCACCACATGGCACACACTGCCTAGGGGAGTTACTTTCACCAAATGCACACACAGCCTAGGGGAGTGACTTTCACCATATGGCACACACAGCCAAGAGGAGTGACATTCACCATATGGCACACTCAGCCTTGGGGAGTGACTTTCACCACATGGCCCACACAGCCAAGAGGAGTGACATTCACCATATGGCACACACAGCCTAGGAGAGTGACTTTCACCACATGGCACACACAGCCTAGGGGAGTTACTTACACCACATGGCACACACAGCCTAGGGGAGTGACTTTCACCACATGGCACACACAGACTTGGGGAGTGACTTTCATCACATGGCACACACAGCCTAGGGGATGACTTTCACCACATGGCACACACATCCCTGGGGAGTGAATTTCACCACATGGCACACACAGCCTTGGGGAGTGACTTTCACCACATGGCACACACAGCCTAGGAGAGTGGCTTTCACCACATGGCACACACAGCCTAGGGGAGTGACTTTCACCACATTGCACACGCAGCCCAAGGGAGTGACTTTCACCACAGGGTACACACAGCCTAGTGGACTGACATTCACCATATGGCACACAGAGCCTAGGGTAGTGACTTTCACCACATGGCACACACAGCCTAGGGGAGTGACGTTCACCACATGGCAAACACAGCCTTGGGGAGTTACTTTCACCACATGGCACACACAGCCTAGGGGAATGACTTTCACCTCATGGCACACACATCCATGGGGAGTGACTTTCACCACATGGCACACACAGCCTTGGGGAGTGACTTTCACCACATGTCACACACAGCCTAGCGGAGTGACTTTCACCACATGGCACACACAGCCTAGGGGAGTGACTTTCACCACATGGCACACACAGCCTAGGGGAGTGACTTTCACCACATGGCACACACAGCCTAGGGGAGTGACTTTCACCTCATGGCACACACAGCCTAGTGGAGTGACATTCACCACATGGCATACACAGCCTAGGGGAGTGACTTTCACCACATGGCACACACAGCCTAGGGGAGTGACTTTCACCACGTGGCACACACACCCTAGGGGAGTTACTTTCACCACATGGCACACACAGCCTAGGGGAGTGACTTTCACCAACTGGCACACACAGCCAATGGGAGTGACTTTCACCACATGGCACACACAGCCTAGGGGAGTGACTTTCACCTCATGGCACACACAGCCTAGGGCAGTGACTTTCACCACATGGCACACACAGCCTAGGGGAGTGACTTTCAACACATGGCACACACAGCCTAGGGGAGTGACTTTCACCGCATTGCACACACAGCCTAGGGAAGTGACTTTCACTACATGGCACACACAGCCTAGGGAGTGACATTCACCACATGGCAAACACAGCCTAATGGTGTGACATTCACCACATGGCAAACACAGCCTAGGGGAGTGACTTTCACCACATGGCACACACAGCCCAGGGGAGTTACTTTCACCACATGGCACACACAGCCTAGGGGAGTGACTTTCACCACATGGCACACACAGCCTAGGGGAGTGACTTTCACCACATGGCACACACAGCCTAGGGGAGTGACTTTCATCACATGGCACACACAGCCTAGGGGAGTGACATTCACAACATGGCACACACAGCCTAGGGGAGTGACACTCACCAAATGGCGCACACAGCCTAGGGGAGTGACATTCACCACATGGCACACACAGCCTAGGGGAGTGACTTTCACCACATGGCACACACAGCCAAGGGGAGTGACTTTCACCACATGGCACACACAACCCAGGGGAGTGACTTTCACCACATGGCACACACAGCTTAGGGGAGTGAATTTCACCACATGGCACACACAGCCTAGGGGAGTGACTTTCACCACATGACACACACAGTCTAGGGGTGTGACTTTCACTACATGGCACACACAGCCTAGGGGAGTGACTTTCACCACATGGCACACACAGCCTAGGGGAGTGACTTTCCCCACATGGCACACACAGCCTAGGGGAGTGACTTTCACCAAATGGCACACACAGCCTAGGCGAGTGACTTTCACCACATGGCACACACAGCCAAGAGGAGTGACTTTCACCACATGGCACACACAGCCCAGGGGAGTGACTTTCACCACATGGCACACACAGCTTAGGGGAGTGACTTTCACCACATGGCACACACAGCCTAGTGGAGTGACTTTCACCACATGACACACACAGTCTAGGGGAGTTACTTTCCCCACATGGCACACACTGCCTAGGAGAGTGACTTTCACCACATGGCACACACAGCCTAGGGGAGTGACTTTCACCACATGGCACACACAGCCTAGGGGAGTGACTTTCACCACATGGCACACACAGCCTAGGGGAGTGACTTTCACCACATGGCACACACTGCCTAGGGGAGTGACATTCACCAACTGGCACAGACAGCCTGGGGGAGTGACTTTCACCACATGGCACACACAGCCTAGGGGAGTGACTTTCACCACATGGCACACACAGCCTAGGGGAGTGACTTTCACCACATGGCACACACAGCCTAGGGGAGTGACATTCACCAACTGGCACACACAGCCTGGGGGAGTGACTTTCACCACATGGCACACACAGCCAAGAGGAGTGACTTTCACCACATGGCACACACAGCCAAGGGGAGTGACATTCACCACATGGCACACACAGCCTAGGGGAGTGACTTCCACCACATGGCACATACAGCCTAGGGGAGTGACTTTCACCACATGGCACACACAGCCTAGGGGAGTGACTTCCACCACATGGCACACACAGCCTAGGGGAGTGACATTCACCACATGGCACATACAGCCTAGGGGAGTGACTTTCACCACATGACACACACAGCCTAGGGGAGTGACAATCACCACATGGCACACACAGCCTAGTGGAGTGACTTTCACCACATGGCACACACAGCCTAGGGCAGTGACTTTCACCACATGGCACACACAGCCTAGTGGAGTGACTTTCACCACATGGCACACACTGCCTGGGGGAGTGACGTTCACCACATGGCACACACAGCCTAGGGAAGTGACTTTCACCACATGGCACACACAGCCCAGGGGAGTGACTTTCACCACATGGCACACACAGCCTAGGGGAGTGACGTTCACCACATGGCACACACAGTCTAGGGGAGTGACTTCCACCACATGACACACACAGCCTAGGGGAGTGACTTTCACCACATGGCACACACAGCCTAGGGGAGTGACTTTCACCACATGGCACACACAGCCTAGGGGAGTGACTTTCACCACATGGCACACACAGCCTAGGGGAGTGACTTTCACCACATGACACACACAGCCTAGTGGAGTGACTTTCACCACATGGCACACACAGCCAGGGGGAGTGACTTTCACCACATGGCACACACAGCCTGGGGGAGTGACTTTCACCACATGGCACACACAGCCTAGGGGAGTGACTTTCACCACATGGCACACACAGCCTAGGGGAGTGACTTTCACCACATGGCACACACAGCCCAGGGGAGTGACTTTCACCACATGGCACACACAGCCTAGGGGAGTGACTTTCACCACATGGCACACACAGTCTAGGGGAGTGACTTCCACCACATGACACACACAGCCTAGGGGAGTGACTTTCACCACATGGCACACACAGCCAAGGGGAGTGACTTTCACCACATGGCACACACAGCCCAGGGGAGTGACTTTCACCACATGGCACACACAGCCTAGGGGAGTGACGTTCACCAAATGGCACACACAGCCTAGGGGGAGTGACATTCACCACATGGCACACACAGCCCAGGGGAGTGACTTTCACCACATGGCACACACAGCCTAGGGGAGTGACGTTCACCAAATGGCACACACAGCCTAGGGGGAGTGACATTCACCACATGGCACACACAGTCTAGGGGAGTGACTTCCACCACATGACACACACAGCCTAGGGGAGTGACTTTCACCACATGGCACACACTGCCTAGGGGAGTGACTTTCACCACATGGCACGCACAGCCTAGGGGAGTGACTTTCACCACATGGCACACACTGACTAGGAGAGTGACTTTCACCACATGGCACACAGAGCCTAGGGGAGTGACATTCACCACATGGCACACACAGCCTAGGGGAGTGACTTTCACCACATGGCACGCACAGCCTAGGGGAGTGACATTCACCACATGGCACACACAGCCTAGGGGAGTGACTTTCACCACATGGCACGCACAGCCTAGGGGAGTGACTTTCACCACATCGCACGCACAGCCTAGGGGAGTGACATTCACCACATGGCACACACAGCCTAGTGGAGTGACTTTCACCACATGGCACACACAGCCTAGGGGAGTGACTTTCACCACATGGCACACACAGCCTAGGGGAGTGACTTTCACCACATGGCACGCACAGCCTAGGGGAGTGACTTTCACCACATGGCACGCACAGCCTAGGGGAGTGACATTCACCACATGGCACACACAGCCTAGTGGAGTGACTTTCACCACATGGCACACACAGCCTAGGGGAGTGACTTTCACCACATTGCACACACAGCCTAGGGGAGTGACTTTCACCACATGGCACGCACAGCCTAGGGGAGTGACATACACCACATTGCGCACACAGCCTAGTGGAGTGACTTTCACCACATGGCACACACTGCCTAGGGGAGTGACTTTCACCACATGGCACACACAGCCTAGGGGAGTGACTTTCACCACATGGCACGCACAGCCTAGGGGAGTGACATTCACCACATGGCACACACAGCCTAGTGGAGTGACTTTCACCACATGGCACACACAGCCTAGGGGAGTGACTTTCACCACATGGCACACACAGTCTATGGGAGTGACGTTCACCACATGGCACACACAGTCTAGGGGAGTGACTTTCACCACATGGCACACACAGTCTAGGGGAGTGACTTTCACCACATGGCACACACAGCCTAGTGGAGTGACATTCACCATATGGCACACACAGCCTAGGGGAGTGACTTTCACCACATGGCACACACAACCTAGGGGAGTGACTTTCACCACATGGCACACACAGCCTAGGGGAGTGACTTTCACCACATGGCACACACAGCCTTGGGGAGTGACATTCACCACATGGCACACACAGCCTAGGGGAATGACTTTCACCACATGGCACACACATCCTTGGGGAGTGAATTTCACCACATGGCACACACAGCCTTGGGGAGTGACTTTCTCCACATGGCACAAACAGCCTAGGAGAGTGACTTTCAACACATGGCACACACAGCCTAGGGGAGTGTCTTTCACCACATGGCACACGCAGCCTAGGGGAGTGACTTTCACCACATGGCACACACAGCCTAGTGGAGTGACATTCACCATATGGCACACACAGCCTAGGGGAGTGACTTTCACCACATGGCACACACAGCCTAGGGGAGTTACTTTCACCACATGCCACACACAGCCTAGGGGAGTGACTTTCACCACATGGCACACACAGCCTTGGGGAGTGACTTTCACCACATGGCACACACAGCCTAGGGGAATGACTTTCACCACATGGCACACACATCCTTGGGGAGTGAATATCACCACATGGCACACACAGCCTTGGGGAGTGACTTTCACCACATGGCACACACAGCCTAGGAGAGTGACTTTCACCACATGGCACACACAGCCTAGGGGAGTGACTTTCACCACATGGCACACGCAGCCTAGGGGAGTGACTTTCACCACATGACACACACAGCCTAGTGGAGTGACATTCACCACATGGCACACACAGCCTAGTGGAGTGACTTTCACCACTTGGCACACACAGCCAAGAGGAGTGACTTTCACCACATGGCACACACAGCCTTGGGGAGTGACTTTCACCATATGGCACACACAGCCTTGGGGAGTGACATTCACCACATGGCACACACAGCCCATTGGAGTGACTTTCACCACATGGCACACACAGCCTAGGGGAGTGACTTTCACCACATGACACACACAGCCCAGGGGAGTGACTTTCACCACATGGCACAAACATCCCAGGGGAGTGACTTTCACCACATGGCACACACAGCCCAGGGGAGTGACTTTCACCACATGGCACACACAGCCTAGGGGAGTGTCTTTCACCACATGGCACACACATCCTAGGGGAGTGACATTCACCACTTGGCACACAAATCCTAGGGGAGTGACTTTCACCACATGGCACACACAGCCTAGGGGAGTGTCTTTCACCACATGGCACACACAGCCTAGGGGAGTGACTTTCTCCTCAAATGTCTAGATGTGTTGCTTCAATACTTCATCTAACTGAACATCTTCTTGTAATGCCGGTAGATTCGGATAACAGCCGTGCGGATGTGGAGGGCACAGTATAAGCAGTGTGATAATACTCTTAATTGGCGACCACAGGAAGCAGCTTATTGCTGTAAGATGACAGGAAGGATTGAGTGGAAGCTATGCCCATCGACTTCACTTGATCGACTCTTGTGTGTTTTTCGATTCAGATGGTTTTAGGTATCAGAGCTCCAGATTGTCTTCAAGGTGTCAGACCTGTTGAATGTTTTTAGATTTATGGATCAACTGAAAGACTTCGCTAACTACCTGCAGAATGGGGCGCCTATAGTAATGTTAAATGAATTTCCTATTCTTGAAGATTAATCGCGATGAAGCCTGTTCGTGAAGAACTGTCTCAACAAAACTGACGTCACTCCCTTCATTAATAGAAAATGACGAAGCATTAAAGTTGAACTCTGATTGTGTAACTGAAGATTATGCTGCACAAAAGGCCAGATATCTCAGTGTTCTGTGTCACGAGATCCGTATCTTTCCTTAGAATTCGCCTTCTGTTTTCGATTGGAACATTTTAAGCTACGTATAATAACCACAACCATATTATAGACCTACAGTGTAGTCATACTGAAGAAGTGGTCTGGTTTGCACCTCCGAAACCCCTTCGTGGTGTAGCGGCTGGCATTCTTGGCTGTCGCCCCGGAGGTATGGGTTCGATTCCCACCTCAGCCATCCTGGAAGTGGTTTTCCGTGGTTTCCCGTTCCTACTCCAGACAAATGCCGGGAAGGTTTCCAACTTAAGGGCACGGCCGTCTCTTTCCCAATCCTCACCTGAATTACACACACGCGAATACACCCATCACAATAACACAGGTTATCAGACAAATACACTCATGATGAAATTCAATAAATGTAAAACAAAATTTTTGGAATGCAGTCGAAATAAATCAGAAACCTCCATGGCAGGGGCCCTCACTAGGATTTCTTAGAGAGCCAAATAGTTCGCATCAAATTTTCCTCAGGGCCGAAAGTACAAACTGTAGAATTTAGGTTAATTACAAAATATATTTTTCTTAATGCAATACTACACTATGAAGTGGCGTAAAATAACTCAAAAACAATATGATTATAACATAAGTTTATTACATCAATAAAATAAACTGTTTTCCATATAAAAAGCAGGGAAATTTCTTTTACTTGTCTCAAGAATACTTGAATTTGTTAATTCTTTGAAGTCGATGGACGAAATCTTTCACAGCTCTCTAATATGGCATCTATGTCAGCAGGTTGGGAAGAAACTGAAATTCTCAAAATGTTGTCAACATTCACACTCGTTAACCTGGATCTGTACTTGGTTTTTTTAATGAACTTCAGCTTACTGAATGTAGATTCACAGGCATATGAAGATGCAAAAGCACACAAAATTTTCTGAGCACAGTCAATTAAGTTAGGAAGTTTGTCCTTTTCAACTAATTTCCAAAACTCATAGTGAGCATTATCCTTCTTTTTTTTTTCTTCAAAAATACTTTTGAGCTCTGTATCCAAAAACAGAAAGATGAGCTACATTTGCTGTTGTTATTGTCCAAGGATTTTTCACCAAGTGAAATGGTTCTTGATACTTCCTGAAGTAACTAAACCTCACAGACATTTCGTCCTTTAGGTCTGTAAATCAGAAACATCTTGACTTTCATCTGGATTTTCATCAAACAAGAGTTTTAACAGAAGGAAAGCTGGAATAATCGCTGTTTGACAATTCTTCAATATAAATATTGAGCTTTTGTTTCTGTGAAAACACAATACTCATCATTTTCGTTACAATGTTATTGTAGTCTCCTTGTAATCGAGTCGGTGTTTCATTCATAATGCCCATTGTGAGAAATGCTACTTTAAGCCATCAACCAAAATTATAAACATCAGGATACTCATCTTTCTTTGTAGCCAAAAACAGAGTAATCTCATGACGAATGCAGAAGAAACGTATCAAAACTTTACCCTTACTCAGCCATCTCACTTCTGTGTGGTAAAGCACGTCCCCGTATTGCGATATAAGTTCATTAAAAAAATCTTGCAACGTTCTGTGGTTCAGTTCATTCGACCTTATAAAACTCACGATCTTTACAACTGTTTTCATAACACTAACACAGCTGATATTTTCACCAAATTTAACAGCTAAGCTTTCTTGATGAATGATACAATGAAAACTTAATAAACTGGCATTTCCCAAATATGTTTTCAACAACTGAACGAACCCTATATTTCCCCTTAACATTGATGGGCAACCATCAGTACACACAGAAAATACCTTTTTCAAATCAATGCTACGCTCGTTAAAGAAAACCTACTATTGTATTCAAATAATCAATACCTCGAGTTTGTCCAGTCATGGGAATCATGCCTTAAAAATCTTCTTTAACAACACAATCCTTGGATACATACTTAACAAACAATAGAAATTGAGAAATTGACGTTATGTCTGTAGATGAGTCAAGCGCAAGACTAAAATATTTGCTTTGCTGCAGTTCAACGGTAAGTAAGTGCACTATTTGCTGCTAAGTCCTGTGTCCGTCTCATGCAAGTTGAATCAGACAGCTGAAGTTTAGAAACTTCATCTAATATTTGCTTACTATTAGATAAGTGTGAAGACAAAGTTTTACAAACGGTGACAACACACTCTTTTACAATTTCTGCATCAGAAAACGGCTTCATCATTTGTGCTAAAATTTCTGTTACTCGGTAGGATGCTTTTGTAGTAAGCCCATTCTTGTTCATTGGCTTTGCTAGTCTCTCCACTCCAACTACACTGCGGTAGTCTGAGTAAATAATTAAGTCGAGAAAAACGACAGATTTTCAATACACTTCATAAATAAATATAACATACATTTATAAAATGTTGTATAATTTTTTCATAAATTTTTAGCCTACTTTTCACGTTTTGCAAAAATGAGGAAAAAGTAGACTTATGAGATCGATCCGGGAAAATGTGTGTCTGTCTGTCTGTCTGTCTGTCTGTCCTTCTGTCTGTCGGTCTGTCTGGCTGTGTGTGTGTCCCCCCCTATCAACTCCTAAACGGCTGCAGCAATCAAAACCAAATTTAGTATGAGTAAAGATGTGCACCGGAATATCTCACGTCCATATTTGAAAATGATGTCAGTGCTACCAACTGCTGAAAAAACGCACTAGAAATTTGAGCTCCATGTTGGATATCTTGCAAGATATGCATGGGAGCTATTCCAAAATTGGCACACATGTAGATAATACTATTTCAGTTTAATTTCCAGGAGGCCAACATTGACAGTGTTGCCAAAATAATTTTAAGCCTTCTGATAGGTCCAATGTTTAAATGCATATAACTTCTACACTATCAATTGGATTTCAACCAAATTTTGTATGTAATATCAGTACATAAACAGATATGACTGAGCGTATTCTTAAGAGCCACCAGGGCTGCCAACTGTTAATAATTGCTCTCTTTATTTTGTTTTATCCAAATACCAATATATCAGAAAGTATGCAAGTCAACAGCTTTAAACTATGCACACGTATATTTTGACATTTTAGATTAATTTCGAGTAACTTATATAAGTCAGTTCTACCAACATGATTATAAGCCTGCTGATAAGACCAATTTTTAAATACATGTAACTTCTATACTATCAGTTGGATTTCAACCAAATTTCGTATGTGCTATGTGTACCATAACAGATATGACTATAAGTATTGTTAAGAGCAATCAGGGCTGCCAACTGTTAATAAATGCTGTTTATATTTATTTTACACTAATATCAATATACCAGAAAGTATGCAAGCCAACAGCTCTATACTTTGCACACGTATAGCACCTGACATTCTAGATTAATTTGGAGTAATTAATACAAGGCAGTGCTGCCAACATGATTCTATGCCTGCTGATGTGTTCAATTTTAAAATACATGCAACTTCTATACTAACAAATGGATTTCATCCAAAATTGGCGCAACAAAATATCATAATATTTCAGATTATTTCTGACCAGCACACTCATGACATTATTGCCAACATGCTTTTACGCGTGCTGATAGATCCAATGTCTAACTGCATGTAACGTCCATTGGACTTCAACCAAATTCTCTACTCTGTACTTTAAGATATGGAAGTAAGAATATATTCAGTCACCAGGGCTGCCAACTGTAGTGCTCTATTAGGCTACATTATACCAGGTATATTTCTAATTGATTAAACATTTCGATATTACCAACTTAATTTAGTCATTATTCTAGATAGGTTCATATACTGTAGAATAATCATTGGCATGAAAAGTAGGCTGTATAGTTCTTCACGGAACTTCTTGTTTTTTCATAACTCTTAAATTTGTTTTTTTCCCTATACCTAACAGTCTTGAGGGCCGCATGTGGCCCTCGAGCCGCGTAGTGAGGATCGCTGCTCTATGGACATCAAATTGGCAGGTGAAAAGCTAAAGGAAGTAGGAGGCTTCTGTTACTTAGGGAACAAAATAACCAGTGATGGACGAAGCCAAGAGGATATAAAAAGTAGGTTGGCATTTCTACAAAAGGGAATCTGTTGACATCGAATATAGATATAGGCATTAGGAAGTCATTTTTGAAAGCCTTTGTCTGGAGCGTGGCGCTATATGGAAGTGAAACTTGGTCTATTGATGCAGCAGAAAACAGGAGAATTGAAGCGTTTGAAATGTGGTGTTACAGGAGAATGACGAAGATCAGATGAATAGATAGGGTTAAAATGAAGAGGTATTAAGCCGAGTGGGAGAGGAGAGATGTTTCTGGAGACTGCTAATGAAGAGAAGAGATAGGTTAGTAGGACACATACTAAGACACCCAGGAAGAGTAAGCTTAGTTATGGAAGGAAGGGTCGAGGACAAGAACTGTAGGGGTAGACCAGGGTTAGAATATGTTAAACAGATTGCCTCGGACGTAGGGTGTGGTAGCCATGTAGAGATGAAACGATTAGCTCAGAGCTGCATCAAGCCAGTCAAAAGTCTGAAGACTGTAACAACAACACAACAATAATACAGATCATTTGACAAAAATCCCACACACACCCAAGTTCACGGGGATAAATGAGCCCGATGTCCAAGCCCCTCAAATGAAACAAAAACAACAAAACAAGTAGGCTACCTCTGAAGAGGCAGTGTCGGTAACCTATCCAATTATTAACCACTCCCAATGTTGCTGAACTTCACAAATCCGTGTCATTGGCAGTAGACTACTTGGCATCTCGTGTCGAGTGTCCCTTGGTAGCCTAATACTCCATGACTCATGAGACGGCGCGGCGCTAGCATTTCAACCGACAGCGCAACACTAGGCTCTTTGCGGACTCTGTAGACCGTCACGTCGTCCGTCCTTGAAATGGTTTTCCGTGTTTTCCCCATTTTCAACTTCAGGAAAATGCTGGGACGGTACCTTCTGACAGGCCACGGCCGCTTCCTTCCACATCCTTTCCCAGTTTCATCCATCTTCATTCATTCCATATCTCATTAACTCCTCTCATGAGGTTGCCGTCGGGAAGGGCATCCGGCCGTAAAAACCAGCCACCACATAGACTTTCACCGCATCTCATCCCCGACCCGAGATGGGTATTGGAACTTTGTAATAACTGAGAAGAACGTGGTGCCTTGGTAATCAACCTCGTCTAAGTTACTTGGAGGAAGGAAGGAAGCCTGGAGTTAATCTCCTGATTATGAGCCATGGGACCTCCACATCTACGTGGAATCCGAACCACAGGATGTGATATTTCACTTAGAAAATCTCCCATTCATTGACCGGGAGAGGCAAGCACCACTTGAGTGTCCGGTATTTGCCTGGTGGGTGCACTTAACTCCTCTCCTCTCGTCAAGTTGCCGTCAGTAAGGGCAAACTTGGGATCAAACAGCATAAACACAAAATAGCTCTGAAGAGAATCGATCATCCCTATGTTTGAGTTCCTCCCACGGTCCGACCGAAGTGGATGAGATTGAGACTGTGTTGTGACATATCCACGTCACTTAGTATAACGGAAGCTTTGTCGTGTCAAGAGATGATGTCATGGTGTTGGGACAGGTCTACGGCGCATGCCCCTCAGGGCTTTTAGAAACTGACGCGAGGGCTCTCATCCTCGTGAGGACAATTGAGTAACTGTCGGACAGTGAGACAGCACTTCGGTCACGAAAGCCAAGATCAACGAGCGTGGTGACCCGACGCGTCAACCCACAATCTGGCCAGCGGCTGCTTGGTAGGCCTAGTCTTTTCATGGGCTGCGGTGCCACGGGGTTTGTTTGGCAAACTCCAGTATTTTAAAAAAATCTGATTAACGAGTTTTCATTACAAGTTAAATGATTGTCACAAAAATCCCGGACCATTGGAAGTGGACAAGACAACATAATGTGGAGTTAAGGAACTTTGGGGATTTAAAAAAATACATTTAATGATGGTTTTAGTAAATGAAAAAGAAGTCTGATACAAAATAAACAGATTTTTAATATTTTTCAACTATGTTGTTTCTATGAAGACTTGTTCAATCGGTAGGACCCAGCTCAGTAATGCCTAACTTATTTAACTTTTCTTCTTTCATTGGATAACCTAATTTCACAACCATTTTAACAGGTGATATTGGGCCAAGCTATCTGAGGACTCGAACCCCACCGTGTCCTGAAAACGTTTCCGGAGGGTTTCCACCTTCTACTCCAGAAAACTCCAAGATGGTACCTTCGAACAAGCCACGACTGCTTCACCCCAACTCCTTAGCCAATTTCATCCTGTTTAGTTTAGTTAAGTTAATCTCTCATTAATATTCTTCTCATGCGGTTGGCATCAGGAAGAGAAACCGGCCGTAAAAGCCACCCGCCACATAGTAAAAAGAGAGGAGTTGGGCTCATCTCAAATCTACATTTACACAACCTGGCGGTTTCAGAATTCTCAATGCCCTCTGAGGTGAGTCTGAGGACCGAAGCCGTAATCAGCATATCTAAAAAGATAATCGTGACTCGTAGCGAATTGATAAGCTTCTCCATAAGTACATGACATGCCAAATCTATCAAGATACGGTATTCCAATTATGGCCAATGAACATCTAGAGTGATGAAATCATTCGGTTTCTCTCGTTTGGAAAGTATTTCATCAGCGATGCAGTTTTAGTTGTTTCATTGCATCAGCTCCTGAGTATAGTGCTATCAACAGGGGCTCACTGAAATCCAGTAAGGTATCCTGGCATTTTCCTGGAGTGAGCTCAGGATGGTCGTTGTTCGTGTCGGGACTCAAACCTTGGACTTCCTTGCTGTCGTGGTGCGTTGATAATGTCGTAAAAATTCATGCGTGAGTCAAGTATTTTATAGTAATGTAGACTTGTACGTTTCCGACTCCGAAGGTATTAGGTTATCTGAGGCCTAGGCCCTTGTCTCATCTTTCCTGATCCCTCAATCTTCGAGGGGTCAGACCTCTTGTTTTCTTTTCATCGTATCTCCTGCCTTCTGCACAAGGCCCTCCAGGAGGCGGGGTGTGTGTAGCCCCACCACTTCTGATGCACCCTGGATTGTGCTACACCCTCAACGGCTCATGTCTGATGAGTTCGGGAGTTGGCGACCCCGAGGGCTTCCTGAGCTGGGTCCAGCTTTTCACCTTCTTCCATTGCCTTTGGGGCGGCCCCTCTCCTATCTGCCTATCCAGGCTCTCCTTTCTTCCAAGCCCCTTAATTCTCATTCTATGAGGGTTGAGGCACCACCGTCTACAATTCTCAAGCCATGTCATAAGGTTTGGCAACACCGCCCATCTGTCATCTGGGAGGCCTAGCGCAAGCAAGTGGTAATTGTTAACACTGCGTAAACACATACATTTTGACGCCAAATGTTTCCGAAAATACACCAGAACATTACGTCCGCTAAATCTACACAACAATACAGGATCATGCTGTGTACTGTCCATTCCCGATAAGTCTGTACTGTAGCTCAATGTCCCAATGTCTGAAGTTTCCTTTCCTTGCTGTTATGCTAACTGCCATCATAGCCACAATAGGCTCCACTGGTCACTGAATTTAAAAATGGTAGCTTTCTAATGAAATCTACCTAAAAGCACTTGCCAACTGAGTACAGATCATAATGTACTGGAAAATAGAGGGCACATGAAGATATATAACGTACCTAAACTAAATTAGGCCTACTAGACACAGACAGTCCACCTCGCTGTAGTGATCAAAACGTTGTAATATAACCAGTAATTTTAATAGTGCTGCCATAATTTGGCTTACAGCCAGGCACACAACACTTCCTAGGCGTCTGAAATAGTTTAATGGAATATTAGTGAAGAATTTGTTGGTTAAATTCATAACCATGTTGGTTACACAAACAACTTAATACGGGAAATACTCACTTCTACAACTTTCAGCAGATCTGATTTACCACGAGGAATTTCACGGGTGTTTGAAATAGTTAGTACGAACTGCTTTTAAATGCTGTCACATCAAAATAAACGATATTTAAGAATAAAACTTCGCATGTGGTCTTATGTGTTTATAGAATTTACGGACTCTTCTACACGTTGCCAATTCTACCAACAGCACGGCCTGAGAATTGTAGATGGCGGTGGTTGAGGGCATTTCCTTTCCTCCTGTCTTTTGCTTCCCTAATTCTTATTATTGTTTTCCATTTCCTCTCCTAGTTTGTAAATATGAAGTAAGTTTTAGGCTTAGTTTCATTTCATTTCAATTTTCACTATCACCCAAACCATTAGCTTCCGATGACCCTGATGTTAGGACCCTTAAAACAAGAATTATCAGCATCATCATCTCATATGTGTTGCAGTGACGTCAGTGTCGCCCTATTGACATCTCTTCAGTCGGCCAACACAATGGAATCCCAATTACGGGGACATGCAAGAAATAAACTGAACAAATAGGCCTCCATGTGCTCCAAATACAGAGCAGAGCAGGCTATGGACTACATCTTTCGCTCATTAAGCGACCATCATCAGGGTATTTACAGTATCTTTGTGCGTCTCGATAAACACGGCAAGCTACGCTGGCTGTGACTGGCGCAGATCGCGGATGCGCGTACCCGGTTCAGCCGGTGGTGGGCGCGCACTTTCACCAAACATGTTCAATAATGTGTACTTACAGTGCTCATATTCCTCCCTCTCTTGTAACACACACCTGACATCTTCTGATGAATGAATGTCTGTCAACTCTTTAATTATTTACGGAGGCTCTTTCCTTGAATCGTTTAGCGAGCCTCCTAATTGTACTGGCATTAGGCACAGGTCTTCCTGGAAACTTGATTCGAAATTTTCGTCTCGTTTCAAAACAAGTCTTTCTGCTTTTCATTTACGAATTATGGACATACACACGTTCGTGCAATGTGAATTGGTGTCTAGGCATGACCAACAATCACAGTAATCACAATACTCGCTAAACGTGCAACACTAACGTCTAAGCTTTGCAGATACACGTCCATATGAATGACAAAACACGTGTGTACTAACGATATGAGTCAGCGGAATGCACTAACCACCGGCTGAACCGTGTACGCGCGCCGGCGATCTGTGCCAGTCACAGCCAGCGTAGCTTGCCCTGTTTATCGAGGCGCACATAGATAATGACCCTGTAGTCAGCTAGTGAAACAGCTGGCATATAGCCTAGTTGTAACATCTGACGCGATTCTTCATGAAGCGGAGGACCTATTTAGGCACTAGTGTAAGAAATGATTTTACATTGTCAGCCGAGGCATTTCATGAAGATCCGGTGTTTGTGGATTGGACTCTTCATGAAATGGCTGACACAATGAAGTCGTGCATTAACTTTCCGTCGTCAGGCACGAACTATTCCAAGAAATAAATGAACGATTCTTTATTATGGTATTAAAATGAATTTGCAACAAGAAAACAATCATAAAACAATAGGAGTGGGCTATATTAACATGTGAAGCCTGAACAAAAATAAATAAATACGGAAATCGGTAATTGGCAAAAATGCACCTCAGGAAACAACAGTCTTTGAATGTGCACGCTGCACGGTGACTTCATTGCCGTATATTGCCTCTATTAATTCTTGGAAAGCACAATGATCTCACAAGGACCCCGCTACTTCCCGTCACATAGTGCAACTATCCACTTTTAGCCTATTTTCATTTATGAAAACATAGGCTTATGAGATCACCTTTTGTCCGTGTGTGTGTCCTCCTAATAAAATCTTAACGGCTTGAGCTATTTCAATGAAACTCGGTAAGGACATAGTACTGTTACGTTTTTAGGGTTCGTTAAAAATAGGTCAGGCTATAATGTACTAAATCTTTATTTACACTAGTGTTATTTACACTAATTCACACTAAATCAAATTATTTACACAAATTAGGCCTACTTACTCGCACACACACATACACAGAATCTCACTTTATACAAGTCACTATTTATGTACACTGATCTCTACAAGTCAGTTTCTCTTGCAGTCACTATTTATCTTCCACAGTCACTATTTACATTATTTATTTCCACATTTATCTTCACACCCCGTCTTCACTATTTACAGTCCTTCACATTTATTTCACTGGTCGCTCGGCACGGCACACACCGACAGCGCAGGCTCACTCAGGACTCACACTGACTCACTCTCGTGCACACCACTGGTATATAAACAATCGGCCTCTGGACTGGAATGTTCTGGGCGTCGCTACCTCTCGCGGCATTGAGAGTGTTCTAGTGGATTCTATGCTGGGACCACCCAGTTCTTTCTAGTTGGCTGTTCCCAATCAGGTGGATTCTAGAACCCTCTAGCCCCTCCCAGCGATGTTCCGGATTGCCTTTCCTCTTCCAGTAGCTCCGAGAGACAGAATAGTCTGGTGGGTCTTGCGCCAATAGTATACCTGCTTTGTAGGGCTATTGTTATCCTGGCGGCCTTGGGAGGAGCTTACCCAATTAGCCTGGCCGGACTGGCCATCCCGCATTGCTCACCCACCCCGTCTGCCCGTCACTACGAGGATAAAGAATGGCGACCGCTGGGCAATTCCACGAATCTTTACACTGCCCCCTCCTTAACACTGTTCCGTCTCGGAGCAGACACTTCCAACAGGGTGACGGTAGGAACAGCTCGGTCCTTCACGGCATCGTGAGTTGACGAAGAAGTAACAGTCCACCGTTTTCTGAGACACTGCGTTTGTTCGGGGCCAGCAGCACACCAGAACTTCAATCCCAGTGCGTCGAAAGACTTCCTCTAGCATGCTTCTTACAATCCTCCAGTCCAATCCATCTAGTCCACAGCCCAACTTGGGTACAGCTAATTTGGATATGCTTCGCTCCAGTAGGCTATCCCAGATGGCGTGATAGGAGGGCTTCAGATGGGAAAGTTCTTTCGTCACCAGATAGAACAGCGATCGCTCGTTCCTGGTTAAGCACAACACGTCCCCGACACGAGGCTCTTGGCGCTGTAGCTCTTCAATCCCGCCGTATTTCCGCCGGAACACCTGGGCGATTCCCTGGCTCATCCTCAGGTCCTTGGCCACACAGTGAGCCAAGGCATACTCACTGGTGGTTTGGAATAAATCTCGTCGAATCTCGGTAGTGACGCCATAACGAACCTTTCGGCCAATTCGGCATTGGGCCATGAACTCTTCGAAGGATCGTTCTGCTTCTGGCAATCGACAGATACGAGCGTGTTGTACGTGCCCCTCGTCATCGTTGTCGCCCAGGAACGGTGCCAGCCGATTGAAATGGACCACTCGGGGTTTGCCATTCGGTCTTCTCCTGATACGATAGACGACGTCGTTGATCCTCTTCAGTACCTCGTATGGTCCGTCCCAAGAGCGTTGTAGCTTCGGAGAGAACCCTCGCCGCCTTTTTGGGTCGAAAAGCCAGACTAGATCTCCTGCTTGGTACCCTCCTGATTCGGCTCTTAGGTCGTAACGCTCCTTCATCCGGTCGCTCGCATTCTGGGTGTTAGCGCGAACTCGGTCGTGAATGTCATTCATCCTTCGACGGAGGTCGGAGATGTAGTCCTCGCCAACAACGTCATCCTTCGGTTTGCAGCCGAACGTCAGGTCACACGGCAACCGCAGCTCTCGGCCAAACAGCACATTAGCCGGCGTTTGGCCAGTGGTCTCATGTATAGAAGAGCGGTATGCCAGTAGAAACAAGTGGAGAAACTTGTCCCAATCCCGCTGGTGGTCGGATACAATCTTGGACAGGTATTTCTCCATTGTTCTGTTCATGCGTTCCACCATGCCGTCGGACTGTGGATGCAGGGCAGTCGTTCTCGTTTTCCGGATCCCGAGAATCTGGCACAATTCCTGGAACACCGACGACTCGAAATTTCGCCCCTGGTCGGAATGCAATTCCAAAGGTACACCAAATCGGCTCACCAGCTCCCTTACTAGTGTCTCGGCAACCACCACCGCCTCTTGATTGGGCAATGCATATGCCTCTACCCACTTGCTGAAATAATCTATTGCTACCAAGATATATTTATTTCCACTCTCAGTCGTGGGGAAGGGGCCCGCTACATCGATGGCGATCCGTTCGAACGGTGCACCAACGTTGTACTGTCTCATCGCTGCTCTTCTCTTCTTCTGTGGCCCGTTCGCAGTGGCACAAACCACGCACTTTCTACACCATTCACGAACGTCGTCGGAGCAATTGAACCAGTAAAACCGCTCTCGGATTTTCTCTATGGTTTTCCGAACTCCAAGGTGCCCTCCGGACGTTCCATCATGCAGCAACTGCACTATCTCGGATACCCTGTTTCGTGGAACAATAAGCTGTAGCCTCTCCTGAGTCCCATTCTCATTCTCCAGTACCCTCTTTAGAACCCCGTTTTCCAAAATCACGGAATTCCACTGAGCCCAGTAGGCTTTTACAGAGCGCGAGAAGGGAGCTACCTCTTCCCAGGTCGGTCGTTCCTCAGACTTCTTCCAACGCAGTAGGTGTTTTAAGTCCGGATCGTTTTCTTGGTCCTTACGGATTTCCTCATCCTGCCAGTGGTCGTCGGTCACAGTACTTCTTCTAACCGCTGCAATTTTGTCTTCTATCCGATTGCAGTGCTTGCAGTCTTGCGCGCACGGTCTCCTAGATAGAGCATCAGCATTTCTGTGTTTAAGACCAGCCCTGTGTTCAGAGTCGAAGTCATACTCCTCGAGCCTTTCGATCCACCTGGCTACCTGTCCCTCCGGGTTCTTGAAACTCAGAAGCCACGTAAGTGCTGCATGATCAGTCCGTAGAATGAACTTCCTCCCGTAGAGGTACTTGTGGAAATGCTCCACCGACTTCACTACAGCAAGCAATTCCCTTCTAGTCACGCAGTAGTTCCTCTCCGGTTTAGAAAGAACCTTGCTGAAGTAAGCTATCACTCTTTCCTGCCCATCTTGCAGTTGGGAGAGCACGCTACCGATGCCCACATTGCTAGCATCGGTGTCCAAAACGAACAGTCCTTCCGGTTGGGGGTAACTCAGGATAGGAGCATTGGTCAGTACCTCCTTCAGTTGTTCGAAAGCCTGTTGACAGGTTGTGTCCCACACAAAACTCCGGCCGTCTTCGGTAAGTCGAGTCAGAGGCTTCGCGAGATTAGCAAATCCTGGCACGAATCGACGGTAATAGGTGCATAGTCCGAGGAAACTCCTAACTTCGCGCTTATCCTTCGGTATTGGCCACTCCTTCACCGCGTTTATCTTCTCCGGATCTGCAGCAACCCCCTCTCCGGAAACAACGTGGCCCAGGTAATTAACTTCTTTCCGAAAGAGGAAGCACTTCTTGGGGTTGAGCTTCAGGTTGGCTTGTTTTAGACGCAAGAACACCTGCTCCAAATTCTTTAGGTGGTCTTCAAACGTCCTTCCGAGAACGATGATGTCATCCAAGTAGACCAAGCAGGTTTCCCAAGACAGCCCTTTTAAGACTCGCTCCATCAAACGTTCAAACGTAGCAGGGGCGTTACAGAGTCCGAACGGCATAACTGTGAAGTTCCACAGCCCCGAGCCAATCGTAAAGGCGGTCTTCTCCTTGTCGTTGGGGTCCAACCCGACCTGCCAGTAGCCACTCTTGAGGTCCAATGTGGAGAAGATCGTGCTCCCACCCAAGGTGTCCAGGGTGTCATCGATGCGTGGTAGAGGATAACTGTCCTTTTTCGTCACATTGTTCAGCTGGCGGTAGTCTACGCAAAACCGCGTAGATCCATCTTTCTTCTTCACCAGAACCACTGGCGAGGCCCAGGGGCTGCTTGAAGGTTCAATCACCCCATCGCGAGCCATATCGCTTATTATTCGCTCGGTTTCCTCTCGCTTGGCTAGTGGCAATCTTCTGGGCGTCAGGCGAATAGGTCTTGAGTCACCCGTATCGATGCGATGTTGCACCACGTTCGTTCTTCCATTACCAGTCCCATCCTGGAAGGCATCTTTATGACGTTTGAGAAGTTCCCTTACCTCTCGGCTCTGCTCAGGATTTAGCTCTTGACACGCTGCCTCGATAAGACTGTCAAGCCACACTGAATGTATACCGGATGAGGAGGCAGCTGTTCGCACTTGGTGTACGACGGAGGACACAGACGAACATATTCCCAGGCTGGTTCCTTCCCGAACGGTTACTGGGTGGTCATGAAGGTTCATTACCCGCACAGGAATCTTCGCCCCTGCACGAACCAAAGCTTTGGCTACCAGCATTCCATGTCCAGTTTTGTCTTCGCCAAACGTAGGCCCTACCATGACGACACAACCTTCAGGAATTTCACCGTCCATCTTCCCTTCTACCATTACTTCACTACGTCCTGGCAGTACCATGTCCATCGCTGCTATCACCCGTACCGACGCGGCGTTCCTCTTCTGCAGCACTACCTCCTCGTTTCCGACTCTCAAAATTCCGCTTCCCAAGTCTAGTCCGAATTTGTACTTAGTCATGATGTCCATCCCGAGAATAACGTCCTCTTCCACCTCAGCGATCAGGACACGATGGCGAAACTGGGTATCACCGATGATGAAGTCGACGACTGCCTCCCCTCGAACGTTGGCTGGCTCCCCCGTTGCTGTTCGCAGTGTCCATCTTGTGGGTGTTATTGCTCTTCTCACGATGCCTGGTCGGATGATGGTCATTGTGGCCCCTGTGTCCAGCAGTAGGTCTCTGGGTTCTCCATCCACATGGCCACTGACAAAAATTGAGTTGGCTTGACGACCCAGAGACGCGACGATAGCAGAAGTGGGGGCATTCCTGGTGTTGGCGCGGGTTGACAGTCGCCCCTTCCCATCAACCCTCTTTAGTTTCCCTGCGGCTGGTACTTGTTAGTTGTAAGTTTAGGGCATCGATCTCTGAGGTGCCCAACCTCCCCGCAGCCCCAGCACCTCGTCCGTTTCTTCTTGGTCTGCAAGGCTTGAAGAACTTTCTCCACGATTTCTTCTATGGAAAGCACAGGTTGGGCCTCCTTGTCTCCCTCCAGAGTTCGAATGCGGGCCTGGCTGCGCACGGATTGTTGAACAGCCTCGAACTCAAGGGCTAGGGTCAAAGCATCATTCAACGTTTTCGGGCGCGCCAGCTTCACAGCCCGCTGTGTCTCGGTCTCGCGGAGCCCGTCGAGAAACTTCTCGGTAGCAAGACTCTCGTAAACGTCGCTGGGCACTGTTGGGTAGGCACTCCTAACAAGACGGACTATGTCTGCTTCAAACTCCTGTAGGCTCTCGTTAGGTCTTTGGCAGCGGTTTCTTAACTGGGAGCGATATAGCTGCTCCATGTGTCGATGTCCGAACCGCATTTCCAGTTTTTGAACAAGAACGTCGTAGTTCTGTCTCTCCGATAAGGGAACAGCTTGTAGGACTCGTAGGGCCTCTCCGCGCAGCGACAAGCTCAGCATTGCAGCTTTCGTGGCCTCTGACCACCCATTAATCATGGCGGCAGTCTCAAACAAGGTGAAGTATTCTTCCCATGCAGATTTCCCATCGAATGTTGGCAGGTCAGAACGCCCAACTGCGGGAACGGGTGCACGATCCATTGGCAAGTCAGTCCGCCCAGTGGCGAGAACAGGTAAACTCTCCTTACCTTCCGATGGTTCAGCAGCGGCAATGGTTTCGTTTCGTTGCTTGTCCTTATTTTGAAGCAGGGCGCTCGCAAGCTCGTCCTCCAACTTCCGCAGCGATCCTTGAAATTCCTCCCTCAGCTTCGCTTCCGTAGTGAGTGTTACTTCTCGAAGTTTCTTCTCAAGATTGGCATTATTTTCCGTTATATTCCTTTCCATAATTTTGGAGTTTTCTACTATTTTCTTTTCTAAATTTTCCACATTGTCCGCCATTTTCTTTTTCAAAATTTCCACCACCTGGCCTATGCCGCAAGGAAGCTCAAAAAGGAATATATCTGGGTCCTCGCCTCCGTCCAGCAGTAATTGACGTAATCGCACTTGTAGCGTAGACTTTGTTCCCGTGGTATCAGCTTCTCTTTCTTCCAATTCCTGCCGTAATTCCGAAACCTTCAGTGCTGAAAGTTTTACTTTCCTTGTCGCCATTTTATAGTCCAAAATGCGAGACACACGGACAGTCAGCACACGATTAACCCGGTTTCCAGATGGTACACACAAAACAGTCACTAATAATTAACTATCGTACACACTTCCTTAAAGTAGGCCTTTTCAAAAGTACGCACTGTTGCATACAGAAGCACTCGCGTATAACCTGACCCTCACATCTGACACCAATTGTAACGTTTTTAGGGTTCGTTAAAAATAGGTCAGGCTATAATGTACTAAATCTTTATTTACACTAGTGTTATTTACACTAATTCACACTAAATCAAATTATTTACACAAATTAGGCCTACTTACTCGCACACACACATACACAGAATCTCACTTTATACAGTTACAAGTCACTATTTATGTACACTGATCTCTACAAGTCAGTTTCTCTTGCAGTCACTATTTATCTTCCACAGTCACTATTTACATTATTTATTTCCACATTTATCTTCACACCCCGTCTTCACTATTTACAGTCCTTCACATTTATTTCACTGGTCGCTCGGCACGGCACACACCGACAGCGCAGGCTCACTCAGGACTCACACTGACTCACTCTCGTGCACACCACTGGTATATAAACAATCGGCCTCTGGACTGGAATGTTCTGGGCGTCGCTACCTCTCGCGGCATTGAGAGTGTTCTAGTGGATTCTATGCTGGGACCACCCAGTTCTTTCTAGTTGGCTGTTCCCAATCAGGTGGATTCTAGAACCCTCTAGCCCCTCCCAGCGATGTTCCGGATTGCCTTTCCTCTTCCAGTAGCTCCGAGAGACAGAATAGTCTGGTGGGTCTTGCGCCAATAGTATACCTGCTTTGTAGGGCTATTGTTATCCTGGCGGCCTTGGGAGGAGCTTACCCAATTAGCCTGGCCGGACTGGCCATCCCGCATTGCTCACCCACCCCGCCTGCCCGTCACTACGAGGATAAAGAATGGCGACCGCTGGGCAATTCCACGAATCTTTACAGTACTATTTCGTCCGACACCAACCGTGCTTTCATATTTTATTACGTCTCACCAATCCAACATGGCGGCTGTGCATTCTATATCTCCTAGCTATTGCTGATATCACCCTGAAATTTTGTCCGGTGATAAAGGGCACTACCGGTACTAGAAGTTCACCTATGTCACTTCCAAAAATTCTATTAAGTACAAAACGAACATGGTGGCCAAGCAAAGTTGAAACATTTAATTAGACTTTTCTCACGATTTATCCATCCAAGCGCAGTGAAACAGGGTACAACAAATGTTTATACAAATTGTAATGCACTAGCATCTAACTTAGTTCAATTGTTTACGTAACCTAAAGATGGCGGCTGTGTGAAATTTTATTTCTCGTGTCCTAATCATGCGATCAAATTCAACGTTTGAACAATGAACCTACGCAATGAGCGTCATTTAATAGTATATATTGTGCCCATGTGAACACTGGCACAAGCGAACCCTCAACATATTAATAAGAGATGATAGAGTTTCTACGGAAATCATGGATAACCAACAAGATATTTTTTACTGAACAGGCTTTAGAAACCAAGCCAGACCATGCAGCTGGCTTATTAAAAAACTCGCCGGAAACATAAAGTGACATTAGTTTGACACTTTTAATATTGAATACCATTAGGAGATCAATTAAAGGAGCGAGCAACTGCAGAGTTGGAGAGCATAAATGGACCCTCGACATTCCGCAAGACAGCAATTCTAACAGAAATGATCGCCAGTCAAGTATGACATTAATGGGAAAACTATTTTTTAATGGTAATGATAAAGACACCAATTAGAGCAGGCCCTACAATACGCAAGTCAGCGGAAATTGGAACATATAAACAGGGGAATCCCCGTTATACAACATAAGAAATAAAAACACTATGTTGGTAAGCTAAGAGACCACAATGAAATTAGTGACTGCATAATTCTCTAGGTTTGAGACCCTGTAAAATAAACACAGGAGAAAATGCTGAATAAGCTTACGTCATATGGGATTCTGGCGCAGTGCTACACGGAAGCACGAGGTAATGGAGTTGGCCTCTCAGTGTGGATAATTGTGATTTTTATTAATTAAAAATTAACCAGTGATCGAATCTCATTCCGCTAAAAAGCAATCTTACAATTAGAGTATTTTACATCTGGAAATAAATTGAGAACTAAATCGGAACAGGGAGTCAGGAATTGAGTTCCCGAAGTCGTAAGGGACTATATTTCGTGTCAAACCTAATAAATAGGCCTTGGGCCAAGCCAGAGTATCAGACGGTTCATCCAGACTCCTGAGGGAGGTCGTGCTACACGCTGTGCCACAAGCACAACTTAGCACATCAGTAGATCACAGTTTGACTTAGGACCTCAGTGCAGGTCGTGCTACTCGACAAAGTATTCAGTAATCAGTCAGATTAAGACCTCAGTGGAGGCGCGCTACGCTACAAGTCAAATTAAGTCATACCACGTTGAGAATCCAGAGTTCGAGACTCTGAACAGTAATACAAGTCTGCAGAACATTTAAATTAACAGACTGTAAAGGAAATGACGCTAAAGTTCAGAAACCAGTTAGTGAAGTTATAGGGCGTAAAACGAGTTGCGTTACGTCTAAAGTAAAGGCGTTCATAAAAAACATTAACTCCCAGAAGGATCGTTCACAGATCAATACATTGCGACTGCATAGTGCAGAGATTTTAAGAGAACGCGAGTTCGAAGAAGAGAAATAATACTCAAAGAAGTGTCAGTTAGAAAGAGGAAATAGGAAGTTTATGGACTTCGAATTGGAAGCCAAGTATTAAAGTTATAAAATTGCGATAGATGGCAATAGGAAAGAGAGTGGCGGCAAATATTAAGGACATTTTTCGCCCAAATCACACATGCAGAATGAGTTAAAGCCACGTGCCGTAATAATAATAGACAAGAGAGACTAAACTCGAGAAACTTACCAGAAGTAGGAGTAAACATTGAAGGAGAAATCACACGCCCGACGCAGGGAGTAGGGATAGCATCAGGGATCGTCAGTGTCGTGGAACCCATCGCCAAAACGCTGAGATATGGTCCGTGTGAAACAAGTAAAGCTTAAATAGAGAAATAAGTGTTTTAGTGTAAAAGTGTTAAAGGAGAGTAATTATGTATTTCAAAATGTGTCAGTGTAATTTTTATGATCAGAAAATGAAGATGATCCGTTATAGTGTAATTATGTATAACTAAACGAAGCAGGATGGGTGAATTCATCCAGAAGTATGGTCATGAACCGAACATCACATGGGGTGAGTAACGAAATTTCATTATCCTAAATGTTGTATCATGTGCTAAGAAATAATTGTGAAATGTACGAAATAATCAAGTGAATGCACTATCATATAAATGAGTAATGGTTAAAATGTGTTGGAAAAACCACAAGTATAATGTTGGCAAGTGTAAAAATATAATTGTCAATGTGCAAAGTAAAGCAATGGAAGCCCGTATAAATGAATAATTAACAGTGATAAAAAGGACACCTGAGAGGAGGAATCGAATATAATTATACTATTGGCAAGTATTTTATACTGTATGATAAATTTTAAAAGTAATAATGAAGTGAGCACCATAATAATAATAATAAGTATTGAGTTGTTATTCTCCAGGATTAATGGGTAAATATTGAGTAATTGCACTCCATAAATAGTGACGTGATAATTAATAATGGTTAATAATAATAATAATAATAATAATAATAATAATAATAATAATGAGCTCTAATTGAAAGAATTGAATAATTAAAGTGTCTTTGGGATACCTTAAATGTTAATGAAAATAATAATGCTGTTCAGACCGTAAATATAATGAAATAAAGTAAATGGTGATTAATCGAACACCTTGATGATATATTATAAATTTTGTAGGCTATAAGCCATGTAAAAGGGAAAACGTCGAAAAGAAGTCCAGTAAGGAATGCCGCGATATGAATAAAGTTGAGTTATCTGAGGATATTTAAATGTACGATGAAAGTCCAAGTTATAAAATGTTGTATTGCCAAAATGGGCCAATGAATAATGAATAATACAGGGTGGCGCACGAAATGTCATACAATGGAAATTGTTTATAGAATATTTAATATACAACATATTTAATTTAAAAAATGGCATTACGACATTCACTGAAATGTGCATGATTAGTCAGCATGCGGGGCATGCTCAATATGCCCACCTTCTCGGCGTACAACAGCTTCGAGACGAACTTGCATGTCTGTGACCACTCTACGACATATGTCCTCACTCAACCCTCATAAGAAAGTCACAATGGCCGCTTGCAATTACAGTATATTTTCTGGTTTCCGGCGGTAGATTGTCTCCTTGAAATATCCCCACTGGAAGACCGAACAGGGATTAAGATCGGGGCTATGTGGTGGCCAGATTGAGCCATTCTGAAAACGTTCTGGATATCGATCCATCTTGCTTTAGGGTGTCCGCTGGAAGCAGCTACAGACTCAGGCGAGCCGAACATGTCCTCGGACACTCCCGACACTAAAAGCCATACGATATATAAATAAGGGTCGCACCCTTGGAAAGACCAGAGGTCTTTGCCAGTCAGCTTGAATTGTATTATGGTATTTTTCATTTTAAGTCCCTCTGGGAATGATGAGGATCTGCAGTTTGAGGCATTGCCGAGTTGTATTATGTAAGTCTGGAAGGGAAAATGGTTTCTACGAGGTATGAAGTAACAGGGGAGACTAATAGTTATCTCCGAGCCCAATGTCATATAACCTATCCTTTAATTGGCCAGCATTGTTATTTTCCGACCAGTAAGTGTGTGAAATGGTAGACGGAATTTGGGCATGATGGCGATCTCCAAATGTCCGCATTACAAGTAATTGAATCGTCGTGATCTCAGAATAAATGCATTGGTTATAAGGAGCATGAAATAAATGATATAATGAAGTGAGGAATAAATATTGAAATAATGTGAAGGAACTTGGACATTCATATGCTTGTAACGGGAAGAAAGTAAACAGTTGAAAGTCGCGAGGAGTGAATGAATGAGTCTGGACTAAAGTCATAAATCTTTGAACTAAAGAAGGAAACGGAGCGACCTTGCCAGCTCTTACGAGACTGCAGTGGGAGCAATATAATAGAAGCTTTGTGAGCGAGGGTTTTTAGGGATCTGAACAGGTAATAGCCATTAACGGGGAAATATGCGAATTTGTTTAATAAAGGTGCTATAGAATAATAAACTGAATAATTGTATTGATGAGTTTTAGACAAATGTCCTCATCCAAAGTTTGAGGTAATTCCATAATATTCGACAGTAATAGTCAAGGATAAAGATGTTGAGCAAATACTCGATTCCTACCTCAAAGGATTAAGTAAACGAGACGGATAAATGAGTAATTGAATTTGGAAATAAACCAACTAAAGAATAATGATAATAGCACATGATACATCATTAATGAACCACCTTAAAGCATGAGGGATAAGTTGAAAGGTGTGGGTTCGATTCGTGGCATGTAAAATGTTGATGTGTTGTGTTCAAGGGTAAACAACTAAGGCTTAAATGGAAGAAATTTGTGCAGATTAAAAGTGACTGAATGTAAAGCATATAAATGAAAGTAAAGACAAAGTAAAAGCCCTGAAGGGATGATAATAATATAAGATAAATGTCCGCAAGCCTTAGATGATTTTTGATAAAGCGATAGGCACGCTTGGTGTCTAAATAAATATAAACAAAACTGTAAGGAATGATTTTTGTGTTGATCTTAAATATTGGAGACTAGATCAAGGAATCTAAGGAAGTTAATTCTAGTGTATTGATTTTGAATGATTTTATGATGATTTTTATTGATTTTTTTGTTTTTGACTGATTCCAAACAATTTTGTATTTTTTTTTTTGTGTTTGTATTCCCTGGGCATTCTTTAAGAGAATAAATTCATATTCATCCATTGGCTATCACTCGCGAACGAGTATAAAAAATTGTTCCAAAACATTCACAGGTGGGTTCTCAGGTGACTGTAGAGACCAATCCTCGAGCCACAAACCAGAGGTCTTTGCCGGTCAGCTTGAATTGTATTATGGTAAATTGCATTGTAAATCCCGCGGGGAATGATAAGGATCTCCAGTTTGAGGCATTGCCGAGTTGTATTATGTAAGTCTGGAAGAAAAAATGTTTTCTACGAGATATGATGTAACAGAGGAGGCAAATAGTTGTCTCCGAGCACAATGTCATATAACCTATTCTTTAATTGGCCTGCATTGTTATTATCCGACCAGTAAGTGTGTGGAATGGTATATATAAGACGGAATTTGGGCATGATGGAGATCTCCAAATGTCCGCATTACAAGTACAGTACAACCCCTATAATCCGTCACCATTGGGACTGAGGGTTTGGTCGGAACGCAAAAAAGGTTGGATTATCAGAAAGTACAGAAAAATATGGATTTATAGTAAAATACACAATCTCTGAACTCACGATATTGGGGTTCCTTTACTTCTTTCTTGGCAGAACCACATCCACGATACGTTGTCAGACAGATCAAGTTTAAGCTTTTTCAATGTTTTGCGATTTTTAAGGGCGGTTTCACCATCTATCGTCACTGTACATGATTCAATGCCTTTCCGATTTCTTCTCCAATCTTGTATTGTCGTAACGCGTACATTGATTTCCTTGGCCATTTTTGGGGGGTAATTCCCCTTTGTCCAGTCTTCGTAGCACTGCTAATTTTCTCATTGAATGAAAGAGTAACGTGTTTACGTTTCACGCCTGACTTGTTGAAAAAACGCACACAACTATACAGAACTCACAATGCACAGTAAACAAATTACTCTACAGTTCTGTAACGAACTCAGAAGAACAATGGCTTAAAACCAACGAACAGTAAGCACTAAAAATGTGACAGTCTGTAGGCCTACGTACTGTACAAAACGCGGACGACATAAATGAGACGAGAGATGGCGGAGCACTAAAACGCACAAGCGATAACAACAAGTAGGCTACCTGTAAAAAGCAACGGCGCGACGGGTAGTGAGTCACCGCTACGAGTCCGGGCAAGTTCGGCTCGTGCACGGTCGGATCAACCAGAGTGACGGACCAGCCGAGGCCGGATGAGAGGGGTTCTACTATAATTGAATTGCCGTGATATCAGAATAAATGCATTGGTTATAAGGAACATGAAATAAATGATAGATTGAAGTGAGGAATACATATTGAAATAATGTGAAGGAGCTTGGACATTCATACTCTTGTAACGGGAAGAAAGTAAACAGTTGAAAGTCGCGAGGAGTGAATGAATGAGTCTAGACTTAAGTCATAAATCTTTGAACTAAAGAGGGAAACGGAGCGACCTTGCCAGCTCTTACGAGACTGCAGTAGGAGCAATATAATAGAAGCTTTGTGAGCGAGGGTTTTTAGGGATCTGACCAGGTAATAGCCATTAACAGGGAAATATGCGAATTTGTTTAATAAAGGTGCTATAGAATAATAAAGTGAATAATTGCATTGATGAGTTTTAGACAAATGTCCTCATCCAAAGTGTGAGTTAATTCCATAATATTCGACAGTAATAGTCAAGGATAAAGATGTTGAGAAAATAGTCGATTCCTACCTCAAAGGATTAAGTAAACGAGACGGGTAAATGAGTAATTTAGTTTGGAAATAAACCAACTAAAGATTAATGGTAATATCACATGATACATCATTAATGAACCACCTTAAAGCATGAGAGATAAGTTGAAAGGTGTGGGTTCGATTTATGGCACGTAAAATGTTGATGTGTTGTGTTCAAGGGTAAACAACTAAGGCTTAAATGGTAGAAATTTGTGCAGATTAAAATTGACTGAATATAATGCATATAAATGAAAGTAAAGTCAAAGTAAAAGCCCTGAAGGGATGATGATAATAATATAAGATAAATGTCCGCAAGCCTTAGATGATTTTTGATAAAGTGATAGGCACGCTTGGTGTCTAAATAAATATAAACAAACCTGTAAGAAAGGATTTTTCTGTTGATCTTAAATATTGGAGACTAGATCAACGGATCTAAGCAAGATAATTCTAGTGTATTGATTTTGAATAATTTTATGATGACTTTTATTGATTTTTTGTTTTGGACTGATTCCAAACAATTTTGTATTTTTATTTGTGTTTGTATTCCCTGGGCTTTCTTTAAGAGAATAAATTCATATTAATTGTAATATGTTAGTTATTTGTGTAGTCTTGTTGATCCATCAGTGCTTTCATATCTGAATGTGAGGTCATATTGTGGGTTGAACGGTACACACCCCGAAACTGAAGTAGCAAAGCCAGGTTATGACCAAGCATTCTTCGACACGATCGGGTACAATATCTCTATAGTCTACATATATAAAAATCCAACATGGCGACCATCCGAGATATTTAGACGGTTCTCAATATATACGAATCTATCACGGCAATCAAACTGTAATTTTGTATGTTGATAGAGGCAATTAACATAAGATGGATATATGAAAATAGGCTATTCATTTCTTCATGAAACTACTTGTTATATTATATGCTGGTTTTCCATGAAATGACTGATTTCACTATCTGACTACGACATATAAGTTAGTAGCACACCTGCAGTGACTGTTATCCCTTAATTTTAGTCCAAAACAACTATTTTAATCACTTGGAATTTTCGCATGTCCCAGTAACATTAGCCTATGTTGCCCGACTGAAAGGTGAATGAGTCTATGTGGCCGTTACCTGTCTGAGAGGCGCCAGGATGAGAAATGGAACTGGGCTAGGGCGTGGAAGGAAGCGGCCGTTGCCTGTCAGAAGGTACCGTCCCATCATTTGCCTGGTGTTGAAAATGGGAAACCACGGAAAACCATTCCAAAGATGGCCGACGGTGGGGCTCGAACCCACGCGTCTTCTGAGTCAGCAGAGAGTTTGGCCCCATGAGCTAACGCTGCGCTTTAGCGAGCGTAGCCACCGCTGTCGGTAGCTCTGTGGTAAACACACCACACACCATTCCAGCTCAGCAGCAAATGCATCATAAACCAGTAATAATGGTTTTTATTTCCAGATGCCCTTCCTACAACTAACCTCATCAGCGGAGTTAATGGGAGATGAACCGAACTGGGCATGGAATAGGAATGGGGTATTAGAAGCAGGGATCCGGAACAGAAAGTAACGCTTAACGGAACTCCTGCCACTGTGGAACGGAGAAACGTTGCTATCACAAAAGTTATTTCGAAGTTGTAACGTTGCCGCTGTCTGTTCCAATATGTCACGGAAAGTAACGTGACCCATGCCCAATAATTGGATCGATGGTCGAGCCTGTACCTCTACAGCAGGTTGAAAGGGGACATAACGTTACGTCAGAGCAATTTCAGAGATGTTACAGTTTGGATCGTTCTGCATTAGCCAGTGGCAACTGCTGATAGGCTTAACTTAAGATAATTATTATAGCTGGGGTAAATTGAGATATTAGACTCAGTGTAATATTAATTATTCAGTCGCACAGCAGTAGGAGGATGACAAGAATCCTACTTCACCTGACGCGGCTGGGCCCAAAAAGCGAGGCTGGGCCCCCTGTAGATGGGCAAGTTGATAGCCTATCTCGCAAACCGATAATCGAACAGGGTCACGTCAGGCCTTGAGGCGACGGCCCCTTTTGGCTGGTCCCTTTTGATTGATCCCTTTCGACTGGCCTCTTTGACTGGCCCCTTTTGACTGCCCCCTTTCAACTGGCCCCTTTCAACTGGCCCCTTTTGACTGGCCCCTTTCGATTGACCCCTTTCGACTGACCCCTTTTGATTGACCCCTTTCGACTGACCCCTTTTGACTGGCCCCTTTCGACTGGCCCATAAATATATGAAAAATACCCGAAATTAAAAGGTAATTAATTTTTATTCCTTAATACTCTATCATTGGGACCCTTAAGCTTTGAATAACGTGTTAGGACTTGTTTTAATCGCCATGATGCCCTCTTTTGTTATGGACCATGGATTGTTTTGATTTTTGACAAAGGGCCTAACTACATATTTTGAACATTTTAAAAGGTCATCGACTTTTTAATGTCTTGCTAACCAATGATCGGATTTAGGCATATGAGGTGTCCTTGGACTCGGGTTAATGCCCTCTCTTTTCATATAGCCCCACTCCCCTAATTTAACCAAAGAACCCAAAACTAAAAGATCATCGGCTTTTTAATATCTTGCTAACCAATGATCGGATTTGGACATATCAGGTGTCAAATTACACGGGATGATCCCCTCTCTTTTCCTCTAGCCCCCTAATTGAACCAAAGAACCCAAAACTAAAAGGGCGTCGGCTCTTTAGTATCTCGCTAATCAATGATTGGATTTTGGACACGCGAGGTGACAAATTACTTGGCATAACCCCCTTTCTTTTCCTATGGTTCATTCATTTACCGAAAATATCCAAAACTAAAAGGTCATCGACGTTTTAATATATCGGCTAACTAATGATTAGATTTGGACACACAAGGTGTCAAATGACTTGGCGCGAAGTTCCCTTTACCGAGGCCCATGGATTTATACAAAATACCTGAAACTGCAAGATTATCGACTAGAGATTTTATAAACCAATTATCAGATTTGGACATGAGAGGTGTTATATGGCTTTGCAAACCCAAGATTTGTTGAATTTGTACTTGTAAAAACCTGATTTAGGATTTAAATTAATTCATGTAAGATTTTTAGATTTTTGATTTTAGATTTTTGTTCTTTTTATTTTTTGGTTTTCGATTTTTGATTATTTTTTCGATTTTTGATTTTAGATTTTAGATTTTTGTTTTTCGATTTTCGATTTTCGATTTTATATTTTCGATTTTAGATTTTTCGAAAAGACCAAACCAAGATTTTGCAAAAAGACCAAACCATAATGTCATGACTTAAAATTTTCGGTAACTAATTATTAAAGAAAGATATATAATCCCTTTACTATGGATTTTTAAATTTTAGATTTTAGGATTTAGATTTTTGATTTTATATTTCACTTTTAGCCAAAAGATCAAACTGTAAAGTGACTTGAAATTTTAGATAACTAATTATTAAAGAAAAGCATATAAGGAATTATATTACTTGGAAATATATTCCCTTTACTATGAATTATTTATTTTTTGACTTTTAGATTTTAGATTTGAGATTATTTATGTTAGATTTTAGATTTTGGAAAAAGACCAATCTAATATTGATTATTTATTACACACGGCTATGTAGGTAGAAAGATGATTACACTATACGTTAAGGCTAATTATTAAGGCCTTGAGTGGCCTTGTGATAAGAATTTTATGACCAGAAACGAGTTAGCTGTGAGCTAACACTTTGGCGACTATGCTTGTTTTGACCAGTGGATAGGGTTCTAGAGAGCAGCCCGCCATTTCGGGTTATATAGGCTACAACAGATGCTTAGGCCTATATAGAAACTGAGTGACCATGTTGATTTTTTTTTACAAAAGAAACGAGACATTATACTAGAGACGATTAGGATAGTCATGTAGAGCTTACCAAGAACGCCGTTCTGTAACGGTAAATGCTAGTCAACAGGCGCTGACTAATTACTACACGGTTAACATAAATTATCGAATATTCAATTAAATTTCCTAAAATTATTTTAAGATGCCCTTTATTAAACACATAGTTCACGGGACTGCCACGATACTTAACACACCCAAGTACACAGGGCTAATAGCCTTGATATTGAAATACCCTAACTAGACGATATTGCAAACCCCATATTATGATTTATGTGCACCCAAGTACACGAAATTATTTACTTACTATTTGCTTTTAACGAGCTAGCCATTGGGAAAGGGTATCCGAACGTAAAAACCACACAACACATAGATTTTATTGCAGCTTATTTGCAAACGTTAATAATAAACAACAAAAGCGGTTTAGTAACGTGCAGGTCTGTTGGCGGTGGGGACAGTATGGACAAGCTACGTGCTGTGTGTAGGCAGTCTTATGGTTAATGCAAGCGAGGTAATTGCGCTATTGGATCCCTATGTGGCTGGGGTATGATATAACTTACTGTACTGTATTATCACTAAAATATTTTATAATTGCAAGATAGCCGCTGCGCGCTAAATTCAGTGGCATATTACCATGAATAATAGCGGCGAGGTGCTATTATATCGTGAGTTAATGATGCGCCCAGCCACCATCTTGAACGTGTGGAGTCTAGGTTCTATATTACTGCTAAATGTTGTATCATATTCTATATCTTCAAGATGACCACCTCGCGTTGAATTTAGTGTGTTATTCTTATGGCTTGTTTCAGCAAGGTCTTTTATATGGTATTTCATTCTTAATAAGTTTCGTTTTAATTACGCATTTACAGATAGGCAGATAAGCTCGGTGCGCTGGCCGGCCAACTCATGAGAGGAACTTACTGTATAAGGGGCGTCAGTAGCGTTAGGGTACAGTGACCATCCTGAAGTTTCATAATGAAGAAAACTTTCTATGTTTTAGAACTGCAAAGACAAAACTTATGGTAGTGGTAAGGAAGATACCTACATGGAGTATCGTATGCCCAAAGGAAAATAACAGCCGGATGTATAAGTAATATTAAAACTTAATAATAAATCATTCGGAATGGTGCGCAGTGATTGGATAGACAATTATAGGGTCTATATTTTTTCAGGGCAGAATTAATGTACAAAGATAGAGGGGTAATTATACTCAAACCAATTTTTTGAAGAACAGACTGACACTGACTGTCGAAATGGATATTTTCAGCAAGACTCTGCCACGGCGCATTACACATTAAACTTAACTGAGGACATTTTTGAAGACCGTGTTATTAGTACGGACTTATGGCAATAAGTGTGGAAGTGTGTGGAGGTGCAGGGTGTAGACATGACCACGTTGTTGCAGGAACCAACCAACACATGACACATTAGGCTATCATTCTTTAAATCTTTACATAGTGAGAGAATGAATGAATTATGGTAGAAGGAGGACAATGAGCTTGGGACATGTTGGTAATCAGCTCCGTGAAGGTGGGTGTGTATTGAACTTGTCTGATACCCTGTATTTATGTGAGTAACTGTTTTAGAGTCATAGATGAGGCAGGTGCCCCGGGACTTGAAATAAGGTAATATCCCGGCATTTTCATGAAGAAAGTCGGGAAGAACCCAGGGAAAAACCACTCTCAGAATAGCAGGTTGCAGCGCCGGGATTAGAACCTCCAATCCCCTGACTTGCTGCAGCTTCCCTCGCAGCCTTGGTGTACGTTTTAACGAGCAGCTAAGGAACACGTGTGCACCGTGAGTTTAAGGTGGTTAACATATAGATTATTAAATAATGAAGGGTGCCATCCTTTTGACGTATGGGATCATCGGGAAATAAAAGACGAGAGCCATGAAAGGTGAGGGAATGAAGGAATAATGGCCGAAGGAGAACAAGGGCTGACCAGGAGAGGTCGGACGGAAAAGATGAGAGAAGAGCTTTGCGCAAGTGGGACCAATGTCAGACTCAGCTCGAAGCAACCATGGTTGTCGTCACATATCGCCAATAGTGAGGCTGAGGACGGATAGGCTTCTTAAATCGTGTTATCGAGCTGATCACTTACATTTTAATATTGGTGTTTCCACGTCGCTTGTCTCCACATATGGTCTAATTGCAGGGCTGGAATGAGAAGATGTCTACATGTCGTGCTAGTAAACTTTATTATGGTGTAATTATTACAGGTATTTTACTACATTTTCTTGCAGGTTATGGATGATTCACATTCTGGGAGACACTGTACAGTATAATACATCTGTGATGTTGGACAAATGCTCCTAAGTCAAAGTTGTAACTAATATGATTTATTTCATCTGAACCAAAACCTTCCGCTCCTTGCAATGGTAAAGCAATATCAAGCCTAGTGCAACTCCGCGTTACAATATTTACATTGATATAACAACCCAAATCCACAGTAATTTAAACAATTTACTGATCTGAAGGGTTTGAGTCAACACAAGCCCCATCTAACAAACATTTAACTTGATAAAGGCTGGCTGCGTGGCTCAGCGGTAACGTTCTCGCCTGCTGGTCCCAAGGGCAGGATCGAATCCTGGTGCAGCCAGTTGGTATTTGAGGGTGCGCAAATGCGAGGGAGCCGTGTCAGTAGATTTACTGGCACGTTAAAGATCCCCTTCGGGGCAAAATTCCGTCACCCCGCCATCTCTAATAGCCTCGGTAGTTAACAGGGATGTAATTATTATTATCAAGAGGACATAAGTTTTGTGTCCATGAAATGTGTAGCGCATTTTGTAAAGTATTTGTGGCTACTACATTTGAAGTGTCAGCCCCGAGGATAATGGCACAGTTCAATAAATACAATCCAAATTATGTGAGATAGAGAAATAAATTGGCTTTGCATGCGTCAAGTGTTTTTACTCTCTACCTTGTGTCTATCATACGTCACTGTGTTCCGTGAGCGTCCAATTATTGCCACCTAAATAGGCTAGGTATTTGTTAATTAACCCAATTTAGCATTTAAAAGAGCTTAATCTTATGGCTTAAATTAGGCATATGTGTCACATGTTTGTAAATATCTCGCTATTGACTTAGGGCGAGGATATGCTGTTTTCATAAATTTAATCATTACCAAATGCGCAAACTTTGGGTTCAGTTTAATTGTTCATAACAGTCTGCAATGGGAAATCTGTACTTATATTAATATTACTAACATTGTATGCGAGTTCAAACGAATAAATACATTATGCTCTTTAATCAATGACTTGCATGATCAACCATTGCACATTTTTGAGGCTAGGAAGCGAACGTGAATATCCTGTGTTGGGGTGACGAGGCGAGGCTTCCGAACACTACCGTAGCATTGAATTGTGTCTCCAAATGTCTTCATAAGACTGTTCTTAATTGTGCTACTCTTTCAATTAAAAGAACCATTACGTGTAGTTTCCTAAACAATAATAATAGTAATAATCACTCTAGAAATATCGGCAATACTCAAGATCGTTTTCCTAAGAATTCGTAGCCTATATTTCGCCTTCTTTGGATGGGCACTATCATGTGGTAGACCTGCTGAATCGCGTGCTGGTATGTGCGACGTGTCCGGCTGTATGGGAAAGGACGTTTCGTTGACCATTCTGAAAAATACGAAGTAACATTTCTATTAGCAACAAGCACTCCAGAACTGAATTCTGCAAAGAAGAGATACAAGTTGTGTAAACACTTTGGTATAGGCTACGTGTGATTATGTTCAGGCTTGGCCTAATCAGTTAAACTCAAGGGCAGATCTGGAACGATATTTATAGGTGTTACGTCACTCCTTCTCGTGAAGGTGGTATAGACCAGTCATATTAGGGTTTCACCTCGGAATGAGAGATAACAAGCTGTAAACTCGTATACACCTTCATTTTGGTGTTCTAAAAGTTGTCTCAAAAGTCTCATAAAATCTCGTGTCTGCGCCGTAAGTTATTCAAGGTCAAAGGTCACAAAAATCAGTTTTTCGCGAGTATCTCGGTTTCTATAGGTCCAATGATGTTAACAATTATTATACAAATTGTAGAACATAACATTTGCAACAAATTTTGTTTGAAAAATGTTTTCGTACGCCCAACCATTTTTGATATAGAGGGCAGAGAGCCCGCAGCGCTCGGCCATACTCACTGCAATGCAAGGTCAACCGTGAATCTCAGTGAATAATACCCTGTATAAAGTTATTAAATCATTGAAATATCATGGCATACTCAAGAAGCTGATCGGCAGCACCTGGGGAGCCAATCCGCATATCCTGAGGACTTGTGGACTTGCACTGTGTGTGTCAGCCGCTGAGTATGCCGCTCCTGTGTGGAACGCTTCGGCACACGCTAAACAGGTTGATACTGCCGTCAACAGCACTGCAAGGATAATCTCGGGATGCCTGAAACCAACACCAGTGCACAAACTATACACCATTGTTGGAATAGCCCCACCCAACATCCGGAGGGCCACTGCTGCCGCAATAGCGTAGCCAGGATCGACCAATTGGGGGGGGGTTATGGGTACTCAAGCCAAATTCTACAAGCATTTCGTCCCGCGGCGTAGCCACGCTCGTCAAACGTGCACCATGGTCGCGAGGGCAGTTGTGGTAAGTACGGATATCGTAGGTTCGAATCCTGGTGCTGACAGTGGTTATCCTGAGTGTGTTTTTTCCCGGGTATTGCCACACTCCCTAAAGTAAATTGCCGGGATAGTGCCTTGCTCAAGTCCCGGACCGTCTAGTCCATCCCTGTCCCCAGATACATTTAAACACACAACTACAATCATCACAGCAATACAGGTTGCCAGACAGCTTCAACACACTCCCAACTACACGGGGCTGATGACCAAGGTGTCTCAAGCACCTCAAATGAATTATTAACAACAACTCTACAAGTATTTCCATTTCTCTATGAGATATTATTACACAAGAAAAGTTTCATGTATTTTGATCCCGAATTTTTAGAGTAATACAATATGCTCAAAAGACAAAAACAATCAGTTCTTTAAAAGAGAAGGAAGGAAGATTGTAGTTTTACGTGACCGTGAATCGTGTGATTATGAGCCACGGGACCTCCTTTTTACGTGGAATCCGAACCACAGGACATGGCATTTCACTTCGAAAATCTCACATGCATTGACCGGGAATCGAACCCGGACCGCCTTGGTGAGAGGCATACAGCTAGACCGCTGAGCCACCACGCCCCCTACAGTTCTTTAAAAACTTAAGTTGATTTTTTACTAAAATGTCTCACTTCTATGGTAAATATAGAACATTCCTGTTCCCCTGACAGGATCAAAATTAACTCAAATATATCTGTGCTACCAACATGAAGACTGCGTATCCCTCAATAAGAGAAATTATTTACAGAGGTCTCAGCAAAAGTGGGCATGTCCTCTCACGATGTATGATATTGATTTATGAGTAATTCAATACCAGTACTCATTTTTATGTTTACTCAGTTTTTCCAACAAGATCCTGTGCTTTATATTGCAATTAGCCCTGAATGCCTAAAGTATCATTATTGAAGATTTTTGTCACCTACCGAGATCCTTCTTACCTTACAAATGCTACATACAGCCGGAAAAAGTTTTAATTGCCTACATAACTCATGCGACAAATTTCACTCATTCGTAACTGGGAGATAACCGTAATTCGGGGAATCGCTGGACTATTGCTGGACAACTCGGCTGACGGTTATCTCATGCTCAAGATGTTAATGATGATCCCAAAATTAGTGTTAATGTACCCAAAGATTTTTTAAGTCTTTATTAAACCGCGTTATTTTTAATAAACACTAGATTAATTTACATATAACTTTTCTCCAGCCAAGAAAAGAAAAAAGAAGCTAATATTGTCCCGCTGTGTGGGATTCAAAATTATTTGGCGCTAGCCTCAGCTATAAGTTATTTGGCGGGGGAAAAGTTAGATTGGCAACCCTGGGAGGACGGAGATGTATTACCACAGTCTAAAATACACAGTCGCGAAGCTCGCTGCGCTACGAAATTGCAGCCTCTTTTAGGTGAAGCGCCACTAGCGCTCGCGGCGGCCAGCAAGCTGGCAACTGCCTTGAGCACGTTATTCGCGGTACAGATGATTTCACTTTTGCAAGTTTTTTTTTTTAAATTTTAACTCACCTGAGTGATTATTTCCATTGTGAACATAAGTCACGTTAAATCACCAACTACTACAGAAAAAAGCCACAATGTTAATATAGTGTACGCTTTTAATTCATAGAAACATAAAAAGAATGCTCTGTTTTTATTAGTTCAGTCCTCTATAAGTATCCGTAGGTACAGTTGTATGACGTATTTAATTAGTCTTAGTAGAATTCATAGTCCATACTAGTTATAAATTCATGTATTTGTTTTAATGATAGTTGCTGGCATCTCCACATAAAACCAAGTCCACGATTCCTGGATGTAACGGGTAATCTCTAAATTCACTGAATGGATTTTGATGCGGTTTTCACCATTCAGTAAATAATTTCTCGAGAATGGTTTCTGTAAGAGAACATTCATTTATGACCAAAGGAAGCCGAGCAGTAACGATTTCAGTGAATCGTGTCGAAGGAAATTGCGCCTTTTCATCTTACGCTGTGTCAACCATTAAGAATATCCATATATTATGAGCGTAAGAATTGGTCAGCATGAAAAGTTCTGCAAAGAAATCCCCGATAGCATATCTTTATCTTTAATACATCGCCAACTATAAGTGATTTTAAGTTTTAATTTCTTCCAACAATCTCCATTCAGTGTATATTTAAATTACTAGCTTCGGAGCGAGTTTACGAGCGAGCCCATCACCCCAGCTTCGGCCAGCATTAACTGTCGAGTTAAGACTTCAGAGAAGAGTAGACTATAAGTGTTTGGAGTTTCGCTGTTCACCTTGGCTTTTCTGAATTGCGTCTGAGACCTACCGTCCGTGCGCCTTTTAAGCTTACACTATTTTTTATTTATCGTATGGCTTTTAGTGCCGGGAGTGTCCGAGGACATGTTCGGCTCGCCTGAGTCTGTAGCTGCTTACAGCGGACACTCTAAAGGATGAGCTACAAGTTCCGTTCAATTTCAAGTAGTTCCAACTTTCGCCACCAGATATCAATGATACCTAGTGGCGAACGTTTGAACTTTGATAGAGCGTTCTGACGAAATCTAACCTAACAAATTTTGCTTTACACAAGTTTAGTCTGTGAAAGGATCTTTTACATGCCATAAATCTATGACATGGGACCGCCGGCTTTACTTCCCCTCCGAAGGAAGGCATACTGAAGGATTTTTAACGCTCTTAAAAAATCCGACGACTTCGGCCGGGTTTGAACCCGCTATCTTGGGCATAGCAGTTCAGCATGCTACCGACTACGCCACCAAAGCCGCATATAAATCGTGTTTATTACCAGGTTCAAAATGTTTACGGCATGATTTAGAAGCCCAGGAATGGGGCTGGGTGCTGCAAAATGAACTCCTGGAGCCTAAAACAACAATATTACCACCACATCATGAGGAATTACACTATTTTGTAATTGTAAGAATGGATGTGGTGTACGCTGTGGGTGTAGAAAATCGGGGTTGCAATGCACTTTAGCTTATGGCCAGTGTGATGGACAAGCTTGCCTCAATGTTGTTTCATCACAAAGTGACTCTGTGGAAGAGATTTGACGCGGAAATTCTGGAAGGCCTGGAAACAACGATTCAGGACAACGAAGATGATGACAATGAAAGTGACATTTTCACATGCCCGAAAGTTGACGACGATGAAGAAGAAGCAGAAGAAGAAGAGGAAGAAGAAGAAGAAGTAGAAATTAATACTTTTGTTCTTCAAATAATTAAAGATTTATATATTTTCAGTTCATTTCAATTCAAATTGTAAGAAATATATAGCTACTGAATAAAGGTAAAATTAAAATATATTTACTCGTTGTATTTCTACTTAAAATCCACTTTAAATAAATTAATATAAAATTAGGATATACAATAAGTATTTCCAAAAAGCTAGACTCGGAAGATTTCCGGCCAGAGGAGGTCACTTTTCACCCCTATCTCTTTCAATAAACAAAGTCAAGTACAAATCCAAACAATAGAACTAACAATATGGAATGTAGATGGAATTAAATCACCCCTGAGCATACTGCCAAACAACTCACTATTTATGCAAGACGTAATAATATTTTGTGAAACGTTCTTAACTGAAACCTTGAACATCACGCATTAGCAAAGCATCCTGGAAACGGGCGCCCCGCAGGCGGGATCACCTGCTTCCATAAGCCATCACCAGGACAGCCTATACAAACCCAAGTTACCGAAGATTAAATTACAGTTCACCTCAAGGACATCACAAATATAGGAGTTTACCTTCACCCCCAGATATCATCCGAGGAAGCGGTCGAAAGCATCACCAGAATTTTAGGACATATCGACCAGGAAAAATCAACCATAATGTTTGGTGACTTCAACTGCCGTCTGGACATACCAAACAGAAAAGGAAGAGCCCTAACGGAACTGATGCAAGAAGAGGGCTTCCAACTAATCAACAAGGAAGAATGTCCCACATACATTGCACACAACGGAACCAGCACCATCGACTTAGTTTTCTATCGCGGAAGAAATATAAATCTAAAGGGACACGCAGTGCTGGGAAAGGATTCCTGGGATACTACAACCTTCCAACTCCAAAAGAACCTAGGACGAGAGCCCAAGGAAACGCGAAGATGGACACCGAGACTATAAGACACAGAATCCCTCAGCCAGACCCTTGACCATGGCCAGATCATGAAACTGATAGAAGAAGGAGAACTGGACACCGCCCTGCGAATACTTCAGGACTGTCTATTGGAAGCAACTCCAGGCCCACCTCCAATAAGGAGAAGCAAGCCGTGGTTCGACACAGAATGCTATGAAATAAGAAATAACGTCCTTGTAAGACTAACCTAAAGTGTAAACAGAGTCAGGAAAATCGAGAAAAGTATAATAAGGAATGAAGGACTTATGTTAACCTACTTCGCAAAAAGAGGAAGGACTACGAACTCAGAAAAGAGCAGCAGCTACTGAGAGAAGAGGAAAATAAACCGTATAGAGTCCTAGAAGCAAGAAGAAAGCCCACTTTACAGAACTCCTACAACTGACAGTCTTCGAGTAACAAGACGGACCAAGAGAGCATACGGAAGGGAAAATGCCACCAACCATAACAGAAGCTGAAGTCTGGTCAGTAATACAGAGAAGCAAGCCTGGAAAAGCAGCAGGACCGGACAACATTTCAAATGAAATCATCAATGCATCAGAATATGGACAGCCCTATACAACAAATGTATAGAACTCCGAAATATACCGAATTCCTGGAGGAAATCAACAATTAAGGTAATATACAAAGGCAGGGGACCACATGATGCACCCGACTCATACAGGAGGATTGCGCTTGAATGTGCAGCCTTCAAGATGTTATCCAACGTCATACGAGAAAGAATCTTCGAGCAATTAATGGAAGAGACACCAGAGGAACAACACGGATTCATACCAGGAAGATCGACAACCCTAGCAATACAGAAAGTACTAGGATACATAGGTGAAGCACTAAGTCAACCCAAAGGCAGCGCATACGCGACCTTCGTAGATTATCAAAAAGCTTTTGATGGAGTAAACAGGAACATTCTCATTAAAAAAAACTGAGGACAGTTCTAGGACCAAAAGGCTCTTTCCTTAGCATCATAACAAGCATACTGCATAGCAACGTAATAAGCATATGTGACGGTCAGCTAGAATCAATGGACATAAAACAGACAAAGGGAGTTCTACAAGGTGACCCCCTAAGCCCGATACTTTTCAACATGCTCACAAACGACGTAGTTCAAAAGATCACAACGGAAGGGGTAAAAATACTGCTCTATGCAGATGACATGGTGATCCTAAGCAAAAACAGGGAAGCGATGCAGCAAGCTATCAACTACATTACTAAGATGGCGGCTGGCATAGGAAGCCTGTAGGAGTGCTCCGCTTTATCCCGCGCAAACCGCAGTTTTTTACCGCAATTTCCGGCCCGAACCTGAGTGACCAAGTAACTTAGTGAGTAGTGGAGTGATAGGGGTTCTGCCCCACTTCAGAACCCCGTTATTACCACTACTAAGCCTCAGCCATGTTAAATATCTCTCGAACGCATGGTCCGATTTTGACAAATGGCGTGTCAGTGGACTCGGGCTGACGTTCTCTTTCCTATGGACCATGTATTATATTTTTCAAAAATTCTTTGAATTTTTTTGTTTTGCAACGTTGGTGATAGTTTGAAAACCAAACATGGTAGAACGTTGTGCCATGGCTCAAACGAACGGCCTTTATGACCTTTATTTTTTGTAATAAAACTTTTTTATTTTTTATGTTTTTTTGAAAACACTCGAATTTTGAAAATCCTATATTTTGGAAACTAGGAACTCTACAAAAAAAGTTTGTTTGACGTAAATGAAAGGTCCCTACCCCCTCTACCTCAAAAATAAATTTCAAGTCTCTAGGATGAAAACCTGTAGGTAGTAGTGTGGTAGTGAGAGAGCTGTCTCACTTAGGAAGTTGTGAGCCCCTGCGACCTTGGAATGGAAGGAGCCATGCTAGGAGGGCGTGCTTGGATTCGTTTTTTTCGTCTCGTCGTGCTCTTTACGGGAATGTAGGTGTCGAAAAGGTGAAAATCTGGAAACACGGTCTTTTTGGGGTAAAAACGTGATTTTAGACTTTTTGCTATATCTCGCGAACCAAGTATGCTAGAGACATGAACGAGGGGTCCAAGGACTCGGAGTGACGTCCTCTTTGCTATGGACCACTCGTTATATTTTTTTAAAAAATTTGGAAACGCGATTTTGGGGTAAACACGTGTTTTTTGTGATTTTTGCCGATATCTCACGAACCAATAACGCTAGAGACGTGTACGAGGTGTCCTAGGACTCGGGCTAACGCCCCCTTTCAAATGTGGTAGATATTTTTTTTCCAAAAAGATAATTCACAAAGGGCCTAACGCCATACATGTTGAAATAACGTTTTCTTTTTCTTTGCCTGTTTATAATGTCCATGAAGCGTGGCGGTTGAGAGAGAGACGATACGGCTGGGTGTGTGTGTTTCAACGAACCTGTCGCTGACCACGGTGGCTGTGTTCAATAGATCAATCGCTATTTCGACGGGTCGGTGTATGACAGAGCGAGGGTACGTTTTTTCACACTTTTTACCTTTAACGTGTAAACGGTGATGAGAACTTGGTTCTATGTTGGTCGAAGCGAGTACAGAAAACACACTTGCCGAGGAGCAGGAGGTGAATGTCATTTGAGCTTATGGGAAGGCGTTGATCTGACTTGACAACAGGTGACGCTTGAAGGTGAAATAATCTGACCATTGTGCTGGCAGGGAAGTGCGAAAGGCGTGCACACATGTGTTAAACCACAGGCACGCTAAACCAGTGACATCCTGTCTTGCTTCGTACGTGACAAAATGCAAGTTGACGTGAAATTTGATCTATCGCAGGTGTTCGCTTGGGTGTTATCTGTCCACATGCGCGATAACTGTTAACAAGTTACATCCTGTTTTGCTGCGTACGTGACAAAATGCAAGTTCATGTGAAATTTGATCCGGCACAAGTGTTCGCCTGGGACGTTAGCTGTCCACGTGCACGATAAGAGAATGTTCAAAGCATGGGAAAACAAAAGATTATACATGCAACGTAGCATATATAAAGACATGTCGTTATCATTTCCACGCTCACTTAGGTGACTACCTTTGAACACACTGCGTTGCATGAAACCCCTGGTCTTGTTTATCAGTTTTGGTGTTGGTGGAAAATACTTAACCTTGTTGTGGGGTAGGTATATATTTATATATTTATAGATTTTTATATAAATACATGCAATTATTTATTGATTAGGTAATTAATGATTTTATTTATTTATTTGTTTGCAGATAACGTGTATAGCCTACCTGTCGTGTGTCTGTGGGAAATATATTAAAGAAAGAGGAAGACAGACCGATAGAAGAGGAAACCATTTCCACACTAGCCCACGAGACGGGAATATAGCAAAGCATTACACGTCAAGGTGAGATTTGTTTTATTATATAATATAACCTGTTTGATTTTGTTTTGTTTATGAAAGGCATAAACTATATGGAATGGATATACTTATGGTGGTTTATTTTATTTCTTTTTAGAGTGTTGGAAAACGCTTGACCTTTGTTAATAACCAGGAACGTGTGTGTTTGGGACCATTGTCAAGCAGTCTACAGCTGAAAACTCAGGTGAGAGTGTTCTTTCTAAAATAATGTCTTTTACTGCTGCTACCGATAGCCCAACTTGGGAACCTCTAAACAGTTGTTTCAAATCACGTGTGTGCTCTGGCCGCGTGGTCAATGTTAGAAAAAGTTTGATTCCCAAAGAATTTTTACAATCTTGTTTTGAAATTTTTAAAATTGAAATTTGTACAGCACAAAGGTTGCATACGGCTTTAAAGGTGAATACAGAACTGGTGTGCGATTTCATATATAAAAAGAAGGACGTGGAGCATAAAGAGACATTTTATATTTGCAGTAAAATGCAAGAGCTATTCATAGCCCATAATTTGGAACAGTGGTATGAAACCCACGTGGTGAATGCCTTGCTATCAAAATTTGATAAACTGCAACAAGGACCGAGTGGTCTAGCCTTAGACAAAATTCATCATTTGCAAATCAACATTTGTCAATTCAACCCGTTGAATGCTGGGTCTAGCTATATTAAAACACCACTAGCAATAGCTTCGAAAAAGGCTGTGGTGAATATTAAGAATCGTGACAATGATTGCTTTCTGTGGGCTGTGGCTGCGTATTTGCAGCCAGCACAAGACCGTCATGTTAACAGACCAGCAAAGTACAAGGCCAAGTTTGTCGAATTGAAACAAACTTTAAATTTAACTCGAGTGTCGTTCCCTATGGACTTAACCGAGATCCATAGGTTTGAACAAAATAACCAGGACTTTTCGTTCATGGTGTATGGCCTTGACGGTGATGTGATTGTGGGTCCTCTTTATGCCACAAAAGAACCGAAACGACATCACATTCATCTTTTATATTTATCTGTAGGAGAAGTGAATCACTATTGCCTGATTAAAAGCTTAAGTAGATTGCTAAGCAGTCAAGTGTCTAAATATAAATGTAAAAAGCATATTTGTGATCGATGCTTGCAATATTTTACAACCCCTACGCTCTTAGAACGTCATAGGGTAGATTGTGTTACTCAGGAAGCGGTGAGATTGATATTGCCACAAGGGGACAAGGCTGTGTTAAAGTTTAAGGACATTCACAAGCGTGACACTGTTCCCTATGTGGTATATGCAGATTTCGAAGCTCTCACCACACCCATGGCGGGATGTGAACCAGATCCCACCATCAGCTCAACCACACCCATTCAAAAACATGAACCCTTTGCCATAGGATTTAATGTGGTGTGTGCCCATGACCCCACACAATCCGTTTACAAATATCGTGAGGGGCCAGATTGTGCCAAATGGTTCTTGGATGAACTTGTCAAGTTGGCCGACCATGTACAGGAATTACTGGACCACCCAGTACCCATGAGCCTATCTCCAGAACAACAGCAGCAGTATGAGCATGCCACGACATGCCATATTTGCGAAAAGCCACTGATCAGTGCTGAAGACACCGTTCGTGATCACTCACACTTTACGGGGAAGTTTCGTGGAGCTGCGCATAGTAAATGCAATTTGAACTTTCCAGCTCCTCGTTTCATCGGTGTCTTTTTCCACAATCTGGCAAATTATGACATTCAGTTTTTGATTCGTGAATTGGGCCATGTCAACAAGGGCTCGTTTACCATTATTCCCCAAAACCATGAGCGTTTTACGGCCCTGACATGGAGGTTGAGCAACTTTAGCATTCGATTTTTGGATTCCTTTAAGTTTATGGCATCCTCGCTAGACAGCCTTGTGAATGGCTTGAATGAGGAGGAATTAAAAAATACTAGAATGCATTTTAATGATCCTGAGCAATTTCAATTGTGCATTCGGAAAGGTATATTCCCGTATGATTTCTGCAATAGCTGGGACGTGTTAAAGCAAAGAAAACTCCCACCACAAGAGAAATTTTACTCGAAACTAACACGCAGTACCGTTTCCGATGAAGACTATGCACATGCATGTCAAGTTTGGCGAGTGTTTGGCATGAACACGCTAAGTGAATATGCTTTGCATTACCTAAAACTGGATGTATTGCTGCTCACTGATGTGTTTGAAAAATTCCGTAACTTGTGTCAACACATTTACGGTCTTGACCCGGCTCACTATTATACGAGTCCTGGGCTCTCGTTTGATGCCGCTTTGAAATACACTCAAGTGGAATTGGATTTCCTCACTGATGTAGACATGGTTCTATTTTTTGAAAAGGGCATTCGTGGCGGCTTTGTGTCACTTAACCAGCGCCATGCTGAAGCGAACAATGTCTACATGCCTGATTATTCACCAGACAAACCAGAATCGTACTTAATGTACTATGACGTGAATAATTTGTACGGTTACGCCATGAGTCAGCCTTTGCCCTATGGGAAGTTTGCTTGGCTGACAGACAAACAAGTGTCAGAATTTGATGTGAACATGGCTAGCCAAGAAACAGGCCGTGGATATGTGCTAGAAGTGGATATTGAATATCCCTCATCCTTGTATGATGAACATGCCGATTTCCCATTCTGCCTTGAGCAAATGGTTCCCCCTGACAGTAAAGTGAAAACTGAAAAACTCATGGGCACACTTTACAACAAAAATCGGTATGTGCTACATATACAAATGTTGGTGCAATGCCTCGCCCAAGGCTTGGTGTTGAAGAAAGTCCACAGGGGTATTTCTTTTGCTCAAAAAGCATGGCTTGAGCCATACATGCGACTCAACACAGAGCACCGACAAATGGCAACACAGCAGTTTGAAATTAATTTTTTTAAATTAATGAACAACTGCATCTATGGCAAGTCCATGGAGAATGTCCGCAAATACCGTGACATTAAATTAGTGAATGTCTGGGAGGGGCAGTGGGGTGCCCGGCGGTACATTGCCAAGCCAAATTTTAAATCGATCAAAATTATCGATGAGGATTTGGCTACTATTGAAATGAGTAAGACCAGCGTGACCATGGATAAGCCCATTTACTTGGGTCAAGTCATTTTAGACTTTTCTAAATCGGTCATGTATCGATTCCACTATGAGTTTGCCAAACGCCATTTTGAGGACGTCTCCCTTTTGTATATGGACACGGACTCATTCATTTACCACATTCGCCACTGCAACCCCTATGACGTCATGAGGCAACATAGTGACTGGTTCGACACTTCTTGCTATAGTGCTGACAACGTGTTTCAGCTGCCCATAAAAAACAAAAAGAAAATGGGCGTTTTAAAAGATGAATGCGGTGATTCCATTATGACGGAATTCGTAGGTTTGGCTTCGAAAATGTATGCTTACCGCACACTCGATTGTAAGGAAGCCAAGAGAGCAAAAGGTGTAGGTAGGGCAGTGGTAAAATCGCTACGTGTTAATGACTATCTAGCGGTTTTACGCACTGGCAAAGCTATGTCTCATACACAGTGCAGGATACAATCCAGCAACCATCATTTGTATCTTGTGGAACAGAGAAAACGCACCCTCGCCTCCATGGATAACAAGCGTGTGTGGGCTGATGACCTGCTCACCAGCCTGCCCTGGGGTTATGATCGCAAGGAGGAGGAGGTGTGATTTCACTGTTTAATCGTTTATGGGACATGGCTTTATGTAACTTGTAGATTTAGTATTTTGTAAATATTGGTTTCTGTCATTGTAAATAGTGACAACCCACTTGAACCTTTTGCTCTTTAAAAGTTCTATGCAACCTTATTTTTTTTAAATTTTTTGATTGGTAAATAGTCTGATTCTTTTAACGCTGTACAAAGTTGATTTTTTTTTGTAAATATGAAATAAGTAAGATTTTTAGTAACTTTAATAACTAGTATTTAATTATTTTTCGTAATGTAAATGATAAACTAAAAAGTTCTTTTGGGAAGAGTGTGCATGTCGAGAATGTGCTTTTGGGAATAAATAAAGTGGTTGTGTTTGTTCCCAATGACAGGTGTGAATGTATGAGTGGAGAGAGAGAAAACTGGTGTGTATGATTGACCAGAGCAAACACGATGAGGTAGGGTGGGTGGGTGGGGAGGGGGAAAATGGTCACTTATATACTTATTTTGTTTTCAATAGTTTTGTTTTTTCATTGAAATGTGGCAGACAATAGACATTATTTTTGTAAAAAAAACAGTCTTACCTGCAGTAGTCGTAGACCTCGACGTTTCTCCAAACACGCATCAGCACATTGCAGTATTATCAAGGTCAAGCACTCGCATCAACATCATTGTCAAATCTCAACTTTCGACATACACCAAATGGAAAAATGTGAAAACAGCAAAATGGAAAATCCATGTTTCCATATCACCAAAAACGCAAAACTTAAAACGGACATTTTTAAAAACTGGAAATGGCCATGTGTAAAATATGAAAATTCAAAAACTTCAAACGGTCATTGTTTAAAAAGTGTCATCAGCAAAATGGAAAAATCCATATCATCAAAATCGCAAAACTTGAAACGAACATTTTTAAAATCTGTAAATTGCAAAATGACAAATGGCAGTGTGTGAATTCATCATGTGTGAAATGTGTAAAATGAAACATAAGCCATCAACATCACGATTTCTTAAAAATAAAAATAACAAAACATCGTGCTCTGGTAAACCTTTGTTTTTATTTCATAGTTATAGTGAATTGACAAAAGAAATATAGAACACAAACACATTCCAATTCCTCACTCCTCAATGTTTATGTCCATGCATCATCAACTTTCCTTTCATAGCACTCATGACAATTAGGGCTTGCATCCTTTCACCCACTGAGGCATCACTGGATGTGAAACGTTGTTTAGCTTTCTTCAATAACAATTTATCGGCCACATGTTTTAAACCAGAATGACTATGGCGATAAGAAAGGTCATGTTCCTTGCATGCTTGATCCAAAAGATTAATGGGTACATCACCACGTTGTAAACGTTTTTCGAGACGAGTTCCAGGGCCGCAAAAACGATAACCTGGAAGATGGATTTCGAAAGGTAGGTATTGAATCACTTTGTCAATGACGCCATTGCCAGTACAGGTCTGGCATATCCTTTTCCATCGATGGTAAAAAGGTTTGGTCTTCCTCCTCCTCTGTGGACGATGTTTGTGTTTGTTGTTGTTGTTGTTGTTGCTTTTTCTCGCCATGACACCCGTGGAATGATTCAACAAAGTCTTTACATGGACTTTTATGACCGTGATACAGTTTCACTAGCTGGCAAGTCGCACACTGACGCATAGACGGTATTTTTGCCATGGCCACTTGCTTATGGTGATCGTAATCCGTACAGGGTTGCAATTCACTCAACACAGGGTCTTGAGTCCATGATTTTGGTACATGTTGCCAGATTTCTTTCACTGCATTGGCGGCCACATAATAAATGAACGACTTGGGCAGCGCCAAGAGTTCCTCTTTGGTAAAACTGTCTAGTTTCTTTTTGCACACAAAGAACTTGCCGATGGCTTTGTCCGTAGCATTGCCTTTCTCCATGGTATCACGTGCTGTAGATGTTTACACGTCGCTTGTAGAAATCTCACTGACGTCATTCACAGGTAAATCTTGAGTTATAATTTTGTTCAACAACTCCCAGCAGGCATGGGTGGTTAACCAATGAAAGAGATGCCACGCATGCGATAGGGCTGTATGGGTAATGTTGCCACAGGAACAAGTATCCATGAGCGTTTGCAGGGAGGGGCAGCCCAACTCCATGAGGTCGATACATTGGCAGTAAGACGCCAAAAATGGTTGCAACCATTGACGTTTTTCATTACCTTTCACAAATACCACATTGGCCGAGGACAAGTGTGCTTTCATAACCACGTCCAAATATTTATAGGAAATGGTTCCCTGATTCCAGTCTAGTTGCCTATGATTTTCAATCCACTGGGTTTGTTTACGGTCTTTTTCACACAACAAATCAAAAGCATGGGGTGGTTTAAATAGCAAATGCGTAGCTTGCGATATCCAAAACGTGGTACAATCGATCATGGCCACTTGTTTAAATATAAATTTGTTGTCACCAATTTTAAACCCTTGGCAATCCACAATGAGTGTGCGCAACATGTTGACGCTTGCCTGGACCAAGTTCAACTGACGACTGACTGACGATCACGTGTGATCATGGCATGGGCTTACCTGCCATGCTAGTTTCAAAAAAGAAGGTTAGGGTAGGACAGAGGGACATGCAAAAATAAGAATTTAAGAATTACATCATTTTATTATCATAACACGTCTTACAGGCTTTTCTCATTTTAGGATAAGGACGATAGCAACTGATACAACAATTTAGTCTCTTGTGTTTGTAACGTCCATAACACCGATGATGTCCCAATGTCTCTAAACTAGGCGTTTTTGATGGTGAGCTGCTCACCGAAGCACCATGGATACCATACGGCCCACATGTATCATAACTTGTATTTTTTTCATCACCCAGAGACACAAGTGGGGGATAGCTTGAATGACAGGGTATATTTCCCACTTTCATTCTGCACAGGTAGGGGCAGGTGGGTGACCAGCGCTGATGTTCCTGCATGGGTTCATCGCCCTCCTGCCATTGGTCTATAATGATGGGACAAAAGGCACATTTCACTTCATCTCTTGTTTTTAAACAGTAGAATCCAGCGGCCGCCAAGTCTTGAGGGTTTATGAAAGGCACTGGCCATGTGGCAAAAGTCTTGAAACGTTGTTCCTCAGAGTTTAAATTCATGGATGTAACGTCTCTTGAGGCTTTAAAGCAAGACATGACTGAGCGGCTTGACGTGGGTTGAGCTGTTATTTATACACTCGTCACTTGGTTGGACAGTGGATAATAGTTGACTTGTTTGTGATGAATAATCAGACAGTAGGCCGTCGTATTGGCTGGTACATTGTCATGCGTTTCAAAATCTAGTCGAATGTCGATATTGGATGGCTTGACAGACTCTTCCAGGTAAGAACAGTCAAAGACAATCAGTGGTGCTCTTGTCTTAAACGCTTGGGGTAGTAGCATGGGGCCGTTCTCTTTTTGATAATACGACCATCGAAATTTAGAAAACAAGTCGTACAGAGGACCAAACTTATTTTTTGAAAAATCCAAATCCAGTCCTTCATAGGGAAACACGGCTCCGTTGAGGAAAAGACGTGCATTTCTCAATTGCAGGTGATCAAATTGCGAGGCATCTTTGGTTTGTTGATACTTGCGATTCGTTTGAAAACCCACGATCAGGTAGAGAGGTCTCTCTGTATAGCGAGCTGTTTTTACAGACCAACTGTGTGTGTTGGTAGTGGGCAATAGCGGATACTCATGGAGGGCCCAGCTTCTAAATTCCATGGGTAGAGGCATATCTCTCTTGACCATCTTGAGTATGTCCAGTTTTTTGCTATCGTTAAGGGTCACATGAGGCACTTTCCATAGCAAGCGTTGTAGTTGAATTTTTGAATCGATGGGGGCATTGTCGGCTCCCTTGAGTGCATTGTTATCACTCCTGTCTCTCACTAGGTAAAGCACTTGCCTTGCATTAACCACAATGCGTTGGTGATCTTCGGCAAAGCCTAGAACCAGTTTAAGAGGTAAATATCCAGTAAAGGTTCCATCGGTGTGTACCATCCAGTCATTGGTCGAGTCAGGACACCAACCTGCCATGCAAAGTGTTTTACCTTCTTCCTCACTATAAGAGGGGTATAGTTTCATGACACTGGAAATGCCCACATTTCGAGTGCTATCCACCACGATATCGTTAATGACATACCGCACTTCAGAAAACAGAAAGGCCAAACCATGGTTGGCCAACTTGGATGTGGTAGGTGTAGAGCCATCGGCTTTGGTGAGCCGACCTTCAATCTGAATGACACTTTCATGCGGTAGGGTGTAAATATCTTGGTTGTTGATAACAAATTGAATTTCATCATTGTTATTGAGTCCAGGTGTTTGAGCTTGATAGGAATGGAGATCAATTCTTACCACTCCTGGTTGCTCCTCGATGCGGTTCGCTATCTCTAGGATAGAATTCATTATGAGGGTTGACGTGGTAACCCAAATGCTGTAAAATCTGCTTGTTCTGAGATGTTAACGTGTATTCACGTGGCAAACAACTAACACCATTCCTAGACGGTGTTGTTGCTTTATACACAAATTTCATAGTGGCTTTAGCACCAACTTGTAAGTCACTGGTGTGGTGGAATCTAGATCAATGAGTTGTTGATCTCTATTGATCAGTCTTAATGTTATATTACTAATACTATCAACAGCCACAGCATGAAAAAGCACCACTGGAGGGTTTTCACGAATAATATACCCATTGGGCGATGTCACAATAAAGTCATAAAGCGAATGCGATGGTTCTTGATTGGTGTACACTTGGCTAATAATATTACACGTCACCGACACATGATGGTCCTCAATGAATTTCACTTCATGGTCCGATTCATGTTTTTTGTTGGGCTCCAACACACGTGGTTTAAATCCGAGTAATGGGCCAATGGAATCGGGGTGTGTTTTAAAGTCAATGTTGAATGAGGAGAAAATACTGCAGCGATGAGTGTTGGTATTTCCTACAAGTTCAAACTTGTGCGTTCCGTCAAGAAATGACTTTAAACCATATTGATTGATCAACACCACATAAATGTGTTCATAAATATCATCGATCGTGTATCCACCAGAGTTCAAGGTGAGCACAGAATCATCATAGTAAAACTTGTTGTTCACATTTTCACGTATGTTGTATATTCGATTGTACGTTTCAAGAGAAACAAGTCCTAAACCATAGGGTTTTTCACTCAATTCGATAGGCGGGTAAAAGTCTAGGCTGACTTCAGGTCCACGTCCATGCACTGTAAACGTTTTACTTTCTGCCGACATACTGGTGGCGTTTTTGCTTATGCTGCGTCTTATATAAAAAAATTAAACACAAACGTCCACACTGTTGGCTGTTAAACGTTTGCTCTCGTTTCACATTATAATATATCTTGATCCTGTTTCCAAAATAGGTCACTAGTTCCATGGGCGGGGGCAAATTCCCAAAACTGTCAAAGTACCATACCGTGGATCCCTCTTTGACATAAGCTACATAATGCGTTCCTGGTCCTCGGTGATCATCCAAATTGACAACAGCACATTCCTGTTTCCAGGGTCGTGGGGGTAATTGGTTTCGCATAAACACACCTCGAAAATGAGAAAGCTTTAGTTGTTTAGCATAGCTTTCCACTTGTTGATGCGTCAGGGCATGTCTCGCTATGGCTGAGGTTACATTTTTTTTTTTTTAATATTTCGAAATGGTGAAATCCCAAATCCTTGTTGATAAAAGGCTGGCTTTAAATTGGCATTTCTAGCCCCCATGGCAATCGCTTCCATCGTTTCATTGTGTCGCTGACTTTCTTTGAGTTGTTGCTTGCCCTGCTGCGCGGCTTTAATGGTTTTCGCCACTGCACTGGCACCGCCCAAAAGTGAACCTAGAGCAGCCAACCCGGCAAATAATGTAGGTAAAAATCCCGCTCGTTTTGGGACGGGAATCACTCGCCCTTGGTTTGAAACCTGTCGCCGACGTTTTGGAATAACCTGTCTCTGTGCTGCTCGAAGGGCTTTCCTTATGGTCAATACATTATTTTTTCTTTTTTTCTTTCGCAAGGGCTTGTCCACGAATGTTGTAAGCCCAGGCTTTGCCAAGGACAAAGTCCTTTTTTTAGTCTTTCTCACTGCATACCTTTGTTTCACCATGATGATAATGACCAACAACCTTTCACAAGAAAGTTTAAATCACAACTAACGTCAGATGGTTATTTCATGGCTGTATATTCCAATTCCACATAAAGTGGGAAATCGTTTATGGTTTTCCCCGCTTGCTTTTCATCCCATGTCAACATGAGATAAAAGGATAATTCGTCCCCTGCATTGACCATTTCATGGTCATGGACCAACATCCTATGACCATTTATCTTTATTTGTAAATGGTTCTCATCAGGTATGGCATATTTGATGTGAATGGTTCCATCATAGTGTAATCGATAGTGGCTTAATCCTGAAGCAAGCACATAGGTCAAGTGCTGATCATGGACTAGCGGTAAATGGTTTCTCTCATTCAAAGGTTTTTCATTTGTCAGATACACTAAAAACACAGATGGGATAAATTTATAAAGCCTTTTCATTTCATGGGTCACGTAACGCTTGGTACAAACATCGTCTTCGTCTTGTGGGTCTTTCACGTGAATAATCCGATGGTGATTAGCGCTATAGCCATTCACCATAAGCTGTGGCACTTTGTCATAAAACTCATACACTTTGTTATCCACATACTTTTTCGTAGTAACGTCTGTAGACACTTGAGGATGTTTTACATGGGTTAACCGCTTTCCCTTAAAGTCATAATCTCCCTGTTTTGTGCGTGGCACTACTGACCTATCCACATAGTGTTTATTAGCAGGATCTGTTTCCTGTTTAGGATCATGTATGGGGACAGGCCTAGCTTTGGCCATCAACGCACGTCCAAAGACATCCATCGTCAACCTGTAGTAGCAGTCTACTGTTTCTATGACAAGGTTCGGTGTCCTGTATATAGACAGCCGGCTAGCCTGTCTAAGCCTTAGTTGACATGAAGATTATTAAGCAGCAAGAGTCATTCCCCGTGGGGGACATGGTTTCCCATCTCTGTCCCACATCACGTGAACAACGCCATGGTTCACTGTTTCCATCTTCCATTCGCTGCATCATTGTGGGGCCTTCCGGCTGTGGAAAGACAAATCTTTTGCTAACGCTCATTACAGCGCCCAATGGTCTGCGTTTTCAAAATATTTATATTTTTGCAAAATCTCTCTACCAACCCCTCTACGTGTTTCTGGATCAAGTCATGTCTGGATTACAAAAAGAGAATATGGGTTATTTTACATTTTCCATGCAAGAAAATGTGATTTCACCGAATGAGGTAAAGCCTGATTCACTCATGATTTTCGATGATGTATCCACTGAACGTCAAGGCATCATTCAAAGCTATTTCAGCATAGGTCGACACAAACATATCGATTGCTTCTATCTTGGGCAAACGTATTCTAAAATGTCCAAACAGTTGATTCGTGACAATGCCAATGTCATTGTTTTATTTCGCCAGGACGAGAGGAACAGTCGTCACATTTATAATGAACATGTGAATCCGGATATGACCTTTCAAATGTTTACAGAATTGTGTGCCAAGTGCTGGAACACTCAACGTCATGCCTGTTTAGTGATTGACAAACAAAGTGAACTCAACCAAGGACGGTATCGCTTAGGGTTTGATCATTTTATTGCTATTTAAGGCCCTGTCTCATTCCCCGGCAAGTCATTTGTCAAGACACCATGGCGTTAGCAGAGATTCAATTGAAAAAGCATATTATTAAAGCAAAACATACTATTCGCCAAAAGTTTCGTCAATTGAAACAATCACGTGCCAATCATGCTTTGTTTATTCAGCAACATTTAGCACCTCCACTAAAAGCCATGTTGAAACCCTCTTTCAAGCCATCTGAAACGCTACCCACCGTTTCACAAGCCACGCAGACGCTGCACGAGGACCCTGAGGAAGAGGAAGAGGAACAGGAAGATTTGACTAGTGTTAGTGAAGTTGAGGATGAGGAGGAACAAGTGTTTACGCCTCAAAAAAAGGCTGCACCCCTTGAAGAGTTTTTGAGAAAAAAGAAATCCTTGGCCATGGTCGAAACACCTTGCCCTTCCAGAGCGTCTCCGTTTTCACAACTCTTGGCCACCCCTCAACATAAAGCTCAACTGAAAACCATTTTAATAAAATATTATGGATCAACATTGGAACCCTATTTCACCGATCTATTTATTGGAAACACAGATACCACGTATGGTGTTCGCTATGAGAATGATAGTTTTAAAATTGGCGATTCATCCATTAAATTTGCTCGTACTAAAGCTGTCATTAAAAACATCAACTATAAATTAACGCCAGGACTGTTAAAGCTGCTCTTTTCTCGGACCCCCTCTTTCCATGATTATACGTCAGAGGACCTTGACAAATATAAATCCATTTTATTGGATACCCATGCTCACAAAAGACAGTATGATCCCACGCAACAAGTGAATGCCAATATATCTCAAAAATATAAAACCATCATTGCAAAAATGTTTCCCACCAGTCAAAGTACTCGTCGTAAAGCATCCGCTTCGGGAGTGACTTTTAAACCATTAAAACCCCTTGTGGATGTTACCTACTGGCACAATCCCAATAAGCTCGTCCAGCGGCTACAGTTGTTGCATGCCTCACGTCAAGCTGGCCATACCGGTCACGATTGGGAAATTCAAGAAATTGAACAAGAACTTCGAAATGCCAAAATTATTGTTTAAGCCCTCACCCATTAAAATGGGTATTGCTCACGAGTTGCATCGCCCAGCTAGACGTCATTATCCACGACTCAAGGTGATTTCACGAGGTGTGGATGAACTTTGGCAGGCTGACTTGGTTGAAATGATACCCTATGCTGGCGTTAACGACGGTGTACGCTATATGTTGACCGTCATTGATGTCTATTCCAAAATGGCCTTTGTTGAACCTGTGCGTCGCAAGTCTGGTCCACTAGTTACCAAGGCCTTTCAACATATTATTCAACACTCCCAACGTCAACCTCAGCTGCTACAAACCGACCAGGGGAAAGAATTTTTCAACAAGGACTTCTCCAGTTTTCTCAAATCTAAGGATATTCACCATTACACCACGTACAGCAATCTCAAAGCCAGTGTGGTCGAGCGGTTCAACCGAACATTGAAAACCCATATGTGGAAAGCGTTTACCGCTCAGGGCAGTTATCGCTGGTTGGACATGTTACCTGAGCTAGTGACACGTTACAATGACACCAAACATAGAACGATTGGGACCAAGCCACGTCTCGTAACTAAAAATATTCAGCGATTGGATAAACTGTTTAACCCCATAAAAACAGCTGATCCTAAACGTCACCGACTGAACATTGGGGATTTTGTTCGTGTGAGCAAATTTAAGTCTGCGTTCAATAAGGGCTACACGCCTCAGTGGGGGACTGAACTATTTCGAATTCGTCGAGTCAACTTGGACACTCCAGTCACCTATTTACTCGAGGACCTCAACCATCAACCCATAAAAGGTAGATTTTATCTCCATGAACTTCAGAAAACAGCATTTCCTCAGCATTATCTTGTGGAAAAAGTGTTGAAACAAAAAGGAAATAAACTCTACGTCAAATGGTTAGGGTTTAACTCTACGTTTAATTCTTGGATCAATAAACTACATGTTGTGTGAACCTGTGTACTTTTTATTTATTCACCCATGTTGTACACCACCTATAGCTCTATGTGTACAGCGCTCCGCGCTTCATGCATGTTCATACATGTTTGTCTTTCCCTTTCCTCCTGTGTTCTCTCATACATCACCCCCTCCCCTCTCCCTCCCTTCACCTCCCACCACTGCTGTTTGCAGCTCTTGCCTATCTATTGGTTGTGACATCATTCCGACAAGTTGCATCATACTTTTTACTGATTCAGCGATTCCCACGCTTTGAACATTCTCTTATCGTGCACGTGGACAGCTAACGTCCCAGGCGAACACTTGTGCCGGATCAAATTTCACATGAACTTGCATTTTGTCACGTACGCAGCAAAACAGGATGTAACTTGTTAACAGTTATCGCGCATGTGGACAGATAACACCCAAGCGAACACCTGCGATAGATCAAATTTCACGTCAACTTGCATTTTGTCACGTACGAAGCAAGACAGGATGTCACTGGTTTAGCGTGCCTGTGGTTTCACACATGTGTGCACGCCTTTCGCACTTCCCTGCCAGCACAATGGTCAGATTATTTCACCTTCAAGCGTCACCTGTTGTCAAGTCAGATCAACGCCTTCCCATAAGCTCAAATGACATTCACCTCCTGCTCCTCGGCAAGTGTGTTTTCTGTACTCGCTTCGACCAACATAGAACCAAGTTCTCATCACCGTTTACACGTTAAAGGTAAAAAGTGTGAAAAAACGTACCCTCGCTCTGTCATACACCGACCCGTCGAAATAGCGATTGATCTATTGAACACAGCCACCGTGGTCAGCGACAGGTTCGTTGAAACACACACACCCAGCCGTATCGTCTCTCTCTCAACCGCCACGCTTCATGGACATTATAAACAGGCAAAGAAAAAGAAAACGTTATTTCAACATGTATGGCGTTAGGCCCTTTGTGAATTATCTTTTTGGAAAAAAAATATCTACCACATTTGAAAGGGGGCGTTAGCCCGAGTCCTAGGACACCTCGTACACGTCTCTAGCGTTATTGGTTCGTGAGATATCGGCAAAAATCACAAAAAACACGTGTTTACCCCAAAATCGCGTTTCCAAATTTTTTAAAAAAATATAACGAGTGGTCCATAGCAAAGAGGACGTCACTCCGAGTCCTTGGACCCCTCGTTCATGTCTCTAGCATACTTGGTTCGCGAGATATAGCAAAAAGTCTAAAATCACGTTTTTACCCCAAAAAGACCGTGTTTCCAGATTTTCACCTTTTCGACACCTACATTCCCGTAAAGAGCACGACGAGACGAAAAAAACGAATCCAAGCACGCCCTCCTAGCATGGCTCCTTCCATTCCAAGGTCGCAGGGGCTCACAACTTCCTAAGTGAGACAGCTCTCTCACTACCACACTACTACCTACAGGTTTTCATCCTAGAGACTTGAAATTTATTTTTGAGGTAGAGGGGGTAGGGACCTTTCATTTACGTCAAACAAACTTTTTTTGTAGAGTTCCTAGTTTCCAAAATATAGGATTTTCAAAATTCGAGTGTTTTCAAAAAAACATAAAAAATAAAAAAGTTTTATTACAAAAAATAAAGGTCATAAAGGCCGTTCGTTTGAGCCATGGCACAACGTTCTACCATGTTTGGTTTTCAAACTATCACCAACGTTGCAAAACAAAAAAATTCAAAGAATTTTTGAAAAATATAATACATGGTCCATAGGAAAGAGAACGTCAGCCCGAGTCCACTGACACGCCATTTGTCAAAATCGGACCATGCGTTCGAGAGATATTTAACATGGCTGAGGCTTAGTAGTGGTAATAACGGGGTTCTGAAGTGGGGCAGAACCCCTATCACTCCACTACTTTAGTGTGTGAAGTACGTGCCTGAACATTTTCTACATCATTATGTCAATCCAAAAGGTGAACAAACGTGTAAATGTTGTTGAGGCAACGATGGCAGACTTTGAAGCACGCCTTCAGTTGTTGAACAGTGCTGCCAACCCGGGTCAAGACTCCCTAGACTCGCTTACTCGTGATTTTCGCGAGTTCCGAAGCACTGTCACGTCCGAACTGGCTGTGCTTAAAGAAGAACTGAGCAAGCTGGAGTGGAGACTTGACCACCACGAGGAGCTGCTGGACGAAGGAGAGCAATACAGCTGGAGAAACTGCCTTCTCATCCACGGGATCGTTGAGGACCCTGAGGAAGATGTGTACGAGAAGGTGAGGGACACAACCAAGACGAAGTTGAACGTAGACCTCCCTATGGAGAGCCTGGATAGATGTCACAGGATTGGGCGGCCGCAGCGAACAGCAGCTGAAGTGGTAGCCACTGGGAAACGCCCTATTATTGTAAAATTCCTCCGCTACCACGAGCGAGATCGCATCTGGAAGTCCAAGCGCCTCCTAAAGGGAACCAAGATTCTTATTACTGAATCCCTCACCAAAAAAAACGGAAAACTATCCTAAATGCAGCGAGAGACCACTTCGGACCCACCCGAGTATGGACCCAGGACGGCCGCCTTTTAATCTACGTCCCTGATGGAACTAAGAAGACCGTCACCACATTTAGGGAGCTGGAAAACGTGCAGCAAATGCGGGATATTAGAGTGAAGTGAAATGAACATGTGCGTAATGTTTATATTAGACAAGTTTAGTAATAAGTGTGTGTGTGTGTATGTGTGTGTGCGTTGGTTGCGGTCGGCAGTGTCCAACGGGAAGTCCATGTAGGTTTCTTCTATTTTAAGATATATCTCTCGTTACCCAGTTGAGCTATTGCATGAATGAGCTAACTAACCTTGGCCAGCCTAGCCCACACCAACCCCCTCCCTCGCCTTACACCACTGGCTTTCTACTAAAACAGGCACTTTCCTCATCCAAGCATTCATTACAATGTTGCCATATTAATGCTCTGTCACTGGTCGCGCATCACGACGAAATACAGACAATAATAAACGGAAACAATATCCATATCCTCTGTATAAGTGAAAGTTGGTTAAAACCTGACATCCCGTCTAGCATGGTAGAACTAAATCGCTACTCGCTGGAACGTTATGACAGAAAAAATGGGAGGCGAGCAGGCGGGGTTACCATGTACTGTAGAAGCGACTTAAAAAAGACGGGTAATATGTGTATCAACACTTAGCACACAACCAGGACCGGAATTTATGTTTGTAGAAGTAATTGTTGGCCAACAAAAGACTCTGGTAGCTGTTGTATATAAGCCGCCAAGAATAACAAACATGAGTGAATTTGAAAACCGCTTGCTCGACTTACTTCCAAGCTACGAACACGTAATAGCCGTAGGTGACTACAATACAAATTTACTGACACAGACGTACGAGACCAAACAATTACAAAACCTGTTCTCTTCCTGCGACATGACTCTTCTTCCCCTGGAACCTACAAACCACATTTACTCTGATAAATACGAATCACATACACTCATTGACCATCTTGTGACAAGCAATCTCGACAGAGTTGAAACTTTCGGGCAAATACCCGTACCATCTATCTCCACCCATGACCTAATTTACCTATCGTACTCCCTACGTGTGCCTAACTACACACCTAATTATATTATCACTAGAAACATGAAAAATATTAATATGGATTACTTAAAACATGACGCATACAACCTTCCTTGGAACTTAGATAACATTGACGCAAAAGTAAAAAAGTAAATTCTCTTATAATTTGTCTGTAAGACAAACATGCCCCTAAACATTCGATCAAAGTTACTCGCCTAGCATGCCCATGGTTAAATGAAAACATTAAATGTATGATGGCACAGCGTGATGCCATCTGACTATCGGCCAATATCCATTCTACCTGCACTTTCAAAAGCCCTCGAGCGTCTGGTTCATGAGCAAGTACTTGAATATTTGAATAGCCGTTCTCTTTTAGACCCTCTGCAATCAGGTTTCAAGAAGGGACATAGCACCGCAACAGCATTACTCAAAGTGACTGACGACATTAGACACGCAATGGACCAAAAAATGGTGACAATCCTCACCCTTCTCGACTTCAGCAGTGCTTTTGACACCATAAATACTCAGACACTATTGAAAAAGATGGAATTTTATTACTTCGACCAGCTGACAATAAACTTTTTCGCATCATACCTGAATAATCGCCAGCAACGTGTTGTAACCCGGGATAAAACTTCTCAGTGGCTAAGCAGAAAGTCAGGCGCCCCACAGGGTAGTGTACTAGGACCCTTGCCCTTTTTTTTTACTATATATCAACGACATCTCATCTAATTTGAAAAATTGCAAATATCACCTATATGCTGATGATTTGCAAATATACTCCCACTGCAAGACAAATGACATTCCATTGACAATTGAAACTATCAACGCTGACCTTCAACGACTTGGAAAAGATTCTCAGGAAAATTCCCTTCATTTGAATCCCTCCAAAACACAAGTTATCATAATTGGCTCTCAAAAACTATTGACGTCACTCCGAGATCAAATTATTCCCCCAATTGTACTGAACAACAATGAAATTCCATACTGTCCTACAGTGAAAAATCTAGGTGTCATAATAAATCAGACTCTTAACTGGTCTGAACATGTACAGAGTGTAAGCAAGAAGATTTTCGCAACGCTCCACTCCCTCAAAAGAAATAAAGATATTTTACCATTTAAAGTAAGAGCCCTACTCATACAGACACTAATACTTCCTATTCTTGACACTGTGACGTTATTCTTGTAGACGCAACCAAAACATTAACTTTGAAACTTCAACGAGCTCTGAACTCTTGCATACGATTTATCTACGATCTGAGCTATGATAAACATATCACTCCCTATTATTGCGCTCTTTCCTGGCTGAAACCTGAACTACGTCGATCATATCACATTCTTGTCCAGATTTTCCGATTATTGTCTGACGATAGACCACTATACTTATCAAATAAATTCAAGTACTTGTCTTCTTTCCATGGTAATAATACACGCTCTGGTTCTTCCCTCTCCATTCCTATTCATCGCTCCTCTATATACAACAACTCTTTTCATGTGGTGGGGTCTAGGCTGTGGAATACCCTTCCAGCTAGTGTCAGGGGCACCACCTCACTATCTAAATTCAAGACCACCTGCTGGGGCAGCCTGCTGAACGCTAATGACCGACAACAAGTGTGACTGGATGAGTGAATGAGAGTGTGAAAGTCATTATCAATGTCTATTATTATTGTTTAATTTTGTCGCCATAATAATTATGTTTATTGTATTGTATTAATGTGGTTAAGTGTAAGAGAGGGCCAAAAGCCCTAACTGCGCCACCAATAAAGGCAATAATAATAATAATAATCAATAGGTTAGAGGAGTGGACGAAAGAAAACAAACTTAAAATAAACCAGAACAAGACAAAAGTAATGAAGTTTCGCAAAGGCGGACGAATATCCTCGGAGGATGTCTTCACATATGGGAACCACGCATTAGGCATAGCGAAGGCGTACGAATATTTAGGGGTAACTCTGCAGGTCACCGGATTCACCTTCACAAGACATGTTGAGGAAAGATTAATCTCCGCAATAAAAGCCACAATGGAAATCAAAATACTTCATAGGCTCTCACTAGAAACATCAATTTCACTGTTCAATCTGAAAATCGCCCCAATAGCATCATGCGCAATTGAAATAATTTGGCCACACTTGAACTACAAAAACATCAAAGACCTGGATAGAGTTAAAGCCAGATACCTCAAGAAATCCCTGTGCGTATAGAAGTACGCCCCAACCAGATTAGTTTATCAACTGGTGGGAACAAAAACATTTATAGATGACCTAATATTAAAACACAACCTGATTCAAACATAAGCATGCATCAAGTTTCTGGAAGAAAGAGCCCAGAAATCAACAGAAATAGACCCCGATTTCTACCGCACCCCAGCCATGAAGGAGAAGGGATGGAGATCAGCCGGCTATGAACTACGACATCATTACACCTGAGGAGCAATACACGGCTTCCACCATAAAATCTGCAACAGGAAAGGTTACCTCAACGCCGACAGTCAATGCAGCTGTGAACTCTGCAACCAATCCTTCACACAGTATCGCCTATTAGAATGTGCACAAATAACAATGCCAATCTCGCACTATGCCAAGGACGAATGTCAATGATATCTGTTATGTAATAATTCTGTACACATTGTGTTTAATTCCAATAATAATAATAATAATAATAAGTATTTCATCTAATGAGTTTTAATTACACAAAGTAGGTAAGTATTATTAAATGCATATATTAAATATGTGCAAAATGTTAGTAAATATAATGTGTTGACTAATAAATAATACAAATTATTTATTGTTAATGATATTTCCATGATTTAATAACTTGCATGGCTGAGCGCTGCGGGCTCTCTAACCTCTATCTCAAAAACGGTTGGGCGTATGAAAAAAAAATCAAACAACATTTTTCGAAAATGTTATGCTCTACAAATTGTATAATAAATGTTAACATCATAGGAGCTATAGAAACCGAGATAATCACAAAAAACTAATTTTTGTGACTTTGACCTTGAATAACTTACGACGCAGACACGAGATTTTATGAGACTTTTGAGACAACTTTTAGAACACCAAAATGAAGGTGTATACGAGTTGACATCTTGTTATGTCTCATTCCGAGGTTGACCCATATATATATATTTTTTATTTTTTTTTGCTTAAGTGACTGTTCTAGTTAGCAAACGTTTGCCTGCCAGTGGTATGCACGGTAGGAGCAAAACTGCGAAAAGCGTACGAACGAAGCAGCGAAGTGAAACGTTTTGGAGCTCGTTGCGCGATGATGGTAGCGCGAGACCCAGCTGTCACTACACAGTGTACGCACTGCAATTGAACGCCATTGAAAACAAAATCTTGTTTACAGTTTAATTTTGTTCGAGCAATCAATAGAGTGGACTTGGATCAGTCTAGTGAGCGACGCTGCTCATTTATAGAGTGCAGCAAGACTAGGGAAGTCGGGTGAGGGGTTCAATCCACCCTTAGCGCCCAGAAATTAAAGTACCCTATTCGATTAAATTTCTGTTTTGAATTACATCAATGTTCGGATTAAAGACAAACGACAGCATTACTAATTGTACCTAGTATGTACTTTACACTTGCTTAAGCAAAACTGTTCGTTGATAGGTGCAAATAAACGTAGGCTATCAATGCTGTCGAGATCAAACTCGATCATGTCTCCTTTTGGCCAAGCGCCCCTCCAGAAGCAGTCATTGCCATTGTGTTGCGTCATGGGGCTGTTCAATAAATCATTGAGCCTAGAGAATCTTCATTTAACAAGAAATTATTGTTACGAAAGCTATAAATTCAGTTTGCTAGTGGTATGTTATTGTTCTCTTGCCAGGAGAACTGGTCTGTTAAGAAATCCAGCAATGCATCATGAACGATTTCCTTTCAGAAATGGGTAAGTAAACAGGGTTAATTGAGAAGTCACTATGATGCACACAAGATAAGCATGCACTATCTTTCACTTATATGTAGGCTACTTGTACAACATATATCTCGTACTTGCAAGGAAAGCTGTTTGCAGCCTTGATGTTTTAAACTTGTCATTAGTATCACAGCAAATTAAAAATCAAGAGATATAAGAAGGTTTTTAGGACTTCATCTGCCTATGAATTAGTCAAGAAAATATTTCTAATAATAAAGGAAAAATACAATGTACTCTCTTCTAGCATCCATTTCTTGCTTTCACAGCTTTCATCAGCAATTATTTGTTCAGGCAAATGCCATCATCTTAATTCAATAATACACAAAGGTCACTACTAAGATAGCTCAATACTCCACATCGAAAATATGATTGCGCACCACGAACGCCATGGGGAGCTGTAGCAAGTCCGAAGATCAGACGTTCAAATCCCAGCACTGACAGTGGTTACCCACTCCCTGTCCCCTCAAACGAATTAACAACATATACGGTAATGACTTTAGTAGTGTGTGTAGTCATTATGTGTTGTTGTCAATTCATTTGAGGGACTTAGGACATCTTCCCTCATCAGCCCCGTGTAGTTGGGTGTGTGTTGACCTTGTCTGATAACCTGTCTTGCTGTAAAGACAGTAGTAATTGGTGTAACTGTAACGAAGGGGGTAGGTGCCCCTGGACTTGAAGTAAGGTCTACTATCCCGGCATTCGCCTGGATGGAGTGTGGAAAACCACACTAAGGAAAGCCACTGTCAGCTGGGATCTCCGGAATTGTTGCAGCTATTCGCGCCTCGGGGCGTGGTGCACGGCTAAGCTGCGAGAAGCACAAGTTCAATACACACCCAAGTACACGAAACTGATGACGAAAGATGTCCCAAGTTCCTAAAATGAATTAACAAAAGCAACAAAGTTAATTCCCCACTAGTTTGGGGAAGCGACGATTTCTACGTTCGTATGTATTTATGTGATAGGGCATGCCTCTGTTGAACCTTCCCTGGTTCACCTCAGAATACCAGATGAGTTATTATCTCCATATTTGCCAAGACATCCTTCCGACTTCTTCCTGCTTTCTCTCTTCTCTTCTTCGTCTGTTCCTGTCCTGCGCGTTGTGTGTTTCTTCCTCTCCACCGACTAAAAGGAACCCTCTTCTCCGGCGTGTGAAAAGAAACGAAGTTCCAGGGCTTACATTTCTTGTGTAACGCGTCGGAGTGGAGTCCCGGAATCTCTTCGTATTAGCGAAGGTCTGAAAAGAAAATCAACAATTCTTGAATTAAGTTTGTCAAATCAATGATATTTCACTATTCGTTCGATAGCCTTACCCTATTTGAGATTTCCATACTAAAATGTGTGCTGCACGAATATTGTAAAATTGATGGGATTAAAAAAAGAACTATTTAACCGTCGGTCGTACAGAAAATATCATGAGATCGGTCGTGGTGTATCTTTAAGATACCACACAATTTCACCTAAAAATACTCAATTAATGTTTGGCAGTGTAATTTATTAATACTTCAAAGGCATTTTAAAAACATTTATCCACTTGCAAAGAGTCCATTAGTCCATATTTTAAATTATGCAGGTAATACAAACAAACCCACATCTCAACTCAATATAGGCACAACTTACGAAAACACCACTTCACTTTCTACTATGGAATGACTATGACTACAGCTGTCTTCAGAGTCGACCTCGTGGTGTACTGGCTAGCATTCTTGGCTGTCTCCCTGGAGGACAGGCTCGATTCCCAGCTCTGCCAAGAAATTTAATTCTGGTCTGATCACTGGAACGGGGTACACTCAGCCGTGTGAAACAAAACTGAGAAGAATTTGTTCGATTTCCACCTCAGCCAACCAGGAAGCAGTTTTTCCGAGGTTTCCCAATTCTGTTCTAGGCAAATGCTAGGATCGTTCCTAACTTACGGCCACGTCCGCCCCCTTCCCAATCCTCAACAGAATTACAAATACTCACACTACTACAGACACAACAATAACACAGTTTATCAGACAAATTCTATGTGTGTGTGTGTATACTCACACTCTAAATTATAGGCATACAGAACTTTCGCATTCACAAGAGCGTAGATTTTCTTGACATATTTATTTGGCTTGGAAGGAATATATTGTCTAAATTCGAATACTGTCAACGTCATTGTCACTTTCACAAAGTATTTTCATTCTCCTGGTCGAAATGCTCCAAATGTGTAACTATTTACATACACACACACACACATGTATAATAATGTTTCGAGAGTCGAGATTCTTGAATCTCTCTTAATGTTCGAGCAAATGTAAGAACAACTGCAATGCAGATTTCCGATTCAAACATTTAATAACGAGAATCAGTGAGACTGGCCTCTTTCAATTTGAGATCTTTGATTCCAGCAATAAACGAGTTCTTTCTTCTAGCAATTGTTAAAAGCAGGGATGGTAAAGTGAACGAAATTTTATACTTCACTCCGGAGGAGGAGTGGAATTGAATTCTGCCAGCCATTTCAATACCGGTACTATTCCGGCGTAGAGTTAAACCTAGAATGAAACATAATTGGAATTTCACTCCGGCAAGGAATTAAATATCGAATTCTATTCCTCTCAGAATAAATCTCGGAATGAAATTCAATTCAATTCCGCTGGGAGTGATATTAATTCCATTGCATTGCATTTCATTCCTCTCGGAATGAATTGTTGAATTATACACTCGAATTTGTTCCGAAGGGAATAAAATTAAATCCAAATAATTTAATTTAATTCTCCTCGGAATGAAACGCTGAAGGAAACATCGAATTACACTCTGGTGGGAATGCAATTAAATCTATACGCTTCAAGTCTATTCCTCTCGGAATAAAATTGTGAATAAAACATGTAGCCTAATTATATTCCGACAGGAATTAAATTAAATGCATGGAATTTAATTCTATTGCACTCAAAATGAAAATCTGAACAAAATATTCGGTCAATTCCGGCCGGAGTGAAATGTAATCCATACAATTTAATTCTATTCCTCTCCGAATTAAACTTTGAACGAAATTTTAATTCTATTCCGATGTGAATAAAATAAATCCATAGGATTTAATGATACATAAATATGAAGCGAAATTTAATCCATTGAATTAGGGTTTATTCACAGCGGAATGGCGCTCGCAATGAAGAGTTTGTCTTATTCAATCCAATGATTGATACTGATCGTGTGGCCCCCGGAGAGGCCGAGTGTAGGTCTTTCTAGTTGATGCCCGTTAGCGACCAGCGCGTCGTAATGAGGATGTAGTGATGATGAAGACGTCACATACACCCAGTCCCCGAGCCACGGGAATTAACTCAAGGACAATAAAATCCTTGATGGCCTGGCCGGGAATCGAACCCGGGACACAAGGCAAAGCCTAGCGCGCTAACCATTTAGCCAAGGAGCCATATAATGTTAATACGTGAGGCTTTTATCTCAATTTTATTTCACCGAGCCTAATTTCATCTTATGAAATAACGACTTGTAAGATCACCTTGTATCCGTGTGTGTGTCCTCATAAAATCTAAACAGCTAGAGCGATTACAATGAAATTTGCTGACGTCGTAGTACTATCACGTCCAACCACGACTGTGCCTTTCAAAGTTTAATAAGTTTTACAAATTCAACATGACGACCGCGCGAATAATTGCACCAGCATTCAATATTGTTGCATCCCCAACCCTCCATAAGGGTTGTGTCTACAACTATGCCTAAATAAATTAACAGTATAAGTTGTAACTACAGGACATGGACATATGGATGTAGCGAGCTAACATCGTAAGTACGGTAAACTCAAGCTAGCAGTATGAGGCAATAGTTATACAAGCCCACTGCCACACTAACAAATACCGCTGGTTAGAGAAGCTACAAATACAGGATACTTCCACGCGCCCGGCCTCTTTTCCTCTTTTGGCAGACGGACACTTCTTCATGCTTCGTAAGGGCCGGTTAGGGCGCTGCCCTAAGCGCGGTCCAAACGCCGCCACCCCGTGGAGAACTGGACGAGGTAGGGTGAGTGTGTCGGTCTAATTCCTTTTCATCCCCCGATTTTATTTCCCCCCCTCTAACCACCATTAGTACGAATAAACCCCTTCTTTCACAGTCAAGGGATCTATCTTTTTTTTTATCTCAGTTAGTTATAGAACCCTTTCCCCCTTAGCTAAGTTAAGATCCAGTGTTTCCCGCTGTTGCATGCTGTCAAGCAGTACGGTGAAGACGACTAGCAAGCGCTTAGCTTACTAAGGCTCCCCAGGTAAGTCTGGTGAGTATGTCCCCCGCAACTCTTCGTAAAGCCCCCTTTTACATTAATTGATCCCTAGACGTCCCCGCTAATCGCCTAAACCTCGTTAGACTAACCCCCCCACCCATTTCACTACCCTCTTTACTTATTTCATCAAAGTAAAACAATATCTCCGACAGGATTTGTTATTAGGAATCATGTGTGTACCAAATAGACAATGGTAGCTACGCTCGCTAACGCGCAGCGCTAGGCCATGGGGCCAAGCTCTCCGAGGACTCGGTAGACGTGAAATTGTTTTTCGTGGTTTTCCTTTTGTACTCCTGGTGAATGGCGGGATGATTCCTGCATTGAGGCCACGGCCGCCTCCTCAGCTGAATTACAACTACACACACACCCAAGTACACGAGGACACATGACCACGATGTCGCTAAGCCCCTTGTGCGAGTGTTTTGATGGATTGCAGGATATAGACTACGGTACGTTACAATATCACGCATTATCCACTATTTTAATTCAGGCAGATTGCATTTAGTCAAATATGGTTGAAGTAATTAGGAAAACCACTTCTGTCCCACTCCCCCTTCTCTTAAATCCGTCTGCACGTTAAATGTTTCACATGGGCTACATCAGACCAATTGTCCTTGTTCATGAGGTCAAAATCTGGAATACTGAATACTGTGTCCATTCCAATCTTCCTGCTTTGTGATTGTTGCTGTTGCTTCATTTGAGGGGCTTGGACATTGAGATCATTTAGCCCCATGCACTAGTGTTCGAGGAACCTTCGTTATTGTGATGGTTGTATTGGTGTAAGTGTCTGTGAATCACCTAAGGATTGGGATGGAGCTGGCTCTGGCCTTAAGTTACGAACCATCCCGGCATTTGCCTGGAATAGAAGTGGAAAACCATGGAAATCCACTTCAAGGATGGCTGGGATGGGAATCGAACCCCCCTGTTCTCAGTTGTGTCTCACGTGGCTGTGTGTACCCCGTTCCAGCCATCAGACCAAAATTTAATTTATGGACAGAGCCGGGGATCGAACCTGGACCTCCAGGGTGACAGCCATGAATGCTAGCTGCTACAGCAGAAGGTGTACACTTTAGCCTGTAGTTTAACGTGACTGTAAATCTCGTGATTATAAGCTACGGGACCACCTTCCAAAACACAGGACGTGGTATTTCACTTCAAATATCTCAATTGCATTGACCGGGAATCAAACCCGGTCCGCATTGGTGAGAGGCAAGCAGATTGGCATTTCACCACCACGCCCAACTCCTCTTTCGCATTTTACCGTAGGAGCTGTGAAACGTGCACAAATCTCATTATAAAGAAAACCAGCAAGTTATTATTGGAATTGTATTTATTTGAAATTGAGCACAAATCATATTTTTATACACACAGCAGACAGGTTGAGACTAAGTTCGACGTTAGAATAGAATTTGCTGGCAAACTCGGGTGGGTAACTTGATACCCGGAGCGCAGTAGGCGGAACTTATATGGGGCTGAAATGCCAATGTCTATCCAATTATTATTATTCAACGGGGTTGGGGATGCGATGCGATGCGATGCGGGTGATTTTTACAGCCGGATGCACTTCCTGCTGCCAACCTCAGAGGAGGAGTTAATGAGAGGTGAAATGAATCAATAGGATGTGGAAGGAAGTGGCCGTGGCCTGTCAGCATTTGCATGGAGTTGAAAAATGGGAGACCACGGAAAACCATTTCAGGGACGGCCGACGGTGGGTCTCGAGCCCACGCCTACCGAGTCCACCGAGAGCTTGGTCCCATGGCCTGGCGCTGAGCGTAGCTACCGCTGTCGGTCTATTTGGTACACAAATGATTCCTAATAACAAATTCTGTCGGAGATATTGAATGCTGGTGTAATTATTCACGCGGCCGCCATGTTGAATTGGTAAAACATATTAAAATTTGAAAGGCACAGTCGTGGTTGGACGAGATAGTAGTCCACTACGACCTCACCGAGTTTCATTGTAATCGCTCTAGCCGTTTAGATTTTATGAGGTGACACTCACGTAAACACATAAACACACATGGATACAAAGTGATCTCACAAGTCTACGGTATATTTCATAGGATGAAAGTAGGCTCAAAATAATAATCCGGTGAAATAAAATAGAGAATAATGCCTCAGTTATTAACATTGTACAGCGCGCTAAGCCGGGCCATCGAGGGCTCATTGCGGAGCGCAGGTACCCCATGGGCGTCAACTAGTAAGACCTGCACTCAGCCTCTCAGGAGGCCACACGATCAGTATCATTCATTGGATTGAATAAGACAAACTCTTCATTGCGAGTGCCATTCCGCGAGGAATAAACCGTAATTCAATCGATTAAATTTCGCTTCATATTTATGTATCATTAAATTCTATGGATGTATTTTATTCACGTCGGAGTAGAATGAAATGTTCGTTGGAATGAAAGTGTATGAATTTAATTTCACTCCGGCCGGAATAGAATGTAATGTTCGTTCATAGTTTTATTCCAACAGGAATAGAATTAAATTGTAGAAATTTAATTTCACTCCGGCCTAAAGATTTAATTTAGTTCCACATTTCATTTCATTCCGACCTCAAAATTTAATTGAATTCCACATTTCATTTCACTCCGACCTCATGATTTAATATACAGTAGTCCCAAATTTAATTTCAGTCGACGATTTTATTTTATTCTGACCACTAGATTTAATTTCACTCCGATCTCAAGATTTAATTTTACTCCACATTTAATTTCATTCCGACTTCATGGTTTAATTTCGTTCAACATTTAATTCCATTCCATACATAACTTCATTCTGAGTTCAAGAATTAATTTCATTCCAGATTTAATTCACTTAAAGTTTCACTCCGTGCATTTCGTCCATTCTTATTATGAATGGATTTCTATTATTCACATTCCACTCCTTACATGTTATTCCTTAATCACACTCTCTATTTAATTTCACTCCGAGTTTCGTGAAAATGTCTAATTCCAGATATAATTTAATTCCGAATTTCATTTCTTTTAAATCACGAAATGGTTTCGTTTACACATTTCACTGCTTGCATTTCATTCCTCACATTCTATTCCTAATTTAATTCCTGTCCCAATTCCATTCACTAAACCATTTTCTCTTTAATACAGTTCTACCAATCGCGTTTAATTCCCTTCCTTTCAATACTGTTCCAATTAAAATACCTTTTTAATTCTTCATCACATATTCCAGACTTTTGTGTGTTTAAACTATCTAATTTCACTCCTTAAAAAAAGTCGTTCTCTTTATCACCCCTGGTTAAAAGACATTTTCCCAGATGAATCTGTTTGTCGGCCATTTAGGTTGACAGTTACTCGCGAGCTCGGCTTCTCAGTAGAAGTGAATCGGAAAACGTCATTGCGGAAGAATCTTGCGTGTGTCAACTGAGTAAAGGTAAGTGGTAGCCCGTGTAGCCTATTTAATGCCTAATTATAAGAAGAAGATCAGAATGGAAATTAGGGCTGGGACTTTTAATCGATTAATTTCAGATATCGATTAATCAAAACAGAAAAATCAATTAATCGGGGTTTTGACGATTAATCTATGTAGGTCTGTGTACATGGGTGAGTTTAAGATTTGTGTGATATCCTGTGTCACTGTGATGTCTGTACCGGTGTGTGTATTTGCAATTCAGGAAGGATTTGGGTAGGAACCGGCCGTGGCCTTAAATTTGGTACGATCGCGGCATTTGCCAGGAGTAGAAGTGGGAAACCATGGAAAACTACTTCCAGGATGGCTGAGGTGCGAATCAAATCCGCCTTTTATCAGTTTTCCTCACGAGGCTGAGTGTACCCCGTTTCAGCCTTCAGACCAAAATTAAATTTCTTGGCAGAGCCGGGAATCGAACCCAGGCCTCTGTTGTGACATCCAAGAATGCTAGCCACTGCTCAACGCCCACTTTGACGTTTCATTTAACTCACTCCATGGATTATCGTGTTACACTTACTAATCGACATGTAATTGTAACGTATTTTTCGAGGGTTTTTTATGCAACTGGCATAAGTCAGTAGGAAGCCATTCTATATTTATTTACGCGGCAAATTGTTCAGCCAAGAGAATTTTTCATGTTAATTTATTATTATTATTAATTTATTATAATTATTATTAAGATATTTTCGGAGCATTTTATAAAAATTATAAGCATACAGATAGGTTTTCTATGTCTTAGAAAACGCTATCAAGCAAATTATTACGAACGACAATATCATAGAAAATTATCTGATTACGGAAATTTACGGAGTTTCGTCAGTTAGGGTATATCGAGAGACGTGACTCACTGGGAATTCAAATACAAGCTTAATCCTGTCGGGAAGTATTACGCAAGCGGGTTCGCATCGTCAAGAAAAGGCGAATTGTTGGAACGGAAATCGACTTCTTGATTCGCGCGCCGTGTGTAATGAACCAGAGGAGGGGAAGATCGCGGCGTGCTCAGCCAATCAGTGGAGACTAGTGGGGAGCCGGCGTGTGGATATATCGTTCGACGCGCCGTGAAACGAGGACAATCTGTGTAGTTCTTGCCGAGTGTGGTTATACGCGGGAGTCGCTCCGATGTTCCGTGGAACGGGGACTATCTGTATAGAACTTCCCGAGTATGGTTCACGCGGGAGTCGCTCCGATGTTCCGTGGATTGGAGGACTAACTTTTGTAAAACTTAACCAGTGTGGTTGTACGTGTGTTTGGGTCCGATGTACGGATCATAGAATTATCTAATCTACCAGAATATCATCAAATAACGAAGACGATGGCGACGTCCAGGAGACTGTGGGAAGCACACAGCATCATCCAGTACGAGGGAAATGCTTTAGCAATTTCCAGTGGTAAGCGCAAATGACGCAGAAATACGCAATCTCTCATTTTTATTTGTTTTATATTTCATATTTCAGTAACTTCATAGCTTGGAAATAAGAGTAAAATCAATTTATCAGACTCCGTTTTCACGTAATTTTCTATCGGTAATATTAAAATCGCAACGCTCCAATTTAAATTTTAAACTTATTATTATTATTAATTTTGCTATACTTGTTTTATATAATAAATTCATTTCTTTTACAATGCAATCTTTGCTTTCAGTAGGTAGCATTAGATATGGACCAATTCCTTCTCCTGATACAATTGTTTGTTGGGTTAATGATCAAATCATACCACGATCTGAGTGAATAGAGTCTTGAAGGTGTTTTGCCAGAGCTAGACGTTGTTAAATACAAATTTAGATTTCAACATTGCATTGAGGTGTTGGCGCCCATTAAAGCAACATAGCTTAGGCAAAGGTAAACAGTTACATTTATCTCCCAACAGTTAGGGGCAGTCAAACCGATACACTTGTCGCTCAAAGTGTGGGCTAGCAAAACTGCTACACTTGTACGCTCAACATGGAGCAAAGTAAATACCGTTTCACTTGTCATCCCAGCCTAAGCGAAACAGTTACATTTGTCGCTCAACGTGAGGGTCAAAACGTTACATTTGTTGCTACCAACATGGGGCACTAATAACTGCCACATTTGTCGCCGACAACTTGGGGCTGAAAACCTAATAACATTTGTGGAAGGAGAAGGGTATATATTTCTGTGCCTGTATTTTGGGGGTTATTTGTCTGTATCAGTGTATATCATTATGGGGGATGAGAAAGAAAGACAGATGAGGTTACGTAGTGGTCATCAACGGGAGAGTGATGATACGAGCAGTATGTCGAGTGATGGTAGTACCGGGGTAGCGGAGGTAAATCCCGATACTGAAACAGAGAGTGTAGGCGGCCAACCAGAATTAAAAACTTTACTTCTCGAGTTCATGTATCAGAACAAAGTTAGTAGTGATGCCTTAAATGCAAAATTAGAACACAATAATGCAAAATTAGAACAAAACAGTAGGGAAAATAAAGAAAGTACAGACGCTTTAAATGCTAAACTGGAACAAAACAACGCTAAATTAGAACAAAACAGTAGGGAAAATAGAGAGAGTAATGAAACTTTAAACGCCAGAGTAGAACAAAACAGTAAGGAAAATAGAGAGAGTACTGAAACTTTAAATGCTAAACTGGAACAAAACAACGCCAGATTAGAACAAAACAGTAAGGAAAATAGAGAGAGTACTGAAACTTTAAATGCTAAATTAGAACAAAACAGTAGGGAAATGAGTGACAAATTCGAACTGATTAGAGGTGAGATCAGGGGGGTGATGGAAGAAAAGGCTAAAGAAATTATTGCAGATGTAGACAGAAAGTTAGGAAAAGTACAGGAGGAGTTGGGAATTAGAATCAGTACACAGGCTGAAAATTTAAAAGAACTAGTGCAACTGGAAACACAGCAGGTCAAAAAGCAATTGGGGGGAGAAATTGACAAAATTCAGGTAGCTACTAAAGAGGTTAAGGAACAGCTGGGGGGTAGAATTGAGAAAGTCCACTCACAAATAGTTGCAGAAGTAAATGATTTAAGAGAGAGTAATAGAGAGAGCATTAGCAAGAGTGAGGAGAAACAAGCAAAGCTATATGATAAAGTAGAAGAATCAGAAGGAAACATTAAATTAACAGTAAACAGTATTGAGAGGAAGGCTGAGGAGAAAATCGCAGAATTAGAATTAAAATTAAAAGCTAGGATCAGGCAAGAAAATAGTCAGAATAGGCCAGTTTTTGTGAATAGCACACACAGGGAGGTAGAACTGGGTAAGTTCAGCAATCGAGAGGGGTGCCCAATGGAGTTCATGAACACTATAGAAAATAAATTCGGGGAGAGGTTGGAAAATGGTAGTATTGAGTGGTGCCAGGTAGTTGAAATTTTAGAACAAGTGTTTGTGGGGGAAACGAGGAATTGGTTTGCTGTCTACAGAGACAAGTTTACTGATATCAATGATTTTAAAAAGAAATTCTGTGAAAAGTTCTGGAATGAGGTTATTCAGTCGCAGCATCGTGAGGGAGTAGTGTGTGGGAAATATAACCCTAAAGGAAGCTCCACCATGACCGAATACTTTTTAGGGCAGGTATTAGTGTGTAAATATCTGGATGGGTTGAAGGAGGAAAGTGATGTGGTGAGGTTGCTACTTAGGCACTTTCCCTATAGGATCAAGGAGGCTGCTTGTATCCAGAATGTAAAGACAATATCACAAGTAGAAAATCTGTTAAGCACATTTGATGCACTAGGGAGAGGGGGTTATGAGGACAATTTCAATCGGAACCAGGGTAATAATAATAGACCTAACGAGGCCAGGCATCAAGAAGTTCAAGGGAACGGTGGCGAAGGGGCCAACGCTCAAAATAGAAATAATAATAATCAGCTAAATCAGAACAGAGGAAATGGCTATGGTAATCAGTATCAAGGGAGGAACAATGATTACAGGGGAAATCAAGGGAGAAACAATGATTTCAGGGGAAATCAAGGGAGAAATTATAATGACAATAATTACAACCAGAATAGGGGTCAAGGAAGAGGACAGCCTAGTGGTAGTAATATACAGCCAAACAATGACAACACAGCCCAGAGCAACCAGACCAGTTCAGTAGTTAGTAGTACTACGACCAGCTGTAGCGGTTCTTTAAACGCGAACCAGGCTGCGAAGTAAGGTCAGAATCTCAGTCTATAGCATGCCCTGTCCATACAATTATACAGGAACCCTATGACCTAAATGTAAGAAATGAATTATTACATGAACTAAATGATGAAGGTATTATTCAGGAAGTGGTTAGTAAGAGCCCCATAGTTAAATTTAACGTGTCCGAGGCGTACACAGATGTTTTAATTGATAGTGGTTGTATGAAGAGTTGCATAAGTAGTGCATTTTATGATAAAATGAAAGGAACTGGAGTAAATTTTGAGGAGATGCCAATTAAAAGCACTTTTGTTATCACAGCTGTTGGGAAGAGGTCTAAAGTAATTTCTAAGCAAGTTTTAGTAGACATTAAAATTAATAATCATGTAGAGAAGCAGATTTGCCTTGTAATTCCTAATTTAGTATTCAGTGTTATCTTGGGTTCAGAGTGGCTAAGTAGAGTGTCTGGTAACTTATGTTATGATGTAGGGAGTTTGAAATTTAAATGGGGAGATTCTGAAGTAGAAGTAGCGTTCAATGACCATATTCAGCGGAGTAGTATTGTAGGTGTGATTTGTACTTTAAATGAGATATCACCAGCCGTAGAACGGGGTTCTCCATGTTTTGTGGGCAGTGTGATTACGAACGGAAGTCTAGAGGACTCGTTACGTGATGCTGCATTTCAGGGAGATATAGAGGTGGAACAATGTGTTCGGCTCTATGATGTGTTATGGTGTAATAGGAGAGTGTTTGAGGATCGCATTGGTATGGCCAATTGCTATACACATTCATTGAACGTTATTGATAGGTCAGTATTCACAGGACATAGATATCCTGTACCTTTCGCTTATCAGAGTGCAGTTGAGGCACAAATTAACCAGATGCTTGAAGATGGGATTATTGAGCACTCTAACAGTCCATATGTTAATTCTTTGATCACGGTACCCAAGACCGACGGCACTGTTCGTATTTGTTTAGACGCTCGTTTGGTTAACAGTAGAATTAGTTCAGATCAGCTGAAATCTATGTCAATAGAGGAATTAATGCAAACATTTGAGGGGAAGAAGTATTTCACTTGTGTAGATTTGAGTTCCAGTTTTTGGCAAGTGCCACTTATGTACGAAGATAGACCATTTACAGCTTTTAGTCATAAATATAACCTTTATCAATTTTGTAGAACACCTTATGGGTTAAAGAGTAGTTCAGGAGCTTTAATTAGGGCTTTAAACATCGCATTAGGGGATGACACAGGAGAGTTTGTAACCATTTACATTGATGATATGGTAATTAGTTCACGCAGTTTTGAGGAGCATCTATGTCATTTAAATATAGTTTTTCAGAAGTTAGATCAGGCAGGGTCCACTTTGAAGCTGTCTAAGTCGTCATTCTGTCAGTCAGAAGTGACATTTTTAGGTCATAGAGTGTCGAGTAGAGGTGTAACACCAGAAGAAAGTAGGGTTAATAAGATACTTAACGCAGAGATGCCACAGAATGTTAAACAGTTAAAAACTTACCTGGGAATTTGCAACTTTTTCAGGAGGTTCGTTCTTAAATACTCAGGGTTGGTAGAACCATTCAGGGAATTGCTTAAAAGTGGGACTAGGTGGAGATGGGAGTCCAAGCATGATCAGGCTCTTAGAGCGCTGAAGGAAGGTTTTGAGAAAGCTGTAGTGCTGAAATATCCTTTAAAAGATAAGGAATATGTGGTTATGACAGATGCTTCACATATAGGCATTGCTGGAGTATTATGTCAGAAAGATGATGAGGGTAATCTGTGCATTGTATCTTTAGCCTCGCGAGGACTGACAGCAGCAGAGAAAAGGTACACGATTACTGAGTTAGAGCTTTTAGGTATTGTTTTCAGTTTAGGGAAATTTAGAATGTATTTAGTAGGGGGGAAATTTGAGATCCACACAGATCACCATGCATTACTGTATATGAGGACTTGTAAACTCAGTTCTAACAGAGTTAGTAGGTGGATTCTTGCTCTGCAGGAATACGAATTCACAGTAAAATATATTAAAGGTAAAGATAACATTCTTGCAGACATGCTATCGAGGGACACTAATTTATGTAGGGATTATCCTGTGGTTAAAGCAGAGGATGGTATTTTAATATGTGCATATGTGGACAGTAGCAACAGGGCATCGTTACAGACACTGAGTAATATGCTAGTGGAGCAACGTGATGACGTTCATTTAAGGGAGCCACTTGCAAGGTTGGAAGCAGGTGACACAGAAACATTTATAGTTTCCAAACGTATTGGGAAAACAGCATATGTGCTGGAGGATAGTGAGGGAAACAGATTATACGGGACGTATAATATACATAGTCTACGAAAATATGTGTCATAAAGTGAGTGTGTTTAGCTGGCGAGCCAGCCTATCAAATGAGTAAGTGTAGTATTTGGTGCGTGGGAGGAGATGGTCTTCCAGGCAGGCGTATCAGAAGTCACACAGGGGGGTAGTATGTAAGTAAATGAGAGTTTTTAAGGTACAGGGAAATATGACGGGATTGTCGGATGCTCTTGAGCACTAAAATGTCTCGATACACCAAGGCCAGAATTTGGTAGCGCTGGTGAATTCCCATTTGCCTCCAAGAGATGGGTGAGCGCTTGAACAGGGTATTATTGCTTAAGGCGTCCACGAGGCAAAAGATGGGCCATCAGAAGGCGAGACAGTCCTTCATGAAACTCATGCATATCAGCACACGTGATTTCTGTTTACGGCCTCGCCATGTAAGATTTGTAAGTGTGTAATTTAAGATAATTTGTGCAATGGTATTATTTGTGTGAGGAGAAATGGTCTGTGTTGAGAACTAGTATTAAGTAGAATATGGTCTACGGGAACTTAACAAGACAGGGCGATTACGGCACAGAAATATTTGGTGTTATATGTAATGCGCATTTACTGTTTTTTTTTCAGAAGTCAATATTAATTTAATCTACTTTAAAGAGAGATTAAGTATCATGGTCACGAGGCGCTGCCACAATAGTGTGATCGTGTGCTCAGTGATAAGTGAGATTAAATGTCACCATAAGGAGGGGACCTCCAGTGAAATTAGGAAGTTCTTTGGAGATATAAATATATCAGAACACCTTCAATGCGTGTGATATGACATCATAAATACATAGTGCTCACACATTAATTATGTCTATTTCTCCAACATAGAGAAATTTGAGAGGCGGAAATATCCGTGGAACACTATTCTATATGTAAAACATTGGACTGGTTGCAAAGTGCAATCCATAGTGACAACAAACTTTGACGCAAAGTGCGTGAAGAAAAATTATGAGTGTATATATCTGTAATTTAGGGTGATCTCATTTATGTAATATGTATTTTGGATTGGGATAATTAACGTGTCTGGGATAATTGGATAATGGACCGCGGTCACGGTAAATCATCCGATGATCCGAGGCGAATATGTAACGTGTTTTTCGTGGGGTTTTTATGCCACTGGCATAAGTCAGTAGGAAGCCATTCTATAATTATTTACGCGGCAAATTGTTCAGCCAAGAGAATTTTTCATGTTAATTTATTATTATTATTAATTTATTATAATTATTATTAAGATATTTTCGGAGCATTTTATAAAAATTATAAGCATACAGATAGGTTTTCTATGTCTTAGAAAACGCTATCAAGCAAATTATTACGAACGACAATATCATAGAAAATTATCTGATTACGGAAATTTACGGAGTTTCGTCAGTTAGGGTATATCGAGAGACGTGACTCACTGGGAATTCAAATACAAGCTTAATCCTGTCGGGAAGTATTACGCAAGCGGGTTCGCATCGTCAAGAAAAGGCGAATTGTTGGAACGGAAATCGACTTCTTGATTCGTTCGCCGTGTGTAATGAACCAGAGGAGGGGAAGATCGCGGCGTGCTCAGCCAATCAGTGGAGACTAGTGGGGAGCCGGCGTGTGGATATATCGTTCGACGCGCCGTGAAACGAGGACAATCTGTGTAGTTCTTGCCGAGTGTGGTTATACGCGGGAGTCGCTCCGATGTTCCGTGGAACGGGGACTATCTGTATAGAACTTCCCGAGTATGGTTCACGCGGGAGTCGCTCCGATGTTCCGTGGATTGGAGGACTAACTTTTGTAAAACTTAACCAGTGTGGTTGTACGTGTGTTTGGGTCCGATGTACGGATCATAGAATTATCTAATCTACCAGAATATCATCAAATAACGAAGACGATGGCGACGTCCAGGAGACTGTGGGAAGCACACAGCATCATCCAGTACGAGGGAAATGCTTTAGCAATTTCCAGTGGTAAGCGCAAATGACGCAGAAATACGCAATCTCTCATTTTTATTTGTTTTATATTTCATATTTCAGTAACTTCATAGCTTGGAAATAAGAGTAAAATCAATTTATCAGACTCCGTTTTCACGTAATTTTCTATCGGTAATATTAAAATCGCAACGCTCCAATTTAAATTTTAAACTTATTATTATTATTAATTTTGCTATACTTGTTTTATATAATAAATTCATTTCTTTTACAATGCAATCTTTGCTTTCAGTAGGTAGCATTAGATATGGACCAATTCCTTCTCCTGATACAATTGTTTGTTGGGTTAATGATCAAATCATACCACGATCTGAGTGAATAGAGTCTTGAAGGTGTTCTGCCAGAGCTAGACGTTGTTAAATACAAATTTAGATTTCAACATTGCATTGAGGTCTTGGCGCCCATTAAAACAACATAGCTTAGGCAAAGGTAAACAGTTACATTTATCTCCCAACAGTTAGGGGCAGTCAAACCGATACACTTGTCGCTCAAAGTGTGGGCTAGCAAAACTGCTACACTTGTACGCTCAACATGGAGCAAAGTAAATACCGTTTCACTTGTCATCCCAGCCTAAGCGAAACTGCCACATAATGTCGTTCAGTCGGTCATCACGATTGTACCCAATCGTAATTTGTGGTTCCCTAATCCTGGAAAACTATGACATGATAGGCTAATAATACACTTGGATCGTCCAGTGATCATCATCAGATCCATGACACTTAGGCTATGATATAGCCTACACTCAGTAGCACAACTAGTCAAGACACTGATAGTGGTGATTGGTCCTCAAGTGTTATTATGTGATTGTTGTTAAATGGTCAGGTGAGCTTAGCTGTTTGAGTCGTTCAGCTGACACATTTAATAACAATCACATAATCTCACTAAGCAAGCAAACTTGAAGATCAGTCACCGCTATCAGTATCTTAACAAAACATTACATGTCTTGACTAGTTGTGCTAAATTAATTACCGTACTACTGCAACTAAATAGGTGTATACAGAATATTGTAAAAACAGTATCATAACCCTTACTTGAGAACATAGATTAATAGCCTACGTGTTCGCTTGACGGTCGAAACTGGTCATCCCAGACTCTAGAGTATTATTAATCTCATGTAAAAAAAATTTTTTCATGATTAGGGAATCAGCCATTAGACAATAGGGTACAGTCGTGTTGACCGACTGAAAAACATTGCATTTCAACTCCAAAGATAAAAATGTGACGTCTTACGAACGAAGGTATGTCTCAAGTTAACATTTAGGCATGTTCGATAAAACTCAATGTTTTTATGATAGGGCAGTTATAATAAGCGTGGTAAAAATAGGAAATCTTTTAGATGTAGCGTAAATATTGCAAACATTGCAAAAGACGAGCTGGACGTCTATCTTGGGAATTCACCGCCTGACTTGCATACTCATCCTTTTTGACTGGAGGAAAATGAATCCGACAATATATCCAAGGCCCGCTAAACTAGCGAAAACATACTTGATCATCCCCGCGACCACCTGCAGCGCTGAAGGGATATTTTCAATTGCAGGAAACATTGTGACTGCAAAGCGGAGCTGCCTCGCCCCAGAAAATGTTTAATTGCTAGTATTTTTGCACCAAAACAGACCTTTAATTAATTAAAATATATTGTAACATTTATTTTTAAATAATGCATCTTCTTTGTGAACTGTTGAAGCCATTCTTTCCGCGTCGCTTTTACAAACTGTCACTTGTAACTCTTCAGTCGGTCAACACGAGTTTGTCCAATGACAGTGCGGGGTACAATGCATATATTATTCCATTAATAAGTAAATAAACACCTTGAAATAATACATGTATTAGTTATGATCACAATGGCCCCGGCGGGAGTAGGCAGGCAAAAGCGTAACAACTGTAAGACCAACAGCTCCGCTGAGATATGTAACCATGTACACAACAGAATTCAAGAGCATGCTCTAATTTTATTTATTTTATTATTATATATTGTGCTATTCTAATTTGTATACACGATCATAATACTCATATATAATTCACAAACCTTTATGAAACAAACTAAACTTATACAGTGCTCAAAAAAGGTTTTGCATATTGCGATTCAGTGACTAGTTTATGTTGCTCTGTGTATGTTATCACATTATACACAATATAGGGTACATACAGAGATAAACCACACACAATCTGCTCTGCAAAAGAAACAGAAACACACAACGAATAACAAAAGTGGTAAAGTGGGACTGAGCACACAAACGTCCTTTTCATATTGGGACATATCAATACCGTGTATGGTCACCACGAACTCTAATCCATGCCTGCAGACGACGAGGCATAGGCTACTGAGCACCAACGAATGCAACGTGGTTTGGGGCAGATTACCCCACTCTTGGACAGCAACATTCAGTCAGTTGCTGTTTGTTTGTTGGAGGATTGGGACGGTGCGAAATTGCCCTCTTGAGCTCTTCCCATGCATGTTCGATACAGTTCATGTCCGCAGAATAGGCAGGCCACTCCATTCTCTGTATGACATGCATCTGAAGGAACTGATTGGCACCCCTAGCTCGATGGGCACGAGCATTATCGTCCACTAGTGTAAAGCCCTCAGCCATTGTGGCAGCAAATGCTGTAACGACAGGTTCAAGGATGTTGCCTCTGTACACCAGACCAGTCATGTTACCGTGGATAGGAATTAAAGGCGTGCGTCGACCGAACATGATTCCACCCCAAAACATGACTGAACCTCCTTGCTGTTGGTGGCTTTCCTCTCACCCACTCGGAGCATTCGAGTGTGGCGACGTAATACATGTAATGTTTCCAGGAGTGTTATTTACTTATAATTCATATATTTTATACATTGTACTCTGCCCAGTCATTGGGCAAATTCAAGTTCACCGATTGAAGAGTTACAACTGACCGCTCTTTGTGGAAGCTAGGCTAGGCTAGGCAGGTGAAAATCTAAAGGAAGTAGGCGTATTCTTTTACTTAGGAAGCAAAATAACCAGTGATGGAGGAAGCAAAGAGGATATAAAAAGTAGGTTGGCTCAGGCAAGGAAAGCATTTCTACAAAAAGGGATTCTGTTGACATCGAATATAGATTTAGGTATTAGGAAGTCATTTTTGAAAGCCTTTGCCTGGAGCGTGGCGCTCTATGGAAGTGAAACTTGGACTATTGGTACAGCAGAAAAGAGGAGAATTGAAGCGTATGAAATGTGGTGTTACAGGAGAATGATGAAGATCAGATGGATAGATAGGGTTACAAATGGAAAGGTATTAAGCCGAGTGGGAGAGGAGAGATGTTTATGGCGACTGCTAATGAAGAGAAGAGATAGGTTGGTAGGACACATACTAAGACACCCAGGAATAGCAAGCTTAGTTATGGAAGGAAGGGTCGAGGACAAGAACTGTAGGGGTAGACCAAGGTTAGAATATGTTAAACAGATTCCCTCGGACGTAGGGTGTGGTAGCCATGTAGAGATGAAACGATTAGCTCAGGACAGGGAGACATGGGTCGCTGCATCAAGCCAGTCAAAAGACTGAAGACTCAAACAACAATAGGCTAATACCGAATAAAACAACTGTTCCTATCCTAAATTGCAAACAGCCTTCCCGAAAGGCTTCACCTTCATTTTCTGAAACCCTGCCCAATTTGATTAATGTTTGTCTTTCCAGTGTCATCGACTCTTATTAGGTTATTGTTAACATAAACAAGGAAGGACTCGTAGCCTTTCTTAACTCAAAATGTAACTTTTATAGATTTCTATTCATCATTCCGAAAATAAGCGTAACTCAACTTAAGCGATGACCTCTCATTTAAACCAATTTCAAAACTATTTTCTTATCTTGTGTCTACTAATCCATTAATCGATCTTTCGATTGCAATATTAGTCGATTAATCAAGCATCGATTATTAGCAGCTCTAACAGAAAGCACGCGGTCCTCCAGAGACAAGGGGGGATATGTAGCCTTTCGGAACAGTGAAGTACCACGCTCTACAACAGTAAAAGGAAGCAAAGGAAGGACGCTTGTAGTATTACATGACCGCTAATCTCGCGATCATCAGCCACGATACCTTCATATTTACATGGAATCCGAATCACAGGACATGATATTTCAATTCGAGGATCGACTCGGGTCCACCTTAGTGAGAGACAAGCAGCTTGACCACTGCACCACCACGCCCCCTAGAACAGTATAGCAGGAGGTCCAATATAAGAATGTTTGAGTGCACGAGAGTGCTCGAGAAAATATAGACACGCTTACTCTGAACGTCTTCAGAGACATGGTCAAGTGTAAGCCCCCAGACATTAATTGGACCCACCGTGTTAGCAATAACTCACATCACTCCGGACCAGGCAAGAAGTGAAAGTTACTGTGCCCGTCCGCCGGAATAAATACCCCCAACTAACTTAATCACATTCAGAGGAAAATCAATGTGAAAGTGGCTATAAATTTAAGGCGAAAATAGAAAAATGGAGAACACAAGATTCTAACTAGGGGTGTTTGACGGGTGGAATTAATGACGCCTCTGCCTCTGCAACAATTGCATGTAGGGTAACTAGTCTCCCGGTACTGCTGGATCTAGTCTCCCGGTACTGCTGGATCTAGTCTCCCGGTACTGCTGGATCTAGTCTCCCGGTACTGCTGGATCTAGTCTCCCAGTATTGCTGGATCTAGTCTCCCGGTACTGCTGGATCTAGTCTCCCAGTACTGCTAGATCTAGTCTCCCGGTACTGCTGGATCTAGTCTCCCGGTACTGCTGGATCTAGTCTCCCAGTACTGCTGGATCTAGTCTCCCGGTACTGCTGGATCTAGTCTCCCAGTACTGCTGGTCACACAGGTGAGGTCGCCTAGCTATGGCACCCTGGAGCAGCTCGGGTTCCTTGGCGGCAGGTATCCGAGTCTCTCTTCTCTCGTTAGCCGTGGTACCGGTATCGACTAATCGCTCCCCTGCTGTTGCACAGATAGGCCTATGTCTGAAACGCTTAAAATACAGTAATTACTAACCTCCCTCCTGCAGAAATAGTTTGTACACAATTACAATTGGGCTAATTAAACCGAGTGGGCAAAATGTAGAAGTCACGATGGAAGCCACTACGTGATTTGTGGTTCTATGACTGACAGAACCATAGGACGATGTCGATGCGTAACTAGAGGAGCTGGGCATCAAGACCTGATCTGTAGGCCGAGTGTCTTGACACTGTCACCATTGTCGACTGAGATGGGAGACTCCACTGGTACTGCTTCCAATAGCGTTGTGTGATTAGCAGAGAATTCTCGCTGTGGAAATCCTCCTCTTTCAAGTAGTTCGATGAGGTCTCTCTGCAACTGTAGGACAGCAAAACCTGTCTTTAACGCAACCTTTAATAAGCGGAATCCTTTCCACAACGGTTATTTACCTGTATGTAGCGGGACCTGTCTGGCGCCGAAACGCAAACAAATTACAGTTTATTTAACGGAAAATTATGTGTTTAACAGTAATTCATTCACGTAACAGGAATGTCTTGCGAACTCATTCTACTGACCTTTATGTTCGTTTTGCGTGGTTTGGACATCCCTTGGCGAGATTTCTCAACTCTTGTGGGATCTACACTTGGCAAGGGAATGTCCCACACTCTTGTGAGGATCAACGTATAGGGGTAATGAGGAAGAATGCCAGGTCCAATAAACAAACCTGAAATGCTTCTCACACAATAGCAAAGCAAAGTCATGGAGGCGCTGGGAGTAGTGGAAGGTAGAGGCTATCACTAGATGAGATGGAACCCGGCCGTCTTTGCTCCCAGGAATTACTCTGGTACTCATTTCTGGTGTAGGCTGAGTGAACCCTAGGGCAATTTGCGTTTCCAAAAGTGGGAGTGTTGTTTCTAAAATCCACTACATGGGTGGGAATCGAACGCACTCCCTTCCAGTTAGAAGTACAGCGCCTCTACAGCCTGCGTCACGCAGCCCCCTTCTCACACAATAGACTACTGTAAATTATTACTTAATGTTATTCCGTGACCAATTGTAGAAAGTTGTGCTGTTGTTAAGTCCGTAAGTGAAGGAAGGGGAAAAGCGCATTGTTTTTGATGTATACGCTCAAATTAAAGTTATTGAAGAAAATAAACTGGAGGATGACGCCAGCGATGACTATGATGAAGTAGACGATATTGTGTGTAGTTTGAAGACAATATGGACAAGCTAATTCAGCGGGAAAAAATGCAATCTTTTTTACTCGCGATAAAAGACGTGGAGTTGTTTGTAGCATCCGTATCTTATTTGAAGCCATGCATCCATGGTCAATATTGTGTTCAGCGCACAATCTTGGATTGCTGGAAGAAGTTAATCATTAGAGTATATAGCAAATTGTGTTAAAATACTGTAGCAACTTGAGTACAGCAAGGGTACAAACTTGAATTATGTAGGTGATATGTTTGTGTAACTCCTGAAGCTATGTACCAAACTACAGTATCGTATTTACATTCGTAAATATATTTATGATCACCTGTATTAACCGGAATCCTGTCTATAACGGAAACAGTTCTCGATCCCTTGAGGTTCCGTTCAAGACTGTACTGTCCTCCGCGTAGTAATCTCGCCTGCCTTGCGATACTCCAGTAGATGAAGCAGTCACTGGCTAGAAATGGAACTCGGTGGTTCCGTATGTCGCTGTGGACAATTTAAAAATCTTGATCTGGTAAATTTCGCCAAAAGACACCTTTGTAAGGGTGTGTCGGATGGATCAAGCGATGGTGGGTCCTGCTAGCAAGGTATCATTTAGAGATAGTACGTTACTAAAGCGTACACATCCATTGAATACTTGTACTTGAGGCCTTAAAAACCACATGGTTGGGCAAATAGAAGGAATAAAAGACAGCATAAACGTAAAGGTTCGAATAATTGAAGATTCAGTTAATGATTAATTAAGTTAATTAAGAGAGTTCATTTTCAAGCCCTAATTGAATATTTTAAATTTGCTTGAAAAGAGATGAAGCTCTTGATAATTGCTCGGCGCCCAGCATGGATACTCATCATACAAGGGAAGTATCCCTTCCTAATAATCTTGAAGACGAGTAGTTTTACATTACCAGAATGATGCGCTCTGGCCAGCATGTGGAATTTGGAGGCAGCCGTGGCGACGCAAAAAACGCCTGGATTAGGCGTTAATGCTCCCAGGAGTGATTACCGGCACCAGGCGGGGAATATAGCGGTGCTCGCCAGCGTCTAAGGGGAGGACCAAGGTTGGATTCCACACCCAGTCCTCAAAGTTGATCAGGTAAGGTGGCGAAGTGTGCGGGTTCAAGAGGTCCAGGTGAAGATACAGGGGCCGCTGCACCTTAAGTGCTGCAGCACATTGTTTAATTTACAATAAATTAGTTTAATAACATTAACTACAATCAAATACAACGCATTAAAAACACTTCAGCCAGAGAATAGGAAATATTTCAACTCCCCTCACAACGTGCGCTCCGCTCCACGTCCGACACGGGCTGTGTAGATCGCAGTTTATTGCCACATGCGTTGTGCTGTTGGGACAAGAGCACAGGCATCACAGCGATTCTTCGTTCAAACGCACACGATGGCACTTTAGGGTCTCTGCGATAGCATTTTAGAGGGAATCGCTCAAAGCAAACGGGAGGAAAATTAGAGGAAGCCAATAGTTGTTCCCACTAAAGGTCTTAAAATACTCCCAAATTAGCCTACCTTTTCTATTCTATCCTATAAAATAAAACTAGAAAAAAAATTATGTTGTCAAAATATGGTGGTATTTTTTAATGACAAAATGTCTAGATTGTAAATTTCACTATAGCAAAATAATATGTAATTTTACTTTGCGGCCTTTCTGCCTTTGGTAACACCGAGCAGCTCTCACCCACCGGTGTGTGTTTATATTCTATATGAGGAATGTTTACATGTGTTAAGTTTACGTGTTTGTTCAGTATGGAAACCTCAGTGGAGATCCTCTTGAGTGCTTCTATATGAAGGGGATGGGTTACAGCACACAACTGATTTCTCCACCAGCCACCACTGATGAGCAAGAATGCGGTGAGATAACACATGAGCGTAGCACTTGGTGATAGAGCTGCTTTGAAGTGCTGCTGAGTGCTTTTTTTCCCCCCGGGGTGGGGGGTGGGGGGATGGTTCCCGCACCCCTCGCGTGACACCCGACCTTACTACTGGTGCCTCCGACATGCAATTAGTCTACATAGTAGAAGAGAAAGCATAGGGGTTTGGAAAAGGATTGCCCTTTGAGGCTTAGCGCCTATCTGATTGCAGTCGCGATTTACCAGGCATCATGGGTAGATATTAACATAGGTATATATTATATATGTGCATATATATAAAGGTTGGATTGTAGGGCCAGGTACTTTACTGTGCTGTGCTTGTCCATAGGCAGAAAGGAAAGATTGCCTACACGTAAAACCTGGCGGCTTGGTTATTGCCACATGCAAGGAATGTGGGTACGGAAAGGAGTAGGTTTGTTAGTATGGGAGGCGTGTCATGCAACAGTTGCAAAATCCGTTTCCTCGCCGAGATTAGTATATGTGGGGAATCAGTTAGCTTGGTACTGCTGGGACTAGCGCGTCCGCAATGGCGACCTGCAGTCCGCCCGCCTAGTGCGTCCTAGTACCAAGTCTCCGTGATCCGGAGAGGGGAGCCACGCCTGCAAGCAGGAGCTTTTTCTCTCGTGTCCTGGACATAGCTGCTGCATACAATCGTCCTGAAACTATAAGCTAATGATTAATAATCCTTCCCTTGGCGAACCAGGGAAAGGATTTTTTTGGGGGGGGTGGCTTAATTTAAACTTAACCTGGAACAAACTCCTGAAACAGACAAGCAGACGTACACATAGACAGATAATAGTTGGTACACATAAATATATACACTTCATGTATGCAGCAAGGGGAGCGCGTGTGGCCGCCTTGGTTGGCCGGAGCCGTTAGCCAAGGGCTTCCATGAGATGAGTGGGATATTGGGTGATCCATGGGGGTGTTCCGTGGGATGAGTATTTAGGGGTGACATTTGTGTTGTATGTCCCTGGGGTTAGTGCCGCTTAGCGCTACTCATTAGCACCTACCTTCACTGACTTCACCTGAAGAGAATGTGTCGTGGGGTAAGGTATTTGCTATTTCGGCCCATATCGTGTCACCCTAGGACCCTTACGAATGGGTTCGCCGAATAGCGCCTGGTGCTTTGTGACCTTAGTGCAAGTTGTCGCACAAAGATTTTGATGCTTGGCGTATTTGTTATGCGTTCAAGCTATCGCGTGGGTGTGTCCCGCGGGAGCTTTTGTGCAAAACGCAAGCATACATTAATATAGGCCTTATGAGGGCTTTATACGTGTTTACGCCCAGCGTCTTGTCGAGACGACTCTTCCTATTTAGGAGTGGGTAAAGCTCCAGCAATCGCATGTTGGCTTTACGATGTAGCGTCTTGACATGGTGGAGCAGGGTTACTCCTAGGTACTTTACTGTGCTGTGCTCGTCCATGGAATGTTACGCGCGAATAGTGTGAGTGGCTGGATTGAGTCAAGTCGGCGATTCTGTTCTTCTTGGTGAAGACTGAAGAGTACCGCCTGACTATTGTCAACATTGACTTTTACCCGCCAGTCTATGAACCAGGGTTCCAGGGCCCATAGCGCTTCCTGCAGCCTCTTCCTGATACTGGCTATGCGGAAGTGATGGGCTGTCATGGACGAGTCATCAGCATAGAGGTATAACGAAGTTAGCCCTCCTGCTGGTGCTGGCATGTCATTGATATACAGGCTGAACTGCACGGGAGCTATTATACTGCCCTACGGACGCCTGCTCGGATCTGTCGCTTGGTGGACAGCACGTTCAGAATATCAACCTGGAAAGTGCGGTCTTCTAGATAAGATTTGATAAAGCTTATATAGGCTGGGTGAAAATTACAGTCTATTAATTTGGCTAATAGGCCTGTGTGCTACAGCTTGTCAAAAGCTTTCTTTATATCTAGGAAGACCGCTCCTGTGTCACGTTTTAGGTTGAACCCTACCGTGGCGTGTTCTACCAGTCTCATAAGCTGCTGCGTTGAGGAGTGATGGTTTCTAAACCCGAACTGTTCATTTCTGAGCAGTCCATTTTCCTTGACGTGCGCTACTATTCCCTTTAGCAGTATTTTCTCGAATACTTTGCTTAATGAGTCTAGTAGGCGTATTGGGCGGTAGTTGTCGGGGTTGGACTTGTTTTTGCCCTGTTTGCCGAATACTAATATGTTTGCTTGCTTCCAGCATTCAGGGTAGTGATGGAGCGTGAGCATAGCATTGAAGATGCGGGTTAGTATATTTTATTTATCGTATGACTTTTACATGCAGAAACAAGAATGAAAGATGACAGAAAGTGCTATATACAATATATACATAAATACACATGACAAGAAACAGCAACATATCTATATTTTTAAGTCCAAACTATCCAGCCACAGTATCACAGAAGGTGTGGCCTGAATAAAGTCCAGTGGATCACCTTCATAGGCCCGCAGTCTGCACTCGAATGCAATGTGTTGTATAGACTGGGAAGGAGCACCGCAGTCACACTGGGGGGACGGAACTTTGCCCCATCTGAACAAGGACTCTGCGCAGATTCCGGTATTTGTGCGGATCCTATTTAGAGCAGTCAATGCCCTCCTTGGGAGGTGAAATCCTGGAACTGGACTGTTTTTGGAAAGTAGAGGCCAAAGCAGGTGGTCAGTATTGAGAGTCCACTCTCCTTTCCATTCGTTGAATGGATTAAACTGGTTCTCAGTTAGTTCCTGTGCAAAAACAATTGGCGGATGTCTGGACTTCAGCCTGCCTCTCTGAAGATCTGGGATGTCATCGTGAATGGGAAGGTCCAAATTAGCCATGATCTTGTCATATTCTCTGAGAAGAGCGACTTTTCTCCGCAGGTGAGGTGGCATAATGTGGCTGAGGACAGGAAGCCAATAAGAGGGAGTGGGTCTGATGACTCCGCTGATCTTCCGCATGGTATTGTTGAGCTGGGTATCAATCAGTTTCACATGAGGACTATTTATCCATACTGGAGCACAATATTCAGCCACAGAGAAGACAAGACTTATAGCAGAACTCCTTAGGGTTTCTGCAGAGGCTCCCCACGATGCGCCACAAAGTTTGTCGAGGATGTTGTTGCGACTTTTTATTTTAGCTGCTGTATTCTCAAGGTGTTTTCTGAAAGAAAGGGTGCGATCCAGAGTAATGCCCAAATACTTAGGAAATTTGTTGTTCCTGAGGATAGTTCCTCCAAAGGGTACTTGAATTACATTGTTTGCCATTTTGTTGTTGAGATGAAAACAGGATACCTCAGTTTTAGTTAAGCTTGGCTTAAGTCTCCACTTGATGAAATACCTTTCAAGGATAGCCATGTCCTCTCCAAGCGTTTTTTCAGTTTCACTGATGCTGCTGTGCCTTGTGGCAAGAGCTATATCGTCAGCATAGCAGAACTTCTTTGACTGAGTTTCCGGTAGATCTGATATGTATAGGTTAAAGAGGAGTGGAGCTAGTACCGATCCTTGTGGAAGACCGTTGTTCAGTTTCCTTTGCTTGATTATTTGTGTTCCCATGATCACTTGGAAGATCCTGTCACTGAGCATGTTCGTGATGAGCTTGACAGTTGTTTTACAAGAAATCACTCGATGTAGTTTGTATATTAACCCTTCTTTCCAAACTGTATCGTAAGCAGCTGAGAGGTCTAAAAATGCAACAGAAGTTTTCAGTTGCAGTTGAAAACCAACCTCTATATATGAGGTAAGGGTAAGAATTTGGTCACAGCAGCTGCGTTTTGGTCTGAAGCCCGCTTGTTCAATAGGAATGTGTTGGGTGATTATAGGGCAGATTCTGTTGTAAATCAGTCGTTCTAGGAGTTTGTAACAGCAGCTCAGTAAAGCTATTGGTCTATAATTTCCGGGTTGATCTTTTGGTTTTCCAGGTTTCAAAATGGCAATAATCTTGCTTTTCTTAAATTCTTTAGGTATCGCCCCCAGTTTCAAGATATCACTAAAAAAGCTAGCGAGCCAGTTCCTAGCATTGTGGCCTAGGTTAATTAGGAACTCAGGATGGATGCCATCAAAGCCAGGAGCCTTTCCGCTTTTCAAGTCTTTTATTGCTACGTCTATTTCTTCACGGTTAAAGGCAGCTGCAAAGGATGATGTCTGTGGAGATGATGTTTTAAGATGTCTGAGTTCCTTCTTCACCATCTTAGTATGGAGTTTGTCTCGAGTCGCTCGTGAGGTTGAAATAATGTGACTAGCAATTGTATCAGGTGTAATGTCAGGCTTGTCTCGTCCTCCAGATGAGCTCCCTCCAAGTTTCCTCAGGAGATTCCAAGCTTTCTTGCTTGAGTGTTGGAAGTTCAGCCCTTCAACAGTATCCACCCATTTCTGCTTCCGTGAAGCATCCAAGCTATGCAGAAGTTCCTCAGCAACTTCTTGGTCACTTGATTCAATATACTCATTAAAAAGATATTCGCTCTGCTCGTTCCATCCTGGGACATATTCTTTCCTAAACCCCCGTGGAATATGTTTCTTGGCTATTGAGGTAATCAGTCCAACAAATCTATGGTAGGAGCTACTTTTTGCTGGAATCCATCTGATACATTGATCTACTTCTTTTGTAAATTTAACCCAATCCGCCTTGCTAAAATTCCATCGGGGTCTTGGCAGTGTAGATATCAAGGGCACAGAAATTCCTATATCTAACAGTATTGGTCTGTGTTGACTACGTGGAAAGTTGTCCATTATTATTCTCCTAGTGGGCAGAGGTTGATAATTACTGTTTTGGGTCACAAAGCACAGGTCTGGGTTGTAGTCATGCTTCCAGGCGGCTGATTTAAATGTTCCTTTATCCTTGGCATCAAATATTAGGTGTAAATTGTATTCTTCAGCCCAGCTAACGAGATCTATGCCACAAGGATCGTTTTGGGCATAATTCCAGTTTTCATGGTGGCTGTTGAAGTCCCCTGCGTAAATGGCAGGATGGTCTGCAGTGACAGGAATCACTGTAGGTTGCCAGGAGATTGTAGGTGGTTTGTAGATGTTGATTACTGTTAAATCTTGAACTTTAACAACTACAAGGTGAATGTTGTCATCTGTAGAAGCGGAAATGAGACTAACATTATCCAAGTTGTTTCGTGCATATGTCGCGACACCATACACGCCATCATATGTTGCACCTACCACGGAGTAACCATGATTTTTCCCTCTTTTCTGGAGATCATCTTCGGTGGCTGTATGAGTTTCCTGTATCAAGACTAGGTCTATCCTGTTCTCACGGAGAATTCTTGATAGGTAATCACTCTTTGATCGACTAATGCCTTCGATGTTTAGTTGCAGGATTTTGATGTTGTTCCCAATTGTTCTTGTCATGGGGCTCTGAAAAGAGCCTTTCAAGCTATAAGAACTATACATGTCTTGCATTGCCAGGAGATCTACAAGAGATAGTCTGGCAGTCAGTACGTTGTTGCTCGCTTAGCACCACCCGGGGGACACGTGCAGGGCAATTTATAGGTAATACCTGCGGACGTGAGCAACAGTGGACCCGCGGGGTTAGTATATGCATTGCCTTATCAGACAACCACTTCAGTACTATATTCTGTAGGTTGTCTGGGCCCGAGGCTTTTCTGTTAGGGAGGTGCCGGATAATCCACTTTATTTCATGAATATTGGTATTGCGAACAACCGGCTTGGGCGCATTGGCTATGTAATCATTTACCTTTGCGTCCATCCTGAGCGTAAACTCCGGGCTACAGGGTGTGTCATTCGGTACCTGGTGGGTTTCGTGGGTGAAGTGTCTCGCGAGGGGCCACACTGATGGAGTGTTCTCTGTGGGGTTGGTACTGTGACCGTTTCTCCAATGGGACAGGCGATCACCCGGCCAACATCCCGGCCCCATCGGAAGAAACGGCCAAGGGAGTGGGTAAGAAAATTAGGGCGTGAATTTTGGTTCAAACAAACGAAGAATGAAAGAAATGCTCAAGCGAGCCAGAGACAACGTATCTCGGGTCGTTTACGGGTCAGAGATGGGGAATAAACTGAACTAATATTCAAAGGCAAACACCCTAACTTAAATTAACCAACAAGAAATGAAAACCCTTCGTAAAATCACACACTGCTCCTTTATTGACCAAAGGAATAAGCAAAACATACTACCTGCCTAATACGCACGAGTATCAAGATTAGGGTGGGACGAAGTCCAAAAAATAGTAAATTTCAGAGTCCCTAACAAAGAAAAATTATACTTAATTCAACTCATGTGTGTCCTCACCCTAAGTTCCGATAAGGAGATTGCCCTTCAAAAACTAAATCAACCCTTAATTTATCGGTGCACAAGCATGTAAACATCACTGGCCACTTATCACAAAGTTCACCTGCAGCAAAAACTCAAGAAAATATAGAATATCTGTGTATATAACAACTGCCTACCCTATACAGCGATGGACAGATCTCCTTTATCGAACTGTAAATTAATAACTAAAGAGCATCAAACATCGCATCAAATGATTTTCAAACATCAAATCAGCCTCACATAATATGAAATTCAATAACTAATTATCATAAATTATTAACACTCAAGATTATGTTCAAATATTTACACCACTAATTCTTATTATTATTACCGATTTATATTCACCGTTCCAACAACCTTGATCCTCAATGTCATATTCGTTATTGTAATTAAATTATAGCATTGTCTGACGTTTAGGAAAAGGTTAAGAACCTCGTATTGCACCCTAGTGTGTTTCATTTTCACAACGAACATTTAATCGCAACCATTCCGTCGAACACTCTGTTTGAGGATCCGAACAACCTAACTGTAGAGCGTACCATCAATTACACCACCGTTCTATTCAATATTACAACCTATCGATAAATGTAACACATTCGTCTAGAATAAAGGACCCTGTCCTCACGAATTCAATTTCACGGTCATACGTCGCCCCGTGAATAATCTCGTCACACTTGACGGAATAATACCATAATTAATTATCACATTAACTTCACACAACATCATTACAAGATCATGCACTATTAGCATGTCTCCAGAACCCACACTTATCAGAGCGTGTCAACTTTATCTGGACAACGAGGTCGTATGATAATATGAAATCATATCCAAGGAACCTTACTTGACAATTTTCAACCATATCCATCATATCATTTTGCTATCAAATTATTTACAATTCATGATAAACCTATCAGAATTAAGTTCATTTCATGACCTCTATGTACAACTATACCGTCAACAATTCTATCTCACAACCATGCATGAACGTTATCACATATTTTTTATATTTACTAAAGCAGTATTTATCAATCTTCCATCATAATTCCCCAGAAATTGAAATGGTAAAATCTCCAAGCAAAATGGAGATCTCATATCATCGTTACAAAATTCCAACTTATTATTATTATTATTATTATATAATTATATTTCAAAGCATAACTGTTTATCTTACTCCTAACATTGATGCTGTTTATTGCAAAAGTCAAACGACTCGAAGTTAAAGAATATCTGCACAACCTTAAGAAAACGAAAATGATGCTCTTATTGAATCATGAATAAATAATTATAATTATAATTATAAATGGCGTTAATTTATACGAATGGCGTTCTGCTACACGATCTCAAGTCATCTCATGGCATGGCTATTCGAAGTAGATGTTCTCTTCTTCACGATGAATTAGGAATGAAAATGAAACGTCTTACTTTATATCCGGCGTCCTCGGAAATCCTCGGCGTTGGCGTCTGCTGGTCATCTGAGCGGCGTCGTTCCTCCAGCGTCTCCGCGATGTGGTCTCCTGCGTCTCCCAGCGTCCTGGTAGAGGTATGCGCCCCCGGCACCTCTCGATCTCCTGGCGACGCCCATGTCCGCTCACCGGTTGCACCTCGTCACCCTCAGCGACGGCGTCTCCTGACGTCCTTGTCCACTCGTCCATCTCGTCACGACCGTTCACCCCATGGCGGCCCCTTTAGAGGTTCAGTGCAGCATAATTTCCGTATTCATATTCATGTTGATTCCTAGCATATTTGAGCCCGTCATTATTAGGTTCGTGTTACCGTGTAGCAATATTATATTTCACTAGATCAAAGCACCTTCTCGTCCACGCACTATAACATCCAGTCCTTCGTTCACTCGAATTTTACGTACTCGCGTTCCTCAGTGTGTGAAACACTTCCTCATGCGAGCAGCTATTTCGATCTGGCCTTGACCGACATATCAAGTTGCCTGCGGCCTGCAGTCCTTCAACACAATCTTAAAGCAGATGTTGCCTTCCGTCACATTCTCACTGCGTCTCTTAAATGCCAGCACTGCAATGCTATGCTCGAATGAATGTCTGTTACAATATAGGGGCCTCGTGATAATGCCTCGCCTCGACTATCGTTATTATTATTCTTCCCCAGATACTTGTATTGTTCAACACCTCCTGATGTTCACCTTTAATTAACATAAATTGTCGGCATAATAATTCAGTTTTTCATTGTGGCCTCCACTCAGATGTTTATATGCGCACAATGTTATCATGCTATTACCACAGTACATGCCTTCAATATTTTAATATCCGCTAACTTAATCGGACCACGTGCATTAAACTTCGTAGTCGAAATGGCGAAGTGTTCTATAATATTCCACGTGTCTTCACATATCAATCGCAGCCTTCGCATGAATTTAACGGACCTTCGTTTATCAGTTCTGACTATTTCTTCACATACTAGCGATTCCGGTGTCGTCTTGAAATTCACGATTATCGTTATTCATTCATTCATTCGTTTATTTGCAATTGGGGGTGTGTCCCCCGGTGGCAAATTAGATATACATAACAAATAAATAACTGTACATAACAATTCACTAACAATTAAACTGGAGTATTTACACAAATAGTCAGTATTTTCTTAAACACACCTATATGTTTGGGAAAAGGCTCTAAGACTGCGGCAGGTAGAGAGTTCCAATTATCAATGGCATGGTTTACGAAAGAATATTTACCATAATTTGTTCGCTGTGGTCGGCCCTTAACTTTGAAAGGATGATCGCTCCTACCCATACGTTTGCTAAGCTCACCCCATGCTGGTTGATTTGTATACGTGTTGTACATAGCGCAGAGTCTAGATTTCATCCTCCTAGCCTCAAGTGATTCCCACCCAAGTTTCTTTAACATACGGCTCACACTGCTCCTGGGATTAAAGTCACTGAGCACAAATCTAGCGGCCTTTCTTTGTACCATTTCCAACTCATTTATGAGCCCTACTTGATATCGATCCCAAACCGCCGAGGCGTATTCCAGAATAGGTCTTACAAGTGACAAATATCCTAATTCTTTAGCAGAGGTACTACTTCCTTTTAATACCCTCATTACAATGTGCAGGGATTTGTAAGCTTTAGAAACTACACATCCTATATGACTACTTCATTTCATATCATTTCTTACGTGAACGCCCCAATATTTGCAAGAATCTTCTTCTACAAGTATTTCCGAGCCAATGTTATATTGAAAATCTTGCCTTCGAACTTTCCCTATTTGTATTAGACTTCATTTTCTTGTGTTTATTTTCATTTATTTTCAATCGCCCACTTATAGACCAGGTTCAGGTCATCTTGAAGTACTGCATTGTCTTGTGAGTCATGTATCTTTCGATATATTACACAATCATCCGCAAACAATCGACAGTCACTGCGAATCCCATTTGGTAAGTCATTTATAAACGCCAAAAATAACAAAGTTCCGATTACGCTGCCCTGAGGGATACCCGACGTTACGGTAATTTCATCCGAGAATCGGCCTTCAACACTTTACTGAATACTGTTCCAGCGCACTTCAAAAAATTACTTCCGTGCACTCCCGACATACTTCTCATGCCAAATGGCCACGAGCACTGACCACACATAAAACTGTTCAAGTACCCGATGTGAACTTCAGCCCACGTGGCATACTCGTCCGGGCCATGCTGAATAACTGAACATTCCGGAACCGTGTTAGCCTCCTCTCGAGAAAAGGGGGGAAGGGGTTGGAACCTTCTGGAGCATTCCCCCTACTCTAGCGGTTACCTCGTGAACCATCGCGATGGCCATTTCTTCCTAATCGCCGTCATCCCTCGATGAAAATGGCAAAATGGTGAATAACGCTCCTATACATCGTGCGCATACAATATAAAATTGAAATTCCTTGCTGTCAAAGGTAAAATATAAACAACCTTATAGAATCATCATTCCAAGTTTCACATGACGAAAAACTCGTCAGGCTTTGTCCCAAGGTTCGGCTGTTCGTTTCTAACACCTCGCTACCTCACGCCATGACGTCACGCTGACCTTCCGGTCTCGTCGTTTCTCGAATAATCTGGGGCCGGAAATTGACCCTGACTGGATCGGTCACAGTACCAAATTTTGATATCAGGTTACCCCGAGAGCTGCACCTGTATTCATGTAGTGTATTTTTGATTTCAACGTTGAGTAGATTTTTCCTAACTCTGTCGTGGTCCCTGTGATACTTAGTCCAGTCCCGCCTTATTTTGTTCCTTTCCCTTACTAATTCTCTGATGCGGGTTGGTGTTTACAAGGGGAACACTAGTATCCAAGGCAACTATGATGGCTGAGACCAGGGTTTCCACAGCAGTGTCTAGCTCCTGAACAGTGGTTAGTGGCATGTCATCTTTGCCTTCTAGATGTTGGTCGAGGATGGTGTTAAACTGGTTCCAGTTGGCAGCTTTGTAGTTGCGGATTGGCCTGGCTCCGGTTTCGATGTCTTCGCCAGGGGAGGGGGAAGGGTCGCAAGTGTAGTTATCGTCGGTTTGTGATTTGACGATAGGTCATTAATCACCCTGACTCTATGTCTGAGCGTTACCTGGTTCATCAGGTAAATGTCCAGAATGTCAGGAACGTCCGTCGAATTTCATTGTGGTTCAAAAGTAGGCTCTTTGGGGGCCGACTACATAGTCATTGGCTATCATGTGCGCGTATAGCCTCGTCCCCGAGTGAATGGGGCGAAGACATCCCCAATGAGCACTTTTTGAATTGAAGTCCCCTCCAAGAATGGTATGGGCTCCTGTTCTGAACAGGGTTTCTATGTCCAGAGTGTTAATCCGGTTGGCCAGGTATGTACCTTGCACAGGCAGGACTCGAGTGATTGCAGTTATGGTTTGTCTAGTTCTTTGCTGACCAGTACTGCCACTCCCCCTCTCTTCGGTCTAACCGCACAGTATTATAGCCTCTTACTGTGAATTTTTGCCCGGGCTGTAAATGTGTTTCGGTTATGATAGCTAAAGCCCTGCGCGGATGCGGATATCCGCAAATATTTTCGCCACGCGGATATAATTTGCAAGGCTGTGCGGATAGCGGATACGCTGCGGATAATGCTTCGAGTATAGGCGATACTCACTTACGATGATATCACATATTTGATAAGCCAATCTACAGCTTCATGCTTAAAAGAGGAACACTCCTATAGCCTATTGCGTACGAAATATTCAGGCACGTATTGCACTTATACACGAGAAGATCATTTTACTAAGTACCGTATGTTTGTAGTAGATGGTCTTGACATCTCATCATCATCATCAATTCTCACTGCCGTTATTACCATACGTACGAGATATAATGCTGTCAATAAGCTTGTTAGTTCATCGTGGTGACATCATTAATATTCCACAAGTCGGCTACTTCGCCGTCTAAGCTATCCTGGAAGATCGGGATCCAGGTTTATCTGTAGATTTATTTCCAACTTGTCACTGAAGCACGTTGGCTGTGATTTTGCAACGGAGAGAGTTATGACATCAACTATGCCAACATGGATGGCTCAAAAAGCAGAAGGATGATGACTGACTCGGAATTTCCGGCCAAATGTCAATCCCTTTCTCCAAGCGTAAAGAGAAGTTCACTTAGTGAATGTTACGGCGACCGTGAGTATGAACATCGTTTCACCAACATGGATAAACTATCTATTAAAATAAAACAAGGGGAATATTCAATAGCGCGTGAAACAAAGCTCAAGTCAACGATATGGCAGACATTTGGTTACGTTTACAATGGAAACGAAAAGGTGAACGATATAGTAGAATGTTTTACCTTTAAAAAAGTGTATTCATACTCAGGACACAAATCAGGCACATCAAACTTACTGAGGCACAAGTGCGAAAGTAGCCAAAAAAGTATAGCCAGTTTTTTTTGTCTAAAGCGGAGTTCAAGGAACCAGAAGTGTCATCCAACTTGAAGTCCCTTGCAAAGAAGCAAATTTTCAGGAACGACTTTCTCCTCAAATGTCTAAATGTGTTGGTTTAACACTTTATGGTTTATCTAATAAATTAAATCTAATATTGAAGTATCAGCGGATTTGTATAAAAGTCATGCGCATGCGGGGCGATGCAGATAAAAGTCACGCGGATGCGGGGCGGATGCGGGGCGGATGCGGATAACAGTGGTGTGGATGCGGGGCGGATGCGGATAACGTTTTGTTTATCCGCGCAGGGCTCTAAAGCCACGTATATGTCATGGATTTGGAGGAACATCGCGAGCTCAGGTTTCTTTTCGCGAACACCATCGGCGTTCCAGTCGGATTCCCTCCGTGCGTGTATTGTTGTGATTATTATTTGGGTTCCCCTCATTTCCTTCAGGTGAGTCAGGTGATGTTGATTAATGCGGTGCAAAAGCTCGTCCACTGGCTCATAGGGGCCGTGACGAGCAGCATTATCAGTCCCATCACTCCCTGGCACAACGTTCCCATCGTCAGCCTTGGAAAGAGCTGAATTGGGAAATCATTGATTTTCTCCCATATGATGCTGGGAGCTTGATCCATTGGTGGGCTGGCCTGAGTGGCTGTTTTATGGAGGGGGGCTCGAGTGGGGGGTGATGCGTCTTTACTGGGCTGGCAAGGGGTGGAGCAGGAAGCTTGTTTGACTTCCTGTGTTTGCTCCGCAGCCATGGTGGTCTTTGGTGGGGATTCTTTGGTGCGTTTGGAGCGGACCTTCTTTAGTCTTTGTTCCTTGGGAGGAGGCACTGAGATCTGGTCTGGGCACGTGGAAGTGCCTGGTTGTGGGTTGATCTCAGTGTTGGGATGGGATGTGTCGGTGTTGCAGGGTGGTTGTGTCCCCCCTTCAATTCTATATTCGGTAGTAGGGGAATAGTGCCGATTCAAACGCACCCATTTTATTTGTACCCGACTGTACATGTTAAAATAATTAATATCTCTCGAACGCATGGTCCGATTTTGACAAATGAGGTGTCGTTGGACTCGAGCTGACGTCCTCTTTCCTATGGACCACTCGTCATTTTTATTTTTTTTATTTTTTTTGAAAATTTTTATTTTGAAAGTAGGCGATAGTTTGAAAACCAAACATGATAGAACGTTGTGCCATAGTTGAAACGAATGGTCTCTATGACCTTTATTTTTCATAATAAAACTTTTTTATTTTTTGAGATTTTTTGAAAACACTTAAATTTTGAAATTTTATATTTTGGAAACTAAAGAGTTTACAAAAATTTTTTTGTTCGACGTAAATGAATGGCCCTGACCCCCAGTATCCCCAAAATAAATTTCAAGTCTCTAGACCTAAAACTGTGCAGTACTGCTAGAATGGGGGTTCTGCCTCACCCCCTACTTTCATATAAACTTTGGGCGATATCTCCCGAGCGCGTGGTCGGATTTTAACGAACGAGGTATTGTTGGCGTTGGGATGACGTTCTCTTGGCTAAGCATGTCTGTTGGTATTTAAAAAAAATGAAAATTGTTGTTTTTTGGATTGGCACTATTTTGAAAACGGTGAATTGGAAAAAAGTTTGTTTGACGTTAATGAAAGGTGGGTATGCCCTCTAGGCCGGCAGGAAGTTTCAAGGGTGTAGGAGGGGAAAATTATAGCCTACTTTCTCGCGAACATTGGTGATCATTGGCGAACGGATGGTCGGATTTTAACAAATGAGGTGTTGTTGGACTCGAGCTGACATCCTCTTTCCTATATATCACTCGTTATATTTTTCAAATTTTTTTGAAAAATTTTGTATTTGAAAGTAGGCGATAGTTTGAAAACCAAACATGATAGAATGTTGTGCCATAGTTCAAACCAATGGTCTCTATGACTTTTATGTTTTATAATAAAACTTTTTTATTTTTTATGTTTTTTGAAAACACTTAAATTTTTTATTTTTTTATTTTGGAAACTAACACGTTGACAAATAAGTTTGTTTGACATAAATGAAAAATACAACACCTAGTTCATCTTGATAACCAATTTTACATAATTGTTGGTCACACTTTTGTATCTGTTCGTGAGACAAGTCTTTTTTTCAGCCTCATGTATTTGCTCCGCATGTTCTAACTCTAAAGGCACTTTTATGTCTTGTGCTGCAATCACGTTTTCTTTACGAATAGTGTTCACAAATTCCTGACCTTTAAGAAACACCATGTATTTACAGTTAGGTAACCAACGAGCGTGTTGCACAAAAGGGTCATCAGTCATTTGCCAATCCTTTAAAGCAAATCCACAATAAAAACATATCGTTTTACCCCCTTCACCAGTATAAAAAAATCCAGCTTCACTTAGCTGTTTGGTAAGGTGTTTTAATATTAATGGCCAAACATTTTTATAAGATTCTAATAGTCTTTCAACAGAGCTGTACTCTGGGTGTGCTAGTGCTTTAGTCTTGCAAACTCCCAATTTTTCAAAAGCACATGCCAATTCAACACTCTCTATGGCATATGGACCACATATATCGACCCTACCGTTGTTGACTGGTAATACATCATTATTATTATTATTTATTTGTGATTCAGCAACGTAAGTAGCGGCCAATGGTCTTGTGGTTCGGTAAAATGAATACACGGATATGTTACCCACTTGTTTTCCAAGCATGTAAGGACAACAAAGAGACCATCGCAAATGGTCTCTAAAGGGATCATCCCCTTCTTCCCAGTGTGAAAGTTCAATACGACAAAACACACAGCGCACCACATCTTCTCGGTTCAAGTAAAAAAAAAACGGCTTTTGCAAGTTCATGTGTCGACAAAAAGCCTATAGTGCAGGATTCAAATGTTAACCAACGGTCATGTTCTGATTTTAAATTTAACCCACGTGGTAAACCAACTTGCTCACTTGTTGTATTTGGTACAAACGCCATGTGTTATAATAAAACGTTTTCTTATTGTAAGTTATTAACGTTGCACAGAGTACTTTAAAGCACAATGTATGCTTGTTCACTGTCTGTTCATTACGTTAATGGCGCATGACGACACCTAAAAGCAAACAAGATAACCAATCACTCAATCAATCAATACTTGTAAATAAAACTTTAACGTTAATTGGCATTAATATATCAAAACACCATAAAAATTATAATAAACTGTATGTCGGCACTAACAGTAACCCATGAACTTATTTTCTTTTTATAAAGCTGCAGTCATTTACATTCCTCTTTAACCAATACCTAAACAAACAAGAAGTTCCGTGAAGAACTATACAGCCTACTTTTCATGCCAATAATTATTCTACAGTATATGAACCTATCTAGAATAATGACGAAATTAAGTTGGTAATATCGAAATATCTAATTAGTTCAAAATATACCTGGTATAATGTAGCCTAATAGAGCACTACAGTTGGCAGCCCTGGCGACTGAATATATTCTTAGTTCAATCTCATAAGGTACAGAATACAAAATTTGGTTGAAGTCCAATGGACGTTACATACAGTTAGACACTGGATCTATCAGCACGCGTAAAAGCATGTTGCCAACAATACCATTGGTGTGCTGGTCAGAAATAATCTGAAATATTATGATATCTTGTTGTGCCAATTTTGGATGAAATCCATTTGTTAGTATAGAAGTTACATGTATTTTAAAATTGGATATATCAGCAGGCATAGAATCATGTTGGCAGCACTGCCTTGTATTAATTACTCCAAATTTTTCTAGAATGTCAGGTGCTATACGTGTGCAAAGTATAGAGCTGTTGGCTTGCATACTTTCTGGTATATTGATATTAGTGTAAAATAAATATAGACAGCATTTATTAACAGTTGGCAGCCCTGATTGCTCTTAACAATACTTATATTCATATCTGTTATGGTACACATAGCACATACGAAATTTGGTTGAAATCCAACTGATAGTATAGAAGTTACATGTATTTAAAAATTGGTCGTATCAGCAGGCTTATAAACATGTTGGTAGAACTGACGTATATAAGTTACTCGAAATCAATCTAAAATGTCAGAATATACGTGTGCATAGTTTAAAGCTGTTGGCTTGCATACTTTCTGATATATTGGTATTTGGATAAAAAATAAAGAGAGCAATTATTAACAGTTGGCAGCCCTGGTGGCTCTTAAGAATATGCTCAGTCATATATGTTTATGTACAGATATTACATACAACATTTGGTTGAAATCCAATTGATAGTGTAGAAGTTATATGCATTTAAACATTGGACCTATCAGAAGGCTTAAAATTAATTTGGCAAAACTGTCATGGTTGGCCTCCTGGAAATTAAACTGAAATAGTATTATCTACATATGGGCCAATTTTGGAATAGCTCCCATGCATATCTTGCAGGATATCCAACATGGAGCTCAAATTTCTAGTGCGTTTTTTCAGCAGTTGGTAGCACTGACATCATTTTCAAATATGGACGTGAGATATTCCAGTGCACATCTTTACTCATACTAAATTTGGTTTTGATTGGTGCAGCCGTTTATGAGTTGATAGGGGGACAACACACACAGCCAGACAGACCGACAGACAGAAGGACAGACAGACAGACAGACACACATTTTCCCGGATCGATCTCATAAGTCTACTTTTTCCTCATTTTTGCAAAATGTGAAAAGTAGGCTAAAAATAATAATGTCATGTCATTTTGTTCCGATTATCATGTTCAAACCTGTGAATATTCGTTGAGTTCACAGGGTACAAAGTTCCTCATTTTTCTACTAGAAAGCGCTATAGAGTTTAAAGAGATTAGATATCTAACATCTAACCTCCTTGACTTTCATAGTCAAGGAACAACTAAATTCGACATTCAAATAACAAAGCTTGCACCCGGCACCCGAGGCCATACCATATTAATATTATTATTATTATTAATATATTATTATTATTATTATTATTATTATTATTATTATTATTATTATTATTATTATTATTATTATAGGGAACGACATGTCAGTTAAATTAAAATTTTTGTTTTTTACAAAATCCAATATGGCCTTGTACTTTCCCGGTAAACAACCAATATGGTCTTGTACCGGTTGCCAATACATAGTCATTAAGCAAGAAAGCAATCATCGTCCTAGTCATGTATAGGTAATGAATTTTTTTGTCTACGAGTTTTCTGTAGTGGTAAAATGGAATAGCATTTTATATTAGGCTTACCTGAGTTTTAAATAGTTCACTGCCTGGAAACAATGGTTGCACTTTACTGCGTCTCGGGTTTTCAGCGACTGCTACGGCGGTAAGGCTTTTCTTTCCAAGTTTCTAAAAATAAATTAAATAAACCGTAATAAATACCTAAATTCAGGTTAGTACATGCATTTCATAAAATAAAATATGAAACAAAAAAATTAAAAAAGTTAGTTTAAAAAAATAATTCCACCTTCACTTGCAGTGGCTTGTTGCTGTTTCCTTCTAGTGGGCTCAAAAGTAAACTGGTTTCTTGTATCTCAGACATGTAAGGTATACCGGTTATCTGCAAACAAATAAATTAAAAAATCGATAATTACCTAATCAATAACTACAAATTTAAGGTTCATTAGCATGACATGATTAAAATAATCATTCATAGGTACTTACCAAAAAATAAAGGATTTTTCTTCCACAGCTCTACTGTATACGTCCGTGTGCTAAAATGGCAAGTGCATGACTAACGCAATCGTTATCAGTTAGCCTAGCGACAGAAAAAGTTGTATTTTCTCAGCGTTTTGACCTTGAATGGTTCTCTGTCTCTCTCTCTCGCACGTGTTCCCAAGCCTCTTCACATTCCTCACTCTGATTAAGATTCGTGTACCTTATACTAGTTTCATGTTTTTAATAAGGAACCAAAATGGCTACCTCTTATACATCGGTAGTCCTACTGTCTCAGAACCAAAATGGCGGTCTCTGCTTAAACAGCACACCTGCTAGCCACCACGAGGCAAGTAAACTGATATCACACTTCCTGCTGACGTAGACATTCCTGCCTCGTCAGCACCAGCAACAGCTGTCACGAGTCCTCTGGCTAGGTACAATATTCAGTCACCAGTGAGCTGGACTGTGTGCGTGTTAGCATTCAAATCATTGGTGTGTCTTATTATTATTATTATTATTATTATCAAACATTTTACTGTAATAATAATTACTAGCAAGCGGCCATCCTCAATACATGATCATGTTAACCACATACTTTCATCCTAAAACACACGACTTTACCCAGTTCAATATTTAGTTTATAACATTTCAGGCCAATGACCTTACCGTTTTGGCTCTTTGCGTACATGCACATACTTGGTCGAGCAAATGTTATAGGTTTCCAGATTCTAGAACCATTTACTTTGCCAGACAGCAGTCTCGCTTATCACCTTTTACTATCATGTTAAAGATCCCCTTCGGGGGTAACAAAAATCCTAGCACACTTAACACATTTTCAAATATTCGCCTCTATCCGTCATAGGAAATGTCACAAAACCAACCGTCATAAGCTGCCCCCGCCATCCCACCAAAATAGCAATTCATTTCCTCCGGGCACGGTCACCGAGATCGCCAACGTCTAAGAATCACTTGGTCATATCCTACAACCGTCTGCTGTGTCAGAGAGCGATCTCGCTCATCACTGTTAACTAAAATGTTAAAGATCCCCTTTAGGGGTAGAAAATCTTCGCATGCTTGTCACATTTCAAAATATTCGCCTTCATTCATTCGTCATAGGAAAAAATATAGAAAAGCAACCCCTCTTTTGGCCATACATTGCCCCCGTCGAAATTGCCATTTCCAGTATCCACCATGCTCAGTCATAGCCTCGTTGGAACATGTGTCAAGCGCTACCGGCTCTCTGTCTACAAACACGCTTTTATTTTCAAAAAATTAAAAAAATTAAAATGCCTAGATTTTTGTCCTAGAGACTTGACATTTATTTTCATGGTAGAGATGGTAGGGAACTTTCAAAATTTAAGTTTTTTCAAAAAACATAAAAAATAAAAACGTTTTATTATAAAACATAAAGGTCATAGAGACCATTGGTTTGAACTATGGCACAACATTCTATCATGTTTGGTTTTCATACTATCGCCTACTTTTAAAAACATTTTTTTTTCAAAAAAAATTGAAAAATATAACGAGTGTCTATAGGAAAGAGGACGTCAGCTCGAGCCCAGCAACACCTCATTTGTTAAAATCCGACCATCCGTTCGCCAATGATCACCAATGTTCGCTAGAAAGTAGGCTATCATTTTTTCCCCCTCCTACACCCTTGAAACTTCCTGCCCGCCTAGAGGGCATACCCACCTTTCATTAACGTCAAACAAACTTCTTTTCCAATTCATCGTTTTCAAAATAGTGCCAATCCAAAAAACAACAATTTTCATTTTTTTTAATACAAACACACATGCTTAGCCAAGAGATCGTCATCCCAACGCCAACAATACCTCGTTCGTTAAAATCCGACCACGCGTTCGGGAGATATCGTCCAAAGTTTATATGAAAGTAGGGGGTGAGGCAGAACCCCCATTCTAGCACTACTGCACAGTTTTAGTCCTAGAGACTTGAAATTTATTTTGGGGATACAGGGGGTCAGGGCCATTCATTTTCGTCAAACAATTTTTTTAAAACTCTTTAGTTTCCAAAATATAAAAATTTCAAAATTTAAGTGTTTTCAAAAAATCTCAAAAAATAAAAAAGTTTTATTATAAAAACTAAAGGTCATAGAGACCATTCGTTTCAACTATGGCACAACGTTCTATCATGTTTGGTTTTCAAACTATCGCCTACTTTCAAAAACAAAAATTAAAAAAAATAAAAAATATGACGAGTGGTCCATAGAAAATAGGACGTCAGCTCGAGTCCAACGACACCTCATTTGTCAAAATCGGACCATGCGTTCGAGAGATATTAATTATTTTAACATGTACAGTCGGGTACAAATAAAATGGGTGCGTTTGAATCGGCACTACTCCCCTACTTTCGGTCCTGCCTGATGGGCCTTTAGGCATTGAGGATGCCTTGGTGCCTGAAGGGCCTCCACGTGCTTGGTGATTGCCACCTAGTTGTGCACCAGTTTGCATCGTGTTTCGCTTGTTGGCTTCGTATGCCCTGCGGGTGGGGTAAATTCTGAATTTAGTCGCATGTGTCCCCATGCTGTTTCGGCTCTTGGAAAGTGCCTCATTGGGACCAAATGGGCAGGCCCCAGATTATTCGAGAAACGACGAGACCGGAAGGTTTGCATCGTGTTTCGCCTGTTTGCTTCGCATGCCCTTCGGGTGGGTTAGTTTCTGAAGTTAGTCGCAGTTAGTTGCAGTTTCGGCACTTGGAAAGTGCCTCATTGGGACCAAATGGGCAGGAGGGTGGTGCTCTCTCGAATAGCGCCTGCAGCAAGGCTTATCGTGGCACCCCTTGGAGGTGTGACCCATCCTCTGACAGGTGCTGCACTGTGGCGCTGTAGCGGGAGTCCGGTAAGGCGTGATACTCACGGCCATGCGGGCCAGCATTTTTACGGTAGTTATTCTGTCTGCTTCCGGGCCTGGTGTAATTGTCACCAAATACAGTGGGGTGTGTGTGCGGGAGGATTTTGTGCGCATCGTTTCGATGGATTCCACAGGGAAACTCATCGCTTTGAAAGCGGCTGCGAGGTCCGCGCACGTCATCTGGTTAGCCGGCGTGCGCATTACATATCGCTTTACAGGCTTAGCTGAAACGATCTGTGAGTACGGCGCTTTGACGGCTGATAGGTATTCCAGACACCAGTGGTAAACCTTCCAGTTGGCACGTAATAGCCAAACTGACGTGCTGGGGTCTCGCTTAGGGGCTGCGAAATGGTACTTGTTACGCAGTTCGTGTGGCAGCTGTGTAGCAAGTCCCAAATCTATGTTGGTGATGTCTGTTGTGTAGAGCGTGATGGGTGGCAGTCTTTTTGGCAGTGGTCTGTTCGGTCAGTCGGGGTGCGTGGAATAGGTCGAGCCGGACGAATCCCGCGACTCATTCCGTCTTTAGCATTGGCCGTTCGGGCCAGCCTCTTGGCCTCGGCTTTAGCTCTCCTCGACAGAACCGGTGTGTAGTCCTCCTCCGGGTCCCCTTGCTCTGGAGTCAGTTTCCTGAGTTCAGGGGCCTCTGGCTGCGCGGAGGACTTTGAGTTGGGTTTACCCTGCCCAGTTCGGGAGGTCCGCTCGGGTGCTGACTTCTTGACCTTTGCTAGGGCGCCTGTGCCAGCCTTCCCGCTCGACGATTTCGCTGGCGGAGCTCCTTCCTGGCCTAGGCCTGTGGTCGGAGTCGCCGTGCTAGTCGGAGACTGGGACAGTACTGGGCTGCCGGTTTGGAGGCCTTTGATTTGTCCTTTCCCGTGGTTCTTTTAGCTTTCTTGCGACTTGGCTGGTCAGGCGGCAAGTCCATTACTAGCTTTCGCCCCAGAGGGTTGGGGTCAAAGGTGTGGCTCACAAATCCGGTGTCCAGAGACATTAGGGGGGGGGGGGGTCGCTTTCACCTGGACCGCGGACAGGGTGGCTTGCACTACCGGTCTTGCTCGTGCGGTCTCCAGGGTTGGCGTCTCCTTGCCCGATGCTTCTGTTGGTACCAATATTGTTGTTGTGCCTGGTGTGGTCGCTGGCGCGGCGAGGCTGGGATCGCTTGGCTCTCCCCGAGACGAGTTGCTGGGCAGGTCTGGGTGGTGTGCCGGGTGTGTGCAGGGGCACGGCAAGCCGCGGCACCTGGTTCACGCTTAGGAGGCGCAGCTGCGGGTCTGGCGTGCGCTTGCGCAGTGCGTCTGGGGTCCCTTGGGCTCATGAACGGGCTGCCGGTTAAAGCTGGGCTTATCTCCGGATTCACGCTCGGGGCTTTCAAGGTCGTCAGCGGGTTTGGAACGCAGGGTGAGGGAGTATGAGGCGGTAGCGCGTGGTGGTTGGGTATAGCTGGGACTAGCGCGGGGTGATAACAGGCCAAACATGATTAGGGATAGTTAGAGTTACAGCTTATAAATACTGTAATAGGGGGCGCACCAGGACCAAGAGAGGTTGTCAGACAACTAGCTCTCTTGTGACAAACAAGTAGCTATTTTGGAGTTGGCTAGGTGCTAGCCTATATATGATGTGAGCTGCTGAGTGCTTGGAAGATCGGGAAGATATAATCCAAATGACGTGACATCATCTGAGACGATCAAACAACGCATGGTTGAAAAGACGACCAGTCAATCAGAGAACAGATGCTCATCAAGAAGAGGTGTGCAGAGGAAGGAAACTCCATTTCAGTTCCGATGAATACGCTGAGTACGCATGTCAAATTGAAACAGCGCTTCAGGAGATGGCGAGAAAAATATGTTTGTTAAATTACACAAGATTAACTAATCTTGCCGCAAGATTAAATGAAAATCCACGGCCTGCTTCCAGTCGACCGACCGGGTCAGGGAATGGAATGAATGAAGCCCCCATCTAGCAGCGAGGATATAATCTGTGCCGGCTGCCGAAGCCTGTCGCACTCCCCTGGGCATTGATGAAATGAATGACACATGAAATGAAATTATAGTGGAGAGTGTTGCTGGAATGAAATTTGTGACAGGGAAAACCGGAGTAGGCTACCCAGAGAAAAACCTGTCTGCCTCCGCTTTGTCCAGCCCAAATCTCACATGGAGTGACCGGGATTTGAACCACGGACCCAGCGGTGAGAGGCCGAAGGCAGGATTAAATATGAAAGTAAAATATAATGGGGCATTTAACTAAGTTTGTAATTCAAACCAAATCATATGGCAAAAGGCTATTCGCAAAAGCAAACAAGTAGCGATAACATGCCCTAAATTCGGGAAGGGGTTTGAGGACATTGTAACGGATTTTGAATCCATTCTATTAATTTATTATATTATTATTTTATTTCTGTATACGTTATTGATGGCCAATTATTGTGCATATAACGAAATTACTGTATATCTATTCAAGGGAGGGGACACATCACATCGTGATCATAATATTGTATTGTATTGTATGGGACTTTTGGGCATATTTTATAGTTAAAATGTACAATATAGGGAGAGTAAGACTTGACAGGCTCAGAATACTGTATTACTTCACCGAGTTTATCCTTGGCAAGGTGTCGACAGTGCAATTTCGAGGGAAACGTAGTGCGCCTTTTTCTGCGAGTGGCTTGATCACGTGACAGAATGCTGGTGTGTGAGTGGGCAGTTTCATATGGAGTGCGCGAACTTGGAGTGACCTTTTAAATAAGCGGCGTGCCCAGGTGATCATAATGCTAGTCCATGGTTGGAAGAAGGAGTTACCGTAAACCTTGGTTACAGAGCGTCACGCTTTACATCTGTATACAGTATAAGACTGGTTGACCACATGAATCAGATCGACCTCACATTGTGACAGATCATCTGCAAAGTCTTGTTTAGTAGAGCATGTGGCTCTGTTATTGTATACTTCCTATCAGTAGCGTAGCGTGAAGAAAAAAATTGGGTAGACACAAATATATAAAAAGAAAACCTGCAGTAACACATTTTAAAGAAAATGTTGAAAGTTTTAACTACCTTGCAATATGAAGAATTTTCATAATCTTACATACCTATTAAAACATCTTCTTGTAAATAAGCTCGGTTCGACGTGACTTCATATGAGCGAATAAATCAATCACTCGTTCCTTGAAGCCAGGGTCCTTGTTGCACAAATTACATAGATCTGCTTCAATTGAAAGTGTTGCCAGGTTTGACAGCCGGGTATTGGTCATTGAATTACGAAGGTAAATCTTAATTCTCTTAAGAGTACTCATAGAACGTTCAGTAGATGTAGATGTGACTGGAATGGTTAACACTAGCTTAATTAACTTCAATGTTTCCTCATAAACATATTCCAGTCGATTTTCAGTTATGAAAATCAAGAGTTGTATGACACGAAGATTTTTATCGTCACTATTGTAAATGTTAGTTAGTTCATTTTTAAGGTATTTATCACGAACCTATTTGGAAACAAAGATGTAGGTTTCTTGAGTTTTTCGTCAGGAAATTCTTTCTTATATTCATTAAACTTAACATCATTAAGAAGCTCAACAAAACATACATCACCAAAGTCACTGAACCTCCTATCCAATTCTACACCAAGAGAATCAATTATTTTAGAGGGGCGTGGTGGCGCAGCGGTCAAGCTGTTGGCCTCTCACCAAGACGAACCGGGTTCGATTCCCGGTCAATGCATGTGAGATTTTCGAAGTGAAATGCCATGTCCTGTGGTTAGGATTCCACGTAAAAAGGAGGCCCCGTGGCTCATGATCGCGAGATTTACGGTTACGTTAAACTACAAGCTTCGCTTTAGAATCTATTATTTCGAATGCAAGCCTCTTTTGAGCTGAACTTAAAGAAGCACCCTGCCCAACTTGAGGATTTATTTTATGAGATTCTTCCAGACATGATTCCAAAACTTCATCTGAACGCAGACACGATATATTTTCCTTCGTTTGTCGAATCTTATTTAAGCACAAATTTACATCACTGGTTGTTTTGACTTGCAAAATGCGGAAGAGGTGCTCAGTAAATATAAAGATCAGATTATACAAACATAGCAAGAATAGACATGATGGGGATTTCAAAATATTTTGTAGACCAATTGCAGCATTTACAGAATGTGGGTCCCAATCATCAGAACCAATAATATAAGACATAACATTTCGGAGTTCTTGGTAATGCTCTTTAATAGTTCCTACTGCCCGGGAGTTATAGTTCCATCTTGTTGCAGCAGAATGAGGCAATTTAAATCCTTAATAGCTCTGAACGAGATGCTGATCGAGTGAAAAAGGCATGAAAGGCTGTGATGTTGCAAATAAAAGTTTAACTTCTTTGATGCTCTTAGCTCCATGTAAAAGAACTACGTTTAATTGATGCGCTTAACAATGTACAAATAATGCCATGGGACAATGCTGTCTTATAATTGCTTGAAGACCATTGTTGTGACCCGACATTACAGTAGCTCCATCATAAGTCTGACACACTATTTTATTATCTATTTTATATTCTTCCAGAGCGGAAATTATGTGTGTTGCCAAACCCTGTGCACTTTTATCTGAGGATACATCAAAGAAACCTAAAAATCATTCCTCAACTCTCGAGTTACAGACATATCGCACAATTACACTTAAATGTGCCTTGACGGACACGTCAGTAGTCTCATCTGCCTGAATGGCCACAAATTCACATGACGAAAGCTCTTCTGCAATCTTTTCCTTTATCGGTACTGCATTAGTGACAGATTGGATTAAATCATTATGTATGTCTGGAGACGTACCTTTAAAAATAGAGCTGCCTTCAAGGTGATCTTTCATAAATGATTCTTCTATGGCCAGCAAATCGAGGGTTTCTAAATAATTGCCCTTATTAAGGGATTCGTGGCCTTCTCTGTGGCCTCTAAAGGCAAGTTCTTGCCGCCCGAGATGACACGCTACATCTATTAGGCGACCCACTATTCGTCTATCTCGAGTTACATTTTCATTATGTTTCACAGCTGCTAATCGCGTTGTTTCCGCTAAACAATGGTCAATTCTGTTTCTTCCTAGCATGTGAAACATCTCTGCATTTTTAATGTGTGTTTTGATCCCTGAATGTTTTAGAGATTTTGCCTCAATTTTGTTTATTGTTGTGATACCCGTACAAGACCATGGTTCTTCGCCCCCAAACATCAAACAATGTAGTGACTTCGTGTGCTGAGAACCACATAACCATCTATGTTTCGAATACCTACTGCTTTGAAATTTTCTTGTAACTTTGCCATCCTTTTGGCACAAATCAAACTGAGGGCGATTAATTTTAGATTTTAGTTTTAACTTTTGTTCAAATGTTAATGATGATAGTGAATTACTATGAAGAAAACTAACAGAATCAAAAGTTACACTGTCCATGTCAACTAATAGCTCATCACTTTCCATTGTTAATATAACTAGAATACAAGGCACAGTAAATACAGACACACGAAACGTTCCCGCATCACCAAAGAAAAGACATGTCTATTCTAGTCTCGGTAGGCAGCGAGGTGGAGCATTGGCGAAGCGGGGAGAGGGGAAGGGGATAGCGGCGCGCGCACGGTCTCGCATGCGTTAACAAGAAGCGAGGAGAGACATTTCTCAAAGTGTCTATCTGCCTCGTTTGAACGCAGTAGCCTACTGCATGTACAAGCGCTGAATCTTTTAAGCCATGAAAATTACTATTATGGCTTAAGAATTCTGAATATTCGGTGGTATGTCTTAATTTGTAATCATACTGTTTTCTAAGGAAAAGTAACTACCGATAATTAAAATCATCGAGCAACAACATTCGTCAGTCGGTCATCATAGCATGTGTCAATGTTAGACCTGATCCGAAATAGCTAGAATATTTATATCGGCAATTCGACCAAGTTTCTGACTTGAGTCCACGGTAGCGAGACGGCCAGCCTTAATGACATAACGGGAGTTATGTAAACATCATCGAGCAACCATCCAGCATGTAATCACAACAACGAACCTCCGAATAAGCTTAACACGCTTTCGTCATCAAGCCCTGGAATTCAGGAAGTAAAAAATCTAACATTGCAAATACACTGGTGTCCAAAATTTAAGTAACGAACGGAAATGTTGCAAGGTTGCGTTTATTTTGCCACAGAACCGTATAAAGAGGTTATAGTAAAGTAGCTGGATCAGAGGCAGAAACTCAGAGAGTAAGGAACAATATTATGAAGCAAAGAAAACATGCCAGAAAATCATACAGGAAGAAAAACGTAAGTGCTGGGAAAGCTTCACAGAAACCCTACAGGAGGATGTTAAAGGAAGTAAGACACTTCTGTATGGATTAGTTAGAAGCAAAGTGAGATATAAAGAAGAAACAAAAATTGAGAAGACGGACAGTGGACACATTTTGACACAAAAAGAGGATATACTTCAGCGATGGGAAGAGTATTTCGCTAAATGACGTAACGTCAAATTCAAGGAACTGGCTGAAGAGGAAGAACATGAAGAAGAAGAAGAGGTGGAAGAAAACCGAAATGAAGACATAGTAATGTTGGAAATAGAGAAGCCCTAAGGAAGATGAAGAATGTTAAAGCACCAGGAGTGGCGTAGCACAACTAACGGTCTTGATTTTACTCACTCCAGTCGCAAAGGTTGGTCACTTCTCAGAAAGCTTGGAGCAGCAACACCACTGCCGAATACCGGACCTGAACTCAATCCATCTTCTATCGCACAACACATTAAAAAGAGGTCAGAAGATGTTCCAATAGATGCCTGCCAAAACAAAAATGTGCAAGAAATTCTTAAAGCAATCAGCGATCGGTTGGATGATAACCCGTTCTATTCCTCCCCTTTTACGAGTGCTGAACTTAATCAAGCAATTAGAACTCTGAAAACTGGAAAAGCAGCTGGTCAGGATGGTATATTTCCGGAATTTATAACTCACCTAGGAAGAAATGGCAGGAAGTGGCTCAGGAATCTTTTCTCAGATATCCTAGCCAAAGGACAAATACCACCAGAATTCAAAATAGCAAAAATCATTGCAATCCTTAAGCCTGGGAAGCCAGCAGATGACCCAGCGAGTTATCGTCCGATTTCACTTCTCAGTGTTTGCTATAAACTTCTGGAACGCCTAATTTACAATAGAATTTACTGCACATTAGACAGCAGAATACCACCAGAACAGGCTGGATTCAGGGTAAAACGAAGCTGTTGTGAGCAAGTCTTAGCTCTAACATCCTTTATAGAAGCAGGATTCCAAAGAGGACTGAAAACATCTGTGGCTTTCCTCGACTTAACTGCTGCCTATGATACAGTGTGGATTGATGGGTTAATGCTGAAGTTAAAACAAGCACTACCGTGCAGAAGGCTCACTGCCCTGTTATCCACCATGTTAAGGAATCGTTATTTCAGAGTGTGTTCAGGCGACAAGATGAGTAAGTCGTACACCATCAATAATGGCCTCCCTCAGGGATCTGTCTTAGCCCCATTATTGTTCAACCTATATACAAGCGATGTACCAGAAACAGTGTCCCTAAGTTCTGCTATGCTGATGACTCTGCCATAGCAATCCAAACCAAATATTTGGACGACGGGGAAAAAATCCTGACATAGGACCTGCAAAAACTAGAAAACTATTTCAAACAGTGGAGGCTTTGCCCAAACCCATCAAAAACTGAGGTCACAGCTCTTCACCTTAATAGTAGAATCTCCAAACTAGAGTTGAAATTTACATTCTGCGGAAGGAGGCTGAAAAACAATCCTAACCCCATATACCTAGGAGTAACTCTGGACCGTTCTCTGACCTATAGTAAACACCTTGAGAATATTGCAGGAAAATTTAAGACCAGGAACAATATCATCCGCAGACTGGCTGGCACAACATGGGGTGCCCATGCACGTACTCTTCGTATGGCAAGCCTCGCGCTAGTCTACTCTGTTGCCGAATATTGTGCACCGGTATGGTATAGAAGTGCTCACGTACACAGAGTGGATACTCAGCTCAATGAGTCCTTAAGAATTGTAAGGGGCACATTAAGATCAACCCCTGTGCCATGGTTGCACGTCCTGGCAGGCATTCCTCCTCCACAACTGAGACGACAACAAGCAGCTGCCCACGCTTGGAAAACATACATCTGTTCTGACTTCAAGCACCTTCCGGTTCACTCAGTACTGAGTAATCCTCCACCCATGCGCCTGAAATCCAGGAATCCTATTTGAGGTGATGACATTATTAAGCAGCCAGGGCCTTAAAACCTCAACAAAATCTGGAAGGAAAGGTGGAGAGATTTTTCTTCACCTCACCAAATCCACTTAGATGATCCTTCCCAGCTTATTCCAGGAATTGATCTACCAAGAGCTACGTGGTGCCAACTAAATCGTGCTCGAACTGGTCATGGAAGGTGCAAGGCAATGCTACACAAATGGGGTTGGCTGGAATCACCAGCTTGTGACTGCAGAGCTCAAGAACAGACGATGAACCACATCATTCGGGAGTGCCCACAGCGTAGCTTTGTAGGCGAATGGGAAGATTTCATGAAAGCATCAGCTCCAGCGCTTTCCTGGTTGAAGAGCCTTGATGTTTATTTTTGATTTTTATGTACATATTTGTATATATATGTAGATCATTTGTACCATACGAAAATAATAACCAGGAGTGGATGAAGTGACTAAAGAGATGATAAAGGCAGCTGAACCTGTAGGGTTACATTGGATGTATAGACTATTTCGTGTGATATGGAAGGAGAAACAAGTACCAGAAGATTTGAGTAAGGGTCTGATAATTCCAGTATTCAAGAAGGGTGATAAGAAAGAATGTAACAATTATCGGGGAATCACACTTATATCCCATGTTGCAAAGATCTTTGAGAGGATATTAAGAAAAGAGTGAGAATGAAAGTTGATGCAGAAATGGAGGAAGAAGAACATGGATTCCGAAGAGATAGATCAACCTTCGATCTAATAGTAGGGGGGTAAGGCCGATTCCATTGCACTCGGCGCCTGGCGTCGCGGGGCGTCCATGTTAAATTAGTGGATTTCTCACGAGTCCATGGGCCGATTTTGGCATGCGACATGTCGTTGGACTCGGGCTGACGTCCTCTTTCCTATGGATCACTTTTTATATTTTTCAATTTTTTTTTTTTGAAAAATTCTGTTTCTGAAAATAGGCGATATTCTCAAAACCAAACATGATAGAACGTTTTGCAGTGGTTCAAACGAACAGTCTCTATGTCCTTTATCGTTAGAACAAAACTTTATATTTTTTACATTTTTTCCAAAAGCGATCAATTTTGAAAGTGGGCTATATTGTAGAAACTAGAAAGTTTACAAAAATGTTTGTTTGACATAAATTGAAGGTCCTTACCCCCTCTAACGGTAAACCAAGTTTCAAGTCTCTAGACAAAAAAACACTGGTAGGGGAGTGAGGGGTGTTCTAAATAGTCATGGCCGCCGCGTGACTCCAAGCCGATATCTCGCGAACCCAAGGTCGGAGTTTCACGAAAGAGGTGTCGTTGGACTCGAGCTGACGGGGGGCTTTGCTATGGACCACTCATTATATTTAAAAAAAATATTGGAAACTAGATTTTGGGATAAACAAGTGTTTTTTGTGATTTTTGCTGATATCTCACGAACCAATAAGGCTAGAGACTTGTACGAGGTGTCATTCTTTTCGACGCGTTGCCCTCTTGCCGAGAATGCCTGTGTCGAGTAGGATAAAAATCCATTTTGGGATAAAAAGGTGATTTTAGACTTTTTGTTATATCTCGCGAACCAATGCTGCTAGGGAAGTGTACGAGGACTCGTAGGACTCGGGGTGACGCCCCCTTTCGAATGTGGTAGTTATTGTTTTGCAAAAATATAATTCACAAAGGGCCTAACGCCATACATGTTGAAAAAATAATAAGCGTTTACCTGTTTTTAAATTTTTAATGAAGCGTGGTTGTCAAGACAGACGGTACCACGGGCATGTGTGTCAACGAGCCTGTCGCCACTTATGGTAGCGGTATCCCAATAGAACAATGAATATTTTGGCAGGACGGTGGGACGGTTTACGACGGTTCATTTTCCGATATTTGGTATGGCGAATGGATGAATGCTAATATTCCAAAAAACGTGTGAAGCGTGTTAGGATTGTTTACCCTAAAGGGGATCTTAAACTGTTAGTAAACGGTTATCAGTGAAACGGCTCTGTGGCATTCTTGCATGTTCATAGGCTAATAGACAGTTGTAGGATATGAAGCAATAACGTTCGATTGACCAAGCAATTTGTATGAAGGCAAGACATTAGCGTTAATGCAAATGATAATTCTGTAATGAGATAGATTTAGGATGAAACGCAAGCTGTGAATGGTTAAATGAAATGTATGATTTAACACTTGTAGCTGGTAGCCTGCTAGCAAGCCCCCATGTGTTTTGTCATTTGAAGGCTGAAAAGATCAAACCTGCTCTACTAGCTAGCCGAGCTCCGTTCCCACGGTGAACACTTTATAACGCTATCTCAGGAATGTGAGCGGACGTGACAACAGACCAATGGAAAATTACAGTGACATAGTGGTCACTTGACGGTCGAACAATCTGACAACTACGTCAGAGAGATAACAGAGCAAGCAACTACAACTTCTCCCCATACCATTGCCACAGCCAAATGCCAGGCAAGAGCGGTGGTAACAGCTGTGGTGAGAGGCATAGAGGGGGCGGGGAGAGGTGAGGGGAGGAGTGGAGAACCCATGACAGCCAATAGCTGAACGAGTTGTATTTCAAAATGGAGACAAGGAGTGAGACATAGTTGAGGAGAGAGAGAAAGAGAAACATGTGTGGACATGCACAAATCGCTAAGCGCCATACACAGAGCTCTCGCACAACATGATTCAATAAATAAATAAATAAATAAAAAGTGCACAGGTTCACACAACATGTAATTTAATGATCCAAGAATTAAGGGTAGAGTTAAATCCCAACAATTTTACATATAGTTTATTCCTTTTTGTTTCAACACTTTTTCCACAAGATAATGTTTAGGAAACGCTGTTTTCTGAAGTTCATGGAAATAAAACCTGCCTTTTATGTGTTGATAGTTGAGGTCCTCGATTAAATAGGTGACTGTACTGTCCAAGTTGACTTGACGAATTCGAAATAGTTCGGTCCCCCACTGAGGTGTGTAGCCTTATTGAAAGCAGACATAAATTTGCTCACACGAACAAAATCCCCAATTTTCAGTCGGTGACGTTTAGGATCTGCTGTTTTTATGGGGTTAAACAGTTTATACAGTCGCTGAATATTTTTGGTCACGAGGCGTGGCTTGGTCCCAATGGTTCTATAGTTGGTGTCATTGTAATGTGACACTAGCTCAGGTAACATGTCCAACCAGCGATAAGTGCCCTGAGCGGTAAACGCTTTCCACATACGAGTTTTCAATGTTCGGTTAAACCGCTCGACCACGCTGGCTTTGAGATTGCTGTACGTGGTGTAATGGTAAATATCCTTAGATTTGAGAAAACTGGAGAAATCCTTGTTGAAAAATTCTTTACGCTGGTCGGTTTGTAGCAACTGAGGTTGACGTTTGGATTGTTGAATAATATGTTGAAAGGCCTTGGTGACTAGTGGACCAGACTTGCGACGAACAGGTTCAACAAAGGCCATTTTAGAATTCACATCAATGACGGTCAACATATAGCGTACACCGTTGTTAACGCCAGCATAGGGTATCATTTCAACTAAGTCAGCATGCCAAAGTTCATCCACACCTCGTGAAATCACCTTGAGTCGCGGATAGTAAAGCCTAGCTGGGCGATGCAACTCGTGGGCAATACCCATTTTAATGGGTGAGGGCTTAAACAATAATTTTGGCATTTCGAAGTTCTTGTTCAATTTCTTGAATTTCCCAATCGTGACCGGTATAGCCGGCTTGACGCGAAGCCTGCAACAGCTGTAGTCGCTGGACGAGCTTATTGGGATTGTGCCAGTAGGTAACATCCACAAGGGGTTTTAATGGTTTAAATATCACTCCCGAAGCGGATGCTTTACGACGAGTAGTTTGACTGGTGGGAAACATTTTTGCAATGATGATTTTATATTTTTGAGATATATTGGCATTCACTTGTTGAGTGGGATCATACTGTCTTTTGTAGGCATGGGTTTCCAATAAAATGGATTTATATTTGCCAAGGTTCTCTGGCGTATAATCATAGGAAGAGGGTGTTCGAGAGAATAGCAGCTTTAACAGCCCTGGAGTTAATTTATAGTTGATGTTTTAATGACAGCTTTAGTACGAGCAAATTTAATGGATGAATCACCAATTTTAAAACTATCATTCTCATAGCGAACACCATACGTGGTATCTGGGTTTCCAATAAATAGATCGGTGAAATAGGGTTCCAGTGTTGATCCATAATATTTTATTAAAATGTTTTTCAGTTGAGCTTTATGTTGAGGGGTCGCCAAGAGTTGTGAAAACCGAGACGATATGGAAGGGCAAGGTGTTTCAACCATGACCAAGGATTTGTTTTTCTTCAAAACTCTGCAAGGGGTGAGGACTTATTTTGAGGCGTAAACACTTGTTCCTCGTCATCCTCAACCAAGCTAACACTAGTCAAATCTTCCTGTTCCTCTTCCTCTTCCTCAGGGTCCTCGTGTAGCGTCTGCGTGGCTTGTGAAACAGTGGGTAGCGTTTCAGATGGCTTGAAAGAGGGTGTAAGCATGGCTTTTAGCGGAGGTGCTAAATGTTTTTGAATAAACAAAGCATGATCGGCACGTGATCGTTTCAATTGACGAAACTTTTGGCGAATAGTAATTTTTGCTCTAATAATATGTTTTTTTAATTGACTCTCTGCTAACGCCATGACTTGAGAGGAAATAAGTCAGTGCCTTAAATAGCAATAAAATGATCAAACCCTAACCGATAACGTCCTTGGTTGAGTTCACTTTGTTTGTCAATTACCAAACAGGCATAACGTTGAGTGTTCCAGCACTTGGCACACAATTCGGTAAACATTTGAAAGGTCATATCTGGATTCACATGTTCATTATAAATGTGACGACTATTCCTGTCGTCCTGGCGAAATAAAAGAATGACTTTGGCATTGTCACGAATCAACTGTTTAGAACATTTTAGAATACGTTTGTCCAAGATAGACGCAATCGATATGTTTGTGACGACCCATGCTGAAATAGCTTTGAATGATGCCTTGTCGTTCAGTGTATACATCATCGAAAATCATGAGTGAATCAGGCTTTACCTCATCAGGGGCAATAACATTTTTTTTGCATGCAAACCCATATTCTCATTTTGTAATCCAGATATGACTTGATCCAGAAACACGTAGAGGGGTTGGTAGAGAGATTTTGCAAAAATATCAATATTTTGAAAACGCAGACCATTGGGCGCTATGATGAGCGTCAGCAAAAGATTGGTCTTTCCACATTCGGAAGGTCCCACTATGATGCAGCGAATGGAAGATGGAAATAGTGAACCATGGCGTTGTTCACGTGATGTGGGACAGAGATGGGAAACCATGTACCCCACGGGCAATGACTCTTGCTGCTTAATAATCTTCATATCAACTAAGGCTTAGACAGGCTAGCAGGCTGTCTATGTACATGGAACCGAGCCGTGTCATAGGAAGAGTAGACTCGTACTACAGGTTGACGATGGATGTCTTTGGACGTGCGTTAATGGCCAAAGCTAATCACCATCGGATTATTCACGTGGAAGTCCCACAAGACGAAGAGGATGTCTGCACGAAAAGTTATGTGACCTATGAAATGAAAAGGCTTTATAAATTTATCCCATCTGTATTTTTAGTGTATCTGACAAATAAAAAACCTGCAAATGACGGAAACCATTTACCGCTAGTTCATGACCAACACCTGACCTATGTGCTTGCTTCGGGTTTAAGCCACTATCGATTACACTATGATGGAACCATTCACATGAAATACGCAATGCATGATGAGAACCATTTCCAAATAGAGATAAATGGTCATAGGATGTTGGTCCATAACCATGAAATGGTCAATGCAGGTGACGAATTATTCTTTCACCTCATGTTGACGTGGGAGGAAAAGCAAGCGGGAAAAACCATAAACGATTCCCCACCTTATGTGGAATTGGAATATACAGCCATGAAATAACCTGACGTTAGTTGAGACTTAAACATTCTTGTGAAAGCTTGTTGGTCATCATCATGGTAAAACAAAGATATGTGGTGAGAAATATTAAAAAGACTAAAAATAAGTCCCGGTCCTTGTCAAAGCATGGGCTTAAGGCATCAGTGGACAAGCCCTTGCGAAAGAAAAAAATAACGTGGTGACCATCAGAAAAGCCCTTCGAGCAGCACAGAGACGTGTTATTCCAAAACGTCAGCGACAGGGTTCAAAACAAGGGCGAGTGATTCCCGTCCCCAAACAAGCGGGATCTTTACCTGCTTTATTTGCCGGTTTGGCTGCTCTGGGTTCACTTTTGGGCGGTGCCAGTGCGGTGGCGAAAACCATTAAAGCCGCACAGCAGGGCAAGCAACAACTAAAAAAAGTCAGCTACACAATGAAACCATGGAAGCGATTGCTATGGGGGCTAGAAATGCCAATTTAAAGCCAGCCTTGTATCAACAAGGATTTGGGATTTCACCATTTCGAAATAAAATGAAAAAAAAATGTAACCTCAGCCGTAGCAAGACATGCCCTGGCACATGAACAAGTGGAAAGCTATGCTAAACAACTAAAGCTTTCTTATTTTCGAGGTGTGTTTATGAGAAACCAATTACCCCCACGACCCTGGAGAAAGGAATGTGCTGTTGTCAATTTGGATGATCACCGAGGACCAGGAACGCATTATGTAGCTTTTGTCAAGGAGGGATCCACTGTACGGTACTTTCACAGTTTTGGGAATTTGCCCCCGCCCATGGAACTAGTGACCTATTTTGGAAACAGGATCAAGATATATTATAATGTGAAAGGTGAGCAAACGTTTAACAGCCAACAGTGTGGACGTTTGTGTTTATTTTTTTATATAAGACGCATCATAAGCAAAAACGTCAACAGTATGTCGGCAGAAAGTAAAACGTTTACACTGCATGGACGTGGACCTGAAGTCAGCCTAGACTTTTACCCGCCTATCGAATTGAGTGAAAGACCTTATGGTTTAGGACTTGTTTCACTTGAAACGTACAATAGAATATACAACACACGTGAAAATGTGAACAACAAGTTTTACTACGATGATTCTGTGCTCACCCTGAACTCTGGTGGACATACGATAGATGATATTTATGAACACATTTATGTGGAGTTGATCAATGAATATGGTTTAAAGTCATTTCTCGATGGAACGCACAAGTTTGAACTTGTAGGAAATATCAACACTCATCGCTGCAGTACTTTCTCTACATTGAAGTTTGACTTTAAAACACGTCCCGATTCCATTGGTCCATCACTAGTATATAAACCACACGTTTTGGAGCCCAACAAAAACATGAATCAGACCATGAGGTGAAATTCATTGAGGACCTTCATGTGTCAGTGACGTGTAATATTATTAGCCAAGTGTACACCAATCAAGAACCATCGCATTCGCTTTATGACTTTATTGTGACATCGCCCAATGGCTATATTATTCTCGGTGCTTTTTCATTCTGTGGCTGTCGATGGTATTTGTAATATAACATTAAGACTCATTAATACAGATCAACAACTCATTCAACTAGATTCTACCACACCAGTGACTTACAATTTGGTGCTAAACTTTAGCACCAAATTTAGCAGCTAAAGCCACTATGAAGTTGGTGTATAAAGCAACAACACCGTATAGGAATGGTGTTAGTTGTTTGCCACGTGAATACACGTTTACATCTAAGGACAAGCAGATTTTACAGCATTTGGGTTACCACGTCAACCCCCATGATGAATTCTATCCTAGAGGTAGCGAACCACATCGAGGAACAACCAGGAGTGGTAAGAATTGACCTTCATTTCTATCAAGCTGAAACACCTGGACTCAATAATAATGATGGAATTCAATTTCTTATTAACAACCAAGATATTTACACCCTACCGCATCAAAGGGTCATTCAGATTGAAGGTCGGCTCACCAAAGCCGATGGCTCTACACCCACCACATCCAAGTAAGCCAACCATGCTTTTGCCTTTCTGTTTTCTGAGGTGTGTTATGTGATTAACGATATCGTGGTGGATAGCACTCGAAATGTGCGTATTTCCAGTGTCATGAAACTATACCCCTCTTATAGTGAGGAAAAAGGTAAAACACTTTGCATGGCAGGTTGGTGTCCTGACTCGACCAATGACTGGATGGTACACACCGATGGGACCATTACTGGATATTTACCTCTTAAACTGATTTTAGGCTTTGCCGAAGATCACCAGCGCATTGTGGTCAACGCAAGGCAAGTGCTTTATCTGGTGAGAGACAGGAGTGATAATAATGCACTCAAGGGAGCCGACAATGCACCCATAGATTCAAAAATTCAACTACAACGCATGCTATGGAAAGTGCCCCATGTGACCCTTGACGATAGCAAAAAACTGGACATACTCAAGATGGTAAAAAGAGATATACCTCTACCCATGGAATTTAGAAGCTGGGCACTCCATGAGTACCCGCTATTGCCCACCACCAACACACACAGTTGGTCTGTAAAAACAGCCCGCTATACAGAGAGACCTCTCTACACGATCGTGGGTTTTCAAACGAATCGCAAGTATCAACAATCAAAAGATGCCACGCAATTTGATCACCTGCAATAGAGAAATGCACGTCTTTTCCTCAACGGAGCTCTGTTTCCCTATGAAGGACTGGATTTGGATTTTTCAAAAAATAAGTTTGGTCCCCTGTACGACTTGTTTTCTATATTTCGATGGTCGTATTATCAACAAGAGAACCGCCCCATGCTGCTACCCCAAGCGTTTAAGGCAAGGGCGCCACTGATTGTCTTTGACTGTTCTTACTTGGAAGAGTTTGTCAAGCCATTCAATATTGACATTCGACTAGATTTTGAGACGCATGATAAAGTACCAGCCAATACAACGGCCTACTGTTTGATTATTCATCACAAACAAGTCAACTATTATCCACTGTCCAACCAAGTGACAAGTGTATAAATAACAGTTCATCCCACGTCAAGCCGCTCAGTCATGTCTTGCTTTAAAACATCAAGAGACGTCACACCCATGAATTTAAACTCTGAGGAACAACGTTTCAAGACCTTTGCAACGTGGCCGGTGCCTTTCATAAACCATCAAGCCTTGGCGGCCCCTGGATTCTTTTATTTAAAAAACAAGAGATGAAGTGAAATGTGCCTTTTGTGCCATCACCATAGACCCATGGCAAGAGAGCGATGAACCCATACAGGAACATCAGCGCTGGTCACCCGCCTGCCCCTACCTGTGCAGAATGGAGGTGGGAGTAGTGGATTTTGGTGTGTTCTAATGCCTCCTACGGCTTTCCTCCTACAAGATGGCGGCGGCGCGATATCTCGCGAACCCAAGGTCGGATTTTAACAAATGTGGTGTCGTAGGACTCGGGTTGACACTCTCTTTCCTATGGACAAGTTATTTCCACCCCCAAAATAAAACCTACCCCTACTAGGGGTGAAAGACTAATTTTTTAGTAAACGTTGCTTTGCACATGCAACATGCATGTAGTTTAATGCTATGGTGAAAATAAACGTCGTTCCACATGAAACGCATGTAAAGAGCCGATTGCTACTGTGATTTAACATTTTTGTTTTTTTGTTTTTACGCATGCCCACTCATGGCTTTTGTGAGAGGGCGGGCTTTTTAAATATGGCGGCTGTAGTGTAACCTAACCTAACCCCACCCACGAGGGATGATCAAAAAGTATTTTAAGCAGTGCTTGTCGATAGGTAAACCAATAATCAAAGAGGGGCTTGTCAGGCCTTGAGCTGAGAGCCCCTGTTATTGTTGACGAGCCCCTGTTGACGGGTCCCTGTTGATGGGTCATTGTTGATGTGTCATTGTTGATGGGTCATTGTTGACGGGTCATTGTTGACGGGTCCTTGTGGACGGCTCTCTGTTGACGAGTCCCTGTGGACGGGTTTTTGTTGACGGGTCCCTGTTGACGGGTCATTGTTGAGGAGTCCTTGTTGACAGGTCCTTGTGGACGAGTCCTTGTTGGCGAGTCCTTGTTGACGGGTCCTTTTGACTAATCCCTTTGGACCGGCCCCTTTGGACTGGTCCCTCTGGACTAGCCCATGAATTTATCCAAATTATGTCACAGGGCCTGACTACATTTATGTGTAAAGCAGTGTGTTGAACTGACGTTGTTCGCCAGTCCCCACTACTACAATTTGATAACGATATGAAAGGAAAGTGATGAAAAACATGTGAACACGCGCGAGATGACATTATCGCCAACCCCCTTGTGAAAACCACATGTAAGCTAACAAGTCACATCCTGTTTAATTCGTATAAGTGTAAAACTTGGTGGATAGAGGACATGCCAAGAGGCTAGGTGCAAAACTTGGTTGATGGGTGTGTTTTAGTGCTAGAGTTAATGAACACAGCCTAGTACATGGGGTGCATGCAACTTGAGGATAGGCCAAGGGGCTAACTTGGTGGATGGGTGTGTCATTTGTAGTTAAAAGAGGATAATGCATGTTCTTAGAATGATAAAAACTCAGGAGATTGTACGTGCAGTAAGCCGACATCTTACTTACGGTGTCATATTGCTGACATGGCAGAGAGCGCACAGTTCTGTTGCTATGACTAACGCTGAAGTAATTTGAAACCGCAGGTGTTCATCAAGACAATGGGTGATGCTCATGCAAAGTCAGCAGTAATCTAATACCACACAGGTGTTCCTAGTGCACTTTGGACTGGCAGGTGTACAGGAAAGGAATTGCAATGATCTGCAAAACTGCTGACACGAATGATGTAAGCCTATATAAGAGAGGTGTCGTATATTTCCCTACTGTCTGTCTTTATTACTCGCTACAAATGAACAGTGTTCTATTACTGCTAAACTTTTGCAAAACCCTTTCGGTGGAAAATCATTAAATTATTTTGCAAGGTAAGTACTTATTATTAATGGATTGTAGTATTTTATTACTAATTGTTGATGAAGTTATTGATTGGAATGTATTTATTGATTAATTTATTTATTTGTTTACAGATAATTGACGTATCTGTTCCTGTACCTAGTTCAGTCAGTGCCAGCAGTTGATAAATTATTAAAGGAAAGTACCCCTTCTAATAACTCTTAAACAGCTAGAGCGATATTTTCCAATGTTCACCGCCAGATGTCAGTGTCAATGGTTTATTTGATAGTCAAGACAATGGTGTGTGAAGCTAAATTTGTAGGTTATATTTGATTAACACTCTATTAAGTCCGAACGTTAGCTGCTAGGTGTCAGTGACAATGGTATATTTGACAGCCAAAGTTGGAACTACTTGACAATGGTGTGTGAAGCTAAATTTGTAGGTTAGATTTGATTAACGCTCTATTAAGTCCGAACGTTCACTGCTAGGTGTTAGTGACAGAGGGAATATTTAAAGCTCACCTGACATAACCTAACTTTACCTAACTTAACCTTTTTACGTGACATGTTCTACAAGTTTAGACTTGCTTTAAGACTGGCTATGACGTCACACTTAGCTCACTTAACTGGAGGCCGCTGGTTTCTATCACATGACATGTTCTACAAATTTAGACTTTCTTTAAGACTGGCTACGATATCACACTAAGCTCACCGAACTGACGGCCGCTGGTTTCCATTACGTGACATGTTCTACAAGTTTAGACTTGTTTTAAGACTGACTATGACCTCACACTCAGCTTACCTAACTGACGGCTGCTGGTTTCTATCACGTGACATGTTCTAAAAATTTAGACTTGCTTTAAGACTGGCTATGACGTCACACTTAGCTCACCTAACTGGCGGCCGCTGGTTTCTATTATTTAAGATCAAGTGGAATGTATGTTTAACGCTCTATTAAGTCCAAACGTTTACCGCTAGGTGTCAGTGACAATTGTATATTAATAGTCCAAAGGTAGAACTACTTAACAATGGTGTGAAGCTAAATTTGTAGGTTAGATTTGATTAACACTCTATCAAGTTCCAACGTTCACTACTAGGTGTTAGTGACAGTGGTACCTGATAATTAATGTTGGAACTACTCGACAATGGTGTGTGAAACTAAATTTGTAGGTTAGATTTGATTAACGCTCTATCAAGTTTCAATGTTCACCGCTAAGTATCAGCGACAGTGCCATACTTGGTAACTAAAGTTAGAACTACTCGACAATGATGTGAAGCTAAATTTGTAGGTTAGATTTGATTAACGCTCTATTAAGTTCGAACATTTACTGCTAGGTGTTAGTGACAGTGACATATCTGCTAACCAAACTTGGAACTACTTGACAATGGTGTACAGCTAGGTTTGTAGGTTAGATTTGATTAACGCTCTATCAAGTTCCAACGTACACTACTAGGTGTCAGTGACAATGGTGAAATTAGACTTGCTGAGAGTCCGCAGACGTTCAATTAAAATACTCGACTATGGCCATTGCATGTAATTTAATTGACATATTTTTCTTTTACTTTGTTTTATCTTTTATTAATATTTATGATTTCCTTCTTTTATAGGTAATTTGGAAAGTGACCATCATGTTCAAGTGTAGTGATTGTAAAAAGCAGTTTTCAAGACCTGACAACCTTCAACGTCATGCAAGTACAAAACATAATCTTAAAATGTTTGCGTGCAGTCATTGTACTACGACATTTAACAGACAGGATAATCTTACACAGCATGTAGGTTTAAAACATGTCAGTTCAGCACCTTTCTCATGTTTAGTTTGTGAACTTGGTTTTTCTACTGTAATGCGATATCAATCCCACATGGTTGAAGTGCATGGTGAACAACAGGGATTAAAATCTGTAAAACCATCAACTAGCACAGAATCATTAAACGAATGCAATGCTCAAAAGTGTAAACGTTCTCAAAATAGTAAAAATAGTTGTATAACAAAAAGAATGAAAAATAGTGAACCATCGATAACGCATTGTGATGTATGCAATATTGATGTACCTTCATCAATGATTCGGGGACATTTGCGCAGTATTAATCATAAAAACAACGCTTGTCATGAAAAAAATCTGCGAATATTCAACAAATTGGTAGTGCGTTTAAAAGTCGAATTGCTAGATACAGACTTTATAGTGAAGAAAAAACTCAAAGTATTGAAACCTTTCTACAGAATGTTCAACCTAGTGTGTTTGGCTTGGTAGAAAATGTTTTAGTAGTTCATAAATCATTTAAAATGAATTTTGAACTCTTTGGGTTATATGTAAAAACTGGGAGTGAAGGTGAAATTACGGATATCAAATCTTTTAATACAAAAACATAATTGTTAGTGAATCAACTAATATCAGTGATATATACCAAAATATTTCAAGTGCTATCATGTGAAGAGTGAAGAGTTCCAGGAAAGGGAGTCAGGCTGGGCGTTGGTTGAAGTACTTTATTTAGAAACCAACATGGATCAATATAACCCCCTTCGAGCATCATCATATATTGTATGGATCAAACGGAAGAAAGCTTGTGTAAACATTTTAAATAATGATCAAGCATGTTTTGCGTGGGCTGTAACCTCAGCTCTCTATCCAGCAGTGAGGGACACGATGAAAGCATCATCCTATCCTCACTATTCCTCAGTGTTAGATTTAAAAGAAATGGAATTTTCTATGGCGATAAAAGACATTAAACGTTTTGAAGAGCTGAACTATGTAAGTATTAATGTGTATAGAATTGAAAACAAGAGTATAGTAGGTCCTCTATATTATACTCAGGAAAAAAATGATGCTCATGTAAATTTACTATACATAACCGAAGGTGAAAATAACAACTATTGTTAGATAACACATTTAAGTAGACTTGTTGGTAGTCAGCTATCAAAAAATAAACTTAAGAAGTGGTTGTGTGATGATCGCTTGCTATATTTTAGAGAAGAGGATCAACTATCTCACCATCAAAAACGGGGATGTAATCAAGTGTGTACGGTATTACCAACTCCTAAGAATAAGATTCTGAAATTTAAGAAATTTGAGAAGCAGCTTCGAGTACCATTTGTTATATATGCTGACTTTGAGGCTTTGCTAAAGCCATTTAATACATGTTCATCGAATCCAACCAAACCTTTTACCATCACTACTCACATTCATGAACCTTTTAGCTTTGCATATTATATTAAATGTAGTTATGATGACTCGTTAAATAAGTTTGAACTCTACAGAGGACCTGATGCACCTAAGGTTTTTATGGAAAGACTTGAAAAAGATGCCATCCGTATGTCCTCTACTTTAAATACTATCATTCCAATGGAGCTACTAACATCATCAGAGCAAAAGTGTTTTGAAACTGAAAGTAATTGTTTTATATGTGGTGAATGTTTATATACGTACAGGGTTCGCGAACATGACCATTTAACAGGAAAATATCGAGGTGCTGCTCACCAAGAATGTAATTTAAAGTATAGAGTAAGTAAATTCATTCCAGTCATTCTACATAACGGTAGCAAATATGATAACCACTTTATCATTAAAGAATTTGGAGCTTCAGATGTGAAAATTGATGTGATTGCAAATAATAAGGAACAATACATATCGTTCACAAAATACATCAAAACTGACACTAAAAAAAGATAAAACTGCGATTTTTAGATTCATTCTGCTTTATGCCAAGTAGTCTTGATAAGCTTGCTAATAATTTAAAATCAGATCAGTTTCATGAAATTCAACGTGTCTTTCCTAAAGAAGATGATTTTAATTTGATTCGTCAAAAGGGTATATTCCCTTATGAATATATTAACTGTGTGGAGCGTCTTGAAGAGTGTTCTTTACCGCCGAAAGATGCATTTTACAGTTCCTTAAATACAAGTCATGTTAGAGATCAGGAAAATTTACGTACACAACGTGTATGGACACAGTTTGACATTCAAACTTTAGGTGAATTTTCAGACATATATTTGAAGACAGGTGTGTTATTATTAGCAGATGTTTTTGAAAATTTTCGGAATGTTTGTATGAAAACTTACGATCTTGATCCGTGTCAGTATTTCACTGCTCCTGGGTTAAGTTTCAGTTCAATGTTAAAAAAAACGAAAGTAAATTTAGAATTGATGACAGATATAGACATGATTCATTTTATAAAATCATCAATTCGAGGTGGATTAAGCCAATGTAGTGGGCGATATTCTAAAGCGAATAATAAATACATGCCTAGCTACAGCCCTTGTGAAGAGTCGAAGTATATTGTCTACCTCGATGCAAATAACCAATATGGTTGAGCTATGAGTCAATATCTACCACTGAAAGATTTTCGCTGGCTGACGCAATCTGAAATTGATGTCTTACATGTTGACACTCTAAATGATAAAGATGAAAAAGGATATATTTTAGATGTAAATCTTGAGTACCCTAAAGAGTTACATGATGAACATAATGATTCACCATTTTGTTCTGAGAATATGAAATCTCCATACATCACATCACGAACAAAAATGTTAATTGCTAATGTGAATGATAAATGTAAATATGTAATATATTATCAAAACTTGAAACAATGCCTACAGCATGGATTGAAATTAACTAAAATTCATCGCGTATTACAATTTCATCAATCAGCATGGCTCAAACCGTATATTGATCTAAACAATAATTTAAGAACACTGTCAACAAATGCTTTTGAAAAAGATTTTTATAATCTCACGAATAATAGTGTTTTTGGAAAGACTGTGGAGAATGTTAATAAGCGAGTTGCTGTAAAGCTGATAACAAAGTGGGAGAATGATGGTAAAAGGTATGGTGCGAGCAACTTAATAAGCAAGCCTAACTTTCATAGCTGTTCAATTATTCATGAGGATTTAGTTGTAATACAAATGCATCGTCTTAAAGTAACTTACAACAAACCCATATATGTGGGTTACGCCATTCTGGAATTGTCAAAAACACTTATGTATGAATTTCACTATGATTATGTAAAGAAAAACTATCATGATAACGCAAAAATACTCTATACAGATACAGATTCTTTTATTTATGAGTTTAAACTGATGATTTTATGAGGATATCAAAACTGAGCTAAAGAGGTTTGATACAAGTGACTATCCCAATGATAATAACTACCATTTACATCTAGTGAACGAAAAGGTTCTTGGAAAATTTAAGGATGAATGTGCTGGTGTTCTTATAGACACCTCTGTAGGCACATAATCTAAATCATACAGCTATATGACAATTGATGATGTAGTAATAAAAAAATAAAAGGAGTGAAAAATAATGTTGTTAGTAAAGAGTTAGATATAAGTGATTATAAAAACTTTATAGTTAGTAACTCACCCGATTATATAAGAAAATGTGTGTATTTAGAAGTAAAAATCATCAGCTACATACCAATTTGCTGAACAAAGTTGCTTTAAGTAATGGAGACAACAAACGATTCATTATACCCAACTCATTTCATACTTTTGCTTGGGGAAACAGTCGCATTGACGAATATTACTTTACTTATGTTCACGATATTGTATTATTTGTAGTGTGTTTTATATTGTGATATTTTTGTAAAAACTGTAAGCATAATGTATAATGTTAGGCTACTATAGTTTTAGTTAAAAAAACACACTTTACTGTAAAAGTTTGCTTTTTATATTCGGTTAAACAAATGATCTAAAAAATGTACAAAATGTGAAAACTGAACATGGCAATGTAAAAAATGTCAAATGGAAATTGTAAATATCCATGTGTGAAAAATTGTTAAAATGATGTTTAAAAAATGTACAAAATGTAAAACTAACAAGGGCAATGTAAAAATGTCAAGTGGAAAATGTAAATATCCATGTGTGAAAAAAATAAAAAATGAAAAAATTAAGAAATGGCTATCACCATTTTAAAAAATTACAAGACATTGTGATCTGGTAAACCTCGTTTTTATTTCACAACAAATAGTGCTTTACAAAATAGAATAGAGGGCGTGGTGGCTCAGCGGTCTAGCTGTTTGCCTCTCACCAAGGCGGTCCGGGTTCAATTCCCGGTCAATGCATGTGAGATTTTCGAAGTGAAATGCCATGTCCTGTGGTTCGGATTCCACGTAAAAAGGAGGTCCCGTGGCTCATGATCTCGCGATTAACGGTCACGTTAAACTACAAGCTTCCTTCCTTTTTACAAAATAGAATACAAAGAAATACCAATTCCTCAATCCTTTTCAATGTTCATGTCCACTCATCATTAACTTTCCTTTTATAGAACTAATCACAATGAGGGCTGCCAACCTTTCTCCCACTGAGGCATCACAGGATGTCAAACGTTGTTTAGCTTTATACAACAATACTTTATCCGCCACACGTCTAGAGGATGCCTATGGTGATAAGAAACGTCATGTTCTTTGCATGCTTGATCCAAAGGATTAATAGGTACATCACCACGTCGCAAACGTTGATTCAGCTTTGTTCCAGGGCCACAAAAACGATAACCAGGACTTCAAAAGGTAAGTATTGAATGACTATGTCAATGACGCCACGACCAGTACAAGTTTGACATAACCTTTTCCATAGGTGGAGAAAAGGTTTGATTTTCCTCCTCTTCCTCTGTAGACGATGTTGTTGTTGCTTTTTTCTCGCCATCACACCCGTGGAATGAGGAAACAAAGTCATTACACTGACTTTTATTACCGTGATACAGTTTGACCAGTGGCAAGTAGCACACTGTCGCATAGAGGGTATTTTTGCCATGGCCACTTGCTTATGGTGATCATAATCTGTACATGGTTGCAATTCATTTAAAACAGGGTCTTGAGTCCATGATTTTGGTACATGTTGCCAGATTTCTTTCTCTGCATTTGCAGCAACATAATAAATGAACGATTTTGGAAGAACCAATAATTCTTCCTTGGTAAAACTGTCTAGTTTCTTTATACACACAAAGAACTTCCCAATCGCTTTATCGGTAGCATCCCCTTTCTCCATAGTATAATGTAGACGTTTACACGTCGCTTGTAGAAATCTCACTGGTGTCATTCACAGGTAAACCTAGAATTTTAATTTTATTTACCAACTCACAGCAGGCATTGGTGGTTAGCCAACGAAACAATTGCCACACCTGTGCCAAGGCTTTATGGGTAATGTTGTCACAGGGGCAGCGTTCCATGAGTGTTTGCAGCGAGGGACAGCCAAAGTCCATTAAATCGATACATTGACAGTAAGACTTCAAAAATAGTTGTAGCCATTGACGTTTTTCACTACCTTTCACAAATACTACATGGGCAGAGGACAAGTGGGCTCTCATGACCATGTCCAGGTGCATATACGAAATTATTCCTTGATTCCACTCTAGTTGCATATGATTTTCAATCCACTGGGTTTGTTTACGGTCTTTTTCACACAACAAATCAAAAGCATAGGGTGGTTTAAATACCAAATGGGTAGCTTGTGATATCCAAAAAGTGGAACAATCAATTATGGCCAATTCTTTAAATATAAAAATGTCATCTCCAATTTTAAACCCTTGGCAATCCACAATCAGTGTGCGCAACATGTTCACACTTGTCTGGACCAAGTCCAACTGACCACAGACTGGCTATCAGTGACTAACGTACACCTATGACATTGACTTACATCCCATTCTAATAAAAATAAAAATGTACTCCGTGTATAGGTTAGGGTATGACATTAGACATGGGAAATAACAACAACAATCTATTTTTATTAGATTATTTTATTGGTATAACAAGTTTTACATGCTTTTGTCATTTTGGGATAGTCACGCCTACTATCAATTACGTCTACTATCAATCACGCCCTTATCAATTGCGCCTACTATAAATCGCGCCCATGTCAAATTGCGCCTACTATCAATCACGCTTACTATCAATTGCGTCTATTATAAATCGCGCCCATGTCAAATTGCGCTTACTATCAATCACGTCTACTATCAATCACGCTTACTATCAATTGCGCCTACCATTAATCGCGCCTACTATCAATTGCGCCTACCACCAATCGTGCCTACTAGGACATGACTTTTCATTAAACCAAAACATTTCCTTTATTGTCAGCCTCTCACCCCTCCCATCAATCTATGACGTCATAGTCATAGTCAGTCTTAAAGCAAGTCTAAACTTGTAGAACATGTCACGTGACAAAGTTAGGTTAGGTAAAGTTAGGTTACGTTAGGTGAGCTGAGGTTAAGTCTTAAAATATCCCCTCTCTGCCTTGCACTTGGTGTTAACATTAACACTGTAACTTTGTGATATCGATGATCTGAGTCGCGCCCATGTCAAATTGCGCCTACTATCAATCGCGTCTACCATCAATCACACCTACTATCAATTGCATCTACTATGAATTGCGCTTACTATAAATCACGCCTACTGTCAATTGCACCTAATATCAATCACGCCTAGTATCAATTGTGTCTACTATTAATCACGTCTACTATCAATTACGCCTACTATAAATCACGCCTACTAGGACATGGCGTTTCATTAAACTAAAACATTTACTTTTTTGCCAGCCTCTCACCCCTCCCATCCTCAAAATATGCTTGTATAAGCTGTGTATTTAAATTCAATACATACAATTAAACACAAAGTGTCCAGAACTAAAATGTCTAAGGTTTATCTGGGATCCTTAGCAACAAACAAAAAAAATACTGTCTAACCTACGAGTGTACGGCCAAGTCATACGCAGTAAGTACCTGTTAACCTTGACTAGGGTATAAGAATATTGTCAGTTGACTACTGCCTGTTACAGTGTTCACATCGTGAAAGACGGTCTCTCCTACCAGTCTCCAGCCTTGTCATACGCAGTAAGCAGCTGTTGGCGGAAAACAACATCCATAAATCTTGACATTTAGGAAAGTGTGTATGTGTGTGTGTGTAAATCGCTTGTAATCTAAAGTTTGTTCATGTGACTTTACTAAAATTTAATTCATATTGAACCCTTGCAAAGAAGCTTATGAGACTCAGTTTCGGGGGGTGTAACAGTCCATATCGTAAGTTGTTGTTAAAGCGCTTCATTAACATGCTGGGTAACATATAACAAAATAACATGCAGGAAAAAGTGAAGCCAGGGTTAAAACAAATGAATTTAATGACAGATCAGCTATTTACAAAAATGAATTAACAAACAAAAACTCCCATAATGACTCCCACTGAATAAATTAAATTTTGCCAAAACTAGGCCAAATCTCAGGAGAGATTATTACTCGGACCAAGTGTCCCAGAAATAAATCAACAATAATGACAATGTATGTGCGAGTGCTGTTCTACATGCTTCACGATGAGTACAATTGAATGCATGATTCGTCATCATCCGGAATAAACTTTCAGAAGACGAATCCGCATTACTTAGAGCTAGACAGACGCGGGGAACAACTATACACAACTTAAAACTAAACCGACACTTCCTATACTTAAAATAAACAACACAATAATTTCCGCATGAAATTGGAATCAAAGACTGCCGTAGCAAAACAATTACTGCCTAAAATTAGGACTTCTCACACAAATTAACACAAGTAAGCTAACACGTGACCAATAAAACAAATACACATATGACCGCCGTCATTTTTACAAGTAAAATACCACTACACCACACGGGCGTCACAGACTAACTTACATGAACTGAGTCATAGAACAATCACGAGGCTCACAGCCAACATTTACACTATTAACACAATATTCCATCCATACGACATGCAATAATCCGTCACAAACATGGCGAACTCCCCAATTAATTATGGTTCAAAATAACCATCACAAATGAACAGGTTTGCTAAATGAAAGCTTAAAGGTGCCAGTCGGACAACAGGACTGCCTAACAAAATAAGTCACCAGGCTAGACAGGCGATACATGGAAATCTGCATATCTGTCAACCCACGTGTCAAAATAACCTCGACCTCCCAAGGCATGGGATCCAGTCTCGAAGAAGCGTGCCCCAAAGCACAATAATACGTGTGTGTGTGTGTGTGTCAGAACAAAATATATCTCAGCATTTCCCCTAGGAAATCCAAGAATCAGCATATGGACAAGGTACAGTGGTCTCCTCGGAGCACCCTGCCTTTCCATCAAAAAAAATACAACAACCACAAATATGAGGGCGGTAGGACCTCTACCCCTCTTTACGTAGAATCAAAACACACACCTGACACCATAACACACACAGAATCACACGTATGGGTTTGACAGACCCTGAAATAAAATGACATAAATATATTCCACCAGCTGGCGCCTCCGTTCTATGCCTGTGACTATCGAACCTGAAAAGGACTCAAAAAAATCTAAAAAAAAAATTAGAACTAAGGTGTTCTACAATTACATCTTAATTTGTTGCGCTCGGCAACCCTAATATGAATAATAACCTGTTCAGCAAACATCTTACAGTAATTACCTCCCTTTCCTATCAAAAATATGAACTTGAATAAAGCACCACATATCGAATGTAACGGGTTTCGCATTCGCATGGATAAAAATCACGTACACGCGCCGTGTACACTAAATATGACTCCAAAGAAAAATAATACACAACAAACAACTTTGGCCACGCGCCAACGTACATTTAAAACATTTAGTGTCGGTGCAAGAAAACAATCTAAAACAAGAAAAAGAAGAAAAATGAACTATTTACAAAGTTCCCCCGCCACATCTAACTACATATTGAATAATCAATTTTTGTACATCACCGTATCAGCTTGTAGAACATATAACTTCCATCTCGGCCCATTTCCCTACGGGAAATTAGCCCTCCATCGTTGTCTTCGTAGAAGCGTTGGACATCACTCCGGCTCCTGACCACACGTCGGACATCTTGGTGTAGTCTCTTCGACAGAAAAGTTCAATGTTATTATAAATTGCCTGGCTATAATCGCTTGTGAGTTACTAATTTCGCCCACGATTGTCCTATGCGATTAATCAACGAAGACTTTCCCTAGCTCTCGCTTACACAAGCACAATACAACACTTGAAAAATACAATAAACTTTACATGAAATATACACTTCAAACCCATCGTCACTGGCTTGACAATACAAGTTTTAAATCTGACCGTCTCGCAGACGTTATCTCGCTCGGTAATCTCTACTGCACTTGTGAACCTTCGCTCGCGTTGAGCGCTAATTGGAATGTTACTCAAGTCTTGCCCCTAAGAGCTGAAAATAGTTGTCTTCAAAATAATATTTAAGTGCTTAAAATCACCACTCAAACTGGCGTGAAGTTAGCTCACCAGAGCTCAAACGATTGACTTCAAATAATATTAGAGCTTTAAAAATCACTACGCAAACTGGCGTGAAGTTAGCTCACCGGAGCTCAAAACGAATTGCCTCGAATAGCGTCTCGTCGATCAATTTATTGGAAATTGACAGAGTGAGGAGGAGTGGGGTGAATTAAGAAAAATTTTCTAGAGTTTTCATCTCACACACATGGGACTAGTGTCAATCTTCATCATTTAATTCAAAAGTCTCAGCGCACTCATGCGGAGATATTTCGGATCGGCGGTTCTTTAGATAATCAATTCCGCGCGCTTTTTACCAGTGACGCCACCCATCGCGTGGTTTTGGCTTGGTCTCTCCTGATTGGGTGATTCAATCGTAGGTCGGTTGCAACTAACCCGTGACCATCCCATCATGAATCCAATTTTGGTGCAAGTTGTTACACAATTGGCCTTGAACTCAGCTTACCCGGCCGTTTTCAAGAATAGCTACCAAGCTCTGTTTCTGTGGCAATCATTGCAACACACTAACTTGCCTTCCTCTTTGTCAACTTCCACAAGTACTGCCTGGGCCGCAGTAATAATAATAATAAATCATGAATACTTATTTATCGCAGATTAATAAGGGTTCATTTATCCTCAGCAAGGTTTTGAAATTCGAAGCAAGTGATTGATTTGGATTTCAAAAACAATATCCACAGTAGTAACAACAACATCTCTTTAGTACCTCGCTCAGCTGCTTGAGTGTACACTCCACTGACTCAATTAGTGTGCGCGCTCCTTGCCGGAATGTCATTCATACGTCTCACAAGACCTCCCCTTCTTCTCGCGTGATTACCACTCCTGTCGTCTCAGCTGTCTTATTTACAAACAAAGCACGCTCTCTCCCAGGCACTTCACGGCCACGTACATTTGAGTGTTGGCTCTCAAATAAATTCTGCAATAATGATTCTGCACACATAATCCTGCTTATTCTTCAAATGGTTCTCTTCTGTAATATGGTTTTAAGTTGGGGCTATTGAAGACAGATTTAGCACCAGTGCTCACTTCTTCAAGTCGGTAAGCATTGTTACCCAGACTCTTAATGTCACGGAGCGGGCCAATAAATTATGGACAGAATTTTGCAAACACTTTGTTTTTGGGATCAGATATCGGTGGTCTGCGGACAAGCACTAGTTCTTGTTCCTGTAATTCCCGGTGAAACTTCTTTCCTCTGTACCTTCTCAGTCTTCGGTCCGCTTGGTTCCTCATGTGCTCTCTCGTTCGCTGAATTCGCAACTCATGCGCTAATAGTGGATCCCTTGGACATGGAATAATCTTGTCCCAAGATCTCTCTGGCAACCTGTTGTGGTGTACAATTAGTGGGACTTGACCCGTCGACTCGTGCTTAGTGGTGTTCATGCACATCTCAATATCTCCTACTTTGACAACCCACTTATTATGATCGTTAGGAATCATTACTCTGTAATACTTGGCAACACAGCGAATCGTTCTCTCGCTCGGATTCCCACAAGGATGACGAATGCTCGAAAATCTATGTTTTATCCCTAGGCTCTCTAGACCTTGCCTAAAAACATTGCTCGTGAAATAAGTACCATGGTCTGATAAAATGGATTCCGGCTTCCCAAGCATCGGAATAACTTTGTTCTGAATTCTACTGAGGACTTGTTTTGATGTAGTCTTCAGGATTGGACATAACACTACCATCTTTGAAAATACATCGACACACACCAGAAGGTGTCGGCATCCACGTTTCCCTTTAACCAGAGGGCCAAAACAGTCGATAGCGAGCATCTCGCATGGTTTTTGAGGTAATAGTGGTCTTGGAGGTTGTTTCATAATGAAGTTGTTTGGTTTAGTGCGCTGGCACGCGTCACAAGTTCTTATTACTTCCACAATGGTGAATCGCATCTTAGGCCAAGTAAAAGTCTCCCCTATTGTAGCTTCTGTCTTGTCCGTGCCGATATGTGCTAGGCTCTCGTGGACATGCCACGTCAATCCTCTCTGTAGTGAAGCTGGAACTAGGATTCGCAGTTTGGTATGATGCTCATCCACGTACTTATGCAAAAGGTTATTTATGTAGTGAAATCTCGCTTCTTTAGCACGGGCTTCTCGGTATTCAGGTGAATCTGGTTGTAATTCCTTCCTGTAGAACTTGATCATCATCATCATCCATGGGTCTGCTTCTTGTTCCTTCCGAATTTCCTTTAGTTTGTCCAAAAACTCACGAGCCTTCGGTGTTAGTGTTATATGGTGAACTTCCGCTGTTACCTCGTTCTCATCTTCAGGATTCCTGCTCAAGGCATCTGGTATGATGTTCATCCTTCCAGGGCAATGCTCTATTGTAATGTCAAACTGCTGTATGTAGATGGACCAACGCGTAACTCTCTCACTTGCCATCGTCGTCTTGAATAGAAATGTCAGTGCATGGTGGTCGGTTCTGACAATAATGGAATAACCGAAAATCATCTTGCGCCATCGTTGAAGTGAATATAAAATCGCTAGCAGCTCAAGCTCCGTCACAGTGTAGATCCTCTCGTACTTCCTCAATTTACGACTCGTAAATGCCAAATATGATCTCTTCTTGGGTTCTTCAGCGTCCTCTTGGTACAGCATAGCACCGATTCCAATCAATGAAGCATCTGCTTGAATAATAAATTTCTTCTCGAAGTCTGGATACCCTAGCTTCACACAGTTCTCCCGTAAGTCTTTCGTAGCTCTAAAGGACCTGTCGCACTCCTCATTCCACGACCATCGATTTGACTTCTTTAACATCTCTTGCATAGGTGCTACTGTTTCCGTGTATCCAGGACAATTCTCTTTGAAGAAACCTGTCACTCCCAAAAACGCTCTTACATGTTTGACTTTAGTTGGTGTAGGAAATTTCTTGATTGCATCAATCTTCGCTGGATTAGGTCTCACGCCCTCAACATCAATTATATGACCCAAATACAGAATCTCGCTCTGGCAAAAGTGTGATTTCTTTAGATTAATTTTGAAGTTCATGGTTTTCAAGTTATCCAGAAGTTTGTTTAGGTTTACCAAGTGTTCCTCCATTGTTTCAGATGCAATTAATATGTCGTCAACATATCTCGTAGTGAAGCTCTTGACCTCCTCAGTCAGATTCCTATCTAGTGCACTTATCAGTGCACATCCAGCTGTTTTTACACCAAAGGGCATGCGAGACCAGATATAACTTTGGTTATCGAATAAAAACCCCGTCAACAGTTGGGATTTTTCTTCAAGTTCAAGATGGTGGAAACTATTTGTCAAGTCGACGCTCGAATAAATCTTCTTCCCACGGAAGCCCTTCAACACATCCTTGATCCTAGGTGCTTGGTCATGCTCAACTAGCAGTTTACTGTTCAAAACTCGCGCGTCTAGGCATAACCTAATTGATCCATTTGGCTTGGCCACAGCCAATATTGCGTTTAGGTACGGGGTTGCTGCTTTTCTTATCATGCCGGAATCTAATAAATTACTAATGATGTCCTTCACCTGAGCAAAATATTTCTCTGGGATCGGGTACAATTTATTTTTAAATGGGGTCCAGTCAGTAACTTGCATGGCATATTGGAAATTTAAAACTTTTCCAGGGATGGTGTCGAAAGCTCCTTTATGAAATCTCAAAATTTCTTCCAGTTTTATTCTATCAGGTTCCCCTACTATTGCCTCCTTAAGCCGCTCCTGAAGTAGAATTTCAAATTTGGTTCCGCTAATTTCTTCTTCCGCCAAATGTACCCAAAGTTCCTGCGAAATATTTCGGCTGTCAATTTCAACCACTGCTGTCTGGCTTACTCGTTCTTCCGTCAAGTTCTTATCTCTGATTGCCTCATTAGTGCATTCTTCAATGACCCAAGTATTCGCCTCTCTCTCTAGTGGACTTTCTTCCATGTTTAAACCCACGTGATTCAACCCCTCAACTTGTTTGAAACTTACAGTGTTATTATGTAAGTCAATTACAGCATGAAAATCACAGATAAAGCTGGCTCCCAAAATGATGTTATAATTCATCTTCGGTATGACAATGAATGTTTGCGAAAATTTGTGGTTCAATATTTCCAGGTCTAAATATGCTTGGTGCTTGCAACTTATGGTCTTGTCAGGAATGACCCCTCTGACTTTCATTAGCGGTACAGGCATAATTGGAACAGTTTGTTTACTTCTGATTTCTTCCAACAATACCCCTGTGACTAAGCTAACTTGGCTACCTGTGTCAATTAAGCATCTCACCCTCATACCTCCAATATGTGCGTAAATAATCGGCAATTGTCTGATGACATTTTCTCGGTCCATCACCACTTCCTCCAGGCAATCGTCCGGGAATGCTACCCACTCTTCTATGTTAGCAACAATCAGCTCTTCCCGCTTCCTGGCGTCCTCCATTTTCAGGCTATCAGGTTTTGGTTCATTTGAGTTTTTTTATCCCGGGACCCATTCGTTGAGTTCCGCCGGTTGTCATCGCGCCTCTCCTGCTGCCGTAATAAGCTTTCTGCCCCCTCTCCTTGGTGATTATCCGGGCTCTGCCTATTCGCCATTGCACGCCCCCACTTCTCTTTCTCCGTCTCTTCGGCGTTTAACTGATCCAAATACTTTTGCGATTCGACATACCGCTCATCCCAATTGTTGCGATAGTCTCCCCGATTATCTTGGCGATAGTTCCTCGTGTTGTTCCACCTGCCATCTCCATTCCTTTGGTAAGGTCTACCCTGCCTTTGGTTTCCCCTCCAGTTGGTGTACTCTCGCTGGTACGTCCATTGATTTTGCTGGTTCTGATTGTTTTGATTATAGTTATCTCGGCGATTCTGAAAATTTCGATTAATCGGTTTGAATTGATTTCGGCTATCATAGTCTTGCCATCTCGGTATAAACTGCGTTCCCGTAGATTGGGTTTTTGTTTGGTTACCCTGGTTGTGACTAGTTTGGTGTCCCTGAATCACTTCTGCCGTGTTGACACATTCCATGTTTCTCCTCCCTGTCTGTGGACTAACCATACTTGTCTCGTCTAGATGTCGGAGTAACTCTTCAGCCTGCACTGCGGTCTTAATATTTCCGGCTACTAACAGCTGTTGAATATTCATAGGAAGTTGTTTCCCAATGGTTAGAACCATGTTTTCTTCACTAGTGGGGTCGTCAAAATCGCGGAATTTAACCAGCTGTTGGCTAAAAAATTCTGAAAATCTGGTAGGATGCGTGCTGTGATATTTTCTAGTGTACAGATCCATTCTTAATCCCTGCTGCAAAGAAGGACTCCAGAACTTCTTTAAGAACGCTTCACTGAATTGTGCCATGTCGGTGAATGTATATTTAAAACTCAAGAACCAGATTAAGCTTGGGCCCTCTAAAAACATTTTTCACAAGTCGCAACTGTTTTGCGGGACTGATATGTTGGTCGGTAAAATAGTCATCCAACTGATGTAAAAAGGCTTTGGGAGTGGTTCCTGTGTGCTCCCTGAATTTATTGGGTTTGAAATCATTCCCCCTAATGACATGAATTACTTGGGCAGGTGCCAAGTCGGGCTGTGGTGTGGACATCTCTCCCCTGTACTGTTGGAATGCGTTGCTCGTTAATTTAGGACTTTGACCTCGGCTGTTATCCTCAGCCAACTTCAAGCCCCCCGGACTTCCAATGCTTCCCTGCTTGCCTCACGTATTTTCTGCCGAAAATAATGTTGCGTTCTCTAATGACCTGATTTCATTTTTAATTATGAGATCTGTGTGTTCTTGGAGTTTAGATTTCATGTTTTCCTCCAAAGTCTGCATTCTCGAATTGTATTCACCTAAGCGCTTTAAAATTGTCAGCCTGTCTTCTTTCGTTTCGTTGACCTGCTGCTCCCAATCTCTTCGGATCCTGCTCTTCAAACTGCTAATTTTCTCTTCGTTCCTTTCCTGACTCTTCTCCAGCTCTTCCCCTATTTCTTGTATCTGCTGTTGAGTTTTTACTAATTGTTCTCCGACCTCTTCTCTTATTACCTGCTGGGTTTTAATTAATTGGTCTTCCAAATTATCCTGATATTTTAAGAGCTGTTCCCCTACCTCTTCTCGTATTACCTGCTGGGTTTTAATTAACTGGTCCTCCAAGTTTTCACGCAAGTGCATACGTTCTGTTTCTGTTTTGATCTCAAGTTTATCGATTTCCTTTATTAATTCAAGTACGTTGCTGTCGACTGAATTAATCTGTTGCTGTAATTTATCCTGTGTGCTCTTTATTCCGGCTGTGTTGTTGACGCATGCTGCCTCGATTTGCTTTAATTTATCGGCCACCATTTCATCAAATTGTATGAGTTTATTGTCAAATTTCGACTCCAACTTTTTAATCTCACCTAATTGTTTTGCGTTATTCTCCGCGACCTCATCTGCCAGTTTCTCTACTTCCCTAACACTTTGATTTATGTCATGAGTGATCTTATCTAACAGCTCTGTTTGTACTGTTTGTGTTATCGCTTGTTCTGATAGTTTATGGTTCAATTCGTTAAATTGTTTATCAGTATCCAATTTCTGGACCTGTAATTGGACCGTAATATTACCGCTCATGTCTTGTAACTGCTTTTCACTGTGCTCGCGCTGAACTTCTAATTGTTTTTCCGTTTTCGCGGACATTTGCTCTAATTGTTTATCAGTATGCTCGCTCTGAATTTTAAACTGTTCTTCCGTTTTCGCGGACATCTGCATTAACTGTTCTTCCGTTTTCGCGGACATCTGCACTAACTGTTCATCCGTTTTCGCGGACATCTGTATCGACATCTGCTCTAACAATCCCTTGATTTCTTCAACACTCGCCATCGCACAATACACAAATATAACCAGAGAAAAACAGGGTCATGCACCGAGGTTTCAGTCATGCACACGCATACATGTCAAAATATTTAAATACTACTGGCTCTAATTTAATAAAAATTTTCAGTAATCAAAATTTACTGAATAAATTACTCTTATTTCCAAACAACAAAATAACTCCCTAGTGATCTGCTTTTAAATTCCTAACCAACAGAATTTACGATCAACACTAATTAACCGAAGTTAATTTGATGTACAATATAAGGCAACACCATCCTGCTTTGACTGAGTTCAATAATATGCAAATTTTCTAATATTAATGCCGGGCGCCAGAACAAGTTTATAACAAATACAATATCAAATTCTAATCTTGTTCAATATTTCTAACTTTAGGAACTCAGTGATTTTACTAATGCACATGGCGGTACAACATCGCCTCAATTTACTGAATTTACTTTGCCCGCTTGACCTGGCATCATTTCTCAGCGAAATAAATATGAGATCAGCGAAGCAACAACAACAACAATCCCCACTTGGGCAGCCATTTTTGTTTTATAAACCCTTGCAAAGAAGCTTATGAGACTCAGTTTCGGGGGGTGTAACAGTTCATATCGTAAGTTGTCGTTAAAGCGCTTCATTAACATGCAGGGTAACATATAACAAAATAACATGCAGGAAAAAGTGAAGCCAGGGTCAAAACAAATGAATTTAATGACAGATCAGCTATTTACAAAAATGAATTAACAAACAAAAACTCCCATAATGACTCCCACTGAATAAATTAAATTTTGCCAAAACTAGGCCAAATCTCAGGAGAGATTATTACTCGGACCAAGTGTCCCAAAAATAAATCAACAATAATGACAATGTATGCGCGAGTGCTGTTCTACATGCTTCACGATGAGTACAATTGAATGCATGATTCGTCATCATCCGGAATAAACTTTCAGAAGACGAATCCGCATTACTTAGAGCTAGACAGACGCGGGGAACAACTATACACAACTTAAAACTAAACCGACACTTCCTATACTTAAAATAAACAACACAATAATTTCCGCATGAAATTGGAATCAAAGACTGCCGTAGCAAAACAATTACTGCCTAAAACTAGGACTTATCACACAAATCAACACAAGTAAGCTAACACGTGACCAATAAAACAAATACACATATGACCGCCGTCATTTTTACAAGTAAAATACCACTACACCACACGGGCGTCACAGACTAACTTACATGAACTGAGTCATAGAACAATCACTAGGCTCACAGCCAACATTTACACTATTAACACAATATTCCATCCATACGGCATGCAATAATCCGTCACAAACATGGCGAACTCCCCAATTAATTATGGTTCAAAATAACCATCACAAAAGAACAGGTTTGCTAAATGAAAGCTTAAAGGTGCCAGTCGGACAACAGGACTGCCTAACAAAATAAGTCACCAGGCTAGACAGGCGATACATGGAAATCTGCATATCTGTCAACCCACGTGTCAAAATAACCTCGACCTCCCAAGGCATGGGATCCAGTCTCGAAGAAGAGTGCCCCAAAGCACAATAATACGTGTGTGTGTGTCAGAACAAAATATATCTCAGCATTACCCCTAGGAAATCCAAGAATCAGCATATGGACAAGGTACAGTGGTCTCCTCGGAGCACCCTGCCTTTCCATCAAAAAAATACAACAACAACAAATATGAGGGCGGTAGGACCTCTACCCCTCTTTACGTAGAATCAAAACACACACCTGACACCATAACACACACAGAATCACACGTATGGGTTTGACAGACCCTGAAATAAAATGACATAAATATATTCCACCAGCTGGCGCCTCCGTTCTATGCCTGTGACTATCTAACCTGAAAAGGACTCAAAAAAAATTAGAACTAAGGTGTTCTACAATTACATCTTAATTTGTTGCGCTCGGCAACCCTAATATGAATAATAACCTGTTCAGCAAACATCTTACAGTAATTACCTCCCTTTCCTATCAAAAATATGAACTTTAATAAAGCACCACTTATCGAATGTAACGGGTTTCGCATTCGCATGGATAAAAATCACGTACACGCGCCGTGTACACTAAATATGACTCCAAAGAAAAATAATACACAACAAACAACTTTGGCCACGCGCCAACGTACATATAAAACATTTAGTGTCGGTGCAAGAAAAACAATCTAAAACAAGGAAAAGAAGAAAAATGAACTATTTACAAAGTTCCCCCGCCATATCTAACTACATATTGAATAATCAATTTTTGTACATCACCGTATCAGCTTGTAGAACATATAACTTCCATCTCGGCCCATTTCCCTACGGGAAATTAGCCCTCCATCGTTGTCTTCGTAGAAGCGTTGGACATCACTCCGGCTCCTGACCACACGTCGGACATCTTGGTGTAGTCTCTTCGACAGAAAAGTTCAATGTTGTTATAAATTGCCTGGCTATAATCGCTTGTGAGTTACTAATTTCGCCCACGATTGTCCTATGCGATTAATCAACGAAGACTTTCCCTAGCTCTCGCTTACACAAGCACAATACAACACTTGAAAAATACAATAAACTTTACATGAAATATACACTTCAAACCCATCGTCACTGGCTTGACAATACAAGTTTTAAATCTGACCGTCTCGCAGACGTTATCTCGCTCGGTAATCTCTACTGCACTTGTGAACCTTCGCTCGCGTTGAGCGCTAATTGGAATGTTACTCAAGTCTTGCCCCTAAGAGCTGAAAATAGTTGTCTTCAAAATAATATTTAAGTGCTTAAAATCACCACTCAAACTGGCGTGAAGTTAGCTCACCAGAGCTCAAACGATTGACTTCAAATAATATTAGAGCTTTAAAAATCACTACGCAAACTGGCGTGAAGTTAGCTCACCGGAGCTCAAAACGAATTGCCTCGAATAGCGTCTCGTCGATCAATTTATTGGAAATTGACAGAGTGAGGAGGAGTGGGGTGAATTAAGAAAAATTTTCTAGAGTTTTCATCTCACACACATGGGACTAGTGTCAATCTTCATCATTTAATTCAAAAGTCTCAGCGCACTCATGCGGAGATATTTCGGATCGGCGGTTCTTTAGATAATCAATTCCGCGCGCTTTTTACCAGTGACGCCACCCATCGCGTGGTTTTGGCTTGGTCTCTCCTGATTGGGTGATTCAATCGTAGGTCGGTTGCAACTAACTCGTGACCATCCCCTCATGACTCCAATTTTGGTGCAAGTTGTTACACAATTGGCCTTGAACTCAGCTTACCCGGCCGTTTTCAAGAATAGCTACCAAGCTCTGTTTCTGTGGCAATCATTGCAACACACTAACTTGCCTTCCTCTTTGTCAACTTCCACAAGTACTGCCTGGGCCGCAGTAATAATAATAATAAATCATGAATACTTATTTATCGCAGATTAATAAGGGTTCAATATGTATTAGTTGATATGGAAGTCTCAACAACCGGTCATGGCAAGCCATGTGTCTTCTATAAAGGATATACATATATTGTAAAAACAGCCAATAAAGATGGAACTGTTATTTGGCGATGTTCAAAACAACGATCCAAAAAGTGTCGAGGAATGATTAAAACAAAAGACTCCAACGTACTTACTTAAAACGAACATCATTGTGAATCGCAAATTAATACACATTTAAATACGCAAAATACTCTAACCACCGTAAAAAAGCAAGTCCAAGAAAAATATATTGCTGCTCAAGATAGTGCATTGTTTGTTAAAAAGCATTTATCATCACCTCAAAAAGTCATGTTAGGACAAATGTCAACGCTCAAAAAACCCTTAACACTATCAAAAGCAACGCAGACTCTACAAGAGGGCCCTGTGGAAAACAAACAAGAGGAATTGGATAGTTCTAGTGATGTTGAGAATGATGATGATGATGATGATAATGATGGTGACAATGACAATAATAATTTTGATGACAATATTCATAATGAAGACGTTGATGATAATTATGAAAAAGAAGAGGATGAGGGTTATATGTCTGTAAAACCATTGCGGCTTCCCCAGTTTTTAAGAACAAGATTACCTGGAGAAAGTTATAAAAGGATCTACAACAAGCGTTGTGTTTAAAAATCTATATCGAACAATGGTAAAGAGGTAGAGAGTTGAATTCAGTGTGTAACTATTATAAAATGAAATTAATAAAAATATTGTATGGGTATTGTCTGTTTTTCTTAATTACTATCCCCATGTCCCATTATTATTGCAATTGTTAACCATCAACAGTCTCTGACTATGTTCAGAAAGAGAGTGGCCTTAAACAATACACTATGTCTATGGTTTGTGTACCGAGTATCATAATAATACAGTGTGGCCAAGCCATGTTAAGGCAATAGTTATGTCAGGTAAGGGATTCGAACCCTTGCTTCCTTTTACAGGAAATTTGAACTTAAGTCAAACACCTTAACCACTCGGCCAACCTGACAGTTACAAATTTAATTAGTCTTGTGGACTTGAGTGTTTACAAAACCTTTTCCAGTATACGTTGACTAAACCACTTGCTTGTTTTGAAATATAGATTTTGTTTTGTTTTACCATTACATTGCAGTTATGAGTCTTGTGAACTGGGTGTTTAATATAGGGTTAAAGGCATTTTAAATTATTTTAGAAAAGCTCTTAGGTATCGTGTAATGGGTTTTAGTAATGCATTACTGTTCGTTGACTGATGCTGCGTCACCAACTCTCACACCAGAAGAGCTGCAAGAGTCAGTTAACTGTTACAAAAGTGCATGTGATCGCTTTGGTCTTACCATAAATGTCAATAAGACTAAAGTCTTGGCACAACCTTCACCAGGCACACCTCTTCCTCAGTTCAATATCTCCATCTCAATTTTGCCATTAGAACAGGTAGACCACTTCCCGTACCTGGGCAGTACCATTTCTGTGAGCTGTACCTGTGAGCAGGATGTGGATAAGAGAAATGGCGCAGCCCATGCAGCATATGGACGATTAACGCACCGGGTCTTCATGAATAAAGATCTGTCCATGAGTACAAAGCTTATGGTGTACAAAGCAGTAGTCATTTCTACATTGTTGTATGGCTGTGAAACATGGACCCTTTACCGACGTGATCTTAGGAAGCTCGAGCGTTTCCACATACAAAAACTTCGATCAATCCTGAAGATTAAATGGGAAGACCGCATTACCAATATTGCTGTTCTGGAAAAGGCTCAAATCAACAGCATAGCATCATCCATAATAGGTCACCAATTTAGATGGATTGGTCATGTCCATCGGATGGATGATGTGAGATTACCTCGTCAAATGCTATATGGTAAGTTATGCTATGGCACCAGACCTCATGGTGGACCTAAGAGGCGCTACAAGGACCAATTTAAGCAGACCCTGAATTTGACAGGTCTTGATTCACAAACCTGGGACATGCTGGCTGAAGACCGCTCAACTTGGCGCCGTACCATCTCGGATACTGTAAAGACGTTTGAAAGGGATCGACGCACACATGAAGAGGCCAAGCTTCTAGCTAGGAAACTTCGAGCAGCCCAACCACGTCCTCCTCCAGCAATACTATGAGACTTTTGTGGACGCTTGTTCCATGCCAGGAATGGACTCTTTAGTCACCTTAAACACATTCACAAACTGGACTGAAGGAAGAAGATTTATACTCGGATTCGAGTTAAAGCCGATGATGACCTAGGGTTATGTTCGCACAAGGCCCAGACCTTCCGCTTCCAATCTAAAGTCGTACAATTAACGGTAGCAGAGGTTCGGACCTCGATTATAATAATTGTATTGTAACTTTAGGGCAGTTCAGTTGTATTACAGAGCGTGGTTACGTGTTATACCACATTTTACACTTATTAGAGTTCGTGTTGTTGAGTGCGAGTTTGGAAGGATATTGTATTAGTATCAATTACGTGATATTATATTTTGTGTTTTGACTTAACCTTTAATTCTTGTGTTTCTCTGTTCCATGGCCATGTCAATGAATTATATGGAGCAAAGAGTTTTGGAAGCTGTTATATGTTAACCAAATCTCATTATAAGGAGGGAACACCAAAACATCGCAATTTGGACGCGATTATATTTGAGAGTTGGGGAATTTTCCTGTAGAGATTTCTCCTCATGAAGCTAACTTTTGGAATATCGGTAAGTCTGACATATTACCAGCTGTTTTTTGAAGTGATGAATTCCTTAATTTAGTTTTTTGTGTGTCGAAAATTACCTGCTTCGCGTGTGTTTCGAATTAAAGTTAGGTCGATTCTTTGGATTCTGTGATTATGTGATCAAATGGGAGTGTGGTAAATTTATGATGTGTTATTTGCTGAAGAGTTAGGTATTCTACCATCTAACCTAGTTGAGAATTTCGATCGTATTTTTCTGAAGTGATTCATGATGACCCAATCGAGTGTCTGGAATGTTCGAAAAGTGTTAATTATAATGGTGATGTATTGTGTGAATTTAGTGATTGTGTTGTTGTTATCGAAGAATCTGGGCATGTGTCGTTGCATGGTATACAAAATGTATCGGATATTGTTGATAGTAATGGTGTTTCGAATATTTATTGAAGGGTAGGGTCTCCTATAAGGTCATCAAAGAATATAGTGTGAGTTGTTCGAGTAAAGCAAATGAGTAAAGTAATTTTAAGAAAGCTGTACCACGTCTCCTACATCAAATCATGGTAATACTGCGTTTTGTTCCCCACTTAACTTAAATTTTGTTTTTCTAATGTTGTTTTATCTGCACCAAAGGGTGATGGTATTTTTTATGATCTTGAGGTAATGGAAAGTGATGATTCCAAGGCCTTGGTAAGTAATAGTGTGTCATCTCCTTCCTACATGAATATGAATTTCAGCCCTAAATGTATTGCAGAATCTAGACGCATGTGTAGTCCTTTACCGTCGTGTTTCTTCTATTTTTCTGCATCTAGATCGTTAGTTGGTAACACTTAGTTTCAGAAGCGAGGACCTGTGCAGCCAGTGGACTACTATAGATATCCCGGTTGTGCTCCTGTTTTCTTTCTGTGGTACTCTTTTCAGGGCAGCAAAGATTTGTGTTTGTTCCTGTTGCTAATAGGTATCCCAGTGGCGTTTCTTCCAGTGACCTATTAGAGGTAGCAACAAAGGTAGGAGTGGTGATCTTTGTGGATCATATGTTCATCTGAGTCAATGATGTGACTGACAAATAATTGTTACTGATGTTATGGACTTGTGTGTGTCTATTTTCTAAATTGTGCACGATCTTTAGGGACAAACGTGTATAAATGTATTTGAGTGTGAGCGTGTGGGTGATTGTTATTAAATTTGTTCTTGTAATCGGGTGGGATTTGTTGTTGTTTCTTGATGTAAATTAAGGTTAGGGTTTATTTTAGCTTAATTTAACTTCATTTGAGTAAATACGCCGAACGTATAAAGTGATATTACATTGGGATATCATAGGTAAGTATTTACAAACAACTCCCTTGTTTCTCCGAGTGATGACTTGTTCATTTATTTGCTTGTTGATTTGGGAAGGTAAGTGCTTGCCGAAAAATGTTGTGAGGTGACGGGTAATCATGCTACACCAGAGAAAATTGCGGTGAGTAAGACATGTTAATTTACAGAGTGTTTTATTTAAGGGTTATATTTGTGTATGTCGATGTACTAACATGTGTCTATTTATATCCTGGAAAATTTTGGGGAATATTGCGGGTGGTTAATTGTTTTTATTATTATTGGGCGTTTGTAAGGTTGTGCGATTTGGATGAAAGACTGGGAATGTCTGTAGTTTGTTGGTCTGCACGGGTAGTCAGTTGATCTTCTATTTATTTAAGGGTCTTCTGTGGTCATTTATAGGGTGTTTTGTTGAGTTAGTACTTGTTTTGGTTTAATTAGGGTTTCTTTTGGTGGAAAACGGTTGGGATATGAAAGACTTATATCGGTATTCATGTTAATGGGTTGAAATTTTAAGGTAGGCGAGCTCATGTTCCTTGAGAATTAATGTTTTTACTGCATACCGGTTGTGAAATTGTTAAATTTGGCTGTAAATAATAATTATTGTTGATTACATTGGAGTACATATTCTAATATTGAAATAATGATTTGAAATTTTGTAAAACTTAATAGTTAACTGTAAAATACATGGAAATTAACTGAAAAGGAAGGATTCTGTTGATAGTCTAAGGTCTTATTTTACTGTAAACTTGGGTTTAATGCTGTTTCGTTAGGTTTTTCTGTCACTGGTATTAGTTGTTAAGCTTTCTATACTATGGTACTGTCCCAGTTGACATTCTTTTCAGCTGCAAACTTTTTGAAGACTGTTCTGCGTAGAAGATTTGTGGTGCACTTGTGTGGGAATCCAAGGGCCCGGATGACTGAACGGTAATCTGCGAAGCTCAAAATGGTCTGGAACTTGTCTTCTCTATTCAAGAATGACTAGTAGATACAAAAAGATATGTATTTGTACTGTGAAAATCATGGATTTGACTGTTTGGAAAATTGTAAGAAATTGTAATTCTATGCATGATGTACTACCTGATGTGGATTTAGGAGAAAGAACTTTCTGGTGGGAGGATTTCTCATATAGTGGAATGATACGGTGATGGATATGTAAAAACTTTATATTTTTGGGTGAAGATTTGCATGTCTCTGCATGGAGTGACATTTGTTATTTGAGTTGTCTTGGTCCTTCGAACCTACGACAACTATTTGGTGCCGTTATTACAACACAAGACATGTTTCTCCTCACACCACCATCTGATTTGTGTATTTAGTCTCTGCAAGTATGATGTGTTTGTGCTGGCTCTCGACAGAGCGCTCCACCAAACAGGTAAGAAGGAAGTCTTCTACTTGTGGCAATACACTAAAGAGTGTGTTCCTGTCGTCTGTTTACCAAGATGGTAGGTCTGCCTTATTGTCGGTCGTCACAACGACAATTGTTAAGTTTTTAGAATCTACTAGGGGAGATATGGTGAAATCATCGAGCCGAAAAGATGTAGTGGACATAAGTGGAGTTTCCCGAGGAGGCTGGGATAGCCTGGGGCTATTCACAAGCTTCTGCCCTGGGTCATTTAGATCAGAGGAATGACAAGTACCAATGTAAGAAGGAAATAACAACTTTAAATTGGAATTTATTATTGTATTGAAGAAATCAGGAAGACTGGATTGGATCTCACATGTTTCGGAAACGATGATGTAGTATTTGGTATCCTAGAAATGATCATCTTGTCGAGGGAATGACCTGCCGTATGAAGGATGTTCTGCTTATTTGTGAATGTGATCACTGTAGAATGTCACGTTCAATGTCAGAGGGAAATAAGCAATATTGTGTTCGACGAAATGTTGCTAAAGTTGTAACCGAATTTATTCAGTTACATTAGCTCTCCCTCGGGTTTTTGCTTCGTGCAGTTAGTTTGCGGTATTTTATTCGTATCTTATTATATTGGGTTAACGTGGGGATGAAGCGGTGATTTTTATTGTGCCTGTGTTTTTTGTGTGGACGGATTCATCTTTGGATGTTCCGGACCAACTAGAGTCATTGTTTATTAATTATCGTTTTTTGGGATATTCGATATTATAAAATACGTAGTTTTTGCGATTTTTTACGTTTTGGGAACAAGGATATATAAGACTGTATTATTTTGAGTAGAAGCATTATTTCATTTTGGTTGGGGTTAATGGCTTTATTTTGAACTAGTAATGTTAAATTTTCAATTCGTGGCTGTACTATAAGGTACGATGAATCAGTATTTTCGAGGCCTGGAAAGTTACATACCCGGAAAAGTCAGGCAGTAATTCGACTTGTTGTTGCAAGTTCAGTGAATTCCTAGGCTATTTATAGCATGAACTCCCATGAACTTCGAGTGGAAAACTACTGAGTGACGTCAGAGTGAATTTTGACTGTCAAATGTTCATGTGTTGTCAAGGATATTCCGCTAGGAGCGGGGCGCACAGCACATAGTTCCGGCAGAACGAAGCGCAGCTATTGGTGTAGATTTATTCGTTCGCCAGTGCTTATAATGGCGTGTTTGGGGTTCAGAAGTCGTCTAATTGCTTTATTGGCAGAGTCCAGATCTACTAGCGCTCAAGGTCGTTTTACGTGACATGGTTTCCGTAACGAACAGCTAGAGATCAGGTCTTCTTGCTTTATAGGCCGAGTCCAAGTCTTCTTGCGCCCAGGGTCGATTTATCTGGCATGGTCCGGTAATCGAACAGCAGAGACTGTAACTAGACATCCACTGCTTTGTGCTATTGAATGACTACATATTTTCAACATGGTTAAATTCATAGACCATGGGTGGCTGATTATATCACGCCCTGAAGGACAATCATAACCTCACTTCATCATCTGTTGTGGAAGTCATGGGAGGATGTCATGGCGTTGAAGTCAACAAGTCTGGGGAGTGTAGATTCGTGCTCAAACTGTGCAAAGTGCAAAAGAATAGGCAGATGATATGCGTGAAAGTCAGACGAGTGTAGATTTGATTACAAGTGAAATATGTATAGGGGGCTGATATGCCTTAGGTCTGTAATGATCGCAAGTGTTTTGTTGCTCAAGGAGCATAAATTCAGTGAACAAAGGGACTGTACAAAAATTATTACAAGTGTATTGAAGGGTATTTTCGTGTTGTATATTATGTATATATGTGTATAGTACAGCCAATAAATTATTTATTTAAAATTCATGTGTGTGTTTATATTCCTGTCTTGCTTGATGCTGGTAACATCAGCGAACGCATGCCAAATGCCCTATGCCTGGGATGAGGAGTTTCATAGTCGGGGCAACAGTTATTTATCGTATTCTATTTTATTCAGGAAGACCCATAAGGTCAACCTTGGCGCCCATTCAAAGTCTGGAAATATATGTTAAAATGACTTGTGGCCTATATTTAAAGGCAGTCAATTCTGTACGTTCGTATTAATGGGGGTAGTAAAAGTTAAATCAACTGCAGAGGGGAGGTGAGAGTGTTTCAAAGTTTGTGAGGGTAAACAAAGATGTCTACTGAAAGGTACGTTATGCTGTATTAATGTTTTAATGATATGTGAGGTCAGCACCTGAAGTGTATTTATGATTTATTGAGTCGCCGACATTGTGATACCGTGTTAGGGTTGACTATCATTTTGTTATGTGGTTAGTAGATTTTATTTAATTAGTAAAGTAATGTAAATGTTCTCCTTTCCATCTAACCACTGTAGGATATCCTGGTTAGGATGTGTTTAAATATGTTATTTAGCATGAAGTATAGTTTGAGATCTCTGACAATGACTATTGTTTTAGTTTTTCTTATTAGAAGTAATATTCAGTTGGTAGCTAACCACCATTATCGACGAACAGCTGTTTATGTAGTACTGTAGTTATAAGACAGCAGCCATGTCACTGGTTTGGTGATTGGAATGACTAGCTCTGTGATTCATGCTATTAATAGGAGTTGGATTTTTATGAAGTTATCCGCCCTATGATAAATGTTGGTTTATCGGCATTGAGTTTCAGTTGGTAATATTGGTCTAGGTTATGTGCGTGTTGTGTTAGTCGTGATGTAATGTACCTTTGCATGTGAGATATGTAACTCTGTTCGTCTAGTGTCAGATCAAGGTTTTCATCCTGTACGAAAAGGGAAAATGTTAGGAATGTTTTAATTGACTACTGTACTATACTTCGTCATGCTTCTGATGGGAACTGGTTTAAGGGAAATTAAGGGTGATTTCCATGTCTTGTTTTGATATTGATTTTGTTATGTCGTGGGAGATACAAGATAAATAGCATACACTTGTTAATATAACACAACGGTTTATTAAACACTAGTCGATAAACAACGATACACAATGTGAACTAACTTGAGCGGAACTGACGTCTACAGTCCGCGGGTGCATATATACATAGTAGCTGGAAAGTTCCAGAATCGAATGTTCCAGATTGGAATGTTCTGGGCATAGTGACTAGAATGTTCGTGTTAACTCAAGTAGCCTACATAACACAACACTGATTAGAATGTTCATGTTAACATAGCACTTTCTAGAATGTTCATGTAAATACACAACATTTCCTCCCTCTTTTAAATGGATGATTTAGGAATCAGGAGAGAATCTCAACGGTGGTCACTGCTGGCGAGTACTCCTGCGGGGAATAAAAGAGGTCTGGGAAATAGGTGATGTCCTGTTTACAGGTGTAGCTGGTGTGGCTGGTGGTGTTTGGACTGTTGCTGGTGTCTCGGTGAAGCGAACTCGTCTCAGGCTCGGTGGCTTGGTCGGTTGTGCGGTGGCTTCGTCGGTTGTGCGGTGACTCCGTCGGTTGTGCGGTGGCTTGGATGGTTGCACGGTGACTTGGTCGGTTGCACGATGACTTGGTCGGTTGCACGGTGACCTTGTCGGTTGCATGGTGATTTGGTCGGTTGCACGATGACTTGGTCGGTTGTGCGGTGACCTCGACGTGGCCTGGTCAAGTTGAGTCTCGTGCGGAGATGAGGGTACCTTTGCTCCGTTGCTGTCATCGTTCAACTGGCGTAAGCGATTGGACGTTCTTGCCCGTTGTTGCACTGGTGTGACAATACTGCACCCAGGCCGGTCTTGCTGGCGTCCGTGGCCAACAGGAATGATAACGCTGGGTCATACTTTATGAGTACCTGGGGCGAGGTTAGGGCGTTCTTGATATCTTTGTATGCCCTGTCGCCTTCTGGTGCCCAGATGAGAGGGTCCTTGAGTAGCATGTCTCTGAGTGGTCTGTCTCTGGTGGACAAATCGGGGATGAACGAACTGTAATAGCTTGCTTTACCAAGAAACAGTTGGAGTTCTTCTGGTGTAGTTGGTTTCGGTGCATCACGTACAGCTCGGATGTGTGCATCCGACTTGTGGATGCCTGACGCATCGATTTTGTGGCCAAGGGCTTCCAGAGAAGTTTGAGCGAAAACGCATTTGGCTCGGTTGAGCTTGAGGTTGTGTTGCCGAAACCGTTCCAGAGTGGTGCTGAGGGCCTGCATCAGATTTTCAAAGCTCTCAGCAAAAACTATACTGTCATCGAAAATACTTACGACGTTTGGGAGACCATGCAGGACTGTGTCCATTCACCGCTGCCAGATAGCGGGGATGTTAGCTGCTCCATATACTGCTCGCGTTGGGCGGATCAGACCGTGAGTTGGCGTGTTAAGCGTGAGAGCATGGCTGAACTCATCGTCGACCTCGAGATGAGTGTACGCGTCGGAGATATCCAGATGGCAGAAGAGAGTGGCGCCGCGCATTCGGTTGAACAGATGTTCCACCTTGGGAATCGGATGTTCATCGATGACGATCTGCGGGTTGAGAGTAGGCTTGTAGTTGCCTGTGATCCTCAGTTTGCCGTTCTTCTTGGCGACGACGTGCGTTGTCGATGCCCACTCAGAGTAGTCCACTCTTTTGTAGAAGCCAGATGCAATTTTCTTTTCGATTTCCTTGGCATAGGCATCGCGGAGGGCAACTGGTACGTCTCGAGCTCTGGCGAAAACAGGTGTGGCTCCAGCCTTCATGTGCATCTTCGCTGGGGGACCTGGGATCTTCCCGGGGGTGTCGCTGAACACATCTTGTTAACGAGATAGAATGTTGTCGAGATGCTTCTGTTGTTCCAAGGTCAGAGCCTGCTTGTCTGAAAGCTTGTGGATTGGGTCGGGTTTTGCGAAGAGGTGACCAAAGTCGATCTCCCGTACAAACTCTGAAATCCACTCTCGGACAAAGAGCGATTCGACTTCATCGTCAACCACGTAGAGATTCAGGTTCCTGGTTGTGGTTCCGATGGTGGTGCACACTGACGTTTTGCCAATGCATTTAATCGGATGGCCAGTGTAACTGACGAAGTTACGATCGTTTCTCTGCAACACAAAACCTGGTTTGATCATTCTTAGCTTTGATTTGCTCATGGTTGAGCAGGGGGCGCCGGTGTCGAGTTCCATTTTGACGGTGGTTCCCTCTATGGTGACATCAACCAGTGGCTTAGGTGCTGCGTTGACCGATCCGATGACCTCGATTTTGCTGAGGTAGTCCACAACGTCGAGGTTTTCTGCTGGAAGCTCTTCTTCGGTCACATGGTTTGTTGTTCGATGTTTCCTCGATTTCGATCGGCAAACTTTTCTGATGTGACCTTTCTTGCCACACTTCAGGCACTCTGCGTTCAGGAACCTACACTGACTACGAGGGTGAGCTTCACCGCACCCTGCACATGTTGATTGGTTGTCCTGGGATGCACTCTGGTTTGCCTGGTGTGGCCATTGGTGCTGTCTGGTTAGGTTGTAAGACCCTTGATTTCGATGAGCTGACTTGCTGCGTGGCGGCTGCTGGTTGACGTTCTTCCTGGACAGAGGCTTCTCGTATCCAATCCGATTAGTTGATTCAGACTTAGCGGCAGCTGTTTTGACCTCGTCGGTGGTAATGCGAGTAGCTTCGAGGGCGTGCGCGATTTCATATGCTGCGGTGAAGTTCTCTGGTTGTTTTGCAATAATCTCGTCGCACATTGCTCGTGATTCCAAACCTGCGAGCATTTGTTCAATTAACATGCGATCAAGAAATGTGCCATACTCACAAAACGTTGCAGCCTGCCGCAGTCTTAAGGTGAAGCTAGCGATGATTTCTCCTTGCTTCTGCATGACACTGCGAAATTTGATGCTCTCAGCAAACTTGTTGCGTGTGGCGTCAAAGTGGCCTTTCAGCTTAGATTGAATCTCGTTGTATGACAGAGTTTCCGGATCATTAGGACTCACCAGGTATATTTGAGTTCAGATCCCATGTAAACCCGTGCAAAATGTGCGTGTTGATCCGCGGGTACCTTGCTCAAGTTGAGCGCCCAGGTAAAGCGAGAGAAATAGTCGGCTACAGTCGTCCCGTCGGTTGTACGATAGGTTGCATTGTGAATTGTGGCGGTCGAGGCTGTGATGATGACGTTGTTGAACTTGTCTGTCGGATAGCGTCGGCGATGATTGCCGAGAATTGTTGGAGTTGCTCAGATGTTAAGTCCGGCATGGTGAAGATGAGTGGAGAACAGTAATTCTAACACGCACTTGCGATGAACTTAGTTCGGTGCACACACTTGCGTTGAGGTTAGAATGTTCGCTCGGTTTAGTTTCCAACACGCACTGCGATGAACGTCGTTCGGTGCAACACTTGCGTTGAGGTTAGAAAGTCACTCGGTTTCACAACGTTATTTATCTTATCCTACTTCTGACACCACTGTTATGTCGTGGGAGATACAAGATAAATAACATACACTTGTTAATATAACACAACGGTTTATTAAACACTAGTCGATACACAACGATACACAATGTGAACTAACTTGAGCGGAACTGACGTCTACAGTCCGCGGGTGCATATATACATAGTAGCTGGAAAGTTCCAGAATCGAATGTTCCAGATTGGAATGTTCTGGGCATAGTGACTAGAATGTTCGTGTTAACTCAAGTAGCCTAAATACACAACACTGACTAGAATGTTCATGTTAACATAGCACTTTCTAGAATGTTCATGTAAATACACAACAGATTTATTGCTTATTTGTTTTATATTGTAAATGTACTATGTTGGCCAATAGAATGTCGTTCATACCAAAGTAACAGTTTTTTCTTTTAAGCTTAGACTCGACAACACGGTTCTAATAAGTGTACTTAGGGTTATGTTGGCAGGCCCAGACCTTCCGCTTCCAATCTAAAGTCGTACAATTAACGGTAGCAGAGGTTCGGACCTCGACTATAATTGTATTGTAACTTTAGGGCAGTTCATAGGTTATCGACCCCAATTAACGAGACAAATCTTGTATAGATCAAGATATATAAAAGTAACTCAAAAACTTGTCAGCACAATGTGGATTGTTAAAGAGACTCACCTCCCTATCAAATACGGTGACCACAAGCAATCCTCCAGCTATCTCCTTGACGAAAGGCTTCAGAACTACAGTGTCATATGCTCGAGCAAATGACCAACACACATAACAGGCTGCAGCACGAATATGGGTGCCGATAGACATGTATCCCCTCGGCTCATCATACACAAGGGTTTTTAAGACAACAGGGACGACATCCTTCAGCCTTTGTGGCAACAGTAATCCTCTTCTTCCTAAGAAGCAAGAATAGGACAATCATAATAACATTCCAACAAGAAATATCATAAACAAATCTGTGACTATACAGTATATCGTATTTACTCTGGTATAGAACCCTCTTTCTTTTCTAAATTTTTTGTTCCGAAATTTAGAGGGGGTACTTCGCAAAAATCCATTATTTTGGGAAAGGGGGAGAGTAAAAATAAGCTATTTTATTTTGTTGCTATATAGTACGATATAATATTCAATCAAAGCAAACGAAGTTTACATCTTTAATCAGCCCTTTTTGAGACTGCCATAACCTCACTTATCCACCACTATTCCTGGCTACCCCTTAATGAATTTCACTACTATACCTTGCTAAGCAAAACTTTTAGTGTCAAAGAAATAGAATGGAATGGACAAAGTATTAGACATGAAAAGGCAAACATCATTTTTATTTGTACATAGGGAGGTTTTGAGTGATGATGCTGAACAATCAAATCTCACTAACATTTGTAAACACAACCGAGTAGGTATTATTCACATACTTCACATTAATATACCAATAACGTGTCACACAAACGCCGATGGTTCTTGCAGCAAATGAAATGTGTTTAAAATAAAACTGAGAAGAAACCTGCCATCAAACACCACTTCGAAGCGCCATACAAAGATTAACAAATGAATGCAGGCAAGATATGAATCCATAACTTTCATTGGCGGATTTCTTAACTTGGCGCTTATACTCGGCCAATAGTGTGGCATCTTCTATTGGATATCGGGTGAAGCCCATTGGCTACACAATTCGATATCCTGCCCAATCGGGTACATGTAGGCTATGCAAAATGGCAGTCGTATTATCTGAATAATATAAATAATAATGTAATAAGAAAAAACAACAATAACTAACTAACTTTGTCATGAAAGAGCATGAATTTCAGTTCTAATTTTTTATTTATTTAAGAAATCGTCAATTTCCAAGAATGTTGTATTTTGACTCACAATTAAGGAGGGGTATCATTAGCGATTTCCAAGAATTTTGTATTTTGGCTCTCGAAAATTAAGGGGGGGCTTCTATAGGCGAGGGGTCCTATAGCCGAGTAATTACGGTATGCGTAGTCTTACCATAAATACAGTTCAAAGTTTTTAAAAAATGACTTAATCAGGAAGTCATATATTACTGTACAATCAAATTGTCAATGTCCAGAAACTGGTAATTTGCACATGAAGTTAAACATTGGGGACGGTTTGATTCCCACCCACACACACTTCGTTCAATTATTGTCTTTAGCCCAACCAGTTGAAGGGCCTCTATACTGCCCTGTCTGTACCTCCTGGATCAGTGTTTCCCATATGTTGTACTGCAGAACCCTGTGGGTCCGTAGAACATATTTACATCTCATAATTTATGACATACTCAATTTTGCAAAACCAGCATTTTATAAGCTACTCAATAGTACAGGCAAACCAGTATTGGTCCAATGTGTAACTAACTTTACAAGTTTATTTTTCCATCCAAAATTGTTATGAACTCTGGTGGTGAACATTTAACATTACAACGGCGGAAGGGGTCAAAATGACCACCACCTTACTTTATTCTTTAATAATGTGCGCGCTTTTATATAATTTCTCTTCAAACATCTTGGTTTTTCATAGTTTTGCATCGTATTTACGGTGATGTGCCACACTCAGCAAAACATTTACCGTATTTACTCGGCTGTAGCAACCCCTCGCCCCTTTGATTTTCGAGAGCCAAAATACAAAATTCTTGGAAATCGCTTATAATACCCCTTCTTAATTATTGAGAGTCAAAATATAAAATTTTTGGAAATTGACGAATTCTTAAAAAGAAAAATATAACAAGTTCATCCACTTTTATGACAAAAATATTTTTCTTGTTACATTATTTTGTTATTCAGACGATATGACCGCCATTTTACATACACATACAGCGTACGCAATTGGGCAGGATATCGAATTGTGTAGTCAACAGGCTTCACCCAATATCCAATAGAAGATGCCACACTATTGGTCGAGTAGAAGTGCCATCCACCAATGAAAGTTATGGTTTCATATCTTGCCTGCATTCTTTTGTTTTGTAAACAAAGATGTATTGCCTTTCGAAGTGGTGTTCACGGCGGCCTTCTTCTCAGTATTTTTTTAAACACATTTAATTTGTTGCAAGAACCGTCGGCGTTTGTGAGACACGTTATTGGTATATTAATTTGAAACTTGTGAATACTGTAATACGTACTCGGTTGTGTTCACAAATGTTAGTGAGATATGATCGTTATCATTATCACTCATTCCCTAATTGATGCTTTCTCCCTCCCTATGTTCAAATAAAAATAAAGTTTGCATTTACATGTCTGATACTTTGTCAATTCTACTTCTTTGATACAAAGATTTTTGATTAGCAAGGGATAGTAGTGAAAGTCATTGGGGGATAGCCGGGAATAGTGGTGGATAAGTGAGGTTACGGCAGTCTCATAATGGGCTGTTAAAGATGTAAACTTCGTTTATTTTGATTAAATGTATCGTAATATGTAGCATCAAAATAAAATAGCTTATTTTTACTCTCTCTTTCCCAAAATAATGGATGTTTGCAAAGTTCACATATATAGAACCCCCTTCCCCCCTCAATTTCAGAACTACAAATTTTAAAAAGGGGGCCTATAGCCGATAAAATACGGTATATTTTCATAGATGTTTGACATGACATACCCTGGACAGCGGAAGGGGTCATTTTGACACCGTACCATTCCTTATTAGAATTAAATAAGAACATCACGGACATCAAGGTTATACCATCTGAGAACTTGGATAGCGACCATCGATTGCTGGTAATGAACCTGAGAGGGACGAAGGAGAAGAAAGGGACTGAGAACCAGGAAAGACGTATAAGGATATGGAAACTGAAAGGAGGAGATAGAAGTGTCGAATACCTCAAAATGGTAAAGGAAGGAATTCCAATAGATGAAGAAAGAGGGGTGCAAGAGGAATGGGCTAGATTTAAGAAGACACTAGTAGGTGCAGCAGAAGCAGTATGTGGGAGGACAAGTAGTAAGAAGAGGTGGAAGGAAACACCATGGTGGAATAAGAAGACAAAAGATATAATAAGGGAAAAGAATAGAGCCTTTAGGAGGGGGTATCGAAATAGGACGGTAGAGACAAGGGAAGAATACCAGGAAAGAAATAAGGAGGCAAAGAGAGTAGTGGCTGAGGAGAGAAGAAAGAGGACTGAAGAGTGGACAAAGATGATGAAGAAGGATAGTGAAGGTACAAAAAGGTCCTGTATGGGATGGTAAAAAATAAGAGGCAGAAGGATCCTACGGATTATGTTAGAATGGTGAACAAAAGGGGACAAGAGATAGAAAATAGGGAAGAACTGAAGAAAATGAGGAAATAATATTTTTAAGAACTTCTGAACCCAAATGGAAACCGCGGCGAGGAGGAAGAAATCGCAGAAGAGGAAGATGGAATGCAAACAGAAAAGGACTTAACATGGAAAGAAGTGGAAGATGCAGTGAGGAAGATGAAAGGAGGGAAGGCACCGGGTATGGATGAGTTGAGTGTGGAGATGGTGAGAGCAGCAGGAGAGGTGGGGATACAATGGTTGTACCGAGTGATGAAGACAGCATGGAAGGAAAGGAAGACCCCAGAGGACTGGAAAAAGGGAATAATTGTCCCAATCTTCAAGAAAGGTAGTAGAACAGAATGCAGAAACAATCGGGGAATAACACTGATGAGTCATTGTGCAAAGATGTTTGAGAAAGTTTTGGAAAGGAGAATTAGGACAAGGATAGAAGGAGGGATGAGGGAAGAGCAACATGGCTTCAGAGCAGGAAGGTCCACAGTGGATTTGATTTTTGCTGTAAGGCAGTTACAAGAACAGCACTATGAGTATGGAACAGATCTACTGATGGCCTTGCTGGACATTGAGAAAGCATATGACAGTGTATTAAGAAACAAGTGTTGAAGTCCCTGGAGGATAGAGGAGTAGAAAAATGGACTATAAGAAGGATAAAGGAGATGTACAAGGGAAGCGTGAGCTGTGTGAAAGTGGGCGGAGAGAGATCGGACTGGTTGGAACAGAGAAACGGCCTGAAACAAGGAAGTGCACTGTCACCATTACTTTTCATTGTGGTGATGGATGACATAATGACCTGAGGGCACAATTAATTGGGGAAAGAATGATGAAAGCATAGATGTTTGCAGATGATTTGATGAGTTGGGGAAACAAGGAGGAGGAGGTACAGGAACAATTGGACGTGTGGGAAGGAATAATACAAGGATATGGGATGAAATTTAGCATAAATAAGAGTAAGATGGTGATCACAACAAGGAAGAAGGAAAGAACCACAACGGGAATAACAATTGGTGGGGAACAGCTGAAGAAAGTGGAGAGTTTCAAGTATCTGGGAAGCCTGATACAAGATAATGGAAGAAACGATAGAGAAATAAATGAGCGGGGGAGGCAGGCAGAAGCATTTCGGAGGAGTGTGAGAAGCATGTTATGGAGCAAGGATGTCCCTCAGAATAGCAAAAAGATCATATATCGGACGTACTATGTCCCTATCCTGACGTATGCCTCGGAGACCTGGGTTATGAAAGGAAGGGAGAAGAGCAAAATACAGGCTAGTGAGATGAGGTTCTTGAGAAGCAGTATTGGAGCTACAAAGATGGACAGAATAAGAAATGAGAGGACCAGAGAATTAATGAAGGAGGAACCATTACAGGATGGTATAGAGAAATCTAGACTTAGATGGTATGGACATGTAAAACGAATGGAGGAGAAGAGGATACCCAGGAGAGTACATGAGACGAAGTGGGAAGGAAAGAGACCGAGGGGAAGACCGAGAGACAGGTGGCTGAAGGGGGTGGAAGAAAGCGTGAAGAAGAGAGGAGAAGACTGGACAAGGGTGGAGGCTGAGAGATGGTGGGAAGTCAGAAGACGTTGGAGAGGCTTGTGTTCCAAACAGATCCGGCCAGTGGCTGGAAACTGTGCAAGATGATGATGATGACCATTCCTTATTACAACGCAGCAGTTTGCACTTTTTCAGACAACAATGTGTACTTGGCCTGCATTATTAGTATTGCATTGTTGAGATCTTACTGGCAGCGGGATTATTTTATTCATCGTCATTTTTAAAGTGTTCTTCGTACAGACATGTCGGGTGTAATGAGGTATTAAGACGAGTGGGAGAGGAGAGATGTTTCTGGCGACTGCTAATGAAGAAAAGAGATAGGTTGGTAGGACACATACTAAGACACCCAGGAATAGCAAGCTTAGTTATGGAAGGAAGGGTCGAGGACAAGAACTGTAGGGGTAGACCAAGGTTAGAATATGTTAAACAGATTGCCTCAGATGTAGGGTGTGGTAGTTATGTAGAGATGAAACGATTATCTCAGGACAGGGAGGCATGGAGAGCTGCATCAAACCAGTCAAAAGACTGAAGACTCAAACAACAACGAATCTGAATGTGAAGTATCTGATTCAGATGATGATTTTTTGCTTCAGACTAGCGAGACTAGAGAGGACAAAGATCACAATTAGACAGAGGATGAATTGTCAACAGGAGAAGTAGAAACTGTTAATCTGCCTCCGAACACGCCTCAAATGTCTCAATCTCAGTTAGGTGTTTCATGAATTACATTGTGAGTCATTGATTTCTCAAAATTGAAAATGGTTGCAATGTGGACTACTGACTAACAAAATATGTTCAATTGGTTAAAATTTCCTGAAAACTCCTTAGAAACATGATACAGTTGTTTGTGATTATTCATCTACCCATCAATAATATAAAAGTTTCATACGGTAATGTCAGGTGTTTGTGTGTAAAATAAATTCATGGAAACACAGTAGATGAAAATGTCTTATTGAGTTTGAATTTGAATGTTTACAGGCATTTCCTATGAGGGGTCAAAATGTGCGATTCTCGGCAGTTCTAGAGTTAAGAGTGTTAAAGTTCATGCCAATTCGGCAAAATCAGTAGCCATTTGTTTTGTAATATTGAAGTGACAGTTGCTTTAATATAGTACTGTTACTCATTCTATTGTCAGCCAGTTCATGTTTTCATCACATTATACCATAGTTTTTGTGTCTTACTAATATGATACTCTTGCTAATTATTATTATTATTATTATTATTATTATTATTATTATTATTATTATTATTATTATTAAGGATAAGTGCGCACAATGTGCATAATTCTGTAAGCGATGCCAACCTTTTAGTAGACACGAAAGCGTGGTAAGTATCGCATGACTTTTGACACAATTTACAAATGCACTCTGCTGTGGGCACATGGAACACCTCAGTCTCACAAATCCTGTGGTGAAAACCGTGCTCCGCGAATCGGGTCACTGTGGTTCTCAACTCATAGGCAGTGCCCTTCCATTCTTGCTAATGAATCCATGAATCCAACTAATCGCAGGCGACACTTGTAATATTGAAGGTTAGGGTACCGGTCTATAATTACTTGTTTTCTCGCCCAATATAATTGGGCAAAAAAAACTGCCAGTTTTGGAACTCGTTATGTTACAGTTGGTTGGTTCCTTAGTTTAGGGGCTGTGACAACGCGGTCATGTAGCGCCGTGTACTTTGGGTGTGTGTAGAATCTCTCTGATAACCGGTGTTAATTGTGATGACTGTATTAGTGTGTGTATCTGTTTCAATTCAAGTAAGGACTGCAGTCATTCAATTTTTTCAATCAGTTCCTATTTTTGTCGCCAAACGCCACCGTCAAGGACCAACTAGTTCAGAACTTAGTTACCAGATGCCACCGCAGTCGGCTCTGACGACGAATGTAGGAACCTAAGAACGTTAGTCAAATGTTTAACCTACATACAATTTAGCTTCACACAGGTGTAATTAGTGGAAGGTTCTTTAAAATGCCATAAATCTATAACATGGGACCGCCGGCTTTACTTCCCCTCCGAAGGAAGGCATACTGAGGGATTTTTAACGTTCTTAAAAAATCTGACGACTTTGGCCGGGTTTATGTTACAGTATTTGCACAAGTGGGAACATTTAAACATGTTCTTTGTCATATTCCCAAGTACATGCACAATACACAAGAAACTATATAGGAATATTGATATATTAACACCAAAGCATCCTAAAACATGAGAATTGTTGCCTGGTACTGATTTAGTTACGTCTAGTTTCAAGGAGTTAAGCACTGGGAAAGTGCAGAAAAGTAGAGCTATGCATACACTTCAGGGTTCAAAGACAAAATTATAACTTCCTCTACAAGGAGCATAAAGGTGCTTATGGTATGTAAAGATACGAGAAAATAGCATTTTGAAATTGATTTTGTAGCACTTTCATTTTGAAAAATAGCACTTTGGAGCATTTTGAAATTTAAAAATTAGCATTTTGTAACATTTAAAAGTTCGTCACCAGGTACAATAGAAAATTTAACAGGTTCAAAATTAATATGCACGGAAACTAATTCAAACATGCGCAGGATTGGGAATATGGCTGTTTCTGATAAACGGCATAAGCATTTAATATAATACAGTGAAACTTGGGTAATTCGAACCTCAAGGGACCAGTAAAAAAAACGAATTATCCAAAAATTCGAATTAAGAAAGATCTTTGAAAAGGGTAGAGAAAATATATTGTATTACGTTTACATAATGATTTACGTTCAACAAAGCAGATTAACAGACAATGGTACTTTATGAAGACTCTATCGTGTTAATAACCTCAAAAGTTTCAAATGAAAAATAAAACCAAAATGTACTAAGTTATTCACCTATTTAACGACAGTAGTAATCCAGCAATCTACTTAAGTCTTAGAGAATTCTACTGTTTTTCAAAATAGTTTGAGATTTTTGTCTTGGAAATATCAAGAATTGATATACTGTGATCACTAATATCGTTGCTGACATTTGATATTTTATAACTTAATTCTGAATTGTTTAGTGACACGTGGTCTATTAAGGTAGTGTCACAAAGTCGTGTAACATATTTAGTGTTGCACTGTTTAAAACCATAGCATGCTATTAAATTTAGATATTTCGTTCTTAATTGATCATCAGCTAGGATATCAATGTTGGTATCTCCGAGGAAGATGCATAATTTATTGTTTATCTGGCTAAGAAAACTAACTTTCAAATGAATTTAAGAAGGGTGTGGCATTGCTTCTATTGGGGTTATATGCTGCAATAATATCAATGCTTTTGTCTGTTGGCCTATTACTTTTAACATCATCTCTGAATACCTCAATCCACATCAAACTATGATTCATTTCACACTTTCTTTTAACATTCACTTTCCATTTGTGTGATACATAAATACCCAGACCCCCACCAACTTTGTCATCTCTATGAGCAAACACGCTTGTGAAATTGTTGAAGTTATAAAAATCTGCCTCATTACTTTTCACCCAGGTTTCTGTAACTACCAATACATCTATCTGACTTATCATCTGCACGAGAATTTCAATGTCATCAAGCTTATTCCGAATACTTCTGCTATTAATGTACAAACACCTAACCTCTCCACCTAATTCTAATGAGTTTATGCATGCACTTATATTAGATTCCTGTTGCATGAAATCATTCAAACAGTTGTACTTATGTTCACTGCACTGTACTTCACCTAGGTGTCCACTTGTAGTCAGCGCTTTCTTCTCTCTAAACAATAAAATATCATCACTCGTTCTAGCAATTAGTTTTCCGAGAGTAAAAACTTGGCAACTCTGTTTAAAAGTTTTCCAAATTTCATTGTTCCTCTTATATTGAGGTGGAGACCATCATAAGCAAGGTCCCTGTCTTGTAACCAAGAGTTCCCTTCTAAAAAAATAATGGTTTTTTTCGCCACACAACCAATCCAGTGTTGAATTCACGGCATTAATGTATCGTGGGTCTATGTCACGTCTTTGCAATACACCACTAATACACACCTTTGAACTTGGAAAGGCACTTTTCACTTCGTCCACGAGCTTGTCCATGTCATTCATTGTGTTGGAGAACTGTTCAAGCAATTGGTCCCTACATGAGTCATTACCACCTCAGGGTTTTCACGAACCTCGTTTGTCCAAACCTTTCTAGTTAATTGCTCAGTTCTAATTCCTGGATAGCAATAGACTGCGGCATCATCAACTACTGGGCCTACATTTCGTAGAATTCAGTCACCCATGACAAGTACACGGGGACGTCTCCTTTTCTTAGGGTTATGGGTAGGTTTGTCGTATCTGGATGTCCCGTTTTCAATACCGGTATCTTGTCTTTCTTCTACTTGGGAATCGGAACGGCTGAGGATTTCAAATGGATTCTGGGAGATAAAGTTGTTAGGAATATTCCCAGATTTCACCAAGGTAGGCCTACGTCTTGGAAAGCGTCCATTCGTTTTAGACCTAACCTCTAAATAGTCTGCCTGAGTAGGCCTATCTTCTTCTGCTTGTAGTCTTTCTTTAAGGAGACTTATTTGAGATTGTGCGTTTTTTAAATCAACCACAAGCATTTTGACTATTTCCTCTTTGGAGGCCAATTCTAATTTGAGGAGTTCAGATTCATTCGCCGCTCGCGGCAACTCGTACTTTTTTCCCAGTTGATTTCCTTCACATCTCACAATTTTTTCGCCACTACATGCTTTGTCTTCACAATTAAGACACACCTCTTCAATAGATAAAGAATTGTTATCACATTGAACACTTACATCACTCGAATGGGAACAATTTTCAAGAGATAACCGTTCGTGACTAACGTTTAACATCGCCATCTTGCCTTTAACCAACTGAAGAGCCCAATAGCACACCGGGGCGAAACGCTGTCATTTTGTTGAGTTATGCCGGAACATTTAGCACAATTTGTGTTTAAATATACCATGGCTCAACGGGCAATACATAATTTTCTTTTGAAAATTGTATATTCAATGCCAAGGTAAGGTTATAATTGCTTTGGAGTGGAGTTTCGACTCCCATATTGCACTGGCTTTGCTCGTGACGCGGATACACATGTATCAAATACGTCTTGCAATGGCCTTCCCAGTGTGTACTTGACAGAGTCTTGGTGAGGTGTGCTCTAACCAACTGAAGAGCCCAATAGCACACCGGGGCGAAACGCTGTCATTTTGTTGAGTTATGCCGGAACATTTTGCACAATTTGTGTTTAAATATGTATTTGCATACAAAAGTAGTTGTTTTACTGTTACTATCTTTCCTCCTGTTGTGTTCATAACTATGGGAGCTGATTTGATGTTTATCATAAATTTTGTTTTTTCAAAAGAGTTCTGCAGGCCCGTCTTCATAGGTATTTTTACGAAGGATGTTGATTCTTGTACTTGCTGATTTGACACTATTCCCAAAGATAGCCTGGCCATGTGCAAAGGCAAGGAAATTGAGGTTCGCCCCTTCATTCTGTGTCCCAATCCTGAATCGTTCGTTCCTTCTCTCCGTTAATGGCTCTTAGTTGTACTTCCCATTCTCTAATAACATTTTCCAATACACAGTTAAAGAGCATTGGTGATAATCCATCCCCTTGTTTAACTCTGGTCTTAATTTCGAGACAAACTGAGGTTTCTCGTCTGAACTTCACCTTCGAACAGTGTTGCTGATGGTCTGCTGAATAAGGTTTCGTGACTTGTTGTCCACACCAAGCTCTACCAAGATCCTCATGAAGGTTTCCCTGTCAATAGAGTCATTAACATTCTGAAAATCTACAAATACTATTATATAATCCTCTTTCTGGATCATTTTGTTTCCAATGATGTTCTGGATCTGTTCCACACACGATCCTATTTTCCTAAAACCTGCCTGATATTCTCCAATTCCTTGGTGAAATTGTTGTTCGATTCTACTCAGCAGCACTTAGGAGAGAATTTTGTAGGCTACTGACAACAGAGAAACGCCTCTGTAATTGTTTATGTCAGTCGTGTCACCCTCTCTTTGTAATGAATATATCAAGGCCAACTGCCATTCATATGGGAGCTTCTCTTCAGACCATAGTTTGTGAAACAACCTATGTAAGGCTTCAAACAAATGTTTGTTTCCCATCTTCAACAATTCTGCCAGGACGGATCTTCTCCCGCAGCCTTGTAATTTTTCATCGACATGATAATACCTCGGATCTCATACTTATCTGGTGGTTGAGAATCTTGGTCCTTAGCCTTGAGTTCTGCTGTCATCAATCTCTCTTTTGGATCAATACTGTTTAGAAGCTTCTCAAAATATCGTACCAAACCAGACATTCCTCTTCTTGTTTGGCTAGTAAGATCAGTTTTGCTGCTTACTGAATATTCATGGCCAAGTTTGTCCAACTATCTGTATCTACCTTTAGTAATTGTTGGTACTTATCTTAGATTTCTTTGTTGATCTGGAGCTTCATGACATCATATAGAGGAAACCTTTCCTTATTGTTCTGCCTTTTGCTGAAGGGAATGAATCTTATCTTAATCCTGGTAAGGTAATGGTCAAAATCAAAATTCCCACCCATTTGTACCTTGACATTCATTATTTCCTTGTGCGATTTCCATTAAATTGAAGCGTGATCTGCTTCTCTTCAACTATGTTGCCAGACGATCTCCACGTCTTCTGTTTATATGGTATATGTCTAAAATTACTTGACAACAATTTTAAGCTGTTTATCTTACAAAGATCAATCAACCGCTCACCATTCATGTTTGTTGTATTATGGGCATGATAGTCTCCTACTACATTCCTAAATTTCTTCTCTCTCCCTATTTGTCCATTGAAGTCTCCAAGTTTTGTCAGAAATCTTTGACATTTCATCTTCCAACATTTCCCAGAACTACTCTACTTCTGACTGTTAGTTCTGCTGTTATTTATCGGAGCATGGGCATTGACGAGTGTGTATCTCTTATTCCCACAATGTATGGCGACCAGGGATAGCCTCTCCGACAGATTTGTGAAATCAACCACGGAATCAGCAATATGTGTACAGACAAAGAAGGCTGTGCGAAGTATAGGAGTCCCTTTCCCAATCTTTATTACTGGTTTGCCCTTAAAAATTCTGTAGTTTTCAGTTTCCGACACATTTTCATCCAGATATCTTGTTTCTTGAAGTGTTAGAAGCCATTTTTCAGTGTTGCTTAATTTTATTAAGGAAAGCTCCAGTCGGTCAACACAAATTGTACCCAAAAACATTAGGCAGGAAAACAAGTATTTATATACCCTAACCTGAAATAAATATTACATAAGATATTTATCACAAAATAACACGCTTTCATGTACAAAAATGGGGGGGGGGACTTAATTGGATGACATGTTTCAATCGATAAGCAACCATCATCTGATCCTGCTTACTTAGGCTTATTTAATGTATGATGTTTAAGAATTACACTTATGGGTCAATCCAGGCCAAGTGGTCCAATATAAAAATAAATGGTTGCTTGACCATCTCAGAAAAATTTGATACTTGCTGGGTTTGTTCCTTATCATGAAGTGAGCTTAAAAATATTTTTTTGAACTTTTTTGAACTACCGTTTATAAATGGCGGCCATTTTGTTATAGGCCGATCGTGGGTTTTTCGTGTTTGTAAGCATCTGCGGCTTTTATAATTATCTCGGCAATGGGTTGCTCTAGGCCTATCAAATAAAAAGCATTGAATTCAGTACACTTTGGCCTACACATTGAACCCATTATCACTAGGGTTCATGTGTCTTTTTATAGATTTTTAATTACTCAAATTTTTTTGTTTTGAAATTCAAAAATCTGAATTTTCAATCAATAACTTTTCTAAGAAAGGACAGTTTCTCATCCCTAATATATTTTGTGATTCTACACTTCATAGTAGTGTAATTGTTTATAAAGTTTCAGTGGTGAGAAGTTACCCCTTAAAAAGTTACAGGCTTTCAAGAAACTGATTTTTGAAAAATTTACAAATTTTGACCTGCAATATTTTGGTTGGGGGACCAGATAAAAATCTGAAAATTTCTAATTTTAAAGATCTTTACAGTAGTAAACTTCAGTATAAATTTTGAAGTTTGAGATTTAATTGGAAGTTAGTTACAAAAAACCACAAATATGATAAAAAAGAAGGTTTATATCGTTCGCAATACATCTAGTCTAATGTGGGTAAGTATTTTCAACTTAAGATCTAAATACATTCAATTTATGTAAACAATATTTAGGCCTTATTTGTTGCTAAACATTTCTAAATAGAAAACTGAAAGAGGCTGTTTGGCAGCATGTGCAAGTCTGTACAGGCTCACTGACAGACAATACACCACGAGTCTCAACATGTCTGTGAGTTACCTAGTCAGGGGCGTGGTGGCTCAGCGGTCTAGCTGTATGCCTCTCACCAAGGCGGTCCGGGTTCGATTCCCGGTCAATGCATGTGAGATTTTCGAAGTGAAATGCCATGTCCTGTGGTTCGGATTCCACGTAAAAAGGAGGTCCCGTGGCTCATGATCTCAAGATTAACGGTCACGTTAAACTACAAGCTTCCTTTTTTGAGTTACCTAGTCAAACACTGCAAGTCTGTACAAGTCTGTGAGCTAGCTATCTTGTTTCCCCTTCCACTCAATCTGTTCTCTCCCACTTAGTTGTCCATGAGCTTTTACAGTTAGCAGTTGTATTATTGTAGTTAAATGGAGCCTCAGTGTTCAATTGGCATTTTTACTAATGAAGTATGTCACAAAAGTGTTTATGGAGTGTTTTATAAAGAAATTACAGTGATTGAAAATTACAGTGAAGAAGAAAGTGTTGTTTCGTTTAAGAGTTCACCTAGATGTCAAATCAAGCTGTAAGTACCATGAAGTAAAATACTTGAACAAATTTCATCACCTCTATGGACAATCTTGTTTCGACCCATTGAAGAAACACAAGAAGCCTATAACTAAAGGACTGAGAGAAATAACTTCAGATCAATACTATAAAAATGAAAATCCTGTCATTAACCTAATACCAGGGAAATCATTATGTCCAATCTGTTATGCAAAGGTATTTGTGGCTAACAAAGATAGGGCTAGTGATAGTTCTGATGAATAATTTTGTAATTTAGAAGAAACAATAGCAAAAGTAGACTCAGCTTGTAAAATCCTTGGTGTATCTCCTGCAAATAAAATTTGGAAATTAAATGAAGAGCAGAGGTCGTCTGCTTTGAAAGCCAAAATTGAGAAAGTTTCAACTTCAATTAAAAGAGCGAGCAAATGAAAACCAGATTCTGACTCCTCAACAAATGTTTGAATTCTGTAAAGAAAAGATCAATGGTATTACTTATGTTTTTGTTAGGTCAGAGGAAGTCCAAGAAATGTATGTCAACGTCTTGGAGGAAAGGTTCAACACCTGCAAAAAGATAAAAGGTACTCGATCTTTTCATTGTTTTATACCACCGTCAGACAACCTGCTGAAGTGTCAGTTAACATCAACATCTCCGGACAGTGTACTCCACAAAACTGGCAAAACTGTGCCACTGACAATTCAAAATAAAGACAGAGTGGCTTGTGTCTCTGATGGTCAGTGGTGGATTGCAGAAGTCGACAATGTTGATAACCAAAACCAAGATTTGCACGTCATATTTTATCACCCTCCAGGACGAAGAACTTCATTCAAAAAAAATGAAAAAGATCAAGTTTGGATGCCAGTTAAAAAAGTACTAAGGAAGCTGTCTCCTCTGGAGTTTACTACTGCGACAGGGCGAACATTTAACTTAACTCCCAAAGTGTGTGAAGAAATCTCCCAGATATTCAACGAGCTACTAACTTAATTAAATAAAAAATAACTGTCTGTTTAGCGATTTATAAACCTATAAATGTTGTTAAATTTCTTTTAAAAAGGTTTAAACTTAAGAATTGACATTCAAAGTCTTGATTGTTTTTTATTTTATAATTTGTATACTTTATTATTTCGTTTAAACGACACGTACACATCATTGCACAACTGTAAATAAGAATGGTCTAGCCAATTTTTTACTTAAAATTCTTTATTTAATTAGCTCTAACAATTAAATACAAATTCATTACTATGCAACTTGTGTATTTTATTCACCCTACATTTTGTGCCTCAAAAGTAGAGTAATTGCGGACGTAATTTTACTAATATTATTTATTTTTAACCGACTTTTAATTAAATCTCAAACTTGGAATTTATACTGAAGTTAACCACTATCAAGATCTTTAAAATGTGAAATTTTCAGATTATCTGGTCCCCCAACCAAAATATTGTAGGTCAAAAATTGAAAATTTTTCAAAAATCAGTTTTTTAAAAGCCTGTAACTTTTTTAAGGGGTAACTTCTCACCACTGAAACTTTATAAACAATTACACTACTATGAAGTGTAGAAGCACAAAAAATGTTAGGGATGAGAAACTGTCCTTTCTTAGAAAAAGTATTGATTGAACATTCAAATTTTTGAATTTTAAAACAAAACATTTGATTAAATAAAAGTCTGTAAAAAGACACATGAACCCTAGTGATAATGGGTTCAATGTGTAGGCCAAAATGAACTGAATTCAATGCTTTTTATTTGATAGGCCTAGAGCAACCCATTGCAGAGATATTAAAAAAACCGCAGATGATTACAAACACAAATAAACCACGATCGGCATATAACAAAATGGCCGCCATTTAAAAACGGTAATTAAAAAAAAGTTCAAAAAATGTTTTTAAGCTCACTACATGATAAGGAACAAACCCTGCAAGTATCAAATTTTTCTGAGATGGTCAAGCAACTAGTGCTGGACCACTTGGCCTGGATTGACCCTTATGCACACATAATATATACAGGGTACAATGTTTATAGTAAGTTACATAGGTTTGTAAAAACTTGTGCAACATGTCAATCTTACTTACAGACATTATTGCTCACTTCTATGGTTGTTGCGTTATTCTTAAGATCTACCCACAATGCGCTATCGGCAGACGGTAGTGGGCAAACGGCAGATGAAGTCAAAAGTCGGTAGTTCACAACCTAGCCACCCACAATACGCAGTCGTTAAAATGCTAGGAGTAAATAATAAAATGACTTTCATTTATTCCTTGAGAAAGTTGTCAAATGTCGATACCGGTAACCTAACCTAAAATGTGCAAGGATGGATGACTTGGAGCTGTACGGTTTATTTTTATTTCTGCTAACTGGTACAGCATTGTTAAAATTGAGAAACAATATTAACATATATATGTCTAGAGCCAACAAACATTCTTTGTCGACTTCATTTCGCCCATGCCTAGGATTGCATCAATCCTTGCCTTATTCCCTAGCGCATAGGACACCAGAAGTCACAGCCATGCAGAGTGTATGTCAAAATAGGACCAGGGTCCAAACCTGGGTGCTTCGATCACAAGTCACTTTGTATCTTTAATACTGTACTTGTAGTATTTGATTGAGACAGCTGCATGCATGCAAGTATTAGCATAGATAGGAAAATTTTGGACATGGGTAGGCCCTACCGCATATCAAACTACTTAAGTAGCCTACCGTTAACTAAACTAAAGCTGATCCCACACATTTACAAAGACTTGACAGAAGTCTTCAGCAAGATGAAAACAATTGTTTGGAAAATTTGGCATGAATAAATTACATTATAAATAAAAGGGAAGAATTGTCCACTATGTACAAGACTATATCGTACCTACAGGTGTATTTTCCAGAGTTGGAATCTGACAGTTCGGCGGAGAACCGTTGAACTAAAGGCAGCGTTGCCACGTATGCTACTAGCCAGCACGTGCGTACTTCCACCCTCCCGTCCTTTTCCTCATGCTCGTAATATCATTAGCATCGTTATTACATTTATTACATTTTACTCAGATGGTTTTCAAAAATCTTAAGCAAAGCAATGCTTAAAACTGTTCTGTGCACACTGTAAAATAAAATAATAGCCAGTCAAATTGAGGAGAGACCTAAAATATTGTAATGAATAGCAATAGCAATATTACGAATACCGGTAGCCTACAATCATAAAGCAAAAATGTTCAAAGCGAAACGACAGAACGTGATTGTTTCCGTGTTATTTAGCAATTTATATCTCCTGTAGAATACGTTTCAAGGCACAAGAAACATATAAATGTCTATTACAAAATATACGTTCATTGTATAGGCTATTAACTCACCCTTTAGAAGACAGAAGCTAATAACTGGGAAAAGGCTCTATCCCATCCATATCATCATCATCTTCTCGGTCCTCTCCATCACTGGATCCCGCACTGGTGGGTGAGGAATCGCCGAGGGAAATTATGGGGTCGTCTTCGCTTAATGCGACACCACCTTCGCCCAGTTTTCAGCTGTCAACGCCTTCATCCTAATCGCAACCTATGCTGCCAAGACCAGTACCATGGAAAAAATTGTCCAACCCATCGCGTCACCACTCGCAAACAAAAAGAAAGCTACGGGTAACCTTTATCTAATTCACACGAACCTAAGCTTTAACTTACACTAACACTATATAAATAAATAACGGACACTAATGAATTATAAATATAAGTATAAAGTATAAATATGTATAAATCCTACACGATAAAGTAATTAACTAATTAATTCAATACAATTATAACGCAGCATGGTCAGTGTGCACTCGGAAGGCAACCAAACAAGGGACTGGTCAAGTGACAAGCACGTGGCCAAATAGCGTCATTCAAATTGGCAGCGCTGTATGGTTTCCATGGCAACAAGCCTTGCGTGGGATCTAGTCGTCAACTGTTTTTGCCCACTGGCGCCGAACTGCCAGATTCCAACTCTGGATAATACAACTGTGTATTCGGATTTTTACGCGAAAATCAAACAAATAAAAGTAAATCCATGAATTTTGATTACAGTATAATTATACCGACTGAAACTATGAGCAAGATTTACACTTGAGCAATTAATACCTGCCCCACATGTAAATTATGTTGTCCCAGGATTAGAGCGAACGGAGCTGCCGCCATTTGCAATAACACCGCTTGTCACTTGTTATTATATTCAATTTAGTAATGGATCCAACAAAATAGAGATTGCGTCACTACAAATGTAGTATAATACTGCAACAGTTGTCGGCATGCGGGCCAAAACAGTAAACAAAACGCACGTGGCGGTATTTGTTTTGGTTCGAATTAGCCCAGAACAGTGTCCCGCGCCTGCGGCCGACTGAATGCGAGCTGCGCTCTATACCGGCCTTGACAATCCCAGTTAGAGCCCGTGTATAACGTGTAATCACGGCCGACTGCATGCGAGCTGCGCTCTATACCGGCCTTGACAATCCCAGTTAGAGCCCGTGTATAACGTGTAATCACGGCCGACTGAATGCGAGCTGCGCTCTATACCGGCCTTGACAATCCCAGTTAGAGCCCATGTATAACGTGTAATCACGGCCGACTGAATGCGAGCTGCGCTCTATACCGGCCTTGACAATCCCAGTTAGAGCCCATGTATAACGTGTAATCACGGCCGACTGAATGCGAGCTGCGCTCTATACCGGCCTTGACATTCCCAGTTAGAGCCCATGTATAACATGTAATCACGGCCGACTGAATGCGAGCTGCGCTCTATACCGGCCTTGACAATCCCAGTTAGAGCCCATGCATAACGTGTAATCACGGCCGACTGAATGCGAGCTGCGCTCTATACCGGCCTTGACATTCCCAGTTAGAGCCCATGCATAACGTGTAATCACGGCCGACTGAATGCGAGCAGCGCTCTATACCGGCCTTGATATTCCCAGTTAGAGCCCATGCATAACGTGTAATCACGGCCGACTGAATGCGAGCTGCGCTCTATACCGGCCTTGACATTCCCAGTTAGAGCCCATGCATAACGTGTAATCACGGCAGACTGAATGCGAGCTGCGCTCTATACCGGCCTTGACAATCCCAGTTAGAGCCCATGCATAACGTGTATTCACGGCCGACTGAATGCGAGCTGCGCTCCCTACCGGCCTTGACAATCCCAGTTAGAGCCCATGCATAACGTGTAATCACGGCCGACTGAATGCGAGCTGCGCTCTATACCGGCCTTGACAATCCCAGTTAGAGCCCGTGTATAACGTGTAATCACGGCCGACTGAATGCGAGCTGCGCTCTATACCGGCCTCGACAATCCCAGTTAGAGCCCATGTATAACGTGTAATCACGGCCGACTGAATGCGAGCTGCGCTCTATACCGGCCTTGACAATCCCAGTTAGAGCCCATGTATAACGTGTAATCACGGCCGACTGAATGCGAGCTGCGCTCTATACCGGCCTTGACAATCCCAGTTAGAGCCCGTGTATAACGTGTAATCACGGCCGACTGAATGCGAGCTGCGCTCTATACCGGCCTTGACAATCCCAGTTAGAGCCCATGCATAACGTGTAATCACGGCCGACTGAATGCGAGCTGCGCTCTATACCGGCCTTGACAATCCCAGTTAGAACCCATGCATAACGTGTAATCACGGCCGACTGAATGCGAGCTGCGCTCTATACCGGCCTTGACATTCCCAGTTAGAGCCCATGCATAACGTGTAATCACGGCCAACTGAATGCGAGCTGCGCTCTATACCGGCCTTGACAATCCCAGTTAGAACCCATGCATAACGTGTAATCACGGCCGACTGAATGCGAGCTGCGCTCTATACCGGCCTTGACATTCCCAGTTAGAGCCCATGCATAACGTGTAATCACGGCCAACTGAATGCGAGCTGCGCTCTATACCGGCCTTGACAATCCCAGTTAGAGCCCATGCATAACGTGTAATCACGGCCGACTGAATGCCAGCTGCGCTCTATACCGGCCTTGACAATCCCAGTTAGAGCCCATGTATAACGTGTAATCACGGCCGACTGAATGCGAGCTGCGCTCTATACCGGCCTTGACAATCCCAGTTAGAGCCCATGCATAACGTGTAATCACGGCCGACTGAATGCGAGCTGCGCTCTATACCGGCCTTGACAATCCCAGTTAGAGCCCATGTATAATGTGTAATCACGGCCGACTGAATGCGAGCTGCGCTCTATACCGGCCTTGACAATCCCAGTTAGAGCCCATGCATAACGTGTAATCACGGCCGACTGAATGCGAGCTGCTCTCTATACCGGCCTTGACAATCCCAGTTAGAGCCCATGTATAACGTGTAATCACGGCCGACTGAATGCCAGCTGCGCTCTATACCGGCCTTGACAATCCCAGTTAGAGCCCATGTATAACGTGTAATCACGGCCGACTGAATGCGAGCTGCGCTCTATACCGGCCCTCACAATCCCAGTTAGAGCCCATGTATAACGTGTAATCACGGCCGACTGAATGCGAGCTGCGCTCTATACCGGCCTTGACAATCCCAGTTAGAGCCCATGCATAACGTGTAATCACGGCCGACTGAATGCGAGCTGCGCTCTATACCGGCCTTGACATTCCCAGTTAGAGCCCATGCATAACGTGTAATCACGGCCGACTGAATGCGAGCTGCGCTCTATACCGGCCTTGACAATCCCAGTTAGAGCCCATGCATAACGTGTAATCACGGCCGACTGAATGCGAGCTGCGCTCTATACCGGCCTTGACATTCCCAGTTAGAGCCCGTGCATAACGTGTAATCACGGCCGACTGAATGCGAGCTGCGCTCTATACCGGCCTTGACAATCCCAGTTAGAGCCCGTGTATAACGTGTAATCACGGCCGACTGAATGCGAGCTGCGCTCTATACCGGCCTTGACAATCCCAGTTAGAGCCCGTGTATAACGTGTAATCACGGCCGACTGAATGCGAGCTGCGCTCTATACCGGCCTTGACATTCCCAGTTAGAGCCCATGCATAACGTGTAATCACGGCCGACTGAATGCCAGCTGCGCTCTATACCGGCCTTGAAATTTCCAGTTAGAGCCCATGCATAACGTGTAATCACGGCCGACTGAATGCCAGCTGCGCTCTATACCGGCCTTGACAATCCCAGTTAGAGCCCATGCATAACGTGTAATCACGGCCGACTGAATGCGAGCTGCGCTCTATACCGGCCTTGACAATCCCAGTTAGAGCCCATGTATAACGTGTAATCACGGCCGACTGAATGCCAGCTGCGCTCTATACCGGCCTTGACAATCCCAGTTAGAGCCCATGTATAACGTGTAATCACGGCCGACTGAATGCGAGCTGCGCTCTATACCGACCTTGACAATCCCAGTTAGAGCCCATGCATAACGTGTAATCACGGCCGACTGAATGCCAGCTGCGCTCTATACCGGCCTTGACAATCCCAGTTAGAGCCCATGTATAACGTGTAATCACGGCCGACTGAATGCGAGCTGCGCTCTATACCGGCCTTGACAATCCCAGTTAGAGCCCATGTATAACGTGTAATCACGGCCGACTGAATGCGAGCTGCGCTCTATACCAGCCTTGACAATCCCAGTTAGAGCCCGTGTATAACGTGTAATCACGGCCGACTGAATGCGAGCTGCGCTCTATACCGGCCTTGACAATCCCAGTTAGAGCCCATGCATAACGTGTAATCACGGCCGACTGAATGCCAGCTGCGCTCTTTACCGGCCTTGACAATCCCAGTTAGAGCCCATGTATAACGTGTAATCACGGCCGACTGAATGCGAGCTGCGCTCTATACCGGCCTTGACAATCCCAGTTAGAGCCCATGTATAACGTGTAATCACGGCCGACTGAATGCGAGCTGCGCTCTATACCGGCCTTGACTATCCCAGTTAGAGCCCATGTATAACGTGTAATCACGGCCGACTGAATGCGAGCTGCGCTCTATACCGGCCTTGACAATCCCAGTTAGAGCCCATGTATAACGTGTAATCACGGCCGACTGAATGCGAGCTGCGCTCTATACCGGCCTTGACAATCCCAGTTAGAGCCCGTGCATAACGTGTAATCACGGCCGACTGAATGCGAGCTGCGCTCTATACCGGCCTTGACAATCCCAGTTAGAGCCCATGTATAACGTGTAATCACGGCCGACTGAATGCGAGCTGCGCTCTATACCGGCCTTGACAATCCCAGTTAGAGCCCATGCATAACGTGTAATCACGGCCGACTGAATGCGAGCTGCGCTCTATACCGGCCTTGACAATCCCAGTTAGAGCCCATGCATAACGTGTAATCACGGCCGACTGAATGCGAGCTGCGTTCTATACCGGCCTTGACAATCCCAGTTAGAGCCCATGCATAACGTGTATTCACGGCCGACTGAATGCGAGCTGCGCTCTATACCGGCCTTGACAATCCCAGTTAGAGCCCATGTATAACGTGTAATCACGGCCGACTGAATGCGAGCTGCGCTCTATACCGGCCTTGACAATCCCAGTTAGAGCCCATGCATAACGTGTAATCACGGCCGACTGAATGCGAGCTGCGCTCTATACCGGCCTTGACATTCCCAGTTAGAGCCCATGCATAACGTGTAATCATGGCCGACTGCATGCGAGCTGCGCTCTATACCGGCCTTGACAATCCCAGTTAGAGCCCATGCATAACGTGTAATCACGGCCGACTGAATGCGAGCTGCGCTCTATATAGGGCCTTGACATTCCCAGTTAGAGCCCATGCATAACGTGTAATCACGGCCGACTGAATGCGAGCTGCGCTCTATACCGGACTTGACAATCCCAGTTAGAGCCCGTGTATAACGTGTAATCACGGCCGACTGAATGCGAGCTGCGCTCTATACCGGCCTTGACAATCCCAGTTAGAGCCCATGTATAACGTGAATTCACGGCCGACTGAATGCGACTGCGCTCTATACCGGACTTGACAATCCCAGTTAGAGCCCATGTATAACGTGTAATCACGGCCGACTGAATGCGAGCTGCGCTCTATACCGGCCTTGACAATCCCAGTTAGAGCCCGTGTATAACGTGTAATCACGGCCGACTGAATGCGAGCTGCGCTCTATACCGGCCTTGACAATCCCAGTTAGAGCCCATGTATAACGTGTAATCACGGCCGACTGAATGCGAGCTGCGCTCTATACCGGCTTTGACGATCCCAGTTAGAGCCCATGCATAACGTGTAATCACGGCCGACTGAATGCCAGCTGCGCTCTATACCGGCCTTGACAATCCCAGTTAGAGCCCATGTATAACGTGTAATCACGGCCGACTGAATGCGAGCTGCGCTCTATACCGGCCTTGACAATCCCAGTTAGAGCCCATGTATAACGTGTATTCACGGCCGACTGAATGCGAGCTGCGCTCTATACCGGCCTTGACAATCCCAGTTAGAGCCCGTGTATAACGTGTAATCACGGCCGACTGAATGCGAGCTGCGCTCTATACCGGCCTTGACATTCCCAGTTAGAGCCCATGTATAACGTGTAATCACGGCCGACTGAATGCCAGCTGCGCTCTATACCGGCCTTGACAATCCCAGTTAGAGCCCATGCATAACGTGTAATCACGGCCGACTGAATGCCAGCTGCGCTCTATACCGGCCTTGACAATCCCAGTTAGAGCCCATGTATAACGTGTAATCACGGCGGACTGAATGCCAGCTGCGCTCTATACCGGCCTCGACAATCCCAGTTAGAGCCCATGTATAACGTGTAATCACGGCCGACTGAATGCGAGCTGCGCTCTATACCGGCCTTGACAATCCCAGTTAGAGCCCATGCATAACGTGTAATCACGGCCGACTGAATGCGAGCTGCGCTCTATACCGGCCTTGACAATCCCAGTTAGAGCCCATGCATAACGTGTAATCACGGCCGACTGAATGCGAGCTGCGCTCTATACCGGCCTTGACAATCCCAGTTAGAGCCCATGCATAACGTGTAATCATGGCCGACTGAATGCGAGCTGCGCTCTATACCGGCCTTGACAATCCCAGTTAGAGCCCATGCATAACGTGTAATCACGGCCGACTGAATGCGAGCTGCGCTCTATACCGGCCTTGACATTCCCAGTTAGAGCCCATGCATAACGTGTAATCACGGCCGACTGAATGCGAGCTGCGCTCTATACCGGACTTGACAATCCCAGTTAGAGCCCGTGTATAACGTGTAATCACGGCCGACTGAATGCGAGCTGCGCTCTATACCGGCCTTGACAATCCCAGTTAGAGCCCATGTATAACGTGTATTCACGGCCGACTGAATGCGAGCTGCGCTCTATACCGGACTTGACAATCCCAGTTAGAGCCCATGTATAACGTGTAATCACGGCCGACTGAATGCGAGCTGCGCTCTATACCGGCCTTGACAATCCCAGTTAGAGCCCGTGTATAACGTCTTATCACGGCCGACTGAATGCGAGCTGCGCTCTATACCGGCCTTGACAATCCCAGTTAGAGCCCATGTATAACGTGTAATCACGGCCGACTGAATGCGAGCTGCGCTCTATACCGGCCTTGACGTTCCCAGTTAGAGCCCATGCATAACGTGTAATCACGGCCGACTGAATGCCAGCTGCGCTCTATACCGGCCTTGACAATCCCAGTTAGAGCCCATGTATAACGTGTAATCACGGCCGACTGAATGCGAGCTGCGCTCTATACCGGCCTTGACAATCCCAGTTAGAGCCCATGTATAACGTGTATTCACGGCCGACTGAATGCGAGCTGCGCTCTATACCGGCCTTGACAATCCCAGTTAGAGCCCGTGTATAACGTGTAATCACGGCCGACTGAATGCGAGCTGCGCTCTATACCGGCCTTGACATTCCCAGTTAGAGCCCATGTATAACGTGTAATCACGGCCGACTGAATGCCAGCTGCGCTCTATACCGGCCTTGACAATCCCAGTCAGAGCCCATGCATAACGTGTAATCACGGCCGACTGAATGCCAGCTGCGCTCTATACCGGCCTTGACAATCCCAGTTAGAGCCCATGTATAACATGTAATCACGGCCGACTGAATGCCAGCTGCGCTCTATACCGGCCTCGACAATCCCAGTTAGAGCCCATGTATAACGTGTAATCACGGCCGACTGAATGCGAGCTGCGCTCTATACCGGCCTTGACAATCCCAGTTAGAGCCCGTGTATAACGTGTAATCACGGCCGACTGAATGCGAGCTGCGCTCTATACCGGCCTTGACATTCCCAGTTAGAGCCCATGCATAACGTGTAATCACGGCCGACTGAATGCGAGCTGCGCTCTATACCGGCCTTGACAATCCCAGTTAGAGCCCATGCATAACGTGTAATCACGGCCGACTGAATGCCAGCTGCGCTCTATATAGGGCCTTGACATTCCCAGTTAGAGCCCATGTATAACGTGTAATCACGGCCGACTGAATGCCAGCTGCGCTCTATACCGGCCTTGACAATCCCAGTTAGAGCCCGTGTATAACGTGTAATCACGGCCGACTGAATGCGAGCTGCGCTCTATACCGGCCTTGACATTCCCAGTTAGAGCCCATGCATAACGTGTAATCACGGCCGACTGAATGCGAGCTGCGCTCTATACCGGCCTTGACAATCCCAGTTAGAGCCCATGTATAACGTGTAATCACGGCCCACTGAATGCGAGCTGCGCTCTATACCGGCCTTGACAATCCCAGTTAGAGCCCGTGTATAACGTGTAATCACGGCCGACTGAATGCGAGCTGCGCTCTATACCGGCCTTGACATTCCCAGTTAGAGCCCATGCATAACGTGTAATCTCGGCCGACTGAATGCGAGCTGCGCTCTATACCGGCCTTGACAATCCCAGTTAGAGCCCATGCATAACGTGTAATCACGGCCGACTGAATGCCAGCTGCGCTCTATACCGGCCTTGACAATCCCAGTTAGAGCCCGTGTATAACGTGTAATCACGGCCGACTGAATGCGAGCTGCGCTCTATATAGGGCCTTGACAATCCCAGTTAGAGCCCATGTATAACGTGTAATCACGGCCGACTGAATGCCAGCTGCGCTATATACCGGCCTTGACAATCCCAGTTAGAGCCCATGCATAACGTGTATTCACGGCCGACTGAAAGCGAGCTGCGCTCCCTACCGGCCTTGACAATCCCAGTTAGAGCCCATGCATAACGTGTAATCACGGCCGACTGAATGCGAGCTGCGCTCTATACCGTCCTTGACAATCCCAGTTAGAGCCCGTGTATAACGTGTAATCACGGCCGACTGAATGCGAGCTGCGCTCTATACCGGCCTCGACAATCCCAGTTAGAGCCCATGTATAACGTGTAATCACGGCCGACTGAATGCGAGCTGCGCTCTATACCGGCCTTGACAATCCCAGTTAGAGCCCATGTATAACGTGTAATCACGGCCGACTGAATGCGAGCTGCGCTCTATACCGGCCTTGACAATCCCAGTTAGAGCCCGTGTATAACGTGTAATCACGGCCGACTGAATGCGAGCTGCGCTCTATACCGGCCTTGACAATCCCAGTTAGAGCCCATGCATAACGTGTAATCACGGCCGACTGAATGCGAGCTGCGCTCTATACCGGCCTTGACATTCCCAGTTAGAGCCCATGTATAACGTGTAATCACGGCCGACTGAATGCGAGCTGCGCTCTATACCGGCCTTGACAATCCCAGTTAGAGCCCATGTATAACGTGTAATCACGGCCGACTGAATGCCAGCTGCGCTCTATACCGGCCTTGACAATTCCAGTTAGAACCCATGCATAACGTGTAATCACGGCCGACTGAATGCGAGCTGCGCTCTATACCGGCCTTGACATTCCCAGTTAGAGCCCATGCATAACGTGTAATCACGGCCAACTGAATGCGAGCTGCGCTCTATACCGGCCTTGACAATCCCAGTTAGAGCCCATGCATAACGTGTAATCACGGCCGACTGAATGCCAGCTGCGCTCTATACCGGCCTTGACAATCCCAGTTAGAGCCCATGTATAACGTGTAATCACGGCCGACTGAATGCGAGCTGCGCTCTATACCGGCCTTGACAATCCCAGTTAGAGCCCATGCATAACGTGTAATCACGGCCGACTGAATGAGAGCTGCGCTCTATACCGGCCTTGACAATCCCAGTTAGAGCCCATGTATAATGTGTAATCACGGCCGACTGAATGCGAGCTGCGCTCTATACCGGCCTTGACAATCCCAGTTAGAGCCCATGCATAACGTGTAATCACGGCCGACTGAATGCGAGCTGCTCTCTATACCGGCCTTGACAATCCCAGTTAGAGCCCATGTATAACGTGTAATCACGGCCGACTGAATGCCAGCTGCGCTCTATACCGGCCTTGACAATCCCAGTTAGAGCCCATGTATAACGTGTAATCACGGCCGACTGAATGCGAGCTGCGCTCTATACCGGCCCTCACAATCCCAGTTAGAGCCCATGTATAACTTGTAATCACGGCCGACTGAATGCGAGCTGCGCTCTATACCGGCCTTGACAATCCCAGTTAGAGCCCATGTATAACGTGTAATCACGGCCGACTGAATGCGAGCTGCGCTCTATACCGGCCTTGACATTCCCAGTTAGAGCCCATGCATAACGTGTAATCACGGCCGACTGAATGCGAGCTGCGCTCTATACCAGCCTTGACAATCCCAGTTAGAGCCCATGCATAACGTGTAATCACGGCCGACTGAATGCGAGCTGCGCTCTATACCGGCCTTGACATTCCCAGTTAGAGCCCATGTATAACGTGTAATCACGGCCGACTGAATGCGAGCTGCGCTCTATACCGGCCTTGACATTCCCAGTTAGAGCCCGTTTATAACGTGTAATCACGGCCGACTGAATGCGAGCTGCGCTCTATACCGGCCTTGACAATCCCAGTTAGAGCCCGTGTATAACGTGTAATCACGGCCGACTGAATGCGAGCTGCGCTCTATACCGGCCTTGACAATCCCAGTTAGAGCCCGTGTATAACGTGTAATCACGGCCGACTGAATGCGAGCTGCGCTCTATACCGGCCTTGACATTCCCAGTTAGAGCCCATGCATAACGTGTAATCACGGCCGACTGAATGCCAGCTGCGCTCTATACCGGCCTTGACATTCCCAGTTAGAGCCCATGCATAACGTGTAATCACGGCCGACTGAATGCCAGCTGCGCTCTATACCGGCCTTGACAATCCCAGTTAGAGCCCATGCATAACGTGTAATCACGGCCGACTGAATGCGAGCTGCGCTCTATACCGGCCTTGACAATCCCAGTTAGAGCCCATGTATAACGTGTAATCACGGCCGACTGAATGCCAGCTGCGCTCTATACCGGTCTTGACAATCCCAGTTAGAGCCCATGTATAACGTGTAATCACGGCCGACTGAATGCGAGCTGCGCTCTATACCGGCCTTGACAATCCCAGTTAGAGCCCATGCATAACGTGTAATCACGGCCGACTGAATGCGAGCTGCGCTCTATACCGGCCTTGACATTCCCAGTTAGAGCCCATGCATAACGTGTAATCACGGCCGACTGAATGCCAGCTGCGCTCTATACCGGCCTTGACAATCCCAGTTAGAGCCCATGTATAACGTGTAATCACGGCCGACTGAATGCGAGCTGCGCTCTATACCGGCCTTGACAATCCAAGTTAGAGCCCTTGTATAACGTGTAATCACGGCCGACTGAATGCGAGCTGCGCTCTATACCAGCCTTGACAATCCCAGTTAGAGCCCGTGTATAACGTGTAATCACGGCCGACTGAATGCGAGCTGCGCTCTATACCGGCCTTGACAATCCCAGTTAGAGCCCATGCATAACGTGTAATCACGGCCGACTGAATGCCAGCTGCGCTCTATACCGGCCTTGACAATCCCAGTTAGAGCCCATGTATAACGTGTAATCACGGCCGACTGAATGCGAGCTGCGCTCTATACCGGCCTTGACAATCCCAGTTAGAGCCCATGTATAACGTGTAATCACGGCCGACTGAATGCGAGCTGCGCTCTATACCGGCCTTGACTATCCCAGTTAGAGCCCATGTATAACGTGTAATCACGGCCGACTGAATGCGAGCTGCGCTCTATACCGGCCTTGACAATCCCAGTTAGAGCCCATGTATAACGTGTAATCACGGCCGACTGAATGCGAGCTGCGCTCTATACCGGCCTTGACAATCCCAGTTAGAGCCCGTGCATAACGTGTAATCACGGCCGACTGAATGCGAGCTGCGCTCTATACCGGCCTTGACAATCCCAGTTAGAGCCCATGTATAACGTGTAATCACGGCCGACTGAATGCGAGCTGCGCTCTATACCGGCCTTGACAATCCCAGTTAGAGCCCATGCATAACGTGTAATCACGGCCGACTGAATGCGAGCTGCGCTCTATACCGGCCTTGACAATCCCAGTTAGAGCCCATGCATAACGTGAAATCACGGCCGACTGAATGCGAGCTGCGCTCTATACCGGCCTTGACAATCCCAGTTAGAGCCCATGCATAACGTGTATTCACGGCCGACTGAATGCGAGCTGCGCTCTATACCGGCCTTGACAATCCCAGTTAGAGCCCATGTATAACGTGTAATCACGGCCGACTGAATGCGAGCTGCGCTCTATACCGGCCTTGACAATCCCAGTTAGAGCCCATGCATAACGTGTAATCACGGCCGACTGAATGCGAGCTGCGCTCTATACCGGCCTTGACATTCCCAGTTAGAGCCCATGCATAACGTGTAATCATGGCCGACTGCATGCGAGCTGCGCTCTATACCGGCCTTGACAATCCCAGTTAGAGCCCATGCATAACGTGTAATCACGGCCGACTGAATGCGAGCTGCGCTCTATACCGGCCTTGACATTCCCAGTTAGAGCCCATGCATAACGTGTAATCACGGCCGACTGAATGCGAGCTGCGCTCTATACCGGACTTGACAATCCCAGTTAGAGCCCGTGTATAACGTGTAATCACGGCCGACTGAATGCGAGCTGCGCTCTATACCGGCCTTGACAATCCCAGTTAGAGCCCATGTATAACGTGTATTCACGGCCGACTGAATGCGAGCTGCGCTCTATACCGGACTTGACAATCCCAGTTAGAGCCCATGTATAACGTGTAATCACGGCCGACTGAATGCGAGCTGCGCTCTATACCGGCCTTGACAATCCCAGTTAGAGCCCGTGTATAACGTGTAATCACGGCCGACTGAATGCGAGCTGCGCTCTATACCGGCCTTGACAATCCCAGTTAGAGCCCGTGTATAACGTGTAATCACGGCCGACTGAATGCGAGCTGCGCTCTATACCGGCCTTGACATTCCCAGTTAGAGCCCATGCATAACGTGTAATCACGGCCGACTGAATGCCAGCTGCGCTCTATACCGGCCTTGACATTCCCAGTTAGAGCCCATGCATAACGTGTAATCACGGCCGACTGAATGCCAGCTGCGCTCTATACCGGCCTTGACAATCCCAGTTAGAGCCCATGCATAACGTGTAATCACGGCCGACTGAATGCGAGCTGCGCTCTATACCGGCCTTGACAATCCCAGTTAGAGCCCGTGTATAACGTGTAATCACGGCCGACTGAATGCGAGCTGCGCTCTATACCGGCCTTGACAATCCCAGTTAGAGCCCGTGTATAACGTGTAATCACGGCCGACTGAATGCGAGCTGCGCTCTATACCGGCCTTGACATTCCCAGTTAGAGCCCATGCATAACGTGTAATCACGGCCGACTGAATGCCAGCTGCGCTCTATACCGGCCTTGACATTCCCAGTTAGAGCCCATGCATAACGTGTAATCACGGCCGACTGAATGCCAGCTGCGCTCTATACCGGCCTTGACAATCCCAGTTAGAGCCCATGCATAACGTGTAATCACGGCCGACTGAATGCGAGCTGCGCTCTATACCGGCCTTGACATTCCCAGTTAGAGCCCATGCATAACGTGTAATCACGGCCGACTGAATGCCAGCTGCGCTCTATACCGGCCTTGACAATCCCAGTTAGAGCCCGTGCATAACGTGTAATCACGGCCGACTGAATGCGAGCTGCGCTCTATACCGGCCTTGACAATCCCAGTTAGAGCCCATGTATAACGTGTAATCACGGCCGACTGAATGCGAGCTGCGCTCTATACCGGCCTTGACAATCCCAGTTAGAGCCCATGCATAACGTGTAATCACGGCCGACTGAATGCGAGCTGCGCTCTATACCGGCCTTGACAATCCCAGTTAGAGCCCATGCATAACGTGAAATCACGGCCGACTGAATGCGAGCTGCGCTCTATACCGGCCTTGACAATCCCAGTTAGAGCCCATGCATAACGTGTATTCACGGCCGACTGAATGCGAGCTGCGCTCTATACCGGCCTTGACAATCCCAGTTAGAGCCCATGTATAACGTGTAATCACGGCCGACTGAATGCGAGCTGCGCTCTATACCGGCCTTGACAATCCCAGTTAGAGCCCATGCATAACGTGTAATCACGGCCGACTGAATGCGAGCTGCGCTCTATACCGGCCTTGACATTCCCAGTTAGAGCCCATGCATAACGTGTAATCATGGCCGACTGCATGCGAGCTGCGCTCTATACCGGCCTTGACAATCCCAGTTAGAGCCCATGCATAACGTGTAATCACGGCCGACTGAATGCGAGCTGCGCTCTATACCGGCCTTGACATTCCCAGTTAGAGCACATGCATAACGTGTAATCACGGCCGACTGAATGCGAGCTGCGCTCTACACCGGACTTGACAATCCCAGTTAGAGCCCGTGTATAACGTGTAATCACGGCCGACTGAATGCGAGCTGCGCTCTATACCGGCCTTGACAATCCCAGTTAGAGCCCATGTATAACGTGTATTCACGGCCGACTGAATGCGAGCTGCGCTCTATACCGGACTTGACAATCCCAGTTAGAGCCCATGTATAACGTGTAATCACGGCCGACTGAATGCGAGCTGCGCTCTATACCGGCCTTGACAATCCCAGTTAGAGCCCATGTATAACGTGTATTCACGGCCGACTGAATGCGAGCTGCGCTCTATACCGGACTTGACAATCCCAGTTAGAGCCCATGTATAACGTGTAATCACGGCCGACTGAATGCGAGCTGCGCTCTATACCGGCCTTGACAATCCCAGTTAGAGCCCGTGTATAACGTGTAATCACGGCCGACTGAATGCGAGCTGCGCTCTATACCGGCCTTGACAATCCCAGTTAGAGCCCATGTATAACGTGTAATCACGGCCGACTGAATGCGAGCTGCGCTCTATACCGGCCTTGACGATCCCAGTTAGAGCCCATGCATAACGTGTAATCACGGCCGACTGAATGCCAGCTGCGCTCTATACCGGCCTTGACAATCCCAGTTAGAGCCCATGTATAACGTGTAATCACGGCCGACTGAATGCGAGCTGCGCTCTATACCGGCCTTGACAATCCCAGTTAGTGCCCATGTATAACGTGTATTCACGGCCGACTGAATGCGAGCTGCGCTCTATACCGGCCTTGACAATCCCAGTTAGAGCCCGTGTATAACGTGTAATCACGGCCGACTGAATGCGAGCTGCGCTCTATACCGGCCTTGACATTCCCAGTTAGAGCCCATGTATAACGTGCAATCACGGCCGACTGAATGCCAGCTGCGCTCTATACCGGCCTTGACAATCCCAGTTAGAGCCCATGCATAACGTGTAATCACGGCCGACTGAATGCCAGCTGCGCTCTATACCGGCCTTGACAATCCCAGTTAGAGCCCATGTATAACGTGTAATCACGGCCGACTGAATGCCAGCTGCGCTCTATACCGGCCTCGACAATCCCAGTTAGAGCCCATGTATAACGTGTAATCACGGCCGACTGAATGCGAGCTGCGCTCTATACCGGCCTTGACAATCCCAGTTAGAGCCCGTGTATAACGTGTAATCACGGCCGACTGAATGCGAGCTGCGCTCTATACCGGCCTCGACAATCCCAGTTAGAGCCCATGTATAACGTGTAATCACGGCCGACTGAATGCGAGCTGCGCTCTATACCGGTCTTGACAATCCCAGTTAGAGCCCGTGTATAACGTGTAATCACGGCCGACTGAATGCGAGCTGCGCTCTATACCGGCCCTCACAATCCCAGTTAGAGCCCATGCATAACGTGTAATCACGGCCGACTGAATGCGAGCTGCGCTCTATACCGGCCTTGACAATCCCAGTTAGAGCCCATGTATAACGTGTAATCACGGCCGACTGAATGCGAGCTGCGCTCTATACCGGCCTTGACAATCCCAGTTAGAGCCCGTGTATAACGTGTAATCACGGCCGACTGAATGCCAGCTGCGCTCTATACCGGCCTTGACAATCCCAGTTAGAGCCCATGTATAACGTGTAATCACGGCCGACTGAATGCGAGCTGCGCTCTATACCGGCCTTGACAATCCCAGTTAGAGCCCATGTATAACGTGTAATCACGGCCGACTGAATGCGAGCTGCGCTCTATACCGGCCTTGACAATCCCAGTTAGAGCCCATGTATAACGTGTAATCACGGCCGACTGAATGCGAGCTGCGCTCTATACCGGCCTTGACAATCCCAGTTAGAGCCCATGTATAACGTGTAATCACGGCCGACTGAATGCGAGCTGCGCTCTATACCGGCCTTGACAATCCCAGTTAGAGCCCATGCATAACGTGTAATCACGGCCGACTGAATGCGAGCTGCGCTCTATACCGGCCTTGACAATCCCAGTTAGAGCCCATGCATAACGTGTAATCACGGCCGACTGAATGCGAGCTGCGCTCTATACCGGCCTTGACAATCCCAGTTAGAGCCCATGCATAACGTGTATTCACGGCCGACTGAATGCGAGCTGCGCTCTATACCGGCCTTGACAATCCCAGTTAGAGCCCATGTATAACGTGTAATCACGGCCGACTGAATGCGAGCTGCGCTCTATACCGGCCTTGACAATCCCAGTTAGAGCCCATGCATAACGTGTAATCACGGCCGACTGAATGCGAGCTGCGCTCTATACCGGCCTTGACATTCCCAGTTAGAGCCCATGCATAACGTGTAATCATGGCCGACTGCATGCGAGCTGCGCTCTATACCGGCCTTGACAATCCCAGTTAGAGCCCATGCATAACGTGTAATCACGGCCGACTGAATGCGAGCTGCGCTCTATACCGGCCTTGACATTCCCAGTTAGAGCCCATGCATAACGTGTAATCACGGCCGACTGAATGCGAGCTGCGCTCTATACCGGACTTGACAATCCCAGTTAGAGCCCGTGTATAACGTGTAATCACGGCCGACTGAATGCGAGCTGCGCTCTATACCGGCCTTGACAATCCCAGTTAGAGCCCATGTATAACGTGTATTCACGGCCGACTGAATGCGAGCTGCGCTCTATACCGGACTTGACAATCCCAGTTAGAGCCCATGTATAACGTGTAATCACGGCCGACTGAATGCGAGCTGCGCTCTATACCGGCCTTGACAATCCCAGTTAGAGCCCGTGTATAACGTGTAATCACGGCCGACTGAATGCGAGCTGCGCTCTATACCGGCCTTGACAATCCCAGTTAGAGCCCATGTATAACGTGTAATCACGGCCGACTGAATGCGAGCTGCGCTCTATACCGGCCTTGACGATCCCAGTTAGAGCCCATGCATAACGTGTAATCACGGCCGACTGAATGCCAGCTGCGCTCTATACCGGCCTTGACAATCCCAGTTAGAGCCCATGTATAACGTGTAATCACGGCCGACTGAATGCGAGCTGCGCTCTATACCGGCCTTGACAATCCCAGTTAGAGCCCATGTATAACGTGTATTCACGGCCGACTGAATGCGAGCTGCGCTCTATACCGGCCTTGACAATCCCAGTTAGAGCCCGTGTATAACGTGTAATCACGGCCGACTGAATGCGAGCTGCGCTCTATACCGGCCTTGACATTCCCAGTTAGAGCCCATGTATAACGTGTAATCACGGCCGACTGAATGCCAGCTGCGCTCTATACCGGCCTTGACAATCCCAGTTAGAGCCCATGCATAACGTGTAATCACGGCCGACTGAATGCCAGCTGCGCTCTATACCGGCCTTGACAATCCCAGTTAGAGCCCATGTATAACGTGTAATCACGGCCGACTGAATGCCAGCTGCGCTCTATACCGGCCTCGACAATCCCAGTTAGAGCCCATGTATAACGTGTAATCACGGCCGACTGAATGCGAGCTGCGCTCTATACCGGCCTTGACAATCCCAGTTAGAGCCCGTGTATAAGGTGTAATCACGGCCGACTGAATGCGAGCTGCGCTCTATACCGGCCTCGACAATCCCAGTTAGAGCCCATGTATAACGTGTAATCACGGCCGACTGAATGCGAGCTGCGCTCTATACCGGTCTTGACAATCCCAGTTAGAGCCCGTGTATAACGTGTAATCACGGCCGACTGAATGCGAGCTGCGCTCTATACCGGCCCTCACAATCCCAGTTAGAGCCCATGCATAACGTGTAATCACGGCCGACTGAATGCGAGCTGCGCTCTATACCGGCCTTGACAATCCCAGTTAGAGCCCATGTATAACGTGTAATCACGGCCGACTGAATGCGAGCTGCGCTCTATACCGGCCTTGACAATCCCAGTTAGAGCCCGTGTATAACGTGTAATCACGGCCGACTGAATGCCAGCTGCGCTCTATACCGGCCTTGACAATCCCAGTTAGAGCCCATGTATAACGTGTAATCACGGCCGACTGAATGCGAGCTGCTCTCTATACCGGCCTTGACATTCCCAGTTAGAGCCACTGTATAACGTGTAATCACGGCCGACTGAATGCCAGCTGCGCTCTATACCGGCCTTGACATTCCCAGTTAGAGCCCATGTATAACGTGTAATCACGGCCGACTGAATGCAAGCTGCTCTCTATACCGGCCTTGACATTCCCAGTTAGAGCCCATGTATAACGTGTAATCACGGCCGACTGAATGCCAGCTGCGCTCTATACCGGCCTTGACAATCCCAGTTAGAGCCCGTGTATAACGTGTAATCACGGCCGATTGAATGCCAGCTGCGCTCTATACCGGCCTTGACAATCCCAGTTAGAGCCCATGCATAACGTGTAATCACGGCCGACTGAATGCGAGCTGCGCTCTATACCGGCCTTGACAATCCCAGTTAGAGCTCATGTATAACGTGTAATCACGGCCGACTGAATGCGAGCTGCGCTCTATACCGGCCTCGACAATCCCAGTTAGAGCCCATGCATAACTTGTAATCACGGCCGACTGAATGCGAGCTGCGCTCTATACCGGCCTTGACAATCCCAGTTAGAGCCCGTGTATAACGTGTAATCACGGCCGACTGAATGCGAGCTGCGCTCTATATAGGGCCTTGACAATCCCAGTTAGAGCCCATGTATAACGTGTAATCACGGCCGACTGAATGCCAGCTGCGCTCTATACCGGCCTTGACATTCCCAGTTAGAGCCCATGCATAACGTGTAATCACGGCCGACTGAATGCGAGCTGCGCTCTATACCGGCCTCGACAATCCCAGTTAGAGCTCGTGTATAACGTGTAATCACGGCCGACTGAATGCGAGCTGCGCTCTATACCGGCCTTGACAATCCCAGTTAGAACCCATGCATAACGTGTAATCACGGCCGACTGAATGCGCTCTATATCGGCCTTGACAATCCCAGTTAGAGCCCATGTATAACGTGTAATCATGGCCGACTGAATGCGAGCTGCGTTCTATACCGGCCTTGACAATCCCAGTTAGAGCCCATTTATAACGTGTAATCACGGCCGACTGAATGCCAGCTGCGCTCTATACCGGCCTTGACATTCCCAGTTAGAGCCCATGTATAACGTGTAATCACGGCCGACTGAATGCGAGCTGCGCTCTATACCGGCCTTGACAATCCCAGTTAGAGCCCATGCATAACGTGTAATCACGGCCGACTGAATGCGAGCTGCGCTCTATACCGGCCTTGACAATCCCAGTTAGAGCCCATGCATAAAGTGTAATCACTGCCCACTGAATGCGAGCTGCGCTCTATACCGGCCTTGACATTCCCAGTTAGAGCCCATGCATAACGTGTAATCACGGCCGACTGAATGCGAGCTGCGCTCTATACCGGCCTTGACATTCCCAGTTAGAGCCCATGCATAACGTGTAATCACGGCCGACTGAATGCGAGCTGCGCTCTATACCGGCCTTGACAATCCCAGTTAGAGCCCATGTATAACGTGTAATCACGGCCGACTGAATGCGAGCTGCGCTCTATACCGGCCTTGACAATCCCAGTTAGAGCCCATGTATAACGTGTAATCACGGCCGAATGAATGCGAGCTGCGCTCTATACCGGCCTTGACAATCCCAGTTAGAGCCCATAAATAACGTGTAATCACGGCCGAATGAATGCGAGCTGCGCTCTATACCGGCCTTGACATTCCCAGTTAGAGCCCATGCATAACGTGTAATCACGGCCGACTGAATGCGAGCTGCGCTCTATACCGGCCTTGACATTCCCAGTTAGAGCCCATGCATAACGTGTAATCACGGCCGACTGAATGCGAGCTGCGCTCTATACCGGCCTTGACAATCCCAGTTAGAGCCCATGCATAACGTGTAATCACGGCCGACTAAATGCCAGCTGCGCTCTATATAGGGCCTTGACATTCCCAGTTAGAGCCCATGTAAAACGTGTAATCACGGCCGACTGAATGCGAGCTGCGCTCTATACCGGTCTTGACAATCCCAGTTAGAGCCCGTGTATAACGTGTAATCACGGCCGACTGAATGCGAGCTGCGCTCTATACCGGCCTTGACATTCCCAGTTAGAGCCCATGCATAACGTGTAATCACGGCCGACTGAATGCGAGCTGCGCTCTATACCGGCCTTGACAATCCCAGTTAGAGCCCATGTATAACGTGTAATCACGGCCCACTGAATGCGAGCTGCGCTCTATACCGGCCTTGACAATCCCAGTTAGAGCCCGTGTATAACGTGTAATCACGGCCGACTGAATGCGAGCTGCGCTCTATACCGGCCTTGACATTCCCAGTTAGAGCCCATGCATAACGTGTAATCTCGGCCGACTGAATGCGAGCTGCGCTCTATACCGGCCTTGACAATCCCAGTTAGAGCCCATGCATAACGTGTAATCACGGCCGACTGAATGCCAGCTGCGCTCTATACCGGCCTTGACAATCCCAGTTAGAGCCCGTGTATAACGTGTAATCACGGCCGACTGAATGCCAGCTGCGCTCTATATAGGGCCTTGACAATCCCAGTTAGAGCCCATGTATAACGTGTAATCACGGCCGACTGAATGCCAGCTGCGCTATATACCGGCCTTGACAATCCCAGTTAGAGCCCATGTATAACGTGTAATCACGGCCGACTGAATGCGAGCTGCGCTCTATACCGGCCTTGACAATCCCAGTTAGAGCCCATGTATAACGTGTAATCACGGCCGACTGAATGCGAGCTGCGCTCTATACCGGCCTTGACAATCCCAGTTAGAGCCCATGCATAACGTGTAATCACGGCCGACTGAATGCGCTCTATACCGGCCTTGACAATCCCAGTTAGAGCCCATGTATAACGTGTAATCATGGGCGACTGAATGCGAGCTGCGCTCTATACCGGCCTTGACAATCCCAGTTAGAGCCCATGCATAACGTGTAATCACGGCCGACTGAATGCCAGCTGCGCTCTATACCGGCCTTGACATTCCCAGTTAGAGCCCATGTATAACGTGTAATCACGGCCGACTGAATGCGAGCTGCGCTCTATACCGGCCTTGACAATCCCAGTTAGAGCCCATGCATAACGTGTAATCACGGCCGACTGAATGCGAGCTGCGCTCTATATAGGGCCTTGACAATCCCAGTTAGAGCCCATGCATAACGTGTAATCACGGCCCACTGAATGCGAGCTGCGCTCTATACCGGCCTTGACATTCCCAGTTAGAGCCCATGCATAACGTGTAATCACCGCCGACTGAATGCGAGCTGCGCTCTATACCGGCCTTGACATTCCCAGTTAGAGCCCATGCATAACGTGTAATCACGGCCGACTGAATGCGAGCTGCGCTCTATACCGGCCTTGACAATCCCAGTTAGAGCCCATGTATAACGTGTAATCACGGCCGACTGAATGCGAGCTGCGCTCTATACCGGCCTTGACAATCCCAGTTAGAGCCCATGTATAACGTGTAATCACGGCCGACTGAATGCGAGCTGCGCTCTATACCGGCCTTGACAATACCAGTTAGAGCCCATGTATAACGTGTAATCACGGCCGAATGAATGCGAGCTGCGCTCTATACCGGCCTTGACATTCCCAGTTAGAGCCCATGCATAACGTGTAATCACGGCCGACTGAATGCGAGCTGCGCTCTATACCGGCCTTGACAATCCCAGTTAGAGCCCATGTATAACGTGTAATCACGGCCGACTGAATGCCAGCTGCGCTCTATACCGGCCTTGACAATCCCAGTTAGAGCCCATGTATAACGTGTAATCACGGCCGACTGAATGCGAGCTGCGCTCTATACCGGCCTTGACAATCCCAGTTAGAGCCCATGCATAACGTGTAATCACGGCCGACTGAATGCGAGCTGCGCTCTATACCGGCCTTGACAATCCCAGTTAGAGCCCATGTATAACGTGTAATCACGGCCGACTGAATGCGAGCTGCGCTCTATACCGGCCTTGACAATCCCAGTTAGAGCCCGTGTATAACGTGTAATCACGGCCGACTGAATGCGAGCTGCGCTCTATACCGGCCTTGACATTCCCAGTTAGAGCCCATGCATAACGTGTAATCACGGCCGACTGAATGCGAGCTGCGCTCTATACCGGCCTTGACAATCCCAGTTAGAGCCCATGCATAACGTGTAATCACGGCCGACTGAATGCCAGCTGCGCTCTATATAGGGCCTTGACATTCCCAGTTAGAGCCCATGTATAACGTGTAATCACGGCCGACTGAATGCGAGCTGCGCTCTATACCGGCCTTGACAATCCCAGTTAGAGCCCGTGTATAACGTGTAATCACGGCCGACTGAATGCGAGCTGCGCTCTATACCGGCCTTGACATTCCCAGTTAGAGCCCATGCATAACGTGTAATCACGGCCGACTGAATGCGAGCTGCGCTCTATACCGGCCTTGACAATCCCAGTTAGAGCCCATGTATAACGTGTAATCACGGCCCACTGAATGCGAGCTGCGCTCTATACCGGCCTTGACAATCCCAGTTAGAGCCCGTGTATAACGTGTAATCACGGCCGAATGAATGCGAGCTGCGCTCTATACCGGCCTTGACATTCCCAGTTAGAGCCCATGCATAACGTGTAATCTCGGCCGACTGAATGCGAGCTGCGCTCTATACCGGCCTTGACAATCCCAGTTAGAGCCCATGCATAACGTGTAATCACGGCCGACTGAATGCCAGCTGCGCTCTATACCGGACTTGACAATCCCAGTTAGAGCCCGTGTATAACGTGTAATCACGGCCGACTGAATGCCAGCTGCGCTCTATATAGGGCCTTGACAATCCCAGTTAGAGCCCATGTATAACGTGTAATCACGGCCGACTGAATGCCAGCTGCGCTATATACCGGCCTTGACAATCCCAGTTAGAGCCCATGCATAACGTGTATTCACGGCCGACTGAATGCGAGCTGCGCTCTATACCGGCCTTGACAATCCCAGTTAGAGCCCATGCATAACGTGTAATCACGGCCGACTGAATGCGAGCTGCGCTCTATACCGGCCTTGACAATCCCAGTTAGAGCCCGTGTATAACGTGTAATCACGGCCGACTGAATGCGAGCTGCGCTCTATACCGGCCTCGACAATCCCAGTTAGAGCCCATGTATAACGTGTAATCACGGCCGACTGAATGCGAGCTGCGCTCTATACCGGCCTTGACAATCCCAGTTAGAGCCCATGTATAACGTGTAATCACGGCCGACTGAATGCGAGCTGCGCTCTATACCGGCCTTGACAATCCCAGTTAGAGCCCGTGTATAACGTGTAATCACGGCCGACTGAATGCGAGCTGCGCTCTATAACGGCCTTGACAATCCCAGTTAGAGCCCATGCATAACGTGTAATCACGGCCGACTGAATGCGAGCTGCGCTCTATACCGGCCTTGACATTCCCAGTTAGAGCCCATGTATAACGTGTAATCACGGCCGACTGAATGCGAGCTGCGCTCTATACCGGCCTTGACAATCCCAGTTAGAGCCCATGTATAACGTGTAATCACGGCCGACTGAATGCCAGCTGCGCTCTATACCGGCCTTGACAATCCCAGTTAGAACCCATGCATAACGTGTAATCACGGCCGACTGAATGCGAGCTGCGCTCTATACCGGCCTTGACATTCCCAGTTAGAGCCCATGCATAACGTGTAATCACGGCCAACTGAATGCGAGCTGCGCTCTATACCGGCCTTGACAATCCCAGTTAGAGCCCATGCATAACGTGTAATCACGGCCGACTGAATGCCAGCTGCACTCTATACCGGCCTTGACAATCCCAGTTAGAGCCCATGTATAACGTGTAATCACGGCCGACTGAATGCGAGCTGCGCTCTATACCGGCCTTGACAATCCCAGTTAGAGCCCATGCATAACGTGTAATCACGGCCGACTGAATGCGAGCTGCGCTCTATACCGGCCTTGACAATCCCAGTTAGAGCCCATGTATAACGTGTAATCACGGCCGACTGAATGCGAGCTGCGCTCTATACCGGCCTTGACAATCCCAGTTAGAGCCCATGCATAACGTGTAATCACGGCCGACTGAATGCGAGCTGCTCTCTATACCGGCCTTGACAATCCCAGTTAGAGCCCATGTATAACGTGTAATCACGGCCGACTGAATGCCAGCTGCGCTCTATACCGGCCTTGACAATCCCAGTTAGAGCCCATGTATAACGTGTAATCACGGCCGACTGAATGCGAGCTGCGCTCTATACCGGCCTTGACAATCCCAGTTAGAGCCCATGCATAACGTGTATTCACGGCCGACTGAATGCGAGCTGCGCCCTATACCGGCCTTGACAATCCCAGTTAGAGCCCATGTATAATGTGTAATCAAGGCCGACTGAATGCCAGCTACGCTCTATACCGGCCTTGACAATCCCAGTTAGAGCCCATGCATAACGTGTAATCACGGCCGACTGAATGCGAGCTGCGCTCTATACCGGCCTTGACAATCCCAGTTAGAGCCCATTTATAACGTGTAATCACGGCCGACTGAATGCCAGCTGCGCTCTATACCGGCCTTGACATTCCCAGTTAGAGCCCATGTATAACGTGTAATCACGGCCGACTGAATGCGAGCTGCGCTCTATACCGGCCTTGACAATCCCAGTTAGAGCCCATGCATAACGTGTAATCACGGCCGACTGAATGCGAGCTGCGCTCTATACCGGCCTTGACAATCCCAGTTAGAGCCCATGCATAAAGTGTAATCACTGCCCACTGAATGCGAGCTGCGCTCTATACCGGCCTTGACATTCCCAGTTAGAGCCCATGCATAACGTGTAATCACGGCCGACTGAATGCGAGCTGCGCTCTATACCGGCCTTGACATTCCCAGTTAGAGCCCATGCATAACGTGTAATCACGGCCGACTGAATGCGAGCTGCGCTCTATACCGGCCTTGACAATCCCAGTTAGAGCCCATGTATAACGTGTAATCACGGCCGACTGAATGCGAGCTGCGCTCTATACCGGCCTTGACAATCCCAGTTAGAGCCCATGTATAACGTGTAATCACGGCCGAATGAATGCGAGCTGCGCTCTATACCGGCCTTGACAATCCCAGTTAGAGCCCATAAATAACGTGTAATCACGGCCGAATGAATGCGAGCTGCGCTCTATACCGGCCTTGACATTCCCAGTTAGAGCCCATGCATAACGTGTAATCACGGCCGACTGAATGCGAGCTGCGCTCTATACCGGCCTTGACATTCCCAGTTAGAGCCCATGCATAACGTGTAATCACGGCCGACTGAATGCGAGCTGCGCTCTATACCGGCCTTGACAATCCCAGTTAGAGCCCATGCATAACGTGTAATCACGGCCGACTAAATGCCAGCTGCGCTCTATATAGGGCCTTGACATTCCCAGTTAGAGCCCATGTAAAACGTGTAATCACGGCCGACTGAATGCGAGCTGCGCTCTATACCGGTCTTGACAATCCCAGTTAGAGCCCGTGTATAACGTGTAATCACGGCCGACTGAATGCGAGCTGCGCTCTATACCGGCCTTGACATTCCCAGTTAGAGCCCATGCATAACGTGTAATCACGGCCGACTGAATGCGAGCTGCGCTCTATACCGGCCTTGACAATCCCAGTTAGAGCCCATGTATAACGTGTAATCACGGCCCACTGAATGCGAGCTGCGCTCTATACCGGCCTTGACAATCCCAGTTAGAGCCCGTGTATAACGTGTAATCACGGCCGACTGAATGCGAGCTGCGCTCTATACCGGCCTTGACATTCCCAGTTAGAGCCCATGCATAACGTGTAATCTCGGCCGACTGAATGCGAGCTGCGCTCTATACCGGCCTTGACAATCCCAGTTAGAGCCCATGCATAACGTGTAATCACGGCCGAATGAATGCCAGCTGCGCTCTATACCGGCCTTGACAATCCCAGTTAGAGCCCGTGTATAACGTGTAATCACGGCCGACTGAATGCCAGCTGCGCTCTATATAGGGCCTTGACAATCCCAGTTAGAGCCCATGTATAACGTGTAATCACGGCCGACTGAATGCCAGCTGCGCTATATACCGGCCTTGACAATCCCAGTTAGAGCCCATGTATAACGTGTAATCACGGCCGACTGAATGCGAGCTGCGCTCTATACCGGCCTTGACAATCCCAGTTAGAGCCCATGTATAACGTGTAATCACGGCCGACTGAATGCGAGCTGCGCTCTATACCGGCCTTGACAATCCCAGTTAGAGCCCATGCATAACGTGTAATCACGGCCGACTGAATGCGCTCTATACCGGCCTTGACAATCCCAGTTAGAGCCCATGTATAACGTGTAATCATGGGCGACTGAATGCGAGCTGCGCTCTATACCGGCCTTGACAATCCCAGTTAGAGCCCATGCATAACGTGTAATCACGGCCGACTGAATGCCAGCTGCGCTCTATACCGGCCTTGACATTCCCAGTTAGAGCCCATGTATAACGTGTAATCACGGCCGACTGAATGCGAGCTGCGCTCTATACCGGCCTTGACAATCCCAGTTAGAGCCCATGCATAACGTGTAATCACGGCCGACTGAATGCGAGCTGCGCTCTATATAGGGCCTTGACAATCCCAGTTAGAGCCCATGCATAACGTGTAATCACGGCCCACTGAATGCGAGCTGCGCTCTATACCGGCCTTGACATTCCCAGTTAGAGCCCATGCATAACGTGTAATCACCGCCGACTGAATGCGAGCTGCGCTCTATACCGGCCTTGACATTCCCAGTTAGAGCCCATGCATAACGTGTAATCACGGCCGACTGAATGCGAGCTGCGCTCTATACCGGCCTTGACAATCCCAGTTAGAGCCCATGTATAACGTGTAATCACGGCCGACTGAATGCGAGCTGCGCTCTATACCGGCCTTGACAATCCCAGTTAGAGCCCATGTATAACGTGTAATCACGGCCGACTGAATGCGAGCTGCGCTCTATACCGGCCTTGACAATACCAGTTAGAGCCCATGTATAACGTGTAATCACGGCCGAATGAATGCGAGCTGCGCTCTATACCGGCCTTGACATTCCCAGTTAGAGCCCATGCATAACGTGTAATCACGGCCGACTGAATGCGAGCTGCGCTCTATACCGGCCTTGACAATCCCAGTTAGAGCCCATGTATAACGTGTAATCACGGCCGACTGAATGCCAGCTGCGCTCTATACCGGCCTTGACAATCCCAGTTAGAGCCCATGTATAACGTGTAATCACGGCCGACTGAATGCGAGCTGCGCTCTATACCGGCCTTGACAATCCCAGTTAGAGCCCATGCATAACGTGTAATCACGGCCGACTGAATGCGAGCTGCGCTCTATACCGGCCTTGACAATCCCAGTTAGAGCCCATGTATAACGTGTAATCACGGCCGACTGAATGCGAGCTGCGCTCTATACCGGCCTTGACAATCCCAGTTAGAGCCCGTGTATAACGTGTAATCACGGCCGACTGAATGCGAGCTGCGCTCTATACCGGCCTTGACATTCCCAGTTAGAGCCCATGCATAACGTGTAATCACGGCCGACTGAATGCGAGCTGCGCTCTATACCGGCCTTGACAATCCCAGTTAGAGCCCATGCATAACGTGTAATCACGGCCGACTGAATGCCAGCTGCGCTCTATATAGGGCCTTGACATTCCCAGTTAGAGCCCATGTATAACGTGTAATCACGGCCGACTGAATGCGAGCTGCGCTCTATACCGGCCTTGACAATCCCAGTTAGAGCCCGTGTATAACGTGTAATCACGGCCGACTGAATGCGAGCTGCGCTCTATACCGGCCTTGACATTCCCAGTTAGAGCCCATGCATAACGTGTAATCACGGCCGACTGAATGCGAGCTGCGCTCTATACCGGCCTTGACAATCCCAGTTAGAGCCCATGTATAACGTGTAATCACGGCCCACTGAATGCGAGCTGCGCTCTATACCGGCCTTGACAATCCCAGTTAGAGCCCGTGTATAACGTGTAATCACGGCCGAATGAATGCGAGCTGCGCTCTATACCGGCCTTGACATTCCCAGTTAGAGCCCATGCATAACGTGTAATCTCGGCCGACTGAATGCGAGCTGCGCTCTATACCGGCCTTGACAATCCCAGTTAGAGCCCATGCATAACGTGTAATCACGGCCGACTGAATGCCAGCTGCGCTCTATACCGGCCTTGACAATCCCAGTTAGAGCCCGTGTATAACGTGTAATCACGGCCGACTGAATGCCAGCTGCGCTCTATATAGGGCCTTGACAATCCCAGTTAGAGCCCATGTATAACGTGTAATCACGGCCGACTGAATGCCAGCTGCGCTATATACCGGCCTTGACAATCCCAGTTAGAGCCCATGCATAACGTGTATTCACGGCCGACTGAATGCGAGCTGCGCTCTATACCGGCCTTGACAATCCCAGTTAGAGCCCATGCATAACGTGTAATCACGGCCGACTGAATGCGAGCTGCGCTCTATACCGGCCTTGACAATCCCAGTTAGAGCCCGTGTATAACGTGTAATCACGGCCGACTGAATGCGAGCTGCGCTCTATACCGGCCTCGACAATCCCAGTTAGAGCCCATGTATAACGTGTAATCACGGCCGACTGAATGCGAGCTGCGCTCTATACCGGCCTTGACAATCCCAGTTAGAGCCCATGTATAACGTGTAATCACGGCCGACTGAATGCGAGCTGCGCTCTATACCGGCCTTGACAATCCCAGTTAGAGCCCGTGTATAACGTGTAATCACGGCCGACTGAATGCGAGCTGCGCTCTATAACGGCCTTGACAATCCCAGTTAGAGCCCATGCATAACGTGTAATCACGGCCGACTGAATGCGAGCTGCGCTCTATACCGGCCTTGACATTCCCAGTTAGAGCCCATGTATAACGTGTAATCACGGCCGACTGAATGCGAGCTGCGCTCTATACCGGCCTTGACAATCCCAGTTAGAGCCCATGTATAACGTGTAATCACGGCCGACTGAATGCCAGCTGCGCTCTATACCGGCCTTGACAATCCCAGTTAGAACCCATGCATAACGTGTAATCACGGCCGACTGAATGCGAGCTGCGCTCTATACCGGCCTTGACATTCCCAGTTAGAGCCCATGCATAACGTGTAATCACGGCCAACTGAATGCGAGCTGCGCTCTATACCGGCCTTGACAATCCCAGTTAGAGCCCATGCATAACGTGTAATCACGGCCGACTGAATGCCAGCTGCACTCTATACCGGCCTTGACAATCCCAGTTAGAGCCCATGTATAACGTGTAATCACGGCCGACTGAATGCGAGCTGCGCTCTATACCGGCCTTGACAATCCCAGTTAGAGCCCATGCATAACGTGTAATCACGGCCGACTGAATGCGAGCTGCGCTCTATACCGGCCTTGACAATCCCAGTTAGAGCCCATGTATAACGTGTAATCACGGCCGACTGAATGCGAGCTGCGCTCTATACCGGCCTTGACAATCCCAGTTAGAGCCCATGCATAACGTGTAATCACGGCCGACTGAATGCGAGCTGCTCTCTATACCGGCCTTGACAATCCCAGTTAGAGCCCATGTATAACGTGTAATCACGGCCGACTGAATGCCAGCTGCGCTCTATACCGGCCTTGACAATCCCAGTTAGAGCCCATGTATAACGTGTAATCACGGCCGACTGAATGCGAGCTGCGCTCTATACCGGCCTTGACAATCCCAGTTAGAGCCCATGCATAACGTGTATTCACGGCCGACTGAATGCGAGCTGCGCCCTATACCGGCCTTGACAATCCCAGTTAGAGCCCATGTATAATGTGTAATCAAGGCCGACTGAATGCCAGCTACGCTCTATACCGGCCTTGACAATCCCAGTTAGAGCCCATGCAGAACGTGTAATCACGGCCGACTGAATGCGAGCTGCGCTCTATACCGGCCTTGACAATCCCAGTTAGAGCCCATGCATAACGTGTAATCACGGCCGACTGAATGCGAGCTGCGCTCTATACCGGCCTTGACAATCCCAGTTAGAGCCCATGCATAACGTGAAATCACGGCCGACTGAATGCGAGCTGCGCTCTATACCGGCCTTGACAATCCCAGTTAGAGCCCATGCATAACGTGTAATCACGGCCGACTGAATGCGAGCTGCGCTCTATACCGGCCTTGACAATCCCAGTTAGAGCCCGTGTATAACGTGTAATCACGGCCGACTGAATGCGAGCTGCGCTCTATACCGGCCTTGACAATCCCAGTTAGAGCCCATGCATAACGTGTAATCACGGCCAACTGAATGCGAGCTGCGCTCTATACCGGCCTTGACAATCCCAGTTAGAGCCCATGCATAACGTGTAATCACGGCCGACTGAATGCCAGCTGCGCTCTATACCGGCCTTGACAATCCCAGTTAGAGCCCATGTATAACGTGTAATCACGGCCAACTGAATGCGAGCTTCGCTCTATACCGGCCTTGACAATCCCAGTTAGAGCCCATGTATAACGTGTAATCACGGCCGACTGAATGCGAGCTGCGCTCTATACCGGCCTTGACAATCCCAGTTAGAGCCCGTGTATAACGTGTAATCACGGCCGACTGAATGCGAGCTGCGCTCTATACCGGCCTCGACAATCACAGTTAGAGCCCATGTATAACGTGTAATCACGGCCGACTGAATGCGAGCTGCGCTCTATACCGGCCTTGACATTCCCAGTTAGAGCCCATGTATAACGTGTAATCACGGCCGACTGAATGCGAGCTGCGCTCTATACCGGCCTTGACATTCCCAGTTAGAGCCCATGTATAACGTGTAATCACGGCCGACTGAATGCCAGCTGCGCTCTATACCGGCCTTGACAATCCCAGTTAGAGCCCATGCATAACGTGTAATCACGGCCGACTGAATGCCAGCTGCGCTCTATACCGGCCTTGACAATCCCAGTTAGAGCCCATGTATAACGTGTAATCACGGCCGACTGAATGCGAGCTGCGCTCTATACCGGCCTTGACAATCCCAGTTAGAGCCCATGTATAACGTGTAATCACGGCCGACTGAATACCAGCTGCGCTCTATATAGGGCCTTGACAATCCCAGTTAGAGCCCGTGTATAACGTGTAATCACGGCCGACTGAATGCGAGCTGCGCTCTATACCGGCCTTGACAATCCCAGTTAGAGCCCGTGTATAACGTGTAATCACGGCCGACTGAATGCGAGCTGCGCTCTATACCGGCCCTCACAATCCCAGTTAGAGCCCATGCATAACGTGTAATCACGGCCGACTGAATGCGAGCTGCGCTCTATACCGGCCTTGACAATCCCAGTTAGAGCCCGTGTATAACGTGTAATCACGGCCGACTGAATGCGAGCTGCGCTCTATACCGGCCTTGACAATCCCAGTTAGAGCCCATGTATAACGTGTAATCACGGCCGACTGAATGCGAGCTGCGCTCTATACCGGCCTTGACAATCCCAGTTAGAGCCCATGTATAACGTGTATTCACGGCCGACTGAATGCGAGCTGCGCTCTATACCGGCCTTGACAATCCCAGTTAGAGCCCATGCATAACGTGTAATCACGGCCGACTGAATGCGAGCTGCGCTCTATACCGGCCTTGACAATCCCAGTTAGAGCCCGTGCATAACGTGTAATCACGGCCGACTGAATGCGAGCTGCGCTCTATACCGGCCTTGACAATCCCAGTTAGAGCCCATGCATAACGTGTAATCACGGCCGACTGAATGCGAGCTGCGCTCTATACCGGCCTTGACATTCCCAGTTAGAGCCCATGTATAACGTGTAATCACGGCCGACTGAATGCGAGCTGCGCTCTATACCGGCCTTGACAATCCCAGTTAGAGCCCATGCATAACGTGTAATCACGGCCGACTGAATGCGAGCTGCGCTCTATACCGGCCTTGACAATCCCAGTTAGAGCCCATGTATAACGTGTAATCACGGCCGACTGAATGCGAGCTGCGCTCTATACCGGCCTTGACAATCCCAGTTAGAGCCCGTGTATAACGTGTAATCACGGCCGACTGAATGCGAGCTGCGCTCTATACCGGCCTTGACAATCCCAGTTAGAGCCCATGCATAACGTGTAATCACGGCCGACTGAATGCGAGCTGCGCTCTATACCGGCCTTGACAATCCCAGTTAGAGCCCGTGTATAACGTGTAATCACGGCCGACTGAATGCCAGCTGTGCTCTATACCGGCCTTGACATCCCAGTTAGAGCCCATGTATAACGTGTAATCACGGCCGACTGAATGCGAGCTGCGCTCTATACCGGCCTTGACAATCCCAGTTAGAGCCCATGTATAACGTGTAATCACGGCCGACTGAATGCGAGCTGCGCTCTATACCGGCCTTGACAATCCCAGTTAGAGCCCATGCATAACGTGTAATCACGGCCGACTGAATGCGAGCTGCGCTCTATACCGGCCTTGACAATCCCAGTTAGAGCCCGTGTATAACGTGTAATCACGGCCGACTGATACGAGCTGCGCTCTATACCGGCCTTGACAATCCCAGTTAGAGCCCATGCATAACGTGTAATCACGGCCGACTGAATGCGAGCTGCGCTCTATACCGGCCTTGACAATCCCAGTTAGAGCCCGTGTATAACGTGTAATCACGGCCGACTGAATGCGAGCTGCGCTCTATACCGGCCTCGACAATCCCAGTTAGAGCCCGTGTATAACGTGTAATCACGGCCGACTGAATGCCAGCTGCGCTCTATACCGGCCTTGATAATCCCAGTTAGAGCCCATGCATAACGTGTAATCACGGCCGACTGAATGCGAGCTGCGCTCTATACCGGCCTTGACAATCCCAGTTAGAGCCCATGTATAACGTGTAATCACGGCCGACTGAATGCGAGCTGCGCTCTATACCGGCCTTGACAATCCCAGTTAGAGCCCATGCATAACGTGTAATCACGGCCGACTGAATGCGAGCTGCGCTCTATACCGGCCTTGACAATCCCAGTTATAGCCCGTGTATAACGTGTAATCACGGCCGACTGAATGCGAGCTGCGCTCTATACCGGCCTTGACAATCCCAGTTAGAGCCCATGTATAACGTGTAATCACGGCCGATTGAATGCCAGCTGCGCTCTATACCGGCCTTGACAATCCCAGTTAGAGCCCATGCATAACGTGTAATCACGGCCGACTGAATGCGAGCTGCGCTCTATACCGGCCTTGACAATCCCAGTTAGAGCCCATGCATAACGTGTAATCACGGCCGACTGAATGCGAGCTGCGCTCTATACCGGCCTCGACAATCCCAGTTAGAGCCCATGCATAACGTGTAATCACGGCCGACTGAATGCGAGCTGCGCTCTATACCGGCCTTGACAATCCCAGTTAGAGCCCATGCATAACGTGTAATCACGGCCGACTGAATGCGAGCTGCGCTCTATACCGGCCTTGACAATCCCAGTTAGAGCCCATGTATAACGTGTAATCACGGCCGACTGAATGCGAGCTGCGCTCTATGCCGGCCTTGACAATCCCAGTTAGAGCCCGTGTATAACGTGTAATCACGGCCGACTGAATGCGAGCTGCGCTCTATACCGGCCTTGACAATCCCAGTTAGAGCCCATGTATAACGTGTAATCACGGCCGACTGAATGCGAGCTGCGCTCTATACCGGCCTTGACAATCCCAGTTAGAGCCCATGTATAATGTGTAATCACGGCCAACTGAATGCCAGCTGCGCTCTATACCGGCCTTGACAATCCCAGTTAGAGCCCATGCATAACGTGTAATCACGGCCGACTGAATGCGAGCTGCGCTCTGTACCGGCCTTTACAATCCCAGTTAGAGCCCATGCATAACGTGTAATCACGGCCGACTGAATGCGAGCTGCGCTCTATACCGGCCTTGACAATCCCAGTTAGAGCCCATGTATAACGTGTAATCACGGCCGACTGAATGCGAGCTGCGCTCTATACCGGCCTTGACAATCCCAGTTAGAGCCCGTGTATAACGTGTAATCACGGCCAACTGAATGCGAGCTGCGCTCTATACCGGCCTTGACAATCCCAGTTAGAGCCCATGCATAACGTGTAATCACGGCCGACTGAATGCGAGCTGCGCTCTATACCGGCCTTGACGATCCCAGTTAGAGCCCATGCATAACGTGTAATCACGGCCGACTGAATGCGAGCTGCGCTCTATACCGGCCTTGACAATCCCAGTTAGAGCCCGTGTATAACGTGTAATCACGGCCGACTGAATGCGAGCTGCGCTCTATACCGGCCTTGACAATCCCAGTTAGAGCCCATGTATAACGTGTAATCACGGCCGACTGAATGCCAGCTGCGCTCTATACCGGCCTTGACAATCCCAGTTAGAGCCCATGCATAACGTGTAATCACGGCCGACTGAATGCGAGCTGCGCTCTATACCGGCCTTGACAATCCCAGTTAGAGCCCGTGTATAACGTGTAATCACGGCCGACTGAATGCGAGCTGCGCTCTATACCGGCCTTGACAATCCCAGTTAGAGCCCATGCATAACGTGTAATCACGGCCGACTGAATGCGAGCTGCGCTCTATACCGGCCTTGACAATCCCAGTTAGAGCCCGTGTATAACGTGTAATCACGGCCGACTGAATGCCAGCTGTGCTCTATACCGGCCTTGACATCCCAGTTAGAGCCCATGTATAACGTGTAATCACGGCCGACTGAATGCGAGCTGCGCTCTATACCGGCCTTGACAATCCCAGTTAGAGCCCATGTATAACGTGTAATCACGGCCGACTGAATGCGAGCTGCGCTCTATACCGGCCTTGACAATCCCAGTTAGAGCCCATGCATAACGTGTAATCACGGCCGACTGAATGCGAGCTGCGCTCTATACCGGCCTTGACAATCCCAGTTAGAGCCCGTGTATAACGTGTAATCACGGCCGACTGATACGAGCTGCGCTATATACCGGCCTTGACAATCCCAGTTCGAGCCCATGCATAACGTGTAATCACGGCCGACTGAATGCGAGCTGCGCTCTATACCGGCCTTGACAATCCCAGTTAGAGCCCGTGTATAACGTGTAATCACGGCCGACTGAATGCGAGCTGCGCTCTATACCGGCCTCGACAATCCCAGTTAGAGCCCGTGTATAACGTGTAATCACGGCCGACTGAATGCCAGCTGCGCTCTATACCGGCCTTGACAATCCCAGTTAGAGCCCATGCATAACGTGTAATCACGGCCGACTGAATGCGAGCTGCGCTCTATACCGGCCTTGACAATCCCAGTTAGAGCCCATGTATAACGTGTAATCACGGCCGACTGAATGCGAGCTGCGCTCTATACCGGCCTTGACAATCCCAGTTAGAGCCCATGCATAACGTGTAATCACGGCCGACTGAATGCGAGCTGCGCTCTATACCGGCCTTGACAATCCCAGTTATAGCCCGTGTATAACGTGTAATCACGGCCGACTGAATGCGAGCTGCGCTCTATACCGGCCTTGACAATCCCAGTTAGAGCCCATGTATAACGTGTAATCACGGCCGACTGAATGCCAGCTGCGCTCTATACCGGCCTTGACAATCCCAGTTAGAGCCCATGCATAACGTGTAATCACGGCCGACTGAATGCGAGCTGCGCTCTATACCGGCCTTGACAATCCCAGTTAGAGCCCATGCATAACGTGTAATCACGGCCGACTGAATGCGAGCTGCGCTCTATACCGGCCTCGACAATCCCAGTTAGAGCCCATGCATAACGTGTAATCACGGCCGACTGAATGCGAGCTGCGCTCTATACCGGCCTTGACAATCCCAGTTAGAGCCCATGCATAACGTGTAATCACGGCCGACTGAATGCGAGCTGCGCTCTATACCGGCCTTGACAATCCCAGTTAGAGCCCATGTATAACGTGTAATCACGGCCGACTGAATGCGAGCTGCGCTCTATACCGGCCTTGACAATCCCAGTTAGAGCCCGTGTATAACGTGTAATCACGGCCGACTGAATGCGAGCTGCGCTCTATACCGGCCTTGACAATCCCAGTTAGAGCCCATGTATAACGTGTAATCACGGCCGACTGAATGCGAGCTGCGCTCTATACCGGCCTTGACAATCCCAGTTAGAGCCCATGTATAATGTGTAATCACGGCCAACTGAATGCCAGCTGCGCTCTATACCGGCCTTGACAATCCCAGTTAGAGCCCATGCATAACGTGTAATCACGGCCGACTGAATGCGAGCTGCGCTCTATACCGGCCTTTACAATCCCAGTTAGAGCCCATGCATAACGTGTAATCACGGCCGACTGAATGCGAGCTGCGCTCTATACCGGCCTTGACAATCCCAGTTAGAGCCCATGTATAACGTGTAATCACGGCCGACTGAATGCGAGCTGCGCTCTATACCGGCCTTGACAATCCCAGTTAGAGCCCGTGTATAACGTGTAATCACGGCCAACTGAATGCGAGCTGCGCTCTATACCGGCCTTGACAATCCCAGTTAGAGCCCATGCATAACGTGTAATCACGGCCGACTGAATGCGAGCTGCGCTCTATACCGGCCTTGACGATCCCAGTTAGAGCCCATGCATAACGTGTAATCACGGCCGACTGAATGCGAGCTGCGCTCTATACCGGCCTTGACAATCCCAGTTAGAGCCCGTGTATAACGTGTAATCACGGCCGACTGAATGCGAGCTGCGCTCTATACCGGCCTTGACAATCCCAGTTAGAGCCCATGTATAACGTGTAATCACGGCCGACTGAATGCGAGCTGCTCTCTATACCGGCCTTGACAATCCCAGTTAGAGCCCGTTTATAACGTGTAATCACGGCCGACTGAATGCGAGCTGCGCTCTATACCGGCCTTGACAATCCCAGTTAGAGCCCGTGTATAACGTGTAATCACGGCCGACTGAATGCCAGCTGCGCTCTATACCGGCCTTGACAATCCCAGTTAGAGCCCATGCATAACGTGTAATCACGGCCGACTGAATGCGAGCTGCGCTCTATACCGGCCTTGACAATCCCAGTTAGAGCCCATGTATAACGTGTAATCACGGCCGACTGAATGCGAGCTGCGCTCTATACCGGCCTTGACATTCCCAGTTAGAGCCCATGCATAACGTGTAATCACGGCCGACTGAATGCGAGCTGCGCTCTATACCGGCCTTGACAATCCCAGTTAGAGCCCGTGTATAACGTGTAATCACGGCCGACTGAATGCCAGCTGCGCTCTATACCGGCCTCGACAATCCCAGTTAGAGCCCATGCATAACGTGTATTCACGGCCGACTGAATGCGAGCTGCGCTCTATACCGGCCTTGACATTCCCAGTTAGAGCCCATGCATAACGTGTAATCACGGCCGACTGAATGCGAGCTGCGCTCTATACCGGCCTTGACAATCCCAGTTAGAGACCGTGCATAACGTGTAATCACGGCCGACTGAATGCGAGCTGCGCTCTATACCGGCCTTGACAATCCCAGTTAGAGCCCATGTATAACGTGTAATCACGGCCGACTGAATGCGAGCTGCGCTCTATACCGGCCTTGACAATCCCAGTTAGAGCCCATGTATAACGTGTAATCACGGCCGACTGAATGCCAGCTGCGCTCTATACCGGTCTTGACATTCCCAGTTAGAGCCCATGCATAACGTGTAAACACGGCCGACTGAATGCCAGCTGCGCTCTATATAGGGCCTTGACATTCCCAGTTAGAGCCCATGTATAACGTGTAATCACGGCCGACTGAATGCGAGCTGCGCTCTATACCGGCCTTGACAATCCCAGTTAGAGCCCGTGTATAACGTGTAATCACGGCCGACTGAATGCGAGCTGCGCTCTATACCGGCCTTGACATTCCCAGTTAGAGCCCATGCATAACGTGTAATCACGGCCGACTGAATGCGAGCTGCGCTCTATACCGGCCTTGACAATCCCAGTTAGAGCCCATGTATAACGTGTAATCACGGCCCACTGAATGCGAGCTGCGCTCTATACCGGCCTTGACAATCCCAGTTAGAGCCCGTGTATAACGTGTAATCACGGCCGACTGAATGCGAGCTGCGCTCTATACCGGCCTTGACATTCCCAGTTAGAGCCCATGCATAACGTGTAATCTCGGCCGACTGAATGCGAGCTGCGCTCTATACCGGCCTTGACAATCCCAGTTAGAGCCCATGCATAACGTGTAATCACGGCCGACTGAATGCCAGCTGCGCTCTATACCGGCCTTGACAATCCCAGTTAGAGCCCGTGTATAACGTGTAATCACGGCCGACTGAATGCCAGCTGCGCTCTATATAGGGCCTTGACAATCCCAGTTAGAGCCCATGTATAACGTGTAATCACGGCCGACTGAATGCCAGCTGCGCTATATACCGGCCTTGACAATCCCAGTTAGAGCCCATGTATAACGTGTAATCACGGCCGACTGAATGCGAGCTGCGCTCTATACCGGCCTTGACAATCCCAGTTAGAGCCCATGTATAACGTGTAATCACGGCCGACTGAATGCGAGCTGCGCTCTATACCGGCCTTGACAATCCCAGTTAGAGCCCATGCATAACGCGTAATCACGGCCGACTGAATGCGCTCTATACCGGCCTTGACAATCCCAGTTAGAGCCCATGTATAACGTGTAATCATGGCCGACTGAATGCGAGCTGCGCTCTATACCGGCCTTGACAATCCCAGTTAGAGCCCATGCATAACGTGTAATCACGGCCGACTGAATGCCAGCTGCGCTCTATACCGGCCTTGACATTCCCAGTTAGAGCCCATGTATAACGTGTAATCACGGCCGACTGAATGCGAGCTGCGCTCTATACCGGCCTTGACAATCCCAGTTAGAGCCCATGCATAACGTGTAATCACGGCCGACTGAATGCGAGCTGCGCTCTATATAGGGCCTTGACAATCCCAGTTAGAGCCCATGCATAACGTGTAATCACGGCCCACTGAATGCGAGCTGCGCTCTATACCGGCCTTGACATTCCCAGTTAGAGCCCATGCATAACGTGTAATCACGGCCGACTGAATGCGAGCTGCGCTCTATACCGGCCTTGACATTCCCAGTTAGAGCCCATGCATAACGTGTAATCACGGCCGACTGAATGCGAGCTGCGCTCTATACCGGCCTTGACAATCCCAGTTAGAGCCCATGTATAACGTGTAATCACGGCCGACTGAATGCGAGCTGCGCTCTATACCGGCCTTGACAATCCCAGTTAGAGCCCATGTATAACGTGTAATCACGGCCGACTGAATGCGAGCTGCGCTCTATACCGGCCTTGACAATCCCAGTTAGAGCCCTTGTATAACGTGTAATCACGGCCGAATGAATGCGAGCTGCGCTCTATACCGGCCTTGACATTCCCAGTTAGAGCCCATGCATAACGTGTAATCACGGCCGACTGAATGCGAGCTGCGCTCTATACCGGCCTTGACAATCCCAGTTAGAGCCCATGTATAACGTGTAATCACGGCCGACTGAATGCCAGCTGCGCTCTATACCGGCCTTGACAATCCCAGTTAGAGCCCATGTATAACGTGTAATCACGGCCGACTGAATGCGAGCTGCGCTCTATACCGGCCTTGACAATCCCAGTTAGAGCCCATGCATACCGTGTAATCACGGCCGACTGAATGCGAGCTGCGCTCTATACCGGCCTTGACAATCCCAGTTAGAGCCCATGTATAACGTGTAATCACGGCCGACTGAATGCGAGCTGCGCTCTATACCGGCCTTGACAATCCCAGTTAGAGCCCGTGTATAACGTGTAATCACGGCCGACTGAATGCGAGCTGCGCTCTATACCGGCCTTGACATTCCCAGTTAGAGCCCATGCATAACGTGTAATCACGGCCGACTGAATGCGAGCTGCGCTCTATACCGGCCTTGACAATCCCAGTTAGAGCCCATGCAGAACGTGTAATCACGGCCGACTGAATGCCAGCTGCGCTCTATATAGGGCCTTGACATTCCCAGTTAGAGCCCATGTATAACGTGTAATCACGGCCGACTGAATGCGAGCTGCGCTCTATACCGGCCTTGACAATCCCAGTTAGAGCCCGTGTATAACGTGTAATCACGGCCGACTGAATGCGAGCTGCGCTCTATAATGGCCTTGACATTCCCAGTTAGAGCCCATGCATAACGTGTAATCACGGCCGACTGAATGCGAGCTGCGCTCTATACCGGCCTTGACAATCCCAGTTAGAGCCCATGTATAACGTGTAATCACGGCCCACTGAATGCGAGCTGCGCTCTATACCGGCCTTGACAATCCCAGTTAGAGCCCGTGTATAACGTGTAATCACGGCCGACTGAATGCGAGCTGCGCTCTATACCGGCCTTGACATTCCCAGTTAGAGCCCATGCATAACGTGTAATCTCGGCCGACTGAATGCGAGCTGCGCTCTATACCGGCCTTGACAATCCCAGTTAGAGCCCATGCATAACGTGTAATCACGGCCGACTGAATGCCAGCTGCGCTCTATACCGGCCTTGACAATCCCAGTTAGAGCCCGTGTATAACGTGTAATCACGGCCGACTGAATGCCAGCTGCGCTCTATATAGGGCCTTGACAATCCCAGTTAGAGCCCATGTATAACGTGTAATCACGGCCGACTGAATGCCAGCTGCGCTATATACCGGCCTTGACAATCCCAGTTAGAGCCCATGCATAACGTGTATTCACGGCCGACTGAATGCGAGCTGCGCTCTATACCGGCCTTGACAATCCCAGTTAGAGCCCATGCATAACGTGTAATCACGGCCGACTGAATGCGAGCTGCGCTCTATACCGGCCTTGACAATCCCAGTTAGAGCCCGTGTATAACGTGTAATCACGGCCGACTGAATGCGAGCTGCGCTCTATACCGGCCTCGACAATCCCAGTTAGAGCCCATGTATAACGTGTAATCACGGCCGACTGAATGCGAGCTGCGCTCTATACCGGCCTTGACAATCCCAGTTAGAGCCCATGTATAACGTGTAATCACGGCCGACTGAATGCGAGCTGCGCTCTATACCGGCCTTGACAATCCCAGTTAGAGCCCGTGTATAACGTGTAATCACGGCCGACTGAATGCGAGCTGCGCTCTATACCGGCCTTGACAATCCCAGTTAGAGCCCATGCATAACGTGTAATCACGGCCGACTGAATGCGAGCTGCGCTCTATACCGGCCTTGACATTCCCAGTTAGAGCCCATGTATAACGTGTAATCACGGCCGACTGAATGCGAGCTGCGCTCTATACCGGCCTTGACAATCCCAGTTAGAGCCCATGTATAACGTGTAATCACGGCCGACTGAATGCCAGCTGCGCTCTATACCGGCCATGACAATCCCAGTTAGAACCCATGCATAACGTGTAATCACGGCCGACTGAATGCGAGCTGCGCTCTATACCGGCCTTGACATTCCCAGTTAGAGCCCATGCATAACGTGTAATCACGGCCAACTGAATGCGAGCTGCGCTCTATACCGGCCTTGACAATCCCAGTTAGAGCCCATGCATAACGTGTAATCACGGCCGACTGAATGCCAGCTGCGCTCTATACCGGCCTTGACAATCCCAGTTAGAGCCCATGTATAACGTGTAATCACGGCCGACTGAATGCGAGCTGCGCTCTATACCGGCCTTGACAATCCCAGTTAGAGCCCATGCATAACGTGTAATCACGGCCGACTGAATGCGAGCTGCGCTCTATACCGGCCTTGACAATCCCAGTTAGAGCCCATGTATAACGTGTAATCACGGCCGACTGAATGCGAGCTGCGCTCTATACCGGCCTTGACAATCCCAGTTAGAGCCCATGCATAACGTGTAATCACGGCCGACTGAATGCGAGCTGCTCTCTATACCGGCCTTGACAACCCCAGTTAGAGCCCATGTATAACGTGTAATCACGCCCGACTGAATGCCAGCTGCGCTCTATACCGGCCTTGACAATCCCAGTTAGAGCCCATGTATAACGTGTAATCACGGCCGACTGAATGCGAGCTGCGCTCTATACCGGCCTTGACAATCCCAGTTAGAGCCCATGCATAACGTGTATTCACGGCCGACTGAATGCGAGCTGCGCTCTATACCGGCCTTGACAATCCCAGTTAGAGCCCATGTATAATGTGTAATCACGGCCGACTGAATGCCAGCTGCGCTCTATACCGGCCTTGACAATCCCAGTTAGAGCCCATGCATAACGTGTAATCACGGCCGACTGAATGCGAGCTGCGCTCTATACCGGCCTTGACAATCCCAGTTAGAGCCCATGCATAACGTGTAATCACGGCCGACTGAATGCGAGCTGCGCTCTATACCGGCCTTGACAATCCCAGTTAGAGCCCATGCATAACGTGTAATCACGGCCGACTGAATGCGAGCTGCGCTCTATACCGGCCTTGACAATCCCAGTTAGAGCCCATGCATAACGTGTAATCACGGCCGACTGAATGCGAGCTGCGCTCTATACCGGCCTTGACAATCCCAGTTAGAGCCCGTGTATAACGTGTAATCACGGCCGACTGAATGCGAGCTGCGCTCTATACCGGCCTTGACAATCCCAGTTAGAGCCCATGCATAACGTGTAATCACGGCCGACTGAATGCGAGCTGCGCTCTATACCGGCCTTGACAATCCCAGTTAGAGCCCATGCATAACGTGTAATCACGGCCGACTGAATGCCAGCTGCGCTCTATACCGGCCTTGACAATCCCAGTTAGAGCCCATGTATAACGTGTAATCACGGCCAACTGAATGCGAGCTTCGCTCTATACCGGCCTTGACAATCCCAGTTAGAGCCCATGTATAACGTGTAATCACGGCCGACTGAATGCGAGCTGCGCTCTATACCGGCCTTGACAATCCCAGTTAGAGCCCGTGTATAACGTGTAATCACGGCCGACTGAATGCGAGCTGCGCTCTATACCGGCCTCGACAATCCCAGTTAGAGCCCATGTATAACGTGTAATCACGGCCGACTGAATGCGAGCTGCGCTCTATACCGGCCTTGACATTCCCAGTTAGAGCCCATGTATAACGTGTAATCACGGCCGACTGAATGCGAGCTGCGCTCTATACCGGCCTTGACATTCCCAGTTAGAGCCCATGTATAACGTGTAATCACGGCCGACTGAATGCCAGCTGCGCTCTATACCGGCCTTGACAATCCCAGTTAGAGCCCATGCATAACGTGTAATCACGGCCGACTGAATGCCAGCTGCGCTCTATACCGGCCTTGACAATCCCAGTTAGAGCCCATGTATAACGTGTAATCACGGCCGACTGAATGCGAGCTGCGCTCTATACCGGCCTTGACAATCCCAGTTAGAGCCCATGTATAACGTGTAATCACGGCCGACTGAATGCCAGCTGCGCTCTATATAGGGCCTTGACAATCCCAGTTAGAGCCCGTGTATAACGTGTAATCACGGCCGACTGAATGCGAGCTGCGCTCTATACCGGCCTTGACAATCCAAGTTAGAGCCCGTGTATAACGTGTAATCACGGCCGACTGAATGCGAGCTGCGCTCTATACCGGCCCTCACAATCCCAGTTAGAGCCCATGCATAACGTGTAATCACGGCCGACTGAATGCGAGCTGCGCTCTATACCGGCCTTGACAATCCCAGTTAGAGCCCGTGTATAACGTGTAATCACGGCCGACTGAATGCGAGCTGCGCTCTATACCGGCCTTGACAATCCCAGTTAGAGCCCATGTATAACGTGTAATCACGGCCGACTGAATGCGAGCTGCGCTCTATACCGGCCTTGACAATCCCAGTTAGAGCCCATGTATAACGTGTATTCACGGCCGACTGAATGCGAGCTGCGCTCTATACCGGCCTTGACAATCCCAGTTAGAGCCCATGCATAACGTGTAATCACGGCCGACTGAATGCGAGCTGCGCTCTATACCGGCCTTGACAATCCCAGTTAGAGCCCGTGCATAACGTGTAATCACGGCCGACTGAATGCGAGCTGCGCTCTATACCGGCCTTGACAATCCCAGTTAGAGCCCATGCATAACGTGTAATCACGGCCGACTGAATGCGAGCTGCGCTCTATACCGGCCTTGACATTCCCAGTTAGAGCCCATGTATAACGTGTAATCACGGCCGACTGAATGCGAGCTGCGCTCTATACCGGCCTTGACAATCCCAGTTAGAGCCCATGCATAACGTGTAATCACGGCCGACTGAATGCGAGCTGCGCTCTATACCGGCCTTGACAATCCCAGTTAGAGCCCATGTATAACGTGTAATCACGGCCGACTGAATGCGAGCTGCGCTCTATACCGGCCTTGACAATCCCAGTTAGAGCCCGTGTATAACGTGTAATCACGGCCGACTGAATGCGAGCTGCGCTCTATACCGGCCTTGACAATCCCAGTTAGAGCCCATGCATAACGTGTAATCACGGCCGACTGAATGCGAGCTGCGCTCTATACCGGCCTTGACAATCCCAGTTAGAGCCCGTGTATAACGTGTAATCACGGCCGACTGAATGCCAGCTGTGCTCTATACCGGCCTTGACATCCCAGTTAGAGCCCATGTATAACGTGTAATCATGGCCGACTGAATGCGAGCTGCGCTCTATACCGGCCTTGACAATCCCAGTTAGAGCCCATGTATAACGTGTAATCACGGCCGACTGAATGCGAGCTGCGCTCTATACCGGCCTTGACAATCCCAGTTAGAGCCCATGCATAACGTGTAATCACGGCCGAATGAATGCGAGCTGCGCTCTATACCGGCCTTGACAATCCCAGTTAGAGCCCGTGTATAACGTGTAATCACGGCCGACTGATACGAGCTGCGCTCTATACCGGCCTTGACAATCCCAGTTAGAGCCCATGCATAACGTGTAATCACGGCCGACTGAATGCGAGCTGCGCTCTATACCGGCCTTGACAATCCCAGTTAGAGCCCGTGTATAACGTGTAATCACGGCCGACTGAATGCGAGCTGCGCTCTATACCGGCCTCGACAATCCCAGTTAGAGCCCGTGTATAACGTGTAATCACGGCCGACTGAATGCCAGCTGCGCTCTATACCGGCCTTGACAATCCCAGTTAGAGCCCATGCATAACGTGTAATCACGGCCGACTGAATGCGAGCTGCGCTCTATACCGGCCTTGACAATCCCAGTTAGAGCCCATGTATAACGTGTAATCACGGCCGACTGAATGCGAGCTGCGCTCTATACCGGCCTTGACAATCCCAGTTAGAGCCCATGCATAACGTGTAATCACGGCCGACTGAATGCGAGCTGCGCTCTATACCGGCCTTGACAATCCCAGTTATAGCCCGTGTATAACGTGTAATCACGGCCGACTGAATGCGAGCTGCGCTCTATACCGGCCTTGACAATCCCAGTTAGAGCCCATGTATAACGTGTAATCACGGCCGACTGAATGCCAGCTGCGCTCTATACCGGCCTTGACAATCCCAGTTAGAGCCCATGCATAACGTGTAATCACGGCCGACTGAATGCGAGCTGCGCTCTATACCGGCCTTGACAATCCCAGTTAGAGCCCATGCATAACGTGTAATCACGGCCGACTGAATGCGAGCTGCGCTCTATACCGGCCTCGACAATCCCAGTTAGAGCCCATGCATAACGTGTAATCACGGCCGACTGAATGCGAGCTGCGCTCTATACCGGCCTTGACAATCCCAGTTAGAGCCCATGCATAACGTGTAATCACGGCCGACTGAATGCGAGCTGCGCTCTATACCGGCCTTGACAATCCCAGTTAGAGCCCATGTATAACGTGTAATCACGGCCGACTGAATGCGAGCTGCGCTCTATACCGGCCTTGACAATCCCAGTTAGAGCCCGTGTATAACGTGTAATCACGGCCGACTGAATGCGAGCTGCGCTCTATACCGGCCTTTACAATCCCAGTTAGAGCCCATGCATAACGTGTAATCACGGCCGACTGAATGCGAGCTGCGCTCTATACCGGCCTTGACAATCCCAGTTAGAGCCCATGTATAACGTGTAATCACGGCCGACTGAATGCGAGCTGCGCTCTATACCGGCCTTGACAATCCCAGTTAGAGCCCGTGTATAACGTGTAATCACGGCCAACTGAATGCGAGCTGCGCTCTATACCGGCCTTGACAATCCCAGTTAGAGCCCATGCATAACGTGTAATCACGGCCGACTGAATGCGAGCTGCGCTCTATACCGGCCTTGACGATCCCAGTTAGAGCCCATGCATAACGTGTAATCACGGCCGACTGAATGCGAGCTGCGCTCTATACCGGCCTTGACAATCCCAGTTAGAGTTCGTGTATAACGTGTTATCACGGCCGACTGAATGCGAGCTGCGCTCTATACCGGCCTTGACAATCCCAGTTAGAGCCCATGTATAACGTGTAATCACGGCCGACTGAATGCGAGCTGCTCTCTATACCGGCCTTGACAATCCCAGTTAGAGCCCGTTTATAACGTGTAATCACGGCCGACTGAATGCGAGCTGCGCTCTATACCGGCCTTGACAATCCCAGTTAGAGCCCGTGTATAACGTGTAATCACGGCCGACTGAATGCCAGCTGCGCTCTATACCGGCCTTGACAATCCCAGTTAGAGCCCATGCATAACGTGTAATCACGGCCGACTGAATGCGAGCTGCGCTCTATACCGGCCTTGACAATCCCAGTTAGAGCCCATGTATAACGTGTAATCACGGCCGACTGAATGCGAGCTGCGCTCTATACCGGCCTTGACATTCCCAGTTAGAGCCCATGCATAACGTGTAATCACGGCCGACTGAATGCGAGCTGCGCTCTATACCGGCCTTGACAATCCCAGTTAGAGCCCGTGTATAACGTGTAATCACGGCCGACTGAATGCCAGCTGCGCTCTATACCGGCCTCGACAATCCCAGTTAGAGCCCATGCATAACATGTATTCACGGCCGACTGAATGCGAGCTGCGCTCTATACCGGCCTTGACATTCCCAGTTAGAGCCCATGCATAACGTGTAATCACGGCCGACTGAATGCGAGCTGCGCTCTATACCGGCCTTGACAATCCCAGTTAGAGACCGTGCATAACGTGAAATCACGGCCGACTGAATGCGAGCTGCGCTCTATACCGGCCTTGACAATCCCAGTTAGAGCCCATGTATAACGTGTAATCACGGCCGACTGAATGCGAGCTGCGCTCTATACCGGCCTTGACAATCCCAGTTAGAGCCCATGTATAACGTGTAATCACGGCCGACTGAATGCCAGCTGCGCTCTATACCGGCCTTGACATTCCCAGTAAGAGCCCGTGTATAACGTGTAATCACGGCCGACTGAATGCCAGCTGCGCTCTATACCGGCCTTGACAATCCCAGTTAGAGCCCATGTATAACGTGTAATCACGGCCGACTGAATGCGAGCTGCGCTCTATACCGGCCTTGACAATCCCAGTTAGAGCCCATGTATAACGTGTAATCACGGCCGACTGAATGCGAGCTGCGCTCTATACCGGCCTTGACAATCCCAGTTAGAGCCCATGCATAACGTGTAATCACGGCCGACTGAATGCGAGCTGCGCTCTATACCGGCCTTGACATTCCCAGTTAGAGCCCATGCATAACGTGTAATCACGGCCGACTGAATGCAAGCTGCGCTCTATACCGGCCTTGACAATCCCAGTTAGAGCCCGTGTATAACGTGTAATCACGGCCGACTGAATGCCAGCTGCGCTCTATACCGGCCTCGACAATCCCAGTTAGAGCCCATGCATAACGTGTATTCACGGCCGACTGAATGCGAGCTGCGCTCTATACCGGCCTTGACATTCCCAGTTAGAGCCCATGCATAACGTGTAATCACGGCCGACTGAATGCGAGCTGCGCTCTATACCGGCCTTGACATTCCCAGTTAGAGCCCGTGTATAACGTGTAATCACGGCCGACTGAATGCCAGCTGCGCTCTATACCGGCCTTGACAATCCCAGTTAGAGCCCGTGTATAACGTGTAATCACGGCCGACTGAATGCGAGCTGCGCTCTATACCGGCCTTGACGATCCCAGTTAGAGCCCATGTATAACGTGTAATCACGGCCGACTGAATGCGAGCTGCGCTCTATACCGGCCTTGACGATCCCAGTTAGAGCCCATGTATAACATGTAATCACGGCCGACTGAATGCGAGCTGCGCTCTATACCGGCCTTGACAATCCCAGTTAGAGCCCGTGCATAACGTGTAATCACGGCCGACTGAATGCCAGCTGCGCTCTATACCGGCCTTGACAATCCCAGTTAGAGCCCATGCATAACGTGTAATCACGGCCGACTGAATGCGAGCTGCGCTCTATACCGGCCTTGACAATCCCAGTTAGAGCTCATGTATAACGTGTAATCACGGCCGACTGAATGCGAGCTGCGCTCTATACCGGCCTTGACATTCCCAGTTAGAGCCCATGTATAACGTGTAATCACGGCCGACTGAATGCGAGCTGCGCTCTATACCGGACTTGACAATCCCAGTTAGAGCCCATGCATAACGTGTAATCACGGCCGACTGAATGCGAGCTGCGCTCTATACCGGCCTTGACAATCCCAGTTAGAGCCCGTGCATAACGTGTAATCACGGCCAACTGAATGCCAGCTGCGCTCTATACCAGCCTTGACATTCCCAGTTAGAGCCCATGCATAACGTGTAATCACGGCCGACTGAATGCGAGCTGCGCTCTATACCGGCCTTGACAATCCCAGTTAGAGCCCGTGCATAACGTGTAATCACGGCCGACTGAATGCCAGCTGCGCTCTATACCAGCCTTGACATTCCCAGTTAGAGCCCATGCATAACGTGTAATCACGGCCGACTGAATGCCAGCTGCGCTCTATACCGGCCTTGACAATCCCAGTTAGAGCCCATGCATAACGTGTAATCACGGCCGACTGAATGCGAGCTGCGCTCTATACCAGCCTTGACATTCCCAGTTAGAGCCCATGCATAACGTGTAATCACGGCCGACTGAATGCGAGCTGCGCTCTATACCGGCCTTGACAATCCCAGTTAGAGCCCATGTATAACGTGTAATCACGGCCGACTGAATGCGAGCTGCGCTCTATACCGGCCTTGACAATCCCAGTTAGAGCCCATGCATAACGTGTAATCACGGCCGACTGAATGCGAGCTGCGCTCTATACCGGCCTTGACAATCCCAGTTAGAGCCCATGTATAACGTGTAATCACGGCCGACTGAATGCGAGCTGCGCTCTATACCGGCCTTGACATTCCCAGTTAGAGCCCATGCATAATGTGTAATCACGGCCGACTGAATGCGAGCTGCGCTCTATACCGGCCTTGACAATCCCAGTTAGAGCCCATGCATAACGTGTAATCACGGCCGACTGAATGCGAGCTGCGCTCTATACCGGCCTTGACAATCCCAGTTAGAGCCCGTGTATAACGTGTAATCATGGCCAACTGAATGCGAGCTGCGCTCTATACCAGCCTTGACAATCCCAGTTAGAGCCCATGTATAACGTGTAATCACGGCCGACTGAATGCGAGCTGCGCTCTATACCGGCCTTGACATTCCCAGTTAGAGCCCATGTATAACGTGTAATCACGGCCGACTGAATGCGAGCTGCGCTCTATACCAGCCTTGACATTCCCAGTTAGAGCCCATGCATAACGTGTAATCACGGCCGACTGAATGCGAGCTGCGCTCTATACCGGCCTTGACAATCCCAGTTAGAGCCCATGTATAACGTGTAATCACGGCCGACTGAATGCCAGCTGCGCTCTATACCGGCCTTGACGATCCCAGTTAGAGCCCATGCATAACGTGTAATCACGGCCGACTGAATGCCAGCTGCGCTCTATACCGGCCTTGACAATCCCAGTTAGAGCCCATGCATAACGTGTAATCACGGCCGACTGAATGCGAGCTGCGCTCTATACCGGCCTTGACAATCCCAGTTAGAGCCCATGCATAACGTGTAATCACGGCCGACTGAATGCCAGCTGCGCTCTATACCGGCCTTGACATTCCCAGTTAGAGCCCGTGCATAACGTGTAATCACGGCCGACTGAATGCGAGCTGCGCTCTATACCGGCCTTGACAATCCCAGTTAGAGCCCGTGTATAACGTGTAATCACGGCCGACTGAATGCCAGCTGCGCTCTATACCGGCCTTGATATTCCCAGTTAGAACCCATGTATAACGTGTAATCACGGCCGACTGAATGCGAGCTGCGCTATATACCGGCCTTGACAATCCCAGTTAGAGCCCATGCATAACGTGTAATCACGGCCGACTGAATGCGAGCTGCGCTCTATACCGGCCTTGACATTCCCAGTTAGAGCCCATGTATAACGTGTAATCACGGCCGACTGAATGCGAGCTGCGCTCTACACCGGCCTTGACATTCCCAGTTAGAGCCCATGTATAACGTGTAATCACGGCCCACTGAATGCGAGCTGCGCTCTATACCGGCCTTGACAATCCCAGTTAGAGCCCATGTATAACGTGTAATCACGGCCGACTGAATGCGAGCTGCGCTCTATACCGGCCTTGACAATCCCAGTTAGAGCCCAGGTATAACGTGTAATCACGGCCGACTGAATGCCAGCTGCGCTCTATACCGGCCTTGACAATCCCAGTTAGAGCCCATGTATAACGTGTAATCACGGCCGACTGAATGCGAGCTGCGCTCTATACCGGCCTTGACAATCCCAGTTAGACCTCATGTATAACGTGTAATCACGGCCGACTGAATGCGAGCTGCGCTCTATACCGGCCTTGACAATCCCAGTTAGAGCCCATGCATAACGTGTAATCACGGCCGACTGAATGCGAGCTGCGCTCTATACCGGCCTTGACAATCCCAGTTAGAGCCCATGTATAACGTGTAATCACGGCCGACTGAATGCCAGCTGCGCTCTATACCGGCCTTGACAATCCCAGTTAGAGCCCATGTATAACGTGTAATCACGGCCGACTGAATGCGAGCTGCGCTCTATACCGGCCTTGACAATCCCAGTTAGAGCCCATGTATAACGTGTAATCACGGCCGACTGAATGCGAGCTGTGCTCTATACCGGCCTTGACAATCCCAGTTAGAGCCCGTGTATAACGTGTAATCACGGCCGACTGAATGCGAGCTGCGCTCTATACCGGCCTTGACAATCCCAGTTAGAGCCCATGCATAACGTGTAATCACGGCCGACTGAATGCGAGCTGCGCTCTATACCAGCCTTGACATTCCCAGTTAGAGCCCATGCATAACGTGTAATCACAGCCGACTGAATGCGAGCTGCGCTCTATACCGGCCTTGACAATCCCAGTTAGAGCCCATGTATAACTTGTAATCACGGCCGACTGAATGCGAGCTGCGCTCTATACCGGCCTTGACAATCCCAGTTAGAGCCCATGCATAACGTGTAATCACGGCCGACTGAATGCGAGCTGCGCTCTATACCGGCCTTGACAATCCCAGTTAGAGCCCATGTATAACGTGTAATCACGGCCGACTGAATGCGAGCTGCGCTCTATACCGGCCTTGACAATCCCAGTTAGAGCCCGTGTATAACGTGTAATCACGGCCGACTGAATGCGAGCTGCGCTCTATACCGGCCTTGACAATCCCAGTTAGAGCCCATGCATAACGTGTAATCACGGCCGACTGAATGCGAGCTGCGCTCTATACCAGCCTTGACATTCCCAGTTAGAGCCCATGCATAACGTGTAATCACGGCCGACTGAATGCGAGCTGCGCTCTATACCGGCCTTGACAATCCCAGTTAGAGCCCATGTATAACGTGTAATCACGGCCGACTGAATGCGAGCTGCGCTCTATACCGGCCTTGACAATCCCAGTTAGAGCCCATGCATAACGTGTAATCACGGCCGACTGAATGCGAGCTGCGCTCTATACCGGCCTTGACAATCCCAGTTAGAGCCCATGTATAACGTGTAATCACGGCCGACTGAATGCGAGCTGCGCTCTATACCGGCCTTGACATTCCCAGTTAGAGCCCATGCATAATGTGTAATCACGGCCGACTGAATGCGAGCTGCGCTCTATACCGGCCTTGACAATCCCAGTTAGAGCCCATGCATAACGTGTAATCACGGCCGACTGAATGCGAGCTGCGCTCTATACCGGCCTTGACAATCCCAGTTAGAGCCCGTGTATAACGTGTAATCATGGCCAACTGAATGCGAGCTGCGCTCTATACCGGCCTTGACAATCCCAGTTAGAGCCCGTGTATAACGTGTAATCATGGCCAACTGAATGCGAGCTGCGCTCTATACCGGCCTTGACAATCCCAGTTAGAGCCCGTGTATAACGTGTAATCATGGCCAACTGAATGCGAGCTGCGCTCTATACCGGCCTTGACAATCCCAGTTAGAGCCCGTGTATAACGTGTAATCATGGCCAACTGAATGCGAGCTGCGCTCTATACCGGCCTTGACAATCCCAGTTAGAGCCCATGCATAACGTGTAATCACGGCCGACTGAATGCCAGCTGCGCTCTATACCGGCCTTGACAATCCCAGTTAGAGCCCATGCATAACGTGTAATCACGGCCGACTGAATGCGAGCTGCGCTCTATACCGGCCTTGACATTCCCAGTTAGAGCCCATGTATAACGTGTAATCACGGCCGACTGAATGCGAGCTGCGCTCTATACCGGCCTTGACAATCCCAGTTAGAGCCCATGTATAACGTGTAATCACGGCCGACTGAATGCGAGCTGCGCTCTATACCGGCCTTGACATTCCCAGTTAGAGCCCATGTATAACGTGTAATCACGGCCGACTGAATGCGAGCTGCGCTCTATACCAGCCTTGACATTCCCAGTTAGAGCCCATGCATAACGTGTAATCACGGCCGACTGAATGCGAGCTGCGCTCTATACCGGCCTTGACAATCCCAGTTAGAGCCCATGTATAACGTGTAATCACGGCCGACTGAATGCCAGCTGCGCTCTATACCGGCCTTGACAATCCCAGTTAGAGCCCATGCATAACGTGTAATCACGGCCGACTGAATGCCAGCTGCGCTCTATACCGGCCTTGACAATCCCAGTTAGAGCCCATGCATAACGTGTAATCACGGCCGACTGAATGCGAGCTGCGCTCTATACCGGCCTTGACAATCCAAGTTAGAGCCCATGCATAACGTGTAATCACGGCCGACTGAATGCCAGCTGCGCTCTATACCGGCCTTGACATTCCCAGTTAGAGCCCGTGCATAACGTGTAATCACGGCCGACTGAATGCGAGCTGCGCTCTATACCGGCCTTGACAATCCCAGTTAGAGCCCGTGTATAACGTGTAATCACGGCCGACTGAATGCCAGCTGCGCTCTATACCGGCCTTGACATTCCCAGTTAGAACCCATGTATAACGTGTAATCACGGCCGACTGAATGCGAGCTGCGCTATATACCGGCCTTGACAATCCCAGTTAGAGCCCATGCATAACGTGTAATCACGGCCGACTGAATGCGAGCTGCTCTCTATACCGGCCTTGACATTCCCAGTTAGAGCCCATGTATAACGTGTAATCACGGCCGACTGAATGCGAGCTGCGCTCTACACCGGCCTTGACATTCCCAGTTAGAGCCCATGTATAACGTGTAATCACGGCCCACTGAATGCGAGCTGCGCTCTATACCGGCCTTGACATTCCCAGTTAGAGCCCATGTATAACGTGTAATCACGGCCGACTGAATGCGAGCTGCGCTCTATACCGGCCTTGACAATCCCAGTTAGAGCCCATGTATAACGTGTAATCACGGCCGACTGAATGCGAGCTGCGCTCTATACCTGCCTTGACAATCCCAGTTAGAGCCCATGCATAACGTGTAATCACGGCCGACTGAATGCGAGCTGCGCTCTATACCGGCCTTGACAATCCCAGTTAGAGCCCATGTATAACGTGTAATCACGGCCGACTGAATGCGAGCTGCGCTCTATACCGGCCTTGACATTCCCAGTTAGAGCCCATGCATAATGTGTAATCACGGCCGACTGAATGCGAGCTGCGCTCTATACCATCCTTGACAATCCCAGTTAGAGCCCATGCATAACGTGTAATCACGGCCGACTGAATGCGAGCTGCGCTCTATACCGGCCTTGACAATCCCAGTTAGAGCCCGTGTATAACGTGTAATCATGGCCAACTGAATGCGAGCTGCGCTCTATACCGGCCTTGACAATCCCAGTTAGAGCCCATGTATAACGTGTAATCACGGCCGACTGAATGCGAGCTGCGCTCTATACCGGCCTTGACATTCCCAGTTAGAGCCCATGTATAACGTGTAATCACGGCCGACTGAATGCGAGCTGCGCTCTATACCAGCCTTGACATTCCCAGTTAGAGCCCATGCATAACGTGTAATCACGGCCGACTGAATGCGAGCTGCGCTCTATACCGGCCTTGACAATCCCAGTTAGAGCCCATGTATAACGTGTAATCACGGCCGACTGAATGCCAGCTGCGCTCTATACCGGCCTTGACAATCCCAGTTAGAGCCCATGCATAACGTGTAATCACGGCCGACTGAATGCCAGCTGCGCTCTATACCGGCCTTGACAATCCCAGTTAGAGCCCATGCATAACGTGTAATCACGGCCGACTGAATGCGAGCTGCGCTCTATACCGGCCTTGACAATCCCAGTTAGAGCCCGTGTATAACGTGTAATCATGGCCAACTGAATGCGAGCTGCGCTCTATACCGGCCTTGACAATCCCAGTTAGAGCCCGTGTATAACGTGTAATCATGGCCAACTGAATGCGAGCTGCGCTCTATACCGGCCTTGACAATCCCAGTTAGAGCCCGTGTATAACGTGTAATCATGGCCAACTGAATGCGAGCTGCGCTCTATACCGGCCTTGACAATCCCAGTTAGAGCCCGTGTATAACGTGTAATCATGGCCAACTGAATGCGAGCTGCGCTCTATACCGGCCTTGACAATCCCAGTTAGAGCCCATGCATAACGTGTAATCACGGCCGACTGAATGCCAGCTGCGCTCTATACCGGCCTTGACAATCCCAGTTAGAGCCCATGCATAACGTGTAATCACGGCCGACTGAATGCGAGCTGCGCTCTATACCGGCCTTGACATTCCCAGTTAGAGCCCATGTATAACGTGTAATCACGGCCGACTGAATGCGAGCTGCGCTCTATACCGGCCTTGACAATCCCAGTTAGAGCCCATGTATAACGTGTAATCACGGCCGACTGAATGCGAGCTGCGCTCTATACCGGCCTTGACATTCCCAGTTAGAGCCCATGTATAACGTGTAATCACGGCCGACTGAATGCGAGCTGCGCTCTATACCAGCCTTGACATTCCCAGTTAGAGCCCATGCATAACGTGTAATCACGGCCGACTGAATGCGAGCTGCGCTCTATACCGGCCTTGACAATCCCAGTTAGAGCCCATGTATAACGTGTAATCACGGCCGACTGAATGCCAGCTGCGCTCTATACCGGCCTTGACAATCCCAGTTAGAGCCCATGCATAACGTGTAATCACGGCCGACTGAATGCCAGCTGCGCTCTATACCGGCCTTGACAATCCCAGTTAGAGCCCATGCATAACGTGTAATCACGGCCGACTGAATGCGAGCTGCGCTCTATACCGGCCTTGACAATCCAAGTTAGAGCCCATGCATAACGTGTAATCACGGCCGACTGAATGCCAGCTGCGCTCTATACCGGCCTTGACATTCCCAGTTAGAGCCCGTGCATAACGTGTAATCACGGCCGACTGAATGCGAGCTGCGCTCTATACCGGCCTTGACAATCCCAGTTAGAGCCCGTGTATAACGTGTAATCACGGCCGACTGAATGCCAGCTGCGCTCTATACCGGCCTTGACATTCCCAGTTAGAACCCATGTATAACGTGTAATCACGGCCGACTGAATGCGAGCTGCGCTATATACCGGCCTTGACAATCCCAGTTAGAGCCCATGCATAACGTGTAATCACGGCCGACTGAATGCGAGCTGCTCTCTATACCGGCCTTGACATTCCCAGTTAGAGCCCATGTATAACGTGTAATCACGGCCGACTGAATGCGAGCTGCGCTCTACACCGGCCTTGACATTCCCAGTTAGAGCCCATGTATAACGTGTAATCACGGCCCACTGAATGCGAGCTGCGCTCTATACCGGCCTTGACATTCCCAGTTAGAGCCCATGTATAACGTGTAATCACGGCCGACTGAATGCGAGCTGCGCTCTATACCGGCCTTGACAATCCCAGTTAGAGCCCATGTATAACGTGTAATCACGGCCGACTGAATGCGAGCTGCGCTCTATACCGGCCTTGACAATCCCAGTTAGAGCCCATGCATAACGTGTAATCACGGCCGACTGAATGCGAGCTGCGCTCTATACCGGCCTTGACAATCCCAGTTAGAGCCCATGTATAACGTGTAATCACGGCCGACTGAATGCGGGCTGCGCTCTATACCGGCCTTGACATTCCCAGTTAGAGCCCATGCATAATGTGTAATCACGGCCGACTGAATGCGAGCTGCGCTCTATACCGGCCTTGACAATCCCAGTTAGAGCCCATGCATAACGTGTAATCACGGCCGACTGAATGCGAGCTGCGCTCTATACCGGCCTTGACAATCCCAGTTAGAGCCCGTGTATAACGTGTAATCATGGCCAACTGAATGCGAGCTGCGCTCTATACCGGCCTTGACAATCCCAGTTAGAGCCCATGTATAACGTGTAATCACGGCCGACTGAATGCGAGCTGCGCTCTATACCGGCCTTGACATTCCCAGTTAGAGCCCATGTATAACGTGTAATCACGGCCGACTGAATGCGAGCTGCGCTCTATACCAGCCTTGACATTCCCAGTTAGAGCCCATGCATAACGTGTAATCACGGCCGACTGAATGCGAGCTGCGCTCTATACCGGCCTTGACAATCCCAGTTAGAGCCCATGTATAACGTGTAATCACGGCCGACTGAATGCCAGCTGCGCTCTATACCGGCCTTGACAATCCCAGTTAGAGCCCATGCATAACGTGTAATCACGGCCGACTGAATGCCAGCTGCGCTCTATACCGGCCTTGACAATCCCAGTTAGAGCCCATGCATAACGTGTAATCACGGCCGACTGAATGCGAGCTGCGTTCTATACCGGCCTTGACAATCCCAGTTAGAGCCCATGCATAACGTGTAATCACGGCCGACTGAATGCCAGCTGCGCTCTATACCGGCCTTGACATTCCCAGTTAGAGCCCGTGCATAACGTGTAATCACGGCCGACTGAATGCGAGCTGCGCTCTATACCGGCCTTGACAATCCCAGTTAGAGCCCGTGTACAACGTGTAATCACGGCCGACTGAATGCCAGCTGCGCTCTATACCGGCCTTGATATTCCCAGTTAGAACCCATGTATAACGTGTAATCACGGCCGACTGAATGCGAGCTGCGCTATATACCGGCCTTGACAATCCCAGTTAGAGCCCATGCATAACGTGTAATCACGGCCGACTGAATGCGAGCTGCGCTCTATACCGGCCTTGACATTCCCAGTTAGAGCCCATGTATAACGTGTAATCACGGCCGACTGAATGCGAGCTGCGCTCTACACCGGCCTTGACATTCCCAGTTAGAGCCCATGTATAACGTGTAATCACGGCCCACTGAATGCGAGCTGCGCTCTATACCGGCCTTGACAATCCCAGTTAGAGCCCATGTATAACGTGTAATCACGGCCGACTGAATGCGAGCTGCGCTCTATACCGGCCTTGACAATCCCAGTTAGAGCCCAGGTATAACGTGTAATCACGGCCGACTGAATGCCAGCTGCGCTCTATACCGGCCTTGACATTCCCAGTTAGAGCCCATGTATAACGTGTAATCACGGCCGACTGAATGCGAGCTGCGCTCTATACCGGCCTTGACAATCCCAGTTAGACCTCATGTATAACGTGTAATCACGGCCGACTGAATGCGAGCTGCGCTCTATACCGGCCTTGACAATCCCAGTTAGAGCCCATGCATAACGTGTAATCACGGCCGACTGAATGCGAGCTGCGCTCTATACCGGCCTTGACAATCCCAGTTAGAGCCCATGTATAACGTGTAATCACGGCCGACTTAATGCCAGCTGCGCTCTATACCGGCCTTGACAATCCCAGTTAGAGCCCATGTATAACGTGTAATCACGGCCGACTGAATGCGAGCTGCGCTCTATACCGGCCTTGACAATCCCAGTTAGAGCCCATGTATAACGTGTAATCACGGCCGACTGAATGCCAGCTGCGCTCTATACCGGCCTTGACAATCCCAGTTAGAGCCCATGCATAACGTGTAATCACGGCCGACTGAATGCGAGCTGCGCTCTATACCGGCCTTGACAATCCCAGTTAGAGCCCATGTATAACGTGTAATCACGGCCGACTGAATGCGAGCTGCGCTCTATACCGGCCTTGACAATCCCAGTTAGAGCCCGTGTATAACGTGTAATCACGGCCGACTGAATGCGAGCTGCGCTCTATACCGGCCTTGACAATCCCAGTTAGAGCCCATGCATAACGTGTAATCACGGCCGACTGAATGCGAGCTGCGCTCTATACCAGCATTGACATTCCCAGTTAGAGCCCATGCATAACGTGTAATCACGGCCGACTGAATGAGAGCTGCGCTCTATACCGGCCTTGACAATCCCAGTTAGAGCCCATGTATAACTTGTAATCACGGCCGACTGAATGCGAGCTGCGCTCTATACCGGCCTTGACAATCCCAGTTAGAGCCCATGCATAACGTGTAATCACGGCCGACTGAATGCGAGCTGCGCTCTATACCGGCCTTGACAATCCCAGTTAGAGCCCATGTATAACGTGTAATCACGGCCGACTGAATGCGAGCTGCGCTCTATACCGGCCTTGACAATCCCAGTTAGAGCCCGTGTATAACGTGTAATCACGGCCGACTGAATGCGAGCTGCGCTCTATACCGGCCTTGACAATCCCAGTTAGAGCCCATGCATAACGTGTAATCACGGCCGACTGAATGCGAGCTGCGCTCTATACCAGCCTTGACATTCCCAGTTAGAGCCCATGCATAACGTGTAATCACGGCCGACTGAATGCGAGCTGCGCTCTATACCGGCCTTGACAATCCCAGTTAGAGCCCATGTATAACGTGTAATCACGGCCGACTGAATGCGAGCTGCGCTCTATACCGGCCTTGACAATCCCAGTTAGAGCCCATGCATAACGTGTAATCACGGCCGACTGAATGCGAGCTGCGCTCTATACCGGCCTTGACAATCCCAGTTAGAGCCCATGTATAACGTGTAATCACGGCCGACTGAATGCGAGCTGCGCTCTATACCGGCCTTGACATTCCCAGTTAGAGCCCATGCATAATGTGTAATCACGGCCGACTGAATGCGAGCTGCGCTCTATACCGGCCTTGACAATCCCAGTTAGAGCCCATGCATAACGTGTAATCACGGCCGACTGAATGCGAGCTGCGCTCTATACCGGCCTTGACAATCCCAGTTAGAGCCCGTGTATAACGTGTAATCATGGCCAACTGAATGCGAGCTGCGCTCTATACCGGCCTTGACAATCCCAGTTAGAGCCCGTGTATAACGTGTAATCATGGCCAACTGAATGCGAGCTGCGCTCTATACCGGCCTTGACAATCCCAGTTAGAGCCCGTGTATAACGTGTAATCATGGCCAACTGAATGCGAGCTGCGCTCTATACCGGCCTTGACAATCCCAGTTAGAGCCCGTGTATAACGTGTAATCATGGCCAACTGAATGCGAGCTGCGCTCTATACCGGCCTTGACAATCCCAGTTAGAGCCCATGCATAACGTGTAATCACGGCCGACTGAATGCCAGCTGCGCTCTATACCGGCCTTGACAATCCCAGTTAGAGCCCATGCATAACGTGTAATCACGGGCGACTGAATGCGAGCTGCGCTCTATACCGGCCTTGACATTCCCAGTTAGAGCCCATGTATAACGTGTAATCACGGCCGACTGAATGCGAGCTGCGCTCTATACCGGCCTTGACAATCCCAGTTAGAGCCCATGTATAACGTGTAATCACGGCCGACTGAATGCGAGCTGCGCTCTATACCGGCCTTGACATTCCCAGTTAGAGCCCATGTATAACGTGTAATCACGGCCGACTGAATGCGAGCTGCGCTCTATACCAGCCTTGACATTCCCAGTTAGAGCCCATGCATAACGTGTAATCACGGCCGACTGAATGCGAGCTGCGCTCTATACCGGCCTTGACAATCCCAGTTAGAGCCCATGTATAACGTGTAATCACGGCCGACTGAATGCCAGCTGCGCTCTATACCGGCCTTGACAATCCCAGTTAGAGCCCATGCATAACGTGTAATCACGGCCGACTGAATGCCAGCTGCGCTCTATACCGGCCTTGACAATCCCAGTTAGAGCCCATGCATAACGTGTAATCACGGCCGACTGAATGCGAGCTGCGCTCTATACCGGCCTTGACAATCCAAGTTAGAGCCCATGCATAACGTGTAATCACGGCCGACTGAATGCCAGCTGCGCTCTATACCGGCCTTGACATTCCCAGTTAGAGCCCGTGCATAACGTGTAATCACGGCCGACTGAATGCGTGCTGCGCTCTATACCGGCCTTGACAATCCCAGTTAGAGCCCGTGTATAACGTGTAATCACGGCCGACTGAATGCCAGCTGCGCTCTATACCGGCCTTGACATTCCCAGTTAGAACCCATGTATAACGTGTAATCACGGCCGACTGAATGCGAGCTGCGCTATATACCGGCCTTGACAATCCCAGTTAGAGCCCATGCATAACGTGTAATCACGGCCGACTGAATGCGAGCTGCTCTCTATACCGGCCTTGACATTCCCAGTTAGAGCCCATGTATAACGTGTAATCACGGCCGACTGAATGCGAGCTGCGCTCTACACCGGCCTTGACATTCCCAGTTAGAGCCCATGTATAACGTGTAATCACGGCCCACTGAATGCGAGCTGCGCTCTATACCGGCCTTGACAATCCCAGTTAGAGCCCATGTATAACGTGTAATCACGGCCGACTGAATGCGAGCTGCGCTCTATACCGGCCTTGACAATCCCAGTTAGAGCCCATGTATAACGTGTAATCACGGCCGACTGAATGCCAGCTGCGCTCTATACCGGCCTTGACAATCCCAGTTAGAGCCCATGTATAACGTGTAATCACGGCCGACTGAATGCGAGCTGCGCTCTATACCGGCCTTGACAATCCCAGTTAGACCTCATGTATAACGTGTAATCACGGCCGACTGAATGCGAGCTGCGCTCTATACCGGCCTTGACAATCCCAGTTAGAGCCCATGCATAACGTGTAATCACGGCCGACTGAATGCGAGGTGCGCTCTATACCGGCCTTGACAATCCCAGTTAGAGCCCATGTATAACGTGTAATCACGGCCGACTGAATGCGAGCTGCGCTCTATACCGGCCTTGACAATCCCAGTTAGAGCCCATGTATAACGTGTAATCACGGCCGACTGAATGCGAGCTGCGCTCTATACCGGCCTTGACAATCCCAGTTAGAGCCCATGTATAACGTGTAATCACGGCCGACTGAATGCCAGCTGCGCTCTATACCGGCCTTGACAATCCCAGTTAGAGCCCATGCATAACGTGTAATCACGGCCGACTGAATGCGAGCTGCGCTCTATACCGGCCTTGACAATCCCAGTTAGAGCCCATGTATAACGTGTAATCACGGCCGACTGAATGCGAGCTGCGCTCTATACCGGCCTTGACAATCCCAGTTAGAGCCCGTGTATAACGTGTAATCACGGCCGACTGAATGCGAGCTGCGCTCTATACCGGCCTTGACAATCCCAGTTAGAGCCCATGTATAACGTGTAATCACGGCCGACTGAATGCGAGCTGCGCTCTATACCGGCCTTGACAATCCCAGTTAGAGCCCGTGTATAACGTGTAATCACGGCCGACTGAATGCGAGCTGCGCTCTATACCGGCCTTGACAATCCCAGTTAGAGCCAATGCATAACGTGTAATCACGGCCGACTGAATGCGAGCTGCGCTCTATACCGGCCTTGACAATCCCAGTTAGAGCCCATGCATAACGTGTAATCACGGCCGACTGAATGCGAGCTGCGCTCTATACCGGCCCTCACAATCCCAGTTAGAGCCCATGTATAACGTGTAATCACGGCCGACTGAATGCGAGCTGCGCTCTATACCGGCCTTGACAATCCCAGTTAGAGCCCATGCATAACGTGTAATCACGGCCGACGGAATGCGAGCTGCGCTCTATACCGGCCCTCACAATCCCAGTTAGAGCCCATGTATAACGTGTAATCACGGCCGACTGAATGCGAGCTGCCCTCTATACCGGCCTTGACATTCCCAGTTAGAGCCCATGTATAACGTGTAATCACGGCCGACTGAAAGCGAGCTGCGCTCTACACCGGCCTTGACATTCCCAGTTAGAGCCCGTGTATAACGTGTAATCACGGCCGACTGAATGCGAGCTGCTCTCTATACCGGCCTTGACAATCCCAGTTAGAGCCCGTGTATAACGTGTAATCACGGCCGACTGAATGCGAGCTGCTCTCTATACCGGCCTTGACATTCCCAGTTAGAGCCCATGTATAACGTGTAATCACGGCCGACTGAATGCGAGCTGCGCTCTATACCGGCCTTGACAATCCCAGTTAGAGCCCATGTATAACGTGTAATCACGGCCGACTGAATGCGAGCTGCGCTCTATACCGGCCTTGACATTCCCAGTTAGAGCCCATGTATAACGTGTAATCACGGCCGACTGAATGCGAGCTGCGCTCTATACCGGCCTTGACAATCCCAGTTAGAGCCCATGCATAACGTGTAATCACGGCCGACTGAATGCGAGCTGCGCTCTATACCGGCCTTGACAATCCCAGTTAGAGCCCGTGTATAACGTGTAATCACGGCCGACTGAATGCCAGCTGCGCTCTATACCGGCCTTGACAATCCCAGTTAGAGCCCATGCATAATGTGTAATCACGGCCGACTGAATGCCAGCTGCGCTCTATACCGGCCTTGACAATCCCAGTTAGAGCCCATGCATAATGTGTAATCACGGCCGACTGAATGCCAGCTGCGCTCTATACCGGCCTTGACAATCCCAGTTAGAGCCCGTGCATAACGTGTATTCACGGCCGACTGAATGCCAGCTGCGCTCTATAACGGCCTTGACAATCCCAGTTAGAGCCCGTGTATAACGTGTAATCACGGCCGACTGAATGCGAGCTGCGCTCTATACCGGCCTTGACAATCCCAGTTAGAGCCCATGCATAACGTGTAATCACGGCCGACTGAATGCGAGCTGCGCTCTATACCGGCCTTGACAATCCCAGTTAGAGCCCATGCATAACGTGTAATCACGGCCAACTGAATGCGAGCTGCGCTCTATACCGGCCTTGACAATCCCAGTTAGAGCCCGTGTATAACGTGTAATCACGGCCGACTGAATGCGAGCTGCGCTCTATACCGGCCTTGACAATCCCAGTTAGAGCCCATGCATAACGTGTAATCACGGCCGACTGAATGCGAGCTGCGCTCTATACCGGCCTTGACAATCCCAGTTAGAGCCCATGCATAACGTGTATTCACGGCCGACTGAATGCGAGCTGCGCTCTATACCGGCCTTGACAATCCCAGTTAGAGCCCATGCATAACGTGTAATCACGGCCGACTGAATGCGAGCTGCGCTCTATACCGGCCTTGACAATCCCAGTTAGAGCTCATGCATAACGTGTAATCACGGCCGACTGAATGCGAGCTGCGCTCTATACCGGCCTTGACAATCCCAGTTAGAGCCCATGCATAATGTGTAATCACGGCCGACTGAATGCGAGCTGCGCTCTATACCGGCCTTGACAATCCCAGTTAGAGCCCATGTATAAGGTGTAATCACGGCCGACTGAATGCGAGCTGCTCTCTATACCGGCCTTGACAATCCCAGTTAGAGCCCATGCATAACGTGTAATCACGGCCGACTGAATGCGAGCTGCTCTCTATACCGGCCTTGACAATCCCAGTTAGAGCCCATGCATAACGTGTAATCACGGCCGACTGAATGCGAGCTGCGCTCTATTCCGGCCTTGACAATCCCAGTTAGAGCCCATGCATAACGTGTAATCACGGCCAACTGAATGCGAGCTGCGCTCTATACCGGCTTTGACATTCCCAGTTAGAGCCCATGCATAACGTGTAATCACGGCCGACTGAATGCCAGCTGCGCTCTATACCGGCCTTGACAATCCCAGTTAGAGCCCATGCATAACGTGTAATCACGGCCGACTGAATGCGAGCTGCGCTCTACACCGGCCTTGACATTCCCAGTTAGAGCCCGTGTATAACGTGTAATCACGGCCGACTGTATGCCAGCTGCGATCTATACCGGCCTTGACAATCCCAGTTAGAGCCCATGTATAACGTGTAATCACGGCCGACTGAATGCGAGCTGCGCTCTATACCGGCCTTGACATTCCCAATTAGAGCCCATGCATAACGTGTAATCACGGCCGACTGAATGCGAGATGCGCTCTATACCGTCCTTGACAATCCCAGTTAGAGCCCATGTATAACGTGTAATCACGGCCGACTGAATGCGAGCTGCGCTCTATACCGGCCTTGACAATCCCAGTTAGAGCCCATGCATAACGTGTAATCACGGCCGACTGAATGCGAGCTGCGCTCTATACCGGCCTTGACAATCCCAGTTAGAGCCCATGCATAACGTGTATTCACGGCCGACTGAATGCGAGCTGCGCTCTATACCGGCCTTGACAATCCCAGTTAGAGCCCATGCATAACGTGTAATCACGGCCGACTGAATGCCAGCTGCGCTCTATACCGGCCTTGACATTCCCAGTTAGAACCCATGTATAACGTGTAATCACGGCCGACTGAATGCGAGCTGCGCTATATACCGGCCTTGACAATCCCAGTTAGAGCCCATGCATAACGTGTAATCACGGCCGACTGAATGCGAGCTGCTCTCTATACCGGCCTTGACATTCCCAGTTAGAGCCCATGTATAACGTGTAATCACGGCCGACTGAATGCGAGCTGCGCTCTACACCGGCCTTGACATTCCCAGTTAGAGCCCATGTATAACGTGTAATCACGGCCCACTGAATGCGAGCTGCGCTCTATACCGGCCTTGACAATCCCAGTTAGAGCCCATGTATAACGTGTAATCACGGCCGACTGAATGCGAGCTGCGCTCTATACCGGCCTTGACAATCCCAGTTAGAGCCCATGTATAACGTGTAATCACGGCCGACTGAATGCCAGCTGCGCTCTATACCGGCCTTGACAATCCCAGTTAGAGCCCATGTATAACGTGTAATCACGGCCGACTGAATGCGAGCTGCGCTCTATACCGGCCTTGACAATCCCAGTTAGACCTCATGTATAACGTGTAATCACGGCCGACTGAATGCGAGCTGCGCTCTATACCGGCCTTGACAATCCCAGTTAGAGCCCATGCATAACGTGTAATCACGGCCGACTGAATGCGAGGTGCGCTCTATACCGGCCTTGACAATCCCAGTTAGAGCCCATGTATAACGTGTAATCACGGCCGACTGAATGCGAGCTGCGCTCTATACCGGCCTTGACAATCCCAGTTAGAGCCCATGTATAACGTGTAATCACGGCCGACTGAATGCGAGCTGCGCTCTATACCGGCCTTGACAATCCCAGTTAGAGCCCATGTATAACGTGTAATCACGGCCGACTGAATGCCAGCTGCGCTCTATACCGGCCTTGACAATCCCAGTTAGAGCCCATGCATAACGTGTAATCACGGCCGACTGAATGCGAGCTGCGCTCTATACCGGCCTTGACAATCCCAGTTAGAGCCCATGTATAACGTGTAATCACGGCCGACTGAATGCGAGCTGCGCTCTATACCGGCCTTGACAATCCCAGTTAGAGCCCGTGTATAACGTGTAATCACGGCCGACTGAATGCGAGCTGCGCTCTATACCGGCCTTGACAATCCCAGTTAGAGCCCATGTATAACGTGTAATCACGGCCGACTGAATGCGAGCTGCGCTCTATACCGGCCTTGACAATCCCAGTTAGAGCCCGTGTATAACGTGTAATCACGGCCGACTGAATGCGAGCTGCGCTCTATACCGGCCTTGACAATCCCAGTTAGAGCCAATGCATAACGTGTAATCACGGCCGACTGAATGCGAGCTGCGCTCTATACCGGCCTTGACAATCCCAGTTAGAGCCCATGCATAACGTGTAATCACGGCCGACTGAATGCGAGCTGCGCTCTATACCGGCCCTCACAATCCCAGTTAGAGCCCATGTATAACGTGTAATCACGGCCGACTGAATGCGAGCTGCGCTCTATACCGGCCTTGACAATCCCAGTTAGAGCCCATGCATAACGTGTAATCACGGCCGACGGAATGCGAGCTGCGCTCTATACCGGCCCTCACAATCCCAGTTAGAGCCCATGTATAACGTGTAATCACGGCCGACTGAATGCGAGCTGCCCTCTATACCGGCCTTGACATTCCCAGTTAGAGCCCATGTATAACGTGTAATCACGGCCGACTGAAAGCGAGCTGCGCTCTACACCGGCCTTGACATTCCCAGTTAGAGCCCGTGTATAACGTGTAATCACGGCCGACTGAATGCGAGCTGCTCTCTATACCGGCCTTGACAATCCCAGTTAGAGCCCGTGTATAACGTGTAATCACGGCCGACTGAATGCGAGCTGCTCTCTATACCGGCCTTGACATTCCCAGTTAGAGCCCATGTATAACGTGTAATCACGGCCGACTGAATGCGAGCTGCGCTCTATACCGGCCTTGACAATCCCAGTTAGAGCTCATGTATAACGTGTAATCACGGCCGACTGAATGCGAGCTGCGCTCTATACCGGCCTTGACATTCCCAGTTAGAGCCCATGTATAACGTGTAATCACGGCCGACTGAATGCGAGCTGCGCTCTATACCGGCCTTGACAATCCCAGTTAGAGCCCATGCATAACGTGTAATCACGGCCGACTGAATGCGAGCTGCGCTCTATACCGGCCTTGACAATCCCAGTTAGAGCCCGTGTATAACGTGTAATCACGGCCGACTGAATGCCAGCTGCGCTCTATACCGGCCTTGACAATCCCAGTTAGAGCCCATGCATAATGTGTAATCACGGCCGACTGAATGCCAGCTGCGCTCTATACCGGCCTTGACAATCCCAGTTAGAGCCCATGCATAATGTGTAATCACGGCCGACTGAATGCCAGCTGCGCTCTATACCGGCCTTGACAATCCCAGTTAGAGCCCGTGCATAACGTGTATTCACGGCCGACTGAATGCCAGCTGCGCTCTATAACGGCCTTGACAATCCCAGTTAGAGCCCGTGTATAACGTGTAATCACGGCCGACTGAATGCGAGCTGCGCTCTATACCGGCCTTGACAATCCCAGTTAGAGCCCATGCATAACGTGTAATCACGGCCGACTGAATGCGAGCTGCGCTCTATACCGGCCTTGACAATCCCAGTTAGAGCCCATGCATAACGTGTAATCACGGCCAACTGAATGCGAGCTGCGCTCTATACCGGCCTTGACAATCCCAGTTAGAGCCCGTGTATAACGTGTAATCACGGCCGACTGAATGCGAGCTGCGCTCTATACCGGCCTTGACAATCCCAGTTAGAGCCCATGCATAACGTGTAATCACGGCCGACTGAATGCGAGCTGCGCTCTATACCGGCCTTGACAATCCCAGTTAGAGCCCATGCATAACGTGTATTCACGGCCGACTGAATGCGAGCTGCGCTCTATACCGGCCTTGACAATCCCAGTTAGAGCCCATGCATAACGTGTAATCACGGCCGACTGAATGCGAGCTGCGCTCTATACCGGCCTTGACAATCCCAGTTAGAGCTCATGCATAACGTGTAATCACGGCCGACTGAATGCGAGCTGCGCTCTATACCGGCCTTGACAATCCCAGTTAGAGCCCATGCATAATGTGTAATCACGGCCGACTGAATGCGAGCTGCGCTCTATACCGGCCTTGACAATCCCAGTTAGAGCCCATGTATAAGGTGTAATCACGGCCGACTGAATGCGAGCTGCTCTCTATACCGGCCTTGACAATCCCAGTTAGAGCCCATGCATAACGTGTAATCACGGCCGACTGAATGCGAGCTGCTCTCTATACCGGCCTTGACAATCCCAGTTAGAGCCCATGCATAACGTGTAATCACGGCCGACTGAATGCGAGCTGCGCTCTATTCCGGCCTTGACAATCCCAGTTAGAGCCCATGCATAACGTGTAATCACGGCCAACTGAATGCGAGCTGCGCTCTATACCGGCTTTGACATTCCCAGTTAGAGCCCATGCATAACGTGTAATCACGGCCGACTGAATGCCAGCTGCGCTCTATACCGGCCTTGACAATCCCAGTTAGAGCCCATGCATAACGTGTAATCACGGCCGACTGAATGCGAGCTGCGCTCTACACCGGCCTTGACATTCCCAGTTAGAGCCCGTGTATAACGTGTAATCACGGCCGACTGTATGCCAGCTGCGATCTATACCGGCCTTGACAATCCCAGTTAGAGCCCATGTATAACGTGTAATCACGGCCGACTGAATGCGAGCTGCGCTCTATACCGGCCTTGACATTCCCAATTAGAGCCCATGCATAACGTGTAATCACGGCCGACTGAATGCGAGATGCGCTCTATACCGTCCTTGACAATCCCAGTTAGAGCCCATGTATAACGTGTAATCACGGCCGACTGAATGCGAGCTGCGCTCTATACCGGCCTTGACAATCCCAGTTAGAGCCCATGCATAACGTGTAATCACGGCCGACTGAATGCGAGCTGCGCTCTATACCGGCCTTGACAATCCCAGTTAGAGCCCATGCATAACGTGTATTCACGGCCGACTGAATGCGAGCTGCGCTCTATACCGGCCTTGACAATCCCAGTTAGAGCCCATGCATAACGTGTAATCACGGCCGACTGAATGCGAGCTGCGCTCTATACCGGCCTTGACAATCCCAGTTAGAGCCCATGCATAATGTGTAATCACGGCCAACTGAATGCGAGCTGCGCTCTATACCGGCCTTGACAATCCCAGTTAGAGCCCGTGTATAACATGTAATCACGGCCGACTGAATGCGAGCTGCGCTCTATACCGGCCTTGACAATCCCAGTTAGAGCCCATGTATAACGTGTAATCACGGCCGACTGAATGCGAGCTGCGCTCTATATAGGGCCTTGACAATCCCAGTTAGAGCCCATGCATAACGTGTAATCACGGCCGACTGAATGCGAGCTGCGCTCTATACCGGCCTTGACAATCCCAGTTAGAGCCCATGCATAACGTGTAATCACGGCCGACTGAATGCGAGCTGCGCTCTATACCGGCCTTGACAATCCCAGTTAGAGCCCATGTATAACGTGTAATCACGGCCGACTGAATGCGAGCTGCGCTCTATACCGGCATTGACAATCCCAGTTAGAGCCCATGCATAACGTGTAATCACGGCCGACTGAATGCGAGCTGCGCTCTATACCGGCCTTGACAATCCCAGTTAGAGCCCATGTATAACGTGTAATCACGGCCGACTGAATGCCAGCTGCGCTCTATACCGGCCTTGACATTCCCAGTTAGAGCCCATGTATAACGTGTAATCACGGCCGACTGAATGCGAGCTGCGCTCTATATAGGGCCTTGACAATCCCAGTTAGAGCCCATGTATAACGTGTAATCACGGCCGACTGAATGCGAGCTGCGCTCTATACCGGCCTCGACAATCCCAGTTAGAGCCCATGTATAACGTGTAATCACGGCCGACTGAATGCGAGCTGCGCTCTATACCGGCCTTGACAATCCCAGTTAGAGCCCATGCATAACGTGTAATCACGGCCGACTGAATGCGAGCTGCGCTCTATACCGGCCTTGACAATCCCAGTTAGAGCCCATGCATAACGTGTATTCACGGCCGACTGAATGCGAGCTGCGCTCTATACCGGCCTTGACAATCCCAGTTAGAGCCCGTGTATAACGTGTAATCACGGCCGACTGAATGCGAGCTGCGCTCTATACCGGCCTTGACAATCCCAGTTAGAGCCCATGCATAATGTGTAATCACGGCCAACTGAATGCGAGCTGCGCTCTATACCGGCCTCGACAATCCCAGTTAGAGCCCATGTATAACGTGTAATCACGGCCGACTGAATGCGAGCTGCGCTCTATACCGGCCTTGACAATCCCAGTTAGAGCCCATGTATAACGTGTAATCACGGCCGACTGAATGCGAGCTGCGCTCTATACCGGCCTTGACAATCCCAGTTAGAGCCCGTGTATAACATGTAGTCACGGCCGACTGAATGCGAGCTGCGCTCTATACCGGCCTTGACAATCCCAGTTAGAGCCCATGTATAACGTGTAATCACGGCCGACTGAATGCGAGCTGCGCTCTATATAGGGCCTTGACAATCCCAGTTAGAGCCCATGCATAACGTGTAATCACGGCCGACTGAATGCGAGCTGCGCTCTATACCGGCCTTGACAATCCCAGTTAGAGCCCATGCATAACGTGTAATCACGGCCGACTGAATGCGAGCTGCGCTCTATACCGGCCTTGACAATCCCAGTTAGAGCCCATGCATAACGTGTAATCACGGCCGACTGAATGCGAGCTGCTCTCTATACCGGCCTTGACAATCCCAGTTAGAGCCCATGCATAACGTGTAATCACGGCCGACTGAATGCGAGCTGCGCTCTATACCGGCCTTGACAATCCCAGTTAGAGCCCATGCATAACGTGTAATCACGGCCGACTGAATGCGAGCTGCGCTCTATACCGGCCTTGACAATCCCAGTTAGAGCCCATGTATAACGTGTAATCACGGGCGACTGAATGCCAGCTGCGCTCTACACCGGCCTTGACATTCCCAGTTAGAGCCCGTGTATAACGTGTAATCATGGCCGACTGAATGCGAGCTGCGCTCTATACAGGCCTTGACAATCCCAGTTAGAGCCCGTGTATAACGTGTAATCACGGCCGACTGAATGCGAGCTGCGCTCTATATAGGGCCTTGACAATCCCAGTTAGAGCCCATGCATAACGTGTAATCACGGCCGACTGAATGCGAGCTGCGCTCTATACCGGCCTTGACATTCCCAGTTAGAGCCCATGCATAACGTGTAATCACGGCCGACTGAATGCGAGCTGCGCTCTATACCGGCCTTGACGATCCCAGTTAGAGCCCATGCATAACGTGTAATCACGGCCGACTGAATGCCAGCTGCGCTCTATACCGGCCTTGACAATCCCAGTTAGAGCCCGTGCATAACGTGTAATCACGGCCGACTGAATGCGAGCTGCGCTCTATACCGGCCTTGACAATCCCAGTTACAGCCCATGCATAATGTGTAATCACAGCCGACTGAATGCGAGCTGCGCTCTATACCGGCCTTGACAATCCCAGTTAGAGCCCATGTATAACGTGTAATCACGGCCGACTGAATGCGAGCTGCGCTCTATTACGGCCTTGACAATCCCAGTTAGAGCTCATGTATAACGTGTAATCACGGCCGACTGAATGCGAGCTGCGCTCTATACCGGCCTTGACAATCCCAGTTAGAGCCCATGCATAACGTGTAATCACGGCCGACTGAATGCGAGCTGCGCTCTATACCGGACTTGACAATCCCAGTTAGAGCCCGTGTATAACGTGTAATCACGGCCGACTGAATGCGAGCTGCGCTCTATACCGGACTTGACAATCCCAGTTAGAGCCCGTGTATAACGTGTAATCACGGCCGACTGAATGCGAGCTGCGCTCTATACCGGCCTTGACAATCCCAGTTAGAGCCCATGTATAACGTGTAATCACGGCCGACTGAATGCGAGCTGCGCTCTATACCGGCCTTGACAATCCCAGTTAGAGCCCATGTATAACGTGTAATCACGGCCGACTGAATGCCAGCTGCGCTCTATACCGGCCTTGACATTCCCAGTTAGAGCCCATGCATAACGTGTAATCACGGCCGACTGAATGCGAGCTGCGCTCTATACCGGCCTTGACAATCCCAGTTAGAGCCCAAGTATAACGTGTAATCACGGCCGACTGAATGCCAGCTGCGCTCTATACCGGCCTTGACATTCCCAGTTAGAGCCCATGTATAACGTGTAATCACGGCCGACTGAATGCGAGCTGCGCTCTATATAGGGCCTTGACAATCCCAGTTAGAGCCCATGCATAACGTGTAATCACGGCCGACTGAATGCGAGCTGCGCTCTACACCGGCGTTGACATTCCCAGTTAGAGCCCATGTATAACGTGTAATCACGGCCGACTGAATGCGAGCTGCGCTCTATACCGGCCTTGACAATCCCAGTTAGAGCCCATGCATAACGTGTAATCACGGCCGACTGAATGCGAGCTGCGCTCTATACCGGCCTTGACAATCCCAGTTAGAGCCCATGTATAACGTGTAATCACGGCCGACTGAATGCCAGCTGCGCTCTATACCGGCCTTGACATTCCCAGTTAGAGCCCGTGTATAACGTGTAATCACGGCCGACTGACTGCGAGCTGCGCTCTATACCGGCCTTGACAATCCCAGTTAGAGCCCATGCATAACTTGTAATCACGGCCGACTGAATGCGAGCTGCGCTCTATACCGGCCTTGACATTCCCAGTTAGAGCCCAAGTATAACGTGTAATCACGGCCGACTGAATGCGAGCTGCGCTCTATACCGGCCTTGACAATCCCAGTTAGAGCCCATGTATAACGTGTAATCACGGCCGACTGAATGCGAGCTGCGCTCTACACCGGCGTTGACATTCCCAGTTAGAGCCCATGTATAACGTGTAATCACGGCCGACTGAATGCGAGCTGCGCTCTATACCGGCCTTGACAATCCCAGTTAGAGCCCATGCATAACGTGTAATCACGGCCGACTGAATGCGAGCTGCGCTCTATACCGGCCTTGACAATCCCAGTTAGAGCCCATGTATAACGTGTAATCACGGCCGACTGAATGCCAGCTGCGCTCTATACCGGCCTTGACATTCCCAGTTAGAGCCCGTGTATAACGTGTAATCACGGCCGACTGACTGCGAGCTGCGCTCTATACCGGCCTTGACAATCCCAGTTAGAGCCCATGCATAACTTGTAATCACGGCCGACTGAATGCGAGCTGCGCTCTATACCGGCCTTGACATTCCCAGTTAGAGCCCAAGTATAACGTGTAATCACGGCCGACTGAATGCGAGCTGCGCTCTATACCGGACTTGACAATCCCAGTTAGAGCTCATGTATAACGTGTAATCACGGCCGACTGAATGCGAGCTGCGCTCTATACCGGCCTTGACATTCCCAGTTAGAGCCCATGCATAACGTGTAATCACGGCCGAATGAATGCCAGCTGCGCTCTATACCGGCCTTGACAATCCCAGTTAGAGCCCATGCATAACGTGTAATCACGGCCGACTGAATGCGAGCTGCGCTCTATACCGGCCTTGACAATCCCAGTTAGAGCCCATGTATAACGTGTAATCACGGCCGACTGAATGCGAGCTGCGCTCTATACCGGCCTTGACAATCCCAGTTAGAGCTCATGTATAACGTGTAATCACGGCCGACTGAATGCGAGCTGCGCTCTATACCGGCCTTGACAATCCCAGTTAGAGCCCGTGCATAACTTGTAATCACGGCCGACTGAATGCGAGCTGCGCTCCATACCGGCCCTGACAATCCCAGTTAGAGCCCAAGCATAACGTGTAATCACGGCCGACTGAATGCGAGCTGCGCTCTATACCGGCCTTGACAATCCCAGTTAGAGCCCATGTATAACGTGTAATCACGGCCGACAGAATGCGAGCTGCGCTCTATACCGGCCTTGACAATCCCAGTTAGAGCCCATGCATAACGTGTAATCACGGCCGACTGAATGCGAGCTGCGCTCTATACCGGCCTTGACAATCCCAGTTAGAGCCCATGTATAACGTGTAATCACGGCCGACTGAATGCGAGCTGCGCTCTATACCGGCCTTGACAATCCCAGTTAGAGCCCATGCTTAACGTGTAATCACGGCCGACTGAATGCGAGCTGCGCTCTATACCGGCCTTGACAATCCCAGTTAGAGCCCGTGTATAACGTGTAATCACGGCCGACTGAATGCGAGCTGCGCTCTATACCGGCCTTGACAATCCCAGTTAGAGCCCATGCATAACGTGTATTCACGGCCGACTGAATGCCAGCTGCGCTCTATACCGGCCTCGACAATCCCAGTTAGAGCCCGTGTATAACGTGTAATCACGGCCGACTGAATGCCAGCTGCGCTCTATACCGGCCTTGACATTCCCAGTTAGAGCCCATGCATAACGTGTAATCACGGCCGACTGAATGCGAGCTGCGCTCTATACCGGCCTTGACAATCCCAGTTAGAGCCCATGTATAACGTGTAATCACGGCCGACTGAATGCGAGCTGCGCTCTATACCGGCCTTGACAATCCCAGTTAGAGCCCATGCATAACGTGTAATCACGGCCGACTGAATGCCAGCTGCGCTCTATACCGGCCTTGACATTCCCAGTTAGAGCTCATGTATAACGTGTAATCACGGCCGACTGAATGCGAGCTGCGCTCTATACCGGCCTTGACAATCCCAGTTAGAGCCCATGCATAACGTGTAATCACGGCCGACTGAATGCGAGCTGCGCTCTATACCGGACTTGACAATCCCAGTTAGAGCCCGTGTATAACGTGTAATCACGGCCGACTGAATGCGAGCTGCGCTCTATACCGGACTTGACAATCCCAGTTAGAGCCCGTGTATAACGTGTAATCACGGCCGACTGAATGCGAGCTGCGCTCTATACCGGACTTGACAATCCCAGTTAGAGCCCATGTATAACGTGTAATCACGGCCGACTGAATGCGAGCTGCGCTCTATACCGGCCTTGACAATCCCAGTTAGAGCCCATGCATAACGTGTAATCACGGCCGACTGAATGCGAGCTGCGCTCTATACCGGCCTTGACATTCCCAGTTAGAGCCCATGTATAACGTGTAATCACGGCCGACTGAATGCCAGCTGCGCTCTATACCGGCCTTGACAATCCCAGTTAGAGCCCATGTATAACGTGTAATCACGGCCGACTGAATGCGAGCTGCGCTCTATACCGGCCTTGACAATCCCAGTTAGAGCCCATGTATAACGTGTAATCACGGCCGACTGAATGCGAGCTGCGCTCTATACCGGCCTCGACAATCCCAGTTAGAGCCCGTGTATAACGTGTATTCACGGCCGACTGAATGCGAGCTGCGCTCTATACCGGCCTTGACAATCCCAGTTAGAGCCCATGTATAACGTGTATTCACGGCCGACTGAATGCCAGCTGCGCTCTATACCGGCCTCGACAATCCCAGTTAGAGCCCGTGTATAACGTGTAATCACGGCCGACTGAATGCGAGCTGCGCTCTATACCGGCCTTGACAATCCCAGTTAGAGCCCATGTATAACGTGTAATCACGGCCGACTGAATGCGAGCTGCGCTCTATACCGGCCTTGACAATCCCAGTTAAAGCTCATGTATAACGTGTAATCACGGCCGACTGAATGCGAGCTGCGCTCTATACCGGCCTTGACATTCCCAGTTAGAGCTCATGTATAACGTGTAATCACGGCCGACTGAATGCGAGCTGCGCTCTATACCGGCCTTAACAATCCCAGTTAGAGCCCATGCATAACGTGTAATCACGGCCGACTGAATGCCAGCTGCGCTCTATACCGGCCTTGACATTCCCAGTTAGAGCCCATGCATAACGTGTAATCACGGCCGACTGAATGCCAGCTGCGCTCTATACCGGCCTTGACAATCCCAGTTAGAGCCCATGTATAACGTGTAATCACGGCCGACTGAATGAGAGCTGCGCTCTATACCGGCCTTGACAATCCCAGTTAGAGCCCATGTATAACGTGTAATCACGGCCGACTGAATGCGAGCTGCGCTCTATATAGGGCCTTGACAATCCCAGTTAGAGCCCATGCATAACGTGTAATCACGGCCGACTGAATGCGAGCTGCGCTCTATACCGGCCTTGACGATCCCAGTTAGAGCCCATGCATAACGTGTAATCACGGCCGACTGAATGCGAGCTGCGCTCTATACCGGCCTTGACGATCCCAGTTAGAGCCCATGTATAACGTGTAATCACGGCCGACTGAATGCGAGCTGCGCTCTATACCGGCCTTGACAATCCCAGTTAGAGCCCGTGTATAACGTGTAATCACGGCCGACTGAATGCGAGCTGCGCTCTATACCGGCCTTGACAATCCCAGTTAGAGCCCGTGTATAACGTGTAATCACGGCCGACTGAATGCGAGCTGCGCTCTATACCGGCCTTGACATTCCCAGTTAGAACCCATGTATAAAATGTAATCACGGCCGACTGAATGCCAGCTGCGCTCTATACCGGCCTTGACAATCCCAGTTAGAGCCCATGTATAACGTGTAATCACGGCCGACTGAATGCGAGCTGCGCTATATACCGGCCTTGACATTCCCAGTTAGAGCCCATGCATAACGTGTAATCACGGCCGACTGAATGCGAGCTGCGCTCAATACCGGCCTTGACAATCCCAGTTAGAGCCCATGTATAACGTGTAATCACGGCCGACTGAATGCGAGCTGCGCTCTATACCGGCCTTGACAATCCCAGTTAGAGCCCATGTATAACGTGTAATCACGGCCGACTGAATGCGAGCTGCGCTCTATACCGGCCTTGACAATCCCAGTTAGAGCCCATGTATAACGTGTAATCACGGCCGACTGAATGCGAGCTGCGCTCTATACCGGCCTTGACAATCCCAGTTAGAGCCCATGTATAACGTGTAATCACGGCCGACTGAATGCCAGCTGCGCTCTATACCGGCCTTGACATTCCCAGTTAGAGCCCGTGTATAACGTGTAATCACGGCCGACTGAATGCGAGCTGCGCTCTATACCGGCCTTGACAATCCCCGTTAGAGCCCATGTATAACGTGTAATCACGGCCGACTGAATGCGAGCTGCGCTCTATACCGGCCTTGACAATCCCAGTTAGAGCCCATGCATAATGTGTAATCACGGCCGACTGAATGCGAGCTGCGCTCTATACCGGCCTTGACAATCCCAGTTAGAGCCCATGTATAACGTGTATTCACGGCCGACTGAATGCGAGCTGCGCTCTATACCGGCCTTGACAATCCCAGTTAGAGCCCATGTATAACGTGTAATCACGGCCGACTGAATGCGAGCTGCGCTCTTTACCGGCCTTGACAATCCCAGTTAGAGCTCATGTATAACGTGTAATCACGGCCGACTGAATGCCAGCTGCGCTCTATACCGGCCTTGACATTCCCAGTTAGAGCCCATGTATAACGTGTAATCACGGCCGACTGAATGCGAGCTGCGCTCTATATAGGGCCTTGACATTCCCAGTTAGAGCCCATGCATAACGTGTAATCACGGCCGACTGAATGCCAGCTGCGCTCTATACCGGCCTTGACATTCCCAGTTAGAGCCCATGCATAACGTGTAATCACGGCCGACTGAATGCGAGCTGCGCTCTATACCGGCCTTGACAATCCCAGTTAGAGCCCATGTATAACGTGTAATCACGGCCGACTGAATGCGAGCTGCGCTCTATACCGGCCTTGACAATCCCAGTTAGAGCCCATGTATAACGTGTAATCACGGCCGACTGAATGCGAGCTGCGCTCTATACCGGCCTTGACAATCCCAGTTAGAGCCCATGTATAACGTGTAATCACGGCCGACTGAATGCCAGCTGCGCTCTATACCGGCCTTGACAATCCCAGTTAGAGCCCATGCATAACGTGTAATCACGGCCGACTGAATGCCAGCTGCGCTCTATACCGGCCTTGACAATCCCAGTTAGAGCCCATGTATAACGTGTAATCACGGCCGACTGAATGCGAGCTGCGCTCTATACCGGCCTTGACAATCCCAGTTAGAGCCCGTGTATAACGTGTAATCACGGCCGACTGAATGCGAGCTGCGCTCTATACCGGCCTTGACAATCCCAGTTAGAGCCCATGCATAACGTGTAATCACGGCCGACTGAATGCGAGCTGCGCTCTATACCAGCCTTGACATTCCCAGTTAGAGCCCATGCATAACGTGTAATCACAGCCGACTGAATGCGAGCTGCGCTCTATACCGGCCTTGACAATCCCAGTTAGAGCCCATGTATAACTTGTAATCACGGCCGACTGAATGCGAGCTGCGCTCTATACCGGCCTTGACAATCCCAGTTAGAGCCCATGCATAACGTGTAATCACGGCCGACTGAATGCGAGCTGCGCTCTATACCGGCCTTGACAATCCCAGTTAGAGCCCATGTATAACGTGTAATCACGGCCGACTGAATGCGAGCTGCGCTCTATACCGGCCTTGACAATCCCAGTTAGAGCCCGTGTATAACGTGTAATCACGGCCGACTGAATGCGAGCTGCGCTCTATACCGGCCTTGACAATCCCAGTTAGAGCCCATGCATAACGTGTAATCACGGCCGACTGAATGCGAGCTGCGCTCTATACCAGCCTTGACATTCCCAGTTAGAGCCCATGCATAACGTGTAATCACGGCCGACTGAATGCGAGCTGCGCTCTATACCGGCCTTGACAATCCCAGTTAGAGCCCATGTATAACGTGTAATCACGGCCGACTGAATGCGAGCTGCGCTCTATACCGGCCTTGACAATCCCAGTTAGAGCCCATGCATAACGTGTAATCACGGCCGACTGAATGCGAGCTGCGCTCTATACCGGCCTTGACAATCCCAGTTAGAGCCCATGTATAACGTGTAATCACGGCCGACTGAATGCGAGCTGCGCTCTATACCGGCCTTGACATTCCCAGTTAGAGCCCATGCATAATGTGTAATCACGGCCGACTGAATGCGAGCTGCGCTCTATACCGGCCTTGACAATCCCAGTTAGAGCCCATGCATAACGTGTAATCACGGCCGACTGAATGCGAGCTGCGCTCTATACCGGCCTTGACAATCCCAGTTAGAGCCCGTGTATAACGTGTAATCATGGCCAACTGAATGCGAGCTGCGCTCTATACCGGCCTTGACAATCCCAGTTAGAGCCCGTGTATAACGTGTAATCATGGCCAACTGAATGCGAGCTGCGCTCTATACCGGCCTTGACAATCCCAGTTAGAGCCCGTGTATAACGTGTAATCATGGCCAACTGAATGCGAGCTGCGCTCTATACCGGCCTTGACAATCCCAGTTAGAGCCCGTGTATAACGTGTAATCATGGCCAACTGAATGCGAGCTGCGCTCTATACCGGCCTTGACAATCCCAGTTAGAGCCCATGCATAACGTGTAATCACGGCCGACTGAATGCCAGCTGCGCTCTATACCGGCCTTGACAATCCCAGTTAGAGCCCATGCATAACGTGTAATCACGGCCGACTGAATGCGAGCTGCGCTCTATACCGGCCTTGACATTCCCAGTTAGAGCCCATGTATAACGTGTAATCACGGCCGACTGAATGCGAGCTGCGCTCTATACCGGCCTTGACAATCCCAGTTAGAGCCCATGTATAACGTGTAATCACGGCCGACTGAATGCGAGCTGCGCTCTATACCGGCCTTGACATTCCCAGTTAGAGCCCATGTATAACGTGTAATCACGGCCGACTGAATGCGAGCTGCGCTCTATACCAGCCTTGACATTCCCAGTTAGAGCCCATGCATAACGTGTAATCACGGCCGACTGAATGCGAGCTGCGCTCTATACCGGCCTTGACAATCCCAGTTAGAGCCCATGTATAACGTGTAATCACGGCCGACTGAATGCCAGCTGCGCTCTATACCGGCCTTGACAATCCCAGTTAGAGCCCATGCATAACGTGTAATCACGGCCGACTGAATGCCAGCTGCGCTCTATACCGGCCTTGACAATCCCAGTTAGAGCCCATGCATAACGTGTAATCACGGCCGACTGAATGCGAGCTGCGCTCTATACCGGCCTTGACAATCCAAGTTAGAGCCCATGCATAACGTGTAATCACGGCCGACTGAATGCCAGCTGCGCTCTATACCGGCCTTGACATTCCCAGTTAGAGCCCGTGCATAACGTGTAATCACGGCCGACTGAATGCGAGCTGCGCTCTATACCGGCCTTGACAATCCCAGTTAGAGCCCGTGTATAACGTGTAATCACGGCCGACTGAATGCCAGCTGCGCTCTATACCGGCCTTGACATTCCCAGTTAGAACCCATGTATAACGTGTAATCACGGCCGACTGAATGCGAGCTGCGCTATATACCGGCCTTGACAATCCCAGTTAGAGCCCATGCATAACGTGTAATCACGGCCGACTGAATGCGAGCTGCTCTCTATACCGGCCTTGACATTCCCAGTTAGAGCCCATGTATAACGTGTAATCACGGCCGACTGAATGCGAGCTGCGCTCTACACCGGCCTTGACATTCCCAGTTAGAGCCCATGTATAACGTGTAATCACGGCCCACTGAATGCGAGCTGCGCTCTATACCGGCCTTGACATTCCCAGTTAGAGCCCATGTATAACGTGTAATCACGGCCGACTGAATGCGAGCTGCGCTCTATACCGGCCTTGACAATCCCAGTTAGAGCCCATGTATAACGTGTAATCACGGCCGACTGAATGCGAGCTGCGCTCTATACCGGCCTTGACAATCCCAGTTAGAGCCCATGCATAACGTGTAATCACGGCCGACTGAATGCGAGCTGCGCTCTATACCGGCCTTGACAATCCCAGTTAGAGCCCATGTATAACGTGTAATCACGGCCGACTGAATGCGAGCTGCGCTCTATACCGGCCTTGACATTCCCAGTTAGAGCCCATGCATAATGTGTAATCACGGCCGACTGAATGCGAGCTGCGCTCTATACCGGCCTTGACAATCCCAGTTAGAGCCCATGCATAACGTGTAATCACGGCCGACTGAATGCGAGCTGCGCTCTATACCAGCCTTGACATTCCCAGTTAGAGCCCATGCATAACGTGTAATCACAGCCGACTGAATGCGAGCTGCGCTCTATACCGGCCTTGACAATCCCAGTTAGAGCCCATGTATAACTTGTAATCACGGCCGACTGAATGCGAGCTGCGCTCTATACCGGCCTTGACAATCCCAGTTAGAGCCCATGCATAACGTGTAATCACGGCCGACTGAATGCGAGCTGCGCTCTATACCGGCCTTGACAATCCCAGTTAGAGCCCATGTATAACGTGTAATCACGGCCGACTGAATGCGAGCTGCGCTCTATACCGGCCTTGACAATCCCAGTTAGAGCCCGTGTATAACGTGTAATCACGGCCGACTGAATGCGAGCTGCGCTCTATACCGGCCTTGACAATCCCAGTTAGAGCCCATGCATAACGTGTAATCACGGCCGACTGAATGCGAGCTGCGCTCTATACCAGCCTTGACATTCCCAGTTAGAGCCCATGCATAACGTGTAATCACGGCCGACTGAATGCGAGCTGCGCTCTATACCGGCCTTGACAATCCCAGTTAGAGCCCATGTATAACGTGTAATCACGGCCGACTGAATGCGAGCTGCGCTCTATACCGGCCTTGACAATCCCAGTTAGAGCCCATGCATAACGTGTAATCACGGCCGACTGAATGCGAGCTGCGCTCTATACCGGCCTTGACAATCCCAGTTAGAGCCCATGTATAACGTGTAATCACGGCCGACTGAATGCGAGCTGCGCTCTATACCGGCCTTGACATTCCCAGTTAGAGCCCATGCATAATGTGTAATCACGGCCGACTGAATGCGAGCTGCGCTCTATACCGGCCTTGACAATCCCAGTTAGAGCCCATGCATAACGTGTAATCACGGCCGACTGAATGCGAGCTGCGCTCTATACCGGCCTTGACAATCCCAGTTAGAGCCCGTGTATAACGTGTAATCATGGCCAACTGAATGCGAGCTGCGCTCTATACCGGCCTTGACAATCCCAGTTAGAGCCCGTGTATAACGTGTAATCATGGCCAACTGAATGCGAGCTGCGCTCTATACCGGCCTTGACAATCCCAGTTAGAGCCCGTGTATAACGTGTAATCATGGCCAACTGAATGCGAGCTGCGCTCTATACCGGCCTTGACAATCCCAGTTAGAGCCCGTGTATAACGTGTAATCATGGCCAACTGAATGCGAGCTGCGCTCTATACCGGCCTTGACAATCCCAGTTAGAGCCCATGCATAACGTGTAATCACGGCCGACTGAATGCCAGCTGCGCTCTATACCGGCCTTGACAATCCCAGTTAGAGCCCATGCATAACGTGTAATCACGGCCGACTGAATGCGAGCTGCGCTCTATACCGGCCTTGACATTCCCAGTTAGAGCCCATGTATAACGTGTAATCACGGCCGACTGAATGCGAGCTGCGCTCTATACCGGCCTTGACAATCCCAGTTAGAGCCCATGTATAACGTGTAATCACGGCCGACTGAATGCGAGCTGCGCTCTATACCGGCCTTGACATTCCCAGTTAGAGCCCATGTATAACGTGTAATCACGGCCGACTGAATGCGAGCTGCGCTCTATACCAGCCTTGACATTCCCAGTTAGAGCCCATGCATAACGTGTAATCACGGCCGACTGAATGCGAGCTGCGCTCTATACCGGCCTTGACAATCCCAGTTAGAGCCCATGTATAACGTGTAATCACGGCCGACTGAATGCCAGCTGCGCTCTATACCGGCCTTGACAATCCCAGTTAGAGCCCATGCATAACGTGTAATCACGGCCGACTGAATGCCAGCTGCGCTCTATACCGGCCTTGACAATCCCAGTTAGAGCCCATGCATAACGTGTAATCACGGCCGACTGAATGCGAGCTGCGCTCTATACCGGCCTTGACAATCCAAGTTAGAGCCCATGCATAACGTGTAATCACGGCCGACTGAATGCCAGCTGCGCTCTATACCGGCCTTGACATTCCCAGTTAGAGCCCGTGCATAACGTGTAATCACGGCCGACTGAATGCGAGCTGCGCTCTATACCGGCCTTGACAATCCCAGTTAGAGCCCGTGTATAACGTGTAATCACGGCCGACTGAATGCCAGCTGCGCTCTATACCGGCCTTGACATTCCCAGTTAGAACCCATGTATAACGTGTAATCACGGCCGACTGAATGCGAGCTGCGCTATATACCGGCCTTGACAATCCCAGTTAGAGCCCATGCATAACGTGTAATCACGGCCGACTGAATGCGAGCTGCTCTCTATACCGGCCTTGACATTCCCAGTTAGAGCCCATGTATAACGTGTAATCACGGCCGACTGAATGCGAGCTGCGCTCTACACCGGCCTTGACATTCCCAGTTAGAGCCCATGTATAACGTGTAATCACGGCCCACTGAATGCGAGCTGCGCTCTATACCGGCCTTGACATTCCCAGTTAGAGCCCATGTATAACGTGTAATCACGGCCGACTGAATGCGAGCTGCGCTCTATACCGGCCTTGACAATCCCAGTTAGAGCCCATGTATAACGTGTAATCACGGCCGACTGAATGCGAGCTGCGCTCTATACCGGCCTTGACAATCCCAGTTAGAGCCCATGCATAACGTGTAATCACGGCCGACTGAATGCGAGCTGCGCTCTATACCGGCCTTGACAATCCCAGTTAGAGCCCATGTATAACGTGTAATCACGGCCGACTGAATGCGAGCTGCGCTCTATACCGGCCTTGACATTCCCAGTTAGAGCCCATGCATAATGTGTAATCACGGCCGACTGAATGCGAGCTGCGCTCTATACCGGCCTTGACAATCCCAGTTAGAGCCCATGCATAACGTGTAATCACGGCCGACTGAATGCGAGCTGCGCTCTATACCGGCCTTGACAATCCCAGTTAGAGCCCGTGTATAACGTGTAATCATGGCCAACTGAATGCGAGCTGCGCTCTATACCGGCCTTGACAATCCCAGTTAGAGCCCATGTATAACGTGTAATCACGGCCGACTGAATGCGAGCTGCGCTCTATACCGGCCTTGACATTCCCAGTTAGAGCCCATGTATAACGTGTAATCACGGCCGACTGAATGCGAGCTGCGCTCTATACCAGCCTTGACATTCCCAGTTAGAGCCCATGCATAACGTGTAATCACGGCCGACTGAATGCGAGCTGCGCTCTATACCGGCCTTGACAATCCCAGTTAGAGCACATGTATAACGTGTAATCACGGCCGACTGAATGCCAGCTGCGCTCTATACCGGCCTTGACAATCCCAGTTAGAGCCCATGCATAACGTGTAATCACGGCCGACTGAATGCCAGCTGCGCTCTATACCGGCCTTGACAATCCCAGTTATAGCCCATGCATAACGTGTAATCACGGCCGACTGAATGCGAGCTGCGCTCTATACCGGCCTTGACAATCCCAGTTAGAGCCCGTGTATAACGTGTAATCATGGCCAACTGAATGCGAGCTGCGCTCTATACCGGCCTTGACAATCCCAGTTAGAGCCCGTGTATAACGTGTAATCATGGCCAACTGAATGCGAGCTGCGCTCTATACCGGCCTTGACAATCCCAGTTAGAGCCCGTGTATAACGTGTAATCATGGCCAACTGAATGCGAGCTGCGCTCTATACCGGCCTTGACAATCCCAGTTAGAGCCCGTGTATAACGTGTAATCATGGCCAACTGAATGCGAGCTGCGCTCTATACCGGCCTTGACAATCCCAGTTAGAGCCCATGCATAACGTGTAATCACGGCCGACTGAATGCCAGCTGCGCTCTATACCGGCCTTGACAATCCCAGTTAGAGCCCATGCATAACGTGTAATCACGGCCGACTGAATGCGAGCTGCGCTCTATACCGGCCTTGACATTCCCAGTTAGAGCCCATGTATAACGTGTAATCACGGCCGACTGAATGCGAGCTGCGCTCTATACCGGCTTTGACAATCCCAGTTAGAGCCCATGTATAACGTGTAATCACGGCCGACTGAATGCGAGCTGCGCTCTATACCGGCCTTGACATTCCCAGTTAGAGCCCATGTATAACGTGTAATCACGGCCGACTGAATGCGAGCTGCGCTCTATACCAGCCTTGACATTCCCAGTTAGAGCCCATGCATAACGTGTAATCACGGCCGACTGAATGCGAGCTGCGCTCTATACCGGCCTTGACAATCCCAGTTAGAGCCCATGTATAACGTGTAATCACGGCCGACTGAATGCCAGCTGCGCTCTATACCGGCCTTGACAATCCCAGTTAGAGCCCATGCATAACGTGTAATCACGGCCGACTGAATGCCAGCTGCGCTCTATACCGGCCTTGACAATCCCAGTTAGAGCCCATGCATAACGTGTAATCACGGCCGACTGAATGCGAGCTGCGCTCTATACCGGCCTTGACAATCCAAGTTAGAGCCCATGCATAACGTGTAATCACGGCCGACTGAATGCCAGCTGCGCTCTATACCGGCCTTGACATTCCCAGTTAGAGCCCGTGCATAACGTGTAATCACGGCCGACTGAATGCGAGCTGCGCTCTATACCGGCCTTGACAATCCCAGTTAGAGCCCGTGTATAACGTGTAATCACGGCCGACTGAATGCCAGCTGCGCTCTATACCGGCCTTGACATTCCCAGTTAGAACCCATGTATAACGTGTAATCACGGCCGACTGAATGCGAGCTGCGCTATATACCGGCCTTGACAATCCCAGTTAGAGCCCATGCATAACTTGTAATCACGGCCGACTGAATGCGAGCTGCTCTCTATACCGGCCTTGACATTCCCAGTTAGAGCCCATGTATAACGTGTAATCACGGCCGACTGAATGCGAGCTGCGCTCTACACCGGCCTTGACATTCCCAGTTAGAGCCCATGTATAACGTGTAATCACGGCCCACTGAATGCGAGCTGCGCTCTATACCGGCCTTGACATTCCCAGTTAGAGCCCATGTATAACGTGTAATCACGGCCGACTGAATGCGAGCTGCGCTCTATACCGGCCTTGACAATCCCAGTTAGAGCCCATGTATAACGTGTAATCACGGCCGACTGAATGCGAGCTGCGCTCTATACCGGCCTTGACAATCCCAGTTAGAGCCCATGCATAACGTGTAATCACGGCCGACTGAATGCGAGCTGCGCTCTATACCGGCCTTGACAATCCCAGTTAGAGCCCATGTATAACGTGTAATCACGGCCGACTGAATGCGAGCTGCGCTCTATACCGGCCTTGACATTCCCAGTTAGAGCCCATGCATAATGTGTAATCACGGCCGACTGAATGCGAGCTGCGCTCTATACCGGCCTTGACAATCCCAGTTAGAGCCCATGCATAACGTGTAATCACGCCGACTGAATGCGAGCTGCGCTCTATACCGGCCTTGACAATCCCAGTTAGAGCCCGTGTATAACGTGTAATCATGGCCAACTGAATGCGAGCTGCGCTCTATACCGGCCTTGACAATCCCAGTTAGAGCCCATGTATAACGTGTAATCACGGCCGACTGAATGCGAGCTGCGCTCTATACCGGCCTTGACATTCCCAGTTAGAGCCCATGTATAACGTGTAATCACGGCCGACTGAATGCGAGCTGCGCTCTATACCAGCCTTGACATTCCCAGTTAGAGCCCATGCATAACGTGTAATCACGGCCGACTGAATGCGAGCTGCGCTCTATACCGGCCTTGACAATCCCAGTTAGAGCCCATGTATAACGTGTAATCACGGCCGACTGAATGCCAGCTGCGCTCTATACCGGCCTTGACAATCCCAGTTAGAGCCCATGCATAACGTGTAATCACGGCCGACTGAATGCCAGCTGCGCTCTATACCGGCCTTGACAATCCCAGTTAGAGCCCATGCATAACGTGTAATCACGGCCGACTGAATGCGAGCTGCGTTCTATACCGGCCTTGACAATCCCAGTTAGAGCCCATGCATAACGTGTAATCACGGCCGACTGAATGCCAGCTGCGCTCTATACCGGCCTTGACATTCCCAGTTAGAGCCCGTGCATAACGTGTAATCACGGCCGACTGAATGCGAGCTGCGCTCTATACCGGCCTTGACAATCCCAGTTAGAGCCCGTGTACAACGTGTAATCACGGCCGACTGAATGCCAGCTGCGCTCTATACCGGCCTTGATATTCCCAGTTAGAACCCATGTATAACGTGTAATCACGGCCGACTGAATGCGAGCTGCGCTATATACCGGCCTTGACAATCCCAGTTAGAGCCCATGCATAACGTGTAATCACGGCCGACTGAATGCGAGCTGCGCTCTATACCGGCCTTGACATTCCCAGTTAGAGCCCATGTATAACGTGTAATCACGGCCGACTGAATGCGAGCTGCGCTCTACACCGGCCTTGACATTCCCAGTTAGAGCCCATGTATAACGTGTAATCACGGCCCACTGAATGCGAGCTGCGCTCTATACCGGCCTTGACAATCCCAGTTAGAGCCCATGTATAACGTGTAATCACGGCCGACTGAATGCGAGCTGCGCTCTATACCGGCCTTGACAATCCCAGTTAGAGCCCAGGTATAACGTGTAATCACGGCCGACTGAATGCCAGCTGCGCTCTATACCGGCCTTGACATTCCCAGTTAGAGCCCATGTATAACGTGTAATCACGGCCGACTGAATGCGAGCTGCGCTCTATACCGGCCTTGACAATCCCAGTTAGACCTCATGTATAACGTGTAATCACGGCCGACTGAATGCGAGCTGCGCTCTATACCGGCCTTGACAATCCCAGTTAGAGCCCATGCATAACGTGTAATCACGGCCGACTGAATGCGAGCTGCGCTCTATAGCGGCCTTGACAATCCCAGTTAGAGCCCATGTATAACGTGTAATCACGGCCGACTTAATGCCAGCTGCGCTCTATACCGGCCTTGACAATCCCAGTTAGAGCCCATGTATAACGTGTAATCACGGCCGACTGAATGCGAGCTGCGCTCTATACCGGCCTTGACAATCCCAGTTAGAGCCCATGTATAACGTGTAATCACGGCCGACTGAATGCCAGCTGCGCTCTATACCGGCCTTGACAATCCCAGTTAGAGCCCATGCATAACGTGTAATCACGGCCGACTGAATGCGAGCTGCGCTCTATACCGGCCTTGACAATCCCAGTTAGAGCCCATGTATAACGTGTAATCACGGCCGACTGAATGCGAGCTGCGCTCTATACCGGCCTTGACAATCCCAGTTAGAGCCCGTGTATAACGTGTAATCACGGCCGACTGAATGCGAGCTGCGCTCTATACCGGCCTTGACAATCCCAGTTAGAGCCCATGCATAACGTGTAATCACGGCCGACTGAATGCGAGCTGCGCTCTATACCAGCATTGACATTCCCAGTTAGAGCCCATGCATAACGTGTAATCACGGCCGACTGAATGAGAGCTGCGCTCTATACCGGCCTTGACAATCCCAGTTAGAGCCCATGTATAACTTGTAATCACGGCCGACTGAATGCGAGCTGCGCTCTATACCGGCCTTGACAATCCCAGTTAGAGCCCATGCATAACGTGTAATCACGGCCGACTGAATGCGAGCTGCGCTCTATACCGGCCTTGACAATCCCAGTTAGAGCCCATGTATAACGTGTAATCACGGCCGACTGAATGCGAGCTGCGCTCTATACCGGCCTTGACAATCCCAGTTAGAGCCCGTGTATAACGTGTAATCACGGCCGACTGAATGCGAGCTGCGCTCTATACCGGCCTTGACAATCCCAGTTAGAGCCCATGCATAACGTGTAATCACGGCCGACTGAATGCGAGCTGCGCTCTATACCAGCCTTGACATTCCCAGTTAGAGCCCATGCATAACGTGTAATCACGGCCGACTGAATGCGAGCTGCGCTCTATACCGGCCTTGACAATCCCAGTTAGAGCCCATGTATAACGTGTAATCACGGCCGACTGAATGCGAGCTGCGCTCTATACCGGCCTTGACAATCCCAGTTAGAGCCCATGCATAACGTGTAATCACGGCCGACTGAATGCGAGCTGCGCTCTATACCGGCCTTGACAATCCCAGTTAGAGCCCATGTATAACGTGTAATCACGGCCGACTGAATGCGAGCTGCGCTCTATACCGGCCTTGACATTCCCAGTTAGAGCCCATGCATAATGTGTAATCACGGCCGACTGAATGCGAGCTGCGCTCTATACCGGCCTTGACAATCCCAGTTAGAGCCCATGCATAACGTGTAATCACGGCCGACTGAATGCGAGCTGCGCTCTATACCGGCCTTGACAATCCCAGTTAGAGCCCGTGTATAACGTGTAATCATGGCCAACTGAATGCGAGCTGCGCTCTATACCGGCCTTGACAATCCCAGTTAGAGCCCGTGTATAACGTGTAATCATGGCCAACTGAATGCGAGCTGCGCTCTATACCGGCCTTGACAATCCCAGTTAGAGCCCGTGTATAACGTGTAATCATGGCCAACTGAATGCGAGCTGCGCTCTATACCGGCCTTGACAATCCCAGTTAGAGCCCGTGTATAACGTGTAATCATGGCCAACTGAATGCGAGCTGCGCTCTATACCGGCCTTGACAATCCCAGTTAGAGCCCATGCATAACGTGTAATCACGGCCGACTGAATGCCAGCTGCGCTCTATACCGGCCTTGACAATCCCAGTTAGAGCCCATGCATAACGTGTAATCACGGGCGACTGAATGCGAGCTGCGCTCTATACCGGCCTTGACATTCCCAGTTAGAGCCCATGTATAACGTGTAATCACGGCCGACTGAATGCGAGCTGCGCTCTATACCGGCCTTGACAATCCCAGTTAGAGCCCATGTATAACGTGTAATCACGGCCGACTGAATGCGAGCTGCGCTCTATACCGGCCTTGACATTCCCAGTTAGAGCCCATGTATAACGTGTAATCACGGCCGACTGAATGCGAGCTGCGCTCTATACCAGCCTTGACATTCCCAGTTAGAGCCCATGCATAACGTGTAATCACGGCCGACTGAATGCGAGCTGCGCTCTATACCGGCCTTGACAATCCCAGTTAGAGCCCATGTATAACGTGTAATCACGGCCGACTGAATGCCAGCTGCGCTCTATACCGGCCTTGACAATCCCAGTTAGAGCCCATGCATAACGTGTAATCACGGCCGACTGAATGCCAGCTGCGCTCTATACCGGCCTTGACAATCCCAGTTAGAGCCCATGCATAACGTGTAATCACGGCCGACTGAATGCGAGCTGCGCTCTATACCGGCCTTGACAATCCAAGTTAGAGCCCATGCATAACGTGTAATCACGGCCGACTGAATGCCAGCTGCGCTCTATACCGGCCTTGACATTCCCAGTTAGAGCCCGTGCATAACGTGTAATCACGGCCGACTGAATGCGTGCTGCGCTCTATACCGGCCTTGACAATCCCAGTTAGAGCCCGTGTATAACGTGTAATCACGGCCGACTGAATGCCAGCTGCGCTCTATACCGGCCTTGACATTCCCAGTTAGAACCCATGTATAACGTGTAATCACGGCCGACTGAATGCGAGCTGCGCTATATACCGGCCTTGACAATCCCAGTTAGAGCCCATGCATAACGTGTAATCACGGCCGACTGAATGCGAGCTGCTCTCTATACCGGCCTTGACATTCCCAGTTAGAGCCCATGTATAACGTGTAATCACGGCCGACTGAATGCGAGCTGCGCTCTACACCGGCCTTGACATTCCCAGTTAGAGCCCATGTATAACGTGTAATCACGGCCCACTGAATGCGAGCTGCGCTCTATACCGGCCTTGACAATCCCAGTTAGAGCCCATGTATAACGTGTAATCACGGCCGACTGAATGCGAGCTGCGCTCTATACCGGCCTTGACAATCCCAGTTAGAGCCCATGTATAACGTGTAATCACGGCCGACTGAATGCCAGCTGCGCTCTATACCGGCCTTGACAATCCCAGTTAGAGCCCATGTATAACGTGTAATCACGGCCGACTGAATGCGAGCTGCGCTCTATACCGGCCTTGACAATCCCAGTTAGACCTCATGTATAACGTGTAATCACGGCCGACTGAATGCGAGCTGCGCTCTATACCGGCCTTGACAATCCCAGTTAGAGCCCATGCATAACGTGTAATCACGGCCGACTGAATGCGAGGTGCGCTCTATACCGGCCTTGACAATCCCAGTTAGAGCCCATGTATAACGTGTAATCACGGCCGACTGAATGCGAGCTGCGCTCTATACCGGCCTTGACAATCCCAGTTAGAGCCCATGTATAACGTGTAATCACGGCCGACTGAATGCGAGCTGCGCTCTATACCGGCCTTGACAATCCCAGTTAGAGCCCATGTATAACGTGTAATCACGGCCGACTGAATGCCAGCTGCGCTCTATACCGGCCTTGACAATCCCAGTTAGAGCCCATGCATAACGTGTAATCACGGCCGACTGAATGCGAGCTGCGCTCTATACCGGCCTTGACAATCCCAGTTAGAGCCCATGTATAACGTGTAATCACGGCCGACTGAATGCGAGCTGCGCTCTATACCGGCCTTGACAATCCCAGTTAGAGCCCGTGTATAACGTGTAATCACGGCCGACTGAATGCGAGCTGCGCTCTATACCGGCCTTGACAATCCCAGTTAGAGCCCATGTATAACGTGTAATCACGGCCGACTGAATGCGAGCTGCGCTCTATACCGGCCTTGACAATCCCAGTTAGAGCCCGTGTATAACGTGTAATCACGGCCGACTGAATGCGAGCTGCGCTCTATACCGGCCTTGACAATCCCAGTTAGAGCCAATGCATAACGTGTAATCACGGCCGACTGAATGCGAGCTGCGCTCTATACCGGCCTTGACAATCCCAGTTAGAGCCCATGCATAACGTGTAATCACGGCCGACTGAATGCGAGCTGCGCTCTATACCGGCCCTCACAATCCCAGTTAGAGCCCATGTATAACGTGTAATCACGGCCGACTGAATGCGAGCTGCGCTCTATACCGGCCTTGACAATCCCAGTTAGAGCCCATGCATAACGTGTAATCACGGCCGACGGAATGCGAGCTGCGCTCTATACCGGCCCTCACAATCCCAGTTAGAGCCCATGTATAACGTGTAATCACGGCCGACTGAATGCGAGCTGCCCTCTATACCGGCCTTGACATTCCCAGTTAGAGCCCATGTATAACGTGTAATCACGGCCGACTGAAAGCGAGCTGCGCTCTACACCGGCCTTGACATTCCCAGTTAGAGCCCGTGTATAACGTGTAATCACGGCCGACTGAATGCGAGCTGCTCTCTATACCGGCCTTGACAATCCCAGTTAGAGCCCGTGTATAACGTGTAATCACGGCCGACTGAATGCGAGCTGCTCTCTATACCGGCCTTGACATTCCCAGTTAGAGCCCATGTATAACGTGTAATCACGGCCGACTGAATGCGAGCTGCGCTCTATACCGGCCTTGACAATCCCAGTTAGAGCCCATGTATAACGTGTAATCACGGCCCACTGAATGCGAGCGGCGCTCTATACCGGCCTTGACATTCCCAGTTAGAGCCCATGTATAACGTGTAATCACGGCCGACTGAATGCGAGCTGCGCTCTATACCGGCCTTGACAATCCCAGTTAGAGCCCATGCATAACGTGTAATCACGGCCGACTGAATGCGAGCTGCGCTCTATACCGGCCTTGACAATCCCAGTTAGAGCCCGTGTATAACGTGTAATCACGGCCGACTGAATGCCAGCTGCGCTCTATACCGGCCTTGACAATCCCAGTTAGAGCCCATGCATAATGTGTAATCACGGCCGACTGAATGCCAGCTGCGCTCTATACCGGCCTTGACAATCCCAGTTAGAGCCCATGCATAATGTGTAATCACGGCCGACTGAATGCCAGCTGCGCTCTATACCGGCCTTGACAATCCCAGTTAGAGCCCGTGCATAACGTGTATTCACGGCCGACTGAATGCCAGCTGCGCTCTATAACGGCCTTGACAATCCCAGTTAGAGCCCGTGTATAACGTGTAATCACGGCCGACTGAATGCGAGCTGCGCTCTATACCGGCCTTGACAATCCCAGTTAGAGCCCATGCATAACGTGTAATCACGGCCGACTGAATGCGAGCTGCGCTCTATACCGGCCTTGACAATCCCAGTTAGAGCCCATGCATAACGTGTAATCACGGCCAACTGAATGCGAGCTGCGCTCTATACCGGCCTTGACAATCCCAGTTAGAGCCCGTGTATAACGTGTAATCACGGCCGACTGAATGCGAGCTGCGCTCTATACCGGCCTTGACAATCCCAGTTAGAGCCCATGCATAACGTGTAATCACGGCCGACTGAATGCGAGCTGCGCTCTATACCGGCCTTGACAATCCCAGTTAGAGCCCATGCATAACGTGTATTCACGGCCGACTGAATGCGAGCTGCGCTCTATACCGGCCTTGACAATCCCAGTTAGAGCCCATGCATAACGTGTAATCACGGCCGACTGAATGCGAGCTGCGCTCTATACCGGCCTTGACAATCCCAGTTAGAGCTCATGCATAACGTGTAATCACGGCCGACTGAATGCGAGCTGCGCTCTATACCGGCCTTGACAATCCCAGTTAGAGCCCATGCATAATGTGTAATCACGGCCGACTGAATGCGAGCTGCGCTCTATACCGGCCTTGACAATCCCAGTTAGAGCCCATGTATAAGGTGTAATCACGGCCGACTGAATGCGAGCTGCTCTCTATACCGGCCTTGACAATCCCAGTTAGAGCCCATGCATAACGTGTAATCACGGCCGACTGAATGCGAGCTGCTCTCTATACCGGCCTTGACAATCCCAGTTAGAGCCCATGCATAACGTGTAATCACGGCCGACTGAATGCGAGCTGCGCTCTATTCCGGCCTTGACAATCCCAGTTAGAGCCCATGCATAACGTGTAATCACGGCCAACTGAATGCGAGCTGCGCTCTATACCGGCCTTGACATTCCCAGTTAGAGCCCATGCATAACGTGTAATCACGGCCGACTGAATGCCAGCTGCGCTCTATACCGGCCTTGACAATCCCAGTTAGAGCCCATGCATAACGTGTAATCACGGCCGACTGAATGCGAGCTGCGCTCTACACCGGCCTTGACATTCCCAGTTAGAGCCCGTGTATAACGTGTAATCACGGCCGACTGTATGCCAGCTGCGATCTATACCGGCCTTGACAATCCCAGTTAGAGCCCATGTATAACGTGTAATCACGGCCGACTGAATGCGAGCTGCGCTCTATACCGGCCTTGACATTCCCAATTAGAGCCCATGCATAACGTGTAATCACGGCCGACTGAATGCGAGATGCGCTCTATACCGTCCTTGACAATCCCAGTTAGAGCCCATGTATAACGTGTAATCACGGCCGACTGAATGCGAGCTGCGCTCTATACCGGCCTTGACAATCCCAGTTAGAGCCCATGCATAACGTGTAATCACGGCCGACTGAATGCGAGCTGCGCTCTATACCGGCCTTGACAATCCCAGTTAGAGCCCATGCATAACGTGTATTCACGGCCGACTGAATGCGAGCTGCGCTCTATACCGGCCTTGACAATCCCAGTTAGAGCCCATGCATAACGTGTAATCACGGCCGACTGAATGCGAGCTGCGCTCTATACCGGCCTTGACAATCCCAGTTAGAGCCCATGCATAATGTGTAATCACGGCCAACTGAATGCGAGCTGCGCTCTATACCGGCCTTGACAATCCCAGTTAGAGCCCGTGTATAACATGTAATCACGGCCGACTGAATGCGAGCTGCGCTCTATACCGGCCTTGACAATCCCAGTTAGAGCCCATGTATAACGTGTAATCACGGCCGACTGAATGCGAGCTGCGCTCTATACCGGCATTGACAATCCCAGTTAGAGCCCATGCATAACGTGTAATCACGGCCGACTGAATGCGAGCTGCGCTCTATACCGGCCTTGACAATCCCAGTTAGAGCCCATGTATAACGTGTAATCACGGCCGACTGAATGCCAGCTGCGCTCTATACCGGCCTTGACATTCCCAGTTAGAGCCCATGTATAACGTGTAATCACGGCCGACTGAATGCGAGCTGCGCTCTATATAGGGCCTTGACAATCCCAGTTAGAGCCCATGTATAACGTGTAATCACGGCCGACTGAATGCGAGCTGCGCTCTATACCGGCCTCGACAATCCCAGTTAGAGCCCATGTATAACGTGTAATCACGGCCGACTGAATGCGAGCTGCGCTCTATACCGGCCTTGACAATCCCAGTTAGAGCCCATGCATAACGTGTAATCACGGCCGACTGAATGCGAGCTGCGCTCTATACCGGCCTTGACAATCCCAGTTAGAGCCCATGCATAACGTGTATTCACGGCCGACTGAATGCGAGCTGCGCTCTATACCGGCCTTGACAATCCCAGTTAGAGCCCGTGTATAACGTGTAATCACGGCCGACTGAATGCGAGCTGCGCTCTATACCGGCCTTGACAATCCCAGTTAGAGCCCATGCATAATGTGTAATCACGGCCAACTGAATGCGAGCTGCGCTCTATACCGGCCTCGACAATCCCAGTTAGAGCCCATGTATAACGTGTAATCACGGCCGACTTAATGCGAGCTGCGCTCTATACCGGCCTTGACAATCCCAGTTAGAGCCCATGTATAACGTGTAATCACGGCCGACTGAATGCGAGCTGCGCTCTATACCGGCCTTGACAATCCCAGTTAGAGCCCGTGTATAACATGTAGTCACGGCCGACTGAATGCGAGCTGCGCTCTATACCGGCCTTGACAATCCCAGTTAGAGCCCATGTATAACGTGTAATCACGGCCGACTGAATGCGAGCTGCGCTCTATATAGGGCCTTGACAATCCCAGTTAGAGCCCATGCATAACGTGTAATCACGGCCGACTGAATGCGAGCTGCGCTCTATACCGGCCTTGACAATCCCAGTTAGAGCCCATGCATAACGTGTAATCACGGCCGACTGAATGCGAGCTGCGCTCTATACCGGCCTTGACAATCCCAGTTAGAGCCCATGCATAACGTGTAATCACGGCCGACTGAATGCGAGCTGCTCTCTATACCGGCCTTGACAATCCCAGTTAGAGCCCATGCATAACGTGTAATCACGGCCGACTGAATGCGAGCTGCGCTCTATACCGGCCTTGACAATCCCAGTTAGAGCCCATGCATAACGTGTAATCACGGCCGACTGAATGCGAGCTGCGCTCTATACCGGCCTTGACAATCCCAGTTAGAGCCCATGTATAACGTGTAATCACGGGCGACTGAATGCCAGCTGCGCTCTACACCGGCCTTGACATTCCCAGTTAGAGCCCGTGTATAACGTGTAATCATGGCCGACTGAATGCGAGCTGCGCTCTATACAGGCCTTGACAATCCCAGTTAGAGCCCGTGTATAACGTGTAATCACGGCCGACTGAATGCGAGCTGCGCTCTATATAGGGCCTTGACAATCCCAGTTAGAGCCCATGCATAACGTGTAATCACGGCCGACTGAATGCGAGCTGCGCTCTATACCGGCCTTGACATTCCCAGTTAGAGCCCATGCATAACGTGTAATCACGGCCGACTGAATGCGAGCTGCGCTCTATACCGGCCTTGACGATCCCAGTTAGAGCCCATGCATAACGTGTAATCACGGCCGACTGAATGCCAGCTGCGCTCTATACCGGCCTTGACAATCCCAGTTAGAGCCCGTGCATAACGTGTAATCACGGCCGACTGAATGCGAGCTGCGCTCTATACCGGCCTTGACAATCCCAGTTAGAGCCCATGCATAATGTGTAATCACAGCCGACTGAATGCGAGCTGCGCTCTATACCGGCCTTGACAATCCCAGTTAGAGCCCATGTATAACGTGTAATCACGGCCGACTGAATGCGAGCTGCGCTCTATTACGGCCTTGACAATCCCAGTTAGAGCTCATGTATAACGTGTAATCACGGCCGACTGAATGCGAGCTGCGCTCTATACCGGCCTTGACAATCCCAGTTAGAGCCCATGCATAACGTGTAATCACGGCCGACTGAATGCGAGCTGCGCTCTATACCGGACTTGACAATCCCAGTTAGAGCCCGTGTATAACGTGTAATCACGGCCGACTGAATGCGAGCTGCGCTCTATACCGGACTTGACAATCCCAGTTAGAGCCCGTGTATAACGTGTAATCACGGCCGACTGAATGCGAGCTGCGCTCTATACCGGCCTTGACAATCCCAGTTAGAGCCCATGTATAACGTGTAATCACGGCCGACTGAATGCGAGCTGCGCTCTATACCGGCCTTGACAATCCCAGTTAGAGCCCATGTATAACGTGTAATCACGGCCGACTGAATGCCAGCTGCGCTCTATACCGGCCTTGACATTCCCAGTTAGAGCCCATGCATAACGTGTAATCACGGCCGACTGAATGCGAGCTGCGCTCTATACCGGCCTTGACAATCCCAGTTAGAGCCCAAGTATAACGTGTAATCACGGCCGACTGAATGCCAGCTGCGCTCTATACCGGCCTTGACATTCCCAGTTAGAGCCCATGTATAACGTGTAATCACGGCCGACTGAATGCGAGCTGCGCTCTATATAGGGCCTTGACAATCCCAGTTAGAGCCCATGCATAACGTGTAATCACGGCCGACTGAATGCGAGCTGCGCTCTACACCGGCGTTGACATTCCCAGTTAGAGCCCATGTATAACGTGTAATCACGGCCGACTGAATGCGAGCTGCGCTCTATACCGGCCTTGACAATCCCAGTTAGAGCCCATGCATAACGTGTAATCACGGCCGACTGAATGCGAGCTGCGCTCTATACCGGCCTTGACAATCCCAGTTAGAGCCCATGTATAACGTGTAATCACGGCCGACTGAATGCCAGCTGCGCTCTATACCGGCCTTGACATTCCCAGTTAGAGCCCGTGTATAACGTGTAATCACGGCCGACTGACTGCGAGCTGCGCTCTATACCGGCCTTGACAATCCCAGTTAGAGCCCATGCATAACTTGTAATCACGGCCGACTGAATGCGAGCTGCGCTCTATACCGGCCTTGACATTCCCAGTTAGAGCCCAAGTATAACGTGTAATCACGGCCGACTGAATGCGAGCTGCGCTCTATACCGGCCTTGACAATCCCAGTTAGAGCCCATGTATAACGTGTAATCACGGCCGACTGAATGCGAGCTGCGCTCTACACCGGCGTTGACATTCCCAGTTAGAGCCCATGTATAACGTGTAATCACGGCCGACTGAATGCGAGCTGCGCTCTATACCGGCCTTGACAATCCCAGTTAGAGCCCATGCATAACGTGTAATCACGGCCGACTGAATGCGAGCTGCGCTCTATACCGGCCTTGACAATCCCAGTTAGAGCCCATGTATAACGTGTAATCACGGCCGACTGAATGCCAGCTGCGCTCTATACCGGCCTTGACATTCCCAGTTAGAGCCCGTGTATAACGTGTAATCACGGCCGACTGACTGCGAGCTGCGCTCTATACCGGCCTTGACAATCCCAGTTAGAGCCCATGCATAACTTGTAATCACGGCCGACTGAATGCGAGCTGCGCTCTATACCGGCCTTGACATTCCCAGTTAGAGCCCAAGTATAACGTGTAATCACGGCCGACTGAATGCGAGCTGCGCTCTATACCGGACTTGACAATCCCAGTTAGAGCTCATGTATAACGTGTAATCACGGCCGACTGAATGCGAGCTGCGCTCTATACCGGCCTTGACATTCCCAGTTAGAGCCCATGCATAACGTGTAATCACGGCCGAATGAATGCCAGCTGCGCTCTATACCGGCCTTGACAATCCCAGTTAGAGCCCATGCATAACGTGTAATCACGGCCGACTGAATGCGAGCTGCGCTCTATACCGGCCTTGACAATCCCAGTTAGAGCCCATGTATAACGTGTAATCACGGCCGACTGAATGCGAGCTGCGCTCTATACCGGTCTTGACAATCCCAGTTAGAGCTCATGTATAACGTGTAATCACGGCCGACTGAATGCGAGCTGCGCTCTATACCGGCCTTGACAATCCCAGTTAGAGCCCGTGCATAACTTGTAATCACGGCCGACTGAATGCGAGCTGCGCTCCATACCGGCCCTGACAATCCCAGTTAGAGCCCATGCATAACGTGTAATCACGGCCGACTGAATGCGAGCTGCGCTCTATACCGGCCTTGACAATCCCAGTTAGAGCCCATGTATAACGTGTAATCACGGCCGACAGAATGCGAGCTGCGCTCTATACCGGCCTTGACAATCCCAGTTAGAGCCCATGCATAACGTGTAATCACGGCCGACTGAATGCGAGCTGCGCTCTATACCGGCCTTGACAATCCCAGTTAGAGCCCATGTATAACGTGTAATCACGGCCGACTGAATGCGAGCTGCGCTCTATACCGGCCTTGACAATCCCAGTTAGAGCCCATGCTTAACGTGTAATCACGGCCGACTGAATGCGAGCTGCGCTCTATACCGGCCTTGACAATCCCAGTTAGAGCCCGTGTATAACGTGTAATCACGGCCGACTGAATGCGAGCTGCGCTCTATACCGGCCTTGACAATCCCAGTTAGAGCCCATGCATAACGTGTATTCACGGCCGACTGAATGCCAGCTGCGCTCTATACCGGCCTCGACAATCCCAGTTAGAGCCCGTGTATAACGTGTAATCACGGCCGACTGAATGCCAGCTGCGCTCTATACCGGCCTTGACATTCCCAGTTAGAGCCCATGCATAACGTGTAATCACGGCCGACTGAATGCGAGCTGCGCTCTATACCGGCCTTGACAATCCCAGTTAGAGCCCATGTATAACGTGTAATCACGGCCGACTGAATGCGAGCTGCGCTCTATACCGGCCTTGACAATCCCAGTTAGAGCCCATGCATAACGTGTAATCACGGCCGACTGAATGCCAGCTGCGCTCTATACCGGCCTTGACATTCCCAGTTAGAGCTCATGTATAACGTGTAATCACGGCCGACTGAATGCGAGCTGCGCTCTATACCGGCCTTGACAATCCCAGTTAGAGCCCATGCATAACGTGTAATCACGGCCGACTGAATGCGAGCTGCGCTCTATACCGGACTTGACAATCCCAGTTAGAGCCCGTGTATAACGTGTAATCACGGCCGACTGAATGCGAGCTGCGCTCTATACCGGACTTGACAATCCCAGTTAGAGCCCGTGTATAACGTGTAATCACGGCCGACTGAATGCGAGCTGCGCTCTATACCGGACTTGACAATCCCAGTTAGAGCCCATGTATAACGTGTAATCACGGCCGGCTGAATGCGAGCTGCGCTCTATACCGGCCTTGACAATCCCAGTTAGAGCCCATGCATAACGTGTAATCACGGCCGACTGAATGCGAGCTGCGCTCTATACCGGCCTTGACATTCCCAGTTAGAGCCCATGTATAACGTGTAATCACGGCCGACTGAATGCCAGCTGCGCTCTATACCGGCCTTGACAATCCCAGTTAGAGCCCATGTATAACGTGTAATCACGGCCGACTGAATGCGAGCTGCGCTCTATACCGGCCTTGACAATCCCAGTTAGAGCCCATGTATAACGTGTAATCACGGCCGACTGAATGCGAGCTGCGCTCTATACCGGCCTCGACAATCCCAGTTAGAGCCCGTGTATAACGTGTATTCACGGCCGACTGAATGCGAGCTGCGCTCTATACCGGCCTTGACAATCCCAGTTAGAGCCCATGTATAACGTGTATTCACGGCCGACTGAATGCCAGCTGCGCTCTATACCGGCCTCGACAATCCCAGTTAGAGCCCGTGTATAACGTGTAATCACGGCCGACTGAATGCGAGCTGCGCTCTATACCGGCCTTGACAATCCCAGTTAGAGCCCATGTATAACGTGTAATCACGGCCGACTGAATGCGAGCTGCGCTCTATACCGGCCTTGACAATCCCAGTTAAAGCTCATGTATAACGTGTAATCACGGCCGACTGAATGCGAGCTGCGCTCTATACCGGCCTTGACATTCCCAGTTAGAGCTCATGTATAACGTGTAATCACGGCCGACTGAATGCGAGCTGCGCTCTATACCGGCCTTAACAATCCCAGTTAGAGCCCATGCATAACGTGTAATCACGGCCGACTGAATGCCAGCTGCGCTCTATACCGGCCTTGACATTCCCAGTTAGAGCCCATGCATAACGTGTAATCACGGCCGACTGAATGCCAGCTGCGCTCTATACCGGCCTTGACAATCCCAGTTAGAGCCCATGTATAACGTGTAATCACGGCCGACTGAATGAGAGCTGCGCTCTATACCGGCCTTGACAATCCCAGTTAGAGCCCATGTATAACGTGTAATCACGGCCGACTGAATGCGAGCTGCGCTCTATATAGGGCCTTGACAATCCCAGTTAGAGCCCATGCATAACGTGTAATCACGGCCGACTGAATGCGAGCTGCGCTCTATACCGGCCTTGACGATCCCAGTTAGAGCCCATGCATAACGTGTAATCACGGCCGACTGAATGCGAGCTGCGCTCTATACCGGCCTTGACGATCCCAGTTAGAGCCCATGTATAACGTGTAATCACGGCCGACTGAATGCGAGCTGCGCTCTATACCGGCCTTGACAATCCCAGTTAGAGCCCGTGTATAACGTGTAATCACGGCCGACTGAATGCGAGCTGCGCTCTATACCGGCCTTGACAATCCCAGTTAGAGCCCGTGTATAACGTGTAATCACGGCCGACTGAATGCGAGCTGCGCTCTATACCGGCCTTGACATTCCCAGTTAGAACCCATGTATAAAATGTAATCACGGCCGACTGAATGCCAGCTGCGCTCTATACCGGCCTTGACAATCCCAGTTAGAGCCCATGTATAACGTGTAATCACGGCCGACTGAATGCGAGCTGCGCTATATACCGGCCTTGACATTCCCAGTTAGAGCCCATGCATAACGTGTAATCACGGCCGACTGAATGCGAGCTGCGCTCAATACCGGCCTTGACAATCCCAGTTAGAGCCCATGTATAACGTGTAATCACGGCCGACTGAATGCGAGCTGCGCTCTATACCGGCCTTGACAATCCCAGTTAGAGCCCATGTATAACGTGTAATCACGGCCGACTGAATGCGAGCTGCGCTCTATACCGGCCTTGACAATCCCAGTTAGAGCCCATGTATAACGTGTAATCACGGCCGACTGAATGCGAGCTGCGCTCTATACCGGCCTTGACAATCCCAGTTAGAGCCCATGTATAACGTGTAATCACGGCCGACTGAATGCCAGCTGCGCTCTATACCGGCCTTGACATTCCCAGTTAGAGCCCGTGTATAACGTGTAATCACGGCCGACTGAATGCGAGCTGCGCTCTATACCGGCCTTGACAATCCCCGTTAGAGCCCATGTATAACGTGTAATCACGGCCGACTGAATGCGAGCTGCGCTCTATACCGGCCTTGACAATCCCAGTTAGAGCCCATGCATAATGTGTAATCACGGCCGACTGAATGCGAGCTGCGCTCTATACCGGCCTTGACAATCCCAGTTAGAGCCCATGTATAACGTGTATTCACGGCCGACTGAATGCGAGCTGCGCTCTATACCGGCCTTGACAATCCCAGTTAGAGCCCATGTATAACGTGTAATCACGGCCGACTGAATGCGAGCTGCGCTCTTTACCGGCCTTGACAATCCCAGTTAGAGCTCATGTATAACGTGTAATCACGGCCGACTGAATGCCAGCTGCGCTCTATACCGGCCTTGACATTCCCAGTTAGAGCCCATGTATAACGTGTAATCACGGCCGACTGAATGCGAGCTGCGCTCTATATAGGGCCTTGACATTCCCAGTTAGAGCCCATGCATAACGTGTAATCACGGCCGACTGAATGCCAGCTGCGCTCTATACCGGCCTTGACATTCCCAGTTAGAGCCCATGCATAACGTGTAATCACGGCCGACTGAATGCGAGCTGCGCTCTATACCGGCCTTGACAATCCCAGTTAGAGCCCATGTATAACGTGTAATCACGGCCGACTGAATGCGAGCTGCGCTCTATACCGGCCTTGACAATCCCAGTTAGAGCCCATGTATAACGTGTAATCACGGCCGACTGAATGCGAGCTGCGCTCTATACCGGCCTTGACAATCCCAGTTAGAGCCCATGTATAACGTGTAATCACGGCCGACTGAATGCCAGCTGCGCTCTATACCGGCCTTGACAATCCCAGTTAGAGCCCATGCATAACGTGTAATCACGGCCGACTGAATGCCAGCTGCGCTCTATACCGGCCTTGACAATCCCAGTTAGAGCCCATGTATAACGTGTAATCACGGCCGACTGAATGCGAGCTGCGCTCTATACCGGCCTTGACAATCCCAGTTAGAGCCCATGTATAACGTGTAATCACGGCCGACTGAATGCCAGCTGCGCTCTATACCGGCCTTGACAATCCCAGTTAGAGCCCATGCATAACGTGTAATCACGGTCGACTGAATGCGAGCTGCGCTCTATACCGGCCTTGACAATCCCAGTTAGAGCCCGTGTATAACGTGTAATCACGGCCGACTGAATGCGAGCTGCGCTCTATACCGGCCTTGACAATCCCAGTTAGAGCCCGTGCATAACGTGTAATCATGGCCGACTGAATGCGAGCTGCGCTCTATACCGGCCTTGACGATCCCAGTTAGAGCCCATGCATAACGTGTAATCACGGCCGACTGAATGCGAGCTGCGCTCTATACCGGCCTTGACAATCCCAGTTAGAGCCAGTGCATAACGTGTAATCATGGCCGACTGAATGCGAGCTGCGCTCTATACCGGCCTTGACAATCCCAGTTAGAGCCCATGTATAACGTGTAATCACGGCCGACTGAATGCGAGCTGCGCTCTATACCGGCCTTGACAATCCCAGTTAGAGCCCGTGCATAACGTGTAATCACGGCCGACTGAATGCGAGCTGCGCTCTATACCGGCCTTGACAATCCCAGTTAGAGCCCGTGTATAACGTGTAATCACGGCCGACTGAATGCCAGCTGCGCTCTATACCGGCCTTGACAATCCCAGTTAGAGCCCATGCATAACGTGTAATCACGGCCGACTGAATGCGAGCTGCGCTCTATACCGGCCTTGACGATCCCAGTTAGAGCCCATGCATAACGTGTAATCACGGCCGACTGAATGCCAGCTGCGCTGTATACCGGCCTTGACAATCCAAGTTAGAGCCCATGTATAACGTGTAATCACGGCCGACTGAATGCGAGCTGCGCTCTATACCGGCCTTGACAATCCCAGTTAGAGCCCATGTATAACGTGTAATCACGGCCGACTGAATGCGAGCTGCGCTCTATACCGGCCTTGACATTCCCAGTTAGAGCCCATGCATAACGTGTAATCACGGCCGACTGAATGCGAGCTGCACTCTATACCGGCCTTGACAATCCCAGTTAGAGCCCATGTATAACGTGTAATCACGGCCGACTGAATGCGAGCTGCGCTCTATACCGGCCTTGACATTCCCAGTTAGAGCTCATGTATAACGTGTAATCACGGCCGACTGAATGCGAGCTGCGCTCTATACCGACCTTGACAATCCCAGTTAGAGCCCATGCATAACGTGTAATCACGGCCGACTGAATGCGAGCTGCGCTCTATACCGGCCTCGACAATCCCAGTTAGAGCCCATGCATAACGTGTAATCACGGCCGACTGAATGCGAGCTGCGCTCTATACCGGCCTTGACAATCCCAGTTAGAGCTCATGTATAACGTGTAATCACGGCCGACTGAATGCGAGCTGCGCTCTATACCGGCCTTGACAATCCCAGTTAGAGCCCATGTATAACGTGTAATCACGGCCGACTGAATGCCAGCTGCGCTCCATACTGGCCTTGACATTCCCAGTTAGAGCCCATGTATGACGTGTAATCACGGCCGACTGAATGCGAGCTGCGCTCTATACCGGCCTTGACATTCCCAGTTAGAGCCCGTGTATAACGTGTAATCACGGCCGACTGAATGCGAGCTGCGCTCTATACCGGCCTTGACAATCCCAGTTAGAGCCCATGCATAACGTGTAATCACGGCCGACTGAATGCGAGCTGCGCTCTATACCGGCCTTGACAATCGAGTTTAGAGCCCATGCATAACGTGTAATCACGGCCGACTGAATGCGAGCTGCGCTCTATACCGGCCTTGACAATCCCAGTTAGAGCCCATGTATAACGTGTAATCACGGCCGACTGAATGCGAGCTGCGCTCTATACCGGCCTTGACAATCCCAGTTAGAGCCCATGTATAACGTGTAATCACGGCCGACTGAATGCGAGCTGCGCTCTATACCGGCCTTGACAATCCCAGTTAGAGCCCATGTATAACGTGTAATCACGGCCGACTGAATGCGAGCTGCGCTCTATACCGGCCTTGACAATCCCAGTTAGAGCCCGTGTATAACGTGTTATCACGGCCAACTGAATGCGAGCTGCGCTCTATACCGGCCTTGACAATCCCAGTTAGAGCCCGTGTATAACGTGTAATCACGGCCGACTGAATGCGAGCTGCGCTCTATACCGGCCTTGACATTCCCAGTTAGAGCCCATGCATAACGTGTAATCACGGCCGACTGAATGCGAGCTGCGCTCTATACCGGCCTTGACATTCCCAGTTAGAGCCCATGCATAACGTGTAATCACGGCCGACTGAATGCCAGCTGCGCTCTATACCGGCCTTGACATTCCCAGTTAGAGCCCATGCATAACGTGAAATCACGGCCGACTGAATGCGAGCTGCGCTCTATACCGGCCTTGACAATCCCAGTTAGAGCCCATGCATAACGTGTAATCACGGCCGACTGAATGCCAGCTGCGCTCTATACCGGCCTTGACAATCCCAGTTAGAGCTCATGTATAACGTGTAATCACGGCCGACTGAATGCGAGCTGCGCTCTATACCGGCCTTGACATTCCCAGTTAGAGCCCGTGTATAACGTGTAATCACGGCCGACTGAATGCCAGCTGCGCTCTATACCGGCCTTGACATTCCCAGTTAGAGCCCATGCATAACGTGTAATCACGGCCGACTGAATGCGAGCTGCGCTCTATACCGGCCTTGACAATCCCAGTTAGAGCCCGTGCATAACGTGTAATCACGGCCGACTGAATGCGAGCTGCGCTCTATACCGGCCTTGACATTCCCAGTTAGAGCCCATGTATAACGTGTAATCACGGCCGACTGAATGCGAGCTGCGCTCTATACCGGCCTTGACAATCCCAGTTAGAGCCCGTGTATAACGTGTAATCACGGCCGACTGAATGCGGGCCGCGCTCTATACCGGCCTTGACAATCCCAGTTAGAGCCCATGTATAACGTGTAATCACGGCCGACTGAATGCGAGCTGCGCTCTATACCGGCCTTGACAATCCCAGTTAGAGCCCATGTATAACGTGTAATCACGGCCGACTGAATGCCAGCTGCGCTCTATACCGGCCTTGACAATCCCAGTTAGAGCCCATGTATAACGTGTAATCACGGCCGACTGAATGCGAGCTGCGCTCTATACCGGCCTCGACAATCCCAGTTAGAGCCCATGTATAACGTGTAATCACGGCCGACTGAATGCCAGCTGCGCTCTATACCGGCCTTGACAATCCCAGTTAGAGCCCATGTATAACGTGTAATCACGGCCGACTGAATGCGAGCTGCGCTCTATACCGGCCTTGACAATCCCAGTTAGAGCCCATGTATAACGTGTAATCACGGCCGACTGAATGCGAGCTGCGCTCTATACCGGCCTTGACAATCCCAGTTAGAGCCCATGCATAACGTGTAATCACGGCCGACTGAATGCGAGCTGCGCTCTATACCGGCCTTGACATTCCCAGTTAGAGCCCATGCATAACGTGTAATCACGGCCGACTGAATGCGAGCTGCGCTCTATACCGGCCTTGACAATCCCAGTTAGAGCCCATGCATAACGTGTAATCACGGCCGACTGAATGCGAGCTGCGCTCTATACCGGCCTTGACAATCCCAGTTAGAGCCCGTGTATAACGTGTAATCACGGCCGACTGAATGCGAGCTGCGCTCTATACCGGCCTTGACAATCCCAGTTAGAGCCCATGCATAACGTGTAATCACGGCCGACTGAATGCCAGCTGCGCTCTATACCGGCCTTGACAATCCCAGTTAGAGCCCATGCATAACGTGTAATCACGGCCGACTGAATGCGAGCTGCGCTCTACACCGGCCTTGACATTCCCAGTTAGAGCCCATGCATAACGTGTAATCACGGCCGACTGAATGCGAGCTGCGCTCTATACCGGCCTTGACAATCCCAGTTAGAGCCCATGCATAACGTGTAATCACGGCCGACTGAATGCGAGCTGCGCTCAATACCGGCCTTGACAATCCCAGTTAGAGCCCATGTATAACGTGTAATCACGGCCGACTGAATGCGAGCTGCGCTCTACACCGGCCTTGACATTCCCAGTTAGAGCCCATGTATAACGTGTAATCACGGCCGACTGAATGCGAGCTGCGCTCTATACCGGCCTTGACAATCCCAGTTAGAGCCCATGCATAACGTGTAATCACGGCCGACTGAATGCGAGCTGCGCTCTATACCGGCCTTGACAATCCCAGTTAGAGCCCGTGTATAACGTGTAATCACGGCCGACTGAATGCGAGCTGCGCTCTATACCGGCCCTCACAATCCCAGTTAGAGCCCATGCATAACGTGTAATCACGGCCGACTGAATGCCAGCTGCGCTCTATACCGGCCTTGACAATCCCAGTTAGAGCCCGTGTATAACGTGTAATCACGGCCGACTGAATGCGAGCTGCGCTCTATACCGGCCCTCACAATCCCAGTTAGAGCCCATGTATAACGTGTAATCACGGCCGACTGAATGCGAGCTGCGCTCTATACCAGCCTTGACAATCCCAGTTAGAGACCGTGCATAACGTGTAATCATGGCCGACTGAATGCCAGCTGCGCTCTATACCGGCCTTGACAATCCCAGTTAGAGCCCATGTATAACGTGTAATCACGGCCGACTGAATGCGAGCTGCGCTCTATACCGGCCCTCACAATCCCAGTTAGAGCCCATGCATAACGTGTAATCACGGCCGACTGAATGCGAGCTGCGCTCTATACCGGCCTTGACAATCCCAGTTAGAGCCCATGCATAACGTGTAATCACGGCCGACTGAATGCCAGCTGCGCTCTATACCGGCCTTGACAATCCCAGTTAGAGCCCATGTATAACGTGTAATCACGGCCGACTGAATGCGAGCTGCGCTCTATACCGGCCCTCACAATCCCAGTTAGAGCCCATGCATAACGTGTAATCACGGCCGACTGAATGCGAGCTGCGCTCTATACCGGCCTTGACAATCCCAGTTAGAGCCCATGTATAACGTGTAATCACGGCCGACTGAATGCGAGCTGCGCTCTATACCGGCCTTGACAATCCCAGTTAGAGCCCATGTATAACGTGTAATCACGGCCGACTGAATGCGAGCTGCGCTCTATACCGGCCTTGACAATCCCAGTTAGAGCCCATGTATAACGTGTAATCACGGCCGACTGAATGCCAGCTGCGCTCTATACCGGCCTTGACAATCCCAGTTAGAGCCCATGCATAACGTGTAATCACGGTCGACTGAATGCGAGCTGCGCTCTATACCGGCCTTGACAATCCCAGTTAGAGCCCGTGTATAACGTGTAATCACGGCCGACTGAATGCGAGCTGCGCTCTATACCGGCCTTGACAATCCCAGTTAGAGCCCGTGCATAACGTGTAATCATGGCCGACTGAATGCGAGCTGCGCTCTATACCGGCCTTGACGATCCCAGTTAGAGCCCATGCATAACGTGTAATCACGGCCGACTGAATGCGAGCTGCGCTCTATACCGGCCTTGACAATCCCAGTTAGAGCCAGTGCATAACGTGTAATCATGGCCGACTGAATGCGAGCTGCGCTCTATACCGGCCTTGACAATCCCAGTTAGAGCCCATGTATAACGTGTAATCACGGCCGACTGAATGCGAGCTGCGCTCTATACCGGCCTTGACAATCCCAGTTAGAGCCCGTGCATAACGTGTAATCACGGCCGACTGAATGCGAGCTGCGCTCTATACCGGCCTTGACAATCCCAGTTAGAGCCCGTGTATAACGTGTAATCACGGCCGACTGAATGCTAGCTGCGCTCTATACCGGCCTTGACAATCCCAGTTAGAGCCCATGCATAACGTGTAATCACGGCCGACTGAATGCGAGCTGCGCTCTATACCGGCCTTGACGATCCCAGTTAGAGCCCATGCATAACGTGTAATCACGGCCGACTGAATGCCAGCTGCGCTGTATACCGGCCTTGACAATCCAAGTTAGAGCCCATGTATAACGTGTAATCACGGCCGAGTGAATGCGAGCTGCGCTCTATACCGGCCTTGACAATCCCAGTTAGAGCCCATGTATAACGTGTAATCACGGCCGACTGAATGCGAGCTGCGCTCTATACCGGCCTTGACATTCCCAGTTAGAGCCCATGCATAACGTGTAATCACGGCCGACTGAATGCGAGCTGCACTCTATACCGGCCTTGACAATCCCAGTTGGAGCCCATGTATAACGTGTAATCACGGCCGACTGAATGCGAGCTGCGCTCTATACCGGCCTTGACATTCCCAGTTAGAGCTCATGTATAACGTGTAATCACGGCCGACTGAATGCGAGCTGCGCTCTATACCGGCCTTGACAATCCCAGTTAGAGCCCATGCATAACGTGTAATCACGGCCGACTGAATGCGAGCTGCGCTCTATACCGGCCTCGACAATCCCAGTTAGAGCCCATGCATAACGTGTAATCACGGCCGACTGAATGCGAGCTGCGCTCTATACCGGCCTTGACAATCCCAGTTAGAGCTCATGTATAACGTGTAATCACGGCCGACTGAATGCGAGCTGCGCTCTATACCGGCCTTGACAATCCCAGTTAGAGCCCATGTATAACGTGTAATCACGGCCGACTGAATGCCAGCTGCGCTCCATACTGGCCTTGACATTCCCAGTTAGAGCCCATGTATGACGTGTAATCACGGCCGACTGAATGCGAGCTGCGCTCTATACCGGCCTTGACATTCCCAGTTAGAGCCCGTGTATAACGTGTAATCACGGCCGACTGAATGCGAGCTGCGCTCTATACCGGCCTTGACAATCCCAGTTAGAGCCCATGCATAACGTGTAATCACGGCCGACTGAATGCGAGCTGCGCTCTATACCGGCCTTGACAATCCCAGTTAGAGCCCATGCATAACGTGTAATCACGGCCGACTGAATGCGAGCTGCGCTCTATACCGGCCTTGACAATCCCAGTTAGAGCCCATGTATAACGTGTAATCACGGCCGACTGAATGCGAGCTGCGCTCTATACCGGCCTTGACAATCCCAGTTAGAGCCCATGTATAACGTGTAATCACGGCCGACTGAATGCGAGCTGCGCTCTATACCGGCCTTGACAATCCCAGTTAGAGCCCATGTATAACGTGTAATCACGGCCGACTGAATGCGAGCTGCGCTCTATACCGGCCTTGACAATCCCAGTTAGAGCCCGTGTATAACGTGTTATCACGGCCAACTGAATGCGAGCTGCGCTCTATACCGGCCTTGACAATCCCAGTTAGAGCCCGTGTATAACGTGTAATCACGGCCGACTGAATGCGAGCTGCGCTCTATACCGGCCTTGACATTCCCAGTTAGAGCCCATGCATAACGTGTAATCACGGCCGACTGAATGCGAGCTGCGCTCTATACCGGCCTTGACATTCCCAGTTAGAGCCCATGCATAACGTGTAATCACGGCCGACTGAATGCCAGCTGCGCTCTATACCGGCCTTGACATTCCCAGTTAGAGCCCATGCATAACGTGAAATCACGGCCGACTGAATGCGAGCTGCGCTCTATACCGGCCTTGACAATCCCAGTTAGAGCCCATGCATAACGTGTAATCACGGCCGACTGAATGCCAGCTGCGCTCTATACCGGCCTTGACAATCCCAGTTAGAGCTCATGTATAACGTGTAATCACGGCCGACTGAATGCGAGCTGCGCTCTATACCGGCCTTGACATTCCCAGTTAGAGCCCGTGTATAACGTGTAATCACGGCCGACTGAATGCCAGCTGCGCTCTATACCGGCCTTGACATTCCCAGTTAGAGCCCATGCATAACGTGTAATCACGGCCGACTGAATGCGAGCTGCGCTCTATACCGGCCTTGACAATCCCAGTTAGAGCCCGTGCATAACGTGTAATCACGGCCGACTGAATGCGAGCTGCGCTCTATACCGGCCTTGACATTCCCAGTTAGAGCCCATGTATAACGTGTAATCACGGCCGACTGAATGCGAGCTGCGCTCTATACCGGCCTTGACAATCCCAGTTAGAGCCCGTGTATAACGTGTAATCACGGCCGACTGAATGCGGGCCGCGCTCTATACCGGCCTTGACAATCCCAGTTAGAGCCCATGTATAACGTGTAATCACGGCCGACTGAATGCGAGCTGCGCTCTATACCGGCCTTGACAATCCCAGTTAGAGCCCATGTATAACGTGTAATCACGGCCGACTGAATGCCAGCTGCGCTCTATACCGGCCTTGACAATCCCAGTTAGAGCCCATGTATAACGTGTAATCACGGCCGACTGAATGCGAGCTGCGCTCTATACCGGCCTCGACAATCCCAGTTAGAGCCCATGTATAACGTGTAATCACGGCCGACTGAATGCCAGCTGCGCTCTATACCGGCCTTGACAATCCCAGTTAGAGCCCATGTATAACGTGTAATCACGGCCGACTGAATGCGAGCTGCGCTCTATACCGGCCTTGACAATCCCAGTTAGAGCCCATGTATAACGTGTAATCACGGCCGACTGAATGCGAGCTGCGCTCTATACCGGCCTTGACAATCCCAGTTAGAGCCCATGCATAACGTGTAATCACGGCCGACTGAATGCGAGCTGCGCTCTATACCGGCCTTGACATTCCCAGTTAGAGCCCATGCATAACGTGTAATCACGGCCGACTGAATGCGAGCTGCGCTCTATACCGGCCTTGACAATCCCAGTTAGAGCCCATGCATAACGTGTAATCACGGCCGACTGAATGTGAGCTGCGCTCTATACCGGCCTTGACAATCCCAGTTAGAGCCCGTGTATAACGTGTAATCACGGCCGACTGAATGCGAGCTGCGCTCTATACCGGCCTTGACAATCCCAGTTAGAGCCCATGCATAACGTGTAATCACGGCCGACTGAATGCCAGCTGCGCTCTATACCGGCCTTGACAATCCCAGTTAGAGCCCATGCATAACGTGTAATCACGGCCGACTGAATGCGAGCTGCGCTCTACACCGGCCTTGACATTCCCAGTTAGAGCCCATGCATAACGTGTAATCACGGCCGACTGAATGCGAGCTGCGCTCTATACCGGCCTTGACAATCCCAGTTAGAGCCCATGCATAACGTGTAATCACGGCCAACTGAATGCGAGCTGCGCTCTATACCGGCCTTGACAATCCCAGTTAGAGCCCATGTATAACGTGTAATCACGGCCGACTGAATGCGAGCTGCGCTCTACACCGGCCTTGACATTCCCAGTTAAAGCCCATGTATAACGTGTAATCACGGCCGACTGAATGCGAGCTGCGCTCTATACCGGCCTTGACAATCCCAGTTAGAGCCCATGCATAACGTGTAATCACGGCCGACTGAATGCGAGCTGCGCTCTATACCGGCCTTGACAATCCCAGTTAGAGCCCGTGTATAACGTGTAATCACGGCCGACTGAATGCGAGCTGCGCTCTATACCGGCCCTCACAATCCCAGTTAGAGCCCATGCATAACGTGTAATCACGGCCGACTGAATGCCAGCTGCGCTCTATACCGGCCTTGACAATCCCAGTTAGAGCCCGTGTATAACGTGTAATCACGGCCGACTGAATGCGAGCTGCGCTCTATACCGGCCCTCACAATCCCAGTTAGAGCCCATGTATAACGTGTAATCACGGCCGACTGAATGCGAGCTGCGCTCTATACCAGCCTTGACAATCCCAGTTAGAGACCGTGCATAACGTGTAATCATGGCCGACTGAATGCCAGCTGCGCTCTATACCGGCCTTGACAATCCCAGTTAGAGCCCATGTATAACGTGTAATCACGGCCGACTGAATGCGAGCTGCGCTCTATACCGGCCCTCACAATCCCAGTTAGAGCCCATGCATAACGTGTAATCACGGCCGACTGCATGCGAGCTGCGCTCTATACCGGCCTTGACAATCCCAGTTAGAGCCCATGCATAACGTGTAATCACGGCCGACTGAATGCCAGCTGCGCTCTATACCGGCCTTGACAATCCCAGTTAGAGCCCATGTATAACGTGTAATCACGGCCGACTGAATGCGAGCTGCGCTCTATACCGGCCCTCACAATCCCAGTTAGAGCCCATGCATAACGTGTAATCACGGCCGACTGAATGCGAGCTGCGCTCTATACCGGCCTTGACAATCCCAGTTAGAGCCCATGTATAACGTGTAATCACGGCCGACTGAATGCGAGCTGCGCTCTATACCGGCCTTGACAATCCCAGTTAGAGCCCATGTATAACGTGTAATCACGGCCGACTGAATGCGAGCTGCGCTCTATACCGGCCTTGACATTCCCAGTTAGAGCCCATGTATAACGTGTAATCACGGCCGACTGAATGCGACCTGCGCTCTATACCGGCCTTGACAATCCCAGTTAGAGCCCATGCATAACGTGTAATCACGGCCGACTGAATGCGAGCTGCGCTCTATACCGGCCTTGACATTCCCAGTTAGAGCCCATGTATAACGTGTAATCACGGCCGACTGAATGCGAGCTGCGCTCTATACCGGCCTTGACAATCCCAGTTAGAGCCCATGTATAACGTGTAATCACGGCCGACTGAATGCCAGCTGCGCTCTATACCGGCCTTGACAATCCCAGTTAGAGCCCATGTATAACGTGTAATCACGGCCGACTGAATGCCAGCTGCGCTCTATACCGGCCTTGACAATCCCAGTTAGAGCCCATGTATAACGTGTAATCACGGCCGACTGAATGCGAGCTGCGCTCTATACCGGCCTTGACAATCCCAGTTAGAGCCCATGTATAACGTGTAATCACGGCCGACTGAATGCGAGCTGCGCTCTATACCGGCCTTGACAATCCCAGTTAGAGCCCATGCATAACGTGTAATCACGGCCGACTGAATGCGAGCTGCGCTCTACACCGGCCTTGACAATCCCAGTTAGAGCCCATGTATAACGTGTAATCACGGCCGACTGAATGCCAGCTGCACTCTATACCGGCCTTGACAATCCCAGTTAGAGCCCATGTATAACGTGTAATCACGGCCGACTGAATGCCAGCTGCGCTCTATACCGGCCTTGACATTCCCAGTTAGAGCCCATGTATAACGTGTAATCACGGCCGACTGAATGCGAGCTGCGCTCTATACCGGCCTTGACAATCCCAGTTAGAGCCCATGCATAACGTGTAATCACGGCCGACTGAATGCGAGCTGCGCTCTATACCGGCCTTGACAATCCCAGTTAGAGCCCATGTATAACGTGTAATCACGGCCGACTGAATGCGAGCTGCGCTCTATACCGGCCTTGACAATCCCAGTTAGAGCCCATGTATAACGTGTAATCACGGCCGACTGAATGCGAGCTGCGCTCTATACCGGCCTTGACATTCCCAGTTAGAGCCCGTGTATAACGTGTAATCATGGCCGACTGAATGCGAGCTGCGCTCTATACCGGCCTTGACAATCCCAGTTAGAGCCCATGCATAACGTGTAATCACGGCCGACTGAATGCGAGCTGCGCTCTATACCGGCCTTGACATTCCCAGTTAGAGACCGTGCATAACGTGTAATCACGGCCGACTGAATGCGAGCTGCGCTCTATACCGGCCTTGACAATCCCAGTTAGAGCCCATGCATAACGTGTAATCACGGCCGACTGAATGCCAGCTGCGCTCTATACCGGCCTTGACAATCCCAGTTAGAGCCCGTGTATAACGTGTAATCACGGCCGACTGAATGCGAGCTGCGCTCTATACCGGCCCTCACAATCCCAGTTAGAGCCCATGCATAACGTGTAATCACGGCCGACTGAATGCGAGCTGCGCTCTATACCGGCCTTGACATTCCCAGTTAGATCCCATGCATAACGTTTAATCATGGCCGACTGAATGCGAGCTGCGCTCTATACCGGCCTTGACAATCCCAGTTAGAGCCCATGTATAACGTGTCATCACGGCCGACTGAATGCGAGCTGCGCTCTATACCGGCCTTGACATTCCCAGTTAGAGCCCATGCATAACGTGTAATCACGGCCGACTGAATGCGAGCTGCGCTCTATACCGGCCTTGACAATCCCAGTTAGAGCCCGTGCATAACGTGTAATCACGGCCGACTGAATGCGAGCTGCGCTCTATACCGGCCTTGACATTCCCAGTTAGAGCCCATGCATAACGTGTAATCACGGCCGACTGAATGCGAGCTGCGCTCTATACCGGCCTTGACAATCCCAGTTAGAGCCCATGCATAACGTGTAATCACGGCCGACTGAATGCGAGCTGCGCTCTATACCGGCCTTGACATTCCCAGTTAGAGCCCGTGCATAACGTGTAATCACGGCCGACTGAATGCCAGCTGCGCTCTATACCGGCCTTGACAATCCTAGTTAGAGCCCATGTATGACGTGTAATCACGGCCGACTGAATGCCAGCTGCGCTCTATACCGGCCTTGACAATCCCAGTTAGAGCCCATGTATAACGTGTAATCACGGCCGACTGAATGCGAGCTGCGCTCTATACCGGCCTTGACAATCCCAGTTAGAGCCCATGCATAACGTGTAATCACGGCCGACTGAATGCGAGCTGCGCTCTATACCGGCCTTGACATTCCCAGTTAGAGCCCATGCATAATGTGTAATCACGGCCGACTGAATGCGAGCTGCGCTCTATACCGGCCTTGACAATCCCAGTTAGAGCCCGTGCATAACGTGTAATCACGGCCGACTGAATGCGAGCTGCGCTCTATACCGGCCTTGACAATCCCAGTTAGAGCCCATGCATAACGTGTAATCACGGCCGACTGAATGCGAGCTGCGCTCTATACCGGCCTTGACAATCCCAGTTAGAGCCCATGTATAACGTGTAATCACGGCCGACTGAATGCCAGCTGCGCTCTATACCGGCCTTGACAATCCCAGTTAGAGCCCATGCATAACGTGTAATCACGGCCGACTGAATGCCAGCTGCGCTCTATACCGGCCTTGACAATCCCAGTTAGAGCCCATGCATAACGTGTAATCACGGCCGACTGAATGCGAGCTGCGCTCTATACCGGCCTTGACAATCCCAGTTAGAGCCCATGTATAACGTGTAATCACGGCCGACTGAATGCCAGCTGCGCTCTATACCGGCCTTGACAATCCCAGTTAGAGCCCATGTATAACGTGTAATCACGGCGGAACTGAATGCGAGCTGCGCTCTATACCGGCCTTGACAATCCCAGTTAGAGCCCGTGCATAACGTGTAATCACGGCCGACTGAATGCGAGCTGCGCTCTATACCGGCCTTGACATTCCCAGTTAGGACCCCTGTATAATGTGTAATCACGGCCGACTGAATGCCAGCTGCGCTCTATACCGGCCTTGACAATCCCAGTTAGAGCCCCTGTATAACGTGTAATCACGGCCGACTGAATGCGAGCTGCGCTCTATACCGGCCTTGACAATCCCAGTTAGAGCCCATGCATAACGTGTAATCACGGCCGACTGAATGCGAGCTGCGCTCTATACCGGCCTTGACAATCCCAGTTAGAGCCCATGCATAACGTGTAATCACGGCCGACTGAATGCCAGCTGCGCTCTATACCGGCCTTGACAACCCCAGTTAGAGCCCATGTATAACGTGTATTCACGGCCGACTGAATGCGAGCTGCGCTCTATACCGGCCTTGACATTCCCAGTTAGAGCCCACGTATAACGTGTAATCACGGCCGACTGAATGCGAGCTGCGCTCTATACCGGCCTTGACAATCCCAGTTAGAGCCCGTGTATAACGTGTAATCACGGCCGACTGAATGCGAGCTGCGCTCTATACCGGCCTTGACAATCCCAGTTAGAGCCCGTGTATAACGTGTAATCACGGCCGACTGAATGCGAGCTGCGCTCTATACCGGCCTTGACAATCCCAGTTAGAGCCCGTGTATAACGTGTAATCAAGGCCGACTGAATGCGAGCTGCGCTCTATACCGGCCTTGACAATCCCAGTTAGAGCCCGTGTATAACGTGTAATCACGGCCGACTGAATGCGAGCTGCGCTCTATACCGGCCTTGACAATCCCAGTTAGAGCCCGTGTATAACGTGTAATCACGGCCGACTGAATGCAAGCTGCGCTATATACCGGCCTTGACAATCCCAGTTAGAGCCCATGCATAACGTGTAATCACGGCCGACTGAATGCGAGCTGCGCTCTATACCGGCCTTGACAATCCCAGTTAGTGCCCGTGTATAACGTGTAATCACGGCCGACTGAATGCGAGCTGCGCTCTATACCGGCCTTGACAATCCCAGTTAGAGCCCGTGTATAACGTGTAATCACGGCCGACTGAATGCGAGCTGCGCTATATACCGGCCTTGACAATCCCAGTTAGAGCCCATGCATAACGTGTAATCACGGCCGACTGAATGCGAGCTGCGCTCTATACCGGCCTTGACAATCCCAGTTAGAGCCCGTGTATAACGTGTAATCACGGCCGACTGAATGCGAGCTGCGCTCTATACCGGCCTTTACAATCCCAGTTAGAGCCCGTGTATAACGTGTAATCACGGCCGACTGAATGCGAGCTGCGCTATATACCGGCCTTGACAATCCCAGTTAGAGCCCATGCATAACGTGTAATCACGGCCGACTGAATGCGAGCTGCGCTCTATACCGGCCTTGACAATCCCAGTTAGAGCCCGTGTATAACGTGTAATCACGGCCGACTGAATGCGAGCTGCGCTCTATACCGGCCTTGACAATCCCAGTTAGAGCCCATGTATAACGTGTAATCACGGCCGACTGAATGCGAGCTGCGCTCTATACCGGCCTTGACATTCCCAGTTAGAGCCCATGTATAACGTGTAATCACGGCCGACTGAATGCGAGCTGCGCTCTATACCGGCCTTGACATTCCCAGTTAGAGCCCATGCATAATGTGTAATCACGGCCGACTGAATGCGAGCTGCGCTCTATACCGGCCTTGACAATCCCTGTTAGAGCCCATGTATAACGTGTAATCACGGCCGACTGAATGCGAGCTGCGCTCTATACCGGCCTTGACAATCCCAGTTAGAGCCCATGTATAACGTGTAATCACGGCCGACTGAATGCGAGCTGCGCTCTATACCGGCCTGGACATTCCCAGTTAGAGCCCGTGTATAACGTGTAATCACGGCCGACTGAATGCGAGCTGCGCTCTATACCGGCCTTGACAATCCCAGTTAGAGCCCGTGTATAACGTGTAATCACGGCCGACTGAATGCGAGCTGCGCTCTATACCGGCCTTGACATTCCCAGTTAGAGCCCGTGTATAACGTGTAATCACGGCCGACTGAATGCCAGCTGCGCTCTATACCGGCCTTGACAATCCCAGTTAGAGCCCGTGTATAACGTGTAATCACGTCCGACTGAATGCGAGCTGCGCTCTATACCGGCCTTGACATTCCCAGTTAGAGCCCGTGTATAACGTGTAATCACGGCCGACTGAATGCCAGCTGCGCTCTATACCGGCCTTGACAATCCCAGTTAGAGCCCGTGTATAACGTGTAATCACGGCCGACTGAATGCGAGCTGCGCTCTATACCGGCCTTGACAATCCCAGTTAGAGCCCATGCATAACGTGTAATCACGGCCGACTGAATGCGAGCTGCGCTCTATACCGGCCTTGACAATCCCAGTTAGAGCCCATGCATAACGTGTAATCACGGCCGACTGAATGCGAGCTGCGCTCCATACCGGCCTTGACAATCCCAGTTAGAGCCCGTGTATAACATGTAATCACGGCCGACTGAATGCCAGCTGCGCTCTATACCGGCCTTGACATTCCCAGTTAGAGCCCGTGTATAACGTGTAATCACGGCCGACTGAATGCGAGCTGCGCTCTATACCGGCCTTGACAATCCCAGTTAGAGCCCGTGTATAACGTGTAATCACGGCCGACTGAATGCGAGCTGCGCTCTATACCGGCCTTGACATTCCCAGTTAGAGCCCGTGTATAACGTGTAATCACGGCCGACTGAATGCGAGCTGCGCTCTATACCGGCCTTGACAATCCCAGTTATGCCCATGCATAACGTGTAATCACGGCCGACTGAATGCGAGCTGCGCTCTATACCGGCCCTCACAATCCCAGTTAGAGCCCATGCATAACGTGTAATCACGGCCGACTGAATGCGAGCTGCGCTCTATACCGGCCTTGACAATCCCAGTTAGAGCCCATGTATAACGTGTAATCACGGCCGACTGAATGCGAGCTGCGCTCTATACCGGCCTTGACAATCCCAGTTAGAGCCCATGTATAACGTGTAATCACGGCCGACTGAATGCGAGCTGCGCTCTATACCGGCCTTGACAATCCCAGTTAGAGCCCGTGTATAACGTGTAATCACGGCCGACTGAATGCGAGCTGCGCTCTATACCGGCCTTGACATTCCCAGTTAGAGCCCATGTATAACGTGTAATCACGGCCGACTGAATGCGAGCTGCGCTCTATACCGGCCTCGACATTCCCAGTTAGAGCCCATGCATAACGTGTAATCACGGCCGACTGAATGCGAGCTGCGCTCTATACCGGCCTTGACATTCCCAGTTAGAGCCCATGTATAACGTGTAATCACGGCCGACTGAATGCGAGCTGCGCTCTATACCGGCCTTGACAATCCCAGTTAGAGCCCATGCATAACGTGTAATCACGGCCGACTGAATGCCAGCTGCGCTCTACACCGGCCTTGACATTCCCAGTTAGAGCCCGTGTATAACGTGTAATCACGGCCGACTGAATGCGAGCTGCGCTCTATACCGGCCTTGACAATCCCAGTTAGAGCCCGTGTATAACGTGTAATCATGGCCAACTGAATGCGAGCTGCGCTCTATACCGGCCTTGACAATCCCAGTTAGAGCCCATGTATAACGTGTAATCACGGCCGACTGAATGCGAGCTGCGCTCTATACCGGCCTTGACAATCCCAGTTAGAGCCCATGCATAACGTGTAATCACGGCCGACTGAATGCGAGCTGCGCTCTATACCGGCCTTGACATTCCCAGTTAGAGCCCATGTATAACGTGTAATCACGGCCGACTGAATGCGAGCTGCGCTCTATACCGGCCTTGACAATCCCAGTTAGAGCCCATGCATAACGTGTATTCACGGCCGACTGAATGCGAGCTGCGCTCTATACCGGCCTTGACAATCCCAGTTAGAGCCCATGCATAACGTGTAATCACGGCCGACTGAATGCGAGCTGCGCTCTATACCGGCCTTGACAATCCCAGTTAGAGCCCATGCATAATGTGTAATCACGGCCAACTGAATGCGAGCTGCGCTCTATACCGGCCTTGACAATCCCAGTTAGAGCCCGTGTATAACATGTAATCACGGCCGACTGAATGCGAGCTGCGCTCTATACCGGCCTTGACAATCCCAGTTAGAGCCCATGTATAACGTGTAATCACGGCCGACTGAATGCGAGCTGCGCTCTATATAGGGCCTTGACAATCCCAGTTAGAGCCCATGCATAACGTGTAATCACGGCCGACTGAATGCGAGCTGCGCTCTATACCGGCCTTGACAATCCCAGTTAGAGCCCATGCATAACGTGTAATCACGGCCGACTGAATGCGAGCTGCGCTCTATACCGGCCTTGACAATCCCAGTTAGAGCCCATGTATAACGTGTAATCACGGCCGACTGAATGCGAGCTGCGCTCTATACCGGCATTGACAATCCCAGTTAGAGCCCATGCATAACGTGTAATCACGGCCGACTGAATGCGAGCTGCGCTCTATACCGGCCTTGACAATCCCAGTTAGAGCCCATGTATAACGTGTAATCACGGCCGACTGAATGCCAGCTGCGCTCTATACCGGCCTTGACATTCCCAGTTAGAGCCCATGTATAACGTGTAATCACGGCCGACTGAATGCGAGCTGCGCTCTATATAGGGCCTTGACAATCCCAGTTAGAGCCCATGTATAACGTGTAATCACGGCCGACTGAATGCGAGCTGCGCTCTATACCGGCCTCGACAATCCCAGTTAGAGCCCATGTATAACGTGTAATCACGGCCGACTGAATGCGAGCTGCGCTCTATACCGGCCTTGACAATCCCAGTTAGAGCCCATGCATAACGTGTAATCACGGCCGACTGAATGCGAGCTGCGCTCTATACCGGCCTTGACAATCCCAGTTAGAGCCCATGCATAACGTGTATTCACGGCCGACTGAATGCGAGCTGCGCTCTATACCGGCCTTGACAATCCCAGTTAGAGCCCGTGTATAACGTGTAATCACGGCCGACTGAATGCGAGCTGCGCTCTATACCGGCCTTGACAATCCCAGTTAGAGCCCATGCATAATGTGTAATCACGGCCAACTGAATGCGAGCTGCGCTCTATACCGGCCTCGACAATCCCAGTTAGAGCCCATGTATAACGTGTAATCACGGCCGACTGAATGCGAGCTGCGCTCTATACCGGCCTTGACAATCCCAGTTAGAGCCCATGTATAACGTGTAATCACGGCCGACTGAATGCGAGCTGCGCTCTATACCGGCCTTGACAATCCCAGTTAGAGCCCATGCATAACGTGTAATCACGGCCGACTGAATGCGAGCTGCGCTCTATACCGGCCCTCACAATCCCAGTTAGAGCCCATGCATAACGTGTAATCACGGCCGACTGAATGCGAGCTGCGCTCTATACCGGCCTTGACAATCCCAGTTAGAGCCCATGTATAACGTGTAATCACGGCCGACTGAATGCGAGCTGCGCTCTATACCGGCCTTGACAATCCCAGTTAGAGCCCATGTATAACGTAATCACGGCCGACTGAATGCCAGCTGCGCTCTATACCGGCCTTGACATTCCCAGTTAGAGCCCATGCATAACGTGTAATCACGGCCGACTGAATGCGAGCTGCGCTCTATACCGGCCTTGACAATCCCAGTTAGAGCCCATGCATAACGTGTAATCACGGCCGACTGAATGCGAGCTGCGCTCTATACCGGCCTTGACATTCCCAGTTAGAGCCCATGCATAACGTGTAATCACGGCCGACTGAATGCGAGCTGCGCTCTATACCGGCCTTGACAATCCCAGTTAGAGCCCATGCATAACGTGTAATCACGGCCGACTGAATGCGAGCTGCGCTCTATACCGGCCTTGACAATCCCAGTTAGAGCCCGTGTATAACGTGTAATCACGGCCGACTGAATGCGAGCTGCGCTCTATACCGGCCTTGACGATCCCAGTTTGAGCCCATGTATAACGTGTAATCACGGCCGACTGAATGCGAGCTGCGCTCTATACCGGCCTTGACATTCCCAGTTAGAGGCCATGCATAACGTGTAATCACGGCCGACTGAATGCGAGCTGCTCTCTATACCGGCCTTGACAATCCCAGTTAGAGCCCATGCATAACGTGTAATCACGGCCGACTGAATGCGAGCTGCGCTCTATACCGGCCTTGACATTCCCAGTTAGAGCCCGTGTATAACGTGTAATCACGGCCGACTGAATGCGAGCTGCGCTCTATACCGGCCTTGACATTCCCAGTTAGAACCCATGTATAACATGTAATTGGAATGTTTCTACTCGTTGCCGGTGGAGTGCACTCCCCTCCCATTATAGGCGCGATAAGGAAACAGCTGTACAGTACGTTTATTAAAAGTGCTTATCACAGTGTTACGTGTAGAACAACAACGTTTTGTTTCAGTTTTAATTATTGAAAGTAGTCGGTATTAATATACTGAATTCCTACGTTGTTTGGAGTGTTTGCTGATGATATTGTAAAATGCTGGGGTAAATTATAAACTATGGTTTGAACGCCGCTGCTCAAATCTAGCATGTCATACTGGTGTGTGCCATTTTGCACTTCAAATAGGAAGAAAACCGGAGGTGTGCTTTCATTTCATGAATTCCCGTGTGACACAGATAGGTGTGATGAATGGCTTAGGGTGATTTCTCGCGACAAGTTTGTTCCGAACACGAACTCTCCTTCGCCTGTTGTATGCAGTCTTCATTTTAAGGAAGATGATTATTCACATGTAGGCAAGTCCAGAAGGCTAAAGAAAACTGCTGTGCCGTCGGTGTTTGCTAATTATCCAGTCTATAAGTTACCTGTTATAAAGAGACCCCGAAGGAGCATTGTCAAGTTCAAATTACCCTCACCCAAAAAACTGAAGAGTATTGTAAGTAGTGGTTTTGTGCCGGTTCAAAACCCTCCTCCTCCTCACCCTCCTCACAAGATGGCGGCGACGCGATATCTCTCGAACGCATGGTCGGATTTTGACGAATGAGGTGTCATTGAACTCGGGCTCACACCCCCTTTCCATTGCACAACATATTTCCATCCCAAAAATAAAACCTACCCCTACTAGGGGGTGAATTATAATTTTTTAGAAAATCTCGCTTTCCAAGTACAACATGGGAGAGTTTGAATGCCAATATGGAATTAAACGTTGTTCCGCAAACCAATAATCAAGGAGGGGCATGTTAGGCCTTGAGGTGAGGGCCTCTGTCATTGTTGACGTGACCCTGTGGATGGGTCCTTGTTGACAGGTCATTGTTGGTGGGTCATTGTTGACAGGTCATTGTGGACGAGTCTTTGTGGACAAGTCCTTGTGAACAAGTCCTTTTGGACAGGTCCTTGTGGACAGGTCCTTGTGGACGATTCCTTGTGGACGAGCCCTTTTGGACAAGTCCTTGTGGACGAGTCCCTGTGGACAGGTCCTTGTGGACGCGTCCTTGTGGACAGGTCCTTGTGGACGAGTCCTTGTGGATGAGTCCCTTTGGACTGGTTCCTACGGACTAGCCCATGAATTTATTTAAATTATGTCAAAAGGGCCTAACTACATTTTGCGTGTAAAGCTGTGTGTTGAACTGACGTTGTTCACTAAGCCCCCACTACTATAATGGGATAACGATATGAAAGGAAAGTGACGAAATACAAGTGAACATACAAGGGATCTAACTTGGTGGATGGATGTGTTCTAACGAGTCATATGTAGTTGAAAGAGAATATTACATGTTCTTAAGATGTTAAAACTGTAGAGATGGTACGTGCAGTAAACCGACTTGTTACTTCCTGTGTCATATTACAGACATGGCAGAGAGCGCGCAGATCTGTTGCAATGACTAACGCTGCAGTAATTTGAAACCGCAAGTGTTCATGAAGACAATGGGTGATGATCATGCAAAGTTAGCAGTTATTGGATATTACACAGGTGTTCCTTCCGGTGTCATGTTGCTGACATGCCAGAGAGCGCACACTGCTGTTGCTATGACTGACGCTGCAGTAATTTGAAACCCCAGGTGTTGATCAAGACAATGGGTGATGATCATGCAAAGTCAGCAGTAATTGGATACCACACAGGTGTTCCTAGTGTACTTTGGACTCTCAGCTGTATTGGGAAAGGAACTGCAATGATCTGCAAAAAACTGCTGACACGAGCGATGAGAGTTTATATAAGACAGGTGTCATATATTTCCCTACTGTCAGTCTTTATTACTCGCTTTGAGTGAACAGTACTCTATTACTGCTCAAGAGTTGTAAAAACGCCTTTTTGGTAGAAAATCATTAAATTATTTTGCAAGGTAAGTACTTATTATTAGTGGATTGTAGTCTTTTATTACTAATTAATGTTGAAGTTATTGATTGGAATGCATTTATTGATTGATTGATTGATTTGTTTACAGATAATTGGGTACGGTACCTGTAGGTTACCAGATTCCTACAATCTGTTCATTCAGTGGTAGCAGCTAATAAATTATAAAAAGGTAAGTGCCCCCCCCCCCCTCTAATAACTTTTAAACAGTTAGAGTGATATTTTCCAATGTTCGCCACTTCATGTCAGTGAAAATGGTATATTTGGCAGTCAAAAGTTGGAACTAGTTGACCATGGTGTGTAAAGCTAAATTTGTAGGTTAGATTTTGATTACCGCTCTAATAAGTCTGAATGTTCATTGCTAGGTGTCAGTGACAGAGGGAATATTTAAAAACTTAACCTCAGTTCACCTAACATAACCTAACTTTACCTAACTTAACCTTGTCACGTGACATGTTTTACAAGTTTAGACTTGCTTTATGACTGACTATGACGTCACACTTAGCTCACTTAACTGGTGGCTGCTGGTTTCTATCACCTGACATGTTCTACAAGTTTAGACTTGTTTTAAGACTGGCTATGACGTCACACTTAGCTCACTTAACTGGCGACCGCTGGTTTCTACCACTCTATCAAGTTCCAATGTTCACCGCTAGGTGTCAGTGACACTGGTATATAGTAACCCCCAGTTAGAACTACATGAAGTTAGACTTGCTAGGAGTTCACAGATTATCGATTTAAATACCCTGCTATAACCATTGGCTGGAATATAATTAAACTATTTATATTTTACTTTGCTTTATCTTTTTATTAACATTTATGATTTCTTTCTTTTATAGGTAATTTCGAAAGTGATCATCATGTTCAAGTGTGGTGAATGTAAGAAACAGTTCTCAAGACCTGACAACCTTCAACGACATGCAAATGCTAAACATGACATTAAAATGTTTGTGTGCAGTCATTGTGCTACCACATTTAACAGAGAGGATAATCTTGCACGTCATGTACATTTAATGCATGTTAGTTCAGCACCATTTTCATGTTCAGTTTGCGAACTTGGTTTTTCTGCTGTAAAGCGATATCAATCCCACATGGTTGAAGTGCATGGAGAACAACAGGAATTGAAATCTGTAAAACCATCAACTAGCACGGAACCTCTAAATGAATGTAATGCTCAAAAGCGTAAACGTTCTCAAGATTGTGAAAATAGTCATGCAACAAAAATAAAGAAGAATGGTGAACCTTTGATAACCCATTGTGATGTATTGAACCCTTCAGTATCGCAGTGTTTATATGCAAGAATCTTGATCAAGGGGTCGCGCTCAGTTCATAGTGTGATGTTTACGTTCGCCAAACAACATGCTCTACTGAGGGAAGGGTCATAGGATTAAAACTATAATTAAGAATGGAAGTGACAAGACGTAAAATAATAACATAATTTAATGACTATTAGTGCAAAAAAATGAATATAGACAACAACAATAATAATATTCCTCCCTGAATCTTCCCATGACAGAAATATCTATCAACGTTGGGGAGTCAGACGGATCTCCCCCTCATATAAATGTGGATCCAAGTTCCACTAACTTGCATTGGGATTTTATGTACGCGTAATGACTAACTACGAGGAATGAGTACTTGGATGACTGTTCGTTTACAGCGGGTAACAGCCACGATGTTTACGAACAATCATCTCGTAAATCAACGTTTACGGATATAGGACACAACACTAATAAAAACCATTAAAATTAATGCTGACACACAATCTAAAATCTAATATTTACAGGAATCTCCCTCGAGACCCTCCTTCAGTGCGATGACGCACCTGACAAATGAGCTGCCAACACGGCCAATTGCTCAATACACAAACAAGGAAAAGACAGCATCGCACGTGACTGCACGGGTCACTAATACGGAACATAAACATGGAATGGAACCAACAACAACAAAAGCCTCACCGGCTGAGATTACCTTATAAGAACAAAAATGCACGTTAAGCTAACGCTTCGGAGATTATAGTGATTCGTAGGCAACTCCCATTTATTTAAACAATTTTTATCATCGATCAGTTCTTATTCTGTATTTCAAGTATTATTACGGAGCCAGCAAGTACTCCACTAATGACCTCGATGCAATCTTTTAAGCCCGCCTTGTGAAAACAGCTTCCCCCCTCCTCAACTCTTGTCATCGTCCAGCTCCAGTGTGTAAAAATAACTTGACCAACTGTCCCGTTATCTCGTAGAATCAACAGCAACAAATCTCAACCACATAAACATATGGTAAGACATTAATCGATATAGCCACATATGTCCTCGCAAGGTAACGATATGGACTCGGCACCAAGCTGACAGAAATCAGTCTACGCTGAAATTCCCGCTTGTAATGACCAATAAAATACACACACACACACACACTGCTGGGAATGACATAACACTTTTCACACAGGTCGGTTGAATCAGATGCTCACAATCTATTGAAGAATATTAAAATCTACGAGAGAGCTGACTGCTCTTCGCCACAACTCACATTGCTCCAAAGGCAATAAACTCACTGAATCTGATCAATAATAAACATTACAAAGATTAATTTACCCTCCAATCTACTGTAAGATTATATTAATTCAGTCCTACTTCTGAAACACAACATATCTCCGAGAGACGTTTCCTAACCGCATTGCGTACACATATGCAAACACGGTTGTCCGCATAGCCACGTTAGTTAAAACAAACAAACCAACAAACAAACAAGAACTTACGACTATGAAAAATTGTGCGAGCTGTTTCCATGCAAAAGGTGTGTCAGACCAAAACTAAATACACTACGTTAATCAACACAAGCAAGATATTTACAAACAAAATATGTCCCATATACCATAAGTTAATTTGTCAGATAATAAGAATATTATTTAGTACTCATCCTCGGCCAGTCACCCGTCAGCGAACATCTGAAGCCATCTCCCTACTTAATGCTGCTTAGCTCATCTCAAACATCTCGACGGAGTGTTGACAGTTCCAAACTTCTTCCAGGATAAGCAATGTCATCTCTCGTGCTGATGCAAAAGGTTATAGATTATTACACACTCGATATCTGCCTACTAAATTTACCGTTTTAGGTACTTATTTCCCCAGAACAGTCTGTTGGCGAATTGTCGATGATACTGTCCCTACAAAATGGTACTGTGACTATCTATTACACTGAATTTACAACACATTTGTATTAATAAAAATCTGTGTCCTCATGACACGCAAAGTACAAGCGCCTACGTCCTCAAACGCGCAAAATGTAATAATAACCTGTGTCTCCCGACACACACAATGTAGTAGTAATGTCTTGGCTCTTCACGCCACTTATAAATGAACTGGCCCTAGGTATCGATAGGGGGGGAATTATATAAACATTTCTCAAAATAATAGTGGTACAGGAATGAAACAAATATCACTGAACTGGTATAATTGCGCAGGTCAAGAATATGCCCATTAATTCTAGAATCGATCGTAGAGATGTTGTCTAGCCGATCTCCCGCGTTAATGCTAGCTATCGCGTGCCCAAGCTAGACTTGGCGCGTTCGTAAGCATTCATCTCCCATTGGTTCCACTTTTTCGTTAACTTCGCGGTTTTTATCAGACCTCGGCCTCGTAGGAGTGTCCAGTAGTACCATCAGCCACTCACGTTACTGCATTATATTTTTTCTAGGCGTGAATAGTACAATGAACATGCCATAAGCGTGTCTCACCACTCGTCCCTTCTATATTGAGGTAGCCACCACCTGTCCTTCTGAAACATTGCTAGGCTCTTTCTTTTCACAATCCTTAAGTATTTAGCCTTTTGTCAAACTGCTGCAGGTATGTCCCCACTGTCTCCAACAAATGCTTGAAGTTTCCTCATCTTCGTCTGGCTATTTCATGACGCTGGTGGAAATATTAATTAATTGTAGAAATAAAACATCGAATCATTTATCCATCAGAGGATAAAGGGTTCACAACTCCTTCACTCACAAAATTTCGAACTTAGGATAAAGTCGATAATTGTTAAAAGACTTCCGTAGGCCAATTTGTTTTATTTCAGAATCACCCCTTTTCTATTACTTGGTCTAGCCGCTCCTGTCTTGAATGGCATTTACTCGTTTTATTTCCTGCTTGGATCTCACCCTTTCAACTGCTTGCTTGACGCACTGATGCCTTAGGTAACACTCTGCCCGTCTCGTTAATGTTTGTCAACACCATCTCCACTTCCTCCTTCACGTGCCGTACTCAACTGCCCCCCGTCCACTTGGTTGATATAGGACGTCCATATATTTAAACTGCATCATTATTTCGGCGCTCCCATGGTTCACTTCTTCGATACGTTTTTAAATTGGCTGCATTGTAGACCGACATTGTTCCTGTTGTAATGGGTTTCGCTTACGTTGTGATGACAAATATACTGTTTTCTACTAAGATATGTTGTTTTAATTGGCGCCAAGACCTCAACGCTATGTTGAAATCTAAATTTGTATTTAACAACACCTAGCTCTGGTAGAACACCTTCAAGAATCTTTACTCTCAGATCGTGGTATGATTGGATCATTAACCCAAAAAACAATTGTATCAGGAGAAGGAATTGGTCTATATCTAATGCTACCTACTGAAAACAAAGATTGCATGGTTAAAAGAAATGAATTTATTGTATAAAAAACAAGTATAGCATAATTAATAATAATAATAATAAGTTTGAATTTAAATTGGAGCGTTGCGATTTAAATATTACCGCTAGAAAATTACGTGAAAACGGAGTCGGATAAATTACTGATTTTACTCTTAATCCCAAGCTATGAATTTACTGAATTACTGAATATGAAATAAAGAAAGACGAGAGATTGCGTAGCTATGTGTCATGCGCGCTTACCACTGGAAATTGCCGTAGCATTTCCCTCGTACTGGTTGTTGAAGTGAGCTTCCCACAGCCTCCTGGATGTCGCCATCTTCTTCGTTGTTGATGATATATTTGTAGATATGAAGATTTATGGTCCGTACATCGGAACCAACCCGTACAACCACAATGGTTAAGTTTCACAAAGATAGTCGCTAACTCCACTGAACATCGGAGCCACTCACTCGTGCAACGATACTGGTTAAATTGTATCACGATAGTCCTCGTTTCCACGGCGTGCCAACCATATATGCACCCGCCGCATCCCCACTCTTCAGCCGACTTCTAGCTTACGTGGCCTCCACTGATTGGCTGCACCCCACGCGCCACATCCCCACTCTGGCTCATTACACTCGGCGGTAGGGTGAAGTCGTTTTCCGTTCCATACATCCGCCTTTTCGTTAAGCTGCAACGCAGGATTGCGTCATGCTTCCCGGCAAGATTAAGCCTGTATTTGAATTCCCAGTGAGTCATGTCTCTCAATATACCCTAACTGACGAAACTCCGTTAAATTCCGTAATCACATAATTTTCTATGATATTGTCGTTCGTAATATTTGCTTGATAGTGTTTTCTAAGACATAGAAAACCTATCTGTATGCTTATAATTTTATAAAATGCTCCGAAAAATACCTTAATAATAATTATAATAAATTAATAATAATAATAAATTAACATGAAAAATTCTCTTGGCTGAACAATTTGCCGCGTAAATAAATATAGAATGGCTTCCTACTGACTTATGCCAGTGGCACGAAAACCCCTCGAAAAACACGTTACACTGTGCTTAACTCTTTCACTCTGTATGCATTATTTCCTAGGTTTCTTACAATAGAATAGGGTCCTACGAACTTTTCACAGAATTTGCTGAAGATCTTCTTCTCTGGATCCGATGTAGCGGGTCGTTTCACCAAAACGAGCTGGTTGATTTCTAGATCACGGTGAAATCTCTTATTTCTCACTCGCCGTAATCTGCGATCTGCTTGTTTTCTCATGTAGGCTCTCGTTCTCTCTATTCGCAGGTCAGGTGCTATCATGGGATCTTGTGGGCAGTTAATGATGCTTTTCCACGTTCTCACTGGATACTCGTTTTTGTGTAAGACCATAGGGATCTGTCCTGTTGACTCGTGCCTGGTAGAATTCATACATGTCTCTACATCCTTAATTTTATCCACCCACTTATGATGTTCTTTGGGAATGAAGATTCTCAAGTATGATGTCACACATTGTATTGCTCGCTCACTTGGATTAGCTTGGGCATGTCGGATACTGCTTAAAACGTGTTTTATACCCATGTCCTCCATACCTTTCTTGAATTAGGCGCTTGTAAAATAGCTGCCATGGTCTGACAATATAAATTCTGGGTTTCCAAGGATTGGAATAACTCTATTTCGAATACGACTGAGTACTTGTTTCGATGTAGTTTTCTGAATGGGGCATAATACGACAAACTTAGAAAACACATCAATGCACACTAGCAAGTGACGGCAACCTCGCCTACCTTTCGGGATTGCACCGAAACAGTCCAGGGCCACTAGCTCGCAGGGTTTCTGAGGTAGCAATGATCTAGGATACTGCCTCATTAAATAGTTATTGGGCTTTGTCCTCTGACAAGGATCACAAGTCGTAATGACGTCACATATAGTTGTTCTCATACGTGGCCATGTAAATGTCTCTCCTATTGTCGCTTCGCATTTGTCTACTCCGACGTGTCCGTAACTTTCGTGAGTATGCCATGTCAATCCTCGCTGTAAAGATGCAGGTACAAGTATGCGTAACTTGGTGTGGTCATTATCTACCCATTTGTGCAGCAAATTGTTGACATAAACATATCTTCCTTCTTTTGCTTTCGCTTCTCGAAATGCAGGTGTTCCTGTAGGTAGCTGCTTTCTAAAGTATTGAATTAATAGCATCATCCATGGTTCCGCTTCCTGTTCTCGCTGTATCTCACGTAACTCCTCCAAGAATTCCCGGTCCTTCGGTGTTAACTCCAAGTGTTGTACCATCGCTGTTTCTTCAACATCAGGCTCTGGGTCCCTGCTGAGTGCATCCGGAATCACGTTCATCTTCCCTGGACAATGTTCAATCTCAATGCTAAACTGCTGAATATATATAGACCAACGTGTCACACGTTCGCTTGCCATCGACGTCTTAAACAAGAATGTTAGTGCCTTGTGATCAGTCCTGACAACAATGGGGTATCCATAAATTATTATTTTCCATTGTTGTAGCGCATGAAGGATGGCCAACAGCTCTAGTTCCGTTACAGTATAATTGCGCTCGTGCTTACGCAATTTTTGGCTGACAAATGCCAAATATGTTTTATGTTGCAGGTTAGCTGGATCTTCTTGGTAGAGCATGGCACCTATACCAATTAGTGAAGCATCCGCTTGGATTATAAATTTGTGCTTGAAATCAGGATATCCTAACTTAATGCAGTTTTCCAGTAGCTGTTCTGTTGCTTGGAACGCCTTCTCGCATTCCGCATTCCACAACCATTTATTATTCTTTTTTAGCATTTCCTGCATTGGAGCTACAGTCTCCGTGTAACCTGGACAGTTTTCTTTAAAGAATCCCGTTACGCCTAAGAAAGCCCGAATGTGCTTGACTCTCGTTGGTGTAGGGAAATTCTTTATCGCTTCGATCTTAGCTGGGTTTGGCTTCACTCCCTCCTTGTCAATGATGTGACCCAAATATAAGATCTCGCTCTTGAAGAAATGCGATTTCTTCAGGTTTACTTTGAAATTTGATGCATTAAGGTTGCCTAATACTTTATCTAAATTTTCCATGTGAATTTCAATGTTGTCGGATGCCAGCAGAACGTCATCAATGTAGCGCACCGTCATCTCCTTAACTTCCTCGGTTAGATTCCGATCCAGGGCTCGGATTAAAGCACAGCCCGCTGTTTTGACTCCGAAGGGCATTCGGACGAAGCAGAACGTTTGGTTATCGAATAAGAAGCCAGTTAGAAGCTGTGACTTCTCATCCAATTCAAGATGGTGGAAACTGGACGTCAAATCAACTGATGAATAAATGCTCTTGTTCTTAAAGCCTTTTAGTACGTCTCTGATAATTGGCGCTCTGTCATACTCAGGAAAAATGAGTCTCATGTTGAGATTTCTGGCATCTAAACAAAGTCTAATAGATCCATTTGGTTTTGTGACTGCCAAAATCGCATTTAGATAAGGTGTAGGTGTCTTCCTTATCACTCCAGCTTGTAACATCTCATCTATAATAACCTTGACTTGACCACGATATTTTTCCGGAATTGGGTACAATCTACTTTTGAAAGGTGACCAATCCACGACTTGCATTGAATATTTGAAATTTAATATTTTCCCAGGTACTGTATCGAATACTGCTTTGTGCTTCCTTAAAATCTCTTCCAATTGTTTTCTATGTTCACCCCCAAGTTGAATGTCATTGAGCCGCTCCTCTAGTAACTCTTCAAATTGTGCATCACTGTCATCTCCTTCAGTTAATAAAGACCATATCTCCTGGGATTCACTCTCCTCATCTAGTTCCACAACAGCTCCTTCTATGATGTTATCTTCTGCCTTTCGTATCTCCTCTTCCGTCTCTTCCGATATTGCTTCCAATGCCCAAGAATTTACATCTCTTCCGGTGTTGATTTCATCCATATGCAATCCCACGTTCTTCAGTTGATCATACTCTCTAAAACTGGATGTGTTCTTGTGCAAATCTATCACTGCTTGATAGTCACAAATGAAATTTGCACCAAGAATTATATTGAAATTCATCTTTGCCATGATAATGAATGTTTGCCCAAAAGTGTGGTCCAATATGTTCAGCTCTAAGTATGCCTGACGTTTACAAGTGACGGTGCGTTCAGGAATCACACCCCTCACTTTGAGTTGTGGTACGGGAATCACAGGAATATTCTACTCCGTCCCAACTCTCGAACCAAGGCCTCCGATACCAGACTGATCTGCGACCCCGTATCCAATAAACATCTTATATTAATTCCACCAATCCTCGCGTAAATAATGGGTAACTGCCTAATTTCATCGTTCCGTGGTTTAACCGTCTCCTCCAGGCAATCTTCTGGCAAAGCAATCCATTCTTGTATGTTCGCTACTATCCATCCATCTTCAACTTCCGACTGTTGCGTTTGTAGACTGTCTCCTTTAACCAAATTTAGCATTTTTTTAGCTCCGCTGCGACTCCCATCATCCTTTTGTCGCCCACGCCCCTGATATTCCTCTTGTCTCAGTAGACTTCCTGCTTCCTCAGTATGTGTGTCTGGATTCTTCATGTTCCCAATGGCTTTTTCCCATCGTCCTTGCTCTCCACCTTGACTAGCGTGTAATTCCTCTAGGTAATTTTGTGATTGAGCGTGCCTATCATCCCAGTCATTTCGATAATTACGTGCCTCTCCTTGATTTTGATCTCTCCTTCCTTCCCATCTTTGATTAGCATTGTAATCGCCGTATCTTCCATAAGGCCCCTCATTTCTTCGATTTTCACGCCATTGTTGATACCCTCTCTGTTGATATCTATTGTTGCCTTGATATGACCTATTGTTATAGTTATTATCGTTACGCTGGTACGGTCTGTTTTCTACCTCTTCCTGGTTTCGCCTATGTGTGGATGTGTTTGTATTTGTACCCTGCGTTTTAGTGTTCGCCTGTTTTGGTTTTATGCCTCTGTCGTATTGACTAACTCCAGTTGTCTTCCTCCTCTATAATGATTATGAGATGTAGTCTCATCTATCTGGCGTAATATCTGTTCTGCATGTAAGGCCGTACTAACGTTCGCTGCGACTAGTACTTGTTGCACGTTGACTGGTATTTGCCGCGCTATAGTCATCACCAGATCCGCTTCATTTAAAGGGTAATCAAGGTCGCGAAATTTTAGCATTTGCGTGTTAAAGAAATCTGAGTATTTCGTTTGCTGGGTAGTTTGGTATTTCCTAGAGTAAAGCTCCATTCTTAAACTCTGTTGCAATGCCGGAGACCCGTATTTGCGCAGAAACGCGATTTTAAAATCTGCCATAGTTCCAAATGTATATTTGAAGCTTAAAAACCATGTAAGGACATTTCCTGATAAAAATCTCTCCATCATCCTTAACCTACGTGCTTCAGGTACCCCAGTGTCATTGTAATGATCTTCAATTTCTTTAATAAAGGCTTTAGGTGTCACCCCTGAATTCTCCGTGTACTTCTGCGGTTTATAATCGTTCGAGCGAATTACTTGGATAAGTTGTGTGGGCTGATGACCGTCCTGTGGCGTGGAACTCCTTTCAATATTCTTGCGAAACCCCTCCGTGTTTGTCGTTAATGGGCTCTCTGTCTGAGTTTGACTTCCTGCTGTGCTCGTCCCCTCCGGGCTATTTGAGTCATCCTGCTTATCTTTCATTGTTCCCGTTTTAAATATCGAGGATTGTTCTATCGACCTCAGTTCAGCTTTAATGATCCTGTCTGTTTGTTCTTTAAGTTTACTCTTAATTTCTTGTTCTAATGCTTGAATACGAGTATGATTTTGGCCTACTGTCTTAAGGATGGTTGATCTTTCCTCTTTAGAATCGATATTCATTTTTCGCCAATCTTTTCTTATTTGCTCCTTAATCGTGCTTACTTTCTCCTCAATCTGGCTTTTAGTGTCATCCTGATTGCTTTCTATCTGGCTCAGCCTTTCGTCGATGGTATTCTTTAATTGATCCTGATCCGCTTCTAGGCTTTTCCATTGCTCCGCTGATTTTAATTCGAGACGGTCCATATCTTTAATTATGCCGGATATATTTTCATCTACCGCTGATAATTGTTGCTGAATGACCTTGCCGCTTTTTCCATTTCCTTAAATCGTCCTCCCATCTTCTCCTGAGCTATCTTGACCTCGCTCGTACTCATAGTGCATGCTAGTTCAATTTGCTCTAATTTACCTAAAACCGTTTCATCCAGAATGCTAAGTTTTTGATCAAATATAATTTCCATTTTCTTAATCTGATCTAATTGTTTTTCATTGTTTTTACTAACATCTAGGGCCAGCAATACCATCAGTTGATTAGTGTGATCCTTCATCTCTGCGGTTAACGAAGCTAATTGGTTCGTGTTTTTAACATTCTGCGCCTCTAACTGCGAATTTATAGTGTCATTGATTTCACTTTTTAATAATCTAGCTTGTTCCGCCTGATATTCATTTTGTTCAATCCTACTGTTGTTTAATTGTGTCCGCAATGATTCACTTTGTTCGGATAGTTTAGTTTTTAGTGATTCACTCTGCTCAGACAATTTGTTTATAGACTCACTTTGTTCTAACATACTATTGTTTATTGATTCACTTTGTTCGGATAGTTTAGTTTTTAGTGATTCACTCTGCTCAGACAATTTGTTTATAGACTCACTTTGTTCTAACATACTATTGTTTATTTGTTCAGATAATTTCGCGTTTTATGATTCGCTCTGTTCTGATAGTTTAGTGTTTAATGATTCACTTTGTTCGGATAGTTTAGTGTTTAGTGATTCACTCTGTTCCGCCAATTTAGTGTCCAACAATTCCTGTGTCCTCCTAGCAGCATTTTCAATGATTTCTTGAATCTGTTCTACTGTTGCCATGTTATACACTTTATATGAGACATTAGGGAAATGGCATAAAGCAATGCCCCTGACACACACATACAATCCTAATGCACATTTAATTCCTCTACCCTACTCAGTTCATTTATAATTTACATTTAATCCCACTAGTCGATTGCATCTCTGAGTGGTTCTAATTTTACTCAATTTAATTTAAACCCAAACACATATTCAGTCATTAAATTGTTATCCTGATCTGATATTAACACTGACTAATTAACAAAGCATTAATTGTCATTTAAGGCTACCAGCCTCCTAACATTTTCATGAGTTTGACTTTCTAAACAAATCTAGTTTTAACTTTAATCATTGGGCACCCGATATCACGTATATTACTTTTACTTTAATTCAATAGACAAAAAACGTGAACCGTATTTTACATTGCAAACTCCTGATTTTAATTTATATTTCACACAGTTGGCGGTATCCTCTTCGCCTCAATTACTTTTAATAAAATATCACTTTCCGGTGATTAAAATACTGTCATATCTGCCTCCACTTGTGGCATGTCAGTTTTACTCAAATACGCCAACTAAATGTGTTCCAGCAGCGAACCAGCAACAAAAATACACATTCATTGTTGCGTCAGTTTGTAAACCCAACTACGCTTACATTGACATGTGCAATTTCTTTGCCGCTACACCACAGTGAACCGCCCCACGCTGGGCGCCAGTTTACCTCCTATGAACCCTTCAGTATCGCAGTGTTTATATGCAAGAATCTTGATCAAGGGGTCGCGCTCAGTTCATAGTGTGATGTTTACGTTCGCCAAACAACATGCTCTACTGAGGGAAGGGTCATAGGATTAAAACTATAATTAAGAAAGGAAGTGACAAGACGTAAAATAATAACATAATTTAATGACTATTAGTACAAAAGAAATGAATATAGACAACAACAATAATAATATTCCTCCCTGAATCTTCCCATGACAGAAATATCTATCAACGTTGAGGAGTCAGACGGATCTCCCCCTCATATAAATGTGGATCCAAGTTCCACTAACTGGCATTGGGATTTTATGTACGCGTAATGACTAACTACGAGGAATGAGTACTTGGATGACTGTTCGTTTACAGCGGGTAACAGCCACGATGTTTACGAACAATCATCTCGTAAATCAACGTTTACGGATATAGGACACAACACTAATAAAAACCATTAAAATTAATGCTGACACACAATCTAAAATCTAATATTTACAGGAATCTCCCTCGAGACCCTCCTTCAGTGCGATGACGCATCTGACAAATGAGCTGCCAACACGGCCAATTGCTCAATACACAAACAAGGAAAAGACAGCATCGCACGTGACTGCACGGGTCACTAATACGGAACATAAACATGGAATGGAACCAACAACAACAAAATCCTCACCGGCTGAGATTACCTTATATGAACAAAAATGCACGTTAAGCTAACGCTTCGGAGATTATAGTGATTCGTAGGCAACTCCCATTTATTTAAACAATTTTTATCATCGATCAGTTCTTATTCTGTATTTCAAGTATTATTACGGAGCCAACAAATACTCCACTAATGACCTCGATGCAATCTTTTCAGCCCGCCTTGTGAAAACAGCTTCCCCCCTCCTCAACTCTTGTCATCGTCCAGCTCCAGTGTGTAAAAATAACTTGACCAACTGTCCCGTTATCTCGTAGAATCAACAGCAACAAATCTCAACCACATAAACATATGATAAGACATTAATCGATATAGCCACATATGTCCTCGCAAGGTAACGATATGGACTCGGCACCAAGCTGACAGAAATCAGTCTACGCTGAAATTCCCGCTTGTAATGACCAATAAAATACACACACACACACTGCTGGGAATGACATAACACTTTTCACACAGGTCGGTTGAATCAGATGCTCACAATCTATTGAAGAATATTAAAATCTACGAGAGAGGTGACTGCTCTTCGCCACAACTCACATTGCTCCAAAGGCAATAAACTCACTGAATCTGATCAATAATAAACATTACAAAGATTAATTTACCCTCCAATCTACTGTAAGATTATATTAATTCAGTCCTACTTCTGAAACACAACATATCTCCGAGAGACGTTTCCTAACCGCATTGCGTACACATATGCAAACACGGTTGTCCGCATAGCCACGTTAGTTAAAACAAACAAACCAACAAACAAACAAGAACTTGCGACTATGAAAAATTGTGCGAGCTGTTTCCATGCAAAAGGTGTGTCAGACCAAAACTAAATACACTACGTTAATCAACACAAGCAAGATATTTACAAACAAAATATGTCCCATATACCATAAGTTAATTTGTCAGATAATAAGAATATTATTTAGTACTCATCCTCGGCCAGTCACCCGTCAGCGAACATCTGCAGCCATCTCCCTACTTAATGCTGCTTAGCTCATCTCAAACATCTCGACGGAGTGTTGACAGTTCCAAACTTCTTCCAGGATAAGCGATGTCATCTCTCGTGCTGATGCAAAAGGTTATAGATTATTACACACTCGATATCTGCCTACTAAATTCACCTTTTTAGGTACTTATTTCCCCAGAACAGTCTGTTGGCGAATTGTCGATGATACTGTCCCTACAAAATAGTACTGTGACTATCTATCACACTGAATTTACAACAAATTTGTATTAATAAAAATCTGTGTCCTCATGACACGCAAAGTACAAGCGCGCCTACGTCCTCAGACGCGCAAAATGTAATAATAACCTGTGTCTCCCGACACACACAATGTAGTAGTAATGTCTTGGCTCTTCACGCCACTTATAAATGAACAGGCCCTAGGTATCGATAGGGGGGGAAATTATATAAAAATTTCTCAAAATAATAGTGGTACAGGAATGAAACAAATATCACTGAACTCGTATAATTGCGCAGGTCAAGAATATGCCCATTAATTCTAGAATCGAACGTAGAGATGTTGTCTAGCCGATCTCCCGCGTTAATGCTAGCTATCGCGTGCCCAAGCTAGTCTTGGCGCGTTCGTAAGCATTCATCTCCCATTGGTTCCACTTTTTCGTTATCTTCGCGGTTTTTATCAGACCTCGGCCTCGTAGGAGTGTCCAGTAGTACCATCAGCCACTCACGTTACTGCATTATATTTTTCCTAGGCGCGAATAGTACAATGAACATGCCATAAGCGTGTCTCACCACGCGTCCCTTCTATATTGAGGTAGCCACCACCTGTCCTTCTGAAACATTGCTAGGCTCTTAATTTTCACAATCCTTAAGTATTTAGCCTTTTGTCAAACTGCTGCAGGTATGTCCCCACTGTCTCCAACAAATGCTTGAAGTTTCCTCATCTTCGTCTGGCTATTTCATGACGCTGGTGGAAATATTAATTAATTGTAGAAATAAAACATCGAATCATTTATCCATCAGAGGATAAAGGGTTCAGTATGTAATATTGATATACCATTATCAATCATTCATAGACATTTACGCAGTATTAATCATAAAAACAACGCTTGCCATGAAAGAAAATCTGGAAATATGCAACAAATTGGTAGTGCATTTAAAAGTCGAATTGCTAGTTACAGACGTTATAGTGAAGAAAAAACTCAAAGTATTGAAACTTTTTACAGAATGTTCAACCTACTGTGTTTGGCTTAGTAGAAAATGTTTTAGTAGAGCATAAAACAATTAAAATGAATTTTGAACTTTTTGGACTCAATGTATAAACTGGGAGTGAAGGTGAAATTATGGATATCAAATCCTTTAATACAAAAAACATAATTGTTAGAAAATCAACTAATATTAGTGATATGTATCGAAATATTTCAAGTGCTATCATTGTGAAGAGTGAAGAGTTCCAGGAAAGGGAGTCAGGCTGGGCGTTGGTTGAAGTACTTTAGTTAGAAACCAACATGAATAAATACAACCCCCTTCGAGCATCATCATATATTGATTTACCTGTATGGATCAAACGAAAGAGAGCTGTTGTGAATGTTTTGAATAGTGATCAAGCATGTTTTGCGTGGGCTGTAACCTCAGCTCTCCATCCAGCAGTGGGGCATGTGGAGAGAACATCATCTTATCCTCACTATTCTTCAGTGTTAGATTTAAAAGAAATAGAATTTCCTATGGCGATAAAAGACATTCAACGTTTTGAAGAGCTGAAGAATGTAAGTATTAATGTTTATGAAATTGAAAATAAGAGAATAGTATGTCCTCTATATTATACTCAGGAAAAAAGGATGCTCATGTAAATTTACTATACATAACCGAAGGTGAAAATGCTCACTATTGCTGGATAAAACATTTCAGTAGACTTGTCAGTAGTCAGATAACAAAAAGAGAACATAAGAAGTGGTTGTGTGATGGTTGTTTGCTACATTTCCAGAAAGAGGACCAACTAATTCAACACCAAAAATGGGGATGTAATCATGTGTGTACGGTATTACTGACTCCTAAAAATAACATTCTAAAATTTAAGGATTATGAGAAACAGCTTCGAGTACCATTTGTTATATTTGCTGACTTCGAGGCTTTGCTAAAACCATTTAATACATGTTCATCGAATCCAGCCCAGCCTTTCACCAACACTACTCACATTCATGAACCTTTTAGCTTTGCATATTATATTAAATGTAGTTACGATGACTCTTTAAATAAATTTGAGCTGTATAGAGGACCTGATGCACCTTAAGTTTTTATGGAAAGGCTTGACAAAGATGCCATTCGTATATCCTCTATTTTAAATACGATCATTCCAATAGAGCCACTAACTTCATCAGAACAAATGAATTTTGAAACTGAAACTAATTGTTTTATATGTGGTGAATGTTTATATACAGACAAGGTTCGCGATCATGACCATTTAACAGGAAAATATCGTGGTGCTGCTCACCAAGAATGTAATTTAAATTATAGAGTAAGTAAATTCATTCCGGTCATTCTACATAACGGTAGCAAATACGATAACCACTTTATCGTTAAAGAATTTGGAGCTTCAGATGTGAAAATTGATGTGATTGCAAATAATAAGGAACAATACATATCGTTCACAAAATACATCAAAACTAGCAATAAAAAACCATTAAACTGCGATTTTTAGATTCATTCCGCTTTATGCCGAGTAGTCTTGATAAGCTGGCTAGTAATTTAAAATCTGATCAGTTTCATGAAATTCAACGTGTCTTTCCTAAAAAAGATGATTTTAATTTGATTCGTCAAAAGGGTATATTTCCTTATGAATATATTAACTGTGTGGAACGTCTTGAGGAGTGTTCTTTGCCACCGAAAGATGCATTTTACAGTTCCTTAAACACAAGTCATATCAGTGATCAGGAATATTTACATGCACAACGTGTATGGACACAGTTCCACATTCAAACTTTAGGAGAATTTTCAGACATATATTTGAAGACAGATGTGTTATTATTTACAGATGTTTTTGAAAATTTTCGGAATGTTTGTATGAAGAGTCAAAGTATATTGTCTACCTCGATGCAAATAACCAATATGGTGGGGCTGTGAGTCAATATCTACCACTAAAAGATTTTCGCTGGCTGACGCAACCTGAAATTAATGTCTTACATGTTGACACTCTTAATGATAACGATGATAAAGGATATATTTTAGAGGTAAATCTCGAATATCCTAAGGAGTTACATGATGATCATAATGATTTACCATTTTGTCCTGAGAATATGAAATCTCCATACATCACATCACGAACAAAAATGTTAATTGCTTATGTAAATGATAAATGTAAATATGTAATACATTATCAAAACATGAAAAAGTGTCTACAGCATGGATTGAAATTAACTAAAATTCGTCGCGTATTATAATTTCATCAGTCAGCATGGCTCAAACCATATATTGATCTAAACAATAATTTAAGAACACAGTCAACAAACGCGTTTGAAAAAGATATTTTGGAAAGACTATGGAGAATGTTGATAAACGAGTTGATGTAAAGCTGATAACAAAGTGGGAGAATGATGGTAAAAGGTATGGTGCGAGCAACTTATTAAGCAAGCCTAACTTTCATAGCTGTTCAATTATTCATGAGGATTTAGTTGTAATACAAATGAATTGTCTTAAAGTAACTTACAACAAACCCATATATGTGGGTTACACCATTCTGGAATTGTCAAAAACACTTATGTATGTTTTTCACTATGATTATGTAAAGAAAATCTATCTTGATAATGCTAAATTACTCTACACAGACACAGATTCTTTTATTTATGAGTTTAAAACTGATGATTTTTAAGAGGATATCAAAACTGAGCTAAATAGGTTTGATACAAGTGACTATCCCGAGGATAATATTTACCATTTACCTCTAGTAAACAAAAAGGTTCTTGGGAAATTTAAGGATGAATGTGCTGGTGTTATTATAGACACCTTTGTAGGCACAAAATCTAAATCATACAGCTATATGACAATTGATGATGTAGTAGTAAAAAAATGAAAAGGGGTAAAGAAGAATGTTGTTAGTAAAGAGTCAGATATAAGTGACTATAAAAACTGTATAGTTAGTAATCCACCTGTATTATAAAAGAAAATGTGTGTATTTAGAAGTAAAAATCATCAACTACAGTACATGCCAATTCGCTGAACAAAGTTGCTTTAAGTAATGAAGACAACAAACGATTCATTATACCCAACACATTTGATACTCTTGCTTGGGGAAACAGTCGCATTGACGACTATTACTTTACTTAAGTCTAATGATTATTATATTGTAATATTTGCAGTTTTTTATATTGTAATATTTTTTGTAAAAACTGTAAGTAGAATGTATAATGTTAGGCTACTGTAGTTTTAGTAAAAATAAGATAAGTAATACATTTTAGTGTAAAATGTTTGCTATTGTATATTACGAAAAAGATTTTTAAAAAATGTACAGAATGTCTAAACTAAACAAGGAGAATGTAAGAAAATGAAAAGTGGAAATTGTAAATATTCATGTGTGAAAAAATGAAAATGAAGAAATGGCTATCACCATTTTAAAATTAAAAGACATTGTGATATTGTAAACCTTGTTTTTATTTCACAACATATATGGCTTTACAAAATAGAATACAAAGAAATACCATTTCCACAATCCTTTTCAATGTTCATGTCCACTCATCATTAACTTCCCTTTTATAGCACTAATCACAATGAGGGCTGCCAACCTCTCCCCCACTGAGCCATTATAGGATGTCAAACGTTGTTTAGCTTTTCAACGATACTTTATCCGCCACACGTATGAAAGCATAATGACTATGACGATAAGAAAGGTCGTGTTCTTTACATGCTTAATCCAAAGAATTAAGAGGTATTCACTTAACACAGGGTCTTGAGTCCATGAGTTTGGTACATGTTGCAAGATTTCTTTCACGGGATTGACTGTCACATAATAAATGAAAACTTGGAGAGCACCAATAATTCATCTTTGGTAAGACTATCCAGGGTCTTGAGTCCATGATTTTGGTATAAGTTGACAGATTTCTTTCACGGCATTGACTGTCACATAATAAATGAACAACTTGGAGAGCACCAATAATTCTTCTTTGGTAAAACTATCTGCATATCGATGACAGATAACCTTGTAGTTCAACCCTTAAAACAACAACACTACATCTTGCGTAGTCTGTGATGTTGATGGCTCTTGAGACGTGAAAGATGGATTAAACGTAACTTTTACATCAACAGGAGTTAAACTTTGCTCAGTAAACAATGCTCTGTCATGAGCCACAGTATTTTTTTCTTGGACTTGCTTTTTTCTTTTCTTTATAAGTGTTTGAAACGGTGTATTAAAAGAGAATGTTAAACATCTAAAGGGTAAATAGAGTAACAAATAAAGAGAAATGAAAATGATACTTCCATATCAATTGTCAAGCATGAACTAATCTCTAGTAAAGTTCACTCAATAATATAAATAATAGTTTAAAGTGGGAGCAAAAGTGGGTGCAAATGTGGGTGCATAAGTGGGTGCAAAAGTGGGTACAAAGGTAGGTGGAAAAGTGGGTGCGAAGGTTGGTACAAAAGTGGGTGCAAACGTAGGTGCATAAGTGGATGCATAAGTTAGTGCAAAAGTGGGTGTAAAGGTAAGTGCAAATGTGGGTGCATAGGTGGGTGCATAAGTGGGTGCAAATGTAGGTGCAAAAGTGGGTGCGAAGGTTGGTGCTAAAGTGAGTGCAAAAGTGGGTGCAAATGTAGGTGCAAAAGTGGGTGCGAAGGTTGGTGCAAAAATGGGTGCAAACGTAGGTGCATAAGTGGATGCATAAGTTGGTGCAAAAGTGGGTGTAAAGGTAGGTGCAAATGTGGGTGCATAAGTGGGGGGAAATGTGGGTCCTTGTTGACGGGTCCCTGTGGGTGGGTCCCTTTGACATAATTTGGATAAAATGCATGGGCCAGTCCATAGGGATCAGTCCAAAGGACCCTCCCACAGGGACCCGTCAACAAGGACCCTTCAACAGGGACTGGTTCGCGAAATATTAACAATAGTGCACTTAGACCCTTTGTCAAAATTTCAAAAAATAGATTAGAAAGGGGGCGTTAGCGAGTTTCAAAAAGGGGGCATTTTTTCACCCACTTTTGTACCTACCTTTGCATCCACTTATGCACCCACTTTTGCACCCACATTCCCCCCCACTTATGCACCCACATTTGCACCTACCTTTACACCCACTTTTGCACCAACTTATGCACCTACGTTTGCACCCACTTTAGCACCAACCTTCGCACCCACTTTTGCACCTACCTTTGCACCCACTTTTGCACCCAGTTTTTCACCCACTTATGCACCCACATTTGCACCCACATTTGCACTTACCTTTACACCCACTTTTGCACAACTTATGCACCTACGTTTGCACCCACTGTTGCACCAACCTTCGCACCCTCTTTTGCACCTACCTTTGCACCCACTTTTGTACCCACTTTTGCACCCATATTTGCACCCACTTTTGCACCCCCTTTTGCTCCCACTTTAAACTATTATTTATATTATTGAGTGAACTTTACTAGAGAATAGTTCATGCTTGACAATTGATATGGAAGTATCATTTTCATTTCTCTTTATTTGTTACTCTATTTACCCTTTGGATGTTTATCATTCTCTTTTAATACACCGTTTCAAACACTTATAAAGAAAAGAAAAAAGCAAGTCAAAGAAAAAAATACTGTGGCTCATGACAGTGCATTGTTTACTGAGCAAAGTTTAACTCCTGGTGATGTAAAAGTTATGTTTAATCCATCTTTCACGTCTCAAGAGCCATCAACATCACAGACTACGCAAGAGGTAGTGTTGTTGTAATAAGGGTGGAACTACAAGGTTATCTGTCATCGATATGCAGATAGTTTTACCAAAGAAGAATTATTGGTGCTCTCCAAGTTGTTCATTTATTATGTGACAGTCAATGCCGTGAAAGAAATCTGGCAACTTATACCAAAATCATGGACTCAAGACCCTGGATAGTCTTACCAAAGATGAATTATTGGTGCTCTCCAAGTTTTCATTTATTATGTGACACCAATGCCGTGAAAGAAATCTTGCAACATGTACCAAACTCATGGACTCAAGACCCTGTGTTAAGTGAATACCTCTTAATTCTTTGGATTTCTTATCGTCATAGTCATTATGCTTTAATACGTGTGGCGGATAAAGTATCGTTGAAAAGCTAAACAACGTTTGACATCCTATAATGGCTCAGTGGGGGAGAGGTTGGCAGCCCTCATTGTGATTAGTGCTATAAAAGGGAAGTTAATGATGAGTGGACATGAACATGGAAAAGGATTGAGGAATGGTATTTCTTTGTATTCTATTTTGTAAAGCCATATATGTTGTGAAATAAAAACAAGGTTTACAAGATCACAATGTCTTTTAATTTTAAAATGGTTAAAGCCATTTCTTCATTTTCATTTTTTCACACATGAATATTTACAATTAGCACTTTTCATTTTTTTACATTCTCCTTGTTTAGTTTACACATTCTGTACATTTAAAAAAAATCTTTTTCGTAATATACAAAAGCAAACATTTTACACTAAAATGTATTACTTATCTTATTTTTACTAAAACTACAGTAGCCTAACATTATACATTCTACTTACAGTTTTTACAAAAAATATTACAATATAAAACACACTGCAAATATAACAATATAGTGATCATTAGACTTAAGTAAAGTAATAGTCGTCAATGCGACTGTTTCCCCAAGCAAGAGTATCAAATGTGTTGGGTATAATGAATCGTTTGTTGTCTTCATTACTTAAAGCAACTTAGTTCAGCAAATTGGTATGTAGTTGATGATTTTTACTTCTAAATACACACATTTTCTTTTATAATACAGGTGGGTTACTAACTATACAGTTTTTATAATCACTTATATCTAACTCTTTACTAACAACATTCTTCTTTGCCCCTTTTAATTTTTTTACTACTACATCATCAATTGTCATATAGCTGTATGATTTAGATTTTGTGCCTACAAAGGTGTCTATAATAACACCAGCACATTCATCCTTAAATTTCCCAAGAACCTTTTTGTTTACTAGAGGTAAATGATAAATATTATCCTCGGGATAGTCACTTGTATCAAACCTATTTAGCTCAGTTTTGATATCCTCATAAAAATCATCAGTTTTAAACTCATAAATAAAAGAATCTGTGTCTGTGTAGAGTAATTTAGCATTATCAAGATAGATTTTCTTTACATAATCAAAGTGAAAATCATACATAAGTGTTTTTGACAATTCTAGAATGGTGTAACCCACATATATGGGTTTGTTGTAAGTTACTTTAAGACGATTCATTTGTGTTACAACTAAATCCTCATGAATAATTGAACAGCTATGAAAGTTAGGCTTGTTTATTAAGTTGCTCGCACCATACCTTTTACCATCATTCTCCCACTTTGTTATCAGCTTTACATCAACTCGTTTATCAACATTCTCCATAGTCTTTCCAAAAAATCTTTTTCAAACGCGTTTGTTGACTGTGTTCTTAAATTATTGTTTAGATCAATATATGGTTTGAGCCAAGCTGACTGATGAAATTGTAATACGCGATGAATTTTAGTTAATTTCAACCCTCGCTGTAGACACTGTTTCAAGTTTTGATAATGTATTACATATTTACATTTATCATTTACATTAGCAATTAACATTTTTGTTCGTGATGTGATGTATGGAGATTTCATATTCTCAGGACAAAAAGGTAAATCATTATGATCATCATGTAACTCCTTAGGATATTCGAGATTTACCTCTAAAATATATCCTTTATCATCGTTATCATTAAGAGTGTCAACATGTAAGACATTAATTTCAGGTTGCGTCAGCCAGCGAAAATCTTTTAGTGGTAGATATTGACTCATAACCCAATCATATTGGTTATTTGCATCGAGGTAGACAATATACTTTGACTCTTCACAAGGGTTGTAGCTGGGCATGTATTTATTATTCGCTTTAGAACATCGCCCACTACATTGGCTTAATCCACCTCGAATTGATGATTTTATAAAATTGATCATGTCTATATCAGTCATTAATTCTAAATTAACTTTCGTTTTTTTCAACATTGAACTGAAACTTAACCCAGGAGCAGTAAAATACTGACAAGTATCAAGTATCACAATCTTGAGAATGTTTACGCTTTTGAGCATTATATTCATTTAAAGGTTCCGTGCTAGTTGATGGTTTTACAGATTTCAATTCCTGTTGTTCTCCAAGCACTTCAACCATGTGGGATTGATATCGCTTTACAGCAGAAAAACCAAGTTCGCAAACTGAACATGAAAATGGTGCTGAACTAACATGCATTAAATTTACATGACGTGCAAGATTATCCTCTCTGTTAAATGTGGTAGCACAATGACTGCACACAAACATTTTAATGTCATGTTTAGCATTTGCATGTCGTTGAAAGTTGTCAGGTCTTGAGAACTGTTTCTTACATTCACCACACTTGAACATGATGATCACTTTCGAAATTACCTATATAAGAAAGAAATCATAAATGTTAATATAAAGATAAAGCAAAGTAAAATATAAATAGTTTAATTATATTCCAGTCAATGGTTATAGCAGGGTATTTAACTCCTAGCAAGTCTAATTTCATGTAGTTCTAACTGGGGGTTACTATATACCAGTGTCACTGACACCTAGCGGTGAACATTGGAACTTGATAGAGTGGTAGAAACCAGCGGTCGCCAGTTAAGTGAGCTAAGTGTGACGTCATAGCCAGTCTTAAAACAAGTCTAAACTTGTAGAACATGTCACGTGATAGAAACCAGCGATCGCCAGTTAAGTGAGCTAAGTGTGACGTCATAGCCAGTCTTAAAACAAGTCTAAACTTGTAGAACATGTCAGGTGATAGAAACCAGCAGCCACCAGTTAAGTGAGCTAAGTGTGACGTCATAGTCAGTCATAAAGCAAGTCTAAACTTGTAAAACATGTCACGTGACAAGGTTAAGTTAGGTAAAGTTAGGTTATGTTAGGTGAACTGAGGTTAAATTTTTAAATATTCCCTCTGTCACTGACACCTAGCAGTGAAAATTCAGACTTATTAGAGCGGTAATCAAAATCTAACCTACAAATTTAGCTTTACACACCATGGTCAAGTAGTTCAAACTTTTGACTGCCAAATATACCATTTTCACTGACATGAAGTGGCGAACATTGGAAAATATCACTCTAACTGTTTAAAAGTTATTAGAGGGGGGGCACTTACCTTTTTATAATTTATTAGCTGCTACCACTGAATGAACAGATTGTAGGAATCTGGTAACCTACAGGTACCGTACCCAGTTATTTATGGAACAGGCCGCCTCGAACTGACGTAAGTAGGTGCTCCACGGGACCTTTCCGTCGAAGGTTGGGGGCGTCACTCTGCCATGTCCCGTTCCTGATATTCCCGGTGTAACGGTGGGCGGGCGTTGGCGCAGCTCGGCAACTTCCTCTTGTAGAGCGTTGGATCTCGCTTCCATCCCCGTCGGCAGGCGTTGGCTCAGCTCAGCAATTTCCTTTTGTAAAGCGTTGAATTTCTCTTCCACCCCCGTCAGTGGGCGTTGGCGAAGCTCGGCAACTTCCTTTTGTAAGGCGTTGAATTTCTCCTCCACCCCCATCAGCGGGCGTTGGCGCAGCTCGGCAACTTCCACTTGTAAGGCGTCGAACTTCTTTTCCACTGCCGTGACTTCCTCACGCAGACCCAGTTCTAATTTCTTCAGGTCCTGTGTCAACTTATTCTGACCGTCTTCCATCTTCTTCTGGCCGTCCTCTATCCTCTTCAGGTCCTCCGCTAGCTTATGTCTTCCATCTTCTTCTGGCCGTCTTCTAGTTTGGCAGTTAGGTCCACGGCTAACTTCTTCTGGCCGTCTTCTAGTTTGGCAGTTAGGTCCTCGGTTAACTTCTTCTGGCCGTCCTCCATCTTCTTCTGGCCATCCTCCATCTTCTTCAGGTCCTCCGCTAACTTATTTTGACCGTCTTCCATCTTCTTCTGGCCGTCTTCTAATTTGGCAGTTAGGTCCTTGGTTAAATTCTTCTGGCCGTCTTCCATCTTCTTCTGGCCGTCTTCCATCTTGGTTTGCTTGCCACTTAACTTTTCTAGCAATGCTGCCAATTGCGCCTCCATTTTTTAGTTGTTTGTCTTGTAAAGGGCATGCACTCACAGGAAAATGAGAGAAAATGACCTGCTCGGGTTTTGAAACCAGGACCGTCAGGTGTTGTGCTTGTGCTTGAGTTCGTAATCCGGCTTCTGACACCAGTTGTTACGTGCCACCCCCTAGTGGCAATTCCGTTAACTGGATTACGGTGGGTAGAAAGCACAACACCAATTACTGCTTTAAAGAGAAGTTAGCTTTATTGCTTGCAGGAAAGATACACCACTCAACAGCAAATACAAGCAATTAGAACCTTACTCCAGTTTCCTCAAGTCTCATCCTTGAGCGCTCTTGCCCCTTTCACTTGTCAACAAACCACAGAAGTTAAACCGTCTTAATAAGTCCAGTGGCCTTGACAGAAGCTACCTGCACTTCTTCCTCATGTACACCAACTACAGTTACTTACGATAATCTGCTGCACGCTGTTTCGCTGTCCACAAGCTGGGGGAAACATTGTCACTGGATTTCGTAACTCGCACGGCACTTCGTCACCACACTTCTGTCGCTCAGGAAAAACGCTCGCACTAGCTCGTAAAACACACAACACTCACTGCTTGACAGGTAGCTCTTATATAGCAGGCCGGTGACTCAATAAATGCTTCAAGACCCATCCAGGGTTCACGGCTTCTCGAGGCTTCCATCGCTGGCTGGGTCACGAATATTCTGGACCATCCTTTTGTCCTAGTAGACCTGTTGCATAAGGCGCACGCAATACACTGAGGCAGAGCAGCCCAGCCCTGGGGCAGTTGTGACTCATGCGGCGAGCGATGAAACAAACTCACAGCCGTAACAATACAATGAAATAAAAACACACTCCCATTCTCTCATCTTTACATTCACGCCACTGATAGAACTGCGTTCTATGAACGCTATAATAAAATTTGGGGTAGCTTGTGTCCATACATCAAGCTGTACAACAATTACACACCCATGTGTATTTACATTCCTCTGGCGCGTTCCCATAAACATCTGGGCGCTCAGCGCGCGACCCTCGCCACGCGTCTGATGACATAACATTCACCGTTACATTCCCAGTGCTAGCTGGTTTAAAATGGTGCAAGCCTGCCGGCCCGCAACATCTCTCTCCATTTGTGCGACCTAGCCGTGGCCTTGGCTGGAAACGAGTTTTAATCAGCCCTCGCTATTCCCGCCTGGCTCACAAATACACCTATCCATAACAATAAAAGCTGTGTTAAAATTAAACAGATTCACTTCAGACAAATGCGTGAACTGTACGCACATCCTACGCGCTATTAACATAAAACTTCTATACACACTTCCATTCATTCTCTCGCATTGTGACGTCCCAATGGAGTTCATTTCATTCACACTGAACAAGAAACAAACCACATCCAGTCACATACTCATTCATCCTCTAACCTCTACGTTAAACAAACTATAAACTTCCTATGCCTAACATATTATACACTCGATTGGCAAATAATGAAAGTTAACATTTAATGAATTTACAATGACACTTATAGCATCAGCTATAGTCCTTTCAAAACATGGTGCGTCTATATACACTTGAGCCTGAGCTCTGATCTATCAGTTATGTCAAATACAGTCAACTGAGATCCTTAAAATCTTCTACATCTCCAGAAATAACCACCACCAGTCTCTCCTCTCTGATCTGGTGTCAAAATAGTTTAAATACATTCGACCACTTAAGGTGAAACATATGTCGTTACATACTCGGGTTTAATAATCTCGATAAGAGTATAACATAACAGATGTCATTATCTATTTCCCGTTTCAATTTCAACCGTGACCCTTCATGTCCTCTCTAATCCAAAGTCGTGTATACAAAATAAGGAGTACTCTCTACTCACACCTTTTTGCCTTGCCAAACTTAGTCATGCCCACGCAATGACTGTACTATAAAATGCGGAACACACTCGCAATAACCTCGTATGAAAACTGCATAAGAAAATACATATAAAACCACGATCACAGGGTTATCCCTTCACTTCTTTCAAACAGGCATTCTTTAAAAAGGGCATAATTCCTCAGCGTTGTCACAACAATCGCTGGTCCAATGAAAAATAACAACAATTGTTAAATCATTAATTTATGCATCATAACGACCTTTGGGCTTTACGATACTAACCTCCTCACTTATTACTCTTGAAACGTTACTTCTGATAAATATAAACTGTCGTGCATACATTTCATAAAAATACTGCATCTCATCTTCATACTTCTGGGTTCGACTTTAATCGAAGAAGGAATATTATGTCTACAACGTGACATGATATTACTCCTCGTAAATATTTAATCACAACATTATATGTGTGTGTCCAACAAGAATCGATCACGACGAGGATATCAAACGATAATTACCCTAACGTCGGATGATAATAAATCTTCCAAGAAGATTCTAGCTTCAAATGAATTTAAATGACTGAAAGTTCATAGCTTTCTTCAATAAAACATACAATTAGTCATATTCGTATTCTTTCCATTCTGAACGGAGGTCTATGATTTCTGACGATAATAATCGTGTCCACGTAAATGTTTCTTTTCCACAAGATGTCATGATATTTCACAATATATCACTACCAAGATCTTCTTCTCTTGACGTTTCTTCTCGACGGATAAAATGCCCAAATTAAACTAATACAAATTAATTTAATGGGTAACATAGACGAAAATGTCTATCACCTGCATTCAGAATGAATTCAAAAACGTCGGAAATAAATTACTGTTCCTTAGAGGAAATGACAAAGCTTGTTCCACGAACAAGTAAAATAATCTCAGTTCAGAAACTGGATTCCTAACAAACGAAGCTAAAAGCGTCGCAAGACGATCACTACAATAAATTTCGAAGAATAAAAATGCTATACATGGAGTACATAAATATTGTGTCGAAATATGGATAAAGGATTTGCTCAGAAAATGTCACTACAAGCTCTAACTACAAGGTTAGTGAACACTGCTACCTGGTCTCGAAATGTAGAAGATCAACCTAGAGTATTAGAAAATACTCGGATGTTACATCTCCCAAAGATCTGGGCTGGATCCTAGCTCGTCTCCAAGAACTCGTGACCTCAGGAAAGGAACGAATTCCCCTACCGGAAAACAGCAAGCTCCGACCGGGATCGAACTGCGGGCCTCCAATCATCATCTTCCTTGTGACCGGGATAACCCTGGACCTCTTGATAATCTTCTCCGTCACAGCACAGTCTCATCATAACAGCGAGTAGCGTCGAAAGTTCTGCTTTCCACTATGAAAGGCATTCGAAAAGAAAGTCATGGACCTCACTCGCATAACGAACATTCATGTAGATGGAATATGAACATCGTTCTGTAGTCGCTGATTTTAATGTTGAGCTCATGTTTGACTAGAATGCACTAGAATAGACATTAATCTCATGTAATTTATTTCAGGATTAGGGCATAACCCATCTCTTTTGGGTACATTCGTGTTGACCGACTGAAAAGCACTAAACTCTTGGTCACTAGAATAGAGTTGTACATCAAGTCTCATGATTAAGTAGACATTCATGAACAGTCTCCTCTAACGAAGCTCCATCGCTGACTACATTGCTTCTATCTGCCTATACACCTGGCGCACATAATAATTTAGTCCATAATAATCTTCACAATAGTCGACTGAATAATGTTCTTCACTATGGAATACATCTCCATCCTATGTGTTGTGATACAGTTCCACAATAGCAATGATAACATGCACCCGAACTCACTTGTGGCTGGTGCATGCGCTGTAGTCGCTCGGACAAAAGTGTCTTATCGCGCTGGAAAGAAACACTTTACTCGCGCTTCACAAAACTGCTTATAATTGCTGAAATACTTTCCTTAAACTTCTGAAAGTTCGTAATATACGATATCTGATAACAAACTACAATCTGTAGTTGAAATAATGTCTCTAAAATGGATCAGACCGAAGTGATTGCGGCATTTAAGTTCATCGCAACTTCACTTAGATTCAAGGCGCGGTAATCTCCTAACTCTACCCTCGCTTATGCCTCGTCTCCACGAGTCACCTTCTACAAGCTCGGTGAAACACTCGGAACTCCTCTCTCTTCCTGCAACACACGTCTGACCTCTCGGACATTCAGATGATAAAGAGCCTCGATACTTGGCATCTCCCCTCCAAGTCTACCGATTCTGGCCGCCATTTTGAGTTCCCTCTCAAATTCGCGCGGGCTGTAGCAAATCGCTTATTCCTTCCAATAGCGACCTGCTATTGACTTATAAAATATTTCCAATATTTTATTTTCAAATTCTTCTCTTTTCCATAATATAAATTCACTGTCTAGGGGCTTAAATGAATTAAATGTCCATAAAAATTTAGTTGCTGGAACTCCGGTCTTCTCTAAAACTCCTTCCTATTGGCTGTAAGCTCATATCCAATCGGATAATTTATGACAATATTTAAACAATTCCTGGGAATATTCGCTGTTGCTAGGTCGATTTTACGCTTCTGGAAACTTCCATTGCGCAATACAATCACGTGACGGAATTTCCCTCCTGCTCAACGTCGCCTCACGACTGGTTTCTGCCAAGTTCCAGCCATCATATTCCTAGGTTAAATTTTATCATGGGCTTCGAAAAAAAAATATTATTCCCATTTTCATCCCTTATAATTCATTTTACGGGGGCATTCCTCTCCCATCTCAATTTAAAAACAGTTGCAAACAGAACTTGGACATGTCACTGAACTCGAAAATGAATAATATTTTAGCTTACTTTCTTAAAATATTTCTTCAGGTTCTTTGCATTGTATTTTCTCAAAATGACATTGTTCTCTTCATCATACAGCTCATAACAATTATTCCCATAGACAGTCTCAATTCGGAACGGTCCAATAAATATAACCCCGAACTTCGGGTATATTTTTTTGCTTACGTCCGCTTTGACAGGTCGGCGCAATAACAACATGTCTCCTACTTCTAAGGGCTTTCTAAATCTCTTCCCTTCTACTCTTTTCATGCGTTTATCGGCCGCCTTCTGGAGCTTTTCCTTCGCTCTGTCTATCCTCTCTTGTCGTCCTACATCTGGGTCTTGAGGTATAAAGTTAAATGTGTTGTCCCAAGGTCTTTCTGGTTTCCTTCCTAAATGTAAGACCATTGGAACTTCTGCCGTGCTCTCTTGAACTCTGGAGTTCAAACATTCTTCAATGATAGGCACATACTTAACCCAACTGGGGTGATCATTAGGGCAGAAAATTCGACAGAATTTACTAAATTCAGCCATATATCTCTCACTAGAATTTGATTCAGGATAACGCACGCTGGAAAATATGTGTCGTATTCCTAATCTTTCCTTATCTGCTTCGAATTCCGCTGAGGTGAACTGGGCTCCGTGATCAGATAACAAATATTCTGGTCTTCCAGCTTTCCGAAAAACAGAATTCTCCAATCTTCTCACTACATTTCTTGTATTTGCTTTCTGCATGGGGTCCATCGTAACAAATTTGGAGAAGACATCCACTGTTACTAACAAGAACTGGTTCCCTTGGTAACCCTTAGGACAGGGGCCAAAAATATCCTCCGCCATCAGCTCATGTGGTCTAGAGGGTATCATAGGCCTTGGTTTGCCTTTTAACAACTCAGATGTGAAATTCCCTCTTTGGCATTCATCGCAAGATCTTATTATCTTCCTAATGGTGGATCTCATGTTGGTGCATGTGAATCTCTCTTTCAGAGTGCTGAGAGTCTTGTCTAAACCACCGTGTCCTATTGAGTGGCGTGCTAGCCATACTAACTTCGGAACCAAAATAGGGGGCACAACTATGCGTGGCTTTGTATGCTCGGCGACAATATACTTGCATACTAGGTCTCCGCTCAATACAAAGTGGCGCGATCGTCTCTGGGTTGCGATATAATCCTCATCAGCTATGTCCATGAAACCTTTTAGGAACCTGTAAATTTTCCTGATTGGAGCGTATCTCTTCTGGTGATACACCGATTCGGGCTAATCTCCTAACGGTTTCTAGATCTTCTTGCTCTAATTGTACATGGTTAATCTGCACATTTTTAATAGGGTTTCTCGATAACACATCAGCCAGTAAGTTATCTTTCCCGGGCTGGTGGACAATAGTGGCGTTAAACTGCTGAGTGAAAAGGGCCCATTGTGTTAACCTGCCACCCGACATTTCAGTTTGAAGCATAAACTGCAACGCCTTGTGGTCGGTCACGATAATGATCTGATGACCAATCAGTATCTTCTTCCAAGCCTGTAGAGCTGTAACAAAGGCTAACGCCTCCAGTTCTGTTGTAAAACAATTCTCCTCATGTCGTTTCAACATTCTACCAGTGAAAGCAATATAGCTCCTTCTTCCATCCTCATCCTTCTGGTACAGAACAGCACTTACACCTACGCCGGAGGCATCGGATTCGATATAAAATATGCGGTCAAAATCCGGGTATTCCAACTTGACATTCTGCCTCAACATCTCCTTCGCGTTTTCAAAGGCCTCGTCGGCGGCACTCCGTCCACTTCCAACGATTGTTCTTCTTCAGTAGCTCATAAAGAGGTGCCATGATCTCAGAGTATTTCGGACAGTGACTGCTAATAAACTGGCAAGCTCCCACGAACTCGCGTACTTGCTTGACCTTGGTGGGCTTACGGAATCTAGTTATAACCTCTACTTTCTCAAGGTTTGGGTGGTAACCTTCCCGATCAATGGTGAGACCTAGGAAATTAATCAGAATCTGGACTGTTATTCATTTCCCGTTTTTCTAACTCTTATGTGTTAATAATCCCCTCGCTAAATTTAATGATCCTATTCTTCATATTGTTACGTGCCACCCCCTAGTGGCACCTTTGTTAACTGGATTACGGTGGGTATAAAGCACAACACCAATTACTGCTTAAAGAAATAATTAACTTTATTGTGGCCAGAAAATTACACTAATCAGCAAATACAAGCAATTAGGAGCCTTACTCCAGTTTCCTCAAGTCTCTTCCTTGAGCGCTCTTGGCCCTTCCACTTGTCAACAGACCACAGAAGTTAATCCGTCCTAATGAGTACAGTGGCCTTGACAGAAACTACCTGCTCCTCTCCCTTACGTTCACCGACCACAATTACTTACGATCACTTGCTGCAGGCTATTTCGCTGTCCACAAGCTGGAGAAACAATGTCACTGGATTTCGTAACTCGCACAGCACTTCGTCACCACACTTCTGTCGCACAGGATAATCGCTCACACTAGCTCGTAAAAACACAACAACAACAACTGCTTGACAGGTCGCACTTATATAGCAGGCCGGTGACTCAATAAATGCTTCTAGATCCATCCAGGGTTCACGGCTTCTCGAGGTTTCCATCGCTGGTCCAGTCACGAATATTCTGGACTATCCCTTTGTCCTAGTAGCCCTGTTGCATAAGGCGCGTGCAATACAGGAGGTAGGGCACAGCCCAGCCCTGGGGCAGTTGTGACTCATGCGGCGAGCGATGACACAAACTCACAGCCGTAACACCACCCCCTTCCTAAAAAGGCTGATCGTCCCGATCAATCATTGGTCCGTCTGTGTCCCTCCGTAGGCTGCCAGGCGATCTCGATGCACGATCTTCATCTTCGCCCTCGGGCTCCGCTGGATCCTATAGACGACATCGTTGATCCGTTTCACGACTCGGTACGGGCCCTCCCAGGACTTCTGAAGTTTGGGTGACAGGCCTTTCTTCCGTAATGGGTTGAAGAGCCAGACCAGGTCGTCCTCGTGGAATCCGCCGGCATCCGTCTGCTGGTCGTATCGGGTCTTCATTCGGTCTCGATCCGCAGTTTCCTCCTCGCGAACGCGTGCACGTCCTCCAGTTGGTCGACCAGTTCTTGACAATACTGGCTTACCGGGATCGGATCATTCCCAGGTCGGCCGAAGGCAAGATCGACAGGTAGGCGGGGCCCGCTCCCAAACATGGCCCGGGCTGGTGTGCACCCGGTGGCTTCATGCACGGCGGCGCGGTAGGCCAGAAGAAATAGTGGAAGATGTTTGTCCCAATCCCTCTGGTGCTCGCTGACGACTATTCGGAGATGGTTCTCGATGGTGCGATTGAATCGCTCTATCATCCCGTCGGACTGAGGGTGTAGCGGCGTTGTCCTTGTCTTCCGGATTCCCAGCAGCTGGCATAGGTTCTGGAACACCTGCGACTCGAAGTTCCTCCCTTGGTCGGAGTGCAGCTCCAGGGGTACTCCGTACCGGCTGACGAATTCCTTCACCAGGGTCTCTGCAATCGTCGCGGCTTCTTGGTTAGGGAGCGCATACGCCTCCGGCCATTTGGTAAAGTAGTCGCTGACGACTAATATGTAGCGGTTCCCTGCCTCGCTTAACGGGAATGGCCCAGCAACATCGATGGCCACTCTCTCCATGGGGCCGCCCACGTTGTAGGTCTTCAGTGGACCCCGTCGTCTTCGTCCTGGGCCCTTGCTGGCTGCGCAATCGTGGCACCTCGCACAGTGGTTCTCCACGTCTGTTCGGCATCCGATCCAGTAGAACCGCTCTCTCAGCTTCTCCAGGGTCTTCTTTATCCCTAGGTGTCCACCAGATGATCCTCCATGAACTTCCTTCAGGACTTCCTCCGTCATAGCCTTTGGAACGACGACTTGTTCCCGAGATGTCTTCCCGTCGGTGCTCTCCCAGGTACGGCAGATGAGGCCATCCCTTACAATCAGCGAGTCCCACTGCGCCCAGTAGGACTTAAAACTTTGGGCTGCAGTCACTCACAATGTTCCACCCGGGTCTGGGGACACAGGCCCTCTTCCATTCGGCTATCAGCCCAGGTCATCATCTTCTGCTTGTGCCCGCGTTAAAGATTCGCGGCTCCAGCTCCCTTGAAGTTCCACGGTAGTCCTTCGGCACTGTATCCCGGTGTTCTCCTCCCTCCTAGTACAGAAGGTGCAGTCTTCGGGGCACGGTCTTCGTGACAGGGCGTCGGCGTTAGAATGCAGTTGGCCTTTCCTGTGCTGAATCTCAAAGTTGTACTGTTGAAGCCTCTCTAACCACCGCGCGAGTTGACCCTCGGGCTGCTTGAAGTTCAGGAGCCACCGCAGGGATGCATGGTCGGTCCTGATGAGAAATTCTTGCCCGTACAGGAACTTGTGGAAGTGTTCAATGGTCTTCACGATGGCGAGCAGCTCCTTCCTGGTGACGCAGTAGTTCCTTTCTGGCTTTGACAAGGCCTTGCTGAAGTAGGCCACTACTCTTTCCTCGCCGTCCACTACTTGCGACAGGATTCCCCCTATGCCAAAGTCGCTGGCATCGGTATCGACGATGAACCTTGTTCCAGGTCTGGGGTAGGCCAAAATAGCCGCGGTGCACAGAGCCTGCTTGAGTTGTTCGAAGGCACTGTGGCATTCTGCTGTCCACGTGAAGAGTTGGTCCTTCTCAGTCAGTCGATGTAAAGGTTTGGCGATGTCTGCGAATCCTCTCACGAAGCGACGGTAATAAGTGCAGAGTCCCAGGAAGCTTCGTAGTTGGAACTTGTCCTTCGGAACTGGCCACTCCCTCACAGCTGCGGTCTTCTCTGGGTCGGTGCGCACCCCTTCTTCGGAGACGATATGCCCAAGGTACTGGACCTGCTTCTGGAAGAGCTGACACTTCTTGGGGCTCAACTTCAGCTGGGCAGCCCATAGCTTCATCAAGATCTCCTTCAGGTTGCAGTAGTGCTCCTCGAAGCTTTTTCCCCGAACGATGACGTCGTCTAGGTAGACCAGGCAGGTCTTCCAGTGTAGTCCCCTCAGAATGGACTCCATTAGCCTTTCGAAGGTCGCAGGGGCGTTGCACAGACCGAATGGCATGACGGTGAACTGCCAGAGCCCGCTGCCCACAGAGAAGGCCGTTTTCTCGCGGTCCTTAGGGTGGACCTCCACCTGCCAGTAGCCACTCTTCAAATCCAAGGTGGAGAACCATCTCGACCCTAATATGGTGCCTAGGGTATCGTCGATCCGGGGTAGAGGGTAGCTGTCCTTCTTCGTGACGTCATTCACCCGCCTGTAATCCACGCAGAACCTGGTGGAACCGTCCTTCTTCTTCACTAGCACGACCGGAGAACTCCAAGGACTATGTGATGGCTCGATCACCCCTTGCTCCTACATCTCTTCTACCATCCGGTCGACTTCGGCTTGCTTGGCGAGCGGGACTCGTCGGAATGGGGCCCTAATCGGTGCGCTGTCCCCAACGTCGATTCCGTGCTGGACCAAGCTTGTCCTGCCGAAGTCTTTGCTCCCCACGGAGAAGACGTCCTGGAATTCGCGTAGCAGGTCCTGAAGTTGGCGTGATTGTTCCTCGTCTAAATGGTCCTGGGATCCTTGGTACAGCTTCTGTAGTTCTTCTGGCAGTGTGCGTCTTCTTCGGTTGTCCGTCTGCAGGTGTCCGTCCGTCGTGTCAGAGATGAGGGCAATCCAGGTAACGGGCTCGCAGACTCCTAGGTTGGTGTCCCGGTGAACCGTGATGTCGTAGTCGTTCAGGTTGGACAGGCGGACGTACGGCCGAGACGTCGTGTTGATGAGGGTCTTGGCAACTAGCAATCCTTTTGTCTGGATGTCCTCATATTTTGGCTCGATGACAGCCGCCACTCCCTCAGCAGTTCCGTCGACAATTACGGCGGCGCTGACCTCCGTCCTGGCAGGAACGATGACGTCCTCTCTCAGCCTTACTCGTCGTGCGGTGACGGCCTCGTGTGCTGGTTGCAAAGCAAGTTCCTCACCTCCGAAGTGCAGAGTGTTGGTACTCAGGTCCAAGATGATGTTATTCTGGTCCAGGAAGTCCAGTCCGATGATCACTTCGTTTGATACGTCAGCCACAAGCACTGGATGCTTTATCACCCGTCGACCAATGACGAACTCCAGTGATGCTTCGCCATGTACCGGTGCGGTCTCTCCGGTCGCGGTTATTAGCTGGAGGTTCCTTTGTGTGGGTTGCACTCTCCACTTCGGGATCACAGTGGGATTGACGATGGTCCTCGATGCTCCTGTGTCGATCAGCATGGGCCAGCTCACTCCGTTGATGACTCCGTCGACCATCAGGCTGCTATTGTCCCTCCGTAACTTCGTCACACGCACTTGGACTGCCGGGGCTTGACGACTGTCACAAGCCAACCTTTGCCCCCCAAGGCTGGCTAATACTCGTTTCCCTGGGCCGCGCGGTTTTCAGACGACTGATTTCCCGTCGGATACCCTCGGCGGCGGCGATCACCGCAGTCCTTGCTCAGGTGGCCTTTCTTACCGCAGGCCCAGCAGGTCGGTAGTCCTCTTCCGGGCCGCCTCTCCGGTTGTCTTCCGGCTGTGTCGTTGCTGCTGGTGCCGCGACTATCGAAGAAACGGCTTAGCGCCTCCATCAATTCGTCGGCCAGGGGCTTGGTCTCGTTGGTTTTTGCTGGTTCGTCGACGTCCACTTGACGCACCCGCGCGTGCATTCTAGATGCCTGTTTTGCCGTCTCGAATTCAAGTGCGTGGCTCAGCGCATCTGCCAGGGTCTTATTGCGCGCGAGTCGCAGCGCCTGTTGAGTGTCCGAGTCCCGTAGCCCGTCGGTGAAAGTCTGCGTCGCTATCTGCTCCAGAAAGTCGGCCGGCGCTGTTGGGTAGGCGAGCCTTACGAGGCGTGCGATGTCCATCTCGAACTCCTGCAGGGTTTCCGCGTTCTTCTGTACCCGGGTCCGGAGCTGCATCTGGTAGGCCTGCTGAAGATGGCTATCTCCATATCGGGACTCCATATGGGCGATCAGTGAAGCGTAGTCCTGGGATCCAGTCGGGATGGCCTGAAGGACGTTAAGGGCGTCGCCTCTCAGCGCTACAATGAGAGCTGTAGCCTTTTCTGTGTTGTTCCAGTTATTTATGGAACAGGCTGCCTCGAACTGACGTAAGTAGATGCTCCACGGGACCTTTCCGTCGAAGGTTGGGGGCGTCACTCTGCTATGTCCCGTTCCTGATATTCCCGGTGTAACGGTGGGCGGGCGTTGGCGCAGCTCGGCAACTTCCTCTCGTAAAGCGTTGAATTCCTCTTTCACCCCCGTCAGTGGGCGTTGGCGCAGCTCGGCAACTTCCTTTTGTAAGGCGGTGAATTTCTCCTCCACCCCCATCAGCGGGCGTTGGCACAGCTCGGCAACTTCCACTTGTAAGGCGTTGAATTTCTCCTCCACCCCCATCAGCGGGCGTTGGCGCTGCTCGGCAACTTCCACTTGTAAGGCGTCGAACTTCTTTTCGACTGCTGCGACTTCCTCACGTAGGCCCTGTTCTAATTTCCTTTGGCTCTCCTCTAATTTCGTCAGCAGACACTCTTCCAGATTTTTCTGGCCATCCAGAAATTTGGCGGTTAGGTCCTCTGCTAACTTATTTTGGCTGTCCTTCAGGTCCTCTGCTAACTTCTTCAGGCCATCCTCCATCTTCTTCTGGCCATCCTCCATCTTCTTCTGGCCGTCTTCCATTTTGGCAGTTAGGTCCTTGGTTAAATTCTTCTGGCCGTCTTCTATGCCATTTAACTTTTCTAGCAATGCTGCCAATTGCGCCTCCCTTTTAGTTGTTTGCCTTGTAAAGGGCATGCACTCACAGGAAAATTAGAGAAAATGACCTGCTCGGGCTTTGAAACCAGGACCGTTGTGCTTGAGTTCGTAATCCGGCTTCTGACACCAGTTGTTACGTGCCACCCCCTAGTGGCACCTTTGTTAACTGGATTACGGTGGGTATAAAGCACAGCACCAATTACTGCTTAAAGAAATAATTAACTTTATTGTGGCCAGAAAATTACACTAATCAGCAAATACAAGCAATTAGGAGCCTTACTCCAGTTTCCTCAAGTCTCTTCCTTGAGCGCTCTTCGCCCTTCCACTTGTCAACAGACCACAGAAGTGAATCCGTCCTAATGAGTACAGTGGCCTTGACAGAAACTACCTGCTCCTCTCCCTTACGTTCACCGACCACAATTACTTACGATCACTTGTTGCAGGCTATTTCGCTGTCCACAAGCTGGAGAAACAATGTCACTGGATTTCGTAACTCGCACAGCACTTCGTCACCACACTTCTGTCGCACAGGATAATCGCTCACACTAGCTCGTAAAAACACAACAACAACAACAACAGCTTGACAGGTCGCACTTATATAGCAGGCCGGTGACTCAATAAATGCTTCTAGATCCATCCAGGGTTCACGGCTTCTCGAGGTTTCCATCGCTGGTCCAGTCACGAATATTCTGGACTATCCCTTTGTCCTAGTAGCCCTGTTGCATAAGGCGCACGCAATACAGGAGGTAGGGCACAGCCCAGCCCTGGGGCAGTTGTGACTCATGCGGCGAGCGATGACACAAACTCACAGCCGTAACAATATCAATAATGGCTCCCACCTTTGTGATAAAATCAATCCCAAGCACTATGTCAAAATTTATCTTGTCCACCACGATGAAAATATGTTCATAAGCATGTGCATTTATTTCAAAGTTCAACAAAACTTGAATCTTACACTTCACAGCTTTATCTTGAAAGATGCCACGCACTTTCACAGCAGATGCGGGCAAAGCCGTCATCTTGTCATTACCCAATAATCTCTGGTAACACTCATGAGATATTATAGACATAATAGCTCCCGTGTCCATCAAAGACTTGCATGTCTGATCATCGATATTTATACATATAATCGGCAATTCATATGGCCTTTCCTCTCTTATGATCTCGTCTTCTAACAATAGATCCTCATCCGTCACCTCGTATACTTCATTTATCAAAATCTGGTGTAGTGTGGTGGTATTTCTCTCTCCCTATAGTTCTGTTTGAAAATTGAGTTTTTTTTTTGTCCCTGAGCGTCATTCTCACGGATTTCTTGCTGACTAGTACCGGGTTTAGGATCCACGCTCAAGCTTGAATTACTTCCGTTTCCGCCTTCCTTTTCTCTTAATTCCTTCAAGAATCGCTTTCCTTCTTGATGGCGTTCGTCGTAGTTCTCTTTGGTCATAACCTCATTTCTTTGTGGTCTATCGTGGTTCTGATTCTGATAGTTGCGATTGTTTCGACCATTATAACTATTGTTATTGTTGTTGAAGAAACCGCTTCTTCGATTCTCCTGATAGTTTCCACGTCCTTGTTGTTGTTGATAGGGACGGCCACCACGGAATCTCCTATACCTTGGTTCAGGTCGCCTATCTCTAAAATAGGTATTTCTTTCTGGACCTACATTTCCCTTCTCCTGTTCTTTAGGGCTTTCTGTTTGCTGTGTCTGATCAATATACACAGTATTAATATCTTTGTAGCCCTGACGTTGGTTTCTAGCTACGACATTGGGTGTTGGACTAGTATCATCAAATTTCCGAAGAAGTTCGTCCATGCCGGCCAAATGGCTGATTCCTGACGAAATTATCAGTCTTCTCACTTCAACTGGCAACATCCTGGCAATGGCATCTATCAGTTGTGCCGTAGATAGTGGGGGTTGCAAAAAACGTAGCCGGGCAAGTTGCGATGTAAAGAAATCGGCGTAACGCGTCGGTACCCGAATACTTACTGGAGTATACTTCTGCGCGTAAACTGTTCTGCGCTTCTATGGACCAATAACGTTTCAATAGGGCTTCAGCGAACTCCTCAAAGTCCACAAATGTGTACCTGAAGGCGCAAAACCATTCAAGGGGGCCCTCTCCCATATAGCGTTCCACTATCTTCATCTCCCGTTCTCTAGGAATGTGAGCCTCCGCAAAGTAGTCACGGATATTCCTGATATACTCAATTGGGGTGTAAGAATCGAGGTTGGTAAATTTACGAGGTTTATCCTCAAAATTACGGATTACCGTCACGCTTCTCTGTTGAGAATCTTGGAATCTGGGACGATATTCCCTCTTTTCTCTTTCGGGTTCTCTACTTCTATCTTCAAGTCCCTCATGGTGTCTTAGCATCCTTTCTTCTGGCCTCACTTCTCTATCTCCTGTTTCCATACTGAGTTTTCTACGACAATCTCCATAGTCTTCAATTTATATCTTCTCCCTCTCTTCTATCTCTGCAAACTCTTTCACTCGCTTCTCTATTTCTTTCTTCATATCCTCCTTATAGACTTCAAGATCTGCCACGTCTCCTAAGCTCAGATTTTTCAATTTCCTACTAATGCATTCCTCAATATTAGTGGATTTTCCTTCCTTAATCTCATTTACGACTGTGACTACTGTATCTATCCTTTCGTCTAAACGTTTACTACGATTGTGGTGTTTGAAGCCATATTTTCAGTGTTGCCTTAGTAAACAAGAGTTTAGTGCTTTTCAGTCGGTCAACACGAATGTACCCAAAAGAGATGGGTTATGCCCTAATCCTGAAATAAATTACATGAGATTAATAAAACACTAGGATGACCAGTTTCGATCGTCAAGCGATCATCATCAGATCCATTACACTTAGGCTACAAAATCTATGTTTGAAATACAGGTGAAAATATTTACAATATGTACAATTATTTAGTTGCAGTATTGGTACTGCAACTGTCAGTGTATGCTAAATGCAGTAGGCTATATATGTTAGGTGAAATGCTAAATGGTGATAGCTATCCGGAGTTTGTACTTTAGAGAGATTATATGGTTGTAAACTATGGTTAAACTATAAAATTTTAGGCTAACTACTTATCTGATTGTCTTCCGTACAACAGCTACTCGCAGTTTTCGTGCTCACTGGAACTCACTGTGCGGTGGACTGCCTACACTGCATACACTGACAGTTGCAGTACCAATACTGCAACTAAATAATTGTACATATTGTAAATATTTTCACCTGTATTTCGAACATAGATTTTGTAGCCTAAGTGTAATGGATCTGATGATGATCGCTTGACGATCGAAACTGGTCATCCTAGTGTTTTATTAATCTCATGTAATTTATTTCAGGATTAGGGCATAACCCATCTCTTTTGGGTACATTCGTGTTGACCGACTGAAAAGCACTAAACTCTCGTTTACTACGACTTTCTAACGTTTCCTTTAACGCTTGGTTCTCCTCGACCGATTGATTCTTGTCGACAACCTGTCTCTGTAATAGTTGATCAATACGCTTACCTAGATCTGACCTAACAGACATTACATCACGATTGACCTGTAATTGCGTACTGGCAAGCTTACTCTCAACTTTACCCTGTATTAGCTTAATATGCTATGCGCTCGACTTATCCCATTCGTCTTTCCAAATGACAACGTTAGCCTTCAACATCTCGGCTATATCTACACACATCAAAAAAAGTTTTGCATCACCTCGGTTCCCAGATCTCCGGCATATAGACGTTGACTGTGTATATTGTATCCAAGATACAGTCCCTTTGACTGTTCATAGATGTCACTAAAACTGCTCAAAGATGTAAACAACCATGCATGAGCAGGGCCTATTAGACGGAGGGGGTACGACAGCCGATCAGTTCCAGTCATTCCACCAGGACGAACGTACGCTGCTCATGTTGTCTGTAGTTCTACCATGCCTAGAAGGTCAATACCGCAGTTCGATCGCGTCCGCATTGTTACTTTGTGTCAAGAAGGGCTCTCAACAAGGGAAGTTTCCAGGCGTCTCAGAGTGAACCAAAGCGATGTTGTTCGGACATGGAGGAGGTACAGAGATACAGGAACTGTCGATGACAGGCCTAGCTCAGGCCGCCCAAGGGCTACTACTGTAGTGGATGACCGCTACTTACGGATTGCCGCTCGGAGGAACCCTGACAGCAATGCCACCATGTTGAATAATGCGTTTCGTTCAGCCACAGGACGTCGTGTTTCAACTCAAACTGTGCGCAATAGGCTGCATGATGCGCAACTTCACTCCCGACGTCCATGGCGAGGTCCAGCTTTGCAACCCCGACACCATGCAGCGCGGTACAGATGGGCCCTACAACATGCTGAATGGACCCCACGGAATTGGCATCACGTTCTCTTCACCGATGAGTGTCGCATATGCCTTCAACCAGACAATCGTCGGAGACGTGTTTGGAGGCACCCTGGTCAGGCTGAACGTCTTAGACACACTGTCCAGCGAGTGCAGCAAGGTGGTGGTTCCCTGATGTTTTGGGGTGGCATTATGTGGGGCCGACGTACGCCACTGGTGGTCATGGAAGGCTCCGAAACGGCTTTACGATACCTGAATGACATCCTCCGACCCATAGTGCAACCATATCGGCAGAATATTGGAGAGGCATTTGTCTTCATGGACGACAATTCTCGACCTCACCGTGCACATCTTGTGAATGCGTTCCTTCAAGATAACGACATCGCTCGACTACAGTGGCCAGCATGTTCGCCAGACATGAACCCTATCGAACATGCCTGGGATATGTTGAAAAGGGCTGTTTATGGACGTCTTGACCCACCAACCACTCTGAGAGATTTACGCCGAATTGTCGTTGAGGAGTGGGACAATTTGGACCAACAGTGTCTTGATGAACTTGTGGATAGTATGCCACGACGAATACAGGCATGCATCAATGCAAGAGGACGTGCTACTGGGTATTAGAGGTAGTGGTGTGTACTGCAATCTGGACCACAAATGCTGAAAGTCTAGCTGTATGATGGTACAACATGCAATGTGTGGGTCTCATGAGCAATAAAACGAGCTGAAATGTTGTTTGTGTTGATCTCTATTCCCTTTGTATTTAAAGGTTCCGGAACTCTTGGAACCGAGGTGATGCAAAACTTTTTTTGATGTGTGTAGTTCAATGTCCTCCTTTAAAATTGTATTGTGGTCTATCACCTGACTACGCAGAGTATCAACATTAGTTTTCAACTCAGCTAAAGAAACAATGGTCTTTAGAGAATCGTCAACAAATTGCGATCTCAAAGCACTTATACCTTCTGAAAATTGTGTTTTAGATTCTTCGACTTCTTTCCTGATCTTATTAATGTCCCCTTGGACCTTATTTACATCAACAAACATAGAATTAACTTCTGACTGTACTTTACCAATATCATTTTGTACACTAGTTATCTCTGTCTGGACATTATTGACATCTATTTGCATGTTGTTCACATTCTCTTGAACCTTATCTACTTTTGTTTGAACATGGGACACATCTGACCTTACAGTGGCAACTTCTGATTTCACAAGCACAACATCGGTTTGAACATTGGCAACATTAGATTTTACGAGAGCAACATCATTTTGAACAAGGGCAACATTGGACTTCACAAGAGAAACATCATCTTTAACCAACGTGACATCATCTTAACCAAAGTAACATCATATTTGACCAGGGCAACATCAGAATGCACACCTTCTACTTTAGATTGTACACTGGCAACATTGTCTTTCACAAGAGAGACATTCTCATTTAATTCAGCGGAGCTGGTCTGCAATCCCTGTAAAGAATTTTGCATACCCTGAATATCTCCTTTGAAACTCTCACCCACCTTGACAACAATCGTGTCAAGATCTACCTGACGATCTTTCTTTAGCTGCTCTCGGTCCTTCTTTGCCTCGTACAATTTCCTCTGTAAATCAATAACATTTACCTTCAGATTCTCTTTAATCTGATTCTCAACACTATCAAATTTCGTATTCATGTTCTCCATCATCTCTCCCATCATCTTACGGACATCCTCTGCCGCCATCGTTGCCATTACAACAATCTCAATAATAAAACGTGCTATAGGAATATAAACAAATAGAGCAACATAGCAACACTTTACAGCATTCTTTCAATCCATGTATTTGGGCATCTCATCATCTCGCCTTAACATTAACTTAATGTTAGATTACCATATAATCTATTCCTAAAATACCAGTTCCTAAACGTTCGCGTGTGATTTATTTTAGATGTTCTACCATAAAGAACATTTACATTTATCGCCATTAAACAAGTTAGCTTTATATTAGCATGGCCGTCAGTAACCATGAGCCGGTAAAATGAAAATAGATTCAGATCATAGGTCATTCCGAAAAATATAACCTACTACCCCTGTCTCAGGCTATCCATTAGATCTGATCTTTCGTTTGAGTGCAATTTTGTTAAAAACCAAGCAAATATTACCTATATAATTACACTCTAGCTCATCGCAGATGATATGTTTAATTAATCCCATAAACTTAAAAATTAAGCTGTCATCTGGATAGCTTCTAAATGGCCTCATGAAGCTATTTTCGTGGCCCCAAAGTCTAGGGTGCCATCTTTCCACTGTCCCCGTATATTTTAGAGGCGGTCTGTTGGATATTCGAAGCAACAGCTGGATTCGTAGACCCTGACAGCTCCGGCGCAAAATACTAGTCAAGGATCTACTTCCAACTACACCCTCGCGAATATACGTGGCGGAAATTACGATACAACTGTGAATTACATGAAAAATGCACTTAGCTCGTAGTAGAACACCTACCTTTATTCTCGGGGATCTCGTGGTCAGCCTCTGGACCTATAATGGGTTTCACAGTTGCATCTCCTTATATCTAAAATAAATCATGATGACACGGCTTCTAATAAAACTAAACGATTTAATAACAAAAATGTGTAAACTATGGCTAAACATTCATACAATGAAGTAAAACACACTCCCATTCTCTCATCTTTACATTCACGCCACTGATAGAACTGCGTTCTATGAACGCTATAATAAAATTTGGGGTAGCTTGTGTCCATACATCAAGCTGTACAACAATTACACCCCCCTGTGTATTTACATTCCTCTGGCGGGTTCCAATACACATCTGGGCGCTCAGAGCGCGCGACCCTCGCCACGCGTCTGATGGCATAACATTCACCGTTACATTCCCAGTGCCAGCTGATTTAAAAAGGTGCAAGCCTGCCGGCCCGCAACATCTCTCTCCATTTGTGCGACCTAGCCGTGGCCTTGACTGGAAACGAGTTTTAATCAGCCCTCGCTATTCCCGCCTGGCTCACAAATACACCTATCCATAACAATAAAAGCTGTGTTAAAATTAAACAGATTCACGTCAGACAAATGCGTGAACTGTACGCACATCCTACGCGCTATTAACATAAAACTTCTATACACACTTCCATTCATTCTCTCGCATTGTGACGTCCCAATGGAGTTCATTTCATTCACACTGAACAAGAAACAAACCACATCCAGTCACATACTCATTCATCCTCTAACCTCTACGTTAAACAAACTATAAACTTCCTATGCCTAACATATTATACACTCGATTGGCAAATAATGAAAGTTAACATTGAATGAATTTACAATGACGCATCAGCTATAGTCCTTTCAAAGTATGTTGCGTCTATATACACTTGAGCCTGAGCTCTGATCTATCAGTTATGTCAAATACAGTGAACTGAGATCCTTAAAATCTTCTACATCTCCAGAAATAACCACCACAAGTCTCTCCTCTCTGAGTTGGTGTCATAATCGATTAACCCTATCCCGTCTCTTGACTTATCCTTCCGGTCCTTAGTGCCCAAAAGCACCCGGTTGCATTATCTGCCATCTATGCGTCAGGTTTGTAGTTTTCTCAACTCTAAAGTGTTTATAAAGCATTTACGAATGTGCAGTACAATCCACAAGGCAGTGAAAACAAAACAATAGCGTAAATCTATCATGAACATCCGTGCTCACTGATCAGGTGTTTCGTTCGTAAACATGGCGGGATTGAGTAATGCAGATAATGAAACCGAGCTCAATATAGGCGAAGAAAGTCACGCAGAATCATTTAGTAGTGGTGAAAGTGAGTTTTTAGTCAGTGAAGAATGATGAGAATTTCAATGATAATAGTGAAGTAAGTGAAAACGGAGACCAAGAAATCGGTCCTGACGGCGATGCTCCGGCATTTCAGGTAACACAAATATTTCGTTTTTTTTACTACGAATGAGTTTTTGGAGAAATTATTTCGTAGTTTCATTTGGTTGTGCTAATAAAAGGAATATTCCAATCGTTAGTATCGATTCTTAAAAAAAATAGAGTAATAAGTTTATGCTTATACCGGTATTGGTTTGTATCGCGCCAGCCCTCATTTCTAGTATTTGACAATTATAAATGAAACTGAAAAGTACGTATCGTGATATGAATAGACAATGTTTGTTAGGCGGTCTCCTCACTTTGGTAAATGTTGTATAATATAATGAAAGTATTCTCTACTATGTGAGAGTTATAGGTTATGCTAACATGTTGTCTGGCGATTTCTCCAGTATCACCAAGATACTGGTTTGAACCAACAACCTTAGGACTCCAAGAAGGGAGATATGGATGTGATGGTATGTTTTCTAATATTGTTTAAAAAATTGAATACATTATGGTCAGTCGTTTTCATTATATTATACTTTTTCTGAAACAATGTACTTAGGTTCATTTCTTTCTAAATAATAGGGTAAAACCTGGGGATAGGCAACCTGAAAATATGGGCGGGAAAAGGTTAAATACATTCGACCACTTAAGGTGAAACATATGTCGTTACATACTCGGGTTTAATAATCTCGATAAGAGTATAACATAACAGATGTCATTATCTATTTCCCGTTTCAATTTCAACCGTGACCCTTCATGTCCTCTCTAATCCAAAGTCGTGTATACAAAATAAGGAGTACTCTCTACTCACACCTTTTTGCCTTGCCAAACTTAGTCATGCCCACGCAATGACTGTACTAAAAAAGCGGAACACACTCGCAATAACCTCGTATGCCAACTACATACGGAAATACATATAAAATCCCTATCAAAGGGTTATCACCTTCACTTCTTTCAAACTGGCATTCTTTAAAAAGGGCATAATTACTCAGCGTTGTCACAACAATCGCTGGTCCAATGAACAATAACAACAATTGTTAAATCATTAATTTATACATCATAACGACCTTTGGACTTTACGATACTAACCTCCTCACTTATTACTCTTGAAACGTTACTTCTGATAAATATAAACTGTCGTGCATACATTTCATAAAAATACTGCATCTCATCTTCATACTTCTGGGTTCGACTTTAATCGAAGAAGGAATATTATGTCTACAACGTGACATGATATTACTCCTCGTAAATATTTAATCACAACATTATATGTGTGTGTCCAACAAGAATCGATCACGACGAGGATATCAAACGATAATTACCCTAACGTCGGATGATAATAAATCTTCCAAGAAGATTCCAGCTTCAAATGAATTTAAATGACTGAAAGTTCATAGCTTTCTTCAATAAAACATACAATTAGTCATATTCGTATTCTTTCCATTCTGAACGGAGGTCTATGATTTCTGACGATAATAATCGTGTCCACGTAAATGCTTCTTTTCCACACGATGTCATGATATTTCACAATATATCACTACCAAGATCTTCTTCTCTTGACGTTTCTTCTCGACGGATAAAATGCCCAAATTAAACTAATACAAATTAATTTAATGGGTAACATAGACGAAAATGTCTATCACCTGCATTCAGAATGAATTCAAAAACGTCGGAAATAAATTACTGTTCCTTAAAGGAAATGACAAAGCTTGTTCCACGAACAAGTAAAATAATCTCAGTTCAGAAACTGGATTCCTAACAAACGAAGCTAAAAGCGTCGCAAGACGATCAGTACAATAAATTTCGAAGAATAAAAATGCTATACATGGAGTACATAAATATTGTGTCGAAATATGGATAAAGGATTTGCTCAGAAAATGTCACTACAAGCTCTAACTACAAGGTTAGTGAACACTGCTACCTGGTCTCGAAATCTAGAAGATCAAGATAGAGTATTTGAAAATACTCGGATGTTACATCTCCCAAAGATAAGGGCTGGATCCTAGCTCGTCTCCAAGAACTCGTGACCTCAGGAAAGGAACGAATCCCCCTACCGGAAAACAGAAAGCTCCGACCGGAATCGAACTGCGGGCCTCCAATCATCATCTTCTTTGTAACCGGGATAACCCTGGACCTCTTGATAATCTTGATGTTTCTTCTTTCCCCGTCACAGCACAGCCTCATCATAACAGCGAGTAGCGTCGAAAGTTCTGCTTTCCACTTCGAAAGACATTCGAAAAGAAAGTCATGGACCTCACTCGCATAACGAACATTCATGTAGATGGAATATGAACATCGTTCTGTAGTCGCTGATGTTAATGTTGAGCTCATGTTTGAAAGAATGCACTAGAATAGAGATGTACATCAAGTCTCATGATCGCTCATTAAGTAGACATTCATGAACAGTCTCCTCTAACGAAGCTCCATCGCTGACTACATTGCTTCTATCTGCCTATATTCCTGGCGCACATAATAATTTAGTCCATAATAATCTTCATAATAGTCGACTGAATAATATTCTTCACTATGGAATACATCTCCATCCTATGTGTTGTGATACAGTTCCACAATAGCAATGATAACATGCACCCGTACTCACTTGTGGCTGGTGCATGCGCTGTAGTCGCTCGGACAAAAGTGTCTTATCGCGCTGGAAAGAAACACTTTTCTAGCGCTTCACAAAACTGCTTATAATTGCTGAAATATTTCTCTCAAACTTCTGAAAGTTCGTAATACACAATATCTGATAAAAAGCTACAATTTGTAGTTGAAATAATGTCTCTGAAGCCGATCAGACCGAAGTGATTGCGGCATATAAGTTCATCGCAACTTCACTTAGATTCAAGGCGCGGTAATCTCCTAACTCTACCCTCGCTTATGCCTCGTCTCCACGAGTCACCTTCTACAAGCTCGGTGAAACACTCGGAACTCCTCTCTCTTCCTTCTGACCTCTCGGACATTCAGATGATAAAGAGCCTCGATGCTTGGCATCTCCCCTCCAAGTCTACCGATTCTGGCCGCCTTTTTGAGTTCCCTCTGAAATTCGCGCGGGCTCTAGCAAATCACTTATTCCTTCCAATAGCGACCTGCTATTGACTTACTCTTTTCCATAATATAAATTCACTCTCTAGGGGCTTAAATGAATTAAATGTCTATAAAAATTTAGTTGCTGGAACTCCCTTCTTCTCTAAAACTCCTTCCTATTGGCTGTAAGCTCATATCCAATCGGATAATTTATAATAATATTTAAACAATTCCTGGGAATATTCGCTGTTGCTAGGTCGATTTTAAGCTTCCGGAAACTTCCATTGCGCAATACAATCACGTGACGGAATTTCCCTCCTGCTCAACGTCGCCTCACGACTGGATTCTGCCAAGTTCCAGCCATCATATTCCTTGGTTAAATTTTATCATGGGCTTCGAAAAAAATATATTATTCCCATTTTCATCCCTTATAATTCATTTTACGGGGGCAGTACTGCCCCCGTAAATTGAATTATATTGAGACCACGATGGCTGTATTGGCAAATATGAATAAAGTTATGGCTGTCATAGTTGTGACGTGTATATTCATGACGTAGGCACGGATGACGTAGACTTCATGCAAGTAGGCTGCTTGAGCTGAGATTCTTGGTGACGTCATGATTTTGTTCGAGAAAGATCTAAGATTTACGACGCAGTCGCAGGAAACAAGGTATTGTGCTAAGGAAGAAGTTACGCTATTGGAGGAAAGGCTCGAACCAATGAACGATAGTTTGGAAGGAAGACGGAGATTACTGAAACTACCATATTTAATTACTTTTGGCATGCAGATTTGTGGAAATCTATTTTCAGTTATGGCATTGATATGGAATTTTGAAGAAATTAATTTTGAGTTTTTGAAATTTGAAAATCCGTCAAGTATAGCCAAAGTTGGAACTTCTAGCAATGACGGAGGAACAGGCTATGGAAGGGATGGATACGCCCCTTAAGAAGTTGATAAAAGGTTGTGCACAGGAGAGAGGAGCTCTCATACCGCATATATATTTCTGATGTCATATAGTCATTTTCGAGTGAATAAGTGAAGCAAGTCGTCTTTAGCGTGTGGTTAAAGCCCGGCGCATCGAACGAACACGGAGCAGTTCCATTTTACGGTGTTTGAAACTAGGCGAAGTTGAAACGCACACATTAACGTTTCTACCTGATAATATATCAAGAGTTGGCTTCTGCCTTTATTATAATTCAATTGGGCAGTACAACATTGAGGTGTGTAGAAGATTTGAACAATCTCACGAATATAATTTGGAAGATATTGGCATTTTAAGACTGCAGACAAAAGTGATTTTCTCGCCACCTGAGAAGCACTTTTAAAATTCCACATTATACACTACGGCTGACACGTGTATTGCAACCGTGATATTGAAGAATACGTTTGGTGATACAACGATACATTCTACTATGGAACATTATAATCTGGCAGTGCTTTCAATGATTATAACAGAAGTTGAGATGGAAGGCTAAGGCTTTAATGCAATTGGGACATATATCGATGGAGTGAAATAACAGCATGGAACTTCGTTAATCGTCATTCTACAAGAGCGAGCATGTAGTGAACATCCAACTACACTCATGCATCGTGAATCCATCGCTGAATTATATCAGATGACAGTGGAAATATATTCATACTCCACAATTATGAATATTTCTGCGGAAATAACTGCAATAAACATCATGGCGAATTGCGACCAGAACTTCAGGGAACTTTCAAGAGAGGCCAGGGTGGACCCGGCTCACAAAGAAGAGTTTTGCCAGAAGGATGTCTTTCGTATACACGGAGCAGTGCAATTTCCGGAGGAGGAAGCAGTTCGATTCTCCGAGGGCACTGATTCCAGGTTCGAGGTCGGAGCACATCGTTACGCTGGTGAAATGGAACCAACAGCAGTTTTCTTTGAAAACTTTCCTCTAGAACTTCAATCAACAGATAAGGTAGTCGTGAACGTTTCTTGTATTATTTGAGTTATTTAGCGATATCTGAGCAACCATTTTTCCTATATTTTCTGTCCAATTTATTTTGCCCCATTTTCTTGCTTGATATTTCTGTACTCAGTACACTTCGTTGATTTATGCCTTTTTCTACGATTTATTGAGACATTGTTATGTCATTGGCATACTTAAATAATTTTGGATCAGTTGACCCTGATAATTAATATTCTTTCAGTAATTTGCATATTTTTGTAGTCACGATTTGACTGTAAAGTTAATGATTTGCTATGGCAGATTTGAATTCAGACAGCGTGTCATTTTATTAAAGTAATTCTATTCAGTAAATTACTTTGACCAATTTTCTGTCATCCTCAAGAAAGAAGAATAATTAAATGATTTTAGAGCGTTAAGATCTATTACGTTATCGACGATCTTTGAAATACTAGTCGTCTTATGAACATGATTGCATTATAGACAATTTTATGAAATAGGAACTTTGAATACGATTTATTGAATACACTATAGTAATGAACATTTGATAGGAGTTTTTCTCAATTATAGATTGGAACAATAATGTTTGCATTCCACAGTCTAATTGTATTCTATTCGACTATTTATGCAGTTTAGATGAACTTTGATTGAAGATAGTATTTTTATACTGCGTTATTTTGAAGATATTAATCTCAATTTTGATAGACCAGGGAGGAGTGTCTAATCGTATTTGCTATTAAATTTATTTGTGATTGGCAAATTTTTACTTCATATCGATTCATGAATGGAACCCACGAAGGTTAAATAATAACAGTCATTAATACAATTGATGAATATAAGAATTTTTAAAGAGGAACAATGGATGTATAATCGTTAGTTCAGTGGACGTGTAAAAGTCGCTGATGAATAATGCCCTTGAATAAGTGAAGGAGATTCCCACAGTAATGTTAATGAAGTTGTTGAATTTATAAGTGGAGGTTTTTGTATGTATTGTGGAAGATTTTGATGCCATATATAATGAAATATATGATGAATTCTGGGCCAATTGTTGTACAATTTTGTGCGTTTTGAGCGAAGTATTTTTCCGCTGAATGTATTGTCCTGGTTCTTTGAAAGTTATTCATATGAAGTTACTGTTAAAATTAACAAGAGTGTTAAATAATTTGAGATAAAGATTTTGAATGGAGGTTACCGTCACAAATATTAATAATAATTATTAAACCTTATTAAACCTGAATTTGACATTTAAATATAACTAACCTTCATTGGTCGATTATATCACCACGATTTGAGTAATTATCAACCGGATAAACGTGTGGTTTAATGTATTTCTTATATAAATAATATAAACAATATAAATATTGTAAATAATTATGTAAATATCTTTGATAATAATTTGAAATGAAAGGGATTAATAGAGGCGTGTATAAAAATTTTCAATTGTCGTTTGACATTGTTATAAACAATTTATTATTGTTATAAATAATTAATGAACTTTTGTCATTAACATTAAGAGTTTTGTTATTATACTCTAAATAACGCTAGTTAAGCAAGTGGATTGAACAATTAAACATGATTTGGGATTATTAGAGTAATCCATTGGTGTTTGAACGAAGCATTTAAAAGATTTGCGTGATAATATTTAAGTTGAGATGTGGACATTTAACGTGTTTTGAAAGAAAGCTAGGCTCTGATGTAACTCGCATATGCTGGGGTTGAATGGACGGGTGAGTCCACTTGACGATGCAGGTGTATCGCAGCTGGCCAGGAAACTGTATGATAGAGGCCAAGGACATCTCCATAATAGCCTTGTGGCTATAAATAAAAATGTGAAGTATATAAACACGCAAAACAATTGCTATATGTGTCTCGTCCCAAATCCCTTTTCCATTCCAAATGCATTATAATTGTTACGTTATCTTTGAGCTTGAGAAAGCTGAAACATTGTATGTAGAGTATACAAGTCCTACAGGAGGACATGGTTATGTGGACAATTCCTTCTGATTGCCACGTTTATTTTGTTGTTTTATTTTTGTTAAATTCATTCTTTATGTGAAATAAATTATTGTGCAGTTTAAGGTTTCTTGTCTTCGTTCTGGTTCATTTTAAATATCATGGTGGAGGTTATTGTGTGGGCATACTTTAAGTGATCCAGTTGACAACCCAGTCCCCGAGATAAATTTAATAGGTAAGTAAAGGTAAGTATGAACCCCCGTATATTTTGGTGTGTTCCACAATAATTTCTTGTTAACTACTGTGTCTAATCTCGATAGTATCTGTCAGTGCCATTTTCATTGATGTAGCTGTGCCGGTGCGATTGATTATTGACAATCCGATTGAGGGGGCGGATATCTGACAGCCTACTATCCGGGTTATCGGGGACAGTAGGATTGGCGCAATCAACGTGTGGGGCACGATTGGCACGATTGGCTCGATTGACACGATTGGCTCGATCAGCAAAACATTGGATTACCAAGTTATTGCAGTAGAATTGGCACAATCGAAGTTCGGAGTGCTCGAATAACATTGGATTACCAAGTTATCGATGTCAAAGGGATTGTGAAGACTCAAATAAAGAGGTTGATTCTTTGTTAGATGTCTTGGCCAATTGTAGAATTTGAGAGTGTGATTATATAGGAATAAAATGTTGTGTTGTATTAGGAAAATTACACTCAGAAAAGATCAGATCTTATACAACTTGAGAGAGGTTAAATAGGCTGGAAACTTAGAAAAATCGCCTATGATCTGGAATCTTATTTTATATGACCGGCTTATGACATGTTTAGTCATATTAAAGATAAAATTAAACTATTTGGATTGTAAATGTAAATTATTTGTGTTAGGATATTTTAAAATGAACCAAAGAAACTTGAACATGTGCTTGAGTTTATTTCAACATGAAATGCCTACGAAGGTTAATTATAAGGTAATTATAAGTTAGATTTAAGACAGAAAATTGCTCAAACTTATATATGGTGAAAGATGTTGCTCAGATGTTGTTATTTTGCTCTGTTTGATGTATGTCCCTAAAGCAGTTTATTATTGAAATATTATTGAAATGGCAGATGAGAGTGTAAGAAAGATGTTGGAGGAGATGTCTGCTAACTTGAAAGCTAGCATGGATGAAAGTGCGAAGGAGATGGAAGCTAGGAATGCTAGTCGAATGAAGCAGATGATGGAGGAGAATTCTAGTAATATGTCTATTAGACTAGATGAAAGTGCGAGGGAGATGAAAGATAGCATGAATGAAAGTTTGAAAGTTCTTCAGACCAGTTCTGCAAACCTAGAAAATAATGTGTCGCGTTTACAGACCAGTACCCAGGGAATCGAGAATGCTGTAACTTACATGCGCACAGACGTGTCCAATGTCCATAAAGATTTATCCAATGTGCATAAAGATGTGTCTGATGTTAAAATAGATGTTTCTAAGGTACAGAAAGACCTTAATATGTTGAATCTTGATGTTGCTAATGTCCGGGGTGATATTTCATGTGCTAGAGCTGAAGTAATTGTTGTTAGGAATGATGTTGCTACTGTACAAGACAAAGTAGAGGAAGTTCAAAGAGAGGTTAGAAATGTTCGAACTGATGTGTCAAATGTTCAAGTAGACATAAACAATATTCATTCAGATGTTAATGATATGCAAAGCGATATCAATAAGATACAAGTAGAAGTCAATACTGTTTTTGTAGACATTGCTAAAGTTCAAACTGATGTTAACAAAGTTAGAGAGGAAATTGAAACTTCAAAAACACTTTGTACTCGTAACATTAGTGCATTAACAACTCGGTTAGTTGACGAGTCTGTTAGGACAACAGCTTCTTTAGCTGGTTTAAAATACGATGTAGAGGTCATGAGAACCCAAGTATTAGATCATAATCGTTTACTTAAGGAAGACATTGAAGTAGATATTGCGGAAATGTTAACTGCAAATGTAACGGTTTGGAAAGATGAATGGAACAGGTCAAGTGGGGAACATGTCGATCAGATTCAGGAACGAATTGAAAGAAAACTTGCCAGTACACAAGTAGACATAAATAATGAGGTAGTCCAGATTAGAAAAGATTTGAGTATAAGGATGGATTCGCTATCCGAAAAGCAGGTAGAGGATAGAACTCAAATAGGTCAGGACGTGCAAGCATTAAAAACCGCGTTAGAGGAACAAATTCATAAGGTTGTCTCTGATGTTAATGAAACTACGAGCAAACTGCAGACTTTGAAACTAGGAGAAGCTAGCATGATGGAAACCTATAAGGAAGAGTTGATTAGGAAAGTCATCACGGAAATCACAGACAAAGATACTGAAGGATTGACTGGTGAAGAGGATAGAAATTACGTGAGAAGATGTAACCTCGCTACAGAAGAGAGAGATATTAGTCCTGAGGAACGTATATCCAGATTCCGGGAAGAAGAAGAGGATAGGAATATTGAACCTGAATGGAAATATCGTGATAGTGGGAAAAATTATATGGATTCATATCCGAGAAATGTGACAGTCATCCGAAACTTTGAAGACAAACCTCAAAAATTTAGCAACACTGATAGTCTCACACCGATAGAATATATCAGGAACCTTAAAGACTATTTCATTGAAGCCCACATTCCTAGAGAGAGAGAGATGAGAATCGTAGAAAGATTTCTAGCTGGAGGACCCCTTGAATGGTTTAGAGCATTTCGGTACACTTTTAGCAATTTTGACGAATTTGCAGAGGCACTGATAAAACGATTCTGGTCAATAGAAGCTCAGAATTCATTAAGAGCTGAGGTATACTCGAGGAAGTATTCAGGTACTCTTCCAACACGGTACGCTGATTTCTTCACGAGCCAGTTATCACGCTTGAGATTTTTGCAACCCCCATTGTCAACAGAGCAGTTGATAGATGCGATTTCACGTATGCTGCCTGTGGAGGTAAGAAGACTGATCATATCGTCAAATATCAGGGATTTGACCAGTATGGACGAATTATTGAGAAGGCTTGACTACACGAGTCCAATGCCAAATTTGGTACAAAAAGGTCAGAGGCACGAATTCAAAGACGTTAATACAGTCTACATGGATCAAGTGCAGCAAACTGATAAGCCTGATGAAGAAAAAACTGAAAATGTAGGTCCTCACAGGAATAATTATTTCCGCAACAACAGATCACAAGGTTACCGTCCATATCAGCAAAGACGAGGCTGGAATAATAATAGAGGGAATTATAACAACGGAAGAGGTAGATACTATAATAATGGGTATAATAGAAACTACAACAGAAATAACCAGTACCAGAATCAGAATCAGAATTCTCAAGGTCAGGTTATGACACCCGACAAGTATCAAGAGAGAGAGAGAAAGAAAGTCAGCAGTATCTGAAGGAATTACGAGAAAAGGAAGCTGAAAACCAAAAGAAAAGACAGGATGTAGTGATCGATCCTGGTCCTTCTACAAGCCAGCAGGGGAACTTTGAGATTGGTAACACAAAAAAAACGCCGATTTCTCAACGACAGTGAGAAACTATGAATACATTGCCACACCACACCTAATTACCATTAATGAAATTTACGAAGTAACTGATGAGGATTTATTAGAAGAGAGGGGAATCGTCAAAGAGGAAAGACCATGTGCCTTACCTATTATTTCTGTACTGATAGATGGCCAACAGTATAAAGCTCTTATGGATACTGGCGCAATTATTTCTATCATTTCTGATGAATGCTATCAAAGTCTATTAAAAGGAGAAAACATGACAGTTTTACCTGTTTCTACCGTCAAAGTGAGAGGAATTTTCCAAGACAAGGCAGTAAAATGCAAGATCCAAGTGTTGTTGAACTTTGAAATTAATGGAAGGAATTATGAACAGATCTTTATTGTGGTGAACAAGATCCATTTCGATATTGTGCTAGGAATCGATTTTATATCGAAAGTTGGAGCCATTATTGATATGAAGAATAGGAGTATTAGCTTTAATGATGGGTACATGATCACAGAAGAGATCGAAGAACAGGACGTGAAAAACAGTCTGGAGATAGACCTTAGGGAAGAAATTTTAAATACCATTATCAATGAAGTAGAGAATTTAACAGAAATACCCAGTAGAAAAACTGAAGGATTTGAAGAAATTCAGGGGGAATTTAGAGGATTTGATAAAGGAATTCCAAGATATTTTTGATGAAAAGCCTGGATTGATTAAAGACTATAAGTATAAGATAAGGCTGACCGATGAAACCCCTTACCAAAAGAGAATATACCCCATACCTGAGAAATACTACCAAGAAGTACGAGGGTTGATCAGAAAAATGGAGGTAGACGGGATTATTAAAAAACAGGCGTCGTCTTACATAAACCCCATCACTGTAGTGAAGAAAAGTAATGGTCAGATACGTCTTTGTCTCGATGCTCGGACCATCAACTTGAAGATTCTTCCAGAAAATGACCGACCACCTAAGATTAGAGATCTGCTTAGAAAGTTCAAAGGGAGAGCATGTTTCAGTGTTCTTGACTTGACATCTTCATTTTACCAAGTTCAACTGGAAGAAGAAAGTATGCAGTACACTGGATTCTTATTTGACCAGACGTCATGGGTCTTTGTGAGAATGCCTTTTGGAATAGTCAACAGTGGACCAGCACTTATTCGAGCACTTGATAGCAAGCTCACTGACGAGGTAAAGGAAAATGTAATCTGCTACATTGACGATTTAATTGTATCTTCACCCAACGCCACAGAACATTTAGTGCATTTGAGAAAGTTGTTTGAAAATTTAAGGGAGGCCAATATCAAGGTCAATTTTGGAAAATGTCAATTCTTGAAGAAGGAGATCAATTACTTGGGGCATACTATTGATAAGGATGGATATCATCCAAACATGCAGAAAGTAGATGCAATCACAAGGTTCCCAAAGCCAACTAAGGTGAAACAAGTCAGAGAATTTGTAGGCGCATGCCAATTCATTAGCAGCCACTGTCCGAGATACTCTGAAATTATGGCTCCTCTGTATGATTTACTCAAGAAGAATAATAAATAGAAATGGAGTACCGCAGCAGACGAGGCTTTTGAGAAAGAAAAGGAGATGCTCAGAAACAACGTCAAACTGGAGTACCCAGACTTTGAGAAGGTGTTCTATATTGAGTCTGATGCATCAAGAATAGGCATTAGTGCAGTCTTATACCAAAAAGACGAGGCAGGCAACAAGCACTACATTGCGTTCACTAGTCGGAAGTTAAAGAAACACGAGGAAAACTACTTTACGACAGAACTAGAAGCGTTAGCTTTTGTAACAGCTTTGCAAGCGTGGAAAAAAATGTTGCTGGGACACAAGGTTATCATTATTACAGATCACAAAGCACTTCAGTTTATGCTGCAAACTGACATGTCTAGTGATAGACTGACACGTTGGGCTTTGTTCACCCAACAGTTTAACGCCACTATCGTCCATCAGCCTGGGAAAGATAACTTACTGGCTGATGCTTTATCACGTAACCCTATCAAAAATGTGCAGATACACCATGTGCAATTGGAGCAGCAAGATCAAGAGACCGTTAGGAGGTTAGCCCGAATCGGTGTGTCACAGAAGAGACACGCTCCAATCAGGAAAATGTACAGGTTCCTTAAGGGTTACATGGACAATACTGATGTTGACTATGCAGCTACACAGAGAGATTCACGACACTTTGTCTTGAGTGGAGACATCGTATGTAAGTATGCTGACTCTGCGCATACAAAGCTTCGAATAGTCGTGCCACCTAAACTTGTTGTCAATTTAGTGTGGGTAGCTCATCACGCAACTGGACATGCGGGTTTAGATAAAACTCTTGATACTCTTAAAGAGAGGTTTATTTGGACTAACATGCGTTCCAGCATTGCTAATGTCATTCGTTCATGTGATAAATGTCAAAGAGCAAAGTATGCTTCCGCTCTATTAAAAGGAAAACCTAAGGCTATGATTCCCTCTAAACCAAACGAACTCATGGCGACAGACATATTTGGTCCTTGTCCGAAGGGATACCAGGGTAATCAGTTCCTGTTGGTTACCGTGGATGTCTTCTCGAAATTTGTAACAATGAGTCCCATGCAAAAAGCTAACACGAGGAACGTTGTAAGCAGACTGGAACATGCTGTATTTCCAAAAGCTGGTAAACCAGAATATCTACTTTCGGATCATGGAGCTCAGTTTACATCCTTAGAATTTGCTGCAGGTACGGAAAGGCTTGGTATTAAGCACATATTTTCAAGCGTGCGCTATCCGGAATCGAATTCTTCAGAAAGATATATGGCTGAATTTTCGAAATTCTGTCGAATTTTCTGTCCGAATGATCATTCTGGTTGGGTGAGATTTGTACCCCTTATTGAGGAATGTCTAAATTCTACAGTGCAGGAGAGCACAGGAGAGGTGTCAATGAGACTTCATCTAGGAAGAAACCCAGAAAGGCCGTGGGACAATCTTTTTAACCACGTTCCTAGAGATCCCGACCTAGGAAGGCAGCAGAGAATAGACAGAGCGAAAGAACAACTCCAGAAAGCAGCACAAAAACGACTGAAAAGAGTAGCTGGAAAACGTTTTGGTGCTCCCTTAGAAATTGGAAATCTGGTATTACTACGCAGACCTGTTAAGGCTGACGTGAGTAAGAAAATCTATCCCAAGTTTGAAATAGTGTTCATGGGTCCGTTCAGAATTACGAATGCTTATGGAAACAACTGTTATGAACTATACGATGATGAGAATAATGTCGTTTATGGCAAGTTCAATGCTGGAAACTTGAAGAAATATTATCCAAGAGTAAGCCAATAATAATTCAATTTCGTGTTCAAGTGAATTGAGATATTTATAACACAGAGTTTAAAAACAATTTGCAACTGTTTTTAAAACGTGGTGAAGGGATAATGCCCCCGTAAATTGAATTATATTGAGACCACGATGGCTGTATTGGCAAATATGAATAAAGTTATGGCTGTCATAGTTGTGACGTGTATATTCATGACGTAGGCACGGATGACGTAGACTTCATGCAAGTAGGCTGCTTGAGCTGAGATTCTTGGTGACGTCATGATTTTGTTCGAGAAAGATCTAAGATTTACGACGCAGTCGCAGGAAACAAGGTATTGTGCTAAGGAAGAAGTTACGCTATTGGAGGAAAGGCTCGAACCAATGAACGATAGTTTGGAAGGAAGACGGAGATTACTGAAACTACCATATTTAATTACTTTTGGCATGCAGATTTGTGGAAATCTATTTTCAGTAATGGCATTGATATGGAATTTTGAAGAAATTAATTTTGAGTTTTTGAAATTTGAAAATCCGTCAAGTATAGCCAAAGTTGGAACTTCTAGCAATGACGGAGGAACAGGCTATGGAAGGGATGGATACGCCCCTTAAGAAGTTGATAAAAGGTTGTGCACAGGAGAGAGGAGCTCTCATACCGCATATATATTTCTGATGTCATATAGTCATTTTCGAGTGAATAAGTGAAGCAAGTCGTCTTTAGCGTGTGGTTAAAGCCCGGCGCATCGAACGAACACGGAGCAGTTCCATTTTACGGTGTTTGAAACTAGGCGAAGTTGAAACGCACACATTAACGTTTCTACCTGATAATATATCAAGAGTTGGCTTCTGCCTTTATTATAATTCAATTGGGCAGTACAACATTGAGGTGTGTAGAAGATTTGAACAATCTCACGATTATAATTTGGAAGATATTGGCATTTTAAGACTGCAGACAAAAGTGATTTTCTCGCCACCTGAGAAGCACTTTTAAAATTCCACATTATACACTACGGCTGACACGTGTATTGCAACCGTGATATTGAAGAATACGTTTGGTGATACAACGATACATTCTACTATGGAACATTATAATCTGGCAGTGCTTTCAATGATTATAACAGAAGTTGAGATGGAAGGCTAAGGCTTTAATGCAATTGGGACATATATCGATGGAGTGAAATAACAGCATGGAACTTCGTTAATCGTCATTCTACAAGAGCGAGCATGTAGTGAACATCCAACTACACTCATGCATCGTGAATCCATCGCTGAATTATATCAGATGACAGTGGAAATATATTCATACTCCACAATTATGAATATTTCTGCGGAAATAACTGCAATAAACATCATGGCGAATTGCGACCAGAACTTCAGGGAACTTTCAAGAGAGGCCAGGGTGGACCCGGCTCACAAAGAAGAGTTTTGCCAGAAGGATGTCTTTCGTATACACGGAGCAGTGCAATTTCCGGAGGAGGAAGCAGTTCGATTCTCCGAGGGCACTGATTCCAGGTTCGAGGTCGGAGCACATCGTTACGCTGGTGAAATGGAACCAACAGCAGTTTTCTTTGAAAACTTTCCTCTAGAACTTCAATCAACAGATAAGGTAGTCGTGAACGTTTCTTGTATTATTTGAGTTATTTAGCGATATCTGAGCAACCATTTTTCCCATATTTTCTGTCCAATTTATTTTGCCCCATTTTCTTGCTTGATATTTCTGTACTCAGTACACTTCGTTGATTTATGCCTTTTTCTACGATTTATTGAGACATTGTTATGTCATTGGCATACTTAAATAATTTTGGATCAGTTGAGACTGATAATTAATATTCTTTCAGTAATTTGCATATTTTTGTAGTCACGATTTGACTGTAAAGTTAATGATTTGCTATGGCAGATTTGAATTCAGACAGCGTGTCATTTTATTAAAGTAATTCTATTCAGTAAATTACTTTGACCAAATTTCTGTCATCCTCAAGAAAGAAGAATAATTAAATGATTTTAGAGCGTTAAAATCTATTACGTTATCGACGATGTTTGAAATACTAGTCGTCTTATGAACATGATTGCATTATAGACAATTTTATGAAATAGGAACTTTGAATACGATTTATTGAATACACTATAGTAATGAACATTTGATAGGAGTTTTTCTCAATTATAGATTGGAACAATAATGTTTGCATTCCACAGTCTAATTGTATTCTATTCGACTATTTATGCAGTTTAGATGAACTTTGATTGAAGATAGTATTTTTATACTGCGTTACTTTGAAGATATTAATCTCAATTTTGATAGACCAGAGAGGAGTGTCTAATCGTATTTGCTATTAAATTTATTTGTGATTGGCAAATTTTTACTTCATATCGATTCATGAATGGAACCCACGAAGGTTAAATAATAACAGTCATTAATACAATTGATGAATATAAGAATTTTTAAAGAGGAACAATGGATGTATAATCGTTAGTTCAGTGGACGTGTAAAAGTCGCTGATGAATAATGCCCTTGAATAAGTGAAGGAGATTCCCACAGTAATGTTAATGAAGTTGTTGAATTTATAAGTGGAGGTTTTTGTATGTATTGTGGAAGATTTTGATGCCATATATAATGAAATATATGATGAATTCTGGGCCAATTGTTGTGCAATTTTGTGCGTTTTGAGCGAAGTATTTTTCCGCTGAATGTATTGTCCTGGTTCTTTGAAAGTTATTCATATGAAGTTACTGTTAAAATTAACAAGAGTGTTAAATAATTTGAGATAAAGATTTTGAATGGAGGTTACCGTCACAAATATTAATAATAATTATTAAACCTTATTAAACCTGAATTTGACATTTAAATATAACTAACCTTCATTGGTCGATTATATCACCACGATTTGAGTAATTATCAACCGGATAAACGTGTGGTTTAATGTATTTCTTATATAAATAATATAAACAATATCAATATTGTAAATAATTATGTAAATATCTTTGATAATAATTTGAAATGAAAGGGATTAATAGAGGCGTGTATAAACATTTTCAATTGTCGTTTGACATTGTTATAAACAATTTATTATTGTTATAAATAATTAATGAACTTTTGTCATTAACATTAAGAGTTTTGTTATACTCTAAATAACGCTAGTTAAGCAAGTGGATTGAACAATTAAACATGATTTGGGATTATTAGAGTAATCCATTGGTGTTTGAACGAAGCATTTAAAAGATTTGCGTGATAATATTTAAGTTGAGATGTGGACATTAAACGTGTTTTGAAAGAAAGCTAGGCTCTGATGTAACTCGCATATGTTGGGGTTGAATGGACGGGTGAGTCCACTTGACGATGCACGTGTATCGCAGCTGGCCAGGAAACTGTATGATAGAGGCCAAGGACGTCTCCATAAAAGCCTTGTGGCTATAAATAAAAATGTGAAGTATATAAACACGCAAAACAATTGCTATATGTGTCTCGTCCCAAATCCCTTTTCCATTCCAAATGCATTATAATTGTTACGTTATCTTTGAGCTTGAGAAAGCTGAAACATTGTATGTAGAGTATACAAGTCCTACAGGAGGACATGGTTATGTGGACAATGCCTTCTGATTGCCACGTTTATTTTGTTGTTTTATTTTTGTTAAATTCATTCTTTATGTGAAATAAATTATTGTGCAGTTTAAGGTTTCTTGTCTTCGTTCTGGTTCATTTTAAATATCATGGTGGAGGTTATTGTGTGGGCATACTTTAAGTGATCCAGTTGACAACCCAGTCCCCGAGATAAATTTAATAGGTAAGTAAAGGTAAGTATGAACCCCCGTATATTTTGGTGTGTTCCACAATAATTTCTTGTTAACTACTGTGTTCTAATCTCGATAGTATCTGTCAGTGCCATTTTCATTGATGTAGCTGTGCCGGTGCGATTGATTATTGGCAATCCGATTGAGGGGGCGGATATCTGACAGCCTACTATCCGGGTTATCGGGGACAGTACCATCCCGGCATTTGCCCGAAGACTAAGTGGGAAACCACGGAAAACCACTTCGAGGATGGCTGAGGTGGGAATCGAGCCCCCTCTTCTCATTTGGGCCACCCGAGGCTTTAGACCCCGTTCCAGTCCTCATACAACTTTTCAAATTTCGTGGCAGAGCCGGGAATTGAACCCAGGACCTCCGGAGCGGCAGCTAACCATGCTGACCGCTACGCTACGGAATAATAATAATAATAATCAAAGGAATCTATATACGGCATACATAGATTACCAGAAAGCATTTGATTCAGTCCCGCATTCATGGCTGAAAGAAATCCTCCATCTGTATAAGACTAACCCTGCTATAATTCACTTCCTGGAGGTCACGATGGATAATTGGAAAACAGTACTTTATACTAAGACAGACAATGAATGCGTCACATCTGACACAATAAAAAATTGAGCGAGGTACCGGTATCTATCAAGGAGACTCGCTAAGCCCATTATGGTTTTGCTTAGCCATTCTAAAATTCTAAAATCCACCGGTTTCGGATTTGACATCAAATACTACAACAGGAAATACAGAATATCCCATCTCCTTTATATGGATGACCTCAAAGTATATGCACACAATGAGACTCAAATGAATGCTATGCTAAATATAATAGATTCATATTCATCCGATGTCCGAATGACGTTGGGAGTGAAGAAATGCAAGCGTTTGACAACTGAAAGAGGTAGATATGCAACTTCTGAACCACATGAGCTTCGCAAAGGATCTCTAATTGAAGGAATGACTGAAATAGAAACCTACAAATATCTGGGATTTGCTCAAAATACAACTTTGGATCATAAAAGTATCAAAGATGAACTCATTGGAAAATATACCACAAGACTACATCAAGTGCTGCGAACCAATCTATGTGCAAAGAATAAAATTAAAGCTATCAACACATACGCTATATCAACCATAGTATATTCATTTGGGATTCTGAAATGGTCAGCAACAGAAATGGAAAGCCTGCAGAGAAAAACAAGGACCCATCTCACAACTTATCGTCTATATCATCCAAACGCCTGCAAAGAAAGGGTCACTCTTCCACGAAAGATGGGAAGTTGAGGAGTACTGGATTTACAAATTTTGCTCCAGAACCAAATTAAAACCCTTAGAAGATATTTCTATCAAAGAAAGGAAAACAGCATTCTCCATAAAGCCATTGTACTTGCTGATAAACACACTGTATTGAACCTTCGTACAACCTCTGATGATCATATCAGCCAGCAACTACACTTACATGAAAAAGAAAAGGCATGGGGAGAAAAGACCCTCCTTGGAAAATACTACAGCAATATATCCCAACAGAGTATTGATAAAAACGCATCGTGAATGTGGTTACAAAGTGGTCGATTGTTTGGAGAAACAGAGGGATTCGCAATTGCCATCCAAGATCAAGTCATTGCTACAAAAAATTATAAGAAATACATCATCAAAGATAACAGTGTAATTTCAGACAAATGCAGGCGATGCGCGAGACCATTGACCATGTCACAGCAGGTTGCCCAATACTAGCATCAGTTGAATATACAAAACGGCACAATCAGGTTGCAGGCATCATTCATCAAGCACTCGCACAGAAATATAAATTAACTCAGGAGTATATACCTTACTACAAGTATCAGCCACCATCCCTCCTCGAAAATGAATTGTGTAAAATATATTGGGACACTGGTATTGAGACAGACAAAACAATAGATCACAATCGACCAGACATCATAGTAGTAAATAAGGTTGATGACACTACATTTATAATAGACATAGCAGTCCCCAACGACACCAATATCGAACGGAAACACAATTAAAAAAATCACCAAGTATAGACAGCTTGCGGAGGAAATCAAGAGGATATGGAAGGTGAACTGCGTCCGGATAGTGCCTGTAATCTTTTCAGTCAACGGCCTCATACCTCACACACTGCACAAGAGTCTGAAGGAATTGGATCTTCCGCCAACCATCTACAAGAGTATGCAGCATTCTGTCCTATTGCCCACATGCAATATTGTGCGATCCTTCCTTGCTAGTGAATGAGTGATAATGAACTCTATATTTTGTATATACATGATATGTATGTATTCTAGTTTTTATGTATTGTTTTAAAGCACTTGGTTTAACCCGTGCTTTAGAGTAACCCATGTTTGTAATGGTGAATTGAATAAATAATAATAATAATAATAATAATAAAAATATAAGAATGATAATAATAATAATAATAAGGGTAAAAGAAAACAAAAACTTGGATACGTGTATTTATTAATCTCATTGTGTAAATTATCTTTGAGGATTAGGGAGTAACCCATCTCATGTGGGTACGATCGTGTTGACCGTTCAGTATTAGGGAGTAACCCATCTCATGTGGGTACAATCGTGTTGACCGTTCAGGATTAGGGAGTAACCCATCTCATGTGGGTACAATCGTGTTGACCGTTCAGGATTAGGGAGTAACCCATCTCATGTGGGTACAATCGTGTTGACCGTTCAGGATTAGGGAGTAACCCATCTCATGTGGGTACAATCGTGTTGACCGTTCAGGATTAGGGAGTAACCCATCTCATGTGGGTACAATCGTGTTGACCGTTCAGGATTAGGGAGTAACCCATCTCATGTGGGTACGATCGTGTTGACCGTTCAGGATTAGGGAGTACCCATCTCATGTGGGTACAATCGTGTTGACCGTTCAGGATTAGGGAGTAACCCATCTCATGTGGGTACAATCGTGTTGACCGTTCAGGATTAGGGAGTAACCCATCTCATGTGGGTACAATCGTGTTGACCGTTCAGGATTAGGGAGTAACCCATCTCATGTGGGTACAATCGTGTTGACCGTTCAGGATTAGGGAGTAACCCATCTCATGTGGGTACATTCGTGTTGACCGTTCAGGATTAGGGAGTAACCCATCTCATGTGGGTACAATCGTGTTGACCGTTCAGGATTAGGGAGTAACCCATCTCATGTGGGTACAATCGTGTTGACCGTTCAGGATTAGGGAGTAACCCAACTCATGTGGGTACAATCGTGTTGACCGTTCAGGATTAGGGAGTAACCCATCTCATGTGGGTACAATCGTGTTGACCGTTCAGGATTAGGGAGTAACCCATCTCATGTGGGTACAATCGTGTTGACCGTTCAGGATTAGGGAGTAACCCATCTCATGTGGGTACAATCGTGTTGACCATTCAGGATTAGGGAGTAACCCATCTCATGTGGGTACAATCGTGTTGACCGTTCAGGATTAGGGAGTAACCCATCTCATGTGGGTACAATCGTGTTGACCGTTCAGGATTAGGGAGTTACCCATCTCATGTGGGTACGATCGTGTTGACCGTTCAGGATTAGGGAGTAACCCATCTCATGTGGGTACAATCGTGTTGACCGTTCAGGATTAGGGAGTAACCCATCTCATGTGGGTACAATCGTGTTGACCGTTCAGGATTAGGGAGTAACCCATCTCATGTGGGTACGATCGTGTTGACCGTTCAGGATTAGGGAGTAACCCATCTCATGTGGGTACAATCGTGTTGACCGTTCAGTATTAGGGAGTAACCCATCTCATGTGGGTTCAATCGTGTTGACCGTTCAGGATTAGGGAGTAACCCATCTCATGTGGGTACGATCGTTTTGACCGTTCAGGATTAGGGAGTAACCCATCTCATGTGGGTACGATCGTGTTGACCGTTCAGGATTAGGGAGTAACCCATCTCATGTGGGTACGATCGTGTTGACCGATCAGTATTAGGGAGTAACCCATCTCATGTGGGTACAATCGTGTTGACCGTTCAGGATTAGGGAGTAACCCATCTCATGTGGGTACGATCGTGTTGACCGTTCAGGATTAGGGAGTAACCCATCTCATGTGGGTACAATCGTGTTGACCGTTCAGGATTAGGGAGTAACCCATCTCATGTGGGTACAATCGTGTTGACCGTTCAGGATTTGGGAGTAACCCATCTCATTTGGGTACAATCGTGTTGACCGTTCAGGATTAGGGAGTAACCCATCTCATTTGGGTACAATCGTGTTGACCGTTCAGGATTAGGGAGTAACCCATCTCATGTGGGTACAATCGTGTTGACCGTTCAGGATTAGGGAGTAACCCATCTCATGTGGGTACAATCGTGTTGACCGTTCAGGATTAGGGAGTAACCCATCTCATGTGGGTACAATCGTGTTGACCGTTCAGGATTAGGGAGTAACCCATCTCATGTGGGTACAATCGTGTTGACCGTTCAGTATTAGGGAGTAACCCATCTCATGTGGGTACAATCGTGTTGACCGTTCAGTATTAGGGAGTAACCCATCTCATGTGGGTACGATCGTGTTGACCGTTCAGGATTAGGGAGTAACCCATCTCATGTGGGTACGATCGTGTTGACCGTTCAGGATTAGGGAGTAACCCATCTCATGTGGGCACAATCGTGTTGACCGTTCAGGATTAGGGAGTAACCCATCTCATGTGGGTACAATCGTGTTGACCGTTCAGGATTAGGGAGTAACCCATCTCATGTGGGTACAATCGTGTTGACCGTTCAGGATTAGGGAGTAACCCATCTCATGTGGGTACAATCGTGTTGACCGTTCAGGATTAGGGAGTAACCCATCACATGTGGGTACAATCGTGTTGACCGTTCAGGATTAGGGAGTAACCCATCTCATGTGGGTACGATCGTGTTGACCGTTCAGGATTAGGGAGTAACCCATCTCATGTGGGTACGATCGTGTTGACCGTTCAGGATTAGGGAGTAACCCATCTCATGTGGGTACAATCGTGTTGACCGTTCAGTATTAGGGAGTAACCCATCTCATGTGGGTACAATCGTGTTGACCGTTCAGGATTAGGGAGTAACCCATCTCATGTGGGTACAATCGTGTTGACCGTTCAGGATTAGGGAGTAACCCATCTCACGTGGGTACAATCGTGTTGACCGTTCAGGATTAGGGAGTAACCCATCTCATGTGGGTACAATCGTGTTGACCGTTCAGGATTAGGGAGTAACCCATCACATGTGGGTACAATCGTGTTGACCGTTCAGGATTAGGGAGTAACCCATCTCATGTGGGTACGATCGTGTTGACCGTTCAGGATTAGGGAGTAACCCATCTCATGTGGGTACAATCGTGTTGACCGTTCAGGATTAGGGAGTAACCCATCTCATGTGGGTACAATCGTGTTGACCGTTCCGGATTAGGGAGTAACCCATCTCATGTGGGTACAATCGTGTTGACCCACTGAAAAGCATCAAACTCTCGTTTACTAAGGCAACACTGAAAATGGCTTCAAACACCATAATGTTGGTTGTAAACGATGTGATGAAAAATGATGTAGAGTATTTTGCCTAAAGTATCTGAATTCCTAAATTAATTTTCATTTTCATTTCATCGTTTAGCCTATTTGTAATTCAAGGGGTTGGGAAAACAGCCACAGTGAGAACAGAAGCTATTTATATGATATAAACAAGGCATTTAACTGATGGTGCACACGTGAGGAAATACATAATAATAATACACCCTTAATTTGTGAAAACACTTCCCTCATGTAATCGACCATCTTACTTCTCTGTGTGAATATGGGCCAAGAACTTAATCTGTTTATATTGGTCTGGAGTAGGCCTAGATGATTACGATTTGAAAATTAATTCCACTTTATTTTGTTTATTCTGTTTAATAATAACCCTCCGTGAAATTTCGTCCAGCAGGCGCACATTCGATCAGTAACTGATTTTTCAAATAACTTCAGACTTCCATCTGCTAATTTCATTCTTACCATATCTTTAGTGAGAGAAGTCATCGTCAAAATATAACTAACTCAATACAATAGAGTCTTCCTCGTAAGTGGATCACTTCATACTGCTTTAAATTTGTTAAATGTAAGAATGGGGGAATGATACACATTCCAGAGTTACAGAGGGCATTGACTTCACATGTGCAGTGGCTTGAGCGAGTCTGCTTTTTCCTTTAAATGGATACTGCCGATAACGCCGAGAAAAAAGGAGTTCCGGAATTATCGAGACTGTAGGTTCCCACTCTGTACCGGTATTTTCCAGACTTAAGATTCTCATTCAGTGGAGAGACCTGGCCTTGAGTGCGCTTGGTGGGGGACGATACAGGCCATGCGGCAATTTGCCCGGCTCTACACAATGGGGTGTAACCACCTGACAACGGCGGGTCATCAATCTCATGTTGAGGCAATAACACCCATAGCGGCTCGCAAATCTTGGTGAGTGGTTGGTCTCGTGCGTCCCAGACATGCTCTATGGGATTCCAATCGGGAGAGTGAGCAGGCCACACCATGCGTGCAATATCGTCCGTTTCCAAGAAAACATCAACCACCTGTGCATTAGGAAGTCTGGGCCCACAGCACCTCACAAGATCTCGTCACGATACCTGACTGCAGTTTAACCTTGCCGATTTACCCGTACAACATAATCCCTGCCCACACCATTAGGGATCCTCCTCAATATCGGTCTCTTTCTACAATGTCTGGGTCCCGAAATTGTGTTCAAGGTTCTCTCCAGATGCGAATCCGTCGAGAATCACTCTCCAGGCAAAATCGGGACTCATCTGTGAAAGGAACATTGGCCCACTGTTCGACTGTCCAGTTGGCTTGTTGACAACTCCACTCTAGACGCGTCAGGGGCACACATACAGCAGGTCTCCGACAATAAAGGACACTCTGGCGAAGCCTTCTGTACACTGTTTGCCTCGATACATCTGTTCCAGTGGATGCTGCAAGGTCAGATGCCAGTTACCGTGCAGCACTACGGCGGTACCATCGTGCCTTTACAGCCAAATAACGGTCCTCTCGTTCTGATGTCACACGTGGTCAGCCCTGCCCTGCTCTTCGGGATACATTTTAGGTCTCTACAAACTGTCGCCACATGCGAGAAACAAAAGAACAATTCACATTAAGACATCGGACCACATCACTTTGCGACTGTCCTGCTTCCATCTTCCTATGGCCCTCCACCACAGAGGGTTTTCTAGGCGTATTCTCTGTGCATGTGCACACAGCGAGTGTTGATGTGGAACTACCCAGTAAACACCATACCGTTTGACTGGTGCACTAACGTCATCGGTGTCATGGTTGTACGATGACAGAAGTGCCATCTTCTGTGCAGAACACGATGGTACGGACATTTGTTGACTGTTTGTCTGATTATATCTTGAATTAGCCACAGGGCGAAGAAACAGCAGTTTTTGCTTTAATTTTGGACACCAGTGTAGCTCAAAGTCTCTACACAGATGTGGGTATTGCATGAATAAGTTAACAATCATGTTCTATTCATTTATCTGAGTCAGTAATTCTCTTCATTCTTCACGATAGAACGGGAAATGTAAAGAGTTATATGTAAGAAACATTACCTCACACCAGAGAAAATAGACGTGCTCAGTAGGAAGGAGTGTGCCCAGGCCGAATTTCTTTTGCTACTAATACAGTGGCTGGCGCCCATATTAGATATCAAGTGCATGTCGTCATCACTGGACGAATGCCTCTTCTTATTCGTCTCAATTAATGAGACAAATAAGCAATTTTGAGGTAGTTAGCTGTTATAAATAGCAGTTCATTGTGGCAGAACAGTGTGCCGTCACAAATATTCAGGCAATTGAGGGGCAGATTCGAGGGGACGTTACAACATGTAATGAAGTTTACAAGGCGAATGAGCTAATTAATTATGTTCTTAACTACAACAATAATATCAAGAAGAAATTGTCACAACTACGGTTGAAGCATGAAGCAATGATGTCGTGTCATCAATACTCAAGAGAGAAGCGATCTTCCAACAGTTGACCGAGGGATGTCGGTGCTGAATTCCATGGATCAGCAGAGAAGGAGCCGAGCAGGGGTTCCCAAACCTTTTCTCTCACGCCCCGCTTCTAGAACATAAAACATCTAGTGCCCCTCCCCCCCCCCCCCACCCTCGTTATTCTTTATTAGGACTGAATATCTTCGATGGAGGGCAAGCACTATCACTTCCATGGGTAATAGCGTTACTTGTACCACTTCCACTAAACATTCCACCTGTTCACTCAGTCTTTGAACTGACTGCAAATGCCTGGCTGAATTCGAGTCGACAATGGCAGACATAGAAGAATCTAACTTGTAAAGAAGTGGTGGTCACATTGTCATTAGTGGTTGTTCGGGGGTGGCGGATTAAAGGGTTCTGTCCTCGGAATTCTTACTGGCAGGATCTACTGGTCACTTCTTGTGGGAGCTTCCTGCCTACGTTAGGCTCATGGATATGGGGATAACAATATTGTTACTGAGCCGGCGCCTCCCTTTATAACTCACTGCGCCCCCAACTTTAGAGGTTCAAACCACCGTACGTCAGGTAACGAGGGAGGAACATCGTAGACTCGAGACCGATCTCACACTCATTTGTAGTTCGTTTCATTGAACCTTTGGCCATACTTTTTGGAACTTGTCATGTTTAAATTGCTACAATATATAATAATAGTCACGGCTAGGACATAATTCGACCATTATGAATTTGTAATTAGTTTTTAGTGGATTGTATGTACTCGGCATGCAATGCGTTGCAATGGCAATCCAAGCCAGGTAGAATGAAAGATAATAATAATGTTATTGGCTTTAGCAACTGCGCCTGGGTGACGGGATCTACTGACACGGCCCCCTGCATTTGCGCACTCTCAAATGCCAACTGGCTGCGCCAGGATCCGATCCTGCAACCTTGGTCACAGCAGGCGAGAACATTACCGCTGAGCCACGCAGCCAGCCCAAGAAAAAAAGAAAGAATAAAAAGAAGTGTTTGATTTGTAATTTCGTTTACTGAAGTGGCTTTGATTTTCTATTGAATTGACACGTTAAACTTACCAACTACTGTAATAGAAAGAAATATTTAAAAAAATCACAGATGAGGAAGACTTAATGTGGTGGTGATCAGTAGTATCTAGGTAATTTGCCCTTAATGATAATAATGGGCTAATAAAAAAGGAAACGACTACTAAACGAGCATGGTGAAATTTTAAAACTGATATAGTATATGTAATTCAGATTTCTACCTTCGATATCTTCCTAGTGTTCACCTTATTTGCTGGCTTAGGCCGATACTCGTTGCATCTAGAGAATTAGCTGTAGGATCCCAGCTCCGTGAATCTGTGAGGAATGTGGATCGCATACCTTATGATGACAGACGTGTCGGGTTCCCGGTCCTTGCGTAGTAACATACCAAACATACCCCAAAAAACACTTGCACAGAGATATATCACTTCTTCCCTCCACAAATACCACCCGGTTTTTGGCCAAACGTCGTTGCGCCAGATGTAATAAGTGTAATGCCCAAACGTTGGGCGACAACTGTAATATGTTTCTCAGTCCCACTTGGACGACCATATGCAATAAAAGTTTCCTAACGGGAGTGAGGAAAGGCCACAAGTTCAACTATTGTGTGACAAACGTAATATATGTCTTATAAATGAGGTTTGTGCATAATTAGAAATTGATTATTTATTGCTTAGATTGATTATATTTTGGGCGCCATGGTCATAGTTTACCTCAAATTACCAAAATTTATCACCTACACATCTGGTAGAGCACCTGAGACCTCTGCTTCTCAGACAGTGTTTTTTAAAACTCTTTTAGCGTATGGCTTTTAGTGTCGGGAGTGTCCGAGGACATGTTCGGCTCGCCAGAATTTGTAGCTACTTGTATGCGGACACCCATGGGGGGAGCTACAAGTACCGTCGCGTGTGGACTGTTGTCTGGGGAGGCAAGTGTGATTGTAAGGACGAGGAATTGGAAGGTAGTGGCTGTGACCTATAGTTAGGGACCAACCCCGGCATTTGCCTGGAAGGAAGATGGGAAACCACAGAAGACCATCTTCAATGTTGCCGGCGGGGGATTTCGAACCTCCTCGCCTCCCGGATGTGAGAGACTGCCCGCAGCCACGCCGGAACGACTACGGCTAACTCACCCAGTCAGGCCGTGGTAAGACTTCGTTTTTAACAGGGATGGTACTTGCTTTAGGAATAAGGGATAACTTAAAGCTATCTCTAACTACAAAGAATGAAAAGGCCTGCATCAGATGATAGAATTTAATTATAATAAAAAACAAGTGAATTACGACAAATGATAATAATAATAATGAATTTACTTTGGCTCGGCGAAGATACTAAGGTGGAGGTGATTCTATATGTTAAATTACTTGTAGAGCTTGAATTTACGTGCCGATGAATTAATTGAAAATACAGATCATTTGGCTCACCGTATTCGACCTCTGGATCATCTGGTTTGTCGTGGCGCTGTGGCGTAGACGTACATCTTCCTTCGTTGTAGCGATGATGTGAAATTTAACGTAGATAAATAAACAGAGACGAGATGTGTCTGTTGTTTTATTGGCAGTGATGGAATCTAATTCCTTTAATCACATTTTATGGTGAATGGCCATATCAAACTAGCACCAGTGAGGAATCAGACGTGAATTCGTCTATCACCCTTGACCAATACAAAATTACAATCGGGCCTCTGGATGAGTACCGTGCCGTAGACTTCGAAATGGAAATGTCGATGTAAGATTGGGGGCTTAGTTACCTCAGTATGAGTTTTTATAGACATCCTCCTATCTCCCTACATGGGATACTCGGTGTGGCGACCTAGAACTAATCAAGGGGCAGCTTCCCACGAATTATCATCTTCCTTTCTCTCGGTTGGTTCATCCTTAACACGCGGGCTCTTGAATCTTCCCGCGCCAGGCCTGGCGTCACATGATTTGAGACGGCTTCAACACGCTGCTTTCGTCACAGCCTTCGTATTCTCGTTGCGAGCGCGTGGCAGTTGACCTACTTCCGTGCCGTTCACCCAGACCCGATTCTAAGAAATTGGAGCAACCTCTGTTGTCTTGAAAGCAATTTCTAGCGGCCCCCTGCTGTGAAACGTCTTTAACTCAGACTCCAAGATCCCTTCCCTTAGCTTACGACATAACACCTCGCTAAACTTACGTATATTCCACAAGTCAGATGAAATGTTAAAATATAATCGAAAATACTGTACAATGTCCTATAGAGAAACCGGTAACAATAATAATAATGTTCTTAATTCCAAATTGTATCGCCAGATACTAGATCCAATATGTTAAAGTAATAATAATAATAATCAGATGTGACATATTAATAATCAGATATTGAAATATGGGCTTAACCATGGCTAATTACTCGCCGATAGATTGATGTGACACCTATTAAATTAGATATTGCAAAATACGTGCTTCAGGACATAGGTGCCTGTACAAATGGTTACAACCTATCCAATGTTACGATTACTATAGAGTGCCGTACGGTGCCCAAGTTGAATACACTGCTGATTATATGGTTAGTTACGCTATATGTGGGAAACTTTCCCAAGAGCTCAGTCAATGTTGTGTTGAAATTAAGCGTTATGAAAGTTTATTGAATCTCACTGAAAGTTATGGAAGTTTGTAGAGAGAAAATAGGATTCAGCGTTGTCAGTGTGTCGTGACATGAGGAGAGAAATTGTGCCTCAGTCATATGTGCAAACCGAAGTATGATAATAATTATAAAACAACATGGTATTGTTGCAGTTAGTGATACCACAATCATTGAAGTAATATGAGGGGGAAGTTACTCCCATGAACAGAATTGCAGTGGTAGGATTATTATCATTAATGTGACGTTGAATATTTCTGGATTAACTTGAAAACATTAACAACCTGCTCCATGCAATTCGCTTTGGGAGATGGTGATGATCAGTTATCCATTGAATACCATCTCTTTCCAAGCACCTATTCAGAGAGCTGGCAAGGAGAGTTCATTTTATCCTAGAAAAGGACTGCAACCCATCACGATTCCTCCCCAACAGCACTGAGCCACTTCATTGCTGGTAGTGTTCAATGACAAAAGCACCATTCAAATACTGATCATTTGCCCTCTAGAGACGTGAATACAGTAGCCATCTGGATGCAATGTGTACGGTATTTCATCTGTAAATAAGGTTTGGGTCCAGTTTCCATACATTCTTGTCCACCGAACCCGATCACAGTGAAGACACTCAGGCATGAACTTTGAGAACGTAGCCCTATATCATGTAGGTGATTCTGAACAGTTTGCCTACACACACTGACTCCTGTGGCCTTTTAGAGCTCCCGTCATTAGGTAGTTGAAGATCCAGTGACAACAGGAGTTCTCCGAGAGGAAATGCAGATTTATTGATCCTGTGCAACAGTCGTATTGCGTGGTCGATCCACCAGAGGCGTATCAGCTCCAGTACGAGCGTTCTCGAACTTCTACCGCACTCGAGAAATATCACCTTGATTGCCGAGTATCTTGATTTGTGTCAAATGACCTCGTTGCATTAAAGTAAATATTCAGGTTCAATCTGCAGTGAAGAGTGTGTGCCGTAATACAAACACGGAAGAGCAGAATTCTTAACTTCACTCATTGAACTAATCCTCGCACTTGATCTACCGAGGTGTTATTATTTCCTAGCGAATGAAGTATTGCTTCAACAAGCAAACACATAGGGGAGAAAGGGGGAATGATGGTCAGTTATAACTTCTATTAGAGTTACTGCAGTATAATTTAATGATTTTGGACGTTTATATACTAATTTCTTTGTTGTTTATCATTACTGGTCTATGTATATTAGTTTCACACAAACAGGATATCCCCAAATATATCACCGACAGACATTAACCAACATATCAGATGACAGTCAGAATTACAGGAAATGATGGTCATGTAACTCTGACCTGAAGTTTTGTCTATACGAGGCATGGTTTTTTAAGTACCGTAGGTACCGTTTTCATATATACTGTATAACTAATGAAATCGTTCAAACAACTTTATTTTTATGTGCAAGCCTGTACCTTATGCTAGCCTACTCCTCAACATAATTTCCACGAATATTATGGCGATTATCTTATCGTGAAACCAGCTTCTGAATTCCGCCCTCGTAGAAATCTCTGAATTGCCAGCCACTGCAGAACAGTCGATTTTAGGTTCATCATCGTGGCACTGGTCTATAAAATGCATTTTCAAGTTCAAGAATAAATGGTAGTTACTAGGCGCTATGTCAGGGCTATATGGAGGGTGATCAAACTGTTCCCAATCAAATGAAACGATGAGGGCTCAGGTTCGATTAGCCGTGTGAGGACGGGCATTATCATGAAGCAAATGAGAGCCATCTTGACGTTAACACACCATCCTGCCACAATTTCATAAAGAACACTCCCTGAAATTTCAGGAAATTCATAACATGATGAAATCGTAAGGCGTCTGCTTTCGCGAACCTTTGCATCAACTTTCTGCACCAAGTCTTCAGTCATGACAGATGGTCGACCACTATGCTCCTCGCCATGGACATTATAGTACGGCCTTCTTTAAATACTCTAACCCATTTTCTTACCATTCCTTCGCTTATAGCGAGTTCTTCATATACTTCACTAATCTGTCGACGAATTTCAACCTTCAAGTCTTTTTGCACTAAGAAACGAATCTCACAAGGGAAGGTCACGATATGTTGTCGCGCGCATTATATGATACATAGCGCAGTTGATACAGGAGATAGCAGTCGTCAGAATACTGTACGTTTGAATGATTTATTAAACGAATGGATTGTTTGAGACAAATAGTCAATAATATTACATGAAACAGAGTTTACGTAATTAACGACACTATCGGAGGCAAAACATATGCATGTCAGCAATAACAGCCTGGTCAATGCATATACAGTTCTCGCAGTGTACACATTCGATGGAAGCAGGTAGGCCACAGTGTTCATGGACACACACTTCCGTTAATCCTTCTTCGAGGTAGTACTTGAAAAACCGTAGGCCTACACCAGAAAAGTCTTTGGTGTAGCCGCATTGAAAAAAATGCACTTTTGATTAACTTGATGCTGAGAACTAGAAATACACAAAACGATTGAAGGCGTAAGAAATGGTCTCTATGTCATATGTTAACAAGTTCGCAAGTTTAAGACCTAAACAAGTACAATATATGCCCTAAAAACTAGCTAAATATGCCCTAAAAACTAGCTAAATATGCCCTAAAAACTATGACATCCTATTGAAAGGCGGAAGCACACTATCGTCCTGTTCCGTGACCTCATGCGTACAGTGTCGGAATCTAACTTGTCCAGAAAGATGTGCTAAAAGACGTCCGTCGAGGAGCGCGTTCTTGGAATCAGGTCTTCTGAACCTGCTATTTGCCTGTTCCGAGAAAAGAAAGAAAAATGTATCTACTACACTATTCGGAAATCCTGTGTTTGAAATTCGACGAAGATAACACGTACCTTGTTAACGACACCTCAATTGAAACAAAAATGCTGAAATTATAACCAAATATGACTTTATATCACTACAATATGACCAAAACAATAAAAATGGCCAAAATATGCATTTATAGGCAACATCAAATTGCTTTAAACGTGGTCAGGGACCCGTCATTCAAACTTATTTTTCAGATTTCGGGTAAATTAGATCAGGAAATAAATATGACTTTTTCTTAACTTCCGAACCTTAGTCATAACTCGTAAGGTACCATGATTGTATCTGGGATAAATTTCACAAAATGTTTGCATGGACGGAAAAAGAAAACGTCAGCAGATTGCACAATGCCTATGCACTTTGCTGGAATCAGCTTCTAGATCAGTGGTTCTGAACCCGTAGAAGTCTGCGGACCACTCAGCCTGAAATTGAATCATGTACGGAACCCCCCTAAATTCACCTTAACAGTAGTAACCCTTCTTCTGCGCCTTCGCCATAAGAAGATTCAAAGGTGATTAAGCAAAATAGTTTTTACAACGCATTATTTAATATTACTATTAATTAGTGTACAGTACAACTTAATTAGTGTACAGTACAACTTAATTACAAATTATTTAATAGATCAAAATTCCTTTTTATAATACTGCATATAGAATACATATGTATGTTCAATTTTGTTTAAAAAGGATATATTCAAATAATTTTACCTCAATGGTTTCCTTAGTTGCCTTTGGCGCATGACTTTCTTTGACAAGCTGAGGAATTATGTTGCTCAGAGCTAACCTCAAAACACTGCTTGCACATAGCCGATTTCTTTGTTTGTTTTTAATGAACAATAGACGAGAATCACTGCTCCCACAAAATTGTTGCCGAAACCTCCACGAGATACCGCAAAGCTGCTTGCCGAATGTTTGGGTAAGATATGCCTTTTTTACACCACAACTCTTCTAGGTTTACACCTGATTCATACGGTAAATAACAGCGGCGAATAGCGCTGCTCTGCGCAACCGCTAAAAAAGGTTGTTTGCATCGAACAAAACCAATAATAAACTGAATAATTTTAATTAATTGTTGTTTCCCTGTGACTTTCTGGTTGTTTAATGTTGGTGAAAGTATATTTGCCACAATTAAACATGAGTTATGAAAATTATTTTGTGTCATATTCTAATAACACTTATTTTAATGATATTTCAATTCAAACCCTGATAGTCATCACCGCGGATACATTCGGACGATTCTTGTTCAACGGACAACGAAATCCCATTTATTGGCCACGTTTTTATACGTGCTGTTGGACCCTTTTCTCCCGCGGACCACTCTCAAAGCACTCGAGGACCACCTGTTAAGAAACACTGTTCTAGATGAATTCAACGCCTTCTGTAACTGTAGAGTTGTATAGTTCGTCATCTCTATTGACTGTCCAGGAGTCAACCAAAAGAAAGGCTTTTGTTTTGTCTTGAATATCTGGCCACAGTTCTTGTTCTAGGAAGACTTAAATCCAGGGCTAGATAACTTAACCGTAACTAACGTAATTAAGCACAGTACCGGACCGGTACCGGAAAACTCCGTTATAGCATTTAGGTAGCCTAAATGCGTTACAGAACGAATTGCTTCGTTTCGACAAGAATACCGTATTTATCATATAGCCTACTAGGCTATCAATAAAACGTTAAACTCAGTAACCGAATTGAAGAACGCTATTATTCCGGTCCCTACCAATGACGTTATTGGCTTCATTTCGTTATTAGTTCAACACGATGTCGAAGAACGAAATTGAACCAACTACTGACAATAGGGTTATTCGAAAGGCGAGTCAAGGAAGTTCCTCATAAAAACGTTATTCGCCTATTTTCGTTATTTGTCATACCCCAACTTAAAGAAACGAAATTGTGAGAGCTACCGACGATAAAGTTGTTAAAAGCACGGCTAAAATTGAGTTCTACATTGCAACCTTCCCAAGTTACAAAGAGTTCGAACCCTTACTCTGGGGAGTTACAATTTTATTTACCATATGTATATTTTTATTTGATGCTTTTTCATGTTTTAGTGTTATTTATTAGGGTGTATTTGATGACGCGATTGAGGTCCAATTAATTTGTTTAGCTTTTAAGTATCGTAATTTATCAGGATCCGAATCTAGGGAGTGACGAATATTTTAGCATTGGAGCACCATAAAGTTTTGAAACAGGAAAACAGGTATGAGGCCACCGTGGAGGATGAAAGTTGCCATATGATAGATTTAGAGGTCATAGAGCCAATTAAGGGTACTGGTGAGTATATCAAGGGACGGAGAGGTAAGTATTTGAGTTCGCCGGTAAGTATGATGGCTCAGGGAGGTATTATTTTGAGGGAGTTTTATTGTTGGTGATGATGATCACAGGGCAGGAGAGAGACGAGGCCAAGGTTCAGATCTCTAGTTTGATATTTATAGTGGTGATCAGATCTTGCTCAGAATGCCGTGCACTTTTTCCGTTGTTGGCCAGGAAATGTAAGAGTTCGTTTCAATTGTTCAGGGGACCCTTTAAAGTAACTAAGCGTATTGGCGAATGTGCGGATAGCCTAACAGATCACGAAGGTACCATTGTAGGGTCATACAATGTCCATAACATTAAGAAATATTGTTGAGTCCCACCCCCCTAGTGGCACTTTTGTTAACTGGATTACGGTGGGGTACAAAGCACAACACCAATTACTGCTTAAAGAAATAATTAACTTTATTGTGGCCAGAAAATTACACTAATCAGCAAATACAAGCAATTAGGAGCCTTACTCCAGTTTCCACAAGTCTCTTCCTTGAGTGCTCTTGGCCCTTCCACTTGTCAACAGACCACAGAAATTAATCCGTCCTAATGAGTACGGTGGCCTTGACAGAAACTACCTGCCCCTCTCTCTTATGTTCACCGACCACAATTACTTACGATCACTTGCTGCAGGCTATTTCGCAGTCCACAAGCTGGAGAAACAATGTCACTGGATTTCGTAACTCGCACAGCACTTCTTCACCACACTTTGTCGCACTCGCTCAAAAACACACACCCACAGAAAAACTCGGTCCCCTCACTGTTGAAGCCGCTTATATAGCAGGCTGGTGACTCAATAAATTCTAGAATCGTCCAGGACACACGGCTTCTCGATATTTCCTTCGCTGGTGGTGTCACGAAGATTCTGGACCATCCCTTTCACTTCGCAGTCCGTTGCGTAACGCGCATGCAATACACTGAGGGAGAGCAGTCCAGCCCTGGGGCAGTTTTGACTCACGGCTGTGAGTTCGTTTCATCGCTCGCCGCATAACACCACCCCCTTCCTAAAAGGCTGATCGTCCCGATCAATCATTGGTCCGTCTGTGTCCCTCCGTAGGCTGCCAGGCGATCTCGATGCACGATCTTCATCTTCGCCCTCGGGCTCCGCTGGATCCTGTAGACGACATCGTTGATCCGTTTCACGACTCGGTACGGGCCCTCCCAGGACTTCTGCAGTTTGGGTGACAGGCCTTTCTTCCGTAATGGGTTGAAGAGCCAGACCAGGTCGTCCTCGTGGAATCCGCCGGCATCCGTCTGCAGGTCGTATCGGGTCTTCATTCTGTCGGTCTCGATCCGCAGTTTCCTCCTCGCGAACGCGTGCACGTCCTCCAGTTGGTCGACCAATTCTTGACAATACTGGCTTACCGGGATCGGATCATTCCCAGGTCGGCCAAAGGCAAGATCGACAGGTAGACGGAGCTCCCTCCCAAACATGGCCCGGGCTGGTGTGCACCCGGTGGCTTCATGCACGGCGGCGCGGTAGGCCAGGAGAAATAGTGGAAGATGTTTGTCCCAATCCCTCTGGTGCTCGCTGACGACTATTCGAAGATGGTTCTCGATGGTGCGATTGAATCGCTCTACCATCCCGTCGGACTGAGGGTGTAGTGGCGTTGTCCTTGTCTTCCGGATTCCCAGCAGCTGGCATAGGTTCTGGAACACCTGCGACTCGAAGTTCCTCCCTTGGTCGGAGTGCAGCTCCAGGGGTACTCCGTACCGGCTGACGAATTCCTTCACCAGGGTTTCTGCAATCGTCGCGGCTTCTTGGTTAGGGAGCGCATACGCCTCCGGCCATTTGGTAAAGTAGTCGCTGACGACTAATATGTAGCGTTCCCTGCCTCGCTTAACGGGAATGGCCCAGCAACATCGATGGCCACTCTCTCCATGGGGCCGCCCACGTTGTAGGTCTTCAGTGGACCCCGTCGTCTTCGTCCTGGGCCCTTGCTGGCTGCGCAATCGTGGCACCTCGCGCAGTGGTTCTCCACGTCTGTTCGGCATCCGATCCAGTAGAACCGCTCTCTCAGCTTCTCCAGGGTCTTCTTTATCCCTAGGTGTCCACCAGATGATCCTCCATGAATTTCCTTCAGGACTTCCTCCGTCATAGCCTTTGGAACGACGACTTGTTCCCGAGATGTCTTCCCGTCGGTGCTCTCCCAGGAACGGCAGATGAGGCCATCCCTTACAATCAGCGAGTCCCACTGCGCCCAGTAGGACTTAAACTTTGGGCTGCAGTCACTCACAATGTTCCACCCGGGTCTGGGGACACAGGCCCTCTTCCATTCGGCTATCAGTCCCAGGTCATCATCTTCTGCTTGCGCCCGCGTGAAAGATTCGTGGCTCCAGCTCCCTTTTAGTTCCACGGTAGTCCTTCGGCACTGTATCCCGGTGTTCTCCTCCCTTCGGGCACAGAAGGTGCAGTCTTCGGGGCACGGTCTTCGTGACAGGGCGTCGGCGTTAGAATGCAGTTGGCCTTTCCTGTGCTGAATCTCAAAGTTGTACTGTTGAAGCCTCTCTAACCACCGCGCGAGTTGACCCTCGGGCTGCTTGAAGTTCAGGAGCCACCGCAGGGATGCATGGTCGGTCCTGACGAGAAATTCTTGCCCGTACAGATACTTGTGGAAGTGTTCAATGGTCTTCACGATGGCGAGCAGCTCCTTCCTGGTGACGCAGTAGTTCCTTTCTGGCTTTGACAAGGCCTTGCTGAAGTAGGCCACTACTCTCTCCTCGCCGTCCACTACTTGCGACAGGATTCCCCCTATGCCAAAGTCACTGGCATCGGTATCGACGATGAACCTTGTTCCCGGTCTGGGGTAGGCCAGAATAGGCGCGGTGCACAGAGCTTGCTTGAGTTGTTCGAAGGCACTGTGGCATTCTGCTGTCCACGTGAAGAGTTGGTCCTTCTCAGTCAGTCGATGTAAAGGTTTGGCGATGTCTGCGAATCCTCTCACGAAGCGACGGTAATAAGTGCAGAGTCCCAGGAAGCTTCGTAGTTGGGACTTGTCCTTCGGGACTGGCCACTCCCTCACAGCTGCGGTCTTATCTGGGTCGGTGCGCACCCCTTCCTCGGAGACGATATGCCCAAGGTACTGGACCCGCTTCTGGAAGAGCTGACACTTCTTGGGGCTCAACTTCAGCTGGGCAGCCCGTAGCTTCAACAAGATCTCCTTCAGGTTGCTGTAGTGCTCCTCGAAGCTCCACCCCAGAACGATGACGTCGTCTAGGTAGACCAGGCAGGTCTTCCAGTGTAGTCCCCTCAGAATGGACTCCATTAGCCTTTCGAAGGTCGCAGGGGCGTTGCACAGACCGAATGGCATGACGGTGAACTGCCAGAGCCCGCTGCCTATAGAGAACGCCGTTTTCTCGCGGTCCCTAGGGTGGACCTCCACCTGCCAGTAGCCACTCTTCAAATCCAAGGTGGAGAACCATCTTGACCCTGATATGGTGTCCAGCGTGTCGTCGATCCGGGGTAGAGGGTAGCTGTCCTTCTTCGTGACGTCGTTCACCCGCCTGTAGTCCACGCAGAACCTGGTGGAACCGTCCTTCTTCTTCACAAGCACGACCGGAGAACTCCAAGGACTATGTGATGGCTCGATCACCCCTTGCTCCTTCATCTCTTCTACCATCCGGTCGACTTCGGCTTGCTTGGCGAGCGGGACACGTCGGAATGGGGCCCTAATCGGTGCGCTGTCCCCAACGTCGATTCTGTGCTGGACCAAGCTTGTCCTGCCGAAGTCTTTGCTCCCCACGGAGAAGACATCCTGGAATTCGCGTAGCAGGTCCTGAAGTTGGCGTGATTGTTCCTCGTCTAAATGGTCCTGGGATCCTTGGTACAGCTTCTGTAGTTCTTCTGGCAGTGTGCGTCTTCTTCGGTTGTCCGTCTGCAGGTTTCCGTCCGTCGTGTCGGTGATGCGGGCAATCCAGGTAACGGGCTCGCAGACTCCTAGGTTGGTGTCCCGGTGAACCGTAATGTCGTAGTCGTTCAGGTTGGACAGGCGGACGTACGGCCGAGACGTCGTGTTGATGAGGGTCTTGGCAACTAGCAATCCTTTTGTCTGGATGTCCTCATATTTTGGCTCGATGACAGCCGCCACACCCTCAGCAGTTCCGTCGACAATTACGGCAGCGCTGACTTCCGTCCTGGCGGGAACGATGACGTCCTCTCTCAGCCTTACTCGTCGTGCGGCGACGGCCTCGTGTGCTGGTTGCAAAGCAAGTTCCTCACTTCCGAAGTGCAGAGTGTTGGTACTCAGATCCAAGATGATGTTGTTCTGGTCCAGGAAGTCCAGTCCGATGATCACTTCATTTGATACGTCAGCCACAAGTACTGGATGCTTTATCGCCCGTCGACCAATGACGAACTCCAGTGATGCTTCGCCATGTACCGGTGCGGTCTCTCCGGTCGCGGTTATTAGCTGGAGGTTCCTTTGTGTGGGTTGCACTCTCCACTTCGGGATCACGGTGGGGCTGACGATGGTCCTTGATGCTCCCGTGTCGATTAGCATGGGCCAGCTCACTCCGTTGACGACTCCGTCGACCATCAGGCTGCTATTGTCCCTCCGTAACTTCGTCACACGGACTTGGACTGACGGGGCTTGACGACTGTCACAAGCCAACCTTTGCCCCCCAAGGCTGGCTAATACTCGTTTCCCTGGGCCGCGCGGTTTTCAGACGACTGACTTCCCGTCGGATACCCTCGGCGGCGGCGATCACCGCAGTCCTTGCTCAGGTGGCCTTTCTTACCGCAGGTCCAGCAGGTCGGTAGTCCTCTTCCGGGCCGCCTCTCCGGTTGTCTTCCGGCTGTGTCGTTGCTGGTAGTGCCGCGAGTATCGAAGAAACGGCTTAGCGCCTCCATCAATTCGTCGGCCAGGGGCTTGGTCTCGTTGGTTTTTGCTGGTTCGTCGACGTCCACTTGACGCACCCGCGCGTGCATTCTAGATGCCTGTTTCGCCGTCTCAAACTCAAGTGCGTGGCTCAGCGCATCTGCCAGGGTCTTATTGCGCGCGAGTCGCAGCGCCTGTTGAGTGTCCGAGTCCCGTAGTCCGTCGGTGAAGGTTTGCGTCGCAATCTGCTCCAGAAAGTCGGCCGGCGCTGTTGGGTAGGCTAGCCTTACGAGGCGTGCGATGTCCATCTCGAACTCCTGCAGGGTTTCCGCGTTCTTTTGTACCCGGGTCCGGAGCTGCATCTGGTAGGCCTGCTGAAGATGGCTATCCCCATATCGGGACTCCATATGGGCGATCAGTGAAGCGTAGTCCTGGGATCCAGTCGGGATGGCCTGAAGGACGTTAAGGGCGTCCCCTCTCAGCGCTACAATGAGAGCTGTAGCCTTTTCCGTGCTGTTCCAGTTGTTTATGGAACAGGCTGCCTCGAACTGACGTAAATAGGTGCTCCACGGGACCTTTCCGTCGAAGGTTGGGGGCGTCACTCTGCTCTGTCCCGTTCCTGGTGTCCCCGGTGTACCTGTGGGCGGGCGTCGGCGCAGCTCGGCAACTTCCTCTTGAAGAGCGTTGACTTTCTCTTCCACCCCCGTGAGTGGGCGTTGGCGCAGTTCGGCAACTTCCTCTTGTAGGGCTTTGACTCTCTCATCCACCCCGGTCGGCGGGCGTCGGCGCAACTCGGCGACTTCCTCTTGTAGGGCTTTGAATCTATCTTCCATCCCTGTCGGCGGGTGTCGGCGCAGCTCAGCAAATTCCTTTTGTAGAGCGTTAAATCTCTCTTCCACCCCCGTCAGCGGGCGTCGGCGTAGCTCAGCAACTTCTTCTTTTAAGGCGTCGAACTTCTTTTCCACTGCCGTGACTTCCTCACGCAGACCCAGTTCTAATTTCTTCAAGTCCTGTGCTAACTTATTCTGCCCGTCTTCCATCTTCTTCTGGCCGTCCTCTATCTTCTTGGTTAAATTCTTCTGGCCATCTTCTAATTTAGCTGTTAGCTCCTTGGTTAAATTCTTCTGGCCGTCTTCTATGCCATTTAACTTTTCTAGCAATGCTGCCAATTGCGCCTCCATTTTAGTTGTTTGCCTTGTAAAGGGCATGCACTCACAGGAAAATTTTTAAAAAATTGACCTGCTCTGGTTTTGAAACCAGGACCGTCAGGTGTTGTGCTTGAGTTCGTAATCCCACTTCTGACACCAGTTGTTGAGTCCCACCCCCCTAGTGGCACTTTTGTTAACTGGATTACGGTGGGGTACAAAGCACAACACCAATTACTGCTTAAAGAAATAATTAACTTTATTGTGGCCAGAAAATTACACTAATCAGCAAATACAAGCAATTAGGAGCCTTACTCCAGTTTCCACAAGTCTCTTCCTTGAGTGCTCTTGGCCCTTCCACTTGTCAACAGACCACAGAAATTAATCCGTCCTAATGAGTACGGTGGCCTTGACAGAAACTACCTGCCCCTCTCTCTTATGTTCACCGACCACAATTACTTACGATCACTTGCTGCAGGCTATTTCGCAGTCCACAAGCTGGAGAAACAATGTCACTGGATTTCGTAACTCGCACAGCACTTCTTCACCACACTTTGTCGCACTCGCTCAAAAACACACACCCACAGAAAAACTCGGTCCCCTCACTGTTGAAGCCGCTTATATAGCAGGCTGGTGACTCAATAAATTCTAGAATCGTCCAGGACACACGGCTTCTCGATATTTCCTTCGCTGGTGGTGTCACGAAGATTCTGGACCATCCCTTTCACTTCGCAGTCCGTTGCGTAACGCGCATGCAATACACTGAGGGAGAGCAGTCCAGCCCTGGGGCAGTTTTGACTCACGGCTGTGAGTTCGTTTCATCGCTCGCCGCATAACAATATATTAGCGTGTAATGGTAGGGCAGATCCTCTGAGGCAGATTTAGCCAACATTGTGGTGTATTACACAGGTACACTTCAAGAAATGACGAAGGGGCTACCATTAGCCAAGTGAAATAAAGCAGAACAATTGAGTGAAAATGCATTGTAGCATGTATTTCGGCGTGTGCAACATGGCTCTGTGCCATATCGATCATGTTTGATATGACTATCAGAAGGACACGTGAGGAATTTCCGTGTGAGCTAGTTTTAGGACACTTGAGAGATTGGTGTGAGGTAGATTTTAAGGATATACAGTGACTTTCGAAAGAAAGATATGTAGAAGCATGACATCAAGAAAACGAAATGTATTGAGGGTTATTTTATATTTGAAGGGTCATTTGTGTATGTTGACTAGTGTATATTTTGTTTTAGGGTCATTTGTGTATTTCTGTGTTTTGTGATGGAGTCCCCATTCATGTCTTCAAGGGAACTCCATGGAGGGGAATTTGTAACCTTCCCAAGTTACAAAGAGATCGAACCCTTACTCTGGGGGGTTACAATTTTATTTATCATATGTACATTTTTATTTGATGTTTTTTCATGTTTTAGTGTTATTTATTAGGGTGTATTTGATGACGCGATTGAGGTCCAATTAATTTGTTTAGCTTTTAAGTATTGTAATTTAGCAGGATCCGAATCTAGGGAGTGACGAATATTTTAACATTGGAGCAACATAAAGTTTTGAAACAGGAAAGTGTACGCGAACGAGGAAATTGTCTTCTTGGTGAAGCCAGGTTTTTCCCGGGAGCCAAGCACCAGGGAGGGTGAGTCAGAGATGAGACTTGGCATCTATGTACGAGCGAGGACGATGGACTGTTTCCATATTTGGTAATGTTGAGAATCAAGCGTTGTGAATGGTTGGATCCCTGGGTCAACCCAGGTAAACCGATGTATTGGTGGGGGATGATGACGGTACTTAGATTTTGGGGAAGCTAGTGAGGACACTCTTATTTTGGACTCAGTGTGTAGTAGTCTCAACTTTAGGATCCCGTGGGGATTAGATTCTCAATTTAGGACCGCGGTGCGGTGTGGACTCAATTTTGGAACTCCGCGGGAGGAGGTAGACTCAATTTCAGACCTCGTGTGGAGCGGGGACATATTCTTCGGTGCTCCATGGGAGTAGGACTTGTCTTTTTGGTTTTGTGTGTTGAGGAAGAAGGATTACAGTATAACACTAGTCGTGTTTGATACAATAACCAAGTTGCTGTCTATAAGTTCTTGATTGAATGATGAGCCTAGTCTTAAGTATATCGCCAAGATTGCTTACTTCGAACAGCACTATTTATTGTGATCTGATATCTGTAAATCTGCATTTCAACTATAGCGACAATTTATTCGTACAGGAATGCTGGTCAAATATGCCAAGCATTATTAAATTCACAAGCGGAGTTAATGCGACGATCCAAAACGGATTCCAAGCATTTGTATGAGACTAGATCCACGACGCAAATTAAATCGTTGGATGCTAGTTACAAAAGTAACGAACATAATATTCATCATAACAGTAGAAGCGGCGTGTGAAACAAAATTAATTGTGCTGCGAGTAATAGGACTAATTCTTTGGGAACAAATTACCCCAGAATTAGTAGAGATAGGTCACCACTACTGAAGCCAAAATCTGTAAGTACCCGTCAACTTTATTCCTGAGGGTCATCTATATCATGTCATATGTGTATCTGTGTACATACGATAGGGAGTGCAATTATTCTGTACGAGGAGGATCCTGCGAAATGTGTGTTTTATGTCTGGTATAACAATATATTGTTACGTGCCACCCCCTAGTGGCACTTTTGTTAACTGGATTACGGTGGGGGTACAAAGCACAACACCAATTACTGCTTAAAGAAATAATTATCTTTATTGTGGCCAGAAAATTACACTAATCAGCAAATACAAGCAATTAGGAGCCTTCTCCAGTTTCCTCAAGTCTCTTCCTTATGCGCTCTTGGCCCCTTTCACTTGCAACAGACCACAGAAGTTAATCCGTCCTAATGAGTCCGGTGGCCTTGGCAGAAGCTACCTGCCCCTCTTCCTCAGGTACAACAAATACAGTTACTTACGTGCACTTGATGTACAAGCTGGGAGAAACAATGTCACAGGATTTCGTAACTCGCACAGCACTTCGTCACCACACTTCTGTCGCACAAGATAATCGCTCGCACTAGCTCGTAAAACACAACGACAACTACTTCACGGGTCACTCTTATATAGCAGGCCGGTGACTCAATAAATGGTTCTAGATCCATCCAGAGTCCACGGCTTCTCGAGGTTTCCACCGCTGGTCCAGTCACGAATCTTCTGGACTATCCCTTTGTTTGTAGTAGCCCTGTTGCATAAGGCGCGCGCAATACAGGAGGCCAGCCACAGCCCAGCCCCTGGGGCAGTTGTGACTCAAGCGGCGAGCGATGACACAAACTCACAGCCGTAACACCACCCCCTTCCTAAAAAGGCTGATCGTCCCGATCAATCATTGGTCCGTCTGTGTCCCTCCGTAGGCTGCCAGGCGATCTTGATGCACGATCTTCATCTTCGCCCTCGGGCTCCGCTGGATCCTGTAGACGACATCGTTGATCCGTTTCACGACTCGGTACGGGCCCTCCCAGGACTTCTGCAGTTTGGGTGACAGGCCTTTCTTCCGTAATGGGTTGAAGAGCCAGACCAGGTCGTCCTCGTGGAATCCGCCGGCATCCGTCTGTTGGTCGTATCGGGTCTTCATTCTGTCGGTCTCGATCCGCAGTTTCCTCCTCGCGAACGCGTGCACGTCCTCCAGTTGGTCGACCAGTTCTTGACAATACTGGCTTACCGGGATCGGATCATTCCCAGGTCGGCCAAAGGCAAGATCGACAGGTAGACGGAGCTCCCTCCCAAACATGGCCCGGGCTGGTGTGCACCCGGTGGCTTCATGCACGGCGGCGCGGTAGGCCAGGAGAAATAGTGGAAGATGTTTGTCCCAATCCCTCTGGTGCTCGCTGACGACTATTCGAAGATGGTTCTCGATGGTGCGATTGAATCGCTCTACCATCCCGTCGGACTGAGGGTGTAGTGGCGTTGTCCTTGTCTTCCGGATTCCCAGCAGCTGGCATAGGTTCTGGAACACCTGCGACTCGAAGTTCCTTCCTTGGTCGGAGTGCAGCTCCAGGGGTACTCCGTACCGGCTGACGAATTCCTTCACCAGGGTCTCTGCGATCGTCGCGGCTTCTTGGTTAGGGAGCGCATACGCCTCCGGCCATTTGGTAAAGTAGTCGCTGACGACTAATATGTAGCGGTTCCCTGCCTCGCTTAACGGGAATGGCCCAGCAACATCGATGGCCACTCTCTCCATGGGGCCGCCCACGTTGTAGGTCTTCAGTGGACCCCGTCGTCTTCGTCCTGGGCCCTTGCTGGCTGCGCAATCGTGGCACCTCGCGCAGTGGTTCTCCACGTCTGTTCGGCATCCGATCCAGTAGAACCGCTCTCTCAGCTTCTCCAGGGTCTTCTTTATCCCTAGGTGTCCACCAGATGATCCTCCATGAACTTCCTTCAGGACTTCCTCCGTCATAGCCTTTGGAACGACGACTTGTTCCCGAGATGTCTTCCCGTCGGTGCTCTCCCAGGTACGGCAGATGAGGCCATCCCTTACAATCAGCGAGTCCCACTGTGCCCAGTAGGACTTAAACTTTGGGCTGCAGTCACTCACAATGTTCCACCCGGGTCTGGGGACACAGGCCCTCTTCCATTCGGCTATCAGTCCCAGGTCATCATCCTCTGCTTGTGCCCGCGTGAAAGATTCGCGGCTCCAGTTCCCTTGAAGTTCCACAGTAGTCCGTCGGCACAGTATCCCGGTGTTCTCCTCCCTTCGGGCACAGAAGGTGCAGTCTTCGGGGCACGGTCTTCGTGACAGGGCGTCGGCGTTAGAATGCAGTTGGCCTTTCCTGTGCTGAATCTCAAAGTTGTACTGTTGAAGTCTCTCTAACCACCGCGCGAGTTGACCCTCGGGCTGCTTGAAGTTCAGGAGCCACCGCAGGGATGCATGGTCGGTCCTGATGAGAAATTCTTGCCCGTACAGGTACTTGTGGAAGTGTTCAATGGTCTTCACGATGGCGAGCAGCTCCTTCCTGGTGACGCAGTAGTTCCTTTCTGGCTTTGACAAGGCCTTGCTGAAGTAGGCCACTACTCTCTCCTCGCCGTCCACTACTTGCGACAGGATCCCCCCTATGCCAAAGTCGCTGGCATCGGTATCGACGATGAACCTTGTTCCAGGTCTGGGGTAGGCCAGAATAGGCGCGGTGCACAGAGCCTGCTTGAGTTGTTCGAAGGCACTGTGGCATTCTGCTGTCCACGTGAAGAGTTGGTTCTTCTCAGTCAGTCGATGTAAAGGTTTGGCGATGTCGGCGAATCCTCTCACGAAGCGACGATAATAAGTGCAGAGTCCCAGGAAGCTTCGTAGTTGCGACTTGTCCTTCGGAACTGGCCACTCCCTCACAGCTGCGGTCTTCTCTGGGTCGGTGCGCACCCCTTCCTCGGAGACGATATGCCCAAGGTACTGGACCCGCTTCTGGAAGAGCTGACACTTCTTGGGGCTCAACTTCAGCTGGGCAGCCCGTAGCTTCAACAAGATCTCCTTCAGGTTGCTGTAGTGCTCCTCGAAGCTCCTCCCCAGAACGATGACGTCGTCTAGGTATACCAGGCAGGTCTTCCAGTGTAGTCCCCTCAGAATGGACTCCATTAGCCTTTCGAAGGTTGCAGGGGCGTTGCACAGACCGAATGGCATGACGGTGAACTGCCAGAGCCCGCTGCCCACAGAGAACGCCGTTTTCTCGCGGTCCTTAGGGTGGACCTCCACCTGCCAGTAGCCACTCTTCAAATCCAAGGTGGAGAACCATCTTGATCCTGATATGGTGTCCAGCGTGTCGTCGATCCGGGGTAGAGGGTAGCTGTCCTTTTTCGTGACGTCGTTCACCCGCCTGTAGTCCACGCAGAACCTGGTGGAACCGTCCTTCTTCTTCACTAGCACGACCGGGGAACTCCAAGGACTATGTGATGGCTCGATCACCCCTTGCTCCTTCATCTCTTCTACCATCCGGTCGACTTCGGCTTGCTTGGCGAGCGGGACACGTCGGAATGGGGCCCTAATCGGTGCGCTGTCCCCAACGTCGATTCTGTGCTGGACCAAGCTTGTCCTGCCGAAGTCTTTGCTCCCCACGGAGAAGACATCCTGGAATTCGCGTAGCAGGTCCTGAAGTTGGCGTGATTGCTCTTCGTCTAGATGGTCCTGGGATCCTTGGTACAGCTTCTGGAGTTCTTCTGGCAGGGCGCGTCTTCTTCGGTTGCCCGTCTGCAGGTGTCCGTCCGTCGTATCTGTGATGCGGGCAATCCAGGTAACGGGCTCGCAGACTCCTAGGTTGGTGTCCCGGTGAACCGTAATGTCGTAGTCGTTCAGGTTGGACAGGCGGACGTACGGCCGAGACGTGTTGATGAGAGTCTTGGCAACTAGCAATCCTTTTGTCTGGATGTCCTCATATTTTGGCTCGATGACAGCCGCCACACCCTCAGCAGTTCCGTCGACAATTACGGCAGCGCTGACTTCCATCCTGGCGGGAACGATGACGTCCTCTCTCAGCCTTACTCGTCGTGCGGCGACGGCCTCGTGTGCTGGTTGCAAAGCAAGTTCCTCACTTCCGAAGTGCAGAGTGTTGGTACTCAGATCCAAGATGATGTTGTTCTGGTCCAGGAAGTCCAGTCCGATGATCACTTCATTTGATACGTCAGCCACAAGTACTGGATGCTTTATCGCCCGTCGACCAATGACGAACTCCAGTGATGCTTCGCCATGTACCGGTGCGGTCTCTCCGGTCGCGGTTATTAGCTGGAGGTTCCTTTGTGTGGGTTGCACTCTCCACTTCGGGATCACGGTGGGGCTGACGATGGTCCTCGATGCTCCCGTGTCGATTAGCATGGGCCAGCTCACTCCGTTGATAACTCCGTCGACCATCAGGCTGCTATTGTCCCTCCGTAACTTCGTCACACGGACTTGGACTGCCGGGGCTTGATGACTGTCACAAGCCAACCTTTGCCCCCCAAGGCTGGCTAATACTCGTTTCCCTGGGCCGCGCGGTTTTCAGACGACTGACTTCCCGTCGGATACCCTCGGCGGCGGCGATCACCGCAGTCCTTGCTCAGGTGGCCTTTCTTACCGCAGGTCCAGCAGGTCGGTAGTCCTCTTCCGGGCCGCCTCTCCGGTTGTCTTCCGGCTGTGTCGTTGCTGGTAGTGCCGCGACTATCGAAGAAACGGCTTAGCGCCTCCATCAATTCGTCGGCCAGGGGCTTGGTCTCGTTGGGTTTTGCTGGTTCGTCAACGTCCACTTGACGCACCCGCGCGTGCATTCTAGATGCCTGTTTCGCCGTCTCAAACTCAAGTGCGTGGCTCAGCGCATCTGCCAGGGTCTTATTGCGCGCGAGTCGCAGCGCCTGTTGAGTGTCCGAGTCCCGTAGTCCGTCGGTGAAGGTTTGCGTCGCAATCTGCTCCAGAAAGTCGGCCGGCGCTGTTGGGTAGGCTAGCCTTACGAGGCGTGCGATGTCCATCTCGAACTCCTGCAGGGTTTCCGCGTTCTTTTGTACCCGGGTCCGGAGCTGCATCTGGTAGGCCTGCTGAAGATGGCTATCCCCATATCTGGACTCCATATGTGCGATCAGTGAAGCGTAGTCCTGGGATCCGGTCGGGATGGCCTGAAGGACGTTAAGGGCGTCCCCTCTCAGCGCTACAATGAGAGCTGTAGCCTTTTCCGTGCTGTTCCAGTTGTTTATGGAACAGGCTGCCTCGAACTGACGTAAATAGGTGCTCCACGGGACCTTTCCGTCGAAGGTTGGGGGCGTCACTCTGCTCTGTCCCGTTCCTGGTGTCCCCGGTGTACCTGTGGGCGGGCGTCGGCGCAGCTCGGCAACTTCCTCTTGAAGAGCGTTGACTTTCTCTTCCACCCCCGTGAGTGGGCGTTGGCGTAGTTCGGCTACTTCCTCTTGTAGGGCTTTGACTCTCTCATCCACCCCGGTCGGCGGGCGTCGGCGCAGCTCGGCGACTTCCTCTTGTAGGGCTTTGAATCTATCTTCCATCCCTGTCGGCGGGTGTCGGCGCAGCTCAGCAAATTCCTTTTGTAGAGCGTTAAATCTCTCTTCCACCCCCGTCAGCGGGCGTCGGCGTAGCTCAGCAACTTCTTCTTTTAAGGCGTCGAACTTCTTTTCCACTGCCGTGACTTCCAGACGCAGACCCAGTTCTAATTTCTTCAAGTCCTGTGCTAACTTATTCTGCCCGTCTTCCATCTTCTTCTGGCCGTCCTCTATCTTCTTGGTTAAATTCTTCTGGCCATCTTCTAATTTAGCAGTTAGGTCCTCGGCTAACTTCTTCTGGCCGTCCTCCATCTTCTTCTGGCCGTCCTCCATCTTCTTCAGGTCCTCCGCTAACTTATTTTGACCGTCTTCCATCTTCTTCTGGCCGTCTTCTAATTTGCAAGTTAGCTCCTTGGTTAAATTCTTCTGGCCGTCTTCTATGCCATTTAACTTTTCTAGCAATGCTGCCAATTGCGCCTCCATTTTAGTTGTTTGCCTTGTAAAGGGCATGCACTCACAGGAAAATTTTAAAAAAATTGACCTGCTCGGGTTTTGAAACCAGGACCGTCAGGTGTTGTGCTTGAGTTCGTAATCCGGCTTCTGACACCAGTTGTTACGTGCCACCCCCTAGTGGCACTTTTGTTAACTGGATTACGGTGGGGGTACAAAGCACAACACCAATTACTGCTTAAAGAAATAATTATCTTTATTGTGGCCAGAAAATTACACTAATCAGCAAATACAAGCAATTAGGAGCCTTCTCCAGTTTCCTCAAGTCTCTTCCTTATGCGCTCTTGGCCCCTTTCACTTGCAACAGACCACAGAAGTTAATCCGTCCTAATGAGTCCGGTGGCCTTGGCAGAAGCTACCTGCCCCTCTTCCTCAGGTACAACAAATACAGTTACTTACGTGCACTTGATGTACAAGCTGGGAGAAACAATGTCACAGGATTTCGTAACTCGCACAGCACTTCGTCACCACACTTCTGTCGCACAAGATAATCGCTCGCACTAGCTCGTAAAACACAACGACAACTACTTCACGGGTCACTCTTATATAGCAGGCCGGTGACTCAATAAATGGTTCTAGATCCATCCAGAGTCCACGGCTTCTCGAGGTTTCCACCGCTGGTCCAGTCACGAATCTTCTGGACTATCCCTTTGTTTGTAGTAGCCCTGTTGCATAAGGCGCGCGCAATACAGGAGGCCAGCCACAGCCCAGCCCCTGGGGCAGTTGTGACTCAAGCGGCGAGCGATGACACAAACTCACAGCCGTAACAATATTATCGATTTTACCAGAAGCTGAAGGGTTTTATTTATTAGGTCACTTAGGAGTAGTTAGGTGTGAATGTATATTGCTGTTGGTATTATCGTAGAGATGTTTAACCCCCACGCACCCCGTACATATAGAAGTATTGAGAGGCTGGCATATTACAACATATTAATGTTATTCCCATTTCTTGGTTATTAGTCAGATCCAATCTTTATGGAAATAAATTGTACATATTCCGTCAAGAACGTTCTTAAGCAAACAGCTCGCACAGAGGGCATAAGGCTATTGTTAGTAAACCTGTAGAAGGAGATTAATCACGTTATACAAAGAAGGGCTATATGACACATTTTAGCACACTTTTCCCATATGGTAGTCTTTTATTATACTTTTCTAAACCAAAATTAGCCTTATTGAGGAGAAAAACGAACCGTGGAGTCCCAATAGCTTCTGGAGAAATTGCATCATAAACGTACCGGTATCGATATAACCTCTAATGGGCTAGATTCCCGATTCTCGATTCGACAGAGAAATTTAACTCTGGTCTGAGGGCTGAAACGGGGTACACTCAGTCTCATGAGGCAAAGCTGTCAGGAGGTGGGTTCGATTCCCATCACACGTCTACTAACTTTAGGCCACGGCCGCCTCCTTCCCAATCCTAACTTTAATAACAGACACCACAACAACACAGGTTGTGAACACAAATTAGCCTTGAGGAGAAAAATGAACCACAGGTATCAATAGTTTCTGGAGAAATTCTCGGCTCCACCAAGAAATTTAACTCTGGTATGAGGGCTGGAATGGTGTACACAAAGCTGATAGGAGGTGGGTTCCATTCCCATCTCATCAAACTTAAAAATGGTCTTCCGTGGTTTCCTACGTCTACTCTACTAATTTAAGGCCACGGCTGCCTCGTTCCCAATCCTAACTTTAATTACAGAGACCACAATAACACAGGTTAACAGCAATATTCATTCTTTATTTAGTGACAACCTAGTGACCACGACGTCCACGACGCTGAAATGAATCAACATGTCTACCATGTAGCACCATCATCAGCCTCCTATTGAGGTAGTACATTTCGTGTGGCCTTATGAGAGGCCGAGTGTGTCAAATTGACACCCCAGGCCAGGGGAATTAACCACAAGAGATAAAAATCGTCAATGTCCCATCCGGGAATCTTCAGGTCAAAACCTAGCATGCTGACCAATTCTCCAGGGGGCCGGACGCTTAATATGATGAAAACTCGGTTACTTCACCAACATTGACATGGCTCCGCTCATTTCCTCTTCGTACTCCTCCCCCACCCATACCGGTACCCCACGTCCACGTGCGCTGTTTAAACGAATCAGCAGTGACATATTCGAAGTGTGTGTGGATTGTCGGAATCATCTATACATGCGGTCACGGAATAATCTGTTCCATTCGCACACTGACCTGACATAGCACGTTGTCATTCGTACATAATGGACCAACGAAAACGTGGCCAAAAGTCATCGAGTCTTTTTCTAGAGTTGTTCTCATATCACGAAGATCTGAACGAGTCGAAGTGTTTGGTTTCTGGATGCAACGTCAAAATGCCGGCGAGAACCCCACTCTACACTTTTGTAATGTGTTATCTGTAAATTTTATTAGAACAAAATTTTGAATGAGTCACTAACAATTCCCTGAGGCCCCAGCATTTATATTACCGTAGCCAGATAGAGCTTTTCCTTACGAGGTCTGGGTCATCAATTGAGGTTTTAGGTGGCCTATGACTGAAATTTGCAACTTCTACATTTCTGAAGATATCAGTACAAATTGTATCAACACATCTGTGCATTAAATATTAGTTACTCCACCAAGGATGAAAACAATATTGGATTAATCATCCAATACTGTTCCTTAATAAATGTTCAGTGATAATGAGGCACGCCACATACGAAAGCTCCATGTGCTATAATTGTCACATGTCGGCATTACGATTGATATTCACAAACGAACAGAGCTCACCTCAAGAACCTACTTTAAATTAGGTATGACACTGAAAAATGTGTATTTCTAAATTTCTGATTTCTGTAGAGAAAATTATACGGTATTGCTATATTAAGGCGCTTGCATAATTACTTCCAATCGAGCAAATGAAAACCATAGAAGTATGATTCATTTGTTCATCATAACAGTGCAACTACAGAACGTTTCATGGCCATTACATAAACACTGTTGCAGAAAAAGCATTCTAAACTCCCTGCATTATGCGTTCATACCACCATTAAGCCCCTGGCAGAACTGTGTCGCGTACAGCGCGCATAGCACTAGCGCCGGGCGGGTAGTCTGTACACATGGGCGCACACAACCCAGATAGCCCCCGGCAGAACTGTGTCGCGTACAGCCCGCATAGCACTAGAGTCGGGCGAGTAGTCTGTACACATGGGGCGCACACAACCCAGATAGCCCCTGCCAGAACTGTGTCTCGTACAGCCCGCATAGCACTAGCGCCGGGCGGGTAGTCTGTACACATGGGGCGCACACAACCCAGATAGCCCCTAGCAGAACTGTGTCGCGTACAGCCCGCATAGCACTAGCGCTTGGCGGGTAGTCTGTACACATGGGGCGCACACAACCCAGATTGCCCCCGGCAGAACTGTGTCGCGTACAGCCCGCATAGCACAAGAGTCGGGCGGGTAGACTGTAGACATGGGGCGCACACAACCCAGATAGCCCCTGCCAGAACTGTGTCGCGTACAGCCCGCATAGCACTAGCGCCTGGCGGGTAGTCTGTACACATGGGGCGCACACAAGCCAGATAGCCCCTGGCAGAACTGTGTCGCGTACAGCCCGCATAGCACTAGAGCCAGGCTGGTAGTCTGTACACACGGGGACCACACAACCCAGATAGCCCCCGGCAGAACTGTGTCGCGTACAGCCCGCATAGCACTAGAGCCGGGCGGGTAGTCTGTACACATGGGGCGCATACAAGCCAGATAGCCCCTGGCAGAACTGTGTCGCGTACAGCCCGCATAGCACTAGCGCCGGGCTGGTAGTCTGTACACACGGGGCACACACAACCCAGATAGCCCCCAGCAGAACTGTGTCGCGTACAGCCCGCATAGCACTAGAGCCGGGCGGGTAGTCTGTACACATGGGGCGCAAACAACCCAGATAGCCCCTGGCAGAACTGTGTCGCGTAAAGCCCGCATAGCACTAGAGCCGGGCGGTTAGTCTGTACACATGGGGCGCACACAACCCAGATAGCCCCTGGCAGAACTGTGTCGCGTACAGCCCGCATAGCACTAGAGCTGGGCGGTTAGTCTGTACACATGGGGCGCACACAACCCAGATAGCCCCTGGCAGAACTGTGTCGCGTACAGCCCGCATAGCACTAGAGCCGGGCGGTTAGTCTGTACACATGGGGCGCACACAACCCAGACAGCCCCTGGCAGAACTGTGTCGCGTACAGCCCGCATAGCACTAGAGCCGGGCGGTTAGTCTGTACACATGGGGCGCACACAACCCAGATAGCCCCTGGCAGAACTGTGTCGCGTACAGCCCGCATAGCACTAGAGCCAGGCGGGTAGTCTGCACACATGGGGCGCACACAACCCAGATAGCCCCTGGCAGAACTGTGTCGTGTACAGCCCGTATAGCACTAGGGCCGGGCGGGTAGTCTGTACACATGGGGCGCACACAACCCAGATAGCACCCGGCAGAACTGTGTCGGGTACAGTCCGCATAGCACTAGCGCCGGGAAGGTAGTCTGCACATATGGGGCGCACACAAGCCAGATAGCCCCTGGCAGAACTGTGTCGTGTACAGCCCGCATAGCACTAGAGCTGGGTGGGTAGTCTGTACGCATGGGGCGCACACAACCCAGATTGCCCCCGGCAGAACTGAATCGCGTACAGCCCGCATAACACTAGAGCTGGGTGGTAGTCTGTACGCATGGGGCGCACACAACCCAGATAGCCCCTGACAGAACTGTGTCGCGTACAGCCCGCATAGCACTAGCGACGGGCAGGTAGTCTGCACACATGGGGCGCACACAACCCAGATAGCCCCTGGCAGAACTGTGTCGTGTACAGCCCGCATAGCACTAGGGCCGGGCGGATAGTCTGTACACATGGGGCACACACAACCCAGATAACCCCTGGGAGAACTGTGTCGTGTACAGCGCGCATAGCACTAGCGCCGGGCGGATAGTCTGTACTCATGGGGCACACACAACCAGATAGCCCTTGGCAGAACTGTGTCGTGTACAGTGCGCATAGCACTAGGGCCGGGCGGATAGTCTGTACACATGGGGCGCACACAACCAGATAGCCCTTGGCAGAACTGTGTCATGTACAGCCCGCATAGCACTAGGGCCGGGCGGGTAGTCTGTACACTTGGGGCGCACACAACCCAGATAGCTCCTGGCAGAACTGTGTCGCGTACAGCCCGCATAGCACTAGAGCCGGGCGGGTAGTCTGTACACATGGGGCGCACACAACCCAGATAGCCCCTGGCAGAACTGTGAGGCGTACAGCCCACATAGCACTAGAGTCGGGCGGGTAGTCTGTACACATGGGGCGCACACAACCCAGATAGCCCCTGGCAGAACTGTGTCGCGTACAGCCCGCATAACACTAGAGCCGGGCGGGTAGTCTGTACACATGGGGCGCACACAACCCAGATAGCCCCTGGCAGAACTGTGTCGTGTACAGCCCGCATAGCACAAGAGCCAGGCGGGTAGTCTGCACACATGGGGCGCACACAACCCAAATAGCCCCTGGCAGAACTGTGTCGCGTACGGCCCGCATAGCACTAGAGACGGGAGGGTAGTCTGTACACATGGGGCGCACACAACCCAGATAGCCCCTAGCTGAACTGTGTCGCGTACAGCCCGCATAGCACTAGAGTCGGGCGGGTAGTCTGTAAACATGGGGCGCACACAACCCAGATAGCTCCTGGCAGAACTGTGTCGCATACAGCCCGCATAGCACTAGAGCTGGGCGGGTAGTCTGTACACATGGGGCGCACACAACCCAGATAGCCCCTTGCAGAACTGTGTCGCATACAGCCCGCATAGCACTAGAGCCGGGCGGTTATTCTGTACACATGGGGCGCACACAACCGAGATAGCCCCTGGCAGAACTGTGTCGCGTACAGCCCGCAATGCACTAGAGCTGGGCGGTTAGTCTGTACACATGGGGCGCATACAACCCAGATAGCCCCTGGCAGAACTGTGTCGTATACAGCCCACATAGCACTAGGGCCAGGCGGATAGTCTGTACACATGGGGCACACAACCCAGATAGCCCCTGGCAGAACTGTGTCGCGTACAGCCCGCATAGCACTAGAGCCGGGCGGATAGTCTGTACACATGGGGCGCACACAACCCAGATAGCCCCTGGCAGAACTGTGTCGTGTACAGCGCGCATAGCACTAGGGCCGGGCGGATAGTCTGTACACATGGGGCACACACAACCAGATAGCCCTTGGCAGAACTGTGTCATGTACAGCCCGCATAGCACTAGGGCCGGGTGGATAGTCTGTACACATGGGGCACACACAACCCAGATAGCCCTTGGCAGAACTGTGTCGCGTACAGCCAGCATAGCACTAGGGCCGGGCGGTTAGTCTGTACACATGGGGCACACACAACCCAGATAGCCCCTGGCAGAACTGTGTCGTGTACAGCCCGCGTAGCACTAGGGCCAGGCGGATAGTCTGTACATATGGGGCACACACAACCCAGATAGCTCCTGGCAGAACTGTGTCGCGTACGGCCCGCATAGCACTAGAGACGGGAGGGAAGTCTGTACACATGGGGCGCACACAATCCAGATAGCCCCTGGCAGAACTGCGTCGTGTACAGCGCGCATAGCACTAGCGCCGGGCGGATAGTCTGTACACATGGGGCGCACACAACCCAGATAGCCCCTGGCAGAACTGTGTCGTGTACAGCGCGCATAGCACTAGCGCCGGGCGGATAGTCTGTACACATGGGGCACACACAACCCAGATAGCCCCTGGCAGAACTGTGTCGTGTACAGCGCGCATAGCACTAGGGCCGGGCCGATAGTCTGTACACATGGGGCGCACACAACCAGATAGCCCTTGGCAGAACTGTGTCATGTACAGCCCGCATAGCACTAGCGCCGGGCGGATAGTCTGGACACATGGGGCGCACACAACCCAGATAGCACCAGGCAGAACTGTGTCGCGTACAGCCCACATAGCACTAGCGCCGGGCGGTTAGTCTGTACACATGGGGCGCACACAACCCAGAGAGCCCCTGGCAGAACTGTGTCATGTACAGCCCGCATAGCACTAGGGCCGGGCGGATAGTCTGTACACATGGGGCGCACACAACCCAGATAGCCCCTGGCAGAACTGTGTCGTGTACAGCGCGCATAGCACTAGCGCCGGGCGGATAGTCTGTACACATGGGGCACACACAACCAGATAGCCCTTGGCAGAACTGTGTCGTGTACAGCCCGCATAGCACTAGCGCCGGGCGGATAGTCTGGACACATGGGGCACACACAACCCAGATAGCACCAGGCAGAACTGTGTCGCGTACAGCCCACATAGCACTAGCGCCGGGCGGTTAGTCTGTACACATGGGGCGCACACAACCAGATAGCCCTTGGCAGAACTGTGTCGCGTACAGCCCACATAGCACTAGCGCCGGGCGGGTATTCTGTACACATGGGGCACACACATCCCAGATAACCCCCGGCAGAACTGTGTCATGTACAGCCCGCATAGCATTGGGCGGGTAGTCTGTCCACATGGGGTGCACACATCCCAGATAACCCCTGCCAGAACTGTGTCGCGTACAGCCCGCATAGCACTAGGGCCGGGCGGATAGTCTGTATACAATCCATTATGCGAGAGGTCTCGCACAGGCCCGCTAGTATCAGTAATGACCAAGTACAGGTTTTGGTCGCCTGCAGAAATAATGTTTCAATTCCTCACAATTATAGTTTTGTGTCAAACCTAGGAATGGGCAGTTTCCAACTATTTCATCGACGTGCTCAGTTGTGTAGAACGCACGTTGTGGCATCAATGGTACAGTTCATCGTAAGCTACCAATATCTATATGATTATTACGACTACTTTCATCACTTTATAAATAACCAATTGCGATGGTTTGCATCGACTCTGGGGCACCACGTCATGAACGATTTTGACGGTTGGTTTAGCTTTTCACGTACTAAACAATGGTTAGTGTGGGGTGTGTGCGTTGCGGGGACCAGTCGAACATGTACTTAAATGGTTTTGGTGGAAATTTTTCTACAGTATTTTCGATCGTTTTCACTACCGTATGTGTGTAAAGGGCAACAAAAATGTTTTGGTTGTTAACAAGGATATGTTTAAGGACTGGGGTCTACCTTGTGGACACCGTGGTTACCATGGCAACATGGCGTCTGCATCTTACGCCTCGCGGTCACGAAATAGTGCTGGACTAAATGTCCCCAACTTCACTCAATGTCATTTGTATCCTATTAGGATGTCATTTTATATTTAAAAAATTGGTGCTAGAAACATAAAATTGTAGTGTCAACAAAAATCCCTGATATATTACTAAATTCCTATTTCTTCGAAAATGTTATTCTAAGTGCACGAGCGACAAAGCTCTCAAAATGGGTCATTAATAGAAATTACATCAAATGTTGCCTCATGATAAGAACAATAATTAAACTGATATCTTAGCATAGATGTTCTCATTCCTGAGCCTAACAATAATCTTGATTCCCAGTGTAGGACTCTTTATTTCTAGGAGAAATGGGAATTACTCAATGTAAGCTACGATTTATTATCTTTTTCGACATTGACTTAGGTTCATTGTCGGTAAATCAGAACTTTCCAGCGTGAAACCCAGTGCAAGTGGACAAAATGGATTGGAAAAACTTGTTATTGAAGAATACAACCAATTGAGCTAAGTACAATGAGCTTCCTCAACAAGAAATCACCATACAATTATGCCTAGAACATTAAAATCTGGTATATAAAAATAACATGATGATGATGATAATTGTTGTTTTAAGGGGCCTAACGTCTAGGTTATCGGCCCCGATAATAAAAATAACAGCCGGCCACAATGGTGTTGGGGTAGCATGCCTGCCTCTCACCCGGAGGCCCCGGGTTCGATTCCTGGCTCCGTCAGGGATTTTAGAAACTGACGTGGGGGCTGGAGCGGGTTGCATTCCGCCTCATGAGGACGATGGAGTAACTGTCTGACAGTGGACAGTGAGGCAGCGCCCCGGTCACGAAAGCCAAGATTAACGGCCGAGGGGACCCGACGCGCTCACCACGCTTCACCCCAATGTCTGGGCAGCGGTCGCTTGGTAGGCCTAGGTCCTCGCGGGTTGTAGTGCCAAGGGTTAACATAAAAATAAGAAGAGAAGTACTGGAAAACATAAATTACCTCCACAGACACTTTTTTCCAGCAGAATGTTTCTGAAGAAATTTCATTGAAGGGAGTCATAAAATACATGCAAAACTGATGGTGATGCCACCAATGGATCATACTGCCTGATTGTGATTCCACCATTCTTCCCTAATGTGTTTTAAGATCATCAATCATACAAAAAGGCAACTTTTACGAGGCATGACCATAAACCAATGCCATGATATTATGTAAAACTCTCTTTGACCAGACTACACATTGAACAGGGAATATATCTTTACAATGATGTATTTCTATGAATGCCTGGCATCTCAACAGTGAGCTGGAGGAGCTTCAACATTGTGGTGAGTGACCTCAGTGACACTGCTGTTCTGCTCTTTCAAGCCAACACCATAGCAATAACATTCAAGACAAGGATAATAAAGAAAGTGAAAGTGAGAGGGAGAAGTGGATTTGAGAAACAACCACCATCATAATTTATAAAACTGTAGTCATAAAATGTATATTGATTTTTGTTTTGGGATAAATCTTACAACTTGCACAAATTTTAGTATAAAAAATAACTATACATTAAAGACATGCATCACAAAAATGTGAAATTATTAGTATCATAAATAGCACATTGTGATGCATTAAATACTTAAGTACCACCGTATTGGCATAGTTCTGACAGAACTGTATAATGAGGGCCAGCAACATCAAGTTGCTACTGGTCTCAAATTCAAGTTTAGGATAGTAAAAATCATGGTAGAGCAACACACAAATTACCGAGTTAGAAACATTGAATGCCTCGATATTCTAAAGACAACACTTTCCACATTTATCACAAGAATGACAAGGTTGCTACAACGAGACTGTCAGAAACTGTAAGGAGCTATCTGAACTCGCACATGCTACACAACCTGACACATGAGGCTTGTTCAGTATATCCTACCTCCAACATGACATCAGAAGAGGTGCCTTCGCTTTCAGCATATGTCCATGGATTGAGTGTGAAGCCTGTAAACCATTGAATGACAATGAAACCTTCCTAAGGAGGTAATTTTAGCCCTATAAAAGATGCAGCAATTTCATGACGGACCACCAACGTTGAAGAAAAGAAAATATAATACCATAAGAGAAAAACATAATTCTTATGTATAATCACAACAAATACACGTAGAACACCACACCCACACACAGATATATAAGCACCATGTCTATCTCCCACTGCAGTAAGGTGGGATCACTCATGACGGCTGATGGCCTAGCTTCATCAGTTCTAAACTAGTACGGTAAGCGTCGAGACCCCGCAACACCGATTAATGCATTACATCTAGAAAAACTTTAATTTGATTTCACACTGTCATATAAATGGAATGAGGAAAGAGAAAGACACTTTTGCAGAAAACATTAGGAGTATCTAGAGAACTAGTGTGTTCTGCAAATGGAGCTGAAAGTTTAAGCTCACAATAATGAAAGCATGGCCAGCAGCTGTGGTGAGCAATCTTCACATACAAGCCTGGGAAACTAAAAAAGGCATTGTAATACCATTAAAAGAGGGCACCACTACCAATAAATAAACTATAAAATAAAAATGTATCACTGATGAGGCTCCAGATTGTAGAGAAACAGAACAACACAGTTTTTTAATATGGCTTGTCTATACATATTTATAATAGAAAAGCTATGTAACATCCCTCAATACCACTTTACAATATAATACAATAAATTACTTTAATCTCTGTCTCTTGTCTCAACATCTCATAAATACGGTACCTTAATATAGGAATCACCTTTCTTTATCTGGTTAGAATTTGCAGTTGATTGAGCAAATAAAAAGAACAGCATCAAAATGTACAAAACTATAATGAGCACAGTAAAACTTCACTGGCAAACCTTCCTAGGGTAAGAAATGTATACAACTCAATTTTGTTGTTCGAAATTCAGAACTCCACCTTGAAATGGCAACAGAATATGTTACAGGATCTAAATCTCATTCATGAACTCGTGCACCATGTGTGCACCCTTATTTTGGGACCGCCTCGTTGCGTAGTGGCTAGCACCGCGGACGCCCGGGTTCAATTCCCAGCTGTGCCAAGAAATTTAATTCTGGTCCGAGGGCTGGAACGGGGTACACTCAACTCCGTGGGACAAAACTGAGAAGAGGTGGGTTGTCAGCCTCCTTGGAAGTGATTTTCTGTGGTTTTCCACTTTTATTCCAAGGCAAATGCCAGTATGGTTCCTAACTTAAGGCCACGGCCGCCTCGTTCCCAATCCTCGTCTGAATTACAAATACACACACTAATACAGCCATCACACACCCAAGTACACGGGGCTACATGACCACAATATCGCAAAGCCCCTAAATCAATCAACAACTTAGTTTGGGTACTAATAGACTGTGCAGACGTACTGTTCATTTTACATTGGTAAATTAATTTCTAACTAACAGCAATTTGCATAAAAATCACTAAAAATTGTGACTTTCTGCTGAATGTCTGAAAACTCCAGCATCGAGTGCAGGGAGTTGGCGGCATGCAGAATGGCCTAGTGCTTGCGGCAGGACTACAGTGCACTTTCTCAATGAAATGAAGCAACTATGTCATTTTCAAAATGCAGTTTCTGTACAGGTACGTGTTGCAAAATATTTACAAGATATTTATACACAATCATTACTCTGTAACAGCCTTGGGTTTCAGCAAAATAACATTTCTTTCCCATAAACTTGTCTCAATTTAAGAGAAATACAGAATTACCAAAGAGGAAACAGAGAACAGTTTCCTCTTTAAAAGTCCCCATTTCTTTGTAAAGTTCCTTGCAAACTCCAAGAAAACTATTTGAAGTGTCACGGCAATCCTCTTAGTGCATGCTAAGAACAGCAACATCTGTTCTATGTGAAGAAATAAACTATTTGCACTAAATGTCCAATGGCGCACTGAAAGTTTGTAACTTGTGTGGATGCTTCCAAAACAACCGTATTTCCGCGCATAATCGTCGCACTTTTTTTTGCCAAAATTTCGTGAAAAAAAAGCAGGGTGCGACGATTATGCGAAGAATATTTAATTTCAAAGAGTATACTGTATCATTATTTGCTGCACGGGCCAGTCATTCGCGTAGCGCGAGTCATAGCCCGCAGTCAGAGACAGGGTTCTTTCTTCTAACAAGGTCACGACAGGTTAACGCTCGCGGAATGTGCTGACGAAGCTGGCCATTCGCGTCGCGGTTCATAGCCGGCAGGCATAAAGACGATATTACTTTCTCCTGACAGGATCACGCCAAATTAGGCCTATAAACTCGCGGAATGTGCGCTGGTCGTTCGCGTCACAGTTCATAGCCCGCAGGCATAAAGACGAGAGTACTTTCTGCTGACAAGATCACGCCAGATTAGGCCTATAAGCTAGCGGAATGTGCGCTGACCATTCGCGTCGCGGTTCATAGCCTGCAGGCATAACTACGATATTACTTTCTCCTGACAAGATCACGCCAGATTAGGCCTATACGCTCGCGGAATGTGCGCTGGCCGTTCGCGTCGCGGTTCATAGCCGGCAGGTTAAAGATGAGGTTACTTTCTCCTGACAAGACCACGCCAGATTAGGCCTATACGCTCGCGGAATGTGCGCTGACCATTCGCGTCGCGGTTCATAGCCCGCAGGCATAAATACGATATTACTTTCTCCTGACAAGATCACGCCAGATTATACGCTCGCGGAATGTGCTAAGTGACGAAGCTTGCCGCTCGCGTCACAGTTCATTGCCCGCAAGCATAAAGACGAGATATTTTTCGTCTGACAAAGTCGCGCCCGGTTATAAAGTCGCGGCAGCGTGTGCAACTGACTGGCGCACAAATACGAACATGCTATGCGACGATTATGCGATGAAATTTTATAAACCTATTTTAGTGTTTGAAAAGTGGGGTGCGACGATTACGCAGTGGCGACGATTATGCGCGGAAATACGGTATTTAGACATACAAGATACCAATCACCCTTGGCAATATTAGAGGGACTGTTTTTAGGGCGAATCCCTCTTAAGATAAACATTAAAAAGCTGTCTTGGATATTTTTAGAATTGCCTTTGTTACTTTAGTCATAACAGACTATTGGTTGGCATACTTCTTTTTTTGACATACTATAAAATTGTCAATGATAAATAACTTTACTTTATTCCAATGACCAGTATTCTTTCATTCTTTTTAAGAATTGAGATATTGAAAGGTCATTTCTTTAATGTTTTCACAATATTTTAAGTTACCGGCCATGGTGGCCGAGAGCGCTAACGCACGAACTCTTGCCTCGTTCCCAATCCCACCTCGGTATTTGTGGTTTCCCATTTCACCACCACACAAATGCTGGGACAGTTCCTTTCAATAGGACCATGGCTGATTTCCTTCCAAAATCCCTTCCCAGACCTGTCCTGAAAATAAATTAAATGGCAATTGGCTGCATTAATAAAATTAATTATAATTTAAGTTCGATACAATATATTTTAGGACCTATTTTGGTCATGGTGTGAGCACCTCCCAAAATTTCTCTTTGACTATCGCCATGCTGTCATTAGTACTCACATATTCATAATACTGGCACCGGTACCCTCAAAAGTGGAACAATTTTTCTTATTCATGTTAGTTTAGTATAGTTCATCACAAATACCCTCAAAATGGAAGAATGTCTCTTAGTCCCTACTTTATGTTAGGGGCAATCCAGACATCTGGAATTTGAATGTCAATAAACCTTTAATCATCACCGGTAGCCTAGATGTCATTAATTGCGATTGTGCTGTAGACCTGCTCTGTAACTATGCATGTTTAACAACTCCGTAAAGTGCTTTCAACTGCAGAGCAAATCTCTCAAAGATGCTAAATTAATTATGATTCACCCTGTATGTATTTCTTTCCCTTCAGACTTGAAAAAAGAAAAAAAAACTGATTCGTCTTTCTGTCATTTGGTCATTTCCAGAACTCACTGAATGTTCTGACATGCAAACCAGTGAAGTTTTACTGCACTCCCAAGAAACAAGACTGTTCTGTAGTAATTTAGTCAAAGGACAACACAACATGAAAATAAAACAAAACTACTGAATTCTGGGCTCTTACATATATATATATATATAATTTCTGATGTATATTAAATATGGCACATACTATTTCCACATTCAGAATGCTTAAATCAAGCCTTGCATTTACACACTAGAGATTTCATAAATAACTGAGTCATTAATTTACATATTCCTTAGGTATATGAGAATCCAAGAAATCAAATCAAAGAACAGTTGAACATTTCAAGAAGCAGGGAAACAAACGGCAGTGGAATTCCATTAAGCAGTCCATTATTCAGTCTCGACGCCATAGTATACTTAAGACCTAGGTAGACATATAAGCCTGTGAACACAAAAATCTTGAAGCTCTCCAATATTCGTAGATTACATAGTTTCCCCTTTTAGTATTTTGCATCTTGTAGCCTACATGGGCTGAAAACTAGTAACTTTCTCGATGCACAACATACTTACATTGTTGTAAGTTTTCCAGGCCTTAGAGCAAATGGGCTCACCATCCCTCCATGCCGTGCACAGCAAAGATAACAAGCGAAGCGGTCTTGGAATACAGTCGCATGTTTTCAAATGTGCTAGAGATTGCACAGCATGACAGTGTCATCAAGGACTGCAAGAGCCTTCAGAGGATGGCCACCCATCAGTAAGACACCAAGATGTGTGGACTATGTCCACATTGGTGGAGCTGGATTGGTACGTAACAATTCGTGAGCTAGCCACAGATACAGGACTGGAGCCTTCGACTGTGCTCAACATCCTGAAGGACCCCTTGAAAATTGCCTCAAAACGGGCCCCACATGATTTAACGGATATATGACGCTTCTTCTGAGCGCTAGGGAAAGAGGCCTGGGCCAGATCCTAGGAACCACAGCAGACGAGTGGAGTCATCACGTAACTCACTCGCGACCAATCATTGAAGTGCTACAAGCGCCCTCCCACATACTCTCCTTATTTAAGTCACTGCGACTACGATAAAGGAATCACTTTGTGAGATTCGCTTTCAAACACTTGAAAACATTCATCAGGCAACCGACCATTCTATTTGCACTATAAACGGATTAGACAGAATCCAATGGCTTTCACATTGCTGGTAAGACATTTGCAACGCTAGTGGTTACATCGAAGGCCTGTGCATCGAGAGGAATCAACCCATATAATAACTACAGCACATGCCTCATTATCTCAAATACTGTATAAAGTCCTTACCTTTCTCGGCATGTGCACAAGTCAAATTTATAAAGTTTCATTGCCTTTAAAGTGGAGAATTACTCTCATTGAATTTGGTTCAGGTAAATATGCAATCTATAGTTTCCACATAAATTTTATTTGACTATAGTATTCCCAAAATGATAATTTAGATTTCAATATGACAGAGCAAACCCATATTTATTAAAATTCTATAGGGTAGACTGTGTTAGGAGTTCATCAACAGAAAGGATTTCTTTCAATGATCAAAAGTGTACAAACATGAATGAATTATGCACTATTATAACGTAATATGCATCTTTTGTGTGTTAGGTTCTTATGTCTTAGTTTTTTATAATACACTGTAAATATTATGACAAGAAATTTTATATCATTGAACTATATTGTTCAAGTCCTAACTGCTACATATAATATTGCACAAAATCCTCATTTGAACAAATTACCTACAAAATGCTGAATCTGAAAATAATAGATTCTACAAAACACCAAATTCAAAATGTATAATTTGGGCTTTTTAAATGCTAAAATCCACAAACTGTACAATCAGTTATTTTTAAATAATCATGTACATTTTATTTCTATTTATTTATAGAAATAGTACCTGACCTCATTAGTATGTTAATGGATCATACCAGGTACTAGTATCTCTACTTATTATAAAACAAAGTCCCCGATTCTTGGATGTTAGGGGTAATCTCGAGAACCACTGGATGAATTTTGATACGCTTTTCACCATTCTGTAAAGGATGTCTCGAGGGAGGTTTCTGTAGAAAATAATTTATTTATGATCAAAGGAAGACAAGCAGTAAAGATTTCAGTAGAAAAGTCGAAAAAAGAAAGAAAAACTGGCGTCCGTGCACTTTTTAAGCTTACGCTGGGCAAACCGTTAAAAATATCTATATACTATGACTGTAAGAATTGTTCAGCATGAAAAGTTCCACAAAATAGTCTCCGACAGCATATCTCTATCTTCAATACATAGCCCACTATCATTGACCACGACACTCCAAGCTCCGAAGTGAAACAACAACAATTGACACAAATTTCTCAACTTTGGTCACCATGAGTGCCTGTTTGCCATCTCTTGACGAATGCAGTACATTTGCATTTGCACAGGCTAGAGTATCACCGCTGTCTCAGTCCCAGTCCCACTCTGACACAGTCAGTGCCTGTGGATGCTGTGAACGGTTAGTACTGCTGTTCTGACTCAGTGAGGAAAGCAAATGACAAACTACCTTACTCCTCATCTTGCCTAGTACATAACGGAGGATCCAACCAGCCTAACAGAGGCATCATGATGCACACGGCTCTCTGCGAAACACTCAGTTCACTGAAGGTAAGTTATAAACATGGCTAGAGGAAGGAACAATTTGAAATTATGTTAGAGAAAATTCCCTAAAGTGATCACATTTTGTCATTTGCAGTGAATGTTCATCCAATACAAACAAGCTTAAGGGGAGGATTCTCCTTCCTGCTGAAAATAATTTAAGTTCATATTCTACAACTCCTCAATGTCTGTGTTGTTACGGTCAGATTATAGGATTATAAAAGAATTCTACATACCTATTTTGGTACCATGTAGTTCATCCCCTTAAATCCATTTTTAATCACTAACACAGCATTGGTACGTGAGGCAGATAGCCTAGATGTGACACACTACTGGTTCCATCACACATATCATTATGCCACCCCTGTGCAAACTTGGAGCCAACTCTCTTTCAACCAACTTAGTGTCTACAAAATTCATTATACAATACAACATTGCCTCAGTTTTGACCAGAGTTACAATCAACCTTTTTGTTGCTAACACTCAACACTTCTCCTGAGGAACTCCCAATTTCCACCCTTGACATTTAATTGTTTTTAAGCCAACCTCTCACAAATGGTCCTTTGGCTGGTATAGTGTGTTCTACTCTGGCACGAGATGGAACAACTCACCTTAGTCTTAAAACAGAACAAAAATACTTTTGTTTTATGTCACACAGAAATTGTAAGACAAATAATTGAGACACTTAGTTCCATAAAAATGGCAATTACTGTATTGAGTGATTTTTATTTTTTGTACTTCTGCTACGGTACCTAGTTTCTATTTTGTGTAACAGTAGGCTACTGTAGTCTCTAGCTGAGAAACAAGACTAGCAAGCATCAGCTCCAGCACAGCAATAAATCCACAGGGTGATCGAATATGCCAAGAATACATAAACCTTGCACTGCATTGATCAACTAACAAAATCTCACTTCAATATACAATGGCAACGGTCAGATTTTCTGTAACAAAGTGGATTAGAATGAAAAACAGTAGGCTCCCCTAAAGGACTGGAATGTGGTTGAAAGTTGTCAAATAAGATATTTTTTTTAAATTTATTTCTTTGGAAATAACAGTAAAATAATGAAATATATTTTAAAAATATGGAAGTATGCATTATTTACTATATTTAAAACTGAATAAAGGCAACCCAGTACAAACTACAACATTGCTCAGATCTGAGGAAGTGTCCACCATATCATCCAATATCTTATGCAACAGTTGGCACTCGTGCACTCTTTCTTTAGACTCTACAAGTAACCAAGGATGAGGATGAGATCATCTTTCGTGATGGAATAAAAATGCGCTTACGATTTGAGGTCGTGAAAATTCATAACTATACAAAAATTTGTATTTATTGGTAATTCAAATTTTGACTTATCGCTTTTACTAGAATTCTATGTTGTTAAAAAACAGGACTTGAATTCAAGTAGCAAAAATAAATGAAAAAGTAAAATCACTGCGAAAGTGTTGAAATGGATGTAGGCTCAAGAATTACAATGTCGACCTAACTTGCTTCAATTAAAGTAACTCAATTCCTCATAAATAGACAGATATATAAATATATAACTAAGATTTCATCAAGAAACAATTCATAACTCTTTCTTAGTAACTGCTTTCTCTTAGAAATGAAACATTTTGGGCTTGATAATTTGGGAATTGTACTCAATTTTTAATGAAACTACCACACTTATGGAAGGAACTAGGTGACTCAATGACAAATGAACATAAGATTTGCAAATGACAATGGAAGAAAACTAACTCCATAAACTCAATAATACACAGAATTGTATATTGCACACCAAAGAAAGCTTAACACCTCCATTACATACATAAATGTTACTGAAATTTATTTACAAAATGAGGGTGAAGACACTACAATAATCCTAATTTACTAAGCGCCAACTAATTAATCTGAAAAATGTGCAATTTGGTTCTTCGTATTATTTAAAAATGAAAATGCTGCACAGTTTAGGAAATTTTGCATTCTTGACGGATGAAGTTTAAGGAAGTTTTAAATTACACATCGTTGCAAATTTTAGGTGAAACACATATCACATTATTCGACCTTTAATACAATGTTCAAACATCTCTACTAGAAATGCTTATGGCATACATGGGAGATTCTGCCCCAGTTGTTTAGAAACACATCCCAAATATCAGCCGACGTGGATTTCATGCGTTGCCTGGAGTACAAGTAGGAAGTCTAACATGGGAAATAACATAACTGTTTTCCGTTATCATCGCGATGTTGCGTGCACCCTAGTCCAGAACTCAAGCCAGCAGAACAGGGAATCAAACCCAGGGCCTTAAGGACCCTCTTCGCTACAGACATCTTCATTTTTGAAATGCTGATTTTCATACCACATTGTCTACATTTCTGTTCAAGTTCTAACATGTTGTCTGTCATTACATCAGCAAATGAAGAGCACCAATACCATCATATAGCCCACGAGAACACACTCCCTCTTTAAACTACTTGGAAGCTCGTCTACTCTTGTCATGTTTCATAGCACACATTACAACAAAAATGTGAATTTGAAAAAACTGTTTGGTCCATTATATATTTCCAATCTTCATATAGAGGGTTCCAAAGAATCAAAATACAGTAGAACGTCGTTTATCCGGACAGGCAAAAAAAAAAGCTTGAGCGGATGTACAGGAAGGAAGTTTAACGTTGTTTACTGTTGGCAGAAGATGAGGAGAGGGTGATATTTTTTTCCATAAAGCTTTCTCTTAACGACTACTGTTACTTGATAGCTGATGGATTTGTCACTTTAACACCACAGAATCTTCGAAATGCATTGAATAAATTGGTATGAGAACAAGAGACCTTTAAGACCACAGATGCTCTTGATGAAGATTTGTATGCAGTGACAAATGAGTTATTCCCCCAAGTTGCTGGATTTTTCGACTGTGATAGAGAAGGCACACAAGCTTGGTTGGAAAGTGACAGTGACTCAGGTTTTCAAATCTTAGATGATGATGATGATGATGATGATGATGATGATGATGATGATGAAGGAAAGGAAGGAAGATTGTAGTTTTACGTGACCGTGAATCTTGTGATTATGAGCCAAGGGACCTCCTTTTTACGTGGAATCTGATGATGATGAAATTGCTTCTCTGGTGCAAGAAGTAAGTGGGAAAGACGAAAAGGATGAAAGCTTAGATGGGAAAGATGAAGAAGGACCAAGTCATGGAGAATTGTTTACTGCAATAGAGACTGCGCTATTGTAGTATAGTTGTACTATGAAATAAACACATGTTCGATTATCCGGAAAAATCGTTATCCGGAATACTTCCGGTCCCAATTAGTCCAGATAAACGATGTTCCACTGTATTCATTTTAAAATATCACTTGTGAACATAAGGCAGTAAACAAGAAATCACTTACAACGATTTTGTCGCAAAAATAAATTCCACGGACGATCAATAACTATGTCAATCAATATATTGCATCACAGTGATCACAATATTACTGCGGAGCAGCGTTTCCACTGATGACATGGGTAAACCTACCAGACATGGAATGATTTCAAATTAAAGCTCTTGGTCTGTAGATGTGCAGAGTATCTTTAAACAAAAAAAAAAGACTGTTCTACCATATATTTTTGAAATTATTATAGGAAAGTGTAGCATTCTCATTGGCAAAGGCAGGTAAATGCAACTGCCACTTGGGTCCTCCACTCACCACCTGGTGACCTAGCATAATAACATTAATTCATCACTGTTTATCAGGCTAAAGCTCACAACTTAGGGGTTAAGCGGATGTGGCATACCTACTGTAAGCTATTCTAGCAAGATTAAAGACAGAAAAAAAACCATGATTATCTCCTGAAAGTCAATAGAACTATCTCGTTACAAGATATATACTCAAGTTAACAATACCCTAATATTCCAATACTTTGGATAATAACAAATCTACAATGGTGTTGAGCTTTCTTTGATGGGCAGTATGTTACACGCTATATAGTTTAAAAAAATGTATTCCAGATTAAAATTCTATAAGAATTAACGACTCAGTTATTGTTCTGCAGTGCAGCACTGGAAAGTTGTTTAAGTATTACATAAAAGAATCTAGAGGCTAGGAATGTTAAAATTCTCCTCTTCTCATACACCTAAGGTTCGGGAAAAATAATTTATTGATTGCTACAATAAATAACATTAAGAATCAATATTTAAGGCATAATGAACTAAGATCACAGAATACACATTAATCTCAGCTAAATACGTCGTCAACGCTCGGCAATTCTCATAAAACCACAAACACAGCATCACCAATATAATGATCATCATTGATGTCACTAGACTGTACAACATCTGCTATCTTGTTTCCACCATATGACCCACAAACATCTTCAAATTTGATTAATTTGCAGACAGTTTAATATTGTTGTTGAATGCAAGACTGAATTAATAAGTCCATCGTGTAACTGTACCATATAGCTCCAGGCAAAGGGCAATATTGATATCTTTTGAAGTAATGGAAAGCAAACATGAGTGGTGCTCATTGACAGTTCCACACGAAGAGCTGGTGTGAGCTTTGTCTGGATATGTCAGCTGCACAGAAAACCACTCTGAAGGGCCAACAGGGGGCGTGGTGGCTCAGCGGTCTAGCTGTATGCCTCTCACCAAGGCGGTCCGGGTTCGATTCCCAGTCAGTGCATGTGAGATTTTCGAAGTGAAATGCCATGTCCTGTGGTTCGGATTCCACGTAAAAAGGAGGTCCCGTGGCTCATGATCTACAGATTAACGGTCACGTTAAACTACAAGCTTCCTCCCTTTCCTTTTTGAAGGGCCAACATGAGCAAACCTTATAGTTGTTGTGTATGTCGTCCATCCAGACTTATCTCTGTGATAGCACTGCAAGTGGTGCCTCCCCCTTATTACAAAAGGACACTAAAAGAGCAAGGTGTTCGCAGCTCAACTTGAATGTTGCACCTGGGACTACAAGTGCAGCTCTGAGTTGGGTTCTTCTTGACCCTCTGGTAACTGGGACCACCTTGTGGCACAGTGGCTAGTATTCTTGGCTGTCACCCTTTCGATTAATAGCTCTGCCAAGGAATGTTATTCCGATCTGAGGGCTGGAATGGGTTCCACTCAGCCTCGTGAGGCAGACCGTGCAGCCATCCTGGAAGTTGTTTGTCCACATCTACTCTAGGCAAATGCCAGGATGGTACCTAAATTAAGGCCATGGCCATATTCTACTCCACCTCAATCCCTATTACAAATGAAGACACTAATACAGTCATCACAATAACACAGGTTATCAGGCAAATTATACACACACTCAAATACATGGGCTACACGACCATGATGTCACGAAACCCCTAAATCAATCAACAACTCTACTAATGGGTCCCAAGACCATCACTTTTTGTGAAGGGTGATTCATTAGTATCATTCTAATCACAAGGGGTCTGATAACTTTCTTCCTCTGGAATGTTTTGACCTTGACAGCAGTGCAATCGTTGGTAGACCTCACCAATGGTGTCTACAGAATGAGGAGTGTCCTTGATGGGAGTTCGACAGAGTCAACATATAGAGGATACAGACGAGGTTGGCTGCACAATTGGAAGATCTGGATTTTGCTGACAACATTTGCCTATTGTCTCTTACATCACAGAACATGAAAGACAAGGTTAATCCCTTGAAGGAAGAGGCAAGAAGAGCCAAGCTAAGCACAGCCAATCCGATATCGACAGGAGACGTCCAAGTGGAGATAGTGACCGATTTCTGCTGTGTTGGTAACCTAGCATTAACAGAACTGGGATGCCGAAAACAATGTTAGGAAACATTACAAAAAAAAAAAGGACCATGTACCTTTCATGCAGTTATGCTCAGAATAGAGGTCAACATGGGATACACGAGATTAAGTTGTCATCTCCAACCAAGAGAATGCAACAAAAAAGAATTGATTAGGAAATTAAAAGAACAAAATGGAGATGGGAAGGACATAACCTAAGATGGATCAATGTCATAGGTTTAGCATACTTTTCAACTGCTGTGGCTTTAGAGATGCTGGGGTGCAGAATTTTGTTCTAAAGGACTTTTTTATTGTGCCAAAAAATCTATTGACATGGATCTGTCCATTGCCATCATGTAATCTTGGGCACAGAAGGCAAGGGCCTTTACAGCAATAATAAACAGTTGTATGGGCACATTCATGTTGTTACTTTACTTAGGAGCCACTAAGTCTGATAACCTGTATTATCGAGGAATCAGTAACCGTGTGTGTAACTGCAAATCCCCCAGGAGCTCCAACTAGTGGGGTGTGGGTAGGTTACCATGGGGTTCCAAACGAGTCCAACTTTACTTCAACTTATTTGTGCCAGACTCTTCCAGTTCATTTTTCTGTCGACCTTCTTGATCAACACCTGTTCTCTTCCAACCCTAATGGTATCCGATTCCTAGGGTGTCTCATTTCCCAGTCTTCTTTTCTGAAATAGTCATTTTTCGAGGGATCAGACCTCTCCATTTTATATTCTATTATAAGAAATGCGTGTGCGTGACCCACCCGGGCTAAAACCAAGCAGTCAATGTCCTCAAGAGTTCATGGCTGATGAAACCAGGAATGGTCAACCCTTAGCCTGCTGTTCCCAAGGTTGCAGGATCAGCTGGCATTTGAGGGTACACAAGGGAGCCGTGTCAGTAGATTTACTGGCACATACAAGATCCCCTTCAAAGCAAAATTCCGGCATTCCGGCATCTCTAAAAGCCACAGTAGTCCTTCCTCCTTCTCTTTCCTTTCTATACATCCTGTCCTTCCAAGTCCATCCTCTTTGACAGTTTCTCTATCTTTAATTACCCTTATTTAAAAAAAAATCCATTACTTATTCTAGCAAGTAAGTTTGCTGTAAGTAGGGTCACATGCACTAGATCATAGGTCCCTCAAACTACATCGTAAGTGTGTCTCGCTGCTAGCCATCTCAAATATACTTACTACTATATCCCGGAAAACCAACTTGATGTGGACTGGAAGGGTGTCAAGTTACCAAAATCTCAAGGGTTATTTCTGTCTCCTCACTCAACATTTCCACCTCACAGCACATCATTTGAATTGATAAAGATTTCACTCAAAATGGAAAGTGTAACTGAAATATGTAGGCATAATATTCTGGAGATATCGTATGTTTTATGACAGTACAAAACTTGTACTGGACCAAACACATACAACATGTGGAGGATCAAGTAAGTAAATGGATGAAATTACTGAAGAGACTAGCAGGAGCTACTTGGGGGAGCACTCAAGACACACTCAACAAAACCTACACTACTTACATCAAACCTATCATAAAGTACTTTCTACAGCACCCCAGTCAAACATTGATCGCCTCGAGAGGTCTCAGAATTACGAATCATAACAGGTGCAATAAAAACCACACCTGTAACTGCCTTGCAATTATATACCCACAACTTACCAATAGAAGAAGAGATGAAACATCAAACAGCAAATGCATATCTCGGTACACAAAGACTACCTCAAATGACATGGATCAAAAAACCAGTTTCTAGCCCCAATCTTAAAACACAAAAAGATCCCTTAATTCTCGCCAAAGAATATATCAATGAGAGCAATCTGCAAATAAAACTTGAACCAATCTGTCTGCCAGTCAACCCCATTCAATATATACAAGTGACTACAGATCTTACTTTGTTAGAAGAGGTCTGCAAGAAAGACTCTTCACCACATGATCTAAAACAACTGGCCCTCTGTACAATAGAAGAAAGATATCCGTCTAATCAATGGCTAAAAATATTTAAAGATGGCTCACAAGACGAAGAAAATAGAACTGGAGCAGGAATACATTCATCTCTCTTCTCACTCTACTTCCCAGTAGGCCAAAACAAAACAAACTTTGATGCTGAGATAGAGCAATTTCACATGCACTCCATCAGTTATTAGGCAGAAACATTGATCATCAAAAATGTGTTATCATTACAGATTCAAAAGCAGCCATTTAAGCCGTCTCGTCAAATTATAAGCCCCAAAATAAAGAACTGAAAGAAACTTTTTGTATGATAAAAACCCTTCATAGACTCCACAAACAGATCTCATTTCCGTGGATCCCTTCTCATGTTGGAATAGCAGGTAATGACGAGGCAGACAGATTAGCAAAAAAAGGTACCAAACTACAACAACCTGTCAGTCAGACTGATTTTATGTCAGCAAAACGGATTTTGAAGAATACTATCAAAAACAGGTATGAAGAAATGGCAAAGAAAACAGCAGGAACCAAATTATGGAAAGACATTGATGCTAAATGGGATCAATATAAATTAACACCAAGAAGAGAAGCTGTAGCCTTCTTCAGACTTAACACTGGCCACGACTGCCTTGCAGCTCATCTGAAACGAATCAACATCCTGAGATCTGAAGAATGCACACTTTGTCACGAACCTGGAAGTAAAATGGATAAGGGGCACCTTCTACATTGCAAGAAACTTGATGTGACTGCTAGAACTTGAGGAAACCTCACAGAACTCTATGGGAACGCAAGAAAGCTGATTGACTGGAATCCGGGCTAGGCATAAGAAGCAACAACAACAAAACTTGACAAGTCTATTCCCCATTAATGAGTGGCAATGGAGTGCATAATGAGTACAGGACTCATTAACCTTAGAAGTGCTGCAAGTGTGAACCAATTTATGGGAAAGCTCGAGTGCTGACAAACCGTGAAGCTACTCCTATCCAGTATCTTGCATTACCCCTACGAACCATTGAACTTTGTCACTTCATATAGTAAAAGCTTTCACAAGTGAGGGAGTTACTACTAATTTCCTAATTCCTCAAACAAAATCCATGAATTATTTGTAGCAACAATAGCTCATGTTACTTAGGCAACACAGAACAGACATCATGATCATTAGCCCCATGTGGATTTAAGATCATCTGCCCCGTATGTTGTTGGGCCTGATAGCCTAGGGTCTTGGTTTGGGGCAAGTGCCTGGATTGAATGTCTACACTGGTGGGTGCCATACCATATGCAGAAGCTAGTAATTGTGCACATACAGTATTTGGAAACATTACCTCTGAGTAAACTGGCCAATGTTGCTCACAGCCTTTCATGACAATACACTTTTTCAGTACAATATTCTGTAAAACATACAGTATTTTCTTTTACAGTTTAACCGAGGAAAGGAAACCTTACAGAATATCGTAGGAACACACACTATTCTACAAGGGGTTCATAACCTACAACCATCACCATCATACCAAAGTTTCAAAGTAAAATAAATCTTATTTTCAGTCTTTCCCACTTTGACGACACTGATTGTTAGCAATGGAGAAGAGACATTCACTCCAGTGCTCCTACAAGACCCATAAACACTTCACCAAACTCGATGACTACTGAACCATTATAATAATAATAATAATGTTATTGGTTTTACGTCCCTTTTAACTACCCTGGCTTTTAGAGACGCCGGGGTGCCGGAATTTTGCCCCGAAGGGGATCTTTAACGTGCCAGTAAATGTACTGACACGGCTCCCTCGCATTTGCGCACCCTCAAATGCCAGCTGACTGCGCCAGGTTTCGAACCTGCAACCTTGGGCTCAGCAAGCGAGAACGTTACCCCTGAGCCACGCAGCCAGACGACTACTGAACCAATGTAACACTGACAATGACAGGTACAGACAAGCCCCCATCTGATCTTAGAAATTTTACAATACCTGTGCATCCTCCTGCAATTCAGTTACACTTCGTTTTGCCATCCAACAACTTCTTCCATAAATCAAACTGTTCATGGTATTTTATCATATGTATACTGATTCCTTTCTGAATATTGCATGCACTCAAAGCAGTTCGTTTGTTAAAAAACTCATTAACATGAACCCTCCTGATCTTTAATTCTTGTGCTACAATCCCGGTGAGAAACACATCCTCCAATTTTAAATACGTTTTGTTCAAGGCTGCAGTGTACATGTCGTGCACTACATCGCTCGTAAGAAGATAAGCAGGGCCAGTTGTGAAGTCGGGAAATAAAGGGGGCCTATACTGATCTAAAGACACGTAATACTTTGAAGCCTTATTGCGGATTGGCTTCCACTTTTTGGCAAGTCTTCCAAATATTGTCCTCTTCTCATTCTTTTTCTTGTCCACAAAAGCCAATAACCTATGTACATTGATAAACATGTCATCATCAGTCTTAAGAACATACTTAGCCAAATTACAGTATTTATCCACCCATTCTAACATGGAAATTGATTTTAAAGTTAAATTGTTGTACGTGTCAAGAAATCGAGATCGTATAAGATCGTTGTACAGATCTCCTTCTGCATCCAAGGCTTGCTTTCTGTAATTATCCTGAACAGATCCTAAAAGGAAAGCTATGGATACATCTTTCCTGTTCCCATAATGTCCCCATGTGTATCTGATGGCCATACGGGCATCCTTATGCGTGGGTGCTGACGTTACTATGACCAGCACCTGAATATTGCGGCCCATGTTGGGGCAGAGTCCCGCATTAGGGACATCGAAACTAGATTCATATATACTACGAGTGAGAATGGCTTTTCCTGCAGCATCAGCGTGTTCCGCTGCCACGTGATGGATGCTCGTGTTGCTCGTTGTATTTTCGGGATTCGTCACATCCATAGCTTGTGACGGAGATGTATTCACATTATTATTGTCCTGAAGCACTCGAGTTGTAAGACCACTCTTTTCCTTAGGAGATGTAACTACTGTTGGAGTTTTAACAACTGGTACATTTACGATGTCAGATTCATCTCCTGCAAAAGAATTGTACACAAACATATATTGTTTTATGACAATAATAATAATAACTTCAGGAAGAACATAAATTTAAGAAAATGATGACTATGTGAATTAATCCACCATTAAAATAACATATGCTATCACAGATAATCTGGATAAGTGAGGCTATGAGCACAGTAGTTCTTCCCATGTAGTACACCTTAATGGGACCACTCTTGTACTATGACAACAGACGACACCTATACAACAAAACGGATGAAATAATAAAAAACAAGAATACTCAATAGAACATACTTTTACAAATACTATTACTTACCGAGTATTAAACAAATAGTTCCGTGAAGAACTATACAGCCTATTTTCATATATCCTACTTGTGTTAATTGCCTCTATCAACAAACAAAATTTCAGTTTGATTGCTGTAAAAGATTAAAGGAAGCTTGTAGTTTAACGTGACCGTTAATCTCGAGATCATGAGCCACGGGACCTCCTTTTTTACGTGGAATCCGAACCACAGGACATGGCATTGTGGATATTGAGAACCGTCTATATTTCAGATGGTCGCCATGTTGGATTTTTATACACACATCAAAAAAAGTTTTGCATCACCTCGGTTCCAAGAGTTCCGGAACCTTTAAATACAAAGGGAATAGAGATCAACACACACAACATTTCAGCTCGTTTTATTGCTCATGAGACCCACACATTGCATGTTGTACCATCATACAGCTAGACTTTCAGCATTTGTGGTCCAGATTGCAGTACACACCACTACCTCTAATACCCAGTAGCACGTCCTCTTGCATTGATGCATGCCTGTATTCGTCGTGGCATACTATCCACAAGTTCATCAAGACACTGTTGGTCCAAATTGTCCCACTCCTCAACGACAATTCGGCGTAAATCTCTCAGAGTGGTTGGTGGGTCAAGACGTCCATAAACAGCCCTTTTCAACATATCCCAGGCATGTTCGATAGGGTTCATGTCTGGCGAACATGCTGGCCACTGTAGTCGAGCGATGTCGTTATCTTGAAGGAACGCATTCACAAGATGTGCACGATGAGGTCGAGAATTGTCGTCCATGAAGACAAATGCCTCTCCAATATTCTGCCGATATGGTTGCACTATGGGTATCGTAAAGCCGTTTCGGAGCCTTCCATGACCACCAGTGGCGTACGTCGGCCCCACATAATGCCACCCCAAAACATCAGGGAACCACCACCTTGCTGCACTCGCTGGACAGTGTGTCTAAGACGTTCAGCCTGACCAGGGTGCCTCCAAACACGTCTCCGACGATTGTCTGGTTGAAGGCATATGCGACACTCATCGGTGAAGAGAACGTGATGCCAATTCCGTGGGGTCCATTCAGCATGTTGTTGGGCCCATCTGTACCGCGCTGCATGGTGTCGGGGTTGCAAAGCTGGACCTCGCCATGGACGTCGGGAGTGAAGTTGCGCATCATGCAGCCTATTGCGCACAGTTTGAGTTGAAACACGACGTCCTGTGGCTGAACGAAACGCATTATTCAACATGGTGGCATTGCTGTCAGGGTTCCTCCGAGCGGCAATCCGTAAGTAGCGGTCATCCACTACAGTAGTAGCCCTTGGGCGGCCTGAGCGAGGCCTGTCATCGACAGTTCCTGTATCTCTGTACCTCCTCCATGTCCGAACAACATCGCTTTGGTTCACTCTGAGACGCCTGGAAACTTCCCTTGTTGAGAGCCCTTCTTGACACAAAGTAACAATGCGGACGCGATCGAACTGCGGTATTGACCTTCTAGGCATGGTAGAACTACAGACAACATGAGCAGCGTACCTTCGTCCTGGTGGAATGACTGGAACTGATCGGCTGTCGTACCCCCTCCGTCTAATAGGCCCTGCTCATGCATGGTTGTTTACATCTTTGAGCAGTTTTAGTGACATCTATGAACAGTCAAAGGGACTGTATCTTGGATACAATATACACAGTCAACGTCTATATGCCGGAGATCTGGGAACCGAGGTGATGCAAAACTTTTTTTGATGTGTGTATATGTAGGACATAGAGTTATGTACTATTACATGAAGATTATTGCGTAGGTGTGTTATCCAAACTTCAATCACATGATTAGGACACAAGAAATAAAAACGATATTTTAAAATTCGGCACACCCACCAACTTGAGATTATGAAAACAATTGAAATAAATTAGATGTCAGTGGATTAAAAATTTTTTAAGCATTTACTCTGCCCAGTTTCACTGCGCTCGGATGATTAAATCGCGAGTAACGTCCATTTTAATAATTAAATTTCGCGTCACCACCATGTTTGATTTGTGCTCACCAGGTTAATGGTTGCGTTCACGGTAGCAAACAGTTGATCAGCTGCTCCAAAGCTGATGCATCGGGAGCGGCATCAGGTTTTACGTGTACTTGTGAACGGTTTGCTCCATCTGATCTGTAGCAGCGCGCGTTGTTCGAAAGTGGACAAGGTCGATGTACTATCCTCGAGCCTGCGATGTTGAAATGATCAGATAATCTTGTGAGAGTGAATGCTGATATTAGATCAGTATCTAATTTACCTTTGGTTTTGCAACTTGGAACGAGATTGGTCTGAAACAATGTACCGAAGGCTGTGAACATGTATAAAACCATACCTTGCTCCCGATAATATTAGCCCTACGTTCGTAAATTGCTTGCCTTTCTGCTACGGCATTTATTGTGTTATGCTAGTTCGGCTACGGTAAAGAAAACTTAACAGTTTAACGTATGGTACGGTATATTAAGGTGGTATATCCCAAGACTTATGTTAATTGAAGTAATTTTAATCCCTTCAAATTGAACAAGGTAGGTTAGGCCTATGTCTCAATAGACCGAATATTTATTCAAGAATATCAATATAGCTTCGATTTTATTAATGTAGGGTTATAACCTATGAGAAGGGTCAATAATTAGAGCCCTGCGCGGATAGACAAAACGTTATCCGCATCCGCCCCGCATCCGCACGGCTGTTATCCGCATCCGCCCCGCATCCGCACGACTGTTATCCGCATCCGCCCCGCACCCGCACGACTGTTATCCGCATCCGCACGACTTTTATCCGCATCCGCCCCGCATCCACAATGTTGCTTTATACTTTATCTTTTAGGCATTTCAGAAGATAGTCGAACCCATAAACTATGTACTGTATGCCATGTGCTATGTCAAAAATGAATGTTATGCAGCCAGAATTGCAACCCTTTTCAGTTGGGAGTGTTGATTGTGGTTAATGACATAATTTGAATGGGATTAGCGTGAATCATCATCTTACAGTTCCCATGAAAAAAGAATATAACGGAAAAATATAATATGTCATAAACATCCGGGCCCTAGTAAGGGAGAGTGGGGAATTGTGCGCACTTAAGCAAATATGCATTTGCGTACGATTACCCACCCTGCAGGGTAATCATGCGCATGGGATGAGTTTTGGAAAGCCATACCAATACAATGTGAATTGGCTACAGAAAATAACATGCAACGTGTTAAGTTTCTTCATCCAAGCCTCCGGTTATCACATAGCAACTGGCATCAAGCTGACTGTCCCTATCTGATAGGTACGATGTCACCTTGAGGGTAGCAGCGAACCGAGTTGCTAGTTGTACTACCAGCTCGAAAAACATAGGTGCGCACAAAATTCCAACATTCCCCATGATATTCAACAAGTTCGGATTGTATTCTAAAAACTATCCGCAAATTTACTCCAAACATTATCCGCAGATTATCCGCTATCCGCAAAGCGATGCAAAGTATATCCGCATGGCGAAAAATGTTGCGGATATCCGCGGGTTTATCCGCGGATATCCGCATCCGCGCAGGGCTTTATCAATAATCTGTAAGTCTAGCAGTAAACCTCTTACCAGTCATCCACACATGATGACTTCATTATTTGTTAGCATTGCTTCATCTATTTAATTTGTTCCTAAGTATCCTTCATGCTGATATTTTCCTGCTTTTTCACTCTAGTTTTCTTCTCAAGGATTTGAAGCTTTTGGATTTATTCATCAGCTTAACTGTGCTATACAGATTTTAGTTACTGTACTATAAAAATTAATTGTATTTACAAAAAAAAACAGGTTAGGTAGCAAAATTAATTTGAAACATTACAAGAATATAAATCACATTGTCCCTACCTGTCAACTAGAGGTATTTATCTGGACCATTACCCTTCCCCTATCTAATAAGGTCAGATGACCTCAAGGTTCCACACTTTAAAATTATAACCAGCATCTAGAAATACAATTTCTGGGTCCCTCATTTAAAGCAAAGGAAATCATGGTATGAGCCTGTATTATCCTTGTTATGCCTAACTTATTTACACCCCAATATTAGTACTTAAAGAGAAAGGCACAACATGAACTGTTGATGGATTAACTTAGTCTCTTACTTGGCAGTCCATTCTCCTCCTATCAATACACAACTGGTTTCCATACCATATTCCCTATATGCTACTGTTCATCTAATGAAAATGAAAAATGTTAGGCTACAGATTTTTGGTTGAAAACAGTTGTCTAAAAGATGCTTTCACCATTTATTTTTTAATACATCATGTCATCAAATGGTCCACTAACATAGAAAAAATTAAAAAATAGGGCATTTTAAAATTATTGCTACCTAAGTCTGGACAGTACAGAATGAGGTAGAGGAAACTACACTGCAAAAATATAAACTGAAAAAAAAATAAGATATAAAAATCAGGAAAGTACCAGGATGAATGACACCTAGGAATAAAGATAAATGAAGCAGTGCTAAGGAATACATCTTTTCTGTGATAATTTGAAGCCATTCTTTTTCTTTTTTTCAGTGTTGCCTATACAGATTGTCTTTGTTGCTTCTCAGTCGGTCAACATGGGGTACAAAATTATTATGTAAACCTACTCCTGGAAACAGTTACATGTATTAGTTGCCCATTGCCCATTTAAGTGTGATAACTAACTAATACATGTAATTTTTTCCAGGAGTGTGTTTATATATTTATAATTTTGTACCCGAAAAGCAGCAATGACTACATTTTATCTTGAATTTCCGTACATAATCATTACCAGCTGCTTGATGTACGATAGTGGTACTTCATTGGGGCTTGGCTAGTGGGCTCGTACAATTGTAATGGGGCGAAATGAGAGATATGTGGGAAATAAATTAACATAAAATGATGAATGAAATGAAAATGAGACAAAATTAAATTATGCACTTGTGTTCTGTACTTACCTTTGGAGTACACTAAAAATGATATGATATGATATGATATGGGCGCCAGACTTTAGATAGTCAAAAGAAGGGGATTGCACAGTTACTCATTGGCAGAAAACAAGATATCTTATCCCCGGTCGAAGTGAAACCGTAGTACTCAAACCGATTCAGCATTATGAAGGATAGTTGGGTTTGCCTTATATAATATTACTAACTACTATAAATGAGGGTCCTGACATTGACTTAAATGAATTTAATGAATCTAGGTAACAAATATAAAAAGAAAAACACAATAAGAATAGTTACAAATTTGAATTTAAAGAAAAATTTACTGCGGCTCAACAGATAAAGGATAATGAATGGATTTAACTAAAAATGAACATAAGCTTCATTTTACATGGCCTGAGAGACGTGAGATAAATCATGATCTTCGCTCACCTCTTGAAGTATTGTCATATATATATAGATAATATGACTGATGTCCTCGTTGATCCGTCCCGTAGTTGACATGTTGTAGTACTTCCTGCATGATGCCTCGCTAATATTTTCCTCTGAATGTATAATGTTGGATGATCGATGCTCAGGGAACAACGGCTTGGTGCAGACTCCCAACTCACGTTAAACTGACTCCCAGTACGTAGGACTACTGGAGTGACTGAATGAATAATAATAAGTGTTCCTCCTCTGGCTTGAGCTCCTGTATTTATATCATCTTCAAGTTTTTGTCGATAATATGGTTCTTAAAGTCCACCCTTTCAATTAGACACAGTCTATAAGTCACTGCTCCTTCACGAACAATACTCATCAGGAATACTGACATTTCCATTATAGAATATGCCATGTCTTCAGTTATTTCTACACAGCTGCAAGGGTTTCTTACATTCATTTGGGGGTGCGAATAGTTTTTAAAGTCCAACCCTTTCAATTAGACACAGTCTATAAGTCACTGCTCCTTAACGAACAATACTCATCAGAACTTCTGACATTTCCATTATAGAATAATGTCATTTCTTAAGTTATTTCTCCACAGCAGCAAGGGTTTCTTACATTCTTTTGGGGTTGAGAATATATTTACCACTACCGGCACTAATAGTGACCGGAAACTGCATCGTCTTTGTCACGCGCTAGGACCTTCTTCAGGAAATAACATCTATTGTAGAAATGCGAGCGACCCTGTCACTTCCCACGTCTCTCTGACAACTAACTTTACAACCATTCGTAAATGAAAATCTGTTCAGAATGATTTGAGCTGCTTACAGACAGATAAAATCTTGTAGCATGGAATACTACTTAATAAAAAATTAATATATATATAAATAAAACGAAAAAGATTAATTATTATAAATATAAAAGCTTGGGGATCGAATCGTTACACAATTACATACCATTACCGAAGGTAACATTCATGACTCATCACTCTCTTAAAGGCAATGATACTTGGTTACTAACAATTCCCTTTGTTGCTCAATATGTGCCTGGTAGAGAGATGGTTGGCACGAATCAGCAAACTAAATGTTAAAAGAAGTAATATCTTCCACCTAGGCTCATTACCAGATTGAATACAAATGAAACTACAGTACAGCAAAACTATAGGTGTAGTTTTGTAACAAACATAGTTCATTCAGTCACCGTACAAGAACATCAGGTCTTCTGTGGTCAGTAGCAAATACTGCTGTGTGATAGAATATGCAGATTATAAAGTGAAGCATCACTGTAATGAGGAGTTAAAATTCAGGCAAGCTGCGATAAGGTAAGAAAATAATGGACAAACTGGGTAAGTGCTGTGTTGAACAGTGCTCAATCTTTTCTGCTTGTGTAAGAAGAGAAATATATTATATTTCTTGAGTTGCAGTACATAGGCCTAGCCATTACCAGCTTTTTGGTAGCCTACTGCAGTGAACCTAGGCTAGTGAGCTTGCCTAATTGTAGCCTATACTGTACAGTACTAGTAGGCAATATTCATGAAACCTCACTCCCTTTAAGTTATCATTTTACTAACAATTTCCTTTACAGGTTACTAAGCTTGTAACATAAAGCCTCCTTCCCAATCCTAGCCTCAGTTAAAAATACATGCACCACTACTGACACCCCATTATTTTGAAATGTATCCTGTAGCCTAGGCTACCGTTAAAATATAGATCAATATGTAGCATACACACAGGAGAATGAGTGAAATAAATTAGCCTTATGTCACAATTTCTAAATCCATTCTCATAATGCATTTTACTTAATAGTCAGTTCCTATTTGAGTACAGAGACCTAACCTGTCCCCTGAGAGAAAATCATCGCTCGTTTGACAAAAGGAAGTCAAGGATGGAAATTTTGGTGTTGGATTATTTGAAACATGGACAAAATACAGTATGTGCATACAATAATTGTCACAAAATGTTAATACTCAGGCATGTTGAGATACCGTAAGTGAAGGAAATAAAGGACAAACTGGGTAAGTGCTACCGTATGCTGAAGAGTGCTTAATTTTCTCTCCTTGTGTAAGAAAAGAAATTTATATACAGTATATATATATATATTATATCTTGAGTTTCAGTGCATAATCATTCCCAGCTTCTTGATGTATGGTACTGGTAGCCTACTGCAGTGAACATTGGCTATTGAGCATGCCCAATTATAGCCAATGGTACCAGTACGGTAGGTAATATTCATTACATTGAAAGGAATGTGGATGTTTAATCTAGACCTGAACAGCAACCAAGAAGCAAGATAACTGTTAAGATAAGGCTGCTAATGCCATGAAAAGAGAAGTAGCCTAATGGTTACTGGTACTTGAAATGCTTACCAAGGGAAGCTGGTTTCTTTCAAACATAGAAACATATTTATAGGCTAAGGCCTATACTGTTAGGTAGTCAGCCCGAAGGCTGGTTGGATCCTCAAAAAGTACCGCCGTTACGTTATGTGAGTAGATACCCACAAAAACCCAAGGCAGCACTATTTTGAGGCATTCTAGGCAAGAAGAGGAGTGAGGTAGTTTGCCATTGCTTTCCTCACTGAGTCAGAACAGTAGTCCTAACCCTATGAGTTGAACCTTTCACAGCATTCACAGGCACTGACTGTGCCCCGAATGCCATTACTAAGCACCACCCATACCTCAGTAGCTTCCATATAATCACAGCCATGAGTGAGACTGAGACATCGGTGAAAAGCCACCTTTTACTCTAGCCTGTGCCAACTGACAAATGCAAATGTACTGTATTCATCAAGAGATGGCAAACAGGCCTATAAGGCCTATATGACCAAATTAACTTCATTCAGTCCAAGCTGAAAGCCAGAGGGGAGGCTAATCTAGACCTAAACAGCATCCAAGAAGCAAGAGAACTGTTAAGATAAGTCTGATAATACCATGAAAAGAAAAATACTGATAGGCTACCGGTACTAGTATTTCCCAGTCATTACATTCTGATAAGCCAAACACTCAGTTTTCTATTGGAAGAATCACGTAATAATGCAGGCACAGACAGACCTACGGTAATTCTTATATCCTATTGCACACTAATCCTTAACCCAACAAGTACCGGTATCCTACGGTATTGAAATAATTCAGAATTTGGGGTAGGCCCAGTACAATGCAGGTGTTTTTTATACAGTACCGGTAGCCTAGGCTTGCTCCAAATGAAAGGTATTTTTTATACAGTATCGGTAGCCTAGAAGTTTGATTCTCTCTATACTGCGTTCACAACAATATATTCATCGAGGTACAGTATTTAGCCCAAAGCATAGGTTAAAATCGTATTTTCAGACCAAATTACCCCAGACAAGTGATGAAAAAACGCTGAAACATTGATTTAAAAACTGTATAAATGCACATTGCCACTAAAAAGGAAACTACACACCTGAATTCATATAATTTTTAATACTTGGAACAAAAGAAAGGCTGTAACATCCGATATATCAGGTTATGTTGTTTCACACATAGGTTAAAATTTGTCGCAACTGCGGTCCGTAAATTGGAATAGAGATATATCACGAATTTAACTCAATGCAGGTCATTTTATAGGCTATAGAGGGACCGTGATGTTGTGTTCTTCATTATTATTTCAGTATTCATCAGTTTAGGAACTATTTTGAGCGATTTCCACAATGTTTACATTTGTTTTCAAATCTACTTCATCTATACACCATGTTGGTTTTAAACATGTTCCGTGGATGGAGCGAAGTTTTTCTACGCTCCATATAATGGCGTCCGCTCCATGGAACTAGTTTAGGGAGCGCTCCATCACACCGCGTTCACAGCGTACTTTCTTCAACAGTTCATCAACTGTTTGCTACCGTGAACGCAACCATTGGAAGTTCCATAGGTGAACTTATGTTCACAGCCTTTATCAACATACAAAATTTCAGTTTGATTGCTGTCATAGATTAGTAGATAAAAATCCAACATGGCGACCATCCAATATATTTAGACGGTTCTCGATATTTAGTAGAAATGAATTAGTAACGTTAGAAGTATGTAGTAAAATAGGGTCATCATTTTAAATCCCCGCCTGTACGCGCCGCTAGTGACCTTGGTAGGCACAGCCTTATCTCCCCCTGTACGCGCTGCTAGTGACCTTGGTAGGTACAGACTTATCTCACACTGTACGCGCCACTAGTGACCTTGGTAGGCACAGCCATATCTCCCCCTGTACGCGCTGCTAGTGACCTTGGTAGGTGCAGACTTATCTCCCTCTGTACGCGCCGCTAGTGACCTTGGTAGGCACAGCATAATCTCCCCCTGTACGCGCTGCTAGTGATCCTGGTAGGCACAGCCTTATCTCCCCCTGTACGCGCTGCTGGTGACCTCGGTAGGTACAGACTTATCTCCCCCTGTACGCGCAACTAGTGACCTTGGTAGGCACAGCCATATCTCCCCCTGTACGCGCTGCTAGTGACCTTGGTAGGCACAGCCTAATCTCCCCCTGTACGCGCTGCTAGTGATCTTGGTAGGCACAGCCTTATCTCCCCCTGTACGCGCTGCTAGTGAACTTGGTAGGCACAGCCTTATCTCCCCCTGTACGCGCTGCTAGTGACCTTGGTAGGCACAGCCTCATCTCCCCAGTACGTGCTGATAGAGTCCTTGGTAGGCGCAGCCTCATTTCCCTCTGTACGCGCCGCTAGTGACGTTGGTAGGCACAGCCTTATCTCCCTCTGTACGCGCCGCTAGTGACCTTGGTAGGCACAGCCTTATCTCCCCCTGTACGACCTGCTAGTGACCTTGGTAGGCACAGCCTCATCTCCCCCGATACGCGCTGCTAGTGACCTTAATAGGCACAGCTTTATCTCCCCCTGTACGCGCTGCTAGTGACCTTGGTAGGCACAGCCTTATCCCCCCCCGTACGCGCTGCTAGTGACCTTGGTAGGCACAGCCTTATCTCCCCCTGTACGCGCTGCTAGTGACCTTGGTAGGCACAGCCTTATCTCCCCTGTACGCGCAGCTAGTGACCTTGGTAGGCACAGCCTTACCTCCCCCTGTACGCGCCGCTAGTGACCTTGATATGCACAGCCTTAAAGCCCCTGTACGCGCCGCTAGTGACCTTGGTATGCACAGCCTTATCTCTCCCTGTACGCGCCGCTAGTGATCTTGATAGGCACAGCCTTATCTCCCCCTGTACGCGCCGCTAGTGACCTTGATAGGCACAGCCATAACTCCCCCTGTACGCGCTGCTAGTGTCCTTGGTAGGCACAGACTTATCTCCCCCTGTACGTGCTAATAGTGTCCTTGGTAGGCACAGCCCTATCACCCCCTGTACGTGCTGCTAGTGACCTTGGTATGCACAGCCTTATCTCCCAATGTACGCGCCGCTAGTGACCTTGATAGGCACAGCCTTATCCCCCCCCTGTACATGCTGCTAGTGTCCTTGGTAGGCACAGCCTTATCTCCCCCTGTACGCGCCGCTAGTGGCCTTGATAGGCACAGCCTTATCTCCCCCTGTACGCGCCGCTAGTGACTTTGGTATGCACAGATATCTCCCCCTGTACGCACCGCTAGTGATCTTGGTAGGCCCAGCCTTATCCCCCCCGTACGCGCTGCTAGTGTCCTTGGTAGGCACAGACTTATCTCCCCCTGTACGTGCTGCTAGTGACCTTGGTAGGCACAGACTTATCCCCCCTGTACGTGCTGCTAGTGACCTTGGTAGGCACAGCTTTATCTCCCCCTGTACGCGCTGCTAGTGACCTTGGTAGGCACAGCCTTATCCCCCCCCTGTACACACTGCTAGTGACCTTGGTAGGCACAGCCTCATCTCCCCCTGTACGCGCCGCTAGTGACCTTGATAGGCACAGCCTTATCTCCCCCTGTACACGCCGCTAGTGACCTTGGTAGGCACAGCCTCATCTCCCCCCTGTACGCGCTGCTATTGACCTTGGTAGGCACAGCCTTATCCCCCCCCCTGTATGCGCTGCTAGTGACCTTGGTAGGCACAGCCTTATCTCCCCCTGTACGCGCTGCTAGTGACCTTGGTAGGCACAGCCTTATCTCCCCTGTACGCGCAGCTAGTGACCTTGGTAGGCACAGCCTTATCTCCCCCTGTACACGCCGCTAGTGACCTTGATAGGCACAGCCATATCTCCCCCTATACGCGCTGCTAGTGTCCTTGGTAGGCACAGACTTATCTCCCCCTGTACGTGCTAATAGTGTCCTTGGTAGGCACAGCCTTATCACCCCCTGTACGTGCTGCTAGTGACCTTGGTATGCACAGCCTTATCTTCCCTGTACGCGCCGCTAGTGACCTTGATAGACACAGCCTTATCCCCCCCCCCTGTACACGCAGCTAGTGTCCTTGGTAGGCACAGCCTTATCTCCCCCTGTACGCGCCGCTAGTGACCTTGATAGGCACAGCCTTATCTCCCCATGTACGCGCCGCTAGTGACTTTGGTATGCACAGACTTATCTCCCCCTGTACGCACCGCTAGTGATCTTGGTAGGCACAGCCTTATCCCCCCCCCCCGTACGCGCTGCTAGTGTCCTTGGTAGGCACAGACTTATCTCCCCCTGTACGTGCTGCTAGTGACCTTGGTAGGCACAGCCTTATCCCCCCCTGTACACGCTGCTAGTGACCTTGGTAGGCACAGCCTCATCTCCCCCTTTACGTGCTGCTAGTGACCTTGGTAGGCACAGACTTATCTCCCCCTGTACGCGCTGCTAGTGACCTTGGTAGGCACAGCCTTATCCCCCCTGTACACACTGCTAGTGACCTTGGTAGGCACAGCCTCATCTCCCCCTGTACGTGCTGCTAGTGACCTTGGTAGGCACAGCCTTATCCCCCCTGTACGTGCTGCTAGTGACCTTGGTAGGCACAGCCTTATCTCCCCCTGTACGCGCTGCTAGTGACCTTGGTAGGCACAGCCTTATCCCCCCCCTGTACACACTGCTAGTGACCTTGGTAGGCACAGCCTCATCTCCCCCTGTACGCGCCGCTAGTGACCTTGATAGGCACAGCCTTATCTCCCCCTGTACGCGCCGCTAGTGACCTTGGTAGGCACAGCCTTATCTCCCCCTGTACACGCTGCTAGTGACCTTGGTAGGCACAGCCTTATCTCCCCCTGTACACGCTGCTAGTGACCTTGGTAGGAACAGCCTTATCTCCCCCTGTACGCGCTGCTAGTGACCTTGGTAGGTACATACTTATCTCCCCCTGTACGCGCCACTAGTGACCTTGGTAGGCACAGCCATATCTCCCCCTGTACGCGCTGCTAGTGACCTTGATAGGTACAGACTTATCTCCCACTGTACGCGCCGCTAGTGACATTGGTAGGCACAGCCTAATCTCCCCCTGTACGCGCTGCTAGTGATCTTGGTAGGCACAGCCTAATCTCCCCCTGTACGCGCTGCTAGTGATCTTGGTAGGCACAGCCTTATTTCCCCCTGTACGCGCTGCTAGTGGCCTTGGTAGGCACAGCCTTATCTCCCCCTGTAGGCGCTGCTAGTGACCTTGGTAGGCACAGCCTCATCTCCCCCTGTACGCGCCACTAGTGACCTTGGTAGGCACAGCCTTATCTCCCTCTGTACGCGCCGCTAGTGACCTTGGTAGGCACAGACTTATCTCCCCCTGTACGCGCCGCTAGTGACCTTGGTAGGCACAGCCTTATCTTCCCCCGTACGCGCCGCTAGTGACCTTGATAGGCACAGCCTTATCTCCCCCTGTACGCGCTGCTAGTGTCCTTGGTAGGCACAGACTTATCTCCCCCTGTACGTGCTAATAGTGTCCTTGGTAGGCACAGCCTTACCTCCCCCTGTACGTGCTGCTAGTGACCTTGGTATGAACAGCCTTATCTCCCCCTGTACGCGCAGCTAGTGACCTTGGTAGGCACAGCCTTATCTCCCCCTGTACGTGCTAATACTGTCCTTGGTAGGCACAGCCTTATCTCCCCCTGCACGTGCTGCTAGTGACCTTGGTATGCACAGCCTTATCTCCCCCTGTACGCGCTGCTAGTGACCTTGGTAGGCACAGCCATATCTCCCCCTGTACGCGCTGCTAGTGACCTTGGTAGGTACAGACGTATCTCCCTCTGTACGCGCCGCTAGTGACATTGGTAGGCACAGCCTAATCTCCCCCTGTACGCGCTGCTAGTGATCTTGGTAGGCACAGCCTGATCTCCCCCCGCACTCGCTGCTAGTGACCTTGGTAGGCACAGCCTTATCTCCCCCTGTACGCGCGTCTAGTGACCTTGGTAGGCACAGCCTCATCTCCCCAGTACGAGCTGATAGTGTCCTTGGTAGGCACAGCCTCATTTCCCTCTGTACGCGCCGCTAGTGACCTTGGTAGGCACAGCCTTATCTCCCCCTGTACGCGCCGCTAGTGACCTTGGTAGGCACAGCCTTATCTCCCCCTGTACGCGCTGCTAGTGACCTTGGTAGGTACAGCCTTATCTCCCTCTGTACGCGCTGCTAGTGACCTTGGTAGGCACAGCCTTATCTCCCCCTGTACGAGCTGCTAGTGACCTTGGTAGGCACAGCCTAATCTCCCCCTGTACACTCTGCTAGTGACCTTGGTAGGCACAGCCATATCTCCCCCTGTACACGCTGCTAGTGACCTTGGTAGGCACAGCCATATCTCCCCCTGTACACGCTGCTAGTGTCCTTGGTAGGCACAGCCTAATCTCCCCCTGTACACGCTGCTAGTGACCTTGGTAGGCACTGCCATATCTCCCCCTGTACGCGCTGCTAGTGACCTTGGTAGGCACAGCCTTATCTCCCCCTGTACGGCCTGCTAGTGACCTTGGTAGGCACAGCCATATCTCCCCCTGTACGCGCTGCTAGTGTCCTTGATAGGCACAGCCTTATCTCCCCCTGTACGCGCTGCTAGTGACCTTGGTAGGCACAGCCTTATCTCCCCCTGTACGCGCTGCTAGTGACCCTGGTAGGCACAGCCTCATCTCCCCCTGTACGCGCTGCTAGTGTCCTTGGTAGGCACAGCCTTATCTCCCCCTGTAGGCACCGCTAGTGACCTTGGTAGGCACAGCCTTATTTCCCCCTGTACGTGCTGCTAGTGACCTTGGTAGGCACAGCCTTATGTCCCCCTGTACGCGCTGCTAGTGACCTTGGTAGGCACAGCCTTATGTCCCCCTGTACGGGCTGCTAGTGACCTTGGTATGCACAGACTTATCTCCCCCTGTACGCACCGCTAGTGACCTTGGTAGGCACAGACTTATCTCCCCCTGTATGCACCGCTAGTGACCTTGGTAGGCACAGCCTTATCTCCCCCTGTACGCGCTGCTAGTGACCTTGGTAGGCACAGCCTTATCCCCCCTGTACGCGCTGCTAGTGTCCTTGGTAGGCACAGACTTATCTCCCCCTGTACGCACTGCTAGTGACCTTGGTAGGCACAGCCTTATCTCCCCCTGTACGCACTGCTAGTGTCCTTGGTAGGCACAGACTTATCTCCCCCTGTACGCACCGCTAGTGACCTTGGTAGGCACAGCCTTATCTCCCACTGTACGCGCTGCTAGAGACCTTGGTAGACACAGCCTTATCCCCCCCTGTACACGCTCCTAGTGACCTTGGTAGGCACAGCCTCATCCCCTCCTGTACGTACTGCTAGTGACCTTGGTAGGCACAGCCATATCCCCCCTGTACATGCTGCTAGTGACCTTGGTAGGTACAGCCTGATCTCCCCCTGAACGTGCTGCTAGTGACCTTGGTATGCACAGCCTTATCTCCCCCTGTACGCGCAGTTAGTGACCTTGGTAGGCACAGCCTTATCTCCCCCTGTACGCGCCGCTAGTGACCTTGATAGGCACAGCCTTATCTCCCCCTGTACGCGCCGCTAGTGACCTTGGTAGGCACAGCCTTATCTCCCCCTGTATACGCTGCTAGTGACCTTGGTATGCACAGCCTTATCTCCCCCTGTAGGCGCCGCTAGTGACCTTAGTAGGCACAGCCATATCTCCCCCTGTACGCGCTGCTAGTGACCTTGGAAGGCACAGCCTTATCTCCACCTGTACGCGCCACTAGGGACCTTGGTAGGAACAGCCTTATCTCCCCTTGTACGCGCCGCTAGTGACCTTGGTAAGAAACAGCCTCATCTCCCCCTGTACACGCTGCTAGTGACCTTGGTAGGCACAGCCTTATCTCCCCAGTACGTGCTGATAGTGTCCATGGTAGGCACAGCCTTATCTCCCCCTGTACGTGCTAATAGTGTCCTTGGTAGGCACAGCCTTATCTCCCCAGTACGCGCTGCTAGTGACCTTGGTAGGCACAGCCTTGTCTCCCCAGTACGCGCTGATAGTGTCCTTGGTAGGCACAGCCTTATCTCCCCCTGTACGTGCTGCTAGTGGCCTTGGTAGGCACAGCCTTATCTCCCCAGTACGCGCTGCTAGTGACCTTCGTAGGCACAGCCTTATCTCCCCCTGTACGCGCAGTTAGTGTCCTTGGTAGGCACAGCCTTATCTTCCCCTGTACGCGCTGCTAGAGACCTTGGTAGGCACAGCCTTATCTCCCCCTGTACGCGCTGCTAGTGACCTTGGTAGGCACAGCCTTATCTCCCCCTGTACGCGCTGCTAGTGACCCTGGTAGGCACAGCCTCATCTCCCCCTGTACGCGCTGCTAGTGACCTTGGTAGGCACAGCCTTATCTCCCCCTATACGCGCTGCTAGTGACCTTGGTATGCACAGCCTTATCTTCCCCTGTACGTGCTGCTAGTGACCTTGGTAGGCACAGCCTTATCTCCCCTGTACGCGCTGCTAGTGTCCTTGGTAGGCACAGACTTATCTCCCCTGTACGTGCTAATAGTGTCCTTGGTAGGCACAGCCGTATCTCCCCCTGTACGCGCTGCTAGTGACCATGGTAGGCACAGCCTTATCTCCCCCTGTACGCGCCACTAGTGACCTTGGTATGCACAGACTTATCTCCCCCTGTACGCACCGCTAGTGACCTTGGTAGGCACAGACTTATCTCCCCCTGTACGCGCTGCTAGTGACCTTGGTAGGCACAGCCTTATCTTCCCTGTACGCGCTGCTAGTGTCCTTGGTAGGCACAGACTTATCTCCCCCTGTACGCACTGCTAGTGACCTTGGTAGGCACAGCCTTATCTCCCCCTGTACGCGCTGCTAGTGTCCTTGGTAGGCACAGACTTATCTCCCCCTGTACGCACCGCTAGTGACCTTGGTAGGCACAGCCTTATCTCCCACTGTACGCGCTGCTAGTGACCTTGGTAGACACAGCCTTATCCCCCCCTGTACACGCTGCTAATGACCTTGGTAGGCACAGCCTCAACTCCCCCTGTACGCACCGCTAGTGACCTTGGTAGGCACAGCCTTATCTCCCCCTGTACGCGCTGCTAGTGACCTTGGTAGGCACAGCCTTATCCCCCCTGTACGCGCTGCTAGTGTCCTTGGTAGACACAGACTTATCTCCCCCTGTACGCACTGCTACTGACCATGGTAGGCACAGCCTTATCTCCCCCTGTACGCGCTGCTAGTGTCCTTGGTAGGCACAGACTTATCTCCCCCTGTACGCACCGCTAGTGACCTTGGTAGGCACAGCCTTATCTCCCACTGTACGCGCTGCTAGTGACCTTGGTAGACACAGCCTTATCCCCCCCTGTACACGCTGCTAATGACCTTGGTAGGCACAGCCTCATCTCACCCTGTACGTGCTGCTAGTGACCTTGGTAGGCACAGCCTTATCCCCCCCAGTACGTGCTGTTATTGACCTTGGTAGGTACAGCCTTATCTCCCCCTGTACGTGCTGCTAGTGACCTTGGTATGCACAGCCTTATCTCCCCCTTTACGCGCAGTTAGTGACCTTGGTAGGCACAGCCTTATCTCCCCCTGTACGCGCCGCTAGTGACCTTGATAGGCACAGCCTTATCTCCCCCTGTACGCGCCGCTAGTGACCTTGGTAGGCACAGCCATATCTCCCCCTGTATACGCTGCTAGTGACCTTGGTAGGAACAGCCTCATCTCCCCCTGTACGCGCTGCTAGTGACCTTGGTAGGCACAGCCTGATCTCCCCCTGTACACGCTGCAAGTGACCTTGGTAGGTACAGCCTTATCTCCCCCAGTACGCGCTGCTAGTGACCTTGGTAGGCACAGCCTCATCTCCCCCAGTACGCGCTGCTAGTGACCTTGGTAGGAAAAGCCTTATCCCCCCTGTACGCGCCACTAGTGACCTTGGTATGCACAGCCTTATCTCCCCCTGTACGCGCCGCTAGTGACCTTGGTATGCACAGCCTTATCTCCCCCTGTACGCGCCGCTAGTGACCTTGGTAGGCACAGCCTTATCTCCCCCTGTACGCGCTGCTAGTGACCATGGTAGGCACAGCCTTATCTCCCCCTGTACGCGCCACTAGTGACCTTGGTAGGAACAGCCTTATCTCCCCCTGTACGCGCTGCTAGTGACCTTGGTAGGCACAGCCTTATCTCCCCCTGTACGCGCCGCTAGTGACCTTGTTATGCACAGCCTCATCTCCCCCTGTACACGCTGCTAGTGACCTTGGTAGGCACAGCCTTATCTCCCCAGTACGTGCTGATAGTGTCCTTGGTAGGCACAGCCTTATCTCCCCCTGTACGTGCTAATAGTGTCCTTGGTAGGCACAGCCTTATCTCCCCAGTACGCGCTGCTAGTGACCTTGGTACGCACAGCCTTATCTCCCCAGTACGCGCTGCTAGTGACCTTGGTACGCACAGCCTAATCTCCCCCTGTACACGCTGCTAGTGACCTTGGTAGGCACAGCCATATCTCCCCCTGTACGTGCTAATACTGTCCTAGGTAGGAACAGCCTTATCTCCCCCTGTACGTGCTAATAGTGTCCTTCGTAGGCACAGCCTTATCTCCCCCTGCACGTGCTGCTAGTGACCTTGGTATGCACAGTCTTATCTCCCCCTGTACGCGCTGCTAGTGACCTTGGTAGGCACAGCCATATCTCCCCGTGTACGCGCTGCTAGTGACCTTGGTAGGTACAGACGTATCTCCCTCTGTACGCGCCGCTAGTGACATTGGTAGGCACAGCCTAATCTCCCCCTGTACGCGCTGTTAGTTATCTTGGTAGGCACAGCCTTATCTCCCCCTGTACGCGCTGCTAGTGACCTTGGTAGGCACAGCCTTATCTCCCCCTGTACGCGCGTCTAGTGACCTTGGTAGGCACAGCCTCATCTCCCCAGTACGAGCTGATAGTGTCCTTGGTAGGCACAGCCTCATTTCCCTCTGTACGCGCCGCTAGTGACCTTGGTAGGCACAGCCTTATCTCCCCCTGTACGCACCGCTAGTGACCTTGGTAGGCACAGCCTTATCTCCCCCTGTACGCGCTTCTAGTGACCTTGGTAGGTACAGCCTTATCTCCCTCTGTACGCGCTGCTAGTGACCTTGGTAGGCACAGCCTTATCTCCCCCTGTATGAGCTGCTAGTGACCTTGGTAGGCACAGCCTAATCTCTCCCTGTACACTCTGCTAGTGACCTTGGTAGGCACAGCCATATCTCCCCCTGTACACGCTGCTAGTGACCTTGGTAGGCACAGCCATATCTCCCCCTGTACACGCTGCTAGTGTCCTTGGTAGGCACAGCCTAATCTCCCCCTGTACACGCTGCTAGTGACCTTGGTAGGCACTGCCATATCTCCCCCTGTACGCACTGCTAGTGACCTTGGTAGGCACAGCCTTATCTCCCCCTGTACGCCCTGCTAGTGACCTTGGTAGGCACAGCCATATCTCCCCCTGTACGCGCTGCTAGTGTCCTTGATAGGCACAGCCTTATCTCCCCCTGTACGCGCTGCTAGTGACCCTGGTAGGCACAGCCTCATCTCCCCCTGTACGCGCTGCTAGTGTCCTTGGTAGGCACAGCCTTATCTCCCCATGTAGGCACCGCTAGCGACCTTGGTAGGCACAGCCTTATTTCCCCCTGTACGTGCTGCTAGTGACCTTGGTAGGCACAGCTTTATGTCCCCCTGTACGCGCTGCTAGTGAACTTGGTAGGCACAGCCTTATGTCCCCCTGTACGGGCTGCTAGTGACCTTGGTATGCACAGACTTATCTCCCCCTGTACGCACCGCTAGTGACCTTGGTAGGCACAGACTTATCTCCCCCTGTATGCACCGCTAGTGACCTTGGTAGGCACAGCCTTATCTCCCCCTGTACGCGCTGCTAGTGACCTTGGTAGGCACAGCCTTATCCCCCCTGTACACGCTGCTAGTGTCCTTGGTAGGCACAGACTTATCTCCCCCTGTACGCACTGCTAGTGACCTTGGTAGGCACAGCCTTATCTCCCCCTGTACGCACTGCTAGTGTCCTTGGTAGGCACAGACTTATCTCCCCCTGTACGCACCGCTGGTGACCTTGGTAGGCACAGCCTTATCTCCGACTGTACGCGCTGCTAGTGACCTTGGTAGACACAGCCTTATCACCCCCTGTACACGCTGCTAGTGACCTTGGTAGGCACAGCCTCATCCCCTCCTGTACGTGCTGCTAGTGACCTTGGTAGGCACAGCCTCATCCCCTCCTGTACGTGCTGCTAGTGACCTTGGTAGGCACAGCCATATCCCCCCCTGTACATGCTGCTAGTGACCTTGGTAGTTACAGCCTGATCTCCCCCTGAACGTGCTGCTAGTGACCTTGGTATGCACAGCCTTATCTCCCCCTGTGCGCGCAGTTAGTGACCTTGGTAGGCACAGCCTTATCTCCCCCTGTACGCGCCGCTAGTGACCTTGATAGGCACAGCCTTATCTCCCCCTGTACGCGCCGCTAGTGACCTTGTTAGGCACAGCCTTATCTCCCCCTGTATACGCTGCTAGTGACCTTGGTATGCACAGCCTTATCTCCCCCTGTAGGCACCGCTAGTGACCTTGGTAGGCACAGCCTTATCTCCCCCTGTACGGGCTGCTAGTGACCTTGGAAGGCACAGCCTTATCTCCCCCTGTACGCGCCACTAGGGACCTTGGTAGGAACAGCCTTATCTCCCCTTGTACGCGCCGCTAGTGACCTTGGTATGAACAGCCTCACCTCCCCCTGTACACGCTGCTAGTGACCTTGGTAGGCACAGCCTTATCTCCCCAGTACGTGCTGATAGTGTCCATGGTAGGCACAGCCTTATCTCCCCCTGTACGTGCTAATAGTGTCCTTGGTAGGCACAGCCTTATCTCCCCAGTACGCGCTGCTAGTAACCTTGGTAGGCACAGCCTTGTCTCCCCAGTACGCGCTGATAGTGTCCTTGGTAGGCACAGCCTTATCTCCCGCTGTACGTGCTGCTAGTGACCTTGGTAGGCACAGCCTTATCTCCCCAGTACGCGCTGCTAGTGACCTTCGTAGGCACAGCCTTATCTCCCCCTGTACGCGCAGTTAGTGTCCTTGGTAGGCACAGCCATATCTCCCCCTGTACACGCTGCTAGTGACCTTGGTGGGCACAGCCTAATCTCCCCCTGTACACGCTGCTAGTGACCTTGGTAGGCACAGCCATATCTTCCCCTGTACACGCTGCTAGTGACCTTGGTAGGCACAGCATAATCTCCCCCTGTACACGCTGCTAGTGACCTTGGTAGGCACAGCCATATCTCCCCCTGTACACGCTGCTAGTGACCTTGGTAGGCACAGCCTAATCTCCCCCTGTACACGCTGCTAGTGACCTTGGTAGGCACTGCCATATCTCCCCCTCTACGCGCTGCTAGTGACCTTGGTAGGCACAGCCATATCTCCCCCTGTACGTGCTGCTAGAGACCTTGGTAGGCACAGCCTAATCTCCCCCTGTACGTGCTGCTAGTGTCCTTGGTAGGCACAGACTTATCTCCCCATGTACGCACTACTAGTGACCTTGGTAGACACAGCCTTATCCCCCCCTGTACACGCTGCTAATGACCTTGGTAGGCACAGCCTCAACTCCCCCTGTACGCACCGCTAGTGACCTTGGTAGGCACAGCCCCCCCCCCTGTACGCGCTGCTAGTGTCCTTGGTAGACACAGACTTATCTCCCCCTGTACGCACTGCTACTGACCATGGTAGGCACAGCCTTATCTCCCCCTGTACGCGCTGCTAGTGTCCTTGGTAGGCACAGACTTATCTCCCCCTGTACGCACCGCTAGTGACCTTGGTAGGCACAGCCTTATCTCCCACTGTACGCGCTGCTAGTGACCTTGGTAGACACAGCCTTATCCCCCCCTGTACACGCTGCTAATGACCTTGGTAGGCACAGCCTCATCTCCCCCTGTACGTGCTGCTAGTGACCTTGGTAGGCACAGCCTTATCCCCCCCCCTGTAGTGCTGTTATTGACCTTGGTAGGTACAGCCTTATCTCCCCCTGTACGTGCTGCTAGTGACCTTGGTATGCACAGCCTTATCTCCCCCTGTACGCGCAGTTAGTGACCTTGGTAGGCACAGCCTTATCTCCCCCTGTACGCGCCGCTAGTGACCTTGATAGGCACAGCCTTATCTCCCCCTGTACGCGCCGCTAGTGACCTTGGTAGGCACAGCCTTATCTCCCCCTGTATACGCTGCTAGTGACCTTGGTAGGAACAGCCTCATCTCCCCCTGTACGCGCTGCTAGTGACCTTGGTAGGAAAAGCCTTATCCCCCCCTGTACGCGCCACTAGTGACCTTGGTATGCACAGCCTTATCTCCCCCTGTGCGCGCCGCTAGTGACCTTGGTATGCACAGCCTTATCTCCCCCTGTACGCGCCGCTAGTGACCTTGGTAGGCACAGCCTTATCTCCCCCTGTACGCGCTGCTAGTGACCTTGGTAGGCACAGCCTTATCTCCCCCTGTACGCGCCACTAGTGACCTTGGTAGGAACAGCCTTATCTCCCCCTGTACGCGCTGCTAGTGACCTTGGTAGGCACAGCCTTATCTCCCCCTGTACGCGCCGCTAGTGACCTTGGTATGCACAGCCTCATCTCCCCCTGTACACGCTGCTAGTTACCTTGGTAGGCACAGCCTTATCTCCCCAGTACGTGCTGATAGTGTCCTTGGTAGGCACAGCCTTATCTCCCCCTGTACGTGCTAATAGTGTCCTTGGTAGGCACAGCCTTATCTCCCCGGTACGCGCTGCTAGTGACCTTGGTAGGCACAGCCTAATCTCCCCCTGTACACGCTGCTAGTGACCTTGGTAGGCACAGCCATATCTCCCCCTGTACACGCTGCTAGTGACCTTGGTAGGCACAGCCATATCTCCCCCTGTACACGCTGCTAGTGACCTTGGTAGGCACAGCCATATCTCCCCCTGTACGTGCTGCTAGTGACCTTGGTAGGCACAGCCTTATGTCCTCCTGTACGCGCTGCTAGTGACCTTGGTAGGCACAGCCTTATGTCCCCCTGTACGCGCTGCTAGTGACCTTGGTAGGCACAGCCTTATCTCCCCCTGTACGCGCTGCTAGTGACCTTGGTATGCACAGCCTTATCTTCCCCTGTACGTGCTGCTAGTGACCTTGGTAGGCACAGCCTTATCTCCCCTGTACGCGCTGCTAGTGTCCTTGGTAGGTTCAGACTTATCTCCCCCTGTACGTGCTAATAGTGTCCTTGGTAGGCACAGCCGTATCTCCCCCTGTACGCGCTGCTAGTGACCTTGGTAGGCACAGCCTTATCTCCCCCTGTACGCGCTGCTAGTGACCTTGGTAGGCACAGCCTTATCTCCCCTTTACGCGCTGCCAGTGACCCTGGTAGGCACAGCCTCATCTTCCCCTGTACGCGCCGCTAGTGTCCTTGGTAGGCACAGCCTTATCTCCCCCTGTACGCGCCGCTAGTGTCCTTGGTAGGCCCAGCCTCATCTCCCCCTGTACGCACCGCTAGTGACCTTGGTAGGCACAGCCTTATCTCCCCCTGTACGTGCTGCTAGTGACCTTGGTAGGCACAGCCTTATGTCCCCCTGTACGCGCTGCTAGTGACCTTGGTAGGCACAGCCTTATGTCCCCCTGTACGCGCTGCTAGTGGCCTTGGTAGGCACAGCCTTATCTCCCCCTGTAAGCGCTGCTAGTGACTTTGGTATTCACAGCCTTATCTTCCCCTGTTCGTTCTGCTGGTGACCTTGGTAGGCACAGCCTTATCTCCCCTGTACGCGCTGCTAGTGTCCTTGGTAGGCACAGACTTATCTCCCCCTGTACGTGCTAATAGTGTCCTTGGTAGGCACAGCCGTATCTCCCCCTGTACGCGCTGCTAGTGACCTTGGTAGGCACAGCCTTATCTCCCCCTGTACGCGCCACTAGTGACCTTGGTATGCACAGACTTATCTCCCCCTGTACGCGCCACTAGTGACCTTGTTAAGCACAGCCTTATCTCCCTCTGTACGAGCTGCTAGTGTCCTTGGTAGGCACAGCCTTATCTCCCCCTGTACGCACTTCTAGTGACCTTGGTAGGCACAGCCTTATCTCCCCAATGAACACGCGCGCTGTTGCAATAAATTGTTAGTATCTCGGGTGTCATAAGATTATGAAGTGGTAGTTGAGCCAGGGAGAGCTTCCCGAGCCTTCATTGTTATCGGAGGGGAGACTTAAATTGATGACCCAGTAATTCAAAAAAATGGAGTTAGATGGTAAGTAACATTTTAACTGACTGTTGGGTTTTAAACAAGGCTACAGATTGCCACTTCGGATTTCAGAGCTGGTTCCATAAATAACAATGTGGACTGAATTTTAAACAACTTTATACTGTCAATATTAATCACTTTACAAAAATAATACCGTACATAGAATTTACTGATCGCAGCAGTGGCAAATTCTCCCCTGCATCGCATATACCAGCGGTATACCACCAGTGATAAAAATATAAAATGGTTATCTCGACATCTTTTCGACTTGTATGTGGCAGTGCAGACAGGAAAATCAAGCTTGTCATCAATCATGTTCCGCCTATTGTTGTCATGGAAGCTGGCGCTCGAACCCCGCGTAACTCGCCAATTTTCTACTGGGGTACACACTTTTAGCTGCGAGTGACTGTACTATACCGGTCATTGAAAGGGCTAGACACTGGCATGCGGGGCGAGGGAGGGTAAGAGTAGCCCGTATGGGGTATCGCGCTACAGACTAGCGGTGAGTGTAGTGCTGATTGGCTGATCTCAAACAGTACATTCACCCTGCTCACAAGGGAAGGCACACCAGCGCAGCGCCTCATACACTTCAGTTATGTTGTGAGTTCGTCTTGGCGTGAATTACTTCCCACTGAAATATTGACATGTTTAGATTAAGTGAAACACTGGAAGTGGATATTAGCGTTGTTGAAAGGATTTTATTCCGTTGAATTTCCTCAGTAAGTTGAAATTAAGGTGATCTATGGGATGTAGCCTACTAAAATTTCTTTGTGCAAGGAGATGAAGGCATTGGTTTCTGCCGAAACCAGGTAGAATTTTACACTTGGAATATTTGCTGCTTTGCAGTTGTTGATTCAATTAGGAGCTTTGAAGCATCGTGGTCATGTCGCCCCGTGTACTTGGTTCAGGGGCGGATTTAAGGCAAGATCATGGGGGTAGGCGAACACACCGGGGAGTCTAGAGAGTATGGAATACCCAGTAGAGAGAGAGAGAGAGGGGGGGGGGGGGGGTAGGATAATTTTGCTAAAACTAGGCCCAAATTAGTGAGTAATAGGACATTGGGGTTATTTTGTTGATATTTTGGAGTAAAAATAAATGTTACCGATCACGGCGGCCGAGAGCAGTCACGCGCTAGCTCGTGTCTCGCTGGCATCGGGAGAGTGTGGGTTTGAATCCCACTTCAGCCGTCCGGAAAATGGTTGTCGTGGTTTCCTATATTCACCACCAGGCAAATGCCTTTCAATAGGTCTACGACCGACCAACTTCCCTCCAAAATCCCTTCCCTGGTCCTTGTTAGCGGTCGCCTCTCACCATCCCCAGTTGTATCTGCTAACAAAGTGTATCCAGCTCACAGACACCATCCTTGCGACGGTAGAGGAATGATCCTTCGCAGAGTCTGTTTTGTGATTTAGGAAAAATTTGCGTGATATTAGCCATTTTAAGTCAAATATTTATTGTATTGTATTATTTTAGTTTTGGTAGCTCCACTATTTACTGTCATAGCCAACGCGTAGTTTAAAACCATTTTTTAGAGAACTGTCAAAAATGTGTAGTATTCTTCCAAATATACAGACATTTTAATTTGAGACTGTTTTACCTTTCAGCGTCCAGTCCAGTCTGCAAGCCTCTGTTTGCGAACAAGTCGCCTCCGTGATTCCCTATTGGCAGTTAGCACTGCGGCTCACTCTGCTTCTACATCTCTGACTTTGAAATCGTTCAACACTGAAACTAACCATCGCCTCATAGCTCTACCTCTGCTTCTGTTATCCCCTACAGCCGAACACTCAAAATAGTAGGTTATCGTAAAATGTGCATTTTGATATAGAGTATTTAAGTGTGAAAGAATTTGTCTAAAGCCACTGATTTCGTCATGTTTTTAATGTATCCCAGCAAGATGAATCGTTCACTCCTTAAATCCACCCCTGGCTTGGTGCGTGTGGAAACTGATGAGATATGTCGTTATGATGGCTGTACCGCTGCCAGGATTTTGGTAGGAAGGGGCTGTAGCCTTGAGATATGTACGAGTGAAAGTGGGAAACCACGAAAGACCATGGTTGGGGTTGGAATCGAACCACCTGTTCTCATTTCTGCCTCTTGGGGGTTGAGTGAATCCCAACCCTCAGACCAGAATTATGATGATGACGATAATTGTTGTTTTAAGGGGCCTAACATCTAGGTTATCGGCCCCTAATGATCTGGGTGATAGCGAAATTGAGAATGAAATGGAAACCAGAACGAAAATTATGCGAGACGGAAAATACGTACAAAGAGAAACTCAGATGGAAACAAAACACAATATGGTCTTACAAAAGGGAATTTAGAACGAAAAGATTCACAAAAAGAATAGATTGAAAAAGACCCACAAAACGTAGGCTAGATTCAAAATACGTACAAAATGCAATGTAGCATCGAAATACTTACAAAATGCAACTGAAACTCAAAATACCGTACTTACAAAATGCAAATGAGATCGAAAATACGTACAAAATGCAATTGAGGTTCAAAATACTTCCAAATGCAAGTGAAATTGAAAATACACAATGCAATTCAGATTGAAATAGGCCCTATCCCAGTTCCAATCCAAATTATTCACAAAGTTCAATTGAAATTCAAAATACCTACAAAATGCAATTGAAATTGAAAATGCTTACAAAATGTACGGTAGATTCAAACGACTCATGTGGATTGACAATAATTACAAAATGCAATTTAGATTGAAAATACTTGACAAAATGTAATTTAGATTCAAAATACCCACAAAATGCAATTGAGAATCAAAATATGTGCAAAATGCCCACCAAACAAAATGCAATTTAGATTCAAAATTCGTGCGAAATGCGGTTTTGGATGAAAATACTTACAAAATGCAATTGAAATTCAAAATACTCACTAAAAGGTCCGTCTACCTGCATTGAAAGACTTACCAAAAAGCAATTTAGATTGTCAATCTTTACAAAATGCAATTGAGGTTGAAAACAATCGCAAGATGTAATTTAGATCGAAAAAACTTACAAAATGTAACGTAGATCAAAAATGCCTTAAAAATCGCTAAAAGGGAATTTAGATACACGGTGAACCAAGTAACAAAAACAGTGCGGGAATCTTAAAGAGAAAAGGAAATATAAGGAAAAGAGGAGAGAGGGGAGAGAGGAGATGGTCCGCCCCAAAGGCAAGGGACAAAAGTGGAAAACGGACCCAGCTCAGGAATCCCTCGGGGTCGCCAACTCCCGAACTCACCAGCCATGAGCCCCTGAAGGTGTAGCATTATCTAGGGGGCACCAGAAGTGGTGGGGCTACATACACCCGGCCTCCTTAAGGGCCTTGAGCACAAGGCAGGAGGTAAAAGGAAAAGAAGGCTGACCCCTCACAGAAGGAGGGTATCAGGAAAGATGAGACAAGGGCCAATTAAGGCGGGAAAGTGAAAGACTCCTAGGCCTCGGATAACCTAATACCGTCGGGGTCGGAAGAGAACAAGAGTTGACCAAGGCAGGTCGACAGAAAAGAAGACGGAGAGGAGCTCGGCACAATTAAGTGGAAGCAATGCCGGACTCAGCTGGGGTCCCGTGGTCGCCAACCCACGTCCCACTATATGTGAGCCCCTGAGGGAAGACCAGAATTACATTTCTTGGTAGAGCAGAGAATCGAACACGGACCTCCGCAGTAAGAATACTAGCCACTATGCCACGAAGTGGACCTTAGAAATCTAAGTGAATGGAACTTACTTTCAAGTAAAATTCTTCCTGGCAGACCAAGGTTGGGAAACAATATGTCAAGGTAGTTTACACTATAATTATTTTATTGATTGAGGTTGAATGTTCGCTTTCCAGAAGATATTTTCACTTTGAGATACTGGCTCTTCTTTAATTGCATTATTACAATGGTTATGAATGAATGCGCTTCTCATGTTTGGACATGTCTAATGATGTGACAATGTATAATTGAGATCCTTCGGAAATGGATCAATGTTTACTTGTTTTCGTAAAATTTGAGACCAGGTCAAGAACGGAGAGAGAGAGAGAGAAGGTACCGTAATGATGAAATGTACTCTCTACGTTGCCAAAATGAACTAGGAGCGCGAGGAGATTCGAAGGCCATTTACCTAGAAGCAGTTTCAAGTAGGCAGTGTTCAGGCATAAAACGAAGATTTTTTAATGTATAAGGACATAGTCCTTCCAGAGGGAGGATGACGCACTGGCTTTACCCGGTCGAGGTTCGAATTCCGGTGACAGCACGCTAAATATTTCACATGAAAGATCACGTGGCGTTAGGAAGGGAATCCGACCTTATATCCCCGGCCAAAACAATTGGCTAGTGACCTCAATTTATTGGGATAACCTCTCCAAAATTATAGCGATAAAGTGTGTTTCTTAGAAGTTATGTAAATGTTCTCCAATACTTATAATAATATAATAATAATAATAATTCAACTTTGACAAGAGGTTGAGGCATGGAAAGAAAGGGGGGGGGGGGGGATGTAAGGGGTAAATGGTGCGGTATACCAGTCGCCACTGGATCGCAGTGGTATGAGTGAGACCATGGGGCTGCCCAGGAAATTGGTTTCCGCTGTTTCCTATTTTCAACTCCAGCCAAGTACCTTTTAACACGTCAAGGCCGCTTCCATCCACCTTCTAATCAGGTTTCATTCACTCATCTGACGAGATTGGTGTCCGGAAGGCAACAAGCCACATCTCACCTCAGCCCCATCCCCCAGAAATATAAGTAATGTACTGGTAGACACACACAATTTATTGGATTAAAAAAATAGAACTGATATTGTGAAAAGTTGCACAAACCCCAAAAATAGTGGATAGGCTAGCTATATGAACATTCATATAATGATGCCTCTTCCTGCTTCTATCAAAACATGCCTCAATATGTTGAAAATTCCAACCGTTTTTCATTAACAATGCAGAAGGCACCCAGCACTAGGCCATGGGATCAAGCAACCTGCAGACCCTGTACATGGCTGCTTCCTTCCCACTCATTCATCTTCCCATCATTTTTATTAACTCTTTTCATGCTTATCATCAAATTTCTATTTCAAAAAATTGATCCAGTTAGCTCACTTCAGTACTGCAAGCGTTCCGCCCCAGTGCCAGCGTTTTCTTCTCATGCAGTTCGAATGAGGAAGGGCAACTGGTCATAAAAGCTACCCACTTCATAGAAATTCACCGTATCTAATCCCCGACCCTGTTGAGCGGAATAATACTGTTGCTCCAGCAATCACTTTCTGGGTATAATTACAGCTGCTTCAGAGATGCTGGGGTATAGAATGCCATAAATCTTAGTTACATAGATCTCTTGCATTTAATCACTATCAAATGCCAAGCGATCGTGCTTGGGCACATTAGGTGAAATTAATTTCATTACAAAAGTGAAGTTTCAACTGTGCCAGTGTATGCATTTTTAATGGATTTTAATCATCTTTTATTTTACATGTGGACTCAATCCAAACACAAGTGAATCATCAGTTTATGGACAAACTTCGAAAATCATAGTGAACTTTGAAGCTGGCAAACTTAAGTTTGGTGCTTTTCAGTCGGTCAACACAAATGTAGCCAAAAGAGCTGGGTTATGAGAGTAATAAATACACGTAATACATTTCATTTGTTCAGGATTAGGGCATAACCCAACTCTTTTGGGTACATTCGTGTTGACCGACTGAAAAGCACCAAACTTTAGTTTACTAAGGCAACACTGAAAAATGGCTTCAAAGCTCACAAAATCCATTTAATAATTTAATATTTTTCAATACTCTGCTAACCAGGCCATACTATTTGTTTAACTTTCATAAGGCCTACTTTTTTCCTCACAAGGGAAGTATCAGGTAAAACAGGTCGAAACCTATCTTGGAACTTTGTGGACGCAATCGTTGTACTATAAGAGGACAATCAGCTGCCAGATTGAACTGCAAGGCTCCGAAATCATACCTGACATCCTGGTGCACAGGCATGACGACTGGTGGAGTTAGACATCCCTGTGGCACTCGGAGTAGTAGCGAGGCGGGGCGTATATGCCAACTGAAGCGTGCGGCTCCTTCCCACCGGCCTTGAATGCTTGGGCGGTCAGGGCTGTCCATTCCAACATGTACGGTACTCTCTACCTCCCATTGATTTAATACGAGAAATTCGCCACATGATTGCGGAGCCTTGCAGTGCAATCTGGCGGCTGATTTTCCGCACGTTGACCTCTTATAGTACGATGATTGCGTCCACAAAGTTACAAGATAGGTTTCGACCTGTCTTCCCTTTCAATTTGGGTTATCAGACCCTGGAGCTATTGTCAGGCATGGGTTATCAGACCCTGCAGCTATTGTCAGGCATTAGCACCTGCATTTTACTTTTGTAATTTAGCATTTTGATTATAAAGTTATTGAATTTAAATTAATAATATTGGTAAGGATTTCAGCTTCCAATTCCTTCTTTTTTTCAGCTTTTGTTATTTCCAATTTTGGCAAGTGTTCCCCATGTTTCTTCTCGCTAATTAACCCAAGTGTGTGTGTGTGGGGGGAGTTCCCTTCTCTGCTTTACGTATTTGGGGGTAATGATGCTTTAACAATTGCCATTAATGATTTTTTAATACCTAATTCTCTCTTTTAGAGTCTTACCCTCACATACCCCGTACGAATGGTACGGGATACAGCTAATTGTAATCACAAAAGATACCAAGCAGTGGTTTTTGCAGAAACTCCATCTTTGAAGTACTATCACATGGTGCAGAACATTTACAACACTTAACAGAGTTTACAGACAGGAGGACAATAATGACGACAACAACAAAAATAATAGTAGTCAACTGTCTTATGCAAACATCAAACAAAATATCAAACTGTGATAATTGAGAAGCACTGAATACATTCATATTGTGTAAGATAAGCCTCTACTGGCAACTCTCACCATTCAGGACATCGTCTAACCCGTCTGCAGGTGACTGTGAATTTTGTTCTGGTTCCGATTCAAATTCCTCGTTCGTTTCAAGGAGAGAATATGAGTCACTTGCAAGCTCCAGATCTGTAACTAAAAAACAAACAGCAGTTAGTATCTGACGAAGATTCAAGACAGAGACAGGTGTCAGCCTTTGCCAAAAGCAACAGAGCGAGGAGTTAGCAGTGAAGGGGGAAATTATGGGCCTGAGCATAAATGCTCCAAGTGTATTGAACTCTGCTATGAACAGTGGTGCAAACCCTATCAAAAGGAAACTTTCAGGACTTCTATTTACCAACCAAGGGCATATGTTTTCCTAAAATTCATTTTCTAATAAATTAGCAACAATTAGGGGTTTAGGTCCACTGTCCTTGGCAGTCATGCATAGCTACTGAGATAATACAGTATGTTCATGACTAAACGTTGCTCTCCGAAGCTCTATTGCACATATCATTCCTGAAAGAATCTGTTCGACGAAGCCACTTGGCTTAGTTGTTAAGAAGCTGATGTTGTGCACACAAACAGAGCCTTCTGTCGAATGTTTCTGCTACTGTGTGGCAGTGGTAAGTAGAACATTCTTCCTCGCCTTTTCCCGTTACGCGGAATGGCTTTCTTAATCCTGAAGCGCCAGTTGTTACGTTGTAAAGCATCATCAGCAGATAGACCCAATACTCTCATGTCCCATTGGACATTCGTCATCCATGTTGTTTGAGGTCTGCCACTCCCTCTCTTTTGTGCAGCCATGGAAAGGCACTTCTTCATTTCGGTATTCGCATATCATGTCCATACCACCTTAGCCTGGACTCTAAAAAAGTTCCTCAGTTTGAAACTGCCTCGCACATGTTCATTACAGATTTTATCTTTGAGGGTAACTCCAGCTGCCCAATGAAACATGATATGTAGCTTTAGCTCATGTGCCTTTGTAGTAGCAAGAGTTTAATGCTTTTCAGTCGGTCAACACGAATGTACCCAAAAAGAGCTGGGTTGTGCCCTAATCCTGAAATAAATTACATGAGATTAATAAATACGCTAGGATGACCAGTTTCGATCGTCAAGCGATCATCATCAGATCCATTACACTTCGGCTATAAAATCTATGTTTGAAAATACAGGTGAAAATATTTACAATATTTACAATTATTTAGTTGCAGTATTGGCACTGCAACTGTCGGTGTATGCTAAATGCAGTATATATGATGTTAGGTGAAATGCTAAATGGTGATAAGATATCCGGAGTTTGTATATTTGGAGTGATTATATGGTTGTAAAAAATCAACTACGGTTAAACTGTAATATTACAGGCTACTACTTATCTGGTCGTCTTCCTCACTGGGGCTACGAGCAGTTTCGTGTTCACTCTTACTCCAGGTGTGGTCGACTGAAATGGGCTGTTATCTCAACGACACTGGTTTTTCCCTTTCTCCCCCCTGTTCCTATGTGGTGTGCGAAGTCAGTGCGATGTGTTTATGTGGGGTGTTGCCAAATCTAGATAAGATGTATGTTATTGAATGAGGTGGGTCTACAACTATTAAAGACCGTGGAAAATTCCCCGCCACGCGTGGACCAATAGCCATTCAAACTAAGCGCTACCCGGTCTTTTGAGGACGTCCCAGCACCTTCAATACTGCCGCGAATACGGGCGTTGGTTTATTGCAGAAAAAAAGGACATCGTACACCTAATCCAGATAACATTTACCTATTAAAACCCCCTAAATTCCCCCCCCCCCCTTTATCTAGCTTGGCTGTATCGCTAAGTTGTGTCATGTTTCCGACAGGGTGTGTTTTCTAGTAGAGTGGAGAGGGGTGAGCTCTCCATAAACGTGTGTTCATTTAGATTGTTGGGAATGTTTCGTTTGGCTAGGTGTATCTCGATTGCTTTCTTTATGTCAAGAACTCTGCCTTTCGATTCGTGATGAATTATTTTTAGGTCCGACTCAATGTTAGTTAAGCTGTGCCCCGCGTCACACATATGTTCGCATACGGCTGAATGTGTTCCGCATCTTATCGCATTCCTATGTTCATTATAACGTGCATCTACTAGTCTTCCACTCTATCCGATGTAATTAGCTTGACAACCAGTGTCTTGGCACGTTATAGAATCTACCCATGACCTTGAATACGGGTCATGTTTATTTAGATTACTATTTTGTAGGTGCCTACGGGTTGTGTTGTTTGTTGTGAATGCTATTTGTATGCCTTGATTTTTTAATAGATTAGTGATTTTATATGTGTTCGCATTCACATAGTTCATCATCATCATCTTGCACAATTTCCAGCCACCGGCCGGGTCTGTTTGGAACACAAGCCTCTCCAACGTCTTCTGTCTTCCCACCATCTCTCAGCCTCCACCCTTGTCCAGTCTTCTCCTCTCTTCATCACGCTTTCTTCCACCCCCTTCAGCCACCTGGCCCTCGGTCTTCCTCACGGTCTCTTTCCTTCCCACTTTGTCTCATGTACCCTCCTGGGTATCCTCTTCTCCTCCATTCGTTTTACATGTCCATACCATCTAAGTCTAGATTTCTCTATACCACCCTGTAAAGGTTCCTCCTTCATTAATTCTCTGGTCCTCTCATCTTATTCTGTCCATCTTTGTAGCTCCAATACTGCTTCTCAAGAACCTCATCTCACTGGCCTGTATTTTGCTCTTCTCCCTTCCTTTCATAACCCAGGTCTCCGAGGCATACGTCAGGATAGGGGCATAGTATGTCCGATATATGATATTTTTGCTGTTCTGAGGGACATCCTTGCTCCATAACATGCTTCTCACACTCCTCCGGAATGCTTCTGCCTGTCTCCCCCGCTCATTTATTTCTCTATCGTTTCTTCCATTATCTTGTATCAGGCTTCCCAGATACTTGAAACTCTCTACTTTCTTCAGCTGTTCCCCACCAATTGTTATTCCCGTTGTGGTTCTTTCCTTCTTCCTTGTTGTGATCACCCTCTCACTCTTATTTATGCTAAATTTCATCCCATATCCTTGTATTATTCCTTCCCACACGTCCAACTGTTCCTGTACCTCCTCCTCCTTGTTTCCCCAAATCATCAAATCATCTGCAAACACCATTGCTTTCATCTTCACATAATTGAAACGCGCAAATATTGTCTCATTACTGTCCGGTTTGCGAATCGTTTTATCTTTATTTTTATGTTTGGCTATAATTTGGTTATTTTCCTTGGAGGGAAATTGTTTTCCTTTGCTAGTTGCTTAATGGTTCTTATTTCCTTATTACATTTGTCTTTTCACATGGGTATGTTTAAAGCCCTGTGCACCATTGAATTGAACCCCGCTAATTTATGCGTACTGGGGTGATTAGACTGATTGTCGATTTCATGCGAGGTTTGTGTGGCTTTGCGGAGTATGGAATATGAAAGCTCGTTGTCTTTACGTTCAATAGTTATGTCAAGATAATTTAATTTTTGGTCTGTTTCGGATTCCTTAGTGAATTTGATTGAGTGGTGTAGGCTATTAATGGATTGGAGAATTATTTCTTCGCTTGTTAGTTCAGTATCGTAGATGCAAATTACATCATCTACGTATCTTTTTCATATTACTATTCCCTTTGTTGAAGTCTTTTCTAAGAACGCATTTTCTAGTGCATTAATGAAGATGTCAGTAATTAACCCGCTCAGTGGCGATCCCATCGCTAGGCCTTCTCTTTGTGTGTACATTTTATTGTCAAATTGAAACACGGTTTGGCTGAGAACGACCCTCAGTAATCTCACAACCTCTTCAGTTTGCCGAATTGTTGGATTTTAAGTTGTTTTCGATAGTGTTGATTGTTTCAATAATAGGAATGTTGGTGTACATGTTAGTTACATCGAATGATACAAGCCTCAAGCTAGGCTTCATTTGTAGGGTGTTCAATGCTGTTACTAGTTCCGTTGTGTTCTTTACAGAGTTGTTTTTGTCGTTGGAAAGGCGGTATTTTAAGATTTTTAGTAACTCTTTGCTGATTTTGTAATTAGGGGCATTCCTACAATTGACTATTGGTCTCATTGGGCACTCCTTGTTGTGTATTTTAGGTTGTCCCCTCAATGACGGTATTTTCGGGTTCATGTTTATTAGTTCTGATTTTTCGGCTTTGGTCAATATGTATTCTGTTTCTTTTCGCACAATTAGCTTGACGTCCTCAAAAGACCGGGTAGCGCTTAGTTTGAATGGCTATTGGTCCACGCGTGGCGGGGAATGTTCCACGGTCTTTAATAGTTGTAGACCCACCTCATTCAATAACATACATCTTATCTAGATTTGGCAACATCCAACATAAACACATCGCACTGACTTCGCACACCACATAGGAACGGGGGAGAAAGGGAAAAACCAATGTCGTTGAGATAACAGCCCATTTCAGTCGACCACACCTGGAGTAAGAGTGAACACGAAACTGCTCGTAGCCCCAGTGAGGAAGACAACCAGATACCTAGTGGCCTGTAATATTACAGTTTAACCGTAGTTGATTTTTTACAATCATATAATCACTCCAAATATACAAACTCCAGATCACCATTTAGCATTTCACCTAACATCATATACGGGGTCTTTCATATAAAATAAGAACGGCGAGCGGCGGCTTTGTTATCCGCTGCTACAGTAACCATGGCGTGCCACGGCCCCCTGCTGTAGTCTAGTATATACTGTACTTGACCTTGCAATAAACATGCAGGTGTTCAGTCGCCAGTCTGAAACTCAGATGTTAACATGAGACAGTTAGCATTTCAACATCGTATTTTTGTATGTAAAACTTATTTTAAGTACGATTCAGCTCGGCGGGTACGTGATGCATTTGTTCAGCAATTTCCTTCACTAGCAGATTCACGTAATTGTAAACAAGTTTGACACTACTGACTCAGTGCACAATAAAAAGCATAAAATTTAAATCAGAAACATTACAGTAGCAGAACTCACTCGCGTCAGTCAGAATGTGGTTACCAGATACAATGCCTGTATAACCCAGGAAGGACGACGCTCCAGCATCTTTGATAAGGTAATATTTCATACAGGATTGTACACACGGTTAAAGCAGGGGGCCGTGGCGCGCCACAAGCTCGGGCAAAGCCACCGTAGCAGCGAATAACAAAACTGCCGCTTGCCGTTCTTACTTTATAAGAAAGACCCTGTATACTGCACAATTCGGCTCATTGAGCAGCGCTCCCGCTCCGGCAGGAGAAAGAGCCGAATATGCGCTCTCACCGAAGCTGCTTGCACAGCTTGCCGGTACAAGCGGCGTATCACAACAGCTTTATACAGTACGCGTGCCCTGTTTGTTGTGCATTAGGGTGCTACGTACATATGCTTAATTATATTACTTTTATTAATTTCTGTGTAGGAAACATAAATAATTACTTTGACAGCTGATAAGTACACGCTCCTTTTCTCACTACCGATATTCCTGAAACTACAATAAGCCAACCTAACAACTTGTTTAGAACACAAGGAACGAAAACTTGCTGTAGGAGTACAGAAATAAATACATGAATAAATATCATTCACCATAAACAAAATATAGGCCTATGTGTTCTTATATATCTGAACTGTTATTCTGCAGATGATGAGGTCGTGTGGGTATCCTTTCGCTGAAGCAGACGGGTTACAATTGGCGCGATCGATCTTGCACTTGCAATTCGAAGAAAAGCAGTGAGATGTGCGTCAGTTGGAGTGGCTCTTCGTGGAGATGTATTTATCTTCATTAGAGAGAACAGTTTCTCACACAGATATGTTGAACCAAACATTGATAGAAGTTTGGCAGTCATTTTGTGCATGTTTGGGAAATCTGTTTGCGAAAACTGTTCATAAAAATGTGCTAAGCTTGTTCGTGATTCATATTTAGCGTACAGCCGTACACATAATATATGCCTACTCAGCCCGGTACAATGCTGTACCTATGCTTGCGCCTTGATTGCGCATATTGCCATCTAGTCGTTTCAGCACGAACTATTAGCGAGCAGTCAGCTGGTCCCGGCTCCTTGGCTCCGCTCGCGCTCATGCAGTTGGCTCCAGGAGCTGCGCTCACGCTCATACAGTTGGCCCCAGGAGCTGCGCTCATGCAGTTGGCCCCAGGAGCTGCGCTCATGCAGTTGGCCCCAGGAGCTGTGCTCATGCAGTTGGCTCCAGGAGCTGCGCTCACGCTCATACAGTTGGCCCCAGGAGCTGCGCTCATGCAGTTGGCCCCAGGAGCTGCGCTCACGCTCATACAGTTGGCCCCAGGAGCTGTGCTCGCGCTCATACAGTTGGCCCCAGGAGCTGCGCTCACGCTCATACAGTTGGCCCCAGGAGCTGTGCTCATACAGTTGGCCCCAGGAGCTGTGCTCACGCTCATACAGTTGGCCCCAGGAGCTGTGCTCATACAGTTGGCCCCAGGAGCTGTGCTCACGCTCATACAGTTGGCCCCAGGAGCTGTGCTCATACAGTTGGCCCCAGGAGCTGTGCTCATACAGTTGGCCCCAGGAGCTGTGCTCACGCTCATACAGTTGGCCCCAGGAGCTGCGCTCACGCTCATACAGTTGGCCCCAGGAGCTGTGCTCACGCTCTCACAGTTGGCTCCAGGAGCTGTGCTCACGGTCATACAGTTGGCTCCAGGAGCTGTGCTCATACAGTTGGCTCCAGGAGCTGTGCTCACGGTCATACAGTTGGCTCCAGGAGCTGTGCTCATACAGTTGGCTCCAGGAGCTGTGCTCACGCTCATACAGTTGGCCCCAGGAGCTGTGCTCACGCTCATACAGTTGGCTCCAGGAGCTGTGCTCATACAGTTGGCCCCAGGAGCTGTGCTCATACAGTTGGCTCCAGGAGCTGTGCTCACGGTCATACAGTTGGCTCCAGGAGCTGTGCTCATACAGTTGGCTCCAGGAGCTGTGCTCACGCTCATACAGTTGGCCCCAGGAGCTGTGCTCATACAGTTGGCCCCAGGAGCTGTGCTCATACAGTTGGCCCCAGGAGCTGTGCACACGCTCATACAGTTGGCCCCAGGAGCTGTGCACACGCTCATACAGTTGGCCCCAGGAGCTGTGCTCACGCTCATACAGTTGGCCCCAGGAGCTGTGCTCATACAGTTGGCTCCAGGAGCTGTGCTCACGCTCATACAGTTGGCTCCAGGAGCTGTGCTCATACAGTTGGCCCCAGGAGCTGTGCTCACGCTCATACAGTTGGCTCCAGGAGCTGCGCTCATACAGTTGGCCCCAGGAGCTGTGCTCACGCTCATACAGTTGGCTCCAGGAGCTGTGCTCATAGGGTTGGCCCCAGGAGCTGTGCTCACGCTCATACAGTTGGCTCCAGGAGCTGTGCTCATACAGTTGGCTCCAGGAGCTGTGCTCATACAGTTGGCCCCAGGAGCTGTGCTCACGCTCATACAGTTGCCCCAGGAGCTGTGCTCACGCTCATACAGTTGGCTCCAGGACCTGTGCTCATACAGTTGGCTCCAGGAGCTGTGCTCATACAGTTGGCCCCAGGAGCTGTGCTCACGCTCATACAGTTGGCCCCAGGAGCTGTGCTCACGCTCATACAGTTGGCCCCAGGAGCTGTGCTCACGCTCATACAGTTGGCACTAGGAGCTGTGCTCACGCTCATACAGTTGGCCCCAGGAGCTGTGCTCACGCTCATACAGTTGGCCCCAGGAGCTGTGCTCACGCTCATACAGTTGGCCCCAGGAGCTGCGCTCACGCTCATAGAGTTGGTCCCAGGAGCTGTGCTCACGCTCATACAGTTGGCTCCAGGAGCTGTGCTCACGCTCATACAGTTGGCCCCAGTTGCTGTGCTCACGCTCATACAGTTGGCCCCAGGAGCTGTGCTCACGCTCATACAGTTGGCCCAAGGAGCTGTGCTCACACTTATACAGTTGGCCCTAGGAGCTGTGCTCACGCTTATACAGTTGGCCCCAGGAGCTGTGCTCACGCTCATACAGTTGGCCCCAGTTGCTGTGCTCAGGCTCATACAGTTGGCCCCAGGAGCTGCGCTCATACAGTTGGCTCCAGGAGCTGTGCTCATACAGTTGGCCCCAGGAGCTGTGCTCACGCACATACAGTTGGCCCCAGGAGCTGTACTCACGCTCATACAGTTGGCCCCAGGAGCTGTGCTCATACAGTTGGCTCCAGGAGCTGTGCTCATACAGTTGGCCCCAGGAGCTGTGCTCACGCTCATACAGTTGGCCCCAGGAGCTGTGCTCATACAGTTGGCCCCAGTTGCTGTGCTCATACAGTTGGCCCCAGGAGCTGTGCTCACGCTCATACAGATGGCCCCAGGAGCTGTGCTCATACAGTTGGCCCCAGGAGCTGTGCTCACGCTCATACAGTTGGCCCCAGGAGCTGTGCTCACGCTCATACAGTTGGCCCCAGGAGCTGTGCTCACGCTCATACAGTTGGCCCCAGGAGCTGCGTTCATACAGTTGGCCCCAGGAGCTGTGTTCACGCTCATACAGTTGGCCCCAGGAGCTGTGCTCATACAGTTGGCCCCGGGAGCTGTGCTCACGCTTATACAGTTGGCCCCAGGAGCTGTGCTCACGCTCATACAGTTGGCCCCAGGAGCTGTGCTCACGCTCATACAGTTGGCCCCAGGAGCTGTGCTCATACTGTTGGCCCCAGGAGCTGCGCTCACGCTCATACAGTTGGCCCCAGGAGCTGTGCTCATACAGTTGGCCCCAGGAGCTGTGCTCGCGCTCATACAGTTGGCCCCAGGAGCTGTGCTCATACAGTTGGCCCCAGGAGCTGTGCTCACGCTCATACAGTTGGCCCCAGGAGCTGTGCTCATACAGTTGGCCCCAGGAGCTGTGCTCGCGCTCATACAGTTGGCCCCAGGAGCTGTGCTCATACAGTTGGCCCCAGGAGCTGTGCTCACGCTCATACAGTTGGCCCCAGGAGCTGTGCTCATACAGTTGGCCCCAGGAGCTGTGCTCGCGCTCATACAGTTGGCCCCAGGAGCTGTGCTCATACAGTTGGCCCCAGGAGCTGTGCTCACGCTCATACAGTTGGCCCCAGGAGCTGTGCTCATACAGTTGGCCCCAGGAGCTGTGCTCGCGCTCATACAGTTGGCCCCAGGAGCTGTGCTCATACAGTTGGCTCCAGGAGCTGTGCTCACGCTCATACAGTTGGCCCCAGGAGCTGTGCTCACGCTCATACAGTTGGCCCCAGGAGCTGTGCTCACGCTCATACAGTTGGCTCCAGGAGCTGTGCTCACGCTCATACAGTTGGCTCCAGGAGCTGTGCTCACGCTCATACAGTTGGCTCCAGGAGCTGTGCTCACGCTCATACAGTTGGCCCCAGGAGCTGCGCTCACGCTCATACAGTTGGCTCCAGGAGCTGTGCTCATACAGTTGGCCCCAGGAGCTGTGCTCGCGCTCATACAGTTGGCCCCAGGAGCTGTGCTCATACAGTTGGCCCCAGGAGCTGTGCTCACGCTCATACAGTTGGCCCCAGGAGCTGTGCTCATACAGTTGGCCGCAGGAGCTGTGCTCATACAGTTGGCCCCAGGAGCTGTGCTCACGCTCATACAGTTGGCCCCAGGAGCTGTGCTCACGCTCATACAGTTGGCCCCAGGAGCTGTGCTCACGCTCATACAGTTGGCCCCAGGAGCTGCGCTCACGCTCATACAGTTGGCCCCAGGAGCTGTGCTCACGCTCATACAGTTGGCCCCAGGAGCTGTGCTCACGCTCATACAGTTGGCCCCAGTTGCTGTGCTCACGCTCATACAGTTGGCCCCAGGAGCTGTGCTCACGCTCATGCAGTTGGCCCCAGGAGCTGTGCTCACGCTCATACAGTTGGCCCCAGGAGCTGTGCTCACGCTCATACAGTTGGCCCCAGGAGCTGTGCTCACGCTCATACAGTTGGCCCCAGGAGCTGCGCTCACGCTCATACAGTTGGCCCCAGGAGCTGCGCTCATACAGTTGGCCCCAGGAGCTGTGCTCACGCTCATACAGTTGGCCCCAGGAGCTGTGCTCACGCTCATACAGTTGGCCCCAGGAGCTGTGCTCACGCTCATACAGTTGGCTCCAGGAGCTGCGCTCACGCTCATACAGTTGGCCCCAGGAGCTGTGCTCACGCTCATACAGTTGGCCCCAGGAGCTGTGCTCACGCTCATACAGTTGGCCCCAGGAGCTGTGCTCACGCTCATACAGTTGGCCCCAGGAGCTGTGCTCACGCTCATACAGTTGGCCCCAGGAGCTGTGCTCATACAGTTGGCCCCAGGAGCTGTGCTCACGCTCATACAGTTGGCCCCAGGAGCTGTGCTCACGCTCATACAGTTGGCCCCAGGAGCTGTGCTCACGCTCATACAGTTGGCCCCAGGAGCTGTGCTCACGCTCATACAGTTGGCCCCAGGAGCTGTGCTCATACAGTTGGCCCCAGGAGCTGTGCTCACGCTCATACAGTTGGCCCCAGGAGCTGTGCTCACGCTCATACAGTTGGCCCCAGGAGCTGTGCTCACGCTCATACAGTTGGCCCCAGGAGCTGTGCTCACGCTCTTACAGTTGGCCCCAGGACCTGTGCTCACGCTCATACAGTTGGCCCCAGGAGCTGCGCTCATACAGTTGGCCCCAGGAGCTGTGCTCACGCTCATACAGTTGGCCCCAGGAGCTGTGCTCACGCTCATACAGTTGGCCCCAGGAGCTGTGCTCACTCATTGCCCACCTATAGCATACACCAACAGTTGCAGTGGCAATACTGCAACTAAATAATTGTACATATTGTAAATATTTTTACCTGTATTTTCAAACATAGATTTTATAGCCCAAGTGTAATGGATCTTATGATGATCGCTTGACGATCGAAACTGGTCACCCTAGTGTATTTATCAATCTCATGTAATTTATTTCAGGATTAGGGTATAACCCAGCTCTTTTGGGTAGGCCTATATTCGTGTTGACCGGCTGAAAAGCACTAAACTCTTGTTTACTAAGGCAACACTGAAAAAATGGCTTCAAACCCTACAATGCCTTTGTAGTAGCCCATGTTTCACTACCATAAAGTAGGAGTGGTCTTACTTTACCTTTGGTTTTTATGGGCATTTTCGGATGACATAAAACTCCTGTTAGTTCGTGCCATTTGTTCCACCCAGACGTGGCCCTATGGATTATATCTGTGGTTATTGAGCCATCTTCAGCAATGGCAGAACCTAGATATTAAAATTTTGTTACCCTTGGTAAGGTTTCACCATCTAGTTTAAGTTTACATAAATAAAAATGTGCCCCCCAGATCTGCTATTATTAAAGGAATCTAGTAGGGCATCGTGTATGAAATACATTTGCTCGAACACTGGAGGCAATGTTGTTTCACAACAAAGTGTACAATAATTTTGGGGGAGAGGGGCATCTGTACAGAAAAATGTATGTTAGTTTTATTCATTACTAGCATAACCCGTCGTGGCTTGGCATAAACACTACATTTTAAATTTAGCAACGACTCGCTCATCAATGCCACGATTTTTTGTAGTTCAATTTTGAAACTGCCCGCTTTACAATATGATCGAAAAGATATGTAAGCCACCATGCTGAGCATTCTACTCGCGCTGGATGAGTTATAGAGAGCAGTTGAAAACATGTTCAATATAGAAAGTATTCTTTTCTTCTCATAGAATTAAATGAAATGAAAATCCACATCCTGCTTCCAGTCTCCGACCGGGTCAGGAATGGAATGGATGAAGCCCCAATGTAGCGGCGAGGATATGAACTGTGCCGGCTGCCGAGGCCTGACGCACTCCTCTGGGGCAATGATTAAATGAATGACAGATGAAATGAAATGATAGTGGAGTGTGTTGCTGGAATGAAATTTGTGACAGGGAAAACCGGAGTACCCGGAGAAAAACCTGTCTGCCTCCGTTTTGTCCAGCACAGATCTCACATGTAGTGACCGGGATTTGAACCACGGACCCAGAGGTGAGAGGCCGGCGTGCTGCCGCCAAAGCCATGGAGGCTTTCTTCTCATAGAATTAAATATATTTTTAAAATGAAGATTTTGTTCTGTTGAAAGTAACATGAACCATCAGCTCCAGCATATTATCACTACCACTGAGTAGCGCTTGCTCCTGCCTTCACCAGATCTATCAATTCATCCGTAGCAACAGCGTATTTGCTGAAATGATTCTAGCGCTGTCTGGTGACCAACTGAGGAACTTCTCTGTTTTTTTTCTGTGAGCTCATTGACACACATTTTTTGCCATATTGTTTTGTTCTATTAAAAACTAATTCAGAAACCTGCATGGGAGTGCGCAAAACAACCCACCAAACTATTACCGTAATCAGATGAATGGTATACGAACGGAAACACGACAATCATATAAGGTGCGTTCAAGAAGTAACGAGCCGGAGGCGTAATTACAGAAACCAGTACCTGTATGTTAGAAGTATTGGCCCTGGCTGTTGAGGCACTTGTCCCACTGTGACACGAGGCGGTGAATGGCTGTCTCATAAAATTCCTTGGGCTGCGATGTGAACTAGTTCCGCAAGTACAGCTGGACGTCTGCGTCCGAGGTGAATCGTTGTCCCCGCAGAGCCCTTTTCAGGGGACCAAACATGGCGTAATCACAGGGAGAGAGGTCTGGGCTGTATGCAGGATGGCCGAGAACCTCCCATTTGAATTTCTGCAGGAGTGCCGTGACTGTTGGCCGTATGACGTCGTACATTGTCGTGGAGCGACCACGGCGGCTATGGCGTTCACTGTCACTCGGCGGTCCTGGGTAATGAGTGCATCAACCAGCTGGACGTTGTCATCGGTAATGCAGGGGGGTGCCCCAGACTGGGGCATCGTCGGCTAACGACACCCGTCCTTCCCTGAAGCGCTTGTGGCATGCCTTGACCCTTGCAAGGGACATGCGTGTTCGCCGTACACTTGTGACATTCGGCGATGAATGTCCGTTCCCCCTACTCCTTCCGCTGTCAGAAACCGAACAACACCTCTTTGCTTCAGTTGACGCCTCCATGTCACTGTTTGCAATGCGACTGCCAGTGTTGGACGATTGATGCATGCTGCTGCTCGCTTTGTAGCGTCACGTGACTCGCACGCGTGCCCTCTAGTGACGGGCTGTGACCTTCCACGCTCTGGTCGGAACCACACCTCATTACACACGCCACGATTAGCAGATATAATCACTGGTTTGCGCATTCTAGCCTCCGGCTCGTCACTTTTTGAAAGCACCTTATACAATGAAACCACAGAAAATTCCGATAAACGGTATGAAATACACTCATTTGTTGAAACGACTTGTGTGCCACCTATTGCAAAAAGAATTTACTAACTCAAAAACCTTCGTGGCATGCGTATAACAATTCGCCAAAGTATCATCGCAATCGGCGGAATGCTATTGGAACGCATTGAGACAATCAAACATCAATAAAGCAGAAACTGCTGCTAAACTGTGTGAAATACACTCCTTTGTTAAAACGACTCGTGCGCCAACACTCATTCATTGAAACCATTCGCATGTCAACTGTCGTGAAATGGATTTACTAAATTAGAAACCTTCGTGGGTGTGCGCCAAGCAACTCGCAAAAGGTCATTTGTTGAAACGACTCCCGCGCCATCAATTGTAAGGTTGATTTACTTTATCAGAAACCTTTGCAGGAGTGTGCACAACAACTCACCATAGTTTATCGCAAACGGATGAATGGTATAAGAATGCATACGGGGCTTTGTAGAAACAATTCGCGCGCCAATGCTCATTTGTTAAAAATAATCGTGTGCCATCTATTGTAAAACGGATCTACCAATTCACAAACCTTTGCAGGAGTGGACACAACAATTGATCGCAATGGGATGAATGGTATATGAATGTATGTGGGGGATGTTGTTGAAATGATTTGCGTGCCAACACACATTCGTTGAAACTACTCACGCACCATCTATTGTAAAATGGATTTACTAATTCTATAACCTTCCCGGAAGTGGGCACAACAACTCACCAATGCTTCATTGCATACGGATGAATGCTATATTAAAATATAAAAGACGAACAAACAAACATCCATTTTTATGTGTTGATTACTCGATTTGCACAATCCAATGACCTTTCTTTTTGGCACTTTCCATAAAAGTTAAAAAAAAAAAACTTTTGTAGGTTGATTTATGGAAGGAAAAAATCATCCTGTGTAGTATTCACGAGATTTCAGAAACATATTTTCCTGCTTCTGGTGCTTTTGTACAGGCCTGCAAAGTGCAATTTTTTCCATGCTCTTATCTGCGCAATATAATTGTACAAGTATAATTCATTAATGTTGTTTATAAAAATGTTAATTCTAAATATGTTGATTATAAATGAAGTACAATTTTATTTTAAATGTGCTAAAATATACATTTATTGTTACATTTTCCCAGCAAAGGGGCACATAAGGAATCATCCCTACGTGTTACAATAGTGGGAGAGGCTACTTACGATCCTCGTCTTTGTCACACTTAGCAACCTTGAGCATGTAAAAGTGCCTCCACTTGCTAAATTTGGCAACAGCAAGGATCAAGAGCGAGTTTGTCATGTCCTTGTGTAATCTACTACGCAATGGTCTAGCTCGTAACTAGTCCTGCTTTGACTAAAGGTACATTCGTTCTCACAACTTCTGTAAGCTACTAGGTAGAGGTAGAGAGTCTCGTCCAAGAATACACATTTCCTGCTGGTAACTACAAAAGAACACTCAAATCAATTGAGGAGTGCCTTTGGTGACCAAACACACCAATCCTGGAATGAACTTCCGACCACACAAATTGCATCGAATGGATAGAGGAAGGCATGGTTGAGCTTGCAGCTTTCGTAGGAATATCTGCTGTAGAACTCCTAACAATTAATGTATAAACTAACAACAAAAGGTAACCTTTACCCAGAGCTTGTAGCTGCAATACTTCTCAAAGAATGAAACTACTAAAATGACAAGAATGAGTAGTAGCAAAATAAGAGTTTCCAATGTGAACATATTTACGGACTTTTAACGAAAATTGGGGCGTGATGGCATGGTGCTTGCCTCTTACCAAGGTGGACCGGGTTTAATTCCCGGTTGATGCATGAGAGAAGTAGAGTTACTATACACTATTCCATGTAAAAACAAGGCCAAATGACCGATGAGCAGTCTCGTAAAGCTACAAGCTTCCTTCGTTTTTTCATAAAGTTTCCATATTGATTAGGAAAAGCAGCGGGTAATAACTGCCGCCATGAGTGTTGTGGCGACTATGACAAACAGTCAGTCCCTGGGCCAAGTTAAATGACCCAGAGCCCTTTGGATGATAGGAAATGAACCTATCCATTTAGTCAGGAAGCCGGACCAATGCAAATTAATTTAAAGACTTAACACAGGAATTAAAGCAGTTCACATCCTTTCTAATTTCATCCATCAAAATAAAGTGAGAAAAATTAGAATTAGGTATTTCATTCAAAGATTTCTTTTATTTTCACCTTATCAATACTGTGCCGGAGGCATAATTACAGAAACCAGTACCTGTATGTTAGAAGTATTGGCCCTGGCTGTTGAGGTACTTGTCCCACTGTGACACGAGGCGGTGAATGGCTGTCTCATAAAATTCCCTGGGCTGCGATGTGAACCAGTTCCGCACGTACATCTGGACGTCGGCGTCCGAGGTGAATCATTGTCCCCGCAGAGCCCTTTTCAGGGGACCAAACATGGCGTAATCACAGGGAGAGAGGTCTGGACTGTATGGAGGGTAGCCGAGAACCTCCCATTTGAATTTCTGCAGGAGTGCCGCGACTGTGTTGGCCGTATGAGGTCGTGCATTGTCGTAGAGCAGAATGACCCCTTGGTGAGATTGCCTGATCGTTTTGTTTTGATCGCTTGGCGAAGGGTGGTCAAAGTTTGCGAGTAACGCTGGACATTCACTGTTGTACCGTGCGGCATGAAGTGTATCAGAAGGGGGCCATCTTGATCGAAGAAGAACGTCAGCATTACCTTTCCTGCACTCGTGTGGATGGCCTTGCCTTTTTTGGGGTGGTGGTGACCCTGGATGCTTCCACTGGAGGCTTTGTCGTTTGGATTCTGGTTCGAAGTGATGACACCATGACTCATCTCCAGCCACCACTCGTGCCAGGAACCCATTCCCTTCCCTCACATAGCGCTGCAGATGACCAAGACAGTGGGCCATTCGAAATGCTTCCTGGTTGAAGACTGTAGGGCACCCATTGGGCACACACTTTGTGCAAGTGCAGTCGTTCCTTCATGATGGTGTGCACACTTCCGACGCTCAATCCGACCACGGTGGCTATGGCGTTCACTGTCAGTCGGCGGTCCTGGGTAATGAGTGCATCAGCCAGCTGGACGTTGTCATCGGTAATGCAGGGGGGTGCCCCAGACTGGGCATCATCGGCTAACGACACCCGTCCTTCCCTGAAGCGCTTGTGCCACGCCTTGACCCTTGCAATGGACATGCAGTGTTCGCCGTACACTTGGGACATTCGGCGATGAATGTCAGTTCCCCCTACTCCTTCCGCTGTCAGAAACCGAACAACACCTCCTTGCTCTTCGTTTGACGCCTCCATGTCACTGTTTGCAATGCGACTGGCAGCGTTTGACGATTGATGCATGCTGCTGTTCGCTTTGTATCGTCACGTGACGTGCACGCGTGCCCTCTGGCGATGAGCTGTGACCTTCCACGCTCTGGTCGGAACCACACCACAGCACGCCATGATTAGCCGATGTCGTCACCGGTTTGCGCATTCCAGCCTCTGGCTCGTTACTTTTTTAACGCACCTTATATATATGTGAACCTGTACCATTGAGACTGAGACACATGTTATTGGTAATGGCTAGAAAACTATTGCATTGAAGATCAATTTTGTGTTTTGTAGTCGTTTCTAGAAACCTTGTTATACAAGTAGTTAAATGCCAGCGTGATATATATCTGGATATGATGATGACCTTATGGTTAAAGGCATAGTCGAGTCCTAATGGTTGAGAGGGCTGACAGTCCGGATACCAGTTATTTTGGAATATGAGTGGGCAATTGTGCATCGGCAGCTAGGACCATCCAACTCGCGTCTTAGTGTTTGAAACTCAGAGGCTAGCAACCTGCTTCACTTGCACTAAAATTGGGTGAGTTAGCCGTGGTCATTACGGCATGACTGCTGGCAGTCGCTCACATCCGGGAGGCGACGAGGTTCGAATCCCCCCGCCGGCAACCTTGAAGATGGTCTCCTGTAGTTTCCCATCTTCCTTCCAGGCAAATGCCGGGGTTGGTCCCTAACTATAGGCCACAGTCGCTACCTTCCAACTCCCCGTCCTTACATTCAAACTTTCCTCCCCAGACAACACTCCACACGCGACGGTATGTGTAGCTCACCCATTGGGTGTCCGCCTCGAAGTAGCTATAAATCAGGCGAGCCGAACATGTCCTCGGACACTCCCAGCACTAAAAGCTATACGCTAAAAATATAAAAAAACTTGCACTAAAAGCAAGCCTCGAACTAATGGAAGAGATGCAGCCACACTCCCATCTGACAGATCAAAGAACAGGCAATCCATGGGGCTATTAATATCGAGAGGGATTATGGTAGGAAGAAAGTAGAGCTAGCCGAGATTGGATACTCTAGGCATTAGTGAAGTTCAGACAAAGGGAGATAGAGAGGACGAAGTAGGAGATTACAAGGAATAGAAGGCGGGGCAAAGAGAACCTCGGAGCATAACATAGTTTCTGTAACTCAACGATTGATGTGGATAGATTTGGAAATCGGGTCAGTGTAGCTCCATGTAAAGGGGCTGATCAGGACAAAGTAGGTGGTGGGAGTTAACAATCCAGAGAGTGTTATTGGACCTCATACACATGGGAGGTTATATATACTACATCATTACTGGTATTCAGGGGCTATCTTGATGATACAGTCCACAGATCTGCTAAGAATTAAGAATGTAAGGGCTCTTTGCAGACGGTATCGAGTTGAAAATCTCCAGAATATGGAACTTAGGCATAAATACATGGAAATGATTGATGAGACATTCCAAAGAGCAGCTGGTAAAGAATTACAGGGCATAGAAACAGAAAGGTCTGGATACAGGATACAGGGATGCAGGACTAGAAGTAGCAAAGGCACAACAGTGAGTAAGGACAGGAATGGCATAGTGAAGTTTGCTTGTACTGTAAAACAAGTAGTACAAAGATGTGCAAAGGAACAGAACCAAATAAATAATATTAGATTACAAAAGGACATCATGGGAGGACATACGAGATAAAATAGAAATGTTACGTCAAGCGGCAGGAAAGCCTTCTGGAGTGTTATAAAGAATCTTAGAAATGAGCAGAGAAACTCATGGTAGATACTAAGGAATGTGGCAGATTAGGAAATAAACTAAAAGGTCACAAAGCAGCAAGGGTAGTTGAAATTCAGCCACAAAGGGAAAAGAATAGTGGGAAAGCAGGGCTGAAATGGTTGCATCACCGGGTATTTATTTGGAGAGTAGTGACTGCTGGTGGAACATCCTGCCTGGACCACTTGAACATATCCCTCTTATTAGTGCCTCACAAAATATCCTGTAATTTAACTGGTAAATTTCTTAAGGTCCTTTTTCCCTTTCGTTATTTTTTTTTATATGAGGGAATCGTATTTGACTACCAGTAATTTAATTCCGATACAGTTGTTGTTTCATTTAGATGGGCTTGGACAACATGGTCATTTAGCCCCATGGACTTGGGTGTGTTATTTTAAATATAACCACTTTGGTTTATTGACTTAAAAAGTTCTATACAGTCCCTGGCCATATTATTGGATGCTCCTGGTTTTGTCAACTTGCCCACCTATCAATGTTTAATGGGAAGGGCCAGTTGTACGAACTCGGGTTACACCTCGGCTAAAGTTATCTCCGCAGTTAACGCATAATTGAGTTGTACGACATTGGTATAAGCGATAATCGAGGTATAAACGACGGCATAGCAAACTGGGCATGGAATGGCGGGCTATCTTCTTATACCAGGTATATATAAGGTGTGTTCAAAAAGTAACGAGCCAGAGGCTGTAATGCGCAAACCGGGGTGACGACAGTGGCTAATCGTGGTGTGTGTAACGAGGTGTGGTTCCGACCAGAGAGTGGAAGGTCACAGCCCGTCGCTAGAGGGCACGCGTGCACGTCATGTGACGATACAAAGCGAGCAGCAGCATGCATCAATCGTCCAACCAAGACCAAGACAGTAGGACATTCGACATGCTTCCTGGTGCGGTTGAAGACTGTGGGGCACCCATTGGGCACACACTTTGCGCCAGTGCAGTCGTTCCTTCATGATGGTGTGCACACTTCCGACCACGGCGGCTATGGCGTTCACTGTCACTCGGCGGTCCTGGGTAATGAGTGCATCAACCAGCTGGACGTTGTCATCGGTAATGCAGGGGGATGCCCCAGACCGGGCATCATTGGCTAACGACACCCGTCCTTCCCTGAAGCGCTTGTGCCACGCCTTGACCCTTGCAATGGACATGCAGTGTTCGCCGTACACTTGGGACATTCAGCGAAGAATGTCCGTTCCCCCTACTCCTTTCGCTGTCAGAAACCGAACAACAGCTCTTTGCTCTTCGTTTGACGCCTCCATGTCACTGTTTGCAATGCGACTGGCAATGTTGGGCGATTGATGCATGCAGCTGCTCGCTTTGTATTGTCAGGTGACGTGCATGCGTGCCTTCTAGTAACGAGCTGTGACCTTCCATGCTCTGGTCGGAACCACACCTCGTTACACACGCCACGATTAGCCCATGTCGTCACCGGTTTGCGCATTACGACCTCCGGCTCGTTACTTTTTGAACGTACCTTATATATGGCGGACGGCAGAGACCGCAATAACATTCGAAGTTAAATCATCGCAAACTCTTAATTCCAGTGAACTATTAATAAATGCACATGAAAATATATAATCTTAGTAGTAGCACAGTAATTACATACATATTTTTACAGAAAATTACGGAAGTATGTCACTGACATTATGTACGTAAGCATCATATGCGCAGTCTTCACAGAATCGCGTTAGGTCACTGTGGAGTAGTGGCCAGCGTGCCGAACTCACGATGGAGAGTTTCAATTTTTGAGGATCGAATCCCACCATGTCCAATTATTTTTGCTTATTAGTTTTTGTTTTTATGTTATGCTTGGTGTTTCAACATTATCTTTTATATGTACCGATAATCATTTGGAGTGATCCTTGGTTGAACAGGGTATTAATAGTAACTTTGCATCTGTCAAGAGCGTAGGCTACTCATATTCAAGAGAGCATTCATGCTGGAGGTGCCAGGAATTAATATAGTAGATCAGTTTTTAGAAAGAATATTACTAAAAAGGAAGGAAGCTTGTAGTTTAACGTGACCGTTAATCTGTAGATCATAAGCCACGGGACCTCCTTTTTACGTGGAATCCGAACCACAGGACATGGCATTTCACTTCGAAAATCTCACATGCATTGACCGGGAATCGAACCCGGACCGCCTTGGTGAGAGGCATACAGCTAGACCACTGAGCCACCACGCCCCTGAAAGAATATTACTACAAAGGAGAAAAACAAAGAAGATCAGACAGAGGTTGGATAATTTTCAGAACTGTGATGAAAGTGAATTCTTTATATGGTACAGACTGGGAAAGGACACAGTTTTGAGGTTCATCATCATCATCATCATTTCCCCTTATCCAGCTCCTGCCTGGTCGGGGTATTTATGGCACTTCTCCACTTTCCTTCCACCATTCCTTCTTCCACAATCTTGTCCCAGTCCAGATTTCTTTTTCTTACGCTGTTCTTCACTGAATCAATCCACCTTGTTCTAGGTCTTCCTCTTGCTCTCTTACCCTTGCACTTCGCCTCCAGCATCTGTCTTGGTATTCTATTTTCCTCCATCCTCTTTACATGTCCAAACCACCTTAGTTTATTCTTCTCAATTCTCTCATTTAGTTTTTCCATCCCAACTTCCTTCCTAACATCTTCATTCCTCACTCTGTCTTTCCTTGTCTTTCCTATCATACTTCTTAGGAATTTCATTTCACTGGTTTGGATTCTACTCTCTTGCCTGCTTGTCAGGGTCCAAGTCTCAGCTGCATAAGTTAATATGGGAACATAGTACACTTTATACATTACCTCCTTGCTTTTCCTTGGTACTTCCTTATCCCAAACAAGTTTTCTTACACTTTGATAGAACGCATTGCTCTGCTGTACTCTCCTGCCAATCTCCATGTCCAACCTACCAGTTTGCATCAATTCACTTCCTAGGTATTTGAACGTGTCCACAATTTCCAAACTCTGACTTCCAATTTTCACAGTGCCCTTTCCTTGTCTTTCCCCTCTTGTCATCACCATGGTCTTGCTTTTCTCTATACTGATTTGCAGGCCGTACTTCTGAATATTTTCGTTCAGTGCATCTAGTTGTTTTTGCACTTCTTCGGTGTTCCTTCCCCAGACCACAATATCATCTGCAAATAACAGTAACTTCATTTCTTTATGTCCATATGCTTCCTTTGTTTCCTTTACAATTTCATCCATCACCATTATGAACAAGAGAGGTGACAGCACACTCCCCTGTCTTAGTCCAGTCTTGTTCCTAAACCAATCTGTCTTTCCAACTGGGGTCAGTACCCTGCTAACACAGTTGTTGTACATTGCTTGCACCATTTCCAACATTTCTCTTCCCAGTCTCTTCTTAACCATATATGACTGACAGGTAAAATTTATGATAACATGTAGTAGCCTAACCTGCATTTACCGGTACTTATTTCTTGGATAGGCTATATTACTTTGCATTATGTTTATATATACGATATACTATTGTTTACTGAATCGTACCAATGCATGTATTTATTAAGTTTGTTATTCTCATGGAGTATCGCAGTGGTCAATTCAATATTCATCTGTTTCCAAAGAAGATCATATTTCGTATCAATATGTCCACAAAGTTAGCTCCGTTTGTTACCAACTTACCTAGTCTCTCAGACAAACATGGAAAAGAGCCCCGGAATAAAATCTTGTAATTAAGTAGAACAAACTTTAAGTTTCCGCCTAATCAACACTATTTATTATTTCGTTAGCTTATGGGTACATGTTTCGGAATTAGTACAATTCCTTCTTCAGCCCTTCATAATTCATATTCGGAAACATCATAGACTAAAAAGACTACGTCCATGTGAGAAACATAACACACTGATAATTAAAATACTATAAAAATTAATTGAACACTTTAAAACATGACGACCTTATGGACATTACATACAATAAAACAATAAAAACATTCCTGCTGTTAACAATCAAATTGAATAATAAATACTACTATGCACATTCTTGAACGGTATGCGTCGGTCAAATTGAGCAGTCGTTAATTTCTTTTTGTAAATAAAAACAAAGAGCACATTCCATTAGTGTTCAGGACACAAATAACTTGCTGTACTGATAAACGTTGACATAGGTGGAAACATTGTTCGGCACTTTATTGAAAGTGCGCTGACATATGCTTAGTGGATGCAAAACGGAGAAACCTTCCGATTATTAAACTTGTATTTTTGCACACTAACTGGGAGTGTTTATCTTGAGCCGAAAGCACCACGGACCTGGAATGAAGACGTTCAGTGGTTCGAAAATGTTGAAACCAAGGAATTAACAAATTTAAAAATGAATTCCGCCCTAACAAGAAATTTTGGACTTACGTGCAACGTTTAAGGGACACTGGGACTGAAATTTTAGTGAAATTTGTGGAAAATGTCGATTTTCGGTTTTTTCCATATTAATACACCCCTATCCCCTGCGGATCATATAGCAGTGTTTTATCCGAATTCCACCATTTTTAAAGCCCTGGCGTAGCTTTAAAATGCACGGTGTGTCCTTTAAACGCCCCAGCACAGTAAGTGTCCTGAAGGTTCTGAGTCTTGGTGTTTCTACAATCGAAGTATCGCAGCTGGTAAAACACCACAGAGTCATGACAAAATGGCTGTAGAACTATAAGAACCCTTAGTTGTCAAGATTATGCTGTTTATCAAAGGCTGGCATCAGATGAGCTACTATCCAGATGCATCCGTGGTGCTACTGAAAATCAGAATGAGTCTCTGCATTCTGTTATCTGGAGGAAGTGCCGAAAAGAGATTTTTATTTCACGGAAGATACTTGAAATTGCTGTTTGGAATTCTGTAACAGAATTCAACATGGGGTGTAGTGCAACAACAGAGTTGAAATCAGGAATAAGACTAACTTCAGTATCTCATGTCACAGCACAAACACTTGAAAGATGTGACAGTCGCAGGAAGTATGTAAGTCCGCGGTCATAATTGGAGAAGCGAAAGCATGTCGACGGAAGGTGAAACTGACAGAAATGAAGGAGGAGGCTGCAAAACAGAAGAAGGAGGGTGTCACCTATGCTGTAGGACAGTCCTAATGTCATTGGTAAGCTGAAACCTTGTAAATTCTGCATCATTTTAGAAAATTGCTGTTTTCTCGGATTCACTTTTTCAGGCATTCAAAATGTTACTCGCGTCATAAATCTTATGATATTGCTTTCAAAATGGGAATTTATTATCTTCATTGCAATGACTATAAACCTGCGGATCGTTTTTTAGATTGCACTTTTGGTTTGGCTGCAAAAAAAATTCAAACTGGAAAAAATACGATTTTTTTGTAGAAAAAAACTTGGAGATGGAAAAAAATTAATTTCTTGACACTCATTAATGCAATTCAAAATCGGATCCGTAGGTTTCTTCCAATTGTTATAGTGCAATAGAATATTACCTAAAAGTTACACTATCTTGTTTTTTTTAACGCGGCTGACCTTTATAAAACTTGAATAATTAGCACAATAAATGTACAAAATAATTAATATCTAGAGAACTAATCAACTTACAATGCTCACATTTCCCAAAGTGGTTTATAATATGACTATTCATAACCATATAAAATTTCAAAGCTGTACCTCAGTTTATATAGAATTTGAAAATTTCAGTCCCAGTGTCCCTTAAGAGCAAACGCGCCAAGGTCAATGACTATGGTACTGGTTGGTAGGCTCCCACATCGGAAGCAAAAAATAGGTACCAAAATAAAGGAAATGACTTTGAATAAAGAAAAATTGCGTGGAGTACATTATGCTAGATTAACTTACCGGCGTGACTGCTAATGCGAAGCGATGTAGGTAAGGTCAAGTGCCTGGCTGTTTGCGGTCCGATGTGCATACAGGTTAATCCACTAGTGCTGTGAGTGGAGTCAAGCTGCTGCCTGATACTGATGAGGGGCGCGCGGGAGCGGAGGGGAAGTGGAGGGGTGGAACTGCTCGGGGTGGAAATGAAACGGCGCGGCACAGGGTGGGACGGGAACCCGATGTCGACGAACTTGCTACTGTCTATGGAGGTTTTAATTTTTTGGAGATGAGGTGGTCTGCTAACGTATCAAATAATATATTGGTATCAAAATTGATTTCATTCAAGTTTTTGTGTGCATTGGACCTTTGGAACACGTTGATGTGTATGTTTTCTAAAATGTTCATAAGACTGCCTTTGGATACGTAATGCAATATATTAACATCGTTTTCTAAGCTGGTGAAACTGTGTTTACTTTCTTCCATATGGGATGCCATCGCCGAAATTTTTTTATGTTTTATTGCTGAAAAATGCTCATTATAACGAGTGCGAAAGCTCCTACCGGTTTGGCCTACGTAATTGGCTGGAAACGAATCACATTTGATTTCATATACACCCGATTTGGAATATTTGTTGGTGTGATTGATTTTGCTTGAATTGAAGAATTTGTTGAAGTTAGAATTGTTGGTTTTAAAGGCAATGTTTAGGTTGTGTTTTTTTTAAGATGTTAAGAGACAGTATAAACGCTTCGGTCCACATAAGTGAAAGTTGCGAATTTTTTCTTTTCGGGTTCAATTTTGACTAATGTAGTTTTCGGTTTATTTTTTGCTTTATGAATAAGGTTATTGATGTAATCGTGACTGTAGCCGTTGATGTTTGCTATTTCATGAATGATCTCTATTTCCTGTTGCAAATCCTTTGGGGACAACGGTATATTCAGGGCTCTATTTATGGGGCTGATGAAAGTTGCCTTTTTATGACTTCCAGGGTGGTTGGAGTCCTGACGTATAGTGGTGCTCGTTTGAGAGGGTTTCCTGTATATTTTGTAATGGAGCCTATTATTTTTTCTAGTTACCGTTAGATCTAAGTAATTAATTTCATTATTGACTTCGGACTCAACAGTGAACTTAACGTTTTCGTCGATGTTGTTCAAAGTTTTTAGAATGTTGGCTATATTTTGACTTTGTTCATTGATGACGATGAAGACGTCATGGACGTATCTTCCCCAGAATTCAATTCCATCTATGTGGTTAATTACTTTTTCGTGTTCTAAATGGTCGAGATAAATGTTGGCAAGTATGCCGGATAGGGGAGATCCCATTGTGAGACCATCGGACTGTTTGTATATTTTACCATTGAACGTGAAGACATTATTATTGGTCACCAAATCTAATACTGCAACTAATTCTTCGATTTCTACTTTAGAAAGTTCGCTGTGATTGGTCAATTGTTTGCGTATGACATCTATGGTTTTTCTCACTGGTATGTTGGTGTACATGTCTTTGATATCTATTGAGTGCATGGTGCTGCTGTCCTTTAGTTTTAAGCCTACTGTTTTTTCGCAAAAATGCATGGTATTCCTGAAGGACGTGTTGGCCTTGTACTTATAATGTCTGTTGAGATATTGTTGTGCGAATTTTGCAAGCTTGTAAGTGGGACTATTTTTGAAGTTAACAATTGGTCTGATTGGTGTGCCAGGTTTATGAATTTTTGGTAACGATCTCAACATGGGTAAACTTGGGTTCATACTCGTGAATTTAGTGGCTTGTTTGTCATCTATGATGAAAATCGTGTTTTTCAAAAGTTTTTTGACCTGTTTTTTAATAGCATTAGTTGGATCTTTTTTGATTTCTTTGAAATTTGCGATGTTGAGAAAATTGTTGGTCTTCTGGATGTAATCATCTTTGTTCATTAAAACAGTTGTGTTTCCCTTGTCGGCCTTTGTTATGACTATGTTGTTATCATTAACTTTTTTAACTAAGTTATTTAATTCTGCTTTAATGGGAGAATTGTTGTGATTATTTCTTCGTTTGTTTTTATTGGAGTTGATGATTTTTTTGATTTTCTTATTGGTGTCGAACCTCGTGGCGTTTTGTTCTTCATACGGTAATTTTTTGATTGCTGCTTCGGTTTCGGCAATTAAATTGATTAATTCGTTGTCATTATAGTTCTGGTCCCAATTATGCTTTGGTCCTTTTTGTAATATTTCTAACTCTTTTTGGTCCAATGTGATGTTTGAAAGGTTTTGGAAAACATGTGGGTTATTCACTGCTGACTTATGATGGTTAGGGGGCGTGTGTTGTCAAGCGCCTTGACCTTCCTTATGGCGCATGCACGACGATCTGGTAATTGTCCCATTCTTTTTTGTTTATTGAATTGGACGCTTCCAGATGTGCTCGATATAACGCATTGTTAATGTTGTTCTTCCTCATGTGTAAGAACCTTATCTCCCGCTTAAGTACCCTGTCACTGACCAAAAATTGCTTGTGCCTATCATAATGATTCGAATTGCCCTTCCTTTGGTAGCCCTTAATATGCTTCGGTATTAATCTATGTTTCTTACATTTCCTTAGGAACTCAATGTCTTTTATGATGTTTGCTAACTTCAACTTGAGATCTTTGTATTTAAACCAACATACCAGTGAGAAAAACCATAGATGTCATACGCAAACAATTGACCAATCACAGCGAACTTTCTAAAGTAGAAATCGAAGAATTAGTTGCAGTATTAGATTTGGTGACCAATAATAATGTCTTCACGTTCAATGGTAAAATATACAAACAGTCCGATGGTCTCGCAATGGGATCTCCCCTATCCGGCATACTTGCCAACATTTATCTCGACCATTTAGAACACGAAAAAGTAATTAACCACATAGATGGAATTGAATTCTGGGGAAGATACGTCCATGACGTCTTCATCGTCATCAATGAACAAAGTCAAAATATAGCCAACATTCTAAAAACTTTGAACAACATCGACGAAAACGTTAAGTTCACTGTTGAGTCCGAAGTCAATAATGAAATTAATTACTTAGATCTAACGGTAACTAGAAAAAATAATAGGCTCCATTACAAAATATACAGGAAACCCTCTCAAACGAGCACCACTATACGTCAGGACTCCAACCACCCTGGAAGTCATAAAAAGGCAACTTTCATCAGCCCCATAAATAGAGCCCTGAATATACCGTTGTCCCCAAAGGATTTGCAACAGGAAATAGAGATCATTCATGAAATAGCAAACATCAACGGCTACAGTCACGATTACATCAATAACCTTATTCATAAAGCAAAAAATAAACCGAAAACTACATTAGTCAAAATTGAACCCGAAAAGAAAAAATTCGCAACTTTCACTTATGTGGACCGAAGCGTTTATACTGTCTCTTAACATCTTAAAAAAACACAACCTAAACATTGCCTTTAAAACCAACAATTCTAACTTCAACAAATTCTTCAATTCAAGCAAAATCAATCACACCAACAAATATTCCAAATCGGGTGTATATGAAATCAAATGTGATTCGTGTCCAGCCAATTACGTAGGCCAAACCGGTAGGAGCTTTCGCACTCGTTATAATGAGCATTTTTCAGCAATAAAACATAAAAAAATTTCGGCGATGGCATCCCATATGGAAGAAAGTAAACACAGTTTCACCAGCTTAGAAAACGATGTTAATATATTGCATTACGTATCCAAAGGCAGTCTTAACATTTAAAAAACACACACATCAACGTGTTCCAAAGGTCCAATGCACACAAAAACTTGAATGAAATCAATTTTGATACCAATATATTATTTGATACGTTAGCAGACCACCTCATCTCCAAAAAATTAAAACCTCCATAGACAGTAGCAAGTTCGTCGACATCGGGTTCCCGTCCCACCCTGTGCCGCGCCGTTTCATTTCCACCCCGAGCAGTTCCACCCCTCCACTTCCCCCCCGCTCCCGCGCGCCCCTCATCAGTATCAGGCAGCAGCTTGACTCCACTCACAGCACTAGTGGATTAACCTGTATGCACATCGGACCGCAAACAGCCAGGCACTTGACCTTACCTACATCGCTTCGCATTAGCAGTCACGCCAGTAAGTTAATCTAACATAATGTACTCCACGCAATTTTTCTTTATTCAAAGTCATTTCCTTTATTTTGGTACCTATTTTTCGCTTCAGATGTGGGAGCCTACCGACCAGTACCATAGTCATTGACCTTGGCGCGTTTGCTCTTAAACGTTGCACGTAAGTCCAAAATTTCTTGTTAGGGCGGAATTCATTTTTAAATTTGTTAATTCCTTGGTTTCAACATTTTCGAACCACTGAACGTCTTCATTCCAGGTCCGTGGTGCTTTCGGCTCAAGATAAACACTCCCAGTTAGTGTGCAAAAATACAAGTTTAATAATCGGAAGGTTTCTCCGTTTTGCATCCACTAAGCATATGTCAGCGCACTTTCAATAAAGTGCCGAACAAAGTTGCCACCTATGTCAACGTTTATCAGTACAGCAAGTTATTTGTGTCCTGAACACTAATGGAATGTGCTCTTTGTTTTTATTTACAAAAAGAAATTAACGACTGCTCAATTTGACCGACGCATACCGTTCAAGAATGTGCATAGTAGTATTTATTATTCAATTTGATTGTTAACAGCAGGAATGTTTTTATTGTTTTATTGTATGTAATGTCCATAAGGTCGTCATGTTTTAAAGTGTTCAATTAATTTTTATAGTATTTTAATTATCAGTGTGTTATGTTTCTCACATGGACGTGGTCTTTTTAGTCTATGATGTTTCCGAATATGAATTATGAAGGGCTGAAGAAGGAATTGTACTAATTCCGAAACATGTACCCATAAGCTAACGAAATAATAAATAGTGTTGATTAGGCGGAAACTTAAAGTTTGTTATACTTAATTACAAAACGTCAGCACGGAACCTGCAATGGACTCTTCTTCGAATAAATAAAATCTTGTCGTACAAGCCACCATTGGAGATATACCAAGGAAGACGCTAGCCCAGGTATAGCTATTCCGATGGATAACCGGAGTTCGTACAACTGGGCCTAAATGAAATGGGCTCATTTGTTGTGAGGCTGGCTGCGTGGCTCAGTGATAACGTTCCCGCCTGCTGTGCCCAAAGTTGCACAGCCAGTTGGCATTTGAGGGTGCCGAGGCAGTAGATTTAGTGGCACGTTCAAGATCCTTCTCGGGGCAAAAATCAGGCACCCCAGCGTCGCTTAAGGCGGCAGTTGTTAAAAGGGACGTACAAACAATAATATTATTATTTCATTCTTGTGAGAGCTGATTATTGATGAACATGTACCAGAATTGCATCTAGTATTGTTGGGCTCCGTAGCCTCTAATGGTAAAGTGTTCCGATAACTCACAGATTTTATACACAATACAATACGAAAAACAATGGATAAATCAAGTGACGAAGGACGCGAAGGTAAAAGCACTAATTGGGTATTCAAATCGTGAGATTTCTCAAAGATTGCGAGTAGTGGTTTTGTGGGGGTTCAGATGCCACCGCCACCGCTGGAATACTAAAATGGCAATATCTCGCGAACCAATCAGGCTAGAGACTTGTACGAGGTGTCAAATTACTCAGGCGAACACTCCCTTTCCAATGGACAACATATTTCAACCCCAAAATAAAACCTACCCCTACTAGAGGGTGAAATTGAATTTTTTAGAGAATCTCTCTTTCCAATTGCAACATGTGAGAGTTTGAATGTCGATATGGATGTAACGATGTTCTGCAAACCAATAATCAAAGAGGGGCATGTTAGGCCTTGAGGTGAGAGCCCCTGTTATTGTTGACGAGCCCCCTGCTGTCGGGCCCCTGTGGATGGGTTATTGTTGACAGGTCCTTGTGGACGAGTCCTTGTGGACAAGTCCTTGTGGACAGGTCCTTGTGGACGAGTCCTTGTGGACGAGTCCTTGTCCCTTTGGACTGATCCCTTTGGACGGGTCCCTTTGGCCTGGTTCCTACGGACTAGCCCATGAATTTATTTAAATTATGTCAAAGGGCCTAACTACATTTGTGTGTGTGTTGAATTGACGTTGTTCACTACTACTATAATGGGGTAACGATATGAAAGGAAAGTGACGAAATACATGTGAACATACAAGGGATCTAACTTGGTGGATGGATGTGTTCTAACAAGTCATTTGTAGTTGAAAGAGAATAATACATGTTCTTAAGATGTTAAAACTGAGGAGATGGCACGTGCAGTAAGACGTCTTGTTACTTCCTGTGTCATATTACAGACATGACAGAGAGCGCGCAGATCTGTTGCTATAACTAACACTGCAGTAATTTGAAACCGCAAGTGTTCATTAAGGCAATGGATGATGATCATGCAAAGTTAGCAGTTATTGGATATTACACAGGTGTTCCTTCCGGTGTCATGTTGCTGACATACCAGAGAGCGCACACTGCTGTTGCTATGATTGACGCTGCAGTAATTTGAAACCCCATATGTTGATTAAGACAATGGGTGATGATCATGCAAAGTCAGCAGTCATTGGATACCACACAGGTGTTCCTAGTGTACTTTGGACTCTCAACTGTATTGGGAAAGGAATTACAATGATCTGCAAAAAACTGCTGACACGAGCGATGAGAGTTTATATAAGAGGGGTGTCATATATCTCCCTACTGTCAGACTTTATTACTCGCTTTGAGTGAACAGTGCTCTATTACTGCTCAAGAGTTGTAAAAAAAAGCCGTTTTGGTAGAAAATCATTAAATTATTTTGCAAGGTAAGTACTTATTATTAATGGATTGTAGTCTTTTTATTACTAATTGATGTTGAAGTTATTGATTGGAATGTATTTATCGATTGATTGATTGATTTATTTGTTTGCAGATAATTGGGTACCTGTAGGTTACCAGATTCCTACAATCTGTTCATTCAGTGACAGCAGTTGATAAATTATAAAAAGGTAAGTGCCCCTCTAATAACTTTTAAACAGTTAGAGTGATATTTTCCAATGTTCACCACTACATGTCAGTGAAAATGGTATATTTGGCAGTCAAAAGATGGAACTACTTGACCATGGTGTGTAAAGCTAATTTTGTAGGTTAGATTTTGATTACCGCTCTATTAAGTCTGAATGTTCATTGCTAGGTGTCAGTGTCAGAGGGAATATTTAAAGACTTAACCTCAGTTCACCTAACATAACCTAACTTTACCTAACTTAACCTTGTCATGTGACATGTTCCACAAGTTTAGACTTGTTTTAAGACTGGCTATGACGTCACACTTAGCTCACTTAACTAGCGATCGCTGGTTTCTATCACGTGACATGTTCTACAAGTTTAGACTTGTTTTAAGACTGGCTATGACGCCACACATAGCTCACTTAACTGGCGACCGCTGGTTTATACCACTCTATCAAGTTCTAATGTTCACTGCTAGGTGTCAGTGACAGTGGTATATAGTAACCCCCAGTTAGAACTACATAAAGTTAGACTTGCTAGGAGTTCACAGATGATTGATTTAAATACCCTGCTAAAACCATTGACTGGAATATAATTAAACTATTTATATTGTACTTTTTGTTTTATCTTTTATTAACATTGATGATTTCTTTCTTTCATAGGTAATTTCGAAAGTGATCATAATGTTCAAGTGTGGTGACTGTAAGAAACAGTTCTCAAGACCTGACAACCTTCAACGTCATGCAAGTACAAAACATAATCAGAAAATGTTTGTGTGCAGTCATTGTGCTACAACATTTAACAGACAAGATAGTCTTACACGACATGTAAATTTAATGCATGTCAGTTCAGCACCATTTTCGTGTTCAGTTTGCGAACTTGGTTTTTCTGCTGTAAAGCGATATCAATTCCACATGGTTGAAGTGCATGGAGAACAACAAGAATTGAAATCTGTAAAACCATCAACTAGCACGGAACCTTTAAATGAATGTGATGCTCAAAAGCGTAAACGTTCTCAAGATTGTGAAAATAGTTGTGCAACAAAAAGAAAAAAGAATGGTGAACCTTCAATAACACATTGTGATGTATGTAATATTGATATACCTTCTTCAATCATTCATGGACATTTACGCAGTATTCAACATAAAAATAACACTTGCCATGAAAGAAATTCTGGAAATATTCAACAAATTGGTAGTGCTTTTAAAAGTCGAATTGCTAGTTATAGACTTTATAGTAAAGAAAAAACTCAAAGTATTGAATAATTTTTAAAAAATGTTCAACCTGCTGTGTTTGGCTTAGTAGAAAAAGTTTTATTAGAGCATAAAACAATTAAAATGAATTTTGAACTTTTTGGCCTCTATGTAAAAACTGGGAGCGAAGGTGAAATTACGGATATCAAATCCTTTAATACAAAAAACATAATTGTTAGCGAATCAACTAATATTAGTGATATATATCAAAATATTTCAAGTGCTATCATTGTGAAGAGTGAAGAGTTCCAGGAAAGGGAGTCAGGCTGGGCGTTGGTTGAAGTACTTTATTTAGAAACCAACCTGAATAAATACAACCCCCTTCGAGCATCATCATATATTGATTTGCCAGGATGGATCAAACGTAAGAATGCTTGTGTAAACGTTATGAATAATGATGACGCATGCTTTGCATGGGCTGTAACCTCAGCTCTCCATCCAGCAGTGATGCATGAGAATAGAACATCATCATATCCTCACTATTCTTCAGTGTTAGATTTAAAAGAAATAGAATTTCCTATGGCGATAAAAGACATTCAACGTTTTGAAGAGCTGAACAATATAAGTATTAATGTTTATGGAATTGAAAATAAGAGTATAGTTGGTCCTCTATATTATACTCAGGAAAAAAAGGATGCTCATGTAAATTTACTATATATAACCGAAGGTGAAAATGCTCACTATTATTGGATAAAACATTTAAGTAGACTTGTTGGTAGTCAGGTTTCAAAACACAATGGTAAAAAGTGGTTGTGTGATGGCTGTTTGCTATATTTCCAGAAAGAGGATAACTATCACAACATCAAAAATGGGGATGTAATCATGTTTGTACGGTATTACCGACTCCTAAAAATAACATTCTAAAATTTGAGGATTATGAGAAACAGCTTCGAGTACCATTTGTTATATATGCTGACTTTGAGGCTTTGCTTAAACCATTTAATACATGTTCATCGAATCCAGCCCAACCTTTTACCAACACTACTCACATCCATGAACCTTTTAGCTTTGCATATTATATTAAATGTAGTTATGATGACTCTTTAAATAAGTTTGAGCTCTATAGAGGACCTGATGCACCTGAAGTTTTTATGGAAAGGCTTGAGAAAGATGCCGTCCGTATATCCTCTATTTTAAATACGATCATTCCAATGGAGCCACTAACTTCATTAGAGCAAATGAATTTTGAAACTGAAACTAATTGTTTTATATGTGGTGAATGTTTATATACAGACAGGGTTCGCGATCATGACCATTTAACAGGAAAATATCGTGGTGCGGCTCACCAAGAATGTAATTTAAATTATAGAGTAAGTAAATTCATTCCGGTCATTCTACACAACGGTAGCAAATACGATAACCACTTTATCGTTAAAGAATTTGGAGCTTTAGATGTGAAAATTGATGTTATTGCAAATAATAAGGAACAATACATCTCGTTAACAAAATACATCAAAACTAGCAATAAAAAGACCATTAAACTGAGATTTTTAGATTCATTCCGCTTTATGTCGAGTAGTCTTGATAAGCTGGCTAGTAATTTAAAATCAGACCAGTTTCATGAAATTCAACGTGTCTTTCCTAAAGAAGATGATTTTAATTTGATTCGTCAAAAGGGTATATTCCCTTATGAATATATTAACTGTGTGGAACGTCTTGAGGAGTGTTGTTTACCGCCGAAAAATGCATTTTACAGTTCCTTAAACACAAGTCATATCAGTGAACAGGAATATTTACATGCACAACGTGTATGGGCACAGTTCCACATTCAAACTTTAGGAGAATTTTCAGACATATATTTGAAGACAGATGTGTTGTTATTAGCAGATGTTTTTGAAAATTTTCGGAATGTTTGTATGAAAACTTATGACCTTGATCCTTGTCAGTATTTCACAGCTCCTGGGTTAAGTTTCAGTTCAATGTTGAAAAAAACGAAAGTAAATTTAGAATTAATGACTGATATAGACATGATCAATTTTATAAAATCATCAATTCGAGGTGGATTAAGTCAATGTAGTGGACGGTACTCTAAAGCGAATAATAAATACATGCCTAGCTACAACCCTTGTGAAGAGTCAAAGTATATTGTCTACCTCGATGCAAATAACCAATATGGTTGGGCTATGAGTCAATATCTACCACTGAAAGATTTTCGCTGGCTGACTCAACCTGAAATTGATGTCTTACATGTTGACACTCTTAATGATAACGATGACAAAGGATATATTTTAGAGGTAAATCTTGAGTACCCTAAAGAGTTACATGATGATCATAATGATTTACCATTTTGTCCTGAGAATATGAAATCTCCATACATCACATCACGAACAAAAATGTTAATTGCTAATGTAAATGATAAATGTAAATATGTAATCCATTATCAAAACTTGAAACAGTGTCTACAGCATGGATTGAAATTAACTAAAATTCATCGCGTATTGCAATTTCATCAGTCAGCATGGCTCAAACCGTATATTGATCTAAACAATAATTTAAGAACGCAATCAACAAACGCGTTTGAAAAAGATTTTTATAAACTCATGAATAATAGTGTTTTTGGAAAGACTATGGAGAATGTTGATAAACGAGTTGATGTAAAGCTGATAAAGTGGGAGAATGATGGTAAAAGGTATGGTGCGAGCAACTTAATAAGCAAGCCTAACTTTCATAGCTGTTCAATTATTCATGAGGATTTAGTTGTAATACAAATGAATCGTCTTAAAGTAACTTACAACAAACCCATATATGTGGGTTACACCATTCTAGAATTATCAAAAACACTTATGTATGAATTTCACTATGATTATGTAAAGAAAAACTATCTTGATAATGCTAAATTACTCTACACAGACACAGATTCTTTTATTTATGAGTTTAAAACTAATGATTTTTACGAGGATATCAAAACTGAGCTAAATAGGTTTGATACAAGTGACTACCCCAAGGATAATATTTACCATTTACCTCTAGTAAACAAAAAGGTTCTTGGGAAATTTAAGGATGAATGTGCTGGTGTTATTATAGACACCTTTGTAGGCACAAAATCTAAATCATACAGCTATATGACAATTGATGATGTAGTAGTAAAAAAATTAAAAGGAGTGAAAAAGAATGTTGTTAGTAAAGAGTTAGATATAAGTGATTATAAAAACTGTATAGTTAGTAACCCACCTGTATTATATAAGAAAATGTGTGTATTTAGAAGTAAAAATCATCAGCTACATACCAATTTGTTGAACAAAGTTGCTTTAAGTAATGAAGACAACAAACGATTCATTATACCCAACACATTTAATACTCTTGCTTGGGGAAACAGTCGTATTGACGACTATTACTTTACTTAAGTCTAATGATCACTATATTGTAATATTTGTAGTGTGTTTTATATTGTAATATTTTTTGTAAAAACTGTGAGTAGAATGTATAATGTTAGGCTACAGTAGTTTAGTAAAAATAAGATGAGTAATACATTTTAGTGTAAAATGTTTGCTTTTGTATATTACGAAAAAGATTTTTAAAAATTTACTGAATGTGTGAACTAAACAAGGGGAATGTAAAAAATATAAAGTGGAAATTGTAAATATCCATGTGTGAAAAAGTGAAATGGCTATCACCATTTTAAAATTAAAAAGACATTGTAATCTGATAAACCTCGTTTTTTATTTCACAACAACAAAAATGTACAGAATGTGTAAACTAAACAAGGGAATGTAAAAATGAAAAGTGGAAATTGTAAATATTCATGTGTGAAAAAATGAAATGGCTATCACCATTTTTAAAAAATAAAAGATATAGTGATTTAGTGAACCTTATTTATATTCACAAAAAATGTACAGAATGTGTGAACTAAACAAGGGGAATGTAAAAAATGTAAAGTGGAAATTGTAAATATTCATGTGTGTGAAAAAAAATAAATGAAAATGAAGAAATGACTATCACCATTTTTAGAATTAAAAGACATTGTGATCTGGTAAACCTTGTTTTATTTCACAATAACAAAAATGTACAGAATGTTTAAACTAAAACAAGGGTAATGTAAAAAAAATGTAAAGTGGAAATTGTAAATATTCATGTGTGAAAAAAAAATGAAATGGCTATCACCATTTTTTAAAATAAAAGACATTGTGATCTTGTAAACCTTGTTTTTATTTCACAACAAATAGAGCTTTACAAAAATAGAATACAAAGAAATACCAATTCCTCAATCCTTTTCAATGTCTATGTCCACTCATTATTAACTTTCCTTTTATAACACTAATCACAATGACGACTGCCAACCTCTCTCCCACTGAGACATCACAGAATGTCAAAAGTTGTTTAGCTTTTCAACTATACTTTATCCGCTACACGTCTTAATGCAGGATGACTGTGGTGATAAAGGTGCATGCTCGATCTAAAGGATTAATAGGTATATCACCACGCTGCAAAGGTTCTTCAAGATAAGTTCCAGGACCACACAAATAAAAAACCAGGTAGGTAGATTTCGAAAGTCAAGTATTGAATTACTTTGTTAATGACGCCATTGCCAGTAGAGGTCTGGCATGTCCTTTTCCATCAATGGTAAAAAGGTTTGATCTTCCTCCTCCTCTGTGGATGATGTTTGTTGTTGCTGCTTTTTTTCTTCATTACACCCGTGGTATGAGGAAACAAAGTCTTTACACTGACTTTTATGACCATGATACAGTTTGACTAGCTGACAAGTAGCACACTGTCGCATAGAGGGTATTTTTGCCATAGCCACTTGCTTATGGTGATCATAATCCGTACATGGTTGCAATTCACTTAACACAGGGTCTTGAGTCCATGATTTTGGTACATGTTGCCAGATTTTTTTCACTGCATTTGCTGCGACATAATAAATGAATGATTTTGGAAGAGTCAATAATTCTTCTTTAGTAAAACTGTCTAGTTTCTTTTTACACACAAAGAACCTTCCAATCGCTTTATCGGCAGCATCCCCTTTCTCCATGGTATCGCGTTGATGTTTACACGTCGCTTGTAGAAATCTCACTGGTGTCATCCACAGGTAAACCTTTAGTTTTAATTTTATTTAACAACTCCCAGCAGGCATTGGTGGATAGCCAATGAAACAATTGCCACACCTGTGCCACGGCTTTATGGGTAATATTGTCACAGGGGCAGCGATCCATGAGTGTTTGCAGCGATGGACAGCCCATGTCCATTAAATCGATACATTGACAGTAAGACGCTAAAAATGGTTGTAGCCATTGACGTTTTTCACTACCTTTCACAAATATTACATGGGCAGAAGATAAGTGGGCTTTCATGACCATGTCCAGGTGCTTATATGAAATGGTTCCTTGCTTCCAGTCTAGTTGCATATGAGTTTCAATCCACTGGGTTTGTTTACGGTCTTTATCACACAACAAATCAAACGCATAAGGTGGTTTAAACACCAAATGAGTAGCTTGTAATATCCAAAAAGTGGAACAATCGATGATGGCCACTTCTTTAAATATAAATTTGTTATCTCCAATTTTAAACCCTTGACAGTCGACAATCAGTGTACGCAACATGTTCACTCTTGTCTGGATCAAGTCCAACTGACCACAGACTGACAATTGTTCAGTAAGGTGTACCCATGTCATTTACTTACAAGCCATTCTAGTAAAAGAAAAGAAAAACATCGAGTAGTCACTATAGAGGTTAGGATATGACAGGGGGGGGGGGGGCATAAGAAATAATAATATAACAACAACAACCATTTTTTTTATTTCATTATTTTATTAGCATAACAAGTTTTACATTCTTTTTTCATTCTAGGATAGAGGCGGTACCATCTCATACAACAAAAAAGCCTTTTGTGTTTATAGTGTCCATAACACCGATGATATCCCAATGTCTCTAAACTGGATGTTTTTAACTGTGAGCTGCTCACTGAAGCACTGCCGGCACCATAAAGTCCACACGTATCATAACTTTTTTCATCACTCAGAGGCATGAGTGAGGGGTAACTTGAATGACAGGGTATATTACCCACCTCCATTCTGCACAGGTAGGGGCAGGCAGGTGACCAGCGCTGATGTTCCTGCATGGGTTCATCGCTCTCTTGCCATTGGTCTAAGATGATGGGACAAAACACACATTTCACTTCATCTCTTCTTTTTAAATAGTAGAATCCAGCGGCTGCTAAGGCTTGAGGGTTTATAAAAGGCACCGGCCATGTGGCAAATGTCTTGAAACGTTGTTCCTCAGATTTTAAATTCATGGATGTAACTTCTCTTGAGGCTTGAAAGCAAGACATGACTGAGCGGTTTGATGTGTGTTGACCTGCTATTTATACACTTGTCACTTGGTTGGACAGTGGATAATAGTTGACTTGTTTGTGATGAATAATCAAACAGTAGGCTGTGGTATTGGCTGGAACATTGTCATGCGTTTCAAAATCTAGTCGAATGTCAATATTGGATGGTTTGACAGACTCTTCCAAGTAGGAACAGTCAAAGACAATCAGTGGCGCCCTTGTCTTAAAAGCTTGGGGTGACAACATTGGACAATTCTCTTTTGATAATACGACCATCTAAATTTAGAAAACAAGTCGTACAGGGGGGCAAACTTATTTTTTGAAAAATCTAAATCCAATCCTTCATAGGGAAACACAGCACCGTTGAGGAAAAGACGTGCATTTCTCAATTGCAGGTGATCAAATTGCGTGGCATCTTTGGTTTGTTGATACTTGCGATTTGTTTGAAAACCCACAATCATGTAGAGAGGTCTCTCTGTATAGCGGGCTGTTTTTATAGACCAACTATGTGTGTTGGTGGTAGGCAATAACGGGTACTCATGGAGTGCCCAGCTTCTAAATTCCATGGGTAGAGGTATATCTCTCTTTACCATTTTGAGTATGTCCAGTTTTTTGCTATCGTTAAGGGTCACATGAGGCACTTTCCATAGCAGGCGTTGTAGTTGAATTTTTGAATCAATGGGGGCATTGTCGACTCCCTTGAGTGCATTATTATCACTCCTGTCTCTCACCAGATAAAACACTTGCCTTGCGTTGACCACAATGCACTGGTGATCTTCAGCAAAGCCTAAAATCAGTTTAAGAGGTAAATATCCACTGAAGGTGCCATCGGTGTGTACCATCCAGTCATTGGTCGAGTCAGGGCACCAACCTGCCATGCAAAGTGTTTTAGATTCTTCCTCACTATAAGAGGGATATAGTTTCATGACACTGGAAATACCCACATTTCGAGTGCTATCCACCACGATATCGTTAATGACATATCGTACTTCAGAAAACAGAAAGGCGAAAGCATGGTTGGCTAACTTGGATGTAGTGGGTGTAGAGCCATCGGCTTTGGTGAGCCGACCTTCAATCTGAATAACACTTTCATGCGGTAGAGTGTAAATATCTTGGTTGTTGATAACAAATTGAATTTCATCATTGTTATTGAGTCCAGGTGTTTGAGCTTGATAAGAATGCAGATCAATTCTTACCACTCCTGGTTGCTCCTCGATGTGGTTTGCTACCTCTAGGATAGAATTCATCGCTGGGGTTAATGTGGTAACCCAAATGCTGTAAAATCTGCTTGTTCTGAGATGTTAACGTGTATTCACGTGGTAAACAACTAACACCATTCCTAGACGGTGCTGTTGCTTTATATACAAACTTCATAGTGGTTTTAGCACCAACTTGTAAGTCACTGGTGTGGTAGAATCTAGATCAATGAGTTGTTGCTCTCTATTGATCAGTCTCAATGTTATATTACTTATACCATCGACAGCCACAGAATGAAAAAGCACCACTGGAGGGTTTTCACGAATAATATAACCATTTGGCGATGTTACAATAAAGTCATAAAGCGAATGCGATGGTTCTTGATTGGTGTACACTTGACTAATAATATTACACGTCACCGACACATGATGGTCCTCAATGAATTTCACTTCATGGTCTGATTCATGTTTTTTGTTGGGCTCTAACACACGTGGTTTAAATCCTAGTAATGGACCAATGGAATCGGGGTGAGTTTTAAAGTCAATTTTGAATGTAGAAAAAATACTGCAGCGATGAGTGTTGGTATTTCCTACAAGTTCAAACTTACGCGTTCCATCGAAAAATGACTTTAAACCATATTCATTGATCAACACCACATAAATGTGTTCATAAATGTCATCTATCGTATATCCACCAGAGTTCAGGGTGAGCACAGAATCATCATAGTAAAACTTGTTGTTCACATTTTCACGTATGTTGTATATTCGATTGTATGTTTCAAGAGAAACAAGTCCTAAACCATAAGGTTTTTCACTCAATTCGATAGGTGGGTAAAAGTCTAGGCTCACTTCAGGTCCACGCCCATGCAGTGTAAACGTCTTACTTTCCACCGACATACTGTTGACGTTTTTGCTTATGTTGCGTTTTATATAAAAAAAAAAAACATAAACGTCCACACTGTTGGCTGTTAAACGTTTGCTCACGTTTCACATTATAATATATCTTGATCCTGTTTCCAAAATAGGCCACTAGTTCCATGGGCGGGGGCAAATTCCCAAAACTGTCAAAGTACCATACAGTAGATCCCTCTTTGACATAAGCTACATAATGTGTTCCAGGTCCTCGGTGATCATCCAAATTGACAACAGCACATTCATGTTTCCAGGGTCGTGAGGGTAATTGGTTTCGCATAAACACACCTCGAAAATGAGAAAGCTTCAGTTGTTTAGCATAGCTTTCCACTTGCTGATGCGTCAGGGCATGTCTTGCTATGGCTGAGGTTAAAGATGTTTTTTATTATTTCGAAAAGGTGAAATTCCAAATCCTTGTTGATAAAAGGCTGGCTTCAAATTGACATTTCTAGCCCCCATAGCAATGGCCTCCATTGTTTCATTGTGTCGCTGACTTTCTTTGAGTTGTTGCCTGCCCTGTTGCGCGGCTTTAATAGTTTTTGCCACTGCACTGGCACCGCCTAAAAGTGAACCCAGAGCAGCCAGACCAGCAAATAATGCAGGTAAAAATCCCGCTCGTTTAGGGACGGGAATCACTCGTCCTTGTTTTGAACCCTGTCGCTGACGTTTTGGAATAACATGTCTCTGTGCTACACGAAGAGCTTTCCTTATGGTCAACACATTATTTTTTCTTTTTTTCTTTCGCAAGGGCTTATCCACGAATGTCATAAGCCCAGGCTTTGCCAAGGACAGGCTCATATTTTTAGTCTTTCTCACCACATATCTTTGTTTCACCATGATGATGATGACCAACAACCTTACACAAGAAAGTTTAAGTCACAACTAACGTCAGATTGTTATTTCACGGCTGTATATTCCAATTCTACATAAAGTGGGAAATCGTTTATGGTTTTTCCAGCTTGCTTTTCATTCCATGTCAACATGAGATGAAAGGATAATTCGTCTCCTGCATTGACCATTTCATGGTTATGGACCAACATCCTATGACCATTTATCTCTATTTGTAAATGGTTCTCATCAGGTATGGCATATTTGATGTGAATGGTTCCATTATAGTGTAGTCGATAGTGGCTTAAACCCGAAGCAAGCACATAGGTCAAGTGCTGGTCATGAACTAGCGGTATATGGTTTCTCTCATTCACAGGTTTTACATTTGTCAGATGCACTAAAAATACAGATGGGATAAATTTATAAAGCCTTTTCATTTCATAGGTCACGTATCGCTTGGTACAGACATCATTATCTTCTTGTGGGTCTTCCACGTGAATAATGCGGTGATGATTAGCGCTATAGCCATCCACCGTAAGCTGAGGCACTTTATCATAAAACTCATACACCTTGTTATCCACATACTTTTTTGTAGTAACGTCTGTAGACACTTGAGGATGTTTTACATGAGTTAACCGCTTTCCTTTAAAGTCATAATCTCCTTGTTTTGTGCGTGGCACTACTGACCTATCCACATAGTGTTTATTAGCAGGATCTGTTTCTTGTTTAGGATCATGTATGGGAACAGACCTAGCTTTGACCATCAACGCACGTCCAAAGACATCCATCGTCAACCTGTAGTACGAGTCTACTGTTTCTATGACAAGGCTCGGTGCGATGTATATAGACAGCCTGCTAGCCTCTCTAAGCCTTAGTTGAAATGAAGCTAATTAAGCAGCAAGAGTCATTCCCCGTGAGGGACATGGTTTCCCATCTCTGCCCCACATCACGTGAACAACGCCATGGTTCACTGTTTCCATCTTCCATTCGCTGCATCATTGTGGGACCTTCCGGCTGTGGAAAGACCAATCTTTTGCTGACACTTATTACAGCGCCCAATGGTCTGTGTTTTCAAAATATTTATATTTTCGCAAAATCTCTCTACCAACCCCTCTACGTGTTTCTGAATCAAGTCATGTCTGGATTAAAAAATGAGAATATGGGGTATTTTACATTTTCCACGCAAGAAAATGTTATTTCACCGGATGAGGTAAAGCCTGATTCACTCATGATTTTCGATGATGTATCCACTGAACGACAAGGTATCATTCAAAGCTATTTCAGCATGGGTCGACACAAACATATCGATTGCTTCTATCTTGGACAAACGTATTCTAAAATGTCCAAACAGTTGATTCGTGACAATGCCAATGTCATTGTTTTATTTCGCCAGGACGAGAGGAACAGTCGTTACATTTATAATGAACATGTGAATCCGGATATGACCTTTCAAATGTTTACAGAATTGTGTGGCAAGTGCTGGAACACACAACGTCATGCCTGTTTAGTGATTGACAAACAAAGTGAACTCAACCAAGGGCGGTATCGCTTAGGGTTTGATCATTTTATTGCTATTTAAGGCACTGTATCATTCCCTCTCAAGTCATTTGACGCGACATCATGGCGTTAGCAGAGAGTCAATTGAAAAAGCATATTATTAGAGCAAAAAATACTATTCGCCAAAAGTTTCGTCAATTGAAACGATCGCGTGCGGATCATGCTTTGTTTATTCAACAACATTTAGCACCTCCGCTAAAAGCTATGTTGAAATCCTCTATCAAGCCATCTGAAACGCTACCTACCGTTTCACAAGCCAGTCAGACGCACCACGAGGACTCTGAGGAAGAGAAAGAGAAAGATGAAGAGGAACAGGAAGATTTAACTAGTGTTAGCGAAGTTGAGGATAATGAGGAACAAGTGTTTACGCCTCAAAAAAAGGCATCAACCCTTGCAGAGTTTTTAAGAAAAAGGAAATCCTTGGCCATGGTCGAAACCCCTTGCCCTTCCAGATCGTCTCCATTTTCACAACTCTTGGCCACTCCTCAACATAAAGCTCAACTGAAAAACATTTTAATAAAATATTATGGATCAACACTGGAACCCTATTTCACCAATCTATTTGTTGGAAACACAGATACCACATATGGCGTTCGCTATGAGAATGATAGTTTTAAAATTGGTGATTCATCGATTAAATTTAGTCGTACTAAAGCTGTCATTAAAAAGATCAACTATAAATTAACACCAGGACTGTTAAAGCTACTATTCTCTAGGACTCCCTCATCTCAAGATTATACGTCAGAGGACCTTAGTAAATATAAATCCATTTTATTGGATACCCATGCTCATAAAAGACAGTATGATCCCACTCAACAAGTGAATGCTAATATATCCCAAAAATATAAAACCATCATTGCAAAAATGTTCCCCACTAGTCAAAGTGGTCGTCGTAAAGTGTCCGCTTCAGGGGTGACATTTAAACCATTAAAACCCCTTGTGGATGTTACCTACTGGCACAATCCAAATAAACTCGTCCAGCGACTACAGCTGTTGCATGCTTCACGTCAAGCCGGCCATACTGGTCACGATTGGGAAATTCAAGAAATTGAGGAAAAACTTCGAAATGCCAAAATTATTGTTTAAGCCCTCACCCATTAAAATGGGTATTGCTCACGAGTTGCATCGTCCAGCTAGACGTCACTATCAGCGACTCAAGGTGATTTCACAGGGTGTGGATGAACTTTGGCAAGCAGACTTGGTTGAAATGATTCCCTATGCTAACGTTAACGATGGTGTACGCTATATGTTGACGGTCATTGATGTTTATTCCAAAATGGCGTTTGTTGAACCTGTGCGTCGCAAGTCTAGTCCACTAGTCACCAAAGCCTTTCAACATATTATTCAACAATCTAAACGTCAACCTCAGCTGCTACAAACCGACCAGGGAAAAGAATTTTTCAACAAGGAATTCTCCAGTTTTCTCAAATCTAAGGATATTCACCATTACACCACGTACAGCAATCTCAAAGCCAGCGTGGTCGAGCGGTTCAACCGAACATTGAAAACCCATATGTGGAAAGCGTTTACCGCTCAGGGCACTTATCGCTGGTTGGACTTATTACCTGAGTTAGTGTCACGTTACAACGACACCAAACACAGAACCATTGGGACCAAGCCACGACTTGTAACTAAAAATATTCCACAACTGGATAAACTGTTTAACCCCATAAAAACAGCAGACCCTAAACGTCATCGCCTTAACATTGGGGACCATGTTCGTGTGAGCAAATTCAAGTCCGTCTTCGACAAGGGCTACACATCAAATTGGGGGACAGAACTATTTCGAATTCGTCAAGTCAACCTGAACAGTCCAGTCACCTATTTACTCGAGGACCTCAACCATCAACCCATAAAAGGCAGGTTTTATCTTCAAGAACTTCAAAAGACAGCGTTTCCTAAACATTACCTTGTGGAAAAAGTGTTGAAACAAAAAGGAAATAAACTATATGTAAAATGGTTGGGATTTAGCTCAGCCTTTAATTCTTGGATTAATAAATTACATGTTGTGTGAACCTGTGTGTCTTGTATTTATTTATTTACTCATGTTGTACTTAACCTACAGTCCTATGTACAGTCCTCAGCTATACATGTATTATGAGCAAATACATATTTCTTTCTCTCTTCACCTGTGTTCTCTCTTACACTAACTCTCCCCCCTTCACCGCTCACCACTGTCAAAACAGGTTGTGACTTGTTAGCTCTTATCGTGCACGTGTACAGGTGAACACCTGTGTGTTAGATCATATTACACATGAACTTGCATTTTCTCACGTATGAAGCAAAACAGGATGTGTCTTGTTTCATTAGGAGGACGGTAATAAGGTCATTTCACACGTGTTCACATGTATTTCGTCACTTTCCTTTCATATCGTTACCCCATTATAGTAGTGGTGAACAACGTCAATTCAACACACACACAAATGTAGTTAGGCCCTTTGACATAATTTAAATAAATTCATGGGCTAGTCCGTAGGAACCAGGCCAAAGGGACCCGTCCAAAGGGACAAGGACTCGTCCACAGGGACCTGTCCACAAGGACCTGTCCACAAGGACCTGTCAACAAGGACTTGTCCACAAGGACTTGTCCACAAGGACCTGTCAACAAGGACTTGTCCACAAGGACTCGTCCACAAGGACCTGTCAACAATAACCCATCCACAGGGATCCGCTCCCCCACCCTCTTACAAAAGCCATGAGTGGGCATGCTAATTCATTGTGGCTTTCCACCGAACATATGCACTTTATGTGGAACAACGTTTAAATCCATATCGGCATTCAAACTCTCACATGTTGCAATTGGTAACAGAGATTCTCTAAAAAAATCAATTTCACCCTCTAGTAGGGGTAGGTTTTATTTTTGGGGTTGAAATATGTTATCCAATGGAAAGGGGGTATCAGCCCGAGTTCTACGACACCTCATTCGTCAAAATCCGACCACGGGTTCGGGAGTTATCGGGTTGACGCCATCTTGTGTGGAGGGTGTGGAGGTGGAGGGTGCGGAACTCTCACAAAACCACTACTATTGCGTAAACAGTGAAACCCCGTTATTACGCTATCCCTGGACGGTTTGTACATAAAACTGCATAATTTTACCCTATTATAACGCTTCCACATCCCGCTTGTAGCGCTTATTTCATGTCGAGAAAAAGAGGGAAAAATCCGTATAATGTTTAATAGCACTGCATTTGAGATGTTTTAAAAGGCGTGTTGAAATACAGTACTTGTTGGTGTCCCTGTACTGGAGTAGATGAACGGAATTCCCCATCCTAAGTGAAGAAACCCTCCGGCCAAGAGTGTCGAAATTTTAACCAACGACTTGCCTTTCCTTGAAAGGGATTTAACACTGATTTATCAATACAGCTCATTTCTATCCCTTCTTATTAGTCATTTTCTGAATTCGTGTCGGTGCAGTTGTGAATTTTGTAGTGCAAAATGGCAAAGTGTAAATCTTTTGCTATAAGTGAAAAATTACAAATTCTTAGTAAGTACGACGAAAATTTTACTCTGAATCAAAAAGATTTTTGTGAATCTGTGGATATCCCTTCATCCACCTTGAGAACATTAATAAAAAATAGGCACGCTAATACCGAGGCAGCGAAGGGTGGTTGCAAACTTAAAAAAGTGAGACCTGGAAAATATGAAGACGTTGAGGAAATTCTTATTGAATGGATTCACCAATCCCGGGAGGCTACAATCCCATTAAGCGGCCCAATCATACAAGAAAAAGCACGGGAAACAGCAGGCTAATTAAACTGTACAGACTTAAGTGCTTCGAATGGTTGGCTTGATAGATTCAAGCAAAGGAATGGCATAGTGTATCGTCAAGTCTGTGGTGAATCAGAGTCAGTTAGGGACAGTGATGTTAAGGACTGGCAAAGTGAAGTGCTACCTACACTTACTAAAAAATATGCACCGCGCGATGTGTTTAACGAGGATGAATTCGGCTTATTTTTTAAGTTAATGCCCGACAAGTCATATGTGCTCAAGGCGGAGAAGTGTCACGGTGGGAAATTAAGGGTAACTGTGCTTGTTGCTGCAAATGCTCATGGATCTGCCTCTGTTAATGTTGGGGAAGTCAGCTAGAACCCGATGTTTTAAAAACATTAAACGTCTTCCGTGTGAATATAAAAATCAAGCACGTGCCTGGATGACTAGTGACTTGTTTGTTAATTGGCTCAAAGAAATGGACCAAAGAATGGTAAAAGCCAATCGCAAAATCCTACTTTCTGTCGACAACTGTCCAGCTCATCCGAAAAATGTGAACCTGAAAAATGTAGAACGAGCATTCCTGCCTCCCAATACAACCAGTAAACTCCAACCAATGGACCAGGGGGTGATAAAAGTGCTCAAGCATTTCTATTGAAAGCATGTTGTTCTGCGATATCTGCAGTGCATCGACAGTGGAGCCAAAAACCGCATCACCTTATTGGACGCAATGAATTTCATCTCCGCTGCATGGGAAGGGATCGAAGCGCAGACCATCGCCAATTGCTTTAATAAAGCAGGATTTTTTAAGGTAAGATTCTCTCCTCAATCATTTCATTTCATTTTTCAATCGTTAATCATTGTCCCCGGAGTGCAACAGGCCTCACCAACCGAACCAATTCCTTTCCTCAGCGCTAGTTATGAGCTTCGCTCTTCCTATTCCTGATCCGGTCGGTTGACTTGAAATACAGTATGCTGTGGATTTCCAGTTTCTGCATACATTTTCGTTTCGCCAGGGGATTAATTTGCTTTTTTATTTTTTTAGGGACACGGTGTAACACCCAGTGATATGATAATGACGGGGACTGGGCTGCTGCATGGGACAAGTTGGGAGATGTTAACTTTGAAGATTTTCTGTCAATTGACAATGATCTTGTAACTACGGAAATCCGCGATGTCGACGACATGGTTGCAGATCATGTTGTCCAAGATGAAGACAGCAGTACAGAAATTGAATGTGCGGATGGAAATGTCCCCACACGAAATGAAGCTCTCGGAGCAATACATCTGCTTTGAAATTACATACAGGATATTCCTAGCGGCGTATCAAGTGATGTGAGCAGGTACATAAACTGCGTAGAAAATGTGATCATTCACAGCGATAGTACACAAAGTCGACAAGGATCAATTACAGACTTTTTTAATACGAAGCGAGATAAAATGTGCCTACCGTAATGAATAATAACATGCTGTACTGTAATACAGTAAAACCGCTGTAATCCGTCACCTTTGGGACCGAGGGTATGGTCGGAACGCAAAACAGGTCGGATTATCCGAAAGTACAGATAAATACGGATTTACATTAAAATAAACAATCTCTGAACTCAAGATATCGGGGTTCCTTTTCTTCTTTCTTGGTAGAACCACATCCAAAATGCGTTGTCAAGCAGTTCAAGTTTAGGCTCCGTCACTGTACATGATTCAATGTCTTTCAGATTTCTTCTCCAATATTTAAGTATCTTAACGCCTACATTGAGTTCCTTGGCAACTTTTTGGAGTGATTCCCCTTTGTCCAGTCGTCGTAGCACTGCTAATTTTTCATTTAATGAAAGAGTAACGAGTTTACGTTTCACTCCTGACAACGCACACGACTGTACAGTGCACACGATGCATATAAAACAAATTACTGTCCAGTACTGTAACGAACATAGAAGAACAATGTCGTAAAACCAACGAACTAAAACTTCACCGTACTGTACAAAACACGGACAACAACAGAAACGATAGGAGAGAATTACGGACTGCCGACAACAAGTGCGCGACGGGCGGGGAGTCGGGGCAAGGTCGGATCAACCGGAGTGGGATTCCACTGTCATAGTAATAACACAGTAATAATAAAATACAGTAATGTACATTACTGAAATATTGTTTACAAATGGTTTCCCCACCTCAGAAATCATTTCCCGTCTATAGCACTGTCCCGCTTATTACGAGTTTCAACCTCAGTCCCTTGAAGAGAGTAATAACTGACACGAAGGTAAAAGCACTAATTAGCACCAATATGTATTCAAATCATGAGATTTTTTAAAGACTGCGTATATCTGAACCATCCATAAGGGGTGTAAGGAAGAGGGTTTAGTCCCTCCAAGGTGTGAGCTCTCCTTAAAGAAGATATGCCATGAGAACTGGTTTGCTTCTACAAAAGAAATTAAAATGAAACTGAAATACAGTGGTGTCATTGAGTGTAAAAGCTTGCAGGCAGAGGAGCACAAGCATCAAGATCTGGTGAGTATGTGTCCAGTATTCAAGTCAGGCCATTCCTAATCTTAACGGCTTACTCATTTGTTTCAGGTTTGCTTTAGTGATGAGTTCACATTTAGAATAAAACTCAGTTTACATGAAGGTGCCCTGGAGACTTGTGTTGTGCAGACTGTAGAGAACCCCAGTAAAGTCGTACTTACGAGGTCGAGGGAAGACCAGTAAGGGAGGAGGAGGCCCCTACCTCGAGGTTATGCCACACAGTGCGATCAGTAAAAACCTTGCGCAACATGAAGACGACCCTTTGTTACCCTGACCAGGAAATTTGCCCGACATGAACCACATTGTAACTGTTCGGGAGCTGGTGTAAAGGAAAGTGGCTCAGGAAACAATCAGTATCTCATTGAAAAGATTATTCAAGTGTGGTATCATGAGCCACAGTTAACAGTGTGCCAAGACAAGTGTGGTATCATGAGCCAAAGTTAACAGTGTGCCAAGACAAGTGTGGTATCATGAGCCACAGTTAACAGTGTGCCAAGACAAGTGTGGTATCATCAGCCACAGTTAACAGTGTGCCAAGACAAGTGTGGTATCATCAGCCACAGTTAACAGTGTGCCAAGACAAGTGTGGTATCATGAGCCACAGTTAACAGTGTGCCAAGACATGTGTGGTATCTTGAGCTACAGTTAACAGTGTGCCAAGACAAGTGTGGTATCATGAGCCACAGTTAACAGTGTGCCAAGACAAGTGTGGTATCATGAGCCACAGTTAACAGTGTGCCAAGACAAGTGTGGTATCATCAGCCACAGTTAACAGTGTGCCAAGACAAGTCTGGTATCATGAGCCACAGTTAACAGTGTGCCAAGACAAGTGTGGTATCATGAGCCACAGTTAACAGTGTGCCAAGACAAGTGTGGTATCATCAGCCACAGTTAACAGTGTGCCAAGACAAGTGTGGTATCATGAGCCACAGTTAACAGTGTGCCAAGACAAGTGTGGTATCATCAGCCACAGTTAACAGTGTGCCAAGACAAGTGTGGTATCATGAGCCACAGTTAACAGTGTGCCAAGACAAGTGTGGTATCATCAGCCACAGTTAACAGTGTGCCAAGACAAGTGTGGTATCATGAGCCACAGTTAACAGTGTGCCAAGACAAGTGTGGTATCATGAGCCACAGTTAACAGTGTGCCAAGACAAGTGTGGTATCATCAGCCACAGTTAACAGTGTGCCAAGACAAGTGTGGTATCATCAGCCACAGTTAACAGTGTGCCAAGACAAGTGTGGTATCATCCGCCACAGTTAACAGTGTGCCAAGACAAGTGTGGTATCATCAGCCACAGTTAACAGTGTGCCAAGACAAGTGTGGTATCATCAGCCACAGTTAACAGTGTGCCAAGACAAGTGTGGTATCATCAGCCACAGTTAACAGTGTGCCAAGACAAGTGTGGTATCATCAGCCACAGTTAACAGTGTGCCAAGACAAGTGTGGTATCATCAGCCACAGTTCACAGTGTGCCAAGACAAGTGCGGTATCATCAGCCACAGTTAACAGTGTGCCAAGACAAGTGTGGTATCATCAGCTACAGTTAACAGTGTGCCAAGACAAGTGTGGTATCATCAGCCACAGTTAACAGTGTGCCAAGACAAGTGTGATATCATGAGCCACAGTTAACAGTGTACCAAGACAAGTGTGGTATCATGAGCCACAGTTAACAGTTGCCCAGACAAGTGTGGTATCATGAGCCACAGTTAACAGTGTGCCAAGACAAATGTGGAATCATCAGCCACAGTTAACAGTGTGCCAAGACAAGTGTGGTATCATCAGCCACAGTTAACAGTGTGCCTAGACAAGTGTGGTATCATGAGCCACAGTTAATAGAGTGCCAAGACAAGTGTGGTATCATCAGCCACAGTTAACAGTGTGCCAAGACAAGTGTGGTATCATGAGCCACAGTTAACAGTGTGCCAAGACAAGTGTGGTATCATGAGCCACAGTTAACAGTGTGCCAAGACAAGTGTGGTATCATGAGCCACAGTTAACAGTGTGCCAAGACAAATGTGGAATCATCAGCCACAGTTAACAGTGTGCCAAGACAAGTGTGGTATCATCAGCCACAGTTAACAGTGTGCCAAGACAAGTGTGGTATCATCAGCCACAGTTAACAGTGTGCCAAGACAAGTGTGGTATCATCAGCCACAGTTAACAGTGTGCCAAGACAAGTGTGGTATCATCAGCCACAGTTAACAGTGTGCCAAGACAAGTGTGGTATCATCAGCCACAGTTAACAGTGTGCCAAGACAAGTGTGGTATCATCAGCCACAGTTAACAGTGTGCCAAGACAAGTGTGGTATCATCAGCCACAGTTAACAGTGTGCCAATACAAGTGTGGTATCATCAGCCACAGTTAACAGTGTGCCAAGACAAGTGTGGTATCATCAGCCACAGTTAACAGTGTGCCAAGACAAGTGTGGTATCATCAGCCACAGTTAACAGTGTGCCAAGACAAGTGTGGTATCATCAGCCACAGTTAACAGTGTGACAAGACAAGTGCGGTATCATCAGCCACAGTTAACAGTGTGCCAAGACAAGTGTGGTATCATCAGTCACAGTTAACAGTGTGCCAAGACCAGTGTGGTATCATCAGCCACAGTTAACATTGTGCCAAGACAAGTGTGGTATCATGAGCCACAGTTAAAAGTGTGCCAAGACAAGTGTGGTATCATGAGCCACAGTTAACAGTGTGCCAAGACAAGTGTGGTATCATCAGCCACACTTAACAGTGTGCCAAGACAAGTGTGGTATCATGAGCCACAGTTAACAGTGTGCCAAGACAAGTGTGGTATCATCAGCCACAGTTAACAGTGTGCCAAGACAAGTGTGGTATCATCAGCCACAGTTAACAGTGTACCAAGACAAGTGTGGTATCATCAGCCACAGTTAACAGTGTGCCAAGACAAGTGTGGTATCATCAGCCACAGTTAACAGTGTGCCAAGACAAGTGTGGTGTCATCGGCCACAGTTAACAGTGTGCCAAGACAAGTGCGGTATCATCAGCCACAGTTAACAGTGTGCCAAGACAAGTGTGGTATCATCAGCCACAGTTAACAGTGTGCCAAGACAAGTGTGGTGTCATCAGCCACAGTTAACAGTGTGCCAAGACAAGTGTGGTATCATCAGCCACAGTTAACAGTGTGCCAAGACAAGTGTGGTATCATCAGCCACAGTTAACAGTGTGCCAAGACAAGTGTGGTATCATGAGCCACAGTTAACAGTGTTCCAAGACAAGTGTGGTATCATGAGCCACAGTTAACAGTGTGCCATGACAAGTGTGGTATCATCAGCCACAGTTAACAGTGTGCCAAGACAAGTGTGGTATCATGAGCCACATTTAACAGTGTGCCAAGACAAGTGTGGTATCATGAGCCACAGTTAACAGTGTGCCAAGACAAGTGTGGTATCATCAGCCACAGTTAACAGTGTGCCAAGACAAGTGTGGTATCATGAGCCACAGTTAACAGTGTGCCAAGACAAGTGCGGTATCATCAGCCACAGTTAACAGTGTGCCAAGACAAGTGTGGTATCATCAGCCACAGTTAACACTGAGCCAAGACAAGTGTGGTATCATGAGCCACAGTTAACAGTGTGCCAAGACAAGTGTGGTATCATGAGCCACAGTTAACAGTGTGCCAAGACAAGTGTGGTATCATGAGCCACAGTTAACAGTGTGCCAAGACAAGTGTGGTATCATCAGCTACAGTTAACAGTGTGCCAAGACAAGCGTGGTATCATGAGCCACAGTTAACAGTGTGCCAAGACAAGTGTGGTATCATCAGCCACAGTTAACATTGTGCCAAGACAAGGGTGGTATCATCAGCCACAGTTAACAGTGTGCCAAGACAAGTGTGGTATCATGAGCCACAATTAACAGTGTGCCAAGACAAGTGTGGTATCATCAGCCACTGTTAACAGTGTGCCAAGACAAGTGTGGTATCATCAGCCACAGTTAACAGTGTGCCAAGACAAGTGTGGTATCATCAGCCACAGTTAACAGTGTGCCAAGACAAGTGTGGTATCATCAGCCACAGTTAACAGTGTGCCAAGACAAGTGTGGTATCATGAGCCTCAGTTAACAGTGTGCCAAGACAAGTGTGGTATCATCAGCCACAGTTAACAGTGTGCCAAGACAAGTGTGGTATCATCAGCCACAGTTAACAGTGTGCCAAGACAAGTGCGGTATCATCAGCCACAGTTAACAGTGTGCCAAGACAAGTGTGGTATCATCAGCCGCAGTTAACAGTGTGCCAAGACAAGTGTGGTATCATCAGCCACAGTTAACCGTGTGCCAAGACAAGTGCGGTATCATCAGCCACAGTTAACAGTGTGCCAAGACAAGTGTGGTATCATCAGCCACAGTTAACAGTGTGCCAAGACAAGTGTGGTATCATGGGCCACAGTTAACAGTGTGCCAAGACAAGTGTGGTATCATGAGCCACAGTTAACAGTGTGCCAAGACAAGTGTGGTATCATCAGCCACAGTTAACAGTGTGCCAAGTCAAGTGTGGTATCATCAGCCACAGTTAACAGTGTGCCAAGACAAGTGTGGTATCATGAGCCACAATTAACAGTGTGCCAAGACAAGTGTGGTATCATCAGCCACAGTTAACAGTGTGCCAAGACAAGTGTGGTATCATGAGCCACAGTTAACAGTGTGCCAAGACAAGTGTGGTATCATCAGCCACAGTTAACAGTGTGCCAAGACAAGTGTGGTATCATCAGCCACAGTTAACAGTGTGCCAAGACAAGTGTGGTATCATCAGCCACAGTAAACAGTGTGCCAAGACAAGTGTGGTATCATCAGCCACAGTTAACAGTGTGCCAAGACAAGTGCGGTATCATCAGCCACAGTTAACAGTGTGCCAAGACAAGTGTGGTATCATCAGCCACAGTTAACAGTGTGCCAAGACAAGTGTGGTATCATCAGCCACAGTTAACAGAGTGCCAAGACAAGTGTGGTATCATGAGCCACAGTTAACAGTGTGCCAAGACAAGTGTGGTATCATGAGCCACAGTTAACAGTGTGCCATGACAAGTGTGGTATCAGCAGCCACAGTTAACAGTGTGCCAAGACAAGTGTGGTATCATCAGCTACAGTTAACAGTGTGCCAAGACAAGTGTGGTATCATCAGCCACAGTTAACAGTGTGCCAAGACAAGTGTGGTATCATCAGCCACAGTTAACAGTGTGCCAAGACAAGTGTGGTATCATGAGCCACAGTTAACAGTGTGCCAAGACAAGTGTGGTATCATCAGCCACAGTTAACAGTGTGCCAAGACAAGTGTGGTATCATCAGCCACAGTTAACAGTGTGCCAAGACAAGTGTGGTATCATCAGCCACAGTTAACAGTGTGCCAAGACAAGTGTGGTATCATCAGCCACAGTTAACAGTGTGCCAAGACAAGTGTGGTATCATGAGCCACAGTTAACAGTGTGCCAAGACAAGTGTGGTATCATGAGCCACAGTTAACAGTGTGCCAAGACAAGTGTGGTATCATCTGCCACAGTTAACAGTGTGCCAAGACAAGTGTGGTATCATGAGCCACAGTTAACAGTGTGCCAAGACAAGTGTGGTATCATGAGCCACAGTTAACAGAGTGCCAAGACAAGTGTGGTATCATCAGCCACAGTTAACAGTGTGCCAAGACAAGTGTGGTATCATCAGCCACAGTTAACAGTGTGCCAAGACAAGTGTGGTATCATCAGCCACAGTTAACAGTGTGCCAAGACAAGTGTGGTATCATCAGCCACAGTTAACAGTGTGCCAAGACAAGTGTGGTATCATCAGCCACAGTTAACAGTGTGCCAAGACAAGTGTGGTATCATCAGCCACAGTTAACAGTGTGCCAAGACAAGTGTGGTATCATCAGCCACAGTTAACAGTGTGCCAAGACAAGTGTGGTATCATGAGCCACAGTTAACAGTGTGCCAAGACAAGTGTGGTATCATGAGCCACAGTTAACAGTGTGCCAAGACAAGTGTGGTATCATCAGCCACAGTTAACAGTGTGCCAAGACAAGTGTGGTATCATGAGCCACAGTTAACAGTGTGCCAAGACAAGTGTGGTATCATCAGCCACAGTTAACAGTGTGCCAAGACAAGTGTGGTATCATGAGCCACAGTTAACAGTGTGCCAAGACAAGTGTGGTATCATCAGCCACAGTTACCAGTGTGCCAAGGCAAGTGTGGTATCATCAGCCACAGTTAACAGTGTGCCAAGACAAGTGTGGTATCATCAGCCACAGTTAACAGTGTGCCAAGACAAGTGTGGTATCATCAGCCACAGTTAACAGTGTGCCAAGACAAGGGTGGTATCATCAGCCACAGTTAACAGTGTGCCAAGTCAAGTGTGGTATCATCAGCCACAGTTAACAGTGTGCCAAGACAAGTGTGGTATCATCAGCCACAGTTAACAGTGTGCCAAGACAAGTGTGGTATCAGCCACAGTTAACAGTGTGCCAAGACAAGTGTGGTATCATCAGCCACAGTTAACAGTGTGCCAAGACAAGTGTGGTATCATCAGCCACAGTTAACAGTGTGCCAAGACAAGTGTGGTATCATCAGCCACAGTTAACAGTGTGCCAAGACAAGTGTGGTATCATCAGCCACAGTTAACAGTGTGCCAAGACAAGTGCGGTATCATCAGCCACAGTTAACAGTGTGCCAAGACAAGTGTGGTACCATCAGCTACAGTTAACAGTGTGCCAAGACAAGTGTGGTAACATCAGCCAAAGTTAACAGTGTGCCAAGACAAGTGTGGTATCATGAGCCACAGTTAACAGTGTGCCAAGACAAGTGTGGTATCATGAGCCACAGTTAACAGTTGCCAAGACAAGTGTGGTATCATCAGCCACAGTTAACAGTGTGCCTAGACAAGTGTGGTATCATGAGCCACAGTTAACAGTGTGCCAAGACAAGTGTGGTATCATCAGCCACAGTTAACAGTGTGCCAAGACAAGTGTGGAATCATCAGCCACAGTTAACAGTGTGCCAAGACAAGTGTGGTATCATCAGCCACAGTTAACAGTGTGCCAAGACAAGTGTGGTATCATCAGCCACAGGTAACAGTGTGCCAAAACAAGTGTGGTATCATCAGCCACAGTTAACAGTGTGCCAAGACAAGTGTGGTATCATCAGCCACAGTTAACAGTGTGCCAAGACAAGTGTGGTATCATCAGCCACAGTTAACAGTGTGCCAAGACAAGTGTGGTATCATCAGCCACAGTTAACAGTGTGCCAAGACAAGTGTGGTATCATCAGCCACAGTTAACAGTGTGCCAATACAAGTGTGGTATCATCAGCCACAGTTAACAGTGTGCCAAGACAAGTGTGGTATCATCAGCCACAGTTAACAGTGTGCCAAGACAAGTGTGGTATCATCAGCCACAGTTAACAGTGTGCCAAGACAAGTGTGGTATCATCAGCCACAGTTAACAGTGTGCCAAGACAAGTGCGGTATCATCAGCCACAGTTAACAGTGTGCCAAGACAAGTGTGGTATCATCAGTCACAGTTAACAGTGTGCCAAGACAAGTGTGGTATCATCAGCCACAGTTAACAGTGTGCCAAGACAAGTGTGGTATCATGAGCCACAGTTAACAGTGTGCCAAGACAAGTGTGGTATCATGAGCCACAGTTAACAGTGTGCCAAGACAAGTGTGGTATCATCAGCCACAGTTAACAGTGTGCCAATACAAGTGTGGTATCATCAGCCACAGTTAACAGTGTGCCAAGACAAGTGTGGTATCATCAGCCACAGTTAACAGTGTGCCAAGACAAGTGTGGTATCATCAGCCACAGTTAACAGTGTGAGAAAAAGACAAGTGTGGTATCATCAGCCACAGTTAACAGTGTGCCAAGACAAGTGCGGTATCATCAGCCACAGTTAACAGTGTGCCAAGACAAGTGTGGTATCATCAGTCACAGTTAACAGTGTGCCAAGACAAGTGTGGTATCATCAGCCACAGTTAACAGTGTGCCAAGACAAGTGTGGTATCATGAGCCACAGTTAACAGTGTGCCAAGACAAGTGTGGTATCATGAGCCACAGTTAACAGTGTGCCAAGACAAATGTGGTATCATCAGCCACACTTAACAGTGTGCCAAGACAAGTGTGGTATCATGAGCCACAGTTAACAGTGTGCCAAGACAAGTGTGGTATCATCAGCCACAATTAACAGTGTGCCAAGACAAGTGTGGTATCATCAGCCACAGTTAACAGTGTGCCAAGACAAGTGCGGTATCATCAGCCACAGTTAACAGTGTGCCAAGACAAGTGTGGTATCATCAGCCACAGTTAACAGTGTGCCAAGACAAGTGTGGTATCATGAGCCACAGTTAACAGTGTGCCAATACAAGTGTGGTATCATGAGCCACAGTTAACAGTGTGCCAAGACAAGTGTGGTATCATGAGCCACAGTTAACAGTGTGCCAAGACAAGTGTGGTATCATCAGCCACAGTTAACAGTGTGCAAAGACAAGTGTGGTATCATGGGCCACAGTTAACAGTGTGTCTCAGGGGCCGATAACCTAGATGTTAGGCCCCTTAAAACAACAATTATCATCATCATCATCAGTTAACAGTGTGCCAAGACAAGTGTGGTATCATGAGCCACAGTTAACAGTGTGCCAAGACAAGTGTGGTATCATCAGCCACAGTTAACAGTGTGCCAAGACAAGTGTGGTATCATAAGCCACAGTTAACAGTGTGCCAAGACAAGTGTGGTATCATCAGCCACAGTTAACAGTGTGCCAAGACAAGTGTGGTATCATCAGCCACAGTTAACAATGTGCCAAGACAAGTGTGGTATCATCAGCCACAGTTAACAGTGTGCCAAGACAAGTGTGGTATCATCGGCCACAGTTAACAGTGTGCCAAGACAAGTGCGGTATCATCAGCCACAGTTAACAGTGTGCCAAGACAAGTGTGGTATCATCAGCCACAGTTAACAGTGTGCCAAGACAAGTGTGGTGTCATCAGCCACAGTTAACAGTGTGCCAAGACAAGTGTGGTATCATCAGCCACAGTTAACAGTGTGCCAAGACAAGTGTGGTATCATCAGCCACAGTTAACAGTGTGCCAAGACAAGTGTGGTATCATGAGCCACAGTTAACAGTGTGCCAAGACAAGTGAGGTATCATGAGCCACAGTTAACAGTGTGCCAAGACAAGTGTGGTATCATCAGCCACAGTTAACAGTGTGCCAAGACAAGTGTGGTAACATGAGCCACATTTAACAGTGTGCCAAGACAAGTGTGGTATCATGAGCCACAGTTAACAGTGTGCCAAGACAAGTGTGGTATCATCAGCCACAGTTAACAGTGTGCCAAGACAAGTGTGGTATCATGAGCCACAGTTAACAGTGTGCCAAGACAAGTGTGGTATCATCAGCCACAGTTAACAGTGTGCCAAGACAAGTGTGGTATCATCAGCCACAGTTAACAGTGTGCCAAGACAAGTGTGGTATCATCAGCCACAGTTAACAGTGTGCCAAGACAAGTGTGGTATCATCAGCCACAGTTAACAGTGTGCCAAGACAAGTGTGGTATCATCAGCCACAGTTAACAGTGTGAGAAAAAGACAAGTGTGGTATCATCAGCCACAGTTAACAGTGTGCCAAGACAAGTGTGGTATCATCATCCACAGTTAACAGTGTTCCAAGACAAGTGTGGTATCATCAGCCACAGTTAACAGTGTGCCAAGACAAGTGTGGTATCATCAGCCACAGTTAACAGTGTGCCAAGACAAGTGTGGTATCATCAGCCACAGTTAACAGTGTGCCAAGACAAGTGTGGTATCATCAGCCACAGTTAACAGTGTGCCAAGACAAGTGCGGTATCATCAGCCACAGTTAACAGTGTGCCAAGACAAGTGTGTTATCATCAGCCACAGTTAACACTGAGCCAAGACAAGTGTGGTATCATGAGCCACAGTTAACAGTGTGCCAAGACAAGTGTGGTATCATGAGCCACAGTTAACAGTGTGCCAAGACAAGTGTGGTATCATGAGCCACAGTTAACAGTGTGCCAAGACAAGCGTGGTATCATCAGCTACAGTTAACAGTGTGCCAAGACAAGCGTGGTATCATGAGCCACAGTTAACAGTGTGCCAAGACAAGTGTGGTATCATGAGCCACAGTTAACAGTGTGCCAAGACAAGGGTGGTATCATGGGCCACAGTTAACAGTGTGCCATGACAAGTGTGGTATCATCAGCCACAGTTAACAGTGTGCCAAGACAAGTGTGGTATCATCAGCCACAGTTAACAGTGTGCCAAGACAAGTGTGGTATCATCAGCCACAGTTAACAGTGTGCCAAAACAAGTGTGGTATCATGAGCCACAGTTAACAGTGTGCCAAGACAAATGTGGTATCATCAGCCACAGTTAACAGTGTGCCAAGACAAGTGTGGTATCATCAGCCACAGTTAACAGTGTGCCAAGACAAGTGTGGTATCATCAGCCACAGTAAACAGTGTGCCGAGACAAGTGTGGTATCATCAGCCACAGTTAACAGTGTGCCAAAACAAGTGTGGTATCATCAGCCACAGTTAACAGTGTGACAAGACAAGTGTGGTATCATGAGCCACAGTTAACAGTGTGCCAAGACAAGTGTGGTATCATCAGCCACAGTTAACAGTGTGCCAAGGCAAGTGTGGTATCATCAGCCACAGTTAACAGTGTGCCAAGACAAGTGTGGTATCATCAGCCACAGTTAACAGTGTGCCAAGACAAGTGTGGTATCATCAGCCACAGTTAACAGTGTGCCAAGACAAGTGTGGTATCATCAGCCACAGTTAACAGTGTGCCAAGACAAGTGTGGTATCATGAGCCACAGTTAACAGTGTGCCAAGACAAGTGTGGTATCATGAGCCACAGTTAACAGTGTGCCAAGACAAGGGTGGTATCATCAGCCACAGTTAACAGTGTGCCAAGACAAGTGTGGTATCATCAGCCACAGTTAACAGTGTGCCAAGACAAGTGTGGTATCATCAGCCACAGTTAACAGTGTGCCAAGACAAGTGTGGTATCATCGGCCACAGTTAACAGTGTGCCAAGACAAGTGCGGTATCATCAGCCACAGTTAACAGTGTGCCAAGACAAGTGCGGTATCATCAGCCACAGTTAACAGTGTGCCAAGACAAGTGTGGTGTCATCAGCCACAGTTAACAGTGTGCCAAGACAAGTGTGGTATCATCAGCCACAGTTAACAGTGTGCCAAGACAAGTGTGGTATCATCAGCCACAGTTAACAGTGTGCCAAGACAAGTGTGGTATCATGAGCCACAGTTAACAGTGTGCCAAGACAAGTGTGGTATCATGAGCCACAGTTAACAGTGTGCCAAGACAAGTGTGGTATCATCAGCCACAGTTAACAGTGTGCCAAGACAAGTGTGGTATCATGAGCCACAGTTAACAGTGTGCCAAGACAAGTGTGGTATCATGAGCCACAGTTAACAGTGTGCCAAGACAAGTGTGGTATCATCAGCCACAGTTAACAGTGTGCCAAGACAAGTGTGGTATCATGAGCCACAGTTAACAGTGTGCCAAGACAAGTGTGGTATCATGAGCCACAGTTAACAGTGTGCCAAGACAAGTGTGGTATCATCAGCCACAGTTAACAGTGTGCCAAGACAAGTGTGGTATCATCAGCCACAGTTAATACTGTGCCAAGACAAGTGTGGTATCATCAGCCACAGTTAACAGTGTGCCAAGACAAGTGTGGTATCATCAGCCACAGTTAACAGTGTGCCAAGACAAGTGTGGTATTATCAGCCACAGCTAACAGTGTGCCAAGACAAGTGTGGTATCATCAGCCACAGTTAACAGTGTGCCAAGACAAGTGTGGTATCATCAGCCACAGTTAACAGTGTGCCAAGACAAGTGTGGTATCATCAGCCACAGTTAACAGTGTGCCAAGACAAGTGTGGTATCATCAGCTACAGTTAACAGTGTGCCAAGACAAGTGCGGTATCATCAGCCACAGTTAACAGTGTGCCAAGACAAGTGTGGTATCATCAGCCACAGTTAACAATGTGCCAAGACAAGTGTGGTATCATGAGCCACAGTTAACAGTGTGCCAAGACAAGTGTGGTATCATGAGCCACAGTTAACAGTGTGCCAAGACAAGTGTGGTATCATGAGCCACAGTTAACAGTGTGCCAAGACAAGTGTGGTATCATCAGCTACAGTTAACAGTGTGCCAATACAAGCGTGGTATCATTAGCCACAGTTAACAGTGTGCCAAGACAAGTGTGGTATCATCAGCCACAGTTAACAGTGTGCCAAGACAAGGATGGTATCATCAGCCACAGTTAACAGTGTGCCAAGACAAGTGTGGTATCATGAGCCACAATTAACAGTGTGCCAAGACAAGTGTGGTATCATCAGCCACAGTTAACAGTGTGCCAAGACAAGTGTGGTATCATCAGCCACAGTTAACAGTGTGCCAAGACAAGTGCGGTATCATCAGCCACAGTTAACAGTGTGCCAAGACAAGTGTGGTATCATCAGCCACAGTTAACAATGTGCCAAGACAAGTGTGGTATCATGAGCCACAGTTAACAGTGTGCCAAGACAAGTGTGGTATCATGAGCCACAGTTAACAGTGTGCCAAGACAAGTGTGGTATCATGAGCCACAGTTAACAGTGTGCCAAGACAAGTGTGGTATCATCAGCTACAGTTAACAGTGTGCCAATACAAGCGTGGTATCATGAGCCACAGTTAACAGTGTGCCAAGACAAGTGTGGTATCATCAGCCACAGTTAACAGTGTGCCAAGACAAGGATGGTATCATCAGCCACAGTTAACAGTGTGCCAAGACAAGTGTGGTATCATGAGCCACAATTAACAGTGTGCCAAGACAAGTGTGGTATCATCAGCCACAGTTAACAGTGTGCCAAGACAAGTGTGGTATCATCAGCCACAGTTAACAGTGTGCCAAGACAAGTGTGGTATCATCAGCCACAGTTAACAGTGTGCCAAGACAAGTGTGGTATCATCAGCCACAGTTAACAGAGTGCCAAGACAAGTGTGGTATCATGAGCCACAGTTAACAGTGTGCCAAGACAAGTGTGGTATCATGAGCCACAGTTAACAGTGTGCCAAGACAAGTGTGGTATCAGCAGCCACAGTTAACAGTGTGCCAAGACAAGTGTGGTATCATCAGCTACAGTTAACAGTGTGCCAAGACAAGTGTGGTATCATCAGCCACAGTTAACAGTGTGCCAAGACAAGTGTGGTATCATCAGCCACAGTTAACAGTGTGCCAAGACAAGTGTGGTATCATCAGCCACAGTTAACAGTGTGCCAAGCCAAGTGTGGTATCATCAGCCACAGTTAATACTGTGCCAAGACAAGTGTGGTATCATCAGCCACAGTTAACAGTGTGCCAAGACAAGTGTGGTATCATCAGCCACAGTTAACAGTGTGCCAAGACAAGTGTGGTATCATCAGCCACAGTTAACAGTGTGCCAAGACAAGTGTGGTATCATCAGCCACAGTTAACAGTGTGCCAAGACAAGTGTGGTATCATCAGCCACAGTTAACAGTGTGCCAAGACAAGTGTGGTATCATCAGCCACAGTTAACAGTGTGCCAAGACAAGTGTGGTATCATCAGCCACAGTTAACAGAGTGCCAAGACAAGTGTGGTATCATGAGCCACAGTAAACAGTGTGCCAAGACAAGTGTGGTATCATGAGCCACAGTTATCAGTGTGCCAAGACAAGTGTGGTATCATGAGCCACAGTTAAAAGTGTGCCAAGACAAGTGTGGTATAATGAGCCACAGTTAACAGTGTGCCAAGACAAGTGTGGTATCATCAGCCACACTTAACAGTGTGCCAAGACAAGTGTGGTATCATGAGCCACAGTTAACAGTGTGCCAAGACAAGTGTGGTATCATCAGCCACAGTTAACAGTGTACCAAGACAAGTGTGGTATCATCAGCCACAGTTAACAGTGTGCCAAGACAAGTGTGGTATCATCAGCCACAGTTAACAGTGTGCCAAGACAAGTGTGGTATCATCGGCCACAGTTAACAGTGTGCCAAGACAAGTGCGGTATCATCAGCCACAGTTAACAGTGTGCCAAGACAAGTGTGGTATCATCAGCCACAGTTAACAGTGTGCCAAGACAAGTGTGGTGTCATCAGCCACAGTTAACAGTGTGCCAAGACAAGTGTGGTATCATCAGCCACAGTTAACAGTGTGCCAAGACAAGTGTGGTATCATCAGCCACAGTTAACAGTGTGCCAAGACAAGTGTGGTATCATGAGCCACAGTTAACAGTGTTCCAAGACAAGTGTGGTATCATGAGCCACAGTTAACAGTGTGCCATGACAAGTGTGGTATCATCAGCCACAGTTAACAGTGTGCCAAGACAAGTGTGGTATCATGAGCCACATTTAACAGTGTGCCAAGACAAGTGTGGTATCATGAGCCACAGTTAACAGTGTGCCAAGACAAGTGTGGTATCATCAGCCACAGTTAACAGTGTGCCAAGACAAGTGTGGTATCATGAGCCACAGTTAACAGTGTGCCAAGACAAGTGTGGTATCATCAGCCACAGTTAACAGTGTGCCAAGACAAGTGTGGTATCATCATCCACAGTTAACAGTCTTCCAAGACAAGTGTGGTATCATCGGCCACAGTTAACAGTGTGCCAAGACAAGTGTGGTATCATCAGCCACAGTTAACAGTGTGCCAAGACAAGTGTGGTATCATCAGCCACAGTTAACAGTGTGCAAAGACAAGTGTGGTATCATCAGCCACAGTTAACAGTGTGCCAAGACAAGTGCGGTATCATCAGCCACAGTTAACAGTGTGCCAAGACAAGTGTGGTATCATCAGCCACAGTTAACACTGAGCCAAGACAAGTGTGGTATCATGAGCCACAGTTAACAGTGTGCCAAGACAAGTGTGGTATCATGAGCCACAGTTAACAGTGTGCCAAGACAAGTGTGGTATCATGAGCCACAGTTAACAGTGTGCCAAGACAAGTGTGGTATCATCAGCTACAGTTAACAGTGTGCCAAGACAAGCGTGGTATCATGAGCCACAGTTAACAGTGTGCCAAGACAAGTGTGGTATCATCAGCCACAGTTAACAGTGTGCCAAGACAAGGGTGGTATCATCAGCCACAGTTAACAGTGTGCCAAGACAAGTGTGGTATCATGAGCCACAATTAACAGTGTGCCAAGACAAGTGTGGTATCATCAGCCACTGTTAACAGTGTGCCAAGACAAGTGTGGTATCATCAGCCACAGTTAACAGTGTGCCAAGACAAGTGTGGTATCATCAGCCACAGTTAACAGTGTGCCAAGACAAGTGTGGTATCATCAGCCACAGTTAACAGTGTGACAAGACAAGTGTGGTATCATGAGCCTCAGTTAACAGTGTGCCAAGACAAGTGTGGTATCATCAGCCACAGTTAACAGTGTGCCAAGACAAGTGTGGTATCATCAGCCACAGTTAACAGTGTGCCAAGACAAGTGCGGTATCATCAGCCACAGTTAACAGTGTGCCAAGACAAGTGTGGTATCATCAGCCACAGTTAACAGTGTGCCAAGACAAGTGTGGTATCATCAGCCACAGTTAACCGTGTGCCAAGACAAGTGCGGTATCATCAGCCACAGTTAACAGTGTGCCAAGACAAGTGTGGTATCATCAGCCACAGTTAACAGTGTGCCAAGACAAGTGTGGTATCATGGGCCACAGTTAACAGTGTGCCAAGACAAGTGTGGTATCATGAGCCACAGTTAACAGTGTGCCAAGACAAGTGTGGTATCATCAGCCACAGTTAACAGTGTGCCAAGACAAGTGTGGTATCATCAGCCACAGTTAACAGTGTGCCAAGAAAAGTGTGGTATCATGAGCCACAATTAACAGTGTGCCAAGACAAGTGTGGTATCATCAGCCACAGTTAACAGTGTGCCAAGACAAGTGTGGTATCATGAGCCACAGTTAACAGTGTGCCAAGACAAGTGTGGTATCATCAGCCACAGTTAACAGTGTGCCAAGACAAGTGTGGTATCATCAGCCACAGTTAACAGTGTGCCAAGACAAGTGTGGTATCATCAGCCACAGTAAACAGTGTGCCAAGACAAGTGTGGTATCATCAGCCACAGTTAACAGTGTGCCAAGACAAGTGTGGTATCATCAGCCACAGTTAACAGTGTGCCAAGACAAGTGCGGTATCATCAGCCACAGTTAACAGTGTGCCAAGACAAGTGTGGTATCATCAGCCACAGTTAACAGTGTGCCAAGACAAGTGTGGTATCATCAGCCACAGTTAACAGAGTGCCAAGACAAGTGTGGTATCATGAGCCACAGTTAACAGTGTGCCAAGACAAGTGTGGTATCATGAGCCACAGTTAACAGTGTGCCATGACAAGTGTGGTATCAGCAGCCACAGTTAACAGTGTGCCAAGACAAGTGTGGTATCATCAGCTACAGTTAACAGTGTGCCAAGACAAGTGTGGTATCATCAGCCACAGTTAACAGTGTGCCAAGACAAGTGTGGTATCATCAGCCACAGTTAACAGTGTGCCAAGACAAGTGTGGTATCATCAGCCACAGTTAACAGTGTGCCAAGACAAGTGTGGTATCATGAGCCACATTTAACAGTGTGCCAAGACAAGTGTGGTATCATGAGCCACAGTTAACAGTGTGCCAAGACAAGTGTGGTATCATCAGCCACAGTTAACAGTGTGCCAAGACAAGTGTGGTATCATGAGCCACAGTTAACAGTGTGCCAAGACAAGTGTGGTATCATGAGCCACAGTTAACAGTGTGCCAAGACAAGTGTGGTATCATCAGCCACAGTTAACAGTGTGCCAAGACAAGTGTGGTATCATCAGCCACAGTTAACAGTGTGCCAAGACAAGTGTGGTATCATGAGCCACAGTTAACAGTGTGCCAAGACAAGTGTGGTATCATCAGCCACAGTTAACAGTGTGCCAAGACAAGTGTGGTATCATCAGCCACAGTTAATACTGTGCCAAGACAAGTGTGGTATCATCAGCCACAGTTAACAGTGTGCCAAGACAAGTGTGGTATCATCAGCCACAGTTAACAGTGTGCCAAGACAAGTGTGGTATCATCAGCCACAGTTAACAGTGTGCCAAGACAAGTGTGGTATCATCAGCTACAGTTAACAGTGTGCCAAGACAAGTGTGGTATCATCAGCCACAGTTAACAGTGTGCCAAGACAAGTGTGGTATCATCAGCCACAGTTAACAGTGTGCCAAGACAAGTGTGGTATCATCAGCCACAGTTAACAGTGTGCCAAGACAAGTGTGGTATCATCAGCCACAGTTAACAGTGTGCCAAGACAAGTGCGGTATCATCAGCCACAGTTAACAGTGTGCCAAGACAAGTGTGGTATCATCAGCCACAGTTAACAATGTGCCAAGACAAGTGTGGTATCATGAGCCACAGTTAACAGTGTGCCAAGACAAGTGTGGTATCATGAGCCACAGTTAACAGTGTGCCAAGACAAGTGTGGTATCATGAGCCACAGTTAACAGTGTGCCAAGACAAGTGTGGTATCATCAGCTACAGTTAACAGTGTGCCAATACAAGCGTGGTATCATGAGCCACAGTTAACAGTGTGCCAATACAAGCGTGGTATCATGAGCCACAGTTAACAGTGTGCCAAGACAAGTGTGGTATCATCAGCCACAGTTAACAGTGTGCCAAGACAAGGATGGTATCATCAGCCACAGTTAACAGTGTGCCAAGACAAGTGTGGTATCATGAGCCACAATTAACAGTGTGCCAAGACAAGTGTGGTATCATCAGCCACAGTTAACAGTGTGCCAAGACAAGTGTGGTATCATCAGCCACAGTTAACAGTGTGCCAAGACAAGTGTGGTATCATCAGCCACAGTTAACAGTGTGCCAAGACAAGTGTGGTATCATCAGCCACAGTTAACAGAGTGCCAAGACAAGTGTGGTATCATGAGCCACAGTTAACAGTGTGCCAAGACAAGTGTGGTATCATGAGCCACAGTTAACAGTGTGCCAAGACAAGTGTGGTATCAGCAGCCACAGTTAACAGTGTGCCAAGACAAGTGTGGTATCATCAGCTACAGTTAACAGTGTGCCAAGACAAGTGTGGTATCATCAGCCACAGTTAACAGTGTGCCAAGACAAGTGTGGTATCATCAGCCACAGTTAACAGTGTGCCAAGACAAGTGTGGTATCATCAGCCACAGTTAACAGTGTGCCAAGACAAGTGTGGTATCATCAGCCACAGTTAATACTGTGCCAAGACAAGTGTGGTATCATCAGCCACAGTTAACAGTGTGCCAAGACAAGTGTGGTATCATCAGCCACAGTTAACAGTGTGCCAAGACAAGTGTGGTATCATCAGCCACAGTTAACAGTGTGCCAAGACAAGTGTGGTATCATCAGCCACAGTTAACAGTGTGCCAAGACAAGTGTGGTATCATCAGCCACAGTTAACAGTGTGCCAAGACAAGTGTGGTATCATCAGCCACAGTTAACAGTGTGCCAAGACAAGTGTGGTATCATCAGCCACAGTTAACAGAGTGCCAAGACAAGTGTGGTATCATGAGCCACAGTAAACAGTGTGCCAAGACAAGTGTGGTATCATGAGCCACAGTTATCAGTGTGCCAAGACAAGTGTGGTATCATGAGCCACAGTTAAAAGTGTGCCAAGACAAGTGTGGTATAATGAGCCACAGTTAACAGTGTGCCAAGACAAGTGTGGTATCATCAGCCACACTTAACAGTGTGCCAAGACAAGTGTGGTATCATGAGCCACAGTTAACAGTGTGCCAAGACAAGTGTGGTATCATCAGCCACAGTTAACAGTGTACCAAGACAAGTGTGGTATCATCAGCCACAGTTAACAGTGTGCCAAGACAAGTGTGGTATCATCAGCCACAGTTAACAGTGTGCCAAGACAAGTGTGGTATCATCGGCCACAGTTAACAGTGTGCCAAGACAAGTGCGGTATCATCAGCCACAGTTAACAGTGTGCCAAGACAAGTGTGGTATCATCAGCCACAGTTAACAGTGTGCCAAGACAAGTGTGGTGTCATCAGCCACAGTTAACAGTGTGCCAAGACAAGTGTGGTATCATCAGCCACAGTTAACAGTGTGCCAAGACAAGTGTGGTATCATCAGCCACAGTTAACAGTGTGCCAAGACAAGTGTGGTATCATGAGCCACAGTTAACAGTGTTCCAAGACAAGTGTGGTATCATGAGCCACAGTTAACAGTGTGCCATGACAAGTGTGGTATCATCAGCCACAGTTAACAGTGTGCCAAGACAAGTGTGGTATCATGAGCCACATTTAACAGTGTGCCAAGACAAGTGTGGTATCATGAGCCACAGTTAACAGTGTGCCAAGACAAGTGTGGTATCATGAGCCACAGTTAACAGTGTGCCAAGACAAGTGTGGTATCATGAGCCACAGTTAACAGTGTGCCAAGACAAGTGTGGTATCATCAGCCACAGTTAACAGTGTGCCAAGACAAGTGTGGTATCATCATCCACAGTTAACAGTCTTCCAAGACAAGTGTGGTATCATCGGCCACAGTTAACAGTGTGCCAAGACAAGTGTGGTATCATCAGCCACAGTTAACAGTGTGCCAAGACAAGTGTGGTATCATCAGCCACAGTTAACAGTGTGCAAAGACAAGTGTGGTATCATCAGCCACAGTTAACAGTGTGCCAAGACAAGTGCGGTATCATCAGCCACAGTTAACAGTGTGCCAAGACAAGTGTGGTATCATCAGCCACAGTTAACACTGAGCCAAGACAAGTGTGGTATCATGAGCCACAGTTAACAGTGTGCCAAGACAAGTGTGGTATCATGAGCCACAGTTAACAGTGTGCCAAGACAAGTGTGGTATCATGAGCCACAGTTAACAGTGTGCCAAGACAAGTGTGGTATCATCAGCTACAGTTAACAGTGTGCCAAGACAAGCGTGGTATCATGAGCCACAGTTAACAGTGTGCCAAGACAAGTGTGGTATCATCAGCCACAGTTAACAGTGTGCCAAGACAAGGGTGGTATCATCAGCCACAGTTAACAGTGTGCCAAGACAAGTGTGGTATCATGAGCCACAATTAACAGTGTGCCAAGACAAGTGTGGTATCATCAGCCACTGTTAACAGTGTGCCAAGACAAGTGTGGTATCATCAGCCACAGTTAACAGTGTGCCAAGACAAGTGTGGTATCATCAGCCACAGTTAACAGTGTGCCAAGACAAGTGTGGTATCATCAGCCACAGTTAACAGTGTGACAAGACAAGTGTGGTATCATGAGCCTCAGTTAACAGTGTGCCAAGACAAGTGTGGTATCATCAGCCACAGTTAACAGTGTGCCAAGACAAGTGTGGTATCATCAGCCACAGTTAACAGTGTGCCAAGACAAGTGCGGTATCATCAGCCACAGTTAACAGTGTGCCAAGACAAGTGTGGTATCATCAGCCACAGTTAACAGTGTGCCAAGACAAGTGTGGTATCATCAGCCACAGTTAACCGTGTGCCAAGACAAGTGCGGTATCATCAGCCACAGTTAACAGTGTGCCAAGACAAGTGTGGTATCATCAGCCACAGTTAACAGTGTGCCAAGACAAGTGTGGTATCATGGGCCACAGTTAACAGTGTGCCAAGACAAGTGTGGTATCATGAGCCACAGTTAACAGTGTGCCAAGACAAGTGTGGTATCATCAGCCACAGTTAACAGTGTGCCAAGACAAGTGTGGTATCATCAGCCACAGTTAACAGTGTGCCAAGAAAAGTGTGGTATCATGAGCCACAATTAACAGTGTGCCAAGACAAGTGTGGTATCATCAGCCACAGTTAACAGTGTGCCAAGACAAGTGTGGTATCATGAGCCACAGTTAACAGTGTGCCAAGACAAGTGTGGTATCATCAGCCACAGTTAACAGTGTGCCAAGACAAGTGTGGTATCATCAGCCACAGTTAACAGTGTGCCAAGACAAGTGTGGTATCATCAGCCACAGTAAACAGTGTGCCAAGACAAGTGTGGTATCATCAGCCACAGTTAACAGTGTGCCAAGACAAGTGTGGTATCATCAGCCACAGTTAACAGTGTGCCAAGACAAGTGCGGTATCATCAGCCACAGTTAACAGTGTGCCAAGACAAGTGTGGTATCATCAGCCACAGTTAACAGTGTGCCAAGACAAGTGTGGTATCATCAGCCACAGTTAACAGAGTGCCAAGACAAGTGTGGTATCATGAGCCACAGTTAACAGTGTGCCAAGACAAGTGTGGTATCATGAGCCACAGTTAACAGTGTGCCATGACAAGTGTGGTATCAGCAGCCACAGTTAACAGTGTGCCAAGACAAGTGTGGTATCATCAGCTACAGTTAACAGTGTGCCAAGACAAGTGTGGTATCATCAGCCACAGTTAACAGTGTGCCAAGACAAGTGTGGTATCATCAGCCACAGTTAACAGTGTGCCAAGACAAGTGTGGTATCATCAGCCACAGTTAACAGTGTGCCAAGACAAGTGTGGTATCATGAGCCACATTTAACAGTGTGCCAAGACAAGTGTGGTATCATGAGCCACAGTTAACAGTGTGCCAAGACAAGTGTGGTATCATCAGCCACAGTTAACAGTGTGCCAAGACAAGTGTGGTATCATGAGCCACAGTTAACAGTGTGCCAAGACAAGTGTGGTATCATGAGCCACAGTTAACAGTGTGCCAAGACAAGTGTGGTATCATCAGCCACAGTTAACAGTGTGCCAAGACAAGTGTGGTATCATCAGCCACAGTTAACAGTGTGCCAAGACAAGTGTGGTATCATGAGCCACAGTTAACAGTGTGCCAAGACAAGTGTGGTATCATCAGCCACAGTTAACAGTGTGCCAAGACAAGTGTGGTATCATCAGCCACAGTTAATACTGTGCCAAGACAAGTGTGGTATCATCAGCCACAGTTAACAGTGTGCCAAGACAAGTGTGGTATCATCAGCCACAGTTAACAGTGTGCCAAGACAAGTGTGGTATCATCAGCCACAGTTAACAGTGTGCCAAGACAAGTGTGGTATCATCAGCTACAGTTAACAGTGTGCCAAGACAAGTGTGGTATCATCAGCCACAGTTAACAGTGTGCCAAGACAAGTGTGGTATCATCAGCCACAGTTAACAGTGTGCCAAGACAAGTGTGGTATCATCAGCCACAGTTAACAGTGTGCCAAGACAAGTGTGGTATCATCAGCCACAGTTAACAGTGTGCCAAGACAAGTGCGGTATCATCAGCCACAGTTAACAGTGTGCCAAGACAAGTGTGGTATCATCAGCCACAGTTAACAATGTGCCAAGACAAGTGTGGTATCATGAGCCACAGTTAACAGTGTGCCAAGACAAGTGTGGTATCATGAGCCACAGTTAACAGTGTGCCAAGACAAGTGTGGTATCATGAGCCACAGTTAACAGTGTGCCAAGACAAGTGTGGTATCATCAGCTACAGTTAACAGTGTGCCAATACAAGCGTGGTATCATGAGCCACAGTTAACAGTGTGCCAAGACAAGTGTGGTATCATCAGCCACAGTTAACAGTGTGCCAAGACAAGGATGGTATCATCAGCCACAGTTAACAGTGTGCCAAGACAAGTGTGGTATCATGAGCCACAATTAACAGTGTGCCAAGACAAGTGTGGTATCATCAGCCACAGTTAACAGTGTGCCAAGACAAGTGTGGTATCATCAGCCACAGTTAACAGTGTGCCAAGACAAGTGCGGTATCATCAGCCACAGTTAACAGTGTGCCAAGACAAGTGTGGTATCATCAGCCACAGTTAACAATGTGCCAAGACAAGTGTGGTATCATGAGCCACAGTTAACAGTGTGCCAAGACAAGTGTGGTATCATGAGCCACAGTTAACAGTGTGCCAAGACAAGTGTGGTATCATGAGCCACAATTAACAGTGTGCCAAGACAAGTGTGGTATCATCAGCCACAGTTAACAGTGTGCCAAGACAAGTGTGGTATCATCAGCCACAGTTAACAGTGTGCCAAGACAAGTGCGGTATCATCAGCCACAGTTAACAGTGTGCCAAGACAAGTGTGGTATCATCAGCCACAGTTAACAGTGTGCCAAGACAAGTGTGGTATCATGAGCCACATTTAACAGTGTGCCAAGACAAGTGTGGTATCATGAGCCACAGTTAACAGTGTGCCAAGACAAGTGTGGTATCATCAGCCACAGTTAACAGTGTGCCAAGACAAGTGTGGTATCATGAGCCACAGTTAACAGTGTGCCAAGACAAGTGTGGTATCATGAGCCACAGTTAACAGTGTGCCAAGACAAGTGTGGTATCATCAGCCACAGTTAACAGTGTGCCAAGACAAGTGTGGTATCATCAGCCACAGTTAACAGTGTGCCAAGACAAGTGTGGTATCATGAGCCACAGTTAACAGTGTGCCAAGACAAGTGTGGTATCATCAGCCACAGTTAACAGTGTGCCAAGACAAGTGTGGTATCATCAGCCACAGTTAATACTGTGCCAAGACAAGTGTGGTATCATCAGCCACAGTTAACAGTGTGCCAAGACAAGTGTGGTATCATCAGCCACAGTTAACAGTGTGCCAAGACAAGTGTGGTATCATCAGCCACAGTTAACAGTGTGCCAAGACAAGTGTGGTATCATCAGCTACAGTTAACAGTGTGCCAAGACAAGTGTGGTATCATCAGCCACAGTTAACAGTGTGCCAAGACAAGTGTGGTATCATCAGCCACAGTTAACAGTGTGCCAAGACAAGTGTGGTATCATCAGCCACAGTTAACAGTGTGCCAAGACAAGTGTGGTATCATCAGCCACAGTTAACAGTGTGCCAAGACAAGTGCGGTATCATCAGCCACAGTTAACAGTGTGCCAAGACAAGTGTGGTATCATCAGCCACAGTTAACAATGTGCCAAGACAAGTGTGGTATCATGAGCCACAGTTAACAGTGTGCCAAGACAAGTGTGGTATCATGAGCCACAGTTAACAGTGTGCCAAGACAAGTGTGGTATCATGAGCCACAGTTAACAGTGTGCCAAGACAAGTGTGGTATCATCAGCTACAGTTAACAGTGTGCCAATACAAGCGTGGTATCATGAGCCACAGTTAACAGTGTGCCAAGACAAGTGTGGTATCATCAGCCACAGTTAACAGTGTGCCAAGACAAGGATGGTATCATCAGCCACAGTTAACAGTGTGCCATGACAAGTGTGGTATCATGAGCCACAATTAACAGTGTGCCAAGACAAGTGTGGTATCATCAGCCACAGTTAACAGTGTGCCAAGACAAGTGTGGTATCATCAGCCACAGTTAACAGTGTGCCAAGACAAGTGCGGTATCATCAGCCACAGTTAACAGTGTGCCAAGACAAGTGTGGTATCATCAGCCACAGTTAACAATGTGCCAAGACAAGTGTGGTATCATGAGCCACAGTTAACAGTGTGCCAAGACAAGTGTGGTATCATGAGCCACAGTTAACAGTGTGCCAAGACAAGTGTGGTATCATGAGCCACAGTTAACAGTGTGCCAAGACAAGTGTGGTATCATCAGCTACAGTTAACAGTGTGCCAATACAAGCGTGGTATCATGAGCCACAGTTAACAGTGTGCCAAGACAAGTGTGGTATCATCAGCCACAGTTAACAGTGTGCCAAGACAAGGATGGTATCATCAGCCACAGTTAACAGTGTGCCAAGACAAGTGTGGTATCATGAGCCACAATTAACAGTGTGCCAAGACAAGTGTGGTATCATCAGCCACTGTTAACAGTGTGCCAAGACAAGTGTGGTATCATCAGCCACAGTTAGCAGTGTGCCAAGACAAGTGTGGTATCATCAGCCACAGTTAACAGTGTGCCAAGACAAGTGTGGTATCATCAGCCAGAGTTAACAGTGTGCCAAGACAAGTGTGGTATCATCAGCCACAGTTAACAGAGTGCCAAGACAAGTGTGGTATCATGAGCCACAGTTAACAGTGTGCCAAGACAAGTGTGGTATCAGCAGCCACAGTTAACAGTGTGCCAAGACAAGTGTGGTATCATCAGCTACAGTTAACAGTGTGCCAAGACAAGTGTGGTATCATCAGCCACAGTTAACAGTGTGCCAAGACAAGTGTGGTATCATCAGCCACAGTTAACAGTGTGCCAAGACAAGTGTGGTATCATGAGCCACAGTTAACAGTGTGCCATGACAAGTGTGGTATCATCAGCCACAGTTAACAGTGTGCCAAGACAAGTGTGGTATCATCAGCCACAGTTAACAGTGTGCCAAGACAAGTGTGGTATCATCAGCCACAGTTAACAGTGTGCCAAGACAAGTGCGGTATCATCAGCCACAGTTAACAGTGTGCCAAGACAAGTGTGGTATCATCAGCCACAGTTAATACTGTGCCAAGACAAGTGTGGTATCATCAGCCACAGTTAACAGTGTGCCAAGACAAGTGTGGTATCATCAGCCACAGTTAACAGTGTGCCAAGACAAGTGTGGTATCATCAGCCACAGTTAACAGTGTGCCAAGACAAGTGTGGTATCATCAGCTACAGTTAACAGTGTGCCAAGACAAGTGTGGTATCATCAGCCACAGTTAACAGTGTGCCAAGACAAGTGTGGTATCATCAGCCACAGTTAACAGTGTGCCAAGACAAGTGTGGTATCATCAGCCACAGTTAACAGTGTGCCAAGACAAGTGCGGTATCATCAGCCACAGTTAACAGTGTGCCAAGACAAGTGTGGTATCATCAGCCACAGTTAACAATGTGCCAAGACAAGTGTGGTATCATGAGCCACAGTTAACAGTGTGCCAAGACAAGTGTGGTATCATGAGCCACAGTTAACAGTGTGCCAAGACAAGTGTGGTATCATGAGCCACAGTTAACAGTGTGCCAAGACAAGTGTGGTATCATCAGCTACAGTTAACAGTGTGCCAATACAAGCGTGGTATCATGAGCCACAGTTAACAGTGTGCCAAGACAAGTGTGGTATCATCAGCCACAGTTAACAGTGTGCCAAGACAAGGATGGTATCATCAGCCACAGTTAACAGTGTGCCAAGACAAGTGTGGTATCATGAGCCACAATTAACAGTGTGCCAAGACAAGTGTGGTATCATCAGCCACAGTTAACAGTGTGCCAAGACAAGTGTGGTATCATCAGCCACAGTTAACAGTGTGCCAAGACAAGTGCGGTATCATCAGCCACAGTTAACAGTGTGCCAAGACAAGTGTGGTATCATCAGCCACAGTTAACAGTGTGCCAAGACAAGTGTGGTATCATCAGCCACAGTTAACAGTGTGCCAAGACAAGTGCGGTATCATCAGCCACAGTTAACAGTGTGCCAAGACAAGTGTGGTATCATCAGCCACAGTTAACAGTGTGCCAAGACAAGTGTGGTATCATGAGCCACATTTAACAGTGTGCCAAGACAAGTGTGGTATCATGAGCCACAGTTAACAGTGTGCCAAGACAAGTGTGGTATCATCAGCCACAGTTAACAGTGTGCCAAGACAAGTGTGGTATCATGAGCCACAGTTAACAGTGTGCCAAGACAAGTGTGGTATCATGAGCCACAGTTAACAGTGTGCCAAGACAAGTGTGGTATCATCAGCCACAGTTAACAGTGTGCCAAGACAAGTGTGGTATCATCAGCCACAGTTAACAGTGTGCCAAGACAAGTGTGGTATCATGAGCCACAGTTAACAGTGTGCCAAGACAAGTGTGGTATCATCAGCCACAGTTAACAGTGTGCCAAGACAAGTGTGGTATCATCAGCCACAGTTAATACTGTGCCAAGACAAGTGTGGTATCATCAGCCACAGTTAACAGTGTGCCAAGACAAGTGTGGTATCATCAGCCACAGTTAACAGTGTGCCAAGACAAGTGTGGTATCATCAGCCACAGTTAACAGTGTGCCAAGACAAGTGTGGTATCATCAGCTACAGTTAACAGTGTGCCAAGACAAGTGTGGTATCATCAGCCACAGTTAACAGTGTGCCAAGACAAGTGTGGTATCATCAGCCACAGTTAACAGTGTGCCAAGACAAGTGTGGTATCATCAGCCACAGTTAACAGTGTGCCAAGACAAGTGTGGTATCATCAGCCACAGTTAACAGTGTGCCAAGACAAGTGCGGTATCATCAGCCACAGTTAACAGTGTGCCAAGACAAGTGTGGTATCATCAGCCACAGTTAACAATGTGCCAAGACAAGTGTGGTATCATGAGCCACAGTTAACAGTGTGCCAAGACAAGTGTGGTATCATGAGCCACAGTTAACAGTGTGCCAAGACAAGTGTGGTATCATGAGCCACAGTTAACAGTGTGCCAAGACAAGTGTGGTATCATCAGCTACAGTTAACAGTGTGCCAATACAAGCGTGGTATCATGAGCCACAGTTAACAGTGTGCCAAGACAAGTGTGGTATCATCAGCCACAGTTAACAGTGTGCCAAGACAAGGATGGTATCATCAGCCACAGTTAACAGTGTGCCAAGACAAGTGTGGTATCATGAGCCACAATTAACAGTGTGCCAAGACAAGTGTGGTATCATCAGCCACAGTTAACAGTGTGCCAAGACAAGTGTGGTATCATCAGCCACAGTTAACAGTGTGCCAAGACAAGTGCGGTATCATCAGCCACAGTTAACAGTGTGCCAAGACAAGTGTGGTATCATCAGCCACAGTTAACAATGTGCCAAGACAAGTGTGGTATCATGAGCCACAGTTAACAGTGTGCCAAGACAAGTGTGGTATCATGAGCCACAGTTAACAGTGTGCCAAGACAAGTGTGGTATCATCAGCCACAGTTAACAGTGTGCCAATACAAGCGTGGTATCATGAGCCACAGTTAACAGTGTGCCAATACAAGCGTGGTATCATGAGCCACAGTTAACAGTGTGCCAAGACAAGTGTGGTATCATCAGCCACAGTTAACAGTGTGCCAAGACAAGGATGGTATCATCAGCCACAGTTAACAGTGTGCCAAGACAAGTGTGGTATCATGAGCCACAATTAACAGTGTGCCAAGACAAGTGTGGTATCATCAGCCACTGTTAACAGTGTGCCAAGACAAGTGTGGTATCATCAGCCACAGTTAACAGTGTGCCAAGACAAGTGTGGTATCATCAGCCACAGTTAACAGTGTGCCAAGACAAGTGTGGTATCATCAGCCACAGTTAACAGTGTGCCAAGACAAGTGTGGTATCATCAGCCACAGTTAACAGAGTGCCAAGACAAGTGTGGTATCATGAGCCACAGTTAACAGTGTGCCAAGACAAGTGTGGTATCATGAGCCACAGTTAACAGTGTGCCAAGACAAGTGTGGTATCAGCAGCCACAGTTAACAGTGTGCCAAGACAAGTGTGGTATCATCAGCTACAGTTAACAGTGTGCCAAGACAAGTGTGGTATCATCAGCCACAGTTAACAGTGTGCCAAGACAAGTGTGGTATCATCAGCCACAGTTAACAGTGTGCCAAGACAAGTGTGGTATCATGAGCCACAGTTAACAGTGTGCCATGACAAGTGTGGTATCATCAGCCACAGTAAACAGTGTGCCAAGACAAGTGTGGTATCATCAGCCACAGTTAACAGTGTGCCAAGACAAGTGTGGTATCATCAGCCACAGTTAACAGTGTGCCAAGACAAGTGCGGTATCATCAGCCACAGTTAACAGTGTGCCAAGACAAGTGTGGTATCATCAGCCACAGTTAATACTGTGCCAAGACAAGTGTGGTATCATCAGCCACAGTTAACAGTGTGCCAAGACAAGTGTGGTATCATCAGCCACAGTTAACAGTGTGCCAAGACAAGTGTGGTATCATCAGCCACAGTTAACAGTGTGCCAAGACAAGTGTGGTATCATCAGCTACAGTTAACAGTGTGCCAAGACAAGTGTGGTATCATCAGCCACAGTTAACAGTGTGCCAAGACAAGTGTGGTATCATCAGCCACAGTTAACAGTGTGCCAAGACAAGTGTGGTATCATCAGCCACAGTTAACAGTGTGCCAAGACAAGTGCGGTATCATCAGCCACAGTTAACAGTGTGCCAAGACAAGTGTGGTATCATGAGCCACAGTTAACAGTGTGCCAAGACAAGTGTGGTATCATCAGCTACAGTTAACAGTGTGCCAATACAAGCGTGGTATCATGAGCCACAGTTAACAGTGTGCCAAGACAAGTGTGGTATCATCAGCCACAGTTAACAGTGTGCCAAGACAAGGATGGTATCATCAGCCACAGTTAACAGTGTGCCAAGACAAGTGTGGTATCATGAGCCACAATTAACAGTGTGCCAAGACAAGTGTGGTATCATCAGCCACAGTTAACAGTGTGCCAAGACAAGTGTGGTATCATCAGCCACAGTTAACAGTGTGCCAAGACAAGTGCGGTATCATCAGCCACAGTTAACAGTGTGCCAAGACAAGTGTGGTATCATCAGCCACAGTTAACAATGTGCCAAGACAAGTGTGGTATCATGAGCCACAGTTAACAGTGTGCCAAGACAAGTGTGGTATCATGAGCCACAGTTAACAGTGTGCCAAGACAAGTGTGGTATCATGAGCCACAGTTAACAGTGTGCCAAGACAAGTGTGGTATCATCAGCTACAGTTAACAGTGTGCCAATACAAGTGTGGTATCATGAGCCACAGTTAACAGTGTGCCAAGACAAGTGTGGTATCATCAGCCACAGTTAACAGTGTGCCAAGACAAGGATGGTATCATCAGCCACAGTTAACAGTGTGCCAAGACAAGTGTGGTATCATGAGCCACAATTAACAGTGTGCCAAGACAAGTGTGGTATCATCAGCCACTGTTAACAGTGTGCCAAGACAAGTGTGGTATCATCAGCCACAGTTAACAGTGTGCCAAGACAAGTGTGGTATCATCAGCCACAGTTAACAGTGTGCCAAGACAAGTGTGGTATCATCAGCCACAGTTAACAGTGTGCCAAGACAAGTGTGGTATCATCAGCCACAGTTAACAGTGTGCCAAGACAAGTGTGGTATCATCAGCCACAGTTAACAGAGTGCCAAGACAAGTGTGGTATCATGAGCCACAGTTAACAGTGTGCCAAGACAAGTGTGGTATCATGAGCCACAGTTAACAGTGTGCCAAGACAAGTGTGGTATCAGCAGCCACAGTTAACAGTGTGCCAAGACAAGTGTGGTATCATCAGCTACAGTTAACAGTGTGCCAAGACAAGTGTGGTATCATCAGCCACAGTTAACAGTGTGCCAAGACAAGTGTGGTATCATCAGCCACAGTTAACAGTGTGCCAAGACAAGTGTGGTATCATGAGCCACAGTTAACAGTGTGCCATGACAAGTGTGGTATCATCAGCCACAGTTAACAGTGTGCCAAGACAAGTGTGGTATCATCAGCCACAGTTAACAGTGTGCCAAGACAAGTGTGGTATCATCAGCCACAGTTAACAGTGTGCCAAGACAAGTGCGGTATCATCAGCCACAGTTAACAGTGTGCCAAGACAAGTGTGGTATCATCAGCCACAGTTAATACTGTGCCAAGACAAGTGTGGTATCATCAGCCACAGTTAACAGTGTGCCAAGACAAGTGTGGTATCATCAGCCACAGTTAACAGTGTGCCAAGACAAGTGTGGTATCATCAGCCACAGTTAACAGTGTGCCAAGACAAGTGTGGTATCATCAGCCACAGTTAACAGTGTGCCAAGACAAGTGTGGTATCATCAGCCACAGTTAACAGTGTGCCAAGACAAGTGTGGTATCATCAGCCACAGTTAACAGTGTGCCAAGACAAGTGTGGTATCATCAGCCACAGTTAACAGAGTGCCAAGACAAGTGTGGTATCATGAGCCACAGTAAACAGTGTGCCAAGACAAGTGTGGTATCATGAGCCACAGTTAACAGTGTGCCAAGACAAGTGTGGTATCAGCAGCCACAGTTAACAGTGTGCCAAGACAAGTGTGGTATCATCAGCTACAGTTAACAGTGTGCCAAGACAAGTGTGGTATCATGAGCCACAGTTAACAGTGTGCCAAGACAAGTGTGGTATCATCAGCCACAGTTAACAGTGTGCCAAGACAAGTGTGGTATCATGAGCCACAGTTAACAGTGTGCCAAGACAAGTGTGGTATCATCAGCCACAGTTAACAGTGTGCCAAGACAAGTGTGGTATCATGAGCCACAGTTAACAGTGTGCCAAGACAAGTGTGGTATCATCAGCCACAGTTAACAGTGTGCCAAGGCAAGTGTGGTATCATCAGCCACAGTTAACAGTGTGCCAAGACAAGTGTGGTATCATCAGCCACAGTTAACAGTGTGCCAAGACAAGTGTGGTATCATCAGCCACAGTTAACAGTGTGCCAAGACAAGTGTGGTATCATCAGCCACAGTTAACAGTGTGCCAAGACAGGTGTGGTATCATCAGCCACAGTTAACAGTGTGCCAAGACAAGTGTGGTATCATCAGCCACAGTTAACAGTGTGCCAAGACAAGGGTGGTATCATCAGCCACAGTTAACAGTGTGCCAAAACAAGTGTGGTATCATCAGCCACAGTTAACAGTGTGCCAAGACAAGTGTGGTATCATCAGCCACAGTTAACAGAGTGCCAAGACAAGTGTGGTATCATGAGCCACAGTTAACAGTGTGCCAAGACAAGTGTGGTATCATGAGCCACAGTTAACAGTGTGCCAAGACAAGTGTGGTATCAACAGCCACAGTTAACAGTGTGCCAAGACAAGTGTGGTATCATCAGCCACAGTTAACAGTGTGCCAAGACAAGTGTGGTATCATCAGCCACAGTTAACAGTGTGCCAAGACAAGTGTGGTATCATGAGCCACAGTTAACAGTGTGCCATGACAAGTGTGGTATCATCAGCCACAGTTAACAGTGTGCCAAGACAAGTGTGGTATCATCAGCCACAGTTAACAGTGTGCCAAGACAAGTGTGGTATCATGAGCCACAGTTAACAGTGTGCCAAGACAAGTGTGGTATCATGAGCCACAGTTAACAGTGTGTCAAGACAAGTGTGGTATCATGAGCGACAGTTAACAGTGTGCCAAGACAAGTGTGGTATCATGAGCCACAGTTAACAGTGTGCCAAGACAAGTGTGGTATCATCAGCCACAGTTAACAGTGTGCCAAGACAAGTGTGGTATCATGAGCCACAGTTAACAGTGTGCCAAGACAAGTGTGGTATCATCAGCCACAGTTAACAGTGTGCCAAGACAAGTGTGGTATCATCAGCCACAGTTAACAGTGTGCCAAGACAAGTGTGGTATCATGAGCCACAGTTAACAGTGTGCCAAGACAAGTGTGGTATCATCAGCCACAGTTAACAGTGTGCCAAGACAAGTGTGGTATCATCAGCCACAGTTAACAGTGTGCCAAGACAAGTGTGGTATCATCAGCCACAGTTAACAGTGTGCCAAGACAAGTGTGGTATCATCAGCCACAGTTAACAGTGTGCCAAGACAAGTGTGGTATCATCAGCCACAGTTAACAGTGTGCCAAGACAAGTGTGGTATCATCAGCCACAGTTAACAGTGTGCCAAGACAAGTGTGGTATCATCAGCCACAGTTAACAGTGTGCCAAGACAAGTGTGGTATCATCAGCCACAGTTAACAGTGTGCCAAGACAAGTGTGGAATCATCAGCCACAGTTAACAGTGTGCCAAGACAAGTGTGGTATCGTCAGCCACAGTTAACAGTGTGCCAAGACAAGTGCGGTATCGTCAGCCACAGTTAACAGTGTGCCAAGACAAGTGTGGTATCATCAGCCACAGTTAACAGTGTGCCAAGACAAGTGTGGTATCATCAGCCACAGTTAACAGTGTGCCAAGACAAGTGTGGTATCATCAGCCACAGTTAACAGTGTGCCAAGACAAGTGTGGTATCATCAGCCACAGTTAACAGTGTGCCAAGACAAGGGTGGTATCATCAGCCACAGTTAACAGTGTGCCAAGACAAGTGTGGTATCATGAGCCACAATTAACAGTGTGCCAAGACAAGTGTGGTATCATCAGCCACTGTTAACAGTGTGCCAAGACAAGTGTGGTATCATGAGCCACAGTTAACAGTGTGCCAAGAAAAATGTGGTATCATGAGCCACAGTTAACAGTGTGTCAAGACAAGTTGGAGCACTGATAACAGCTAAAGGTGGCATGACCAATTAATAAGTTCTGGTTATGGGAACATTTTTAAAAAACAATAAGAATTAATAAATATTAAAACTGTGTTGTTTATTACTAATTAATAATCAGAAATGTTTGAAGAAGTTAAATCCCTTCATTTAGACAGATCAAATTAATGTTAGTAGCTTTTCATACTTCCTATACTCACATAATGCTAAAAATGCAAGGCACAGTACAAACATAATACTAGGCAGACCAATTGATATTTAAATAATTTAGTTGGGTGTGTATATATATTTGATAACCGGTGTTATTGTGGTAAGGGTTGGGAAGGAGGTGGCCATGTTAAGTTAGGAACCATCCAAGCATTTGCCTGGAGAAGAAATGGCAATCCACGGATAACCACTTCCAGGATGGCAGAGCTGCGAATTGACCCGAACCTCAGGGTTGACAGCCAAGTATGCTAGCCACTGCGCCATGATACAATATAAGCCTCTATGTAACATACTACATGGAAAATATAAAGCACTAAAATTGTATGTCAGATTCCATGGACATCTCATATTAATTACCAGTAATTAACATAGCATTAGCAAATAATTACATACCTGCATCTTCCAAGTATAACAGTCCAGGAGTTGAGTAGAATGAGGAATATGCCACAAGTGATAAACCAACAATTCCAAGGAGGACAGTATGATATCGGCGGACTCGAAATGCCATCGGCTAAAAGTAAAATGAGAACACAGTTACTACAACTAAGAGTATCATGGTATTTTGAGGCACCAAAATATATAAGATCATTCCAGATCAAGATTTGGAAAATTATGAAAACAACAAAGTAATCAAATGATCAACAAAGCGTATTTCCTTAACATTCATCGTAAGTTGCGGGCTTGTGGACGCTACACACTCGTCTCTCACTAATATCAACCCCTGGAGTTGTGGAGGCTACACACTAGTCTCTCACTAATATCAACCCCTAGAGTTGTGGAGGCTACACACTAGTCTCTCACTAATATCAACCCCTAGAGTTGTGGACGCTACACGCTAGTCCCTCACTAATATCAACCCCTAGAGTTGTGGAGGCTACACGCTAGTCCCTCACTAATATCAACCCCTAGAGTTGTGGAGGCTACACACTAGTCTCTCACTAATATCAACCCCTAGAGTTGTGGAGGCTACACACTAGTCTCTCACTAATATCAACCCCTAGAGTTGTGGAGGCTACACACTAGTCTCTCACTAATATCAACCCCTGGAGTTGTGGAGGCTACACACTAGTCTCTCACTAATATCAACCCCTAGAGTTGTGGAGGCTACACACTAGTCTCTCACTAATATCAACCCCTGGAGTTGTGGAGGCTACACACTAGTCTCTCACTAATATCAACCCCTAGAGTTGTGGAGGCTACACACTAGTCTCTCACTAATATCAACCCCTAGAGTTGTGGAGGCTACACACTAGTCTCTCACTAATATCAACCCCTGGAGTTGTGGAGGCTACACACTAGTCTCTCACTAATATCAACCCCTAGAGTTGTGGAGGCTACACACTAGTCTCTCACTAATATCAACCCCTAGAGTTGTGGACGCTACACGCTAGTCCCTCACTAATATCAACCCCTAAAGTTGTGGAGGCTACACGCTAGTCCCTCACTAATATCAACCCCTAGAGTTGTGGAGGCTACACACTAGTCTCTCACTAATATCAACCCCTAGAGTTGTGGTGGCTACACACTAGTCTCTCACTAATATCAACCCCTAGAGTTGTGGAGGCTACACACTAGTCTCTCACTAATATCAACCCCTAGAGCTGTGGTGGCTACACACTAGTCTCTCACTAATATCAACCCCTAGAGTTGTGGAGGCTACACACTAGTCTCCCACTAATATCAACCCCTAGAGTTGTGGAGGCTACAAGATAGTCTCTCACTAATATCAACCCTAGAGTTGTGGTGGCTACACACTAGTCTCTCACTAATATCCACCCCTAGAGTTGTGGTGGCTACACACTAGACTCTTACTAATATCAACCCCTAGAGTTGTGGTGGCTACACACTAGTCTCTCACTAATATCAACCCTAGAGTTGTGGTGGCTACACACTAGTCTCTCACTAATATCAACCCCTAGAGTTGTGGTGGCTACACACTAGTCTCTCACTAATATCAACCCCTAGAGTTGTGGTGGCTACACACTAGTCTCTCACTAATATCAACCCCTAGAGTTGTGGAGGCTACACACTAGACTCTCACTAATATCAACCCCTAGAGTTGTGGACGCTACACGCTAGTCCCTCACTAATATCAACCCCTAGAGTTGTGGAGGCTACACGCTAGTCCCTCACTAATATCAACCCCTAGAGTTGTGGAGGCTACACACTAGTCTCTCACTAATATCAACCCCTAGAGTTGTGGAGGCTACACACTAGTCTCTCACTAATATCAACCCCTAGAGTTGTGGAGGCTACACACTAGTCTCTCACTAATATCAACCCCTGGAGTTGTGGAGGCTACACACTAGTCTCTCACTAATATCAACCCCTAGAGTTGTGGAGGCTACACACTAGACTCTCACTAATATCAACCCCTAGAGTTGTGGACGCTACACGCTAGTCCCTCACTAATATCAACCCCTAAAGTTGTGGAGGCTACACGCTAGTCCCTCACTAATATCAACCCCTAGAGTTGTGGAGGCTACACACTAGTCTCTCACTAATATCAACCCCTAGAGTTGTGGTGGCTACACACTAGTCTCTCACTAATATCAACCCCTAGAGTTGTGGTGGCTACACACTAATCTCTCACTAATATCAACCCCTAGAGTTGTGGAGGCTACACACTAGTCTCTCACTAATATCAACCCCTAGAGCTGTGGTTGCTACACACTAGTCTCTCACTAATATCAACCCCTAGAGTTGTGGAGGCTACACACTAGCCTCTCACTAATATCAACCCCTAGAGTTGTGGAGGCTAAAAGACAGTCTCTCACTAATATCAACCCTAGATTTGTGGTGGCTACACACTAGTCTCTCACTAATATCCACCCCTAGAGTTGTGGTGGCTACACACTAGACTCTCACTAATATCAACCCCTAGAGTTGTGGAGGCTACACGCTAGTCTCTCACTAATATCAACCCCTAGAGTTGTGGTGGCTACACACTAGACTCTCACTAATATCAACCCCTAGAGTTGTGGTGGCTACACACTAGTCTCTCACTAATATCAACCCTAGAGTTGTGGTGGCTACACACTAGTCTCTCACTAATATCAACCCCTAGAGTTGTGGTGGCTACACACTAGTCTCTCACTAATATCAACCCCTAGAGTTGTGGAGGCTACACACTAGTCTCTCACTAATATCAACCCCTAGAGTTGTGGAGGCTCTACACTAGTCTCTCACTAATATCAACCCCTAGAGTTGTGGTGGCTACACACTAGTCTCTCACTAATATCAACCCCTAGAGTTGTGGAGGCTACACACTAGTCTCTCACTAATATCAACCCCTAGAGTTGTGGAGGCTCTACACTAGTCTCTCACTAATATCAACCCCTAGAGTTGTGGTGGCTACACACTAGTCTCTCACTAATATCAACCCCTAGAGTTGTGGAGGCTACACACTAGTCTCTCACTAATATCAACCCCTAGAGTTGTGGAGGCTACACACTAGTCTCTCACTAATATCAATCCCTAGAATTGCGGGCTTGTGGACGCTACACACTAGACTCTCACTAATATCAACCCCTAGAGTTATGGAGGCTACACACTAGTCTCTCACTAATATCAACCCCTAGAGTTGTGGAGGCTACACACTAGTCTCTCACTAATATCAACCCTAGAGTTGTGGTGGCTACACACTAGTCTCTCACTAATATAAACCCCTAGAGTTGTGGGGGCTACACACTAGTCTCTCACTAATATCAACCCCGAGAGTTGTGGACGCTACAAACTAGTCTCTCACTAATATCAACCTCTAGAGTTGTGGAGGCTACACACTAGTCTCTCACTAATATCAACCCCTAGAGTTGTGGACGCTACCCACTAGTCTCTCACTAATATCAACCCCTAGAATTGTGGACGCTACACACTAGTCTCTCACTAATATCAACCCCTAGAGTTGTGGTGGCTACACACTAGTCTCTCACTAATAACAACCCATAGAGTTGTGGTGGCTACACACTAGTCTCTCACTAATATCAACCCCTAGAGTTGTGGTGGCTACACACTGGTCTCTCACTAATAACAACCCCCAGAGTTGTGGAGGCTACACACTAGTCTCTCACTAATATCAACCCCTAGAGTTGTGAACGCTACACACTAGTCTCTAACTAATATCAACCCCTAGAGTTGTGGAGGCTACACACTAGTCTCTCACTAATATCAACCCCTAGAGTTGTGGTGGCTACACACTAGTCTCTCACTAATATCAACCCCTAGAGTTGTGGTTGCTACGCACTAGTCTCTCACTAACATCAACCACTAGAGTTGTGGACGCTACACACTAGTCTCTCACTAATATCAACCCTAGAGTTGTGGTGGCTACACACTAGTCTCTCACTAATATCAACCCCTAGAGTTGTGGTGGCTACACACTAGTCTCTCACTAATATCAGCCCCTAGAGTTGTGGTGGCTACACACTAGTCTCTCACTAATATCAACCCCTAGAGTTGTGGAGGCTACACACTAGTCTCTCACTAATATCATCCCCTAGAGCTGTGGTGGCTACACACTAGTCTCTCACTAATATCAACCCCTAGAGTTGTGGAGGCTACACACTAGTCTCTCACTAATATCAACCCCTAGAGTTGTGGAGGCTACAAGATAGTCTCTCACTAATATCAACCCTAGAGTTGTGGTGGCTACACACTAGTCTCTCACTAATATCCACCCCTAGAGTTGTGGTGGCTACACACTAGACTCTCACTAATATCAACCCCTAGAGTTGTGGAGGCTACACGCTAGTCTCTCACTAATATCAACCCCTAGAGTTGTGGTGGCTACACACTAGACTCTCACTAATATCAACCCCTAGAGTTATGGTGGCTACACACTAGTCTCTCACTAATATCAACCCTAGAGTTGTGGTGGCTACACACTAGTCTCTCACTAATATCAACCCCTAGAGTTGTGGTGGCTACACACTAGTCTCTCACTAATATCAACCCCTAGAGTTGTGGAGGCTACACACTAGTCTCTCACTAATATCAACCCCTAGAGTTGTGGTGGCTACACACTAGTCTCTCACTAATATCAACCCCTAGAGTTGTGGGCTTGTGGAGGCTACACACTAGTCTCTCACTAATATCAACCCTAGAGTTGTGGGCTTGTGGAGGCTACACACTAGTCTCTCACTAATAACAACCCCTAGAGTTGTGGGCTTGTGGAGGCTACACACTAGTCTCTCACTAATATCAACCCTAGAGTTGTGGGCTTGCGGACGCTACACACTAGTCTCTCACTAATATCAACCCCTCGAGTTGTGGGCTTGTGGACGCTACTTGCTAGTCTCTCACTAATATCAACCCCTAGAGTTGTGGGCTTGTGGACGCTACACACTAGTCTCTCTTTAATATCAACCAATAGAGTAATGGGCTTTTAGAGGCTACATGCTAGACTCTCACTAATATCAACCACCTAAACAAACTTCAATTGCAGACGAATGGGCACTTTTGTAGAATGAAATAACAAAATCCGCAGAAGAAAACATTGGTAGGAAAGAAAGAATAGGTAGAAAACCGTGGATCAATCAGGATATACTAGAATTGGTGGATGAAAGGCGGAAATACAAGAATGTAAGAGATGAAAAGGGGAAAGCAGAATACAGACGTCTGAGAAATGAGGTCAACAAGAAGTGCAAGGAAGCGAAAGAAGAATGGTTGAAAGAGAAATGTGCAGGTATAGAAAATTGTCTGAAATTAGGAAAAGTAGACACAGGTTATCGAAGGATTAAGAATACTTTTGGGGAAAAGAAGACTAAGTGCTGTAATATTAAGGACACAAATGGAAAACCTGTAACAGGTAGGGAAGAAAAGGTTGAGAGATGGAAATCTTACTTAGAGTGTTTGTATCAGGGAAAGGAGATTGAGAATCGTGTAATGGAAAGGGAGGAGGAAATTGATGAGGATGCAAAAGGAGATTTAATATTGAGATCAGAATTTGACAAAGCATCGGAAGACTTAAGCAGGAACTAAGCACCAGGCACAGACGATATACCGATTGTGTTGCTACGCTGCATAGGAGATGAAGGTCTGATCAGGTTATTTCACTTGGTGTGTAGGATTTATGAGACAGGTGAGGTACCCCCTGATTTCAAGAAGAATGTTATCATCCCTATACCAAAGAAAGTGGGAGCTGACAGATGTGAAAATTACCGTACAATCAGCTTGGTTACTCATGCTTCAAAGATCCTGTCTAGAATAATTTACAAGAGGATTGAAAGCCAGATAGAATCGGAGTTGGGTGAAGACCAGTTTGGTTTCAGGAGAAATGTAGGAACAAGGGAAGCTGTACTAAGTCTTAGGCTGATTTTGGAAGGTAGAATAAGGAAAGATAAGAGAACGTTCATGGCATTTGTAGACTTAGAAAAGGCTTTTGATAACGTTGATTGGACTAAATTGTTTGACATTTTGAAATCTATTGGAATAAAGTACAGGGATAGGAGAGTGATATACAATCTATACAGAAACCAGACGGCAGTCATTCGAGCTCAAGGACATGAGAGAGAAGCTGGTATTCAGAAAGGTGTAAGGCAAGGCTGCAACTTATCACCCATACTTTTCAATCTTTACATTGAACAAGCAATGAAGGAAATTGGAGAAAAATTTTAAGTGGGAGTGAAGATTCAAGGAGAAATAATTTCAACTCTGAGATTTGCTGATGACAACGTCATCTTGGCCGACAAGCCTGAGGATTTGAATGAGTTTTTGATTGGTATGGACTCCGTCTTACGGAAAGAATTCATGATGAAAATTAATAAATGTAAAACAAAAATACTGGAATGCAGCCAAAGTAAATCAGAAACCTCTATAGAGATCAAATTGGCAGGTGAAAAGCTGAAGGAAGTAGGAGACTTCTGTTACTTAGGAAGCAGAATAACCAGTGATGGACGAAGCAAAGAGGATATAAAAAGTAGGTTGGCTCAGGCAAGGAAAACATTTCTACAAAAAAGGAATCTGTTGACATCGAATATAGATTTAGGTATTAGGAAGTCATTTTTGAAAGCCTTAGTCTGGAGCGTGGCGCTATATGGAAGTGAAACTTGGACTATTGGTGCAGCAGAAAAGAGGAGAATTGAAGCTTTTGAAATGTGGTGTTACAGGAGAATGATGAAGATCAGATGGGTAGATGGGGTTAAAAAGGAGGAGGTATTAAGATGAGTGGGAGAGGAGAGATGTTTCTGGTGACTGCTAATGAAGAGAAGAGATAGGTTGGTAGGACCACGGCCGACTGAATGCGCTCATACCGGCCTAGACAATGATACCTTTTTCATGAAATCTTGTTAGTTACTCAACTGCTCACACAGCGCTGTTCACCAAGCATTGCACGATTAAGACTTCTTTCTACTTAGTGTATAACAAAGTCCCCGATTCTTGGATATCACGGGTAATCTCGAGAACCACTGGATGGATTTTGATGCGGCTTTCACCATTCTGTACAGGTAATATCGAGGAAGATTTCTGTAGAAAATAATTTATTTATGATCAAAGGGAGCCAAGCAGTAACGATTTTAGATTTCAGTGAATAGGTCGAAGAAAGAACTTGACGTCCGTGCGCTTTTTAAGCTTACGCTGGACAAACCGTTAAAAATATCAATATACTATGAGTGTAAGAATTGTTCAGCATGAAAAATTGTACAAAAAAGTCCGTGTGAGCATATCTCTTTCTTCGATACATCGCCCACTATAAGTGTTTTTAGTTTGGACGGGAGGGGGATTTGGCTTGCACCTCGCCATTCTTAAATTACGTCTGACAGAAATTCCTTGCACATTCATAACTGTTCCAGGGCGAAGCCGGGGCGGGTTGCTAGTGACACTATTATATTATCATTATAATTCCCACAATATCAAAATGCAAATTATATCACAAAATAAAATAGCGTGCTAATAAATCTAAGAGAAATTAGACATACCTTGCACACAGTTGAATTCGATCAGAATCACTCGGTTTTCATTAAAGTTTATGCATTTTTCTGCTGAACGGTTTGGAAGTTCGGCAACAGGAAACTAGGACAGTTATTTACTTAAAATATTCATTTTTGTATTTTTGTACTATTTGTGTTCATGATTTCATTGCATTGTCAGAATTACCGACAGTAGTGGCTACGCTGGCTAAAGTGCAGCGTTAGGCCATGAGGCCAAGCTCTCTGCTGACTCTGTAGACGCGTGTGTTCGAGCCCCGCCGTCGGTCGTCCTTGAAATGATTTTCCGTGGTTTCCCATTTTTCAACACCAGGCAAATGCTGGGACGGTACCTTCTAACAGGCCACGGCCGCTTCCTTCCACATCCTTGCCCAGTTTCATTCATCTTCATCCATTCCATCTCTCATCCTGACCCGCAGGTCGCCCACGGGCGTCGACTAGAAAGACCTGCACTCGGCCTCTCAGGAGGCCACACGAAAAAAAATGTCAGAATTAATGCTTTAATTAGTAGGTTATACTATTCAGTGTACCTATTATAAATAAAATCCGTGAGGTTTCTCACCTCCCCATATTACGAAACCCGGTTGCCTAATACGGGGAAAGTGCACTTTTAAAGTTAACAATAATATCAGAGGGTATTACAACATCAAACGTGCCCATATTTGTAATATACATAGTATATCGCCTGAGGTTTTCATTGGTGAGAAAACCAAAATTATTCCGTTCCTTCTTATGTCTAATGTGAGCCCTATAAAAAAAACTCCCCATATTTGGCGACTTTCCTCTAACCATTTTTAGAAGATACCTTATGCACTGGACAGCTGAATCCGTGATTAATTGTATAGGTAGCTTCGTAAGTCTCAGAACTCAGGAAGTCCTTTCTAGCAGCGTTACTAGCAGCTTTCAAAGTTTCAAGGTAAGAATGAAAATATTCCTCTAGCCAGTTTAGGCGACTGACATTTAATGAGAAATAATGCCCTTTATCTGGATTTCTAGACTGAATATGATGATATGTGATGCTTACGTCATGCATAGCGAACCATTTATTAACGTTTTTGAAAAAAAAATTGTTGCTTCTGCGTCCATGAATGTGTACGCTTCCGGGTGCATGCCTATATTTTCTTTCAGTCTACTAATGGCACCAATAACTTCTGACGAGAACACTTCCTTGGCACGCCGAACCTTCATTTTTTCAAATTTAGTGGGTTCGATGTGTTTTTTAGTGAGGTGCCTGACCGGTTTGACGATCTCACCCTTTTGCATTGTGTATAGTAATGACAAGTATTTCCCTGAAATTATTCCAGTACCATCAGTCATCTCTCGTTACAGAAACTGCGTTCTAATGTTGTTGTTTTTAGAATGTGACAATGATCAAAACTAGGGAATACATTCCTAGACTCGTCGTATGGGTGATTGACCATTGGTTGCAAATTCCCTCCCCCTAAATGCCTCATCATTGTAGTGTTAGTTTTGTGATTATCAGAGACAGTTATTATAATTATGAAACCGCATTGTTCAACCTCGAGAATAACGTCCAGCAGGAGTTTATGTAAGTCCCGTCCTGACAGCTGCTTCGTGAAAAAGAAGGCACACGGTATCTGATAATTTATCGAAAGATCTCTTAGCACAAAACACAACACACGATTAGCTGCTACTTGTTCTCGGCTGTAATTTTGATCCTCTCTTTCCTTTTAATGAGACGGTGCTGGAGTAGTGTCCTTGTACCCGAAGAAGGTGCAAGGTACCGTATGTCTAATTTCTCTTAGATTTATTAGCACGCTATTTTATTTTGTGATATAATTTTAATTTTGATAATGCGGAAATTATAATGATAATAATTATATAGTGTCACTAGCAACCCGCCCCGGCTTCGCCCGGGAACAGTTATGAATGTGCAAGGAATTCCTGTCAGACGTAATTTAAGAATGGCGAGGTGCAAGCCAAATGCCCCTCCCGTCCAAACTAAAAACACTTATAGTGGGCGATGTATCGAAGATAGAGATATGCTCTCGCGGACTTTTTTGTAGAATTTCTCACGCTGAACAATTCTTACTCATAATATAATGATATTTTTAACGGTTCGCCCAGCGTAAGCTTAAAAAGCGCACGGACGCCAGGCTATTTTTTCCGACCTTTTCACTGATATCGTTACTGCTTGGCTCCCTTTGGTCATAAATAAATTATTTTCTACACAAATCTTCCTCGAGATCACCTTTACAGAATGGTGAAAGCAGCATCAAAATCCATCCAGTGGTTCTTGAGATTACACATTTAATATACGTACTGTACAGCTGATTCCTTATCGCGCCTATAATGGGAAAGGAGTGCGCTCTACCGGCAACGAGTAGAAACTTTCCAATTACATGTTATACATGGGTTCTGACTGGGAATGTCAAGGCCGGTATAGAGCGCAGCTCGTATTCAGTCGGCCGTGGTAGGACACATACTAAGACACCCAGGACTAGCAAGCTTAGTTATGGAAAGAAGGGTCGAGGGCAAGAACTGTAGGGGTAGACCAAGGTTAGAATATGTTTAACAGATTCCCTCGGATGTAGGGTGTGGTAGCTAAGTAGAGATGAAGCGATTAGCTCAGGACTGGGAGGCACGGAGGGCTGCATCATCCCAGTCAAAAGACTGAAGACTCAATCATCATCATCATCATCACAATCATCATCATCATCAGAGTTGGGGGCTTGTGGAGGCTACACACTAGTCTCTCACTAATATCAACCCCTAGAGTTGTGGAGGCTACACACTAGTCTCTCACTAATATCAACCCCTAGAGCTGTGGTGGCTACACACTAGACTCTCACTAATATCAACCCCTAGAGTTGTGGAGGCTACACACTAGTCTCTCACTAATATCAACCCCTAGAGTTGTGGAGGCTACACACTAGTCTCTCACTAATATCCACCCCTAGAGTTGTGGTGGCTACACACTAGACTCTCACTAATATCAACCCCTAGAGTTGTGGAGGCTACACGCTAGTCTCTCACTAATATCAACCCCTAGAGTTGTGGTGGCTACACACTAGACTCTCACTAATATCAACCCCTAGAGTTGTGGTGGCTACACACTAGCCTCTCACTAATATCAACCCTAGAGTTGTGGTGGCTACACACTAGTTTCTCACTAATATCAACCCCTAGAGTTGTGGTGGCTAAACACTAGTCTCTCACTAATATCAACCCCTAGAGTTGTGGTGGCTACACACTAGTCTCTCACTAATATCAACCCCTAGAGTTGTGGTGGCTACACACTAGTCTCTCACTAATATCAACCCCTAGAGTTGTGGAGGCTACACACTAGTCTCTCACTAATATCAACCCCTAGAGTTGTGGAGGCTACACACTAGTCTCTCACTAATATCAACCCCTAGAGTTGTGGTGGCTACACACTAGACTCTCAGTAATATCAACCCCTAGAGTTGTGGACGCTACACACTAGTCTCTCACTAATATCAACCCCTAGAGTTGTGGAAGCTACACACTAGTCTCTCACTAATATCAACCCCTAGAGTTGTGGTTGCTACGCACTAGTGTCTCACTAATATCAACCCCTAGAGTTGCGGTGGCTACGCACTAGTCTCTCACTAACATCAACCACTAGAGTTGTGGACGCTACACACTAGTCTCTCACTAATATCAACCCTAGAGTTGTGGTGGCTACACACTAGTCTCTCACTAATATCAACCCCTAGAGTTGTGGTTGCTACACACTAGTCTCTCACTAATATCAACCCCTAGAGTTGTGGTGGCTACACACTAGTCTCTCACTAATATCAACCCCTAGAGTTGTGGAGGCTACACACTAGTCTCTCACTAATATCAACCCCTAGAGCTGTGGTGGCTACACACTAGTCTCTCACTAATATCAACCCCTAGAGTTGTGGAGGCTACACACTAGTCTCTCACTAATATCAACCCCTAGAGTTGTGGAGGCTACAAGATAGTCTCTCACTAATATCAACCCTAGAGTTGTGGTGGCTACACACTAGTCTCTCACTAATATCCACCCCTAGAGTTGTGGTGGCTACACACTAGACTCTCACTAATATCAACCCCTAGAGTTGTGGAGGCTACACGCTAGTCTCTCACTAATATCAACCCCTAGAGTTGTGGTGGCTACACACTAGACTCTCAATAATATCAACCCCTAGAGTTATGGTGGCTACACACTAGTCTCTCACTAATATCAACCCTAGAGTTGTGGTGGCTACACACTAGTCTCTCACTAATATCAACCCCTAGAGTTGTGGTGGCTACACACTAGTCTCTCACTAATATCAACCCCTAGAGTTGTGGAGGCTACACACTAGTCTCTCACTAATATCAACCCCTAGAGTTGTGGTGGCTACACACTAGTCTCTCACTAATATCAACCCCTAGAATTGTGGGCTTGTGGAGGCTACACACTAGTCTCTCACTAATATCAACCCTAGAGTTGTGGGCTTGTGGAGGCTACACACTAGTCTCTCACTAATAACAACCCCTAGAGTTGTGGGCTTGTGGAGGCTACACACTAGTCTCTCACTAATATCAACCCTAGAGTTGTGGGCTTGCGGACGCTACACACTAGTCTCTCACTAATATCAACCCCTCGAGTTGTGGGCTTGTGGACGCTACTTGCTAGTCTCTCACTAATATCAACCCCTAGAGTTGTGGGCTTGTGGACGCTACACACTAGTCTCTCTTTAATATCAACCAATAGAGTAATGGGCTTTTAGAGGCTACATGCTAGACTCTCACTAATATCAACCACCTAAACAAACTTCAATTGCAGACGAATGGGCACTTTTGTAGAATGAAATAACAAAATCCGCAGAAGAAAACATTGGTAGGAAAGAAAGAATAGGTAGAAAACCGTGGATCAATCAGGATATACTAGAATTGGTGGATGAAAGGCGGAAATACAAGAATGTAAGAGATGAAAAGGGGAAAGCAGAATACAGACGTCTGAGAAATGAGGTCAACAAGAAGTGCAAGGAAGCGAAAGAAGAATGGTTGAAAGAGAAATGTGCAGGTATAGAAAATTGTCTGAAATTAGGAAAAGTAGACACAGGTTATCGAAGGATTAAGAATACTTTTGGGGAAAAGAAGACTAAGTGCTGTAATATTAAGGACACAAATGGAAAACCTGTAACAGGTAGGGAAGAAAAGGTTGAGAGATGGAAATCTTACTTAGAGTGTTTGTATCAGGGAAAGGAGATTGAGAATCGTGTAATGGAAAGGGAGGAGGAAATTGATGAGGATGCAAAAGGAGATTTAATATTGAGATCAGAATTTGACAAAGCATTGGAAGACTTAAGCAGGAACTAAGCACCAGGCACAGACGATATACCGATTGTGTTGCTACGCTGCATAGGAGATGAAGGTCTGATCAGGTTATTTCACTTGGTGTGTAGGATTTATGAGACAGGTGAGGTACCCCCTGATTTCAAGAAGAATGTTATCATCCCTATACCAAAGAAAGTGGGAGCTGACAGATGTGAAAATTACCGTACAATCAGCTTGGTTACTCATGCTTCAAAGATCCTGTCTAGAATAATTTACAAGAGGATTGAAAGCCAGATAGAATCGGAGTTGGGTGAAGACCAGTTTGGTTTCAGGAGAAATGTAGGAACAAGGGAAGCTGTACTAAGTCTTAGGCTGATTTTGGAAGGTAGAATAAGGAAAGATAAGAGAACGTTCATGGCATTTGTAGACTTAGAAAAGGCTTTTGATAACGTTGATTGGACTAAATTGTTTGACATTTTGAAATCTATTGGAATAAAGTACAGGGATAGGAGAGTGATATACAATCTATACAGAAACCAGACGGCAGTCATTCGAGCTCAAGGACATGAGAGAGAAGCTGGTATTCAGAAAGGTGTAAGGCAAGGCTGCAACTTATCACCCATACTTTTCAATCTTTACATTGAACAAGCAATGAAGGAAATTGGAGAAAAATTTTAAGTGGGAGTGAAGATTCAAGGAGAAATAATTTCAACTCTGAGATTTGCTGATGACAACGTCATCTTGGCCGACAAGCCTGAGGATTTGAATGAGTTTTTGATTGGTATGGACTCCGTCTTACGGAAAGAATTCATGATGAAAATTAATAAATGTAAAACAAAAATACTGGAATGCAGCCAAAATAAATCAGAAACCTCTATAGAGATCAAATTGGCAGGTGAAAAGCTGAAGGAAGTAGGAGACTTCTGTTACTTAGGAAGCAGAATAACCAGTGATGGACGAAGCAAAGAGGATATAAAAAGTAGGTTGGCTCAGGCAAGGAAAACATTTCTACAAAAAAGGAATCTGTTGACATCGAATATAGATTTAGGTATTAGGAAGTCATTTTTGAAAGCCTTAGTCTGGAGCGTGGCGCTATATGGAAGTGAAACTTGGACTATTGGTGCAGCAGAAAAGAGGAGAATTGAAGCTTTTGAAATGTGGTGTTACAGGAGAATGATGAAGATCAGATGGGTAGATGGGGTTAAAAAGGAGGAGGTATTAAGATGAGTGGGAGAGGAGAGATGTTTCTGGTGACTGCTAATGAAGAGAAGAGATAGGTTGGTAGGACCACGGCCGACTGAATGCGCTCATACCGGCCTAGACAATGATACCTTTTTCATGAAATCTTGTTAGTTACTCAACTGCTCACACAGCGCTGTTCACCAAGCATTGCACGATTAAGACTTCTTTCTACTTAGTGTATAACAAAGTCCCCGATTCTTGGATATCACGGGTAATCTCGAGAACCACTGGATGGATTTTGATGCGGCTTTCACCATTCTGTACAGGTAATATCGAGGAAGATTTCTGTAGAAAATAATTTATTTATGATCAAAGGGAGCCAAGCAGTAACGATTTTAGATTTCAGTGAATAGGTCGAAGAAAGAACTTGACGTCCGTGCGCTTTTTAAGCTTACGCTGGACAAACCGTTAAAAATATCAATATACTATGAGTGTAAGAATTGTTCAGCATGAAAAATTGTACAAAAAAGTCCGTGTGAGCATATCTCTTTCTTCGATACATCGCCCACTATAAGTGTTTTTAGTTTGGACGGGAGGGGGATTTGGCTTGCACCTCGCCATTCTTAAATTACGTCTGACAGAAATTCCTTGCACATTCATAACTGTTCCAGGGCGAAGCCGGGGCGGGTTGCTAGTGACACTATTATATTATCATTATAATTCCCACAATATCAAAATGCAAATTATATCACAAAATAAAATAGCGTGCTAATAAATCTAAGAGAAATTAGACATACCTTGCACACAGTTGAATTCGATCAGAATCACTCGGTTTTCATTAAAGTTTATGCATTTTTCTGCTGAACGGTTTGGAAGTTCGGCAACAGGAAACTAGGACAGTTATTTACTTAAAATATTCATTTTTGTATTTTTGTACTATTTGTGTTCATGATTTCATTGCATTGTCAGAATTACCGACAGTAGTGGCTACGCTGGCTAAAGTGCAGCGTTAGGCCATGAGGCCAAGCTCTCTGCTGACTCTGTAGACGCGTGTGTTCGAGCCCCGCCGTCGGTCGTCCTTGAAATGATTTTCCGTGGTTTCCCATTTTTCAACACCAGGCAAATGCTGGGACGGTACCTTCTAACAGGCCACGGCCGCTTCCTTCCACATCCTTGCCCAGTTTCATTCATCTTCATCCATTCCATCTCTCATCCTGACCCGCAGGTCGCCCACGGGCGTCGACTAGAAAGACCTGCACTCGGCCTGTCAGGAGGCCACACGAAAAAAATGTCAGAATTAATGCTTTAATTAGTAGGGTATACTATTCAGTGTACCTATTATAAATAAAATCCGTGAGGTTTCTCACCTCCCCATATTACGAAACCCGGTTGCCTAATACGGGGAAAGTGCACTTTTAAAGTTAACAATAATATCAGAGGGTATTACAACATCAAACGTGCCCATATTTGTAATATACATAGTATATCGCCTGAGGTTTTCATTGGTGAGAAAACCAAAATTATTCCGTTCCTTCTTATGTCTAATGTGAGCCCTATAAAAAAAACTCCCCATATTTGGCGACTTTCCTCTAACCATTTTTAGAAGATACCTTATGCACTGGACAGCTGAATCCGTGATTAATTGTATAGGTAGCTTCGTAAGTCTCAGAACTCAGGAAGTCCTTTCTAGCAGCGTTACTAGCAGCTTTCAAAGTTTCAAGGTAAGAATGAAAATATTCCTCTAGCCAGTTTAGGCGACTGACATTTAATGAGAAATAATGCCCTTTATCTGGATTTCTAGACTGAATATGATGATATGTGATGCTTACGTCATGCATAGCGAACCATTTATTAACGTTTTTCAAAAAAAAATTGTTGCTTCTGCGTCCATGAATGTGTACGCTTCCGGGTGCATGCCTATATTTTCTTTCAGTCTACTAATGGCACCAATAACTTCTGACGAGAACACTTCCTTGGCACGCCGAACCTTCATTTTTTCAAATTTAGTGGGTTCGATGTGTTTTTTAGTGAGGTGCCTGACCGGTTTGACGATCTCACCCTTTTGCATTGTGTATAGTAATGACAAGTATTTCCCTGAAATTATTCCAGTACCATCAGTCATCTCTCGTTACAGAAACTGCGTTCTAATGTTGTTGTTTTTAGAATGTGACAATGATCAAAACTAGGGAATACATTCCTAGACTCGTCGTATGGGTGATTGACCATTGGTTGCAAATTCCCTCCCCCTAAATGCCTCATCATTGTAGTGTTAGTTTTGTGATTATCAGAGACAGTTATTATAATTATGAAACCGCATTGTTCAACCTCGAGAATAACGTCCAGCAGGAGTTTATGTAAGTCCCGTCCTGACAGCTGCTTCGTGAAAAAGAAGGCACACGGTATCTGATAATTTATCGAAAGATCTCTTAGCACAAAACACAACACACGATTAGCTGCTACTTGTTCTCGGCTGTAATTTTGATCCTCTCTTTCCTTTTAATGAGACGGTGCTGGAGTAGTGTCCTTGTACCCGAAGAAGGTGCAAGGTACCGTATGTCTAATTTCTCTTAGATTTATTAGCACGCTATTTTATTTTGTGATATAATTTTAATTTTGATAATGCGGAAATTATAATGATAATAATTATATAGTGTCACTAGCAACCCGCCCCGGCTTCGCCCGGGAACAGTTATGAATGTGCAAGGAATTCCTGTCAGACGTAATTTAAGAATGGCGAGGTGCAAGCCAAATGCCCCTCCCGTCCAAACTAAAAACACTTATAGTGGGCGATGTATCGAAGATAGAGATATGCTCTCGCGGACTTTTTTGTAGAATTTCTCACGCTGAACAATTCTTACACTCATAATATAATGATATTTTTAACGGTTCGCCCAGCGTAAGCTTAAAAAGCGCACGGACGCCAGGCTATTTTTTCGACCTTTTCACTGAAATCGTTACTGCTTGGCTCCCTTTGGTCATAAATAAATTATTTTCTACACAAATCTTCCTCGAGATCACCTTTACAGAATGGTGAAAGCAGCATCAAAATCCATCCAGTGGTTCTTGAGATTACACATTTAATATACGTACTGTACAGCTGATTCCTTATCGCGCCTATAATGGGAAAGGAGTGCGCTCTACCGGCAACGAGTAGAAACTTTCCAATTACATGTTATACATGGGTTCTGACTGGGAATGTCAAGGCCGGTATAGAGCGCAGCTCGTATTCAGTCGGCCGTGGTAGGACACATACTAAGACACCCAGGACTAGCAAGCTTAGTTATGGAAAGAAGGGTCGAGGGCAAGAACTGTAGGGGTAGACCAAGGTTAGAATATGTTTAACAGATTGCCTCGGATGTAGGGTGTGGTAGCTAAGTAGAGATGAAGCGATTAGCTCAGGACTGGGAGGCACGGAGGGCTGCATCATCCCAGTCAAAAGACTGAAGACTCAATCATCATCATCATCATCACAATCATCATCATCATCAGAGTTGGGGGCTTGTGGAGGCTACACACTAGTCTCTCACTAATATCAACCCCTAGAGTTGTGGAGGCTACACACTAGTCTCTCACTAATATCAACCCCTAGAGCTGTGGTGGCTACACACTAGTCTCTCACTAATATCAACCCCTAGAGTTGTGGAGGCTACACACTAGTCTCTCACTAATATCAACCCCTAGAGTTGTGGAGGCTACACACTAGTCTCTCACTAATATCCACCCCTAGAGTTGTGGTGGCTACACACTAGACTCTCACTAATATCAACCTCTAGAGTTGTGGAGGCTACACGCTAGTCTCTCACTAATATGAACCCCTAGAGTTGTGGTGGCTACACACTAGACTCTCACTAATATCAACCCCTAGAGTTGTGGTGGCTACACACTAGCCTCTCACTAATATCAACCCTAGAGTTGTGGTGGCTACACACTAGTTTCTCACTAATATCAACCCCTAGAGTTGTGGTGGCTAAACACTAGTCTCTCACTAATATCAACCCCTAGAGTTGTGGTGGCTACACACTAGTCTCTCACTAATATCAACCCCTAGAGTTGTGGTGGCTACACACTAGTCTCTCACTAATATCAACCCCTAGAGTTGTGGAGGCTACACACTAGTCTCTCACTAATATCAACCCCTAGAGTTGTGGAGGCTACACACTAGTCTCTCACTAATATCAACCCCTAGAGTTGTGGTGGCTACACACTAGTCTCTCACTAATATCAACCCCTAGAGTTGTGGTGGCTACACACTAGTCTCTCACTAATATCAACCCCTAGAGTTGTGGTGGCTAAACACTAGTCTCTCACTAATATCAACCCCTAGAGTTGTGGTGGCTACACACTAGTCTCTCACTAATATCAACCCCTAGAGTTGTGGACGCTACACGCTAGTCCCTCACTAATATCAACCCCTAAAGTTGTGGAGGCTACACGCTAGTCTCTCACTAATATCAACCCCTAGAGTTGTGGTGGCTACACACTAGTCTCTCACTAATATCAACCCCTAGAGTTGTGGTGGCTACACACTAGTCTCTCACTAATATCAACCCCTAGAGTTGTGGAGGCTACACACTAGTCTCTCACTAATATCAACCCCTAGAGTTGTGGAGGCTACACACTAGTCTCTCACTAATATCAACCCCTAGAGCTTTGGTGGCTACACACTAGTCTCTCACTAATATCAACCCCTAGAGTTGTGGAGGCTACACACTAGTCTCTCACTAATATCAACCCCTAGAGTTGTGGAGGCTACAAGATAGTCTCTCACTAATATCAACCCTAGAGTTGTGGTGGCTACACACTAGTCTCTCACTAATATCCACCCCTAGAGTTGTGGTGGCTACACACTAGACTCTCAATAATATCAACCCCTAGAGTTGTGGAGGCTACACGCTAGTCTCTCACTAATATCAACCCCTAGAGTTGTGGTGGCTACACACTAGTCTCTCACTAATATCAACCCCTAGAGTTGTGGTGGCTACACACTAGTCTCTCACTAATATCAACCCCTAGAGTTGTGGAGGCTACACACTAGTCTCTCACTAATATCAACCCCTAGAGTTGTGGAGGCTACACACTAGTCTCTCACTAATATCAACCCCTAGAGTTGTGGAGGCTACACACTAGACTCTCACTAATATCAACCCCTAGAGTTGTGGTGGCTACGCACTAGTCTCTCACAAATATCAACCCCTAAAGTTGTGGTGGCTACACACTAGTCTCTCACTAATATCAACCCCTACAGGTGTGGAGGCTACACACTAGTCTCTCACTAATATCAACCCCTAGAGTTGTGGAGGCTACACACTAGTCTCTCACTAATATCAACCCCTAGAGTTGTGGACGCTACCCACTAGTCTCTCACTAATATCAACACCTAGAATTGTGGACGCTACACACTAGTCTCTCACTAATATCAACCCCTAGAGTCGTGGTGGCTACACACTAGTCTCTCACTAATAACAACCCCTAGAGTTGTGGTGGCTACACACTAGTCTCTCACTAATATCAACCCCTAGAGTTGTGGTGGCTACACACTGGTCTCTCACTAATAACAACCCCCAGAGTTGTGGAGGCTACACACTAGTCTCTCACTAATATCAACCCCTAGAGTTGTGAACGCTACACACTAGTCTCTAACTAATATCAACCCCTAGAGTTGTGGAGGCTACACACTAGTCTCTCACTAATATCAACCCCTAGAGTTGTGGTGGCTACACACTAGACTCTCAGTAATATCAACCCCTAGAGTTGTGGACGCTACACACTAGTCTCTCACTAATATCAACCCCTAGAGTTGTGGACGCTACACACTAGTCTCTCACTAATATCAACCCCTAGAGTTGTGGTTGCTACGCACTAGTGTCTCACTAATATCAACCCCTAGAGTTGTGGTGTCTACGCACTAGTCTCTCACTAACATCAACCACTAGAGTTGTGGACGCTACACACTAGTCTCTCACTAATATCAACCCTAGAGTTGTGGTGGCTACACACTAGTCTCTCACTAATATCAACCCCTAGAGTTGTGGTGGCTACACACTAGTCTCTCACTAATATCAACCCCTAGAGTTGTGGTGGCTACACACTAGTCTCTCACTAATATCAACCCCTAGAGTTGTGGAGGCTACACACTAGACTCTCACTAATATCAACCCCTAGAGTTGTGGTGGCTACGCACTAGTCTCTCACAAATATCAACCCCTAGATTTGAGGTGGCTACACACTAGTCCCTCACTAATATCAACCCCTAGAGGTGTGGAGGCTACACACTAGTCTCTCACTAATATCAACCCCTAGAGTTGTGGTGGCTACACACTAGTCTCTCACTAATATCAACCCCTAGAGTTGTGGGCTTGTGGAGGCTACACACTAGTCTCTCACTAATATCAACCCTAGAGTTGTGGGCTTGTGGAGGCTACACACTAGTCTCTCACTAATAACAACCCCTAGAGTTGTGGGCTTGTGGAAGCTACACACTAGTCTCTCACTAATATCAACCCTCGAGTTGTGGGCTTGTGGACGCTACACACTAGTCTCTCACTAATATCAACCCCTCGAGTTGTGGGCTTGTGGACGCTACTTGCTAGTCTCTCACTAATATCAACCCCTAGAGTAGTGGGCTTGTGGACGCTACACACTAGTCTCTCACTAATATCAACCAATAGAGTAATGGGCTTTTAGAGGCTACATGCTAGACTCTCACTAATATCAACCACCTAAACAAACTTCAATTGCAGACGAATGGGCACTTTTGTAGAATGAAATAACAAAATCCGCAGAAGAAAACATTGGTAGGAAAGAAAGAATAGGTAGAAAACCGTGGATCAATCAGGATATACTAGAATTGGTGGATGAAAGGCGGAAATACAAGAATGTAAGAGATGAAAAGGGGAAAGCAGAATACAGACGTCTGAGAAATGAGGTCAACAAGAAGTGCAAGGAAGCGAAAGAAGAATGGTTGAAAGAGAAATGTGCAGGTATAGAAAATTGTCTGAAATTAGGAAAAGTAGACACAGGTTATCGAAGGATTAAGAATACTTTTGGGGAAAAGAAGACTAAGTGCTGTAATATTAAGGACACAAATGGAAAACCTGTAACAGGTAGGGAAGAAAAGGTTGAGAGATCGAAATCTTACTTAGAGTGTTTGTATGAGGGAAAGGAGATTGAGAATCGTGTAATGGAAAGGGAGGAGGAAATTGATGAGGATGCAAAAGGAGATTTAATATTGAGATCAGAATTTGACAAAGCATTGGAAGACTTAAGCAGGAACTAAGCACCAGGCACAGACGATATACCGATTGTGTTGCTACGCTGCATAGGAGATGAAGGTCTGATCAGGTTATTTCACTTGGTGTGTAGGATTTATGAGACAGGTGAGGTACCCCCTGATTTCAAGAAGAATGTTATCATCCCTATACCAAAGAAAGTGGGAGCTGACAGATGTGAAAATTACCGTACAATCAGCTTGGTTACTCATGCTTCAAAGATCCTGTCTAGAATAATTTACAAGAGGATTGAAAGCCAGATAGAATCGGAGTTGGGTGAAGACCAGTTTGGTTTCAGGAGAAATGTAGGAACAAGGGAAGCTGTACTAAGTCTTAGGCTGATTTTGGAAGGTAGAATAAGGAAAGATAAGAGAACGTTCATGGCATTTGTAGACTTAGAAAAGGCTTTTGATAACGTTGATTGGACTAAATTGTTTGACATTTTGAAATCTATTGGAATAAAGTACAGGGATAGGAGAGTGATATACAATCTATACAGAAACCAGACGGCAGTCATTCGAGCTCAAGGACATGAGAGAGAAGCTGGTATTCAGAAAGGTGTAAGGCAAGGCTGCAACTTATCACCCATACTTTTCAATCTTTACATTGAACAAGCAATGAAGGAAATTGGAGAAAAATTTTAAGTGGGAGTGAAGATTCAAGGAGAAATAATTTCAACTCTGAGATTTGCTGATGACAACGTCATCTTGGCCGACAAGCCTGAGGATTTGAATGAGTTTTTGATTGGTATGGACTCCGTCTTACGGAAAGAATTCATGATGAAAATTAATAAATGTAAAACAAAAATACTGGAATGCAGCCAAAATAAATCAGAAACCTCTATAGAGATCAAATTGGCAGGTGAAAAGCTGAAGGAAGTAGGAGACTTCTGTTACTTAGGAAGCAGAATAACCAGTGATGGACGAAGCAAAGAGGATATAAAAAGTAGGTTGGCTCAGGCAAGGAAAACATTTCTACAAAAAAGGAATCTGTTGACATCGAATATAGATTTAGGTATTAGGAAGTCATTTTTGAAAGCCTTAGTCTGGAGCGTGGCGCTATATGGAAGTGAAACTTGGACTATTGGTGCAGCAGAAAAGAGGAGAATTGAAGCTTTTGAAATGTGGTGTTACAGGAGAATGATGAAGATCAGATGGGTAGATGGGGTTAAAAAGGAGGAGGTATTAAGATGAGTGGGAGAGGAGAGATGTTTCTGGTGACTGCTAATGAAGAGAAGAGATAGGTTGGTAGGACCACGGCCGACTGAATGCGCTCATACCGGCCTAGACAATGATACCTTTTTCATGAAATCTTGTTAGTTACTCAACTGCTCACACAGCGCTGTTCACCAAGCATTGCACGATTAAGACTTCTTTCTACTTAGTGTATAACAAAGTCCCCGATTCTTGGATATCACGGGTAATCTCGAGAACCACTGGATGGATTTTGATGCGGCTTTCACCATTCTGTACAGGTAATATCGAGGAAGATTTCTGTAGAAAATAATTTATTTATGATCAAAGGGAGCCAAGCAGTAACGATTTTAGATTTCAGTGAATAGGTCGAAGAAAGAACTTGACGTCCGTGCGCTTTTTAAGCTTACGCTGGACAAACCGTTAAAAATATCAATATACTATGAGTGTAAGAATTGTTCAGCATGAAAAAAAGTACAAAAAAGTCCGCGTGAGCATATCTCTTTCTTCGATACATCGCCCACTATAAGTGTTTTTAGTTTGGACGGGAGGGGGATTTGGCTTGCACCTCGCCATTCTTAAATTACGTCTGACAGAAATTCCTTGCACATTCATAACTGTTCCAGGGCGAAGCCGGGGCGGGTTGCTAGTGACACTATTATATTATCATTATAATTCCCACAATATCAAAATGCAAATTATATCACAAAATAAAATAGCGTGCTAATAAATCTAAGAGAAATTAGACATACCTTGCACACAGTTGAATTCGATCAGAATCACTCGGTTTTCATTAAAGTTTATGCATTTTTCTGCTGAACGGTTTGGAAGTTCGGCAACAGGAAACTAGGACTGTTATTTACTTAAAATATTCATTTTTGTATTTTTGTACTATTTGTGTTCATGATTTCATTGCATTGTCAGAATTACCGACAGTAGTGGCTACGCTGGCTAAAGTGCAGCGTTAGGCCATGAGGCCAAGCTCTCTGCTGACTCTGTAGACGCGTGTGTTCGAGCCCCGCCGTCGGTCGTCCTTGAAATGATTTTCCGTGGTTTCCCATTTTTCAACACCAGGCAAATGCTGGGACGGTACCTTCTAACAGGCCACGGCCGCTTCCTTCCACATCCTTGCCCAGTTTCATTCATCTTCATCCATTCCATCTCTCATCCTGACCCGCAGGTCGCCCACGGGCGTCGACTAGAAAGACCTGCACTCGGCCTCTCAGGAGGCCACACGAAAAAAATGTCAGAATTAATGCTTTAATTAGTAGGGTATACTATTCAGTGTACCTATTATAAATAAAATCCGTGAGGTTTCTCACCTCCCCATATTACGAAACCCGGTTGCCTAATACGGGGAAAGTGCACTTTTAAAGTTAACAATAATATCAGAGGGTATTACAACATCAAACGTGCCCATATTTGTAATATACATAGTATATCGCCTGAGGTTTTCATTGGTGAGAAAACCAAAATTATTCCGTTCCTTCTTATGTCTAATGTGAGCCCTATAAAAAAAACTCCCCATATTTGGCGACTTTCCTCTAACCATTTTTAGAAGATACCTTATGCACTGGACAGCTGAATCCGTGATTAATTGTATAGGTAGCTTCGTAAGTCTCAGAACTCAGGAAGTCCTTTCTAGCAGCGTTACTAGCAGCTTTCAAAGTTTCAAGGTAAGAATGAAAATATTCCTCTAGCCAGTTTAGGCGACTGACATTTAATGAGAAATAATGCCCTTTATCTGGATTTCTAGACTGAATATGATGATATGTGATGCTTACGTCATGCATAGCGAACCATTTATTAACGTTTTTCAAAAAAAAATTGTTGCTTCTGCGTCCATGAATGTGTACGCTTCCGGGTGCATGCCTATATTTTCTTTCAGTCTACTAATGGCACCAATAACTTCTGACGAGAACACTTCCTTGGCACGCCGAACCTTCATTTTTTCAAATTTAGTGGGTTCGATGTGTTTTTTAGTGAGGTGCCTGACCGGTTTGACGATCTCACCCTTTTGCATTGTGTATAGTAATGACAAGTATTTCCCTGAAATTATTCCAGTACCATCAGTCATCTCTCGTTACAGAAACTGCGTTCTAATGTTGTTGTTTTTAGAATGTGACAATGATCAAAACTAGGGAATACATTCCTAGACTCGTCGTATGGGTGATTGACCATTGGTTGCAAATTCCCTCCCCCTAAATGCCTCATCATTGTAGTGTTAGTTTTGTGATTATCAGAGACAGTTATTATAATTATGAAACCGCATTGTTCAACCTCGAGAATAACGTCCAGCAGGAGTTTATGTAAGTCCCGTCCTGACAGCTGCTTCGTGAAAAAGAAGGCACACGGTATCTGATAATTTATCGAAAGATCTCTTAGCACAAAACACAACACACGATTAGCTGCTACTTGTTCTCGGCTGTAATTTTGATCCTCTCTTTCCTTTTAATGAGACGGTGCTGGAGTAGTGTCCTTGTACCCGATGAAGGTGCAAGGTACCGTATGTCTAATTTCTCTTAGATTTATTAGCACGCTATTTTATTTTGTGATATAATTTTAATTTTGATAATGCGGAAATTATAATGATAATAATTATATAGTGTCACTAGCAACCCGCCCCGGCTTCGCCCGGGAACAGTTATGAATGTGCAAGGAATTCCTGTCAGACGTAATTTAAGAATGGCGAGGTGCAAGCCAAATGCCCCTCCCGTCCAAACTAAAAACACTTATAGTGGGCGATGTATCGAAGATAGAGATATGCTCTCGCGGACTTTTTTGTAGAATTTCTCACGCTGAACAATTCTTACACTCATAATATAATGATATTTTTAACGGTTCGCCCAGCGTAAGCTTAAAAAGCGCACGGACGCCAGGCTATTTTTTCGACCTTTTCACTGAAATCGTTACTGCTTGGCTCCCTTTGGTCATAAATAAATTATTTTCTACACAAATCTTCCTCGAGATCACCTTTACAGAATGGTGAAAGCAGCATCAAAATCCATCCAGTGGTTCTTGAGATTACACATTTAATATACGTACTGTACAGCTGATTCCTTATCGCGCCTATAATGGGAAAGGAGTGCGCTCTACCGGCAACGAGTAGAAACTTTCCAATTACATGTTATACATGGGTTCTGACTGGGAATGTCAAGGCCGGTATAGAGCGCAGCTCGTATTCAGTCGGCCGTGGTAGGACACATACTAAGACACCCAGGACTAGCAAGCTTAGTTATGGAAAGAAGGGTCGAGGGCAAGAACTGTAGGGGTAGACCAAGGTTAGAATATGTTTAACAGATTGCCTCGGATGTAGGGTGTGGTAGCTAAGTAGAGATGAAGCGATTAGCTCAGGACTGGGAGGCACGGAGGGCTGCATCATCCCAGTCAAAAGACTGAAGACTCAATCATCATCATCATCATCACAATCATCATCATCATCATCAGAGTTGGGGGCTTGTGGAGGCTACACACTAGTCTCTCACTAATATCAACCCCTAGAGTTGTGGAGGCTACACACTAGTCTCTCACTAATATCAACCCCTAGAGCTGTGGTGGCTACACACTAGTCTCTCACTAATATCAACCCCTAGAGTTGTGGAGGCTACACACTAGTCTCTCACTAATATCAACCCCTAGAGTTGTGGAGGCTACACACTAGTCTCTCACTAATATCCACCCCTAGAGTTGTGGTGGCTACACACTAGACTCTCACTAATATCAACCTCTAGAGTTGTGGAGGCTACACGCTAGTCTCTCACTAATATGAACCCCTAGAGTTGTGGTGGCTACACACTAGACTCTCACTAATATCAACCCCTAGAGTTGTGGTGGCTACACACTAGCCTCTCACTAATATCAACCCTAGAGTTGTGGTGGCTACACACTAGTTTCTCACTAATATCAACCCCTAGAGTTGTGGTGGCTAAACACTAGTCTCTCACTAATATCAACCCCTAGAGTTGTGGTGGCTACACACTAGTCTCTCACTAATATCAACCCCTAGAGTTGTGGTGGCTACACACTAGTCTCTCACTAATATCAACCCCTAGAGTTGTGGAGGCTACACACTAGTCTCTCACTAATATCAACCCCTAGAGTTGTGGAGGCTACACACTAGTCTCTCACTAATATCAACCCCTAGAGTTGTGGTGGCTACACACTAGTCTCTCACTAATATCAACCCCTAGAGTTGTGGTGGCTACACACTAGTCTCTCACTAATATCAACCCCTAGAGTTGTGGTGGCTAAACACTAGTCTCTCACTAATATCAACCCCTAGAGTTGTGGTGGCTACACACTAGTCTCTCACTAATATCAACCCCTAGAGTTGTGGACGCTACACGCTAGTCCCTCACTAATATCAACCCCTAAAGTTGTGGAGGCTACACGCTAGTCTCTCACTAATATCAACCCCTAGAGTTGTGGTGGCTACACACTAGTCTCTCACTAATATCAACCCCTAGAGTTGTGGTGGCTACACACTAGTCTCTCACTAATATCAACCCCTAGAGTTGTGGAGGCTACACACTAGTCTCTCACTAATATCAACCCCTAGAGTTGTGGAGGCTACACACTAGTCTCTCACTAATATCAACCCCTAGAGCTTTGGTGGCTACACACTAGTCTCTCACTAATATCAACCCCTAGAGTTGTGGAGGCTACACACTAGTCTCTCACTAATATCAACCCCTAGAGTTGTGGAGGCTACAAGATAGTCTCTCACTAATATCAACCCTAGAGTTGTGGTGGCTACACACTAGTCTCTCACTAATATCCACCCCTAGAGTTGTGGTGGCTACACACTAGACTCTCAATAATATCAACCCCTAGAGTTGTGGAGGCTACACGCTAGTCTCTCACTAATATCAACCCCTAGAGTTGTGGTGGCTACACACTAGTCTCTCACTAATATCAACCCCTAGAGTTGTGGTGGCTACACACTAGTCTCTCACTAATATCAACCCCTAGAGTTGTGGAGGCTACACACTAGTCTCTCACTAATATCAACCCCTAGAGTTGTGGAGGCTACACACTAGTCTCTCACTAATATCAACCCCTACAGGTGTGGAGGCTACACACTAGTCTCTCACTAATATCAACCCCTAGAGTTGTGGAGGCTACACACTAGTCTCTCACTAATATCAACCCCTAGAGTTGTGGACGCTACCCACTAGTCTCTCACTAATATCAACACCTAGAATTGTGGACGCTACACACTAGTCTCTCACTAATATCAACCCCTAGAGTCGTGGTGGCTACACACTAGTCTCTCACTAATAACAACCCCTAGAGTTGTGGTGGCTACACACTAGTCTCTCACTAATATCAACCCCTAGAGTTGTGGTGGCTACACACTGGTCTCTCACTAATAACAACCCCCAGAGTTGTGGAGGCTACACACTAGTCTCTCACTAATATCAACCCCTAGAGTTGTGAACGCTACACACTAGTCTCTAACTAATATCAACCCCTAGAGTTGTGGAGGCTACACACTAGTCTCTCACTAATATCAACCCCTAGAGTTGTGGTGGCTACACACTAGACTCTCAGTAATATCAACCCCTAGAGTTGTGGACGCTACACACTAGTCTCTCACTAATATCAACCCCTAGAGTTGTGGACGCTACACACTAGTCTCTCACTAATATCAACCCCTAGAGTTGTGGTTGCTACGCACTAGTGTCTCACTAATATCAACCCCTAGAGTTGTGGTGTCTACGCACTAGTCTCTCACTAACATCAACCACTAGAGTTGTGGACGCTACACACTAGTCTCTCACTAATATCAACCCTAGAGTTGTGGTGGCTACACACTAGTCTCTCACTAATATCAACCCCTAGAGTTGTGGTGGCTACACACTAGTCTCTCACTAATATCAACCCCTAGAGTTGTGGTGGCTACACACTAGTCTCTCACTAATATCAACCCCTAGAGTTGTGGAGGCTACACACTAGACTCTCACTAATATCAACCCCTAGAGTTGTGGTGGCTACGCACTAGTCTCTCACAAATATCAACCCCTAGATTTGAGGTGGCTACACACTAGTCCCTCACTAATATCAACCCCTAGAGGTGTGGAGGCTACACACTAGTCTCTCACTAATATCAACCCCTAGAGTTGTGGTGGCTACACACTAGTCTCTCACTAATATCAACCCCTAGAGTTGTGGGCTTGTGGAGGCTACACACTAGTCTCTCACTAATATCAACCCTAGAGTTGTGGGCTTGTGGAGGCTACACACTAGTCTCTCACTAATAACAACCCCTAGAGTTGTGGGCTTGTGGAAGCTACACACTAGTCTCTCACTAATATCAACCCTCGAGTTGTGGGCTTGTGGACGCTACACACTAGTCTCTCACTAATATCAACCCCTCGAGTTGTGGGCTTGTGGACGCTACTTGCTAGTCTCTCACTAATATCAACCCCTAGAGTAGTGGGCTTGTGGACGCTACACACTAGTCTCTCACTAATATCAACCAATAGAGTAATGGGCTTTTAGAGGCTACATGCTAGACTCTCACTAATATCAACCACCTAAACAAACTTCAATTGCAGACGAATGGGCACTTTTGTAGAATGAAATAACAAAATCCGCAGAAGAAAACATTGGTAGGAAAGAAAGAATAGGTAGAAAACCGTGGATCAATCAGGATATACTAGAATTGGTGGATGAAAGGCGGAAATACAAGAATGTAAGAGATGAAAAGGGGAAAGCAGAATACAGACGTCTGAGAAATGAGGTCAACAAGAAGTGCAAGGAAGCGAAAGAAGAATGGTTGAAAGAGAAATGTGCAGGTATAGAAAATTGTCTGAAATTAGGAAAAGTAGACACAGGTTATCGAAGGATTAAGAATACTTTTGGGGAAAAGAAGACTAAGTGCTGTAATATTAAGGACACAAATGGAAAACCTGTAACAGGTAGGGAAGAAAAGGTTGAGAGATCGAAATCTTACTTAGAGTGTTTGTATGAGGGAAAGGAGATTGAGAATCGTGTAATGGAAAGGGAGGAGGAAATTGATGAGGATGCAAAAGGAGATTTAATATTGAGATCAGAATTTGACAAAGCATTGGAAGACTTAAGCAGGAACTAAGCACCAGGCACAGACGATATACCGATTGTGTTGCTACGCTGCATAGGAGATGAAGGTCTGATCAGGTTATTTCACTTGGTGTGTAGGATTTATGAGACAGGTGAGGTACCCCCTGATTTCAAGAAGAATGTTATCATCCCTATACCAAAGAAAGTGGGAGCTGACAGATGTGAAAATTACCGTACAATCAGCTTGGTTACTCATGCTTCAAAGATCCTGTCTAGAATAATTTACAAGAGGATTGAAAGCCAGATAGAATCGGAGTTGGGTGAAGACCAGTTTGGTTTCAGGAGAAATGTAGGAACAAGGGAAGCTGTACTAAGTCTTAGGCTGATTTTGGAAGGTAGAATAAGGAAAGATAAGAGAACGTTCATGGCATTTGTAGACTTAGAAAAGGCTTTTGATAACGTTGATTGGACTAAATTGTTTGACATTTTGAAATCTATTGGAATAAAGTACAGGGATAGGAGAGTGATATACAATCTATACAGAAACCAGACGGCAGTCATTCGAGCTCAAGGACATGAGAGAGAAGCTGGTATTCAGAAAGGTGTAAGGCAAGGCTGCAACTTATCACCCATACTTTTCAATCTTTACATTGAACAAGCAATGAAGGAAATTGGAGAAAAATTTTAAGTGGGAGTGAAGATTCAAGGAGAAATAATTTCAACTCTGAGATTTGCTGATGACAACGTCATCTTGGCCGACAAGCCTGAGGATTTGAATGAGTTTTTGATTGGTATGGACTCCGTCTTACGGAAAGAATTCATGATGAAAATTAATAAATGTAAAACAAAAATACTGGAATGCAGCCAAAATAAATCAGAAACCTCTATAGAGATCAAATTGGCAGGTGAAAAGCTGAAGGAAGTAGGAGACTTCTGTTACTTAGGAAGCAGAATAACCAGTGATGGACGAAGCAAAGAGGATATAAAAAGTAGGTTGGCTCAGGCAAGGAAAACATTTCTACAAAAAAGGAATCTGTTGACATCGAATATAGATTTAGGTATTAGGAAGTCATTTTTGAAAGCCTTAGTCTGGAGCGTGGCGCTATATGGAAGTGAAACTTGGACTATTGGTGCAGCAGAAAAGAGGAGAATTGAAGCTTTTGAAATGTGGTGTTACAGGAGAATGATGAAGATCAGATGGGTAGATGGGGTTAAAAAGGAGGAGGTATTAAGATGAGTGGGAGAGGAGAGATGTTTCTGGTGACTGCTAATGAAGAGAAGAGATAGGTTGGTAGGACCACGGCCGACTGAATGCGCTCATACCGGCCTAGACAATGATACCTTTTTCATGAAATCTTGTTAGTTACTCAACTGCTCACACAGCGCTGTTCACCAAGCATTGCACGATTAAGACTTCTTTCTACTTAGTGTATAACAAAGTCCCCGATTCTTGGATATCACGGGTAATCTCGAGAACCACTGGATGGATTTTGATGCGGCTTTCACCATTCTGTACAGGTAATATCGAGGAAGATTTCTGTAGAAAATAATTTATTTATGATCAAAGGGAGCCAAGCAGTAACGATTTTAGATTTCAGTGAATAGGTCGAAGAAAGAACTTGACGTCCGTGCGCTTTTTAAGCTTACGCTGGACAAACCGTTAAAAATATCAATATACTATGAGTGTAAGAATTGTTCAGCATGAAAAAAAGTACAAAAAAGTCCGCGTGAGCATATCTCTTTCTTCGATACATCGCCCACTATAAGTGTTTTTAGTTTGGACGGGAGGGGGATTTGGCTTGCACCTCGCCATTCTTAAATTACGTCTGACAGAAATTCCTTGCACATTCATAACTGTTCCAGGGCGAAGCCGGGGCGGGTTGCTAGTGACACTATTATATTATCATTATAATTCCCACAATATCAAAATGCAAATTATATCACAAAATAAAATAGCGTGCTAATAAATCTAAGAGAAATTAGACATACCTTGCACACAGTTGAATTCGATCAGAATCACTCGGTTTTCATTAAAGTTTATGCATTTTTCTGCTGAACGGTTTGGAAGTTCGGCAACAGGAAACTAGGACTGTTATTTACTTAAAATATTCATTTTTGTATTTTTGTACTATTTGTGTTCATGATTTCATTGCATTGTCAGAATTACCGACAGTAGTGGCTACGCTGGCTAAAGTGCAGCGTTAGGCCATGAGGCCAAGCTCTCTGCTGACTCTGTAGACGCGTGTGTTCGAGCCCCGCCGTCGGTCGTCCTTGAAATGATTTTCCGTGGTTTCCCATTTTTCAACACCAGGCAAATGCTGGGACGGTACCTTCTAACAGGCCACGGCCGCTTCCTTCCACATCCTTGCCCAGTTTCATTCATCTTCATCCATTCCATCTCTCATCCTGACCCACAGGTCGCCCACGGGCGTCGACTAGAAAGACCTGCACTCGGCCTCTCAGGAGGCCACACGAAAAAAATGTCAGAATTAATGCTTTAATTAGTAGGGTATACTATTCAGTGTACCTATTTTAAATAAAATCCGTGAGGTTTCTCACCTCCCCATATTACGAAACCCGGTTGCCTAATACGGGGAAAGTGCACTTTTAAAGTTAACAATAATATCAGAGGGTATTACAACATCAAACGTGCCCATATTTGTAATATACATAGTATATCGCCTGAGGTTTACATTGGTGAGAAAACCAAAATTATTCCGTTCCTTCTTATGTCTAATGTGAGCCCTATAAAAAAACTCCCCATATTTGGCGACTTTCCTCTACCCATTTTTAGAAGATACCTTATGCACTGGACAGCTGAATCCGTGATTAATTGTATAGGTAGCTTCGTAAGTCTCAGAACTCAGGAAGTCCTTTCTAGCAGCGTTACTAGCAGCTTTCAAAGTTTCAAGGTAAGAATGAAAATATTCCTCTAGCCAGTTTAGGCGACTGACATTTAATGAGAAATAATGCCCTTTATCTAGCAACCCGCCCCGGCTTCGCCCGGGAACAGTTATGAATGTGCAAGGAATTCCTGTCAGACGTAATTTAAGAATGGCGAGGTGCAAGCCAAATGCCCCTCCCGTCCAAACTAAAAACACTTATAGTGGGCGATGTATCGAAGATAGAGATATGCTCTCGCGGACTTTTTTGTAGAATTTCTCACGCTGAACAATTCTAACACTCATAATATAATGATATTTTTAACGGTTCGCCCAGCGTAAGCTTAAAAAGCGCACGGACGCCAGGCTATTTTTTCGACCTTTTCACTGAAATCGTTACTGCTTGGCTCCCTTTGGTCATAAATAAATTATTTTCTACACAAATCTTCCTCGAGATCACCTTTACAGAATGGTGAAAGCAGCATCAAAATCCATCCAGTGGTTCTTGAGATTACACATTTAATATACGTACTGTACAGCTGATTCCTTATCGCGCCTATAATGGGAAAGGAGTGCGCTCTACCGGCAACGAGTAGAAACTTTCCAATTACATGTTATACATGGGTTCTGACTGGGAATGTCAAGGCCGGTATAGAGCGCAGCTCGTATTCAGTCGGCCGTGGTAGGACATATACTAAGACACCCAGGACTAGCAAGCTTAGTTATGGAAAGAAGGGTCGAGGACAAGAACTGTAGGGGTAGACCAAGGTTAGAATATGTTTAACAGATTGCCTCGGATGTAGGGTGTGGTAGCTAAGTAGAGATGAAGCGATTAGCTCAGGACTGGGAGGCATGGAGGGCTGCATCATCCCAGTCAAAAGACTGAAGACTCAATCATCATCATCATCATCACAATCATCATCAGAGTTGTGGGCTTGTGGAGGCTACACAATAGTCTCTCACTAATATCAACCCCTAGAGTTGTGGAGGCTACACACTAGTCTCTCACTAATATCAACCCCTAGAGCTGTGGTGGCTACACACTAGTCTCTCACTAATATCAACCCCTAGAGTTGTGGAGGCTACACACTAGTCTCTCACTAATATCAACCCCTAGAGTTGTGGAGGCTACACACTAGTCTCTCACTAATATCAACCCCTAGAGTTGTGGTGGCTACACACTAGTCTCTCACTAATATCAACCCCTAGAGTTGTGGAGGCTACACACTAGTCCCTCACTAATATCAACCCCTAGAGTTGTGGAGGCTACACACTAGTCTCTCACTAATATCAACCCCTAGATTTGTGGAGGCTACACACTAGTCTCTCACTAATATCAACCCCTAGAGTTGTGGTGGCTACACACTAGTCTCTCACTAATATCAACCCCTAGAGTTGTGGAGGCTACACACTAGTCTCTCACTAATATCAACCCCTAGAGTTGTGGTGGCTACACACTAGTCTCTCACTAATATCAACCCCTAGAGTTGTGGTGGCTACACACTAGTCTCTCACTAATATCAACCCCTAGAGTTGTGGAGGCTACACACTAGTCTCTCACTAATATCAACCCCTAGAGTTGTGGAGGCTACACACTAGTCTCTCACTAATATCAACCCCTAGAGTTGTGGTGGCTACACACTAGTCTCTCACTAATATCAACCCCTAGAGTTGTGGAGGCTACACACTAGTCTCTCACTAATATCAACCCCTAGAGTTGTGGTGGCTACACACTAGTCTCTCACTAATATCAACCCCTAGAGTTGTGGAGGCTACACACTAGTCTCTCACTAATATCAACCCCTAGAGTTGTGGAGGCTACACACTAGTCCCTCACTAATATCAACCCCTAGAGTTGTGAAGGCTACACGCTAGTCCCTCACTAATATCAACCCCTAGAGTTGTGGTGGCTACACACTAGTCTCTCACTAATATCAACCCCTAGAGTTGTGGAGGCTACACACCAGACTCTCGCAAATATCAGCCCCTAGAGTTGTGGAGGCTACGCACTAGTGTCTCACTAATATCAACCCCTTGAGTTGTGGTGGCTACACACTAGTGTCTCACTAATATCAACCCCTAGAGTTGTGGTGGCTACACACTAGTGTCTCACTAATATCAACCCCTAGACATGTGGTGGCTACACACTAGACTCTCACAAATATCAGCCCCTAGAGTTGTGGAGGCTACACACTAGACTCTCACAAATATCAACCCCTAGAGTTGTGGAGGCTACGCACTAGTGTCTCACTAATATCAACCCCTAGATTTGTGGTGGCTACACACTAGTCTCTCACTAATATCAACCCCTGGAGTTGTGGAGGCTACACGCTAGTCCCTCACTAATATCAACCCGTAGAGTTGTGGTGGCTACACACTAGTCCCTCACTAATATCAACCCCTAGAGTTGTGGAGGCTACACACTAGTCTCTCACTAAATCAACCCCTAGAGTTGTGGTGGCTACACACTAGACTCACACTAATATCAACCCCTAGAGTTGTGGTGGCTACACACTAGTCTCTCACTAATATCAACCCCTAGAGTTGTGGAGGCTACACACTAGTCTCTCACTAAATCAACCCCTAGAGTTGTGGTGGCTACACACTAGACTCTCACTAATATCAACCCCTAGAGTTGTGGAGGCTACACACTAGTCTCTCACTAATATCAACCCCTAGAGTTGTGGTGGCTACACGCTAGTCCCTCACTAATATCAACCCCTAGAGTTGTGGAGGCTACACACTAGTCTTTCACTAATATCAACCCCTGGAGTTGTGGAGGCTACACACTAGTCTCTCACTAATATCAACCCCTAGAGTTGTGGTGGCTACACACTAGACTCTCACTAATATCAACCCCTGGAGTTGTGGAGGCTACACACTAGTCTCTCACGAATATCAACCCCTAGAGCTGTGGAGGTTACACACTAGTCTCTCACTAATATCAACCCCTAGAGTTGTGGTGGCTACACACTAGTCTCTCACTAATATCAAGCCTAGAGTTGTGGTGGCTACGCACTAGTCTCTCACTAATATCAACCCCTGGGCTTGTGGAGGCTACACACTAGTCTCTCACTAATATCAACCCCTAGAGTTGTGGAGGCTACACAGTAGTGTCTCACTAATATCAACCCCTAGAGTTGTGGTGGCTACACACTAGTCTCTCACTAATATCAACCCTAGAGTTGTGGTGGCTACACACTAGTCTCTGACTAATATCAACCCCTAGATTTGTGGAGGCTACACGCTAGTCTCTCACTAATATCAACACCTAGAGTTGTGGTGGCTACACACTAGTCTCTCACCAATATCAACCCTAGAGTTGTGGAGGCTACACACTAGTCTCTCACTAATATCAACCCCTAGAGTTGTGGGCTTGTGGACGCTAGACACTAGTCTCTCACTAATATCAACCCCTAGAGTTGTGGACGCTACACACTAGTCTCTCACTAAATCAACCCCTAGAGTTGTGGTGGCTACACACTACTCCCTCACTAATATCAACCCCTAGAGTTGTGGTGGCTACACACTAGTCCCTCACTAATATCAACCCCTAGAGTTGTGGAGGCTACACGCTAGTCTCTCACTAATATCAACACCTAGAGTTGTGGTGGCTACACACTAGTCTCTCACCAATATCAACCCTAGAGTTGTGGGCTTGTGGACGCTAGACACTAGTCTCTCACTAATATCAACCCCTAGAGTTGTGGACGCTACACACTAGTCTCTCACTAAATCAACCCCTAGAGTTGTGGTGGCTACACACTACTCCCTTACTAATTTCAACCCCTAGAGTTGTGGTGGCTACACACTAGTCCCTCACTAATATCAACCCCTAGAGTTGTGGAGGCTACACGCTAGTCTCTCACTAATATCAACACCTAGAGTTGTGGTGGCTACACACTAGTCTCTCACCAATATCAACCCTAGAGTTGTGGTGGCTACACACTAGTCTCTCACTAATATCAACCCCTGGAGTTGTGGAGGCTACACACTAGTCTCTCACTAATATCAACCCCCAGAGTTGTGGGGGCTACACACTAGTCTCTCACTAATATCAACCCTAGAGTTGTGGTGGCTACACGCTAGTCTCTCACTAATATCAACCCCTAGAGTTGTGGTGGCTACACACTACTCCCTCACTAATATCAACCCCTAGAGTTGTGATGGCTACACACTAGTCCCTCACTAATATCAACACCTAGAGTTGTGGTGGCTACACACTAGTCCCTCACTAATATCAACCCCTAGAGTTGTGGTGGCTACACACTAGTCCCTCACTAATATCAACCCCTAGAGTTGTGGTGGCTACACGCTAGTCTCTCACTAATATCAACCCCTAGAGTTGTGGAGGCTGCACACTAGTCTCTCACTAATATCAACCCCTAGAGTTGTGGGCTTGTGGACGCTACACACCAGTCTCTCACTAATATCAACCCCTAGAGTTGTGGAGGCTACACACTAGTCTCTCACTTATATCAACCCCTAGAGTTGTGGAGGCTACACACTAGTCTCTCACTAATATCAACCCCTAGAGTTGTGGTGGCTACGCACTAGTCTCTCACTTATATCAACCCCTAGAGTTGTGGACGCTACACACTAGTCTCTCACTAATATCAACCCCTAGAGTTGTGGACGCTACACACTGGTCTCTCACTAATAACAACCCCTAGAGTTGTGGAGGCTACACGCTAGTCTCTCACTAATATCAACCCCTAGAGTTGTGGAGGCTGCACACTAGTCTCTCACTAATATCAACCCCTAGAGTTGTGGGCTTGTGGACGCTACACACCAGTCTCTCACTAATATCAACCCCTAGAGTTGTGGAGGCTACACACTAGTCTCTCACTTATATCAACCCCTAGAGTTGTGGAGGCTACACACTAGTCTCTCACTAATATCAACCCCTAGAGTTGTGGTGGCTACGCACTAGTCTCTCACTAATATCAACCCCTAAAGTTGTGGAGGCTACACACTAGTCTCTCACTAATATCAACCCCTAGAGTTGTGGAGGCTACACACTAGTCTCTCACTAATATCAACCCTTCGAGTTGTGGTGGCTACACACTAGTCTCTCACTAATATCAACCCCTAGAGTTGTGGGCTTGTGGAGGCTACACTCTAGTCGCTCGTTGCCGGAATTTTGCTTCGAAGGGGATATTTAATCAACTGACACGGCTCTCTCACATTTGCACATTAACGTTGCACATTAACGTTATCGCTGAGCCACGCAGCCAGCCTATCTGCAAATTAGCAGAGGCGTCATCAACTGATGTAGCAAGTGGTTTTGCAAAAAAGTGCAAGGACAGAAGAGAGGTTTGGCAACATCCTGAAATCGTATGGAAAATTGTTCTTGTTTATCCTCCAAATTTGAACCTAGTTTCCAAACTTAGCACTTTCTTGAACACACGGGACTTTAGGGAAATGAACGGGGTTCTTTGAGAGCAGTTGTCTTCCATCTATCTACTGTTCTAAAGCTTCCACTTTCTCCACCATATCCAAAATTAGTTTTCTTCTCACCTTGAAGAGCTTTGTTGAGGACGTTCTACCAAAACGCAAGGTCTTCTATCCATGCTGGGTCTTCTAATTTCCTTTCTCCTTCAAGAGCTCCACTACAGCCAATCGATCGTAAGTCGAAAAATCATTCCAACAATTTCCCTCGATTTAGCCAACGAACATCGTTGTAATATATATTCTTCACCCAATTCCAATAAGAACTGTAAAAATTGACAATGGATCAACCCGTCTGCCTTCAGATAACTTACGATGAGCACAACCAGCTTCATGAAGTCTCCTAGGCTCGTGGATTTAGGCCAAAATGCTTATTGATGTAAAAAAAAAAAAGAATTCCGTACAAATCGCTTCCTATGCCGTAAATATTTGGGCAGCAATGCCAAGAGCTCGTTTTGCTTTCCTCGCAATGTTGTCACCACCAAACGGTTGCAATTCAGGCCATCCAATGGCTTCAAGTGCTTCTTCGACAACTATCGACAGATTGATGCCCCTTGTAATGTCTTTCACAGATACCGTACCCAAGAGCAGGTTGCTATCGATGCCATGAATATAAATTGCCAGCAGTGCTGTATCTAAAATGTTGGTTGATTCGTCCCATGCTGTCGAATATGCAACAAATTCCTGGCTTTGCCTATAGGTAAAGCCCTGCGCGGATGCGGATACCCGCGGATAAACCCGCGGATATCCGCAATATTTTTCGCCGTGCGGATATAATTTGCATGGCGGTGCGGATAGCGGATAAGCTGCGGATAATATTAAGAGTAAATTTGCGCATAATGAAGAGGATTTTTTCTTAATAGTTTTAGATTTGCTAAGATCTGCGTCTTTCACGTTTCTTGTTATTTCCCTATTTACTTTCGCTTGGATCGTATAAGAATAGTAGAGAAGTGAGAGAAGCCAAATCATGAAAATACCCTCAATTAGTGTTGACTTTTGCCGAAAAAATAGTCCTTGATACCTGCGTGGGTATAACCGACGATTAAGTAGACACCCGGTGTATCACATAGCGTTACTTAGAGGGACAAAACTCAGCCATCATTGCCTTGCGATTCACACATAGCCTACGGGGACAAATTTCTCTTCAAATGTCTAAATGTTCTGCTTTAATAATTTATCTAATAAATGGAAAATATTATTGTAATGTCCGCGAATTTTAATAACAAACGTGCGGATACGGATAAAAGTTGTGCGGATGCGGATAACAGTCGTGCGGATGCGGGGCGGATAACGTTTTGTTCATCCGCGCAGGGCTCTACCTATAGGCATCGCAAACCATCACATATATGCAGCGTGTTATTGTCTGTCTGGATAGGTTTCTGTTTTTAAATTTGATGATGTCCATTGGAGTCCCGAGTGCCGTGGCCTCAGCAATGCAGTCTTTGATAAAGTCACTATCGCTGGAGAATTTGTTGGATCTAGCAATTTTAAGCATTTGTTCATAACATGCCTACAAACATGGACAGCTACGATCGTTTTCCTAAAATGAAACAGAACATACATAAAGAAAATAAATTTACTTTTGATTGAGTCTTTTGTGGCCCAGAACAGCTGTTGTTTAATCGTTGTTTTTAGCTCCTTCAGCTTAACTTGTTGTTCATCGCCCATTAACGCACTCATTTTTTATGAAGTGTGCTGTAATGGCGTTCAATGGCATATTTGCGTGACCAGTGATTATTCGACCGCACACTAAACACATCAAAAACGGAACGGAACTCCCATTCATTTTAAAAGGGTGAGGCGAAATGTCACCAGACCTCAGTTTCACATCAGAGTAGTCACATGAACGAAGGTACGCACTCTGGCAGAGTTAGTGCTTGTCAACATGCAACGCCAACCGGATTGCTCTCTTCTTTGCTCGCGTGCAGCATCTGTACATGTGAAATTTTGCAAAGCAAGGGCACCACTGATATAGAATGTGCTTGAAAATTCACTTCCTTCATTGTCACATGGACTATTTCCCTGATAATTTAGGAGATGTGAGTAAACGCGGAGATAGATTCCATCAGGATATACGAAAGATGGACACGAGGTACCAGGGCAGATGGGATTCCCGTATGATGGGCGACCACTACTGGTTTTTAGTTAGAGAAAGTGACGGATGTTACAAAAAGAAGAAAACTGGAAGTGTTAAAATAACTCTCGTACTTTTGACATATTGTATTAATGCTGCATATTTCAGTGTTTTCCCAATACAGGTATTGTTCATGTTAAAGTCTGTTTTGTTTTACGTTCCATTTCCATGTATTTTAGTGAGACTCAATCAGTTCAAGAAAAAAACACGAAATAATTTCATTAAATATCGGAAATAAAGGCAAGTTTTCAAACAGTGATACTAGTTTATTGTAAACTGTGTTATTTCCCATGAAACATTTATGTATTTTATGACCACAATTAACAGTTTGTATATTAATGACAAATAGGAATAGTAGGCTATGTTGTCCGAGTGAAATATTTTGTCACTTTTGCCAGATTCTAGCTCAGTTCTGTCCCACAAAAACAAGGTGTGTTCAGGCCCGACGAGAAGGGGGGGGGGGAGGTCAGGCAGGGCTGGCGCCTCGTTGCCCGACCCTCCCAGGGGGGGGGGGGGCGGCATCCTAGGAGGATGGACCCGACCGGGCATTGATTTATTACTGCCTTTACGTGACTTGAATTTGCTACTGGCAATCATTTAGTGAATGCAATGAACTGTCTGTGAACAATGTTACAATGATTGAGAAACTTATTATGTCAAGTGGACAATATTTTCCTCTACAAAGCGCTTGTGGGAGGAACAACTGTCTCAAAGTCAACTTAGGCGATGGGGCTTCGCTACGTATGGTTCTCAGAATATACCTGAAGACAGAGAGAGCAAGCCATTATTCTAAATTTAGCTTATTCAGCTTATGCACCAATCCTTCAAATAACTTCTTCACTTATTTCGCCAAGGTCACGAGAGCCGGGGCTGCCCTGGTGTGTTTGGTCAGCTAGCTCAAGAGTTTCAAGTTTGGTGCGTCATGTCGAGCTTAGATATTTAGAGGTGTCTGAAAAGAATATATTGTCTAACTAGACGTATCATATGCCGTGCAGGCAGGGAAGTAAAATACATTTTAAAGTAGCGTCCACACAGTAATTCACTTTATAGTTATTGTTGCTTTAAGGGGCGGACCAGCGAGGGTTCCCTAGTAATTCACTTTCGCACTATGTGAAAAATTATCATTGCTGGCTAAATATCTTCGAAAGGGTGGGATGATTCTGTTGTCAAACGTAGATAGAAGAAATGCATGCGAAATTGTTCATCTTCTCGTATACTGAATTGAGAAAACAATGCTAACATTTGAATAATCTGTATGCTTAGGTACAGTATAATTATTATTATAACTGGTTCATTCAATATGATAAACAATCCTAGGCACTTGGGTTCGTGCGCAAATCATTTCTGATTAAGTGTTTTATAGAAATCCTATATTACTATTGGTACTAGAGTTGGGAAATGTATCCAAAGACTGAAACTAACGTTACATTCCAATATTTTTCTGGAATGAGTGTTTAATTAACCAGGAGAAAGTGACAATTAAGCTAGGACACTGAACCACTCAACTTTGTTTTCCAATTCCCCTCACGGAACGTCAGTGGTAAGGACAGATGACCAACCGTAGCTATTCCGCCCCATAAAATAACAATAAGTAACGGCAGTGGTAGGGGCAGATGGCCTAGCTGTTCCGCCCCTTAAAACAACAATAAGTAACGGCAGGGGTGTGCATGGCGATGGAGAAATTAATGTATTGTATAGTAGGCAACCACGCAGACTTTTCTAAGACCAAATATTGCACTCGGTTCAATTTATTAAAAAATATCACAGTCAGTCTGAAAGACTAGACTGTACAGGCCCGGGGGGCTGTACCCCCTGAAAGCCACCCCCCATCTTCTACTAAAACCACCCCCAACTGGCAACATCATAAGACCAGAACATCACCTTTACACGGCAAGAGGCGACCACCCAGCTCGGGAGGTTAGCCAACCACTTGCAACACATTCATAAACATTAACACTACAACTAACTGGGGCAGCTACGTCAATGGAATGCTGACTAAGCAACGGCAGGAACTATAAGAAGGAAGGCCTTTTTGGAGCATTATCTGTCATACAGTGTGTGTCGCCGAAGGCCCTGTTCCAGCTACCATCATCAGGTGAGACTCAGCAAGTGTTCAGATATCCTTTACTTTGTAAACACCCATCCACAATCTTGTACACTCAACTTGTATCATTACTTACATTCCCCTAAAAGGGACTTACAATTTCACACTCACTGACCAATAAACACATGGTCAGTAAACTACACTTGTCTTGGTAATTACACGCCTCTTTACATCCTCATACCCTTCCTGACTCTCGTCACGATTGACCGTGACCATAGTAGCCAGTAATCGCTTACTCAGGTTTCATTGTGCTTCCCGCACGCGACTGCATAGCAGCGAGCCGCTGACATAAGCACGTCTGTTATATCACTCACTCCGTCCAGCTGGCAGGCCGGCATATTAGCCTGCACTCAGAGGTTCATCCCCTAGTAGACTCTTGCATCTTTGCAGGAACACCCCCTAGCATTCGAACACCAAACAACACGCTACACTGGTAAGCTCTCCCAGCTACGGGGAGCTGCCATTATTTAGAAACAACCTACCAAATTAGCACAGTGACACTAATGTTTTATCCCTTAACAACCCCCCAACTAAGGGATCTAAAACATATTGGTGGAGACGCGGCTACCACGCACAGTAAGGGTAGGACTCATACAACGAGCCCTCGTGGTAGAAACGACCCCTACCGCACGCAGCCAAGCGAAAAAGTCAATTTTTTTTTGGCAGAAGGCATTGTTTTTTCCTTCACCCTAGCTACACAAGGGAAATTTTTGTCAAACCAACCCCCCACCCACTGGAAAGAATCAGAAATCTCACACACATTTCTTTTTATACCCACCCTTAACTCAGAATGGCACCACAGGCAGAAGCAACAGAAATCTTAAGCCATAGAGCCAATAGGGGTACACCAATACTATTTACAGTATTACTAAGGTGCCAGAAGCATATACAAGGGCGACAGGCACAAATACGGGCACTCCAAACAAAGGTTGGGGCAATACAGGGCTAACAGCCATGCACTCCGTCAGAGGGTAGGACAGCGCGATTGAGACACGCACACAAGCACTTAAGGCACATACATGAACACCTCAATAGGATCCATGTCCAAAGGAACAGAATATACGACCAATTAATCACTACACATGGCCCGGGAACAGATAACACAACCCTAGATAGGATGAGGATTCACTACACAATTTTATACGCCTAATACAGGGAGCTTATTCGCGAACAGGCGTTTCTCCAAATGGCGGCCACAGAGCTATATAGAACGCAAACACGCCAACACAGTGATCTGCAAATAGGCCATATGCCTCAATAGGTGGTACGCCCAAATTTGGGATGACTATCGCGAGCTCCAGGCTAACAAGGCCATTTTTGAGTTCATGGCAGGGCCGCCAGCCCAACCGAGAGGACATAAGCGTAGACACGCTAACTCGGCAATTTGCGAGGATGTCCCTCTCGACACGTACTGCCACACAAGGGAAGGAGTTCGCCGTGGCCACAGTTCGGAAAACGGCCAGGTTAGACTCCAACACACCACAGGGCCAAGGTCACATCAATACACGCCCCTCAGCTCCGGTTCGGAAGGCAATTTTGCTACCCATGCCAACCCCCTCGGAACGGACGAACGAGAGGGAGTTGACGCCAGGACTCTCGGGCACACATAATAACACAGGGAGAAAACGGGATGTAAACATGTCATGGGCTGAGAACGTAGAGCCCGCCCTACAGCACATTGAGCCCACACAGACCTACACACATAGGCAAACACAAGGGCAGGAGTCTACCGTGGCCATAGGCCAGAAAGCGGTTAGACTCCACTCCAATACTTCGCCAGGGCGATCACAAGCAACTACACGGCCTCTACCGCTAGTTCAAAGGGCAAGTTTGCCAGAATGGAAGCGGGCACCGGCATGTGTACCCCAGGTGCGAATGCATAAGAGGGTGTTGACTTCAGCCCATCAGGGTGCAAAACGCACGCCGGTGCACACTGACCAGCCACAAACACACAGTACACGGGGTATAAGAAAGGTCTTATTACCTACCCCACGAGGCCGGGCAGTCAGGAATACACACACCCCTATAAACACTGCTAGGGTAGCGCAGAGCGCAATTAGTCCCTCAGACAGAAGCACATTCAGACCAATATCCAGGCACTACGGTGAAAGTAGGCCCAGGCTTACTTTGCTACAAACGCCTCCAGAAAATAGCAAAGAAGCACCTCAGTGGGTTTCAGGGGCCTACACCTTAGTGACAGGGCGAAAGTATTCACCTTTCGGAACCAGGACGCTCGGACGGGGATAACAACTTTCACCAGGAATACAACATACACCAATGTCACTTGCACCACAATTCCAGATATAGGTAGGCTCTTTAACATGAAGGAAACACCACAATGGACACACAAAGGGCAGGTTCCATCCCTGTAAACGGTAGACACGCAGAGACTCATGGACAAAACTGCACATTTTTCATGTATATACAGTGGAACATGGCTAAATCAAAATTGTATAATTCAAAATTCTTCTTAGTTTTTTTCTTGACCCCTAACATTTTTTTAGGCCATCAATGGTCTATAATCGTGGTTAATTCAGGACATATTTTGAACAATTCAAAGTTTTTAATATGCAAAGCCAAGCGGAAGCCAATCAATCGGGCCACGCGGCTCAGGGTCGGGAAGAACTATTCCGAATACAGCCTAAGCAACAAACCACAGCATAGAGCTTAGGCGGGTCTTTCTAAGTAGAAATGACTAAGTTTTCTATGTCCCGTTCCTATACCTTGCCAGAATCTCCTGTGACGGCCGAGAGCCCTAATCGCAAGAAACAGGCAAGAATCTTAAACTATTTTTGAAACATAGTAGATTTCTCCGCGACATAACTTGATTACTGCCTTACTAACGGCGTCAAATAGGTGCATAGTACACTCAGGTTTCAACTTTCATTTGAAACTTTTGAAATTAACTACGGTACAATCGTTATAAAGTACCATCGTTAGTTAATTTGCTTTAGTAAACGTAAACCACTATGTAAACGTCATACTATGTATTTTCCCTACTCTTTCTTTCTTAATGCGAATGTTCGCATAACTCAATTTTTCTTTCACTAATCCCGTGAAGTACGAATTATCCAAGTTGAACTGTATATATTTGATCCATAGGTATACGTGATATATTACACTGCCTATAACATGAAGTTTTCTCGTCCCCCATAACAGCGCGCAAACTAAACATAAACACCATAGGGTGAAAATCCCAGACTTTGGGAAAACCCACATATTCCTGGAAGGCACACAGGCAACTCACATTGCCACATAACAGTTAATACACTAGCAAAACTGTCCCGGAGACACAAGCCTAAAAGGCACCAGGAATAATTATCCTGGACAAAGACGGTCTCGAACCCGCAACCTCCTGAATACCAGGAATCCAAGGTCGGGTAACTATCCAGTTGCAGGATAGGGAAGTAAGGGATGGTCACACTGACAGACATTTATATGCATAAAACAATAAAATCACCTCCGACACCTAGTCACCAAACACGCAACTAGCGGCCCGGGGACACTCGTACATAAACACAGATAACTACCAATAACAAGAATATATTCTCCCCACGCTTACAACAACACAAAATTTGGGAACACAATATGTAGTTAAAGGAAGGTTCTTTTACGTTGCGAGGGACCCGAGACACGCCGTACATGCAGACAACAGTAAGACGTGCCAATAAACCTACACACACTGTCTCGGCACATATAACGAGCAAGCAAGCAAAGGATTTGCTGCCGGGTGTAACTCAATACTATCGCAGTCAGCGATAACACACTCGTGAGTGGGCGACCTTCACTAACACGGACAACCTAAGAGTACTCCAGGACTGGCTGGAACATACACATTCATTCACGGCAGTTTCAAAACCCTATAACTCTCAAAATTAGAATACGAGGGGCATTCCAAAAGACCCAAATTTTTCACGCCAAAGCGTATTTTCATCTGCGTGTCTCAAACACACGATACACGTGCCATGGGACATAAAGTACAAAAAATCGTAACACCAGGACCTTAAACCAAGGCGGGTGCAAACTCACGATCACACAACACAGTCGTGCCAAAAACAAACTAACCAATGGTATTTTTGGCGCGAAAAACACAATCAGGAACTACACTAGGGACGCAAAAATCCCAACAGACAACGCAGACATAAAACACGGAGTATTACATGGGATCGCGGGTCCGAATGCCCAGTAAAAATCGGACGCCGTGGAAAACAAAAATCCAGAATCCCATTCAGACGGAAGTTGGCCCCATACAAGTACATAAACAGGCAACACCACATTTTCTCCGGCCAAAAACCATGCAAAATTTCGATTACCCCAAGCATAGGAAATAAACTTCCCAAACACAAGTATAGCAATTTCACAAGGCAAAGGTCTTATGGAATAAGTGTCCACACAACGTTGCTAGCAAAAGCAGGACAGGTTGACACATTGGCCCTCCCGGAATGTCAAACATATGGCAACACACGGACTATGGCTAAAGTCACGTTGCGTTAGCCTTCACATAGCGTTAGAAGCTTCCTGTAAACAGGAATATGAAAACATAAACACAGTAAAACCAGATTCCACCGCATTGCAACACTGCCGTCGACAGACACTCTTGGCATAACGGAAGTGACAATGACACGCGACTATGATGACACTACCATACAAAAACAAAAACTATACCAACACTAACATACAGTACACATGGACATTGGCACAGAATGCAGCAATGTTACAATAGGCCTGGCATTTAGCAATATGCAGATACTGTGGACCATATTATCTTAGGGCCATAGGAGCATGTTTACAAAGATGTTGACAAGCCACACGCACCTCCTGCCCACTCACGCGACACACGATAGGACTTAGCCGATAACAGCCCACCCGCCCGCATGCTGTAGCGGAACATAGCCACACACACGCAGCTGCGCCAATCACAATTACGACCACGTCCTTCCCACACGAGCTCACTAATCAGGGGCGAATACGGACAGATTCCCTGGGGGAACAAACCTCCCCAATAACTACTTCTCTTTTTGTTTTTTATTTAAATTTTAAAAACCAACATAGGCGATCAGGACATGACCAGTAACGTTACAAATCACTTGCCACTTTAACATTATAGATAAGAGACCAGATTAGGCCGTGACGTCACAGCGTCACCGCATTTAACCATCCCAAGGAGCGGATAGAAAACAGATATTGACCAAGTGAGGATGACAGGAGCAGAGATGGATGGTGCCAGCAAGATGGCCAAGACACCACCTACGGGCTACCATTATACCACCTTTCTCCTTCCATAACCTTGTCACTCACAACATTAGCCAACACAAACACATAAACACATAAAAACAGCTGAACTACATGCCAAAATATACATCGGGGTTGATAGACTTCATGCGTCTAAAGAGAGGGCGCACTACGCCCTGGCTCTCAATGCTTACGCCCGAGTATTAGGGGCGAGTCGGAAAACGACAATTAAGCGTAATGCGCATCTCTAAGCAAGAGATGAGGCCAAATTTATAATAGCAATTCTTTTTTAATAAATAATCCCGCATGCAAGGAACATAGGATTATTACACCTCGGCCTATACCTATCCACAAATGAGAGCGGACACGCCTCATATCCAGCCACATGCACGAAATATCCTACCCACACACCTGGGATATTATTATTATTACTCCTGCATGGAATTTTTAAAATTTTTGCAAACCCGGGAAGTACCTACCCCGTCCACTCACTCTAAAAGCATCCTGATAGCATCACTGGCTCCCGGCCACCATTAACATGGAGCCCAACGATGCGCAACCTTCTCCTACCACGCTTTAAACCCATCCAGCAGATAACACCCCCGGATCCTAATAACAAGGGACCCAACGCCATAAAACCCTATTAACGCCTCCAAGAAAATTAACAAGGCATTACCGCTGGAAGTCCGACGTAGCTACAGAAGGCCTGAAGTAGTCCATGCATTTAGAAGATTCTACAACCCCAGAACACTTTAAAATTTTACATTATTTACACAGTAAATTATTTACAGATCACACTATTTTTTTTTATTAACACAAAAGGAATCTGATGACACGCTGAATGGTGATGACAGCGTAAACAGAAGGGCAGAGGCGCCACACAGGAGCAGAGCTGGGGAAGGCGATGATGAGCCCTACCCCGGTTAACTCAATGACCCAGACTAAATAACAGACGGAACTACGTAAGGTCGAAGCGCCGATGACCTAGCACGGGCAAACTTCGGAGTCCCGGGAGTACCTGCCCCCGGGACAAAGAAACGTTACACCCACCATGTGCTACGGGCATCGAAGCGAGACCTGCAGGGGAGACTTTTGACGGACGAGGGGAGAAATAGCCAGCTCCACACCGGACTCAGGAGATGACCCTAGGAACAACCAAATTAGGACTGGACTCCTAGTTTAGTACGTAAGTAAGTAGAGCTTCTAGGGCGAGAAGCTAGTCTCCTACTCGCAGGAGTGAAGCAGGGTCTCAGGGTTCAGCGGGATCAACCCTAGATCCGACAAGTCCTTGCCCCGCGAGGCGAAGGTGAAGACAACCAAACAAATGAATAATACATAAACAAATAATGAACAATATATATGGAATGAATGCGATCATTCGATCCCGCGCCCACATAAATGGCTGACAACGGGTCGCCAGAGATATTAAATAGGCATGCAGCGAGCTGCCTAAAGGGGTTCGGGTGGGCAAACCCAACAACGCCAATATAGGCGAAGAGGATCCCGGACGCTAAAATTCCCGGATGTTATTATTACTGCCAACACAGGCGAAGAGGATCCCGGACGCTAAAATTCCCGGATATTATTACTGCCAACACAGGCGAAGAGGAGCCCGGACGCTCAAATTCCCGGATGAAGGATAACACAGGCAAGTATAACGGAGATGCGTTTGCCATCCAGCAGCGCAGGCGTCCGGAAATTTAGTAATTATTAGTATTAATCACTAATATAAATGTCGACAACTAATATTAAGGGAGCGGAATCCGGTGGTTTTAGAGTCAACCGGTGTTTCTAGAATACACGCGGGTGGTGATCTGAGGAAGTAAATTGCCTCAGGCGATCGCTCCGGGCAAAATTCTAGCATGTAAGACAGTTGCATTTGGATCGCAACTTAGAATTAAGCAAATTTAATAAACGCTGTTGCTCAATAATAGCACAGCACATTTCGGCATTAGACTAAGTTAAACCATTCGGCTTATAAATACCAATTATTTTTTTCTTTTACTTATCATAATTTAGATAAATATTTCGGCGCCTGGTGACAAACAAACCCGTCTTCAGGGTAAGCCCGACAATATGTTAAGTTAAGTAAAATTAAGATAAACATTTCGGCGCCTGGTGACAAACAAACCCGTCATCAGGGTAAGCCCGACAATACGTTAAGTTAACTAAGATTAATATAACGCGCCCGGCACCTGGTTACCAAAAAACCGTTACCAGGGTAAGCCCGACAACGCATAGAATAAGCTAGATAGTACCTAGGCTAACCTAGAAGTAAGGTACACCTCAGTGGCGCCACACTTAGTCTTATAAATTAAGCACCACCGACGAAGTGATATATACATATATACATGTGATGTATTGCCATGTATTGTAAATGCATTATTATTCACTAATCCACTTTTACCCACACAGGAAAGCGATGAAGCAAACGAACATACATGTTTTCCAAATAGATGGCCAATAATCCATTTTTTATTTCACAGATGACAAGGAGCGCGAGCATGTCTATTGTAAATATGTTTTCCACATCAAATTACACACACCCTTATCTCTATCACAAAAACACACTGTTCCTCATCGCTCTTCAGTCGCGCCAATAAGGTGACGGCGCCGCGATCAGCGACGTAAGGTGACGTGGGGCACCGAGCGACGCTGACGCAAACACACGTTCGATATGCTTCAATGAAAAGCAATATTCGGCAGCCAGGGGCGGTGCAGAGGTTGTGAGCACCTACCCTCGCCGCCAAGGTAAATTTTTCCACCCACGGGGAAAATTTACGAAAGGAAAAGTAACGGCATGACCACTAACCCACAGCCATAGGTGAGAGGCGCCTACAGCCTGCGGGTAATAAATGAAGGGAGAATGAGTCGACAAGAGCGCTACAGAAGGCCTAGGGAATGAAACGAGGCACCAGGCTCATGAGCGAAACGGTATAGCAATAAGCAATAAGGTTATTTATTTTATGTTATTTTATGTATATTATGTTATGTCATATCATTATTGTAAAAACAGAAACTGTAAAGCCAAAGCATACACAAACATAGTGGTGCTCAACTGTATACCTACAAATTGTCACACCATTTTACACGCCATAATGTACACACTGATTTTCATTTCTACCCTTCTAACTTAAAATTTGTGAAGGTGTCCCGTTTTACCCCAACACAATAAACTATATTTTACGTATTCCTTTAACTTATACCCTGGGACACCTGTTTTTCTATTCTCTTCCATCTTTTAAACTATATATCACAGGGAGCAATTTTTTCCTCCACACAGCACCGGACGGTACAACCACCCGTCCAGCCATGGGTTTTTTCCTCCCTGCACAATACCAACACATATATAATGTCAAAATCACGTATTTTTGTTGTTGTACTTCTTAATATTTCAAATGTCAACTTTTTAAATGAACTGTTATAAATTATCATATGTATATCCCAAAACCTACCCCTCTGAGCACATGCTGGTCCCACATCAACACGACATCGCTACACCTACATCTACACCAAAACTGAAGAACAGAAGAAGAGGTACAAGAAGAAACCAAAAACGATCCATCGTCACCCCCACTCCACGTTCCGTTCCCGTTCGCGGGGACGCGAACTAATCGAAGAAGAAGACTTGTACAGGCCCGGGGGGCTGTACCCCCTGAAAGCCACCCCCCATCTTCTACTAAAACCACCTCCAACTGGCAACATCATAAGACCAGAACATCACCTTTACACGGCAAGAGGCGACCACCCAGCTCGGGAGGTTAGCCAACCACTTGCAACACATTCATAAACATTAACACTACAACTAACTGGGGCAGCTACGTCAATGGAATGCTGACTTAGCAACGGCAGGAACTATAAGAAGGAAGGCCTTTTTGAAGCATTATCTGTCATACAGTGTGTGTCGCCGAAGGCCCTGTTCCAGCTACCATCATCAGGTGAGACTCAGCAAGTGTTCAGATATCCTTTACTTTGTCAACACCCATCCACAATCTTGTACACTCAACTTGTATCATTACTTACATTCCCCTAAAAGGGACTTACAATTTCACACTCACTGACCAATAAACACATGGTCAGTAAACTACACTTGTCTTGGTAATTACACGCCTCTTTACATTCTCATACCCTTCCTGACTCTCGTCACGATTGACCGTGACCATAGTAGCCAGTAATCGCTTACTCAGGTTTCATTGTGCTTCCCGCACGCGACTGCATAGCAGCGAGCCGCTGACATAAGCACGTCTGTTATATCACTCACTCCGTCCAGCTGGCAGGCCGGCATATTAGCCTGCACTCAGAGGTTCATCCCCTAGTAGACTCTTGCATCTTTGCAGGAACACCCCCTAGCATTCGAACACCAAACAACACGCTACACTGGTAAGCTCTCCCAGCTACGGGAAGCTGCCATCATTTAGATACAACCTACCAAATTAGCACAGTGACACTAATGTTTTATCCCTAAACAACCCCCCAACTAAGGGATCTAAAACAAGACGTTGTATCATTTCAAATGACGCATGCTACAAATGCTACACATGTTAGAAAGGCTCAGGAGGGCTTCTCGCTTTGCTCGAAGCCCCAGGATTCTTTCAACAGACTGCATTACCCATTAACTTAGGCTTCCTGCGCGGGCCCCTCTTTAAGGGTCACGGGAAGAAATGTGTTTCTTGTACTTGTATTAGAGTTGTTTTTGGTTGAATAAAGCGTAAATTGTGTACTTTTTGTTAGCGGTTTTGTGGCCCATCATCCCAGGCAAGCCGGTGGAAACCTTTGCCTCCCTGTCAGAAGGATCATTTGGCCGTAAATTTGAATTAGTGTAAGGGTGTAGTATGAGATTCCAGATTTAGACAATAGCCTACTCCATGAAGGGGTCATGACTATGCCATATACACTCACCGGCATAAAAAGCGAAACACAACGAATTTCGGACAAAACGCAAATGTTTATCTGTTTCATATCTGTTATAAATTGAATGTTGTAACTTTCCTGCGGCATGGCACTGTGTCGTGAGTTTATCATGACTTAATTAGCTCATTTGAGAAGTTTTGGCGCAATAATATTGCTACACATTGTTGATCGGGACAATCATGGCACTAATGATACCGTTTCCCGCCTTTAAACAAGAATAACCACAAACGGCTGTCTTAAGGTTTATTGCTGTGAATTCTCGTGCCACGTATTTTTGTGGACATTAGGGTTTGTCTACAACATTCGTAATCATACAGTGTTAAAGTACAATGTATTCCATGTTTCGACATTTCCAAATTTGTGTTTGTGCACTGTTGTGATTGTCTTGATCAATAATGTTTGTTAATTATTGTACTAATTAAGGTAAATAACTTAAGATACATTGCCATATTGTTGTAATGCCATAGTATTTGATTAATACAAGGTTTGGAACGGTTCAACATTGAGTTTAGTCTGAAATTTGTAGTGTTTCGCTTTTATTGCCGGTGAGTGTATGTTTGTTTAATGAATAGTGTATCTGAAATAAGGGAAGAATACTGATTTACAGATTTGTGGAGTGAGTTTTTGATTTTTAAAAGGTCGCTTGATGCCAGGCCTCTTTTAACAGACTCCAATAATCATTAGCGTCTGGTTCTCGCTCCCCGCGTGAGCATGACGTCACGTTCCCGCGCAGCTGCATGACGTCACTTCCCGCGCGGCTGCATGACGTCACGTCCGTCACCGTGTCCGTGTCCGTAACGATGGACCCCAACCATAACGACGAAGTCGACAAGATCATTTGAAATGATAAAATTAAGATTAAGTATTGTCGAATCTCCAAAATTGACTCATCGCAGCACTCAAACTACTAGACCTAGAAAGCTGAAATTTTGCATGTTGGTTGATCCTAGGTTGTAGGGGCTCACTAAGAAACAGTTTTTGAAAATTCAATTTGTAAGCGAGTCTTTTCGGCCCTTAGGCACTGAGCATGGACAATATGTACAAAGACCGGATATAGCTCATTTTAAGCCGCCAGATACGAGAAACAATACTCTGAGATCCTGTAGGGACCCCGAAACACACTTTTTAAGGTCCTAAAATGAACGGTTTCGGAGATATTCCCCAAAAAATGTGTTCCCTCTGAGAAGCAGAACAACGTTACTATGACAACTGCTGCAATTCGCAGACCGGGAATACTTTTCTGGCAATATCTCGAAAACCATTCGTTTTCTACAAATTTGGTTATATGACATTTTGTAGCCCCAATGATTGTGCCTCAGATTGCCATGAAAGCATACATTTCGGAGTCCTCTTTTACACATTTCAGTACATTCTTTCCGTTTTTCCGTACTTGTATGACCGCAAAAATCGTGAAAATTTGCATGCTATTTACCACATGACGTACATCTCTCACATGCATGCCAAATTTCATGATCCTAGCTGCCCCGTGAGTGGGTCAAAGAGGTAAGGAATGTATGAGGAATGTACAAATCGTATATCCCTACATGAAAATCCACAGCCTGCTTCCAGTCTCCGACCGGGTCAGGAATGGAATGAATGAAGCCCCCCCCCCCCATCTAGCGGCGAGGATATGAACTGTGCCGGCTGCCGAGGCCTGACGCACTCCTCTGGGGCAATGATTAAATGAATGACAGATGAAATGAAATGATAGTGGAGAGTGTTGCTGGAATGAAATGGTGACAGGGAAAACCGGAGTACCCGGAGAAAAACCTGTCTGCCTCCGTTTTGTCCAGCACAGATCTCACATGGAGTGACCGGGATTTGAACCACGGACCCAGCGGTGAGAGGCCGGCGTGCTGCCGCCTAAGCCACGGAGGCTTCTCGTATATCCCTACATAAACTGTTTTATTTATAGAGGTGGTTTGTGGGGTCTCAAACGAGGCATGATTTTGAGTCTAATTTTATACTCTTTGTGCCAGTTATTGTAGGTGAGTACTTGGATCTTTATGCTGTTTTACAATGTTATAGTATTTTCTACTTTGCACGGTACGCTTTCTTATTGTTTATAGATTTGTTTTCTTTTAACTGAATATTTCTGTTGGCCAATATTTATCTGCTTTTTGTCGTTTTTTACCATGATCGGCAACCCAAATTCACAGACTAACGTGTCGAAGTCTACCGACTGTCACATTAAGTTTATTTAGTTTTCATAATTCTTACTGGTGAATTGGACGAACTTATTTCAATAAAGTTGGTATTTTGGCTTTCACGGCCAATGAAACCCTGCACAAAACACGGCGTAAACCTAGAAAAGTTGCTGAGTTTTAATAGCTTGGCCCTGAAATTCAATATACAATCACTTTGGAAGCCTTAATAGGGAGGAGAAAGACTGTTGAACGTTTAGCTCTCTTGGTAAAGTACTGTAGGTGTTCTAGATTAAGAATTGAGGTAGCGCGCTGTTTGCTACTCCATTAGGGGTCCGCAAATGGACAACAAGAGCTCGCTGATGAGCCATCTCGGAGTTACTAGGCGAAACCTCGCACAAGAAACGGCATAAAACTTAGAAAATTTGCTGTGATTAAAACTGATATTGTCATTATTACTTGGGATGATTCAAGTTTGTTTTGTTACTGTTACTGTTACTCTTTATCATGACATGATACGTACTTTCCACAATATTACTTACTGCGGATATGACAATTTCTAACAAGTTTGATGTATTTTTAGCATACTGTTTATAAGTTTAAATATAGTATCAAGACATTAAACGACAGGTGTTCAATATTTAAGAATATTTTACTACATAGAAGCTGATATTAGTGGCTGTATTAGTGTGTTTATAAGGATTGGACAAGGCAGCCGTGACCTTCATTTAGGATTTCGTATGTTTTGAAGTCACTATGACAGGGTTTTCTCCGGGTACTCCGCTTTTCCCTGTCACAATTTCATTCCAGCAACACTCTCCACTATCATTTCATTTGTCATTCATTTTATCATTGCCCCATGGGAGTGCCACAGGCTTCCGCAGCCGCCACAGTTCATTTCATCGCCGCTAGATGGGGGCTTCATTCATTCCATTCTCTGGGTCGACTGGAAGCAAGCTGTGGATTTTCACTTTCCTACCTCTGATTAATAATTGGGTCAGTGAAAATGCATGTCGTCCACACAAATGATTTGGCCTTGGTGAGAAGCAAGCAGCGTGACTACAGCACAAACACGGCCCCTTTTTAGTAGTGTAATAATAATAATAATAATAATGTTGGTTGATCCTAGGTTGTAGGAGCTCACTAAGAAACGGTTTTTGAAAATTCAATTTGTAAGTGAGGATTTTCGGCCTTAGTGCATACTTTATTTCTTTTCTTTTTCGTTTAGGGTTCTTTTTATACATTATGTGTTGCTTTTCGTGTACGAGTGTGTCAATATTGATTTTATATAAAGATGGAGAGCTTTGGTAAATATAGCTTCAGAGTGGATTGTTTACTAATCATCTAATTTTTGTCGTCAAATTTCGCCATCACATAGAACCTGGTTCGTGTTGATGTATGGTTTTCACCTCCAGATTTGGTGATCTGGGTGATATCGTGTCAGATTAGAGTTAGTTTGTCTCGCGGTCACAAGGTGTCTGTGCAATTGTTGAGAAGTGTGGGTGGACATATTGATTCTTAGATGGTATTTTTATATACAATATATATATATATTTTGGTATTTGTTATTTCCCTAATCAAATGCATTTATGATTATGAATCTGGGATTCTAAGCGTTCATCTGCGGACTACCATTATCCTCTTGAAATGTTGCTGTTCGACAAAAAAAAAAGAAAAGAGAAAAAAGCACAAACCCCATGATATAGAAGTATGAAATTTGGTTTCTTTTCATGATGGAAACACCCACTTAGAACGGACAATTGGAAATTCCTTTTTTTTAATATTCATAATAATATAATATTTCTTGCTTTTATGATTACTTTTATAATTATTATGCCCTGGAGGCTGGATTTAGACAGCTCCTTAACCCGGTCCACGAGGCAATTATAATTGGCTACATGGATAATTCTTGCCAGGCGCGTCCACGTCGCGGGGTTGGGCAACGGTACTGTAATATACCATGGAACTACAGTACCAGCTAAGTTCTGGTGAGGACCCAGTCCTATGGGATATAACATAGGCCCCGTGCTCAGGGTTACGTGCGAAGACCTCAACGGAATCTGCAGCGGAGAAGATGGACTTCGGAACGGTGGAGATTGCGGAAGAGGCAACCCAGTACTCAGGGAATAGCATGAGTACAGCATCAATCGGCAGCGTCTGTTTCCCAGGTTAGGGGCGGCTGCAAGGGCGTCTGTTTCCCATGTTAGGGGCGGCCTGTATAATCGCTGGCAGTAGCTTCATAAAATGCCTTTGGGAGTGGCGACCCCATCGTAATAATAGCCTAAAATGGAAATGGCACTTCAAATGATTCGGAGAAGGTTAGGGCGTACCCTGCAGGCGACGCGCAGTTCTTTTGGTACTGGGGGAACTGTGAGAAATGGGCGACCAGTAACCGAAATGAAAGTGGGAATCATGAATGTCATGACCCTGACAGGCAAGGTGGAGGAGGTGGTAGACTTCATGGAGAGGGAGAATGTTGGATTGATGGGGCTGAGTGAAGTGAAATGGAAAGGTAAAGGAAGGAAGAAATTGAGGAAAGGATATACATTATACTGGAGTGGTGGCCAAGAGGCAAAAAATAGCGTGGGACTTATAACCTCGAAACAACTGGAGGAGTATGTTGAAGTGGTCGAGTGTGTGAGTGACAGAATAATGAAAATTAGAATGAAGATGAAAAATGACGTGATGGACTTCATACAAGTGTATGCACCACAGATTGGAAACAGAGAAAAAGATATTGAAGTATTCCTGGAGGATGTAGAAAGAGTAATTTCAGATGTAGAAGTGGTGATCATGGGAGATATGAATGCACAAGTCGGAAACTAGAGACAAGGAAAGGAAGAAGTCATTGGACCATACGCATATGGGAAAAAGAACCGGGAAGGAGAGGAACTTGTAAACTTTTGTGAAACGAATGGACTGATAGTGGGTAATTCATGGTTTCGGAAGAAAAACAGCAGGAAAGTTACGAGATATGGTTGGGGCGATAGAAGAACAAAATCAGTAATTAACTACTTTCTGGTAGAAAGGACTAATCGCAGAAAGCTGATAGATGTGACAGCTTTACCAGGAGAAGCATTTGATGGGGACCATAGAGCTGTGGTGGCAAAATTTAGATGGTTCATGGTTTCGAAAGAAAAACAGCAGGAAAATTACGAGATATGGTTGGGGCGATAGAAGAACAAAATCAGTAATTGACTACTTTCTGGTAGAAAGGACTAATCGCAGAAAGCTGATAGATGTGACAGCTTTACCAGGAGAAGCATTTGATGGGGACCATAGAGCTGTGGTGGCAAAATTTAGATGGGAAAAGTTTGAAAATCTAAAGGAGATCAGAGAAAGTAAAATAAAAGTATGGAAATTGAAAGACAAAACTGTACAGGAAGATTTTCAAGAGAGATTGAAGCAAGAAATCCTAGTTACTGAAGTGGAAAACATAGAAGAGGAATGGTCCCACTTTAAAAAGGCATTTGTTGGTGCAGCAGAGAGTGCTTGTGGTAGGACGTCAACAAGAGTGAAAGAAAAGAGACACCGTGGTGGAATGAGGAAGTGAGGAAAGCAGTGAAAGAAAAGAAGTCTGCATGGAAAGAATGGAACCGAGATCAAACAGAAGAAAGCAAAAGGAAGTATCACGACAGCAAACGGAGGTGTAAGAAAGTGGTAGGGAAGAATTTACACGAAGAATGGAAACAGATGTAAGTGGCAGTAATAGGATGCTGTATGGACTTCTAAGAAGTAAGAGGAAAGAAAGAGTTACTACAAAGCTAGTAAAAAAGGAAGATGGAGAGTTGTTAACACACCCAGAAGATGATGATGATGATGATAATTGTTGTTTTAAGGGGCCTAACATCTAGGTTATCGGCCCCTGATGGTTTGGGTGATCGTGAAGATGAAAATGAAAAGTGAACTTAAAACTAAAACTAACTACTAACCTACATACTAGAAGAAGAAATGGAAAACTAAGGAGAATAAGGCAAATAAAAGGACAGAAGGAAAAGAAATGCCCTCAACCCTCGGAGAAGGCGGATTGAGGGACTTGGAAGGAAGGAGAGCCATGAAAGGCATATAGGAAAGTGAAAGAGGAGAGGGTCCGCCCCAAAGGTAAGGGACAAAAAAGGAAAACGGACCCAGCTCAGGAATCCCTCGGGGTCGCCAACTCCCGAACTCACCAGCCATGAGCCCCTGAGGGTGTAGCATTATCTTGGGTGCACCTGAAGTGGTGGGGCTACATACACCCTGCCTCCTTAAGGGCCTAGAGCACAAGGCAGGAGGTAAAAGGAAGAGAAAAAGAAGGCTGACCCCTCGCAGAAGGAGGGTATCAGAAAAGATGAGACAAGGGCCAATTAAGGTGGGAAAGGAAATGACTCCCTAGGCCTCGGATGCCCTAATACCGTCGGGGTCAGAAGAGAACAAGAGTTGACCAAGTGAGGTCGACAGGAAAGAAGACGGAGAGGAGCCCGGCACAAGTAAGTGGAAGCAATGCCGGACTCAGCTGGGGCCCCGTGGTCGCCAACCCACGCCCACAAGATGTGAGCCCCTGGGGGAACACCCAGAAGAGATAAAGGGACAATGGAAGGAGTATTTCGATAAGCTATTGAATGTGAGCAATTGTACTGGTGAGATGGAAGTGACACAACCTGACGACTCTATAACAGAAGATGATATAACAATGCTGGAGGTGGAATTAGCAGTACAGAAAATGAACATGGGAAAAGCAACAGGGGTGGATAAAATCAGTGTAGAAATGATAAAGGCTGCTGGACCTGTTGGTATGCAATGGTTGTATCGACTGCTAAAGTGTGTGTGGAAACGGAAATGTGTACCAGAAGACTGGGAGAAAGGGCTAATAATACCAGTGTTTAAGAAGGGGGACAAGAAGATGTGTGATAACTATAGAGGGATCACCCTCATATCACAGATAGTAAAAATACTGGAAAGGATATTAGAAAGAAGAATGAGAAGAAAGGTGGAAGGAGAGTTGCAAGAGGAACAGTATGGCTTCAGGAGTGGAAGATCCACAGTGGACCCAATCTTTAGCTTGAGGCAGGTGATGGAAAAGAACTGGGAATATGGAGAGGATTTGATCATGACTTTCATAGATCTAGAAAAGGCATATGATAGTGTCCCCAGAGAGAAGGTATGGGAAACCATGGTTAAGAAGAGACTGGGAAGAGAAATCTTGGAAATGGTGCAAGCAATGTACAACAACTGTGTTAGCAGGGTACTGACCCCAGTTGGAAAGACAGATTGGTTTAGGAACAAGACTGGACTAAGACAGGGGAGTGTGCTGTCACCTCTCTTGTTCATAATGGTGATGGATGAAATTGTAAAGGAAACAAAGGAAGCATAGGGACATAAAGAAATGACGTTACTGTTATTTGCAGATGATATTGTGGTCTGGGGAAGGAACACCGAAGAAGTGCAAAAACAACTAGATGCACTGAACGAAAATATTCAGAAGTACGGCCTGAAAATCTGTATAGAGGTGTACCATAACCAACTGAAGAACCCATTGGTACACTGGGGCGAAACGCTGGCAACTGTTTTGAGCTAGCCGGACCATTTTATCAAATTTCTTTGTGAATTTATTAATGAGAAAGGAAGACCATGGTGATGACAAGAGGGGAAAGACAAGGAAAGGGCACTGTGAAAATTGGAAGTCAGAGTTTGGAAATTGTGGACACGTTCAAATACCTAGGAAGTGAATTGATGCAAACTGGTAGGTTGGACATGGAGATTGGCAGGAGAGTACAGCAGAGCAATGCATTCTATCAAAGTGTAAGAAAACTTGTTTGGGATAAGGAAGTACCAAGGAAAAGCAAGGAAAGGAAGGAAGGAAGGAAGATTGTAGTTTTACGTGACCGTGAATCTTGTGATTATGAGCCACGGGACCTCCTTTTTACGTGGAATCCGAACCACAGGACATGGCATTTCACTTCGGAAAAGCAAGGAGGTAATGTATAAAGTGTACTATGTTCCCTTATTAACTTATGCAGCTGAGAATTGGACCCTGACAAGCAGGCAAGAGAGTAGAATCCAAGCCAGTGAAATGAAATTCCTAAGAAGTATGATAGGAAAGACAAGGAAAGACAAAGTGAGGAATGAAGATGTTAGGAAGGAAGTTGGGATGGGAAAACTAAATGAGAGAATTGAGAAGAATAAACTAAGGTGGTTTGGACATGTAAAGAGGATGGAGGAAAATAGAATACCAAGACAGATGCTGGAGGCGAAGTGCAAGGGTAAGAGAGCAAGAGGAAGACCTAGAACAAGGTGGATTGATTCAGTGAAGAACAGCGTAAGAAAAAGAAATCTGGACTGGGACAAGATTGTGGAAGAAGAATGGTGGAAGGAAAAAGGGAAGTGGAGAAGTGCCATAAATACCCCGACCCGGCAGGAGCTGGATAAGGGGAAATGATGATGATGCTATTATGGGGTCGCGAAACAAACGTGAATTTGAGTTGAATTTTACACTCTTTGTGACACTTGACATCAGGAAGATGCTGACATTTAAGCCAGTTTTACGACTAGTTCTAATGCCGTTCTTTGATACTTGCAATCGTGTTGCTGTTATTTACGATGATGTTGCCCCATCAAAGTCACGGAAAGCAATCAAATCACTACTATTGAGCTGTTTTAATACTATTTATTTCGGTTGCGCTGGTTAAGTTATGGATTTAGTTGGTAACATGGAAATAACATAACTATACTATGAATGTGTGATTATATGAATTTAGGCAAGGAAGTACTAAAAGCCGTTCAAAGAACGGGTACTTCAACTAGTATCAATATAAATACAACTTTGTTTTGAGCTGGTGCAGCGACTGTTATTATTATTATTGGACATTTCTACGCCGTTTATTCCTAAGAGCAGCATCGATCAGCAAAGCACTTATTTTTCAGGACGTGAAGAGGTATTTTCCCTTGTGAATCAAGCCCTTTCATGATACACTTTAACGTCTCAGTACCGTTTAACATAAAATGAGTTGCTCTCTTTATCTACGACTTGGAAATGACTCCGGGTCCTGACGAAGCTGCGGCAGGAATGCAGGATTCGGCTTCCCGAATGTGGTGTCATTCGTAATCTTACTCAACAGTTAATAATAGGCCTATTTGTCGTTACAGTTGTTAATTCATTTAGGGGCTTGCGACATTTAACCAGTGTACTTGGTAGCTAGTAGGTCTAGTATCATTGGCGGGCAATGAACCATTGGCGCTCGGTTGGTAATCGTTTGCATTAGCTAGTACTGTAGATATCATTCAGTATTTGCTGACGTGTTAATTTTCCGGTTTGTTTCTGAAGTCCTCCACATTATTGAATGAAGTTGACTGTAAAGCAGGTAGTTCTCACAAATATGAATGAAGTAAATTATAAGATTCTCAAACAGCGAACAAAATAAAAAACCAAGAAACGTGTGTAGACTGAAGGGGAGGCTAGTGGTTGTTGAATAATTAGAGAGGTGTATTGGCAACATTGTTGTAACCATATGTCTTGGAGAGAAGAAACTTAGACCCTCTTAAAATCACCCACTGCTGGACGAAAATCCACTATGCACTATGCTGTGCTATGGCCTCTGTGAAAATCAATCGCTTGCCGTATTCTTAGTTGCCGACTGGGAAAAGTGGGAATTCGTTGCCCATCGCGACTATTACTGCAATTATTAGGGTTAAGAGTAGGGTACGTGTCCCTGGACTTGAAATAAGGTACTATCCCGGCATTTGTCTGGAGGGAGTGTGAAAACCCACACTCAGGATAGCCGCTGTCAGCACCGGGATTCGAACCTCTGATCTGCAGACTTGCTGAAGACCCCCATCACGGTCATTGGTGAGCTACACCGCGGGGTCTTACTTGAAGGTGCAAGAGCATTTACTTCAATAACGGAGAGTCTTAGCCACTAAATGTCAATGGTCACCAAATTTTTACTCTAAAATATCACAATAATAATCACCCAAATGGCATATAACTCAATGATTTGGCCTTCATTCATCTTCATTTCCCCTTTTCAAGCTGACACTGGGTGGGGGCAAATATGGTTCCTCTCCACTTTGTTCTGTCGTTCCACCATTTCTCTTCCAACACGGTGATCCAATCCAGGTTCCGTTTACTAATGCTATTCTTCACAGAATCCATCCAACGCATTCTTGGTCTTCCTCGTCCTCTCTTCCCTGTCATCCGTCGTTCCAGTGCTCGTCTCGGTAGCCTTCATCTGTTTGACATGTCCAAACCATCTCAATCTGTTTTGCTCCAGTTTGTCATTTAGTTTCTGTACTACAATTTCTTTACGTATATCTAATTTCTCACTCTGTCTCTCCTAGTTTTCTGGACCATACTTCTCAGGAATCTCATCTCAGCTGCCTGTACTCTGCTCTCATCCCTCTTAGTCATTGTCCAAGTTTCTGCTGCATATGTCATTATAGGAACATAATATGCTTTGTACATAACTTCTTTAGCCTTAATTGGTATATCCTTGTTCCATACTAGTCCCCATACCTGTTGGTAGAAAGCACTCCCGAGTTGTATTCTTCTGCTAATTTCCAAATGTAGTCTTCAATCTTCAGTCAGTTCACTTCCCAAATATTTGAAGTGTTTCACCACTTCCAATTCCTTATCTCCTACTTTGATTACTCCTTTTCCTTCTTTCTTATCTCTACTCATCACCACTGTTTTACTCTTCTCCACAATTATCGTCAATCCCCATTGCTCAATCTTTTCATTTATTACGTCTAACTGTTCTTGTACCTCCATCTCATCCTCGCCCCAGATCATAACATTGTCTGCAAACAACATTACCTTCATCTTTGCCCTACTGTAGTCTTTCATTGCTGCCTTCATGATGTCATCCATCACCATTAAGAACACTTCCTTGCTTTAGTCCAGTGTCAATTTTAAACCATTCTGATGTCCCGACTCTAGTCTTCACACTACTGTAGCAATCCATGCACATTCCTTTTATCATGTCTCTCAGTTCCTTGCCTTTCCCCCTATTTGTTAAGCTTTCCCAAACTTTTGTTCTAGGGATGATATTATAGGCCTTTTCTAGATCAATTCATTCCATTACTTTGGCAACATGCGAGATGATGGTGACTCCTCGGTAGTTACCACACACCTTCCTGTCTCCTTTCTTGAATATTGGCAATATTATTCCCTTTTTCCAGTCTTCAGGAACTTTCTTCTCTCTCCACACACTCCTGAGAAGTCTGTATGTCCACTGCAGTCCCACTGGTCCTGCCGCCTTGATCATTTCTATGCCACTTCGTCAATTCCCACAGCTTTTCCCATCTTCATCTCCCTAACTGCCGATTCCACTTCTGCCTAGTAACGTCTGGTTCTTCTTCTATTTATCCCTCCACCGTTTTGGCTGTTTGCGTAACTTCTCCGCAGGTCTGGCGCCTCACATTCAACAGCTCGCTGAAATATTCTCTCCATCTGTCTGTTATCTCTTCTGGTTTTGTGTTAATATTTCACCTTCTTTGTTTTTCGTGAACCCAGTGTTCACCTTTTCATTTCTTTCCACTATTTAAATCCTCCCTTATTTCTTGAGTGAATTCTTCCCAGCTTTTCTCCTTTTCCTCTGCAATTACTTTCTTGCAATCTCTGTTTGCTTCTATATATTTTGCTCTACTTTCTTCAGTCTTTTTTGTTTTCCATTCCTTCCAAGTTTTCTTCTTCTCCCTTACCTTTTCTTTCACACTATCATTCCACCATTTTGTCGCCTTTTCCCGTACCTTTCCTGATGTTCTACCACATGTTTTCTCTGCACTGTTTACAAATGCACACTTGAACTTTCCCCATTCTTGTTCCACATGGATAATATCTGTCCTTGGTATCTGTTCTTGCAATTCTTTCTTAAACCCTTCTGCAACCTCCTGTTCCTTTAGTCTCCAGACCTTAATCTTTCTTTCCCTTTTTTCTGGTAATCTCATAACTTTTCCTACTTTTAATTTTGCTACCACTGCCCTATGGTCTCCTCCAAAGGCTTCCTCTGGCATAACTGTGACATCCATTAGCTCTTTTCGATGTCCTTTTTCGACCAAAACATAGTCTATCAGAGTTTTCGTTCTTCTATCTTCCCATCAATACCTCGTTATCTTCTGACTATTTTTCTTTCTGAACCATGTATTCCCTTAATTAATTGGTTCCGCTGACAGAAGTCCATTAAGAAATCCCCTTCTGGATTCTTACTGCCATAAACATTTGGACCTAATTTTCACAAAATTTTCCGGAGGAGGACCCTTGGTCCCCATTCTGAGCTGGGTGATATTCCATACCCCCAGATCCCCGGTGTGTCCACTCCCCCATAATCTTGGCTTAAATCCACCCCCGATGGTCACCACTCATAGATAGGATTGTTTATTTTTAGGATAACCTGGCTCTAGTTTTGCTTACTGCAACGCAATATTAAATGATAAGAAGTCCACTGACTGCAAATTACAAATTATAGTTCAAATTCGCATTTTCTTCTTTTGAGAAAACAATCACTGAACAGCTGTATTCTACTGATAGCACAAAATAAATAACTTGACTTACGTATGAGCATACCGACAGCAGTGGCTACACTGGCTAAAGCGCAGCGTTAGGTCATGGGACCAAGCTCTCTGCTGACTCGGTAGACGCGTGGGTTCGAGCCCCACCGTCGGCCGTCCTTGAAATGGTTTTCCGTGGTTTCCCATTTTCAACACCAGGCAAATGCTGGGACGGTACCTTCTGACAGGCCACGGCCGCTTCCTTCTACATCCTTGCCCAGTTTCATTCATGTTCATCCATTCCATCTCTCATCCCGACGCGCAGGTCGCCCACGGACGTCGACTAGAAAGACCTGCACTCGGCCTCTCAGGAGATCACACGACAAATTTTTTTTTTTTAAATATGAAAATATATTTTGCTTTGTTTAATGTACAATGATGTGTGATCGCCGTTCAACCAAAACACTTATCAGTGTTTAAGCTTAGACCCAAGGGCATGATTCTTCAAGGGCAGCAAGTTTTAAGAATGTCAACATAAAAACCCAATATGTTAAACGTATTTTAAAATACGTCTTGACTTTGTGTAAAAATCATGTTTTCATTATGAAAAGAGATTACGTGTTATGTCACAGAGGCCGTAGTACTGCACAGTGTACCCCTTCCACCTCTTTTAACATGCAGTTCAGTGAACTGAACTTCCTGTTGATTAATTTTTGGGTCTTGGGACGTCGTGGTCATCAGTCCTTTCGACTTACTGTGCATGTAGAACTCTGTCCGACAATCTATAGTTAATCATATATTTTTAATTCATTTGGGATAGAATTGAGGAATTGGACGAGACAAAAATGTTTCCGGACTGTCGCAAAAGCTGGCGTGTTTTTTGTTGCAGGATTGTCGGTCTCCTGTCTTGCATTCAAGTGCGCACACTGGGGACAAAAGTGTCGCTCACGACTCATATCCACGGCCTTCTAAATCACAGGCCCACCGGCTCTGGCTCCGACTCCGAATAAAGGCATACTGAAGAATATTAACGCTCTTAAAAATCCGCCGACTTCGACTAGACTTGAACCCGCGAACTTGGGCATAGCAATCAGCAATTTTTCTAGGTTTGTGCCGTGTCTTGTGTGGGGTTTCGCCTAGGACACCAAGCTGGCTCATCAGCGGGCTCTTGGTGTCCCCGCCCGGACCCTCACAGGAGTAGTGAACTGCGCGCTACCTCTCTTTTTGGGCACAGGTGTTCAGCATGCTACAATTATTATTATTATTGCTTGCTGGTTCTTTATGTTCTTGTAATTGATTTCATGATGAACATTTTGTGCAAAAAAAAGTTGCGCAAAATCAGTTTGTGCAAATTTACGAGGATTATAAATTAATGTTACAGATTTTGGTTATAGAGGGGGGGCGAGAAACCAGCCCCAGGGTCAGTCGCCGCTCTCTACGGCCCTGGGTGTGTTACAAAGTTTTCACTGACATTTTCATCTTCAGAAGGTTCGATTCAGTTGAAATGACCTCGTGTTATGCACGAGGCAGACAGAAAGTTTAAATTTGTAGACTAGTGAGACAAAAATTCCACATTCACCCAAGTAGGCCTACACTCCGCTAAATGATCACAATGTCCAAATCCCTCAAATCAAGCAACAACAACATGGGTTATGGTAGTATTCAAAATGATGTATCTGCAATTTTGGAAAACTACTTTTCCTTCGAATGCATTAAACTTTGTATCATTATGGTGAATGGTTACGGGAGCTATGGAGCCGCATCTTATTTATGTTGTTTGAGTCTTTAGTCTTTCGATTGGTTTGATGCAGCTATCCATGCCTCCCTGTCCTGAGCTAATCGTTTCATCTCTACATAGCTACAACACCCTACATCCGAGGCAATCTGTTTAACATATTCTAACCTTGGTCTACCCCTACAGTTCTTGTCCACTGCCTTCCATTCTTCAATTTAGTAAGAACTTATAGCTAGAACGTAGGGACATGACAAAAATTAAGTTGGCAACACTGATGTTAATAACATGATTGTACAGGCTTCCTCATTAGAAAAATAAAATTATAATCGGTTGATAGACGATGTGACATAACACAAGTTCTACTCGTCAACTTGAGTGCTTAAAACAAGAAGAGATGATTCTCGTAAGTTTAGCCACATAGTCTACTACTTCGAGTTGGCACTTCGTGGTCATACAGCCCTGTATATATGGGTGTGCGCGCAATTTTTCTGAGAACCTGTGTAATTGTGGTGTGTGTATTTGTAATTGAGGTGAGGATTGGGAAAGAGTTAGGGACCATCCCAGCATTCGCCTCGAGCAGAAAAGCACCCCTAGGATGACGAACCCACCTCTTGTCAGTTTGGCCTCACAAGGTATTCACTAAAGTGACAATGTTAATTTATTCAAAATGAATCAGTATTACAATTCTTTTCCCTGCCTCTTCAATACAACAGGCTCTAGTTGAGCTGAAATGATTCCCACTTTCCTTCTTTTTTTTTACATACATTTAATAAATAAGTTCAAGTCTGATAAAAGTCTGCCAACTTTGCCAATAGTTACATAGAATTGATTGTGATAATATTTTAAGCAATTAATACAGTTTATCTTACATAGACCCAGTTGATCAAATTCAGCAACTGTGTAACTCGGGAAGTCTGGTAATTAGGTCTATGATATGGCAGTAGCAGGAGAGGTGGGGATACAGTGGTTGTACCGAGTGATGAGGACAGCATGGAAGGAAAGGAAGACCCCAGAGGACTGGAAAAAGGGAATAATAGTCCCGATCTTCAAGAAAGGTAGTAGAACAGATTGCAGAAACTATCGGGGAATAACACTGATGAGTCATTGTGCAAAGATGTTTGAGAAAGTTTTGGAAAAGAGAATTAGGACAAGGATAGAAGGAGGGATGAGGGAAGAACAACATGGCTTCAGAGCAGGAAGGTCCACAGTGGATTTGATTTTTGCTGTAAGGCAGTTACAAGAACAGCACTATGAGTATGGAACAGATCTACTGATGGCCTTCCTGGACATTGAGAAAGCATATGACAGTGTATGCAGAAACAAAGTATGGAAGTCCCTGGAGGATAGAGGAGTAGAAAAATGGACTATAAAGAGGATAAAGGAGATGTACAAGGGAAGCGTGAGCAGTGTGAAAGTGGGAGGAGAGAGATTGGACTGGTTGGAACAGAGAAACGGCCTGAAACAAGGAAGTGCACTGTCACCGTTACTTTTCATTGTGGTGATGGATGACATAATGACCCGAGTGGCACAAGTAATTGGGGAAGGAAAGATGAAAGCAATGGTGTTTGCAGATGATTTGATGATTTGGGGAAACGAGGAGGAGGAGGTACAGGAACAGTTGGACGTGTGGAAAGGAATAATACAAGGATATGGGATGAAATTTAGCATAAATAAGAGTGAGATGGTGATCACAACAAGGAAGAAGGAAAGAACCACAACGGGAATAACAATTGGTGGGGAACAGCTGAAGAAAGTGGAGAGTTTCAAGTATCTGCCCGGAAGCCTGATACAAGATAATGGAAGAAACGGTAGAGAAATAAATGAGCGGGGGAGACAGGCAGAAGAATTCAAGCATGTTATGGAGCAAGGATGTCCCTCAGAACAGCAAAAAGATCATATATCGGACGTACTATGTCCCTATCCTGACGTATGCCTCGGAGTCCTGGGTTATGAAAGGAAGGGAAAAGAGCAAAATACAGGCCAGTGAGATGAGGTTCTTGAGAAGCAGTATTGGAGCTACAAAGATGGACAGAATAAGAAATGAGAGGACCAGAGAATTAATGAAGGAGGAACCATTACAGGATGGTATAGAGAAATCTAGACTTAGATGGTGTGGCCATGTAAAACGAATGGAGGAGAAGAGGAAGACAGAAGACGTTGGAGAGGCCTGTGTTCCAAACAGACCCGGCCAGTGACTGGAAACTGTGCAAGATGATTATGATATGGCAGGAAAAATTATTCAATTTCAATAATAAGCATAAGAACGTATTTGTTCTTGGAAAAATGTAGTAAAATCAATGAAAATGTTAATCATGCCTTCAAAGTTAAGGATCAGGATGTTTATTATGTAACACAATCACCTAGAATAATCAATAAAATCTCGTTAAATTCACGGGAAAATGCTCTAAGAATTAGAAAATTACATTAAAATACTCGCACAAACTACACTGACTGGTGGTTTTATTTTTAAAAAATCATTTTCCTGTTCTATTCAATAAACAATCACTTCTATTTTAAGGAATGAATGTATTATTTCCACTTATTTTGAAGGGAAATAGAAATGGAAAAATCATTGTTGAATCATATCTTTTATTAGAAGGCTTCACAATACTGAACCAGCTAAACCTCCACCCTTTTGCTATTCACTAAGAAAATTAGTGGGCCTACTGATCATTTTATGTAGCCACAGAGGATATTTAAGTTAACATCGTAATCTGCATGTAAAAAACAAAATGCATTAGAATGATCTAAAAACTCAACAAATTAGTAGATAATGAATTATCACCCAAAACTGGCACACAAAAAAAAAAGCAAAATAAAAATGAATTATTCCACTTCACCATAAAGTAGAATTGATTTCTATTCTACTGGGCTTAGTTTTACTGCACTGTGCAACTAAAGAAGCATCCATCCCCAAGTGATCAGTGAATTGAGATAATTTTAATAATGGTTCATCTCACTTCAGTTTGTTCTTGTGCGGAAAAAGAGTCATCATCAGGCCATCGCTAGTGGTGACCGCTGTGTTTAGGGGCAAAGTGTGGACGATATTAGCTCCTAAATTTACTCGCTAATTGATTGTTTCTACAGTTGCATTGAACATCGCATTGTCAATAGAAATAGGTATACGAAACTCATGCTGAAAATGTTTCAAGTGCAGAAACAATTTCTTTCCAAGTTAACATTGTGCTATGTGGAGTTAGAGAAAAGCCTCGCTGTGCTGGGCACCCTGTTGATATGGGCTTCTAGCACGTTAATATCGTGCACAGAGAGTGGCAGAGACCCTAATGATTAGAGTAGCAACTTGAAGTCCTCACACAAGGCGTTCGAGTCTCGACTAATTTAGGCTCCCGAGAGTAGTGTTAGTCAACTTTGCGACAGAGCACAGAACATGCTTGCAGAGAGGAAACATACTTGTCCCACCCACCACATGCTAGGCCTACAATGTATCTGAACAATTGTCTATTTCAAATGAGGACTTCCCCCACACTTTGCAACCGTTGTTTTCATGAATACTGTCTTGGCCTACACATTTAATTCCATCTACTTGGTCTATTACCTTCATAGCAGGAGGACTGTTTTCAATTAGAAAAAGACCCACGTTAGATCTTTGAATAGGCACAGACATGCATCGTGTAACTGGCTATGATTTAGCTTAACTTCTCAGAAATAAAAATTTAAATGTTCTTCTGAAGTACCTTCTTACAGCATCGGGTGGTTAGTTTGTTGCTTTACTTTTCTTTCAATTCAGTTTGGGAGGGCTCCATACACATTTTTGCTCTTCATTGCAAAGTGTGAGGTAACTGTACCGGTCGTCGTCACTCTCGTATATAAGTACATATACGGGTCTTTCTCAACGCACAAAACTCCGCCTGCGGCAACCATGGGGTGGATTGAGTAGCTCCTTGGGTGTCGTTGCCGGTCCCAAGCCCGAAGAAAGGAGGAGGGTTAGGGAGACCAGTCTCAACTCTCCCTGTAAAGAATTTGTGAGAGACATAGCAGACCATCTAGCTATAATGGCATGTGCTTAGGCCAGAAGGTGGCAGCCCCACTAAAGCACTCGGGGACTATGTTCTAACAACCTGCATCTCTTAAAATTTATAGTTAAAGAAACTTCAAGAAGCAAAAGCCGGACGGACAACAAGTTGACAACCTTTGGAATGATATGGACCACGAGGATCGGATTTTGGAATGTACGGACACTTTACGAGAGAGGAAAGTTACATCAAGCTGTAGCAGAATTTATCAACTTTAAACTAGACATAATGGGAATGAGCGAGGTACGCTGGAATGAATTTGGAGAAAATAAGACTACCAGAGGGGATGACCTTTCTGTATTCAGGCAAACCCAATGCCGAGGACGACCATGTGAATGGTGTAGGCCTAATTCTAAATAAAACGGCAAAGAAGAGTCTGCTGGAATGGAGACCTATATCAGACAGAATCATAACAGCGCGGTTCAAAGGGCAGGTACGAAATGTAACTATCATCCAATGTTACGCCCCAACTGAACAAGCAGACATGGATACCAAAAACTACTTCTGTACAGAGCTGCAGGCAACATTGAATGGGGTGAAACGAGATATTGTCATTGCGATGGGAGACCTAAATGCGAAAGTGGGCTCCGAAAACCTTGGGATAGAAAATATAATGGGGAGACATGGAGTTGGAGAGGAGAATGAAAACGGAGGACTATTTAAGGAGTTCTGTGCGAGCAATGAGTTGACCATCGGAGGAACGGTGTTCCCACATAGAAAATGTCATAAAATCTCATGGGTATCCCCTGATCACAGGACGCAGAATCAGATTGACCACTTTGCCATAAGTGGGAAATGGAAAAGATCATTGTTAGTGTCAGAAACAAAAGGGGAGCCAACATAGGTAGTGATCACCATTTGATGTTAGCCAAGGTGCGCATTAAAATCATAGCTGCAAAGAAGATGTTCCAAAAAAGAGGTTTGATGTTCAAAAGCTGAAGGACCCCAACGTCAAACAAGAATTTAGATTAGAACTGCGTAACAGATACGAAATACTAAATACAAGAGAAGATGGAGTAGAAGAAGAATGGCAGAAAATTAAAGGAGCAATCCTAGAAACTGCAGAGAAAGTAGTGGGATTCAGAGATAACAAAAGGAAGGATTGTATGAGCCAGGACACCTGGGAAAAGGTGGGAGAGGAAGAAACTGAAAGCAAAGATGAATACCACAAAAATTAGGAGACAAAAGATGAATCTTCATGCAGAGTACACGAGAGTAGACCGGGAGGTGAAAAGGAGTGCAAGATCAGACCGAAGGAAGTGGGCAAGTGATCTCGCATCAAGGACGGAGAGGGCTGCCAGAGAAGGAAACATGAAGGAACTTTACCAGACCACAAGACAGCTAGGAAAGAGGAAGGGACCTATAGATCGTCCTGTGAGAAGTAAAACTGAAGCGTTGCTGACTACTGAAGATGAGCAATTGGAAAGATGGCGTGAACATTTTGCAGAAGTGCTGAATAGAGAGGTACGAACAGAGGAAGAAGAGCAACAGGACGGAGAAGAACAGGGAGGTGTAGATGAAAATGCAGAGGAAGATGGAAATCGAAATTAATGTGACGTTCTTGGTAGAATCAAGAGTGGAGCACCTAGTAGAGAAGAGATCAGAGCTGCTCTAAAGCAAACGAAAAGTGGCAAAGCGCCGGGAACAGATAACATCCCGCCAGAGCTCTTGAAAGAAGATCTAGCAACAACAGTAGATTTACTGTAGCCTACCCCCTGTTTGAAAAAAATCTGGAACCGGGAAGAAATACCAGAAGAATGGAAGACCGGCACTTTAGTCAAACTTCCGAAGAAGGGCGACTTGACAAATTGCAATAATTGGAGGGGAATAATGCTGTTATCTATTCCTAGCAAAGTGTTGTCACGAATCATCTTCAACAGAATGAAGGACTACCTTGAAATCCACCTAAGAAGAGAACAAGCAGGGTTTCGCAGAAACCGATCGTGTGTCGATCAGATTAATACACTCCGCATTATCCTTGAACAGAGCATGGAATTTATGGCCAGTCTATATCTAGTGTTTATAGACTTTGAAAAGGCTTTCGATTCAGTGAACAGAAGAAGCATGTGGAAAATAATTGCAAATTATGGTATTCCGGGAAAGGCTATCAGAGTTATGCAAGAAATGTATAACGGATACTCGTGCAAGTAATGCACCAAGGGAAATTGACACCATCCATTGAAGTAAGAACAGGTGTAAAACAGGGGTGTGTTCTCTCTCCATCAATCTTCCTAATTGTGATAGATGAAGTGATGAGGAAAACAAATGAAGGTAAAAGAAGAGGAGTAAGTTGGAATTTAACAGATCAACTAGAAGATATAGATTTTGCTGATGATGTGTGTCTCCTCTCACAAAGCTTTCGGCACATGAATGCCAAACTGAAAGATCTACAGGAACAGGCAAGAAGGCTAGGGTTAACTGTAAATTCAGGGAAGACCAAATCGCTAAGACTAAACGTAACAAGCGATAGGAAGTTTCAAATAAACGGAAGAAACGTAGAGGATGTTAAAGAATTTACGTATCTTGGTAGCATCATTTCTAAAACTGGAGGAGCAGAAGAGGACGTGAGCAGCAGGATCAAGAAAGCAAATGCAGCCTTTATCCAGTTGCATCCTATCTGGAAAAGCAATGAGATTTCCACACGTACTAAACTCCGAATATTCAATAGCAATGTAAAATCAGTGTTGCTATACGGATGTGAGACTTGGAAAGTAACAAAATCTATCATAAAGAAAATCCAGACCTTTATAAACAGATGCTTACGAAGAATCTTGAGGGTGTTTTGGCCAAATGTAATATCCAATGAAGAACTATGGAATCGTACAAACGAGAAGCCCGTGGATTTACAGTTGAAGGCAAGAAAGTGGAAGTGGGTTGGACATACACTGCGCAAAAACCAGATGGCAATAGAGAGGCAAGCCCTGAGTTGGAATCCTCAGGGACATCGCAGAAGAGGAAGACCGAGGGAAACATGGAGGAGGACAGTGGAGAGGGAAGCTGCAGAAGCGGGGAGAACGTGGGGAGAAGTGAAGGCAATGGCGCGCAACCGAGTCCGATGGCGATGCTTCGTTGAAGCCCTATGTTCCAGCGATGCGAACAACAGGACTTAAGTCAAGTAATTATTAGAAATATTATTCATTTCAGGTTCCGTATTGACAGTAATCATGAAGAATAAAACTTACTAGGCGGAAAATTGTAAGTTTTATTCTTCATAAGTCAAGTAAATCAAGTCTCAACGCACAAAGTCTTACGAGATGCGTCATACCTTCCTTGCCGATAAGGAGCAACTTTGCGAAATCATGCGTGCGATTCCCAGCGTCAAACATCTCGTGCGAGTTGAGCTGTCTTGACGCAGCGTATTGCTTCTCGCATGTGCTAAGCAGGCACGCGAGTTAATTATGTGCATACGCGTTATGTCCCGACATTTTAAAATGTTACAAGTGTGTGATATAGTTGGTAATTGTTTCTGTAACATACGCGATTTGCTATTTCGTGCTCACGTTCCTAGTTTGGTTAGAAATGCTGGTGACGAAAACTGGCACATTGTCATTTCTCCTTGTAAGACCTAACTAACAGCGGCAATATACTTATAATGTAGTTCTGAAGCACCCTGCATTAATTAAATTGTCGTTTGATCATCGTGTCCAATAGTCGTCATAGCTGACGATCTTTAGAGCACATGTATGACGAACACTAGTGCACGATAAAGTTTGCGTTAATGTTTCAGAACCAATAAACATTTACAGTGTGCTGTTATTATGTAGATCTGTCTCTTTGACGGCCGTAGGTCTATGCTGGCTGCGTGGCTCAGCGGTAATGTTCTTGCCTGCTGTTGCAGGATTGAATCCTGGCGCAGTCATCTGGAATTTGAGGGTGCGCAAATGCGAGGGAGCCGTGTTAGTAGATTTACTGGCACGTCATAGATCCCCCTTCGGGGCAAAATTCCAGCACCCCAGGGTCTCTAACAGCCGCAGTAGTTAAAAGGGACGTAAAACAAATAACATTATTATTATCAGTAGGTCTAGGCCTAGAGCTTTTAGGTGAGCTAAAGGGGATTCTTTTTAAGTTGAGATGAAAAATATGTTCTAAGACTAAATCATTGCTTTCAAGTAATATGTCGAAACTCACATTTCTCAATTAGCCTACGATATTCAGCAAATGGAAGCTGCTATTAAGGTCATTGAGGAGGTTGTTGTTTGAGTCTTCAGTCTTTTGACTGGTTTGATGCAGCCCTCCATGCCTCCCTGTCCTGAGCTAATCGTTTCATCTCTACATAGCTACCACACCCTACATCTGAGGCAATCTGTTTAACATATTCTAACCTTGGTCTACCCCTACAGTTCTTGTCCTCGACCCTTCTTTCCATAACTAAGCTTGCTATTCCTGGGTGTCTTAGTATGTGTCCTACCAACCTATCTCTTCTCTTCATTAGCAGTCGCCAGAAACTTCTCTCCTCTCCCACTCGTCTTAATACCTCTTTGTTTGTAACCCTATCTACCCATCTGATCATCATTCTCCTGTAACACCACATTTCAAATGCTTCAATTCTCCTCTTTTCTGCTGCACCAATAGTCCAAGTTTCATTTCCATAGAGTGCCACGCTCCAGACTAAGGCTTTCAAAAATGACTTCCTAATAACTAAATCTATATTCGATGTCAGCAGATTCCTTTTTTGTAGAAATGCTTTCTTTGCCTGAGCCAACCTACTTTTTATATCCTCTTTGCTTCGTCCATCACTGGTTATTCTGCTTCCTAAGTAACAGAAGTCTCCCACTTCCTTCAGCTTTTCACCTGTCAATTTGATCTCCATAGAGGTTCCTGATTTATTTCGGCTGCATTCCAGTATTTTTGTTTTACATTTATTAATTTTCATCATGAATTCTTTCCGTAAGACGGAGTCCATACCATTCAAAAACTCATTCAAATCCTCAGGCTTGTCGGCCAAGATGACGATGTCGTCAGCAAATCTCAGAGTTGAAATTATTTCTCCTTGAATCTTCATTCCCACTTTAAATTTTTCTCTAATTTCCTTCATTGCTTGTTCAATGTAAAGATTGAAAAGTATGGGTGATAAGTTGCAGCCTTGCCTTACACCTTTCTGAATACCAGCTTCTCTCTCATGTCCTTCAACTCGAATGACTGCTGTCTGGTTTCTGTCTAGATTGTAGATCACCCTCCTATCCCTGTACTTTATTCCAATCGATTTCAAAATGTCAAACTATTTAGTCCAATCAACATTATCAAAAGCCTTTTCTAAGTCTACAAAAGCCATGAACGTTCTCTTATCTTTCCTTATTCTACCTTCCAAAATCAGCCTAAGACTTAGTACAGTTGAGGAGGACGGCATGAGTATTACAACGGCCGCGGAGAGAAATGGTGTTCCGAGAAATGCCCTCTCAGACAAAATTAAAGGAAAAACTAGAGAGAGGAAGATGGGGCCAAGTTCCTTTTTAAGAAAGGGTATTAGTTCAATGGGTCATCTTACTAGGAAAAGCGGGGTTCCCGGTAACGAAGGACGATTTAAAAATAGCGCCCAGTATCTCACAAAAGAATTGAAGAGGGACTCTCCTTTCAAAGATGGGCGGCCAGGGAGGAAATGGTGTGAATTTTTCCTAAAAAGAAATCCAAGCCTGTCTTTACGAATCCCTCAAAATTTGACAGTAAACCGTGCTGCAATATTATAGAACAACTGTTATTTGGTGGAAAACGACTTACAGTCTATCTTGCCAGACCCTCGGCGATTGTTCAACGCAGATGTTATGTTATGCCATGGTCTGGTCTCACGTTTTATGCGACTACACCTCCCATCCCCCGTCAAAAAAAAGATCACGGCATAACAGCCTGGAAAATGACCATTCGCTCTTGAACACCGGTCGGGGAAGCCTACATCAATACACGTTCTTGTGGTTATATTGTTCGAATTTCAATTATTATTAATATTGCACTTTAAGTTAATACAAAAATAACTTATAATAAATGTGTTTGGAGCAGAATTATGATATTTTCATGGCCGTATGTCTTCTACCCACCATTCCCGCTGCCGTCTTTTTTATTTAAAAAAAACATAATTACTGGTAACTTACTGTTTTATTCGTAAACGTTAGCCTCCAAGTCGTTAAATCTGTGTCTTACGCAACACTTGACAGAAATGCATTATAAACAGCAGACAAGGAAAACTAACAATGTGACGGCAATTGGTGCAAACGGGTGACGAATACAGGAAAAATCCAAAGACATCGTGCCGAGGACTAGGGCAAAAACACACTTCTTTTTTAAATATGTAATTTTTCCAAAAACGAATATTTTCCATATTGAGAGTTTCCTAGTGTTTGAGTCGAGTTGGAGGTTAGGTACAGTGCTTTTGTTGATTAAATTTACCAAAATGTATAAGGTGTATATATTTTCTTGACTAAATCTGTCTCAACATGACGACCATTGGTGCATTTACCTTACTATGTTTACAATAACTAAAGTTTTAAAAACATTTCATTACATTGTTTGAATGCAACAAAGTAAAATACTGGGGCATAGAAGTTAAATGAGGTGGCTGGGTGTGAAACCCAAATTTCCTTCCATTTCATACAAGTAAGTAAAACCCTGCATACCTCTGGTTCTTAAAGGCTTAACCTAAACACCTCCCTTCTTTTCTATGTCCGAATGATCCCAAGGGCACGAGTAACGTGGAGAGCGAAATAGAGACGGGGAAAATACAATGTACAGTTTGTCCATAACCTAAAAATTACTAGCTGTGTCAGTAATATTTCGTGTGACCTGTTCATTACAATTATAACAGAATATCCGGGATTTTTCAAATTATTTCAGGTTGGGAAACCACAGTACCTAGTTACCCAAGCTACCGGCCTAATGCAAAATATTGCCCGAAACTTGAAGGTGGTGGACATGAAAGTGACAATCAACTTCTTTGGGATTACCACCTCAGCTGTCAAGATGTGATTCATACTAGACGAGGGAGCTTATGCACATTCGAACGTCCTTGAACTTGATATCAAAGTAAGATAACAAACGTCATCAAACGACGTCTAGCTTGGTCGCCTAGTCATAATAAACCTCCTTATCTACACAGACGGATATCAAATGACCACTTACAGTCGCTCGTCAAGGTGAAATTGCCTGTATGGAAGCTGTCACGTCATTATATCTGGTTCATTAACAAGGGAAGGCTATATAACTCACCATATCACAAATTAAGTGCTGTTATCAACACCACACTCCTCACCAACAAAATTCACATGTGACAACAAAAAGTTGGGCCTTCCTTCCCAAAGGATGTTCCTTCCCACTCGTTCCCACTGACAGTAGACACACATGCACACGCATGGAACTCGAACAACAGAGCGTGAATTCCATTTACGGGAAAGTACAAGCTGTCACAATTCCACAACCATTTACGTTCCCGTTATCGCCAAAACAAGGCAGTGTTGCCAGGACACCAGGAAAGAATTCTGCAGTTAGCTGCTATATCCTATTTGGTCAGATGCATAAAATTATATTATTTTCGTCCTTGATATCAGGGAATTGACTACATTTCTCAGCGGCAGGTGTCACCCCTTCTGCCTCCACCAATAACCAATCACACCCTCTCAACAAAGTTCCGTTTATTTATAATCGCGAGACTCATTTCTGAGTATGGTGACCCCATTTCTTGTCGCATTCTTGATAAAGAGTCGCCATCCACGTCGATCCCCATCCTAACATCTTTTAGCACTAATACACAGGAAAGATAAGATATATACAAAAACCAAAGTTAAAAATCCATCTGCAGAAATTTTAGAAGAATATAAAATTATTAGCAACCAAGTTACAAAACTTAAGAGAAACCTACAAAGAAACTACTTTGACCAAAAAATTCAAAATGCAAATAATCAGAGGGAAGTGTGGAGTGTTGTTAATGAGATGTTAAATAGGCCAAAGAAGGGGAAAAATGAAATTGTCAAACTTATAGTCGACGGCACAAATGTCGAAAAAAAGGAAAATATATGTGATGAAATTAATAAATATTATGTCAATATTGCTAACAGTATATGGGAAAATCAAGGAAACGGTTCTACCTCGGACATTACAAGCTATAAAAATACTACTAGCACTAAACACTAATAAACAGTTCAATTCTCTCAGGAACTTACCCGGATATTTTGAAGTTATCAAAAGTAATTCCAGTGCACAAAAACGGTTCAAAAGATGAATTAGATAACTATCGTCCTATTACCTTACCAACTGGTATTGCAAAAATTGTGGAAAAAATTATGTATAAGAGACTGATAAGTTTCATAGAAAAAAATAAAATATTATCAAACTCACAACATGGATTTAGAACGGAAAAATCTACACAGACAGCAATTTACGAATGTAGTAATAGTATACTGAAATTAATTGACAATAAGGAACATGTAACTGGCCTATTCTTGGATTTATCGAAAGCATTTGATGTAGTTGACCATAAAATCCTCCTTACCAAACTAAATCAATATGGTGTTAGAGGTCTAGCTAATAAATGGATAGAGTCTTACTTAACAAGGCGTAAACAAATAGTAAGCTTGAGACACAAGGATGATGGAACCAAATTACTTAATGAAACATTGTCCAATGAGGGAATTATTGAATTTGGAGTACCCCAGGGATCGGTTTTGGGCCCACTACTCTTTCTTCTATATATCAATGATATAACACAGAACGTTCATTCACATAAGGAAATTTTGTTTGCGGACGATACAACACTCGTAATAAAAGGTGAAACTAAACAGGTCATACAGCAGTCTGCTGACTCCGTTACAGGAGAGTTAACCAAATGGTCACAAGATAATCGCCTCATAATAAACTATAAAAAGACAGTATGTCTAAATTTCCACACTATACAGAATAGGAATCCTGCGATGCCCAATATAACATTAAATGGTCATCAAATAGAAAATAAATCAGAAACAAAGTTTTTAGGACTATGGATACAACAAGACTTGAAATGGAATAAACATATACAATATCTGAATACTAAACTGAACTCGATGTGCTTTGCGTTACGTATTTTGAAAACCTGCACTAGCATGCACACATTAAGAAATACTTATTTTGCTTATTTCCATTCATACTTAAGATATGGGATCATATTTTGGGGTATGTCGCCAGATGTACTAAGCACGTTTAGGATACAAAAGAGAGCGATTAGAATTATGGCAAATGTAAACTCGAGAGAATCATGTAGACCTCTGTTTAAAGATTTAAACATTCTCCCACTGCCCTGCATATATATCTTTGAAAGTATTATGTTTTTTAAAAAGAATTTAATGAATAAAGATGTTTTTCTTAAAACAAACAATGATGTTCATAGGCATAACACAAGACAAAATCAAAACATTCATATTTCACACACACACACAAGCATATATCAAAAAGGAACTTTTCACACTGGAGTTAAATTATACAATAAACTACCCCAGTATATAAAACTGGCCCCAAAAATAAAAACCTTTGATAGAATGTTGAAAGCTTATCTGCAGTGCCATTGTTTTTACTCAGTAGTTGAATATTTTAGCGTATAGGAGTGATAGAATCTATAACTATATTTTACTTTTTTAATTTAATTTTAATACCTAGCTGTATGTTGTTGTATTTATAGAATTAAGTTTTCATATTATGATAATAGAGTGAGGTGTAAATAGTTGTGCAATAAGATTGTATCTATTAAGATTTGCTATTATAATAAGTTATAAATAGTTATAATCTTAGTAATATATACCTGTTAGTTCTTTTATTTTATGCATGTAAATTCTGACGTGTCCTATATCAAAAATGTATTGAATGCATGTATTTGATCAAATGGAATTAATAAAAATCTATCTATCTATCTATCTAAGACAATCTTAATGTTACCTACTGATGCTAATGAAATACAATCAATTATAAACTCCCTAAAACACAAAAACAATATAAGTGAAGACAACACTACTAATGTCATGCTACAATTGTGTCTTGAGGGCCTTACACCATATCTTGTCAAAATAATAAATCTTTCACTGATGACTGGTATATTCCCCGATGCCTGTAAAGTCTCTAGGGTGGTCCCAATCTACAAAAAAGGAGACAAAACCCACCCATCAAATTACAGACCCATTAATATTATATCTGCCATCAGCAAGGTTCTAGAAAGCGTTGTTAAACGAAGACTTATGAATTTCTTCATGAAAAATGATTACTTTGCAAACTGCCAATATGGGTTTATTCCAAATAGAGGAGCTGATAGTGCTATATTTGAAGTAGTAACTGATGCAGAAAAGGCATTAGATGAAAACAAACTAGCTGCTGGTGTACTAATTGACCTTCAAAAAGCCTTCGATCTGGTTAACCATAATATTCTCCTTAATAAACTAGAATTTGCAGGCATCAGAGGAGTGGCACATGATTGGTTCAAGAACTACCTCACTAACAGAAAACAATATGTTGCAATCGATAATGTAAAAGGATCTCAAATGACAATTGACACAGGAGTACCTCAAGGTTCTGTCTTAGGACCAATTCTTTTCTTGGCCTATATTAATGATATAGTATTATTAGAATTGAAAGGCAAGCTTAAACTATTTGCAGATGATATTTTTATACTCTATCTGGGAACATCTGAACAGGAAATTATGCTAAATATTAATTATGATCTCAATAAGCTGGTGGACTGGTTGAGAGCACACAAAATGGTTATCAATATCACTAAAACAAAATATTTATTCTTCCATAAACCATCATACAAGATTGAGACCACAAACATAGTCAACATAGCCAACAAAGAAATAGAAAGCGTTAAATCGGCAACATACTTAGGTATCACACTAGATAGTACACTAACCTGGGAAAATCATGTAGAAAATGTAAAACATAAAATCAGCCCTTTAATTGGTATTATTTTCAGATTAAGATATAGCTGTCTTACTAGCCAACAATTGAAAAATATATACTTTGCTCTGATACATTCACATCTAATGTACATGAATTTCATATGGGGATATTGTAAGAAGGAGCTGATAAAAGAACTTGAGATACTCCAGAAAGGTGCTATAAAATCTATCTTTGGATTTCCTTGGCTCACACCCTCAAATGAATTGTACTCAAGAACTAAAATTATGCCACTGCAAAAACAAATAGCTATGTCAGCAACAGTATTTGTATACAAATTAGAAAACAAATTGATACACACACATCCATTTTACCCATGCAAATGACATTCATCATTATGCAACAAGAGGAGTATATCAAATATTCACCAGCCATTCCCAATCCATTAAATTTGGAACTAAAGGAATTATGTCCTCTATAATAAAAGAATACAACTCGCTACCATTAGGCATAAGGGAAAGTTTCTCTATAAAAACATTTAAGAGGAAAACAAAAGACTTCCTATTAAGGAATGAATAGCCCATGTACAATAGCCTTAAGCAATGCAATGTATCATACTGTATTATCTCTGTAAAGTTAGTCACTAGCAATCTAAGTTACTATTAAACCAAACAATAATGTTACAAAAATTATATATATGCCATGCTGTAACTATGTTACTTGATTGTCCCTAACACGAGCTCAGGCTCATTGGGACCTATGTAAATAAATAAATAAATAAATAAATAAAAACATTTTCCTCAAAATTTGCTCAAAACGTGTGGCCCCGGTGATTCTCTTCATCTCGTCACAACATTTGTACGCTGTCATTCCTCGCGGTCTCTTACCTCTTACTCTCTACATTTACGTGTAACAAGATCAATCGTATTTTCTCTTCTGGTCGTTATCTGACCAAATAACCCGAGAATTCTTTCGTTGTCGTATAAGGACAAGGCTTCAGTGATATTCAGCTCTCCTATGATTGATGTTATTAATTTTTTTTAGGGGCTTGGGACATCAGCCCCCTGTAGTTGGGTGTGTGTTGAAGTTGTCTGATAACCTGTATTTATATGATGACTAGGGACCGGACACTAAACATGAAGAAAATATGCACCTAACAATACGTCAATCATATTCACTCATTCACAGCAGTCGACTCCGTGGTGTAGTGGTCGGCGTGCTCAGCTGCCACCCCGGAGGTCCGAGGTTCGATTCCCGACTCTGCCACGAATTTTGAAAAGTGGTATGAGGACTGGAACGGGGTCTAAGCCTCGGGTGGTCCAAATGAGTACCGAAGAGGAGGTTCGATTCCCATCTCAGCCATCCTCGAAGCAGTTTTCCGTGGTTTCCCACTTCGTCTCCAGACAAATGCCGGGATGGAATCTAACGTAAGGCCACGGCCGCCTCCTTCCCTCTTCCTTGCCTGTCTCTCCCAATCTTCCCATCCCTCATAAGGCCACTGTTCGCTTTGCTGGTGAGGCCGCCTGGGCGAGGTGCTCGTCCCGCCTCCCCAGTTGTATCCCCCGACTCGATGTTTCAAGCTCCAGGACACTGGCCTGGAGGCGGTAAAGATGGGATCCCTCTCTGATTCCGAGGGAAGAACCAACCCTGGAGGGTAAACCGGCTAAAAAAAATCACTGCAGAAAGAAGCATCACAATAGATAATTGAGTCTATTTTAATAGTTTTCAGTGCATAAATGTCCGGTCCCTAGCCATCACTATTACCTGACGCCCACTGTTTTAATAAATACTTTCTGCTGCTCTTCTCATTCGGCATTTTGCGTTAAGGATATGCACACTAAGAATAAAGTAACTGAAGAAACTCCTCACAAAACTAACCCCTGCTACTGGCTGTCGAGATGGTGAAAGGAATGTCCCACCCCATTGCCTTCTTTAAATAGCCAGACAGCATTGCGTAAAGTACGAGTACTGTCATCTCGTTATCTATTTCTCAGAAAGTTGCTTACAAGGGACACTGCCCAGATGGTGAAAGGAATGTCCCACCCCATTGCCTTCTTTAAATAGCCAGACAGCATTGCGTTAAGTACGAGTACTGTCATCTTGTTATCTGAACAATGAACATCCACAGCCTGCTTCCAGTCTCCGACCGGGTCAGGAATGGAATGAATGAAGCCCCCATTTAGCGGCGAGGATATTATGGACTGTGCCGGCTGCCGAGGTCTGACGCACTCCTCTGGGGCAATGATTAAATGAATGACTGATGAAATGAAATGATAGTGGAGAGTGTTGCTGGAATGAAATGTTGACAGGGAAAACCGGAGTACCCGGAGAAAAACCTGTCTGCCTCCGTTTTGTCCACCACAGATCTCACATGGAGTGACCGGGATTTGAACCACGGACCCAGCGGTGAGAGGCCGGCGTGCTGCCGCCTAAGCCACGGAGGCTTTGTCATCTCGTTATCTATTTCTCAGAAAGTTGCTTACAAGGGACACTGCCCAGATGGTGAAAGGAATGTCCCACTCCATTCACTTCTTCAAATAACCAGGCAGCATCCTTGCGTAAAATATTAGTTATTAATCTGTTGCTCAGAAAGTTGCTTACAATGATGTCCAACACGCAGGCAAAACCTATTTTGTTCAAGATGTTATAAATTATACTTAATTTCAACTGTATGTGCTAAAATATGCTGGTATGTTCAGAATATGCAAAACATCCAATGAACCCTCAAAATATGAATTTGCATATGTGCATATCAGTAGGGGGATGATAGGGGTTCTGCTTCACCCATTTTATTTGTACCCGACTGTACATGTTAAATAATTAATATCTAGTGAACCCATGGTCCGATGTTGACAAATGACGTGTCGTTGCACTCGAGCTGACGTCCTCTTTTCTATGGACCACTGGTTATATTTTTAAAAAAATTGTGTTTTTTTTTTGAAAATAGGCGATAGTTTAAAAACCAAACATGATAGAAGGTTGTGCCATGGTTGAAACGAATGGTCCTTATGTCCTTTATTTTTTATAATAAAACTTTTTTATTTTTTGACATTTTTTGAAAACAGTTGATTTTTGAAATTCCTATATTTGGGAAACTAGGAAGTTTACAAAAAAGTTTGTTTGAAATAAATGAATGGTCCCTACCCCTCTATCTCCAAAATAAATTTTAAGTCTCTAGGATAAAAACTTGTAGTAGTGCTAGGTTAGCAGTTCTACTTACTCTCCTACTTTCATACAAACTTCGCCGATATCTCGCGAACGCATGATTGGATTTTAACGAACGAGGTGTTTTTGTCGTAGGGGTGACGTCCTCTTTGCTAAGAATGTGTGTTGGTTTTTTTTTTGAAAATTTTTGTTTTTGGATTGACGCTATTTTGGAAACCGTGAATTTTAGAAAAAAGTTTCTTTGACATTAATGAAAGGTGACTATGCCCTCTAGGTGGACAGCTAGTTTCAAGTGTGTAGGAGGAAAAAATGATAGCCTACTTTCTGGCGAACATTGGCGATAATTGGCGAACGCCTGGTCGGATTTTAACAAATGAGGTGTCGTTGGACTCGAGCTGACGGGCGCTTTGCTCTGGACCACGTATTATATTTTTAAATTTTTTTGGAAACTTATTGTTTTTAAATATAGACTATCGTTTGAAAACAAAACTTGATAGAACGTTGTTCAATTGTTCAAACAAATGATATCTATGACCTTTATTTTTTATAATAAAACTTTTTATTTTTAGAGATTTTTGAAAACACTCAAATTTTGATTTTTTTATATTTTGGAAACTAGCAACTTTACAAAAGAGCTTGTTTGACATAAATGAAAGATCCCGACCCCCTCTAGCCCCACACTAAATTTCAAGTCTCTAGGACAAAAACTATGCATTTAAAAAATGTACTTGCTTTTTATTTTGTTTTTTAAATAAAGAGTGATTGTAGACAGAGAGCCGGTAGCGCTTGACGTATGTTACAACGAGGCTATGACTGGCCATGGTGAATACAGGAAATGCCTATTTCGACGGAGCGACAAAACGATAGAACGAGGAGTCGCTTTCCAATATTTTGCTATGACAAACGAATACAGATGAATATTTCAAAAAACCCTCATGGCAATCTTTAAACATGTTAGTAAACACTGACCAGTAACCTGAAAAATTCATAATGCAATGAGACGAATAAAAAGCAAGGCTTTTATAGTCAACAACAACATAGCTTGCTTTGTATGTATGTCTGACTGGCAGCCAGAACGGAAAACAGAATATCTGCTCGAGAGGCCTGCTTGGAGCCTGGCTGGCTGGGTGAAGGGATGTGACATGTTATCGCGATTCAGGAATGTGAGCGGACGGGACAACAGGCCAATGGAAAATTACAGTGATGTAGAGGGGCCTTGAAGGTCGAACAATATCACAACTTCTTCTTCTTCCTAGCATTAATCCCTTCCGGGGTCTGCTACTTTGCTACATCTCCTCCACTTCTTTCGGTCGTTGACATCTTCTGGTGTTAGACCAACAGCGTGCATGTCAGCCCTGATGTTGTCAGTCCACCGCTTTGCAGGTCTTCCACGTGGTCTTGTTCCACCTGGGTTGATGTGGAGTGCTCTTTTGTCAACTGAGCTGTTCTGTCTTCTCATGACGTGACCGTACCAGCGTAGACGAGCCTCCCTCACCTTCTCGACAATTGGTGCAACACCAAATCTTCGCCGGACGTCTATGTTCCTTGCGTGGTCAAATCGGGTCAGCCCCATCGACCATCGGAGCATCTTCATTTCCATCGTATTCAAAATTTGCTCATGTTGTTTGGTCATAGGGCGACATTCAGTCCCATAGATGGCTGCTGGGCGTACCACAGACTTATAGACCTTTGCCTTTAAATGCAGAGGCATCTTTTTATCACAGAGGACTCCAGTGACTTGTCTCCACTTGAGCCAGGCTGCGTTTACCCTCATCCGAGTATCAGGAGTGGCGTCACAATTTGAAGTGACAGTGGACCCTAAGTACTTAAAATGCATGGTCTTCTGCAGATTTTCTGTGCTGATGCTGATGGTACCTCTAGTTTGGGGGCCACATTCCAGGTATTCTGTCTTCTGAATATTGAGGTGTAGTCCATTTTCATCCAGTCTGTCGTTCCACGTTTGAACCCTGTGCTGGAGTTCAGGGCGGGGTTTTTGGGCAAGTACCACATCATCCGCATAGAGAAGGGTCCAGGGATGTGAGGTCTGTATGTCCGCCGTTGCTGTATCCATGCAGAGGATGAATAACAGTGGTGATAGAGCAGAACCCTGATGAACACCCACAGTGATTTCAAAACGTGGGGAGACTCCAGCTGGACTCCGAACTACACTAGTGGCTTAAGATACAGAAGTTGCACCCAGCTTACATATTCCTCAGGGACTCCATGGCAACGAAGAGATCGCCAAATAAGATCATGAGGGATACGGTCAAAAGCTTTCTCTAAATCGAGAAATGCCAGGTGTACGCTCCGCTGTCTCTCTCTGTGCTTTTCCATTAAAAGGCGTGTGGCATGGGCAGCATCGATGGTACTGCATCCCTTAACAAACCCACACTGATTTGGTGTTACAGTGACAATATTTCTGAGTCTAAAATCAAGCACACGCTCAAAGATTTTAAACGTATGACAGAGGAGTCGAATAGGGCGATAAGTTGAGCAGTCACCCACATCACCTTTTCCCTTCCAGATTGGAACTGTTATGCTAGTTGTCCATGCATGGGGAAGTTGGTTCTCAGCAATGATCCGGTTAAAGAGTGTGGCAAGGAATTCTGAGGCAGGCCTTCCTAGAATTTTCCATATTTCCGTCGGTAAGTCATCTGGGCCAGTTGCTTTCCCACTCTTCATCTTGCTAATGGCAAGCATTACTTCCTCGGATGTAATTGGAGGAACGGGTCCTAAGGTAGGATCAGGACTTGCAATTGGTTGGTGTGGAAATTCTTCGTTGCAGATGCCAAAAAAGTAGTCTGCCCAACGTTGGAGGATAGATTGCTGTTCTCGTAGTAGCTTAGCGGTCGCATCCTTGATATGCATGACATGTCCAATGTCCTGAGTTGAACGATTACGGGACTTAGCAAGACGATATACATTGTTTTCTCCTGATGGTGTGTCAAGCTGGTCATTCAGGTCTTGATAATAATTGTCCTTTGCAGCAGCTACTGCTCTTTTTGCTGCTGATTTCAGGTTACGGTATTGCTGGAGGTCAGTATCAAGACGCGAGTTCCACCAAGTCTTGTAGGCCATCTTTTTCTCCCTGATAACTTGCTTGACTTCATCACTCCACCACCAGGTCTGTTTATCAATGTATTTTCGTCCGGGTATGGTTTTTCCCACAGTTTCTTTCGCCACCTGATGTATCTGTTTCACAGCATCCCTCCACATGCCATCAACTGATTCATCAGACTTCACGGAGGAGTTTGCCAAGGCTGTGACCAACTCATTGCGGTGGGCATTCAATCTCCACCAGTTGATACGCTCAGGTCCAGTTTTAGGCTTTGTTTTGGGTCGCTTAACGTTTTTATGAATATCAAGGACAAGCAATCGGTGTTGAGGGGCAACGCTGTCATACGGAATCACTTTGGTATCTGTCACCAGTTTCATATCTTGTTGCCGAACAATATCACAACTACGTCAGAAAAATAATGCAGTAAGCTAGTATAACTCCCCCCTCTACCATTGCCATAGCCAATTTCAGGGCAAGATCGATGTTAACAGCTGTGGTAAGAGGGACACAGGGCGAGGGGCTGGGAGAGGAGGACAGGGGGTATTAGAGAGTTTATCAGTTTATCACGTTATGACACACAGTCAGTCATTACTGTTTTAAACTTTGCAGTGTAAACATAGGCTGTGTCTTATGTGTAAAAAACTAATTGCATTCGTGTGCCCAACACCCAATTAGTGACCCTATTGGATACATTATATATCTGAGGTAAGTGTTGGATTAACACTGTTTACTTTATTTTATGCTAATCAATGTTTAAATGATTATTATTGGTTTACCATTTCATTGATAAATTGTTTTTTATTTTGTTTGTTTTAGATAATCTGCATACCTGTTGTAGGAGACAGAAAAAAAGCCTGGAAAACCATTGTATTAAATCCTACGAAAGAAGGTAAACGCAAGGTTTTTATAAACAGCAAGGTAATATTTTTTTGTTATATATATATATATATATATATATAACCTGTTTTATTTTATTTATTTTTTGTTTATGAAAGATGCTATTTGGAATGGATATACTGATGGTGGTTTATTTTATTTCTTTTTAGAGTGTGAGTCTGACAACTGCTGATTGAGAACGTGTCTGTTTGGGACCATTGTTTACTAGGCAGTCTACGGCTGAAAAGTTGGATGAGATTGTTGTTTTTTTTATAAAAATCATGTCTTTTGCCACTGCTATCGATAGCTTAACTTGGGAACCCATTGAATCCTGTTTTAAAAAGCGTGTTTGCTCTGGCCGAGTAGTGAATGTTAGAGAGAGTTTAATCCCAAAAGATTTTATCTAATCATGTTTTGAAATTTTTAAAGAACAAATATGTACAGCGCAAGGGTTGCATACGGCTTTAAAGGTCAATACACAACTCGTGTGCGATTTCGTATATAAAAACAAGGATGGTGAGCATAAAAAACATTTTATATTGGCAGTAAAATGCAAGAGCTTTTGATAGCCAATAATCTGAACGAGTGGTATCAAAGCCATGCGGTCAATGCCTTGCTATCAAAATTTGATAAACCGCAACAAGGACCCGATGGTTTAGCGTTAGACAAAATCCATTACCTACAAATCAACATTTGTCATTTCAACCAGTTGAATGCTGGGTCTAGCTTTATAGACATACCACCAGCAATAGCTTCGAAAAAGGCGGTGGTGAATATTGAGAACCAGGACAATGATTGCTTTATGTGGGCTGTGGCTGCCTATTTGCAGCAAGCTCAAGATCGTAATGTTAACAGACCAGCAAAGTACAAGGCCAAGTTTGATGAATTAAAACAAACATTAAATTTAACTAGAGTGTCGTTCCCTATGGACTTAAACGAGATCCATAGGTTTGAACAAGATAACCAGAACTTTTCGTTCATGGTGTATGGCCTTGATGGTGATGAGATTGTGGGTCCTCTTTATGCCACAAAAGAACCGAAACGACATCACATGTTTTATATTTATCTGTGGGAGAGGTGAATCACTATTGCCTCATTAAAATCCTGAGTAGATTGCTAAGCAGGCAAATTTCTAAATATAAATGTAAAAAACATATTTGTGACCGTTGTCTGCAATATTTTAAAACCCCTACGCTTTTGGAACGTCATAGGGTAGATTGCGTTTCTCAGGAAGCGGTGAGATTGATATTGCCACAAGGGGACAAGGCTGTGTTAAAGTTTAAGGACATTCATAAGCGTGACACTGTTCCCTATTTTGAAGCACTCACCACACCCATGACGGGATGTGAACCAGATCCCACCATCAGCTCAACCACACCCATTCAAAAACATGAACACTTTGCCATAGGATTTAATGTGGTGTGTGCCTATGACTCCAGGCAATCCGTTTACAAATCCCGTGAGGGGCCAGATTGTGCTAGATGGTTCTTGGATGAACTTGTAAAGTTGGCTCATGATGTACAGGAATTACTGGAACACCCAGTACCCATGACCCTATCTCCAGAACAGCAGCAGCAGTATGAGCATGCCACGACATGTCATATTTGCGAAAAGCCTATTTTAGGCGGAGAGGAAAAAGTCAGAGACCACTCGCACTTTACGGGGGAGTTTCGTGGAGCTGCGCATAGTAAATGAAATTTGAACTTTTCAGCTCCTCGTTTCATCAGTGTCTTTTTCCACAATCTGGCGAATTATGACATTCAGTTTTTGATTCGTGAGTTGGGTGATATCAACAAGGGTTCGTTTACCATTATCCCCCAAAACCATGAGCGTTTTACAGCCTTGACATGGTGGTTGAGCGACTTTAGCATTCGATTTTTGGATTCCTTTAAGTTTATGGCATCCTCGCTGGACAGTCTTGTGAATGGCTTGAATGAGGAGGAATTAAAAAATACCAGAATGCATTTTAATGATCCTGAGCAATTTCAATTATGCATTCGGAAAGGTATATTCCCATATGATTTCTGCAATAAATGGGACGTTTTAAAGCAAAAAAAATCCCACCACAAGAGAAATTTTACTCAAAACTAACACGCAGTACCGTTTCGGATGAAGACTATGCATATGCATGTAAAGTTTGGCGAGTGTTTGATACCAAGACGCTAGGTGAATATGCTATGCATTACCTAAAACTGGATATATTGCAGCTCACCGATGTGTTTCAAAAATTCCGTGAGTTGTGTCAACACATTTATGGTCTTGACCAGGCTCACTATTATACAAGTCCTGGGCTCTCGTTTGATGCCCCGTTGAAATACACTCAAGTGGAATTGGATTTACTCACTGATGTAGACATGGTTCTATTCTTTGAAACGGGCATTCGCGATGGCTTTGTTTCGCTTAACCAGCGCCATGCCGAAGCAAACAATGTCTACATGCCTGATTATTCACCAGACAAACCAGAATCGTACTTAATGTACTATTAAGTGAATAATTTGTATGGCTACGCCATGAGCCAGCCTTTGCCCTATGGGGAGTTTGCTTGGCTGCCAGAGAAGCAAGTGTCAGATTTTGATGTGAACATGGCTAGTCAAGAATGAAGGAAGGAAGATTGTAGTTTTACGTGACCTTGAATCTTGTGATTATGAGCCACGGGACCACCTTTTTACGTGGAATCCGAACCACAGGACATGGCATTTCACTTCGAAAATCTCACATGCATTGACCGGGAATCGAACCCGGACCGCCTTGGTGAGAGGCACACAGAGTCAAGAATCAGGCCGTGGAGATGTTTTAGAAGTGGATATTGAATATCCCTCATCCTTGTATGATGAACATGCCGATTTCCCATTCTGCCTAGAGCAAATGGTTCCCCCTGACAGTAAAGTGAAAATTGAAAACCTTACGGGCACACTTTACAACAAAAATCGGTATGTGCTACATATCAAATGTTGGTGCAATGCCTAGCCCAAGGCTTGGTGTTGAACAAAATCCATAGGGGTATTTCTTTTGCCCAAAAACCATGGCTCAAGCCATACATGCAACTCAACACAGAGCACCGACAAATGGCAAAACAACAGTTTGAATTTTTTAAATTAATGAACAACTGCATCAATGGCAAGTCCATGGAGAATGTCCGCAAATACCGTGACATCAAATTGGTGAATGACCGGGAGGGGCAGTGGGGTGTCCGGCGGTACATTACCAAGCCAAATTTTAAATCGATCAAAATTATCGATGAGGATTTGGCCACTATTGAAATGAGTAGGACCAGCGTGACCATGGATAAGCCCATTTACTTGGGACAAGTCATTTTAGACTTTTCCAAATCGGTCATGTATCGATTTCACTGTGAGTTTGCCAAACGCCATTTTGAGGACGTCTCTCTTTTGTATATGGACACGGACTCATTCATTTACCACATTCGCCACTGCAACCCCTATGACGTCATGAGGCAGCATAGTGACTTGTTCGACACCTCTTGCTATCGTGCTGACAACGTGTTTCAGGTGCCTATAATAACAAGAAGGAAATGGGCGTTTTAAAAGATGAATGCGGTGATTCCGTTATGACGGAATTCGTAGGTTTGGCCTCGAAAATGTTTGCATATCGCACACTAGACTGTAAGGAAGCCAAAGGAGCAAAAGGTGTAGGTAGGGCAGTGGTAAAATCGCTACGTGTAGATGACTACCTGGCGGTTTTACGCACTGGCAAAGCTATGTTCCATACACAGTACAGGATACAATCCAGCAGCCATCATTTGTATCTTGTGGAACAGAGAAAACGCACCCTAGCCTCCATGGATAACAAACGTGTGTGGGCTGATGACCTGCTCATGAGCCTGCCCTGTGGTTATGACCACAAGGAGGAGGAGCTGTGATTTCACTGTTTGTTTGTTTAGCGAAATGGCTTTTTGTAACTCGTAGATTTAGTATTTTTGTATTTTGTAAATATTGGCTTTTGCCGTTGTACTGTAGATAGTAGATTTTGTAAATAGTGGCAACACACTTGGGCCTTTTTCTCTTTTAAAAGTTCTATGCAACTTAATTTTTTTAAATTTTAGATTGGTAAATAGTTTTTTTAAGCTGTAAAAATGTGTTATTTGTTTTTTGTGTAAATATTCAATGAGTAAGATTATTTTTAGTGACTTTGACGAATAGTATTTTTTTGTAATGTAAATGGTAAACTAAGAAGTTCTTTTGGGATAAGTGAGCATGTTAGAATGTGCTTTGAGAATAAATAAAGTGGTTGTGTTTGTTCCCAAAAGACAGGTGTGAATGTATGAGTAGAGTGAAAGCTGATGTGTATGTATGACCAGAGCAAACACGGTGAGGTAGGGTGGGTGGGGAGAGGAAAATAGTCACTTATATATAACAAATGGTCAATAGTCATTTTGTTTTGTCAATAGTTTGTTTTCTTTGAAATTTAGCGGTCAATAGACATTATTTTTGTAAAACAGTCTTACCTGCACTAGTCGTAGACCTCCAAGTTTCCGCAGTCCCATAAACTCACTGCAGCATCGTCATGGTCAAGCACTCGCATCAACATCATTAACAAATCTCAACTTTAAACATACACCAAATGGAAAAATGTGTAAACAGCAAAATGGAAAATCCATGTTTCGATATCACCAAAATTCAAAAAACGCAAAACTTCAAACATACATTTTTAAAAACCGGAAATGGCCATGTGTGAAATATGAAAATTTAGAAAAACTTCAAACGGATATTGTTTAAAAAGTGTAGTCAACAGAATGGAAAATCCATATCATCAAAAACACAAAACTTGAAACAGACATTTTCTAAAATCTATAGATTGAAAATTGGCAAATGGCAATGTGTGAAATGTGAAAATAAAAGATCAGACCATCAACATCATGATTTTTAAAATTAAAAAAACATTGTGCTCTGGTAAACCTTTTGTTTTTATTTCATAACCATAGGGATTGATAAAAGAAAATAGAATACAAACAAATCCCAATTCCTCACTCCTCAATTCCTCAATGTCTATGTCCACGCATCATCAACTTTCTTTTCATAGCACTCATCTCAATCAGGGCTGCCATCCTTTCACCCACTGAGGTATCACAGGAAGTGAAACGTTGTTTAGTTTTTTCAATAACAATTTATCTGCCACATGTCTAAAACCAGGATGACTATGGCGATAAGAAAAATCATATTCTTTGCATGCTTGATCCAAAACATTAATGGGTACATCACCACGCTGCAAACGTTTTTCAAGACGAGTTCCAGGGCCACAAAAACGATAACCTGGAAGATGGATTTCGAAAGGTAAGTATTGAATCACTTTGTCAATGATGCCACTGCCAGTACAGGTCTTTTCCATGGATGGTGAAAAGGTTTGGCCTTCCTCCTCCTCTGTGGACTATGTTTGCGTTTGTTGTTGTTGTTGTTGTTGCCTTTTCTCGCCATGGCACCCGTGGAATGATTCAACAAAGTCTTTACACTGACTTTTATGTCCGTGATACAGTTTGACCAGTTGGCAAGTTGCACACTGCCGCTTAGACGGTATTTTTGCCATGGCCACTTGCTTATGGTGATCGTAATACGTACAGGGTTGCCATTCACTCAACACAGGGTCTTGAGTCCATGATTTTGGTACATGTTGCCAGATTTCTTTCTCCGCGTTGGCGGCCACATAATAAATGAACGACTTGGGCAGTGCCAATAGTTCCTCTTTGGTAAAACTGTCTAGTTTCTTGTTGCATACAAAGAACTTGCCGATGGCTTTGTCCGTAGCATTGCCTTTCTCCATGGTATCACGTTCTGTAGATGTTTACACCTCGCTTGTAGAAATCTCACTGGCGTGATTCACAGGTAAATCTTGATTTTTAATTTTGTTCAACAACTCCCAACAGGCATGGGTGGTTAACCAATGAACGAGATGCCACACATGCGCTAGGGCTGTATGGGTAATGTTGCCACAGGGACAAGTATCCATGAGCGTTTGCAGGGATGGGCAGCCCAAGTCCATGAGGTCGTTTATTGACAGTAAGACGCCAAAAATGGTTGCAATCATTCACGTTTTTCATTACCTTTCACAAATACCACATTGGCCGAGGACAAGTGTGCTTTCATGCCCACGTCCAAATATTTATAGGAAATGGTTCCTTGATTCCAGTCTAAATGCCTATGGTTTTCAACCCACTGGGTTTGTTTACGGTCTTTTTCATACAACAAATCAAAAGCATGGGTGGTTTAAATAGCAAATGCGTAGTTTGCGATATCCAAAAAGTGGTACAATCGATAATGGCCACTTGTTTAAATATAAATTTATTGTCACCAATTTTAAACCCTTGGCAATCCACAATGAGTGTGCGCAAAATGTTGACGCTTGCCTGGACCAAGTTCAACTGACGACTGACTGACCACTGGCCACTAAAGTGTACCCATGCCATGGACTTACCTGCCACGCTAGTTTAAAAAGAAATGAGGTTAGGGTAGGACAGGAGGACATGAAAAAATAAGAATTTAAGAATTACATCATTTTATTATCATAACACGTCTTACAGGCTTTTGTCATCTTGGTATAAGGACGATACCAACTTATACAACAATATAGTCTCATTAGTTTGTAACGTCCATAACACCGATGATGTCCCAATGTCTCTAAACTAGGCTTTTTGATGGTGAACTGCTCACCGAAGCACCGTTGACACCATACAGTCCACACGTATCGTAACTTGTTTTTTCATCACTCAGAGGCACGAGTGAGGGGTAGCTTGAATGACAGGGTATATTTCCCCCTCCATTCTGGACAGGTAGGGGCAGGCAGGTGACCAGCGCTGATGTTCCTGCATGGGTTCATCGCTCTCTTGCCATTGGTCTATGACGATGGGACAGGAGGCACATTTCACTTCATCCCTTGTTTTTAAATAATAGAAGCAAGCGGCCGCCGAGGCTTGAGGGTTTATGAAAGGCACCGGCCACGTTGCAAAAGTCTTGAAACGTTGTTCCTCAGAGTTTAAATTCATGGATGTGACGTCTCTTGCGGCTTTAAAGCGAGGCATGACTGAGCGGCTTGACGTGGGTTGACTTGTTATTTATACACTCGTCACTTGGTTGGACAGTGGATAATAGTTGACTTGTTTGTGATGAATAATTAAACAGTAGGCCACCGTATTAGCTGGTACATTATCATGTGTTTCAAAATCTAGACGAATGTCAATATTGGATGGCTTGACAGACTCCCCCAGGTAAGAACAGTCAAAGACAATCAGTGGCGCCCTTGCCTTAAACGCTTGGGGTAGCAGCATGGGGCTGTTCTCTTTTTGATAATACGACCATCGAAATGTAGAAAACAAGTCGTACAGGGGACCAAACTTATTTTTTGAAAGATCCAAATCCAGTCCTTCATAGGGAATCACAGCTCCGTCGAGGAAAAGACGTGCATTTCTCAATTGCAGGTGATCAAATTGAGTGGCATTTTTGGTTTGTTAATACTTGCGATTCGTTTGAAAACCCACAATCACTAGATAGGTCTCTCTGTATAGCGAGCTGTTTTTATAGACCAACTGTGTGTGTTGGTGGTGGGCAATAGCGGGTACTCATGGGGTGCCCAGCTTCAAAATCCATGGGTAGAGGCATATCTCTCTTTACCAGCTTGAGTATGTCCAGTTTTTTGCTATCGTCAAGGGTCACATGGGGCACTTTCCATAGCAAGCGTTGTAGTTGAATTTTTGAATCTATGGATGCATTGTCGGCTCCCTTGAGTGCATTATTATCAATCCTGTCTCTCACCAAATAAAGCACTTGCCTTGCGTTGACCACAATGCGCTGGTGATCTTCAGCAAAGCCTAAAACCAGTTTAAGTGGTAAATATCCAGTAAAGGTCCCATCGGTGTGTACTATCCAGTCATTGGTCGAGTCAGGGCACCAACCCGCCATGCAAAGTGTTTTACCTTCTTCCGCTCTATAAGAGGGATATAGTTTCATGACACTGGAAATACCCACCTTTCGAGTGCTATCCAACACGATATCGTTAATCACGTAACGCACTTCAGAAAACAGGAAGGCAAAAGCATGGTTGCCCAACTTGGATGTGGTGGGTGTAGAGCCATCGGCTTTGGTGAGCCGACCTTCAATCTGAATGGCACTTTCATGCGGTAGGGTGTAAATATCTTGGTTGTTGATAACAAATTGAATTTCATCATTGTTATTGAGTCCAGGTGTTTGAGCTTGATAGGAATGGAGATCAATTCTTACCACTCCTGGTTGCTCCTCGATGCGGTTCGCTATCTCTAGGATAGAATTCATCATCAGGGTTGACGTGGTAACCCAAATGCTGTAAAATCTGCTTGTCCTGAGATGTTAACGTGTATTCACGTGGCAAACAACTAACATCATTCCTAGACTGTGTTGTTGCTTTATACACAAACTTCATAGTGGCTTTAGCACCAACTTGTAAGTCACTGGTGTGGTAGAATCTAGTTGAAAAATTGTTGATCCCTATTGATCAGTCTTAATGTTATATTACTAATACCATCGACAGCCACAGAATGAAAAAGCACCACTGGAGGGTTTTCGCGAATGATATAGCCATTGGGCGATGTCACAATAAAGTCATAAAGCGAATGCGATGGTTCTTGATTTGTGTACACTTGGCTAATAATATTACACGTCACCGACACATGATGGTCCTCCATGAATTTAACTTCATGGTCTGATTCATGTTTTTTATTGGGCTCCAGCACGCGTGGTTTAAATCCTAGTAATGGACCAATGGAATCGGGGCGTGTTTTAAAGTCAATTTTGAACGTGGAGAAAATACTGCAGCGATGAGTATTGGTATTTCCTACAAGTTCAAACTTGCGCGTTCCATCGAGAAATGACTTTAAACCATATTCATTGATCAACACCACATAAATGTGTTCATAAATATCATCGATCGTATATCCACCAGAGTTCAGGGTGAGCACACAATCATCATAGTAAAACTTGTTATTCACATTTTCACGTATGTTGTATATTCGATTGTACGCGTCAAGTGAAACAAGTCCCAAACCATAAGGTCTTTCACTCAATTCAATAGGCGGGTAAAGGTCTAGGCTGACTTCAGGTCCACGTCCATGCAGTGTAAACATTTTACTTTCTGCCGACAAACTGTGAACGTTTTTGCTTATGCTGCGTCTTATATAAGAAAAATTAAACTCAAACGTCCACACTGTTGGCTGTTAAACGTTTGCTCGCGTTTCACATTATAATATATCTTGATCCTGTTTTCCAAAATAGGTCACTAGTTCCATGGGCGGGGGCAAATTCCCAAAACTCTCAAAGTACCATACGGTGGATCCCTCTTTGACATAAGCTACGTAATGCGTTCCTGGTCCTCGGTGATCATCCAAATTGACAACAGCGCATTCCTGTTTCCAGGGTCGTGGGGGTAATTGGTTTCGCATAACACACCTTGAAAATGAGAAAGCTTTATTTGTTTAGCATAGCTTTCCACTTGTTGATGCGTCAGGGCATGTCTTGCTATGGCTGAGGTTATTTTTTAAAAAATAATTCCAAATGGTGAAATCCCAAATCCTTGTTGATAAAAGGCTGGCTTTAAATTGGCATTTCTAACCCCATAGCAATCGCTTCCATCGTTTCATTATGTCACTGACTTTCTTTTAGTTGTTGCTTGCCCTGCTGCGCGGCTTTAATGGTTTTCGCCACTGCACTGGCAGCGCCCAAAAGTGAACCCAGAGCAGCCAGACTGGCAAATGAAGCAGGTAAAAATCCCGCTCGTTTGGGGACGAGAATCACTCGCCCTTGTTTTGAACCCTGTCGCTGACGTTTTGGAATAACATGTCTCTGTGCGGCTCGAAGGGCTTTCCTTATGGTCAGTACATTATTTCTTATTTTTTCTTTCGCAAGGGCTTGTCCACGAATGTCTTAAGCCCAGGCTTTGCCAAGGACAAAGTCCTTTTTTTAGTCTTTCTCACCGCATACCTTTGTTTCACCATGATGATAACCACCAACAACTTTTCACAAGAAAGTTTAAGTCACAACTAACATCAGGTTGTTATTTTATGGCGGTAGATACCAATTCCACATAAAGTGGGAAATCGTTTATGGTTTTTCCCGCTTGCTTTTCATCCCATGTCAACATGAGATGAAAGGATAATTCGTCACCTGCATTGACCATTTCATGGTTATGGACCAACATCCTATGACCATCTATTTGTAAATGGTTCTCATCAGGTATGGCATATTTGATGTGAATGGTTCCATCATAGCGTAATCGATAGTGGCTTAAACCCGAAGCAAGCACATAGGTAAAGTGCTGGTCATGAACTGGCGGTATATGGTTTCCCTCATTCACAGGTTTTTCATTTGTCAGATACACTAAAAATGCAGATGGGATAGATTTATAAAGCCTTTTCATTTCATAGGTCACGTAGCGCTTGGTACAGACATCGTCTTCGTCTTGCGGTTCTTCCACGTGAATAATACGATGGTGATTAGCGGTATAGCCATTCACCGTAAGGTGAGGCACTTTGTCATAAAAATCATACACTTTGTTATCCACATACTTTTTTTGTAGTAACGTCTGTAGACACTTGAGGATGTTTTACATGGGTTAACCGCTTTCCCTTAAAGTCATAATCTCCCTGTTTTGTGCGTGGCTCTACAGACCTATCCACATAGGGTTTATTAGCAGGATCTGTTTCTTGTTTAGGATCATGTATGGGGACAGACCTAGCTTTGGCCATCAACGCACGTCCAAAGACCTCCATCGTCAACTTGTAGTACGAGTCTACTCTTTCTATGACAAGGCTCGGTGTCATGTATTTAGACAGCCTGCTAGCCTGTCTAAGCCTTAGTTGAAATGAAGATTATTAAGCAGCAAGAGTCATTCCCCGTGGGGGACATGGTTTCTCATCTCTGTCCCACATCACGTGAACAACGCCATGGTTCACTGTTTCCATCTTCCATTCGCTGCATCATTGTGGGTCCTTCCGGCTGTGGAAGGACCACTCTTTTGCTAACACTCATCACAGCGCCCAATGGTCTGCCTTTTCAAAATATTTATATTTTTGCAAAATCTCTCTACCAACCCCTCTACGTGTTTCTGGATCAAGTCATGTCTGGATTACAAAAAGAGAATATGGTTTATTTCACATTTTCCACGCAAGAAAATGTTATTTCACCAGATGAGGTAAAGCCTGATTCACTCATGATTTTCGATGATGTATCCACTGAACGTCAAAGCATCATTCAAAGCTATTTCAGCATGGGTCGACACAAACATATCGATTGCTTCTGTCTTGGACAAACGTATTCTAAAATGTCCAAACAGTTGATTCGTGACAATGCCAATGTCATTGTTTTATTTCGCCAAGACGAGAGGAACAGTCGTCACATTTATAATGAACATGTGAATCCGGATATGACCTTTCAAATGTTTACTCAATTGTGTGGCAAGCGCTGGAACACTCAACGTCATGCGTGTTTAGAGATTTACAAACAAAGTGAACTCAACCAAGGACGGTATCGCTTAGGGTTTGATCATTTTATTGCTATTTAAGGCACTGTCTCATTCTCTCTCAAGTCATTTGTCAAGACACCATGGCGTTAGCAGAGAGTCAATTGAAAAAGCATATTATTAAAGCAAAATATACTATTCGCCAAAAGTTTCGTCAATTGAAACGATCACGTGCAGATCATGCTTTGTTTATTCAACAACATTTAGCACCTTCGCTAAAAGCCAAGTTGAAACCCTCTTTCAAGCCAACTGAAACGCTACCCACCGTTTAACAAGCCACGCAGACGCACCACGAGGACCCTGAAGAAGAGGAAGAGGAACAGGAATTGGAAGATTTGACTAGTGTTAGCGAAGTTGAGGACGAGAATCAGTGCTGAATTAACCATAAGGTACATTGGGCAATTGCTTGGGGCCCCCGGATCAAAAGGGCCCCCACAAAATGGAAAAAAACCCACAAAAGAATTGAAAAAAAAAACTCAAATAAATTAGGTAACGGTACCGAGAAAAAGCAAAAAATGTGAAACTTAGAATTACAGTTATAATTTTACAGTTTAATTTCTTGGTTTATACTTCCTAAAGTGCCCAGGTTTTTCCCGTAAACCTTATCATCTTCTTATATTTGCAATTCATAAATAACTTAACTATTGTTTGACACATTCCAAGTCTATCGAAATTTCAACTTTCTGTTCGCTCTATTGTTTAAGGATTGGAAGCAATTAACTGATACTCCCACGGTCGGGTCTCAAAATTCCCAAAATGCCATGACTATTTGAATTAACTGATAAGCCCCCCCACCCCCACCCCCACGCCATCCCCTCCACTTTATTAGCCATAGATAAGCTCGGAAAGAGTGTTTACAAATTCTGGCATTCTGGTCTGTAGAGTAATTTCGGAAACAAGTAACGTGCTCCCGCTATAGTTCTGACTTCAAATCGAGGGTTTTCTGATCGACAATTTTAATTCGTTAGTGTTCGATGAACAGTTTTATCTGTGTATCGGGTTGAATTAAAACTCCAACTGAAAAATGTCTTCACGTACATATTTGAGTGGTGCACAAAATAGAAAACTTGCCAAAGACAAAAATTACCGAGAAAGTGTAGTGTTAGAGAAAGTGCCAAAACTGACTAAATTTTTCCTTCAGAATGAAACCTCTTCAAATTCACCGGAAAATCAAAGATCTGCCACTAGCGTTGGATCAAAGGAGCAAAACAAAACAAACACTGGTCATGCAGAAGACCTGGATAATGATCCGGTCATTTCAAGGTCTCAAAAATCCAGTTCTTCTTCCGGGGAGGAAAATGAAGCTGGACAACCAGGTGCCGAAAATTTGAACCGTTTCACTGATCCAGTACATTGGGGAAAATTAACCAGTGAAGACATACAATTTTGGGTTACACATGGTCCGTCAAATTGTCAAAATTTGACTGGACCGTTTGAATCGTCCAAACGTCGATATGATAAGAAATCAACGTCAAGATATTGCTCCCAAAATGTATTCTTTGGAAAGAAACCGAATGGAGAGAATACAAAACGAGATTGGCTCATTTATTCACCTGCGAATGGTAAGCTTTGATTAACAATTGAGCCCTTCATGTATTTATGATACATTGACAGTTTTTGAAATGTTATGCTATTTTTATAAAAAAAACTATTGTAATTTTTTTTTTTAATTTTTCTGTTTTTGGAATTCTAATTCAATTTTATTCATTTCCGGACTTCAATAAGTTCTCCCTTATGAGTAACAACGCGGTATTTTTGAGCACCATATGCACTTCTGGTAGCTTGGTCCAAATGATCTGCAATGAGCGTATCACGCAAAGTACATTAAAACGCAACAAAAACTGTAGAATTTTTGACAAGAATAAGATCAAATTTTTTCGATAATTTTTGTTGATCAGTTTGCTTTTTTCGGAATTTTAGTCAATCGTATTCGCTTCAATTTTTATTATTATTATAAATTATAATTATAAACGCTTTTATTTAACTTCACTTGTGGCAAATCAAATCTTGCAACAAGAATTTTGAATATTTCTATCATACCTAAACGAATCAAATTTTGCATATTTGTGTAACTTAAAAATACAAATAAATGGTTAAAAAACGATCCTTTAGTCCAAAAAAATACGATCAAATAAATTCTAAAAATACAAAGAAACAACTGAAGCGCAAAAATACAAAAAAGTCAAAAGTGAATAAAACATTTTAATAAACGTTTTCATTAAACTCAAAAAGCAACGCAAAAAATACAAAAATTAAAAAATCAGGTAAATTTATTAAATTCATTGATATTAAATAAATGATCGAAATTTTTATGATCAATAAATGATCGAAAATACATCGTTTTTGGAGAAGTACGATGCTACTTCGTTTATATGGACGTTTCCAAGAAATTCGCATTTTTGAATAATTTTTCAATGAGCGATGAAGAACTCTGTGAAGCGGTAAACAATTTGGTTGGCTTTTATGATAAAGATTTGGAAGAATTTTCAGCTGAACTGAAACATTTTCATTCTTATATAAACAACAGATACACCGCTGCCGAAAAATCTCATAGTCAAATGTATGAGATTCTAATGAAAGACCAATTGGCAAATGTAGAAATAGCTCTCCGATTTTTCTAAAGCTTTAATGATAACGAACTCTACTGCGGTACGTTCTTTTTCACAGTTGAAACGAATTAAAACGCCTCGAAGAGCTACTATGCGACACGAACGACTGGGCATGTTAGTCTTCTCTGCATGGAATCAGACATTTTACGGAAAATCAACTTCGATGATGTTATTGAAAATTTCTGCGTAACAAAATGCAGAAAAAACTTCTTCTGAAAATGTACATATGATCTAAATTGTAGTCTATCCATTATTCATTGTAAATTTGAGAATAAAACCTCTTTCAAAGTTATGATAGACTTTTTAAGAAGGGGGGGAGGTAAAAAAAGGGAAAGAGGGGCCACAAATTAACAATTGCCTAGGGCCACTGTGAGTCTTAATCCGGCACTGATGAGGAGGAACAAGTGTTTACGTCTCCAAAAAAAGGCCTCACCCCTTGCAGAGTTTTTAAGAAAAAAGAAACCTTGGTCAAGGTCGAAACACCTTGCCCTTCCAGATCGTCTCCGTTTTCACAACTCTTGACCACCCCTGAACATAAAGCTCAACTCAAAAACATTTTAATAAAATATTATGGATCAACACTAGAACCCTATTTCACCGACCTATTTATTGGAAACACAGGACTGTTAAAGCTGCTCTTCTCTCGTACACCCTCTATCCATGATTATTCACCAGAGGACCTTGGCAAATATAAATCCATTTTATTGGACATTCATGCTCACAAAAGACAGTATGATCCCGCTCAACAAGTAAATGCCAATATATCTCAAAAATATAAAACCATCATTGCAAAAATGTTTCCCTCCAGTCAAAGTGGTCGTCGTAAAGCATCCGAGTAGTGTATTTGTAACAGTTCTAGCACCACCTCCACCTCCCCACCTCACAAGATGGCGGCGGTGCGATATCTCTCGAACTTATGGTTGGATTTTAACAAATGAGGTGTCATTGAACTCGGGCTGACACCCCCTTTCCAATGGACAACATATTTCAACCCCAAAAATAAAACCTACCCCTACTAGAGGGTGAAATTATATTTTTTTAGAGAATCCCTCTTTCCAATTGCAACATGTGAGAGTTTGAATGCCGATATGGAATGAAACGTTGTTCTACATAAAGTGCATGTGTTCGGTGGGTAGCCACTATGAATTAACATGCTTGTTTTTTGTTTTTATGCATGCCCACTCATAGGTTTGGTAAGAGGGCGGGCTTTTTAAAAGATGGTGGCTGTAGTGTAACCTAACCCAACCTAACGGGTCCTTGTGGACAAGTCCTTGTGGACAGGTCATTGTTGACAGGTCATTGTGGACGAGTCCTTGTTGACAGGTTCTTGTGGACAGGTCCTTGTTGACAGGTCCTTATGGATGAGTCCCTTTAGACCGATCCCTTTAGACCGTCCGTTTGGACTGGTCCCTATGGACTGGCCCATGGTCTCTAATCCTATGATGAAATTAAACGTTGTTCCACATGAAACGCATGTGAAGAGCCGATTGCTACTATGAATTAACATGTTTGTTTTTTGTTTTTTACGCATGCGCACTTGAGGTTTTTGTAAGCGGGCGGGGTTTTTGAATAATGATTTATAGATGAGTTTTTTTTTTAAATTACCAAAAGATCCAAAACTAATTTCTCATGAATTAATAAGGCTAGGGACCTGTATGAGAGGTCGTTGGACTTGAGGTGACATTCTGTTTTTGAATATATTATTTATTTATGTCAAAAGGGCCTAATTGCACTTTTGTTAATAACTCGCTAACTAATAATCAGAGAGGGTCAAGTGAGGTGTCATAGGACTCAGGATGGTCAACCCTTTTCCATGATCAACGAATTTACCCAAAAGATTCAAAACAGCAAAGTCATTGACCTATGATTTTATAAACTAATAATCAGAGAGGTTCAAGTGAGGTGTCATGGGACTCAGGATGGTCAACCCTTTTCCATGACCAACGAATTTACCCAAAAGATTTAAGGTCATTAGCTTTTTAATATCTCATGAATCAATAGGGCTAGGGACCTAAATGAGAGGTCGTTGGACTTGAGGTGACATTCTGTTTTTGAATATATTATTTATTTATGTCAAAAGGGCCTAACTGCACTTTTGTTAATATCTCGCTAACTAATAATCAGAGAGGGTCAAGTGAGGTGTTATAGGACTCAGGATGGTCAACCCATTTCAATGATCAATGAATTTACCCAAAAGATTCAAAACAGCAAGGTCATTGACCTATGATTTTATAAACTAATAATCAGAGAGGCTCAAGTGAGGTGTCATGGGACTCAGGATGGTCAACCCTTTTCCATGACCAACGAATTTACCCAAAGGATTCAAAACAGCAAGGTCATTGACCTAATATTTTATAAACTAATAATCGAATATAAACATGTGAGGTGTTATAGGACTTAGAATGTTCAACCCTTTCCCATGGCCAATTAATTTACCCAAAATACCCAATACATCAAGGTCATCGACCTGAGATTTTATAAACTAATAATCGGATACGAACATGTGAGATGTTTACCATGTGTGTGATGAAACATAGCTAGGTAGAGAAAGAATTAGTGTAGGCTACATGTATGGTGATTGACAAGCCTTTTACCATTGAAACTTGTTTTTCAGATCAAACTGCAGTATAGAGAGAGTATAGGTTTCAGGTATGGGTTAATAAATGACGAACGGTGTACACAAACTCTGATTTATCGATTCAAGAATTAAGAGTAGACTATCTTTAATTGATTGGTTAAAGAGGATGCTCAGTGGTTACCGGGACAAGATGGTCGCTACACACAACAAGCTTTAAATACTTGAGGCTAATAATCTATACACACACACTTGCTTGTTCTAAACTACACTGTGTTGCTGTCAGTGCTCAGACAGTAGGCTGATGACAAAATGCATTGCTAACAGAAATATAATCATTTCCGGTTGTATAATGTTACCAGCTATCCATTTTGTGTTGCAGTGTTAAGCACTTTTAGCTCTTGTACTGGTGGTCTTAACTCGATTTCCAGGTCTGAGGCCTAGAACGAGTCAAACTAAGAAACAAGGACATTGTGGTGTAGTGGTTAAGCTGTTAGCCTTTTCACCAGGGTTCGATTTCAGGTTAATATGCATGTCATAAACATATTAAACAAAACAAAACAGAGATAACGTTCAAAACTGATTACATTTGTGTATTTTCAAATTATTACTTGGATTACAAATACAAAGGTGAACTGGGTTTGATATACAGTTAATGCTGTCTATCACACACTAGACTGTGAGAAAGCCAAAAGAGCAAAAGGCGTAGGTAGAGCAGTGGTAAAATTGCTGTATGTAGAGAACTACCTAGCGGTTTTGTGAACTGGCAAAGCTATATCGCATAAACAGTGCAGGATACAATCCAGCAATCAAATTTGTATCTTGTGGAACAGAGAAAATGCACTTTTACGTTGATGGATAGCAAATGAGTGCAGATGAATGACCTATGCATTAGCCTACCATAGGGTTATAACCACGAGGTGGAGGTGTGACTTCTATATTTTATTGTTTAGAGACATGGCTTTTTTGTAACCAGTAGATTTAGTATTTTGTAAATATTCATTTTTGTAATTGTAAATAGTGGAAACATTTTTTTGTAATAGTAAATGTTAAATGTATAACTAAAAGTTATTTGGGATAAGTGTGCATGTCAAGGATAAATAGCGTGGTTGTATTTGTTTTTCAAAGACAGGTATGATTGTGTGAATGTATGACTATAGATAGAATGATAGAGAGAGAGAGAGAGAAAGAAAGCGTGTGTGTGTGTGTGTGTGTGTGTGTGTGGGTAGCATTAATTGTTCAACCAAAGCAAACACGGCAAGGTAGGATGGTGGGGTAATTAATGTATATAGCAAATGGTAAATAGTATACTGTAGTTGTTTTTTTTAACACTTGTGTTTTTTTAAATGCAGCGGTAGATAGGTGTTATTTGGAAAACAGTCTTACCTACAGTAGTAGTAGTAGTAGTAGGCCTATACGTTTTTGGAAACAAACAGAAAGAGAATGCACTATTGCCATGGCCAAGCACTTTCATTAAGGTGATTTCAAGAAAAAATTTTATCAGCAAGTGTGTGTTTTACAAAACTAAACTTTCAGCATGGACTAAATCATAAACGTGTCGTCTGTGATATGAAAAAAATAGGAAATCCATGTTTCCATATCAACACAATTTAAAAACTTAAAACTGACATTTAAAAAATGTAAATGGGAAATTGACAAATGTGTAAACAACAAAATGGAATATTCTTGCTTCCGTATCATGAAATCCAAAAACTTTAAACTGACATTTTCAAATTGTGTACATGGAAAATTGACAAATGGCAATGTGTGAAATGTGAAAATGAAAAAAATGAACAAATGGCTATCATTATTTTAAAAAAATAAAAAACCGTCGTGTTCTATCGTTAAAGTGTGAATTAAACCATATTTACTTATTTGGATCACCCGAGACTGAGTAGACCTGTTTTAGTTCTAATATACTTTTAAAATTTTATGTTAAAGCTCGAATTGAACTCAAGAGCTTTAGAGTGCCAGCTAACTATTATATCCGTTACGTCACAAAGACAACTTTACACTACTCTTAATGAACAATAATAAGAAAAAGAATAATAAATGTTGAATTTTTTTAAAGAATGAACATGGTGACACTGTTTCTGTTGCACTGTCTGCTAGCTACTAGCCAGCAGCTGGGGTCTTAGAAAACGATACAGTTGACATTTTGCAATGAGATGTGACATGTTTCAAAGTATAGTATTATGGGTTGCTGTTGAGTAAAAACTAATCCTGTACAAGGAAGCAAGGGTTCGAACCCCTTACCTAACATTACTATTGCCTGAACATGGCTTGACGACACTGTATTATTATGATACTCGGTACACAAACCATAGATAGAGTGTATTGTTTAAGATCACTTTCTTTCTGAACATAGGTGGAGATTGTTGATGGTTAACAATGGCATTAATATAGTAGGACGTGGGTATAGCAATTAAGAAAAAACAGACAATACCCATACAATATTTTTATTTATTTAATATAAGTACTTGTAAATTGGCAATCGAGAACAAAAAAAGGGAAATTGGAAAGATTAAATTTTTGTACAAAAAATATATACAATAAAAAGAACCTGTCTATCAATGCAAAATTACGACATTTTAATACTGTTGTTAGACCAGTCATCTTGTACGGCATGGAAACTACAAATATAACCGGAATGGAGAATTTGCTCAAGATAGAAAGAAGAATTTTAAGAAGGATTTATGGTCCTAGGAAAACACAGGAAGGTTTTAGACTGAGATCGAATGCAGAAATTTATAGTAAAATCGACAACCTTGAAGTGATGATCAGAAAACGACGACTTCAGTTCTACGGACATATGGTCCGCATGGATTGCTCAAGGTTAAACAAACAAATTTTTGATAAAATCTGGAACTATAAAGGACAAGGAGGCTATGTAAAACAAATGAAAGAAGAACTTCAAAAATTCAAAATTACTGAAGAAGATTGTCTAAATCGAATAGAGTACAGGAAAAAAATTTTTGGTCTCAAAATTCTTGTCGGGGAGAAGAAAAATCTCAACAGAGGAGAATGGACTGCTGAAAGAAGAGCTGCGCAGTCGACCAGGATGAAAGACTTCTGGAAGAGAAAGAAGGAAACTAGACCTATAAAGAAGTGATATTTGCGTGGTCCTTGTTGGCCTGTCCGCGGTGTATATATATAAGTACTTGTAGAATAGTTACATTCAAAATACATTTCTTTTTTCTCTATTACTATTTAGTCCTTTTTGATTCTCTTGCATATGAAGGGTAGATAACCTTGTAGTTCAGCCCCTTAAAACAACAACAACAACAACAACACAACCTTTTGCATAGTTTGTGATGTTGATGACTCTTGAGATGTGGAAGATGGATTAAACATAACTTTTACAGCAGGGGTTAAATGTTGCTCAATAAACACTGCACTATTTTGAGTAGCAACATTTTTTTCTTGTACTAGCTTTTTAGCATTGTCATGATTAATTGTTGACACCAACAGTGTTTCATCTAGTGCACCACATTGATGATCACTCACACTTAAAACCTTATCATTTCTACTTTTTAGATTGCCTCGACATCTTTTTGACCTCTCTTTTGAGCATCGCCAAAATAGTATTCCTTTTACATTTTGACGCTTATAGTTATAAGAGTAGCCTTTGTAGAGTACACGTTGTTTACCTTTGTTAGTTGTAGTAAGTTCCATAGTAGCAACTAACCTGTTAGTATGATTTGCTCACTACAAAGGTTATAACTGTTCTGATAATAAAATCATTTAGCTTTGGCTTTTATATTTAATATGTACAGTTTAAAGTGATAGCAAAAGTGAGAGCAAAATGGTAGCATAGTGGTAGAAAATATACCATGTATTGTTAAGAAATAGTTTAAGCGGTTATGTGGATCCATTACATAATAATTTTAGCACGACGAAGCTCATTTTCTATATCCAATAGTTTTTCCTCATATTCAGTATAACCAGCCTGTTTATAGACATGCAGTTGCTGAAGCCGCCGGATTAGCTTACTTGGATTGTTCCAGTAGACAAATTTAACAAATGATTTTTTAGGTGTAAACAAAGCATTACCATTATCATTATTATCTTCATCATCAACATCATCATCATCATAACCATTATCATTATCATCATCATCATCATCATCATCATCATTATCATCATCATGATCATTATAACCCTCATCACTATTACTATATAGTCCTTTTTGATCCTTTTGCAATACCACATTTTGCACAGTCTGTGTTGCCTTTGATAATGTTGGGAGTTTTTCAGACATTGACAACTGTCGTAACACGACTTTCTGAGGAGCTGATACATGCTTCTTAACAAACAATGCACTATCTTGAGCTGCAATATCTTTTTCTGGTACAAGTGTGTTAGCATTTTGAAGAGTTTTTTTAAACAGCAACGATGTTTTATCTGGTACACTACATTGATGATCACTCACACTTAAGACATCACTATTTTTACTTTGCAGCTCACCTCGACACTGTTTTGAACAACGCCAAATAACAGTTCCATTTTTATAGGTTCGTTTTACAATATATGAATATCCTTTATAGAATGCGTATGGCATACCATTGCTATTTGTTGATACTTCCATGTCAATTGTCAAGCATGAACTAATCTCTAGCAAAGTTCACTCGATAATATAAATAATAGTTTAAAGTGAGAGGAAAAGTGAGTGCAAGAGTGGGTGCAAGATTGGGTGAAAAAGGGAGTGCAAGAGTGGGTGCAAAAGAGGGTGCCGCCTATAGTAGGCATGAATTTTACTAGAATGTGATTTGAGTAAATGTAATTTCTAAACCCAAGTAGTGAATAGTCAGTTGGTTTTGATCTATGCAAGCGTAAACATGTCACATACACTGGTGATGGATACTCAAGGCTTTAAGGTCAACGAAAACAAGTACAGTATATATTTAAGGAGGTGGCTATCATTGATTGCACAACACGCGGGTTACCATATCTTTTTTCGGACTAGTGTTTTAACATTTGAAGTATTTTTTTAAACAGCAACGATGTCTTATCTGTCACACTACATTAATGATCACTCACACTTAAGACCTCACTATTTTTACTTTTTAGTTCACTTTGACACTGTTTTGAACGATGTTTTGAACAACGTCAAATAACAGTTCCATTTTTTTGTTCGTTTTGCAATATACGTATAACCTTTATAGTATGCATATGGCTTACCATAACTATTCGTTGATACTTCCATATCAATTTTCAAGCATGAAATAATCTCCAATAAATTTCGCTCGATAATAGAAATAATAGTTTAAAGTGGGTGCAAATGTGAGTGCAAAAGTGGGTGTAAAAGTGAGTGTAAAAGTGGGTGCAAAAGTGGGTGCAAAAGTGAGTGCAAAAGTGAATGTAAAAGTGGGTGCAAAAGTGGGTGCAGTTTATAGTAGGCATGATTTTTACTAGAATGTGATTTGAGTAAATGTAATTTCTAAACCCAAGTAGTGAGTAGTCAGTTGGTTTTGATTTATGCAAGCGTAAACATGTCTCATACACTGATGATGGATACTCAAGGCTTCATGGTCAACAAGTATATAGTTAAAGAGGTAGCTATTATTGATTGCACAACACTGAATCTATTTTTGAAATTTTTACAAAGGGCCTAAGTGCACTTTTGTTAATATATCGCTAACCAATAAGACTAGGGCATTGTATGAGGTATTGTTGGACTTTTTGCCGAAGACTGCTGGTAAACACCTATGTTCCCATGATCTTTTTAAAGATGGCGGCTAACCCACGAGGGGTGATTAAAAAGTAATCCAAGCGGTGCTTGTCGATAAGCAAACCAATAATCAAAGGGGAGGGGTGTATGACAGAGCTTGAGGCGATAACCCCTTTTGATTGATCCCTGTTGATTTGCCCCTTTGGACTGGTCCCCGTTGACTAGTCCCTCTGGACGGGTCCTTTTTGAAGGGAGTCATTTTTGACGGGCCCCTGCTGACGGGTCACTGTGGACGGGTCCCTGTTGACAGGTCCTTTTGACTAATCCCTTTGGACCGGTCCCTTTGGACTGATCCCTATGGGTTGGCCCAAGCATTTAGCCAAATTATGTTAAAGGGACGGGTCCAAAGGGATTAGTCAAAAGGACCTGTCAACAGGGACCCGTCCACAGTGACCCGTCAGCAGGGGCCCGTCAAAAATGACTCCCTTCAAAAAGGACCGTCCAGAGGGACTAGTCAACGGGGACCAGTCCAAAGGGGCAAATCAACAGGGATCAATCAAAAGGTGTTATCGCCTCAAGCTCTGTCATACCCCCCCCCCCCCTTTGATTATTGGTTTGCTTATCGACAAGCACCGCTTGGATTACTTTTTTATCATCCCTCGTGGGTTAGCCGCCATCTTTAAAAAGGTCGTGGGAACATAGGTGTTTACCAGCAGTATTCGGCAAAAAGTCCAACAATACCTCATACAATGCCCTAGTCTTATTGGTTCGCGATATATTAACAAAAGTGCACTTAGGCCCTTTGTAAAAATTTCAAAAATAGATTCAGTGTTGTGCAATCAATAATAGCTACCTCTTTAACTATATACTTGTTGACCATGAAGCCTTGAGTATCCATCATCAGTGTATGAGACATGTTTACGCTTGCATAAATCAAAACCAACTGACTACTCACTACTTGGGTTTAGAAATTACATTTACTCAAATCACATTCTAGTAAAAATCATGCCTACTATAAACTGCACCCACTTTTGCACCCACTTTTACATTCACTTTTGCACTCACTTTTGCACCCACTTTTGCACCCACTTTTACACTCACTTTTACACCCACTTTTGCACTCACATTTGCACCCACTTTAAACTATTATTTCTATTATCGAGAGAAATTTATTGGAGATTATTTCATGCTTGAAAATTGATATGGAAGTATCAACGAATAGTTATGGTAAGCCATATGCATACTATAAAGGTTATACGTATATTGCAAAACGAACAAAAAAATGGAACTGTTATTTGACGTTGTTCAAAACATCGTTCAAAACAGTGTCAAAGTGAACTAAAAAGTAAAAATAGTGAGGTCTTAAGTGTGAGTGATCATTAATGTAGTGTGACAGATAAGACATCGTTGCTGTTTAAAAAAATACTTCAAATGTTAAAACACTAGTCCGAAAAAAGATATGGTAACCCGCGTGTTGTGCAATCAATGATAGCCACCTCCTTAAATATATACTGTACTTGTTTTCGTTGACCTTAAAGCCTTGAGTATCCATCACCAGTGTATGTGACATGTTTACGCTTGCATAGATCAAAACCAACTGACTATTCACTACTTGGGTTTAGAAATTACATTTACTCAAATCACATTCTAGTAAAATTCATGCCTACTATAGGCGGCACCCTCTTTTGCACCCACTCTTGCACTCCCTTTTTCACCCAATCTTGCACCCACTCTTGCACTCACTTTTCCTCTCACTTTAAACTATTATTTATATTATCGAGTGAACTTTGCTAGAGATTAGTTCATGCTTGACAATTGACATGGAAGTATCAACAAATAGCAATGGTATGCCATACGCATTCTATAAAGGATATTCATATATTGTAAAACGAACCAATAAAAATGGAACTGTTATTTGGCGTTGTTCAAAACATCGTTCTAAACAGTGTCGAGGTGAGCTGAAAAGTAAAAATAGTGATGTCTTAAGTGTGAGTGAACATCAATGTAGTGTACCAGATAAAACATCGTTGCTGTTTGAAAAACTCTTCAAAATGCTAAAACACTTGTACCAGAAAAAGATATTGCAGCTCAAGATAGTGCATTGTTTGTTAAGAAGCATGTATCATCTCCTCAGAAAGTCGTGTTAGGACAGTTGTCAATGTCTGAAAAACTCCCAACATTATCAAAGGCAACACAGACTGTGCAAAATGTGGTATTGCAAAAGGATCAAAAAGGACTATATAATAATAGTGATGAGGATTATAATGATCATGATGATGATGATAATGATGATGATGATGATGATAATGATAATGGTTATGATGATGATGATGTTGATGATGAAGATAATAATGATAATGGTAATGCTTTGTTTACACCTAAAAATCATTTGTTAAATTTGTCTACTGGAACAATCCAAGTAAGCTAATCCGGCGGCTTCAGCAACTGCATGTCTATAAACAGGCTGGTTATACTGAATATGAGGAAGAACTATTGGATATAGAAAATGAGCTTCGTCGTGCTAAAATTATTATGTAATGGATCCACATAACCGCTTAAACTATTTCTTAACAATACATGTTATATTTTCTACCACTATGCTACCATTTTGCTCTCAATTTTGCTATCACTTTAAACTGTACATATTAAATATAAAAGCCAAAGCTAAATGATTTTATTATCAGAACAGTTATAACCTTTGTAGTGAGCAAATCATACTAACAGGTTAGTTGCTACTATGGAACTTACTACAACTAACAAAGGTAAACAACGTGTACTCTACAAAGGCTACTCTTATAACTATAAGCGTCAACATGTAAAAGGAATAATATTTTGGCGATGCTCAAAAGAGAGGTCAAAAAGATGTCGAGGCAATCTAAAAAGTAGAAATGGTAAGGTTTTAAGTGTGAGTGATCATCAATGTGCTGCACCAGATGAAACACTGTTGGTGTCAACAATTAATCATGACAATGCTAAAAAGCTAGTACAAGAAAAAAATGTTGCTACTCAAAACAGTGCAGTGTTTATTGAGCAACATTTAACCCCTGCTGTAAAAGTTATGTTTAATCCATCTTCCACATCTCAAGAGTCATCAACATCACAAACTATGCAAAAGGTTGTGTTGTTGTTGTTGTTGTTGTTTTAAGGGGCTGAACTACAAGGTTATCTACCCTCCATATGCAAGAGAATCAAAAAGGACTAAATAGTAATAGAGAAAAAAGAAATGTATTTTGAATGTAACTATTGTACACGTACTTATATTAAATAAATAAAAATATTGTATGGGTTTTGTCGGTTTTTTCTTAATTGCTATACCCACGTCCTACTACATTAATGCCATTGTTAACCATCAACAATCTCCACCTACGTTCAGAAAGAAAGTGATCTTAAACAATACACTCTATCTATGGTTTGTGTACCGAGTATCATAATAATACAGTGTCGTCAAGCCATGTTCAGGCAATAGTAATGTTAGGTAAGGGGTTCAAACCCTTGCTTCCTTGTACAGGATTAGTTTTTACTCAACAGCAACCCATAATACTATACTTTGAAACATGTCACATCTCATTGCAAAATGTCAACTGTATCGTTTTCTAAGACCCCAGCTGCTGGCTAGTAGCTAGCAGACAGTGCAACAGAAACAGTGTCACCATGTTCATTCTTTAAAAAAATTCAACATTTATTATTCTTTTTCTTATTATTGTTCATTAAGAGTAGTGTAAAGTTGTCTTTGTGACGTAACGGATATAATAGTTAGCTGGCACTCTAAAGCTCTTGAGTTCAATTCGAGCTTTAACATAAAATTTTAAAAGTATATTAGAACTAAAACAGGTCTACTCAGTCTCGGGTGATCCAAATAAGTAAATATGGTTTAATTCACACTTTAACGATAGAACACGACGGTTTTTTATTTTTTTAAAATAATGATAGCCATTTGTTCATTTTTTTCATTTTCACATTTCACACATTGCCATTTGTCAATTTTCCATGTACACAATTTGAAAATGTCAGTTTAAAGTTTTTGGATTTCATGATACGGAAGCAAGAATATTCCATTTTGTTGTTTACACATTTGTCAATTTCCCATTTACATTTTTTAAATGTCAGTTTTAAGTTTTTAAATTGTGTTGATATGGAAACATGGATTTCCTATTTTTTTCATATCACAGACGACACGTTTATGATTTAGTCCATGCTGAAAGTTTAGTTTTGTAAAACACACATTTGCTGATAAATTTTTTTCTTGAAATCATCTTAATGAAAGTGCTTGGCCATGGCAATAGTGCATTCTCTTTCTGTTTGTTTCCAAAAACGTATAGGCCTACTACTACTACTACTACTGTAGGTAAGACTGTTTTACAAAATAACACCTATCTACCGCTGCATTAAAAAAAACACAAGTGTTAAAAAAAACAACTACAGTATACTATTTACCATTTGCTATATACATTAATTACCCCAACATCCTACCTTGCCGTGTTTGCTTTGGTTGAACAATTAATGCTACCCACACACACACACACACACACACACACACACACACACGCTTTCTCTCTCTCTCTCTCTCTCTCTCTATCATTCTATCTATAGTCATACATTCACACAATCATACCTGTCTTTGAAAAACAAATACAACCACGCTATTTATCCTTGACATGCACACTTATCCCAAATAACTTTTAGTTATACATTTAACATTTACTATTACAAAAAAATGTTTCCACTATTTACAATTACAAAAATGAATATTTACAAAATATTAAATCTACTGGTTACAAAAAAGCCATGTCTCTTCATCTGCACTCATTTGTTATCCATCAAGGTAAAAGTGCATTTTCCCTGTTCCACAAGATACAAATTTTATTGCTGGATTGTATCCTGCACTGTTTATGCGATATAGCTTTGCCAGTTCATAAAACCGCTAGGTAGTTCTCTACATATATTAATTTTACCACTGTCCTACCTACGCCTTTTGCTCTTTTGGCTTTCTTACAGTCTAGTGTGTGATAGACAGCATTAACTGTATATCAAACCCAGTTCACCTTTGTATTTCGAGCTGTATGCCTCTCACCAAGGCGGTCCGAGTTCGACTCCCGGTCAATGCATGTGAGATTTTCGAAGCGAAATGCCATGACCTGTGGTTCGGATTCCACGTAAATAGGAGGTCCCGTGGCTCATAATCACAAGATTCACGGTCACGTAAAACTACAATCTTCCTTTTCCTTTGTATTTGTAATCCAAGTAATAATTTGAAAAGACACAAATGTAATCAGTTTTGAACGTTATCTCTGTTTTGTTTTGTTTAATATGTTTATGACATGCATATTAACCTGAAATCGAACCCTGGTGAAAAGGCTAACAGCTTAACCACTACACCACCATGTCCTTGTTTCTTAGTTTGACTCGTTCTAGGCCTCAGACCTGGAAATCGAGTTAAGACCACCAGTACAAGAGCTAAATGTGCTTAACACTGCAACACAAAATGGATAGCTGGTAACATTATACAACCGGAAATGATTATATTTCTGTTAGCAATGCATTTTGTCATCAGCCTACTGTCTGAGCACTGACAGCAACACAGTGTAGTTTAGAACAAGCAAGTGTGTGTGTATAGATTATTAGCCTCAAGTATTTAAAGCTTGTTGTGTGTAGCGACCATCTTGTCCCGGTAACCACTGAGCATCCTCTTTAACCAATCAATTAAAGATAGTCTACTCTTAATTCTTGAATCGATAAATCAGAGTTTGTGTACACCGTTCGTCATTTATTAACCCATACCTGAAACCTATACTCTCTCTATACTGCAGTTTGATCTGAAAAACAAGTTTCAATGGTAAAAGGCTTGTCAATCCCCATACATGTAGCCTACACTAATTCTTTCTCTACCTAGCTATGTTTCATCACACACATGGTAAACATCTCACATGTTCGTATCCGATTATTAGTTTATAAAATCTCAGGTCGATGACCTTGATGTATTGGGTATTTTGGGTAAATTAATTGGCCATGGGAAAGGGTTGAACATTCTAAGTCCTATAACACCTCACATGTTGATATTCGATTATTAGTTTATAAAATATTAGGTCAATGACCTTGCTGTTTTGAATCCTTTGGGTAAATTCGTTGGTCATGGAAAAGGGTTGACCATCCTGAGTCCCATGACACCTCACTTGAGCCTCTCTGATTATTAGTTTATAAAATCATAGGTCAATGACCTTGCTGTTTTGAATCTTTTGGGTAAATTCATTGATCATTGAAAAGGGTTGACCATCCTGAGTCCTATAACACCTCACTTGACCCTCTCTGATTATTAGTTAGCGAGATATTAACAAAAGTGCAGTTAGGCCCTTTTGACATAAATAAATAATATATTCAAAAACAGAATGTCACCTCAAGTCCAACGACCTCTCATACAGGTCCCTAGCCCTATTGATTCATGAGATATTAAAAAGCTAATGACCTTAAATCTTTTGGGTAAATTCGTTGGTCATGGAAAAGGGTTGACCATCCTGAGTCCCATGACACCTCACTTGAGCCTCTCTGATTATTAGTTTATAAAATCATAGGTCAATGACTTTACTGTTTTGAATCTTTTGGGTAAATTCGTTGATCATGGAAAAGGGTTGACCATCCTGAGTCCTATGACACCTCACTTGACCCCCTCTGATTATTAGTTAGCGAGATATTAACAAAAGTGCAATTAGGCCCTTTTGACATAAATAAATAATATATTAAAAAACAGAATGTCACCTCAAGTCCAACGACCTCTCATACAGGTCCCTAGCCTTATTGATTCATGAGATATTAAAAAGCTAATGACCTTAGATCTTTTGGGTAAATTCGTTGGTCATGGAAAAGGGTTGACCATCCTGAGTCCTATGACACCTCACTTGACCCTCTCTGATTATTAGTTAGCGAGATATCAACAAAAGTGTAGTTAGGCCCTTTTGACATAAATGAATAATATATTCAAAAACAGAATGTCACCTCAAGTCCAACGACCTCTCATACAGGATCTAGCCCTATTGATTCATGAGATATTAAACAGCTAATGACCTTAGATCTTTTGGGTAAATTCGTTGGTCAAGGAAAAGGGTTGACCATCCTGAGTCCTATGACACCTCACTTGACCCTCTCTGATTATTAGTTAGCGAGATATTAACAAAAGTGCAGTTAGGTCCTTTTGACATAAATAAATAATATATTCAAAAACAGAATGTCACCTCAAGTCCAACGACCTCTCATACAGGTCCCTAGCCTTATTAATTCATGAGAAATTAGTTTTGGATCTTTTGGTAATTAAAAAAAAAACTCATCTATAAATCATTATTCAAAAACCCCGCCCGCTTACAAAAACCTCAAGTGCGCATGCGTAAAAAAACAAAAAACAAACATGTTAATTCATAGTAGCAATCGGCTCTTCACATGCGTTTCATGTGGAACAACGTTTAATTTCATCATAGCATTAGAGACCATGGGCCAGTCCATAGGGACCAGTCCAAAGGGACGGTCTAAAGGGATCGGTCTAAAGGGACTCATCCATAAGGACCTGTCAACAAGGACCTGTCCACAAGAACCTGTCAACAAGGACTCGTCCACAATGACCTGTCAACAATGACCTGTCCACAAGGACCCGTTAGGTTGGGTTAGGTTACACTACAGCCACCATCTTTCAAAAAGCCCGCCCTCTTACCAAACCTATGAGTGGGCATGCATAAAAACAAAAAACAAGCATGTTAATTCATAGTGGCTACCCACCGAACACATGCACTTTATGTAGAACAACGTTTCATTCCATATCGGCATTCGAACTCTCACATGTTGCAATTGGAAAGAGAGATTCTCTAAAAAAATACAATTTCACCCTCTAGTAGGGGTAGATTTTATTTTTGGGGTTGAAATATGTTGTCCATAGGAAAGGGGGTGTCAGCCCGAGTTCAATGACACCTCATTTGTTAAAATCCAACCATAAGTTCGAGAGATATCGCACCGCCGCCATCTTGTGAGGTGGGGAGGTGGAGGAGGTGCTAGAACTGTTAAAAAATACACTACTCATCCGCTTCGGGAGTGACATTTAAACCATTCAAACCCCTTGTGGATGTTACCTACTGGCACAATCCCAATAAGCTCGTCCAGCGGCTACACTTGTTGCATGCCTCACGTCAAGCCGACCATACCGGTCACGATTGGGAAATTCAAGAAATTTAACAAGAACTTCGAAATGCCAAAATTATTGTTTAAGCCCTCACCCATTAAAATGGATATTTGTCACGAGTTGCATCGTCCAGCTAGGCATCAGTATCCGTGACTCAAGGAGATTTCACGAGGTGTGGATGAACTTTGGCAGGCTGACTTGGTTGAGATGATACCCTATTCTAGCGTTAACAACGGTGTACGCTATATATAGACCGTCATTGATGTCTATTCCAAAATGGCATTTGTTGAACCTGTGCGTCGCAAGTCTGGTCCACTAGTCACCAAGGCCTTTCAACATATTATTCAACAATCCAAACGTCAACCTCAGTTACTACAAACCGACCAGGGAAAATAATTTTTCAACAAGGATTTATCCAGTTTTCTCAAATCTAAGGATATTCACCATTACACCGCGTACAGCAATCTCAAAGCCAGCGTGGTCGAGCGGTTTAACCGAACATTGAAAACGCATATGTGGAAAGCGTTTACCGCTCAGGGCACTTATCGCTGGTTGGACATGTTACCAGAGCTAGTGTCACGTTACAATGACACCAAACATAGAACGATTGGGACCAAGCCACGCCTCGTCACCAAAAATATTCAGCGAGTGGATAAACTGTTTAACCCCATAAAAACAGCAGACCCTAAACGTCACCGACTGAAAATTGGGGATTTTGTTCGTGTGAGCAAATTTAAGTCTGCCTTCAATAAGGGCTACACACCTCAGTGGGGGACTGAACTATTTCGAATTCGTCAAGTCAACTTGGACAGTCCAGTCACCTAGTTACTCGAGGACCGCAACCGTCAACCCATAAAAGGTAGATTTTATCTCCATGAACTTCAGAAAACAGCGTTTCCTAAACATTATCTTGTGGAAAAAGTGTTGAAACAAAAAGGAAATAAACTAATGTCAAATGGTTAGGATTTAACTCTACCTTTAATTCTTGGATCAATAAAGTACATGTTGTGTGAACCTGTGCACTTTTTATTTATTTATTTATTTTATTGAATCATGTTATACGAGAGCTCTGTGTACGGCGCTCCGCGCTACGTGCATGTCCATACATGTTTCTCTTTCTCTCTCCACACCCGCGTCTCACTCCTTCACTCCATGTTGACATACAACTCCTTCAGCTATTGGCTGTCATGGGTTCTCCACTCCTCCCTTCACCTCTCCCCGCACCTCTGGCCCCGCCCCTCACCGCTCTGCAGTGGTCACGTGATTTGCTGTTCTCTCTTTGTGTTCACACTTTCCCCTCTCCCCCCCCCTTTCCTCTCTGTGGGGCCCTGCCTGCTGCTGCTGCTGCTCGGGGCCTGGCTGACAGGATGTGAAATATCATCTCTGTTACAGAGTTGCCACATTGTTCCAACCAGTTATCATATGACAACAGTGTTTTCAGCTCTCGCTTACATCCAATTCTCTTAGCCGGCTAGCCAGCCTCAAGCCGATTTTTCTTTCTTGGCTGCCAGTCAGACATACATACAAAGCAAGTTCTTCTTATAGTTCTTAATGACAACTATCAAAACGTTTCCCGCTTTTATTCACCTCATACCATTATTATCATTTGTCATGTTACCCACGACCCGTTTACTAACATGTTTTAAAGATCGCCATGAGGGATTTGTTTGAGAACATATTCGCCTTAATTCGTTCGTCACAACAAAATATCAGAAAGCGCTCCCTCGCTTTGTCGCCCCGTCGAAATAGCCATTTCCTGTATTCAACATGGCCAGTCATAGCCTCGTTGTAACATACGTCAAGCGCTACCGGCTCTCTGTCTACAAACATTCTTTATTTAAAAAACAAAATAAAAAAGCAAGTAAAAAATTTAAATGCGTATTTTTTGCCCTAGAGACTTGGAAATTTATTGTGGGGCTAGGGGGGGGGGGGTAGGGACCTTTCATTTATGTCAAACAAACTCTTTTGTAAAATTCCTAGTTTCCAAAATATAAAAATTCAAAATTTGAGTGTTTTCAAAATATCTCAAAAAATCAAAGTTTTATTGTAAAAAATAAAGGTCATAGAGACCATTTGTTTGAACTATTGAACAACGTTCTATCAAGTTTGGTTTTCAAACTATAGTCTACTTTTAAGAACAATAATTAAAAAAGCATTAAAAATATAATACGTGGTCCAGAGCAAAGCGCCCGTCAGCTCGAGTTCAACGACACCTCATTTGTTAAAATCCGACCAGGCGTTCGCGAATTATCGCCAATGTTCGCCAGAAAGTAGGCTATCATCTTTTTCCTCCTACACACTTGATACTAGCTGTCCATCTATAGGGCATAGTCTCCTTTCATTAACGTCAAACAACCTTTTTTCTAAAATTCACCGTTTCCAAAATAGCGTCAATCCGAAAACAAAAATTTTCAAAAACAAAAATTTAAAAATACCAACTCACATTCTTAGCAAAGAGGACGTCACCCCAACGACAACAACACCTTGTTCGTTAAAATCCGATCATGCGTTCACGAGATATCGGTAAAGTTTTATGAAAGGAGGACCGCTATCCTAGCACTACTACAAGTTTTTTTTTATCGTAGAGACTTAAAATTTATTTTGGGGATAGAAGGCTTAGGGACCATTCATTTATGCCAAACAAACGTTTTTGTAAACTTCCTAGTTTCCAAAATATAGGAATTTCAAAATTCCTCTGTTTTCAAAAAATATCAGAAAATTAAAACAATTATTATAAAAAATAAAGGACATAAAGGCCATTCCTTTCAACCATGGCACAACCTTCTATCATGTTTGGTTTTTAAACTATCGCCTATTTTCCAAAACAAAAATTTTCAAACATGTTTTGAAAAATATAACCAGTGGTCCATAGCAAAGAGGACGTCAGCTCGAGTCCAACGACACCTCATTTGTCAACATCCGACCATGGGTTCACTAGATATTAATTATTTAACATGTACAGTCGGTACAAATAAAATGGGTGAAGCAGAACCCCTATCACCCCCCTACTCATATCCTGTCCCTAGTGATGACTGTAGTACGGTACCGGTAGTGTGTGTGTGTATTAATCCAGCCAATTGCCATGTATTTTCTTTTCACGACGGGTCAGGGAAAGGAATTTGGCCGTGGACCTAACAAAAGGAACCGTCTCGGCATTTGCCTGGTGGTGAAATGGGAAACCACGAAAACCATTTTCAGGACGGCTGATGTGAAAATGTTTTAGGGACAGTGATGTGGTAGGTGCCCCGGGACTTGAAGTATCGTAAGGGGTCATTCACCGCAAATATGCCATAAAATGTAACCCCCTCCCCAATGTAACACGTTGTAACAGTTGCAAATCCCCCCCCCCCCAAGTGAACGTCCAATGGCTTATTGCGCAACTGAGTGCACCAGAAGCAGAGAATATATTTCTGCACTCAGGAAAATGCTAAACAGGATGAATTTTTCCTTCCACAAATCAACGTACAGAAGAAGTCTTTTCATTAAAAACGTATGTGGAGAGTGCCAAATAAAAAGTTCATTTGGAGTTTGCAAATCGGGTAATAACGAAGAATACAGATAAGACGTACATACTTTAGTGCAGACACCCCCTCCTCTCCAAATTATCGTACACTTTTGCCACATTTTTGTAAGGACTATCCCACCTCGAGCGAACGAATTTTGTGGATGATCCGCAAGGCACTGCTCGGGTCCAAGCTCTGTGAGCTTGCAGGGCGAGGTAAAAGAGCAGGGAAGGTCAGGCGAGAAGAGAAGGGTCTGTCAACAGCCCGGCGTGATATGTGGTATTCCTTCCTATTCCAATACTGCTAACATTGGGCCGTTGCTCAAAACACTGTGGTGTTGCGAATGAGTGAGTGAGTCACCAGCCAATGTATTTGGTTCTGTACTATGCTTGGACCTATAAACCTGACCACTCGTCAACACCACTTCTCATAGTCCGCGATGCACATTCCTCTCAGGTTCACGCAGGTTAGACCCGAGTAGTACTATCCCAGCATTTGCATGGAGGGATAGCAGCTGTCAGTGCTGGGATTCGAACCTACGTTCTCTGGACTTGCGGCCGTGGAGCACGATTTAACGAGCATGGCTACGCTACAGTACTTTACAAGTCCATGTCTCACATTCGTAAAGGAACATAGAGAACAAGTCTGATCTTCGTGGCTTTTGATTTTGTTCTGTCTTCCAGGAGTTTGTCAACATCTTCATGACAATTCTTCCAAAGATGTATCTCCGCTTTATCTCCTTCTAATAATTATCTGTACCGTTGATGAGTGATTTTAGGTACTGAGCCCGAATTTCACGTGTGGAAATCAGATAAAAATATTTCAAGTCTATGCATTGTACTGTATAAATGAGATTTATTGTTACTGGAAGTTGCACAAAGCTTCAAAGAAAGAGTCGTCATGTGACTCCCGGGCCAGCGGAAATACTAGTCAAACAGGTTTATACTAGGGGGAGAAGCCGACTCTGGTAAATAAAGAAATGAAAACAAAATTATAGGCGGCACGCGCGAGGAAAAAAAAACAGAAGTGTGACTTGGTACGAGGCAAAATTTACCACCACCGATATCACATGACCCGAATCGAATATTAAAAAGTTTCGAAGTTAAACGAGGGTAGTAATTAGTTACAATAAAATAATTGTTATAGAAGTACGAGAAGCAAATGTGATTACACTAAGAATAGAGGAAAATAAAAAAACGATAATTGTTATATGATTGGAATTTAAATAAGGGAACTATTACGGAAGGTATAGTAATTTTCACGAAACTTGAGCGCCAAAAATCCTTTGGTGAGGAAACGCGCCATTCGGAGAGAGGATTTTTATTCTGACTCTTCGAGGTGATAGGACGTATTGTCCAGTTCGAGGCCAGGCACGGTCCTGAGGAAATTATTTCACGGCGGTTGCAGAGGCATCGACGGTCAGGTTACTATTGAAAGGCACAGCGTGGACTTGTGAAATTTCAACTCTTGAGATGGTTGACAAGTAGTTCGGGAATGGACTTAAAACATTTTTACTAGTGTGAATACGATATAAAGTGTGCGTGAGTAGGGGGTAAGGGGGCTTTCACTCCCCCCCCCCCCCACTACTCCCCCAATGCAAGTCGATATCTCGCGAACCCATGGTCGTATTTTGACAAATGAGGTATCGGAGGACTCGGGGTGACGCCCTCTTTCCTATGGACCACTCTTTATATTAAAAAATGAAAATTTTTGATTTTGAAAGTAGGCAATATTTTGAAAACCAAACATGTTAGAACGTTGTGCAATGGCTTAAACGAATGGTCTCTATTTCCTTTATCGTTAGAACAAAACTTTTTATTTTTACATTTTTTTTTCAAAAACGTTCAATTTTGAAAGTGACTATATTTCGGAAACTAGGAATTCTACAAAAAGGTTTGTTTGACGTAAATCAATGGTCTTTACCCCCTCTACCCACAAACCAAGTTTCAAGTCTCTAGGAAAAACTCTGTGCATTAGCGCGGTAATGCCGGTTCTACTCACAGTTGCATGCGTGCTTGAATACGGATGGCTATGCTATAGTCGTACAGACTATTCCTTCACCCTTTTGCGACTAATATTCATTGCGCCTACTATCAATTGCGTCTACTACCAATTGCGCCTACTATCAATAGCACCTACTACCAATTGCGCCTACTATCAATAGCGCCTACTACCAATTGCGCCTACTATCAATTGCGACTAATATTCATTGCACCTACTATCAATTGCGTCTACTACCAATTGCGCCTACTATCAATAGCACCTACTACCAATTGCGCCTACTCTCCATTGCGCCTACTCTCCATTGCGCCTACTACCAATCGCGCCTACTATCAATTGCGCCTACTGTCAACTGTGCCTACTACCAATTTTGCACACACTTTTGCACCTACTTTTGCACCTACCTTTGCACCCACTTTTGCACCCAATTTGCATCCACTTTTGCACCTACCTTTGCACCCACTTTTGCACCCACTTTTGCACCCACCTTTGCACCCATTTGGACCCACGTTTGCACCTACCTTTGCACCCACTTTTACTCCCACTTTTAACTATTGTTTATATTATCGAGTGAACTTTACTAGAGATGAGTTCTTGCTTGACAAATGATATGATATTATCAACGAATAGCTATGGTAAGCCATATGCATACTATAAAGTATATACATATATTGCAAAAGGAACCAATAAAATGGAACTGTTATTTGGCGTTGTTCAAAACATCGTTCAAAACAGTGACGAGGTGAGTTAAAAAGTAAAAATAGTGAAGTCTTAAGTGTGAGTGATTATCAATGTAGTGTAACAGATAAAACTTAGTTGTTGTTTAAAAAAAAACTCTTACAAATGCTAAAACACTAGTCCGACAAAAAAGATATTGCAGCTCAAGATGGTGGATTGTTTGTTAAAAAGCATTTATCATCTCCTCAGAAAGTCGTGTTAGGACAGTTGTCAATGCCTGAAAAACTCCCAACACTATCAAAGGCAACACAGACTGTGCAAAATGTGGTATTGCAAAAGGATCAAAAAGGACTATATAGTAATAATGATGATGATTAGAATGATGATGGTAATGAAGAAGATGATAATAATGATGATAATGCTAATGCTTTGTTTACCCCTAAAAATCATTTGTTAAATTTATTTACTGGAGCAATCCCAGTACGCTAATCCAGCGGTTTCAGCTCTTGCATGCCTGTAAACAGGCTCAGCCCTCATTGTAATGAGTGCTATAAAAGGAAAGTTAATGAACAATGAAAAGGATTGAGGAATTGGTATTTCTTTGTATTCTATTTTTGTAAAGCCCTATTTATAGTGAAATAAAAACAAGGTTCACCAGATCACAATATCTTTCAATTGTAAAAATGGTGATAGCCATTTCATTTTTTCACACATGGATATTTACAATTTCCACCTTACATGTTTTACATTCCCCTTGTTTAGTTCACACATTCTGCACATTTTTTAAAATCTTTTCCGTAATATAAAAAGCAAACATTTTACACTAAAATGTATTACTTATGTTCTTTTTTTTACTAAACTAGAATAGCCTAACATTATACATTATACTTACAGTTTTTAGAAATATATTACAATATAAATATACTACTACAAATAATACAATACAGTGAATATCAAACTTAAGTAAAGCAATAGTCGTCAATGCGACTGTTTCCCCAAGCGAGAGTATCAAATGAGCTGGGTATAATGAATCGTTTGTTGTCTTCATTACTTAAAGCAACTTTGTTCAACAAATTAGTAGACAGCTGATGATTTTTACTTCTAAATACACACATTTTCTTATATAATATAGGTGGGTTACTGACTATACAGTTCTTATAATCACTTATATCTAACTCTTTACTAACAACATTCTTATTTACTCTTTTTATTTTTTTATTACTACATCATCAATTGTCATATAGCTATATGATTTAGATTTTGTGCCTACAAATGTGTCTATAACAACACCAGCACATTCATCCTTAAATTTACCAAGAACCTTTTTGTTTACAAGAGGTAAATGGTAAATATTATCCTTGGGATAGTCACTTGTATCAAACCTATTTAGCTCAGTTTTGATATCCTCATAAAAATCATAATAAGTTTTAAACTCATAAATAAAGGAATCTGTGTCTGTATAGAGTAATTGAGCATTATCATGATAGCTTTTCTTTACATAATCATAGTGAAATTCATACATAAGTGTTTTTGACAATTCCAGAATGGTGTAATCTACATATATGGGTTTGTTGTAGGTTACTTTAAGGCGATTCATTTGTATTACAACTAAATCCTCATGAATAATTGAACAGCCGTGAAAGTTAGGCTTGCTTATTAAGTTGCTCGCACCATACCTTTTACCATTATTCTCCCACTTTGTTATCAGCTTTACATCAACTCGCTTATCAACATTCTCCATAGTCTTTCCAAGGACACTATTATTCATGAGTTTATAAAAATCTTTTTCAAAAGCGTTTGTTGACAGTGTTCTTAAATTATTGTTCAGATCAATATATGACTTGAGCCATGCTGACTGATGGAATTGTAATACGCGATGAATATTAGTTAATTTCAATCCATGCTGTAGACACTGTTTCAAGTTTTGATAATGTATTACATATTTATATTTATCATTCACATTAGCAATTAACATTTTTGTTCGTGATGTGATGTACGGAGATTTCATATTCTCAGGACAAAATGGTAAATCATTATGATCATCATGTAACTCTTTAGGGTACTCGAGATGTACCTCTAAAATATATCCTATATCATCGTTATCATTTAGAGTGTTAACATGTTAGACATCAATTTCAGTTTGTGTCAGCCAGCGAAAATCTTTCAGTGGTAGATATTGACTCATAGCCCAACCATATTGGTTATTTGCATCGAGGTAGACAATATACTTTGACTCTTCACAAGGGTTGTAGCTAGGCATGTATTTATTATTTGCTTTTGAATACAGTCCACTACATTGGCTTAATCCACCTCGAATTGATGATTTTATAAAATTAATCATGTCTATATCAGTCATCAATTCTAAATTTACTTTCGTTTTTTTTTCTACATTGAACTGAAACTTAACCCAGGAGCAGTAAAATACTGACAAGGATCAAGGTCGTAAGTTTTCATACAAACATTCCGGAAATTTTCAAAAACATCTGCTAATAACACATCTGTCTTTAAATATATGTCTGAAAATTCTCCGTAAGTTTGAATGTCAAACTGTGCCCATACACGTTGTGCATGTAAATATTCCTGATCACTGATATGACTTGTGTTTAAGGAACTGTAAAATTCATATTTTGGTGGCAAAGAACACTCCTCAAGACGTTCCAGACAGTTAATATATTCATAAGGGAATATACCCTTTTGACGAATCAAATTAAAATCATATTCTTTAGGAAAGACATGTTGAATTTCAAGAAACTGATCTGATTTTAAATTACTAGCAAGTTTATCAAGACCACTTGGCATAAAGCGAAATGAATCTAAAAATCGCAGTTTTGTCGTTTTTTATTGTCAGTTTTGATGTATTTTGTGAACGATATGTATTGTTCCTTATTATTTGCAATTACGTCGATTTTTACATCTGAAGCTCCACATTCTTTAACGATAAAGTGGTTATCGTATTAGCTACCGATATGTAGAATGACTGGAATGAATTTATTTACTCTGTACATTAAATTACATTCTTGGTGAGCAGCACCACGATATTTTCCTGTTAAATGGTCATGATCGCAAACCCTATCTGTATATAAACATTCACCACATATAAAACAATTAGTTTCAGTTTCAAAACACGTTTGCTGTGATGATGTTAGTGGCTCCATTGGAATGATAGTATTTAAAATAGAGGATATACGGATTGCATCTTTTTTCAAGTCTTTCCATAAAAAAACTTTAGGTGCATCAGGTCCTCTATAGAGCTCAAACTTATTTAACGAGTCATCATAGCTACATTTAATATAATATGCAAACCTGAATGGTTCGTGAATGTGAGTGGTATTGGTAAAAGGTTTGGATGGTTTCGATGGACATGTATTAAAAGGTTTTAACAAAGCTTCAAAGTCAGCATATATAACAAATGGCACTCGAAGCTGCTTTTCAAAGTCCTTAAATTTCAGATTGTTATTTCTAGGAGTAGGTAATATCGTACAAACATGATTACAACCCCATTTTTATGTTGAGATAGTTGGTCCTCTTTTCTAAAATATAGTAAACAACCATCACACAGCCACTTTCTATTAATTCGTTTTGTTATCTGACTACCGACAAGTCTACTTAAATGTTTTATCCAACAATAGTGGGCATTTTCACCTTTAGTTATGTACAGTAAATTTACATGAGTATCCTTTTTTCCTGAGTATAATATAGAGGACCTACTATACTCTTATTTTCAATTCCATACACATTAATACTTACATTGTTCAGCTCTTCAAAATGTTTAATGTCTTTTATCTCCATAGTAAATTCCATTTTTTTAAATCCAACACTGAAGAATAGTGAGGATAAGATGATGTTCTCATCGTGTCCCTCACTGCTGGATGGAGAGCTGAGGTTACAGCCCACGCAAAACATGCTTCATCACTATTTAAAACATTCACAACAGCTCTCTTCCGTTTGATCCATGCAGGTAAATCAATGTATGATGATGCTCGAAGAGGATTAAATTTATTCATGTTGGTTTCTAAATAAAGTACTTCAACCAACGCCCAGCCTGACTCCCTTTCCTGGAACTCTTCACTCTTCACAAAGATAGCACTTGAAATATCTTGGTATATATCAATGATATTAGTTGATTCACTAACAATTATGTTTTTTGTATTAAAGGATTTGATATCAGTAATTTCACCTTCACTCCCAGTTTTTACATATAACCCGAAGAGTTCAAAATTCATTTTAAATGTTTTATGCTCTACTAATACATTATCTACCAAGCCAAACACACTAGGTTGAACGGTCTTTAAAAATGATTCAATACTTCGAGTTTTTTCTTCACTATGAAGTCTGTAACTAGCAATTCGACTTTTAAACGCACTACCAATTTGCTGAATATTCGCAGAATTCTTTTCATGACAAACGTTATTTTTATGATTAATACTGCGTAAATGTCCATGAATCAATAAAGAAGGCACATCAATATTACATACATCACAATGCGTTATCGAAGGTTCACTATTCTTCATTCTTTTTGATGTACAACTATTTTCACAATCTTGAGAACGTTTACGCTTTTGAACATCACAATTATTCAAAGGTTCCGTGCTAGTTAATGGTTTTACAGATTTCAATTCCTGTTGTTCATCATGCACTTCAACCATGTGGGAATGATATTGCTTTACACCAAAAAAAACAAGATCACAAACTGAACATGAAAAAGGCGCTGAACTAACATGCATTAAATTTACATGACGTGCAAGATTATCCTGTCTGTTAAATGTGGTAGTACAATTACTGCACACAAACAGTTTAAGGTTATGCTTAGCATTTGCATGATGTTGAAGGTTATCTGGTCTTGAAAACTGTTTTTTACAATCACTACACTTGAACATAATGATTACTTTCCAAATTACCTATAAAAAAGAAAACATAAATACTAATAAAATATAAAACAAAGTAAAAGAAAAAAATAATTACAGCAAATGGTCATAGCAGGGTATTTTAATTGATCATCCGTAAGCTCCCATAAGGTCTAATTTCAAGTAGTTCCAACTTAAGCTACTAAATGCCACTGCCACTGACACCAAGTGGTAAATATTCAAACTTGTGCTTATAACCAACTAAATATAATATTAAAAGAAAACACTTACCAAAGTAGTAAGGTATTTTCAAGTCCTCTTCTAACACAGGTAAGCTGTAGAGATAACACGTTGTCAACTGTCGTTCACGAGATTCAAGTACAAACTGAGAAAGGCCTTCCCCCACCCTAGCCTTTTATACCACAAGCACACCTATGTCATGCGTGCACCTGTGTCGCCTCAAATATCTGTCAGTGTAACATTTCTCGTGGTCAATAATAAACACCTACATCACGTGATATCAAAAGTCTGCAAGATTCATGTTTCACACAACTGCATCCTGTAAAACAGCACCTTACATCCGGTGGCAAGTTCATGTTTTACTAACATCCTTCGTCTGCAAAAATCATGTTTCGCAAACTTGCTATTTTGTAACACTGAACCTTGCATCCGGTGGCGAGTTCTTTTTTCGCTGTCATTCTACGTCAGCAAGAATTACGTTTCACACACTTAACCTAGCGCTGACCTTGCATCCGGTTGTAACACCAGCTTCACGTGACGTCATACACTGCAGGAGTTGGCTTGTTTTATATTATATATCACAGGCTTTTCTCATCCTCCATAAAAACTGCATGGGATATTTGCATGTACCCCGTGTACTTTGGTGTATGCATTAGCCCCAACGCTAGCTTTACCCCACCCTCCACAAAAGCAGCATGGAGTAATTGCCTGTGCCCTATGCACTTGGGTGTATGCATTAGCCCCAGTGCTAGAGAACATCCATCCACCATTTCAAAAATGTGTAGTAAAACCCTTTGTCAAAATTTGGAGAAAAAATACATTCAAAAGGGGGGTGTCACCCCAAGTACTACAATACATCATATGTGAAAATCCCATCAAGGATTCAAAAATATCAACAAAAGTGTAGTTAGGCCCTTTGTCACAATTTGAGTAAATTCATGGGCCAGTCCAAACAGACCAGTCCAAAGGGACCGGTCAAAAGGGATCAGTTTAAAGGGATCAGTCAAATGGGACCCGTCAAAAGGGATCAGTCAAAAGAGAGCAGTTAACTAGGAATAGTCAAAAGGGACAAATCAAAAGGGCTCAATCAAAAGGGACTCTCACCTCAAGGCCTGACATGCCCCTCTTTAATTACTGGTTTGCCTATCGACAAGCGCCAGTTGGGATACTTTTTGATCACCCCTCGTGGGTTGGGTTAGGTTAGGTTACACTACAGCCGCCATCTTTAAAAAGCCCGCCCTCTTACAAAAGCCATGAGTGCGCATGTGTAAAAGAAAACAAAAAGTTAATTCATATTGGCTTCCAACCGTACACTTGTTTTTCATGTAGAACAACATTTAATTCACACTAGTATCGAGTCGCATGCATGTAATACGTGCAAAGCAATGTATACTAAACAATTACTATTTCGCCCCCTAATAGGGGTAAGTTTTATTCTGGGGTAGAAATAAGTTGTCCATAGGAAAGGGGGTGTCCACCCGAGTAATTTGACACCTAGTAAAAGTCTCTAGCCATATTGGTTCACAAGATATCACGTTTCACCATCTCGTGAGGAGGGTGAGGAAGAGGGGGCATTAGAACCATCCAAAAACCACTACTAACTACACCTTTTTTTAAATATCTCAACTAAGAAACAGTTCTAAATATATGGAAATATTATTTTATGGAGTTTCAAGTGGTGTTGACCATCAATAATCAATTTGTAAGTATAACTCAACTGGTATACAATTTTAATAGCCATTGAATTTTTAAAATGAAAATGACTTAATTTTACAACATTTTCATAGCGTTGCTGGATAACTTGCAAAAGGGACTGAAATGTGCTAGATATTAAAATAATTTCAGTATTATTCTGTGATTGCTCATGAAATTTCTTCTTCTGAATTGATGCGGGTTTTTTCTTTTTTTTACGACATTTCGCTTATGTTTGGTGGTTTCCAAATGGCGAGGCACTGAAAACTTTCTCGAACTTCCTAAATTTGTTTCACAATAATATTACAATAAAGGACACTATCGTCGGTAGAAAAAAAATCATTTCCAAATGATCTCACAAAATTTCGCAATTGAACAACGTCGTTAGCTTGTATTGGAGTCATAACTCCTTGCTTGCAGCTTGGCATTTCACTGACGGTCAAAATTAAGGAATTTGAGATAATAGGTAGAGGTAATATTTCTGGAAATTCCTGGTCATTCATAAGCTGAATCTCTATTGCGAACTGTTAGTAAAGTGAACGGAACGAAGGTATTTCTGTTGTTGGAGAATCTGGTTCTTCCTTACAGGCAGTGCAAACTACCAATTAGCAGATGATACAAATACTCTGGGTGATTACGGGAGGTGAAAGCAACTTTATCAATAACAAGGAAATGTTCAGGTTTTGACTAACCAGCCACGAGACTCTCGGAGTCCGAATAGAAATATACGACTGAACATGAAGTAACAAAAAGCGCTTCAAAACAATTAAATAGGAAATCTATTATATAAAACAAAGTGTCCTGACTAACTGACTCACCGACTCATCATCGGGGATATGTTCGTTGTATGTTGAAAACGTCCACTAAGGAAGGATTTTTGGATATTCAGGTTCTAAAGGGGTGTTAAGGGGGTAGACCTGCATTTTATTGAATAACAATATCTCACGATTGGTTTCATTGGGGGATGTGATACTGAGCATATAAACTAATCATTCGATGTGGTGTATATTATGAGGTGAAAGGGGTGAAAAGGAGGGATGAAGGATTCATAACGGAGCATGTATCTCTTAAACGACATAGACGAAAAGAATGAAACTCGGGGGGGGGGGGGGAATCAGCTTAAAAATAAGTAAATAGGTGTTCGACCGTTTTTTTCATAAATCCAATTTAAGGGGCCCATGAAGACGGGTGAAATTCTGAAAGAAAAAAAAAGTCCACTAAAGATGGATAACAGCTTCACAACCTTACTGTAGATGTCCCTGTATACGTGTGTGCCATCACGGGGATGGGGATCTGCAGCTAAAAATAAGCAGGACACGTGTGTGAGGGTTTTTCGATGTGATGTATATTATCAGGTGAAAGGGGAAAATTGAGGGCGTAGAAGATTTGGATTTGTGTAATTTTATGATGTGTACTTTTTCATAGGAATTTAGGTCAATGGATTTAGTGATTAGTCTGTGTGTTAAATATATCTCGTTTATTTTATATTTACGTTTGTGGTCTGAAACCGTGTTGTGATTTTGGGCCGAATTTTATACATACGATGCGACATTCGTTGTTGAGTTGTATTGTCTTTATTGTCTGATGGTTTACGGTCTTAACCAAATTATTATCATTATTATTGAAAATTAGAGGATTGTGACGTTGCTAAGTGTACTCTTTACAACTACCGGTACAATATCCGCAGGCGAAGCCGCGACAAGTAACGCAAGTTAGAATATACGCCCTTCTCAATCAGAGCTATGCACTTAAACAGGCAAAGGGGAAAAATATAATGCATTGTGCCAAAATAACCAAAATATGCATAAATATGCAAAAATATGATTTTGCATGGTCTTCCGGGCCTTGCTTATTAAGCTGTACATCTATTATCTTGACATGACCACCTCGTGGCGCAATGGCTAGTATTCTTGCCTGTCCTTTCTCCTGAGGTCCAGTTTTGATTCCCAAATCTGTCAAGAAATTTAATTCTGGTCTGGGGCAAAACTTAGAAGAGGTGGATTCAGTTCTCAACTCAATTATTCTGGAAGTGGTTTTCCGTGGTTTCCCAGTTCTATTTCAGGCAAATGCCTGGAAGGTACCTAAATTAAGGGCATGGCCGCCTCCTTCCCAATCCTCATATGAATTACACTAATACAACCATCACAATAACACAATTCATCAGACGAATTCCACACAACCAAGTACACGGGGCTATATGAACACAATGTCGCAACGACAACTAGCTCATCCGAACTGGTGCACAGTATTCAGTGACAGATTATACGAAGTCAACAGCTGAACAACAGAGAGTATTGGTGTTGGACCCTAAGTGGAACCACAAAGCTTCCACGTCTTGCGGTTCTCTCAAGAGTTTCAGCCAGTGTAAACAGTACACATATATACACTACATAATTCTTAATTAAGTCCAACTCGTTGCGTACTGGGTAGCACTCTTGGCCGTCACCACGGAGGCCCGGGTTCGGGGTCAAGGTGAGGTAAGTTTCTATGTGGCAGTAGTTTTCACGGCCGGATGACCCTCCTGACGCCATCCTCAACACAGAGATGGATGGGAAACGAAATGAAATAAGGCAAGCGGTTGGAAGAAAGCGACCAAGGCCCATCAGGAAGTACCGTCCCAAAAAAACATTTCATAAAGGCTGACGGTGGGATTTGAACCCTTTGACCTTCTCGTTAATGCTCGCACCCGACCAGATCACCGATAATAATATATAATAATGACTAGCAACCCACCCGGCTTCGCTCGGGAACAGTTATGAATGCATTACCTGATAAGCGCTATTTCTTCGATGTCAATGAACTACGACCTAGAGTATATCCGTTTTCCGTCTTAGCATGATGGGTTAAAATCACTGACTCGAATATTAATTATATTATCATGGAGATGCATGTGCAACGAATTCTTGTCAGACGTAATTTAAGAATGGTGAGGTGCATGAAACACAAATCCCCCTTCCGTCCAATCTTAACTTGACAGAGTATTTTGCGGGACGAAAAATTCACAGGCGAAATGAAGACAAGCCGAGTTGCATCCAAACACAACCACTCTTCTCTGAAGTCTTAACTCAACACGACTCGACAGTTTGCTGCTGGCTGTATCTGGGGTAATAGGCTCGCCCGCTAGCTAGGCTGTAACCTGTGTCATAGGTTCGCCCCTAGCTATCTTGTAAACTGTTGCCTCAGTAATTGCATGGAGATTGTTGGAAGAAATGAAATCGTAAAAACACTAATAGTGGGCGATGTATTGAAGATAGAGATATGCTCTCGCGAACTTTTTTGTGGAAGTTTTCATGCTAAATAATTCTTACTCTCATACTATAGGCCTATGGATCTTTTTAACGTCTTTCCCAGCGTTAGCTTAAAAAGCAAACGGACGCCAGGTTTTTTCAGCTTTTTCACTGAAATCGATACTGCATGGCTTCCTTTGATCATAAATAAATCATTTTCTACAGAACCCTTCCTCGAGATATACTGTACTTTACAGAATGGGGAAAACCAGTGGCGGCCGGCCTATCAGGACTCTCGGTCGGAGCCCTTCCCAGAGAATGGAGGGAAAATATTGTTTTTCTTCCATATCATAGGTCAAAAATATACTAGTAATGTTAAGAGAATTGCTTTTCATTGTAGAAGTTCAACAATTCTCAATAGGAATGATTACGTTCGGTACTAACAAACTACGGTCAATGTTTTCGGGGTGCAGTTCACGGGTTAATGTTTTCACGTGCATGTATAGTTGGGACTCTCAACGTTCCGTCCGGAGATAACGTGAAAGTGCGGGAGTCAGCCACTAGGGAATCACTCTGACGGGCGGCAGTGTGTGAGGTGAGGAGTGCGGGAGGGACTTGCGAATCTATATATATAAAGCTCAATGTTTGTCTGCCTGTCTGTCTGTTTGTCTCTCTGTCTGTCTGTTATTTATACAAATCTACACCGTTTCACCGATCTTAACCAAAATTTGTACACTTACCCTTTGGAACCCTGCGGGTAACCCCGTCTACATTAAATTTCGGACAGACCACTCCATTCCCTGCATTTAGGCCCTTTTGTCAAAAATCTACACCGTTTCTCCGATCTGTACCAAAATTTGTATAGTTACCCTTTGGAACTCGACGAGTAACACTGTCCGCTTTAAATTTCGGACAGACCACTCCATCCCCTGCATTTAGGCCCTTTGTCAAAAATCTACACAGTTTCACCGATCTGAACTAAAATTTGTATACTTACCCTTTGGAACCCTGTCAACGTTAAATTTCGGACAGACCACTCCATTCCCTGCATTTATGCTCTTTGTCAAAAATTTACACCGTTTCGCCGATCTGAACAAAAATTTGCATACTTACACTTTAGAACCCGACGAATAACACTGTCTACTTAAAATTTGGAACAGACCACACTATTTCCTACGTTTAGGCCCTTTGGCAAAAATCTACACCGTTTCACCGATCTGAACCAAAATTTGTATACTTACCCTTTGGAACCCTGCGGGTAACACTGTCCACTTCAAATTTCGGACAAACCAACCCCATTCCCTGCGTTTAGGCCCTTTGGCAAAAATCTACATCGTTTCTCCCATCTGAACCATATTTACATACTTGCCCTTTGGAGCCCGACGAGTAACACTCTCTGCTTCAAATTTCGGACAGACCACTCCATTCCCTGCATTTAGGCCTTTTGACCAAAATCTACACCGTTTCAGCGATCTGAACCAAATTGTGCATACTTACCCATTGAAATCCAACGAATAACACTCACTACTTGAAATTTCGGACAGACCACTCCATTCCCTGCATTTAGGCTCTTTGTCACAAACCTACACCGTTTCACCGATCTGCACCAAATTTTGTATACTTACCCCTTGGAACCCAACGAGTACTTCGGTGAAACAGTGCGGGACCAGAAAATTACGTTTTAAGGCCCTTGAACCAATCGTGTCAGAAGTTAAGCAACACCACACTCTTCCCCGCCTGTGATCTTCAAAATATGTCTTTCTAATAGTTTCCAAGTTTGATGAACCAGTTCAGTAGTAGTAGTCATCTCACCACATAAAGTCTTGCTCAATAGTGGTAATGTATGTATGTCCGCTATGCGTTCACATACCATTAATCCGATTGCGAAGAAACTTGGGTGAGTTGTTGTGTGGATTGCAGGAAAGGTTTCTGCCTACAAATTATTTATGTAACACAAAAGGGTGAGAGACTTAACAGGAAGTTTTAAATACCATAGTAACCCAATTGCACAATACCGTGGATTCCAGGGAAGGTTTCTAGCAACCAATAATTTATGTAACACAAGAGGGCGAGAGGCTTAACATGAAGTCTTAAATACCACAATAACCTAATTGCACATTGCCAGCTGTGATGATGATTATGATAATTGTTGTTTTAAGGGGCCTAACATCGAGGTTAGCGACCCCTAATGATTTGGCGGATCGTGAAATTGAAACTACAACTAAAACTAACTACAAAACTTACGGGCTAGAAGAAGATAAGGTCAAAAGAAAGTTATAAGGGGGAAAAGACAGTAGGAAAGGAAATGCCCTCAACCCTGCATAAATGAGAGTTGAGGGACTTGGAAGGAAGGAGAGCCACGAAGGGCAGATAGGAAGGGGAAAGAGGAGAGGGTCCGCCTCAAAGGCAATGGAAAAAGGGGTAAAAGCGGACCCAGCTCAGGAATCCCTCGGGGTTGCCAGCTCCCGAACTCACCAGCCATCTGCCCTTGAGGGTGTAGCACTATCTAGGGTGCACCAGAAGTGGTGGTGCTACACACCCTGCCTCCTTGAGAGCCTTGAACAGAAGACAGGAGGTATTATGAAAAGAAAAAGAAAGCTGACCCCTCGAAGAATGAGGGTATCAGGAAAGATCAGACAAGGGCCAATTAAGGCGGGAAAGTGAAAGACTCCCTAGGCCTCGGATACCCAAATACCGTCGGGGTTGGAAGAGAACAAGAGTTGACAAGAGAGGCCGACAGGAAAGAGAACTGAAAGGAGCCCGGCACCTGTAAGTAGAAGCAATGTCGGACTCAGCTGGGGTCCCGTGGTCACCAACTCACGTCCCACAAGTTGCGAGACCCTGAGGGAGGAAGGGGGGGGGCAAATTGTGAGAATAGCTTGCTGATTCATCGCGAGGTGACATGAGAAGACTGTCCAGAGCCCGCCGTCTTATCTGGTATTGCTGACTATGCTGATGTTCATACAGGGCCGTTGCTCAAACCACTGTGGTGTTACGAAAGAGTGAGTGATCCACCGGTATGATCCTCTCAGGTCCGTGCAGTTGGGACTCGAGCAGTTACAGTTTCGTCGAGTTGGTACCGACAAAGGGAGAAAGTCACAGCTTAAATTGCCAACCAAGCTTGCAGTTTGGACGTCCGCAAAATTTTTTTGGTGCGAAAAAAGCCCCAAATTCCTATCCGTGCATTGCTGCACATTCATCGTGACATTTCTATACACATCGATTCGGTAATTACAAGGTTTGCTAAATAAAATGGATGAGTTGATTTTGTTATATAAATAATCGTTTTATATAACAGGTATGAAGTTGTAAATATGTACAGTTGTAACAGAACATAATACTGTAATTGCAATAAAGATATTTTCAGTATTGAATAAAATGAAAAAAAACTGTTTTTCAGTTAAAATTCGTTAAGTTTTATTTGTCTGGTTATTGTGTTTTGAGTTTGCAAAATAATTTGGTCTCCGTTGGGGGGGGGGGGGGGGGAGGGGGCCATGGCCCCCGTGACCCCCCGCCCCTTGAATCCGCGCCTGCCCTGCTCGACCATGTACGTGTATGTGTCTGTAATTTCTCAGTAAGACGCTCACTCTTGCTTGGTAATATTCCAACTTTTGTTGCCTTTATTCTGTTCTTTTATTACATAGTCTTGAAATACACTTAGATTTATCTTCTCTTGTACAAAAGGGTAGGCCATATGCTTTTAGTAATTTTATTGCCCATATAATAAGGTCAGATTAAAAGAAGTCAACCTTTTGGACCATGATTTTGTTATTTGTTATAACCTCCTTTATAACTTGTAGGATTATAATCTAGTGTAGTTGTAATGAAATGCTTTGTGTTGGTTTGCCCTGTTATTCCAATATCACTAGACAATCAGCCATTACTTGCATTTCTTGGGTTGACTAGTGCTGTACGTGAGCCAATTATTTACCAGTTATGAGAAGTTGTTATAAATGTTCAAGGTTATGTTTTCTGTCTGAATAAAATTATTAGTGGTTGAAAAGAGGAAAAAACATGGTCAAACTTGCAGTTCACACAAGATTGTTACTTAGTCTACGAGTGCTTGCATCACCTACACTCATTAAGTCTTGTATTTGGCCCCACTTTCATAAAATAGCTCTCTTTTAAGTGTTCCTTAATTGTAAATTTGTCACTTCGCAAGTGTTTTACTGCACCCCAAGTCTGTCCAGAAATGCAATGATATGGAGTGATGAAAACATTTTAAACAGTTTCAAATTGTCTTGTGTAGGCCCTAGATTCACAAGGTAGCTTCAAAAAATGTGTTCAAGTATTTCATCAGGGCTGAAGCAGGAGACCACAGCTTGTAGATGGTGCATGCATCAGACCTTGCAATATCAGTGAAAAGATGGCTGCATGCATGGAAGTGATCTGGTTTTTGCATATCATAACAGGAGATGTGATCTAAGTGCTTTTCCAACATGGTTTGTGGGACTGAATTCAGATTACCTCCATGCCAGCGCTGATGTCTTGTTGAATTGTTCGAGCTAGTGCTTGATCAAAAAGGATGGCTACGGTATGTTAAATAGTAATGCATGTCAATGCCGTACTACTGTTCATCCTGGTATCTGCTTGTAATTTTTTTTTGGTGTCAGCTCTTGTTGCCTTAATATTTGAAGCTCCTTTGTATATGCATTGGAACCAAGAATTATTGGGTAGATTTAAAATACTTGGCTAGTTGAGTAAAAATTTTTGGATTAGAGAAATATTTAGTACGGTACCATAAGTATTTTTATTTATTTTGACCATGACTTCACCTGCAAATCTAAATCTTGAAATATATATTCATGTATACTGAAAAAGGGTTTTATTTAACACCTTGTATGTACAGGCTCTTTTATTTTATTTTTTTATGACTATTGAGCCAGACTATATCCAGTCTTGGAAGACAGTGGTTCAAACCCTACATTGACCATCCCTGTAATGGTTATCTGTGGTTTCCCATTTTCTACTCCGGCCAAATGCTGGGAATGTACCTTCTAATGGGCTTTGACCACTTCCTTCCAATTCATTGCCCTGTTTCATTCATTTCCCCTGACTTAGAGTTTGTGACATATTATTCATTTTATCCTAATCACGAATCACAGATCGCTCATGGGCCTCTCCAGAGGTCACACCATTATTTTATTATATTTAATCTTCTCATTAACTCCTCTCGTGAGGATGGCATCTGGCCGTAAGAAACTCGACTCACTCACCCCCACCCCTTTATAAACTGCAATAATATGGAGCGAGAAATAACACAAAGCTATGCACATTTTCCCCAAAGTTGCAATTGATTCAGATTTTGGAGGTCCCTCCGTGGTTTGAATCTGGGTAGTGGACTAAGTAGGTGTAAGCTGTCCTCCAGTTCATTCCAGCAGCACTCCACAATCATTCCTTGCGACTGGGCTCGCCAACTCTAGATGGGCTCAATCATAGTAGTAGATTATTATTTGGGTACTTTCATAGCAATACTGGTCTGGTGATTTAAGAATTTGAAAAACTAGGCCAGATCACATGGGTAGTAACTGGGTCTTAAAAATGAGATATCGCAGATAGACCGACCTACTCAGAGAGCCAAGCCTGAAACTGGGAAGTGGTAGGTTTTACCATTATCATCGTGCCATTTACTTTATTAATATAATGTCACAGACAGGCAACTTGGCCAGATTTAGGATAACAGTAGGTAAGAAATTCGCCAATGCTAATTCTGTGGGCGTTGTGAACTCGAATGCAGCATTATTCACTACCTAGAGTTGCTACCCTTATTTTAACATGGTGGGGTTCATAGTTACAAGCTGCTTAATATTACAGTGTTGGGGCAGATGACCTCGCTGTTCCACCCCTTAAAACATCAATAACTAACTAATAATATTGAGTGTATAGAAAAGGTAGTCAACAGTTTCTTGAAAGATGGTTTGCAGTATATTAAGATGGCTCAGAATGTACTGCAAGAGAAGAAACTAACGGATGATTCAGCATATATTCGTGCTAATTTCACATTGGCAAATACTATAAAACAATTAGTCATCTATGGGCAGATGACCTCATAGTTCCGCCCCTTAAAACAACAATAACTAACTAATTAGTCATCATAATTCAGCGTCACTGAATCAATGTCTGTGTTTACAAAAGTAAATTATCAGCTGAATAAAGCTACAGGTAACTATGCAGAAATGGTTCTCAAGTGTAATCTGGGATACACAGTATTGAAAAGTGTATCAGATATTTTGAATGGGTGTAGTAATGCAGTTCTACCTCAAGGATTCATTGTTCAAGTATGTTCCGGTCACTTCAGCAAATGTTGAAAGATCCTTCAAATCTAATACTGTCCAGCAAAGACAAACTTACATCACAACATTTTAAAATGTTAGTGATTTACTGCGCGCAAAGAACAGTGAGGATGACGATGCGTGAATGTCACATCCCGATACATCCCGATACATCCCGATACATCCCGATACATCCCGATACATCCCGATACATCCCGATACATCTCACGTGCTCAATATAACAAATATAAACACTTATATTTCTTGAGATGTATTCCATTAATTTTATTGCACCTATTTCAAACTATAAGAACTTAATTCTAGATTTTCCCACCTGGTGTACAGACACTCTTATTAGGACCTAGTCATCATCTCCCAAGCCAAGGATCCCACTTTTGGGATATTTGCTGCATCCTTGGTCCACTCCCTTTACCCAGTTACCAAAACTTAGGAGAATTTAAGTTAATAAAAAGAAGTTAATATGTTCTTCGCCCTGAATCCTGGTTAATTAGACTAATGTCGCATTTGAGCTATTGATGTCGCGCCAGGAAATGGCTCACTGTGTATCGCGCACTCCAAAAACATTAAGTTGGTCACTACTTGCTTCACTCACTCATCACATTCCTTTTTTCACTGGTTGCGTGCCGTCTGCTGTGATAACAACCATTGGTATGCGGGAAGCCGATATATTTAGGTTTGGAATTGGCGGGCCGTGCATGCGTACTGCAAGACCCCGCAACCGGTCGCAGCGTGTTCAACTGCCATCTCCTGGCGCGATGACAATAATTAGAGGAAGTAGCTATGGTTATGGTAAAGGCCTTTATTAGGTGAAGGGTTGGGTGGAAGAAGGGCGTAACTCAAAAAACATAGTTTTGAGATAATCAACAAAAACTACCTATACATTTTATCTGTTGCTGGAATGTAACAATATTCATGCATGTCTTAGAGATACACTTCCTGATATGATTACAGTGAGTTTTATGGGCAATGTTTCAATAACTCGCAAGACCAGAGCCTTAAGATTTTCTGAATTACGCCCTTCTTCCATAAAAGGTCGTTGAAAAATAAAACAATATGAATGTAATGTTGCAAATTGACTGTATTTACGGTATTTCTTGGGGAGGTAAAATACTGCATAATACTTATTTTTTACAAAACATATGTACATTATGTTTACTAGAAACTTGCAATGCAAGAAAAAGATTAAATATTCACAGTATCACAATAACACTTCCTGGCAGATATTCTTATTAAACCTGCCTACAACAACATTCTAGGTCCGCAGTCACTCATCACTATCTGCTGAATCATCTGCAGATACCCTAGTATGGGTTTAGAATTCCTTAAAATTGTTATGAAACCAACATTTTTCACCATCATTCACGTATTTCAGGAGCTCCTGCACGTTTTGAACTTTCTCAGGTTTTATACCCGCTATCTTTACCCTTCGAAGGACTGGTTCTCTGTTGATTACCAATACTGTGGATTTTAAACAGTGAAATCAAAGCTACCTATTTTATTCTGTTGTTGAAGCTGTGATGTTTCCATTTGCATAGAACATAATAATACAGTATTTCGTCGGCGCTTAATGATCTCTTTCTTCCACAATTTCTTAAAACTTTTTTGGTCTCCTACCCTTGTTCTTCTTTTACTTATAATATAAATCATTTTCCCTACTATTTCCATCGTCAGAACAGTTGTATTCACTTTCATCGGAAGTTCCGTGTGGTGACACAGCAGCCATTGCGATTACCTACGCCTGTCTTGCCCAAGACATCCGCGACCTGGAAGACGGGCGCAACGAAGAAATGTTTGAGAAATGACTCTCCACTGCCATCTATGGGAGCTAGCGTAAAGCCGCTTTCACTGGTTCCTGCTGACACCCCCAGAGATCATATAGAGCCATTTTACGGATAAACGCCGTAATTCAAGTTACGCCCTTCTTCCACCCAACCCTTCAATTGCATCTGAGTTGCAGCAACACTGCTCAGTTGTGGTAGTGTAGTTTGTGTGTTGATAGGCAATGATCATTGTATTTTATTGCTTGATTGTGTGGTCCAGAGATGCTGGAGAGAAGAATGCTAACATTTGCTCATTGTTGGCTGGCAATGAGCTACTGAATTTCCGGTCTGCACCTCTACCTGACAATACATCCTATAAGAACATAAAATGTTATTTCCAACACTTTTTGTCACACTCAATTTCTTAAACCAGTTGTTAGTGTCGAAAAAACAAAATGAGTTTCCTTAAACACCCAATTACCATAGTGCTACAAATATTATTTCTAGCCTAATGGCTTTGGACATAAATACAAATTTTCATGAAATTGATTGCAGCTGTTCTTTTGTGATAGGTCTTAATCCATACAGACAGGAATTGAACCTAAGCAACCTTCCAAAGTCATTTGGCATGAAACACATACAATTATTATTAAATTTCTTGATTCTAAACAATGTACAGACAAAACTTTAAATTTATATTTTAATGAAGATAACTCGCCAGGGTGGCCTAGAGTACTAACGCATCGGGAATCCCACCTTGGTCGTCATGTAAATGGTTTTCGTGGTTTCCCATTTTCACAACCAGGCAAATGCCGGGACTTTCTTTTCAACAGGTCCATTGCCGACTTCCTTTCAAAATCCATTCCCTAACCCTTCTTTAATTAGACTAGAGTTAGCAGTCGGTTTGTCACCATTTTCAGTTGTATGTGCTGTCAAAGAGTGTTCAGCTCCCCGACAGCATCCTTGCAACGGTAGAGTCGCGAGTGGGTGAAACCTTTTCAAAGCTGGACGCAGAACAAGGGAACGTTAATAATTACAATTTTCCTGGTTACTATCTGATAATTATTCTTTATCTCTCATTAAAATATAAGCCTCGTTGCTTTCCAACATTATTACTTACTCTTACAAAATTAATGCTATAATTCTGAATGTTTATCGACATATCTGGATTTAAAGTTTTGACATTTTTTATCATTTATTGATAATATCTGGATTTGCCATTGGAATAATTGCACTGATCTTGATAACATTGTAGTGTAGTATTATAATTATTCCATATACTGTACTGTGCCCGTTTAGACCGGAGTCCGCACGACCACATATGCATTTTACCAATAATCAGTCAGCACGAGAGTCAAAATATCCCGGGGCGCCAGATGGATTAAAGCTAATCGCAAAAACGACATCAAATGAAAAAATGCTTTACTGATTTTTGGCTCAATGCAACAATAAGGATAGAAGGAGATTCAACTGGGCATAACACATCATGTAAAATTATCTCATTTTATTTTGAATTTAAAATTGACTGCAAAAATGCTCAAAGCAGCATCATTCACGTGTGGCGACCCACATCCTATTTACACAATGTACAGAAATGTTCCCAACACATTGGACAATTATCTTTGGAGACACAAGTCTGATTATTAGTCCTGTAGACTGTGTTCCAAAATTATATTCATTATTTATGATTAAATCCAGTTCAAATTTAATTGTCTTTACTGGAAATACTGTAGTTCACTGTTTGAATTTTTACATAATATTAACACTCGTAGAATAAATGTTCATAGAATTTTTAACTTTCACTTATTTTTCCAGTTTCAAAAAAAATATTGTCAAAAAATATTATTATCTCTGAATCAACACAAATTATGTACACATATTAATAACAACATCTGAAAAGTATCTGACCATTGAGCATAGCATCGAAGAACTGTGCGAAGCACAACAAAATTAATTGTTCTTCTGACATTAAACGTTTCGAGAAGTGACTCGATTATGAACTTCAAGTTCCTAACAAAATATATGATTTCTGAATCATCAACTTGATCAATAAATTGTCGGACCATTCAACAATTTGACTTTCCACTTGGAATCATTATTAAGAAAAATATATTTATATTTATGGCCATTTTAGTAATTTTCACAACTTGCAATTCTTCGACAGAATGCGGAAATAAGAATTGTAGCTTCATAATAAATTCATTTAGTTCATGGCACTAGGATTGAAAACATCCTTCAAATTATTCGTGGTTATAGAATTATTTTTAATTGGCAGTGGCCCATTCTATTATTTTTATAAGAACACAATATTCCAACAACAACGGCAAAGGTCTTCCTCTGAAGAAGAATAAAATAAAATCATGACAAATCCGGGTTCTAGCAAAATTAAAATCTTAATGGAATCCGTAAACAAGGTTGAAATAAGAACTGATGGTTTTTAAGAAATAACCTTCGGGTCATTCATACGACGCAATGTGTAGTTCCAATACTCCTTCTTTAACACTGAGTCATCGAACCTGCTATTTGATTGATGCTCAAATAAAAACCTCCTCATTCCTGCGACTTAAACATGCGCACCTGGGAATGGCATTTCAACTACTCCACACACATAAATTTTCTTCCCAAAATTTATACAATAAATCAAGCCTCTGCTTGTTATCAACACTGGAAGATTTATAAACTGACAAGTTTATTTTATTTTACCATTCAGTTCAACCCATGAAGTTACCATACTTATATAATCTTTATTTCACTTTCGAATGTGTATCTACGTCATGATTTTATATAAATACAAAAATATCCTAATTGATACAAATATCATTTGCTTCCCGTTTCATGCCTTTCCGTGTTATCTGAAAAATATACTTTGCTCATTGCAAATATCAACTGTTCAACCAGAATTGTAATGTTGGTTGAATGCGGGCTTGCGCTAACCACTCTCCTTCGGAAAATCACCTGTTCCAAACTAGAAATGATTAAACTACTTCATAAGCTCTCTCTCAATAAATGTGATTATTAGAAAATATAAGATCCAAGAATTATTTAGAAAAGTTATGAAAATCATCATTATTATTATTATTAGTGAATTATTATTATTATTATTAGTTATATTAGTTTAAATATATTTAATTATTATTTCATTATGTGAGAATCCACATGTTCGAATCTTCGAATATGGAAAAAATATCCATTCCTCAACAAAAATAATTATTAACTTTTACAGTTACATCGGCTGTTTTCCGTGATTATCCAAAAATATGAAATATTAAAATAAATGCTCGTTATGCTCGGTCATCGATCCTAAACTGTTCTGAGTGCTGAAAATACTCAGAATAACTCTAATATGTCTTGCGTAAATCATTGCAAGATTTAAATACGAAGAAAAATAAATGTGTTGGTCATCTGCAGAAAATGAGTTTGTTCCAATTAGCTAGGCATAATATAAAGTCAAAAGGTGGCTTACATTTCTCGTTGGTCTTGAAGCGTAGTGAACCTGGTCTGTACCAGATTTATCCAGATACATGCCCTATCGGACACGCACGTCTAATCCTTGTATCGGCCGCCATTATGTACCCACAATCTGTCTAGCAAGACATAGTGGTAATATCTCTTGAAGTTTGAAGTAACTGTTGATCCATTTTAATATTTACTTCTGTTAAATCCATAACAGTTTGCTTAAATGGGGTCAGATCTAAATGATCTATTCTCAAATATGTCAGTTGTAACATAACTCACGGTAATCTTTTCAGTACAAGAAAACACTGACAGTCTAAACCAATCAACGGCTGTTCTGAAGATCGTTCCCTGGGCATGGCTTATCACCATCTATCATGCGCGAAGCAACTTATAGTTTCCCATCGTCGGCTAATGAACAACACCGTGATAGACTGGCCTTCAATATACTGAAAGATCGGAGTGGTTATCAAGTTACAAATTAAAACTGACTAAATTGGACTAAAATATCCAAGTATTAGATTACTATTACTGGACTGTGACAAAGTACTTTCTAGACAAAGTCTAGCATATGTCCATAAAGAAATAAAGTATTTCACCAGTGTCCGTAGAAAAATATCAATCACCTTAGTGATTCTCTCTGCCGGAAACTTACTATGTTCCACATGTATCGCAGCACTTTTATAACTATCACAATTTGAAGATATGTTCTGCGTAGATCCGGCAACCATGTGCCTTGGCTCAGCGTGGCAGCAGCACCTTGCCTTGCAAGAGCTTGTTTCGAAGTGAGCTGATGTTGCTTGGGCCGGCCGGCTTTTATTCAAAACGGTCAGGGTCACGCTGAATCACGCTGAAATCTGGAAATCCTCATATCTCTGGTATCCCTGGTCCGATTCACTTGAGACTAAGTGCATTCTCTTTCATTTGGCCGTGCCAGTAATCTGATCCAAGTCTCAAGTCTCTACTCCATGGCTAACTATTTAATCAACAAATAGTCTCGACCTCTGCTACGACTCGCTACGTCACTTGACATGCTCTTAGCTGCATAAAATTTCCATTTCCTTCTAGAAGCAATGGAGCGCGATATTCAAATATCTCAACTTTCAAAAGCGGCTGTAGCCTTTCTCTTGATATCTAGGTGTCTGAATCTTGGAATACCCATTCCTAGAGTTGGGCACATCCACCCCACACCTAGCAAGAAATAAAAATTACGCGCAAGGGTCTGCGAAAACGCTTTCCTCTCACTCTGCGCTCTCTTTTCTCAGCTTGGCTCCTCAACTTGTCTAAAGCTAGAGTTTCCCTCATCTGACGACTTGGTTCAATCTCAGGTGGAATAGAGATGATTCGATCCCATGATCTTGTTGGTTTAATTCCATGATGAAGCAACATGGGAATCTGTCCAGTACTCTCATGAATCGTAGAGTTGATGGATTCGGATGCTAAAGAGAGAACATCCATCCATTTCCAATGCTCATTTGGACAATAGAGGCGGCAAAATTTTGCTATCTCAGCCATCACGCGTTCTGCTGGATTGCTTTCAGGATGTCTGATAGAACAAAACAATTGTCTAATCCAAAGATTATTCATGATGGTTCTGAATTCTAAAGATGTAAATTGGGGTCCACGATCTGATAAAAGGAATTCCGGTTTGCCTGCTTCCGGAATTACGCTGTCTCTAATTCTCTTCGCACAATATTTTGCGTTTGCCTTCTGAATTGGGTGTAACATAGTGTATTTGCTGAAAACATCCATGGTCACCAGAATATATCGGTTACCTCTTTTAGACTTCGGGAGAAGACCATATAGATCAGTCGCGAAGATTTCACAAGGCTTAGAAGGAATAATAGGCCTTGGTAATTCTCTCAATAATCTAGAATTATGTTTACTCCTTTGGCATAAGTCGCATTCTCGAATAGTGTTCCTGACAGTTTGTCGCATTCGCTCCCACGAAAATTTCTCTTGTATCATGTTGACCGTCTTATCTACTCCAGCATGACCTGCGATTCGATGTGCCATCCAGATAATGGGTTTTTGCATTCGTGGAGGTATCACTACTCTCAGCTTCGTATGGTCGGGATCTGCAAACTTGTAGATTAAACCATCTAACATCATAAAATCTCTTGAAATCCTTTCAGTTTCCACAAAATCATCGTCATTTGGATCCATGTCTCCCTGTAGAAAACGAAAAATGTTTCTAAAACGTCGGTCTCTCCTCTGGGATAAATGCAACAATCTTAACCTTCTCAAGGTATCCTCATCCTCCTGCGTCAGGTTAACTTGAAAAACCTTAGATGTAGACTCCACTGCTCTACTCAATAAATCAGCTCCAACGTTCAACTTTCCAGGAGTGTGTTCAATAACTAGGTTGAATTGTTGAATAAAAAGTGACCATTTAGTTATCCTATCACTGGCAAAGTTTGTTCTCAAGATAAACTCAAATGCATGGTGATCAGTCCTCACAATTACTGAATGTCCAATTAACATTTTCTTCCACGACTCCAACGCGAAGATTACAGCAAGTGCTTCTAACTCTGTGGTGTAATAATTCCTTTCTGATGGACGAAGTTTCCTGCTTATGAACGCCAGGTAACGTCTCTTGTGATCTTCATCTTCTTGAAGAAGAATAGCTCCAATCCCTACGGTGGATGCATCAGATTCTATGATGAAATTCTTGGTAAAGTCAGGATACTCCAATTTCACGCTGTTTACCAATAACCTCTTGGCATCTTGAAATGATTGTTCACAATCTTCATTCCATTTCCATTTGTTTCCTTTCTTTAATAATTCCTGCAATGGAGCAACCGTCTTGGTGAAGCTTGGACAATGCCCTGCAAAGAATTGGCATGTCCCGAGAAAACTGCAGACATTCTTCACTCTAGTAGGTCTAGGGAAATTTTCAATCACCTGTATCTTTGTCTCATTGGGACGGTATCCTTCACCATCCAAAATGTGGCCCAAAATTTTATTTCCTTCCGAAAGAACTGACATTTTCCAAGGTTTACTTTAAAGTTCGCTTTTCTGAAATCTGCGAATAACATCTGAAGATGTAACAAATGTTCCTCCTTAGTCTCAGATGCAATTAGGATATCATCTATGTAACGAATTGCTATCTCTTTTACTTCAGGACTCAAATTTTGTTCCAGTGCTCTGATCAAAACAGATCCAGATGTTTTGACTCCAAATGGTAGACGGCGGAATACATATGTCTGCTGGTCAAACATAAATCCTGTAAACTTTTTGGAATCTTCGCTAAGCCTAATGTGGTGGTAGGACGAAGTGAGATCAATGTTAGAGAACCAGACCTTGCCTTGGAATTTCCTTAACAGTTCCCTAATGATTGGTGGTCTGTCATACTCTGGCAGTAATCTTGAATTCAAATTTCGCGCGTCTAAACATAATCTCAGACTTCCATCTTGCTTAGACACTACTGCTAATGGATTGACATAAGATGTAGTGTACTTTTCAATCACATTATTACTTTCCATCTCTTTGATAAGCACTTTTACCCTTTCTCGATGCTTTTCCGCTACCGGATACAATTTAGCATGGAAAGGTGCATCATCATTTACACGAATACGATATTCAAAATCTTTAATTTCACCAGGTTTAATATCAAAAATATCGTGATGCTCTTTCAAAATTTTTCCTAGCTCTGGGGACTCCTTCTCAGTGTAGACTTCTCTTCCTTCAGCTTCATGAAAAATCAGAGACCATTGAGCATCTCCCTCGATGTCTTCCTCTTCTTTTCCCTTGAAGTTTATCTCTTCGGTATTCTTGAATCTAATCGTCTCTGTCTTCATGTCTATCACTGCTTGATATGCTTGTCACGGTGGGTGAGTGGTTATAGTGTCGGACTACCAACTCCAAGATTGCAGGTTCGCCCCTGGTCGTGGTAAGTGATTTTTGAAGGCGACAAAAATCACGACACTCATGTCATACGTTGTTGGCATGTTAAAGAACCCATTTGAATTCAGTAGGCCGTGTTCAATGGCAAAATTAATCTCGGGATTTTCCGCCAACACAAAGTTTCTCCATTCTCTACTTGAAAGCGCTGTAGTGTCAAGGAGTTTAGATATCTAACCTCCTTGACTTTCATAGCGTTCAAAGGAGCGACGAAATTCGACATGCAAGCTACCCTCTGGGTGTCAATTAACAAAGCTTGCACCAGGCACCCGAGGCCATACGATATTATATTATTATTATTATATACTGCTTGATATTTCTGAATGAAATCCGCTCCCAATATCATGCCAAAAGCCATGTCCTTCATTACTACAAACACATGTCGGAAATCATGTCCTCCAATAGTAACACATAAGTATAATTGTGTTTTACACAGAGATATTTTATTGGGTATTATTCCTTGGATTTTAATTCCTGATACTGGAATCCCCTCTAAATTCTCTATGAGCTTCCACAGAATATAAAGCTTCTCGCTCACAAGACAAAGCATAGCCCCAGTATCAATTAAAGAATCGACAGGCATACCGAATACTTCACATGATATGATTGGTATTTTAATTCTTGTACCCATTTCTTTCCGTTCGTCATTATGTTGAATTAAGTCATCATCCTCTGCTTGCCACTTAATAATCCTGGATGTGAAAGTGTTTAAAATTCTATCTTCTACTGTGAATTCGAAGTTCTTTTTTCTTTACCAATCTCCCGGGATTGTTGTGTTCCCGATGGGCCTGGTTCATTGGGCCTCTGTTCCAAGAACTGCAAGTTTTCTTGGTGTCTTTCTTCCAAGTTCTTCCTCGTCTCCTTATTGAACTCTTCATTGGACTGACGAGTATTCACATTCCCTCTGTTATTGTAGTTATTGTTTCTACCATAGTACCTTCTTTCCTGGTACCTTCCTTGATTATCCCTTGGCCTTCTCCATCGAGTATTATATCGATATCCACCATCCGGTCTCGCATAAGGCTTGTAACTGTATCTGTTATTGTACTGATTCCATCCTCTTTTATCGGGCTCTTCCCTCGGCGTTTTCTCTTCTCGCCCCTCTCGAATCTCTCGAGGTGTTTGGGAATAACTGTCGGCCATAACAGCGTACACAGCGTTGTTATTCTTTCCTCCTTTCTGATGGAAGAATTGAGCGTTCGTGTGGTCAAGTTTCTGCAATACCTCGTCAAATTGCTCCATATTATAAATGTCAGCAGCGATCAAAGTTCTTTGGACGTCTGCTGGAAACTGACGTATTAATGCAGTAATTAATTCATTATCTGGCATCGGCGGTTCTAAATGTTGTAGTTTAGAAAGCTGTCCAGAAAAGTACGTAGAGTATCGAGTAGGTTGTGACGTCGAGAATCTCTTTGAATATAATTCTGCTCTGACTTGCTGTTGGGTTTCCGGGGACCAAAACTTTTTAATAACCCACGGGAAAACTCCTCAAAATTGGTGAGAGTGGACCTAAAAGCTCTAAACCAAAGAAGTGCAGGACCTTCCAAAAATTTCCCTATCACTCGGATCTGTCTTTCCTTAGGGATTTTGGAATCTTTTAGGTAATCACCTGCTTCTCTCAAAAATTCTACGGGTGTCACAGAATCTCGCCCTGAAAATTTAGAAGGCTTATCCTCCACATTCTTGAATACAGTTATGGGGTTGGATTGAAATACTGTCCTGACCTCATCCTGTCTTTGACTATCAGTTTCTCTAGCTGCTCCTAGGTTTATCTGTATCTGTTCTTCTCCCCTCATACTTGACATTTTCAACAGATGGTCAGACTGTTTCTCGTCCTTGATTTGGGTTTTCATAGCCTCAAGTTCCTTATGGTTTTCTTCTGCCATTTTTTTAATTTCTTCGGTTTCCCTACAGTTCTCCTTGACAACAGTGGATATCTGATTCATAACAGCCTCGTGACTTTTCAACGACCCTGTCATATCTGATATGTTCGTCTGAGTTGCTTGAATATCTTTGGAAATTACTTGAATATGGGATGACAAAGATTCCCTAATTTCCTTGATTCCCTCTTGGTTCTCCAGCTTGAGTGTGTCTTTAATTTCATCGATAACTGTGGTTTTAATTTCAGTTTGTAATTCATTAATCACACCTTCTCTTATTTCTCCCATTACGAGTTCTTTGAATTGTTCTGTCAAACGTTGAACAACTAGAATTGCCATCTCATTACTCTCTTTCTTCACTCTGACTTCTAGGTTGATCATGTCTTCACCAACTTTCCTAAGACCATGTTCTATCCTATCAGCTAAGCGTTGGGATCTTAGATCGGCATCGCGAAATGTATCGTCCATTAAACTTGCGTTAGTGGCTAATGAAGTTTCGAGCTCATGTGTTTTTTCGCATAATTTAGTCATTTTACTCTCAAGTGACATTTTCAAAATTTCGGAATTCTCTTTAAATTTATTTTCCATAGAATTAAATTTACTATTTAAATTTTCTTTCAAGTTACCTTTTAAAGAATCAGAATTTTCTTTTAAGTTTATCATTTAAACTTTCTTTAAGTTTATTTTCTAAAGAATCAGAATTTTCTTTAAGTTTATTTTCTAAAGAATCAGAATTTTCTTTAAGTTTATTTTCTAAAGAATCAGAATTTTCTTTAAGTTTATCGTTTAAACTTTCTTTAAGTTTATCAGAATTTTCTTTAAGTTTCTTTTCCAAAGCCTCTGTATTTTCTTTCATAATGGCTGCTACACGCAGTCCAGCTTCTTTGGAACTCTCTTCCAAACTCCTCATCATCCTCATCATCTCTTCCATAATTTTCAATTATTATTCAAAACTTAGGGGTATACATGTTGGCAGACACAAGATTATAACTAGAACAAGAAACATGAATAGCTAATTGGAACACTCTAATAAAATGAGATTTGTCCTAATGTCGACGTGATGGAAAAACAAAATTCTCTACTTTTACGAATTACATTTACCACAATATCACAAGAAAAATATGCAAGTTCTCAAATATCCTCCACCTGGATTCTAATAATGCGTATGTCCAGTCATCGAACGTTTACTACTGAATTTAATTGACGCCCTAATGGTTAAGCCATTATCAAAAATAATCAAACCCATTCTAATTATTAACCCAGTTAAATTTTTAATTTTCCCCACTAATTGGGTTTCCTACTAATTTCTTCATCCAAACCAGACATCTCTCAATTCCCAAAATATCTATATAAAAATTATCACAATTTAAATCGGCATGCGATTGACCGTGTCTAACTCGAGCCCCACGTTCGAAGCCATTTCTCTCTCTATCTTATTTTATGTGCCCGTTTAGACCGGAGTCCACACGACCACATATGCATTTTACCAATAATCAGTCAGCACGAGAGTCAAAATATCCCGGGGCGCCAGATGAGTTAAAGCTAATCGCAAAAACGACATCAAATGAAAAAAATGCTTTACTGATTTTTGGCTCAATGCAACAATAAGGATAGAAGGAGATTCAACTGGGCATAACACATCATGTAAAATTATCTCATTTTATTTTGAATTTAAAATTGACTGAAAAAATGCTCAAAGCAGCATCATTCACGTGTGGCGACCCACATCCTATTTACACAATGTACAGAAATTTTCCCAACACATTGGACAATTATCTTTGGAGACACAAGTCTGATTATTAGTCCTGTAGACTGTGTTCCAAAATTATATTCATTATTTATGATTATATCCAGTTCAAATTTAATTGTCTTTACTGGAAATACTGTAGTTCACTGTTTGATATTTTACATAATATTAACACTCGTAGAATAAATGTTCATAGAATTTTTAACTTTCACTTATTTTTCCAGTTTCAAAAAAAATATTGTCAAAAAATATTATTATCTCTGAATCAACACAAATTATGTACACATATTAATAACAACATCTGAAAAGTATCTGACCATTGAGCATAGCATCGAAGAACTGTGCGAAGCACAACAAAATTAATTGTTCTTCTGACATTAAACGTTTCGAGAAGTGACTCGATTATGAACTTCAAGTTCCTAACAAAATATATGATTTCTGAATCATCAACTTGATCAATAAATTGTTGGACCATTCAACAATTTGACTTTCCACTTGGAATCATTATTAAGAAAAATATATTTATATTTATGGCCATTTTAATAATTTTCACAACTTGCAATTCTTCGACAGAATGCGGAAATAAGAATTGTAGCTTCATAATAAATTCATTTAGTTCATGGCACTAGGATTGAAAACATCCTTCAAATTATTCGTGGTTATAGAATTATTTTTAATTGGCAGTGGCCCATTCTATTATTTTTATAAGAACACAATATTCCAACAACAACGGCAAAGGTCTTCCTCTGAAGAAGAATAAAATACAATCATGACAAATCCGGGTTCTAGCAAAATCAAAGTCTTAATGGAATCCGTAAACAAGGTTGAAATAAGAACTGATGGCTTTTAAGAAATAACCTTCGGGTCATTCATACGACGCAATGTGTAGTTCCAATACTCCTTCTTTAACACTGAGTCATCGAACCTGCTATTTGATTGATGCTCAAATAAAAACCTCCTCATTCCTGCGACTTAAACATGCGCACCTGGGAATGGCATTTCAACTACTCCACACACATAAATTTTCTTCCCAAAATTTATACAATAAATCAAGCCTCTGCTTGTTATCAACACTGGAAGATTTATAAACTGACAAGTTTATTTTATTTTACCATTCAGTTCAACCCATGAAGTTACCATACTTATATAATCTTTATTTCACTTTCGAATGTGTATCTACGTCATGATTTTATATAAATACAAAAATATCCTAATTGATACAAATATCATTTGCTTCCCGTTTCATGCCTTTCCGTGTTATCTGAAAAATATACTTTGCTCATTGCAAATATCAACTGTTCAACCAGAATTGTAATGTTGGTTGAATGCGGGCTTGCGCTAACCACTCTCCTTCGGAAAATCACCTGTTCCAAACTAGAAATGATTAAACTACTTCATAAGCTCTCTCTCAATAAATGTGATTATTAGAAAATATAAGATCCAAGAATTATTTAGAAAAGTTATGAAAATCATCATTATTATTATTATTAGTGAATTATTATTATTATTATTAGTTATATTAGTTTAAATATATTTAATTATTATTTCATTATGTGAGAATCCACATGTTCGAATCTTCGAATATGGAAAAAATATCCATTCCTCAACAAAAATAATTATTAACTTTTACAGTTACATCGGCTGTTTTCCGTGATTATCCAAAAATATGAAATATTAAAATAAATGCTCGTTATGCTCGGTCATCGATCCTAAACTGTTCTGAGTGCTGAAAATACTCAGAATAACTCTAATATGTCTTGCGTAAATCATTGCAAGATTTAAATACGAAGAAAAATAAATGTGTTGGTCATCTGCAGAAAATGAGTTTGTTCCAATTAGCTAGGCATAATATAAAGTCAAAAGGTGGCTTACATTTCTCGTTGGTCTTGAAGCGTAGTGAACCTGGTCTGTACCAGATTTATCCAGATACATGCCCTATCGGACACGCACGTCTAATCCTTGTATCGGCCGCCATTATATACCCACAATCTGTCTAACAAGACATAGTGGTAATATCTCTTGAAGTTTGAAGTAACTGTTGATCCATTTTAATATTTACTTCTGTTAAATCCATAACAGTTTGCTTAAATGGGGTCAAATCTAAATGATCTATTCTCAAATATGTCAGTTGTAACATAACTCACGGTAATCTTTTCAGTACAAGAAAACACTGACAGTCTAAACCAATCAACGGCTGTTCTGAAGATCGTTCCCTGGGCATGGCTTATCACCATCTATCATGCGCGAAGCAACTTATAGTTTCCCATCGTCGGCTAATGAACAACACCGTGATAGACTGGCCTTCAATATACTGAAAGATCGGAGTGGTTATCAAGTTACAAATTAAAACTGACTAAATTGGACTAAAATATCCAAGTATTAGATTACTATTACTGGACTGTGACAAAGTACTTTCTAGACAAAGTCTAGCATATGTCCATAAAGAAATAAAGTATTTCACCAGTGTCCGTAGAAAAATATCAATCACCTTAGTGATTCTCTCTGCCGGAAACTTACTATGTTCCACATGTATCGCAGCACTTTTATAACTATCACAATTTGAAGATATGTTCTGCGTAGATCCGGCAACCATGTGCCTTGGCTCAGCGTGGCAGCAGCACCTTGCCTTGCAAGAGCTTGTTTCGAAGTGAGCTGATGTTGCTTGGGCCGGCCGGCTTTTATTCAAAACGGTCAGGGTCACGCTGAATCGCGCTGAAATCTGGAAATCCTCATATCTCTGGTATCCCTGGTCCGATTCACTTGAGACTAAGTGCATTCTCTTTCATTTGGCCGTGCCAGTAATCTGATCCAAGTCTCAAGTCTCTACTCCATGGCTAACTATTTAATCAACAAATAGTCTCGACCTCTGCTACGACTCGCTACGTCACTTGACATGCTCTTAGCTGCATAAAATTTCCATTTCCTTCTAGAAGCAATGGAGCGCGATATTCAAATATCTCAACTTTCAAAAGCGGCTGTAGCCTTTCCCTTGATATCTAGGTGTCTGAATCTTGGAATACCCATTCCTAGAGTTGGGCACAGTACAAGATAACACATTTTATACGCAAGGATGTTTGTGGGTGTGACCAAGGAGGAGGGACTGTACATAAATGGAACATTGTATTGGAAGAGCAAATTGCAGATTTTTTTAAAATGATCTTTCAACAGGCAGGGCCTGTAATAATTTAATAACCCCTAATTATATGCCTCGCACTCTTTTAAGTGCCAAATATTTAACATTTGTTTTCAAATTCATGTTGGTTCTTTGAAATGGTTATTTGAGATTAACCAGAGAAACATTAATTTCTTGCATGAATGTTTTAATTTTTTTTAAATACAATTTCAGAATTATACCAATTGTACAAAAAATGTTAAGTTAATTTTTCAATGCACTGCTTTACTGTTATTCATGTGTAAGTGTAACTGACACAGCACAGTAATAGCGGGTGTTTGCTCCCCTAGCTTCAAGACATCTGGGCAAACTGAGCACAAGATCACTGACCGATTCTTGAAGAATGGCATCCCATTCAGCATACAGAGCATCTCAAGCTGTTCCAAGGTGTTAAAATCCTGATATCGAACACTTCATGCTAGCCTATACCACACATGAAGTTGAGGTTGCATGCAGGCGGGCCCATGGTTCAAATTCCAACTTCCTTGAAAAAAACATTCACACAATTTTCAACATGCAGTCGGGCATTATCATGCATAAGTGTGAAGTTTTCTCCCACAAGCGGTGCATATGGGACCACACGGGGTACCAGAATGTACCGATGTGAAGACGTAACGCCTCCCCACATAATACACTGTGTAGCTGGTGAATATCGCTCCCCCGGTCTCTTCCCAACCCGTCCATCTGGGGACTCATCTGTAAAGCGTATGGATCCCCACTGTCCAATCGTCCTTAATTGATGCTATCTTGCAAACTGGAGTCCTGTTGCAGGTCTTCATGAAGACAGGCTGACTTCATCCAACCTTTGTGTGACTGTCATTTCACTGACATTGAAATAGATTCCTGGCCAGCCCTGCAAGTTGTGTGGCAGTCACGCAACACTTGTCATCCTTGGAACGTAGCAATTCATTTTGGATCCATATTGACTTAGTTTTCTAAGGGTTTTAACTAAACGGTCCGCCTAGTCAATACCTTGGATATATGAATAAGACAGTCTTTTGTATTGACTCTATAAATGTCCTCTCGTGAGGGGTGACAAATCAAACTTTTAGGGGAATATATCTGCTGGGTATGGTAGACGATTGGTCTGTTGTCAGCCATTGTAGTGCATGAGTCAAATGTTGCCATCTCTTTGAACAAATGAGAAATGTAATTTGCACCATGATAAAGATTAAAAAGGTAAAGTAAATGGTTCCATGGAGCAGATAACATGGCCTCAAACAGCTGCAATGTGTGAGTAGTGGCAAACCGTTTCGTCATAACACCCCCATGTGGTAGCATTCATGACAAACCATTTTGTCCCTAGCACTCTGAAGTTTAACTAAGACTATAATTTTGCCTATTGTAGACATTTCTTTCTTGTCAAAGAATTTCCTGCGAATCACCTCCTTTGTGAAAGAATCGTACTTGTCCAGCAACTGCACTTTATTGTGTGTTTGATTGGGCATTTTTAAGGTCCTTTCATGCATGATACATACTTGTTCAAGAAATACCTGTAATCTTGACTACTAACTTCGTCACTTCTTTGATATTCAACACACACCACTTTTTGTCACTCCTTCAGTGGTTTTCCTTTCCTATTTTTTACTTGAGAAAGGCTTGCCTGATCCATGTTCACTTTGACACAAGTATTTAAATAACACAAAGTATTGTACGGCAAATACACACTAACTGTAACACAGAAAACACTGCTACCAGAGAGTTTAAAAAAGAACTTTTTAATAAGAAACTAATTTAATAATTTAATTAATGCAGTCAATGGAGATGTACTTTTCTTTTCAGGACGGGTCAGGGAAGGGATATTGAAAGGAACCATCCCAGCATTTGCCTGGTGGTGAAAATGGGAAACCATTTTCAGGACGGCCGAGGTGGGGTTCTAACCCACGCTCTCCTGATGCCAGAGAGGCACTAGATAGCGCATTTGCGCTCTCGGTCACCGCGGTCAAGCTGTTTGCCTCTCACCAAGGTAGACCAGGTTCGATTTCCGTTCAATACATGCGAGATTCTCGAAGTGAAATGCCATGCCCTGTGGTTCGGTTTCCACATCCCGTGGCTCATGCCCGCGAGATGAACGATCACGATCCTCGCTCAACCACCATAATAGTGTGAATCTCCATGTAAGTGTTCTTCTATTGTTTGGGGACTCCTCATACTGTATTCATATACGTAGGTCTCAATGTAACACAGGCCGTCTTTTGACTTTTAATTTCAATAGGGTGATTCGGAACATAACAAAATGTAGCAACAGATCACTGGTTACCAATGAAGTATGCACTACAAACTCTTGAGTATGGTGCAATAAAGAAGATAACATTCGTTTTTGTAAATTTCATTTGCGCCTAAATTATTTATCTTGTCAAGAGACGAATGTGAAACTCCCCCCAGAGGTTGGTTGGTGACCACAGGACCTGAACTGAGTCCGGCATTGCTTCCACTTGTGCTGTCCGTCTGACGGTATTAGGGTATCCGAGGCTTAGGGTGCCTTTCACTTTCCCGCCTTATTTGGCCATTGCCTCATCTTTCCTGATACCTTCATTCTTCGAGGGGTCACTTCATGGTATCTCTTGCTTTCTGATCAAAGTGGCGGACCCTCCCCCTTTTTCCCTTTCCTATCTGCCTTTCATGGCTTTTCTTCCATCCAAGTCCCTCAGTTCTCATTCTTCGATGGGTGAGGACATTTCGTTTCCACCTGACCTACATTTTCGTTACTACTTTTGTGTTTTTTTGTGTTTAATTTCATCTTCTAGTTAGTGCTTGTAGTTGTAGTAGTTTCCATTTCACCATCACCCAAACCATTAGGGGCCGATAACCTACATGTTAGTCACTGCTCAACTTCAACATTCAATTTGCGTTTTTGTAAGTACTTGTGTTATTTTTTGTGTGACTGGCTGCGTGGCTCAGCGGTAGCGTTCTCGCCTGCTGTTCCCCAGGTTCCAGGATTGAATTCTGTCGCAGTCAGTTGGCATTTGACGGTGCGCAAATGTAATGGAGCCGTGTCAGTAGATTTTCTGGCACGTTAAAGATGTCCTTCGGGGCAAAATTCCGGCACCCTGGCGTCTCTAAAAGCCGCAGAAGTCAAAAGGAACACGAAACAAATATTATTATTACTATTTGTGTTGTAACACTTTTATATGTGACTGTATTAAACATTGGGCTCCTAAAGCGTAATCAACCTGAAGAGAAGACTAAACATTCCAGGAGTAGCTTACACGTAATTCGAAACTAAATGTGTTTGAATATGTTACCAACGGCGGTAGCTACGTTCGCTAACGCGCAGCTCTAGGCCATGAGGCAAGCCCCACAGTCGGCCGTCCTTGAAATGGGTTTTCCGTGGTTTACCCATTTTCAACTCCAGGAAAATGCTAGAACGATACCTTCTGACAGGCCACGGCCACTTCCTTCCACATCCTTGCCGAGTATCATTCATTACATCTCTCATTAATAACTCCTCTCATAAAGTTGGCGTCAGAAAGGACACCACATAGACTTTCATCGCAACTCATCCCCACCCCGTTGAAAACTGAAATAATAACACCGCATCAATCCACTTACGTCGTCTCTCTGCTTCCGTTTTACTAGTCAGAAATGATTAAAGAACTACACCGGTGGTAGTGTTGTACGTATTTTAACACCCAACGTCACAACACAGCGTACAACTTCTCATATACTCAGCGTTATCCATATTTTCAGCAATTATTTACCTGTGATTTCGTACAAACATGCCGATATGAAGTCCACAGTTAGTCAACTGGGCGGCCACTAGAGGTGCGCGCACGGTGCCTATAGCCTTAAGTTTCACGGAATAATACTGCACGGAGCTCAGAAGAGGGGCAGGAGGTTCCCTACTCACATACGCCATTCGTTGCTACGGCAACCTGCTTACTACTCGGCAGAATATATCGGCCCGTGGCGCACTCAATAGGACGAGTGGACACTGTTCAGAAGTTGTGGCTCAATATTTCTGAAAAGGCAGCTCCATTCTTCTGCCTAGCGTTCTCCTGAGCTCCAAACAGTACAAGGGCTGCTACTCAGAAAGTAATGATGATGAGGTACGAATATAGTGAAACAATATATTTTGTTCCGTGGAGTAGACTACACCTAAAGTTTGATAAATTTCAAATTTAGTGCAATTTAACTGTCCTTGTAATTTGTAGGATAAGCCTAACTATGTAACATGCTTGGTGTTTAAGAGGGCGGAATAGCGATGTCAAATGCCTAAAAGTAATGTTATTCAAATAATGTCAGTCTGAGTGAAAGAGCTTGTTAAGAACTTATTTTCTATCAAGTTTCAACACATAGAGAGGGCGTTTGAAGGCTATTATCTCTAGGCAATTTTTGTTCCCACGCAAAAGAACTCTCACGGGGGTTAGAATATTGTTGTTACAAGTTTTGTTCTATAGTTCATGATGGGTAGACTGTAGGACTAATAGGACCCAGACACGCATCCCCAAATGCAGACACACGGTTTCAGAGCTTCTCATTTTGGAACTAAGGCAAGCCAGTCAGCAAATACTGAGTTCTACTTTAGTGAAACATTTGCATACAAATTTACATTCAGTGAAGGAATGGAGGTTCGAAACTTACATCCACAGTAATGTACATAGTGCGTGGATTAACATTCTTATGAAAAAAAAATGAGCATAGAACCTTTTCCCGTTAGCCTACTATTGATTCACTGCAGTAAGTTATGTATGTCTACCCCTTATTATTCCCGTTTCCAACGGGGTCGGGGATGAGATGCGGTGAAAGCCTAAGTGGCAGGTGGTTTTTACGGCCAGATGTCCTTCCTGATGTCAACCTCATGAGAGGAGTTAATGCAAGATGAAATGAATGATGTGGGAGGAAGTGGCCGAGGGCTGTCAGAAGCTACCGTCCCATCATTTTCCTAGAGTAGAAATGGGAAGGACGACCAACGGTGGGGTTCGAACCCACGGAGAGCTTGGCCCCATGACCTAGCGCTGCGCGTGAGCGAGTGCTTTACTGCAGTATGGTTCCTTTATTTTCAGGGCCAGAGAAAATGCTGTAATTTTTCCCGTGTGTGAATATAGTGTCAACTATTGCGTGCAACTGCGTTCGGAGTTTGAAACAGTGTTTTCAAGGAAAGAGTGTAGAAAATCAGGGTGCGGGGGGTTAACACCGACGTTCGAACCTGCGATCCCAGAATGAAGGAGCACCTTAGTCTGCCCTTTCTTCTAATTCATTTTTGTTTGTAGTTGTAAATAATTCAGTTTAGGGGCTTGGGACATCTTGATTATCAGCCCCGTGTAGTTGTGTATGTGTTGCACTTGTATTTATGTGATGACTGTAGTAGTGTGTGTAACTGTTGTGATATATCTCTGAAGGGAGTGCGGAAGAAGCACAATAAGTCCCACAGTTGGGCGACAGATGGAATATGTTTAAAGCGGGTGGTAAAGTTACAAGTTGTTTACATTGATTAAATTAATTATGAATTATTGAAATTTATACAAGTGATTAGAAATTATGAAAAACTGATTAGTTGTTGGGCGCTAGACCAGAAAATTAAAATTCACACTTTCCTACAGTAGAGCACCTTGAGAACTTCTTACCTCAGCTCGTGGCAAGACTCTGTCTTTAACCAAGCCGACATTTGCTTCGAGAAAAGTGGTAGGCTTATAGCTATTTCTAACTACGAGAAAGGAAAGACTCTGTATTAATATAATATACTGAATTTAATTATAACAAAAACAGGAGAAAATAGAACATCGATAATGATAATAGTCTAATAAAAATGCGTCTACTGAATACTACCAATACGGCGAAAAGAAGAACTGGAGGTGATTTGAAAGTTACGTCATTACCTAAAGCTTAAATTTACTAGCCGTTAAAATAAATGAATTTATAAAAAAGAGAGAGAGTTTGCGTAGTTTTGTTGTGGAGCTCACCAAGGTTGATCGAAGCTTGTTCTTGTAGGTTTCCATGCTGGATTGATGCTGTGGTCCTTGGCTGGAGATCATCTTCTTCGGAGGCGTGATAATAAATTTAGTTATACAGATCAGAGACAAGATGTATTCTCTGATTGACTGGCGTGACGGGATCTGATCCCATAAATCACGTTCATGGATATAGCCCAATACACGACTATACCCATTGGTACTAAAAGACTTCAGTTGCCTCTCACACTTTACCAGTTTTAACGTTCACTGATGGCCTCACCTCTTCTTTCATTCATTCATTCATTCATTCATTTGCAATGGGGGGAGTGTCCCCCGGTGGCAAATTGGATATACATAACAAATAAATAATTATACATAACAATTCAATAACAATTATACAATAATTAAACTGGAGTATTTACACAAATAGTCAGTCTTTTCTTAAACACACCTATATCTTTGGGAAAAGGCTCTAAGACTGCGGCAGGTAGAGAGTTCCAGTTATCAATGGCACGGTTTACAAAAGAATATTTACCATAATTTGTTCGCTGTGGTCGGCCCTTAACTTTGAAAGGATGATCGCTCCTACCCATGTAAGTGGGCTTTCCCAATCGTTTGCTAAGTTCACCCCAAGCTGATTGATTTGTATACGTGTTGTACATAGCGCAGAGTCTAGATTTCATCCTCCTAGCCTCCAGTGATTCCCACCCAAGTTTCTTTAACATACGGCTCACACTGCTCCTGGGATTAAAGTCACTGAGCACAAATCTAGCGGCCTTTCTTTGTACCATTTCCAACTCATTGATGAGCCCTACTTGATATGGATCCCAAACCGCCGAGGCACATTCCAGAATAGGTCTTACAAGTGACAAATAGCCTAATTCTTTAGCAGAGGTACTACTTCCTTTTAATACCCTCATTACAAAGTGCAGGGATTTGTAAGCTTTTGAAACTACACATCCTACATGACTACTCCATTTCATATCATTCCTTACGTGAACGCCCAAATATTTGCAAGAATCTTCTTCTACAAGTATTTCCGAGCCAATGTTATATTGAAAATCCGGCCTTCGCACTTTCCCTATTTTTAAGAGAATACATTTTCTTGTGTTTATTTTCATTTTATTTACAATCGCCCACTTATAGACCAGGTTTAGGTCCTCTTGAAGCACTGCATTGTCTTGTGAGTCATGTATCTTTCGATATATTACACAATCATCCGCAAACAATCGACAGTCACTGCGAATCCCATTTGGTAAGTAATTTATAAACGCCAAAAATAACAAAGTTCCGATTACGCTGCCCTGAGGGATACCCGACGTTACGGTAATTTCATCCGAGAATATGCCTTCGACTTTCACTTTCTGTGAACGACCAGTCAAAAATTCTTGGATCCATAAAATTACTCTTCTATCAATCTTCGTCGAAGCTAATTTATAGAGTAGCATGTCATGCGGCACGACATCAAATGCCTTCGCAAAATCTATAACCTGAGATCCATCGTGTTGTACTGTACCCGTGTGAAGACTTTCCATGGAAAATATGCTTCCGCCTCCAGCTAGCAGCAGTTCCCGGGCGTGTACCATTCAACCCACTGAGCGGTCGCATATTTTGGATTTGAAACTAAGAGGTATAAACTCTACAATGACAACACACAACTCTATTCTAAATTATTTAATTTGAGTTTAAAAATCATGGCTTATCACACAGCAAAACAACATTACATTTACATTATACAAAAAATGCAAAACATACTCCTACCCTCAATTACTATTCACACTTTATCATCTCACAAATCCAAATAACTGTTGATTTAATTTTACCTTGAAATCACCATATAAATCATTCCCATGTGCGCTAATGCACTGGTAAACTCACACAAACAATGTTAATCCTACAATCTCTCGTTAACTAGTGCATACAATTTCAACTATACAATATGCGTACAATCATGCCTTGTCTCTTTCTTCCCACCAAAAGATTTGAGTCTACCATGCGTTAACCAACCTTTTAATTGTAAATCCACAATATGCCGTAATGAGTTATCTTCCAAATTATTTAATCTGTCACTGTTGTGTCGAGTGGGACCCAACTGCTACCCGTCGCGTAGGCATAGCGTAAAACATAGTTTCCACCCTCGAAACTAGGTGTCTCTGTCAGGATAAAAATGTAACTTTTACCATTTTACAACTTGGCCAAAAATTACGATATCAGAACGATTCTTAATTAGCAATGTGCCTCATTACACATATATTCAATATTCAATAATACAATCATCATTTTATAACATTCAGGGTAACACAAATTTATAATTCACACATCTTACTCCAAGAATACAATGGGTGAGGTCTGTCCCCCAACCCTAGTTCAGTATAATGGACCCTCGCGGAGGGGTGCTAACCAACATGGCCGCTACCTTCCCCCTTCACGTCTCTCCCCTCATTCGCTCCAAGCAATTGCCTGCTGCTACCAGACACAATATTGTGAAGTCTTAATGACCCACCAAATACGGATGACCTATTTCTTACAGAATGCATTACGGAATATGGAACAGTTTAAACATGTATCCCTATCATTTAGGATTTAAAGGCTAGCCTCATACTGGCCCATTTAAGTCAAGCCATGGAAACGAGATTCATCGTGCACATAGTCATTTTTGAATAGTCGGTGCTCCTGTTAAAGATCACGGCAAGGGCACAACTTCCCTCCGTGTCGAATTTACTCCCACAGAGATGAATTAATTCACACAATTAGCTGGTTCACGGTCGATATCATGCGTTGTGACGAGGTGTCTACAGTTATCCTTCCATACGCCTCTTGATTCGAATCCGGACCGCTTATTAGCATAATCTGAGCTAGGGTTCCCACTAGATACGCTCGATTGCATTTTATATCTCCGTATGCTCTAGGCTATACGAGATTTCATACGTCGATTTAGCAAACCTGACTTTCCCAACTATTGTGAGGATGATCCCTTCCTTAATTAATAAGACTATCTCTACCAATTAATCTTATAACCTTTTTCATCAAGCTGCAAATCAATTCTCTTTTAAACATTTCCATTTCCGACATTCTTTGCATTTATACGTACATTATTATATGATTCTTTGTGATATCATAACGCTGCTTTTAATTTCCTTTGAGCGGTCCATTTACTTTCAATAACACTGCTTAAATATACAGTTATTCAAATTAACATATGTTTGCATACAATTTCCCTGATGTTTATTTATTATTATTATTATTACTGACATATCTTCCCTTATCTCGACACAGCGTAACGGTAGTTATATCATCAATAACTGAACATCCGCGTTCATTACATTTATTAATCCTTTTAAATCAAATGCCATTTCTACGTTACTTGTAACGGATTTACACAAAACTCGATGTAAAACGAACATCTTAACTTGACTATATTCAACACAAAATTAATGTATGAAGGTCCTACCTTCTAAATTCAATTTTCATTGGCATATTTTACAACTTTAGATATTACTGACATATAGTGGATTACATTTTACAACAAAATCATGGTTTTTGGGTACTCACGTATTCATCCTGGCGGATTCGCCCACACATAATCTATTTGCATTTTAGCAAGGCATAATTTCACTTTGCATACACATATTGCGTGATTTTTCCACTGAGAAATACACTGCACTTTCCTTTCTCATATCGAAGCTACTGCTTCGTTTTTCCATACAACACATTATATTTATCACTACACTTGTAGAATATACATTTCTAAATATATAATCCCTTAAAAACACACGCTATTTATATACATTTGCTCACTTGGCGACACTTCCTGCAGAATCTCAGATTTCCAGGTTCTGTAGAGCTACCCTCCATGAATAAGCCTGTATCCCGTTTGAAAGTCTCGTGACAACTGCCTGAAGTTCCCAAGTGTATCCCTGTTCCTTGAAAATCCCTTGTGATTCCCAATGTCTATCAACTCCTATCAAATGGTATGTTATCGATAATAGCATAGATGTGCTTTAATATCGTTCTGAACGTTAACAAAGTGGTATTTACGTGAAAAAGCTTCACCCGTATCAACGAAATATTTATACATGCGCACTTCTAAACAATGTAAACATGTCTAATAGATATGTTCTGCCCTGCGCTTGTCCATTGTGCATTATATTTGTACAATTACCACTTTTATTGTCCTCCTACTGCACTTACTGTCTCCCTGAGCGGTACGCTTCTAACAAATTCTTGTACAGTCACGCGTACATTTGTATAAAATACATTGTCTCTGCACTATAACACTTTTCATACTTTCTACTGAAATAAACTCGTATATGTATAACAATACATTGTCTCTTCAATATAACAGGGGCCGATAACCTAGATGTTAGGCCCCTTAAAACAACAATTATCATCATCATCATCATCTTCAATATAAGGTTCTACTGGCCTACTGTGATACTTTCCTTAGACATCGCACTATGTAGTTTGAGAATAATACTCACTGACGACTAAAATGTTAAAGTCTTTGTGCGTGGTGTATTCTTGGAATACACGGTACGTGAGAATATAAAGTTTAACGCTTTTGCATGTTTATTCCTTCCTCTTTGTCAAACACCAACAGTGATCTTCTATTTTCTCTTTGATGTTCAAATCTCTTATATCTTTTATGAGTCTGTTCTAGATATATATTCCATGACCCACCTAGCGTCATATATCAGCGAATCTCTAAAGCTCTTCAACTCTTCCTCGTGCAAGAGGAATTTCTTCTCCATCTGGCCACCAGATCTTGCTGCCATCGCCAGCTGTTATCTCCATGAGGAAGAGAACTACGTCTACTTTTTTACTCACCATGCTGCGCTAGTATCATCTGTTATCAACTCTTTGAAGACCGGCTCAGCAAGAGAAGATCAATTTTTTGTTGTAATGTTGGCTATGTTTATATGTTCCCCTTTTGTCTCCTACCCCCACTCTTTCCCTTCCTTGGACCCTCCGTGCTCTGCTGAGTGGGTCTCACTTGAGCGCCGGCCGTCGACTCAGTTAAGGCTCAACTCGAGCCAGTCTCCTCAAACCAAGAGGCAACTCTACGTTGTACGCCATGTTGGCACATTAGATATCGTCAAGGGGAACTTCACCTTCGACATGAAATCAAGTTAAGTACAAACTTCAAGTTTTAACCTCATCCTCATGGTTTTAACTTCTACATGCTTTTAACTATTATTTTATAGGCAGTGTGAAATTACTATATTTTGGGGAAAATCATCCTTCGTGGGATTTTCCATGTTAGACTTCTGCATTTAAGCCAATCTTTGTGAAAGGCAGCATTTCTTATGCTTGTCAAATGAGAAATCTTCTCTCACCGAGGGAGATTATTGATTACCCGCTGTCTATAAAATCACCAAGCCAGTTCCTCCGTTGGATCATCTTTGCCCCATACTTCTATTAAGATCGTTCTGGAACCTTCCAGATCCTGTACTTTATCTATAAGTCCTGCCGTCATGTATTTTTCACTCACTTGTGGGAATACTATTTAAAATGAGAAATCTTCCTTATAAATTACCGCAATAACAAATTTTCTTCCACCGCTGGAATGTTCTATGGCGCATTTAATTGTAATTCCCAACTTTCTCAAGAAATAGACTCTAGCCTACCTAGTGCAACCAGTTATTTTCATCATTGCAATAACTTTCTTTCCCATAAACTTTCGTGTCTCTACAGTGAACTTTTCATCTGTTTGAAAGACTATAGTGATAACTAGTGCTTGTCCCACTTTTCTACCGCGTCGCGATCGTCCGTTTACATTAAATCAGGCCATGAACATTGATCCTAAATTCCAATTATCTTTCCTCAACCTTTTACTAACAAACTATATCAATAAATTTGTAACTATTCTATAAGGTGTCACTCTACGAAGTGCCCTTCCATTTTGCTTGTTTATCATTACTTAATTTCTGTATAATTACGTGTTTTATACATTGTTCAAGCTCACATTGTTTCTCTTTTATAACGAAAGAATACAATTCTTTTAACTCATTAGTGAGTTGTTTCTAGGTCTCACGAAAGGGTACCTGCCCCATTTATCTAGTGATTCCTATCTAAACATAGGAAGTCTAGAACTTTTCCTTTGACTTTCTCTTCAGGTTTCACCGTAAGTGACCTGTACTTTTTTGTATAATTGTTATAAAGTAATTCTGCACAAATATAAGAAGTTGTAGGAACTTCTATCTTATCTTCATGTTTTTCTTATTGTTATTTTTGAAGTTGTCACTTTTTCTAGAATATTCTCTCAGAAATTTCTTAAAGTACACTCCTTGTACTCAATCTAATGTTTAAACTTTAATTATTTCATTTGTCTTTTTTAAATCTTATAAAGATTTTAGATATATATATAAGGTTTGAAACCTAATAAATTGTTATTTGCCTGGAGCAATCTCTAAATGTTAGGAGGTCTGCGACCCCATTGTTAAAAAGTTTAAACGATCTATATTTGTCAATAAGATATTATGTTTGTTAAAGTTATCAACTTCTTTTGCCTTGTTAAATAAATTAAATATTTGTTTTTGGATTCATCATTTTTCTAATACTACTGTTAGGCAAGATCCTGGCTTTCCTAACTCTTCCTCAGTTCATGCCATCGTTAATACAGAATAAAGCTTTTACTATCTGTCTTGCCAGACTATCACCCTTCCCCATAATAGTCTTATGAAAGCCTGGGAGGAATTACACTAAAGCCACTCTCTTGCAAACCGCCCAAGTTCTAGCTGTGTTTCCCGTCAGCTTGGACCAAGCTCTTACCCACTTTAGGTATCCGAGAGCGGATTTGCGGTGGCAACCGCCTCTAAGTGCATTTAAGGTTAAATTTATAACTTTTGTGGGACTCTCCTCCTACTTTCCTATCCTTTTTCTCCAGTCTAAAATCTACTTTCTTTTCTTAATCATCTTCCCTTGGTGGGTGGGTTATTCCTTAGCCAATAATCTACCCAGTGCGCGCGTCCTTTCCTGGACCAGAGTGGCGTGGTCTCTGTCCTGCAAGTTGGTACAACCGTCCATTGTTAACTGTTCTTAATTCGTATATTACACTGCACGGCTAATATACTTAATAACTCAAATATGTTAAAGTGTTGGCGCGCGTCCTTTTCTGAACCAGAGCGGCGTGGTCTCTGCCCTGCGAGTTGGTTCAACTGACCTCGACTGCCTTCTCCGGTGACCTTATATTGCTTTCCACCTGAAAAGTAGGTCCGTAAATCCCTCGGAGCTCCATCTCTTCTCTAAATGCCTTTCCTGATTTGAAATGATGTTTTTCTGGTCCTTCCTGCATCGCTGTTTCCATAGATGCCTGCGTGCTTGAGAATCGATCGGTCAATTAATTAGAATTAATTACCTTCTTCAGCGCGTGGTGACGCCGAGTCGACGGTGATTCCCCTTTTTGCCTAGTGCGATCTATGCGCTAACCTCCGGTAGGCCGTGTTCTTCCGCATTTTCCTTAATCTGCTTCAATTTTGGCGTTTGATGGCTTGATAATTAGCCTCCTTGCATTTAATTCACATTGGTGCAACCCTCATGTGTCTGACATACTCCAATTGCGAGTAATCATTAAATTATCCTTGCCGCTCCCCATTCCACTGCTCTCTTCCGTTGTGTTTAGGGAACTTTTCTGGAGCACATCTGCTTCTCTCACCCTCCTCAGACGGTATAAGAAGTTCCAAGTGAGTGACGTGTCGCCATGAAAACACGCCCACTTTCAAAACCAATTTGTCGAATGTCATGAGCTCCAAATCCTGGTGCTGGCTTCAGAACTTCATGCATTTTACAGCCAAATATTGTCGTATTCTTCCCATATTTCCTGCGTTAAGTTAATAAATAATGTCAGAATTCATTCCATATCACCTTAGTGATTTAATGTGTCCTGTCTCTAGGGGTTTTTCTTGATTAAAATCCCTCAAAGACCCCGGGTTCGTTTCTCGCTGGCACCTCCAGTCCGTTCTCAATTTCCCAGTGTCCCAGGTTCAACACCAGTCAGCCTAATGCCCTAGGGTACAGTACTTCAAAAATACATTTCTGTATAATTGTGGACCATTGTGGCTAATTGTGGCTGATAGATTCTGTAGAATTGTCGACCCTGAATCCTCTGTGCATTCCTTTTTATAACATTATTTTCTCCCTCAATTCAGTAGTTCGTTCAATTTGAAATCCCTTTCCATCATGTCCAATCGTGGGCCATCACCCCCACACCACTCCAAATACGTCATAGGTCATGTAACGTTTTGCTAAGCACGGTTAATGTTTACCTTTTATGTTTGTTTAATTATTTGACTTACAGCTGTATACAGATTCTAGCTGAAGTAATGGTTGATGAGTTAGGCGCCAATGCAACAACATTTCGTTGAGACCTAATAATAATAATAACTTTTAGCTCAGGTAGAACACCTTTGACAAACTTAACACTCAGGCCGTGGTATGACTCCGCCATTAACCCGGATACCATTTGCTTAGGAGAAGGATATGTCTTATATCTATTGCTAACTACAAAGGAATAGAAATATTTCATGTTCTATAAAATAAATTTAATAATCTAATATGAACAAAATAGTGAATTTACCAAATATGAGAAAAAGAGCTTGTTTGAAAATCCACAGCCTGCTTCCAGTCGGCAGACCGGGTCAGGAATGGAATGAATGAAGCCCCCATCTAGCGGTGAGGATATGAAATGTGCCGGCTGCCGAAGCCTGTCGCACTCCCCTGGGGCAATGATTCAATGAATGACATATGAAATGAAATGATAGTGGAGAGTGTTACTGGAATGAAATTGTGACAGGGAAAACCGGAGTTCCCGGAGAAAAACCTGCATACCTCCGCTTTGTCCAGCACAAATCTCACATTGGAGTGACCGGAATTTGAACCACAGGCCCAGCGGTGAGGGGCCAGCGTGCTGCCGCCTAAGCCACGGAGGCTTAAAAAGAGCTTGTTTACTGAATTTAAATTTGTAACACTGAAGTTACCAGAATTATGAGGTGGATTGAAGTTAAATTAATTGAAAAGCTTGAATTTACAGTTTACGTAGTGTACCCGAATTCCGGAAGCCACCGTAATTACATTTTGCATTACGAACCGCGGAACGTCAGTATTGAAGTTTGAACAGAGCGCTGAGACAGCTAGTTCACCGCGCCGAGCAAGAGAATGCGCTAGGAAAGAGACCTGTGGCGCCGACGGGCGAGCTACTAAAACTCATTGATGATAAAATAAAATCGTCGATTTGAGGTCTAGAAATAGTAGATGTTATTGGCTATGGAATTTTAGGAATGCCAGAAGAGATTTGAGGCAATTCGGACCAGTCGTTCGAGAGTTATGAGTATTTTTGTATAAGCACATGTTTCAACAGGAAGTAGGGAAGGAGCCCAATAATGGCCCCTTTCACAATGGGCCACTCTAAACGCGCCACACCGTGGTACCACGCAACTAGGGGGAACTATTCACACTGTGTGGCGTGTTCGCCGGCAAACGCGCGTTCGTGTCTACAGTGGACCGAGGTTGCGATTTTCGTCGCGTTCGGGGTGAACGCGCCACCAGCCCAGTGCATTGTGAGTAATTGGCGCCTTCACATTGGCGAGTTTTCTGCCGGCCACTTCTGTTGAGGAAGTGCTGTCCGACAAAGAACAACTATGACCGCTCAGGTAAATTTTGACACAGAAAGGTTTATTTTAGAAGTGCAGTCTAGAAATCCTGTGCCTTATCTTCAAAGGAATATGCAGACAGAGATTTGAAGAGAAAGTGTTGGTTGGAACTCATAATGAAGGTCATAGACGAAGTGGGAGTGTACCTGCAATTTCAATTCCTCATTACTCCCACCTTCCTAACGCTGGAAATCAGCACAACCAACCCTTCAACCAACTTTTCATGAGTTTCCGGAGCAGCTTAACTCTTATAACATGCCACCCTCCACATCCTTCTATGAGCTTACTTATCTGCGTCCTGCAGAGGGCCAAAAACATTTCCACACACTTACTTCTTCTCCTCGTTTTGATGAACACCACCAAATAATATCACCGGTAGAAGCGTCAGTGGGATCAAATTCGAACGGTGGCTCAGAGAGTGAGATTGACAATTTTTTTTATCAGTAATTGGGTTTTCAAGTGTCAAATTTGCATAGGATATGCTTCAGAGTAGTTTAATCATTTTTATAATAATGTTGAGAATTTTTCAGCCTCATGACATTTACACATAATATATATTATATATATATATATATATATATATATATATATATATATTGTGACCATTTAGATGAGAGCCACTGATTGTTTTTCTTAGAGGAACCACCTGTTTGAAGAACGCGCGGAGCTGAGGTATTTCGTTTCATCAAGTTTACACTAGATGGAGAGAGCTTCGATATGAGAGATCTCATATGGTATATTTACGAGTTTCTATGTGAAGAGGTTGAACCACCAAAACATCGGGGGAACATGCAGTACTCATTACTGGGAAAAATACCGAAGAGATCAAGAGAATCCGTCGTTTGGATCAGAAAATATTGGAGTTGAAGAAGCCAAGGCGCAAGGTTTATGTTTCGCATCGGAGTGGCTGATGGAAGTAGGCCGCACGCAACAGGTGAGGCGGTGAGGCTGTACTGTATGTCTACTAACACCGCACGCTCAAGGTCTACGTGCTTGGTAGATATTTGTGTTTGAAGATACCAGTCTAAAAAGAGTTGCAAGGCAATCAACGTATATGATGTGGGCCATAAAATCCATATATCATAAATAGGCTAGATGGGCAAGCCATTGCTTTGGTGTGTGCAAAGTTTTGGGGAATTCCTTACTCATCTAGGGAATCTAGCCTAGAAACTAGAAATGGTTCTAGCATGCTACGTAAACCACTCTTAAGAGTGTCAGTGTATCGTTTCAAACATCAAGGCCATAAGAAAATACAGTACGGTACGCGAGGATCGAAAGAACAGTTTTGGTTGAAAATTGATTTCGGACCAGGTGTTGATATTCTAGAACGGGAAGTGAACCAGTCGAGTTAGGAAGTTTTCTGTGGCACAAAGCTGCAAGTGTTAGTTTGGGACTCGAATATTTATAACATTATGTTGCCAGACATGCATCAAAGTTGTTTAAAAATGGTAGATCGGACCGTCACCATGAAGTATTAAAAGAGCTGGAGGTAAGATGTCATTGAATTTTTGGGAACATCTTCCGGAATAATGGAGTATAGGCGAGTAGGGACTCGGAACATCTGTTCACTGGAAAGAACGTGTGCCAGCCGGCCTACATGGAATCTACGTCAGAAGGACTCTTCATACAAGATCTTCACGATGTAAGCCAACTTTATTATTAAGTAGCTAGTGTATTGCATTCTCAATTTCGACTATACTGTCTGCTAAGTAGGTTTATGCTTATGGATTTTTATATCAAGACGTTATAGCACATTTGAAGATTTATCAGCCAATTTATTTCGAATGGATCTCTTTGATGGAAATCTAGTGCGTTTGGGATGTCAACCCGATAAGCTTCGATATAGCAGTAGACTATTGTGTGGAAGATATTTTACACCATTCCACGCCTAAACCTTATGTTAGGGAACTTTGAAATAATATTTGGATTTGTTCAAAATTAAATGGTTTATAATTAAATTAATTTGTTTATAATATTTTCTCGACTTTGTTAGTAGTTTCTCTTTTGAATATGTGGATAGATGAGGAATGTGGATAGCCACATTACGTTTAAATATTATTCATTAGGAATAATAGTTCGAAATTTTCTGTGAATTTAAATTTTTATATTTGAATTTAAAATAAATGTAAAATATTTTCTCGTTGTAAATGAAGTTGATATATGATATCGGAAGGCTGTATGACTGATAGTCAAGCCATAATGATGATAATAATAATATGTAAATGATTATAATGTTTGGAATATTTTCCAATAATAATAATAATAATAATAATTCCTGGTAAAAATAGCGGTTAATAATTGGAGGAATAATGGATCGTAGTTGATAATATGGGAGTTGATTTTGAATGGAGGGACATGCCGAAAGCGTGATCTTTGATATTGGGAGCGAAAGGTCATTCATATACGAATTTTGTATAAAATGAGGAACTATGTATTGGAATTATGCGACAGTTTAACCGAAGTGTGTTGGGGCAGACATTAAAAGTTTATTACACCTATGCGAAAGGCCGAGATATTTAAATTTTGTGAGGGAGAGCATGATCCCATGTGTTGGTTGCTTAGAAGCCATTGAACCCAGCCTGCGTAGCTGAGGGGTCATTATAAAAATAAGATTATAATGGTCAAATGTTAAGTGAAAATAAAATATGAATTAATAATGGATGTTTATAAAGTCGAGTTTTGAGGGTCAAATAATTGCTCCATGCTCAAATATGATTAAAACTGAGGACAATGTAGTCGCTCATATGGGAAACTAGTGGCCGATCGTTTGTGAAATTCTACATTCATAGACTGTTGTATAGTCGCCCACATAGTGTAGTCGTTTATATATGAATAAGTTGATGTCTCGTCCTAGTTTTTGCTGAAGGCCTTACCGTGTCCTATTTAACGTATTGACAGCATTAGAGGCAAGAAGAAAGAAAGCCACGAGGTAACGTGGTATAGCAGTGATTTAACAAAGAAATCTTTGGTAGATTACATGCTGTACGAGTGGGAAATGAAGAGAAGTGTCAGATATATAAAGGTAATACCATCAGAGGCCTTAGATAGCGACCACAGAATACTTGTAATGAACCTGGGAGTTGTTAAGGATAGCAAGAGGACAGAGTACCAGGAAAGGAGAATCAAAGTATGGAAACTCAAGGAAAAGGAAGTCAAGGAAGAATTCCAGAAGTTAATAAGGGAAAGGATGCCAACAGACAATCCTAAAACAGGGGAAGAGGAATGGAAGCAATTCAAGAACACAATGGTGGAAGCTGCAGTGGCAGTATGTGGAAGAACTAGCAACAGAAAGCGGTGTAAAGAGACACCATGGTGGAATGAGAGATTAAAAGAAGCTGTGGGAAGGAAGAACAAGTCTTTCAGAGTGTGGTTCCAGGAAAGAACTGATCTGGCAAGGGAAGATAAAGAAGAAAGAAGCAAACAAGACTGTCGCAGAGGAGAGGAAGAGGTGGATGGGTAAAGTGGACAGAGATGATGGAGGAAGACAGCAGAGGAAATAAGAAAGTACTTTATGGGATGGTCAAAAGTAAGAGAAGAGGTCTGCGAGAGGATGTGGTAATGATGGACAAAAACGGAAATGAGGTACACAACAAAGAAACACTCAAGACAGTGTGGAAAGAGTACTTTGAGGATTTGCTGAATCCAAATGGTCATAGGGAGGAAGACAATGTATTGGAAGATGGAGAAGACAACACAGGAATGGAAAAGGACCTGTATTGGAGAGAACTGGAGATGGCTATAGACAAGATGAAAGGAGGAAGGGCACCGGGTGTGGATGAAGTGAGTGTTGAAATGGTGAAGGCAGCAGGGGAGGTTGGGAAACAGTGGCTGTACCTTGTGATGAGGGTGATATGGAAGGAGAAAAGTCCCCAGAAGATTGGAAGAAAGGATTAATTGTCCCAATATTTAAGAAAGGAAGCAGAAAGTAGTGCAGAAATTACAGGGGAGTTACACTCATACCTCACTGCGCCAAGATATATGAAAATATATTAGAAAGTAGAATACGAGCCAAAGTGGAGAGAAAATTGAGAGAGGAGCAGTATGTTTTCAGACCTGGGGGATCAACAGTGGATCTCATATTTTCAGTGAGACAGCTCCAGGAACACCACTACGAATTTGGAGAGGATCTGTTGATGGCCTTCCTGGACATCGAAAAGGCCTATGATAGTGTGTGTAGGGAGAAGGTTTGGAAAGCAATGGAAAACATGGGAGTGGAAAAAGGGACTGTAGACAGAGTGAAGGAGATGTATTGTGGAAGTGTGAGTTGTGTGAAAGTTGGAGGGGAAAGAACAGACTGGTTCAGACAAATGAGTGGCCTGAAACAGGGTAGTGCGCTGTCACCCCTTCTCTTTATTGTGGTTATGGACGAGGTAATGACACGGATAGCAGGAAAGATAGGAGAAGATAAGATGAACGCAATGGTGTTTGCAGATGATCTCATGGTCTGGGGAAACAGGGAGGAGGAAATTCAGGAGCAACTGAAGGCTTGGGAAGAAACAGTGGGAGAGTTCGGATGGAAGTTCAACATCAGTAAATGTGAGATCCTGTTAACGACCAGGAAAAAGGACAGACCAATGAGTGGGATAACACTTGGAGGTGGACAGCTGAAGAAGGTGGAAAGTCTCAAGTACTTGGGAAGTATAGTGGAGGAAAACGGGAGAAATGACAAAGAGATTACGGAACGTGGCAGACAGGCAGAAGCATTTCTGAGAAGCATTAGGAGCTTAGTGTGGAATAAAGATGTCCCACAAAAATGCAAGGAAGTGTTATACAGAAGCTACTATATCCCGATACTGACCTATGCTTCAGAAACGTGGACAATGAATAAAAGAGACATAAGCAGAATACAGGCAGGTGAAATGAAGTTCCTGCGAAGTAGGATCGGAGTAACAAGAAGATACAGGGTGAGGAATGAAAAGGTCAGGGAAATGGTGAAAGAGGAGCCCTTGCATGGTAGGATTGAGACATCAAGACTGAGGTGGTTTGGACACTTAAAGAGAATGGATGAGAAGAAGATTCCCAAGAAGATACATGAGATGCAGATGCAGAAGAAACGACCAAGGGGAAGACCAAGAGATATATGGCTGAAAGGAGTGGAGGAATGTGTCAAGAAGAGAGACGAGGACTGGACCAGAGTGACAGCGGAGAGGTGGTGGGAAGAAAGGACTAAGTGGCGAGGCTTATGTTCCGAACAGACCCAGCCTGGGGCTGGAAACTGTACAAGATGATGATGATGATGATGAGAGGCATTTTGTCTAGAGATTGGTTGATGTATTAAAAATTTTAAGCTGATAGCTGGTTGAATTTGTGGATCCATTAATCTTCATAAAATACCAGTGTGGATTATTCTAAATAATATTTTTTTACAATGAATTAAATTGAAAGGATTAACATAAATAAATTGAATTACATGCATATTATCAAAGAAGTTAAATCGAAGTGATTAAATCAGAGGATTTAAATTATATGTGAATTGGTGAATAAAATTTATTTTTCGTGACATCGTGGAAAAATGTCGGAAGTTCAGTCAATGTTTAAATTTGATAAATGAAGTCATGGGGTTTATGTTTTTTATTTCACATCGTTTTGGGAATGTGACTTTCCTGAAATAAGTTTAAGACGTGTGAAATTCCCCGCAGAGGTTGAAACAATTCTGGAAAATTTGATTCAAGTGATACTTTTGTAAATATTAAAATCATGGTGTCAGCATGGACTGATATTTTCCTGCACATCAGTGATAATTGTACAGTTTAAATAATTAATTGAAGCAGATGCTGAGATGGACTAATGATTTTCTCAGACATCAAGTTAATATTTTGAAAATAGTGAATTTACTTTTGGATAGAGGCTGGAAATACTTTATTTTATGCGTTCTAAAATTTGTATGTAGATAAGGGACCCAAGGGGGAGCGTAGGATGTTTTTATTTTCAGGTCTGGAATTTTTGATTTCTCCCTTGGGGATCATTGTATTCTAATAGGACCAGCAGACAGTTAAATTAAACTGAGGTATTTTAAGAAATTGGTATTATTCACAAATTATTTGCACTGCCTTCCATCCTTTATGGAGTGTGAATTTCGATATCCGTCCGGCTGATTTTTGATTAAAAATTTTGTTTTGCTATACTCAGTTTGACCCCGAGTATGTTTTTCGAGTCTTAGGCTCGGCGGATGTTGAAATTCATATTCGTGTGCACGTGGGACTTCGGTCAAACGGTCACAATATATTATGTGGAGTATTTTTTACTCTTAGGTTTTTTTCGTGCTTTTGTATTATGTAATTTTTATAAATTCAGTATACATTTACTTTTCAAGCAATTATAGCCTCTCAATTCTTAGAGAGAGAAACCGAGCGTGTGGCGAGGAGAAGGAGTAGGGGAACTGGCGCGAGTTCGACACGCGACTAGAACCAATGAGGAGCCGCCTATTAAAATTAACACCAAAAGAGTAATTTACATATATAATTATTAGGACAAAGTTATTACATTAAACCATCATGAAGAGTGTTAAATGATAATTAAGAACGATTGACGATAATTACAGCCGAGGATTTAAGTAATTAATGAAGAGTTTGATCAATTAATATAAGCAGCCAATCAGAGCCATGGATTGAGAAAGGACGCGGTTTTTGGAAATTAGACGCGGGGGAAAGAGAAGAGGAAGCGAGACTCTTATGAACCACGACTTTGAAGCAGAAGGACGTTCAAACAAACTACTCTGCAAGTTGAACAAAGCAGATAGAAAATATTCATCGAAGGCACTTAGTAATGCGCAAGTGATATTAAAATCGACATTCAGCGAAGAAACAATTATACATTTTTTCGACAAATCTACAGTTTCAAGAATGATAAAACTCCAAAATTTGAGGGAGGAATTTCATGACGATTCTACAAGCGTCGTGATGAACGCTTAAACAATTATGGGAACGACGCTATGATGGCATCAAGAACATCCGAAATGACTTAACATCAACATTTCGGGGGAGATTAACATCTCATCTCTCCCTTAATAGAAATTCTACAATTATCAGTCATTTTACCATCTCAAATGACGATCTACAGGGAACTTTGGGGAAGAAGACTTGAAGTTATTCATGGACGAGGGTGGCCAGGGAATTACCCGGGGCCGAAGAGAGAAAGGGCTATCCCATCTCAATCAGAAGAGTCATCGGCGGAATGAGGCGACAGCACGATGATGATCGAGTTCGAATCCCAAGATCTGACCGCATGAGATATTCGGAGGGAGAATTGGACAAGAATGCTGACCACCACGCAGTCTTAAGCCGCTAGAAACATTCCGTTTCTAATGGGTAACCAAAGGAAGTCCGCTTCATGTCAACTTTAACCCAGCACAAGGTAGTCTAAGGACCAACATTGAACATCCCACTTTGTAGAATTGTATATCTTGAATATCCGACAACTATTGTTGAATGCCATTTTTCTATATTGTTTATTAGATTATTGCAGTTTTCATTTTTATATTCGTAAAACATCATGCGGATGTTTGGTCGTATTTTTCGACGATTTCGGAATTTTAGCGATTTTTCATTTCGATTTTTCGATTTTGCGATATTCGAAATTTGAAGGGAGATTTTATAGTTTAGTTCAGAATTGTTATAGTAAAACTCAAACATGTTTTAAATCGAGCGATATCTATGTTTTATTAATGATTGTCATGATGGAAATGTTTTCCAAGTATGTGATAGGAAGTATATGTCAAAGAATGCGACTCAGAAAGATCTATTGTAGAGATCTATATAAAGTCACGATCTGAGAAATAATGAAACAGATTTAGTGAAGAAATTTTGTAAGTAATGTTTTGTTTGAAAGTATTAGAATTTGTTGTAAAGACAGTAAAGAAAGAATCTGTAAAGAATTGTAGTGTGGAATTAACAGATGCAAACGAGTGCATATTTTGAAGTAAGAAATAATGTAATGATGGAACGGAAGAAATGTTACAGTTTGTTGAAAGATTTTTAAGAAATGTGAGTGAAGCAAAGAAATAAGATTTTTATTGAAAGATTATCAGTTTGTCGCATTACCTATTAAATTGAGTGATGGAGAGAACCAGTAGTTTTATTATATGGTCATTAAGATTGTGGTAACTTAAAGAAGAGTTTATTATTGGAAAGTATAGAGAAAGAAATTGTATTGATGGAAGTTTGCGAAGTATCTCGATGGATGAGATTTATTATTCCTGTTGTAGACGGAGGTATTTGTTGTAAGACAATGAGCCAGTGAGTAGCCATTGATCTATTTTTGTAGAAATGTCTGTAGTGACAGACGCGTGTATTTCATGAAAGTAAGAAGTTATAAGAAATGTTATGGAAGTTTATTAATTGTGGATGTTATTGAAATAGTCTCAATAGAGTTGAAACTCCTTGAAATTCACAGGACAGCGGATCCTGGATGAAGTTAAATCTGATAGAAATTATAGGATTTAATGGATCTTTGTTGAAGCTGAGAGTAACCTGAGATCTATTAAATGGTTCTTATCCTAATGTCTTCATTTATGGTAATTATTCGACGAGTGGAAATGTGTATTTTTATTAAGTATATTTATTATATGAACAGATAAGTTGTAGGAGGTTTTTGAACTAGTTTCTACTTAATTTTATGGATTATAGAATCCCAGATTGTAACGTAAAACACGAAAAAGACAAAGCGGAGTGAAGTAATATTTTTCTGAAGCCCGTTGAGGCAGGAATGAAGTTGAACGACAGTTAAATGTTGTATTGTTGGGAGAAAGGAACGAACGCGTTGTATATATGTTTTATTCTATGTAAGTAGTTGATTAACTATGACGTGATTATTTTCATTCTATATAAAATGTTATATTAAATGTATTTCAGATAGATTCGTAAATAGATTTAGGAGTGCTTTATATTTTAAATTTAACGTTAAAACTTTGTGTAGAGATTTTGCGATTCCTAGAGGAAGAAATATTAATGTTAGGGTGCGGGAGATAAATTGTATAGAGTAATGATTAGTATTTGTAATGACGGAGATCTACGTCAGGGGTAACGTCATTTATTTTTGGGATTATTTAAATCTTTAGCTTATAACATTTTTCTTGTTATAAACTCCCGTCACCTAGGGCACAGGAGTTGTTCGCTGTATAGGAGCTTATTGAAGCTTACACATAACAGTTTTTACGGTTTCTTAATGAAACGACTTGTACTTTTATATGGATATATGACACTTGGTCATTCATATTTATTTCATTGTTTATTTTTGAGAGCATTTAATCAAAGCTCGATGACACGAGAAGTGAATTGCTTTTTTAATAAATAAACGGATTCGTGTTGACGTTTCCCTGATTGTTTTATAGGAAACTGGCATTATCCTTGTAGTTAGATGGTAGAGGAATGTGCTGTAGGGTGGATTTTCCCGAGGGAACTAATCCGCATCCTTACGCCCGAGATTTTTATAGAGACTTTTTTTATCCTAAGTAGTTAGATGACCCTACTGTTCTGTAGTTAGATTCTGCAGCACATTCCGTCTGATAAAATACATGTCCCTTATTCTGAGTGTTTTTGCCAAGTGGCACCATGTCGTTTTTAGCCGGGACCTCTAGATGCTACTATCCCAGAATATTTCCAACCGGAGGATATTGGTGGATCATCCAGTTATAAGGGTACAGTACCCATGCTCATGCGAGAGAAAAGGAAAAACTTGTCCGGATTTTGACGTAGATAATGATATAAAGTGTAAAATAATTCTTTATGTTTGACCCTGACTATTATATGTCAGAAAACTGTACTATTATGAGGCTCATTATAACAATATTTTTCATTATGAAACAGTTTCTCCCACCAATCAGAGCTCAGGAAACGGTTGTTTGACCAATTAGATAAGGATAGCATCCACATACGCTGAGTTCCACGGCCTTCTAATTTAAATTTCACCGCGTGGCCTAGTGTCATAGTAGGGTAATCGAGGAGGCCATGGTCAAATACAAGACATTCTCTGCGTCTCACGCGCTCTGTTCAGTACATAAAACTGGCGATATCTCGACAGATATTTATGAATATTTATGTTCGAACATAACATAGTTATAATAATTATCGTCGAACATAAACAGTCGTATGCAACTCGCCTATAATGGTAATTAAGTCACTCGTCAGGAAATTATAAAACTAGCATACGCTTGTTTTATAAACATACTCGTGTATAGGCCATTATAGGCTCGTTGCATAATGTACTATTATTAGATCGATCGCGTAATAAAGGATGAATCCAAAATCTCCGTTCTCCACGGCGTTACCTTCGTTTTTGAAGTAGTGTACCCTTGCGTCATCATATGGAACATGTGTTCTTATCCCGGCTAGTTCACGGTCTTTCGAGGCATGGGGCGTTCAAACCACTATACGACCACATATTCAGGATTTTAGTCAGTCAGGTAACTACTCTACTTGAAAGAAACAACAAATTCCTAGATATAACATTAGTAGGGGAGTGAGGCGGTTTCTAATCCCCCCCACCACCTCTCCCTCTGACGTCACATACTAACCCGCAATACATTCAGGGGCAAAGTCGATATCTCCCGAAGCCATGGTCCGATTTTGACAAATGAGGTGTCGTTGGACTCGGGTTGACGCCCTCTTTCCAATGGACCATTCATTTCAACCCCTAAATAAAACCTACCCCTACTAGGGGGTGAAATTGTAATTTTTAGTGAAAGTCTCTTTTCAAATACGACATGTATAAGGTGCGCTGCTAAAATGAACTTAAATGTTGTTGCTCATATCGCGCATGCGTTTTTCTGGCTGCCGCTATGGATGAACATTTTTGTTTTTGTTTTGTACGCATGCGCACTTGGGATTTTTGTAAGAGGGCGAGCTCTTTGAAAAAAAAATGATTGATAAGAAGAGGTTTTGGTGGTGAGGAGAGAACCAGATAGTCGCCTACTTTCCTACGACGTTTGCCGATATCTCTCGAACGCAAGGTCGGATTTGGACGTGTGACGTGTCAAATCGCTTGTCTCAAAGCCCTATATATGTTATTAATAGGTTAAAGTTTTGAGAATGAGGGAAACAGGCGTTTTGGGGTAAAATTATGATTTTAGACTTTTTCTGATATTTCACGAATGCCTGGTCGGATTTGGTCCTATGACGTGTCAAATGGCTTGTCTCGAAACCCTCTTTATTTTGGTAATAGGTTAAAGTTTTTGAGAATGAGGGAAACAGAATTTTTTGTTGTAAAACCGTGATTTTAGACTTTTTGTTATATCTCACAAACCAATAACGCCAGAGACGTATACGAGGGGTCGTAGGACTCGGGGTGACGCCCCTCCCCTATCTCCCTTTCGAATATAGTATTTATGTTTAAAAAAATGCGAAAGAGCCTAACGACACTTATGTTGAAAACATTTCAGTTTTTAAAACTTTTCTTAAATTTGTCTAAAATGTTCATGACGAGTGGTTGTAGATAGAAAGAGACGATACCACTGGACACGTGTTTCAACGAAGCTATTACTGGCCACGGTGGTGATATACCAATACAGTATTCGCTATTTCGATGAGACGGCGGGTCGAGGGTTCGTTTTCTGATTTTTCCTATGATGGAATTCCTAATTCCTAAACCCCCTGAAGGGGGTCTTTAACGTGTAAACGATTATGAGTGACATGACAAATGATAATTCCTTGATTCGATGAAGTTGGCTTTAGATAGAACAAACAGAACTTGGTTATATGTTGCTTGAAGTGAGTATAGAAAACAAACTTGCTGGGGCAGACTGACAGGATGTGAATGTTATTTGATCTTATTGGAATGCATTGACTTGACAGGGCAATGAAAAAAAGCACAGAGATGCTGAGGACACTTGAAGGTCAAACGATATGGCAACCATGGTGGGAGGGGGAAGCTAGGATGATGTCGCCGATCATGTTCAATGGATGAATTTATATTTTGCGAAGCATTGTTCGGAGAGGGTCATGGGACGACTTGTTTTAAGGGTATTTATTTTTTCGATGTTTCCTATGGTGGACTCATTGATTGAAATAATCCAAAACTGCTAGGGCATGGCCTTGAGATTTTATAAACCGATAATGGGATTTTGACATACAAGATCCACTCAGAACTTGACATGATGTCATTCTTTTTATGGCTTATGAATTTCCCCAAAAAAGACCCAAAACAACAAGATCATGGACTTTTGCTTTTCTTAATATATTGCAAACCCATAATGTAAGATGTTTACTGTGAGTGACGAAATCTAGCTAGGTAACGAAAGAATTATTGTAGGATATATGTATGGTGACTGACACGTCTTTGACCATTGGAACTTGTTTTCAGATCTGACTGTAGTACATAGGGAGTATAGGTTGTAGGCATGGATTGACAAACGGTGCACACAAAATTCAATTTATCGATTCAAGAATTAAGAGTAGACTATCATTAATTAATTGGTTAAAGAGTGTAGCTAAAAATAAAAAAATGGTGACTACATTAAACTAAACTGAACCAAGTCGAATCAAACCCAACCGAACCAAACCAAGCCTAAAGCAAACCAAACCTAATCAAGAACAAGCCAAGGGCTTAAGTGTAAAACTTGTGGGGGAATGCAGTCATTGGCAATGTCCAAAGGAAGGGATAACGCTCTACCTCTAGAGGGTAAGGTAAAGCTAGCGCATGGTGCTAATGCATATTCCCAAGTACATGAACCACACACACACACAACTATCCTATGCTGTTTTTATGAGTTAACTGTTAAAACTTACTCAGTGGTTACTGAGCAAGATGGTCGCTACACACAACAAGCTTTAAATACTTGAGGCTAATAATCTATACACACACACACACACGCTTGTTCTAAACTAAACTGTCTTGCTGGCAGTGCTCACACAGTAGGCAAATGACAGAAATGCTTGGCTAACAGAAATACAATCATTTTCGTTTGTCTAATGTTACCAGCTAACCATTACATGCTATAGTGGTGAGCACATGTGCCTCTTGCACTGGAGATCGTAACTCGATTTCTAGCTCTAAGGCCTAGAATGAATCAAACTAAGAAAGAAGGGTATGGTGACGCAGTGGTTAAACTGTTAGCCTTTCACTAAGGTAGACTAGGGTTTGATTTTAGGTTAATATACATGTCATAAACAAACAAACAAACAAACAAACAAACAAAAAAAGCAGAGATAATGTTTAAAACTGATTACACTTGTCTCTTTTCAAATTATTACTTAGATTGCAAATACAAAAGTGGACTGGGTTTGATATTCAGTTAATGCTGCCTATCGCATACTAGCCTGTAAGAAAGCCAAACAAGCAAAAGGCGTAGGTAGAGCAGTGGTAAAATCGCTATGTGTAGAGAACTACCTAACGGTTTTATGAACTGGCAATGGTATGTCGCATAAACAGTGCAGGATACAATCCAGCAACCATAATTTGTATCTTGTGGAGCAGAGAAAACATATATATAGAGAAAGATATAGAAAGCTAGTGTATGTATGGGTAGCATTGATAATTTGACCAGAGAAAATACGATGAGGTAGGGTGGGGAGAGGGAGAATTAACACTTATATATGAATGAATGGTAAATAGTATTTTAGTTTTTTTTCCCCAATAGTTTTGTTTTTTAAATGCAGTGGTAGATAGTCGTTATTTTGTAAAACATTCTTACTTGCAGTAGTAATAAGACTCTATGGTTTCGCTAACACATAGATAGACTGTATTATTGCCATGGTCAAGCACTCACATTAAGATCATTTACAAAATCATAAAATGAAAAATAAAAAATCTTGTTTTGGAAATATCGTTTTTCAACATACACAAAATAAATATATAAAAAATTTGTAAACAGCAAAATGGAAAATCCATGGTCAAGCACTCACATTAAGATCATTTACAAAATCATAAAATGAAAAATAAAAATCTTGTTTTGGAAATATCGATTTTTTTCAACATACACAAAATAAATATATAAAAAATTTGTAAACAGCAAAATGGAAAATCCATGTTTCCATATAGACAAAATTTAAAAACCTTAAACGGACATTTAAGAAAATATATATAAATGGGAAATTGACAAATGTGTAAATATGAAAATGGAAAAATCCATGTTTCCATATCATGAAATTGAAAAACATCAAACTGTCATTTTAAAAAATGCAAATGGAAAATTGACAAATTGCAATGTGTGAAATGTGAAATTGAACAAATGGCTATCATTATTTAAAAAAAAAAAAGAACATGGTGCTCTATGGTTGAGGTGTGAATCAAACCCTTTCTACTTATTTGGACCACCCGAGACTGAGTAGACTAGTTTAAGTTGTCATACCACTTTTAAAAGTTTGTGTTAAATCTAGGAATTGAACCCAAGAGCTTGTAGGGGAGATCAAAGGTTATAATATGTTAAACAGATAGCCTTGAATGAAGGGTGTGGTAGCTATATAGAGATGAGACGTTTCGCTCGGGGCAGGGAGGCATGGAGATCTGCATCAAACCAGTCAAAGGACTAAAGACTCAAACAACAACATGTACGTTCACCAAAATAATGTTGTGTAACGGTAAATGTTAGTCAACGAACAGTAATGCATTACTAAAACCCATGACACGATACCTAAGAGCTTTTCTAAAATGATTTTAAAATGCCTTTAACCCTATATTGAACACCCAGTTCACAAAACTCATAACTGCAATGTTATGGTAAAACAAAACAAAATCTATATTTCAAAACAAACAAGTGGTTTAGTCAATGTATACTGGAAAAAGTTTTGTAAACACTCAAGTCCTCAAGACCAATTAAATTAGTAACTGTCAGGTTGGCCGAGTGGTTAAGGTGTTTGACTTAAGATCAAATTTCTGTATAAGGAAGCAAGGGTTCGAATCCCTTACCTGACATAACTATTGCCTTAACATGGCTTGGCCACACTGTATTATTATGATACTCAGTACACAAACCATAGATATAGTGTATTGTTTAAGGCCACTCTCTTTCTGAACATAGTCAGAGACTGTTGATGGTTAACAATTGTATTAATAGTGGGACATGGGGATAGCAATTAAGAAAAAACAGCCAATACCCATACAATATTTTTATTCATTTTAGTTTTTTTTTACAATAGTTACACACTGAATACAACTTTTTATCTCTTTACCATTGTTTGATATAGATTTTAAACACAACGCTTGTTGTAGATCCTTTTACAACTTTCTCTAGGTACTCTTGTTCTTAAAAACTGGGGAAGCCGCAATGGTTTTATAGACATTAAACCCTCATTCTCTTCTTTTTCATCATTATCATCATCATTATTATAAATATTATCTTTATAATTATTATAGTCATTGTCACCATCATTATCATCATCATCATCATCCTCAACATCACTAGAACTATCCAATTCCATTTTTTCCTTTTCAAAAGGGATCTCTTGAAGAGTCTGTGTTGCTTTTGATAGTGTTACGGGTTTATTGAACGTTGACAACTGTCCTAACATGACTTTTTGAGGAGATAAATGTTTTTTCATAAGGAAGTCACTATGTTGAGTAACACTATGTTTTTGTCGGACTTGCTTTTTCTTGTTCTTTTGATCATGTTTTGTTAACACTAACGGTGTTTCATTTGGTATACCACATTGATGAGTACCCACACTTAAGACCTCACCATGTTTACTTTTTAGATGACCTAGACATTTTGTTGTTCTTTGTTTTGAGCACTGCCAAAATATGATGCCATTCGCATTTTCTCGCTTATAGTTATAAGAGTACCCATGATACAGGGCACGTGGTTTACCTTTATTGGTTATAGTATATTCCATAGTAGTCACTGACTTGTATAGTCGATCCGCCTACTACAAAGGTCTGAACACTTGTGGTGAAAGAATGATGTTGTGTTGACGTTTTATGCAGGATAATGTTGGTGGCATATGTGGGTGGCTTATGTTGATGACATGTGTTGTTGGCTGATTTTGGTGGCTTATGTTGATGGTTTATGGTGGTGGCTTATGTTGATGGCTTATGTTGGTGGCTTATGTTGATGACATATGTTGGTGACTTATGTTGATAGCTTATGTTGGTGGCTAATGTTGATGACATATGTTGTTGGCTTATGGTGGTGGCTTATGTTGATGGTATATGTTGCTGGCCTATGTTGATGGTTTATGTTAATGGCTTAGGTTAATATCTTAGGTTGATGGCATAAGTTGATGGCTTATGTTGGTGGCTTATGGTGGTGGCTTATGCTGGTGGCTTATGCTAGTGGCTTATGGTGGTGGTTTATGGTGGTGGCTTATGTTGATGACATATGTTGGTGGCTTAAGTTGGTGGCTTATGTTGGTGGCTTATGGTGGTGGCTTATGGTGGTGGTTTATGGTGGTGGATTATGGTGGCTTATAGTGGTGGCTTATGGTGGTGGTTTATGGTGGTGGCTTATGTTGATGACATATGTTGGTGGCTTATGGTGGCTTATGGTGGTGATTTATAGTGGTGGCCTATGTTGGTGGCTTATTTTTGGTGGTTTACGTTAATACCTTATTTGTAATGGCTTATTTGACAAGTTATTGTTGTCAATGTATTTAGAGGATTTTTCTCTTGGTTTTGGAAAGTATCTCAACTCTTTTTTATGGTAGCATAATGCTTACCGCCATGTTTGTAAGCAACAACAACACACTAAAATTCCAAGAATCCAAAGTACTCTAAGGTTAATGATTGTCTCTCAACTCCATTCAACGTCTAGTCAAAAAACATTATATATTTTTCACATTTTACAAAAAAGGTAAATTGGGAAAGTAAGCTATATGTTTAAACTAAAAATCATATCAAATCATATGCTAACTCCAACACCTACGTCTACCCCAATCTCAGTCAAAAAAATATAATATTCTTCAAATTTTTCCAAAACAGTATTTGGAAAGTAGGCCATATTTTGAAAACTAATCATCCTATAAAGTAATATATATATATATATACTGAAACCAATGGCTTTTATATCCTTAATCTTAAGAACAAAATATGGAATTTCGACATTTTTTCCAAAAATGTTCATTTTAAAACGGGGCTATATTTTGGAAACTAGGAATTTTACAAGAAAGTTTGTTTAACGTAAATGGCAGGTATTTACCCCCACTACCCGCAAACCAAGTCCCAGGTCTCTGGGGAAAAATCCAAAAAAAGTTCAATTTGGAAAGTAGGCAATATTTTGAAAACTAATCATCCTAAAAAGTCATATATAGACTCAAACCAATGGCTTTTATGTCCTTAATTGGTAGAACAAAACTTAACATTTTTTCAGTTTTTCCAAAAAAGTCCAATTTTCAAAAATTGTCTATATTTTGGGAACTAAGAATTTTACAAAAAAGTTTGTTTAACGAAAATGAAAGGTCTTTACCCCCCTCTACCCAAAACATAAATTTCAGGTCCCTAGGACAAAAACTGTGCAGTATATATATATATTTTTTTTTTGGGGAGGAGGTCTATATTCACTTTACCTCCCCACTTCACAAGATGGCGGCCATAGCTTAACTTAACCTAGCCTAACCTAACCTGACCTACGAGGTGTGATCAAAAAGTTCCAAAAATGTGGCTGCAACTTAACCAAACCTAGCCTAGCCTAACCTAACCTCCCTGTTGACTAGCCCCCTTTGGACGGGTCCTTTTTGAAGGGAGTCATTTTTTTTACGTGTCCCGGAGGACGGGTCCTTGTTGACGGGTCCCTGTGGCGGGTCCTTTGGACTGATCCCTATGGACTGGCCTTGCATTTTATCCAAATTATGTCAAAGGGGACCCGCCACTGGGACCCGTCAACAAGGACCCGTCCTCCGGGACACGTAAAAAAAAAATGACTCCCTTCAAAAAGGACCCGTCCAAAGGGGGCTAGTCAACAGGGAGGTTAGGTTAGGCTAGGCTAGGTTTGGTTAAGTTGCAGCCACATTTTTGGAACTTTTTGATCACACCTCGTAGGTCAGGTTAGGTTAGGCTAGGTTAAGTTAAGCTATGGCCGCCATCTTGTGAAGTGGGGAGGTAAAGTGAATATAGACCCCCTCCCCAAAAAAAAATATATATATATACTGCACAGTTTTTGTCCTAGGGACCTGAAATTTATGTTTTGGGTAGAGGGGGGTAAAGACCTTTCATTTTCGTTAAACAAACTTTTTTGTAAAATTCTTAGTTCCCAAAATATAGACAATTTTTGAAAATTGGACTTTTTTGGAAAAACTGAAAAAATGTTAAGTTTTGTTCTACCAATTAAGGACATAAAAGCCATTGGTTTGAGTCTATATATGACTTTTTAGGATGATTAGTTTTCAAAATATTGCCTACTTTCCAAATTGAACTTTTTTTGGATTTTTCCCCAGAGACCTGGGACTTGGTTTGCGGGTAGTGGGGGTAAATACCTGCCATTTACGTTAAACAAACTTTCTTGTAAAATTCCTAGTTTCCAAAATATAGCCCCGTTTTAAAATGAACATTTTTGGAAAAAATGTCAAAAATTCCATATTTTGTTCTTAAGATTAAGGATATAAAAGCCATTGGTTTCAGTATATATATATATGACTTTATAGGATGATTAGTTTTCAAAATATGGCCTACTTTCCAAATACTGTTTTGGAAAAATTTGAAGAATATTATATTTTTTTGACTGAGATTGGGGTAGACGTAGGTGTTGGAGTTAGCATATGATTTGATATGATTTTTAGTTTAAACATATAGCTTACTTTCCCAATTTACCTTTTTTGTAAAATGTGAAAAATATATAATGTTTTTTGACTAGACGTTGAATGGAGTTGAGAGACAATCATTAACCTTAGAGTACTTTGGATTCTTGGAATTTTAGTGTGTTGTTGTTGCTTACAAACATGGCGGTAAGCATTATGCTACCATAAAAAAGAGTTGAGATACTTTCCAAAACCAAGAGAAAAATCCTCTAAATACATTGACAACAATAACTTGTCAAATAAGCCATTACAAATAAGGTATTAACGTAAACCACCAAAAATAAGCCACCAACATAGGCCACCACTATAAATCACCACCATAAGCCACCATAAGCCACCAACATATGTCATCAACATAAGCCACCACCATAAACCACCACCATAAGCCACCACTATAAGCCACCATAATCCACCACCATAAACCACCACCATAAGCCACCACCATAAGCCACCAACATAAGCCACCAACTTAAGCCACCAACATATGTCATCAACATAAGCCACCACCATAAACCACCACCATAAGCCACTAGCATAAGCCACCAGCATAAGCCACCACCATAAGCCACCAACATAAGCCATCAACTTATGCCATCAACCTAAGATATTAACCTAAGCCATTAACATAAACCATCAACATAGGCCAGCAACATATACCATCAACATAAGCCACCACCATAAGCCAACAACATATGTCATCAACATTAGCCACCAACATAAGCTATCAACATAAGTCACCAACATATGTCATCAACATAAGCCACCAACATAAGCCATCAACATAAGCCACCACCATAAACCATCAACATAAGCCACCAAAATCAGCCAACAACACATGTCATCAACATAAGCCACCCACATATGCCACCAACATTATCCTGCATAAAACGTCAACACAACATCATTCTTTCACCACAAGTGTTCAGACCTTTGTAGTAGGCGGATCGACTATACAAGTCAGTGACTACTATGGAATATACTATAACCAATAAAGGTAAACCACGTGCCCTGTATCATGGGTACTCTTATAACTATAAGCGAGAAAATGCGAATGGCATCATATTTTGGCAGTGCTCAAAACAAAGAACAACAAAATGTCTAGGTCATCTAAAAAGTAAACATGGTGAGGTCTTAAGTGTGGGTACTCATCAATGTGGTATACCAAATGAAACACCGTTAGTGTTAACAAAACATGATCAAAAGAACAAGAAAAAGCAAGTCCGACAAAAACATAGTGTTACTCAACATAGTGACTTCCTTATGAAAAAACATTTATCTCCTCAAAAAGTCATGTTAGGACAGTTGTCAACGTTCAATAAACCCGTAACACTATCAAAAGCAACACAGACTCTTCAAGAGATCCCTTTTGAAAAGGAAAAAATGGAATTGGATAGTTCTAGTGATGTTGAGGATTATGATGATGATGATAATGATGGTGACAATGACTATAATAATTATAAAGATAATATTTATAATAATGATGATGATAATGATGAAAAAGAAGAGAATGAGGGTTTAATGTCTATAAAACCATTGCGGCTTCCCCAGTTTTTAAGAACAAGAGTACCTAGAGAAAGTTGTAAAAGGATCTACAACAAGCGTTGTGTTTAAAATCTATATCAAACAATGGTAAAGAGATAAAAAGTTGTATTCAGTGTGTAACTATTGTAAAAAAAACTAAAATGAATAAAAATATTGTATGGGTATTGGCTGTTTTTTCTTAATTGCTATCCCCATGTCCCACTATTAATACAATTGTTAACCATCAACAGTCTCTGACTATGTTCAGAAAGAGAGTGGCCTTAAACAATACACTATATCTATGGTTTGTGTACTGAGTATCATATTAATACAGTGTGGCCAAGCCATGTTAAGGCAATAGTTATGTCAGGTAAGGGATTCGAACCCTTGCTTCCTTATACAGAAATTTGATCTTAAGTCAAACACCTTAACCACTCGGCCAACCTGACAGTTACTAATTTAATTGGTCTTGAGGACTTGAGTGTTTACAAAACTTTTTCCAGTATACATTGACTAAACCACTTGTTTGTTTTGAAATATAGATTTTGTTTTGTTTTACCATAACATTGCAGTTATGAGTTTTGTGAACTGGGTGTTCAATATAGGGTTAAAGGCATTTTAAAATCATTTTAGAAAAGCTCTTAGGTATCGTGTCATGGGTTTTAGTAATGCATTACTGTTCGTTGACTAACATTTACCGTTAGACAACATTATTTTGGTGAACGTACATGTTGTTGTTTGAGTCTTTAGTCCTTTGACTGGTTTGATGCAGATCTCCATGCCTCCCTGCCCCGAGCGAAACGTCTCATCTCTATATAGCTACCACACCCTTCATTCAAGGCTATCTGTTTAACATATTATAACCTTTGATCTCCCCTACAAGCTCTTGGGTTCAATTCCTAGATTTAACACAAACTTTTAAAAGTGGTATGACAACTTAAACTAGTCTACTCAGTCTCGGGTGGTCCAAATAAGTAGAAAGGGTTTGATTCACACCTCAACCATAGAGCACCATGTTCTTTTTTTTTTTTTTAAATAATGATAGCCATTTGTTCAATTTCACATTTCACACATTGCAATTTGTCAATTTTCCATTTGCATTTTTTAAAATGACAGTTTGATGTTTTTCAATTTCATGATATGGAAACATGGATTTTTCCATTTTCATATTTACACATTTGTCAATTTCCCATTTATATATATTTTCTTAAATGTCCGTTTAAGGTTTTTAAATTTTGTCTATATGGAAACATGGATTTTCCATTTTGCTGTTTACAAATTTTTTATATATTTATTTTGTGTATGTTGAAAAAAATCGATATTTCCAAAACAAGATTTTTATTTTTCATTTTATGATTTTGTAAATGATCTTAATGTGAGTGCTTGACCATGGATTTTCCATTTTGCTGTTTACAAATTTTTTATATATTTATTTTGTGTATGTTGAAAAACGATATTTCCAAAACAAGATTTTTTATTTTTCATTTTATGATTTTGTAAATGATCTTAATGTGAGTGCTTGACCATGGCAATAATACAGTCTATCTATGTGTTAGCGAAACCATAGAGTCTTATTACTACTGCAAGTAAGAATGTTTTACAAAATAACGACTATCTACCACTGCATTTAAAAAACAAAACTATTGGGGAAAAAAAACTAAAATACTATTTACCATTCATTCATATATAAGTGTTAATTCTCCCTCTCCCCACCCTACCTCATCGTATTTTCTCTGGTCAAATTATCAATGCTACCCATACATACACTAGCTTTCTATATCTTTCTCTATATATATGTTTTCTCTGCTCCACAAGATACAAATTATGGTTGCTGGATTGTATCCTGCACTGTTTATGCGACATACCATTGCAAGTTCATAAAACCGTTAGGTAGTTCTCTACACATAGCGATTTTACCACTGCTCTACCTACGCCTTTTGCTTGTTTGGCTTTCTTACAGGCTAGTATGCGATAGGCAGCATTAACTGAATATCAAACCCAGTCCACCTTTGTATTTGCAATCTAAGTAATAATTTGAAAAGAGACAAGTGTAATCAGTTTTAAACATTATCTCTGCTTTTTTTGTTTGTTTGTTTGTTTGTTTATGACATGTATATTAACCTAAAATCAAACCCTAGTCTACCTTAGTGAAAGGCGAACAGTTTAACCACTGCGTCACCATACCCTTCTTTCTTAGTTTGATTCATTCTAGGCCTTAGAGCTAGAAATCGAGTTACGATCTCCAGTGCAAGAGGCACATGTGCTCACCACTATAGCATGTAATGGTTAGCTGGTAACATTAGACAAACGAAAATGATTGTATTTCTGTTAGCCAAGCATTTCTGTCATTTGCCTACTGTGTGAGCACTGCCAGCAAGACAGTTTAGTTTAGAACAAGCGTGTGTGTGTGTGTATAGATTATTAGCCTCAAGTATTTAAAGCTTGTTGTGTGTAGCGACCATCTTGCTCAGTAACCACTGAGTAAGTTTTAACAGTTAACTCATAAAAACAGCATAGGATAGTTGTGTGTGTGTGTGGTTCATGTACTTGGGAATATGCATTAGCACCATGCGCTAGCTTTACCTTACCCTCTAGAGGTAGAGCGTTATCCCTTCCTTTGGACATTGCCAATGACTGCATTCCCCCACAAGTTTTACACTTAAGCCCTTGGCTTGTTCTTGATTAGGTTTGGTTTGCTTTAGGCTTGGTTTGGTTCGGTTGGGTTTGATTCGACTTGGTTCAGTTTAGTTTAATGTAGTCACCATTTTTTTATTTTTAGCTACACTCTTTAACCAATTAATTAATGATAGTCTACTCTTAATTCTTGAATCGATAAATTGAATTTTGTGTGCACCGTTTGTCAATCCATGCCTACAACCTATACTCCCTATGTACTACAGTCAGATCTGAAAACAAGTTCCAATGGTCAAAGACGTGTCAGTCACCATACATATATCCTACAATAATTCTTTCGTTACCTAGCTAGATTTCGTCCCTCACAGTAAACATCTTACATTATGGGTTTGCAATATATTAAGAAAAGCAAAAGTCCATGATCTTGTTGTTTTGGGTCTTTTTTGGGGAAATTCATAAGCCATAAAAAGAATGACATCATGTCAAGTTCTGAGTGGATCTTGTATGTCAAAATCCCATTATCGGTTTATAAAATCTCAAGGCCATGCCCTAGCAGTTTTGGATTATTTCAATCAATGAGTCCACCATAGGAAACATCGAAAAAATAAATACCCTTAAAACAAGTCGTCCCATGACCCTCTCCGAACAATGCTTCGCAAAATATAAATTCATCCATTGAACATGATCGGCGACATCATCCTAGCTTCCCCCTCCCACCATGGTTGCCATATCGTTTGACCTTCAAGTGTCCTCAGCATCTCTGTGCTTTTTTTCATTGCCCTGTCAAGTCAATGCATTCCAATAAGATCAAATAACATTCACATCCTGTCAGTCTGCCCCAGCAAGTTTGTTTTCTATACTCACTTCAAGCAACATATAACCAAGTTCTGTTTGTTCTATCTAAAGCCAACTTCATCGAATCAAGGAATTATCATTTGTCATGTCACTCATAATCGTTTACACGTTAAAGACCCCCTTCAGGGGGTTTAGGAATTAGGAATTCCATCATAGGAAAAATCAGAAAACGAACCCTCGACCCGCCGTCTCATCGAAATAGCGAATACTGTATTGGTATATCACCACCGTGGCCAGTAATAGCTTCGTTGAAACACGTGTCCAGTGGTATCGTCTCTTTCTATCTACAACCACTCGTCATGAACATTTTAGACAAATTTAAGAAAAGTTTTAAAAACTGAAATGTTTTCAACATAAGTGTCGTTAGGCTCTTTCGCATTTTTTTAAACATAAATACTATATTCGAAAGGGAGATAGGGGAGGGGCGTCACCCCGAGTCCTACGACCCCTCGTATACGTCTCTGGCGTTATTGGTTTGTGAGATATAACAAAAAGTCTAAAATCACGGTTTTACAACAAAAAATTCTGTTTCCCTCATTCTCAAAAACTTTAACCTATTACCAAAATAAAGAGGGTTTCGAGACAAGCCATTTGACACGTCATAGGACCAAATCCGACCAGGCATTCGTGAAATATCAGAAAAAGTCTAAAATCATAATTTTACCCCAAAACGCCTGTTTCCCTCATTCTCAAAACTTTAACCTATTAATAACATATATAGGGCTTTGAGACAAGCGATTTGACACGTCACACGTCCAAATCCGACCTTGCGTTCGAGAGATATCGGCAAACGTCGTAGGAAAGTAGGCGACTATCTGGTTCTCTCCTCACCACCAAAACCTCTTCTTATCAATCATTTTTTTTCAAAGAGCTCGCCCTCTTACAAAAATCCCAAGTGCGCATGCGTACAAAACAAAAACAAAAATGTTCATCCATAGCGGCAGCCAGAAAAACGCATGCGCGATATGAGCAACAACATTTAAGTTCATTTTAGCAGCGCACCTTATACATGTCGTATTTGAAAAGAGACTTTCACTAAAAATTACAATTTCACCCCCTAGTAGGGGTAGGTTTTATTTAGGGGTTGAAATGAATGGTCCATTGGAAAGAGGGCGTCAACCCGAGTCCAACGACACCTCATTTGTCAAAATCGGACCATGGCTTCGGGAGATATCGACTTTGCCCCTGAATGTATTGCGGGTTAGTATGTGACGTCAGAGGGAGAGGTGGTGGGGGGGATTAGAAACCGCCTCACTCCCCTACTAACATTTAATGGTATTAATTCATGGCAAAACACAACACAAAACACAAAAACATTACAATTACTTCCCACAACAAAAATCAAAATTATATGTGAGTCTCTTCTCATAAAGTTTGGTGCTCCACCGCACTCATATCTATCCTAGATATTCTAACGTTGCTACTCTTCGACATTTACGAGTGTCCATAGTGTTCTTCACGTGGCACAATTTAACACAAATTTGCATATCACAACACAACAAACACAAATTACATATAAAAACATTTATCTAAATTTGTTAAATATTTATTCGTTCTAACACGGAACATTTACCTTCAATCACATTGATTTCATTAGCTTATGCCTTGCTTAACATGTGTTGCTTTTCCGCGCATATTGTCTTCTTTTCCCACAAGTTTCAAACGCTGAAGTGGTATACGTTTCCCTCCAAAATACACACAGTTATAGACATTTTATAGCTTCACCATACAACAATCTTCTGAGTCTGGTCATATCATTATCATTACAAACGTGTCATATCGTTAAATTACGCTACCCGTCTGAATAAATTAGCATGAACAGGGTAATTAGTCTTCACAAAATGCATCTATTTATTTGGTGCAGTTAATTTGTCCTCAGACAGTAACTTGGCCAAATCTTATCCAATTACTTCATTCCAACATTCCATATGTATGGAACCAGTACATATAATTCATTTGATACCATCATATCAAACACATCTTAATTACTTTTCGAAATATCGAGATTCTTCTGTGTCCCACTACAATCTTAAAAGAAAAGAGAAAGGGATCCGGTCTAATTGACTCCCTTTAGTGTGAACAAGAGATTTGTCACGGGCCGCCCTATGCAAGATGGCTGCCGGGTCTGTGGCCTCAGCCTGTCACCCTGACCGACTTCCTGCAATGGCCATGTGCTCACTCAATGGTGCAGGTCAGCTAGAGTTACCTGATTGGATTGTGTCATTATGAATTGAGTCAACCTAAGTATTTAATACCTACACATAGAGTATATAATGGACTCATATCGGCTCCTAATTAGTATTCATAGTGAGGGGTGGATCACAAAATAGCTTCGCCGTTCTATGGACGTAATCAGTGGCTCTGTGCGCGTCCCAGCTGAGTTTCAAACTGTTATCTCACTGGACGGGCACGAATATAACTAGAGGAAATCAACAGTTTCCTACTCGAAGAGGCCTTTGTCTTACCTCTATGGGCAGATCAATTACTATACTGGCGTACCTAGGGTGTCTAATGGTTTTCCCTGGCAGCGAGGACTCTGCTAACAGTGGGATACAGACAGACTCTGCCCCAACTCTGTTGCGAATACACATGTATGCTCTAAGGCGATACCATATAGTAGCTTCGATGATTGGCCTACTAGAATCGTCAACGCGCGCACTATTCTTGGATGGTCCCTGCAATTTACTGACGCAAATCTCTTGATTCTACGTTACATGCTCGCTGATCGCAGCTAAAACAATATTTCTTTCAGATGACTCAATTCCTAAAGCACTTCTGTCCTCCATACATTTACTTATAAGCCAAAGATTTACGTAGCTCCAAAACAAGTATTAATTTACTGGCACTTACATTGACGATCTTAATGGCTCTCAAATACGACCATGTAGAATATAACATTATAAAACATTTATCTAACATTTCAATGACACTGAAAAACTCTCTTTATCTCGCTATTTATCTCTCTTTCTTACTTTTCACAATAACACAGTATTCAAACAATAGATATGACACACTTTGCACGTTCTAAAGGCATGAATATGCCGATTTATATATATATATATATATATCATTGACACCGACCGCAGATTATTATTATTATTATTATTATTATTATTATTAGTTAACGTTACCGTTACTTTCATCAACGTCTTACGCCTAAATGGTCGTAAGCTTATCATCCTCAAAGCCATATATTTATAAAAATACGAGGGATGTGAGCTCGTACACAAATGACTGTTAATTCTTAATATTTGAGGAAATGATTTGTTGTATGGTGAGCAATTAAATCATATCAACATATTGGAATGGTACTCACTTTCATTCTTGCTGGGTTAGACCAACATGACAGCAATTTGCCCACCATCTTGCTTGCTTTAAACCATCATTATACTTTTCATACGACACTTTGCATAGGATTTGCACATGGTATTATATATTGCACTACTGGCATTTTACACTTTTGAAACAACACACATTCTTTTAACATATAAACATAAACACTTTTAATGATCACTGTAACATAAATTTACACAATATTTAACACACGGATCCTCGCTGTGATTTCCACTATTGCCTGACTTCAGAGATGCGACGCAGTTAAATCCTGACAACCGCCTGTCTCCTCCGAAAGTCTATATCGCGTGTGTGTGCTCATCTCCCGTCTCCTACAGCTTCTATCTTCTATCTTGCAAAGTTGCTCAATCATAAATCACAAATACTTGTAATGCTTTCCAGGTTCCCGTAAAACTGTAGTATTCCTTACAATTATATGTGTTATTTTAAATTATATAACACTCCCTGTGGATAAGTTCATTGTCTATAAACATCATCCTGAAATATCTCTACGCTGTACTGATTATTTAGTCGCGTATACTGTCTGCTGTAGACTAGTTATCATATTAATGCAGAATTACTTTTTTACGCTGCATGATGCGCCTTTCATTGTTCATCACAAAGATACTGAACGTCACTATAGGCATTTGCATATCATTACTTTAACTGGTATCACGCCTTTTATTTTCACGCTTGAAATAGGTATTTTCAATACGTGTATTTTACTTTGAATTTCATTATACATCGCCAGTGCCTAGAAGACTCCTTATCTTCATGCCTGCGATGTTTATAATTATAATGGGTAGTTCCCTTCTTACAATGACCGCCCTTACTCTCGGTCTTCAATGAGTTCCTCAGGTTTAGCAATCCAGTTAACCACATTCACGGTATTCCATCCAGCATTTCTCTCTCCTTTAAGGTCATTTAATATTTTTTTCTATGCTCCGTTTCTTGTGGAGTTCCTCTGTCTGTCGTCATGCTGTTGAAGCTCCAGACTTTTTGCTCCGTCATCATTCTTATAGATGTCGGGTGACTTTCTATTTTTAATCGCTTCCTCCCAATGCACTTGCGATTTTCTGTTGTCATCTCCACGCTCCTCCATATACCTTAATGAGGCGTGGTAACGTTCTTCTGCTTCTTCGTCGAACCCGCGACTCTGTTATTGGGGTCTCCATTCTTGGTTACTCCCATCTCGGCCGTAATTTCTTCTGTTATCAGGCCGTTGATTCCTAGTATCGCGCTGATTCCAGGTTTTTCTTCCTCTGTGTCCGCGGTTCGATCTTCCTCTGTATGCTGGCCTCCAATTCTGGTTTTCCCTTTCTTCTCGTTGCCAGTCTGACTTTACAGTTTCTGTGCTGGTGGATTTATTTTTGCTCTGCACCCTTGTCGGTTCGGTTTGTGGACTAGTCATGTGGACTTGTTCCGTGTTCCGACTCTGCCTCTTATGCTTCGTTGTGGTGAGATCGAACTGTCTGAGTACCTCCATCTCGGCCGCTGTCTTGGCGTTTGCAGAGATTAATAGTCTTTGCACTTCATATGGTAACTGCTTGGCTATCGCTAAACAAAGGTCTAATTCTCTAGGGGCATCATCAAGCTCTCTGAAACGGCATAATTGTGCTATAAAAATCAGCATACTTCGTTGGATTATTTGTACTATAACGTCTGGAGTACAGGTCCAATCTTAGATTCTGCTGGATATACGGATCCCAGTTCCTCTTTAAAAATGCCTGGCGGAACTCTTCTACTGTGTCAAACGTGTAACGAAATCTTCTGAACCATAAGGCGCATTCACCTTCAGTCAGTTTTTCGATAGCTCTTAATCATCGCTCTGGCGGTACCTTTGCGTCATTTAAATATTCGGAAACCTCTTTGAGCCAGTACTTGGGTGTCATGTTTGAGTTACTCCCCGAATACTTTCTCGGTTTCTCGTCATTAGCCCTTATAACAGTGACTATCTGATTTTATACAGCATTTTCATGCGGTCTGGACGTAGCAATTGGTATACCAGGTGTGATATACGGGTTGTCACTTGGCATGGCTGTATTTCTTGGAGTGGGCTGTACCTCTATATCTGCCCATCTGTTTCTCCTTTTTTCATCTATGCTTCCTTCATTAGATCTAGGATTTCGCAATATGAACTCCTCGTGTACGATCATCCTGGTTTCTATTTGGCTGTGCCTATTTTCTGCTCTTTCTAAGCGAGCTAGTACTTCTTGTTCTATTTTCTTCAGGCGATACGATTTTCTTCTGCCATAGAAAATATTTTCTCTTTGTCATCTTTAGGTCTCTCTTTTTTATGAGAAATTTCCCCAGCTAAACCTTGTCTTACTTCGGCAAGCGTTTTATCATTGTCTTCATTTTTCAAGCCCTCTCGAATTTCCAATTCCTCTCGTAAGCCTGTAACCTCTTTTTGGATGTGACCGTGCATATTGGATATTTCGGTCCTTATTTTGGTAATTTCTCCTTGGACCTCATCTTGCCTTTTGTGAATGACTGCTAAATCGTTCTGAGTTTGTTCTAACTCTTTTTGGACTTTCCCAAGCGGCGTCTTCATATTCATAATTATTCCCTTATTTTCTTTAGCGGAAGTTTTTGATTCACTGATCTCCTTGCATTGGTCAAGGATATTCTGATCCGGCTTCCTTAATGCTTAATGTACTGCTTTTGCGTAGCCTGCCATGCGTTTATCCTATTTTTCTTCACTATGTTCAAACCTCTGATCAACGGTCTGAGTGAACGTATTAAACTGCTTTTCCTGCCGCTTAGTGTTCGCTTCGTTTTGATTCTGAATATCTTTAAGCTCTACGGACATATCGTTTAATTTATCTTTGACCTCACGTTGCGAGTCTCTGCACACTTGCAGATTATTCTCGAGCTTTACTTCTATTGACTCAAAGCGTTTGTCATTATTTGCTTGCATCTCTGAAACCACGCTAACAATCTTTTCAGTTACCTCTTGTTTAATAGATTCTTTAACATTATCAATTTTTTTATTGACGTCTAATAAATTTGAATCTAATCTTTGACTGACCTCTAATTGGTTTTTTTTCTAACTGAGTATTTACTGTAGCCAACCTCTGGCTCATCTCGGTTTGATTAGCCTCTAATTGAGTATTTACTCTATCCAACCTATTGTTCATTTCAGTTTGATTAGCATCCAATCTACCCGTTATTTCATCTTGAAATGCCTTAGCATCTTCCCTACTCTTAGCATGGGTAGTATCAAAATGTTCTTTGAACTCTGCGATACATTTTAGTATCCCCTCAGTACCGGCCATCCTGTATTTCTTATATTTGAGATAAAGGTGTCCTGTGCTGCACATGTTGGTGCGTTATATTGGGAAAGAATTCCGATGTCGCAAAAACAACAACAATCATTTTAGCACAGTGCTGTGTACACTTATGGAATGGGTTTTGACCCGCGTACCCGTCTGTACATTCACTCGTCTGACAACAATGTCTATTGTCTGAGTATAAACTAAAAAGACTCACAATCACTCAAACACAGTTTGAGGAAAATATACTATTATAGTTTTCCCCCATGAAAACCATACTATTATTATGGGGTTTTCTGAATCCCATAAGCCATCACGTTCCACTGGGCGCCATGATAATTGGAAAGGAGGGTGCTTACCATGTGCCTATGGCGACCTGTGTTTACAACTGGCCCCATGCATCAGCGACATGATAAAATTAAGAGACGAATATTACATTTACCTTTAAGCATGTCTCAAGGAGGATTATCAACATTTATTTCGAACGTGGAAGCTTATCAACTATGGGACGCGGCCTTTTCCTAATATACCCTAGCTATGCTGCCATTCTTGTCTCTACCATTTAACACCTTGGCCGACTTTTAGTAGTACCTGTGACTCAATCCTAGTACAATAACATGTCCTCCATGTGACCTTGCGTCATCATATGGAACATGTGTTCGTATCCCAGCTAGTTCACGGTCTTTCGAGGCATGGGGCGTAACCCACTATACGACCACATATTCGGGATTTGAGTCAGTCAGGTAACTACTCTACTTGAAAGAAACAACAAATTCCTAGATATAACATTTAATGGTATTAATTCATGGCAAAACACAACACAAAACACAAAAACATTACAATTACCTCCCACAACAAAAATCAAAATTATATGTGAGTCTCTTCTCATAAAGTTTGGTGCTCCACCGCACTCATATCTATCCTAGATATTCTAACGTTGCTACTCTTCGACATTTACGAGTGTCCATAGTGTTCTTCACGAGGCACAATTTAACACAAATTTGCATATCACAACATAACAAACACAATTACATTTAAATAATATTAATGTGCAATTATTAAATATTTATCCGTTCTAACACGGAACATTTACCTTGAATCACATTGATTTCATTAGGTTATGCCTTGCTTAACATGTGTTGCTTTTCCGCCCATATCGTCTTCTTTTCCCATAAGTTTCAAACGCTGAAGTGGTATACATTTCCCTCCAAAATACACATAGTTACAGACATTTTATAGCTTCACCATACAACAATCATCTGAGCCTGATCATATCAGTATCATTACAAACGTGTCATATCGTTAAATTACGCTACCCGTCTGAATAAATTAGCATGAACTGGGTAATTACTCCTCACAAAATGCATCTATTTATTTGGTGCAGTTAATTTGTCCTCAGACAGTAACTTGGCCAAATCTTATCCAATTACTTCATTCCAACATTCCATATGTATGGAACCAGTACATATATTTCATTTGATACAATCATATCAAACACATCTTAATTACTTTTCGAAATATCGAGATTCTTCAGTGTCCCACTACAATCTTAAAAGAAAAGAGAAAGGGATCCGGTCTAATTGACTCCCCTTAGTGTGAACAAGATATTCGTCACGGACCGCCCTATGCAAGATGGCTGCCGGGTCTTTGGCCTCTGCCTGTCACCCTGACCGACTTCCTGCAATGGCCATGTGCTCACTCAATGGTGCAGGTCAGCTAGAGGTACCTGATTGTATTGTGTCATTATGAATTGAGTCATACTAAGTATTTAATACCTACACATAGAGTATTTAATGGGCTCATATCGGCTCCTAATTAGTATTCATAGCGAGGGATGGATCACAAAATAGCTTCGCCGTTCTGTGCGCGTCCCAGCTGAGTTTCAAACTGTTATCTCACTGGACGGGCACGAATATAACTAGAGGAAATCAACAGTTTCCTACTCGAAGAGGCATTTGTCTTACCTCTATGGGCAGATCAATTACTATACTGGCGTACCTAGGGTGTCTAATGGTTTTCCCTGGCAGCGAAGACTCCTTAACAGTGGGATACAGACAGACTCTGCCCCAACTCTGTTGCGAATACACATGTATGCTCAAAGGCGATACCATATCGTAGCTTTGAAGATTGTCCTACTAGATTCGTCAACGCGCGAACTATTCTTGAATGGTCCCTGCAATTAACTGACGCAAATCTCTTGATTCTAGGTTAAATGCTCGCTGATCGCGGCTAAACAATATTTCTTTCAGATGACTCAATTCCTAAAGCACTCCTGTCCTCCATACATTTACTTATATGCCAAAGTTTTACGTAGCTCCAAAAAAAGTATTAATTTACTGGCACTTACATTGACGATCTTATTGGCTCTCAAATACAACCATGTAGAATATAACATTATAAAACATTTATCTAACATTTCAATGACACTGAAAAACTCTCTTTATCTCGCTATTTATCTCTCTTCCTTACTTTTCACAATAACACAATATTCTTACAATAGATATGACACACTTTGCACGTTCTATAGGCATGAATATGCCGATTTATATATATATATACACACACACATATATATATATACATATTTGTATATTATTGACACCGACCTCAGCTTATATTATTATTATTATTATTATTATTATTATTATTATTATTAGTTAACGTTACCGCTACTTTCATCAACGTCTTTCGCCTAAATGGTCGTAAGCTTATCATCTCCAAAGCCATATATTTATAAAAATACGTGGGATGTGAGCTCGTACACAAATGACTGTTAATTCTTAATATTTGAAGAAATGATTTGTTGTATGGTGAGCTATTAAATCATATCAACATATTGGAATGGTACTCACTTTCATTCTTGCTGGGTTAGTCCAACATGACAGCAATTTGCCCATCATCTTGCTTGCTTTAAGCCATCATTACACTTTTCTTACGACACATTGCATAGGATTTGCCCATGGTAATTATATATTGCACTACTGGCATTTTACACTTTTGAAACAACACACATTCTTTTAACATATAAACATAAACACTTTTAATGATCACTGTAACATAACTTAACACAATATTTTACACACCGATCCTCACTTGGATTTCCACTATTGCCTGACTTCAGAGATGCGACGCAGTTAAATCCTGACAACCGCCTGTCTCCTCCGAAAGTCTATCTCGCGTGTGTGTGCTCATCTCCCGTCTCCTACAGCTTCTATCTTCTATCTTGCAAAGTTGCTCAATCATAAATCACCAATACTTGTGATGCCTTCCAGGTTCCCGTAAAACTGTAGTATTCCTTACAATTATATGTAAAAATGATAATCCACAGCCTGCTTCCAGTCTCCGACCGGGTCAGGAATGGAATGAATGAAGCCCCTAACTAGCGGCGAGTATATGAACTGTGCCGGCTGCCGAGGCCTGACGCACTCCTCTGGGGCAATGATTAAATGAATGACAGATGAAATGAAATGATAGTGGAGAGTGTTGCTGGAATGAAATTTTGACAGGGAAAACCGGAGTACCCGGAGGAAAACCTGTCTGCCTCAGTTTTGTCCAGCACAGATCTCACATGGAGTGACCGGGATTTGAACCACGGACCCAGCGGTGAGAGGCCGGCGTGCTGCCGCCTAAGCCACGGGGGCTTACCATTATATGTGTTATTTTAAATATTATAACACTCCTGGAGGATACGTTCATTGTCTATAAACATCATCCTGAAATATCTCTACGCTGTACTGATTATTTAGTCGCGTATACTGTCTGCTTATACGCCTGCTGTAGACTAGTTATCATATTAATGCAGAATTACTTTTATTACGCTGCATGATGCGCCTTTCATTGTTCATTACAAAGATACTGAACGTCACTACTTATAAATTTCTCGCACGTTCCCGCGTGGTCGAACAGCATGTCGTCCCACGAGTTGAGTCAAGAAGAACTGACTCCCTCCTCCTTCATCTCATATAAAGGTTTCTGACGAAAAGCAGTCCACTGGAATTCCAGGAGCGATTCTCTTCTTAAATAATGCGTTTTCTGACACGGTGAAGTGTGATTCTTACTCGTCTACTCATGGAGGTTCCAAATTCACTTGCGTACTGGCAATTCCGTCGTTCAATTATTTAAAATTAATTGCTTTCTTCCATGGCGTTAGGACGCTACCCCGGGGAAATCCCCCTCGGCTACGAGACTTATCCGTGCCCCCGCGCAGTACGTGTGTGAATAAACTCAAAAACACATACAGGCTCTAATTTAGGTGTGCAAATACTCCTAAATTACCTCTCTTCGAATAGAAGTCTCTGGGTGTAAGTCTCATTTCATTTGAATGCTTCATTTTGCAGGAATTAATCAATTTGTCTTGATGACTCTCCCCTCTCTACTGTTCTGTGTTTTTCGGTGGGGATTTTCTTCGTCGTTAATCACGGCCTTCTCCCTTACTGTCGCCAGAAAATAGTACGCTGGCGTCACGTCTACCACGCCTCCTCTCAACTCCGCTTTGTCAAACTGTCAAGTTGGCTCTTTCCTGTGGCTCTTGCTAACATATGCATATACTGCCTTGCGTTTTTACACAATATTCCAACTTGTATTGCTTAAAATTCCCGTTCTGGACGTGGAATTAAGCTTTTATTATTATATACCGTCATTATCTCATTGTTCCTCGGGTTCACTGTTGCTGTTCCCCCTCAGAGATCAATGGTTCAATTCTTAGAAGAATCATGGGCCTGGTCTTTCCTTTATAAAGACCCCGGTTCGATGCCAGTGAGCCGTGTCCACATGGGCACATCTTCCCCCAGCTAAGTTTGAAAAATTCATTTTTCAAGTGAATTTTTTCGAGCCTCCTTCTGACTGCATCGTCCTTGTAGACAGTGTTTATATTAGGCGGTCAGTGCTCCCGGGCAGTGGGTCGTTTCGCTCCCCCTCCCCTTGGGTACGTCTGCCGTCTCGTATTTCGTCGTTCTCTCTCCTCAGAGCTTCATTCATTGCTCGGAGTTCCCTTGCCGCTCCCCTTAACTGCTCATAAAACTCTCCCAACTGACAGCTGCATTCATTCCTCGTTCCCTTTGGGTCTGCAAGCTGGCTGTCTTGTTTCCTTTCAAACTGGTGTTGGCCTTTCTGTGGACTCTCTGCGTGCATACCTAATGATTCCCCGTACACTTGGGTGTGCATGGCTTGCTCTTCTGTGGTTTCATACTCTTCCGGTGGACTCTACAGTTTGAGATTGGCGGCATTTACCACAACTTCATTGCCTGTGTCTTCATCTTTGATTCTGTAAGCATTATTTTGCAAATCACTTATAATTACATAGGGCCCGTGGTAGTTATGTTGAAATTGTTTGTATTTCCTGTTCTCTGGGTCTGAGCTAGCTGGTTTTCTCAATAAAACATACTCTCCCACGAGTAGTGGTCTGTGGTAGCGTTTCCTCCTATTCCTCCGCTGCCGTCTGTCCGCTTGTTTCTTGAGATACTCGAATGTTGTCTGGATCCTCAATTCGCGTCCTGGCTGTGCGTCTACAGGTGTCCGAATGACGTTGTTCCATGGCCTCTCCGGTCTTCTATCAAGGTGTAGGCTCACGGGCACTTCCCCTGTTGCTTCGTGCACTGTATTGTTAATACAATACTCGATAATTTCCAGTACGTCTATCCACTTCCAGTTCTCTGTGGAGCAGTATATTTTCATATATTTATGCAGTCTCTCATCACTCTCTCTGCGCTGTTGGCCTCTGGGTGTCGAATTGTGGACAAAACCTGTCTTATTCCCAGATTTTCCAGCTCCCTGCGGAATTCCACGCTGGTAAAACAGCTACCATGGTCTGAGAATATGTTCTCCGGCTGCCCTAGTATGGGAATGACTCTTTCCTTCAGACTTTTAAGTACCTGTTTCGTACTGGTTTTCTGAATTGGATATAGGACTACCATTTTATAAAACACGTCTAGTGCTACTAGGATGTGTTTATTTCCCCTCCTGGCTCTCGGAAGAGGGCCGAAGTTGTCCAGTGCCAGAAGCTGACATGGCTTCTCTGGCAGGAGTGGTATTGGTTTTTGCCTCATTAAATACGAGTTAGGCTTTACTCGCTGGCAAATATCGCATGTCCTGATTGTATCTGTAAGTTTTGGCCAAATAAATGCTTCTTTCAACAGGGCAACAGACTTGTCTACACCCGGGTGACCAAAATCTCTGAGTGCCAACCACACTAATCTTCTTTGCAATGCTGGCGGAATAACAATTCTGGGTCGAGTATGATCTGCATCACTCCATTTATGTAGCATCTGGTTAAACCATAGATATTCCGTTGATAGTGCCTCGGCTTCTACACACAGCGGGGTTCCTCTGACAAGCTTTCCTTTGAAGTAATTAATCATCATCCGTATCCAGGGATCTTCACGTTGAAAAACGGTGATGTTCCTCAAATCATCTAAGGTCTTCTGGTCTCTATCTTCTATCTCGATAGCTAGAGCTTCCTTTTCCTCAGCTGTCGGGTATCTACTTAGCAAGTCAGGTATAATATTGTCCTTCCCCTGGCAATACTCGATTTCCACTTGAAATTGCTGTATATACAAGTACCACCTCGTCAATCTTTGACTTGACAAGTCAGTTTTCAACAGAAATGTTAGGGCTTTATGGTCCGTTCTCAACACGATTATGTACCCATAAATGATATTTCGCCAATACTGTAGAGCATATAGTATTGCGAGTAGTTCATTCTCCGTGACCGTATAATTCTTTTCATTAGATTTCAATCTTCTGCTCATGAATTCGATAAAAGTTTTCTCTTCTGGCCTGTCAACATATTCCTGGTAAAGCATTGCCCCAATGCCTATAAGTGACGCGTCAGTCTGAATAATAAATTTTTGGGAGTAGTCTGGATATCCCAATTTCACATAATCTAAAAGCATCTGTTTAGATTTCACGAAGGCTTCCTCGCATTTTTCAGTCCATCGCCACCTTCCTCCTTTCTTCAATAAATCTTGGAGTGGTGCCACGGTCTCGGTGTATTTCGGTCAATGGCTCGAAGTGAATCCAATAACGCCCAAGTACTGCCTGACGTTCTTCACCTTCGTTGGTATAGGGCAATTTTTAATGACCTCCAATTTTCCCGGATTCGGCCTTACTCCTTGCGCATCTATTACATGGCCTAGGAATTTAACTTCTCTCTGAACAAAGTTAGATTTCTTTAGATTGACCTTAAAGTTAGCCTGACTCAGGTCATCTAATAACTTGCGTAGATCTCTGATATGTTCTCCCACTGTTTCTGATGTTAGCAGGATATCATCTACATAGGTTATGGTTGTTGCTTTTATTTCTTCAGACAGGTTTCGATCAAGCGCTCGTATCAACGCTGAACCCGCTGTTTTCAAACCAAATGGAAGACGGAGAAATGAATATGTATGCTGATCGAATAAGAAACCGGTTAATAAGCTTGTTTTCTCCTACAGTGCAATATGGTGAAAACTTGCTGTAATGTCAAGATTTTTGAACACAGTCTTTCCTTTGAATCTCCTGAGGATCTCCTTTATGGGTGGCACTTGGTCAAATTCCGGTATGACCTTGGAGTTCAAATTTCTCAAGTCCAGGCATATCCTTACTCCTCGGTCCTGTTTAGGTACAACTACCAGTGGGCTGACATAAGGTGTGTCTGTCTTTACAATGACGCCCGCCTCCAGCATCTCCTGTATTGCTTCCTTGACTTTTAAATAATGCTTCTCGGCTACTGGGTAAGGCTTTTGTCTGAATGGCGTCCAGTCACTAACTTGGAACGCATACTGAAAATTCTTGATTCGGCCAGGTCTCGAATCGAAGACTCCTTTATGTTCAAACAACAGTTCCCTTAACATCTGCTTGTGTTCTGGACCAATTTTAGCTTCCTCTGATTTTTCTTCAAGGCATTCTCCGAATTGTGGTTCGAGGTCCTTTTCAATGTCTGCGGCCAGTGTTGCCAACTCCCCCTCGATATCTTCAGTGGTCAATACTGCATCCCCAGTCATATCTCCTATGTATGCCATACGTACTCTTCTGGTCTCGTTTCACTGTGTCTTAATGAGATCTGTAAATTCTCCTTTTCCTCACTCACGCGAAACAAAACAATGTATTGTGAGAGATCTATTATGACCTTGTATTATCTTATGAAGTCCGCACCCACGATAATGTTAAAGGTAGCTTATTCACAAGTAGAAAACTCTGTGAACATATAGAGTTCCCTATCTGTAAATCTAAGAACACTTGGTATTTGCATATCATTACTTTATCGGGTATCACGCCTTTTATTTTCACGCTTGAAATAGGTATTTTCAATACGTGTATTTTACTTTGAATTTCATTATACAGCGCCTGGGTAATTAAGCATACAGTCGAGCCAGTGTCTAGAAGACTCCTTATCTTCAGGCCTGCGATGTTTACAATTATAATGGGTAGTTCCCTTCTTACAATGACCGGCCCTTCCTCTCGGTCTTCAATGAGTTCCTCAGGTTTAGCAATCCAGTTAACCACATTCACTGTATTCCATCCAGCATTTCTCTCTCCTTTAAGGTCATTTAATATTTTTTTCTATGCTCCGTTTCTTGTGGAGTTCCTCTTCAGTCTTCATGCTGTTGAAGCTCCAGACTTTTTGCTCCGTCATCATTCTTATAGATGTCGGGTGACTTTCTATTTTTAATCGCTTCATCCCAATGCACTTGCGATTATTTGATATCATCTCCACGATCCTCCATATACCTTAATGAGGCGTGGTAACGTTCTTCTGCTTCTAAGTCGAACCCGCGACTCTGTTCTTGGGGTCTCCATTCTTGGTAACTCCCATCTCGGCCGTAATTTCTTCTGTTATCAGGCTGTTGATTCCTTGTATCGCTCTGATTCCAGGTTTTTCTTCCTCGGTGTCCGCGGTTCGATCTTCCTCTGTATGCTGGCCTCCAATTCTGGTTTTCCCTTTCTTCTCGTTGCCAGTCTGACTTTACAGTTTCTGTGCTGGTGGATTTATCGTTTAATCTATCGTTGACCTCACGTTGCGAGTCTCTGCACACTTGCAGATTATTCTCGAGCTTTACTTCTATTGACTCAAAGCGTTTGTCATTATTTGCTTGCATCTCTGAAACCACGCTAACAATCATTTTAGTTACCTCTTGTTTAATAGATTCTTTTACATTATCAATTTTTATATTGACGTCTAATAAATTTGAATCTAATCTTTGACTGACCTCTAATTGGTTATTTTCTAACTGAGTAATTACTGAAGCCAACCTCTGGGTCATCTCAGTTTGATTAGCCTCTAATTGAGTATCTACTGTATCCAACATATTGTTCCTTTCAGTTTGATTAGCATCCAATCTACCCGTTATTTCATCTTGAAATGCCTTAGCATCTTCCCTACTCTTAGCATGAGTAGTATCAAAATGTTCTTTCAACCCTGCGATACATTTTAGTATCCCCTCAGTACCGGCCATCCGGTATTTCTTACCTTTGAGATAAAGGTAGGCCTCTGCTGTACATGTTGGTGCGTTATATTGGGAAAAGTATTCCGATGTCGCAAAAACAACAACATTCATTTTAGCACAGTGCTGTGAACACTTATGGAATGGGTTTAGACCCGCGTACCCGTCTGTACATTCACTCGTCTGACAACAATGTCTAATGTCTGAGTATAACCTAAAAAGACTCACAATCACTCAAACACAGTTTGAGGAAACATATACTATTATGGTTCTCCCCCATGAAAATCATACTATTATTATGGGGTTTTCTGAATCCTATAATCCATCACGTTCCTCTGGGCGCCATGATAATTGGAAATGAGAGTGCTTACCATGCGCCTATGGGGACCTGTGTTTACAACTGGCCCCGTGTATCAGCGACATGATAAAGTTAAGAGACGAATATTACATTTACCTTTAAGCATGTCTCAAGGAGGATTATCAACATTTATTTCGAACGTGGAAGCTTATCAACTATGGGACGCGGCCTTTTCCTAATATATCCTAGCTCTGCTGCTATTCTTGTCTCTGCCATTTAACACCTTGGCCGACTTTTAGTAGTACCTGTGACTCAATCCTAGTACATTAACATGTCCTCCATGTACACTTGCGTCATCATATGGAACATGTCTTCGTATCCCAGCTAGTTCACGGCCTTTCGAGGCATGGGGCGTTCAACACACTATACGACCACATATTCAGGATTTTAGTCAGTCAGGTAACTACTCTACTTGAAAGAAATAACAAATTCCTAAATATAACATTTAATGTTTTTTTTAGCGTATGGCTTTTAGTGCCGGGAGTGTCCGAGGACATGTTCGGCTCGCCAGTTTTGTAGCTGCTTCGAGACGGACACCCAATGGGTGAGCTACAAGTACCGTTGGGGAGGAAAGTTGGAAGGGAGGGTCGAGGAGTTGGAAGGTAGCGGCTGTGGCCTTTAGTTAAGGACCAACCCCGGCATTTGCCTGGAAGGAAGATGGGAAACCACAGAAGACCATCTTCAAGGTTGCCGGCGGGGGGGATTCGAACCTCCTCGCCTTCCGGATGTGAGCGACTGCCAACAGTCATGCCGCAACGACCTCGGCTAACTCACCCGGTATTTAATGGTATTAATTCATGGTAAAACACAACACAAAACACAAAAACATTACAATTACTTCCCACAACAAAAATCAAAATTATATGTGAGTCTCTTCTCATAATGTTTGGTGCTCCACCGCACTCATATCTATCCTCGATATTCTAACGTTGCTACTCTTCGACATTTACGAGTGTCCATAGTGTTCTTCACGTGGCACAATTTAACACAAATTTGCATATCACAACACAACAAACACAAATTACATTTAAATAACATTTATGTACATTTATTAAATATTTATTCGTTCTAACACGGAACATTTACCTTCAATCACATTGATTTCATTAGCTTATGCCTTGCTTAACATGTGTTGCTTTTCCGCGCATATCGTCTTCTTTTCCCACAAGTTTCAAACGCTGAAGTGGTATACGTTTCCCTCCAAAATACACATAGTTATAGACATTTTATAGCTTCACCATACAACAATCTTCTGAGTCTGGTCATATCATTATCATTACAAACGTTGTAACGTGTTTTTCGAGTTTTTTTTATGCCACTGGCATAAGTCAGTAGGAAGCCATTCTATATTTATTTACGCGGCAAATTGTTCAGCCAAGAGAATTTTTCATGTTAATTTATTATTATTATTAATTTATTATAATTATTATTAAGATATTTTCGGAGCATTTTATAAAAAAATTATAAGCATACAGATAGGTTTTCTATGTCTTAGAAAAAAAACGCTATCATGCAAATTATTACGAACGACGATATCATAGAAAATTATCTGATTACGGGATTTTTTTGGAGTTTTGTCAGTTAGGGTATTTGAGAGACATGACTCACTGGAAATTCAAAATTCAAAGCTTAATCTTGTCAGGAAGTATTACGCAAGGCTGGGTCGCATCGTCAAGAAAAAAAGCGAATATATGGAACGGAAATCGACTTCTTCATTCGCGCGCCGTGTTTAATGAACCAGAGGAGGGGAAGTAGCGGCGTGCTCAGCCAATCAGTGGAGACCACGTAAGGTGGAAGTTGAGACTGGAGTGGGGAGCCAACGTGTGCATATATCGTTCGGCGCGGCGTGGAACGAGGACATTCTGTGTAAGACGAAAGCAGTACGGTTGGACGCGGGAGTCCCTCCGATGTTCCGTGGAGTGGACGACTAACTTTTGTAAAACTTAACCAGTGTGGTTGTACGAGTGTTTGGGTCCGATGTACGGACCATAGAATTATCTAATCTACCAGAATATCATCAAATTTCGACGGAGATGACGACGTCCAGGAGACTTTGGGAAGCACACAGCATCATCAAGTACGAGGGAAATGCTTTGGCAATTTCCAGTGGTAAGCGCAAATGACGCAGAAATACGCAATCTCTCATTTCTCTTTGTTTTACATTTCATATTTCAGTAACTTCATAGCTTGGAAATAAGAGTAAAATCAATTTATCAAACTCCGTTTTCACGTAATTTTCTATCGGTAATATTAAAATCGCAACGCTCCAATTTAAATTTTATACTTATTATTATTAATTTTGCTATACTTGTTTTATATAATAAATTCATTTCTTTTACAATGCAATCTTTGCTTTCAGTAGGTAGCATTAGATATAGACCAATTCCTTCTCCTGATACAATTGTTTGTTGGGTTAATGATCAAATCATACCACGATCTGAGTGAATAGATTCTTGAAGGTGTTCTACCACAGCTAGACGTTGTTAAATACAAATTTAGATTTCAGCATTGCGTTGAGGTCTTGGCGCCCATTAAAACAACATAGCTTAGGCAAAGGTAAACAGTTACATTTATCACCCAACAGTTTGGGGCAGCCAAACCGTTACATTTGTCGCTCAACGTGTGGGCTAGCAAAACGTTACAATTGTTACGCTCAACGTGGAGCAAACTAAAGACTGCTACAATTGTCGCCGACAACTTGGGGCTGAAAACCTAATAACATTTGTGGAAGGAGAAGGGTATATATTTCTGTGCCTGTATTTTGGGGGTTATTTGTCTGTATCAGTGTATATCATTATGGGGGATGAGAAAGAAAGACAGATGAGGTTACGTATTGGTCATCAACGGGAGAGTGATGATACGAGCAGTATGTCGAGTGATGGTAGTACCAGGGTAGCGGAGGTAAATCCCGATACTGAAACAGGGAGTGTAGGCGGCCAACCAGAATTAAAATCTTTACTTCTCGAGTTTATGTATCAGAACAAAGTTAGTAGTGATGCCTTAAATGCAAAGTTAGAACAGAATAATGCAAGATTAGAACAAAACAGTAGGGAAAATAAAGAGAGCAATAGGGAATTGAGCGATAGTTTAAACGCCAAATTAGAACAAAACAGTAGGGAAAATAAAGAAAGTACAGACGCTTTAAATGCAAAACTGGAACAAAACAACGCTAAACTAGAACAAAACAACGCTAAACTAGAACAAAACAGTTGGGAAAATAGAGAGAGTACTGAAACTTTAAATGCTAAATTAGAACAAAACAGTAAGGAAATTAGTGTGAAAATGGAGGAGATTAGAGGAGAAATCAGAGGAGTAATGGAAGAGAAGGTTAAAGAGATCATTGCAGATGTAGACAAGAAATTAGGAAAAGTACAGGAGGAGTTGGAAATTAGAATCAGTACACAGGCTGAAAATTTAAAAGAACTAGTGCAACTGGAAACACAGCAGGTCAAAAAGCAATTGGGGGGAGAAATTGACAAAATTCAGGTAGCTACTAAAGAGGTTAAGGAACAGCTGGGGGGTAAAATTGAGAAAGTCCACTCACAAATAGTTGCAGAAGTAAATGATTTAAGAGAGAGTAATAGAGAGAGCATTAGCAAGATTGAGGAGAAACAAGCAAAGCAATATGATAAAGTAGAAGAATCAGAAGGAAACATTAAATTAACAGTAAACAGTATTGAGAGGAAGGCTGAGGAGAAAATCGCAGAATTAGAATTAAAATTAAAAGCTAGGATCAGGCAAGAAAATAGTCAGAATAGGCCAGTTTTTGTGAATAGCACACACAGGGAGGTAGAACTGGGTAAGTTCAGCAATCGACAGGGGTGCCCAATGGAGTTCATGAACACTATAGAAAATAAATTCGGGGAGAGGTTGGAAAATGGTAGTATTGAGTGGTGCCAGGTAGTTGAAATTTTAGAACAAGTGTTTGTGGGGGAAACGAGGAATTGGTTTTGCTGTCTACAGAGACAAGTTTACTGATATCAATGATTTTAAAATGAAATTCTGTGAAAAGTTCTGGAATGAGGTTATTCAGTCGCAGCATCGTGAGGGAGTAGTGTGTGGTAAATATAACCCTAAAGGAAGCTCCACCATGACCGAATACTTTTTAGGGCAGGTATTAGTGTGTAAATATCTGGATGGGTTGAAGGAGGAGAGTGATGTGGTGAGGTTGCTACTTAGGCACTTTCCCTATAGGATCAAGGAGGCTGCTTGTATCCAGAATGTAAAGACTATATCACAAGTAGAACATTTGTTAAGCACATTTGATGCACTAGGGAGAGGGGGTTATGATGACAATTTCAATCGGAACCAGGGTAATAATACTAATAGACCTAATGAAGCCAGGCATCAGGAAGTTCAAGAGAACGGTGGCGAAGGGGCCAACCCTCAAAATAGAAATAATAATAATCAGCTAAATCAGAACAGAGGAAATGGCTATGGTAATCAGTATCAATAATAATAATGTTATTGGTTTTACGTCCCTTTTAAATCAGTGTCAAGGGAGGAACAATGATTACAGGGGAAATCAAGGGAGAAACAATGATTTCAGGGGAAATCAAGGGAGAAATTATAATGACAATAATTACAACCAGAATAGGGGTCAAGGAAGAGGACAGACTAGTGGTAGTAATATACAGCCAAACAATGACAACACAGCCCAGAACAACCAGACCAGTTCAGTAGTTAGTAGTACTACGGCCAGCTGTAGCGGTTCTTTAAACGCGAACCAGGCTGCGAAGTAAGGCCAGAATCTCAGTCTGTAGCATGCCCTGTCCATACAATTATACAGGAACCCTATGAACTAAATGTAAGAAATGAATTATTACATGAACTAAATGATGAAGGTATTATTCAGGAAGTGGTTAGTAAGAGCCCCATAGTTAAATTTAACGTGTCCGAGGCGTACACAGATGTTTTAATTGATAGTGGTTGTATGAAGAGTTGCATAAGTAGTGCATTTTATGATAAAATGAAAGGAACTGGAGTAAATTTTGAGGAGATGCCAATTAAAAGCACTTCTGTTATCACAGCTGTTGGGAAGAGGTCTAAAGTAATTTCTAAGCAAGTTTTAGTAGACATTAAAATTAATAATCATGTAGAGAAGCGGATTTGCCTTGTAATTCCAAATTTAGTATTCAGTGTTATCATGGGTTCAGAGTGGCTAAGTAGAGTGTCTGGTAACTTATGTTATGATGTAGGGAGTTTGAAATTTAAATGGGGAGATTCTGAAGTAGAAGTAGCGTTCAATGACCATATTCAGAGGAGTAGTATTGTAGGTGTGATTTGTACTTTAAATGAGATATCGCCAGCTGTAGAGCGGGGTTCTCCATGTTTTGTGGGCAGTGTGATTACGAACGGTAGTCTAAAAGACTCGTTACGTGATGCTGCATTTCAGGGAAATATAGAGGATGAACAGTGTGTTCGGCTCTATGATGTGTTATTGTGTAATAGGAGAGTTTTTGAGGATCGCATTGGTATGGCCAATTGCTATACACATTCATTGAACGTTATTGATAGGTCAGTATTCACAGGACATAGATATCCTGTACCTTTCGCTTATCAGAGTGCAGTTGAGGCACAAATTAACCAGATGATTGAAGATGGGATTATTGAGCACTCTAACAGTCCATATGTTAATTCTTTGATCACGGTACCCAAGATCGACGGCACTGTTCGTATTTGTTTAGACGCTTGTTTGGTTAACAGTAGAATTAGTTCAGATCAGCTGAAATCTATGTCAATAGAGGAATTAATGCAAACATTTGAGGGGGAGAAGTAATACACTTGTGTAGATTTGAGTTACAGTTTTTGGCAAGTGCCACTTATGTACGAAGATAGACCATTTACAGCTTTTAGTCATAAATATAACCTTTATCAATTTTGTAGAACACCTTATGGGTTAAAGAGTAGTTCAGCAGCTTTAATTAGGGCTTTAAACATCGCATTAGGGGATGACACAGGAGAGTTTGTAACCATTTACATAGATGATATGGTAATTAGTTCACGTTGTTTTGAGGAGCATCTACGTCATTTAGATATAGTTTTTCAGAAGTTAGATCAGGCAGGGTTCACTTTGAAGCTGTCTAAGTCGTCATTCTGTCAGTCAGAAGTGACATTTTTAGGTCATAGAGTGTCGAGTAGAGGTGTAACACCAGAAGAAAGTAGGGTTAATAAGATACTTAACGCAGAGGTGCCACAGAATGTTAGACAGTTAAAAACTTACCTGGGAATTTGCAACTTTTTCAGGAGGTTCGTTCTTAAATACTCAGGGTTGGTAGAACCATTCAGGGAATTGCTTAAAAGTGGGACTCGTTGGAGATGGGAGTCCAAGCATGATCAGGCTTTTAGAGCGCTGAAGGAAGGTTTTGAGAAAGCTGTAGTGCTGAAATATCCGTTAAAAGGTAAGGAATATGTGGTTATGACAGATGCTTCACATATAGGCATTGCTGGAGTATTATGTCAGAAAGATGATGAGGGTAATCTGTGCATTGTATCTTTAGCCTCGCGAGGACTGACAGCAGCAGAGAAAAGGTACACGATTACTGAGTTAGAGCTTATAGGTATTGTTTTCAGTTTAGGGAAATTTAGAATGTCTTTAGTAGGGGGGAAATTTGAGATCCACACAGATCACCATGCATTACTGTATATGAGGACTTGTAAACTCAGTTCTAACAGAGTTAGTAGGTGGATTCTTGCTCTGCAGGAATACGAATTCACATTAAAATATATTAAAGGTAAAGATAACATTCTTGCAGACATGCTATCGAGGGACACTAATTTATGTAGGGATTATCCTGTGGTTAAAGCAGAGGACGGTATTTTAATATGTGCATGTGTGGACAGTAGCAACAGGGCATCGTTACAGACACTGAGAAATATGCTAGTAGAGCAACGTGATGACGTTCATTTAAGGGAGCCACTGGCAAGGTTGGAAGCAGGTGACGCAGAAACATTTATAGTTTCCAAACGTATTGGGAAAACAGCATATGTGCTGGAGAATAGTGAGGGAAACAGATTATACGGGACGTATAATATACATAGTCTACGAAAATATGTGTCATAAAGTGAGTGTGTTTAGCTGGCGAGCCAGCCTATCAAATGAGTAAGTGTGGTATTTGGTGCGTGGGAGGATCTGGTCTTCCAGGCAGGCGTATCAGAAGTCACACAGGGGGGGGGGGTAGTATGTAAGTAAATGAGAGTTTTTAAAGTACAGGGAAATATGACGGGATTGTCGGATGCTCTTGAGCACTGAAAGTCTCGATACACCAAGGCCAGAATTTGGTAGCGCTGGTGAATTCCCATTTGCCTCCAAGAGATGGGTGAGCGCTTGAACAGGGTATTTTTGCTTAAGGCGTCTATGAGGCAAAAGATGGGCCATCAGAATGCGAGACAGTCCTTCATGAAACTCATACATATCAGCACACGTGATTTCTGTTTACGGCCTCGCCATGTAAGATTTGTAAGTGTGTAATTTAAGGTAATTTGTACAAAGGTATTATTTGTGTGAGGAGAACTGGTCTGTGTTGAGAACTAGTATTAAGTAGAATATGGTCTACGGGAACTTAACAAGACAGGGCGATTACGGCACAGAAATATTTGGTGTTATATGTAATGCGCATTTACTGTTTTTTTTTTTCCAGAAGTCAATATTAATTTCATCTTTTATAAAGAGAGATCAAGTTTTACGGTCACGAGGCGCTGCCACAATAGTGTGATCGTGTGCTCAGTGATAAGTGAGATTATATTTCACCATAAGGAAGGGACCTCCAGTGAAATTAGGAAGTTCTATGGTGATATAAATATATCAGAACACCTTCAATGCGTGTGATATGACATCATAAATACAAAGGGCTCACACATTAATTATGTCTATTTCTCCAACATAGAGAAATTTGAGAGGCGGAAATATCCGTGGAACACTATTCTATATGTAAAACATTGGACTGGTTGCAAAGTGCAATCCATAGTGACAACAAAGTTTGACGCAAAGTGCGTGAAGAAAAATTATGAGTGTATATATCTGTAATTTAGGGTGATTTCATTTATGTAGTATGTATTTTGGAGAGGGTTTATTAACGTGTCTGGGATAATCGGATAATGGACCGTCGTCACGGTAAATCATCCGATGATCCGAGGCGAATATGTAACGTGTTTTTCGAGGGGTTTTTATGCCACTGGCATAAGTCAGTAGGAAGCCATTCTATATTTATTTACGCGGCAAATTGTTCAGCCAAGAGAATTTTTCATGTTAATTTATTATTATTATTAATTTATTATAATAATTATTAAGATATTTTCGGAGCATTTTATAAAAATTATAAGCATACAGATAGGTTTTCTATGTCTTAGAAAACGCTATCATGCAAATTATTACGAACGACGATATCACAGAAAATTATCTGATTACGGGATTTTACGGAGTTTTGTCAGTTAGGGTATTTGAGAGACATGACTCACTGGAAATTCAAATACAAGCTTAATCTTGTCAGGAAGTATTACGCAAGGCTGGGTCGCATCGTCAAGAAAAGGCGAATATATGGAACGGAAATCGACTTCTTCATTCGCGCGCCGTGTGTAATGAACCAGAGGAGGGGAAGTAGCGGCGTGCTCAGCCAATCAGTGGAGACCACGTAAGGTGGAAGTTGAGACTGGAGTGGGGAGCCAACGTGTGCATATATCGTTCGGCGCGGCGTAGAACGAGGACATTCTGTGTAAGACGAAAGCAGTACGGTTGGACGCGGGAGTCACTCCGATGTTCCGTGGAGTGGACGACTAACTTTTGTAAAACATAACCAGTGTGGTTATACGAGTGTTTGGTTCCGATGTACGGACCATAGAATTATCTAATCTACCAGAATATCATCAAATTTCGACGCAGATGACGACGTCCAGGAGACTGTGGGAAGCTCTGCTGTTATTGGTTTTACGTCCCTTTTAACTACCCTGGCTTTTAGAGACGCCGGGGTGCCGGAATTTTGCCCCGAAGGGGATCTTTAACGTGCCAGTAAATGTACTGACACGGCTCCCTCGCATTTGCGCACCCTCAAATGCCACCTGACTGCGCCAGGTTTCGAACCTGCAACCTTGGGCTCAGCAAGCGAGAACGTTACCCCTGAGCCACGCCGCCAGACACTGTGGGAAGCACACAGCATCATCAAGTACGAGGGAAATGTTTGGCAATTTCCAGTGGTAAGCGCAAATGACGCAGAAATACGCAATCTCTCATTTCTCTTTGTTTTACATTTCATATTTCAGTAACTTCATAGCTTGGAAATAAGAGTAAAATCAATTTATCAAACTCCGTTTTCACGTAATTTTCTATCGGTAATATTAAAATCGCAACGCTCCAATTTAAATTTTATACTTATTATTATTAATTTTGCTATATTTATTTTATATAATAAATTCATTTCTTTTACAATGCAATCTTTGCTTTCAGTAGGTAGCATTAGATATAGACAAATTCCTTCTCCTGATACAATTGTTTGTTGGGTTGATGATCAAATCATACCACGATCTGAGTGAATAGATCCTTGAAGGTGTTCTACCAGAGCTAGACGTTGTTAAATACAAATTTAGATTTCAGCATTGCGTTGAGGTCTTGGCGCCCATTAAAACAACATAGCTTAGGCAAAGGTAAACAGTTACATTTATCACCCAACAGTTTGGGGCAGCCAAACCGTTACATTTGTCGCACAACGTGTGGGCTAGCAAAACGTTACAATTGTTACGCTCAACGTGGAGCAAACTAAAGACTGCTACAACGTGTCATATCGTTAAATTACGCTACCCGTCTGAATAAATTAGCATGAACTGGGTAATTACTCTTCACAAAATGCATCTATTTATTTGGTGCAGTTAATTTGTCCTCAGACAGTAACTTGGCCAAATCTTATCCAATTACTTCATTCCAACATTCCATATGTATGGAACCAGTACATATAATTCATTTGATACCATCATATCAAACACATCTTAATTACTTTTCGAAATATCGAGATTCTTCTGTGTCCCACTACAATCTTAAAAGAAAAGAGAATGGGATCCGGTCTAATTGACTCCCTTTAGTGTGAACAAGAGATTTGTCACGGGACGCCCTATGCAAGATGGCTGCCGGGTCTGTGGCCTCTGCCTGTCACCCTGACCGACTTCCTGCATTGGCCATGTGCTCACTCAATGGTTCAGGTCAGCTAGAGGTACTTGATTGGATTGTGTCATTATGAATTGAGTCAACCTAAGTATTTAATACCTACACATAGAGTATTTAATGGGCTCAAATCGGCTCCTAATTAGTGTTCATAGCGAGGGATGGATCACAAAATAGCTTCGCCGTTCTGTGGACGTAATCAGTGGCTCTGTGTGCGTCCCAGCTGAGTTTCAAACTGTTATCTCACTGGACGGGCACGAATATAACTAGAGGAAATCAACAGTTTCCTACTCGAAGAACCTTTTTCTTACCTCTATGGGCAGATCAATTACTATACTGGCGTACCTAGGGTGTCTAAAGGTTTTCCCTGGCAGCGAAGACTCCTTAACAGTGGGATACAGACAGACTCTGCCCCAACTCTGTTGCGAAAACACACGTATGCTCTAAGGCGATACGATATCGTAGCTTCGAAGATTGGCCTACTAGATTCGTCAACGCGCGAACTATTCTTGGATGGTCCCTGCAATTTACTGACGCAAATCTCTTGATTCTACTTTACATGCTCGCTGATCGCGGCTAAAATAATATTTCTTTCAGATGACTCAATTCCTAAAGCACTCATGTCCTCCATACATTTACTTATAAGCCAAAGTTTTACGTAGCTCCACAACAAGTATTAATTTACTGGCACTTACATTGACGATCATAATGGCTCCCAAATACAACCATGTAGAATATAACATTATAAAACATTTATCTAACATTTCAATGACACTGAAAACCTCTCTTTATCTCGCTATTTATCTCTCTTTCTTACTTTTCACAATAACAAAGTATTCTTACAGTAGATATGGCACACTTTGCACGTTCTATAGGCATGAATATGCCGATTTTTATATATACTGTATCATTGACACCGACCGCATATTATTATTATTATTATTATTATTATTATTATTAGTAGTAGTAGTTAACGTTACCGTTACTTTCATCAACGTCCTACGCCTAAATGGTCGTAAGCTATCATCCTCAAAGCCATATATTTATAAAAATACGAGGGATGTGAGCTCGTACACAAATGACTGTTAATTCTTAATATTTGAGGAAATGATTTGTTGTATGGTGAGCTATTAAATCATATCAACATATTGGAATGGTACTCACTAACATTCTTGCTGGGTTAGTCCAACATGACAGAAATTTGCCCACCATCTTGCTTGCTTTAAGCCATCATTACACTTTTCATACGACACATTGCATAGGATTTGCACATGGTAATTATATCTTGCACTACTGGCATTTTACACTTTTGAAACAACACACATTCTTTTAACATATAAACATAAACACTTGTAATGATCACTGTAACATAACTTTACACAATACTTTACACACGGATCCTCGCTGTGATTTCCACTATTGCCTGACTTCAGAGATGCGACGCAGTTAAATCCTGACAACCGCCTGTCTCCTCCGAAAGTCTATCTCGCGTGTGTGTGCTCATCTCCCGTCTCCTACAGCTTCTATCTTCTATCTTGCAAAGTTGCTCAATCATAAATCACAAATACTTGTGATGCCTTCCAGGTTCCCGTAAAACTGTAGTATTCCTTACAATTATATGTGTTATTTTAAATATTATAACACTCCCTGTGGATAAGTTCATTGTCTATAAACATCATCCTGAAATATCTCTACGCTGTACTGATTATTTAGTCGCGTATACTGTCTGCTTATACGTCTGCTGTAGACTAGTTATCATATTATTGCAGAATTACTTTTATTACGCTGCATGATGCGCCTTTCATTGTTCATCACAAATATACTGAACGTCACTACTTATAAATTTCGCGCACTTTCCCGCGTGGTCGATCAGCATGTCGTCCCACGAGTTGAGTCAAGAAGAACTGACTCCCTCGTCCTTCATCTCTCATATAAAGGTTTCTGACGAAAAGTAGTCCACTGGAATTCCAGGAGCGACTCTCTTCTTAAATAATGCGTTTTCTGACACGGTGAAGTGTGATTCTTACTCGTCTACTCATGGAGGTTCCAAATTCACTTGCGTGCTGGCAATTCCTTCGTTCAATTAATTAAAATTAATTGCTTTCTTCCATGGCGTTAGGACGCTACCCCGGGGAAATCCCCTTCGGCTACGAGACTTATCCGTGCCGCCGCGTATTACGTGTATGAATAAACTCAAAAACACATACAGGCTCTAATTTAGGTGTGCAAAGACTCCTAAATTACCGCTCTTCGAATAGAAGTCTCTGGGTGTTAGTCTCTTTTCATTTGAATGCTTCATTTTGCAGGAATTAATCAATTTGTCTTGATGACTCTCCCCTCTCTACTGTTCTGTGTTTTTCGGTGGGGATTTTCTTCGTCGTTAATCACGGCCTTCTCCCTTACTGTCGCCAGAAAATAGTACGCTGGCGTCACGTCTACCACGCCTCCTCTCAACTCCGCTTTGTCAAACTGTCAAGTTGGCTCTTTCCTGTGGCTCTTGCTAACATATGCATATACTGCCTTGCGTTTTTACACAATATTCCAACTTGTATTGCTTAAAATTCCCGTTCTGGACGTGGAATTATGCTATTATTATTATATACCGTCATTATCTCATTGTTCCTCGGGTTCACTGTGGCTGTTCCCCCTCAGAGTTCAATGTTTCGATTCTTAGAAGAATCATGGGCCTGGTCTTTCCTTTATAAAGACCCCGGTTCGATGCCAGTCAGCCGTGTCCACTTGGGAACAGTAGGTACACACCAATTACGACACCTATCTCCTCTAAATCCATGGCTGAACTGGAAAGAAGTTGGTGGGATGGAAACGCGCGACTTGGCAGCCAAGTGCGCGTCCCGAGTGGCCCATGCGAAAGGGGCCTAAGCTTTGGAACGGCAGGGCGTACTCGCCGGATGGAACAGCAGGCACGGCGAATTTCAGCTTGGTGGCAGTATATATAGAAGCATTTTTCTAGCCATGTTATGTTATTCTTTCATCAACTACTGGAGTAGTACCGACGTAACGTTCGTCAGACCACGTGCTACGTGAAAACAGTCAGTCACTATTGTCAACCGATGTTGGACTTAGTCTCTCAAACTAAGCCAGCTGCACTTCATTGAAATAAGCACTTGGAATTATCGCGTCATACCAGTCAGGAGTGGAAAATTAGACTACGATATTGGGGCCATTTGTTCTGAACAAATTGTACTGGAGAGTATCCAAAACCCAGAGTTAAGAGATTAGAGGGTCTATCTTCATAGTAGATGTCCTATAATAGGTTTAGTCTACGGCAGCGGGCCAGATTCCGGGATACGGATCTGTTACAGAGCATATCTGTTTACTCGCACAGGTTAATTTATGGCAGGAATCTTCGTTTTCCTTATACTCCAACGACAGTAAGCGTATGTTCGCAAAGGTCAAGCTGCTATTTCATCACTGAGCTGCAAATAAGTGGCATAAGATAGAACGCTGTATTTTCAAGTAAATATGAACATTGAACAGTAAAATGTTTATTTAAAACAATAGGTCAGTTTGTTATGACATCAGTCATAATGTCGGACATTAGCAAAATTATCGCGAAGTGGATCACTGCGTATTATCAAACGCGAATATGTGCCGCTAAATACCGAGATGATAGGGTAACCATGGAAGAACCCGAAGGTGAGCTGAAGGTGAGGCAGATGGCCAGGGACAGTTAACATGCTAATGGAATGGAAGGAGATCCATTAGATTGTGACGTCATCCAAGGACCTGTACCACAATGAACATCAAGAATACGTGAGCCACATTCTTACATGTACTTTTACTAGAGTAGGGTAGTTGAGAAGTTCTTTCTTTTTCTAATTCACTTAGAAATTATCAACACTTTAGTTTTGCTTCGTTCTGAGAGTTAGTTATGTCTGTCGAGACTAGAGTCAGAGAAACCATGGCTAGTATTCATCGAGTGTGAAGTTATTTTGAGAAAATTTATTTCAGTCATAGAATGTCCAAGTGACATAATGAGAGGAGTTATTTAGTTAATCTGAATGGTTTTCGTAATTCGAAGGATGCTTGGATCGTTCAGATTATTCAACATAAAAATCTAAACAATAATATAAAATAATTTCATGATAATTATGAGCAAATCCAAATAATAATAAAATACTTCCACAATAAATATAAATAATTATAAATAATTATGAATAAATTATATTAATTAAATTATAAGGAATTTCAGGGAAGTGATAAATAAATCTATTATTTAATGATTTTTATCATGTCATAATAGTAATAATAATAATAATAATTGATTTGATTAAATATCATAAATAATTTGGATTTCAGTGTGTATAGTTCAGCAGTAACTTAATAATAGTAACATGATTATTTAAAATTCATATGGACATAAATATTATACAAGTCAGCCAGCAATAAAATGGAGAGTCAGATGACGTATTTGTGATGATGATAATGATGATAATTGTTGTTTTAAGGGGCCTAACATCTAGGTTATCGTATTTGTGGAACGCACCACTAGATTAAGAAATGAGTAGAGGAACAGTAGGTGAGCAAATAACTAACATATATAAAATAGGATGCAGTATTGTTAAATATAGGCAGAAAAAGAATATGACCAGGATGAAATAGAAATATTTCCTTTTGGAAAACCTTTGTTTAAACCAGATCTAGGCAATGTAGAAGACGGAGGCGTTTTGTTTAAAGACAGGAATAGTGCACAAATAATAAAAGAATGAATCATATATGATGATTAATATGTTTATAAAAATAATGTATTATGCGACATGAAGGTCGGCATTTGTATAAAAGTGTATGGAGGCTAGGAGCCGTCCATTGGAATATATATTTCCATGTTTTAAGGAAGAAGTTGGAGCATTAGCTGCTCAGTTGTGAAAAAGAAGGGTTGAGACAAGTAACCGCCCCATATTTCAATACTGTTCGAAATGTTTTCTCGCATTATACCTCAGACAATTATTCTGATTACCAGTTATTGAGCCTATTGAATATAAGATTATAAGTTTTGTTAAAACCTAGCCGGATTCTGAAAGAAATAAAGATTTGAGAGTGCATAAAATAAATATGAATTACAAGTTGAGTTAATGTTGCTTTGAATAGGAATGATACCTATTTTTGAAAATTATTAATAATAATAATGCCGATATTTCTGAACTTAGTTATTTTTTATAATAATCAGGGATTATGGTTAATAATGATTGACAATGAAATGAATTATTTAATGAAGTAATGTTAACAACAATAACGATATGGTTATTTATAAAAATAACATCTTTGAAAATGTATTTTTGTAATGTTAAGTTTGATTAAGTATGATAATTATGTAGATGCTGTAAATATTTGAGTAAAGATTTAAACACCAACCAATTGAAACAAATGCTATTTGAGAAAAGTTAAATAGGACATTGAGGAAATATAATAATATTAATATTCTGACATTATGTGGTCGAATATTGGTATTTTTCCAACCTAATGTTCCTACAAGAAATAACTATTTACGGTATATTTATTCATACACAGGTGAAATGCGATTTTTGAATTTCACCTGAAGTGATATATTTTCAATGAAAACAAAATTTTTGTCAACTTGAACCAACGAAACAAACAATGATCTTTAGATATTTGAAACCATGTTTATTTAACATGAAGTGAAAGTGAACCGCCTATCGTGTAAATAGCGAAATTTAGAATAGGGAACCGATACCAGATGGACTATTAACTTCTGGCTATCAACAATTTAGGCTAGGAATATTTTCTTTCTGGTGTTGATATTTTTCTTGTGATGTTTTTGAATGATTTTGCATAAATTTTTAGATGTCTTAAATGTAATAAATTGAGATAATTTTAAAGAAATTGTGATATTTCATTTCTCCTATCTCTTCTCCCTTGCTTGCCTCTGGCCCAGATCAGTTAAGCCAGCGATTGCTTAAGATAGGCCCTGGGATTGTTTTTCACGTGCTGGACTGATTTTGGGAATTGGTAAATGTATTCGTTGGACTTCGGTCTCAACAGGCACAGTAGTTTGAAAACAAAGAGAGTTTGCGTGCATATTCGTCATTCCGCTCACCAATGTTGTTCAGCTTCCAGTTGTAATCTCCCGCCATGAGAGGTCGATGTAGCTTCCCGTCGACAAACATCTTCATCGTAAGACGGCGTTGGGTATTTATATGATTTGAAGTTAAATCTGAGAACTGTATGTTTCTCAGAATATCTGGTTGCGGTGGAACTAATTCCAAAAACAACACTTATAATGTTTGCCTATTCACAACAAACAAAATGATGTACATGACGTGAGTTTGTCATTGATACATACCCAGAGTTGATTTAGCGTGGTCGAGTTCGTTAGACTCGAAATACAAGTTGCGTTCCTCGGAACAGCAATAAGAGTTCACCTCGGAACTGAAAATAAGAGTTCCTCTCAACACCCGAGTCCGGCTGTTTATGAATCAGCTCGCCTCCCTTCATTCACCCGCGATGAGGCATGAGCCCAACTTCCCGAATTACCAATCGGAGCGCGGTTGTATGCCCCTCCTCGCTACCGGTATTGGAATCCTTTCTTGCTATAGGGCAATACTTCCTCAAGTGATCGCCTACTGTCCTCCGTCTTGCAGGGTTCAATGTCCCTAGGTGACGCCACGAGTACTTTTTTCCGTTTCTGCCCGAGTCCGTATTTTCCAGTGAACTTGAATCTTGGTAATGTTGATTGTGGGGAAGTGAGGAATATTAGGGATGTAAATGCTGCCTGGAAAAAATTCTGTTCTATTTTTAAAGTGTGTCTTAATTTATCCTGCCCATTAGTTAAAAGAATAAATAGGAATCACCAGAGCACTAAAACAACAAAACTGTCTGATCTGTGCCATAGGAAAAAAAACATGATTGATGCTTTCGATAGCTACAAGCAAACAGGATTGAAGCTTTATAAAGATAACTATAAAAAATTTAAAGTAGAATATTATGAAGAAATAAAAAAATTAAAGCACAAGAATATGAAAATAGAATAACAAATTCTAACAACTTTGCCAAAGAAGTATGGCAAATAGCTAAAGATATTTCAGGTCTTAATAAAAGCCACACATGGGAAAATATTTCGATAAAAATCAATAACTATGTTGTTAATGCACCTTTACAAGTAGTAACAGCATTCAATGTTTATTTCATTCAGCCACCCGTTAGGAACAGTTTGAAAGTAAACAGAAATAGAGCAAAATGTAATGATCATAATGTTGTAGGAAATAAATGTGGTAATAGCAGTATAAAGCACATGTAATAAGTCAATCTTCCTGAAACCAACTACCAAAGATAAAATAAGAACGATAGTCAGAAAATTAAAAAATAAACATAGTCATGGTTGGCTGAAATTTCACCCTGGTTGTTGAAACAGTGCTATGGTCCAATCCTAGACATTCTTACAGAACTGATAAATATGTGTCTCTTAAAGGGCATCTTCCCAGGTATACTGAAGCTATCCGTTGTTAAACCAATTTTTAAAAAGGGTGACAGACATCAACTAGGTAACTACAGACCGATCACCCTTATCTCTACATTTTGTAAAATTTTAGAGTATGTGATTTAACATGGAATAATTGAGTTTATTGACATTGTGGTGTTGTCAAGCTAATTACATCGGGCAGAGTGGAAGACGAGTAGACACACGTTATAATGAACATAGGAATGCGATAAGATACGGAACACATTCAGCCGTGTGCGAACGTATGTGTGACGCGGGACACAGATTTACCAACATAGAGTAGGACCTTAAAATAATCCATCACGAATCGAAAGGCAGAGCTCTTGACATAAAGAAAGCAATCGAGATACACCTAGCCAAACGAAACAATCCCAACAATCTAAATGAACACACGTTCATGGAGAGCTCACCCCTCTTCACGCTACTAAAAAACACACCCTGTCGGAAACAAGACACAATTTAGCGACACAGCCAAGCTAGATAAAAAAGGGGGGCAATTAGGGGTTTTTAATAGGTAAATGTTATCTGGATCAGGTGTACGATGTACTTTTCTTCTGCAATAAACCAAGGCCCATATTCGCGGCAGTATTAAAGGTGCCGGGACGTCCTCATAAGACCGTCAACGCTTAGTTCGAATGGCTTACGGTCCACGCGTGGGGAGGGCTAATCCACGGTCTTTAATAGTTGTAGATCCACCTCATTCAATAACATACATCTTATCTAGGTTGGCAACACCTCACATAAACATATCGCTATCACTCCCCACAGCACGTATGGGCAGGGGGAGAAGGCAGGGAAAAACCAGTCGTTTAGATAACCACCGCAGTCGACCGCACAGTGAGTTCCAGTGAGCACGAAAACTGCGAGTAGCTGTAGTAAGGAAGACAATCTGATAAGTAGTTAGCCTACAATTTTATAGTTTAACCATAGTTTACAACCATATAATCTCTCCAAAGTACAATCTCCGGATAGCTATCACCATTTAGCATTTCATCTAACATCACATATACTGCATTTAGCATACACTGACAGTTGCAGTACCAATACTGCAACTAAACAATTGTACATATTGTAAAATATTTTCACCTGTTTTTCAAACATAGATTTTATAGCCTAAGTGTATTGGATCTGATGATGATCGCTTGACGATCGAAACTGGTCATCCTAGTGTTTTATTAATCTCATGTAATTTATTTCAGGATTAGGGCATAACCCATCTCTTTTGGGTACATTCGTGTTGACCGACTGAAAAGCACTAAACTCTTGAGTTTATTGATAAGAATGATTTCATAAATAAGAATCAGTTTAGTTTCAGGAGGGGCTTATCAACTATAAATGCCATTGCAGAATTTTATGAAACTTTGCTTGCTTCTCTTGATGATAATAAATGTGCTGTTGGGGTTTTCGTAGATTTGACAAAAGCATTTGATACAGTAGATCATCAATTATTATTGGATAAGGTAGAGGCTTATGGTATAAGGGGAGTAGCATTAGAAATGTTAAGATCATATTTGAATAATTGATGTCAATTTACAGAAATTCCTTTTAAGAATGGTGAAATGAACTCCAAGTTCCAATCCACTCCTGGTTTAGTTAAAAAAAAAGGTGTACCTCAAGGTTCAATCCTTGGTCCCATCCTTTTTATTCTCTTTGTAAATGATGTACCACAGTCAAAAAATAGTTTGATTGTTTCATATGCAGACGATACCTCAATTTTGAACTGGAACTGTAATAAAACAATTACTCTTCAGGAAACAAGAGTTTAGTGCTTTTCAGTCGGTCAACACGAATGTACCCAAAAGAGATGGGTTATGCCCTAATCCTGAAATAAATTACATGAGATTAATAAAACACTAGGATGACCAGTTTCGATCGTCAAGCGATCATCATCAGATCCAATACACTTAGGCTATAAAATCTATGTTTGAAATACAGGTGAAAATATTTACAATATGTACAATTATTTAGTTGCAGTATTGGTACTGCAACTGTCAGTGTATGCTAAATGCAGTATATATGTTAGGTGAAATGCTAAATGGTGATGGCTATCCGGAGATTGTACTTTAGAGAGATTATATGGTTGTAAACTATGGTTAAACTATACAATTTTAGGCTAACTACTTATCTGATTGTCTTCCGTACTACAGCTATTCGCAGTTTCCGTGCTCACTTGAACTCGCTGTGCGGCCGACTGCGGTGGTTATCTTAACGACTGGTTTTTCCCTGCCTTCCCCCCCTGTCCCTACGTGCTGTGGGGAGTGATCGCGATGTGTTTATGTGAGGTGTTGCCAACCTAGATACGATGTATGTTATTGAATGAGGTGGATCTACAACTATTAAAGACCGTGGATTAGTCCTCGCCACGCGTGGAGCATAACCCATTCGAACTAAGCGTTGACGGTCTTATGAGGACGTCCCGGCACCTTTAATACTGCCTCTAATATGGGCCTTGGTTTATTGCAGAAGAAAAAGTACATCGTACACCTGATCCAGATAACATTTACCTATTAAAAACCCCCTAATTTCCCCCCTTTTTTTATCTAGCTTGGCTGTGTCGCTAAATTGAGTTTTGTTTCCGACAGGGTGTGTTTTTTAGTAGCGTGAAGAGGGGTGAGCTCTCCATGAACGTGTGTTCATTTAGATTGTTGGGATTGTTTCGTTTGGCTAGGTGTATCTCGATTGCTTCCTTTATGTCAAGAGCTCTGCCTTTCGATTCGTGATGGATTATTTTAAGGTCCGACTCTATGTTGGTAAAGCTATGCCCTGCGTCACACATATGTTCGCACACGGCTGAATGTGTTCCGTATCTTATCGCATTTCTATGTTCATTATAACGTGTGTCTACTCGCCTTCCACTCTGCCCGATGTAATTAGCTTGACAATCGGTGTCTTGGCACGTTATAGAATATACCCCTGACCTTGAATACGGGTCACGTTTATTTAGCTAATTACATCGGGCAGAGTGGAAGGCGAGTAGACACACGTTATAATGAACATAGAAATGCGATAAGATACGGAACACATTCAGCCGTGTGCGAACATATGTGTGACGCAGGGCATAGCTTTACCAACATAGAGTCGGACCTTAAAATAATCCATCACGAATCGAAAGGCAGAGCTCTTGACATAAAGGAAGCAATCGAGATACACCTAGCCAAACGAAACAATCCCAACAATCTAAATGAACACACGTTCATGGAGAGCTCACCCCTCTTCACGCTACTAAAAAACACACCCTGTCGGAAACAAAACTCAATTTAGCGACACAGCCAAGCTAGATAAAAAAAGGGGGGAAATTAGGGGGTTTTTAATAGGTAAATGTTATCTGGATCAGGTGTACGATGTACTTTTTCTTCTGCAATAAACCAAGGCCCATATTAGAGGCAGTATTAAAGGTGCCGGGACGTCCTCATAAGACCGTCAACGCTTAGTTCGAATGGGTTATGCTCCACGCGTGGCGAGGACTAATCCACGGTCTTTAATAGTTGTAGATCCACCTCATTCAATAACATACATCGTATCTAGGTTGGCAACACCTCACATAAACACATCGCGATCACTCCCCACAGCACGTAGGGACAGGGGGGGAAGGCAGGGAAAAACCAGTCGTTAAGATAACCACCGCAGTCGGCCGCACAGCGAGTTCAAGTGAGCACGGAAACTGCGAATAGCTGTAGTACGGAAGACAATCAGATAAGTAGTTAGCCTAAAATTGTATAGTTTAACCATAGTTTACAACCATATAATCTCTCTAAAGTACAATCTCCGGATAGCCATCACCATTTAGCATTTCACCTAACATATATACTGCATTTAGCATACACTGACAGTTGCAGTACCAATACTGCAACTAAATAATTGTACATATTGTAAATATTTTCACCTGTATTTCAAACATAGATTTTATAGCCTAAGTGTATTGGATCTGATGATGATCGCTTGACGATCGAAACTGGTCATCCTAGTGTTTTATTAATCTCATGTAATTTATTTCAGGATTAGGGCATAACCCATCTCTTTTGGGTACATTCGTGTTGACCGACTGAAAAGCACTAAACTCTTGTTTACTAAGGCAACACTGAAAATATGGCTTCAAACACCACAACTCTTCAGGAAACTCAAAATAGTATTGATCTTGTCACTCAATAATTTAATGAGATAATGTTAAGTGTAAACCCTTCTAAAACCAACTTTGTAATATTTAACAAGCATAAGGGAACTAATTTAGAAGTAGATCGAAATCGTTACTGTGGATCTGATGATATTCAACAGGTAGTCTCAGCAAAATTTTTGGGTATTACAATAGGTCATAAATTATCTTGGGAAGAGCATATAAGTGAAATCTGTAAAAAAATTAACAAAAACTCCTTCGTTTTAAAGAGAATTTCAATATACTTAAGCAGCAAATACCAATTAACAGTCTACTATGGATTAATACATTCACAGATATCATACGGTATTGAGATATGGGGTGGGGCAACAAATGGGAATATGGAGAGAATATTTAAACTGCAGAAACGAGTGATACGATACTTGTTTGGGTTGAAATCGAGAGAATCATGCCGAGTTGCATTTAAGAAGCAGAATATTTTAACAATATTTTCATTGTATATTTTCAAAGTTATCTTGCTTGTAAGGGAAAATCAACATAAAGTTGTCACAATCAACAATGTCCACAATCTTGAAACCAGAGGGCAGAATGACTATTTTCAAAAGAGGGTAAATAAACAATATGCAGAAAAGGATCCTTTCAAAAACAGGAGCTGTATACCACAATAAGCTTCCAAACCACATAAAATCTTTGACTGGAACTGGGTTCAGAAAGTCTCTCAAGATATACATAGCCCAGAAAGTGTTGTATTCTTTAAGTGAATTTTAAAGAAACATGTAACTGTTTAATTATGTAAAAAAGTTGTAAATATGTAAATTTAACTGTGAGTATGATATGTGACGTATCCAATTCTGTATATGCTGGTTCTGGAAATAAAGAGTTTTGTATTGTATTGTATTAGCCTATTGTATTGAAGAAGTTCCCTCGTTGTGCAATGTGTTGACATCATCCCAGGCTATTACTGGACTTGTCGTTAAATTTACCGATGTCGCAAACCTCTCCTCATATCCTAACCTTAAGAAAATATCGCACCTCCGCTTTCTGCTAACTTAAATGTTCCTCGGTTTGTCGAATAATCCGACTGATAGCGTTTTCTATCAAATAGAAAACCTATCTCTTTAGTTTATATATAAAGCTCCAATAAAATAAATAGACATCGAAAATAATAATAATAATAATAATTTTAAACAAAACATACACCCTTGGCAAATTATTTGCCGATTGAAATTCTAATTAAATTAATGAGTTATTTTCTGACCTATGTCAGTGGCGTAGGTCCTCCTTATATAACAGGTTACATTCGCCTCGGATCATCAGGTGATTTATCGTGACCACGATACATCGTGTGATTATCCTAGACACGTTTCTCAACAAACCCCAACCAAAATTACACTTAACATAAAATTATATGACTCTTATATACATTTATGAACACTCATATTTTCTTCACGTGGTTTCACGTTTAAGTCAAATTATCTTTCTGGACTGCTATTTGCAACCAGTTCAATGTTTTGTTTATCGAATATTCTGTGGATATTTCCACCTTCCTATAATTTTGTGTTGGACAGATTAACATTTATTAGTGTATGCCTTGTGTCAATATTTTCATGTTTTCACATCACACGCATCACAGATGTTTCGTTGATTCACTACAGAACCACGTTACTTTAAGGTTGTCAGTAGTGAGTTTGTGAGAGTTCAAATACCTCCACCTCCTCACCCTCCTCACAAGATGGCGGCGGCGTGATATCTCTCGAACGCATGGTCGGATTTTGACGAATGAGGTGTCATTGAACTCGGGCTGACACCCCCTTTCCATTGAACAATATATTTCCACCCCAAAATTAAACCTACCCCTACTAGGGGGAGAAATAATATTTTATTAGGTAAAAGTCACTTTCCATGTGCGACATGTGGGAGTTGGTATGCCAATATAAAATTAAACTCGTTCCACATAATGTGCATGCATACAACTGAATGCCGCTGTAATTTATCATTTTTGTTTTTTGTTTTACGAATGCGCAATTGGGGTTTTTCTAAGAGGGCGGGCTTTTTGAATAATGATTTATAGATAAGTTTTTTTTAACAAATTAACCAAAATATCCAAAAACTAATAGGTCATCGGCTTTTTAATATATTCTGTATTAAGAAGGCTAGGGACTTGTATGAGGGGTCGTTGGACTTGGGGTGACGCCCTGTTTTTGAATGCATTAATCATTTTTGTCAAAAGGGCCTAACTGCACTTTCGATAATATCTCGATAACTAATAATCACAGAGGGACAAGTGAGGTGTCACAAGACTCAGGATGGCCAACCCTTTTCCATGACCAACGAATCTACCCAAAGACCCAAAACAGCAAGGACATTGACATCAGATTTTATAAACTTATCATCAGAGAGGGTCAAGTGAGGTGTCATAGGAGAACGGATGGTTAACCCTTTCCCATGACCAATGAATTTACCCCAAAAATCCAAAACAGCAAGTTCATTGACCTGAGATTTTATAAACTAATAATCGGATATCAACATGTGAGGTGTCATAGGACTTTGAATGGTCAACCCTTTCCCATGGCTAATGAATTTACCCAAAATACCCAATACATCAAGGTCATCGACCTGAGATTTTATAACCTAATAATCGGATATGGACATTTGAAATGTTTACCGTGAGTGATGAAACATAGCTAGGTAGAGAAAGAATTATTGTAGGCTACATGTATGGTGACTGACAAGTCTTTCACCATTGGAACTTGTTTTCAGATCAAACTGCAGTACAGAGAGAGTATAGGTTGTAGGTATGGGTTAATAAATGACAAATGGTGTACACAAAATCTGAATTATCGATTCAAGAAATAAGAGCAGACAATTTTTAATTGATTTGTTAAAGAGGATAGCTAAAACACAAAATGGTGACTACATCGAACTAAACTGATCCAAGCTGAATCAAACCCAACTAAACCGAACTAAACCGAACCAAACTTAATCAAAAACAAGCCAAGGGTTCAAGTGTAAAACTTGTGGGTGAATGAGGTCATTGGTAATGTCAGAAAGGAAAGGGGAAAACGCTCTACCTATGGAGGGTAAGGTAAAGCTAGTGCATGGTGCTAATGCACACACACAAGTACATGAACCACACACAACTAACCTATACTGTTTTTATGGGTTGACTGTTAAAACTTGCTTAGTGGTTACTGGGACAAGATGGTCGCTACACACAACAAGCTTTAAATACTTGAGGCTAATAATCTATACAAACACATACACACACACACACTTGTTCTAAACTAAACTGTCTTGCTGACAATGCTCACGCTGTAGGCAGATGACAGAAATGCTTGGCTAACAGAAATACAATAATTTCCGGTTGTCTAATGTTACCAGCTAACCATTTTGTGCTGCAGTGGCGAGCACATGTGCCTCTTACACTAGAGATTTTAACTCGATTTCCAGCTCTAAGGCCTAGAACGAATCAAACTAAGAAAAAAGAGCATGGTGGCGCAGTGGTTAAGCTGTTAGCCTTCGACTAAAGTGGACTAGGGTTTGATTTCAGGTTAATACGCATGTCATAAACATATAAAAAAGCAGAGATGATGTTTTAAACCGATTACACTTGTATCTTTTCAAATTATTACTTGGATTACAAATACAAAGGTTGACTGGGTGTGATATACAGTTAATGCTGCCTATCGCACACTAAACTGTAAGGAAGCCATATGTAGAGCTATATGTAGAGAACTACCTAGCGATTTCATGAACTGATATAGCTATGTCGCATAAACGGTGCAGGATACAATCCAGCAACTATAATTCGTATCTTGTGGAACAGAGGAACTGCACGTTTGCCTTGATGGATAACAAATGTGTGCAGACGAATGACCTACGCATTAGCCTACCAAGGGGTTATAACAACGAGGAGGAGGTGTGATTTCTATATTTTATTATTTAGAGACATGGCTTTTGTAACCAGTAGATTTAATTGATTTAGTATTTTGTAAATATTTATTTTTGTAATTGTAAATAGTTAATTTTTTGTAAATAGTGGAAACCATTTATTTTTGTAATGGTAAATGTTAAATGTATAATTAAAGTTCTTTGGGATGAGTGTGCATGTCAATAATGTTTTTGGGGATAAATAGAGTGGTTGTGTGTTTGTTCTCAAAGACAGGCATGGTTGTGTGGATGTATGACTACACAGAAAGAGAGAGAGAGAGAGTGTAAAAACAGCCTTACCTGCAGTAGTAGTAGTAGTAGACCTCTATGTTTTGCAAACACATAGACAGACTGTACCATCGCCATGGCCAAGCACGCACTTTAACACCATTTACAAAAACTTAAAATGAAAAAATCATGTTTCGCAAATATGAACTTTTGACATAAACAAAGTAAAAATAAAATGTGTAAACAACAAATTGGAAAATCCATGTTTCCATATCATGAAATTCAAAAACTTTAAACTGACATTTAAAAGGAATGCAAATGGAAAATTGACAAATTGCAATGTGTGAAATATAAAAATGAACAAATGGCTATCATTATTTTAAAAAAATAAAAAAACATGGTGCTGTATGGTTGAGGTGTGAATCAAACCCTCTCTACTTATTTTGGACCACCCGAGACTGAGTATACTTGTTTTAGTCCTCATTCCACTTTTAAAATTTTGTGTTGAAGCTAGGAATTGAACCCTAGAGCTTGTAGGGGGAGACCAAGGTTAGAATATGTTTAACAGATAGTCTTGAATGTAGGGTGTGATAGTTATATAGAGATGAAACGATTAGCTCGGGACAGGGGGGCATTGAGATCTGCAGCAAACCAGTCAAAAGACTAAAGACTCAAACAACAACATGTAAGCTCACCAAAATAATGTTGTGTAACGGTAAATGTTAGTCAACGAACAGTAATGCATTTCTAAAACCCATGACACGATACCTAAGAGCTTTTCTAAAATTATTTTAAAATGCCTTTAACCCTATATTAAACACCAAGTTCACAAGACTCAAAACTGCAATGTTATGGTAAGACAAAACAAAATCTATATTTCAAAACAAGCAAGTGGTTTAATCAATGTATACTGGGAAAAGTTTTGTAAACACTCAAGTCCACAAGACTAATTAAATTAGTAACTGTCAGGTTATTCGAGTGGTTAAGGTGTTTAACTTAAGATCAAATTTTCTGTACAAGGAAGCAAGGGTTCGAATCCCTTACCTGACATAACTATTGACTTAACATGGCTTGGCCACACTGTATTATTATGATACTCGGTACACAAACCATAGACAGAGTGTATTGTTTAAGGCACTCTATGAACATAATCAGAGACTGTTGATGGTTAACAATTGCATTAATAGTGGGACATGGGGATAGCAATTAAGAAAAACAGCCAATACCCATACAATATTTGTATTCATTTAGTTTTTTTTACAATAGTTACACACTGAATACAACTTTTTATCTCTTTACCATTGTTTGATATAGATTTTAAACATGACGCTTGTTGTAGATCCTTTTATAACTTTCTGCAGGTACTCTTGTTCTTAAAAACTGGGGAAGCCGCAGTGGTTTTATAGACATTAAAACCTCATCCTCTTCTTTTTCATCATCATCATCATCATCATCATCATCATCATTATAAACCATGTTTACTTTTTAGATGACTTAGACATTTTGTTGTTTGTTTTGAGCACTGCCAAAATATGATGCTATTCGCATTTTCTCGCTTATAGTTATAGGAGTAGCCATGATACAGGGCACGTGGTTTACCTTTATTGGTTATAGTATATTCCATAGTAGCCACTGACTTGTATAATCGATCCGCCTACTACAAAGGTCTGAACACTTGTGGTGAAAGAATGATGTTGTGTTGACGTTTTATGCAGGATGATGTTGGTGGCATATGTTGGTGGCTTATGTGGGTGGCTTATGTTGATGACATAAGTTGTTGGCTTATTTTGGTGGCTTAAGTTGATCGTTTATGTTGGTGGCCTATGTTGATGGTTTATGTTAATGGCTTTGGTTAATGTCTTAGTTTGGTGGCTTAGGTTGATTGCTTATGTTGGTGGCTTATTGTGGTGGCTTATGTTGATGGCTTATGTTGGTGGCTTATGTTAGTGGCTTATGGTGGTGGCTTATGTTGATGACGTATGTTGGTGACTTATGTTGATGACATGTTGTTGGCTTATGGTGGTGACTTATGTTGATGGTTTATGTTGGTGGCCTGTGTTGATGGTTTATGTTAATGGCTTAGGTTAATGTCTTAGGTTGGTGGCTTAGGTTGATGGCTTATGTTGGTGGCTTATGTTGATGGCTTATGTTGGTGGCTTAGGTTAGTGGCTTATGGTGGTGGCTTATGTTGATGACATATGTTGGTGACTTATGTTGAGGGCTTTTCTTGATGGTTTATGTTGATGGTTTATGTTGGTGGCTTATGTTGATAGCTCTTAATGATTAATGATGATGGTGATGACGATTATATCACTTTTGGAGAGGCGGAGTGTAGGTATTTGTAGTTGACGCTTGTGGGATACCTGTGTATTGTAATGAGGATAAAGTGATAATGAAGATGTAACATACACTCATTCTTCAAGCCACAAGAATGAATCATAAGAGATTAGAAACATTCTTCCGTACAAGATGGCGCTGCGCGCAACGACTTAGTGGAGGAATGTGGAGGAGGGTCTAGAGTTTTGTTTTGTTTTTGCACATGCCCACTTATGGCTTTTTGTAAGCGGGCGTGATTTTTAAAGATGGCGGCTGTAGGGTAAGCTAACCTAACCTAACCCAACCCACGAGGTATGATTAAAAAACATTCCAAGCGGCGCATGTCGATAGGCAAACCAATAATCAAAGAGGGGTATGTCAGTCCTTGAGGCGATAACCCATTTTCATTGATCCCTGTTGATTTGTCCCTTTGGACTGGTCCCTGTTGACTAGCCCCTGTTGACTAGCCCCTTTGGACGGGTCCTTTTTGAAGGGAGTAGTTTTTGACTGGTCCCTGTGGACGGGTCCCTGTGGGCGGGTCCCTGTGGACGGGTCCCTGTGGACGGGTCTCTGTGGACTGGCCCATGCATTTATCCAAATTATGTCAAAGTGGCAGGTACGCATATTGCCCAGCGATCCTTCCTACACTTCCGTGCAAGAAGGCCGTCCTGCATTTTGTTTGCGAACCTCCCGACTTTCACAATCTCGGCGTCACCTGCTTCCGACCTTGCAAGTGGGTACCCTAAAGTTGCGTCATCACATTGCTCATTAACATATTCCTAAGTGTCTGTAACGATGCCCTATTGCTGGCGTCTAAACATGCGCATAACAGAATTCCTTCTTCTGCCATTATCACTGGATTATCTTTACATAAATTTGTGTCCCAAGATAACATGTCTGCTAGTACATTATCTTTCCCTTTAATGTACTTTACCGTGAACTCGTATTCCTGAAGTGCTAGGATCCATCTACTGAATCGGTTCGAACTAAGCTTACATGTTCTCATGTACTGTAGCGCATGGTGATCTGTATGAATCTCGAATTTCCCCCCATAAGTACATTCTAAATTTCCCCAGACTGAACAGAATTCCAAGGAGCTCTAACTCTGTTATTGTATACCTTTTTCTGCTGCCGTTAGTCCTCGCGAGGCTAAAGACACAATACGTAAGTTACCCTCTTTGTCATTCTGACACAATACCCCAGCAATTCCTATGTGTGACGCATCGGTCATTACTACATATTCTTGATCTTTCAAAGGATATTTCAATACTAAGGCTTTCTCGAAACCTTCTTTCAGTGCTTGAAATGCCTCGTTATGTTTAGGTTCCCATCTCCATCTATTTTCATTTTTAGAAGCTCCCTGAATGGTTCTACCAACCCTGAATATTTTAGAAGGAATCGACGAAAGATATTACAAACTTCCAGATAAGACTTTAACTGCTTGACATTCAGTGGCACCTCTGCGTTAAGTATTTTATTCACCCTGCTTTCCTCTGGCGTTACACCTCTACAAGACACTCTATGACCTAAAAATGTCACTTCTGACTGACAAAATGAAGACTTCGATAATTTTAATGTGAATCCTGCCTTATTTGACTGCTTAAATACATAATCCAAATGACGTAAATGCGTGAGCTGATGACCATATCATCGATGTAGATAGTTACAAAATCCCCTGTGTCATCTCCTAATGCGATGTTTAACGCTGCCGAACTACTTTTAAGCCCGTATGGCGTTCTACAAAATTGATACAGGTTATACTTATGACTGAATGCGGTAAACGGTCGGTCGTCACGTTTAAGTGGCACTTGCCAAAATGGAACTTAAATCTACACACGTAAAATATCTCTTTCCCTCAAATGTTTGCATTAATTCTTTTATAGACATAGATTTCATCTGGTCAGAAGAGATCCGGGTATTAACTAAGCGAGCGTCTAAACAAATTCGGACTTTACCATATGCCGTAGGTACCGTGATTAAAGAGTTAACATAAGAACTGTTCGAGTGCTCAATAATACCATCTTGCAGCATCTGATTAATTTGTGTTCCTACTGTACTTTGATAAGAAAAACGCACAGCATATCTGTGTCCAGTAAATACTGATTTGCCAATGACGTGTGTATAGCAATTTGCCATTCCTATACGATTTTCAAATACCCTTCTGTTATTCATTAATACATCATAGAGCAGAACACATTGTTCTTCCTCTATATTACCCTGAAATGCAGCATCTCGTAACGATTCTTCAAGACTACCGTTCGTAATCTTACTGCCCAAAAAATGTAAAGATTCCCGCTCCACGGCTCGAGATATCTCATTTAAAGTACTACTTACTCCTACAACACTACTTCTCTGACCTTGATCGTTGAACGTCATTTCCACTTCAGAATTATTCCATTTAAATGTCAAACATCCTACCTCATAACTGATGTTTCCAGCTACTCTGCTTAGCCAGTCCGAGCCCAAAATTACATTGAACACTAAATTTGGAATTTGCTTTTCAGCATGATAATTAATATAAATGTCCACTAAAACTTGCTTTGATATAATTTTAGATCTCTTTCCAACTGCTGCATTTACAAAAGTGCTTTTAATTGGCATTTCCTCAAAATTTACCCCAGTTCCCTTCATTTTATCGTAAAAGGCGTTACTTATGCAACTTTCTACGCAACCACTATCGATTAATACATCGGTGTACGCCTCGGGCACGTTTAATTTAATGATGGGTCTCTTGCATGCCATCTCCTGTATTGTGCCCGTTTAGACCGAAGTCCGCACGACCACATATGCATTTTACCAAGAATCAGTCAGCACGAGAGTCAAAATATCCCGGGGCGCCAGATGGGTTAAAGCTAATCGCAAAAAAGACATCAAAATTTAAAAAAATGCATTACTGATTTTTGGCTCAATGCAACAATACGGATAGAAGGAGATTCAACTGGGCATAACACAACATGTAAAATTATCTCATTTTATTCTAAATTTTAAAATTGACTGCAAAATGATGCTCAAGGTAACATCATTCCAGTGCGACGGCACACACTACTATTTACACAATGTACAGAAATTTTCCAACACATTGAACAATTGTCTTTGGAGACACAAGTCTGATTATCAGTCCTGTAGACTGTGTTCCAAAATAATATCAATTATTTACGATGAAATCCGGTTCAAATTAAATTGTCTTTACTGGAAATATTGTAGTTCACTGGTTGAATTTCTAACATGATATTAACACTCGTAGAAATTCTCACTGTTTATAATTGTTTATAGAATTTTTTTAACCTCCACTTATTTTTCCAGTTTCAAAAATATTGTCAAAAATATTATCTTTGACCCAACACTAATTATGTACACATATTAATAACAACATCTGAAAAGTATTTGACCCTTGAGCATAGCATCGAAGAACTGTGCGAAGCACAACAAAATTTATTATTCTTCCAAAATTAAACATTTCGAGAAGTGACTCGATTATGAACTTCAAATTCCAAAGAAATATGATTTCTGAATCATCAGCTTGATCAAAAAAAATGTTGAACCATTCAACTATTCGATTTTCCACTTGGAATTATTATTAAGAAAAATATTTATATTTGTTGCTATTTTAGTAACTTTCACAACTTGCAATTCTTGAACAGAATGCGGAAATAAGAATTGTAGCTTTATAATAAATTCATTTAGTTCATGACAATAGGATTGAAAACATCCTTTAAGTAATCCGTGGATACAGAATTATTTTTTAATTGGCAGTGGCCCATTCAATTATTTGTGTAAGAACACAATATCCCAACAACAACGGCAAAGGTCTTCCTCTGAAGAAGAATACAATTTTATCATGACAAAACCGGGTTCTAGCAAATCCAAAGTATTAATGGAATACGTAAACACGTTTGAAATAATTACTGATGGTTTGGTCATTCATTCGACGAAATGTGTGGTTTCAATACTCCTCCTATAAACCTGAGCCATCGAACCTGCTATTTGATTGATGCTAAAAAAAACCTCCTCATTCCTGCGACTTAAACATGCGCACCTGGGAATGGCATTTCAACTACTCCACACACATAAGTTTTCTTCCCAAAATTTATACAATAAATCAAGCCTCTGCTTGTTATCAAAACTGGAAGATCTATAAACTTACAAGTTTATTTTATTTTACCATTCAGTTCAAACCGTGAAGTTACCACACTTGTGATATTCTCTATTTCACTTTCGAATGTGTGCCTACGTCATGATTTTATATAAACACCAAAAAAAAATCCTAATTGATACAAATATCATTGGCTTCCTGTTTCATGCCTTTCCGTGTTATCTGAAAAATATACTTTGCTCAATGCAAATATTAACTGTTCAATCAGAACTATAATGTTGGTGGAATACGGGCTTGCGCTATCCACTAGCTTTCGGAAAATCACCTGTTCCAAACTAGGAATGATTAAACTAATCCTTAAGCTCTCTCTCAACGAATGTGATTATTAGAAAATGTAAGATCCAATAATTATTTAGAAAAATTATGAAAATTATTATTATTATTATTATTGGATTATTATTGTTATTATTTCCTTAAATATGTTTAATTATTATTTCCTTATGTGAAAAAAAAACCACATGTTCGACTCTTCGAATATGGACAAAATATCCATTTCTCAACAAAATAAATATTAACTTCTACAGTTATATCGGCTGATTACCGTGATTCTCAAACAAAATGAACATTCAAATAAATGCTCGGTATGCTCGGTCATCGATCCTAAACTGTTCTGAGTGCTGAAAATACTCAGAATAACCCTAATGTGTCTTGCGAAAATCATTGCAAGATTTAAATACGAAGAAAAATAAATGTGTTGGTCATCTGCAGAAAATGAGTTTGTTCCAATTAGCTAGGCATAATATAAAAGTCAAATGTGGCTTACATTTCTCGTTGGTCTTGAAGCGTAGTGAACCTGGTCTGTACCAGATTTATCCAGATACATGCCCTATTGGACACGCACGTCTAATCCTTGTATCGGCCGCCATTATATACCCACAATCTGTCTAGCACGACGTAGTGGAAATATTTCTTGAAGTTTGAAGTAACTGCTGATCCATTTTAATATTGACTTCAATTAAATCCATAGCAGTTTGCTTAAATTGGGTCAGATCCAAATGATCTCTTCTCAAAAGCGTCAGTTGTAACATAACCCACGGTAATCTTTTCAGTACAGGAAAACACTGATAGTCTAAAACAATCAACGGCTGTTCTGAAGATCGTTCCCTGGGCATGGCTTCACACCATCTATCATGCGCGAAGCAACATATAGTTTCCCTTTGTCGGCTAATGAACAACACCGTGATAGACTGGCCATCAATATACTGAAAGATCTGAGTGGTTATTTAGTTACAATTTGTGAAACTGACAAGTTGGATTAAAATATCCAAGTATTGAATTATTGTTACTGGACTGTGACAGAATAATATCTAGACAAAGTCTAGCATATGTCCATATAGAAACAAAGTGTTTCACCAATGTCCGTAGAAAATAACAATCACCTTAGTGATTCCCTCTACCGGAAACTTACTACGTTCCCCACGTATCGTAGCACTTTTGTGACTATCACAATTCAAAGATATCTTCTGCGTAGATTCGGCAACCATGTGCCTTGGCTCGACGTAGCAGCAGCACCTTGTCCTACAAGAGCTTGGTTTGAAGTGAGCTGCTTATGCTTGGGCCGAGCGGCTTTTATACAAAACGGTCGGCTCCACGCTGGATCACGCTGAAATCTGTAAATCCTCATATCTCCGGTGTCTCTGGTCTGATTCACTTGAGACTAAGTGCATCCTCTTTCATTTGGCCGTGCCAGTAATCTGATCCAAGTTTCAAGTCTCTACTCCATGGCTAAGTATTTAATCACCAAATAGTCTCGACCTCTGCTACTATTTGCCACGTCACTTAACATCTTCTTGGCTGCATAAAGTTTCCATTTCAATCTAGAAGGAAATATCTCAACTTTCAAAAGCGGCTGTAGCCTTTCCCTTGATACCTAGGTGTCTGAATCTTGGAATACCCATTCCTAGAATTGGGCACAGTATAACACTTTCATCATTTATTTCGCGCAATAATTCACTTCTTACATTTAGGTCATAGGGTTCCTGTACAAGCGTTAGAACCTTACATCGCAGTCTGGTTCTCGTTTAAATTACTATCACTATTTTGTGTGGCATTACTAGTCCCGCCACTGGTCTGGTTGTTTCGGTCTACGTTTGTGTTACCACGGCTCTGATTGTTACCGGCGGGATGTCCTCTCTCCTGTCCCCTCTTCTGATTTAAATCGCCATTGTTCCCATAATGTCTCCCCCTTTGACCATTGGGTCCTTTGTTTCCCCTTCCTTGCTTACCTCTGAATTCGTAGTTTCTGCCCTGCGAATAATTGCCTCTCCCGTGGTATTGCGTTCCATAACCATTGCCCCTGTTCTGGTTGTTATTATTATTGTGTCCCTATTCTGAAAATTTGGCCCTTCGCCACTGTTTTCTTGCATTTCCTGATTCCTCCCTTAATTAGGTCGACTATTATTTTGTCCCTGATTTCTCGCGAGATTTTCTTCATTACTTCCTCTACCTTGTGCATCGAAGGTACTTAATAGGTTTTCTACCTGTGTAATCGTTTTTACGTTCTGAATGCACGTCGCCTCTTCAATCAGATTTAAGTGCCTCAGTAACAATCTTACGACATCATTCTCTTCTTTCAACCCATCCAAATACTTGCAAGTTAACACTTGACCTAAGATATTATCCGTCATGCTGTGGTTTCCCCTACGGTTGTACCTTCCACAAACTATTCCCTCGCGATGCTGAGAATGTATAACCTCGTTCCAAAATTTCTGGCAAAACTTTAGTTTGAAGTCAGTGATATACTCAAAGCTCTCTCTGTACACCGCAAACCAGTTCTTCGTCTCGCCTACGAATGCCTGTTCCAAGATCTCAACTACCTGGCACCATTCAATGAGTCCATCCTCTAATCTTTCTTTGAATCTAATTTCTACTGTGTTCATGAATTCCATAGGACAACCCTGTCGATTATTGAACTTTCCCAGTTCAATTTCTGTATGTGTATTGTTTATGTAGACTGTTCAATTCTTAGGGGCGTGGTGGCGCAGCGGTCAAGCTGTTGACCTCTCACCAAGGTGGACTGGGTTGGATTTCCAGTCAATACATGTGAGATTTTCGAAGTGAAATGCCATGTCCTGTGGTTCAGATTCCACGTAAAAAGGAGAGCCCATGGCTCATAATCACAAGATTATTGGTCAGGTAAAACTACAATCTTCATTCCTTCCTTTGTTCTATTCTGACTGGTTTCATTCCTGATCCTTGCTTTTAATTTGCTTTCTAATTCTGCTATTTTCTCCTCTGCATTTCATTCAATGTTATTTACTGTTGCCCTAATGCTTCCTTCCGTTGCTTCAAATCTATCACTTAGTTTAACCTGTTTCTCCTGTATTTTATCGATGCTTTCTTTATTCTGCTTCCTTAAATCATCTACTTCTATAAATATTTCCGCTTGAACCTTCTCAATTCTGCCCCCCAGCTGTTCTTTAACTTCTTTAGTTGCCACTTGAATCTTATCAATTTCACTACCCAATTGCTTTGTAACCTGCTTAGTTTCCAACTGTACTAGTTCTCGGAAACTCTCAGCCTGCGTACTAATCGTATTCTCAAGCTCATCCTGCACATTTCCTAATCTTCTGTCTACGTCTGCTATAATTTATTTAGCCTTCTCTTCCATCACCCCTTTAATCTCGCCTCTAATCTGCTCAAATTTCTTATTAATTTCCCTACTGATCTGATCTGAATTTTCATTGTTCTGATCTATTTTTTCATTTAATTTCATACTACTCTCTTAAAAATTTTCATTTAGTTACTTAGTACTCTCTTTGCTTTGCTGCATCAATTGGAGAAGCAAGCTTTCCGAACCTATCTGACTTTCTCCCACAACTTTCTCAGTATTGGGATTTACCTCCGACATCCCTGTACTGCTTTCGGCTTGAGGTACTAACTGACTACGCGCTTCCTTTGCCTTCTTCATCTCACTTTCCAGCTGATGACCACTACGTAATTTCATTCCTTCAGCATCACCCATGCTGATACACACTGATATGCAAATGCCCCAAATTACTGGCACAGAAATATATTCCTTCTCCTTCCACAAATGCTATAAGGGTTTTCGTCCCACGTTGTGGTGACACGTGCAACGTTTTGCTAAGCACGGTTAATATTTACCTTTTATGTTTGTTTAATTATTTGACTTACAGCTGTATACAGATTCTAGCTGAAGTAATGATTGATGAGTTGGGCGCCAATGCAACAACATTTCGTAGAGACCTAATAATAATAATAACTTTTAGCTCAGGTAGAACACCTTTCATAAACTTAACACTCAGGCCGTGGTATGACTCCGTCATTAACCCGGATACCATTTGCTTAGGAGAAGGATATGTCTTATAACTATTGCTAACTACATAGGAATAGAAAGATTTCATGTTCTATAAAATGAATATAATAATCTAATATGAACAACATAGTGAATTTACCAAATATGAGAAAAAGAGTTAGTTTACTGAATTTAAAATATGTAACACTAAGTTACCAGAATTAGGAGGTGGATTGAAATTAAATTCATTGAAAAGCTTGAATTTACAGTTTACGTAGTTTGAAAAGAAAGGGAGTTTGCGTGCTTATTCGTCATTCCGCTCACCAATGTTGTTCAGCTTCCAGTTGTAATCTCCCGCCATAAGAGGTCGATGTAGCTTCCCGTCGACAGTCATCTTCTTCGTAAGACGGCGCTGCGTATTTGTATGATTTGAAGTTAAATCTGAGAACTGTATGTTTCTCAGAATATCTGGTTGCGGTGGAACTAATTCCAAAAACAACACTTATAATGTTTGCCTATTCACAACAAACAAAATGATGTACATGACGTGAGTTTGTCATTGATACATACCCAGAGTTGATTTAGCGTGGTCGAGTTCGTTAGACTCGAAATACAAGTTGCGTTCCTCGGAACAGCAATAAGAGTTCACCTCGGAACTGAAAATAAGAGTTCCTCTCAACACCCGAGTCCGTCTGTTTATGAATCAGCTCGCCTCCCCTCATTCACCCGCGATGAGGCATGAGCCCAACTTCCCTAATTACCAATCGGAGCGCGGTTGTACGCCCCTCCTCGCTAGCGGTATTGGAATCCTTTCTTGCTATAGGGCAATACTTCCTCAAGTGATAGCCTACTGTCCTCCGTCTTGCAGGGTTCAATGTCCCTAGGTGACGCCACGCGTACGTTTTTTCCGTTTCTGTCAGTGTCCGATTTTTCCACTGAACATGAGTCTTGAAGAAGTTCCCTCGTTGTGCAATGTGTTGACATTTACCGATGTCGCAAACCTCTTCTCACATCCTAACTTTAAGAAAATATCGCACCTCCACTTTCTGCTAACTTAAATGTTGCTCGGTTTGTCGAATAATCCGACTGATTGTGTTTTCTATGAAATAGAAAACCTATTTCTTTAGTTTAAATATAATGCTCCAATAAAATAAATAGGCATCGATAATAATAATAATAATAATTCTAAACAAAACATATACCCTTGTCTAATTATTTGCCGATTGAAATTCTAATTAAATTAATGATGTTATATTCTGGCCTATGTCAGTGGCGTAGGTACTCCTATATAACAGGTTACAGTCCTTCTCTTCTATAGGATACCTCTGGACATCTGCTCGTGACTTCACTCTCACACCAAGCTCCCCCTTCCAAACGGTCAACTCTTCATTGTCTTGGGCCAGACAAATTTCCACATCTCGGTCTAAATTGGGATCCCTCCCTTGGTGAATAAGTCGTTGCTGCAGGCTGACTGTCGCCAACTCTCTCGCGTAAATTACGAAATATTACAGATCCAACTCCTCTCAGCCTCCGCACTACCGCAAATGAAATTAATAATTATGATGTAAATTCATTATATAGGATGAAATAATGAGAAATATAACATAAGATATCGCACAATGAAACATAATCATAGTAATAATATTAATAAAACTGAATATTGGATAAGACATAATATTTTAATTTGTCGTGTGGCCTCCTGAGAGGCCGAGTGCAGGTCTTTCTATTCGACGCCCGAGGGCGACCTGCGCGTCGGGATGAGAGATGGAATGGATGAAGATGAATGAAACTGGGCAAGAATGTGGATGGAAGCGGCTGTGGCCTGTCAGAAGGTACCGCCCCAGCATTTGCCCGGTGTTGAAAATGGGAAACCACGGAAAACCATTTCAAGGACGGCTGACGGTGGGGCTCGAACCCACGCGTCTACCGAGTCAGCAGAGAGCCTGGCCCCATGACCTAACGCATTGCCTTAGCCAGCGTAGCCACTGCTGTCAGTAGACATAATAATAATAATAATAGGCTACTATATACAGATGTGTGGCAAATTCCTTGCCGATTAAATTTAATATAGAGAAATTGTAATTTGAACCAAGTCATATGCACACCAGAAATGTGGCAGTGGCGTAAGCGCCCTATAAAAATGGTCACTGTATTAGGGACGGGCGCCCCGGGACCTAAAGTATGGTACTATCTTGGCGTTTTCCTGGAGGGAGTGTGGACAAACTCGTTGAAAACCAAACTCAGGATAGTCGCTGTCAGCGTCGGGATTTGAACCTGCTATCTCCGGACTTGTTGCAGCTGCCCTCGCGGCCATGGTGCACGGATTCGTCCCATTTGCAGCAGTGGGATAAGTGAATGTGTTATTATTCTCGTTTGTCTTTGTGGCAGTTAGTTTGTACGGCCAAATGCCCTTCCTGACGCCAACTTCGTGAGAGGAGTTAATGAGAGATGAAATGAATGAAAGTGGGCAAGGATGTGGAAGGAAGCGGCCGTGGCCTGTCAGAAGGTACTGTAGCAGCATTTGCGTCGAGTTGAAAATGGGGAAACCACGGAAAACCATTTCAAGGACGGCCAAAGGTGGGGCTCGAACCCACGCGGCTACCGAGTCAGCAGAGAGCTTGGTCCCATGGCCTAACACTGCGCGTTAGCGAGCGTAGCTACCCTTGTCGGTAGTGGTAGGCCTATAAGTGAATGCCGGTGCCTAATCTCAATGCTCCTGCTACTATTACTACTCGGGTTAGCTGCTTACGTATCACCATTAAGACAGGCTCCAAAGTCATGCCAGTAGATAAGCAAAGTGGCCTCTGGATAATTTTAAAGGGCATCCACTTTCTCCCCCCCCCCCCTGGTCACGTGACCCCCTGAGGGCCAGGAGGCGGGGAGGGGGCAGGGGTGGGGGTAGGTGTGGAAGGAGGGGGCAGGGGTGGGGGTAGGAGTGGAAGGCAGGGGTGGGGGCAGGGGTGGGGGAGGGGGTCTGGCCTGGGACCAGGCCCATGTTTGGGGTCTGGCCTCGGATCAGGCCAAGGTGTTGCCCGGCCTGTGCTGGCCGGCATACTGACAGTAAGTAGCTGGTGCAGGCCAGCTTTATAGTGTGGAGGCCATGGAAGTGGGGGAACCGGTTTCGCCGGCCAGCGAAGGAAGCCGAGTGAGACCGAGCTGAACTTTAAGTAATGTTACACGGTTGATCTCTCCTTGTAATGCTATCTACGGTCTCAGGGTGTAACAGCCATCTTACCCTTGGCTCAGTAGCTAATAATAATAATACTAATAATAAAAAATATGCTATTGAGCAACTACACGGCCGATCTCCCTCTGTGACGTCATTCACGGTCTTAGGGTGTGGCGGCCATCTTGCCCTTTGTTCAGTAGTTAATAATAATAATAATAATAATAATAATAATAAATATGCTATTTTGGAAGGAAAAGAAGGCCAACACATCAGCTAAACAGGTTCAACCGTGCTCCTGAGTCGGGCATAACGATGCAAGAAGAAGAAATATGCTATTGAGCAACTACACGGCCGAACTCCCTCTGTGACGTCATTCACGGTCTCAGGGTGTGGCGGCCATCTTGCCCTTGGCTCAGTAGTTAATAATAATAATAATAATAAATACGCCATTGAGCAACTACACGGCCGATCTCCCTCTGTGACGTCATTCACGGTCTCAGGATATGGCGGCCATCTTGCCCTTGGCTCAGTAGTTAATTATAATAATGTTGCGTGCCACCCCCTATTGGCAATTCCGTAAACTGGATTACGGCGGGTAGAAAGCACAACACCAATTACTGCTTTAAAGAGAAGTTAGCTTTATTGCTTGCAGGAAAGTTACACCACCCAACAGCAAATACAAGCAATTATAACCTTACTCCAGTTTCCTCAAGTCTCTTCCTTGAGCGCTCTTGCCCCTTTCACTTCTCAACAAACCACAGAAGTAAAACCGTCTTAATGAGTCCGGTGGCCTTGGCAGAAGCTACCTGCACCTCTTCCTCATGTACACCAACTACAGTTACTTACGATATTCCACTACACGCTATTTCGCTGTCTACAAGCTGGGGGAAACAATGTCACTGGATTTCGTAACTCGCACGGCATTTCGTCACAACACTTCTGTCGCTCAGGAAAGACGCTCGCACTAGCTCGTAAAACACACACCCACAGAAAACTCGGTCCCCTCACTGTTGAAGCCGCTTATATAGCAGGCTGGTGACTCACTGAATTCTAGAATCGTCCAGGACACATGGCTTCTCGACATTTCCTTCACTGGCTGGGTCACGAATATTCTGGACCATCCCTTTCACTTCGCAGTCCGTTGCGTAACGCGCACGTAATACACTGAGGCAGAGCACACACAGCCCGGGGGAGCTGTGACTCATGCGGCGAGCGACAAAACAAACTCACAGACGTAACACCACCCCCTTCCAAAAAGGCTGATCGTCCCGATCAATCATTGGTCCGTCTGTGTCCCTCCGTAGGCTGCCAGGCGATCTCGATGCACGATCTTCATCTTCGCCCTCGAGCTCCGCTGGATACTGTGGACGACATCGTTGATCCGTTTCACGACTCGGTACGGGCCTTCCCAGGACTTCTGCAGTTTGGGTGTCAGGCCTTTCTTCCGTAATGGGTTGAAGAGCCAGACGAGGTCGTCCTCGTGGAATCCGCCGGCATCCGTCTGTTGGTCGTATCGGGTCTTCATTCGGTCGGTCTCGATCCGCAGTTTCCTCCTCGCGAACGCGTGCACGTCCTCCAGTTGGTCGACCAGTTCTTGACAATACTGACTTACCGGGACCGGATCATTCCCACGTCGGCCGAAGGCAAGATCGACAGGTAGACGGAGCTCCCTCCCAAACATGGTCCAGGCTGGTGTGCACCCGGTGGCTTCATGCACGGCGGCGCAGTAGGCCAGGAGAAAAAGTGGAAGATGTTTGTACCAATCCCTCTGGTGCTCGCTGACGACTATTCGGAGTTGATTCTCGATGGTGCGATTGAATCGCTCTACCATCCCTTCGGACTGAGGGTGTAGGGGCGTTGTCCTTGTCTTCCGGATTCCCAGCAGCTGGCATAGGTTCTGGAACACCTGCGACTTGAAGTTCCTCCCTTGGTCGGAGTGCAGCTCCAGGGGTACTCCGTACCGGTTGACGAATTCCTTCACCAGGGTCTCTGCAATCGTCGCGGCTTCTTGGTTAGGGAGCGCATACGCCTCCGGCCATTTGGTAAAGTAGTCGCTGACGACCAATATGTAGCGGTTCCCTGCCTCGCTTAACGGGAATGGCCCAGCAACATCGATGGCCACTCTCTCCATGGGGCCGCCCACGTTGTAGGTCTTCAGTGGACCCCGTCGTCTTCGTCCTGGGCCCTTGCTGGCTGCGCAATCGTGGCACCTCGCGCAGTGGTTCTCTACGTCAGTTCGGCATCCGATCCAGTAGAACCGCTCTCTCAGCTTCTCCAGGGTCTTCTTTATCCCTAGGTGTCCACCAGATGATCCTCCATGGACTTCCTTCAGGACTTCCTCCGTCATAGCCTTTGGAACGACGGCTTGTTCCCGAGATGTCCTCCCGTCGGTGCTCTCCCAGGTACGGCATATGAGGCCATCCCTCACAACCAGCGAGTCCCACTGCGCCCAGTAGGACTTAAACTTTGGGCTGCAGTCACTCACAATGTTCCACCCGGGTCTGGGGACACAGGCCCTCTTCCATTCGGCTATCAGTCCCAGGTCATCATCTTCTGCTTGTGCCCGCGTGAAAGATTCGCGGCTCCAGTTCCCTTGAAGTTCCACAGTTGTCCGTCGGCACTGTATCCCGGTGTTCTCCTCCCTCCTAGTACAGAAGGTGCAGTCTTCGGGGGCACGGTCTTCGTGACAGGGCGTCGGCATTAGAATGCAGTTGGCCTTTCCTGTGCTGGATCTCGAAGTTTTACTGTTGAAGCCTCTCTAACCCCCGCGCGAGTTGACCCTCGGGCTGTTTGAAGTTCAGGAGCCACCACAGGGATGCATGGTCAGTCCTGATGAGAAATTCTTGCCCGTGCAGGTACTTGTGGAAGAGTTCGATGGTCTTCACGATGGCGAGCAGTTCCTTCCTGGTGACGCAGTATTTCCTCTCTGGCTTTGACAAAGCTTTGCTGATGTAGGCCACTACTCTCTCCTCGCCGTCCACTATTTGCGACAGCATTCCCCCTATAGCAAAGTCGCTGGCATCGGTATCGATGATTAACCATGTTCCAGGTCTGGGGTAGGCCAGAATAGGCGCGGTGCACAGAGCCTGCTTTGTTGTTCGAAGGCACTGTGGCATTCTGCTGTCCATGTGAAGAGTTGGTCCTTCTCAGTCAGTCGATGCAGTGGTTTGGCGATGTCGGCGAATCCTCTCACGAAGCGACGGTAATAAGTGCAGAGTCCCAGGAAGCTTCGTAGTTGGGACTTATCTTTAGGAACTGGCCACTCCCTCGCGGCTGCGGTCTTTTCTGGGTCGGTGCGCACCCCTTCCTCCGAGACAATATGCCCAAGGTACTGGACCTGCTTCTGGAAGAGCTGACACTTCTTGGGGTTCAACTTCAGCTGGGCAGCCCGTAGCTTCACCAAGATCTCCTTCAGGTTGCTGTAGTGCTCCTCGAAGCTTTTTCCCAGAACGATGACGTCGTCTAGGTAGACCAGGCAGGTCTTCCAGTGTAGTCCCATCAGAATGGACTCCATTAGCCTTTCGAAGGTCGCAGGGGCGTTGCACAGACCGAATGGCATGACGGTGAACTGCCAGAGCCCGCTGCCCACAGAGAACGCAGTTTTCTCGCGGTCCTTAGGGTGGACCTCCACCTGCCAGTAGCCACTATTCAAATCCAAGGCGGAGAGCCATCTTGATCCTGATATGGTGTCCAGCGTGTCGTCGATCCTGGGTAGAGGGTAGCTGTCCTTCTTCGTGACGTCGTTCACCCGCCTGTAGTCCACGCAGAACCTGGTGGAACCGTCCTTCTTCTTCACTAGCACGACCGAAGAACTCCAAGGACTATGTGATGGCTCGATCACCCCTTGCTCCTTCATCTCTTCTACCATCCGGTCGACTTCGGCTTGCTTGGCGAGCGGGACACTTCGGAATGGGGCCCTAATTGGTGCGCTGTCCCCAACGTCGATTCTGTGCTGGACCAAGCTTGTCCTACCGAAGTCTTTGCTCCCCACGGAGAAGACATCCTCGAATTCGCGTAGCAGGTCCTGTAGTTGGCGTGATTGCTCCTTGTCTAAATGGTCCTGGGATCCTTGGTACAGCTTCTGTAGTTCTTCTGGCAGGGTGCGTCTTCTTCGGTTGTCCGTCTGCAGGTGTCGGTCCGTCGTGTCTGTGATGCGGGCAATCCAGGTAACGGGCTCGCATACTCCTAGGTTGGTGTCCCGGTGAACCGTAATATCGTAGTCGTTCAGGTTGGACAGGCGGACGTACGGCCGAGGCGTCGTGTTGATGAGGGTCTTGACAACTAGCAATCCTTTTGTCTGGATATCCTCATATTTTGGCTCGATGACAGCCGCCACTCCCTCAGCAGTTCCGTCGACAATTACGGCAGCGCAGACTTCCGTTCTGGCGGGAACGATGACGTCCTCTCTCAGCCTTACTCGTCGTGCGGTGACGGCCTCGTGTGCTGGTTGCAAAGCAAGTTCCTCACCTCCGAAATGCAGAGTGTTGGTACTCAGATCCAAGATGATGTTGTTCTGGTCCAGGAAGTCCAGTCCGATGATCACCTCATTTGATACGTCAGCCACAAACACTGGATGCTTTATCGCCCGTCGACCAATGACGAACTCCAGTGATGCTTCGCCATGTACCGGTGCGGTCTCTCCGGTCGCGGTTATTAGCTGGAGGTTCCTTTGTGTGGGTTGCACTCTCCACTTCGGGATCACGGTGGGACTGACGATGGTCCTCGATGCTCCCGTGTCGATTAGCATGGGCCAGCTCTCTCCGTTGACGACTCCGTCGACCATCAAGCTGCTATTATCCCTCCGTAACTGCGTCACACGAACTTGGTCTGCCGGGGCTTGACGGCTGTCACAAGTCAACCATTGCCCCTCAAGGCTGGCTGATACTTGCTTTCCTGGGCCGCGCGATTCCCCTACGACTAACTGTCCCGACGGAAACCCTTGGCGGCGGCGATCGCCGCAGTCCTTGCTCAGGTGGCCTCTCTTACGGCAGGTCCAGCAGGTCGGTAGTCCTCTTACGGGCCGCCTCTCCGGTTGTCTTCCGGCTGTGTCGTTGCTGATGGTACCGCGACTATCGAAGAAACGGCTTAGCGCCTCCATCAATTCGTCGGCCAGGGGCTTGGTCTCGTTGGTTTTTGCTGGTTCGTCGACGTCCACTTGACGCACACGCGCGTGTATTCTAGATGCCTGTTTTGCTGTCTCTAACTCAAGTGCGTGGCTCAGCGCATCTGCCAGGGTCTTATTGCGCGCGAGTCGCAGCGCCTGTTGAGTGTCCGAGTCCCGTAGCACTTCGGTGAAGGTCTGCGTCGCTACCTGCTCCAGAAAGTCGGCCAGCGCTGTTGGGTAGGCGAGCCTTACGAGACGTGCGATGTCCATCTCGAACTCCTGCAGGGTTTCCGCGTTCTTTTGTACCCGGGTCCGGAGCTGCATCTGGTAGGCCTGCTGAAGATGGCTAACTCCATATCGGGACTCCATATGTGCGATCAGTGAAGCGTAGTCCTGGGATCCAGTCGGGATGGCCTGAAGGACGTTAAGGGCCTCACCTCTCAGCGCTACAATGAGAGCTGTAGCCTTTTCTGAGTTGTTCCAGTTATTTATGGAACAGGCCGCCTCGAACTGACGTAAGTAAGTGCTCCACGGGACCTTTCCGTCGAAGGTTGGGGGCGTCACTCTGCTCTGTCCCGTTCCTGATATTCCCGGTGTAACGGTGGGCGGGCGTTGGCGCAGCTCGGCAACTTCCTCTTGTAGAGCGTTGAATCTCGCTTCCATCCCCGTCGGCAGGCGTTGGCTCAGCTCAGCAATTTCCTTTTGTAAAGCGTTGAATTTCTCTTCCACCCCCGTCAGTGGGCGTTGGCGCAGCTCGGCAACTTCCTTTTGTAAGGCGTTGAATTTCTCCTCCACCCCTATTAGCGGGCGTTGGCGCAGCTCGGCAACTTCCACTTGTAAGGCGTCGAACTTCTTCTCCACTGCCGTGACTTCCTCACGCAGACCCAGTTCTAATTTCTTCAGGTCCTGTGTCAACTTATTCTGACCGTCTTTCATCTTCTTCTGGCCGTCCTCTATCCTCTTCAGGTCCTCCGCTAGCTTATTTTGACCGTCTTCCATCTTCTTCTGGCCGTCTTCTAGTTCGGCAATTAGGTCCTCGGCTAACTTCTTCTGGCCGTCTTCTAGTTTGGCAGTTAGGTACTCGGCTATCTTCTTCTGGCCGTCCTCCATCTTCTTCTGGCCGTCCTCCATCTTCTTCTGGCCGTCCTCTATCTTCTTCAGGTCTTCCGCTAACTTATTTTGACCGTCTTCCATCTTCTTCTGGCCGTCTTCTAGCTTCTTCTGGCCGTCTTCTAATTTGGCAGTTAGGTCCCTGGTTAAATTCTTCTGGCCGTCCTCCATCTTCTTCTGGCCGTCTTCCATCTTCTTCTGGCCGGCCTCCATTTTGGTTTCCATGCCATTTAACTTTTCTAGCAATGCTGCCAATTGCGCCTCCATTTTAGTTGTTTGTCTTGTAAAGGGCATGCACTCACAGGAAAATTAGAGAAAATGACCTGCCCGGGTTTTGAAACCAGGACCGTCAGGTGTTGTGCTTGAGATCGTAACCCCACATCTGACACCAGTTGTTACGTGCCACCCCTAGTGGCAATTCCGTTAACTGGATTACGGAGGGTAGAAAGCACAACACCAATTACTGCTTTAATGAGAATTTAGCTTTATTGTTTGCAGGAAAGATACACCACCCAACAGCAAATACAAGCAATTAGAACCTTACTCCAGTTTCCTCAAGTCTCTTCCTTGAGCGCTCTTGCCCCTTTCACTTCTCAACAAACCACAGAAGTAAAACCGTCTTAATGAGTCCGGTGGCCTTGACAGAAGCTACCTGCACCTCTTCCTCATGTACACCAACTACAGTTACTTACGATATTCCGCTACACGCTATTTCGCTGTCCACAAGCTGGGGGAAACAATGTCACTGGATTTCGTAACTCGCACGGCACTTCGTCACAACACTTCTGTCGCTCAGGAAAGACGCTCGCACTAGCTCGTAAAACACACACCCACAGAAAACTCGGTCCCCTCACTGTTGAAGCCGCTTATATAGCAGGCTAGTGACTCACTGAATTCTAGAATCGTCCAGGACACACGGCTTCTTGACATTTCCTTCACTGGCTGGGTCACGAATATTCTGGACCATCCCTTTCACTTCGCAGTCCGTTGCGTAACGCGCACGTAATACACTGAGGCAGAGCACACACAGCCCGGGGGAGCTGTGACTCATGCGGCGAGCGACAAAACAAACTCACAGCCGTAACAATAATAATAATAATAATAATAATAATAAATATGCCATTGAGCAACTATACGGCCGATCTCCCTCTGTGACGTCATTCATGGTCTCAGGGTGTGGTGGCAATCTTGCCCTTGGCTCAGTAGTTAATTGTAATAATAATAATGATAATAATAATAAATATGCTATTGAGCAACTACACGGCTGATTTCCCTCTGTAATGTCAATCACGGTCTCAGGGTGTGGCAGCCATCTTGCCCTTGGCCCAGTAGTTAATAATAATAATAATTATTATTATTATAATAAAAATAATAATAAATATGCCATTGAACAACTACACGGCCGATCTCTCTCTGTGATGTCATTCACGGTCTCAGGGTGTGGCGGCCATCTTGCCCTTGGCTCAGTAGTTAATAATAATAATAATAATAATAATAATAATAATAATAATAATAATAATCATCATAATAATAATAATAATAATAATAATAATATTTTAATATTTTGCTAACCAAAACACCTAAAAATGATAAATTAACCTAAGATTTTTTGTTTTTGATGAAAAATAGTAGGGGGTGAAAAACTACCCCAAAATTGGAAAATTGATATCTTAAAAACTAAGAACCCTAAAATTATGTGTTATAGCTCAAAAAAGTTAATCAAATTCTATTTTACCTTAGTGGATCATTTCACCCCTGAAACAGATATTATAGATTTTACAGGAAAAAAGGTGTTAAACATCTAAAAAGGATAAATTAACCTAAGATCATTTGTTTTTGATAAAAAATAGTAGGGGGTGAAAAACTACCCCAAAATTGAAAAATTGATATCTTGGAAAATAAGAACCCTAAAATTATGTGTTATAGCTCTAAAAATAGGTAATCAAATTCTATTTTACCTTAGTGGATCATTTCACCCCTAAAACAGTTATTATAGATTTTACAGGGAAAAAAGTTGTTAAACATCTAAAAATGATAAATTAACCTAAGATCTTTCGTTTTTGATGATAAATAGTAGGGGGTGAGAAAATACCCCAAAATTCAAAAATTGATATCTTGGAAACTAGGAACCCTAAAATTATGTGTTATAACTCTAAAATTAGGTAATCAAATACTCTTTTACCTTAGTGGATCATTTCACCCCTAAAACAGTTATTATAGATTTTACATGGAAAAAGGTGTTAAACATCTAAAAATGATAAATTAACCTAAGATTTTTTGTTTTTGATGATAAATAGTAGGGGGTGAGAAAATACCCCAAAATTCAAAAATTGATATCCTGGAAACTAGGAACCCTAAAATTATGTGTTATAACTCTAAAATTAGGTAATCAAATACTCTTTTACCTTAGTGGATCATTTCACCCCTAAAACAGTTATAATAGATTTTACAGGGAAAAAAGGTGTTAAACATCTAAAAATGATAAATTAACCTAAGATATTTTGTTTTCGATGAAAAATAGTAGGGGGTGAAAAACTACCCCTAAAATTCAAAAATTGATATTTTGGAAACTAAGAACCCTAAAATTATGTGTTATAGCTCTAAAAAAGGTAATCAATTACTCTTTTACCTTAGGGGATCATTTCACCCCTAAACCAGTTGTTATAGATTTTACAGGGGAAAAAGTTGTTAAACATCTAAAAAAGATAAATTAACCTAAGATTTTTTGTTTTCGATGAAAAATATTAAGGGGGAAGAACTACCCCAAAATTGAAAAATTGATATCTTGGAAACTAAGAACCCTAAAATTATGTGTTATAGCACAAAAATAGTTAATCAAATACTCTTTTACCTTAGTGGATCATTTCACCCCTAAAAAAATTATTATTGATTTTACAGGGAAAAAGGTGTTAAACATCTAAAAATGATAAATTAATCTAAGATCTTTTGTTTTGATGAAAACTAGTAGGGGGTGAAGAACTACCCCAAAATTGAAAAATTGATATCTTGGAAACTAAGAACCCTTAAAGTGTGTGTTATAGCTCTATAAAAATAGGTATTCAAAAGCCAAAATATAGGCTAATACACGAGCCAATATATAAGCTAATATATATAAGCCAATACACAAGCTAATGTATAAACCAATGTATATGTCAATATATAAGCTATATAAGCCACTACACATAAGCCAATACATAAGCCAACACATAGTACGAGTTCCATTTGTTCACCTTCAACAGTCTGAGGCAATGTTTGAAAATGTGTATTTAATATAAGCCAACACATAAGCCAACATGTAAACCAATACACATAAGCCAACACATACGCCAATATATATATATATATATATGTATTTAAGCAAATATAAGCCAATATATAGGCCAAAACATAAGCCAATACATAAGCCAACTCATAAGCTTATATATAAGCCAATACATATAAGCCAACACAATTAACCATTATATAAGCCAACACATAAACCAATATATAAGCCAACACATAAACCAATCAATGTATAAGCTAATACATAAACCAATATATAAGTCAACACTTAAACCAATATATAAGCCAACACATAAACCAATATATAAGCCAACACATAAACCAATCAATGTATAAGCTAATACATAAACCAATATATAAGTCAACACTTAAACCAATATATAAGCAAACACCTAGCCAATATATAGGCCAATACACAAGCCAATACACTACCCCAAAATAAAAAAAATGATACCTTGGAAACTAGAAACCCTAAAATTATGTGTTATAGCTCAAAATATAAGTGATGAGGGGAAAGGAATGTTTAACATTTTGGAGAAGAATAAACACCTTGTGGCTATACCATACAAAGTGGAACATAGGTAAGAAACGGTTCATACTATACTTTCGGCTACCGAGTTTCAACTACTTTTCAAGGTCACTCACCCAAGCATTGCTAGAGTCTACCAAAGGGTTATGTGTATTTATGTATGTACTGCTTTGTGTTGACAAGTGTTGTAGGTTATGTCATAATCTAAAAATAGAATTGAATATTGGTATATATAAGAGACGCTACAAATGTATTTGATCAGTGCTGTGTGGTAGCTGAAGGTGTGAAGATGTCTCTCTCTAAAGTGTTTAGTGTTCCCCAACTTATGGGGAACAGAATAAAGCCTACCAACGAGCGTTTTGGGTTGTGGTTGTTGTTGGAAAACCTGGACAATCTGGTTACAGACATTGGTAATATAAACTACACAGAAAACATGACGCTCCTAAGTGATAAAAATATTAATCTACTTACACCAATTACGGAGCCGTTTTTTGATAACATTATGGTGGTTAGGATATGTGACCTAGTGGACTGCCAAGAACAATTGGAAAATAGTAAGTCTGTGCTCCTAAAGAAAGAGGTGTGTGGTGTTTTCAACCTCTATTTACGTGGTAAATTCTCCAAGTTCATTTCTGCCAAACATGGTGTTAAGGCAAAGCTACCATTTCCTCTACTCAACAACGAGTGTGCAATGGCACGGGGACTGAGGGCACAACTTGGGGAGAAAGGAATGGTTAACATTATGGAAAAGTATAAAAATCCTGTGGCTATACCATACAAAGTGGAGTTAGCTGATGTTAAATTAGATGTTCTATTAACCGAACTTCCAGAGATATTGCAACAGCTTCGTGTTGAGGAGTTTTATCTTATGGATTTGGACATAACACAAGATTTGGCTGGTGTTTTTAACAAGGCAGAAATGTGTGATTATCTAACATCGAATCACAACTTTTGTGTGCAAGGAGAGTATCGAGAAATGTGTAATGTGATTGTGAACAATGATAAAACAGTTGGTATAGACTGTTTAACATGGATAAACTCTAATTCTAGAATAAAGATATATAACAAATTTATATGTCAAATCACAAGTCCTGGTGTAAACAAAGTCATTGGAAACCATATTATAGACTTTATCCAATGTCCAGACGCCCGTCTAAGGGAAACGTTTACGTCTTCCTTGGCTAAAGAACATGGTATTACAAGACTAGAGGCAACAATTTACAACTACAAAATGGAAGGTGTATTTGACCCACTCGAAGATTGTGTTAGTGTATTAGAAGCCAACAAACATTACATAAAAGAAGCGCCCCTGTACTCGGTGCCAATTGTATCCATGTGGACCAAACTATCGGATAACCTACAAAATAGTTGTTGTGTGGTGTTTAACAAAGTATTTTCCACTCACATCTAGATTTTGCCAGGGACTTTGTTTAAAGTAAACTGTAAACCTGTTTCTTGCATCCACAATCGCCTGTTCTTTCTGCAACACTGCTTCGTACTCTTCCTTTAGAGCAGTAGTCTCTGCAACATACTCTACTTTCCTTTTTTGATATCAATTTCCTCCAACTCCAATTTTCGTTTCCTTACACATAGCACATTAACTGTACTCAATGGGGCAATTTCCTTAAGAGGGTATGGTTTAAGTCTGTTAGTTTTATTGGTTCTTTTTCTTAACACCTGGGGAAGAATATTATTTGGAGGAGTCAATCCTAATTCACTAATGTTTATGTTTGTGGGAATTGTGGAGAACAATGTCCTGGATTGAGAAAAGAATGTTCCCCCAGCTTTAATGTAGCATTTCTGTATAATGCGAACATTGTTGTTTCCAGAATCATCGTTAACAATTTCTACAAAGTTTACGGGTAAGTAATTAAAACTAAAGGCAGAGAGAGCATAGTTTATCATCTTTTCCCGATCTTGTCCATCGCGCAGTTCAATTTGCACACCAGTCAATTTCCGAGTATTTTTATTACCCCAATAGACAAATTGCAAAACTTTGTTAAACACCACACAACAACTATTTTGTAGGTTATCCGATAGTTTGGTCCACATGGATACAATTGGCACCGAGTACAGGGGCGCTTCTTTTATGTAATGTTTGTTGGCTTCTAATACCCTAACACAATCTTCGAGTGGGTCAAATACACCTTCCATTTTGTAGTTGTAAATTGTTGCCTCTAGTCTTGTAATACCATGTTCTTTAGCCAAGGAAGACGTAAACGTTTCCCTTAGACGGGTGTCTGGACATTGGATAAAGTCTATAATATGGTTTCCAATGACTTTGTTTACACCAGGACTTGTGATTTGACATATAAATTTGTTATATATCTTTATTCTAGAATTAGAGTTTATCCATGTTAAACAGTCTATACCAACTGTTTTATCATTGTTCACAATCACATTACACTTTTCTCGATACTCTCCTTGCACACAAAAGTTGTGATTCGATGTTAGATCATCACACATTTCTGCCTTGTTAAAAACACCAGCCAAATCTTGTGTTATGTCCAAATCCATAAGATAAAACTCCTCAACACGAAGCTGTTGCAATATCTCTGGAAGTTCGGTTAATAGAACATCTAATTTAACATCAGCTAACTCCACTTTGTATGGTATAGCCACAGGATTTTTATACTTTTCCATAATGTTAACCATTCCTTTCTCCCCAAGTTGTGCCCTCAGTCCCCGTGCCATTGCACACTCGTTGTTGAGTAGAGGAAATGGTAGCTTTGCCTTAACACCATGTTTGGCAGAAATGAACTTGGAGAATTTACCACGTAAATAGAGGTTGAAAACACCACACACCTCTTTCATTAGGAGCACAGACTTACTATTTTCCAATTGTTCTTGGCAGTCCACTAGGTCACATATCCTAACCACCATAATGTTATCAAAAAACGGCTCCGTAATTGGTGTAAGTAGATTAATATTTTTATCACTTAGGAGCGTCATGTTTTCTGTGTAGTTTATATTACCAATGTCTGTAACCAGATTGTCCAGGTTTTCCAACAACAACCACAACCCAAAACGCTCGTTGGTAGGCTTTATTCTGTTCCCCATAAGTTGGGGAACACTAAACACTTTAGAGAGAGACATCTTCACACCTTCAGCTACCACACAGCACTGATCAAATACATTTGTAGCGTCTCTTATATATACCAATATTCAATTCTATTTTTAGATTATGACATAACCTACAACACTTGTCAACACAAAGCAGTACATACATAAATACACATAACCCTTTGGTAGTCTCTAGCAATGCTTGGGTGAGTGACCTTGAAAAGTAGTTGAAACTCGGTAGCCGAAAGTATAGTATGAACAGTTTCTTACCTATGTTCCACGTTGTATCGTATAGCCACAAGGTGTTTATACTTCTCCAAAATGTTAAACATTCCTTTCCCCTCATCACATATATTTTGAGCTATAACACATAATTTTAGGGTTATTAGTTTCCAAGGTATCAATTTTTTTAATTTTGGGGTAGTGTATTGGCTTGTGTATTGGCCTATATATTGGCTTAGTGTTTGCTTATATATTGGTTTAAGTGTTGGCTTATATATTGGTTTATGTATTAGCTTATACATTGATTGGTTTATGTGTTGGCTTATATATTGGTTTATGTGTTGGCTTATATATTAGTTTGTGTTAGCTTATATATTGCCTTATTTATATCGGCTTTATTGGCTTATGTTTTGGCTTATGTATTTGCATATGTGTTGGCTTATATATTGGTTTATGTGGTAGTTTATATATTGCCTTCTATTTATTGTGCCCAACTCTAGGAATGGGTATTCCAAGAATCAGACACCTAGATATCAAGGGAAAGGCTACAGCCGCTTTTGAAAGTTGAGATATTTGAATATCGCGCTCCACTACTTCTAGAAGGAAATGGAAACTTTGTGCAGCCAAGAGCATGTTAAGTGACGTAGCGAGTAGTAGCAGAGGTCGAGATTATTTGTTGATTAAATAGTTAGCCATGGAGTAGAGACTTGTGACTTGGATCAGATTACTGGCACGGCCAAATGAATGAGAATGCACTTAGTCTCAAGTGAATCGGACCAGAGACACCGGAGATATGAGGATTTCCAGATTTCAGCGTGATCAAGCGTGGACCCGACCGTTTTGAATAAAAGCCGACCGGCCCAATCATCATCAGCTCACTTCGAACCAAGCTCTTGCATGACAAGTTGCTGCTGCTACGTTGAGCCAAGGCACACGGTTGCCGGATCTACGCCGATGATATCTTTAAATTGTGATAGTTACAAAAGTACTACGATACGTGTGGAACATAGTAAGTTTCCGGCAGAGGGAATCACTAAGGTGATTGTTATTTTTCTACGGACACTGGTGAAATACTTTATTTCTATATGGACATATGCTAGACTTTGTCTAGAAAGTACTTTGTCACAGTCCAGTAATAATAATTCTATACTTGGATATTTTAATCCAATTAGTCAGTTTCATATATTGTAACTTGATAACCACTCCGATCTTTCAGTATATCGAAGGCCAGTCTATCACGGTGTTGTTCATTAGCCGACAAAGGGAAACTATAAGTTGCTTCGCGCATGATAGGTGGTGATAAACCATGCCCAGGGAACGATCTTCAGAACAGCCGTTGATTGATTTAGACTGTCAGTGTTTTCTTGTACTGAAAAGATTACCGTGAGTTATGTTACAACTGACGTATTTGAGAATAGATCATTTGGATCTGACCCCAGTTAAGCAAACTGTTATGGCTTTAACAGAAGTAAATATTATAATGGATCAACAGTTACTTCCAACTTCAAGAGATATTTCCACTATGTCTTGTTAGACAGATTGTGGGTATATAATGGCGGCCGATACAAGGATTAGACGTGCGTGTCCAATAGGGCATGTATCTGGATAAATCTGGTACAGACCAGGTTCACTACGCTTCAAGACCAACGAGAAATGTAAGCCACATTTGATTTTATATTATGCCTAGCTAATTGGAACAAACTCATTTTCTGCAGATGACCAACACATTTATTTTTCTTCGTATTTAAATCTTGCAATGATTTACGCAAGACACATTAGGGTTATTCTGAGTATTTTCAGCACTCAGAACAGTTTAGGATCGATGACCGAGCATAACGAGCATTTATTTGAATGTTTCATATTTTTTTGATGATCACGGTAATCAGCCGAGGTAACTGTAAAAGTTAATATTTATTTTTTGTTGAGAAATGGAGATTTTATCCATATTCGAAGAATCGAACATGTGGATTCTCACATAATGAAATAATAATTAAATATATTTAAAATAATATAACTAATAATAATAATAATAATCCAATAATAATAATAATAATAATGATTTTCATAACTTTTCTAAATAATTCTTGGATCTTATATTTTCTAATAATCACATTCATTGAGAGAGAGATTATGAAGTAGTTTAATCATTTCTAGTTTGGAACAGGTGATTTTCCGAAGGATAGTGGTTAGCGCAAGCCCGCATTCAACCAACATGACAGTTCTGGTTGAACAGTTAATATTTGCCATGAGCAAAGTATAATTTTCAGATAACACGGAGAGGCATGAAACGGGAAGCAAATGATATTTGTATCAATTAGGATATTTTGTATTTATATAAAATCATGACGTAAATACACATTCGAAAGTGAAATAGAGAGTATCATAAGTGTGGTAACTTCACGATTTGAACTGAATGGTAAAATAAAATAAACTTGTAAGTTTATAAATCTTCCAGTGTGGATAACAAGCAGAGGCTTGATTTATTGTATAAATTTTGGGAAGAAAATTTATGTGTGTGGAGTAGTTGAAATGCCATTCCCAGGTGCGCATGTTTAAGTCGCAGGAATGAGGAGGTTTTTATTTGAGCATCAATCAAATAGCAGGTTCGATGACTCAGTGTTAAAGAAGGAGTATTGGAACTACACATTGCGTCGTATGAATGACCCAAAGGTTATTTCTTAAAAAAAAACATCAGTTCTTATTTCAATCTTGTTTACGGATTCCATTAAGATTTTGATTTTGCTAGAACCCGGATTTGTCATGATAGTATTTTATTCTTCTTCAGAGGAAGACCTTTGCCGTTGTTGTTGGAATATTGTGTTCTTATAAAAATAATAAAATGGGCCACTGCCAATTATAAATAATTCTATAATCACGAATAATTTGAAGGATGTTTTTCAATCCTAGTGTCATGAAATAAATGAATTTATTATGAAGCTACAATTCTTATTTCCGCATTCTGTTCAAGAATTGCAAGTTGTGAAAATTATTAAAATGACCACAAATATAAATATTTTTCTTAATAATGATTCCAAGTGGAAAATCGAATAGTTGAATGGTCCAACAATTTATTGATCAAGTTGATGATTCAGAAATCATATATTTTGTTAGGAACTTGAAGTTCATAATCGAGTCACTTCTCGAAACGTTTAAGGTCGGAAGAACAATTAATTTTGTTGTGCTTCGCACAGTTCTTCGATGCTATGCTCAAGGGTCAGATACTTTTCAGATGGTGTTATTAATATGTGTACATAATTTGTGTTGATTCAGAGATGATAATATTTTTTGACAATATTTTTTTGAAACTGGGAAAATAAGTGAAAGTTAAAAATTCTATGAACAATTATTCTACGAGTGTTAATATTATGTGAACTGCAATATTTCCAGTAAAGACAATTAAATTTGAACTGGATTTAATCATAAATAATTATTATAATTTTGGAACACAGTCTACAGGACTGATAATCAGACTTGTGTCTCCAAAGATAATTGTCCAATGTGTTGGAATATTTCTGTAAATTGTGTAAATAGTAATGTGGGTCGCCACACATGAATGATGCTGCTTTGAGCATTTTATTTTGCAGTCAATTTTAAATTCAGAATAAAATGAGATAATTTTACATGATGTGTTATGCCAGTTGTATCTCCTTCAATCCTTATTGTTGCATTGAGCCAAAAATCAGTAAAGCATTTTTTTTTCATTTGATGTCATTTTCGCGATTATCTTTAACCCATCTGGCGCCCCGGGATATTTTGACTCTCGTGCTGGCTGATTCTTGGTAAAATGCATATGTGGTCGTGCGGACTCCGGTCTAAATGGGCACAGTATATATTGGTTTTATTGGCTTATGTATTGGCTTGTATATTGGCTTATGTGTTGGCTTATATAATGGTTAATTGTGTTGGCTTATATGTATTGGCTTATATATAGGCTTATGTGTTGGCTTATGTATTGGCTTATGTGTATTGGCTTATATATTGGCTTAAGTGTTGGCTTATGTATTGGCTTTTGTTTTGGCCTATATATTGGCTTATGTGTTGGCTTATGTGTATTGGTTTACATGTTGGCTTATATATATTGGCTTATGTGTTGGCTTATATTAAATACACATTCTCAAACATTGCCTCAGACTGTTGAAGGTGAACAAATGGAACTCTAACAATGTGTTGGCTTATGTATTGGCTTATGTGTAGTGGCTTATATAGCTTATATATTGACTTATACATTGGTTTATACATTAGCTTGTGTATTGGCTTATATATATTAGCTTATATATTGGCTCGTGTATTAGCCTATATATTGGCTTTTGATTACCTATTTTTATAGAACTATAACACACACTTTTAGGGTTCCTAGTTTCCAAGATATCAATTTTTCAATTTTGGGGTAGTTTTTTACCCCCTACTATTTTTCAAAGAAAACAAAAGATCTTAGTTTAATTTATCATTTTTAGATGTTTAACACCTTTTTTCCCTGTAAATTCTATAAAACTCTTTTAGGGGTGAAATGTTCCACTAAGGTAAAAGAGTATTTGATTAACTATTTTTTGTGCTATAACACATAATTTTAGTGTTCTTAGTTACCAAGATATCAATTTTTCAATTTTGGGGTAGTTTTTCACCCCTTAATATTTTTCATCAAAAACAAAAAACTTAGGTTAATTTACCATTTTTAGATGTTTAACATCTTTTTCCCCTGTAAAATCTATAACAACTGTTTTAGGGGTGAAATGATCCCCTAAGGTAAAAGAGTATTTGAATACCTATTTTTAGAGCTATAACATATAATTTTAGGGTTCTTAGTTTCCACAATATTATTTTTTGAATTTTAGGGGTAGTTTTTAACCCCCTACTATTTTTCATCAAAAACAAAATATCTTAGGTTAATTTATCATTTTTAGAGGTTTAACACCTTTTTTCCCTGTAAAATCTATAATAACTGTTTTAGGGGTGAAATGATCCACTAAAGTAAAAGAGTATTTGATTACCTATTTTTAGAGTTATAACACATAATTTTAGGGTTCTTAATTTCCAAGATATCAATTTTTGAATTTTGGGGTATTTTCTCACCCCCTACTATTTTTCATCAAAAACAAAAAATCTTAGGTTAATTTATCATTTTTAGATGTTTAACACCTTTTTCCATGTAAAATCTATAATAACTGTTTTAGGGGGGAAATGACCCCCTAAGGTAAAATAGTATTTGATTACCTATTTTTAGAGCTATAACACATAATTTTAGGGTTCTTAGTTTCCAAGATATCAATTTTTGAATTTTGGGGTGGTTTTTCACCCCCTACTATTTTTCATCAAAAACAAAAGATCTTAGGTTAATTTATCATTTTTAGATGTTTAACACCTTTTTTCCTGTAAAATCTATAATAACTGTTTTAGGGGTGAAATGATCCACTAAGGTAAAATAGAATTTGATTAACTTTTTTTTGAGCTATAACACATAATTTTAGGGTTCTTAGTTTTTAGATATCAATTTTCCAATTTTTGGGGTATTTTTTCACCCCCTCCTATTTTTCATCAAAAACAAAAAAATCTTAGGTTAATTTATCATTTTTAGGTGTTTTGGTTAGAAAAATATTAAAATATTATTATTATTGTTATTATTATTATTAACTACTGAGCCAAGGGCAAGATGGCCGCCACACCCTGAGACCGTGAATGACATCACAGAGAGAGATCGGCCGTATAGTTGCTCAATGGCATATTTATTATTATTATTATTATTATTATTATTATAATTAACTACTGAGCCAAGGCCAAGATGGCCGCCATACCCGGAGACCGTGAATGACGTCACAGAGGGAGATCGGCCGTGTAGTTGCTCAATGGCATATTTATTATTATCATTATTATTATTATTATTATTAACTACTGAGCCAAGGGCAAGATGGCCGCCATACCCAGAGACCGTGAATGACGTCACAGAGGGAGATCGGCCGTGTAGTTGCTCAATGACATATTTATTATTATTATAATAATAATAATAATAATAATTATTATTATTATTATTATTATTATTATTAACTACTGAGCCAAGGGTAAGATGGCTGTTACACCCTGAGACCGTAGATAGCATTACATGGAGAGATCAACCGTGTAACATTACTTAAATTTCAGCTCGGTCTCACTCGGCTTCCTTCGCTGGCCGGCGAAACCGGTTCCCCCACTTCCATGGCCTCCACACTATAAAGCTGGCCAGCACCTGCTATTCTTTCCTTTCACTCTCTCACTTCATAAAAACTGTCTATACTATTTTTATCTTCTATATTAAGTACTCTTCAGTGCCCTAGTGCACTTAGCCATATCCTGGCTAATTAAGAATTAAAATGGTAATCACCCAACACCCCTAAACAATGCTGTGAGGTCACTCGCATTAGGGACATAGCTCTAAAGGCCCTCGTGCCGAAAGGCTAAAATTTCCTGCTCGCAAAATCAGCTTCGCTGACTTTGCGCGCAGGGATCGATTCGATACTCACTGTCAGTATGCCGGCCAACACAGGCCGGGCAACACCTTGGCCTGATCCCAAGCCAGACCCCAAACATGGGCCTGCTCCCAGGCCAGACCCCCCATCCCCCATTCCCTGCCCCCACACCTGCCCCCTCCCCTGCCCCCTCCCCAGCCACCCGCTCCTACCTCCACACCTGCCCCCTCCCCTGCCCCCTCCCCAGCCCCCTCCCCAGCCCCCTACTCCTACCCCCACCCCTGCCCCCCACCCCTGCCCCCCACCCCTGCCCCCTCCCCTCCCCCTGGCCCACAGGGGTTCACGTGACCGGGGGGGGGGAAAGTGGATGACCTTGAAAATTATCCAGAGGCCACTTTGCTTATCTACTCATGCCCTGTGGCTAATTGGCTATAGAAAGCAACGTTCCAAGTTACGTAAAACCTTACGTTTTCAAGCTATTGTTGCTACTACCCTACCTTGCCGGAATAAACCTCTTAACAAGCAACTGGGGAGGAGAATATTGATCTAGACTCGTAGACTGAGATATGTTTCATGACAAGCGACGGCAGCTCATTGCGTTAAGAAGCTGGACACAGATGACTTGATCAGTTCAAATTCCACCCTCGCATCGGCCAAACTTGAAATGTGCATTAGCACAGAGACGGCAATTAGCAGACAGATTTTAATCATGCAATAGTTAGGCGGAGCTCATGACTACGATATTCCAAGTCAATAAATAAAACTACGTTTAGTGTTTTATCACATGGAAAGGAAACGAAATACGGTAGTAAGGCATTCGCTGTAATAAAAAGGTTCGACGCACTTTTGCTCAGACAAGAATGTGTGTCTACAAACAGTAAGAAAAGCTAGTAGTTATACGTGACCGTTAATCTCGCGATCATGAGCCATGGGACCTCCTTTTTACGTGGAATCCGAACCACAGGACATTGCATTTCACTTCGAAAATAGTAAGAAAGTAACAGGTCGATTGAAGATTAAAAGTATACTTTTGGGAAGAAAGTACAGTTGGCCATCGATGCGATGGGACTTGCAATATAGGCTACATCACACAGTTAATGTGTACAAATATTGTATACTAACTGGCCGCGGTGGTGGAGAGCTGGTATTGGGAGAGATTGGGGTCGAACCCCACCTCGACCGTCCTGAAAATGGTTTTACATGGTTTTCCCATTTTCACCCCCATGCAAATGCTAGGACGGTTCCTCTCAACAGGTCAACAGGTCTTTCATTAGACCCAAGTTAGCGGTCGCCGACCTGTCACCAAGTGTTCCCAAGTGTTCAGCTCTCATCAGTTACCTTATTTTTAGTTCCATATTTCACCACGAGATGGTATGTATTCTCTTTGTGAACTGGTCTTTTATCTTTGACTTGTTTGTATGCTCTGTGTCAATAACAATGTGCAGCCATCATGTCGCGTAGTGCTGTGTTTCTTTCCCTGTTATTAATATGAATATATATTTGAATAAGCTGCCTTCCGTATGATTTATACGGTACGCCTATACAGTCCACTAGAAGGTACACCTTCATACCACAACATGTTTTGGTCCATCACGGGCATGGATGGCAGTGATTTCAATAAGCAAGAAGCAACTATAAGGTGCGTTCAAAAAGTAACGAGCCGGAGGCTGGAATGCGCAACCCGCTGACGACATCGGCTAATCGTGGCGTGCTGTGGTGTGGTTCCGACCAGAGCGTGGAAGGTCACAGCTCATCGCCAGAGGGCACGCGTGCACGTCACGTGACGATACAAAGCGAACAGCAGCATGCATCAATCGTCAAACGCTGCCAGTCGCATTGCAAACAGTGACATGGAGGCGTCAAACGAAGAGCAAGGAGGTGTTGTTCGGTTTCTGACAGCGGAAGGAGTAGGGGGAACTGACATTCATCGCCGAATGTCCCAAGTGTACGGCGAACACTGCATGTCCATTGCAAGGGTCAAGGTTTAGCACAAGCGCTTCAGGGAAGGACGGGTGTCGTTAGCCGATGATGCCCGGTCTGGGGCACCCCCCTGCATTACCGATGACAACGTCCAGCTGGTTGATGCACTCATTACCCAGGACCGCCGACTGACAGTGAACGCCATAGCCACCGTGGTCGGATTGAGCGTCGGAAGTGTGCACACCATCATGAAGGAACGACTGCACTTGCACAAAGTGTGTACCAAATGGGTGCCCTACAGTCTTCAACCAGGAAGCATTTCGAATGGCCCACTGTCTTGGTCATCTGCAGCGCTATGTGAGGGAAGGGAATGGGTTCCTGGCACGAGTGGTGGCTGGAGATGAGTCATGGTGTCATCACTTCGAACCAGAATCCAAACTACAAAGCCTCCAGTGGAAGCATCCAGGGTCACCACCACCCAAAAAAGGCAAGGCCATCCACACGAGTGCAGGAAAGGTAATGCTGACGTTCTTCTTTGACCAAGATGGCCCCCCTTCTGATACACTTCATGCCGCACGGTACAACAGTGAATGTCCAGCGTTTCTCGCAAACCTTGACCACCCTTCGCCAAGCGATCAAATCAAAACGACCAGGCAAGCTCACCCGTGGGGTCGTTCTGCTCCACGACAATGCACGACCTCATACGGCCAACACAGTCGCGGCACTCCTGCAGAAATTCAAATGGGAGGTTCTCGGCCACCCTCCATACAGTCCAGACCTCTCTCCCTGTGATTACGCCATGTTTGGTCCCCTGAAAAGGGCTCTGTGGGGCCAACGATTCACCTCGGACTTCGACGTCCAGCTGTACGTGCGGAACTGGTTAACATCGCAGCCCAGGGAATTTTATGAGACAGCCATTCATCGCCTCGTGTCACAGTGGGACAAGTGCCTCAACAGCCAGGGCCAATACTTCTAACATACAGGTACTGGTTTCTGTAATTATGTCTCCGGCTCGTTACTTTTTGAACGCACCTTATATAACAGGTCAGAGCAACTCCTTCCTTTGTGTACTCAGACTATTCAGCATTATAATGGATCAAAATCAAATAAGCAAACATATTAGAGAACGTGGAAGCTTAAAGAGTAGGATCACAAGAATTGAAAAATTACCTTGAACAACTCAATCAAAAAACCAACATTAATTTGCATGAATTGAGGGTTAGGTACGATGCAATCCTGGGACTCGAACCAAGTATGACATAGTTCATACAGAACTTGAAAGAGAAGATATTAATTCAGATCATTCTGCAGATAGGGAAGACGTGGAAAGAAACTTGTATTCACTGAAGGCGAAAATCCAAGGCTTGCTATTTCCCTATCAAAGCAGTACCAGTATTCCTTTGACTTCAACGTCCAGTAGTGTAAATGAAGTCACGAATATAAAACTACCAACAAACTTCCTACATTCAGTGGGAATTATGAACATTGGATCCCATTTGCTGATAATTACAAATTGCAAATAATTACAAAATAAAAAATAGTTTGGGAACAATTCAAAATTTCACCATCTCCTTAGTTCAGTTCAAGGCAGTGTCAAACTAATAATACAACATCTTCCAACTACTGAAGGCAATTACAATGTAGCCTGGGAATTGCTTGCAGTAGATTTGAAAATATGAAAGCTACAACTTCAAAGTACATCAGGGAAATCTTGAATATTAGGCCTGTGCAAAATGAATCGGTCAGTGATTTTAGGGAATTCATCAATACATTCAATAGCAACCTACAAACTCTCAAGGCACTATCATTAGATCATCCCCTAGCAGAAATAAGTTTAACACAGCATGTACTTGATCGAATTGATGTAAATACCAGGAAGAGTTGGGAATTAGCGACAAGCCCAACAGAAATTCCTTCTCTTCAACAGTTACTTAAGTTTCTAGAACAACAATGCTTGTCACTTGAAAACAATCAAAACAACATTAACGTCCAACCAAATCACAAGCTAGTAAACTCAGTACAGTCAGGAATAAAGCACCAGCCTATTCTCATGTAACATGTGTTGAAAACCAGTGTTTATTTTGCCATTAAGAGCAAAAGGTAGGACTGTTTGCATGCCCTAAATTTCTAGATCTAAGACGTCAACAGAGATCTCAGTGTGTACGTGAAAACGGCTTTTTTCAATTGTCTGAAACAAGGACACTCAAGAAAGCAATGTACGATACTTCAAGTAATTGTCGTAAATGTGATAGAAAACACAATTCATTATTGCATGAGGACACTAGCAGTGAGAGACGTGTCAATCAACCTACCTCAGGGACGTCTTCAATAGACCGTGTACCGCTTAGTTGAATGGCATTTTAGTCCACGCGTGGCGAAGACAGTTCCACGGTCTTTAATAGTTGTAGATCTTCCAGTATTCAATAACATACATTCATATCTAGACTTGACAACGTCACACAAATAAACATTGCCCTGACCTCAGAAACCACATAGGAACAAAAGGGGGGAGAAAGGCAAAAACCAGTTTCGTCCAGTTAACACCCGGGTTAGTCGACCAAAACTGGTGCCAGAGTGAACACGAAACTGCTCGAAGTTCCAGTAAGGAAGACAAACCGGATAAGTATCAGCCTGTATTATTACAATATAACCATAGTTGATTTTGTATAACCATATAATCACCCCAAACAGACAAACTCCGGATTTGTATCACCATTTTAACATTTCGCCTAACATTAGATATACTACAATTAGCATACACCGACAGTTGCATCGCCAATACTGCAACTAAATAATTGTACATATTGTAAATATGTTTCACCTGTATTCTCAAACATAGATGTAATAGCCTAAGTGTAATGGATCTGATGATGATCGCTTGACAATCGAAACTGGTCATCCTAGTGTATTTATTAATCTCATGTAATTTATTTCAGGATTAGGGCACAACCCAGCTCATTTTGGGTACATTCGTGTTGACCGACTGAAAAGCACCAAACTTTTGTTTACTTAGCCAACACTGAAAAATGGCTTCAAACCTCACAAAGTTGAACTTTAATTATTGTCCGTAATGAATTCCATTAGTGGCAGAGCACCTGATATGTGTCTAAATTCTGCTGTACTGTAAATAATGGAAAGTTCTGTCTCAAGTTTCCTGCACTCAATGAATGGGTAAGCTTGTCGAACAAGTCTGACATTTTCATCCGGATAGTGCAGCTCGTATTCTGCAAATTTGTCTGGAAGAAAGAGTGCAGCTGCTCCCAAGTGGCCAAGAAAGCTGAATCTATCTGACATTTCAGTCAAAATGACATCACAAACTTCAATTGCCTGCGTGTTTCTTTCTGATTCTACTTTTCGTTTCTTGACTATGCCAGACTGCTCGGATGTGGAATTGATGGCATTTCTTAGTTTCAGAATCCCTTTATTCGAAAGATTTTAGTCTTGCCAGAACTGTTGTCGGAGTGCAGTCACGCCTCTGAAGCTGACTGTACAAAATGTCTACATGTGGCATGATTTTATAGAAGAAAGTCGACGGAAAAGTAAAATTATCATCATTCAAAATACCAATGTAGTCAGAGGCTTGAAGAATAGATGATGCATTATTAATTCTAACACCTTCCTGAATTACTTTCATACATTCTATCAACTCACATCCGTACTCAAAGACAGTATTCACTGATCGTGTTTGGAAGTTCCATCTAGTGGGGATTGATCTAGGCAAACGTTCTCCAACTATTTCATCTAAAACTGCAGTTCTTTGAGGAGAGTTTGAGAAGAAGGAACAGAGTCCTTGATGGTTTACAAAGAAAATCCTCACACTTGTATTGATTGAGGCAGCATTCAACATGACTAGATTTAACTGGTGAGCATGACAATGAACGTATTCAGCTGATGTATACTTCTGCTTAATTATCGCCTGAACACCATGTTTAGAACCACTCATTACAGATGCATCATCTTACGTTCGTGCGATAAGCTTATAATCACAACCAATAAAGTGACGTTCGAGTTCATCAGATATGCATGCAGCCAATGATTCTGCATTTTGCCCTTCAGGATTAATAAAACCCCAGTATCTCTCCACTGGCTTCATGTTGACCAAGTATCTATATACAATAACCAACTGATACATTGATGCTACGTCACTTGTTTCATCTGCTATGACAGACACAATTTTTTTTTGCAATTTCCTCATGGCAAACTTCAAGCATGCACTGCAGAATTTCATTCTGTATTGTTTTTGAGGTGCCCTTGAATACAGTCGCTTTATCCAAATGAGTTTTCATAGCACTATCTAATTCTGCACTATAATTGATTAGTCCACGAAAAACCCTCGGATTGCTTGATGTATCGGACTCGTCATGTCCGCGCAATGCCAAATCAAATGAACCACAAAATCTAATACAGTTAATTTTAATGTTCAAAACATACCTATTTTGGGCTACCTTTCGATTATGAGTTTCTATTGCTCTTCGGTATCCTATGTCCATCTACTGTGCTATATTAACATTGGCAAACATGTCCAAGTGCAAGGTATTATTCATACGGTATGCAATTTCGATGAAGCATGCTTTTTAGCTCGGTCATGAAGATGCTGCAGATCACTCGCACCATTCTTTACCCATGAATCTTCACCCCCAAACAACATACATGGGAAGCAAAACAAGCTATTGGTCACGTCACAGCCACATATCCAGTCATATTTATCATACACGTCGTGATGAAAATTTCTGTTAAAACTTCTCGTTTTTGTCTTAACAGTCTGAGTGATCTTAAGGTGAGGTTTTGGCCTACCTAGTCGCTTAACCTCGTGTTTCTCCTCTAAGGAATGCAAGGAAAACGGTCGCCCTAAGAGTGACTGGACTGAATACATCATCTGAATTATTAGCGGTAGGCCCAATTCAGTGCTGTAGCCTACCTACAGTAATTATATATCCTTATATTAAACTGCTTGAAGAAACATCACCATCCACCTAAACGTTGAATCAGGTTCACAAATAATGCAAACCTGCTAAATTATACGAAACACGGTAAGGTACATGCACACTTCCAAACATGGACAGTAGAATGAAAAGAATAGGCTACGTATCGCACACTTCAACAGAAAGTCAAATTCATTTCGTTCTCACTGCCGTACCAATAATGCTAAATGTCAAACTAAATACCCTTTAAATGGTGCGGATATCGTAAAAACGATTGTTGACAACTGTGAAATACGGTTAGTGTTGAACAACTCACATTCGACTCACCACGATGTAGATGCCAAAATTTAAAAATAACAAACTTATCGATCCTGTATTGTGGAACTGACGAGAAAGAAAAATTGCGGACACATAATTCCAGTGTCTTTCACCAGGTAGAAAATTCCACGATCACCAATTTTTCACAACGAAACAGATAACAAGCCAAATCGATACAAAATTGAAACGTAGCAAACCGGTCAGTCACAAAACAAAAGATGAACTTTTTCAGAGAGTACCTACTCGCTTTAGTTAAACTGATCACACTGTATGTATCAAATAACTTTTATCTATATCAAATATAAATATCTGTAGAAGATTTACATTGTTTATATATTGTTTTTCAATCATGCAAATACTGCACATATCTTAAAAGAAGACGAATTGTTGAGCTTGTTAACCACTAGAGCGTGCTAATTGGTGTATTCTTTGAATACACGGTACGAGAGATATAATGTCTATTGCTCTTTGCATGTTCATTTCTTCCTTCCTCTTTGCCAAACACCAACAGTGATCATCTGTTTTCTCCTTGTTGGGCATGTCTCTTATGTCTTCATGAGTATGTTTCAGATATATAACTTCTGTGATCCACCTAGCGTCATCTAGTAGCGAACCTCTGAAGCTACTCAATTCCTCATCGTGCAAGATGACTTACTTATCCATTTGGCTACCAGATCTCGTTACCATCGTTAGCTACTTTCTCCTTGAGCAAGTGGACTACGTCTACTTCTTTACTCACCATGCTGCGCTAGTATCATCTATCAACTCCTTGAAGACCAGCTCACCAAGAAATCAATTATGTTTTGCTAAGTTGGCAATGCTTATATGTTCTCCTTTTGTCTCCTACCCCCCTCTCTTTCCCCCTTTTCTTGGACCCTCCGTGCTCCGCTGAGCTGCTCTCACTTCTTAGTCGGCAGTCGTAGTAATCAGTGAAGGCTCAAAAAAAAATATGGTGTATTCTTTGAATACACGGTACCTGAGATATAATTTTTATTGCTCTTTGCATGTTCATTTCTTCCTTCCTCTTTGTCAAACACCAACAGTGATCATCTGTTTTCTCCTTGTTGGGCATATCTCTTATGTCTTCATGAGTATGTTTCAGATATATAACTTCTGTGATCCACCTAGCGTCATCTAGTAGCAAACCTCTGAAGCTACTCAATTCCTCATCGTGCAAGAGGACTTACTTATCCATTTGGCTACCAGATACTGTTGTCAACTCTTTGAAGACCAGCTCAGCAAAAGAAGATTATTTTGTTGTGTTGAAGTTGGCAATGCTTATATGTATACCTTTTGTCTCCTACCCCCCACTCTTTTCCCCTTCCGTGGTCTCTCCGTGCTTCGTTGAGCTGCACTCACTTCTCCGTCTGCAGTTGACTCGATCAGTCAAAGCTCCTCTCGAGCTAGCCTCAAACTAAGAGGCACACACTCTCCTACGCCATGTTGGCTAGATAGTCTTCCTAAGGAACTCCGACTTCAACATGAAATCGAGATAAGTACCATTTTTAAAAAGTTTTAACCTCATCTTCATGGTTTTAACTTCCAAGTGATTTTAATTATAATTTATAGGCAGTGTGAAACTATTTACTTTGGGGCAATAATCACTCTTCGTGGGATTTGCAATGTTGAGCTTTTTCTTGTATAAGCCAACCTTACTAAAAAGAGCTTTTCTTAAGCTTTAAACGAGAAACCCTCTCGCTACGTGGGATATTATCTAATACCCGCTGTCTATAATTACAAAGTTATTTCCGCCGTTGGATTTTCTCAACCCCATTTTTCTGCTAAGATTGTTCTGGAACTTTCCAGATTCGGTACTCAATCTACGAGTCCTGCCGTCATGTATTTTTCATGTACTTGGGAGAATTCTGTTCAAAACTAAATTACTACAATAGTGAATTTTCGTCCACCGCTGGAACATTTTATGGCGCATTTAATTGTAAATCACAACTGTTTCAAGAAATAGACTTTCACCTACCTAGTGCAATCAGTTATCTCCATAATTGCAATAACTTTTTTTCTCATAAACTTCAGTGTTTCTCTAGTGAACTTTGCATCCATCTTTACAGACTATAGTGATAATCAGTGCTTGCTCCACTTTTCTACCGCGTCGCGATCGTCCGGTTATATTAAATACGGCCATGAACATTGATCCTATATCCCAATGATCTTTCCTTAACCTTCTACTAACAACCCTTATTTATAAAATTGTAACTTTCTATAAGGTGTTACTCACAAAGTGCCCTTCCAACTTTGCTAGTTTAACAATAATTAAATTCTGCATAATTTCTTGTGTGATACAAGTTTTAAATTTACATTGTTCCTCCCTTCAAAAGCAGGGAAAACAATTCTCTCAACACTTGAGTGAGTTATTTTTTGGTCTCGCTAAATGAAAACTGCCTCATTTGACTGGCAAGTCTTATTCAAAGTATAAGAGGTCTAGAACCTTCCTTCTGATTAACTTTTCAGGTTCACAGTAAGTGACCTGCTCTCCTTGTATAAATTTCACAAAGTAATTCTGTATAAATATAAGAAGTTGTAGGAACTTCCTTTTTATTCTTTATGTTTTCCATTTTGTTATCTTCGAAGTTGTTATTCTCGTTAGAATGTTCTTTCAGAGGTTGCATATAGTACACTGCTTGTACTCCTGTAAATGTTAAAACTTTAATTATTCCATTTTGCCTATTTATGAAATCTTACCAAGATTTTAATACACGGTTTAAAAAACCTTAAAAATTGTCAATTGCCTGGAGCAACTGTTTAATGTGGAGAGGTCTGCGACCCTATTTGTTAAAAAGTTCAAACGAACTATGTTTATTAAAATTATATTGTATAATTGTTAATTTCATCAAATTTTTTCTAATTGTAAAATAAACAAATCTTTTCCCTTCTCTTTTTCATTTGCGAATATAAAGTTTAGGCAAGATCCTGTCTTCCTTGACTCTCCTCACTCAATGATATCAAAATCATTAATAGAGCTTTCACTATTTGTTGCATTTGAGCAAGAACTCTTAATTTTCACCTTACTAAAGTTCTTCTTAGCGATAATAGCTAATTCTAATTGGCCAGTAAGGCAAGTAAAGTTCGCTAAGCCAACTACCTGCTTGTGGAGACCCTCTCCGAAAACTTATGGTCAGTTTTCTAAAAAATAAGTGTTTCTTTTTGTCTAAACTTTTAGCCGGCTCCTCGCTGAGTAAAAGCTTAGCCATTGTCCAATGCAACCATTGGTTCATTCACCAAGATTACCCAATAAGGCATAATTTTTTATTATATTCCTTCTTAGAGACACTTGGTCGCCCTTACAGGAACTCCATAATTTTGGAAATTGAAAATACCAAGCTTGAGTTAAATCATTGGCATTCTTTGAATCCCTTTGAAAAACCTAATTTCTTTGAGAAGACATACAGTACATTTGTTCCTCTCAGTCTTGCCAGATCATCACCCTTCCCTATAGTACTTTCATTCGTACTTGGGAGGAAATACACTACAGGTTCTCTCTGGCAAACTGCCCAAGCCTTAGCTGCGGCTCCCGTCAGCCTCGACCAAGCTCGTTCCTATTTTAGGTATCAAGGTGTTAACTTGCGGTGGCAACCACCTTTAAGTGTGTTTAACACTAAACTTCTTACTTTTGTGGGACTCTCCTCCTATTCTTCTATCCTTCTTTTCAAATCCCAAATCTATTTCCTACTCTTAATCATCTTCCCTTGGTGGGTGGGTTATTCCCTAACCTATAATCTACCCAAAATTTGGTCCCAGAAACCCGGGAGAGCCCATATTTTCTTCTCTCTTTCTAAAAAAGTGTCATTTGACAATACTTTGCATATTTCTAATATCTGTGTTGAATATTTCAGCTATAACCACATCGTGCAAAGCTTGTGAACGGGAAAGAGGCCGCTCCTGTCTCCTATGGTGTGTCCCATTCTTTCTACTCATTCGCTGCTGCCAACCTGACAGCATCTCCAAGGTTCTACAGTTTTGTGAGTTGTATTTCAATTTATTCTTTTTGTCATGGCCCCTACTGAAAAAGATGAAACTCTCATTGCCAGACGTTCTTCCTATAAAGGGCAACTCACTAGATTCCGAAATTTTATCAACAAATTAGATCCCGCCGAGTGTGATTTAGATATCTTAACACATCGTCTTAAGTTGTACGAACGGTCTTATGATTATTATGACCAAATTCAAACCGAGATCGAATCCGCTTGTCCAGAACTGCAATCGGATCGGGACGAGGTCGAACCCTTGTACTTTGAAGGAATTGCAAAGGCCCACCAATTGATCCGCAATATCTCAGAACCGGACACTAGGGTCATCAATCCGGCCCAGTTAGCACCCGCTTCAGTTCACAAGAACAAACCGAAACCGTTACTTCCCAAGATAAGCCTACCGCACTTCTCAGGCAAGGAAGGTGAATGGTATTCTTTTTACGAACTATACTGCTCTTTAATTCATGAAAATATCGAGATCCCAGACATACATAAATTTTACTACCTCCGTACTTCTTTGGAATCCGAGGCCTTGACATTGGTGGAGTCACTGCCTTTAAGCGCAGACAACTACCACATCGCCTTTAATCTCCTTAAAGAGAGATATGGCAACTTACGGTTGAGTGTCGCTCGTCATATCCGCTGTCTCTTCAACTTACCTGCCGTAAAACCTAATGACGTCACATCTTTAAGAGACCTCTTAGATTCTATGCAGTTAAATGTCAGAGCGTTATACCAGCTAAAACAGCCTGTCCAAACATGGGACACCATACTTATTCACCTAGCTACATCAAGATTCGATTTTTCGACACTGAAGGCCTGGGAGATCGAACTCACCTGCAACAAGGAACATTCGTTCGAACACCTCGTCTCGTTTCTCAACAGTCGATGTCAATTCCTTGCAGCACTCGCATTTCAGTGCGAAAAAGTCGAAACGAATCCTCAGTGTCAAATTTTTGAAAAAAAACTTGCTTCTTCAAAGGGACATCAGCCCCCATTTGTCGAAAACAAACAAACCCGTTCTTCTTTCAATCATTCAAGAGAAGATATCAGGCCGCTTAACAAATCGTTAAAATGCACGCTCTGTAAAAAGCTTCACACATTGTATTTGTGCAAATCCTTTAAAGAATTGTCTGTCGAAGATCGAAGAAAGTTTGTCTTAAACAGCAAACATTGTTTCAATTGCTTATCACCTAAGCATTCTTCTTCGAACTGTACGTCATTAAATCTCTGTTTTCATTGCAAAAAACCGCATCATTCTTTATTGCACGTTCACGATAAATCGAGGTCATCAGCACTTGCCTCTTTAAGCTCCTTGCAGAGCAGCTCCGAACAAACTAATGCTTCTTCCTGCATTTCCAATGCCGAAACTTTTCACAGTGCGCAAACCCTGTTGACCACTGTACAATTTGATATCCAAGACAAATTTGGAAATTGGTTTCGAACCCGTGGTCTTCTTGATTCCGCTTCAACGCACAACTTTGTTTCGCAATCGTTGATTAAAAAACTAGGTCTTTCGTCATCGCCTACTTCTATCAATGTGACCGGCATTGACAATTTGAAAACTCAAGTTTTGCAGTCTTCAAAATTGAAAATCAGAGACGTTTGTCAAAGAAACACCAATCTTAATGTAAATTGTCTCATTCTTACCAGTATTGGCAAGGACACTCCAAGTCACTCCATCAATACCTCCGGATTAAACATTCCTTCGCACTTAAGGTTAGCCGATCCTCAGTTTAATGCTCAAGGTCCCATTGATGTGCTTTTCAGTGCCAATGTTTTTTGGAATTGCATTCGCAAACAAACACGCAAGTTATCTTCAACCGTGGTCGCTAGAGACACCGATTTTGGTTGGGTTATTACTGGTGAGATCAAACATACCAGTGTTCAAACCAAAGCACAATGTCATTTCGTTACAGCTGACATAAATCCCATTTCTGAAAAAGAGAACGCTCATGTTTCAAATCTCAATATTTTTGAAAACCACTTGTCGAAACGATGTTTTATCGTGAACAACTGCGTTACCTCCGTAAGTTGTTTAAATGGTTTTTCTTTCTTCCCGCACAAAATGGCAATTCAAGTTCGCCTTGCTTTGTGTTATTTCGTCTATCTTCTTACGTCATTTTTTATAGCAGTTAATTGCTTAAACTATTCCTCGAAAACTATCTTCCCCTTGTGTAAAACCATGGCTATCAGTCACCATCACTTTGCTGTACGCTATGTTTCACTTCTTTCGTTATGTAGAAGGATGGCCACGGCCGGCTCCTCCCCCCTTCCTCGCAATTGGAAGTCGCTCATGAAACCGATTGAAACTCTGAATTCTATAGCATCTAGAATAACTATTCTTATGCATAACCTTCGTCTCAATGTCCCAGCTTGTCTTCTTTGCTCGGAAGAATTAAGCTTCTTTTTGTTGAAAATTGTCCGATTTCGTGATCCTCTCAATTATGCGAAATTGATTTTCTACTTTATTTCATATAGCTTTAAATTGCTTTTTCACGTCCAAGTTACGATTGACTGCATGTCGTGTTACTCGTTCCGCTTTAAGTTACAGCTGATTCACCAAATGTTGTGTGTGTACTTCGAACTGCTTGGTTGTCAGACTTGTATGTATACACGCCTGAGGAATGCCAAGTTGTTTATTTCCTGTACGCTTGACACAGTTCAAAACAAGTTTCTCTTATCTCAACTTTGGCTGATTGCCAAGCATTGTCTAACGAGTTGCTACTACCAGTACAGAAGCCGTTTACCTGCTACCCAGAATAAACTTGTTCCGCTTAAGGACTCTGTCAGCTATTTATATGTCTTATCTCGTTGTACTATGTGTGTCAAGGCCGTACTTATTTACGTCTTCCGCTTACTCATGCTCGTATCTTACAATTGTTTCGATCCCTGTTTCAAAACTTCGTTGCGTATTTCTCACGCGTTCATGTATTGCAATTTGCTTGCATATTTTGCGATCTTAATGTTCATTGATGAACAAACTTGTTTTTTCTCGTCGTCACATTCGATGTGTTTTTGTATTCATGCTTGTCCTGTCACGTTTTTTGCTGACTTAAGTATTTTTCTGAGTAACCCCTTTGATACTCATTATAACTTGAGGTCATTGTTTATGGCTCCTCGTTTGTTACCTATGGCGTTCTTGCTTTCTACTCGCATAGTTCCTTTGTTTATTTGGTATATTCTTGTCCTGAATAGATGTACTTGTTCCTATACGCTTTGTTTAAACTTGTCAATTCTTCTTTCTCATTGTATCGCAATCTTTACTAGTGCTTTATTTCCCTCAGCTTCCAGCTATTTTGTGATTGAAAGTGTCGTTAATTCTCACCTTTTAACTCCGCTTTCCAATGACCCTGATAACCTCCTTCCACTTACACCTGGTCGCTTCTTTACACGCACTTCTCTCTCTGCCCATCCTCCCCTTCCTAATTCTTTCAGGGATTCTGATTTACCTATTGTTTGGTGTAAACTTGAAGCCCTCCGTAATTCCTTTTGGAAAAGGTGGAACTTGGAATATTTAACTTCCTTGCAACGGAGGCAGAAGTGGTTTCTTTCCAGTCCCGACATTAAAGTAGGGGACTTGGTCTTGGTTAGGGATATTTCACCCCCCCCCTAGTATGGATTTCTGGGAGGGTGACCGAATGTTACCCTGGAAGAGATGGGAGAGTCAGGGTGGCCAGAATCTTGACTACAAATGGACCGATCACAAGACCACTGTCTTTGATCGCTCCGCTTCCAATAAATGTGTAACTGCTTATTTGCTCTCTGTTGGTGTTTGTCCCCCCAGTATGGTGTATTCTTTGAATACACGGTACCTGAGATATAATTTTTATTGCTCTTTGCATGTTCATTTCTTCCTTCCTCTTTGTCAAACACCAACAGTGATCATCTGTTTTCTCCTTGTTGGGCATATCTCTTATGTCTTCATGAGTATGTTTCAGATATATAACTTCTGTGATCCACCTAGCGTCATCTAGTAGCAAACCTCTGAAGCTACTCAATTCCTCATCGTGCAAGAGGACTTACTTATCCATTTGGCTACCAGATACTGTTGTCAACTCTTTGAAGACCAGCTCAGCAAAAGAAGATTATTTTGTTGTGTTGAAGTTGGCAATGCTTATATGTATACCTTTTGTCTCCTACCCCCCACTCTTTTCCCCTTCCGTGGTCTCTCCGTGCTTCGTTGAGCTGCACTCACTTCTCCGTCTGCAGTTGACTCGATCAGTCAAAGCTCCTCTCGAGCTAGCCTCAAACTAAGAGGCACACACTCTCCTACGCCATGTTGGCTAGATAGTCTTCCTAAGGAACTCCGACTTCAACATGAAATCGAGATAAGTACCATTTTTAAAAAGTTTTAACCTCATCTTCATGGTTTTAACTTCCAAGTGATTTTAATTATAATTTATAGGCAGTGTGAAACTATTTACTTTGGGGCAATAATCACTCTTCGTGGGATTTGCAATGTTGAGCTTTTTCTTGTTTAAGCCAACCTTACTAAAAAGAGCTTTTCTTAAGCTTTAAACGAGAAACCCTCTCGCTACGTGGGATATTATCTAATACCCGCTGTCTATAATTACAAAGTTATTTCCGCCGTTGGATTTTCTCAACCCCATTTTTCTGCTAAGATTGTTCTGGAACTTTCCAGATTCGGTACTCAATCTACGAGTCCTGCCGTCATGTATTTTTCATGTACTTGGGAGAATTCTGTTCAAAACTAAATTACTACAATAGTGAATTTTCGTCCACCGCTGGAACATTTTATGGCGCATTTAATTGTAAATCACAACTGTTTCAAGAAATAGACTTTCACCTACCTAGTGCAATCAGTTATCTCCATAATTGCAATAACTTTTTTCTCATAAACTTCAGTGTTTCTCTAGTGAACTTTGCATCCATCTTTACAGACTATAGTGATAATCAGTGCTTGCTCCACTTTTCTACCGCGTCGCGATCGTCCGGTTATATTAAATACGGCCATGAACATTGATCCTATATCCCAATGATCTTTCCTTAACCTTCTACTAACAACCCTTATTTATAAAATTGTAACTTTCTATAAGGTGTTACTCACAAAGTGCCCTTCCAACTTTGCTAGTTTAACAATAATTAAATTCTGCATAATTTCTTGTGTGATACAAGTTTTAAATTTACATTGTTCCTCCCTTCAAAAGCAGGGAAAACAATTCTCTCAACTCTTGAGTGAGTTATTTTTTGGTCTCGCTAAATGAAAACTGCCTCATTTGACTGGCGAGTCTCATTCAAAGTATAAGAGGTCTAGAACCTTCCTTCTGATTAACTTTTCAGGTTCACAGTAAGTGACCTGCTCTCCTTGTATAAATTTCACAAAGTAATTCTGTATAAATATAAGAAGTTGTAGGAACTTCCTTTTTATTCTTTATGTTTTCCATTTTGTTATCTTCGAAGTTGTTATTCTCGTTAGAATGTTCTTTCAGAGGTTGCATATAGTACACTGCTTGTACTCCTGTAAATGTTAAAACTTTAATTATTCCATTTTGCCTATTTATGAAATCTTACCAAGATTTTAATACACGGTTTAAAAAACCTTAAAAATTGTCAATTGCCTGGAGCAACTGTTTAATGTGGAGAGGTCTGCGACCCTATTTGTTAAAAAGTTCAAACGAACTATGTTTATTAAAATTATATTGTATAATTGTTAATTTCATCAAATTTTTTCTAATTGTAAAATAAACAAATCTTTTCCCTTCTCTTAATCATCTTCCCTTGGTGGGTGGGTTATTCCCTAGCCTATAATCTACCCACTAATGTTGCTGCGCCATCTATTGCCCGTGAGCAGAATATACCGTATCTACTTTTGAACTCTATGGAATGTTAACCAACCACACGTTGCTCCAACCCCACCAATCCCCCCATGCATCCGCTACACTCCGTAGGTTTGTCTTCGCATATACTGGCCTATACAAGCTGACTGGGTTGCAGAGAGGGGTGCACTATACAGTTGGCCCTTGCTTGCGTGTGCAGCGTAATGAACTGCGCTCGTCCGAACCCACTATGAGTGATGAGATACAATATATCACGCCTCCATTCACGAATATGTATATTATTTGAATCAATAATGCCCAGAATTTTGGTTGTAGCGCAAACTTGCTACCATGCGAGTCACCCAGTTTCTGGCATCTTATCCGAGACCCAAGAACCCACATGTCGGACAGGTTGTGCGGCGTTGCCAGTTTGCTAACTAATTACAGTAGAACTCAGCAATTCTTCTAGGTTTGTGCCGTGTCTTGTGTGGGGTTTCGCCTAGGACACCAAGCTAGGCTCATCGGCGGGCTCTTGGTGTCCCTGCCCGGACCCCCACAGGAGTATCCGGGCAGGGACACCAAGAGCCCGCCGATGAGCCTAGCTTGGTGTCCTAGGCGAAACCCCACACAAGACACGGCACAAACCTAGAAGAATTGCTGAGTTTTAATTCACCGGCCGTGAAAGCCAATACACCATCTAATTACAGTAGTTTTATCATTGTCTTATCTCCACGATTGCCTGCTTTAAATCACAATAAGTCAATGGCGTGCACACCCAGAAAAAGAGGGTTCTTTTTGTTCGAAGTCACGTTATGATATAGCGTAGGGGCTTCCAGCCTTTGCACGCCAGCAGGCTACCTCCTGCCTATGCCCGCCCTGACTTCCAGCGCTATGACAGCTCTTGGCTACGTCTGACCGATTCAAGTTGGGATCGTCAGCGCAACGGATGGACACTTACCGGCAGTTGTCACGTGCGTCAATGTTCCCAGATAGGAAAGTATTCAACACGCTTCCCGCACCGCTCTACACACCTCTCTTAACACTGAGTTATGAAGATCTAGTACACAACAGCAGGGAAGTGAGGGGGGTTCTCCTCCACTTGGCGTGGCTGTGCCCAAAAACCAACATGGCCGCCGCGCGAAGTTGAAACATTTAACTAGACTTTTCCCTCAAACCCATGGTCAGAGTTTCACGAATGAGGTGTCGTAGGCTCTCTTTCCTATGGACCACTGGTTATATTAAAAGAAAGAATGAAAATTCTTGTGTTTGAAAGTAGGCGATAGTTTGAAAACCAAACATGATAGAATGTTGTGCAATGGCTTAAACGAACGGTCTCTATGATCTTTATTTTTATAATGAAACTTTTTATTTTTTATGTTTTTTTTAAACAGTCCAATTTTGAAATTCCTATATTTCGGAAAATAGGAATTCTACAAAAATATTTATTTGACATAAATGAATGGCCCTGACACCCTCTACCGCCAAAATAAATTTCAAGTCTCTAGGACAAAAACTGTGCAGTAGGGGGTAAGGAGAGTTCTAACCCACCCACTTTATTTGTACCCGACTGTACATGTTAAATAATTAATATCTCTCTAACACATGGTCGGATTTTAACAAATGAGGTGTCATTGGACTCGCACTGACGGGGTTGTGATATGGACCACTGGTTATATTTCTTTTAAAATTTTGGACACTGGATTTTGGGGTAAACAAGTGTTTTTTGGGATACTTGCTGATATTTGATGAACCAATAGGGATAGAGACTTGAATGAGGTGTCACTTTTTTCGTCGCGTTGCCCTCTTACCGAGAATGCAAGTGTCGAGTTGGATCAAAAACCCATTTTGGGGTAAAAATGTGATTTCAGACTTTTTTTTATATCTCGCGAACCAATGCTGCTAGGGACGTGTACGAGGACTCATGGACTCGGTGTGACGCCCCCTTTCGATTGTGGTAGTTATTGTTTGGTAAAAATATAATTCACAAATGGCCTCACGCCATACATGTTGAAGAAAAATGTTTACCTCTTTTTAAATTTTCAATGAAGCGTGGTTGTCAACACAGACGGTACCACTGGCATGTGAGTCAACGAACCTGTCGCCACTTATGGTGGCGGTATTCCCATAGAACAATGGATATTTTGGCAGGACGGTGGGTCGGTTTACGACGGTTCTTTTTCCGATATTTGTTATGACGGACGGATGAACGCTAATATTCCAAAACGTGTAAAGCGTGTTAGGATTGTTTACCCTAAAGGGGATCTTTAACATTTTAGTCGACGCTTGCTAATAATTATTATTACAGTAAAATGTTTAAGAATTATAATAAGACACACATGTTTTCAATGCTAACACATTCACAGTCCTGCTTGCTGGAGACTGAGTACTGTACCTAGCCAGAGGCCTTGTCACAGCTGCTGCTGCTGATAAGACAAGAAATGTCTACGTGGGCAGGAAGTGCAGTGTTAGGTTACTTGGCTGGTGGCTAGCAGGTGTGACGTTTAAGCAGAGACCGCCATGCTGGTTCCTAGACAGTAGGACTACCAATGTATAAGAGGCATCCATTTTGGTTCCTTTTAAAAACATGAAACTAGTAAAAGGTACACAAATTTTATCGCGTTTGAGGTATGTGACGAGGCGTGGGAATATGTGAGAGAGAGACACAGAACCATTGAAGGTCAAAACGCTGAGAAAATGCAGACTGTATCTGTTGCTAGGCTAACTGATAACGATTGTGTTAGTCATGCACTTGCCATTTTAGCAAACGCTCAAAATTTAAAACTGTACATAGATTTGTATTATGGATAAGATAATCCATCTTAGTCAGGTTATTTACGCCTATAGTTCCGGAATTTATTTCCGTTTCCACTTTACGCAGTTTTCCCGTTAACAGTGTCTTTTTACATAGGAAATACCTCCGTCCGTATTTTGTTTTCCGTTTGTCCAGGTTTCCGGTATATAAAGGGTCCGGTTTCATCTGATATAATAATGATCCATATTTTATTTCTTTATTTGAAAGATTGCTTTCATACTAGCAGCAGTGGATACAAGTTGAGGAAAAATGTCACAACTATTGGAAATAAGAGACGAGGGGGATATAATTAGCCCGAGCTAGCGAGGCAAGGAAAACTGTAACAGAAATCTTGAAACTGAGGAGGTCAATGTTCCTATAGCTTGGCTTCAGTTGCTACTGGTCTTGAGTCGATGACAGAGAGCGGAGACGATGTGTGACAAGGAAGAAGATACTTGTACGTCACAATGTGGGAGGAGCTTCTAGGTTACACGCTACGAGATGAATTCGAATCTGCGAATGAGACAGGTGACGCCATTTTGACCCACCAAAGTTGGCATGCCTTTGAATTGGAGGGAAATGGATATTTATGAAACCCATGATCGATTGTGACCCCGCCGATCAAATCTTAACCTGTGCAATGAGAGAAGTTCAACGAAAGTAGTCGCAAGTCTGTAGCTCAATTACTTCGAATTATTTTTATTTTTCGTCCCCTCCACCGGAGATTTGCCATGTTCTGTATAAATGTCACCGAGCATGGTTGAAATTACTCTATTTTGAAGCGTCGGGAGAGACACTTGGACTCTATTTTTATGTGTCGTGGGTGACACTTGAATTCTTTTTCGATGTGTCGTGTATGACACTTATCATATTTTGAGGTCTCTGTGGAGACGAGTGCTAAACGGTATAACTTCAAAACTCTGACGAGTTGTTCAAATAATTAAGTATTCGGCTGAAATTCATTTTAACTTTCATTAATCTGCCATGTGTATTTTGCGTGTTAACTTTAGAAGCTATCAGGCTTAAAAACATAATTAGGGAAAGTATTCGTCGCACAAATTGCTCAGGACTTTGAGTGGATCTAGCAACTCATTTAGCAATTTTAGTAGTTAAATTAGAGATCCGTGTATTAATTGAACATTTTCCAATTCTAAGAAATCATCAAGATGTCTGGAACGAGGCCGATATTCGGAAGGATGACCATGGACACACCAGCGATGATGTCAATGTCGGGCTAAGCTAACTGCTGGGTCATGAGCGGTTAGGGAACTATAATATTTTTCTTGTGTATTTAAATGTAGATTTTTATTAGTGTACCGACACTCGAGTGTAATGTCGTGCGTGACAATTTTTTTATCTGATTTAGATCATTGTAGTATAATTTGCATTCGTACAGTGCGTGTATATGTTGCTATGTTTTCGAATCGCTTGAGCAGAACTTATGGTTTGAGCGATAAATGGTGCTTTTGTAAGAATAAAGTATCGATAAAACTAGAAGTTGGGGGGTGACATTTGACCTTGTGTTTTGACATTAAACAGGCTTTTTATTTGTGATTTGCCTTGGGCAATTTTATTTGCAGGGAACCATAGTTCTCTTAGTAAGCTGTAAATTTAATGAAGTAATCATTTTAATGATCTTTGGGAAAGCATTTGAAGTCTTTCCGTGGTATCTTGAATCTGTATCGTATTTCAGGTGGTGAGATGTGAGATGAAGTCATTACCCAGGTGTGCGTTATGTGGTTATGTGTGTTTATGTGAGTCTACATGCGCGGGGAACATCGCGGTAATCTGACCATGATTCCTGTCTGCAGCAGTATATAGTTAACGACAGTATGATACTCCAAGGAAGCTACTGGCCAGTTCGTCGTGGCTTGTAATTCTTGAGAGAATTATTGGGACAAAAATGGTATTTTTCACACACATATTTTCAGGATATACAAGGTATTTCCGTGATCGTGGGCCTCTGTGGGCGAGCTCCCGATTTTTTGTCGAACGCACTGGGTTAATGACATGTGACTTCGGCGAGACGGACAGATTTAAGATAACACTAATTAGGTTTGAGGCCGGTGCTCCGTGTCCTCAATTCTTAAAGTGAGATAGTCCTGTATGTTATAATTTGTGATTTAAAGGGAGTTCGCCATACTCAGACTATAAATTCCTGCGTTAAGTTGAAATGAAATATTTGTGTTGTTGTTAAATAAGTGCCACTGAGCACAGTGCTGATTCTAGTATATTATTTTCTGAATCCATTTTGGATTGTTGTTGTTGTTGTAAATATTAGAATGACGGTCGATCATTTCCTCGTGTAGTTTGTAGTAGTCACGTACACTTGTGTTGATTTGTCAAGACCCGTTTGGGCATTATGTCGTGTTTTGGCACGTGGTCAAGATCTCGTTCGGAGATCTATTTCTGTATTATATAAGGGTAGTGGGTGTCGGGTATTTCTTAATGTGCTTTGTTGTGTGTTCCCTGAGCTAATCTAATTTACGCAAAATTATGGATTCGTTGCCTGACGGGACACCATATGGTCACGGATCACGTAATCAGAACTTATTTCCTTCATCTTAGTCAAACATCGTCACGCGCGCACAAGTATAGATTTGAGAAGAGACGTATTTGTTTCAAACGTCTTTATTTTGACAATCTCTCCAGAGATATTATATTTTATTAAATGGTAAATTGTGGATGTTTGAACGCCATTTGATATTTTTGATGCAGACAAAACTTAGGGTTGCATTTGTGGTCTAAGTAGAAGTTGCGGGAGTAAATTCAAGGTGTTGTTTATTAATTTTGTTGTTATATTTTTGGTTATTAAACTTGTTTTATTTAGTATACTGGTTTTCCTCCTTTCTTTAGTGATTATTTTCTCTTGTAAATTATGAGAAGCAAATTTCACTGCACGGCTAACATGAACCGAAACACTACCCCGAAATTGAATCTTGTTACGCTTCTTTTACAAGGGTGCAATATATGTCCACGAGTATATTGGCACGTTAAAGACCCCTCCTGAGCAGAATTGCGAAGGCTAATACTACATAAGTTAAAAGAGACATAAAAACCGTATTTTTTAATTAGAAATGTCCTTTTTATAGCTCTATTTGGCATTTGTTTCCCGGCTGTACCCAATATTTTAAATTTAGGGTTAGGGCTTGATTCAGTCTCGTTATGAAGCAACCAAGCCGTTCTACACGATCCTTAACCTCACAAACATAAATCATGGGACTCTATGTAGAGTCTGAACCACTGGACATGGCATATGACATGCATTAGCCAGGAATTGAACCCGGCCCACCTTGCTGAGAGCAAACAGTTTGACCGTTGCGTCAGCCTGACGCAATAAACATCACAACACACACAGGATTTAGGGCAGAATACGCACACGCTGAAGATGACCAAACTACCCCTTCATAGAGCCCAAAAAAGAAAAACCATCCATACAATCAAATTGCTTAAGTGTAATGTATTACAGATTAATTGTTGTTCAGCCTTGGCTGAAAGCTGTGAGTGTCCCAGCGCAGTCAGTTGGTATTTGAAGGTGGTTAAATACGAGGGTACATGTAATTCCTTTAATGAATATTTTAACAAGTAGCTCCGTGAAGAACTAAATAGCCTATTGTCATATATCCTACTTATATTAATTGCCACAATCAACATACACATTTTCAGTTTGATTGCTGTAAGAGATTCGTAGATATTGAAAACTGTCTAAATATTTTGGATGGTCACCATGTTGGATTTTTATATATGTAGGCCATAGAGTTATGTACTATTATATGAAGATTATTATGTAGGTGTAGTATTCAAACTTCAATCGCGTGATTAGGACAAAATAAATAAAAACCAGATTTTAAAATTTCAATCAGCCGCCATCGTGTGGTTCTGAAAATACCGTAATTTAAGAGGGTTCATACACCGCCAGTGGGATCATATCATAGCTTCACTAATACTGTATGTAACATAGAGCTTCACTAATACTGTAGGTAACATAGAGTTTTCGTCTAATTTAGAGAGAGGAACAGTATATAACGTATTTCGTGATTTATTGAAAGGAACATATTCGTGATTTTTAAACTCCGTGAATCACAAAAACAGGATTTAAAAAGAAATACCAGTCTGAATGGAATGATTTTTCAAAATGTAAAGTAAATACCGAGGATGAAATACCATGAATGTTATATTGTAAGTAGTATATTTAAAAAAAATTGAGATTGTCTTTCAAAAAATGAACAGTTTATTGTTTAATTTTTCAAAGTATACTGAATTAGTTTTAAAGATAATATTCTGAATGAGGTATATCTTCTAGGGATCATAGGTTGGAGTGTATCTGTCGAGTTTCATCCAGTTTCATCACATAGTTCTCGACATATTGTGCTTTTCCTACCAAAAAGCAAAATTTCGGGTAAACTGCTTTGAATATTAAGCACTCCATTGACAGATAGGCGCATGGTCTCTAGTAATACGCTATCATCTCTGCCAAAACGCCGAATTTAGTTATAAGTAAATTATATCTACTGCTCAAAACCCAGCACAAGTTGAGGAAAAGTACGGCTCATATTTCACAAGAACAGGTAGCCAGAGAGGACAAAGTGGATCGCTACTGTTTCCTTTGTGGACAATAGACCGAGTTATATTTAACTAATTCTGAAAATCGGAGGAGCAGGTGCAGCCTGAAAATATGTTACTTTGTCTTAAAGCTAAGGTCAGTTAATTTCTCTTGTTCTGAAGTGAGAGACGAAGAGCGAAGAGGTGGCAAAGAAGGAAAGAGATAGGCGTCTACGTCACGGAATGGGCGGAGTTCTGCGAGAGAAGCTTTCGACAATTTGAACGAACAGCCAATCAGGAACATGACGTGCTTTTCAGCGGGAAAGTAATTCGCCCACGAAATCAAGAAGTGAGTGATTCCACGATCGAACTTTGAGCACGCAAATACTTTCATAATGTGCAGATTTTTGTGAGTTGAATGAGATGTCATGGAGATCTGTAGGACCTGTATTATGATTTATCGAGGAGCACATTCCCCTTCTGAATGTTGTGATATATCATATGAATATGACGAGGTGTGTTGAAGAAGACATTCCCATTTGTGAATCTGAAGACTTCTGAGGGTGAAACTCGGAGAGTATGCGTGGCACTTATTCACTCCGATACTTAAACTTTTTTTTTATCATAGTGCACTTAGGATTTCGACTGTAAATTTATGTTGTGTGCGAAGCAACATGTGTTGTATTAATTTCAGTGAATGTTAGGTGGATACATCTCCACAGTATTTAGGGCCAGTTTGCGGTATTTCACAGGACAATTATTGGTGAATTAAGTAAGCGATGCAGCAGTCTAGATAGATGTCTGATCAATAATAATAATATGTTGCGTTGAGCACATGAAACCATGGTATACATGAGATATTTATGGCGGAAAGATTAGAATTTTGGTGATAATGAATTTTTTGTTAGGAATTTATATTAGACCTGGGGGGAAGTTTTCTGATTGTTTGATGATTATAATTAGTCAGGCTGAGTTATTTTGCTTTGTTTTGTGCAACTCTTATTGTGATACGGAAGGTCGTTAGCCTTGCCGTCTGTAAAGTTGTTTTGAACTTGTCATTCTGACATGTGTTCTATTTCTGATCTGCTGTATGAGCTAGGGTCAATGGTCAAGTCTATAGAGGTGTGTGTGCCATACGGTGATGCATCTTCGTAAAGTGAGCGGGTAGGGACATGGTGTTCAGCTACTGATTGCCACTTATTCCGGCATATGTAACCTACGGGGCATATCGCTGATGAGTCTGAATTCTTGATATCCCATGGTGTGGATTTTCAAGATTTAATTATGTGTGTTGAATATGATGAATGTCGCGTTTTAATGTAGCCGAGTGAGGCTGTTCCACGGTACTCAAGGCCTAGCAGGCTTGGGTCTATTTTGGTAAAGGCACACACCAACACATGAGGGGTACGCTTGACTGACAGCTATACAGAGATCTAGAATGTTGCTAACCCATAGCAGCTCTGCGCTACACATTTTCCAGCTTGTTAAGATTTAAATGTCGAGACTGACTGGTTATAATTAGTTGATTGGATATTTGGAAATTATTCATGCCATTTATCTAATGCTTTCCGGCCATATTTATCGCAGTTTGATTTCATGTTTTTTCGCCTGTTTAGGCAGGTAATATTTGTTGTCGTCGCTTGTCATTGTTTCGCCAAGATTTATTCTGGTAATTTTTGGGTAGCAATCGGCTAATCCTTGCTTTTGTGTGTCACGTGATTGCTTATATTGATTTGAGGGCATAAAACCGCTCGTACGGCTGCTGTGTATTGTAAAATACAACTCGTGTATTATTGTTTATTATTTAGAAGGGTTAGACTATGTCAGTTGTTATAATTATGTGTTTGCCATTTTAATTGTCTGTTCCCATATTGTTGTGATTCCAACCCGCAGAACGGGGATTCATAACTTATTATTTTGTTCGAAAGGAAATGAATTCTCGTCTGATTGCTCATTACTTTTAAGTTGTCTGACCGCGCACACAACAAGTAAACATGTTTTATTTTTCTTTATATCACTTTTTGATATTTTATTTTGATGTTTTTGAATCCTTGGAATACTTTGAGATTTGTGTTAATCTGCCTTAGATGACATTTAGGTTCACCGGTATTTTATTAACAGCTGTCAAAGCTGATTTGGTGATTTTATGGACTGATTTTTTATTCAGTCATGTCTGTTTTCCTTGTTTTTTCTTGGAATCAAATCAGGGTGTTCTTCATTTTTATTGTTTTGTTTATACTTGATTCAGTATTAAATTGTTATTGTTTAACCTGTGTTATGTATTTTATTCATAATATTAAATTCCCCTATGAATCCTGGAAATTAATAGATGCACGATTCTCCTCCAATACACTTTATACATGAACTGATCATGACCCCGAAATCGAGTCTTGTGACGTGCTTCTTTCCTAAGGGTACAATATTGAGAAAGGTATTGTCTTTCATTTAAATGTAAAAAAACTAAAAGTTTGGCATCCGATAGTGTATGAGCCCCTTAAATGAATTACATGCCAGTGGATTAAAATTTGTATAAGCGTTCACCGTACCAAGTTTCACTGCGCTCGGATGGTTAAATCGCGAGAAACGTCCATTTCAATATTTAAATTTCGCGTCGTCGCCATGTTGGATTTGTGCTCGCCAGGTTATTGAACGTCCCATAGGTGAATTTATGTTTATAGCCTCTATCAACATACGAAATTTCAGTTTGATTGCTGTCATAGATTATTAGATATTGAGAACCGTCTAAATATTTTGGATGGACACCATGTTGGATGTTAATATATGTAGGCCATAGAGTTATGTAGACTAATATTAGATGAGGATTATTGTGTACGTTCATTAGTCAAACGTTGATTTCGATCGCATGATTAGAACACAAGAAATACATATTTAATTTTAAAATTTCGCACTGCCGCCATCTTGTGGTTATGTAAACAATTGAACTAAATTAGATGTCAGTGTTTTGCAATTTGTATAGTCTGCTGTACCAAGTTTCACTGCGTTCGGATGCTTAAATCGTGAGAAAAAAAATCTATTCAAATGTTTCAAATTCGCTTGGCCGCCATGTTCGTTTTATAGTTAATAGGTTCTGGAAAGTCCAATAGGTGAAGCTATAGTAGTGCCTTTATCACCGTACAAAATTTCAGGGTGGTTTGAAGAATAGTTTCGGAGATATAGTATGCCGGTGAAATAATTCGCACAGCCGCCATGTAGGATTGGTGAGACGTAATAAAATTTGAAGGGTACAGTCGGGGTCGGCCGAAATAATACTATGACCTCACCGAGTTTCATTGAAATCGCTCCTGCCGTGTAGAAGTTATTAGGGACACACACACTCACGGACGAATGGTGATCTAATAAGCCTATTTCTAAATTGTGGGAATTCAGTGACGTTCGTGAGAAAGTGTTACAGTGAAAGGTGATGATATCGTTTTATCTCTCTTCTGCTGCAACCCTCTCTCTCTCTCTTTTGTTGCTGCGCTCGAGTGTCGCTACTGTCGTTTTTGGATGACACGGGTGAACCTCTGGATGGATTTTGATGAGGTTTTCACCATTCAGTAAAGGATATCTCGAGGAAGATTTCGTTAGGAAGTAATTTATTTAAGATCAAAGGAAGCCGAGCAGTAACGATTTCAGTGGAAATGTCGAAAGAAACCTGGCGTCCATGCGCTTTTTAAGCTTACGCTGGGCAAACAGTTAAAAATATCTGTATACTATGAGTGAAAGAATTGTTCAGCATGAAAAGTTCTACGAAGAAGTCCGCGAGAGCATTTCTCTATCTCAATACATCGCCCACTATAAGAGTTTTTAGGTGTTAATTTCTTCCAACAATCTCCATTCGAATACTGAGGCGACAGTTTACGAGCTAGCTAGGGGCGAGCCTATCACCCCAGTTACAGCCTAGCTATCAGGCGAACATATTACCCCAGATACAGCCAGCAGCGAACTGTCGAGTCGTGTTGAGTAAAACCTTCAGAGAAGAGTGGTTGTATTTGGAGTTTCCCTTGAGGTGCAACTCAGCTTTTCTTCATTTCGCCTGTGATCTTTCCGTTCCGCAAAATACATAATTAGAACATATACGAAGCTGAAATTTCGCAAGAGTGACAGTTTTTAAACAATTCAGTCCGAAAATACGCTGTCGCGCTCATATATCGTCGCGCATCGTAGTTGCACACACCCAATAATTCTTTCATAAATGAAAATAGGCTCGAGAACCCACCTAGTCAATACATATAATGTTTCTTAGTGAATAATTGTTTCAAGTGGTCCTCAGCCTATTTTCGTTTATGAAAAAAGAAAAAGGCTTATGAGATCACCTTTCGTCTGTGTGTGTATGTGTGTGCGTCCGTGTGTGTCCCCCCAAATAACTTTTAAACGGCTGGAGTGAATTCAATGAAACTCGGTAAGATTGTAACGGCTTTTGCTCCACTTGGGCGCACATGTGTAACGGGTTCCCTGACGGGTGCTTACCTTTACCTTCTACGTCTAAGATTGATTTATAGTTGGGCGCCATGGTGGCAACATCGAGTTGAAACCTAAAATTTATATTCTTATCAACCCCTAGCTTGCGTAGAATACATGTAACACTCTTCACACTCAGACCGTGGTATGATTGAATCATCAACCCTGATAACATTTGTATTGAGAGAGGAATTTGTCTTATAAATAATGCTACCGACTGGAATTAAAGATTGCATTTTGTAAGAAATTAGTTTTATTGTCAAAAAACAAGTCAGTGGTAAGTTTAATAATAATAATAATAATAATATCGAGCTCAACGAATTTACCATTAAAACGCGCAAAGTATTTGAAATTGGAGGTCGAATAAATCTACTGAATTTACGACTATTATCAAGCTTGAAGTTACAGAATTTACGATGAAAAAAAGAAAAGAGAGAGATTGCGTAAATGCGTCGTTCCGCAAGCCATTGGAGATGCTTTCTCCCACGTACTAGTTGCTTCGGTCGAGATTGTTGTATAACGTTGGTCGGCGACATCTTCTTGGTTTCTTGATGCGTAGCGAATTATAATTGAAGTTAGAATACAGCTAGTGGTGGATCTAAATCCCACAGCCACTATACACAGTCTGCCTGTACACAACAGCTCGTGATAAACCCATGACGAATTGGTCAGTGGAGTATATCAGATCGAAGTTGTTCACCATGGAACATAAGTTAAAGTACGTCCGCTCGGAACAAAATTTGTAACAAGATTGTTGCTGCCTTCACGCAGCGCGCCCCCTATATCTCCAAGCCAATCTACCCCCTCCAGTGTTCAACTCCCCAGTCTTCCGTCTTGCCTGCTTGACCAATCAGCGTGCGTCTTTATATATTTGAACACATCCGGCTATGGCCCGCTCTCCTCTCGATTGGCTGGGACGCCCCACGCGTCTTTTCCCGCCATAAAGTTCATCGCACTCGGCCTGACGCCTTGCTGCACTGTTTCCGTTTAAATCAACCTCAATTGACATCTCGCCTTTTCAAAAGTTGATGATGAACTCTCCGGTTTCGTCATCATGTTGTTGTCCACCAAGTCTATTCCTGTCTCCGTATTTTCCAATGACGCAAAACTCTCAAGTGCCCTAACTGAATGAACAAGTCCGTACGCTCCGTAATCAAATAATTTACTGTGTAATGGATATCGGAATAATCCGATTGATAGTATTTTCTTATACATATATAGAAAACCTCTCTGTAAATGTTATAAAATTTAAAAGGCTCCAAAAAAAAGATGACATTAATAATAATAATAATATAAATTAAATTAAATTTACTTGGCTAAATAATTGCCGCGTTCAAACAAACATTAATTATTTCCATATGACTTATGTCAGTGGCGTAAATCCCTTCGAAAAACAGGTTATATTTCGCCTCGGATCATCATGTGATTTACTGTAAGCACGGTACTTCACGTGATTATCCCAGACACGTTCTTAAAATCCGCAACCAAAAGTACAAGTTACACAAATTAAATTACCCTACATAACAATTGAAAACTCGTGTGTGAACTCGGACCTGAAAGAACACTTCATGGTAGTTTGCAAACTCAATATATCTTCTCTCACACGGTGTGGAGGCGAAGGGCTGATAGTCACGGCAGCAGGCAGAGGGCGCCCAGCGCTGCGCGGGGTTGCCAGACGGCCCGCTACATTATTACATCTCGTGGTGCTGTCTGTGGCTCTCAGTGGAGATGTGGAGATGAACCCAGGACCGAATAAGGTGTGTATAATTTGTGATTCGAAGGGTCGTGTGAATCAGTTATTTGTGACATGTACATCTTGCCTCTCTCAAGCGCACAGAACTTGTGCAAAAATCAGTGCTTCAAAACACAAAATAATCACCTCTGGCAAACAATCGTGGCTGTGTTGGAACTGTTATTTACCCCAGTTCTCTAACTCATTTTTAATACGTCGACACAGAGTGCAAATTGTGTAGATAGTGACGTAACACCCTCGGATGGCAAGGCATTGTCCATTTTTCCCCTCAATGCCCGAAGTGTAACATGTCCCTCCAAACAACCGGACCTGCGTTCTTGTCTCACAGCACTTAATCCGTCAATTGTGTGTTCAGGGGAGACATGGCTGAAAGAATCCACTAACGACCCAGAAATATTTCCGGTAACATACACCATGTTCCGCAAAGGTTGAACCTGGACATCAGGGGGAGGGATACTAATAGCCATTAAACCTGAGTTAAGGCCTGTTCGCCAACGGGAGCTCGAAACTGATGCTGAGTTTGTGTGGTTGGAATTCACGTGTGCCAACAACACATTTCTAATAGGCTCTGTATACCGTGCTCCAAATTCAACTCGGCACATCAATGATGAACTTTTGGAGTCTCTCCGTCGTGTACAATACATCCAGAACAAATACAAGGCCATTTACATAACAGGCGATTTTAATTAAAAATAGACTGACAAAACTCTCCTCCCACTCCCAAGGATCCCATAGCTAATGAATTCCTTACCGCATTCTACGACTTATTCCTTGACCAATTAATAAGCGAAGCAACTCGTATCACACAAACTACACGCTCCACAATAGACCTATTCCTCACAAGCCTTCCTTCCTCCGTACATAAAGCTCAAGTCATCCCAGGTTTCAGTGATCACGCAGCCTTCTTTAACACATTGCATTACAACAAACCACGCAGCAAGATCACAGTGAGGACAGTATACTATTACAAAAAGGCAGACTGGAAACTGTTATCATCTTTATTCCTCAGACACCTTCCCACCCCATGTATTCTGGACACCAGTGACATCAACTCAGTGTGGCACGCCTGGCGAAATTGTTTCTTTGAATGTGTGGATATAGTTATACCGAAAAATAACCATTAGTGGGAAGAAATAATCTCCTTGTGTGACAAAGGAAGTCATTAAAATGATTAGGAAAAGAAACATTGTATACAAGAAATGGAAAAGTTGCTCAACAGACATCATGTGGGAAAAATACAAGAACATCAGGAACCAAACAAAGAAATTAATTCGCGAAACATAAGACAATTATATTCACAAAATAAGCAGCACCAGTAAAATGTGGAAATTCTTGTCCAGAAGACGTGGCACCGCTGCGCCAGCCTCCTTCCACTGTAACAGTACATTCCTCAGTGCACCGCAAGATATTGCAACAGCCTTCAGTGGCAGTTTCAAGCAGAACTTTTCTAAGCCGGATATGACCACGAACCTGCTTCTGCCAAGGTCATCACTTCCACCCCTCCCACTCTCCAACCTGTACTTCACAACAACTGAGGTGATTCAGAGCCTACGGAAGATTAGACCACATGCGGCGACCGGCCCAGATGATGTTCCCGGAAGGATCCTGCTGCAGTGTGCGGAAGCATTAGCGCCCTCTCTGTGTGCGTTAATCAACCAGTCTATCAACCAAGGTTCTGTGCCGTGTGGGTGGAAATGTGCTAACGTGGTGCCAATCTATAAGCAAGGTGACAGAGAAGATGTTGCAAATTACAGACCGGTGTGACTAACATCTGTAATTTGTAAATGTATGGAGCAGCTAGTAGCAAACAGTGTGCTGGAATTCCTGCGGGAGAACAATCTGCTCGACCCAAATCAGCACGGTTTTCTTCCGGGTCGTTCTTGCACTACGCTATTGACAAAAGTCATTGATGAGTTTCAGTTCTACTTGAATCAGCCAGAAGTGAAACAAGTAGACTGTATTGCACTGGACTGGGCTAAGGACTTCGATCAAGTGTTTCATGAAAGACTTTTGTTAAAGCTACAGCAGCTTAACATACGGGGTAGCTTACTGGCATGGGTGAGGTCATTCCTAGAGGGTCGAACGCAGTGTGTAGTGTACGGAGGAGCTCGATCACAGGCTGTTCAAATTACTTTTGGAGTGATCCAGGGTTCTGTGATCGGACCTCTTCTCTTCACTATATATGTGCTCGATCTTCCTGGCTGTGTCACCTCATCAATGTCACTATATGCAGATGACACCGTGCTATACAGGGGCATTAAAAGTGAAGAAGATTCCCTCTGTCTTAAATCAGATCTGGACAACTTATCGCTGTGGTGTTCTGTGAATAATTTAAATATATATGTACAAAAATGTAAATACATGAGAATAACTAGGTCAAAAAAACATTGAGAATGAATACAAAATTATGAACAATGTCATCCCTCAGTGCAAAAACTTAAAGTTATTAGGGGTAAAAATCTCCCACACCCTGAATTAGAACATTCAAAGTGAAGAGGCAAGATGTAAGGCCACAAAAGTTCTGGGTTTCTTGTGCAGAAACATGAGAGGTTGTAAACCTAGAGCCTTCAGGACGGCTTACATATGTATGGTCCGTCCGATATTAACGTACGACTTACCTGCTTGGCATCCCACTACAGCGGAAAACATGAACAAGCTCCAGCGTAGAGAGGCTAATAGTTCGTTATTCCCCTTCCCCTTTGTCAAAATTTCCATCCATACAGGCAACAGCCAAACAAATTGATCTAATTTTTCTCAAAAAATCCCTTACCGGTTCCATTAATATTGACCCTTTTTGCCGACTGTCATTGGCATATCGCTCAGTTCGAAGAGGACGAGGTGCAACCCTCGTTCCGCCTTTCGCACGTAGCAATGCTTATCTGACAGGTTTCTACGGCCGCCCTGCGCGATTATGGAACGCGCTGCCAGGGGATGCCAAGATCTTGCCTCTTCGGAAATTCAAGCCGTACATAAAAAGGTACATTGTATAAATAAACGTATGTATGAGTGATTGATTGTCTCGCTGAATGAATGAGTATCTGAATGGAATGAATGAATGTATGGAGTGATTGAGGTTATGAAAGTGCGTGCGTGAGAGAGTGAGTGAACAGGAAAATGTACTATGTCAATATTCTAATATGCAAATACTGCAAATATCTTTGTAAAACATGTAAATATTGTTAAAACAAATGTAGATGTAAACTGTGCCTGTGAAGCATGAAATATGTATGTGGGGCTTGCCCTTTTTCACTAGGCCTTCCATACTTCTTGTACGATTTATGGTAAATAATAATAATAATAATAATAATAATAATAATAATAATAATAATAATATATATACAAACACTCATTATTCACTTAACGCACTTTGCGTCAAAGTCAGTTTCAATACTGAATTGCTCCAGGCAATCCGTCCAATGTTTGTCATTTTCTCAAATGTTCCCCGGATATTTCCGCCTCTCAACAATTCTATGTGGGGAAGATATACATATATTCATGTGTAATCCCTGTGTATTTACACTATGTCACATCACACGCATTGAAGGTGTTCAGATAAATGCCACCACAGAACTACCTAATTATCAGTGGTTGTTCCTTTCTCCTTGTGTAACATTATTACACGATACTCACGCGAGCACACGATCACACTGTCGTGGTTACGCATCGTGACCATATACACAATCTCTCTGTAGATTACATAAAATTTATAGATTTCTGAAAAAAAAAAACAGCAAGTTCACATTACACATAACACAAAATATTTCTGTGCCGTAACTTACTGAGTTCCCGTAGACCAATTTCTACCTAACACCAGTTCACATCACTCCTTATCTCTTTCAATCAGCAGTGCACAACCCTGACCAGCCACCTCCTCGCGATACTGACCTAATTTACACTACCCTTAAATAATACTTATGTATTAATGACCTTGAGGTCACCCACCTCATACACAAATACCTTAAATTTACACTCACAGATCTTACATGGTGAGGTCGTAAACAGAAACCACGTGTGCTGTTATGTATGAATTTCATGAAGGACAGTCCCGCCTTCTGGTGGCCCATCTTTTGCCTCGTGGACGCCTAAGCAAACGTGCCCTGTACAAGCGCTGCCCCATACCTTGGAGACAAATGGGACTCCACCAGCGCTGCCAAATTTTGGCCTTGGTGTATCGGAACTCTTTAGCGCTCAACAGCATCCTCCAATCCCGACATCTTTCCCTGTACCCCTATGTGACCCCTGATACGCCTGCCTGGAAGACCAGATCTCCCACTCTCCGAATACCACACTGACTCAATTGATAGGCTGGATCGCCTGCTACACTCTCTAACTTCATGAAACATACTTCCGAAGACTATGCATATTATACGTCCCATATAATTGGTTTGCCTTACCATCCTCCAGCACTTATGCTGTTTTGCCAATACGTTTGGAAATCACAAATGGACCCTCGTAGAGATTGAAAAACTTGCTCATTACCTTTTCTAGCTTATTCGACTGTTTCGGCACTCTAAGTAAGACTCTGTCTCCCGGCTCGAATAGGTCGAATTTAGTTTCTTTTTGTTGGCGAATTCCCTTTTGTGCTGACTTAGATAAATTCGGTTTCGCCAACTGTACAATGTAATCCATCCCCGGTTGATTTCCCTCATTTAATCCCAATAGTCTTGCTAGTTCATTTTGTGGTCTCATTCCGAAATGAACTTCGTATGGTGTCAATTTCGTGCTCTCGTGCTGGACAGAATTCAGCCAAGTCTCGACTTTGGGAAGATGTCCAACCCAGGCCGAATGTTTGTCATGCACTAGAGTGCGAAAAAGACGAGCCACTTCCCTTAATGGACGCTCTGCAGAATTACCCTGAGGGTATCATACAAAGGAATGAACGTGTGTAATACCAGCTTCCTGCATACTGGTTCTCCATTTCTTTGCAGTAAACTGTGGTCCACTGTCAGATAGTATGCTGAGAGGAACGCCAAACTCAGGTATATACCTATTAATGATCAGACGGCTACACGCTAGTCCCGTGGCTTCTCTTAGCGGATATAGCTTGACATACTTGCTAAAAGCGTCAATAACTATAAAAATGTACTCTTAGCCGTACTGTCCTTTAACGACCGGGCCAAATAAATCCACACACAGTAGTTCGCCGGGACTCCTGGTGAGAACTGCAGATCTTTCTCCCACTAAATACTTAACTGGATACTTGCTCCTCTGACAGGTGTCACACTTAGCTAAGGTCCTCCTAACATCCTTCCCTTTTTATTCCAAATAAAGTTATGAGCAATTTCATAGAAGAATTTGGTGGCCCCTATGAATGAACCAAATTAGTTCCTCCTGTAAAGTGGCAGGAACACATATTGCCCAACGATTCTTCCTACATTTCCTTGCAAGAAGCCCATCCTGCATCTTGTACGTGAACCTCCCTACCTTCACACACTCTTCTTCACCTGCTTCCAATATAGCCAGTGGCTCCCTTAAATTAACGTCATCACGTTGCTCTACTAACATGTTTCTCAGTGTCTGTAACGATGCCATGTTGCTACTATCCACACACGCACATAATAAAATACCTTCTTCTGCTTTCAGCAGCGGATTATCCCTACTTAAATTAGTGTCCCCAAATAGCATGTCTGCAAGTGTATTATCTTTACCTTTAATATATTTAACTGTAAATTCGTATTCCTGCAGTGCAGGAATCCACCTACTAACTCTATTAGAACTGAGTTTACTAGTACTAATGTACAGTAAACCATGGTGATCTGTATGGATCTCAAATTTCCCCCCTACTAAGTACATTCTATATTTCCCCAAGCTGAAAACAATACCTAAAAGCTCTAACTCAGTAATAGTGTATCTTTTGTCTGCTGCTGTAAGTCCTCGTGAGGCTAAAGATTCAATGCACATGTTACCCTCTTCATCTTTCTGACACAATACTCCAGAAATACCTATGTGCGAAGCATCAGTCATAACCACATATTCCTTATCTTTCAAAGGATATTTCAGCACTACAGCCTTCTCAAAACCTTCCTTCAGCGCTCGAAAAGCGTCGTCATGCTAGGATTCCCATCTCCACCGATTACCATTTTTAAGCAATTCCCTGAATATTCCCTGAGTATTTAAGAACGAATCTGCGAAAGAAGTTGCAAATTCCAAGGTACGTTTTCAACTGTTTAACATTCTGTGGCACCACTGCGTTATGTATTTTATTAACCTACTTTTCTCCGGTGTCACACCTATACTCGACACTCTATGACCTAAAAATGTCACTTCTGACTGACAGAATGACGACTTAGACAGTTTCAAAGTGAACCCTGCCTGATCTAACTTCTGAAAAACCATATCTAAATGACGTAGATGCTCCTCAAAACTGCGTGAACTAATTACCATATCATCAATGCAAATGGTTACAAACTCTCCTGTGTCATCACCTAATGCGATGTTTAATGCTCTGATTAAAGCAGCTGAACTACTCTTTAAACCATAAGGTGTTCTACAAAACTGATAAAGGTTTATATTTACGACTAAAAGCTGTGAATGGTCTATCTTAATACATACGTGGTGTGCCGTCTGGCCTATCGCAAGATGTAGTTCGCAGTGGAAGTGTGTACCGATTAGCCTGGCGCTGGGCCCATTAAACCGGACTAAGGTTATGAAGGTATCAGAGGCGATGGATTGAACGTACATTCACTGCCATGTGAATGCAAGTTCTATTCGAATGCGCTATACATTATGGGCCTAGCTTAGCTTAGCCTAAAGAAATAAAGACTAAATAAGGTACACATACTCAACACATAGGCAAAGAAGAGGTAATGTATTGACCAAAGAGATAACATCAAGGAATGACGAGGAAGCATTACATGCTATGAATGAGGTTAAGTGGACGTCAAACATGTGATATTAGGTAAAATAATGGGCGGAAGGATCAAAACGTAAATGTCATGATCGGTAGGAGATAACGGTAAAGGGGGGTAACACATCTGGAAAAGTATACTCGTAAAGAGTAAAATTACATTGTGAAAAATAAAGATTAAAAGGGCTATACAAAGAGGCGGGGAAAGTGAGTCTACCGTCAAAGGAGCGAACGGTAGCTCAAATAGCCCTGAAGGAGATGAGGGAGTGCGAGGGGGAGGGTGTATTAATAAAAGCGCGCGTAGATATGACGTAAAAGAATAAACACAAAATGGGACAAATAAACGATATTAAAAATAATTACGAGAAAGGTATTGCAACACAAAATAAAAGATATCCATCAAAATAAGTTACGTCAGAAAGGGATTAAGCCAAACGCATGGACTTGCATTAGAAAACGCAATCCTAAGATAAGAGGCAAACAAAAGATAAGAGGCATGGCATAGGTCTTACTGTTGAACACACGTTACTCAGTAAACCGGACCAAATACCTACACAAAAAGATACGACGAAATGGGGACAAAGAATAACGGGAACGAAACAGATACTCCATGGACATACTAGAATAGGCGAAACGCCCTTGTATTCCATACAATGAGCAAAGAAAAAATACGTAACCTACCTTGATGGTATCAGCATTAATCCGGCATCACGGAATTACATTAAATGAACTAGATTCGCACCTCTACGCGCACCTTTATAAAAAAAACACAAACGAACGGGAAAAAACGGATAGAAAAGCAAGGCATCTCGAAAATGAGAGCGGGTGCATAAACATAAAGGTCCTACCAGGATAGAAAAAACAGAAGACTGCCAAGAGAGTAACAAGGGGTTGTCACAGGTGACGAAAAAGAGGATAAAAAGGTGAGATGTGTCACTAATCACGATTCGGCATAGCAAGAAATCACTATAACGAACCTTGATCAGCAATTATAGAAATGTCCACTGATCTGCTCGGCTACCCTGGCCAGTAATAACCAAGAAGAAAAGAGAACAATTCCGATAATTGACACGCCGAAGAAAAGAGAGAAAGGGAAGACTACAGGTGGAAAAGAAAAACGGTTCAGATTCCCACGCACACCCCCAACATTTTTGTTGCGCCCAACAAAATAGACGAACAAAAATTTTAATTAAACATAAGGAAGGGAGAAGGGATTAAAAAAAAGGGGACATCACGAAAATGTGATAGGAGGAAGCCTAGAAGTAGGGGAAGACGGGGAGGACTCAAAAGAATGTACTTCAATGAAGATAAATATAAAAATCAAAAGACGAAAATTTCATAATAAGAACGTAACTTAAATCAGATAAAATAAAATAGTAAAAATAAAAACCCTAGCTTCCTCGCCAAAATATTATACAAAATTTACAAAGTTAGAGATTTACAAAATGTAATAAATATAAGTATATCAAAAACTGTCTTCCATAATCTCCCAAGGTAGGATGTCAGAGAGCAGATATCGATAATTAACTAAAACAAGCAAGAACGATTAATTGAGAGCGATATTAATTTATTCTAAACAATGGGATTTAAAGTTTATTGGCGACTACCACGATACTCCGACAAAGATTACTTAGGGACGAGGATAAATGACTAGACGTCATCTATTTAAATATTATTCGGAGGAATAACCTGAAAAGAAGTCGATAATTAAAATTGATAGCAATGCCATCTTGCGCCATTGCACGTAAACTTGAAGAAATAAGCTGAAAAACATGTCACAAGAGAAATGCACATTCAAGAGAAGAAGAAGGCACTTGCTGCAGGCAGTCATTACTTACAAGTTCCACGGTACGCCCCTGCATTGCTCACAGAATGGAGTTCACCAAGACCTAGTCAATTACCTCAAAAGTAATGGCATATCTTCCTGTATTGAACCTATCTTACTGATGGAAGGAAAATCAGTTGTCACCGAAGCGCAGTCTGCTGAAACAAATCTTCTTAGCCTCACGATTGGATTCGTCATCGCAAAGCTTCACTAGTTTTCCAAGGGATTAGTAGCATTGCAACGAGGGCAGATTGGTTTGATTACTCCTTGTAAACTACACCCAAACCAAAACTTCCCTTTTAGCGGTACTAAACAATCACGGTAGGTATGTGACCTTTTAAGCAGTTCCAGCATGGAACTGGGGACGTGGAAGCATTCACATGAGGAGGGGCATTTACATCAAGGTTATGGGAACGAGGGATACTACGTTGGACATGATTCACAGCATTAACGCGAACATTAGTTCTATGTGAATTAACAGAGGCGAAGGTATTGCCTCGATTGTTGCAGTGTTGTGTCGACCAAGGAGCAGGAGTAGAATTATTGCTACGTTCTCCACATGCAGGCATATCGATCTTATTACTACATTCATTCATTCATTTTGAACGCTAATTCGGGAAACATCAATTCAGAAGGCTCTGGAGGGGGGATATATCGATTACACAGTCGGGCAGTTGCTTCAAATTCACGTCCCTGAATAAGAATATCTTCAGTATCTAATACTGAAGACCGGCGAATAAACTGTTTATAGGAGGGATGTAAATTACAATAAACAGTATTAATAGTTTCACTAGAAGGCAGTGGAACTGGAAGACGAGATATTAGGATACGTATCGCTGTGACATAATCATCAATATTCTCCCCGAGAGCTTGGGTACGGGAGAAAATCTCATGCTTAAAGGCATGCTCAAAGTCAGATGGCGTGAATCTCCTTTTCAAAGCATCACGAAACTAACCCATGAACTGAAGGGATACTGGACTAGACGGTACCATTTTAAAGCGTTCCCACATAATAGCATAGGGAGGCATTGAACAATACTGACAGGAACCAAACCATATCATGCACACAATTCTTCAATACGTGTAGTAAATTCAAATACCGAGGAAGTGCCTTCCTCCCCCGAATATCGGACATTCCATTTGTTCACGACGTTACCAACATTTCCACTATGGAAGTTTGAGTTATGTGTTGCCGGAATAGGCAATGTAGAAACTAGGGGGTCGAATTCCAACCAATCAAGTTTCGTCGAAGCATTGGTGTTGGCTAAATGCAACGCATCACTATTAGTAGGCGACTCGATTTCACACTTGATGTCGTTATTCATATTTGTCATTACACTCGCAGTAAAGGCACGAAAATACAATTGATACAGGCCTTACCTTTAACAACGAAGCCCAAATGAGTTTGCTACGGCAAGAAATTATCACCAGGATGATAATTTTTACAAACACCTTACCAAATCCACAACAGTTTGTTTTTCTTTTATTCACAAGAAAACTCCAGCCATCTTTTTGTCTCGACACATGAAAAACAAAAAACGAACGATAAGTACCATATTGCCAACTTACACATACAGTTGGACGTATTTGTGGGCTAAGCGGTCCTCTTATGTCATTTTGGGGAATGAAACTAAGTGTAGTTACATGTAGAGCGATACATTCGAATAGCGACCAAGCTCTGCCTACCATTTGTGCCGTCTGGCCTATCGCAAGATGTAATTCGCAGTGGAAGTGTGTACCGATTAGCCTGGCGCTGGGCCCATTAAACCGGACTAAGGTTATGAAGGTATCAGAGGCGATGGATTGAACGTACATTCACTGCCATGTGAATGCAAGTTCTATTCGAATGCGCTATACATTATGGGCCTAGTTTAGCTTAGCCTAAAGAAATAAAGACTAAATAAGGTACACATACTCAACACATAGGCAAAGAAGAGGTAATGTATTGACCAAAGAGATAACATCAAGGAATGACGAGGAAGCATTACATGCTATGAATGAGGTTAAGTGAACGACAAACATATGATATTAGGTAAAATAACGGGCGGAAGGATCGAAACGTAAATGTCATGATCGGTAGGAGATAACGGTAAAGGGGGGAACACATCTGGGAAAGTATACTCGTTAAGAGTAAAATTACATTGTGAAAAATAAAGATTAAAAGGGCTAGACAAAGAGGCGGGGAAAGTGAGTCTACCGTCAAAGGAGCGAACGGTAACTCAAATAGCCCTGAAGGAGATGAGGGAGTGCGAGGGGGAGGGAGTATTAATAAAAGCGCGCGTGGATATGACGTAAAAGAATAAACACAAAAAGGGGCAAATAGCCGATATTAAAAATAATTACGAGAAAGGTATTGCAACACAAAATAAAAAATATCCATCAAAATAAGTTACGTCAGAAAGGGATTAAGCCAAACGCATCGACTTGCATAAGAAAACGCAATCCTAAGATAAGAGGCAAACAAAAGATAAGAGGCATGGCATAGGTCTTACTGTTGAACACACGTTACTCAGTAAACCGGACCAAATACCTACACAAAAAGATACGACGAAATGGGGACAAAGAATAACGGGAACGAAACAGATACTCCATGGACATATTAGAATAGGCGAAACGCCCTAGTATTCCATACAATGAGCAAAGATAAAAAATACGTAACCTACCTTGATGGTATCAGCATTAATCCGGCATCACGGAATTACATTAAATGAACTAGATTCGCACCTCTACGCGCACCTTTATAAAAAAAACACAAACGAACGGGAAACAACGGATAGAAAAAGCAAGGCATCTCGAAAATGAGAGCGGGTGCATAAACAAAAATGTCCTACCAGGATAGAAAAAACAGAAGACTGCCAAGAGAGTAACAAGGGGTTGTCACAGGTGACGTAAAAGAAGATAAAAAGGTAAGATGTGTCACTAATCACGATTCGGCATAGCAAGAAATCACTATAACGAACCTTGATCAGCAATTATAGAAATGTTCACTGATCTGCTCGGCTACCCTGGCCAGTAATAACCAAGAAGAAAAGAGAACAATTCCGATAATTGACACGCCGAAGAAAAGAGAAAAAGGGAAGGCTACAGGTGGAAAAGAAAAACGGTTCAGTGGCACTTGCCAGAAACTGGAACTCAAATTTACACAAGTGAAATACTTCTTACACTCAAAGGTTTGCATCAATTCCTCTATTGACATGGACTTCAGCTGGACTGAACTGATTCTAGTGTTAACTAAACGAGCGTCTAAACAAATACGGACTGTACCATCTACCTTCGGTACCGTGATCAAAGAATTAACATATGGACTGTTGGAGTGCTCAATAATGCTATCTTCAAGCATTTGGTTAATTTGTGCCTCAACTGCACTCTGATAAGCGAAAGGTACAGGATATCTATGTCCTGTGAATACTGATCTATCAATAACATTCAACAGCTTGCCACGGTGGGTGAGTGGATATCGTGTCGGTCTACTAACCCCAAGATTGCAGGTTCGCTCCTGGCCGTGGTAAGTGATTTTTGAAAGGCGGCAAAAATACGATACGCATGTCATACGATGTTGGCATGTCCAAGAACCCATTTTAATTCAGTAGGCCGAGTTCATAATGGCAAAATTAATCTCGGGAGTTTCCGCCAACACAAAGTTCCTCATTTCTCTACTAGAAAGCGCTATAGTGTTCAAGGAGCTTAGATATCTAACATCTAACCTCCTTGACTTTCATAGTCAAGGAACAACGAAATTCGACATGCAAGCAACCCTCTCGGTGTCAAATAACAAAGGTTGCACCCGGCATCCGAGGCCATACGATATTATTATTGTAATAACGTTCAACGAGTGAGTATAGCAATTGGCCATACCTATGCGATCCTCAAAAACTCTCCTATTATTTAATAACACATCATAGAGCTGAACACATTGTTCTTCCTCTATACTTCCCTGAAATGCAGCGTCACTTAACGAGTCCTCTAGACTACCGTTCGTAATCAAACTGCCCACAAGACGTAGAGAATCCCGCTCTACGGCTGACGATATCTCATTCGAAGTACACATCACACCTACAACACTATTCCTCTGACCATGGTCGTTGAACGCTACTTCTACTTCCGAATCATCCCATTTAAATTTCAAACTTCCTACCTCACAACATATATTCCCAGACACTTTACTTAGCCAATCTGAACCGAAAATAACACTGAATACTAAATTTGGAATTACAAGACAAATTTGCTTTTCAACATTATTATTAATTTGATGTCCTCTAAAACTTGCTTAGATATTACTTTAGACCTCTTCCAACAGCTGTAATAACAAAAGTGCTTTTAATTGACATCTCCTCAAAATTTACTCCAGTTCCGTTCATTTTATCGTAAAATGTACAACTTATTCAACTCTTCATGCAACCACTATCGATTAAAACATCCGTGTACGCCTCGGACTCGTTAAGTTTAACAACGGGGCTCTTACTAACCACCTCCTGAATAATACATTCATCATTTAGTTCACGTAATAATTCACTTCTTATATTTAGGTCATAGGGTTCCTGTATAAGTGTATGGACAGGACATGTTACAGACTGAGATTCTGACCTTACATCGCGGTCTGGTTCGCGTTTAAAGTACCGCTACTGTTTGTTGTAGTACTACTCACTACGGCACTGGTCTGGTTGTTCGGGGTTTTGTTATCGGTGTTACGCTGGTCATTATTACCATTAGGCTGTCCTCTTCCCTGACTCCTGTTCTGGTTGTAATTACCATTATTTCCGTAATTCCTCCCTTGATTTCCCCTGAATTCATTGTTCCTTCCTTGATTTCCGCTGAAATCGTTGTTCCTACCATGGTAATGTGTACCATATCCATTTCCTCTGTTCTAATTCTGATTGTAATTATTCTGATTATTCCCCCTATTCTGAAAATTGGGCCCCTCTCCACTGTTCCCTTGAACTTCCTGATTTCTAGCATCATTAGGCCTATTATTATTGTTACCCTGGTTCCTAGTTAATTCTCCTCGTAACCACCTCTGCCTAGTGCATCGAATGTGCTTAATAAGTTCTCAACTTGAGAAATAGTTTTACATTTTTTATACAAGCAGCTTGCTTGATCCTATATGGAAAGTGTCTAAGTTAAAGCCTGGCCACATCACTTTCCTCCTTTAAACCATCCACGTTAACACCTGCCCTAAAAATACTCTGTCACTGGGTAGTTTCCTCTCGGGTTATATTTCCCACAAATAACTCCCTCACGATGCTGAGACTGTACAACCTCGTTCCAAAACTTCTCACAGAATTTAATTTTAAAGTCTGAAATATCTTCGAAATTATCCCTATAGACAGCAAACCAGTTTCTTGTCTTTATGGGGGTGTGGTGGCGCAGCGGTCAAGCTGTATGCCTCTCACTAAGGTGGACCGGGTTCGATTCCCGGTCAATGCATGTGAGATTTTCGAAGTGAAATGCCATGTCCCGTGGTTCGGATTCCACGTAAAACGGAGGACCCGTGGCTTATGATCGCGAGATTAATGGTCAGGTTAAACTACAAGCTTCCTTTAGTTTCTTGTCTCCTCTACAAATGCTTGTTCTAAAATCTCAACTACTTGGCACCATTCAACATTTCCTTCTTCCAACCTCTCCTTAAATTTGTTTTCTATTGCATTCATGAATTCTACAGGACAACCCTGTCGATTGCTGAACTTTCCCAGTTATATTTCCCTGCGTGCGCTATTCACATAAACTGGCCTACTCTGACTATTTTCCTGCCTAATCCTGGCTTTCAACTTTTGTTCTAATTCAGCAATTTTCTCCTTAGCTTTTCTCTCAATACTATTTACAGTGGACCTAATACTCCCTTCCGATGCTTCAACTTTATCACTCAACTTAGCTTGTTTCTCCTGAATTCTACTAATGCTTTCTTTATTCTTCTGCCTTAAATCATTAACTTCAGTAACTATTTCTGCATGAACCTTTTCAATTCTTTCCCCCAGCTGTTCTTTAACCTCGCTAGTTGCTACCTGGATTTTGTCAATATCTCCCCCCAATTGCTTTCTAACCTGCTTTGTTTCAAGTTGCACTCATTCTTTTAAATTCCCAGCCTGTGTACTGATTCTACTTTCCAGCTCATTCTGCACTTTTCCTAATTTTCTGTCTACATCTGCTATAATTTCTTTAGCCTTCTCTTCCATCACCCCCTTTGATCTCCCCTCTAATCTGCTCAAATTTCATATCCAATTTTTTTATCTAGTTTTTCGTTCAATGCTTCCGTATTCTCTTTACTTTACTGTTTTGTTCTAGTTTAGCATTTAAAGCATCAGTACTCTCTTTATTTTCCCTACTGTTCTGTTCTAATTTTGCATTTAAACTATCGCTCAGCTCCCTATTACTCTCCTTATTTTCCCTACTGTTCTGTTCCAATTTAGCATTGTTCTGTTCTAATTCTGCACTTTTCCTAATTTTCTGTCTACATCTGCTATAATTTCTTTAGCCTTCTCTTCCATCACCCCTATGATCTCGCCTCTAATCTGCTCAAATTTCATATCTAATTTTTTATCTAGTTTTTCACTCAATGCTTCCGTATTCTCTTTACTTTACAGTTTTGTTCAAGTTTAGCATTTAAAGCATCAGTACTCACTTTATTTTCCCTACTGTTCTGTTCTATTTATTTATTTATTTATTTATACCTTCAACAGAGCTTAGGCTCCAATTACAGAAGGCGTACATAGCAGTATATTGAATAGTTACAGATTTAACAAACGAAAAAGTTACATACTAGGTCTATATTACAAACAAAAATGGAAAGAAGTTTTAGAAGAATATTTGACAATGGTACATAAGTCACACTATAGCTCAGATATAACATAAGTACTATGCATATTTACACATAAATACAAAATTACAGATTACATTCCATACCGGTAGTTGCTAACATTTACAATTTATTCATTGACAATGTAAGAATTGTAGCTCTTAAAACCTTAATATATACTGGTAATGCAGAGCTGAAGTCTAAACTATTGTTGATTTTGGCAAGTTTATTGTACACCAGACACATTCTTACTAATGGTGAATTTTTATAATATACTGTTTTTGGTATTTTGCAAACTAAGAGATCTCGATTTCGCAAATTTCCTGCTCTGGCATTGAAATGAATCTGCTGCAAGAAGCCACTGTTGTCTAACATTCCATTAACTGTTTTATACAAAAACACCTGCTGTAAGTTTTCGCGCCTTGCTGCCAAGCTAGTGTAGTTGAATTCATCCAGTAGTTGAGTATATGATTTATTTGATTCAAATGCAGATATATTGTTGTCTTTGTAATATAAGTACCTTAGAAAACATTTTTGAACTTTTTCGAGGCTCGCTTCCAGTGATTTATAATACGGATGCCAAATAACTGAAGCATATTCTAACTTGCTACGGACCAAGATTTTGAATAGATGATCGACGGCTTTAATGCGCGTAAATTCTTTAGTTGTCCTAATAACAAATCCCAGAGTTTTGAATGCCGAATTGGCACAGAAATAGATGTGCTGCTTAAAACACATGTTATGTGTTAAAATAACTCCCAGGTCCTTGATAGACATAACTGGTTTTAAGTTTGTTCCATTAATTGTGTATGTATAATCGGATGTACATTTTGCTGATGAAAATTTAAGGTAAAAGCATTTGTTTATATTCAGTGCTAGCTGATTTTTAATGCTCCAGATAAAAACACGATCAATGTCTTCTTGTTACTTTACTGCGTCTTCTAAATTGTTTATAACTTTATAAATTTTAAAATCGTCTGCATATAATTGACATTCTGAATGTTTTATTCTTTGTGGTAGATCATTGATGAATATTATAAAAAATAATGGGCCTAAATTTGATCCTTGTGGAACTCCGGAGTTGGCTATGAATTCATAGGATTCATACCGATTATAAAAAACGTATTGCCGTCTACCGTTCAGATATGATGCAATCAAGTTCAATAGCAGTTCACAGATGCCAAAATCAGAGAGTTTTTTTAATTAAAACATCATGATTTAATCTATCGAAAGCTTTCGCGAAGTCTGTAAAGATACAATCAACACGGCTACGATCATGAAATGCATTAATTACGTACTGCACAAAATTAATTAAATTAGTTGTGGTCGAGCGATTAGGGAAGAATCCATGCTGTTTATCTGTTATGTAGTTCTGAACGTGTCTAAATATTCTATTGTACAGAATAAATTCAAATATCTTTGCAGGTGCACATACAATTGACACAGGCCTATAATTTTCTATTGTGTTTCTATCTCCAGATTTGAAAATTGGGCAGATCCTAGTAGTTTTCCATAATAACGGATAAGTTTGAGTACGCAGTATCAGGTTAAATATTAGACACAGTAGTTCTCTGAGCACATCTGAACAGCCCTTTACTATATATGGCGGAACACCATCAGGACCAACTGAATGCTTGAGCTTTAGATGTTTGGCAGCCATTTTGTATTCATTTTCAGTCACATCATTCAAAAATGGAGAATAACTTTTAGTACCAGCTCCTTCTGCTTGAATGACGTATTTTGCAGCTTGTGGCAAATACATACTTTGGAAACATGCAGCGAAACCATCTGCTATATCTTTTGAATTATTCAGCTGATTACCTTTGTATGTCATTATTTGATTGTTCTGATTTATGCTACCTTTCTTATTTTTAATAAAATTCCAGAAATATTTTTGGTTATCGCCTAAGTTTTCCTGAACCTGTTTTATGTAATTTCGGTAACTCCTGCTTATCATAGTTTTAACATTTTTTCTTAGCTCTTTGTAAGATTCAAGACTTGCTTGACTGTACATCATCCTTTTCCGGTGATAATCTTTAAGTTTTAAAGCATTAATGATTTCTTTATTAAACCAACAAGGATACTTCCTTTTTGTCTGAATATGTTTTATAGGACAATTTGTCTCCAAAGCTGAGTTAAATATTTTGTAAAAATACCCAACAGCTTCTTCAACATTGCAAGATTGTTTTAATGGGGCCCAGTCCGAATTTTGCAACGAGCTATTCAGGCCTAAAAAATTTAGCATTTAAACTATCGCTCAGCTCCCTATTACTCTCCTTATTTTCCCTACCGTTCTGTTCCAATTTAGCATTGTTCTGTTCTAATTCTGCACTTTTACTAATTTTCTGTCTACATCTGCTATAATTTCTTTAGCCTTCTCTTCCATCACCCCTTTGATCTCAATCTGCTCAAATTTCATATCTAATTTTTTCATCTAGTTTTTCGCTCAATGCTTCCGTATTCTCTTTACTTTACTGTTTTGTTCTATCTAGTTTTTCGCTCAACGCTTCCGTATTCTCTTTACTTTACTGTTTTGTTATATTTTAGCATTTAAAGCATCAGTACTCTCTTTATTTTCCCTACTGTTCTGTTCTAATTTAGCATTTAAACTATCGCTCAGCTCCCTATTACTCTCTTTATTTTCCCTACTGTTCTATTCCAATTTAGCATTGTTCTGGTCTAATTTAGCATTTAAAGCATCTGTACTTATTTTATTCTATTGCATAAACTGGAGAAGCAAACTTTCCAACCCCGCTTGACTGTTTTCATTTCCGCCCTCAGTATCGAGATTTACCTCCGACATCCCTGTACTGCTTTCATTCTCAAGACTAGACATACTACTCGCTTCATCACTTTCCAACTGGTGACCACTACGCAACTTCATCTCTCTACCATCATCACCCACGCTGATACACACTGATATATAAAAGACCCCCAAAATACAGGCACAGAAATATATAACCTTCTCCTTCCTCAAATGTTACAAGGTTTTCAGCTCCACGTTGCTGGCGACAAGTGTAACGGCTTTTGCTCCACTTGGGCGCACATGTGTAACGGGTTCCCTGACGGGTGCTTACCTTTACCTTCTACGTCTAAGATTGATTTATAGTTGGGCGCCATGGTGGCAACATCAAGTTGAAACCTAAAATTTATATTCTTATCAACCCCTAGCTTGCGTAGAATACATGTAAAACTCTTCACACTCAGACCGTGGTATGATTGAATCATCAACCCTGATAACATTTGTATTGAGAGAGGAATTTGTCTTATAAATAATGCTACCGACTGGAATTAAAGATTGCATTTTGTAAGAAATTAATTTAAGTGTCAAAAAACAAGTCCGTGGTAAGTTTAAGGATAATAATAATATGGAGCTCAACGAATTTACCATTACCAAGCGCAAACTATTTGAAATTAGAGGTCGGACGAATTTACTGAATTTACGATTATTACCAAGCTTGAAGTTACAGAATTTACGATGAAAAAGAGAAAAGAGCGAGATTGCGTAAATGCGTCACTTCCGCTCACCATTGGAGATGCTTTCTCCCACGTACTAGTTGTTTCAGTCGAGATTGTTGTATAACGTTGGTCGGCGACATCTTCTTGGTTTCTTGATGCGTAGCGAATTATAATAGAAGTTAGAATACAGCTAGTGGTGGATCTAAATCCCACAGCCACTATACACAGTCTGCCTGTACACAACAGCTCGTTATATACCCATGACGAATTGGTCAGTGGAGTATATCAGATCGAAGTTGTTCACCATGGAACATAAGTTAAAGTACGTTCGCTCGGAACAAAATTTGTAACAAGATAGTTGCTGTCTTCACGCAGCGCGCTTCCTACTGTCTCCAAGCCAATCAACCCCCTCCAGTGTTCAACTCCCCAGTCTTCCATCTTGCCTGCTTGACCAATCAGCGTGCGTCTTCATATATTTGAACACATCCGGCTATGGCCCGCTCTCCTCTTGATTGGCTGGGACGCCCCACGCGTCTTTTCCCGCCATAAATTCCATCGCACTCGGCCTGACGCCTTGCTGCACTGTTTCCATTTGAATCAACCTCAATGCACATCTCGCCTTTTAAAAATTTGACGATGAACTTTCCGGTTTCGTCATCATGTTGTTGTCCACTAAGTCTATTCCTTTCTCCATATTTCCCAATGACGCAAAACTCTCAACTGCCCTAACTGAATGAAAAAGTCCGTACGATCCGTAATCAAATAATTTACTGTGTAATGGATATCGGAATAATCCGATTGATAGTGTTTTCTTATACATACTGTATATAGAAAACCTATCTGTAAATGTTATAAAATTTAAAAGGCTCCAAAATAAAAGATGACATTAATAATAATAATAATAATAATAATAATAATAATAATATATAAATTAAATTAAATTTACTTGGCTAAACAATTGCCGCGTTCAAACAAACATTAATTATTTCCATCTGACTTATGTCAGTGGCGTAAATCCCTTTGAAAAACAGGTTACAAGGTCTTAGTACTATTTTGGCCGACCCAGGCCAAGCCCTTCAAATGTTATTTCGTCTCACCAATCCAGCATGGCGGTAGTGCGAAATATTCCACTGGCATTATATATCTCCGAAACTATTCTCCATATCACCCTGAAATTTTATACCGTGATATAGGGCACTACTACAGAATCATCAATGTAACTTTCAAAAACCTGTAATCTACAAAACGAATATGGCGGCCAAGCAAATTTGAAACATTTTAATAATGTTCACTCGCGATTTAACCATCTGAGCGATGTGAAATGTGGTACAGTAAATGTTTATACACAATGTAATGCACTGGCACCTAGTTTAGTTCAATTCTTCACATAACCTCAAGATGGTGGCTGCGCGAAATTTAAAAATTAAGTTTTTATTTCTTGTGTATTAATCTTGCGATCAAAATGAACGTTTGAATAATGAACGTACGCAATAATCGTCATCCAATAGTACATAACTCTATGGCCAAAATATATTAAAATCCAACATGGCGATAATCCAAAATATTTAGACGCTTCTCAATATCTATTAAACTATGACAGCAATCAAACTGAAATTGCATATGTTGATAGACGCTATGAACATAAGTTCACCTATGGGACTTTCAAAAACTTGGTGAGTACAAATCCGAAATATAAATATTTATATGGACGTTTCTCATGATTCAACCAACCGAGCGCAGTAACACTTGGTACGGTAAATGTGTATACACATCTTAATCCACTGGCACCTAATTTATTTCAATTGTTTTCATGACCCCAACATTGTGGCTGTGCGAAATTTAAAAATTAAGTTTATATTTATTGTGTCGTAATCATGTGATTGAAGTGTGAATACTATACCCACATGATAATCTTCATGTAATAGTACATAACTCTATGACCTACGCATATAAAAATCCAAAATGGCGACCATCTGAAATATTTAGACGTTTCTCAATATCTACGAATCTATTACAGCAATCTAACTGAAATGTTATATGTTGATAGTGGCAATAAACATAAGTAGGATATATGAAAAAAGGCTGTATAGTTCTTCACGAAACTATTTGTTTGACTCATCCTCAGCACTTGTGACAATAATAAAAACATCACTAAGCCATGCCTAATTATAAAAATTATGAATCTATTATCTTGTTACGCAAATATGAAATCACTGAAATCCCATTTATTTTCTAGAACTACAAAACTGAAATTTATATAAGACCCTTATTAGACCTGTTGTAACATAGGGCTCAGAAGCTTGGAATTGATAAGTTGATGCAAATAAATTAAGAATGGCCTATTTGAAAGGAAGATTATCAGGGGAATATATGGCCCAGTCCAAGAATGGGATGGATGAGGATAAGGACAAATGCTGAAATACAAAACATACTAGATCAAGGGGATATAGTTAGATTTATTAAAGCGCAAAGATTGAGATGGTATGGACATGTGGAAAGGATGGAGGAGAACCGAATGCCAAGGAAAGTAGCTAAGACAAAAATGGAAAGAAGACAGCGACAGGGTAGGCCCCGCAACAGATGGAATGATGAAGTGGAAGCTGACCTGAGGACAATGAACAATCGTCCGTGGATACCAGCAGTTCAGGACCGAAGCAGATGGCGGAAGATTGTAGAAGAGGCCAAGGCCCACCCAGGGTTGTGGCGCCGCTACAAGTGGAGTGTTGTCTGGGAAGGAATTGGAAGGTAGCCACTGTGGCCTATAGTTAGGGACCAACCCCAGCATTTGCCTGGAAGGAAGATGGGATACCACGGAAACCATCTTCAGGGTTGCCGGCGGGAGGATTCAAACCTACTCGCCTCCCGGATGTGAGCGACTGCCTGCAGCCACGCCGTAACGATCACGGCTAGCACACTCAGTAGGCCTACACGTATTAACTAATGAAGCCATAGAATAAAATTATAAATACTGCTGAGGAAAGGAAATTAGTCTGTGCTAATGCGGGTGTAGGAGTGTGACAACCCCGGGGCAAGTCGATGTTATGATACAAACAAACGTAGGGCTATGGTTACATAAAAAAATTAAGTCCTATTTGTCCAGTTACGCCCCTGGGGTAGGTGAGTAGTGTTTTTTTTAGCGGTTCTGACACCTCCTACGGCTTTCCTCCTACAAGATGGCGGCGGCGCGATATCTCTCGAACGCATGGTCGGATTTTGACGGATGATGGGTCGTTGAACTCGGGCTGACACCCCCTTTCAAATGGACAACATATTTCCACCCCAAAATAAATCCTACCCCTACTAGGGGGTGAAATTGTAATTTTTTAGTAAATCTCGCTTTCCAAGTGCGACATGATGGAGTTTGAAAGCTAATATGAAATTAAACGTTGTTCCACACAAGAGACATGTGTACGGTGTAAAGCCAAAATGAATTAACATGCTTGCTTTTGTTTTTACGAATTCCCACTCATGGCTTTTGTAAGAGGGCGGGCTCTTTAAAGATGGTGGCTGTAGTGCAATCTTACCTAACCCAACCCACGATGGGTGATCAAAAAGTATTTCAAGCGGCGCTTGTCGATAGACAAACCAATAAACTTAGAGGGGCATGTCAGGCCTTGAGGCGATAACCCCTTTGGATTGATCCCTGTTGATTTGCCCTTTTGGACTGGTCCCTGTTGACTGGTCCCAGTTGACTAGCCCCTTTGGATGGATCCTTTTTCAAGGGGGTAATTTTTGACGGATCCTTTTTGACGGGTCTTTTTTGACGGGTCCCTGTTGACGGGTCATTGTTGACGGGTCCCTGTTGACAGGTCCCTGTTGACGAGTCCCTGTGGACGGGTCCTTGTTGACGGGTCCCTGTTGACGGGTCACTTTGGATCGGTCCCTTTGGACTGGTCCCTATGGACTGGTCCATGAATTTATTCAAATTGTGCCAAAGGGCCTAACTACATTTGTGTGTAAAGCAGTGTGTTGAACTGACGTTGTTCGCCAGTCCTCGCTACTACAATCTGATAACGATATGAAAGGAAAGTGACGAAATACATGTGAACAAGTGTGAGAGGACATTATTACCGTCCCTCTTGTGAAACAACATGTAAGCTAACAAGCCACATCCTATTTGGTTCGTATAAGTGTAAAACTTGGTGGATAGAGGACATGCCAAAGGGCTAAGTGGTGGAGGAATATGTTCTAGTGCTAGGGTTAATGAACACACCCTAGTACACGGGGCACATGTAACTTGAGGGCAGGCCAAGGGACCTAACTTGGTGGATTGATGTGTTCTAACGTGTTGTTTGTAGTTGAAAGAGAATAATGCATGTTCTTAAGATGTTAAAACTGAGGAGATGGTACGTGCAGTAAGCCGACTTCTTATTTCGGGTGTCATGTTGCTGACTTGGCAGAGAGTGCACAGTTCTGTTGCTATGACTAACGCTGCAGTAATTTAAAACCGCAGGTGTTTATCTTGACAATGGATGATGCATTGTCAGCATTAATCTGATACCGCACAGGTGTTCCTAATACACTTTGGACCGGCAGGTGTACAGGAAAGGAATTGCAATGATCTGCAAAACTGCTGACACAAGCAATCCCAGCCTATATAAGTGAGGTGTCATATATTTCCCTACTGCCTGTCTTTATTACTTCTCAAAAGTTGCAAAAAGCCTTTTTGGTGGAAAATTATTGAAATATTTTGCATGGTAAGTACTTATTATTAATGGATTGTAGTCTTTTATTACTAATTGATGTTGAAGTTATTGATTGGAATGTATTAATTGATTGATTTATTTATTTGTTTACAGATAATTGGCGTGCCTGTTTAAGGTTAGAAGATTCCTATACCTAGTTCAGTCAGTGGCAGCGGTTGATAAATTATTAAAGGTAAGTACCCATCTAATAACTTTTAAACAGCTGGAGCGATATTTTCTAATGTTCACCACTAGATGTTAGTGACAATGGTATATTTGATAGTCAAGGCAATGGTGTGTGAAGCTAAATTTGTAGGTTAGATTTGATTACCGCTGTACTAAGTCCGAACGTTCACTGCCAGGTGCCAGTGACAATGGTATATTTGACAGCCAAAGTTGGAACTACTTGACCATGGTGTGTGAAGCTAAATTTATAGGTAAGTTTTGATTACCGCTCTATTAGGTCCTAACGTTCGCTGCTAGGTGTCAGTGACATAGGGAATATTTTAAGACTTAACCTCAGCTCACCTAACATAACCTAAATTTACCTTTTCACGTGACATGTTCTTCAAGTTTAGACCTGCTTTAAGACTGGCTATGACGCGACACTTAGCTCATCTAACCTAATGTAACATATTATAACCTAACCTAACTTCATCTAACCTGACCTAACTTCATTCAACCTAAATCTTAACAGCTTTGAATACAAAAGAGAGGGAATATTTAAAGACTTAACCTCAGTTCACCTAACATAACCTAACTTTACCTAACTTAACCTTGTCACGTGACATGTTCTACAAGTTAAGACTTGCTTTAAGACTGGCTATGACGTCACACTTAGCTCACCTAACTGGTGGCCGCTGGTTTCTATTACTTAAAACAAGAGATCAAGTAAAATGTGTTTTAAACGCTCTATTAAGTCCGAACGTTCCCCGCCAAATGTCAGTGACAATAGTATCTGCTAACTAAAACTGGAAATACTTGACCATGGTGTGTAAAGCTAAATTTTTAGGTTAGATTTTGTTTACCGCTCTATTAAGTTCCATTGTTCACTGCTAGGTGTCAGTACCAGTGATATATTTTGGTAGTCAAAAGTTGGAACAACATGAAATTAGACTTGGTATGAGTTCACAAACGATTAAATTAAATACCCTGCAATAACCATTGCCTGTAATTTATATATAATAATTAAACTATTTATATTTTACTTTGTTTTATATTTTATTAACATTGATGATTTCTTTCTTTTATAGGTAATTTGGAAAGAGACCATTATGTTCAAGTGTGGTGAATGTAATAAACAGTTTTCAAGACCTGACATCCTTCAACGTCATGCAAGTACTAAACATAATCTTAAAATGTTTGTGTGCAGTCATTGTACTACGACATTTAGCAGACAGGATAATCTTACACAGCATGTACGTTTAAAACATGTCAGTTCAGCACCTTTCTCATGTTTAGTTTGTGAACTTGGTTTTTCTACTGTAAAGCTATATCAATCCCACATGGCTGAAGTGCACGGTGAACAACAGGAATTAAAAACTGTAAAACCATCAACTAGCACAGAACAATTAAATGAATGTAATCAAGTAGGAGGTGACTGTTAAGAAATAAATGTGCATAAGGGTCAACGTTCTAAAGATTGTAAAAATAGTTATTCAGAAAAAAATGAAAAATGGTGAACATTCAATATCACATTGTGATGTATGCAACATTGATATACCTTCTTCAATGATTCAGGGACACTTGCGCACTAATAATCAAAAAAATAATGCTTCTCGTGAAAGAAATTCTGCAAATATTCAGCAAAATGGTAGTGCGTTTAAATTCGAATTGTTAGTTACAGACTTCATAGTGAAGAAAAAACTCAAAGTATTGAATCATTTTAAAAAAATGTTCAACTTAGTGTGTTTCGCTTGGTAGATAATGTTCTAGTAGAGCATAAAACATTTAAAATGAATTTCGAACTATTTGGGCTCTATGTAAAAACTGGGAGTGAAGGTGAAATTACTGATATCAAATCCTTTAGTACAAAAAACATAATTGTTAGTGAATCAACTATTATCAGTGATATGTACCAAGATATTTCAAGTGCTATCATTGTGAAGAGTGAAGAGTTCCAGGAAAGGGAGTCAGGCTGGGCGTTGGTTGAAGTACTTTATTTAGAAACCAACATGAATAAATATAACCCCTTTCTAGCATCATCATGCATTGATTTACCAGTATGGATTAAAAGAAAGAAGGCTTGTGTAAACGTTATGAATAGTGACCATGCATGTTTTGCAAGGGCTGTAACCTCAGCTCTCCATCCAGCAGGAAAGGCTGTGGAGAGAACGTCAACTTATCCTCACTATTCCTCAGTGTTAGATTTAGAAGAAATGGAATTTCCTATGGAGATAAAAGACATTACACGTTTTGAAGAGCTGAACAATGTAAGTATTAATGTTTATGGAATTGAAAATAAAAGAAGAGTAGGTCCTCTATATTATGATCACCAAAAAAGGATGCTCATGTAAATTTACTATACATAACTAAGGGTGAAAATGCCCACTATTGTTGTATAAAACATTTTAGTAGACTTGTTGGTAGTCAGCTATCAAAATACGAAGGTAAGAAGAGGTTGTGTGATGGTTGTTTGTTATATTTTGGAAAAGAGGATCCATTAACTCAACATCAAAAATGGGGTTGTAATCATGTTTGTACGGTATTACCTACTCCTAGAAATAACATTCTGAAATTTAAGGACTTTGAAAAACAGCTTCGAGTACCATTTGATATATATGCTGACTTTGAAGCTTTGCTAAAACCTTTTAATACATGTTCATCGAATCCAACCAAACCTTTTACCAACACTACTCACATTCACGAACCTTTTAGCTTTGCATATTATATTAAATGTAGTTATGATGATTCGTTAAATAAGCTCTATAGAGGACCTGACGCTCCTCAAGTTTTTATGGAATGACTTGAAAAATATGCAATCCGTATATCCTCTATTTTAAATACTATCATTCCAATGAAGCCACTAACATCATCACAGCAAATGCGTTTAGAAACTGAAACGAATTGTTTTATATGTGGTGAATGTTTATATACAGATAGGGTTCGCGATCATGACCATTTTACAGGAAAATATCGTGGTGCTGCTCACCAAGAATGTAATTTAAAGTATAGAGTAACTAAATTCATTCCAGTCATTGTACATAATGGTAGCAAATACGATAACCACTTTATCGTTAAAGAATTTGGTGCTTCAGATGTGAAAATTGATGTTATTGCAAATAATATGGAACAATACATATCGATCACAAAATACATCAAAAGTGACAATAATAAACCATTAAACTACGATTTTTAAATTCATTCCGTTTAATGCCGAGTAGTCTTGATAAGCTTGCTAGTAATTTAAAATCAGACCAGTTTCGTGAAATTCAACATGTCTTTCCTAAAGAATATGATTTTAATTTGATTCGTCAAAAGGGTATATTCCCTTATGAATATATTAACTGTCTGGAACGTCTTGAGGCGTGTTCTTGCCACCAAAAGATGCATTTTACAGTTCCTTAAACACAAGTCATATCAGTGATCAGGAATATTTACATGCACAACGTGTATGGACACAGTTTGACATTCAAACTTAAGGTGAATTTTCAGACATGTATTTGAAGACAGACGTGTTGTTATTGGCAGATTTTTTGAAAATTTCCGGAATGTTAGTATGAAAACATACGACCTTGGTCTTTGTCAGTATTTTACTGCTCCTGGGTTAAGTTTTAGTTCAATGTTGAAAAAGACAAAACTAAATTTAGAATTGATGACTGATATAGACATGATTAATTTTATAAAATCTTCAATTCGAGGTGGATTAAGCCAATGTAGTGAGCGATATTCTAAAGCAAATAATAAATACATGCCTAGCTACAACCCTTGTGAAGAGTCAAAGTATATTGTCTACCTCTATGCAAATAACCAATATGGATGGGCTATGAGTCAATATCTACCAATGAAAGATTTTCACTGGCTGACACAACCTGAAATTGATGTTTTCCATGTTAACACTTAAAATGATAACGATGAAAAAGGATATATTTTAGAGGTAAATCTTGAGTACCCTAAAGAGTTACATGATGAACATAATGATTTACCATTTTGTTCTGAGAATATGAAATCTCCATACATAACATCACGAACAAAAATGTTAATTGCTAATGTAAATGATAAATGTAAATATGTAATACATTATCAAAACTTGAAACAGTGTCAACAGCATGGATTAAAAATAAATAAAATTCATCGTGTATTACAATTTCATCAGTCAGCATGGCTCAAACCATATATTGATCTGAACGATAATTTAAGAACACTATCAACAAATGCTTTTGAAAAAGATTTTTATAAACTTATGAATAATAGTGTTTTTCGAAAGACTATGGAGAATCTTGATAAGCGAGTTGATGTAAAGCTAATAACAAAGTGGGAGAATGATGGTAAAAGGTATGGTGCGAGTAACTTAATAAGCAAGCCTAACTTTCATAGCTGTGCAATTATTCATGAGGATTTGGTTGTAATACAAATGAATCGTCTTAAAGTAACCTACAACAAACCCATATATGTGGGTTACGCCATTATGTTAAACTGACAGATGTTGATCTGAGGGCCTATCTTCCGTGTATGAAACTCATAGTCCTTAGAAGGACTGTTCGACGAATATAGGTTATTATGACCGAGAGGTCGATTATGACAGTTCGGTCTCATCTTGATCGTTGTTGCTCGCTTAGCACCACCCGGAGGACACGTGCAGGGTAATAGTAGGTAATACCTGCGGACGTAAGCAACAATGGCCCTTCTGAAACCAGGAAAGGATCCAACTCTCCCACAAAGCTATCGACCTATTGCTCTACTCTGCGTCACCTACAAGTTATTAGAAAGACTGATACTGAACCGAATAGCACCGGCCATCGAAGCAATCCTTCCAGTTGAGCAGGCAGGGTTCCGACCCGGCCGTGACTGCAGTGACCAAGTACTGTCCTTGTCCACGTATTTGGAGGTTGGTTTTGAGAAGAAATTGAAAAACGTCTCTGTCTTCTTAGATCTTACAGCTGCATATGACACAGTTTGGAGGGAAGGTCTTATGCTTAAACTTAAGCTGATCCTTGCATAAAAATTGCAACACTAATTGACAGAATGTTAAACAACCGGCTATTTCAAGTTCACTCACAACACATCAAAAGCAAATTCCACAAAGTCAATAATGGTCTGCCACAAGGGTCGGTTCTATCTCCTGCTCTTTTCAACTTATATATCCACGACCTGCCTGAAACAGTGTCCCGAAAGTTCATATATGCGGACGATATTTGCCTTACAATTCAGCGACCCAACTTCGCAGAAGCTGAAATAGTTCTTAATCGAGACCTCGAACTGTTGGATGACTATTTTCAAAGATGGTATCTACATCCTAACCCACAGAAAACAGTGACATCTACATTTCATCTAAACAACGCAGAAGCGAACTACCATCCAAGGGTCATGAACTACAATATTGTGCCAATCCCAGTTATTTAGGAGTAACATTGGATAGGTCTCTTACGTACAAACATCATCTGCAGAAAACCGCCAACAAACTAAAAAGTCGTAATAACATTCTCCAACGACTGGCTGGAACTTCTTGGGGAGCGGATGGAAACACTTTACGGACAACATCTTTGGCCTTGGTCTATTCTGCAGCAGAATACTGCTCTGGTATCTGGCTTAATAGTGCTCACACACAGCTAGTAGATTCACAACTTCGCCAAACCATGCGGATCATAACTGGTACACTTCGTGCTACACCGAGCAAATGGTTACCGGTACTCAGCAATATAGTACCTCCACATATCAGGAGACAGAAGGCCCTTTTTCAGATGTGGACAAGAATGTTGAAGAATGAACATCTACCTGTTCATGAGGATATCAGACAGAAATGCACACGCCTTAAGTCTCGTCAGCCTGCTTGGAAGACGGCTGTGAAATTAACATCCAGCTCCTTCAACTCCACTTCTAAGTGGTCAACAGAGTGGTCTTTATCCCCACCTCGTGCAATAGTGGACATCAATAATCCATCTACAAAACTGGCAGGCTTCGATCTGCCATGCTGCACCTGGAGTAGACTAAATCGCATGAGATGTGGAGTAGGTAGAACAGGATCTACTTTACACACATGGGGCTGGTCAGTTTCCCCCCAATGTGATTGTGGGGAGGTTCGCCAAACAATGAAGCATGTAGTGCAGGAATGTCCACTCCGTGCTTTCTCTGGCACCATGGAAGACCTCAATTCAGCAACACCTGAAGCAGTGAAGTGGGTAGCGGAATTGGACATTCACATTTAGTGAGACGTACATCACTCACAATCAATGTTTACAATCTCAAGCTTCGTAAATTGCTTTGTATATACATGATAATTTGTATTTACTCTCTGCTTATCTTCCACTGGATATGTAAATAGTTTATAGGTTGTTTCATCATACGCTAAATAAATAAACGCCATTATGGAATTGTCAAAAACACTTATGTATGAATTTCAATATGATTATGTTAAGAAAACCTATCATGATAATGCAACATTACTCTATACAGATACAGTTTCTTTTATTTATGAGTTTAAAACTGATGATTTTTATGATATCAAGACTGAGCTAAATAGGTTTGATACAAGTGACTATCCCAAGGATAATATTTACCATTTACCTCTTGTAAACAAGAAGGTTCTTGGAAAATGTAAGGATGAATGTGCTGGTGTTGCTATTGACACCATTGTAGGCATAGAATCTAAAAGTTACAGCTATTTAACAATTGAAGATGTAGTAATAAAAAATTAAAAGGAGTAACGAAGAATGTTGTTAGTAAAGAGTTAGATATAAGTGTTTATAAGAACTGTATAGTCAGTAGCCCACCTATATTATATAAGAAAATGTGTGTATTTAGAAGTAAAAACCATCAGCTACATACCAATTTGCTCAACAAAGTTGCTTTAAGTAATGAAGACAACAAACGATTCATTATACCCAACACTCTTGCTTGGGGAAACAGTCACATCGACGAATATTACTTTACTTAGGTCTAATGTTCACCATATTGTAATATTTGTAGTGTGTTTTATATTGTGATATTTTTGTAAAAAATGTATGTAGAATGCATAATGTTAGGCTACTGTAGTTTAGTAAAAATAAGATAAGTAATACATTTTACTGTAAACATTTGCTTTTTATATTATAGTTAAAGAAATGATTAAAAAATGTACAAAATGTGAAAAACTGAACAAGGCAATGTAAAAAATGTAAAGTGGAAATTGTAAATATCCATGTGTGAAGATGGTTAAAATGATTTTAAAAAAATGTAAAACTAAACAAGGGCAATGTAAAAATGTAAAGTGGAAATTGTAAATATCCAAAAATTAAAAAATAAAGAAATGGCTATCATCATCATCATCTTGTACAGTTTCCAGCCCCAGGCTGGGTCTGTTTGGAACATAAGCCTCGCCACTTAGTTCTTTCTTCCCACCACCTCTCCGCTGTCACTCTGGTCCAGTCCTCGCCTCTCTTCTTGACACATTCCTCCACTCCTTTCAGCCATCTATCTCTTGGTCTTCCCCTTGGTCGTTTCTTCTGCATCTGCATCTCATGTATCCTCTTGGGAATCTTCTTCTCATCCATTCTCTTTAAGTGTCCATACCACCTCAGTCTTGATGTCTCAATCCTACCTTGCAAGGGCTCCTCTTTCACCATTTCCCTGACCTTGTCATTCCTCACCCTGTCTCTTCTTGTTACTCCGATCCTACTTCGCAGGAACTTCATTTCACCTGCCTGTATTCTGCTTATGTCTCTTTTCTTCATTGTCCACGTTTCTGAAGCATAGGTCAGTATCGGGATATAGTAGCTTCTGTATAACACTTCCTTGCTTTTTTGTGGGACATCTTTATTCCACACTAAGCTCCTAATGCTTCTCAGAAATGCTTCTGCCTGTCTGCCACGTTCCGTAATCTCTTTGTCATTTCTCCCATTTTCCTCCACTATACTTCCCAAATACTTGAGACTTTCCACCTTCTTCAGCTGTCCACCTCCAAGTGTTATCCCACTCATTGGTCTGTCCTTTTTCCTGGTCGTTAACAGGATCTCACATTTACTGATGTTGAACTTCCATCCGTACTCTCCCACTGTTTCTTCCCAAGCCTTCAGTTGCTCCTGAATTTCCTCCTCCTCGTTTCCCCAGACCATGAGATCATCTGCAAACACCATTGCTTTCATCTTATCTTCTCCTATCATTCCTGCTACCCGTGTCATTGCCTCGTCCATAACCACAATAAAGAGAAGGGGTGACAGCGCACTACCCTGTTTCAGGCCACTCATTTGTCTGAACCAGTCTGTTCTTTCCCCTCCAACTTTCACACAACTCACACTTCCACAATACATCTCCTTCACTCTGCCTACAGTCTCTTTTTCCACTCCCATGTTTTCCATTGCTTTCCAAACCTTCTCCCTACACACACTATCATAGGCCTTTTCGATGTCCAGGAAGGCCATCAGCAGATCCTCTCCAAATTCGTAGTGGTGTTCCTGGAGCTGTCTCACTGAAAATATGTGATCCACTGTTGATCTCCCAGGTCTGAATCCATACTGCTCCTCTCTCGATTTTCTCTCCACTTTGGTTCGTATTCTACTTTCTAATATCTTTTCATATATCTTGGCACATTGAGGTATGAGTGTAACTCCCCTGTAATTTCTGCACTCCTTTCTGCTTCCTTTCTTAAATATTGGGACAATTAATCCTTTCTTCCAATCTTCTGGGGTCTTTTTCTCCTTCCATATCACCCTCATCACACGGTACAGCCACTGTTTCCCAACCTCCCCAGCTGCCTTCACCATTTCAACGCTCACTTCATCCACACCTGGTGCCCTTCCTCCTTTCATCTTGTCTATAGCCATTTCCAGTTCTCTCCAAGTCAGGTCCTTTTCCATTCCTGTGTTGTCTTCTCCATCTTCCAATACATTGTCTTCCTCCCTATGACCATTTGGATTCAGCAAATCCTCAAAGTACTCTTCCCACACTGTCTTGAGTGCCTCTTTGTTGTGTACCTCATTTCCGTTTTTGTCCATCATTACCACATCCTCTCGCAGACCTCTTCTCTTACTTTTGACCATCCCATAAAGTACTTTCTTATTTCCTCTGCTGTCTTCCTCCATCATCTCTGTCCACTTTACCATCCACTTCTTCCTCTCCTCTGCGACAATCTTGTTTGCTTCTTTCTTCTTTATCTTATAATCTTCCCTTGTCAGATCAGTTCTTTCCTGGAACCACACTCTGAAAGCCTTGTTCTTCCTTCCCACAGCTTCTTTTACTCTCTCATTCCACCATGGTGTCTCTTTACACCGCTTTCTGTTGCTTGTTCTTCCACATACTGCCACTGCAGCTTCCACCATTGTGTTTTTGAATTGCTTCCATTCCTCTTCCCCTGTTTTAGGATTGTCTGTTGGCATCCTTTCCCTTATTATCTTCTGGAATTCTTCCTTGACTTCCTTTTCCTTGAGTTTCCATACTTTGATTCTCCTTTCCTGGTACTCTGTCCTCTTGCTATCATTAACAACTCCCAGGTTCATTACAAGTATTCTGTGGTCGCTATCTAAGGCCTCTGATGGTATTACCTTTATATATCTGACACTTCTCTTCATTTCCCACTCGTACAGCATGTAATCTACCAAAGATTTCTTTGTTAAATCACTGCTGTACCACGTTACCTTGTGGCTTTCTTTCTTCCGGAACCAGGAGTTGCCTACCACTAAACAGTTTCTCTTGCAAAAATCCAGCAACTTTCTCCCTTCTTCATTCTTGCTACCCCATCCTTCTGCTCCCAATACATTTTCATATCCTTGCCTTTCACTTCCTACATGTGCATTCAAATCTCCCATGACAATGATGCTCTGCCCATTCAACTGCTGTTGTAGCTCCTCCTCAAAGTCTTCCTTCTCTTGAGCTGTACATCCAACTTGAGGGGCATATACCTGGGCTATCTCCAGGCTTCTTCCCTTTACAGTTACTCTGATCTTCATGATCCTGTCACTTATTCCCTTTACCTCTTCCTTCATTCCATCTCTCACAACTACTCCTACTCCACTGCTCCTTCCTTCACTGTTCCCACTCCAGTACAACCGGTACCCTTTCCTCAGTTCTCTGCGACCTTCTCCTTTCCATCTTGTTTCTGCCAAGCCCAGTACATCCAGTTTTCTTCTCTCCATCACATCTACAATCTCCTCCACTTTTCCTGTCAGTGTCTGTATGTTTAATGTTCCAACTCGTAGTCCATTAGCATATCCGGGTCGTCGTCGTTTGCATCCGTCCTTTCCGAGGCCTGTTCCTGGTTTGAAAGCAAATATGGTATCCACTACTGGCTTGCTAGGCCTATCGTAGCTTCACCAGAGCCCCGTCAGCCGTCACTTTTCAGGGTTCCTATAGGGCCTTCACAGCTACCGTAGCGGTCCCGGGGCACACGAAGTCCCCACTGTACTTCACCCCTACAGGCAATCCCCTACTTCATGCCGTTGCCCGTCTCCCACCACGTGGAGGAGGGGTTGGACTTGTGGGAGACAGAAATGGCTATCACCATTTTTAAAAATTAAAAGACATTGTGATCTGGTAAACCTTGTTTTTATTTCGCAAGAAATAGGGCTTTACAAAATAGAATACAAAGAAATACCAATTTCTCAATCCTTTTCAATGTTCATGTCCACTCATCATTAACTTTCCTTTCAAAGCACTAATGACAATGAGGGCTGCCAACCTTTTTCCCACTGAGGCATCACAGGATGTCAAACGTTGTTTAGTTTTTTACAACAATAATTTATCCGCCACACGTCTTAATACAGGATGCCTATGGTGATAAGAAACGTCATGTTCTTTGCATGCTTGATCCAAAGGATTAATAGGTACATCACCACGTCGCATATGTTGATTCAGCTTTGTTCCAGGACCACAAGAACGATAACCAGGAAGATGGATTTCAAACGGTAAGTATTTAATGACTTTGTCAATGACGCCATGACCAGTACAAGTTTGACATATCCTTTTCCATAGGTGGAGAAAAGGTTTGATTTTCCTCCTCTTCCTCTGCAGACGATGTTGTTGTTGTTGTAGCTTTTTCTCGCCATCACACCCTTGGTATGAGGAAACAAAGTCATTACACTGACTTTTATGACCGTGATACAGTTTGACCAGCTGGCAAGTAGCACACTGTCGCATAGAGGGTATTTTTGCCATGGCCACTTGCTTATGGTGATCATAATCTGTACATGGTTGCAATTCACTTAACACAGGGTCTTCAGTCCATGATTTTGGTACATGTTGCCAGATTTCACTCACTGCATTTGCTGCCACATAATAAATGAACGATTTTGGAAGAGCCAATAATTCTTCTTTGGTAAAACTGTCTAGTTTCCTTTTACGCACAAAGAACTTGTCAATCGCTTTATCGGTAGCATCCCCTCTCTCCATGGTATAATGTAGATGTTTACACGTCGCTTGTAGAAATCTCACTGGTGTCATTCACAGGTAAACTTAGAGTATTAATTTTATTTAACAACTCCCAGCAGGCATTGCTGGTTAGCCAATGAAACAATTGCCACACCTGTGCCAAGGCTATATGGGTAATGTTGTCAAAGGAGCAGCGGTCCATGAGTGTTTGCAGCGAGGACCAGCCCAAGTCCGTTAAATCGATACATTGACAGTAAGGCGCCAAAAATGGTTGTAGCCAATGACGTTTTTCACTACCTTTCACAAATACCACATGGGCGGAGGACAAGTGGGCTTGCATGACCATGTCCAGGTGCTTATTCGCATTGGTTCCTTGATTCCACTCTAGTTGCATATGAGTTTAAATCCACTGGGTTTGTTTACGGTCTTTTTCACACAACAAATCAAACGCATATGGCGGTTTAAACACCAAATCGGTAGCTTGCGACATCCAAAAGTGGAACAATCAATCATGGCCACTTCTTTAAATATAAATTTCTTATCTCCAACTTTAAACCCTTGGCAATCCACAATCAGTGTGCGCATCATGTTCACTCTTGTCCGTACCAAGTGCAACTGACCACAGACTGACTATCGTTCAGTAAGGAGTACCCATGACATTTACTTACATTCCATTGTAGAAAAAGAAAAAAATCACTGACTAGTCACTATTGAGGTTAGGGTATGACAGGGGACATAAGAAATAATAATATAACAACAACCAATTTTATTACATTATTTTATTAGCATAACAAATTTTACATTCATTTGTCTTTCTGGGATAGGGGCGGTACCAACTCATACAACAATAAAGTCTTTTGTCTTCAAAGCGTCCATAACAACGATGCTATCCCAATGTCTCTAAACTGGGTGTTTTTGACTGTGAGCTCCTCACCGAAACATCATTGACACCATAAAGTACACACGTATCATAACTTTTTTTAATCACTTAGTGATACTAGTGAGGGGTAACTTGAATGACAGGGTATATTACCCACATCCATTTTACAGAGGTAGGGGCAGGCTGGTGACCAGCGCTGATGTTCTTGCATGGGTTCATCACTTTCTTCCCATTGGTCTATGATGATGGACCAAACACACATTTCACTTCATCTCTTGTTTTTAAATAATAGAATCCAGCGGCCGCCAAGGCTTGAGGGTTCATGAAAGGCACAGGCCACGTCGCAAAGGTCTTGAAACGTTGTTCCTCAGATTTTAAATTCATGGGTGCGACACCTCTTGAGGCTTTAAATCAATGCACGACTGAACTGCTTCACATGGGTTGGCCTGTTATTTATACACTCGTCACTTGGTTGGACAGAGGATAATTGTTGACTCGTTTGTGATGAATGATCAAACAGTAGGCGGTTTTATTGGCTGGAACATTGTCATGCGTTTCAAAATCTAGTCGAATGTCGATATTGGATTGCTTGACAGACTCTTCCAAGTAAGAACAGTCAAAAACAATCAGTGGCGCCCTTGCCTTAAACGCTTGAGGTGTCAACATGGGGCAGTTCTCTTTTTGATAATACGTCCATCTAAATTTTGAAAACAAGTCGTACAGGGGACCAAACTTATTTTTTGAAGAATCCAAATCAAATCCTTCATAGGAAAAAAAACAGCTCCGTTGAGGAAAAGATGTGCATTTCTCAATTGCAGGTGATCAAATTGCGTAGCATCTTTGGTTTGTTGATGCTTGCGTTTGGTTTGAAAACCCACGAAAATGTAGAGAGTTCTCTCTGTATAACGTGCTGTTTTTACAGACCAACTGTGTGTGATGGTGGTGGGCAATAGAGGATATTCAAGGAGCGCTCAGCTTCTAAATTCCATGTGTAAAGGCATATCTCTTCCCACAAACTTGAGCATTTCCTGTTTTTTGCTATCGGCAAGGGTTACATGGGGTACTTTCCATAGCATTCGTTGTAGATGAATTTTTGAATCTATGGGTCCATCTTCAGCTCCCTTGAGTGCATTATTGTCACTCCTGTCTCTAACCAGATAAAGCACTTGCCTTGCGTTGACCACAATACGCTGATTATCTTCAGCAAAGCCTAAAATGAGATTAAGAGGTAAAAATCCAGTAAAGGTGCCATCCGTGTGTACCACCCAGTTATTGGTTGAGTCAGGGGACCAACCTGCCAGGCAAAGTGTTTTACCTTCTTCCTCACTATAAGAGGGGTATAGTTTCATGACACTTGAAATACCCACATTTCTAGTGCTATCCACCACAATATCGTTAATCACATAGCGTACCTCAGAAAACAAAAAGGCAAATGCAAGTATGTTGTAGGTGTAGAACCATCAGCTTTGGTGAGCCGACCTTCAATTTGAATGACACTTTCATGCGGTAGGGTGTAAATATCTTGGTTGTTGATAACAAATTGAATTTCATCATCGTTATTGAGTCCTGGTGTTTGAGCTTGATAGGAATGGGGATCAATTCTTACCACCCCTTCTTGCTCCTCGATGCGGTTCACTACCTCTAGGATAGAATTCATCATGTAGGTCGACGTGGTAACACAGATGTTGTAAAATCTGCTTGTCCTTAGTTGTTAACGTTTATTCCCGTAGCAATCAACTAACACCATTCCTAGACGGTGTTGTTGCTTTATACACCAACTTCATAGCGGCTTTAGAACCAACTTGTAAGTCACTGGTGTGGTAGAATCTAGTTGAATGGGTTTTTGATCTCTATTAATGAGTCTTAAAGTTATATTACTTATAGGATCAACAGCCTCAGAATGAAAGAGCACTACTGGAGGGTTTTCACGAATAATATAGCCATTGGGCGATGCCACAATAAAATCATAAAGCGAATGCGATGGCTCTTGATAGGTGTACACTTGGCTAATAATATTACACGTCACCGACACGTGATGGTCCTCAATCAATTTCACTTCATAGTCTGAATTATGTTTTTTGTTGGGCTCCAACACTCGTGGTTTAAATCCTAGTAAAGAAACAATGGAATCGGGTTGTGTTTCAAAGTCAATCTTAAACGTAGAGAAAATACTGCAGCGATGAGTGTTGGTATTTCCTGTAAGTTCAAACTTGTGTGTTCCATCAAGAAATGACTTTAAACCATATTCGTTGATCAACACCACATAAATGTGTTCATAAATATCGTCTATGGTATATCCACCAGGGTTCAGGGTTAGCACAAAATCATCATAGTAAAACTTGTTGTATACATTTTCATGTATGTTGTATATTCTATTGTACGTTTCAAGAGAAACAAGTCCCAAACCGTAAGGTCTTTCACTCAATTCGATAAGCGGGTAAAAGTCTAGGCTGACTTCAGGTCCACGTCCATGCAATGTAAACGTCTTACTTTCTGCAGACATACTGTTGTCGTTTATGCTTATGCTGTGTCTTATATAAAAACGTTAAACACAAACGTCCACACGATTGGCTGTTAATCGCTTGCTCACGTTTTACATTATAATATATTTTGGTCCTGTTTCCAAAATAGGTTACTAGTTCCATGGGTGGGGGCAGATTTACAAAACTGTCAAAGTACCTCACTAAGGATCTCTCTTTCACATAGGCTACATAATGGGTTCCTGGCCCTCGGTAATCATCTAGATTTAGAATTGCACATTCCTGTTTCCATGGTTGTGGGTGTAATTGGTTCCGCATAAACACACCTCGAAAATGAGAAAGCTTTAGTTGTTTGGCATAGCTTTTCACTTCTTCATGGGTCAGGGCATGTCTTGCTATGGCTGAGGTTAAAAATATTTTTTATTATTATTTGGAGATGGGAAAATTCCAAATCCTTGTTGATAAAAGGCTGGCTTTAAATTGGCGTTTCTAGCCCCCAGAGCAATGGCTTCCATTGTTTCATTGTGTCGTTGACTTTATTTTAGTTCTTGCTTACCCTGCTGTGCAGCTTTAATGGTTTTTGCCACCGCACTAGCACCACCCAAAAGTGAACCCAGAGCAGCCAGACCGGCGAATAATGCAGGTAAAAATTCCGCTCGTTTGGGAAAACGGTAATTACTCGACCTTGTTTTGAAACCTGTCGCTGACGTATTGAAATAACACGTCTCTGTGCTGCTCGAAGTGCTTTCTTTATCGTTAACACATTATTTTTTTATTTTTTTCATTTGCAAAGGCTTGTCAACCAATACCTTAACCCCATGCTTTGACAATCACAGGGTCTTCTGTTTAGTCCTTTTCACCACATATCATTGTTTCACCATGATGATGACCAACGACATAAAATGGGAAAACGTTTATGGTTTTTCCTGCTTGCTTTTAATCCCATGTAAGCATGAGATGAAATGATAATTCATCACCTACATTAACCGTTTGATGGTTATGGACCAACATCCTATGACGGTTTATCTCTATATGCAAATGGTTCTCATCAGGAATGGATTGTTTAATGTGAATAGTTCCATCATAGTGTAATCGATAGTGTCTTAAACCTGAAGAAATCACGTACGCTAGGTTGTCATTGACTAGCGGTAAATGGTTCCTGTCAATCACAGGTTTTTCATTCGTTAGATACACTAAAAATACGGATGGGACAAATTTATAAAGTCTCTTCCTTTGGTAGGTGAGGTATCGTTTGGTGCAGACATCATCATCTTCTTGAGGGTCTTCCACGTGAATAATGCGGTGATGATTAGCCGTACAGCCATCCACAGTAAGCTGAGGCACTTTGTCATATAACTCGTGCACCTTGTTATCCACATACTTTTTTGTATTGACATCCGTAGACACTTGAGAATGTTTCACATGGGTTAACCGCTTTCCCTTAAAGTCATAATCTCCTTGTTTAGTGCGTGGCACTACAGATCTATCCACATAGTGTTTATTATCAGGGTCTGCTTCTTGTTTAGTATCATGTATGGGGCCAAACTTAGCTTTAGCCGTGAACGCACGTCCAAACACATCCATCGTCAACCTGTAGTAGGGGTCTACTGTTTCTATTACAAGGCATGGTTCCATGTATATAGACAGCCTGCTAACCTCTCTAACCCATAGTTGATATGAGGATTATTAAGCAGCAAGTGTCATTCCCTGTGGGGGACATGGTTTCCCATCTCTATCCCACATCACAACGTCATGGTTCACTGTTTCCATCTTCCATTCGCTGCATCATCGTGGGACCTTCGGGATGTGGAAAGACCAATCTTTTGATAACGCTCATCACAGCACCCAATGGTCTGCGTTTTCAAAATATTTATATTTATATTTTTTTCAGAATCTCTCTACCAACCCCTCATGTCTCAATTACAAAAAGAAAATGTTTTTGCCCCGGATGAGGTGAAGCTTGATTCACTCATGATTTTCGATGATGTATCCACGACAAGGCATCATTCAAAGCTATTTCAGCATGGGTCGTTACAAAAATATTGATTGCTTCTATCTTGGACAAACGTATTCTAAAATGAGCAAACAACTTTTTCGTGACAATGGCAATGTCATTGTTTTATTTTGCCAGGATGAGCGGAATAGTCGACATATTTTATAATGAACGTGTCAATCATGATATGACATTCCACACATTTACTGAATTGTGTGCCAAGTGCTGGAACACCCAACGCCATGCCTGTTTAGTGATTGATAAACCAAGTGAACTCAACCAAGGACGTTATCGCTTGGGGTATGATCATTTTATTACTATTGAAGGTATTGTCTCATTCCCTCTAAAGTCATTTGTCAAGGCACCATGGCGTTAGCAGAGAGTCAATTGAAAGAGTATATTATTAAAGTAAAACATACTATTCGCCAAAAGTTTCGTCAATTGAAACGATCACGTACGGATAATGCTTTGTTTATTCAACAACATTTAGCACCTCCGCTAAAAGCTATGTTTAAACCCTCTTTCAAGCCATCTGAATCGTTACCCACTCTTTCACAAGCCACGCAGACCCTACGCGAGGACCCTGTGGAAGAGGAAGGGGATCAGGAAGATTTGACTAGTGTTAGTGATGTTGAGGATGAGCATGATCAAAATTGTTTACGCCTCAAAAAAAATCCTCACCCCCTGGCAGAGTTTAAAAAAAAGAAATCATTGGCCATAGCCGAAACACCTACCACTTCCAGATCGGCTCCGTTTACACAACTATTGGCCACGCCTCAACATAAAAATTAATTAAATCACCTTTAAATAAAATGTTATGGATCAACACTAGAACCCTATCTCACCAATCTATTTACTGGAAAGACAGATACCACGTATGGTGTTCGCTATGAGGATAATGGTTTTTAAATTGGGGATTCATCCTCCAAATTTGCTCATACTAGTGCTGTCATTAAAAAAAACAGCTATCAATTAACACCAGGTCTGTTAAAGCTGCTATTCTCTCGTACCCCCTCTTCCCATGACTATACGCAACAGGACCTTGCGAAATATAAATCGATTTTATTAGACACCCATTCCCACAATATACAGTATGATCCCTCGCAACAAGTCAATGCCAATATATCTAAAAAATATTCATCCATCATTGCAAAAATGTTTCCAACCAGTCAAAGTGCACGTCGTAAAGTGTCCGCTTCGGGAGTGACATTTAAACCATTAAAACCCCTTGTGGATGTTACCTACTGGCATAATCCCAGTAAGCTCGTCCAGCGGCTACAGCTGTTGCATGCTTCACGTCAAGCCGGCCATACCGGTCACGATTGGGAAATTCAAGAAATTGAACAAGATTTTCAAAATGCCAAAATTATTGTTTAAGCCTTCACCCATTAAAGTGGGCATCGCTCATGAGTAGCATCGTCCAGCTAGACGTCACTATCAGCGACTCAAGGTGACTTCACGGGGTGTGGATGAACTTTGGCAAGCCGATTTGGTGGAAATGATTCCCTATGCTAGTGTTAACGATGGTGTACGCTATATGTTGACGGTCATTGATGTGTATTCCAAAATGATCTTTGTTCAAGCCGTGAGTCGCAAGTCTGGCCCGCAAGTCACCAAGGCCTTTAAACATATTATTCAACAATCCAAACGTCAACCCCAGTTGTTACAAACCGATCAGGGAAAATAATTTTTCAACAAGGACTCTTCAGTTTTCTCAAATCTTTGGATACTCACCATTACACCGCATACAGCAATCTCAAACCCAGTGTGGTCGAGCGGTTTAACCGAACATTGAAAACCCATATGTGGAAAGCGTTTACCGCTCAAGGCTCATATCGCTGGTTGGACTCTTTACCTGAGCTAGTATCACGTTACAATGACACCAAACACAGAACCATTGGGACCAAGCCACGACTAGTGACCAAAAATATTCCGCGACTGGATAAACTGTTTAACCCCATAAAAACAGCTGACCTTAAACGTCACCTCCTTAACATCAGGGACCATGTTCATGTGAGCAAATTTAAGTATGTCTTCGACAAGGGCTACACACCAAACTGGGGGACCGAACTATTTCGAATTCGACAAATCAACCTGAACAGCCCAGTCACCGATTTACTCGTGGACCTCAACCATCAACCCATAAAAGGCAGGTTTTATCTCCAAGAACTCCAAAAGACAGCGTTTCCCAAACATTACCTTGTGGAAAAGTGTTGAAGATAAAAGGAAATAAACTATATGTAAAATGATTGGGATTTAGCTCAGCCTTTAATTCATGGATTAATAAATTACATGTTGTATGAAACTGTGCACCTTGTATTTATTTATTTATTCACTCATGTTGTACTTAACCTATAGCCCTGTGTGTACAGTCCTCAGCTCCACATGTATTATGAGCAATACATATTTCTTTCTCTCTTCACCTGTGTTCTCTCTTACACCTCCTCTCCCCCGTCCCGCATACTCCCATTTACCACCCACCGCTGCCAAACAGGTTGTGACTTGTCAGCCCTTATCGCGCATGTGCACAGCTAACATTCAAGGTGAACACCTGCGGTAGGTCAAATTACACATGAACTTGCATTTTCTCACGTACGAACTAAAACAGGATGTGACTTGTTAGCTTACATGTTGTTTCACAAGGGGATCGGCAATAATGTCATCTCACGCGTGTTCACATGTATTTCGTCACTTTCCTTTCATATCGTTATCAGATTGTAGTAGTGAGGACTGGCGAACAACGTCAGTTCAACACACTGCTTTACACGCAAATGTAGTTAGGCCCTTTGCCACAATTTGAATAAAAGCATGGGCTAGTCCATAGGGACCACTCCAAAGGGACCGGTCCAGAGGGATCAGTCAAGAGGACCCGTCAACAGGGACTCGTCCACAGGGACTCGTCCACAGGGACTCGTCAACAATGACCCGTCAACAAGGATCCGTCAACAAGGATCCGTCAAAAATGACTTCCTCTAAAAAGGATCCATCCAAAGGGGCTAGTCAACAGGGAGTTGGCAGTTGGCAGTCAAAGTGAAAGGTCGTGTTTTTCCCAAGCTCTCAGGTGTACTGAAATGGGTTGCTCTCTGAAGTGTTATCGCGCGAGGATCGGACTGTGGTATGCGAAGGGTAGTCGGGATTTCCGGTGTTTGTGTGTGCGTACGGGCCCTAGTAACTTGTAGTTTATAGCCCTAGTGGTAGCTGCGTTGTTAGTTATTGGTGGAGTGGAAGTGAATCCAGGCCCTGTTACTCCAAATGTGAATCAGGCAAATGAACCAGTGGCAGCATTAAAGTGTTCGACGTGCAGTAAAACATTGAAGAACGGTGTTCAGTGTGGACTATGTGAGAAATGGTTTCACTTCGGCTGTATTAAGGTCAAGTAGGAGGATTGTGATGTCGGGAATTGGTTTTGTAAAGTATGTGATACGCCAGACTGTTTGAGGGTGCAAATCAAAGCAAGGGATCAAATAATACAGGAACTTAGATCAAAGCATCGTGAATCAGAGGAAACGGTGAAGGATGTGACTGAACGGCTTTCTACTGGGATCAGTGTCGAAGAGGGCGTGCAGGAGCAAACTGAGGATGACGTTACCATAATGGGTGATTATGATACGATGGAGTGCGAATATCTCGATGAAATAAGGTGCGAAAGTGCGGTGTTATCCGGGGATTAAAATTGACCAGCTTGCCCAACAAGTGGAAGAAGCAAATGTAGAGGACTGTGACAAAGTTAAAGTGTTGTTGCTCCATGTTGGGACGAACGATTTGAAGAAGAGGGCTACAGCTGATTACATCATGGGGGAGCTCTACGAACTAGGCAGAAAAGCTAAAAGCAAGTTTAGAAGTGCAAAAATTATAATGAGTGGCATTGTTCGGGGGGGAGATGTTCCGTTAAGGCGAGTTAAGACTGTAAATGACCGCATGGACTGGGTTTGTGCACAACTGGGATTAGTGTACGTAGATGCTGACTGCTGGATTGGTGGCCGTGACTTCGCCCGAGACCGGCTGCATTTAAATCGATGGGGCGCTTTCAACCTAGGGAGCCTACATGACAGGGTCATTGGTTCATGCCGGCCATTGTGAGGAGGAGCAGGTCCAGAGGTTGCTAGCCGACGGGAACAGAAGGAGCTACTTCGGGATATTTGCTGCGGAGGTAAGACTCTAAGATTACTGCAGGTTAATTGTCAGAGTTTAGGAAATAAATAAATTGAATTTTGGAATCTTGTAGAGACGTATTCTCCGGATATTGTCATTGCTACTGAATCTTGGTTATATGAGGATATAAATAGTAATGAAATAATTCAAGGGACCTACGAAATGTACAGAAGGGATCGGGGGAAGCGAGGTGGTGGTCTATTTATTTGTGTGCGCATAAATATAGCTAGTTTCTTAAAGTGGTCTGATACGGATCATGAAATGTTATGTGTACAAATTTCGGATAAAGGGAATAAATTCCCTCTTCAGGTGATAGGGGCGTATAGAGCACCGAAAGATAACTTTTCGCTTCTCGACACACTGTATGATAAAACTTGTAAAAGAGCATAATAATTGCCGGAGATTTAAACCTCCCCAAAGTAGACTGGTCTGGTGAGTCTACTAGCTGTGGTCAAGCTCAGAGCACTGCAAACAAATTCTTAAGGGAGGGGGGATTTTCCCAAGTAGTTGACTTCCCAACTAGAGGCAATAATACCTTAGATGTTTATCTCGTAAGGCCTGTAGAGCTGTATATTAACTGTCTGAAAGTACCAGGAATTAGTGACCATACTGGGGTTGAATTAAATATTAGATACGGTGACATTACAAAATTAGACTCTGATGGAGCAAATAAGATCATATTCCAGTATCGCAGGGCGGATCAGGGCAAATTTCAGGGGAATTTGAATGAGGTATTTGTAGGATGGGCATCGGAAGGAAATCACATTAATATCCTGTGGACTAACTTTTTGAAAATTTTAAATAGCGCTATTGATAAATTTGTTCCATTTAAATTACTGAAACAAAATCCAGATCCTGAGTATTACACATGGGAAATCAGGAGTCTTAAACGGAAAATTAGGAAATTATACAATAAAAGACATGATAGTGACAAGTATATGTTGAAATTTAAGTCCTTATCAAGAGAGATCGTCTTAAAAAAGAGAGCTGCTCATGACAATTATATGCAAGGTTTACTTGGTTCGGGAGGCGATGGGTGGAAAAAACTTTACAGTTATGTTAGGAGAAGAAAGGGAAATTCAAATAATTTGTCGATGATAATGTCCGGTGACGGTAAATTAATTACTGAGAAGCACGCCCTTGCTAATGAATTAAATGTCTTTGATGGTAGTGTGTTCAATAAATCCAATAGCTGTGTGTTGGACCTTAACGGTGAATCAGGGGCTCCACTTCTCCAAATAAACCAGTCAGCAATTGTAAAGCTAATACAAAAATTACGTTACAATATATCGATGGGTCCTGATAATATTGTTAGAGAAGTACTTAAACTAGGAGGTAGGGCCGTGGCACGATACTTAGAGGTGATGTTTAATGTGCTCATAAACAATGCGCAAATCCCGGATGACTGGAAAAGAGCTACGGTAGTCCCAATATTTAAGGGAGGGGGCAGACTTGAATTGGGCAACTACAGGCCGGTTAGTCTTACGTCCATCGTTTGTAAACAGATGGAGCATCTCATTGCGACTACTTGAGGGAACAGTGGGAAACATTATCTTGGTTTAATGATAGGCAACATGGATTTCGGAAAGGTTACTCATGCGAGAGTCAGATGCTATCACGTTTTCAAGATATTAGCGAATCGTTAGACGATGGGGTTTCAGTCGACGCCGTAGTTATAGATTTTGTGAAGGCATTTGATGTCGTGCCGAATGGCATGCTACTCCATAAATTAGCTTCGACGAAGATTGATGGAAGAGTAATTTTATGGATCCAAGAATTTTTGACGGGTCGTTCCCAGAATGTGAAAGTTGAAGGCCGATTCTCGGATGAAATTACCGTAACGTCGGGTATCCCTCAGGGCAGGGTAATCGGAACTTTGTTATTTTTGGCGTTTATAAACGACTTACCAAATGGGATTCGCAGTGACTGTCGATTGTTTGCGGATGATTGAGTAATATATCGAAAGATACATGACTCACAAGACAATGCAGTACTTCAAGATGACCTGAACCTGGTCTATAAGTGGGCGATTGAAAATAAAATGAAAATAAACACAAGAAAATGTAGTCTAATAAAAATAGGGAAAGTGCGAAGGCAAGATTTTCAATATAACATTGCCTCGGAAATACTTGTAGAAGAAGATTCTTGCAAATATTTGGGCGTTCACGTAAGAAATGATATGAAATGGAGTAGTCATATAGGATGTGTAGTTTCTAAAGATAACAAATCCCTGCACTTTGTAATGAGGGTATTAAAAGGAAGTAGTACCTCTGCTAAAGAATTAGGATATTTGTCACTTGTAAGACCTATTCTGGAATACGCCTCGGCGGTTTTGGATCCATATCAAGTAGGGCTCATAAATAAGTTGGAAATGGTACAAAGAAAGGCCGCTAGATTTGTGCTCAGTGACTTTAATCCCAGGGGCAGTGTGAGCCGTATGTTAAAGAAACTTGGGTGGGAAACACTTGAGGCTAGGAGGATGAAATCTAGACTCTGCGCTATGTACAACACGTATACAAATCAACCAGCATGGGGTGAGCTTAGCAAACGTATGGAAAAGCCTACTTACATGGGTAGGAGCGATCATCCTTTCAAAGGTAAGGGCCGACCACAGCGAACAAATTATGGTAAATATTCTTTCGTTAACCATGCCATTGATAATTGGAACTCTCTACCTGCCGCAGTCTTAGAGCCTTTTCCCAAACATATAGGTGTGTTTAAGAAAAGACTGACTATTTGTGTAAATACTACAGTTTAATTGTTAGTGAATTGTTATGTACAATTATTTATTTGTTATGTAGTCTATATCTAATTTGCCACCGGGGGACACACCCCCAATTGCAAATAAACGAATGAATGAATGGAGGAATGAACAGGGACCAGTCCAATGGGCAAATCAACAGGGATCAATCAAAAGTGGTTATCGCCTCAAGGCCTGACATGCCCCTCTTTGATTATTGGTTTGTCTATCGACAAGCGCTGCTTGAAATACTTTTTGATCACCCCTCGTGGGTTGGGTTAGGTTAGGTTACACTACAGCCGCCATCTTTAAAAAGCCAGCGCTCTTACAAAAGCCATGAGTGGACATGCGTAAAAACAAAAAACAAGCATGTTAATTCATTTTGGCTTTTCACCGTACACATGTCTCTTGTGTGGAACAACGTTTACTTTCATATTAGCATTCAAACTCCATCATGTCGCACTTGGAAAGCGAGATTTTATAAAATATTACAATTTCACCCGTAGTAGGGGTAGGTTTTGTTTTGGTGTAGAAATATGTTGTCCATTGGAAAGGGGGTGTCAGCCCGAGTTCAACGACACCACATTCGTCAAAATCCGACCATGCGTTCGAGAGATATCGCGCCGCCGCAATCTTGTAGGAGGAAAGCCGTAGGAGGTGCCGGAACCGCTAAAAAACCACTTCTTAGGTGGATCACCGGGGTGAAACCGGGCATATGCACCACATCGAGGTGTAGCGGCTGTCACCCCCAGAGACCCGGGCTCAATTCCCGGCTCTGGCAAGAAATATAATTCTGGTCTGAGGGTTGGAACCGGTTACACATCGTCATGAGGAAAAACTGTGAAGAGATGGGTTCGAATTCCCCCTCAGTCATTCTGGATGTGGTTATCCGTGGTTTTCCACTTCTACTCCAGGCGAATACCGGAATGGTGCCTAACGTAAGGTCATGGCCGCCTCCTACCTGGATTACAAATAAACGCACTAGTACAGCCATCACAAGAACACAGTTTACCAGAAAATCATTCTACACACACACAAATACACGAGGCTAAATGGTCACGATGTCCAAGCCCCTCAAATTAAAGAACAACAACAACCATCCTATGCAAGCATTAAGACAGGATTTCTTCAAATATCCAATTCTAAGGGCAGCAAAATAAAGCTTGAAAAATTAGACGTTTTCCGAAAACACTTGAGTTACAAACATGCATGCTAAAGGACCACTTCTTGCTCAATCCTTGACTGAATTACAAACATACACACTACTGCAGACACCACAAAAACACAGATTATCTACGAACAGCCAAGTACGTGGGGCTGAAGTGATCACAGTAAACAACAAGAAGCATCGTTCGTAGCTCGAGTGAGCTCTGCCCCGCCCTTACGCGTGGGATGGCGACATTGATCAATGTTGCGATGGCAACCTTTCAGAGGGATGCTGCGCTAATTATAGTCTATCCGTAGCTCTGCCCAGGGCTCGTTCTCATTGCTCTTTTGATACGATACAGAAGCGTTCTCCTTGTTAGCAACCGATAACTTAGATGTTAGGTCCCTTAAAACAACATTTATCATAATCGTTCTCCTTGTCTATTTGTTTGGGACGGGATATGCTTTAGTACTTTGCTAATTATGCGTTTCATTCAGTTGGAAACTTAACAAAGCAACACATTTCTGAAGAAAAGAGAGCTAGAAAGGAAGATTGTAGTTGAACGTGACCGTTTATCACGCGATCATAAGTCAAACGACCTGCTCTTTAGTTGGAATCCGAACCACTGGACACAAGCTAATATGCATAAGCCGGGAATCGAACTCAGTCCCCTTTGATGAGAGGCAAGCAGCTTCATCACTGCGCCACCACGCCCATATTTCTCAAAGTCGAACTATTTGCCATTGTAATAAATAATAATTATAATGCCCCATTTGTTTCCTGTGATTGTTTGAGACGCTGGGACACCGGGATTTTACCCTTGAGGGTATCTTGAATGTGACAACACCCTTAAATACCATTCATTTGCATTGGAGACGGTATGCTTATCAACATCTCCCCTAGTCTGCAAGCCCCCGTGAGCGAACGACCTTCTCTGCTTCAACACTTCTCACCTTGAAATCGTTCAACACCGCGCTGAGTAGAGCAATCGAGGCAATCTCCCCTCTTTTCTTATCAAATGGCCTCACCAACTTTTTATTTTTGAAAAATGCTTCAAAAATATTATTTTGGGACGTTTTGTTTTGTTTGGTTATATTAAGGATTTTGGATAAATTAACTAGATGTTCAGTAAAGAACATACAACCTACTTTCTCCTAAATGCATTGGTATATTCATATTTTTTGTCCTTATCAAGGAGTACAATGGAATATTCTTGTGATGAACGTACCGTAAGACTCCCAGTATACTAGTTTCGTTTTAATTCCGCTTTTTCATCTAGAGCAATTGATTGAAATATTAGAAAAGTATGCCCATCCACCATCGAAAATGTATGGAGTCTTTCATCTTGCACGTTCTACAGAGAAAGCCGTTTCTGCGTTTGATCATTGTAATAGTGGATAGTCTTATACACTATATAACAAAAAAAATACGACGCACCGGGAAGGCGTTGTCTGATTGTAAGGAAATTACGTATGCAAAGACATTCGGACCGTACATGCAAATGATTAAGGCTTCGTGTCCAATGAATGAATAACGGGAGCTCCCGCGCATCCAAACTGCGCATGCATCAGATGTACTTAAGGCGCGATTCTGAAGCGTATCCTCAAAGGAGCTGTTGCATTTGACTGCGATATCTGAACGTTGGCTGTAAGAATGCCGCGCCGAAGGATTCGTGCTCATTACGAGCAGATATCAGAGTTTGAAAGAGGTTGTGCGATCGGATTGAAAGAAGCTGGTTGGTCAAATCGAGCTGCCGCTGGACATTGGGTCGAAGCGATGCGGCGATCAGACGATGCTGGCAAGCGTGGGTCAGCAACGGCATGCATCAGTGTCAGGACGGCAGTGGTCGACCGAGGGCCACAACAGCACGGGCAGACAGAGCGATTATCAGAACAGCTGTCACGGCACCAGATTCGTCGTTATCAACGACCGCACACATGTGTCCACCATGACCATCAACTGACGCCTGAGCGACAGGAATTTCCGCCCGTTACGCCGCTTACCACTCACGCCTGTTCACCGTCAAGTCAGATTACAGTGGTGCCGCGCTGGAGCAACGTGGAACTGCGCTGACTGGGGACGTATAGTCTTTAGTGACGTGTCACGTTTCCAACTGTGCCCTGACGACAACAGCAGACGTGTTTGGAGACGTGCAGGCCAGCGTGGGGATCCTGCCTCGACTATCACATGCCACACAGCCCAACAACAGGGAGTGATGGTCTGGGGTGCCATCTCCTTTGATAGCGGGACCCCTCTGGTAGTCATTCCTGGCACACTGACAGCACAGCGTTATGTTGATGCCATCCTACGGCCGATTGTGTTACCGTTTCTTCAGAGACATCCAGGCCTTACTTTCCAACAGGATAATGGCCGGCCGCACACGGCACGTGTTGCTATGGACTGTCTTCAAGCTTGCCCTATCCTTCCTTGGCCAGCTCGGCGCCTGATCTCTCTTCCATAGAGCACATTTGGGACGTCATGAGAAAGCGATTGCGAACATCCCGGAATGTCGCCGATTTAGCCCAATAGTTGGAGACCATTTGGCACGAAATTCCGCAGGACACCATCCGGGAATTTTATCAGTCCATGCCACGTCGAGTGACAGCTTGCATCCAGGCCAGGGGTGGACCAACACCTTATTGACGTCACCTTTGTAACGCTCTAACTCTGCAATAAATAATTCGATTCATCTGCACTTTTGATTGTTTGTTTTTCTATGTCTGTTCCTCACATCCACCAATTTTTAACGCCATCGGACAATTCCTTCCTGGTGCGTCTGTTTTGTTGTTATACAGTGTATATTCAAGATGGCAACTACGTGCTGTATGTAGTGTGACTGTCGTATGATGAATTAAAGTAAGGTATCTTATCCGTCTCTGTCTTTTTACAAAGTTTCGTTTTAATTACGCAATTGGATCCAGAGTTATTGATTTTGAAGTTTTAATAATACGCTCAGCCACCATCTTCAGTATATGGTGGCATACAAAGCCCACATATACTGTAGTTCTACTTTAATACTATAGGATTTCTAAAATACATAGAATTATTTGTTTGTATATTTTATAATTTCAAGATGTCCACTGCGCATCAAATAATGGTAACCAAGTCTTTTGTATGGTATTCACTAAATTTCGCGTAATTACTGTATGCCATTATATCGTGTGTTAATGATACTCAAGTTTTAAGAATAGGCTACGCCCATCCGCCATCATGAACGTATGGAGTCGCTGTTACTTCGACTTGGTCAGTCTTGGCTGTCGCCCCGGACGTCTAGGTTCGATTCCCGGCTCTGCCAAGAAATTTTATTTCTGGTGTGAGAGCTGGAACGGGGTACACTCAGCCTCGTGAGGTAAAACTGAGAAAAGGAGGGTTCGATTCCCACCTCAGCCATTTTTCAAGTGGCTTTCCGTGGTTTCTCTATTTCTACTCCAGGAAAATGCTAAGATGGATCCTAACTGAAGGCTACGGCTGCCTCCTTCGCAATCCTATCCCCAATTTGCAAGTACACACACAGTTCTTTAAGGGCAACTGCCAGTCACAAATCACAGTTCGATAGGATAAGGGAATATGGCTCATCCGTGCATTCGTGGCACAGGAAGCTTTGCAATTTCAAAGCGTTGTTGTTGTTGTTGTTGATTCTTAAGGGGCTTTGCGACATCGTGGTCATGTAGCCCGTGTACTTGGGTTTGTGTATTTGTAATTGAGGTAGGGTTTGTGTAGGAAGCGGCCGTGGCCTTACGTTAGGTACCATCTCGGCATTTGTCTGGAGTAGAAGTGAGAAACCACGGAAAAACCCCTTCCAGGATGGCTGAACAAGAAATCAAACCCGCCTCTTCCTTGTTTTCCCTCACAGGGCTCTTGTTGTTCTTGTCATTTTGGCAGAGCTGGGAATCGAACCCGGTCCTCCGTGGTGGCAGCAAAGAATGCTAGCCACTACGCGTCCAATACGTTCATCAACAAACTGAAGGCTGAATGCAAAGCACGACAGTTTGTTAAGAGGAGACAGCATCACCCGCACTATTATACACAGAGAAAGTTGATGTGTTGCAGCAGAGCGTATCCACGATTTCTTCAGGGGTGGGGCTGATTCCATAAATTTTCAAATCCCAATATAAAATGTTTTTTTTTCGTGTGGCTTCCTGAGAGGCCAAGTGCAGGTCTTTCTAGTTGACGCCCGTGGTGACCTGCGCGTCGTAATGAAGACGAAATGCTGAAAACATCACATACACCCAGTCCCCGGGCCACGTGAATTAACCCCAGGAGATTACATTCCCTAATGGCCCAGCCGGGAATCGAACCCGGGACTCTTCGGGCCAAAGCCTAGCACGCTAACCAATTAGCCATGGAGCCGGACATATAACATTATGATAAATTAGCATTTTATGTTGTTGTTGACTTGGCGGTTTTGCGACATCGTGGTCATACAGCCCCGTGTACTTGGATGTGTGTGCATTTTTCGCATAACCTGTGTTATTGCGATGACTATATTAGTGTGTGTATTTGTAATTCAGGTGAAGATTGGAAAGGAAGCGGCCGTGGCCTTAAGTTAGGAACCATCCCATTATGATGTCTGTACAATTTATTTCTATCTGTAATTAAGACTGTTTTTGTTGTTGTTTGAGTCTTCAGTATTTTGCCCCCTGTCCTGAGCTAATGGTTTCATGGCTACATAGCTGCCACATCCTACATCCGAGGCAATCTGGTAAACATATTCTAACTTTGGTCTACTCCAACAGTTTTTATCCTCGACCCTTCCTTCCATAACTGAGTTTGCTATTCCTGGGTGTCTAAGTGTCCAACCAACCTATCTCTTCTCCTCATTAGCAGTCACCAGGAATATCTCTCCTCGCCCACTATATATTTTTGGTGCCGAAACCCGGGATTTAAGCCTTTTCAAAACTTGTACACCAGAGATAAAAGATACAGTGTTGTGTTTAAATTGTCTTATGATGAAGGCCTACTAATACAATTGTATTTTACAGGCCCAACTCGAGTAAACAACATGAGAGACAGATTTGGGACGGGGCCAGTTCTCCCTTCGGTGCTGGTTACTTCAACGCACGTAAGAAACGTAAGTCAACAAAAGTGGTGAGTTTACTCCAGTTTTGAACATGCCTCTTAATAATACAAGTATTAGCCTAATACACGCGCCTCATGCAAGAGTAAGTTAACTTTTCTCTCCGATCTTACAGAGCAGGAACGTAACTTGGATATAATTTCACAACGATTAAAAAATTGAGCAAGTTTTCGAGAAGTATGATGAGATTCAATGCAGTATTCAAATTCAAAGCCCCGTGCAACAGAGCGATCGTAACGAAGTGGAATGTCTTTTTTTTATTAAGGCTTGGCTGAAGCAAAAAATCTCCTTCGTACTTTAACTTTACAGGAAAAAAAAAGGAAGATCTAACTCTTTTAGTTTCCACTTCCGCACCTTCCCACACGATTCGCCGTAAAATTGAATTGCCCACGTTTTGTGGTGATGAAAGCTCATGGGAACCATTTTTTGAGTTATTCACTTCATTAATTCATGCCAAAAAAAACTCCGGTTGATACAAAAATTCCATTATCTGCGCTCGGCCATTCAAGGTCAGCCTCTTAACCTTATTCAGGCCCTCGCTTTAGAATTGCGCAAGGATCGCTACGGGAACACTAGGCTGAGAATTCAACCTTCCTAATGTCTAATCAGACAATGTCCTATCTATTTGTAACTTGATCGATACAGCAGAGCTTCACACTCGTGCTTTGGCTAATTTATACCAACGCGTTAAATTTTGTAATCTATTTTTAATTCATCTTGTTTCTTCCAAATTCGATTCTACTACCCTAAGAGCATAGGAAATGGAATTGTCTCAGCATTCGCAATGCACTTTTGAGCCCCTTGTTAAGTTTATAAAGGCCTGGTGCCAGGTTATGTCTGCTATAGCTTGTCAAAAAATTAGTGCTAATCCCACTAAAAGGTTTTCAAACCACAAGGTCATCAGTCATGAGATACTTCAAAATTATTTTATGTAGATGATTTTCTCTATTCCTTTTCCAATATAACGGTTGCTCGTCTTATTTGTGAAGATCTTAATTCCTTATTGCGTGGAGGTGGTTTTCCGCTCTATAAATAGAATTTTAATTCAACTGAATTTTTGTCAAATTTTAAATCTGACTCACCCACCGCTGGATTAATTGTAATAATAATAATAATAATAATAATAATAATAATAATAATAATAATAATAATAATAATAATAATAATAATAATGTTATTGGTTTCACGTCCCTGTTAACTACTCTGGCTTTTAGAGACGCCGGGGTGCCGGAATTTTGCCCCGAAGGGGATCTTTAACGTGCCAGTAAATCTACTGACACGGACGGCTCCCTCGGATTTGCGCAGCCTCAAATGCCAGCTGACTGCGCCAGGATACGAACCAGCAACCTTGGACCCAGCAAGCGAGAACGTTACCACTGAGCCACGCAGCCAGTCTGGATTAATTGAGCTGCCTACTAAGGAAGCTACTGTAAAATCCCTAGGTGTTTTGGTCACCCTCTTCTTACCATTTTTCATATTAGGTTCAGTTGTTGGATTTGCATCCTCAAACTAAAAGGCAAGTTTTATCCGAAATTGCCAAACTTTTTGATCCCCTTCAGTATGTAGCTCCTGTTGTGATTAATGCAAAAGTTTTAATGAAACGGCTTTGGTTATTGAAATCACGTTGAGACTAATTAGTACCCACCCACCCTTCTTAAGGAATGACTGGAATATCGAAACAGCTTATCAGACCTTTCTGAAATTTTTATTTCCGCCCCTCTATGTCAATATTTTGAAATGCACATTCTTGCGGACAGTTAAGAAAAAGCTTAAGGTGGTTGTGCTTATAATGTAGGACGTCCCACTGCTACTTCTAGTGGATTTTCAAATGCGACTTTTGCTAAGTCTAAGTAACTCCGCTTAAGTCAGTATTCTTGCTTAGACTGGAATTATGTGTCGCCTTAATGGCAGCAGAATTATCAATCAAATTAGATGGTAGTCTGAACGTGCAATTTTCTTGCACATGTTTTTGGAGTGACTCCTCGGTTGTTTTGGCTTGGCTTTCGAAACCTTCCTCTCATTGGAGTACTTTTGTTTCTAACCGCGTTTCCAAAATTCAGGACGTATCCCACTCGGAACAGTGGCATCATGATCCCAGTAAGGAAACCCCCGGGGATATAATATCACGTGTTATTCTCCCAAAAAATTAGCTTCTTTCGATTTATATTGGCAAGGGCCACCATGGCTCCTGCACGATTCCTCTTTATGGCGTCGCCTTCCATGTCATTTGTTAAAGAACGTACTAGAAACCCGCGTTGTTCTCGCTTCTTCCCATCTTACTTATGTTACGATCAGTCTTTTTCAGGGCTATTCCGCATTTTCTAAAGTAATTCATGTAGTAGCACATTTATTTCGTTGGAAATATTTTGTAATCTATCAGCCTATCAAGGCGAAAGGTTCCCCCACCAGAGTAAAGCTGGAATTCGCCACGCGAAGAATTCTACTGCTAACTCAGCAGGATGTATTTTTCGTCAAAAAACTAGCACTTTTGATTGGCCATGACTTACCTAAGTCTAGTAGACTTTCAGCCCTTACTCCCTTTCTTGATAAGGATGGATTGATACGAGTAGGAGGTAGATTGTTATTTTCAAACTATTCTGATGAAAAGTAGCATCCTATAATTCTCCCATCTAAACATCATGTGACAGTTCTCATAATCAGACAGTTTCATTACCAGCATTTACATGCAGGAACTCTTACTTTATTGTCTCTAATATGCGAGCAGTATTGCCTCATTAATGGAGCTCATGAGGTGTCATCTGTGGTTCGCAAATGTATGCCTTGTTTCAAGGCCAAACCGCGTCCTGTCACTCAGATTATGGGTCATCTCCCTTCTTTTCGTTCTGAACCTAGCATGCCTTTCGCTTTCACCGGCATTGATTATGCAGGTCCTTTCGTTAATCAAGTGAATTCTCTTTCCTCTAAACGCAAGGTGTTAGGCAAGTTATACATATCTTTATTCGCTTGCATGGTTACAGAAGCCATTCACCTCGAATTGGTAACCAACGCTCCTACTTCGTATTTTCTAGCTGCTCTCTCTAGGTTCACCGCTAGGCGAGGTGTTCCGTCTGAAGTATTTCATCAGCACCTCTGATCATTTGAAAAAAAAAAGCACTTACCTCTCCTTCCCCTAAAGAACAAATTCCGAATTTTTCCTATAATAACGGTTTTATGTGGAATTTCACTCCTCCTTACGCTCCTAATCATCGAGGCCGTTTCTGTACTTTCTTATGAAGAATTTAATTCCCTTGTGATTCAGATTGAAGGAATTGTTAATTCCAGACCGCTCACCTTCTTATCCAACGATCCTAATGAGCTTCCTTCTTTAACGCCTAGTCATTTTTTAATTGGTTGCGCTTTTGCCTCCACGCCTCCTTTGGTGATTCGGCGCTTTGATATAAATCGTCCTATTTTCTGGAGAAAGCTAGAAGAATCTTTACGTACTTAATTCCTTTTGGCGCCGGAGGAAACTGCACTATCTCAGTTTGCTTCATCGACGGGAGAAGTGGCGTCTTTCTCAACCTAATGTACATGTGGGTGATGGTGCTCTTTCGAGACCCCAAGACCCCCCTCCCTCTTCCCCCTCGTATGGAATCTTAGCAGAGTGACTCATTGCCACTCTGGTCGCGATAATAATGATCGAGTGGTAGATATTCTTAACAGTAAGGGTCACTATAATCATTTCCCCTCTGCCAATCAACCCCCAGTGTTTTGCTTACTCTGTTGTTGTCTTCTTTTTCTCGTTGGGTTTTCATTTGTTCGGTGGTTTTCGGAGCATGGTTACATTCGTGACATAGTACGATTTATTTTAAGTGTTTTCTCGCTTTTTAGTGACGGCCCAATTATACCGTCACATTTATTTTGCTCCCGTAAAACCTCCGAATGGTGATATTCGCATTAATATTCATTCTATCTACTCAATAAATTAAATCAATCATGTATTAAATGCATCAATGCGCATTTTGTAAGACATTTACCTTAGCTGTGTTACAGTATGGTCTCCTCCTGGCGCAATTTCCATCTGGTCAACATTATGGTTGCTGCAGTCTGGTGGAGTCAAGTCAATTACGTCACTGTGACTCCTCGAACGACCAATCGCCATCCCCCATTCTGCCCACTAGGTCTTGGAATTCTAGAGCCTTCCTGGGCACTATTTAACGAGGTGCTAGCTGCTACTTTTCAGATCACTCTCTGCAGATCCATCAATCACGCTGCAGATTACTCTCTGCACGCTAATGCACATCACGGCACTAAGTGCTGCCACTCTGCTCAGCGCTAAATCGCTAACCACTACGCTACGGCACCCCTGCGCCATGAGTTCTTTACTCTGACGCATCGCTTCAAATGGCACAAATAATTTCTGGCTGTCCATGCTCAGCAAACTGCATCTTAGACGGTGTCTATCTTCATTCATCCTTCGAGGCAGCAGCAGTCTTCCGGACTGCTAGCCAACATCAATCACCGCCTGGATACTAATGGTGTCATGCCCTTAAGAGAGAAGAAAGAAGATTTGGACTTACTACCTATGGCATACATTTCCTAAGGTCACGGACGCCTCCTTCCGAAGGAACCATCAAGACCTTTCAACACCATTCATCGCTAGCCAGAACTTTTAAGGAGCTGGCTCTTCAAGGACTTCTCTTCCACTTTCTTTAGGAAAGATAAGTTCAATTTATGAAAATTCAAATTTTACTATTGCCATAGGCCCACATTTCTTCATTCAGTTTTATTATTCTCTTATTGAAGTGTATTTTATATTTAAAGCTCAACTCCTCTCCAGTGAGAAGCAAGCATTTTCATTGGTCTCTCTTCAATCAGGGCTTCTGTGATCAGACCCTAACAATTTGTTATATTTAAAGTCTATTCATTTCTGCTTTAAGCACTTATGTGCATTTCCTTGTTTACTATTATATCGATCTATAATTACTGTTGTGATTGCTGCTATTTAGCAATAAACACTGTTAACCTGGTGACACATTCCACTGGCCCAATATCCCGCTCCTCCTTTCAGTCCTATTGTTACTCACAGCGTAGCTATTTTGACCAAGCTTATGCTTGAAGCGATCTCTCGTATGGGAAAGGTTAGGGCAAAACTTCCTCCATACTCTAACCTTGGAGAATGCCTATACTCTGTACTTTCAAAGAAAGAACGTGAAGGATATGGCGGGAGCTTGGATCACCTGAGCTGCGTTGACGATGATTCGAGTGATACTCCGGGCTACACTTCTAGCGACTGCTAATGAAGAGAAGCGATAGGTTGATAGGACACATACTAAGACACCCAGGAATAGTAAACTTAGTTATGGAAGGAAGGGTGGAAGTTAAGAACTGTAGGGGTAGACCAAGGTTAGAATATGTTAAACAGATTGCCTCGGATGTAAGGTGTGGTAGCTATGTAGAGATGAACCGATTAGCTCAGGATAGGGAAGCATGGATCAAACCAGTCAAAGGACTGAAGATTCAAACTACAACAACACTTCGGACTTTCAATCCGCACGATTAACCCACGAGTAAAATATTTTACATCGATTGATCTCGCGTCAACGCCGAGTGCACTCAAATAAGTAAGTAAAATAATGTATTAACACCCTGTATTACGCCCCTTTTAACTACTGCGCCTTTCAGAGACGCCGCGCCGGGGTGCCGGAATTTTGCCCCGAAGGGGATCTTCAACATACCATAAATCTATTGACACAGCTCTCTCACATTTGCTTACCGTCAAATGCTAACTAACTGCGCCAGGATTCGATCCTGCAACTTTGGGAACAGCAGGCGAGAACGTTACCGTTGCGCTACGCAGCCAGTCACGAGATATGCTTGCTAGTGAGTGCGCAGGAAAGACTGCCATCATTTTATGTAATAACTAACCGTAGTAGCATTGGTCCACCAGATACTATTCCCATCAAATGTATTTTCTATCTCTTTTCTTCCACCACCTGATAGTGGTACTTGAATGGCGTAGTTCATATAGTTCATGTTTAGAAAAGGCTCTTCACGGTACTAATCACCTCATACATTTTCGGGATGCTCATGTGACTGCCGTGATATTCGCTCAGACTCGTCTGTGCCAGGGAAAAGATCTTTAGGACCTAGCATATTACTGCGTTAATGTTTGGTGCTTGGATCTTCGTGCAGACATGTACTAACGCATTTTACACCACTATCTACTGCTCTGAAGTTCTATTGCATTTATCTTTGAATGAGATTGCGGTTTGTAACGCACGCCTTTAACTTTTGACCCTATCTTCCCCTTTAATACACTCACCCTATTTCTGAGATTTATAACCTGTAGCTTTGTTTTCGTCTATTTAAGTTTATATCTGTCTAACGGTGTGCTTGTGCACGATTTTCTGGCCTCATTGATGATATGTAGTTCGTTCCCATCTCAATAATCATACTTGCCCTTCCCTTCCTTATATCTGTATTTATCCCGAGAGCTTCTAACGCCTACTTTGTTACGGTCCAGCCTTTCACAAGGCTCCATGTCAGCTTCTCATCATGTATTTTTCCGAACTTCATTTTTACCCCAATTACCCTTGATGTGCTCCACTTATAATACTTATCATCAGGCTTCGGATAATTATGCATTTGCATAAAACGGAGCAGTTTTATCTTAACAGTGCATATTTTGGTTTTCCTCCTGTTAGAGCATACCGGTATTTCAAAAGTATTTTTCGTCTTGAGTGTAGACACTACCTTCTGCAGGACACTATTGAAATATTTGACATGTATGAGGTAACTGCAGTTGTCCCCAGGTGGGCAGCGTATTTATATTAAGCAAAACCAGTCCTACATCCGGCCTGCAATGCAATTAGGTGGGTACTGATTCTTGGAATTTCCCTTACAGCAGGGTTGTCTTTTCGTCATTTCGTAAATACTGTAGTTGCCTTTCATGCACAATTAGTTATTGTCAGTCTTCAGGTTGTGATTCATAGCACGGTATTCTTGCTATTTTATAATGAGAACTGTTAGTGAAGTATGTACGCGAGTTTCAAGAATTTTCAACTGACGGAAGTGTGTTATTTTACAAATAACGTAGCACAGTCGTAACCGTAACTAAAGAGTATCAAGTTCAACATCTTCAAACAATGAAACACAGTAAATTGAAAAGAGGACAATTTGAAAAACAAACACCAGCCTCTTGTAACCACTGCTTTTTAGTTAAACATGGACCAACACGAAGTAAATTCAATGAAGATCTGTGAAAGCATTTGTCTCGGCTAAACAATAAGAACTTGGTTCAGTTTTTGCAGGAGTATACGAAGCAGCCATTCCCAGATGAACCAACAATATTAGGAAGAATTACGTTCCTGAGCATTATAATGTAATGTTAGGCAAACTATGGGGAAAACGCTGATGGAAAATAGATTAGGGTGTCACTAGACGAAACAACGAACGTGGATCAAAGATATATAGCTAACGTCGAGGAGAGGGAGAAGAAAGAGAAAATATGGCTGTGTTACCTTAGGTGAAGCACTCAACAGTTGCTGCATTTTTCAATGATACACTTTGTTGGTTTTGGTCACCAGGCATTCTTATCCCAAGATGATATACGTCACATGTGTAGCACATGGAATTCATCGAATCGCTGAAGCAGTCCGGGCTGCGAGATTGCATTTTCTAGTTCACTTTTAGCATTAGAGAGCGATACGGCTTCTTGATTGGCTGTTCCTACGAAACACGACTGCACCAAGGGCTGTGATTAGTCAGCGTAGTTATAGAGTGGAACCTATCAGCGATGTCGTTCCAGGTTTGAACAAAATATGTAGAACTCCCACTGTTTTAACTTCCTATTTTCTTGGTACCGTGTATTGTAATGCGCCTAGCAATAGTTGCATGATCATTGTTCCTAGGCCATAAGTGTTTCCATATCTTAATTCAAGAACTGCGGTGAATGGCAAGCTCATTTTTCGGCTCCGTGGTTGCCATTCATGCCTTTCAGGCATTTTGAGCTACCTCCCATGTGCATACAATAACTTGATCGGGAGTGGATGATAAGCTAGTTCCGCATTCGTACAGAGTACATGAGCTAATGGATGAAAAACATTCTGGTAATGATTCTTCTTTACTTAAGAAGATACGGAAACACTAGGATCAACTATTGCTTGGTGCATTACTACTGATAGCCTAAGGGTATCTAGGAAATGGGAAGTTTAAACAGTGGGAGTTCTACATATTTTGTTTCAAACCTGGAACGACATCGCTGATAGGCTCCACCCTATAACTTCGCTGACTAATCATAGCCCTTGGTGCAGTCAGGTTTCGTCAGAATAGCCAATTAGGAAGCTGTATCTTTCTCCAATGCTAAAGGTGAACTAGAAATTGCAATCTCGCGTCCGGGCTTCATTTCCTGAATTAAACGCGTTGATCTCTACAGTGAAAAGAGTATTCCTGAAGGCTCCAAGTCGCCTTCACCAGTTCATACAAGAAGCTGCTGTGTATTATGCCGATTATTTTGAGGTAGTAAAAAGGTAGTTGAAGACCTCGATTCAGAAAAAGATGCTTCTATTAAAGAAGCTCAAGAAATCCTGAGCAAAGATGGTGTTCGTGAACAACTTACATTAATTTGTTCCAACTTGCTCCTCAAACTTAAAAGCATTTCTGGTGTTATAATAATAATAATAATACTATCGTATGGCCTCGGATGCCGGGTGCAACCTTTGTTATTTGACACCCACAGGGTAGCTTGCATGTCGAATTTCGTTGTTCCTTGAATCACTATGAAAGTCGAGGAGGCTGGCTGCGTAGCTCAGGGTTAACGTTCTCGCTTGCTGGGCCCGAGGTTGCAGGTTCGTATCCTGGCGCAGTCAGCTGGCATTTGAGGGTGCGCAAATGCAAGGGAGCCGTGTCCGTAGATTTACTGGCACGTTAAAGATCCCCTTCGGGGCAAAATTCCGGAACCCCTGCGTCTCTCAAAGCCGCAGTTGTTAAAAGGGACGTAAAACCACTAACATTATTATTATTGTTAGATATCTAAGCTCCTTGAACACTATAGCGCTTTCTAGTAGAGAAATGAGGAACTTTGTGTTGGCGGAAACTCCCGAGATTAATTTTGCCATTTTGAGCTCGGCCTACTGAATTCAAATGGGTTCTTTGACATCTTATGACACGCGTATTGTATTTTTGCCGCCTTTCAAAAATCACTTACCACGGCCAGGAGCGACCCTGCAATCTTGGGTTAAGTAGACCGACACGATAGCCACTCACCCACCGTGACAAGCTATTTCTGGTGTTATCCAAAGCAAAGACAAAATTGACAGTGCATCGATATGAGAAGTCTCTGATTTTATTAAGTTGGTGAATGCTCCAATTGTGGCATGTGATATGGAGATAGTCTTTCTGAGGTCAAAGTCATTTTAAGTGAAAATAGGCGCAAGTCTGGTATGAAGACCTATTAGTCTACATAATGCAGTGATTTCATTGACAAACTGGAACATTCTATTGTGGTACGGAGTGCTATTATGGCGATGTTCAAAATGTAACATTCATTCCTTAATATGTAAACCGATAATTGTTAATCCAATGCATATTTCAAAACATTTACCGTGTATTTGGACACTTAACTGTTTAGTGCGTATTTGGACACTGTTTAGTGCATGTTTGGGCACTGTTTAGTGCATATTTGGACACTGTTTAGTGCAAATTTGGACACTGTTTAGTGCATGCTTGGACACTCTTTTAGTGCATGTTTGGGCACTGCTTAGTGCATATTTGGACACTGTTTAGTGCGTATTGGCACACTGTTTAGTGCATATTTGGACACTGTTTAGTCCATGTTTGGACACTGTTTATTGCTTGTTTGAACACTGTTTAGTGCATATTTGGGTACTGTTTAGTGCATATTTGAATACTGTTTAGTGCATGTTTGGACACTATTTAGTGCTTGTTTGGACACTCTTTAGTGCATATTTGGTCACTGTTTAGTCCATGTTTGGACACTGTTTAGTGCATGTTTGGACACTGTTTAGTGCATATTTGGACACTGTTTAGTGCATGTTTGGACACTCTTTAGTGCATATTTGGGCACTGTTCAGTGCATGTTTGGACACTGTTTAGTGCGTACTTGGACACTGTTTACGGCATGTTTCGACACTGTTTAGTGCATATTCGGACACTGTTTAGTGCGAATTTAGACCCTGCTTAGTGCATGTTTGGACACTGTTTAGTGCATGTTTGGACACTGTTTAGTGCTTGTTTGGACACTGTTTGGTGCATATTCGGGCACTTTTTAGTGCATGTTTGGACACTGTTTAGTGCATATTGGGACACAATTTAGAGCATATTAGGACACATTTATGTGAGTATTTGGACACTGTTTGTTGCATGTTAGGACACTGTTTAGTGCATGTTTGGACACTGGTTAGTGCGTATTTGGACACTGTTTAGTGCATATTTGGACACTGTTCAGTGCGTATTTGGACACTGTTTAGTGCATGTTTGGACACTGTTTAGTTTATATTTGGCCACTGTTCCGTGCATATTTGGACACAGTTTAGTGCATGTTTGGACACTGTTTAGTGCTTGTTTGGACACTGTTAAGTGCATATTTGGGCACTGTTTAGTGCATGTTTGGACACTCTTTAGTGCATGTTTGGACACTGTTTAGTGCATGTTTGGACACTGTTTAGTGCGTATTTGGACACTGTTTACGGCATGTTTCGACACTGTTTATTGCATATGCGGACACTGTTTGGTGCGAATTTAGACCCTGTTTAGTGCATGTTTGGACACTCTTTAGTGCATGTTTGGACACTGATTAGTGCATATTTGGACACTGTTTAGTGCAAGTTTGGACACTGTTTAGTGCATATTGGGACACAATTTAGAGCATATTTGGACACTATTATGTGCGTATTTGGACACTGTTTGTTGCATGTTTGGACACTGTTTAGTGCATGTTTGGACACTGTTTAGTGCATGTTTGGACACTGGATAGTGCATGTTTGGACACTGTTTAGTGCATATTTGGGTACTGTTTAGTGCATATTTGGACACTGTTTAGTGCATATTTGGACACTGTTTAGTGCTTGTTTGGACACTCTTTAGTGCATATTTGGTCACTGTTTAGTCCATGTTTGGACACTGTTTAGTGCATGTTTGGACACTCTTTAGTGCATGTTTGGACACTGATTAGTGCATGTTTGGACACTGATTAGTGCATGTTTGTACACTGTTTAGTGCAAGTTTGGACACTGTTTAGTGCATATTGGGACACAATTTAGAGCATATTTGGACACTTTTATGTGCGTATTTGGACACTGTTTAGTGCATGTTTGGACACTGGATAGTGCGTATTTGGACACTGTTTAGTGCATATTTGGACACAGTTTAGTGCGTATTTGGACACTGTTTAGTGCATGTTTGGACACTGTTTAGTTTATATTTGTACACTGTTTAGTGCATGTTTGGACACTGTTTAGTGTATATTTATAAACATTTAATGCATCCAAGTGGCCATAGGTTTACAAAAAAAACTATTTACATAAAAATAATTTCTTTTGATTGGCATAATCACTGATTGTCCTTGCTCTTTTTGTACAGAGTTCCAAGTGGTCATAGTGATCGCATGCATGTCCACACAGTTGACACTTGCATGTAATTGAAGGCTCATGATACGTCTTCTTGTGACAAATGATGTGATGAAGGCCGCGTACTGCCATTCTTGTATAGACGTGACCTATTTCAAAGTTTGCTTTCGTCCATGAACGGTCAATCATGGCGCCAGTTGCAAAAAACTCCGGATATACGTCTTCTCGCTTTTGGATGAGTGTTGCCAATAGGTTCTCTGATGCATTTGTGTTGGGTAGATGTATTTGTGTCCTAAGATCTTCTATGAGGGAGGATTCTCTTGCCAGGAGATAAATTAATCCGGATATAGTTGTCTTTGAAACTCCAATTGCTTTCTTAATGTATACTGCTTTTACTCTTTCTAATGTGGAGAGGTTTTTCATTGAGAGATACGGCCAGATAATTTCTAAGCCATACGTCAATAATGGCAGTATTTTTGCTTTAAATAGAGACATTGTTGTCTCTAATCTGAGGGATCTTATATAACGTATTCCATGCATAGCCATTATTGCATGTGTAGCATTTTCTAATACATGTTTTGTGAAACACTTAGCAGTTGTTTGAAATGTTACTCCTAGATACTTGAAATCTGTGGTTATCTTTATTTGTTGTCCTTGTATAAGATTTTTGCTGTTGCAGGAACTTTCCTCCATTCCGGAATACCATCATTTCTGATTTTGGAACATTTTTTTCCAACTCATGCATATTTAGTGCACTGTCTAGTGCATATTTGAACACTTAACTATCTAGTGCATATTTGGACACTGTTTAGTGGATGTTTGGACACTGTTTAGTGCATATTTGGACACTGTTTAGTGGATGTTTGGACACTGTTTAGTGCATATTTGGACACTGTTTAGTGAATGTTTGTACACTGTTTAGTGCATATTTGGACACTGTTTAGTGCATATTTGGACACTGTTTAGTGGATGTTTGGACACTGTTTAGTGCATATTTGGACACTGTTTAGTGCATGTTTGGACACTGTTTAGTACGTATTTGGACACCGTTTAGTGCATGTTTGGACAGTGTTTAGTGCATATTTGGACACTGTTTAGTGCATATTTGGACACTGTTTAGTGCATGTTTGGACACTGTTTATTGCATATTTGGACACTGTTTACCGCGTATTTCGACACTGTTTACTGCATGTTTGGACACTGTCTAGTGCATGTTCGGACACTGTTTAGTGCATATTTGGACACTAAATAGTGCATATTTGGACACTGTTTAGTGCGTGTTTGGACACTGTTTAGCGCATATTTGGACACTGTTTAGTGCATATTTGGACACTGTTTAGTGCATGTTTGGACACTGTTTAGAGCGTATTTGGACACTTAACTGTTTAGTGCATATTTGCACACTGTTTAGTGCGTATTTGGACACTGTTTAGTGCATATTTGGACACTGTTTAGTGCACGTATGGACACTGTTTAATGCATATTTGGACACTCTTTAGTACGTATTTGGACACTGTTTAGTGCATGTTTGGACACTGTTTAGTTTATATTTGGACACTGTTCAGTGGGAAAATGGGAAAATCAAAAACGAAATAGACTTCATCCTAACCAATAGACTAACAGAGGTGAAATTGGTGAAAAACATACAAGTGATAAATGGTCTGAAGTTTTACACAGATCACAGAATGGTTCGATTGAAAGTGAGAATAAAGAAGAAAAGGAGACACTACTTCAACAACAAAACTACACATCCAGGATGCATAGACAGGGCGGAGCACTACAACAAAACCTACGAGACTTCAACCAACAAACGGAGCAAAAATCCAACAACACTATACAGAGCTCGTAAATTGCATATCCCGCGCAGCGAAACAATCGTCAACACCTGGAAACAGTATGAAAAATATAATAAAACTAAAGGATAGCACCAAATGTTTGATCGAAGAAAGAGAACGTCTAAAATACAAGCCATAGAAAACGAACACAAAAAGCTGGAATATGCGGAAGTCAATAAACAATCAAAAAGGGAAATCCGAAGAGACATCAGAGAACACAACACTAAACAGGTCAAAGAAATCATGGATACCACAAAATCAATAAAGACGATTAGAAAAGAATTAACTCCAGGCAAACGTTGGATGCTGGGAGTAAAAGACAACAACGAAAAAAGACAAGCCTCAAGAGAAGAGATAATGACGCAAGCGAAAGAGTTCTATAGAACACTTTACTCAGGTAACTCTCAAAGATCCAACTTGCATCAGGACCAGAATACATCAGAAGAAAACCTAGAGGAAGAAACACATCCAATACTACCCAGTGAAGTAAGAGCAGCCATTCGACAAACGAAAACCGAAAAATGCCCAGGTGAAGATGGAATTTACAATGAATTTCTAAAATGGGGTGAAGATGACCCAATCCCAGTCATCACAACATTATTTAATACAATACTCACATCTGAAGACATACCAATGGAGTGGAAACAAAGCATTATCATACTTCTACACAAAAAGGGAGCCAAGGACGACATAAACAACTACAAACCGATTAACCTAATTGTAAACCTCTACAAGCTATTTATGAAGATCCTAACCAATAGAATGACAAAGGCACTGGACGAAGAGCAACCGATAGAGTAAGCAGGATTCAGAAAGAGTTTCAGTACATCAGAACACTTGCAAACAATAAATCAACTCATGGAGAAAGTTCAGGAATTTAATCTGGAGGTGTATATATCATTTGTGGATTACAACAAAGCATTTGACCCCGTAGAACAGGAAGAGTCTTAGAAGCACTGGAAAAGCAAGGCATCCCAAACAAATTCGTTAGACTCCTAGGCAAACTCTACGACGGTAACCAAGCCAGAATAAAGACAGAAAGAGAAGGATGTAACATCATGATAGAAAGGGGAGTAAAACAGGGAGACCCCCTCTCACCAAAATTATTCACCTCTTTGCTGGAAAATCAGTTTAGAAAACTAGACTGGGAAGAAAAATATGGCATCAGAATCGATGGGACAAGACTAACACATTTACGGTTCGCAGACGACATTGTCTTGGTGGCTGAATCAGCGAAAGAGCTGGAACAAATGTTAAAAGTATTAGACAAAACAAGTAAAGAAGTGGGCCTTACAATGAACCCGAAGAAAACAAAGCTGATGACCAATGCGTTAGAAGCCCCAATTAATGTGAACGGAGAAACACTGGAATATGTTGAAGAATATGTATATCTCGGTCAGAACATGTCATTTTCAAGTCGTTCAGAGAAAGAGGTCAAACGAAGAATAGGACAAGCATGGAAGAGCTTTTGGTCCCTAAAGTTTATACTGGCGGACAAGACCCAAAAACTCACTTCATAGGCTGAAGTTCTGAAAAAATGCGTGATACCGGTGTTACTATATGGTTGTCAAACTTAATCATTAACATCGAAACAGAGACAAATGATCCAGTGATGTCAACGGAAAATGGAAAGGAAGATACTTCATGTCTCATTGAGAAATAGAATACGGAACGAAGATTTAAGAAGGAGAACCGGCATGAATGACGCTATGACATCAGCAGACCAGCTCAAATGGAGATGGGGTGGACATGTAGCGAGATTAGATCCTAACCGATGGACGTACAAAATGACGATGTGGGACCCAAGAACAGGAAGACGAAACGTTGGGAGACAAAGAATCAGATGGGCAGACTGGTTCGTAAAATGGGGAGGAAAACAATGGACAAGAACAGCGAAGATGAGGCAGGAGTGGAAAGACCTAGGGAGACTCGCATGCAGTGACCAATAAAACAATGCATCAACTAGAAAGACACCGTTCAGTGGACATGCAGCAAAGCGGTACATATCTCAGGTGTGAAAAAAAGGCTTCTCACAGAGCGGTGACCTCAAGAAGCACAGCGTTGTTCATACTGGAGTGAAGGAATACACTTATAGCACATGTGAGAAGTCATTTGCTCGGCGGACAGAGCTAATGGAACATTTTGTCGTTCACTCAAGGAAGACACCGCATTGTCTGTTTGTTGCGCCCAAAGCGATTCAGCTCGCGAACTTAATTTGAGGAAACATCATCGTGTTCCCTAGGGAAGAAATAACCTTACTGCATCACCTGTTACAAGGAATTCAAAAGGTTCGACTATCTTGCGAAACACTTGTTAATTCGTTCCGGGACCGCATGTGCACAACATAGTGAATGATTTGTGGGATCTTAAAGAACGTGTATAGGTATCTGCATCCAAACTAGATGTTAAAACTCCACCGGTAAGGTTTTGTATTGCATTTTAAAAATACCTTCTATTTGAAACGGTTCAATATACGTAGATTTTACTGAAGAGTGAAGAATTGGCAGTTTCTGTCATTGTTCAAGTGCTTAGACAGGGTAAGCTTTGTGCTTAGAGGCAATGGGAAGCTCCCAGATATTGGTTGATGGCTATTATGATTTTCGTAACACTAATGGATATTTGAGGCCTTGATATCGCCAGACTCAGAAATGAAGATTGTTGTAGCGAATGTTATACCAGCGTAATATAATTTACTTAATCTTTAATCAGCTGCACATCTATATCGAAGGCCCAATCAGAAAGAATAACCCCGAATGCTCCTCAGGACTTGCTCACCTGATGAGTTAAAACTGAGCAATTCCCAGCAAAGCAGGAGGCCATAGCCCTTATGGGATTTGTAAGGCAATTTATTATTTATTTATTATTATAAGTGCATGTTTGGACACTGTTTAGTGCATGTTTTTACACTGTTTAGTGCATAATTGGAAACTGTTTAGTGCATGTTTGTACACTGTTTAGCGCATATTTGGATACTGTTTAGTGCATGTTTGGACACTGTTCAGTGCATGTTTGTACACTGTTTAGCGCATAATTGGAAACTGTTTAGTGCGTATTTGGACACTGTTTAGTGCAAATTTGGACACTTTTTAGTGCATGTTTGGACACCCTTTAGTGCGTATTTGGACACTGTGTAGTGCATATTTGGACACTGTGTAGTGCATGTTTGGACACTGTTTAGTGCATATTTGGACACTGTTTAGTGCGTATTTGGGCACTGTTTAGTGCGTATTTGGGCACTGTTTAGTGCGTATTTGGACACTTAAATGTGTAGTGCATATTAGGACACTGTGTAGTCCATGTTTGGACACTGTTTACTGCATGTTTGGACACTGTTTAGTGCGTATTTATGCACTGTTTATTGCGTACTTGGAAACTTAAATGTTTAATGCGTATTTGGACACTGCTTAGTGCATGTTTGGACACTGTTTAGTGCGTATTTGGGCAGTGTTTAGTGCGTACTTGGAAACGTAAATGTTTAGTGCGTATTTGGACCCTGTTTAGTGCATGTTTGGACACTGTTTAGTGCATGTTTGGACACTGTTTAGTGCGTATTTGGGCACTGTTTAGTGCGTACTTGGACACTTAAATGTTTAGTGCGTATTTGGACACTGTTTGGTGCATGTTTGAACACTGTTTGATGCATGTTTGGACACTGTTTAGTGCTTCTTTGAACACTGTTTAGTGCATGTTTGGACACTGTTTAGTGCGTATTTGGACACTGTTTACGGCATGTTTCGACACTGTTTAGTGCATATGCGGACACTATTTAGTGCGAATTTAGACCCTGTTTAGTGCATGTTTGGACACTGTTTAGTGCATGTTTGGAAACTGTTTAGTGCATGTTTGGGCACTGTTTAGTGCGTATTTGGACACTGTTTAGTGCATATTTGGACACTGTTTAGTGCGTATTTGGACACTGTTAAGTGCATGTTTGTACACTGTTTAGTGCATGTTTGGACACTGTTTAGTGTATATTTATAAACATTTAATGCATCCAAGTGGCCATAGGTTTACAAAAAAAACTATTTACAAAAAAATAATTTCTTTTGATTGGCATAATCACTGATTGTCCTTGCTCTTTTTGTACAGAGTTCCAAGTGGTCATAGTGATCGCATGCATGTCCACACAGTTGACACTTGCATGTAATTGAAGGCTCATGATACGTCTTCTTGTGACAAATGATGTGATGAAAGCCGTGTACTGCCATTCTTGTATAGACGTGACGCATTTCAAAGTTTGCTTTCGTCCATGAACGATCAATCATGGCGCCAGATGCAAAAAAACTCCGGATATACGTCTTCTCGCTTTTGGATGAGTGTTGCTAATAGGTTCTCTGATGCATTTGTGTTGGGTAGATGTATTTGTGTCCTAAGATCTTCTATGAGGGAGGATTATCTTGCCAGGAGAATTAATCCGGATATTGTTGTCTTTGAAACTCCAATTGCTTTCTTAATGTATACTGCTTTTACTCTTTCTAATGTGGAGAGGTTTTTCATTGAGAGATACGGCCAGATAATTTCTAAGCCATACGTCAATAATGGCAGTATTTTTGCTTTAAATAGAGACATTGTTGTCTCTAATCTGAGGGATCTTCTATAACGTATTCCATGCATAGCCATTATTGCATGTGTAGCTTTTTCTAATACATGTTTTGTGAAACACTTAGCAGTTGTTTGAAATGTTACTCCTAGATACTTGAATTCTATGGTTATCTTTATTTGTTGTCCTTGTATAAGATTTTTGCTGTTTCAGGAACTTTCCTCCATTCCGGAATACCATCATTTCTGATTTTGGAACATTTTTTTCCAACGCATGCATATTTAGTGCACTGTCTAGTGCATATTTGAACACTTAACTATCTAGTGCATATTTGGACACTGTTTAGTGGATGTTTGGACACTGTTTAGTGCATATTTGGACACTGTTTAGTGGATGTTTGGACACTGTTTGGTGCATATTTGGACACTGTTTAGTGAATGTTTGGACACTGTTTAGTGTATATTTGGACACTGTTTATTGGATGTTTGGACATTTTTAGTGCATATTTGGACACTGTTTAGTGCATGTTTGGACACTGTTTAGTGCGTATTTGGACACCGTTTAGTGCATGTTTGGACAGTGTTTAGTGCATATTTGGACACTGTTTAGTGCATATTTGGACACTTAACTGTTTAGTACATATTTGGACGCTGTTTAGTGCATGTTTGGACACTGTTTATTGCATGTTTGGACACTGTTTACCGTGTATTTCGACACTGTGTACTGCATGTTTGGACACTGTCTAGTGCATGTTCGGACACCGTTTAGCGCATATTTGGACACTAAATAGTGCATATTTGAACACTGTTTAGTGCATGTTTGGACACTGTTTAGTGCATGTTTGGACACTGTTTACCGCGTATTTCGACACTGTTTACTGCATGTTTGGACACTGTCTAGTGCATGTTCGGACACTGTTTAGTGCATATTTGGACACTGTTTAGTGCGTGTTTGGACACTGTTTAGCGCATATTTGGACACTGTTTAGTGAATGTTTGTACACTGTTAAGTGCATATTTGGACACTGTTTAGTGCATATTTGGACACTGTTTAGTGGATGTTTGGACACTGTTTAGTGCATATTTGGACACTGTTTAGTGCATATTTGGACACTGTTTAGTGGATGTTTGGACACTGTTTAGTGCATATTTGGACACTGTTTAGTGCATGTTTGGACACTGTTTAGTGCGTATTTGGGCACCGTTTAGTGCATGTTTGGACAGTGTTTAGTGCATATTTGGACACTGTTTAGTGCATATTTGGACACTTAACTGTTTAGTGCATATTTGGACACTGTTTAGTGCATGTTTGGACACTGTTTTTTGCATGTTTGGACACTGTTTACCGTGAATTTCGACACTGTTTACTGCATGTTTGGACACTGTCTAGTGCATGTTCGGACACCGTTTAGCGCATATTTGGACACTAAATAGTGCATATTTGGACACTGTTTAGTGCATGTTTGGACACTGTTTATTGCATGTTTGGACACTGTTTACCGCGTATTTCGACACTGTTTACTGCATGTTTGGACAATGTCTAGTGCATGTTCGGACACAGTTTAGTGCATATTTGGACACTAAATAGTGCATATTTGGACACTGTTTAGTGCGTGTTTGGACACTGTTTAGCGCATATTTGGACACTGTTTAGTGCTTATTTGGACACTGTTTAGTGCATATTTGGACACTTAACTGTTTAGTACATATTTGGAAGCTGTTTAGTGCATGTTTGGACACTGTTTATTGCATGTTTGGACACTGTTTACCGTGTATTTCGACACTGTGTACTGCATGTTTGGACACTGTCTAGTGCATGTTCGGACACTGTTTAGTGCATGTTTGGACACTGTTTAGTGCATATTTGGACACTGTTTAGTGCACGTATGGACACTGTTTAATGCATATTTGGACACTCTTTAGTACGTATTTGGACACTGTTTAGTGCATGTTTGGACACTGTTTAGTTTATATTTGGACACTGTTCAGTGGGAAAATGGGAAAATCAAAAACGAAATAGACTTCATCCTAACCAATAGACTAACAGAGGTGAAATTGGTGAAAAACATACAAGTGATAAATGGTCTGAAGTTTTACACAGATCACAGAATGGTTCGATTGAAAGTGAGAATAAAGAAGAAAAGGAGACACTACTTCAACAACAAAACTACACATCCAGGATGCATAGACAGGGCGGAGCACTACAACAAAACCTACGAGACTTCAACCAACAAACGGAGCAAAAAGTCCAACAACACTATACAGAGCTCGTAAATTGCATATCCCGCGCAGCGAAACAATCGTCAACACCTGGAAACAGTATGAAAAATATAATAAAACTAAAGGATAGCACCAAATGTTTCATCGAAGAAAGAGAACGTCTAAAATACAAGCCATAGAAAACGAACACAAAAAGCTCGAATATGCGGAAGTCAATAAACAATCAAAAAGGGAAATCCGAAGAGACATCAGAGAACACAACACTAAAGTGGTCAAAGAAATCATGGATACCACAAAATCAATAAAGACGATTAGAAAAGAATTAACTCCAGGCAAACATTGGATGATGGGAGTAAAAGACAACAACGAAAAAAGACAAACCTCAAGAGAAGAGATAATGACGCAAGCGACAGAGTTCTATAGAACACTATACTCAAGTAACTCTCAAAGATCCAAATTGCATCAGGACCAGAATACATCAGAAGAAAACCTAGAGGAAGAAACACATCCAATACTACCCAGTGAAGTAAGAGCAGCCATTCGACAAACGAAAACCGAAAAATGCCCAGGTGAAGATGGAATTTACAATGAATTTCTAAAATGGGGTGAAGAAGACCCAATCCCAGTCATCACAACATTATTTAATACAATACTCGCATCTGAAGACATACCAATGGAGTGGAAACAAAGCATTATCATACTTCTACACAAAAAGGGAGCCAAGGACGCCATAAAGAACTACAGACCGATCAACCTAATTCTAAACCTCTACAAGCTATTTATGAAGATCCTAACCAATAGAATGACAAAGGCACTGGACGAAGAGCAACCGATAGAGTAAGCAGGATTCAGAAAGAGTTTCAGTACATCAGAACACTTGCAAACAATAAATCAACTCATGGAGATAGTTCAGGAATTTAATCTGGAGGTATATATAGCATTTGTGGATTACAACAAAGCATTTGACCCCGTAGAACAGGAAAGAGTCTTAGAAGCACTGGAAAATCAAGGCATCCCAAACAAATTCGTTAGACTCCTAGGCAAACTCTACGACGGTAACCAAGCCAGAATAAAGACAGAAAGAGAAGGATGTAACATTATGATAGAAAGGGGAGTAAAACAGGGAGAACCCCTCTCACCAAAATTATTCACCTCTTTGCTGGAAAATCAGTTTAGAAAACTAGACTGGGAAGAAAAATATGGTATCAGAATCGATGGGACAAGACTAACACATTTACGGTTCGCAGACGACATTGTCTTGGTGGCTGAATCAGCGAAAGAGCTGGAACAAATGATAAAAGAATTAGACAAAACAAGTAACGAAGTGGGCCTTACAATGAACCCGAAGAAAACAAAGCTGATGACCAATGCGTTAGAAGCCCCAATTAATGTGAACGGAGAAACACTGGAATATGTTGAAGAATATGTATATCTCGGTCAGAACATGTCATTTTCAAGTCGTTCAGAGAAAGAGGTCAAACGAAGAATAGGACAAGCATGGAAGAGCTTTTGGTCCCTAAAGTTTATACTGGCGGACAAGACCCAAAAACTCACTTTAAAGGCTGAAGTTCTGAAAAAATGCGTGATACCGGTGTTACTATATGGTTGCCAAACTTCATCATTAACATCGAAACAGAGACAAATGATCCAGTGATGTCAACGGAAAATGGAAAGGAAGATACTTCATGTCTCATTGAGAAATAGAATACGGAACGAAGATTTAAGAAGGAGAACCGGCATGAATGACGCTATGACATCAGCAGACCAGCTCAAATGGAGATGGGGTGGACATGTAGCGAGATTAGATCCTAACCGATGGACGTACAAAATGACGATGTGGGACCCAAGAACAGGAAGACGAAACGTTGGGAGACAAAGAATCAGATGGGCAGACTGGTTCGTAAAATGGGGAGGAAAACAATGGACAAGAACAGCGAAGATGAGGCAGGAGTGGAAAGACCTAGGGAGACTCGCATGCAGTGACCAATAAAACAATGCATCAACTAGAAAGACACCGTTCAGTGGACATGCAGCAAAGCGGTACATATCTCAGGTGTGAAAAAAAGGCTTCTCACAGAGCGGTGACCTCAAGAAGCACAGCGTTGTTCATACTGGAGTGAAGGAATACACTTATAGCACATGTGAGAAGTCATTTGCTCGGCGGACAGAGCTAATGGAACATTTTGTCGTTCACTCAAGGAAGACACCGCATTGTCTGTTTGTTGCGCCCAAAGCGATTCAGCTCGCGAACTTAATTTGAGGAAACATCATCGTGTTCCCTAGGGAAGAAATAACCTTACTGCATCACCAGTTACAAGGAATTCAAAAGGTTCGACTATCTTGCGAAACACTTGTTAATTCGTTTCGGGACCACATGTGCACAACATAGTGAATGATTTGTGGGATCTTAAAGAACGTGTATAGGTATCTGCATCCAAACTAGATGTTAAAACTCCACCGGTAAGGTTTTGTATTGCATTTTAAAAATACCTTCTATTTGAAACGGTTCAATATACGTAGATTTTACTGAAGAGTGAAGAATTGGCAGTTTCTGTCATTGTTCAAGTGCTTAGACAGGGTAAGCTTTGTGCTTAGAGGCAATGGGAAGCTCCCAGATATTGGTTGATGGCTATTATGATTTTCGTAACACTAATGGATATTTGAGGCCTTGATATCGCCAGACTCAGAAATGAAGATTGTAGTAGCGAATGTTATACCAGCGTAATATAATTTACTTAATCTTTAATCAGCTGCACATCTATATCGAAGGCCCAATCAGAAAGAATAACCCCGAATGCTCCTCAGGACTTGCTCACCTGATGAGTTAAAACTGAGCAATTCCCAGCAAAGCAGGAGGCCATAGCCCTTATGGGATTTGTAAGGCTATTTATTATTTATTTATTATTATAAGTGCATGTTTGGACACTGTTTAGTGCATGTTTTTACACTGTTTAGTGCATAATTGGAAACTGTTTAGTGCATGTTTGTACACTGTTTAGCGCATATTTGGATACTGTTTAGTGCATGTTTGTACACTGTTTAGCGCATAATTGGAAACTGTTTAGTGCGTTTTTGGACACTGTATAGTGCAAATTTGGACACTTTTTAGTGCATGTTTGGACACTGTTTAGTGCGTATTCGGACACTGTGTAGTGCATATTTGGACACTGTGTAGTGCATGTTTGGACACTGTTTAGTGCATGTTTGGACACTGTTTAGTGCGTATTTGGACACTTAAATGTGTAGTGCATATTAGGACACTGTGTAGTCCATGTTTGGACACTGTTTAGTGCATGTTTGGACACTGTTTAGTGCGTATTTGGGCACTGTTTAGTGCGTACTTGGAAACTTAAATGTTTAGTGCGTATTTGGACACTGTTTAGTGCATGTTTGGACACTGTTTAGTGCGTATTTGGGCAGTGTTTAGTGCGTACTTGGAAACGTAAATGTTTAGTGCGTATTTGGACCCTGTTTAGTGCATGTTTGGACACTGGTTAGTGCATGTTTGGACACTGGTTAGTTCGTATTTGGGCACTGTTTAGTGCGTACTTGGACACTTAAATGTTTAGTGCGTATTTGGACACTGTTTGGTGCATGTTTGAACACTGTTTAGTGCATGTTTGGACACTGTTTAGTGCGTATGTGGGCACTGTTTAGTGCGTATTTGGACACTTAAATGTTTAGTGCATGTTTGGACACTGTTTAGTGCTTATTTGGACACTTTTTAGTGCGTATTTGGACACTTAAATGTTTAGTGCATATTTGGTCACTGTTTAGTGCATGTTTGTACACTGTTTAGTGCATATTTGGACACTGTTTAGTGCGTATTTGGACACATCGGGCCGATTGCAGAGACGGTATTTAGACGCTGTTTAAGGTTAAACAATGTCTAAATATGGCTTCCGCATTGTGAAGACGTTATTTATCACTTAGGCATCGTCTAAATTCGGGGTTTAATGATCCATGTTTAAACACTGTCGAGAACACTGTTTAACCCCAAATGTAGGAGCGAATCTCAGCCGGTGGTTGTTTATTATGGAGCATGTAAATTATATCGCTATGTTGAGACGATTCAGGAGAGAATTGTTAGTCAGACGGCCTCCTGTACGTCGGATGCTGCGAGATCGGAGCAATCCTTTTGAAATGTACGGAGATGCACAGTTTAAAATAAGATTTCGCTTTCTAAAAGAAACTGTGAGGGACTTGTTGCGTGACGTGGGAGATTTTCTCGAGCACGACACCAGGGGTTGCCCATTACCTGTCTCCCTACAGCTCCTTCTGACATTACGATTTTTGACAACTGGTGCATTTTATACTATGAATGGCGATACTATAAATGCCAACGCAGCGACTGTGTGCCGGACAGTAGATCGTGTTGTGACTGCCATCATTAGTTTGAGGAGGAGATTTATCAACTTCCCTAATAATGATGAGTTACCCACTATCAGGAATGATTTCGCTGTCCTATCCAGGTAAATAATTGTTCTTTCTATGGATTGTTAACTATCAGCTCTCCTTGATAACGTGTTTAGACTATATATAACTTATATAATGCGAACTCCCGTGTTATCTCTTACACTGTGGAACGTGATTATTTTATTATTTCTAGGGCTAACTTCCCCGGAATAATAGGTGCTATTGACTGTACCCATATCAGAATAACTTGTCCCGATCGTGAGAGGGCTGTCACGTACATGAATCTGAAGGGATTCTATTCTATTAACTGCCAAGTAAGTACACACAACACTACTACACAGTAGCTCTTTTTTCCATTGTCGCTGTTATTTGTACTCACCCTACGACAACAATATAATCAAAACTACATTTCATTATACGGCATGCACAACAGTGGATAAAAATATGGATTAACGAGTTCATTTTAACGCTCCTTTACAACACGTAGCAGCAGCGGCAACAAAAAGTATTACTACCACTATGGTTTAAACCTACTACTCTATACAGCGGATTTTTATTTCATTTCAGGTGATATGTGACACAAAGATGAAAATAAGGAGTATTGTTGCTCGATGGCCTGGCTCGACCCACGACAGTAGAATATTTCGAAATTCCACTATTTACGACCGCCTGGAAAGAGGAGAGGTTAAGGGACATCTTGTCGGAGATTCTGGCTACACTTGTAAGAAATACTTAAAAAATTCACTCCGATTTTGAATCCAAGGAACGCAGCTGATACGTGTTGTAACCGAGCGCATGTCCTGGCCAGAAATGTAGTAGAAAGAACTTTTGGTTCGTGGAAAAGAAGATTTCCTTGTCTTGCACAGGGTCTGCGAACGAAAGTACGAAAAACCCTGAAAATCATCATTGCAACTGCTGTGCTACATAACCTCGCTGTGCAGCGCGGTGAACTTGACCTGGAAGCAGACTTACCAGATGATGACGTGCCTATAGCTGATGATATGACAAAACAGATGGCATCAGCTCCTAATTGATAATTACTTCAACCGCTAGAAATCATGCCAAGACAAGATCACCTCAAGTAAAAGAAAAAATATATTTCTTAATTATTATTTCACTTACATTATTCTGTTCACTGTTTAATTCACTGATTCGTGCCATTGCGGCAGGTTATGCCTTTTCTTTATAATCTCTTCCTCGATTAAATATATGTCCAACAAAGCCTTCTTCTCCTGTAACTCTTAAACCCGCTTCTGTTAGGAATGGAGTTCTTTCATCATCAGCTGATTAATGATGTTGCCAGCTTCGATGAGTTTTCATTGGTCGCAGCTGGCAAAGAGTAGCATGGAAGACACTTCTATTTCCGTTTTCGTACTGAAATCGAAACATAAACGATGTCTAGCTAGACACCGGTTAAACACTGTCTAAGCAACGGAACATCGATCATTACTTAGACGTCGTCTAGGTAGACATTGTCTAAGTCTTAAAACTAGTCATCGTTTCTGCAATCGGCCCAATATGTTTAGTGCATATTTGGACACTGTTTAGTGCATGTTTGTACACTGTTTTGTGCGTATTTGGACACTGTTAAGTGCATGTTTGGGCACTGTTTAGTGCGTACTTGCACACTTAAATGTTTAGTGCATATTTGGACACTGTTTAGTGCGTATTTGGACACTTAAATGTTTAGTGCATATTTGGACACTGTTTAGTGCATGTTTGTACACTGTTTTGTGCGTATTTGGACACTGTTTAGTGCATATTTGGACACTGTTTAGTGCATGTTTTGACACTGTGTGACCGTTTGACGGACGTCCTACGACCACACAAGTGCACATCCTAACAACAGCCGAGCACAAGACTCAAAAATCTCTCGGAGTTAACTGTGAGCAAACAACAAATGTAGAATGAAATAAAAAGCTCTGCTGTTCCCAAGATGCACACTACAGCAAGGATAGTAGACACATTTGCAAGAATAATGAATGACCACAGTATTAGCTCAGATAAAATGCTATCAATTTAATTGATCCAATCAACCATCCTAATCTTTACAAGGGCTATCCTCAGGGAGAAAATTAAACACTAATCTGAAAAAATAACACCATGCGCTCCCCCTGGGATCCTACACTATTTAATATTATACATTAAATAACGTTCCAAAAATTTATTAAATATGCAAAAATCAACGATTTGCTAAATATGCACTTTCATTAGAATACCCATGAAATTATTAGTTCATCATGTTATTCCGTTATATTTTAAATATTATTTACAATATTCAGGATGTGTAGATCATTGATCGTTCTATTTAACACCCGAATAAATTTTTAATTACAGAGTTCCACACTTTTTTCATATTTCCAAAATCTTGGATAATCCTATCAGATATTCTCTTCCATGTAACGAGAAAAAACTTCAAACATTACCCGAATTATTAAATACGCCGCTTAATGCGTGTCAGCTTATGTCAAATCAATGATTACTCCATTGGAAATATAATACAGTTTAAATTTCATTAATTCCACACAGGAATATTCATATCAGTTTTTATAAATTATTTATCTATGATTTATTTTCAATAATAAATAAATTATGGGATTAATTATGCTTGTGATGCTGATTGCAACTCAATTTTATTATTCAAATTATTTTCAAACATTTATGGATGCTTTATAGCCCTTCAAATTTTATCGGAATATGAGGCCGCATTTTAAATGCCCCATTTCTCTTTGCACTTCATCAATCTGATTTATTCCATATTATCAAAATTTGGCAAGATTATTAAGCATTTTAATCTATCTGCAGGTTTATATCATTCAACAAGAAAATCTTTAATTATGGTTAGAGCAAATTACAGCAGAATCTAGAATTCCGCCGATGACAAGATCCGGATAGTGGCGTGGGGTTGTAACTGTGGCACTAATATGAGGCTAACATCCTCCAAATTCCAACATTTCATTATATTCAACAAATCTATTTCTTTTATACCTTATTTTTACATATTGAATTTCCACCCAGTCATATTTACTGTATTAAATGAATTATCATAATTATTCATGGGATAAAAATGCACGCACGCATTCCCAAATCAACTCATCTCCCTAGCAGATTTATCATATGGATGTTATAAATAACTCTTTCCAGTAACCTGTTCAATTATCCACTTGTCACCATGACAAAAATCCTCCTAATTGATACACCTTGCTCTAATAACAAAACTACGTTACGATCTCTCTATCATTCCAATGTGCGTTAATTCGTTATTTATCTGTCATTTTTCCGATATCATTAACTCATATTTGTTTAATTGAACATCACATAAATTGCTCAAACTCATCCATTAATTTATTATTATTATTAAATATATTCAACAATCCCAAAATAATTAATGTTCATGGTTATTGGCATGTTCTATTTCTCATAAGATCCATTAAATTGTTATAAACATTATTCTTTAATCCACATGTCATTTCCAATTCATGACCATACTGAATTTTCATTATTAAAGAAATCCTGAACCACAAGAAAAATAGAATTCATTTTACTATAAATGATAATCAGAACTCGTCTAAGATGAATTAAATCTAGACGAAAAATAATGAAATTTAACTAATCAAATTTACCAATAAACTATCCCAAAACGGTAGTCTATAAAAATAATCTGCCATAAAAATCGTTTATTTTAGCCAACTTTTCAAACTTTCCAAAAAATATGAAGAAGTAAACTTATGTGTGACTGCCTGTGTTTGTGTCTCCCTCCCCCTCCCCCTCCCCTCCCCTCCCCCTCTCCCTCTTATCAACTCCTAAACGACTGCAGCTATTCCATATTTTGACTTACATATAGGTCATAATATGTCAGATTAATCTGCAGTAACCCATACACGACAGAGCTGCCAACATGATTCTGAGCGTCCTGGTAGGTTCAATGTTTAACTGTATGTAACTTCCATACTAATAAATGGATTTCTTCCATAATTGGCACATAATAATGTAGAATAATTTTGAGCAACCCATACATGGCAGTGTTGCCATGCATGTATAACTGCATGCTGTGCCCGTTTCCCCGACGTCACGTTGGCCCGGCGATTTCAACGAGAAACCGAAGAAGGGACACAGGTGATAAACAAAAATTAAGTCCTGGAAATATTTGTCCAATAAAAAAATCATAACAACTAGCTCGGGCAGGCAAGAGATCGAATATCTCGGGTCGTTTAAAGGGACAGGCATGCAATGTTCAACAGGACAAATACCTCACAAACAAGAAAAAAAAAGTATCATTGAATCGAGAGAAGTTCAAAACTAGTGGAATAATTTGAAATTGTTAAAATCAAGATCCTAAATTTATTTTAGAGCAGACGGAGAAAAGAAAGATATATACACTCCTATCACTCAAGGCAAATCATTAGGTTGGGTACAAGTATCCATAATGTCCATCTGTGCCGTTGAGCTGCCCTATTTCACATAAATGGGAAGTTCTCACAAAAAAAATTATCAGAGTTCGAGAGTTCAATGTTTAGCTGAATATAAATAAAAGACACTTCAATATCAGTTTCAGCTTGGTAGGAAAAAAAAACTAAACTTTTTTTCTTCCCATTTAACAAACTAAATAATTCACACACAAATTAAACACATCCCTGATATTTACATACATTAGATTGATATTAATGACCGTTAATAAATTAAGTGGATTAAATTAATTATAGGAAATTAATTATTATTATTATTATTATTATTATTATTATTATTATATTACCACAATAATTTCAAGTTTCCTTATGGAAAACATCTCAGCTAAAAGTAGCATTGATCAATCGTAGCCACTCAAAAATTGGATTTCAATGGAATTCTAATCACTCAAGTCATTCTCAAATAAGAAATTGGATTCAACATGCCCTTATGGGATTAATTAAATTATTCAGATTGCGATGATGTAACAGTTACATTTAAAAAAATTAGAATACTGTAGAATTGCCTGTGATCTGCATAATTTATCAATTATAAATTGACCAGCTCATTTAACTCTGACAACAGTGCACAAAATGACGATTAATTGGACCGAAAAAAATCTGTCATTGCACTATGTCCCACAATTTGTAATATTATATATAATTACTAAAATAAAGCACATACTAATACCATTTGACTTAGGACTGCATAGACCCCCATATATCCTGGCATAATCACAATCATTTATATCATCGAAGAAATTCATTAATTATTAATCTATTAATACGTTGGAATGGAATATCTCATTTCCAAGAGTTGCCACTCTTAGACCTCAATAAAGTGTCTACAACTCAGTATTAATTGTGCTTTTATTAAAAGTGCATTTCCAAATTCCTTTTGGCATGATGTCAAGTAATCCTTAAACCATTATAAATGTTGGTAAACGGCAATCATAAAACTGGTCAGAATCTCTTAAAGGTAACGATCATTATAGGCTTCGTATTTTTATACAATCTGAATTAATTACAGTTGGGTTTAGGATCACAGATCATGAATCCAGATGATAATTACTGTGCCATAAATTAATTATCAAGCTTCAAAAATAGCTCTGAAAAAAGTCTACTGTTCCGCTTGCAATGGCCTTGATGGTAAAGTCCGCCAAGAGGAAGAACGAGACTAAGTTTAGAATAAGTTAATTAAATATGGGAATTCAACCATAAAACAAATTATTAAATATCGCAATATTACTCTTAATATCCATTAATTATTTGCTCTTTAGTTTGGAAATTCATTCGAAATATTTCAGTTACCTGGAAGAAATGACATAATTCTTTCATGGTAATGGCTTGACATATAATTTCAGACGGAAGTGGTCTGGATGCGTGCCCCGGTTGACGGTGAATAAGTCGCCCATGTGTTTTCCCACGACGTGGTTAATCTTGGTCCTATTCTTAATTTTGCAAGATCGTCGCTTAAGGTACTCTTGTAAAGTCTTCATCGTCGTGACGTCTGATCTATCGTGAATTCAGTCCCTCAGATAACGGACTCATCCCTGCCATTAAGTTTCCCTGTTAATAGTTTAAGCTATCATTTTGAATTGTAAGAAAGTCTGTAGCCTATCAGTGTTTCCATGTTCCCGTTCTTTATTGCAAGTAGCATAGTGGATGACTTCATATACCCCCCCCCCCCCCCCCCCCCCTAAGTAAAATTAGGTGTACGCCACTGTTTAAGAACTGTTCCCAGTATTTTATAAAAATGGAATAAGTAATGTAATTGCAATACTGTTAATTATTCGTGAATGCACTTGCTAGCAATTGAATTAAATGTTGACCTTATTCTGTTGAATGTGGTACAATAATTGTATCGGAAAAGTTCAACATTGTCTATCTGTGTGCCTTGTGTCATAATGCGACAAAGTCTGCCATGTGTTGCGAGCTGTAACAAGTTGCATATCCATGTCTACTGGCCTGGGTTCCCCGGTGAATATATCCAGTCCGATATGGTGCTGTGAATGTGTCCACTGAATAATAGTTCAATTATTACTTACAGTATTTCAGCCACTAGTAGAATAACACTGATTTTACTTTACTGGTAACTGGTAAAGAAATTACTTCAAGTACCAGCATATCACTAGCAAATTGTGATGCTTCGTTATATAGTGCAGACACACGCTTTCCGAATGCAATAAAAACATCGCCTTCGCGCACATATGTGTCGAACCAGTGAGAGAATCCACTCGAATGCCTGGCCTATAATAATGCCAGAGCACACACCGCATGGTCACCTGTGCATTCAAAGCAGTGCGTGGGGAAACTATCAACCTTCAAGTGTTGCGTCACGGGCGGTCAAAGACATTGGGATTGCCTTCCCTTGAAGGTGTTCGACTCTCGCTTGCGATAAATATTAACTCAAGGCCATATGATAGTTCCTTTTATTTCAGTTTGAATAAATATAAAGAATGTTTCTTAGCTCTGGGTTTGTTACAAATACATGCTGGTATACATTTCAATATGTTGCATACATCAAATACTTTCAAGGTTGCTTTGCGAATCTCGGCAATTAAATTATCCCCAATCGGAGCAAAGCAACATGGTGGATTTCGGTCACAATACTATCGATTGGACTTCTACCAATTTCATATGTGCTTTCTGCACCTCAACAGATATGACTTTGCGTATTCTTTACAGTCACCAGGGCTGCCAACTGTTGATAAATGCTCTATAATTTTGAAACCTAATTTCAATATATCAAAAAGTATGCAGGCCAACAGTTCTAAACGTTGCACACAAATGGAACGTAATATTTCAGATTAATTTTGAGTAACCCATGCATGACAGTGTTGCCAACATGATTCTATGCGTCCAGATAAGTTCAATGTTTAATAGAATATATTTTCCATTCTAATAGACGGATTTCTTCCAACGCTGTAACATATACAGATCATAATATTTCAGATCAATTTTGAGCAACCCGTATATGACAGTGATACCAACATGATTCTACACGTTCTTATAGGTTCAATATTTAACTGCATGTAACATCCATACTATCTGATTTTAAACAAATGTCGTAGGTGCAATGTGTGCCTTAAGAGATGGAACTAGTTATATATTCATAGTTATCAGGGCTGCCAACTATTGATGCTCTCTACAGTCTTGAACCCTAGTCTCAGTATACCAGACAGTATGCAGGACAATAGTACATAGAACATAATATGTCAGATTTATTTTGAGCAATCCAAACGTGACAGTGTTGCCAACACAATTCTACGTATGTTGAAGTGTGCAATGGTTAACTGCATGTAACGTCCACAACACTTAATGGATAACTAACACACAGTACATACTGTAAGAAATATAATTGCGCGCATTTCCTGAGGCAGCAGTCCTATCACTATCAACTACCTAATAACTCTTTCTGGGCATTTGAGGGGGGGGGGGGGGGCATTAGGTCCTCATCTATTACTAGAGCAGTTCATGTTTAGCCTAATTTCATGTATAAAAAATAGCCTTATGAGATCACCTTTTGTGTGTGTGTGTGTGTGTCCCTCCCCCCTCCCCCCCCCCCCCTAAATAAAATTTAAACGGTCGAAGCGATTTCAATAATACATACTACTACCTCATCCAACCTCGTCCGTGCCTTTCAAATTTTGATACGTTTCACCAATTCAACATTGGGGGGGATTCTATATCACCGCAAAGGTTACAGATATCACCCTGAAATTTTGTACAGTGATAAACGGTACAACTAAAAGTTCACCTATGTGTTTTCAAAAAACCTGTTAAGTACAAAATGAGCATAGCGGCGAAGCGAAGTTGAAACATTTTAATGGATTTTTCACGCGATTTAACCACCCGAGCGCAGTGAAACTTGCTACGGTAAATGTTTATACAAATTCTAATCTACTGACATCTAATTTAGTTCAATTGTTTACATAACCTCAAGATGGCGGCTGTGCGACATTTTAAAATTAAGTTTTCATTTCTTGTGTCCTAATCATGCGATCGAAGTAAAAGTTTTAATAATGAGTCTACGCAATAATCTACATCTAATGGTAAATAACTAGATGGCGTACATATATAATAATCCAACATGGCGACCATCCGAAATATTTAGACTGTTGTCAATATCTACGAAACTATTACAGGAATTAAACTGAAAATTTGTATGTTGATAGAGGCTATTAATATAAGTTCACCTATTGGACTTTCAGTGACCTTGTGAGCACAATACCAACATGGTGGCCAAGCGAATTTAAGACATTTAAATGGAACTGACTCGCGATTTAATCATCCGAGCACAGCGAAACTAGGTAGACTGTGGTAAGTTTTCATACAAAATATCTACTGGAATCTATTTAAATTCAATTGTTTTCATAACCCCAAGATGGTGGCTGTGCGAAATTTTAAAATTGAGTTTTTATTTCTTGTGTCCTAATCATACGATCGAAGAGAACGTTTGAATAAAGAACCTACGCAATAATCTTCATCTGATGGTGCATAAATCTATGGCCTACATACAGAACAATCCAACATGGCGTTCCATTTAATAGGCGGGAGAAAATTTTAATAAAGAAGGCCAATAGGATATATGAAATTAGGCTATATAGTTCTTCATGGAACTACTTGTTCTGATTATAACTACTTTAGGGTTCATTTTTAGCTTACGACAAAAACTTCAGTCTGTTCATGTCTGTCTGAATTCCGCCCTTCGTTGCTTTGTTTTGAGGCAGCTCACGACTGTGTCAGATGTTCAATTATCAGTTATCAGAATACCGGTACTACTATTATGGCATATTCACACGCTTCAGTTCAGAATGTTCTTTACATTAATACCGCTCTATGTCTTGGTGTTTTAATAGTTTATTTACAGAACTGTATTTAGTCAATTGAATGAATATGTCCAAAAAGAACTATCAGCTGTAGATAACAGGAAGAAGGGACACTCAGAAAGGCATGAAACAAGGAAGGTACGTTGCAAAATATTTAAGTCTATTATTGTTAGTGTAATTTATACAGCGCCTATTTTAAGGCAAGCCTAACGGTCGCCGTGGACCTCATTCTTGTTTATTATTATTATTATTATTCAGAGTAAACTGTATTGCACTTTAAATAATAATAAATAAATACAAAGTATTAAAAGAATCGAATAACTTTACATTCTATCAGTGAGCAATGTGCCTTTCTCGTGCAAAGAAAATTGTTTGGAAGAGCTGTGCCTATATAATGAAATGGGGGCCTCAATTTGCTACACCTACAATAAAACCTTCTCATAACTTACCGAAGATGTATCCAGTTTGGCTTCTTTATGACAAGCGGTCCATCTTCTAAACACTAATGTGACAAAAAGAAGAAAGAAAAGAGCAATTGTCAAACAATTTGCGACTCTTCCTCAATTACAAACTAAATCTCTCCTCTCGCACAGACACACAACCACCGTAAATCCCGTCAGTGGCGACAATCAGTATTGTAGCCTGGGTAATACTGCTATTTCCAGAAAATAGAAATTAAAAGCTGACAAGAGAGTGTAAGCTGACGAGCTATAACTGGCCCCCTCCAGAGAGGTCGCTTACTAATTGGCAATCTCCTAATTTCTTGGTAGACTTTTGTCATCATCACCTGGTTGTATCCAGTACTGTAGCACCTACTGTATTTGAATAATCCCCTCATGTCGCAATTCTAATTGCTACCCTGTTATTTCTGCTCCTTCAAGCAGTGCAGACATGGCAAATGATATCTGACCGTGCTGACATTCTTAGTACATTCTTTGTCAACGCATTTACTGTATTCAACATTTCGTTGTAGGTTCTAAATTTGTTCGAGCCGTAAGAAAATATGAAGGCTCATGCCCACCCCAATTTCTGGACTTATTTGGGGGGGGGGGGGGGGGGCGGCTCCTATGCAGCCCCTGGGTACGCCACTGATTTGAGCTGTATGCAAGTACACTATTTCAAACAAACCGTAGTGCTCTATTGGGCAAATTTCATGCATTATCATTTTGTAAAATATAAATATGGTTAAACGTTATGTTAGGAAGCACATGCGATGAGAAAATGTGAGAATATGTGAGTGAAAGTACAAGTGATGAGATTATTTAAATGTACATATCGTGTTCGTTTGTAAATATTGTTATTCATACAAAGCTACACCATTTCAGTGAACTTGCCAAATTTTGGGCCCAGTTTTGTTTCTTGCATTGCGAGGCTTAAACTGAAACAAGATTAGTCCTTCTACAACAAATTCGATATTTCGTCCATGTGTCAAACCGCCTAAATCTAGGGAATGGAGAGGGCTGTCCAAATTTCTAATAGACAGTGTAACCTGCAGTGTTCCAAAAGGTAAGGAGGTAAATTTTGGTTCAGTTCGGTGAAACGGTGTAGATTTGCGCCAAAGGGCCTATATATAGGGATTGGAGGGGCTGTCCAAATTTCAAATAGAGAGTTTTACCCGCGAGGTTTATAAAGGTGAGTAAGTAAATTCAGGTTCAGTTCGGTGAAACGAAGTGGATTTGCGACAAAGGGCCTAAATCTGGGGAATGGAGAAGGCTGTCTGAAATTTCAAGTGGGCAGGGATACCCGCAGGGTTCCAAGGGGTAAGTACGTAACAATTTGTTAATATCGGTGGAACCGTGTAGATTTGTATAAATAACAAACCAACATTCAGCTCTAGGTGTACATTTGTTATTGTTGTGAACTTAGGACACTATGTGTATGGGCCTAAACTTTTCCCCTGGCCTTCCAAATTCTGTTAAGGTTTATGGTTAGATAATTAATGTCACGGTACTATCATTTTACTTTCATCAGAATTTAAAGCACGCACCATATGCTTTCACAGATCTTTGTATTTTAAACCTTCCCAATATGGCGTGTCCATTTCATAACTAAACTTTGTGTTCTGGAGCGCTGCCAGTCAAGGAAATAAAACATAATAATAATAATACACGTACCAAACTAGGACGGCGGTGAGACGTAATACCATACGGTATGTTATGTCAGATCAAAATACTGAGGCTCAAGTTTGATTTCCATTATGGTAGGAGAGTTGGTTGGTTGATTCCTTAGTTTAGGGACTGCGACGACGCGGGCATGTAGCCCCGCGTACTTGGATGTGTGTAGAATCTATCTGATAACCGGTGTTAATAGTGATGGCTGTATTAGTGTGTGTTATCTGTTTTAATTCAGGTAAGGACTGCAGACGATAATTTCGAGTAGTTCCTACTTTTGCTACCAAATGCTATCGTCCACAACACCTGGCTTGCGGACTTGGCTACTAGATGGCATCGCAGTCAGCGCCTGGCGGCGAACGTTGGAACTAATAGAGCGTTATCAATTCTTATCTACAAATTTTGGCTTCACACAAGTGTAGTTAGTGGAAGGTTCTTTTTCATGCCATAAATCTATGACATGGGCCCTTTGAAGGAAGGCATACTGGTAGGAGAGCCTGACTCTCGTGCACATAGTGTATGTTGTAAGTACGTTGCTGAAATATTAGAAGCCAGTTTTCAGTTGCCTTAGAAATCCATTATTGAAAGCTTTTCAATCGGTCGACATGAGTGTGGGTGGAGAAATACAATAAATTAATTACCTGGTGCCTGATATAAATTACATGAATTATTTATACACTTAATAAAACACTTCTCACACAAATGAGGGACTGACTTGGGTGACTAGTTTTGTTCGTCAAGCGAACAACATAATTTATGATCCTGCTCAGTGGATAGGATTTGTACAACAGTAGTCTATTTACATTATTTAGCTACATAAGTTTTAATTTAACTTTGTAATGAGTTAGATTTTTTAGACAATTAAATTCTTTATTCCGTCAGTCAATTGTTGTTAGTGCTTCACCTGTGGGAGACCTTTTCAAATCGTGAACTTCTATCGTATCAAGCTGTAGATTGCGTTCTAGACTATTTTGTTATTATCTGTTACTTGTCAACTTATTAACTTGATGAGCTTTTATATTTGGTTAGTTAGGTTAAATAATTAAACAATCTCTTAAATGTAACTGAGTTGAGAATGTAGTTTTGTCGATTTAGCTGATTTGCGACTGTTCGTGTACTGGTGTTCACTTTACTTCACATCCCACTGTGGACTGGTGAGTCTGTTCCCATCGTACTGTACTCGTATTCAAGGCTTGAAATAATCGATTATTTGAAAGTTTTGGAAGTTAGCCTATGATATTTAAAACTACGTCTGGAAAGAGGCCAAGAACAGGTTCGTATCAGTGGCTACGCGGGCTTAAGCGCTGCGTTAGGTCAAGGGGCCAAGCTCTCTGCTGACTCGGGAGACGCGTGGGTTCAAGCCCCACCGTCGGCTGTCCTTGAAATGGTTTTCCGTGGTTTCCCATTTTCAACACCAGGCAAATGCTGGGACACTACCTTCTGACAGGCCACGGCCGCTTCCTTCGACTTCCTTGCCCAGTTTCATTCATCTTCATCCATTCCATCTCTCATCCCGACGCGCAGGTCGCCCACGGGCGTCGACTAGAAAGACCTGCACTCGGCCTCTCCGGAGGCTACACGAAAAAAAAAAAAAAAAAAAAACCTCGCTAGTTAAATAGTTAGCCAGGCCAGCCAATCAAGTGATTTCTAGCAGGCACGTGGCAAGGAGTGCTGATCGGAGCGGGGCTAAGCTTTGTTCTTTCGCGAAACTAGCCGAGCGCTTCCGATTATGACGTTAGCCGAGGAGTTCTGAAGAGACGACACGCGAATGGAATTCAGGTCGCGTGGAGGGAGGCCGAGCAGCACGCCACCCATGTGATCAAGGCAACCAATAGGATGACGCGTTACAACGACAAAGGTAATTATCGCAATGAGGATATCTAATACGCTGCCGAAGTCAACGTCACTTCCGCTCCGTTGCTAAGCAACTGGAGCAATACAATATGGCTCCCTTGTAGATTGCTTCAGTCTTTTAGCCGTCATTATTTCCTATTTGGATCGTATAAAACTGTACATGGATGGATGAACAGAGGCAAGAAAGTATAGAAAAGTATATTTTCCACAGTAATTTAACATAGTTGTCCAGTAAAGTTGTAAAATATTGCGTACGATATGCACATTAAGTCTTAGAACATAAGTCGTAGAGATGTGGCCTACCATATTTACCTTAAATTAAGTGAAAACATGAAAATATAACATTTCTGGATATTGTGAATCACGTCCCGTATGAATGACCAATACTACGGAAAATAAAGTACCGTAGGCCCTACCAGTAAGTGACGAATAAAATGAACTTAAGGTCTATCAATGCATAAGGGAACAGTTTAAAATATTTGGATGCGAGTTTAGGCCAAATATCATCAACAGCTATAGACGAAACAAAGACTGCATTTCAATACAATTTGTGTGTTTACCACAACGCCGCGTTTGTTTGAAAACGAATCAAATTAACAAAGCCTAACCTGTGTACTCACTAACAGGTTAGAGAAGTCTAAAATTAAGGCCTATCGTCCTACCTCATTCTAAATAATGGGGCATTTTTGCTATCCTAGCTCTAAATATAGGGCCTAAGGCCACTAAAACTGACATGAAAATATCCGAGGCTCTCACCCAATAAGTACACCAAGCTGATGACCAGATTATCACACTGATTATTGTTATACATTAGCTGGTGTGCCACAAAAGAGATAAATAGAATTAGCTGGTCTATAGAGATTTAGAACAAACAAACAAAATAGCTACCCTGCATCTTCACGAGCAATCCTAGCAAACATTCACACAATATGTGATGGTCAGTCAAAGTGGTACAAGTAGTCTACTTGGTATGAAGTGGGCCAAAGAGTTGATGTAGGGAAATGCTAGTCCCGGTACCATAACGATGATCCATGTGCTATGGTGTAGTGAAAAGGGTATTGAGTGAGAGAAGTTTACAATTGTGGGAAGAAGAGTGGAGAGAAACTTCCAATGGATCCATGACAAAAAAGTACTTTCCAAGTGTTCAAGCGGGACTTGCCTCAAAATTTCTTCTAAGCCATAATATGACGGTTATGATGACAGGACATGGAAAAATAGGGACCTATCTGTATAGGTTTAAAATACAAGAGCATATGACGTGCCGGTGTGGCGAAGAATCGCAAAGTGTGGACCACATCCTATATGAGTGTGAATTACTAAATCACGAAAGGGAAAAACTGAAGACAAATGTAATGAAATCAGGAGGCCACTGGCCTGCAAGGATGAATGAACTTGTTGTTAAATATGTAAAATTCTTTAAGCTATTTGTGCAGAGCATCAATTTTGATAACCTGATGTAGGACATAATTATGTCAAGAAAGAAAACTTAAACATATTACATCTAGGCTAGACACACTACAATCAACCATGTAGATATAGGTTACATAATCACCAATGCATGTAGTATTACTTCAATTGTAATGGAGCATGCAGTTAATAAATATGATGTTTAATAAAAATAAAAATAAAATAATGTGCTTGGTACTTGATGGCTCACACAGTTTCCAGTCACCAAATTGAATAGGACTAGTAGCAACTTCAAACCTTTCCACAACATAAAACTGCCTCTTTCAACAGTAAGCGGCTGTATTCTGGCGTTAGATTTTACCCTCTCCAACACCTTATTATACATTAGTAAAATGTATCACATAAAGTAATTGATGCATACATGTATGGTACACTCAAGTTAGTACAGCTTGATCAGTGATTGGCCATTTGGTGGGGAGGAGGGGGAATATTCTTCCACTCTTCCACAAAGATTAATCTCCAAGGCTGGAAATTGGTCTGCATAACTATGTTCCAATCCAAACAATGGGAATGAGGGTGTTGGTTCTTATGATACTGAAGAGTGGGTAAAAGATAATTAGGTTATTAGCCCATGCAGTAAGGAAATAAAAAATATTGGACAATGATATAGAAATTTACACCATTCTTGGTGTAAAATATATTCATTACTTACCACAAGCCTCCAATTTAACTAGGTAGCTAACTCACTGTAAAAGTACCACTACAGTGTGATGACAGACTTACTAATGCAGGGGTAGCCATATATACCTTAGGTTTGAGTTGATAAATGAGTTTAATGAGGTAGTCCTATACTAACAAAAACATTATCTAGAAAATAATTATGCTACCCACCCCTTCATGATTCAAATTCATTACTTGACCAACAGAACTAAATAAAATCAGCCTACATTACTGCTAGGAGCTAATGGCCTCAATAACCACCAACACCACCTACCTGCCATTTGGTACCGTATTATATAATTCACCACAACCTGTGATAAAATGACCTGTTAAAACGACAAGTAAACTCAGTTGCTCAATAACAAAAAGGCCTATTGTAGGGGAGAAAAACACTTCCACACTTCTGCAGGAGCATGTAAGTTGAATCGCAGGGGAGTAGCCTACTTCCCAATAATATACCAGTACTTCCTGATATCTATTAAAGATGTTTGGTATAAACATTGCAGTTAAGTATTAAGGCTCGATATTTTGAATAGCATTATAGTTTTATTATTACTCATAATAACTTAAATGTACAATACTGTAGCATTCCATGTCTTCATTGAACTAGCCTAATTTTACTGTCCAATGTTTGAAAAATTGTCCAGATAAGTAACACACAAGAAACTGACTAAGTACACACCTAGGTTATTATATTTTCACTTTTATTGATAACTTTATAGCACCACTGACTTTTTCACAAATAATTCTTGCTGAAACGATTAAAACATTTTCTAACAATCTTGACATAATGCCATGGTAGCCTGGTTCGCCACTATCCTCTCCACCTAATTTCTTGACACCACTGACTTTTCACCGAAACGTCCCTGACAATCACAACAAGACTTGCCACTCCATCACATCAGAAATAAGCAGTATTCATTGGCTTGAATAATGTCACTATACGGTACTGTAACTTTGTTGCAGGGTGTAGGCCTAGGCTACTGGTAGGCCTACATGATAATTGTTTTCTGAAAGTGCAAAAAATAAAATATCTAGGCAGAAATTTTCAGTCTGGGGTAGGCCTAATTGTTATTTGGAAACACAATTCACTGCTTAAATAAATTAAGTGAAAAATCACCACTCAGAAAAGTTGTAGGATAAAATGTATTGGTGTTAGTGAATCAGCTGTAAGGTTATGTAGGTTGTCGTTTATAATACTTATAGTACAAACCATATTTAATTACAACTACACTCCCCACATGAACCAAAAACCCCTTATGTGACATATATGTCCTCAATATCTCTCCATATTAGATATACTCTATCCACTAAATGATAAATATTTATAATTTGTAGTACCCGCCATGCAATTCTTGCCTCAGAAGTGAGGTCAAATTTATTCATACTATCTCGCAAAATTCTCGTACTTTATCCATAAAATTTCACTTCTATTTTGTAGCTCCAACACTGTAGATGATCTTCACGGGAGGCGTTTGCCTTATTTCACGCGTGTTACACATTTTTATCCACATAATTCAGGACGCTGCGCAGCGTTAATGCAGCTTCCTATGTATAAAAAACCTAGCAACCAGTTGTTTGGGTCCAATGTGGCTGCGCCCATGCGGTTGCTAGGCGCGTCACTTCGGCAGCGTATTACCAGCGATATGTTAACACTTCAGAACACCAGGGAAGTTGTTAAACAATAAATAAGAATTATTTACAGATTTGCAGCTAATTAAATGCTTAATTGTAGCATAAAATTATATTCGCTATTATCGCGCCAATTAGGCAAGGTTTTTATGAGGGGACGCGAACTTTATGATTGGAGTGGGAGATACGCAACCAAGATCGTGGTTCTTATTTCTCAAGTCTTCATAGAGAGCGGATGTGCAAATCGACTTCGCTACAATTACAGCAAGAAGACCAAGAGTCTATTATCCAGCGAGAATTATAGCATACTTGCATAATCGCTACAGAGAATTTCATCTGCTAATACGAGATTAAATATATTACGAATATTTTAATGGAGACAACGCTTCAACGTGAATGAAAAATTAATATTTCTACGTATTTCATCAGCATGTTGGACCAGCTTAAGTTGAGAGGGGAAACAAACATCGTTGAATCTACAGAGATTGGAATGTCTTTCTAAGATGCTACAGGGGACATAAGCTATGACTGCACGAAAATATCTGAAATGACATGATATTAACGACGCAGGGGAGGTTAACATCCTTTCTCTCCGGCGTAAATCATATCTACATCTACAATAGTCATTTCAACTATGACAATGACGGATATAGCTACCTATTTGAACTGCGGCGAAGAAGACAGAAGAAAGTCCAGCACGAGCACGGCTAGGGTTATCCCAGTGCGAATCAAGAGAGAAAGGGTTTCCCAACTCATTAAGAAGATTGCCAAGCAGAATGGACGACCACACGTTGATGTTGGAATTCGAATCCAGTTCCTGGCAGTTTGGCGACTTTGGAAGGAGATTGAGGAGGGTCCCACACGACATCATTGCGGGGCAATTTCTCAGAAACGATCAGACCACACAAATATCCTATTTTGTAGAATTGTAGATACATATGAGAATATCCGACAACTTTGTATATTGATGCCATTTTTCTACATCTTCGAATTATTTTGATATTTTTCGATTGTTTATTCTCATCGCTATGTCATGTAAAAGTTTCATTCTCGATTTTCATCGATATTTAAATTTGCGAGCGATTTTCGACGATTTAGATTTGCTTTTTGAAATTCAGAATTTGAGTGATTTCGAATTTATCTGATGGAGATTTTATTGGTTAGCTCGAATTTTCTTGTTTAGATCGAATTTATTTAATTCGAATTATTCGGTTTTGATCGAATTGTATTTCGATTTCATTGTTCAAATTTAATTATTTCGTTTCTGATAACGAAGGATGTTTAAAGGAAACTATGTTACAAGAACAATATATTGAGAATTGTATTCGTGAAAGGAATTGAAATAAGATTGTAATATGAGGAAAAGTAACTACGAGTAACGACGCAATATGTGAAATAAATACTTGAGTGAAGTAAACCAGCTGATTGAAGCTTATATTGAAATGTTATTCATGAAAAGAATTTGAGTGTTATTGAAAGAATAGTACGTTAATATATTACTTGTTAAAATTATTTTTCGAAAAACCAGTATTTTTATTATGGTATTTTTATTAAACTTGTGTATGAACGGTAATAAGAATTTAGCAACGTGAAGTTATGTCTTTTGAGAATACGATGTTGTATGAGGAAGGAACTACGAAATATATTTATTATATTCCCGTATTGACGGAGGAACATATTGTATTAATGGCAATGAGCACAGTTATGTCATTGTTTCATTTGTTGAAGAAATATCTGTAGAGACAGATTTGCGTAATATTCATGGTATTGAAAGTGAGAATTGTTAAGATGCAGTATTATTGTATAGGAGAATTTGAAGATATTGAGATAGTCTCAATAGCTGAAATTCCTTGAAAATTATAGGAGCAATGAATCTTTGTTAAAGTTGAGAGTAAGCTGAGTTCTATTTAAATGGTTCTAAGTATACATTTATATTAAAGGTAATTATTCGACGGAAGAGAAAGTTATACTTCATAATTATTTTTATTTTAACGACAGTCCAGTAAGAAGTGAACGAACTATGTCTATACTTAGCTGTACGGATCATAGAATCCTGAATTGATATGTTTACACCGATGAAGACATAGAAGCATGAAGATTTTCTAGATTCTGAAAGAAATAAGTTGCGAAAGGAAGGAGTAATGCAAATGCATATATTATTTCAAGTTTAAAGTTGGCATTCTTGCCAGTTGTAAATATTTTGTTTGATGATGATCAGTCGACGGGCTTTATCGTAAAGATTTGTAATACCGTTTGTATAAAACGTGTATAATATTTATAGGAATTTTATTAATGCAATTTCAAGCGTATTTTTAATGTTAATTTGTGATAGTAGTTTTTATCGCTTTTGAGGAATGATATTAAGAAAATAGGAGACGGGAGTTATTTTGTATAGATTAATAAATAGCATTTGTAATGACGGAGATCTACGTCATGGGTAAATTCATTCGTTTTGCGGGGAATTTAAAATTAACGACATTAGTTTTATTTTTGTTGTTAACTCCCGTGATCAAGGGCACAGCAGTTGTGTGCGATAATTCATAACGTATTATTTTATATGAGTTTGTTTAAGTAATTAGGTTTATAATATGTTTTTATAGGAACATATAATTAATCCGTTAATGTTTAAAGGCTGTGACGAATTATTTTTAAATTGAACGTAAGTGTTTTAAGACATGTTTAATGTTCTTTAAATTGTATTTGGGATTTTGATTTCCGATGAACGTGTCGACAATAAGTGACTGGCAGAGGAATGTGCTATTGGGTGGAGGTTTTTCCTAGGGACCTGATCCGCATCCTTATGCCCGAGATTTCCGATTCTCGTATCCCCGAGTAGGGTTGAGAACCCTTGTGTATTGTAGTTAGTTACTATAGCACATTCAGTTGAATATCACTGTCCCTTATCCGGAGTGTATTCGCCAAGTAGCACTGTGTAATTTTTCTAGCCGGGGACTTCAAGATGCTATGATCCATTTTCCATCTGCGGGTATTGGTGGATCATTCCTGGCTGATAAGGGTACAGCACCTACTTGTTGCTAGCGCTATCTGACGCCGTTCTTTGAACTATACAGGACGATACGAACGCCATCTTTTGTTGTATCGTTCAACTTACTCTCTTACTTGTGTGGAGAATCCTGTGAGTTCTAACTTGTAGTAGTACATGGCAATGGTTCTGGACCTTCTCAACTCTTATATACCAATCTCTATCATTCGTCACTCGCAAAACGTATCGTCCATATATTGAGCTGCCAACTTTCAAACGTGATTTGCACTCTATAATACTGCCTAAGTCAGGCCTCGGTTTATTGAGAATATGGTAGAAAGTGCACCCTTCCCGCTTGACATATTTCCTTGTATCATTGGTATCCCCTATATTTCCCATATCCTGCCTTGCTGGTTGTGTTACTTCCTGTTTGCTGTTGGGAAAGCTGCCTAATAATGTGAACAGGGGCGAACTATCCAAAAATGTGTGTTCGATTAGGTTGGATAGCTAAATGGATTTCTATGGCCTGTTTCATATCAAGTTCCCTACCTTTTGTTTCATAGGTCTGATTATATTAATGTGAAAAGTGTTTCATTAAGTGCATAATTAATTTATGTAATTTATTTCAGGCACCAGTTTGCATCCGTCCTTTCCGAGGCCTGTTCCTGGTTTGAAAGCAAATTTGATATCCACTACTGGCTTGCTAGGCCTATCGTAGCTTCACCAGAGCCCGTCAGCCGTCACTTTTCAGGGTTCCCATAGAGCCTTCACAGCTACCGTAGCGGTCCCGGGGCACACAAAGTCCCCACTGTACTTCACCCCTACAGGCAATCCCCTACTTCATGCCGTTGCCCGTCTCCCACCACGTGGAGGAGGGGTTGGACTTGTGGAAAGATGTCCCACAAAAAAGCAAGGAAGTGTTATACAGAAGCTACTATATCCCGATACTGACCTATGCTTCAGAAACGTGGACAATGAAGAAAAGAGACATAAGCAGAATACAGGCAGGTGAAATGAAGTTCCTGCGAAGTAGGATCAGAGTAACAAGAAGAGACAGGGTGAGGAATGAAAAGGTCAGGGAAATGGTGAAAGAGGAGCCCTTGCAAGGTAGGATTGAGACATCAAGACTGAGGTGGTATGGACACTTAAAGAGAATGGAAGAGAAGAAGATTCCCAAGAGGATATATGAGATGCAGATGCAGAAGAAACGACCAAGGGGAAGACCAAGAGATAGATGGCTGAAAGGAGTGGAGGAATGTGTCAAGAAGAGAGGCGAGGACTGGACCAGAGTGACAGAAGAGAGGTGGTGGGAAGAAAGAACTAAGTGGCGAGGCTTATGTTCCAAACAGTGGAAACTGTACAAGATGATGATGATTTCAGTAAATGAACTGTAAACTGTGTGCACTAAGCCTTCGAAAAGTACGATATATTATTTCTCCGCCAGAAAGAAATGCTCTTCTATTTGCTAAAAATAATATGCAGTGAAATTAACATACTCTGCCATTAATGACTCAGAGTTCAGTCTGGTTACGTCCGTCGGGGAATGAACTGAGAAAACAATTTATTACATACAGTATTATATTTTTCAATGATACATGACATACTGCATTTAACATACACATCAAATTAAGGCTTTATTAAGTATCTTATATATTTTCCATTGTTATATGAAAAGGTGGAATCCAAAATACTAAATTCACTTTTTAATTTCTAATTTAATCGCATGTTTTCAATCGAATTTTGATTGGAATTTCTTGCCAAAACCTACTTAAGCTATGAGAGGTAGCTTATTAAATACCACTGCTATCCAAACTTGGAGATTTCTTTTGAGATTCCTTTATAATTATTCACGTTGAACATATCATCTGCGTAACATTAGACTTCTTCAGAGAAATAATAATAGAAATTCGTGTTACTGAATGAAAATAGAGCTTAACTCTAATGTTGTGTGTTTTGGAAATCACTTTCTCATATTTAGGATACACTTATTTTGCTATAAGAATCAAGTATACAGCTTCATCATTCTCATCAGAATACAAGACGGAACACAAGGAGGGGACAGAAGAGGAACCGTCCTCGTAGGGAAAAAGGAATTACACATTATCTATCCACGAACATATTGAGGCACTGAGACATACAAATACCTTCACAGACAGAACATTTAAGAAATCAAATAATTAATCAATCAATTACATTGCTCGTCACCATCTTCTTCAGCGCTTCATTCAACAGTATCTTGAGTCATGACATCGATTCTTGAGTTGTGTGGACAAAAACTCTGACGAGATCGAAGATCCACAGATATTCCAGCACATATTTCATCTTTCTGCACGTCACAAATCTTACATTCTCATAGTCTATCTTTTCAGATATCCGTGAAAGATTGGGAAATACTCCACATCCTGCAGCAGTGCACTGTCGAGGCTCGCCTCCAGTTTACTCGCTATTTTCAGTAATAAATTGCTCGTTCCAGAGGTTTTATTGCCAAAAAACATTGCTTGCTTGCTTTTGTATTCGTGTCCAAAGTATGAATTCAAGAAACAAGTCTTAGTGATTGATGTTCGAATTGCTTGTGCTGCCCTCTGAAAGCTTCAGAGCCCACACTTGTGATGTCAGTATTTCTACTTTTCGACACGAAAGAAAACTTGGCGAAGGACAAGATACACTTCAAAATGGGGACATGAAACCTGCACATGTGCAAGAAAGCAAATTTAGAAATTTTTCATCTTTGTCGCGCAAATTTGGAAAGTTAACAATATGTTTACGCTAAAAAACACAAAATACTTGAAAGAGACAAAAATATTCTTTATTTTGTAACCTGATGAATACGTTGTGCTTAGGCAACACTGACCGATGTTCCATGATTAGCTGCATTGTTTAAAATCTTTTTCGAAATCATTCCGGCTCTCTGAAGTTTTAAAGATTTTAACATTGCCTGTGATTTACGAGTGTTTGCTTATATCCATAACTGTGGGTGCGTGTTCTTAAGTATTAATTGAAATGCCGAAGCTTACAGTGGCTGCAAAAGATTGGGAGAAAAATAAATAAATTCGACATACCCTATCGTCACGGAAATAACACGTTTGTCGCAAGCTGCAAACGAATCCAGCATCACACGTCAGCAGGCTAGATCATCGTTGAGACATCCATGAACCTACTGTATGGAGAAATTGAGGTGCTGCTGCTGCTGCTGCTGCCTATACGACATGTTCAGTGGCTCAACACGAGTGTTCCCGTGCGCAATGAATGCTGCCTATACAACATGTTCAGTCGCTCAACACGAGTGTGCCCGTGCGCAATGAATGCTGCCTATACAACATGTTCAGTCGTTCAACACGAGTGTGCCCGTGCCCAATGAATGCTGCCTATACAACATGTTCAGTCGCTCAACACGAGTGTGCCCGTGCCCAATGAATGCTGCCTATACAACATGTTCAGTCGCTCAACACGAGTGTGCCCGTGCGCAATGAATGCTGCCTATACAACATGTTCAGTCGCTCAACACGAGTGTGCCTGTGCCCAATGAATGCTGTCTATACAACATGTTCAGTCGCTTAACACGAGTGTGCCTGTGCCAATGAATGCTGCCTATACAACATGTTCAGTCGCTCAACACGAGTGTTCCCGAGCGCAATGAATGCTGCCTATACAACATGTTCAGTCGCTCAACACGAGTGTGCCCGTGCGCAATGAATGCTGCCTATACAAAATGTTCAGGCGCTCAACACGAGTGTGCCTGTGCGCAAAGAATGCTGTCTATACAACATGTTCAGTCGCTCAACACGAGTGTGCCTGTGGACTATGAATGCTGCCTATACAACATGTTCAGTCGCTCAACACGAGTGTGCCCGTGCGCAATGAATGCTGTCTATACAACATGTTCAGTCGCTCAACACGAGTGTGCCCGTGCGCAATGAATGCTGAATATACAACATGTTCAGTCGCTCAACACGAGTGTGCCTGTGCCCAATGAATGCTGTCTATACAACATATTCAGTCGCTTAACACGAGTGTGCCCGTGCCCAATGAATGCTGTCTATACAACATGTTCAGTCGCTCAACACGAGTGTGCCTGTGCCCAATGAATGCTGTCTATACAACATGTTCAGTCGCTCAACACGAGTGTGCCCGTGCCCAATGAATGCTGTCTATACAACATGTTCAGTCGCTCAACACGAGTGTGCCTGTGCCAATGAATGCTGCCTATACAACATGTTCAGTCGCTCAACACGAGTGTGCCTGTGCCCAATGAATGCTGTCTATACAACATGTTCAGTCGCTCAACACGAGTATGCCTGTGCACTATGAATGCTGCCTATACAACATGTTCAGTCGCTCAACACGAGTGTGCCCGTGCGCAATGAATGCTGTCTATACAACATGTTCAGTCGCTCAACACGAGTGTGCCCGTGCGCAATGAATGCTGCATATACAACATGTTCAGTCGCTCAACACGAGTGTGCCTGTGCCCAATGAATGCTGTCTATACAACATATTCAGTCGCTTAACACGAGTGTGCCCGTGCCCAATGAATGCTGTCTATACAACATGTTCAGTCGCTCAACACGAGTGTGCCTGTGCCCAATGAATGCTGCCTATACAACATGTTCAGTCGCTTAACACGAGTGTGCCTGTGCCCAATGAATGCTGCCTATACAACATGTTCAGTCGCTCAACACGAGTGTGCCCGTGCGCAATGAATGCTGCCTATACAAAATGTTCAGGCGCTCAACACGAGTGTGCCTGTGCGCAATGAATGCTGTCTATACAACATGTTCAGTCGCTCAAAACGAGTGTGCCTGTGCCCAATGAATGCTGTCTATACAACATGTTCAGTCGCTCAACACGAGTGTGCCTGTGCCCAATGAATGCTGCCTATACAACATGTTCAGTTGCTCAACACGAGTGTGCCTGTGCGCAATGGATGCTGTCTATACAACATGTTCAGGTGCTCAACACGAGTGTGCCTGTGCCCAATGAATGCTGCCTATACAACATGTTCAGTCGCTCAACACGAGTGTGCCTGTGCGCAATGGATGCTGTCTATACAACATGTTCAGGTGCTCAACACGAGTGTGCCTGTGCCCAATGAATGCTGGCTATACAATATGTTCATGCGCTCAACACGAGTTTGCCCGTGCCCAATGAATGCAGCCTATACAAGATGTTCAGTCGCTCAACACGAGTGTGCCCGTGCCCAATGAATGCTGACTATACAACATGTTCAGTCGCACAACACGAGTGTGCCCGTGCGCAATGAATGCTGCCTATACAACATGATCAGTCGCTCCACACGAGTGTGCCTGTGTTCAATGAATGCTGTCTATACAACATTTTCAGGCGCTCAACACGAGTGTGCCTGTGCCCAATGAATGCTGGCTATACAACATGTTCAGGCGCGCAACACGAGTGTGCCCGTGCCCAATGAATGCTGCCTATACAACATGTTCAGTCGCTCAATACGAGTGTGCCTGTGCGCAATGAATGCTGCCTATACAACATGTTCAGTCGCTCAACAAGAGTGTGTCCGAGCGCAATGAATGCTGTCTATACAACATGTTCAGTCGCTCAACACGAGTGTGCCCGTGCCCAATGAATGCTGCCTATACAACATGTTCAGTCGCTCAACACGAGTGTGCCTGTGCGCAATGAATGAAAATCCACAGCCTGTTTCCAGTCTCCGAACGGGTCAGGAATGGAATGAATGAAGCCCCAATCTAGCGGCGAGGATATGAACTGTGCCAGCTGCCGAGGCCTGACGCACTCCTCTGGGGCAATGATTAAAAGAATGACAGATGAAATGAAATTATAGTGGAGAGTGTTGCTGGAATGAAATTTTGACAGGAAAAACCGGAGTACCCGGAGAAAAACCTGTCTGCCTCCGTTTTGTCCAGCACAGATCTCACATGGAGTGACCGGGATTTGAACCACGGACTCAGCGGTGAGAGGCCGGCGTGCTGCCGCCTAAGCCACGGAGGCTTCCTGTGCGCAATGAATGCTGCCTATACAACATGTTCAGTCGCTCAACACGAGTGTGCCCGTGCGCAATGAATGCTGCCTATACAACATGTTCAGTTGCTCAACACGAGTGTGCCTGTGCGCAATGGATGCTGTCTATACAACATGTTCAATCGCTCAACACGAGTGTGCCCGTGCCCAATGAATGCTGTCTATACAACATGTTCAGGTGCTCAACACGAGTGTGCCTGTGCCCAATGAATGCTGGCTATACAATATGTTCATGCGCTCAACACGAGTTTGCCCGTGCCCAATGAATGCAGCCTATACAAGATGTTCAGTCGCTCAACACGAGTGTGCCCGTGCGCAATGAATGCTGACTATACAACATGTTCAGTCGCACAACACGAGTGTGCCCGTGCGCAATGCATGCTGCCTATACAACAAGATCAGTCGCTCCACACGAGTGTGCCTGTGCGCTATGAATGCTTTCTATACAACATTTTCAGGCACTCAACACGAGTGTGCCTGTGCCCAATGAATGCTGGCTATACAACATGTTCAGGCGCGCAACACGAGTGTGCCCGTGCCCAATGAATGCTGCCTATACAACATGTTCAGTCGCTCAACACGAGTGTGCCTGTGCGCAATGAATGCTGCCTATACAACATGTTCAGTCGCTCAACACGAGTGTGCCCGAGCGCAATGAATGCTGTCTATACAACATGTTCAGTCGCTCAACACGAGTGTGCCTGTGCGCAATGAATGCTGTCTATTCAACATTTTCAGGCGCTCAACACGAGTGTGCCTGTGCCCAATGAATGCTGGCTATACAACATGTTCAGGCGCTCAACACGAGTGTGCCCGTGCCCAATGAATGCTGCCTATACAACATGTTCAGGCGCTCAACACGAGTGTGCCCGTGCCCAATGAATGCTGCCTATACAACATGTTCAGTCGCTCAACACGAGTGTGCCTGTGCGCAATGAATGCTGCCTATACAACATGTTCAGTCGCTCAACACGAGTGTGCCTGTGCGCAATGAATGCTGCCTATACAACATGTTCAGGCGCTCAACACGAGTGTGCCCGTGCCCAATGAATGCTGCCTATACAACATGTTCAGTCGCTCAACACGAGTGTGCCTGTGCCCAATGAATGCTGCCTATACAACATGTTCAGTCGTTCAACACGAGTGTGCCCGTGCCCAATGAATGCTGTCTATACAACATGTTCAGTCGCTCAACACGAGTGTGCCCGTGCCCAATGAATGCTGCCTATACAACATGTCCAGGCGCTCAACACGAGTGTGCCCGTGCCCAATGAATGCTGCCTATACGACATGTTCAGACGCTCAACACGAGTGTGCCTGTGCCCAATGAATGCTGCCTATACAACATGTTCAGTCGCTCAACACGAGTGTGCCCGTGCCCAATGAATGCAGCCTATACAAGATGTTCAGTCGCTCAACACGAGTGTGCCCGTGCCCAATGAATGCTGGCTATACAACATGGTCAGTCGCTCAACACGAGTGTGCCCGTGCCCAATGAATGCTGCCTATACAACATATTCAGTCGCTCAACACGAGTGTGCCTGTGCCCAATGAATGCTGCCTATACAACATGTTCAGTCGCTCAACACGAGTGTGCCCGTGCCCAATGAAACCTGCTTATACAACATGTTCAGGCGCTCAACACGAGTGTGCCGGTGCGCAATGAATGCTGTCTGTACAACATGTTCAGGCGCTCAACACGAGTGTGCCTGTGCCCAATGAATGCTGCCTATACAACATGTTCAGTCGCTCAACACGAGTGTGCCTGTACCCAATGAATGCTGCCTATACAACATGTTCAGGCGCTCAACACGAGTGTGCCTGTGCGCAATGAATGCGGTCTATACAACATGTTCAGTCGCTCAACACGAGTGTGCCCGTGCCCAATGAATGCAGCCTATACAACATGTTCAGTCGCTCAACACGAGTGTGCCCTTGCGCAATTAATGCTGCCTATACAATATGTTCAGGCGCTCAACACGAGTGTGCCTGTGCGCAATGAATGCTGCCTATACAACATGTTCAGGCGCTCAACACGAGTGTGCCCGTGCCCAATGAATGCTGCCTATACAAAATGTTCAGGCGCGCAACACGAGTGTGCCTGTGCGCAATGAATGCTGTCTATTCAACATTTTCAGGCGCTCAACACGAGTGTGCCTGTGCCCAATGAATGCTGGCTATACAACATGTTCAGGCGCTCAACACGAGTGTGCCCGTGCCCAATGAATGCTGCCTATACAACATGTTCAGGCGCTCAACACGAGTGTGCCCGTGCCCAATGAATGCTGCCTATACAACATGTTCAGTCGCTAAACACGAGTGTGCCTGTGCGCAATGAATGCTGCCTATACAACATGGTCAGTCGCTCAACACGAGTGTGCCTGTGCGCAATGAATGCTGCCTATACAACATGTTCAGGCGCTCAACACGAGTGTGCCCGTGCCCAATGAATGCTGCCTATACAACATGTTCAGTCGCTCAACACGAGTGTGCCTGTGCCCAATGAATGCTGCCTATACAACATGTTCAGTCGTTCAACACGAGTGTGCCCGTGCCCAATGAATGCTGTCTATACAACATGTTCAGTCGCTCAACACGAGTGTGCCCGTGCCCAATGAATGCTGCCTATACAACATGTTCAGGCGCTCAACACGAGTGTGCCCGTGCCCAATGAATGCTGCCTATACGACATGTTCAGACGCTCAACACGAGTGTGCCTGTGCCCAATGAATGCTGCCTATACAATATGTTCAGTCGCTCAACACGAGTGTGCCCGTGCCCAATGAATGCAGCCTATACAAGATGTTCAGTCGCTCAACACGAGTGTGCCCGTGCCCAATGAATGCTGGCTATACAACATGGTCAGTCGCTCAACACGAGTGTGCCCGTGCCCAATGAATGCTGCCTATACAACATATTCAGTCGCTCAACACGAGTGTGCCTGTGCCCAATGAATGCTGCCTATACAACATGTTCAGTCGCTCAACACGAGTGTGCCCGTGCCCAATGAAACCTGCTTATACAACATGTTCAGGCGCTCAACACGAGTGTGCCGGTGCGCAATGAATGCTGTCTGTACAACATGTTCAGGCGCTCAACACGAGTGTGCCTGTGCCCAATGAATGCTGCCTATACAACATGTTCAGTCGCTCAACACGAGTGTGCCTGTACCCAATGAATGCTGCCTATACAACATGTTCAGGCGGTCAACACGAGTGTGCCTGTGCGCAATGAATGCGGTCTATACAACATGTTCAGTCGCTCAACACGAGTGTGCCCGTGCCCAATGAATGCTGCCTATACAACATGTTCAGTCGCTCAACACGAGTGTCCCCGTGCGCAATTAATGCTGCCTATACAACATGTTCAGGCGCTCAACACGAGTGTGCCTGTGCGCAATGAATGCTGCCTATACAACATGTTCAGGCGCTCAACACGAGTGTGCCCGTGCCCAATGAATGCTGCCTATACAAAATGTTCAGGCGCGCAACACGAGTGTGCCCGTGCGCAATTAATGCTGCCTATACAACATATTCAGGCGCTCAACACGAGTGTGCCCGTGCCCAATGAATGTTGTCTATACAACATGTTCAGTCGCTCAACACGAGTGTGCCCATGCCCAATGAATGCTGCCTATACGACATGTTCAGGCGCTCAACACGAGTGTACCCGTGCCCAATGAATGCTGTCTATACAACATGTTTAGTCGCTCAACACGAGTGTGCCTGTGCCCAATGAATGCTGTCTATACAACATGTTCAGTCGCTCAACAAGAGTGTGCCCGTGCCCAATGAATGCTGTCTATACAACATGTTCAGTCGCTCAACACGAGTGTGCCTGTGCCCAATGAATGCTGTCTATACAACATGTTCAGTCGCTCAACACGACTGTGCCCGTGCGCAATGAATGCTGTCTATACAACATGTTCAGACGCTCAACACGAGTGTGCCTGTGCCCAATGAATGCTGTCTATACAACATGTTCAGACGCTCAACACGAGTGTGCCTGTGCCCAATGAATGCTGTCTATATAACATGTTCAGTCGCTCAACACGAGTGTGCCTGTGCCCAATGAATGCTGTCCATACAACATGTTCAGTCGCTCAACACGAGTGTGCCTGTGCCCAATGAATGCTGCCTATACGACATGTTCAGACGCTCAACACGAGTGTGCCTGTGCCCAATGAATGCTGTCTATATAACATGTTCAGTCGCTCAACACGAGTGTGCCTGTGCCCAATGAATGCTGCCTATACAACATGTTCAGTCGCTCAACACGAGCGTGCCTGTGCCCAATGAACGCTGTCTATACAACATGTTCAGACGCTCAACACGAGTGTGCCTGTGCCCAATGAATGCTGTCTATATAACATGTACTGTCGCTCAACACGAGTGTGCCCGTGCCCAATGAATGCTGTCTATACAACATGTTCAGTCGCTCAACACGAGCGTGCCTGTGCCCAATGAATGATGTTTATACAACATGTTCAGTTGCTCAACATGAGTGTGCCCGTGCCCAATGAATGTTGTCTATACAACATGTTCAGACGCTCAACACGAGTGTGCCTGTGCCCAATGAATGCTGTCTATACAACTTGTTCAGGCGCTAAACACAAGTGTGCCTGTGCCCAATGCATGCTGCCTGTACAATAAGTTCAGGCGCTCAACACGAGTGAGCCTGTGCGCAATGAATGTTGTCTATACAACATGTTCAGTCGCTCAACACGATTGTGCCTGTCCCCTATGAATGCTGTCTATACAACATGTTCAGTCGCTCAACACGAGTGTGCCTGTGCGCAATGAATGCTGCCTATACAACATGTTCAGTCGCTCAACACGAGTGTGCACGTGCGCAATGAATGTTGTCTATACAACATGTTCAGTCGCTCAACACGAGTGTGCCCGTGCCCAATGAATGCTGTCTATACAACATGTTCAGTCGCTCAACACGAGTGTGCCTGTGCCCAATGAATGCTGCCTATACAATATGTTCAGGCGCTCAACACGAGTGAGCCTGTGCGCAATGAATGTTGTCTATACAACATGTTCAGTCGCTCAACACGATTGTGCCTGTGCCCAATGAATGCTGTCTATACAACATGTTCAGTCGCTCAACACGAGTGTGCCCATGCCCAATGAATGCTGTCTATACAACATGTTCATTCGCTCAACACGAGTGTGCCTGTGCGCAATGAATGCTCTCTATACAACATGTTCAGGCGCTCAACACGAGTGTGCCTGTGCCCAATGAATGCTGCCTATACAACATGTTCAGTCGCTCAACACGAGTGTGCCCGTGCGCAATTAATGCTGCTTATACAACATGTTCAGGCGCTCAACACGAGTGAGCCTGTGCGCAATGAATGTTGTCTATACAACATGTTCAGTCGCTCAACACGAGTGTGCCCGTGCCCAATGAATGCTGTCTATACAACATGTTCAGTCGCTCAACACGAGTGTGCCTGTGCCCAATGAATGCTGCCTATACAATATGTTCAGGCGCTCAACACGAGTGAGCCTGTGCGCAATGAATGTTGTCTATACAACATGTTCAGTCGCTCAACACGAGTGTGCCCGTGCCCAATGAATGCTGTCTATACAACATGTTCAGTCGATCAACACGAGTGTGCCCGTGCCCAATGAATGCTGTCTATACAACATGTTCAGTCGCTCAACACGAGTGTGCCTGTGCGCAATGAATGCTCTCTATACAACATGCTCAGGCGCTCAACACGAGTGTGCCTGTGCCCAATGAATGCTGTCTATACAACATGTTCAGTCGCTCAACACGAGTGAGCCTGTGCGCAATGAATGCTGTCTATACAACATGTTCAGTCGCTCAACACGATTGTGCCTGTGCCCAATGAATGCTGTCTATACAACATGTTCAGTCGCTCAACACGAGTGTGCCCGTGCCCAATGAATGCTGTCTATACAACATGTTCAGTCGCTCAACACGAGTGTGCCTGTGCGCAATGAATGCTCTCTATACAACATGTTCAGGCGCTCAACACGAGTGTGCCTGTGCCCAATGAACGCTGCCTATACAACATGTTCATTCGCTCAACACGAGTGTGCCCGTGCGCAATTAATGCTGCTTATACAACATGTTCAGTCGCTCAACACGAGTGTGCCTGTGCCCAATGAATGCTGCCTATTCAACATGCTCAGGCGCTCAACACGAGTGTGCCCGTGCCCAATGAATGCTGTCTATACAACATGTTCAGTCGCTCAACACGAGTGTGCCTGTGCGCAATGAATGCTCTCTATACAACATGTTCAGGCGCTCAACACGAGTGTGCCTGTGCCCAATGAATGCTGCCTATACAACATGTTCAGTCGCTCAACACGAGTGTGCCTGTGCCCAATGAATGCTGCCTATACAACATGTTCAGTCGCTCAACACGAGTGTGCCCGTGCGCAATGAATGCTGCCTATACAAAATGTTCAGGCGCTCAACACGAGTGTGCCTGTGCGCAATGAATGCTGTCTATACAACATGTTCAGTCGCTCAAAACGAGTGTGCCTGTGCCCAATGAATGCTGTCTATACAACATGTTCAGTCGCTCAACACGAGTGTGCCTGTGCCCAATGAATGCTGCCTATACAACATGTTCAGTTGCTCAACACGAGTGTGCCTGTGCGCAATGGATGCTGTCTATACAACATGTTCAGGTGCTCAACACGAGTGTGCCTGTGCCCAATGAATGCTGCCTATACAACATGTTCAGTCGCTCAACACGAGTGTGCCTGTGCGCAATGGATGCTGTCTATACAACATGTTCAGGTGCTCAACACGAGTGTGCCTGTGCGCAATGAATGCTGCCTATACAACATGTTCAGTCGCTCAACACGAGTGTGCCCGTGCGCAATTAATGCTGCCTATACAACATGTTCATTCGCTCAACTCGAGTGTGCCTGTGCCCAATGAATGCTGCCTATACGACATGTTCAGTCGCTCAACACGAGTGTGCCCGTGCCCAATGAATGCTGCCTATACAACATGTTCAGTCGCTCAACAAGAGTGTGCCCGTGCACAATGAATGCTGCCTATACAACATGTTCAGTCGCTGAACACGAGTGTGCCCGTGCCCAATGAATGCTGTCTATACAACATGTTCAGTCGCTCAACACGAGTGTGCCTGTGCGCAATGAATGTTCTCTATACAACATGTTCAGTCGCTTAACACGAGTGTGCCCGTGCCCAATGAATGCTGCCTATACGACGTGTTCAGTCGCTCAACACGACTGCGCCTGTGCCCAATGAATGCTGTTTATACAACATGTTCAGGCGCTCAACACGACTGTGCCTGTGCCCAATGAATGCTGCCTATACGACATGTTCAGTCGCTCAACACGAGTGTGCCCGTGCCCAATTAATGCTGCCTATACAACATGTTCAGTCGCTCAACACGAGTGTGCCTGTGCCCAATGAATGCTGCCTATACATCATGTTCAGGCGCTCAACACAAGTGTGCCTGTGCGCAATGAATGCTGTCTATACAACATGTTCAGTCGCTCAACACGAGTGTGCCTGTGCCCAATGAATGCTGCCTATACAACATGTTCAGTCGCTCAACACGAGTGTGCCCGTGCCCAATTAATGCTGCCTATACAACATGTTCAGTCGCTCAACACGAGTGTGCCTGTGCCCAATGAATGCTGCCTATACATCATGTTCAGGCGCTCAACACAAGTGTGCCCGTGCGCAATGAATGTTGTCTATACAACATGTTCAGTCGCTCAACACGAGTTTGCCTATGCGCAATGAATGCTGTCTATACAACATGTTCGGGCGCTCAACACGAGTGTGCCCGTGCCCAATGAATGCTGCCTATACAACATGTTCAGGCGCTCAACACGAGTGTGCCCGTGCCCAATGAATGCTGCCTATTCAACATGTTCAGGCGCTCAACACAAGTGTGCCCGTGCGCAATGAATGTTGTCTATACAACATGTTCAGTCGCTCAACACGAGTTTGCCTATGCGCAATGAATGCTGTCTATACAACATGTTCGGGCGCTCAACACGAGTGTGCCCGTGCCCAATGAATGCTGCCTATACAACATGTTCAGGCGCTCAACACGAGTGTGCCCGTGCGCAATTAATGCTGCCTATACAACACGTTCAGGCGCTCAACACGAGTGTGCCCGTGCCCAATGAATTTTGTCTATACAACATGTTCAGTCGCTCAACACGAGTGTGCCCGTACCCAATGAATGCTGCCTATACGACATGTTCAGGCGCTCAACACGAGTGTGCCCGTGCCCAATGAATGCTGTCTATACAACATGTTCAGTCGCTCAACACGAGTGTGCCTGTGCCCAATGAATGCTGTCTATACAACATGTTTAGTCGCTCAACACGAGTGTGCCCGTGCCCAATAAATGCTGTCTATACAACATGTTCAGTCGCTCAACACGAGTGTACCCGTGCCCAATGAATGCTGCCTATACAATATGTTCAGGCGCTCAACACGAGTGAGCCTGTGCGCAATGAATGTTGTCTATACAACATGTTCAGTCGCTCAACACGATTGTGCCTGTGCCCAATGAATGCTGTCTATACAACATGTTCAGTCGCTCAACACGAGCGTGCCTGTGCCCAATGAATGATGTTTATACAACATGTTCAGTTGCTCAACATGAGTGTGCCCGTGCCCAATGAATGTTGTCTATACAACATGTTCAGACGCTCAACACGAGTGTGCCTGTGCCCAATGAATGCTGTCTATACAACTTGTTCAGGCGCTAAACACAAGTGTGCCTGTGCCCAATGCATGCTGCCTATACAATATGTTCAGGCGCTCAACACGAGTGAGCCTGTGCGCAATGAATGTTGTCAATACAACATGTTCAGTCGCTCAACACGATTGTGCCTGTCCCCTATGAATGCTGTCTATACAACATGTTCAGTCGCTCAACACGAGTGTGCCTGTGCGCAATGAATGCTGCCTATACAACATGTTCAGTCGCTCAACACGAGTGTGCACGTGCGCAATGAATGTTGTCTATACAACATGTTCAGTCGCTCAACACGAGTGTGCCCGTGCCCAATGAATGCTGTCTATACAACATGTTCATTCGCTCAACACGAGTGTGCCTGTGCCCAATGAATGCTGCCTATACAATATGTTCAGGCACTCAACACGAGTGAGCCTGTGCGCAATGAATGTTGTCTATACAACATGTTCAGTCGCTCAACACGATTGTGCCTGTGCCCAATGAATGCTGTCTATACAACATGTTCAGTCGCTCAACACGAGTGTGCCCGTGCCCAATGAATGCTGTCTATACAACATGTTCAGTCGCTCAACACGAGTGTGCCTGTGCGCAATGAATGCTCTCTATACAACATGTTCAGGCGCTCAACACGAGTGTGCCTGTGCCCAATGAATGCTGCCTATACAACATGTTCAGTCGCTCAACACGAGTGTGCCCGTGCGCAATTAATGCTGCTTATACAACATGTTCAGGCGCTCAACACGAGTGAGCCTGTGCGCAATGAATGTTGTCTATACAACATGTTCAGTCGCTCAACACGAGTGAGCCTGTGCCCAATGAATGCTGTCTATACAACATGTTCAGTCGCTCAACACGTGTGTGCCTGTGCCCAATGAATGCTGCCTATACAATATGTTCAGGCGCTCAACACGAGTGAGCCTGTTCGCAATGAATGTTGTCTATACAACATGTTCAGTCGCTCAACACGAGTGTGCCCGTGCCCAATGAATGCTGTCTATACATCATGTTCAGTCGCTCAACACGAGTGTGCCCGTGCCCAATGAATGCTGTCTATACAACATGTTCAGTCGCTCAACACGAGTGTGCCTGTGCGCAATGAATGCTCTCTATACAACATGTTCAGGCGCTCAACACGAGTGTGCCTGTGCCCAATGAATGCTGTCTATACAACATGTTCAGTCGCTCAACACGAGTGAGCCTGTGCGCAATGAATGCTGTCTATACAACATGTTCAGTCGCTCAACACGATTGTGCCTGTGCCCAATGAATGCTGTCTATACAACATGTTCAGTCGCTCAACACGAGTGTGCCCGTGCCCAATGAATGCTGTCTATACAACATGTTCAGTCGCTCAACACGAGTGTGCCTGTGCGCAATGAATGCTCTCTATACAACATGTTCAGGCGCTCAACACGAGTGTGCCTGTGCCCAATGAATGCTGCCTATACAACATGTTCAGTCGCTCAACACGAGTGTGCCCGTGCGCAATTAATGCTGCTTATACAACATGTTCAGTCGCTCAACACGAGTGTGCCTGTGCCCAATGAATGCTGCCTATTCAACATGCTCAGGCGCTCAACACAAGTGTGCCCGTGCCCAATGAATGCTGCCTATACAACATGTTCAGGCGCTCAACACGAGTGTGCCTGTGCGCAATGAATGCTGCCTATACAACATGTTCAGTCGCTCAACACGAGTGTGCCCGTGCGCAATTAATGCTGCCTATACAACATGTTCATTCGCTCAACACGAGTGTGCCTGTGCCCAATGAATGCTGCCTATACGACATGTTCAGTCGCTCAACACGAGTGTGCCCGTGCCCAATGAATGCTGCCTATACAACATGTTCAGTCGCTCAACAAGAGTGTGCCCGTGCACAATGAATGCTGCCTATACAACATGTTCAGTCGCTGAACACGAGTGTGCCCGTGCCCAATGAATGCTGTCTATACAACATGTTCTGTCGCTCAACACGAGTGTGCCTGTGCGCAATGAATGTTCTCTATACAACATGTTCAGTCGCTTAACACGAGTGTGCCCGTGCCCAATGAATGCTGCCTATACGACGTGTTCAGTCGCTCAACACGACTGCGCCTGTGCCCAATGAATGCTGCCTATACAACATGTTCAGGCGCTCAACACGACTGTGCCTGTGCCCAATGAATGCTGCCTATACGACATGTTCAGTCGCTCAACACGAGTGTGCCCGTGCCCAATTAATGCTGCCTGTACAACATGTTCAGTCGCTCAACACGAGTGTGCCCGTGCGCTATGAATGCTGTCTATACATCATGTTCAGGCGCTCAACACGAGTGTGCCTGTGCGCAATGAATGCTGTCTATACAACATGTTCAGTCGCTCAACACGAGTGTGCCTGTGCCCAATGAATGCTGTCTATACAACATGTTCAGTCGCTCAACACGAGTGTGCCGGTGCCCAATGAATGCTGCCTATATAACATGTTCAGGCGCTCAACAAGAGTGTGCCCGTGCGCAATGAATGTTGTCTATACAACATGTTCAGTCGCTCAACACGAGTTTGCCTGTGCGCAATGAATCCTGTCTATACAACATGTTCAGGCGCTCAACACGAGTGTGCCTGTGCCCAATAAATGCTGCCTATACAACATGTTCAGGCGCTCAACACGAGTGCGCCCGTGCCCAAAGAATGCTGTCTATACAACATGTTCAGTCGCTCAACACGAGTGTGCGTGTGCCCAATGAATGTTGCCTATACAACATGTTCAGGCGCTCAACACGAGTGTGCCCGTGCGCAATGAATGCTGTCTATACAACATGTTCAGTCGCTCAACACGAGTTTGCCTATGCGCAATGAATGCTGTCTATACAACATGTTCAGGCGCTCAACACGAGTGTGCCTGTGCCCAATGAATGCTGCCTATACATGTTCAGGCGCTCAACACGAGTGTGCCCGTGCGCAATGAATGTTGTCTATACAACATGTTCAGTCGCTCAACACGAGTTTGCCTATGCGCAATGAATGCTGTCTATACAACATGTTCAGGCGCTCAACACGAGTGTGCCTGTGCCCAATGAATGCTGCCTATACATGTTCAGGCGCTCAACACGAGTGTGCCCGTGCCCAATGAATGCTGTCTATACAATATGTTCAGTCGCTCAACACGAGTGTGCCCGTGCCCAATGAATGCTGTCTATACAACATGTTCAGTCGCTCAACACGAGTGTGCCCGTGTCCAATGAATGCTGCCAATACAACATGTTCAGTCGCTCAACACGAGTGTGCCCTTGCGGAATGAATGCTGCCTATACAACAATTTCAGGCGCTCAACACGAGTGTGCCCGTGCCCAATGAATGCTGCCTATACAACATGTTCAGGCGCTCAACACGAGTGTGCCCGTGCGCAATTAATGCTGCCTATACAACACGTTCAGGCGCTCAACACGAGTGTGCCCGTGCCCAATGTATGTTGTCTATACAACATGTTCAGTCGCTCAACACGAGTGTGCCCGTACCCAATGAATGCTGCCTATACGACATGTTCAGGCGCTCAACACGAGTGTGCCCGTGCCCAATGAATGCTGTCTATACAACATGTTCAGTCGCTCAACACGAGTGTGCCTGTGCCCAATGAATGCTGTCTATACAACATGTTCAGTCGCTCAACACGAGTGTGCCCGTGCGCAATAAATGCTGTCTATACAACATGTTCAGTCGCTCAACACGAGTGTACCCGTGCCCAATGAATGCTGTCTATACAACATGTTCAGTCGCTCAACACGAGTGTGCCCGTGCGCAATGAATGCTGCCTATACAACATGTTCTGTCGCTCAACACGAGTGTGCCCGTGCCCAATGAATGCTGTCTATACAACATGTTCTGTCGCTCAACACGAGTGTGCCTGTGCCCAATGAATGATGTCTATACAACATGTTCAGTTGCTCAACACGAGTGTGCCCGTGCCCAATGAATGTTGTCTATACAACATGTTCAGTCGCTCAACACGAGTGAGCCTGTGCCCAATGAATGCTGTCTATACAACATGTTCAGGCGCTCAACACGAGTGTGCCCATGCCCAATGAATGTTGTCTATACAACATGTTCAGGCGCTCAACACGAGTGTGCCCGTGCCCCATGAATGCTGTCTGTACAACAAGTTCAGGCGCTCAACACGAGTGTGCCCGTGTCCAATGAATGCTGTCTATACAACATGTTCAGGCGCTCAACACGAGTGTGCCTGTGCCCAATGAATGCTGCCTATACAACATGTTCAGGCGTTCAACACGAGTGTGCCCGTGCCCAATGAATGTTGTCTATACAACATGTTCAGTCGCTCAACACGAGTGTGCCCGTGCCCAATGGATGGGCGGGGCGAGGTGGGCGTGTTGGGGCGGGGCGGGGCGGGGTTCAAAATAGAAATATGGAAACACCCTCCTGGAAAAAATACATGCATTAATTAATTACCACAATGAAATGGGTCAATATAGTGGCCATCACTGTGTTAAGGTTAATGTTCACACTAAATTATTACACTACTCCAGTATTTCCGTTTGGGCAAGATACCCAGAGGATTAAGGAACAGTCACCCTCCCGACCGTCTCGCCGGACCGGCCGGTCGTACAATGACTCACCTACTCGCGATGTCTCACAGGACTATTTTTTTTTTAAATTTCAAGTTTAAATTTACAATTTTCAAGTTTTTTTTTGAATTTTACATAAGATTCTTAAGAAAATGAGTCCATACTCGGACTTCTTAAACTGTCATTTATTACATGTCTTTTATCATTGTATTGCAAATAAAGAAAAGAAATAGGTTTTGGCCGACGATCAGACCGTGGATATGAAGCATTTCAGTCGCGTTTAGTCCTGTGAATCATTGTTCACCACCGGCCGGTCCGGCGAGACGGTCGGGAGGGTGACTGTCCCTTAATCCTCTGGGTATCTTGGCCAAACGGAAATACTGGAGTAGTGTTAACAATTTACTGTGAACTTTAACCTTAACACAGTGATGGCCACTATATTTCCCCATTTTATTGTGGTAATTAATTAATAATAATAATAATAACCCCTGGCACTACAGCCCATTAAGGGGGTAGGCCTACCAAGCGACCGCTGCCCAGCCATTTGGTCTGCATAGATCGGGGTGACGCGTGATCTGCGCATCGGGTCCCCTTGGCCATTAATCTTGGTTTTCGTGATCGGGGCGCTGCCTCACTGTCAGACAGCTACTCAATTGTCCTCACGAGGCTGAATGCACCCCATTCCAGCCCTCACGTCAGTTTCTAAAATTCCTGACGGAGCCGGGAAACGAACCCGGGGCCTCCGGGTGAGAGGCAGGCGTGCTACCCGAACACCACGGGGCCGGCGATAATTAACTAATACAGGAGTGTATTTACATACAGTATTACCCCGCCCATTCATTGACCCACAGAATAGCTGCAACCAGGAGAACTCAGAACTGCCATCACATGTCTATTGGTGTCGTAGTGTTGTTAATACAGTATGTTAAGTAATTTCGGCATAAACAAGAAGTGACAGCCACATCGAAAGGGCGAAAGGCTACCTTCAGAAATCGTATGCCGTTGAGCTTTACTACATAGTGGTCATGTAGCCCCGTGTACTTGGCTGTGTATAGAAGTTGTCTGATAATTTGTCTCATGGTGATGTCTGTATTATTCGAGGTAGGAAGCGGCCGTGGCATTACGTTAGGTACCATCTCGCCTGGAGTAGACATGGGAAACCACTTCCAGGATGGCTGAGGTAGGAAACAAACCCACCTCTTCTCAGTTATGCCTCACGAGGCTGTGTGTACCCCGTTGCAGCCTCAGACCATAATTCCAGAATTAAAGTGATTGGCCGAGCCGGGAATCGAACCTGGGCCTCTGCGGTGACAGCCACGAATGCTAGCCACTACACCACGAGGCGGACTCGGTCCTTAACTTCCTGTCTGTTCCTAGTTGATCACTTGAACATAGACTTCTTCATGGGAGTTTATAATTAATTTTTACTATAGTATTATTCTTCAAAATACTCTATTGTATTTGGTACGCTTCCTCCTCGGAAATGTAGTAGAAATAAATATAAATTATATTAATTAACTGATTAAGAAGAATTCAAGCGTAAGCTCATTATAATATTGATAGTATTTTTCCTGGCGTTAGTTACCAAGGAGTCATCCAGAAGATACGTTCGCAAAAATGCCATATAGTTTAACCACCCTCCCACATTGTAACACGTTGTAACAATCTTTAATACCCCCCCCCCCTAAGAGAACGTCCAAAATACATTTCCCCCCTCATTCAATGTATTGCGCAAAAAGTCACATCATCGGAAGCAGGAAATATATTTTTGACATCGCAAGAATGTTACACACGACGAATTTTCCTTTCACATATCAATCTACAAATCAAGTTGTTTTATTATAAACTTATATGGAAAGTGCCAGAGAGAAAGTTAATTTGGATTTTTCAAATCGGGTAATAACGAAAAAAATGACGAACGTACATATTTTCGTAAAGAGCCTCCTCCCACCACCCAAAAATAATAATTATCGCGCACTTTAGTCACATTCTTATAAGCACCCTCCTCCCTTTTCCTCCGTTCGAGCGAACGTATTTTATGGAAGACCCCTAACAGGGAGACTGCACCAGGTCGAAGATTAATTTTGTGAAGAAATACACATTACAGTTACCGTCAGCGAGGTCCGCCCTTGCCCATCCCACTCCCTAGCATACTACTAAGTGGCACTGGCTTAGACTAGTAATATCCAAGAGAACAAGCTATTGTCGCGCGTCAATATTCTGAGCCAGGATATTATTCGGCACGATCCCCGTACCGCTCCACACCCGTCCCCTACCGCTGAGCTCTCAAGTTCAAATGCAGAGCTAGACGCCGGGATTTGTAAAAGAAACTGCACCTTAAATAAGGGGACACACTCGCTCCAAGTTTCATCCATATAGGCCGCAGGATGGATGCAAGAAGATTGATAGTCTATGTGATGGACTGCTGCTATGGAATACCGATGCCGGGCAAACCCCGCTTAAGTAGGCCTAGGCGACATGCATGTAGCGGTGCTCTTAACGACTTGTCTCACAGCTGGGAAACATCGCATGCTCTACGAAATGAAACACAATTATCTAGAAGCCAATGATCTGCACCTCAACGGCTTGTCGCCAAGCGATGCGTGTCGGGTATTGTTGAGCAGCCATGCACAGTGGAAGTGACGTTAATCACCCCAAGGAAGACAAGGATTCTATAATTATCACTATTACGAGGCACATCCAGAAAGTAAGTCTCACTATTTAAAACAAGAAAAGAGAACATAGTTATATGCAACAGGTACAGCAATGTACAGTGCCGGTTAAACGTTTAGGACCACATATGAAAGTCATGATGTATCACCTAAAACCTAAACTTGTGGCGAATTGTTTGCTGAGCTCTTACATCTGATAGGATTTATATTTCCTGATTTCGTTCAATTGGGCCAAGTATTGTAGAAGTTATGATTCTCTTAATGGAAGGTCACACCAAAAATCACAATTTTCAGAGGCATAAAGTATTGTATATTCCAACTGGTTACATGTTTTGGCACCAATGTTTTTTTGTAGACCTAGCAATAGTTAGGGATCATTTCGGTATAAATATAGAAATTCCGAAAAAATGCAGGACCTTCTTCTTTTTACGCGGGTTTATGCTTTTTCAAGCCAGCGCCAACATGGACGGTTTTTCCTTGTTCTTGTCACACTTGCCGTAATAAATCCCACAAGACAGCAATTTCGACCTTTCCTTGCGCCCCAAAAGAATGTTTGTCTCCGGTCAGCATGTTCACAGTGACGAAGAGCACAGACTTTTTGTACCTGTTGCATAAAACTATGTTCTCTTTCCTTTAAAAATAGGGAAACGTACTTTGTTGCTTAGGCGGCAGCAAGCCGGCCTCTCACCGCTGGGTCCGTGGTTCAAATCCCGGTCACTCCAAGTGAGATCTGTGCTGGACAAAACGGAGGCAGACAGGTTTTTCTCCGGGTACTCCGGTTTTCCCTGTCAAAATTTCATTCCAGCAACACTCTCCACTATAATTTCATTTCATCTGTCATTCATGTAATCATTGCCCCAGAGGAGTGCGTCAGGTCTCGGCAGCCGGCACAGTTCATATCCTCGCTGCTAGATGGGGGCTCCATTCATTCCATTCCTGACCCGGTCGGAGACTGGAAGCAGGCTGTGGATTTTCATTTCACTTTGTGGATGTGCCTCGTATTATTTGTACTACCACATCTCTTAGCGTGCTTCATATTTTTCGCCACAATTCATCTCTACTTTATGCAGATCAAACATAATGTTCATGGAAAAATAGGCAATCTTTCTTTGCTTGATCTGGGTCATAAAATGAAGGAATCCAGGAGACGTGTCCCCTCATTTTCTACATACTTTCTTCTCTTGTGTGGTTCATAACAAAGTGAGGGCTGGAACGGGGTACACTCGACATCGTTAGACGAGGATGATTCCCACCTCAAACATCCAGGAAGTGGTTTTCCGTGGTTTCCCACTTGTACTGCTGGCAAATGCCAGGTAGGTTCCTAATTTAAGGCCAGGGCTATCTCATTCCCAATCCTCATCTGAATTACACACACTAATACAGCCATCGCAATAACACAGGTTGTCAGACAAAATTCCACACTCACCCAAGTACACGGGGCTAAATTACTCGATGTCCAAGCCCCTCAAATGAAACAACCAAAAACAAAGCCAACTCCGTACAGGCCATACAGACCCTGGGAGTAGTGGAAGGTAGAGGCACTAACTGGGATGGAGCCCGGCAGTCTTTGCTCCCAGGAATCACCCTGGTACTCATTTCTGGTGTAGGCTGAGTGAACCCCAGGGCAATTTGAGTTTCCGAAAGTGGTAGTGTTGCTTCTAAAATTCACTACCTGGGTGGGAATCGAACCCACTCCCTTTCAGTTAGAAGCTCAGCCAGCGCCACGCAGCGCCCCCCCCCCCCCACCCGTTCATCCTAGGGTAGCCCATGTAGGCATGTATTTCTACTAAAACTGAAACTTCTTTACATCGAGAATGCGAACACCCTGAAGCCACCGGTCTTATTCAAGTGCATTTTGGAATATATAAATTAAGGTTTCTTATTGTTCTTTGTTTCTCAAATAGTAGTCTACCTTGTAATTATTTTGGGACAGATCTTATTATTGACACTCTTGTACAGTATAGTCTACGTGCCGACACACACAAATGTCAATTACATTTTATTCTTGTGTTTTTGTTTTTTTCGTGTGGCTTCCTAAGAGGCCGAGTGCAGGTCTTTCTAGTTGACGCCCGTGGGCGACCTGCGCGTCGTAATGAGGATGAAGTGAAGATGAGGACGTCGCAATCACCCAGTCCCCGAGCCACGGGACTTGACCCCAGGAGATTACATTCCATAATGGCCCAGCCGAGAATCGAACCCGAGACTCTTCGGGCCAAAGCCTAGCACGCTAACCAATTTGCCTACTTATCACCTCCAGACCAAACACAATTTCAAATCAGATTAATATTAACGAAACAAAAATCCATTCCTATGCAATTATTTTTCCCCTTCGTATTATTATTATTATTATTAATAATATTAATAATAATAATAATTATGGATTATTACCGTGAAATTACGGAAATTATATTGCATGCAGAAAATTCTCACCAAAGAAGGACACATCGTTGTCAGAAAGGATCCCATATCAAGGGAAAATGTGTTATTTCCCTTAACCATAATTCTATTATATGGCCAATGGCCATAGCTGGGTATTCTAATGGAACGCCTGTTCAATTTCAAGTACCCAGTTCCAACATTAGCTACCAGATGGCATTGTCACTGACACCTAGCGCGAACGTTGAAACTTGCTACACACTACCAGTTGAGTGGCTCAGTGCGATAGGTGTATAACCAACAATTCAATAAGGACTGTTCCCCTATGTACACAACATAGGAAAGTTACCTTAAACGACAAGTTGTTTAGGTACCTATAGCTCTGAAGCCCTCAATTGTAATGGTAGGTTCTTTTACATGCCATAAATCTATGACATGGGCTTTACCGGCTTTACTACCCACTTCGAGGAAGGCATATTGAAGGATTTTAACGCTGTTAAAATCGGACGACTTCAGGCAAGTTTGAACCCGCGATCATGGACATAGAGTTCAGCATGCTACCAACTACGCCACCGAAGCATAATAATAAATGCATTTCTATACCAATCTGAATGTTATTAGGTGAACTGAGAAGTCCGCATCAGGTCATGTACTGTATGTGGGAGGCTCAGGGCGGAGGGAATGCTGGATGGTCCGATAGTTACATGCTTAGGGTGGAGGTGGGGGTAGAGGAATGCTCGAGGGTCCGATAGTTACATGCTTAGGGTGGGGGTGGGGGTGGGAGAGGGGGTAGAGGAATGCTGGAGGGTCCGATAATTACATGCTTAGGGTGGGGGGTAGAGGAATGCTCGAGGGTCCGATAGTTACATGCTTAGGGTGGGGGAGGGGGTGGGGTGGGGGGTGGTGGGGGTGGGTGGGGTGGGGTGGGGTGGGTGGGGTGGGTGGAGGTGGGGTGGGGTAGAGGAAAGCTGGAGGATCCGATAGTTACATGCTTAGGGAGGGGGTGGAGGTGGGGGTAGAGGAATGCTGAAGGGTCCGATAGTTACATGCTTAGGGTGGGGGTGGGGGTGGGGGTAGAGGAATGCTGGAGGGTCGATAGTTACATGCTTAGGGTGGGGGGTGGGGAGGGGGTAGAGGAATGCTGGAGGGTTCGATAGTTACAAGCTTAGGGTGGGGGAGGGGTGGGGGTAGAGGAATGCTGGAGGGTCCGATAGTTACATGCTTAGTGTGGGGGAGGGGTGGGGGTGGTGGTGGAGGAATGCTGGAGTGTCCGATAGTTACATGCTTAGGGTGGGTGTGGGGGGTGGGGGGGTGGGGGTAGTGGAATGCTGGAGGGTCGGATAGTTACATGCTTAGAGTGGGGGTGGGGGTGGGGGTAGTGGAATGCTGGAGGGTCCGATAGTTACATGCTTAGGGTGGGGGTGGGGTAGAGGAATGCTGGAGGGTCCGATAGTTGCATGCTTATGGTGGGGGTTGGGTGGGGGTGGGGGAAGAGGAATGCTGAAGGGTCGGATCGTTACATGCTTAGGGTGGGGCTGGGGGTGGGGGTGGGGGTAGAGGAATACTGGAGGGTCCGATAGTTATATGCTTAGGGTGGGGGTGGGGGAGGGGGTAGAGGAATGCTGGATGGTCGGATAGTTACATGCTTAGGGTGGGGGTGGGGAGGGGGTAGAGGAATGCTGGAGGGTCCGATAGTTACATGCTTAGGGTGGGGGAGGGGTGGGGATGGGGGTAGAGGAATGCTGGGGTGTCCGATAGTTACATGCTTAGGGTGGGGGTGGGGGGGGGTAGAGGAATGCTGGAGGGACCGATAGTTACATGCTTAGGGTGGGGGTGGGGGTGGAGGTAGAGGAATGCTGGAGGGTCCGATAATTACATGCTTAGGGTGGGGGTGGGGGTAGAGGAATGCTCGAGGGTCCGATAGTTACATGCTTAGGGTGGGGGTGGGGGTGGGGTGGGGTGGGGTGGGGGTGGTGGTAGAGGAATGCTGAAGGGACGGGTAGTTACATGCTTAGGGTGAGGGTGGGGGGTGGGGGTAGATGAATGCAGGATGGTCCGATAGTTACATGCTTAGGGTGGGGGTTGGGTAGAGGAATGCTGGAGGGTCCGATAGTTAAATGCTTAGGGTGGGGGGTGGGGGGTAGAGGATTGCTGGAGGATCAGATAGTTACACGTTTAGGGTGGGGTGGAGTGGGGGTAGAGGAATGCTGGAGGGTCCGATTGTTACATGCTTAGGGTAGTGGTTGGTGGTGGTGGTAGAGGAATGCTGGAGGGTCGGACAGTTACATGCTTAGGGAGGGGGTAGAGGAATGCTGGAGGGTCAGGTAGTTAAATGCTTAGGGTGGCGGTGGGGGTAGAGGAATGCTAGAGGGTCAGGTAGTTACATGCTTAGGGTGGGGGTGGGGTAGAGGAAGGCTGGAGGGTCCGATAGTTACTTGCTTAGGGTGGGGGTGGGGCTGGGAGAGGGGGTAGAGGAATGCTGGAGGGTCCGATAGTTACATGCTTAGGGTGGGGGGTGGGAGAGGGGGTAGAGGAATGCTGGAGGGTCCGATTGTTACATGCTTAGGGTGAGGGTGGGGGTAAGGAATGCTGGAGGGTCAGGTAGTTACATGCTTAGGTTGGGGGTGGGGGGAGGGGGTAGAGGAATGCTGGAGGGTCGGATAGTTACATGCTTAGGGTGGGGGGTGGGGAGGGGGTAGAGGAATGCTGGATGGTCCGATAGTTACATGCTTAGGGTGGGGGTGGGGTGGGGGTAGAGGAATGCTGGAGGGTCGGATAGTTACCTGCTTAGGGTGGGGGTGGGGGTGGGGGTAGAGGAATGCTGGATGGTGAGATAGTAACATGTCTATAATAATAATAATAATAATGTTATTGGTTTTACGTCCCTTTTAACTACACTGGCTTTTAGAGACGCCGGGGTTCCAGAATTTTGCCCCGAAGGGGATCTTTAACTTGCCAGTAAATGTACTGACACGGCTCCCTCGCATTTGCGCACCCTCAAATGCCAGCTGACTGCGCCAGGTTTCGAACCTGCAACCTTGGGCTCAGTAAGCGAGAACGTTACCCCTGAGCCACGCAGCCAGACTAACATGTCTATGTAGACCTTAGGGTGAAAGGGGGGAGGGGGGTTAATGGAATGCTGGATGGTGAGATAGTAACATGTCTATGTAGACCTTAGGGTGAAAGGGGGGAGGGGGGTTAATGGAATGCTGTATGGTGAGATAGTTATATGTTTGCGGAGGGGGCAGAGGATCGGATTAGCGGAGGGAATAATTCCAGATCGCGGAAAGGAGATGGAGATGTCGGTGCTGGCGTTCCATGTGTGAGTTCGTACACGATCTTTTGCAGCCTAATTCGAGCATACTGTTTCCTTAAGAACTTCACTTTACGGACGTAAGCAACTATTTTCCTGAAATACTTATCGTCATAATCATCCTCATTATCCTCATTTTGCACCTTGTCCCCTGCCTTTTGTAATTTCTCTTCCGGACATTTCTTGCTTGGACTTTCCTCAGGTACTAGTTCTTCATCTTTCAAGAGCTTCACTTTTTTGGGCGCTGGAGGAGTCGGGTCTTCTTCAGGCTCAGCGGATTGAATCTCCATATCGCTACTCTGGGAAGAGACCTCGGAAGTGATTGTTGAAGTTGCCGAAGGATTTCTCGCGTAGCCGTTCATTAGTATCACGTCTCGAAGGAAGAACAGAGACTTGAAATATGGCCACTTGGACTCAGGAATCTTGCTTTCAGAAAATTTCAAATGTGGAGACAACTTATTCAGCTCCTGAGCAAATAGATCTTTCAAGTAGTTCCATTTCCTCTTCAGGATGTTTTCTGAAAAAATAAAGAGACAGATTATTTTTTTCTTGACATGACATAACGTTCAATAACTCCATGCAAACCAACATTGAGTTGTTAGGGGCTGATGGCCTTCATGTTTATCCCCTCCTCTACTATCATGTTACTCTGCAGTGTAGACAAGCGTGTTATAACACGTTCTGCGACTCTAATTAGGAGGCCCCAGTCTCGGCATTAACAGTGGACTTCCTGAATGAGGTATTTCTGCTTTTCTTTTCATATTCCCTTCAGGAAAATACGGGAGTGGTACCATATTCATGTGATTAGAATTAGCCTACATAGCCTACTACACTACCACAATCTAATCAAAGAAAAGTGATTATTTTATAAGATAGGATTGTAATACTGAAGAAATGGCTTCTAAAACTTATATACACTACTTCAGTCATTACAATTACACAGGTTATCGGACAAATGCCATTCACACAGAAATACTTAGGATTGACGAAGAAATACGTCCCTAGCTCCTAATAGAAGCAATAAAATGTAATCTGCTTTATAGTCACATACAACTACGCCTGAGGGTGTAGTGAAAGGCCACCTCGGAAGCCTGGATTCTATTCCAAGCTTTGCCTGCTCTGAGATCGTTGACGTACGATATCTGCTCATCCCCAGAATGCGTCGGTGAATTGTCAAGATTAGCAGGAGAGGTAGTGGTAACATTTGATGTGACCGTATGGGACAGGTTGAGGGTCAGACGTGAGACTCAAATGACCTATTCTTTTTAATACAGGACAAAGCAGTTCCCCTGTGGTACCTCTCTTACCACGTTAGACATTGTGTGTGTGGGGGGGGGGGGGGGGGTGCGCCTGTGTTTCCCTAATTAAACATATCTTTGAAGTAACAGACGTTGGCAACCCTCCCCTCCCCCTTGCCCTCTCTCATTTACCCTTAACCGCCAAGTCGTCCGTATATAAGGCGCTTACACACTCATCAAATTGTCGGTGGTGGGGAGGTTCGATCCAGACACGAAGTGGAAGGTCACCTTACCCAGTACAGCAGACCAGCCCATCAGCAGCAAATCAGCGATGAGCAGAGGGACCAGCGAGCGAGGGACCCCAGTGGAAGCAAGAGGTCCAGGAGAGGTGGTGAACTTCAGGGGAGGGGTCATCCCACATTTCCAAGCCTTCTACCAGGGTGACGCTCGCTCGCCAGGGGGCCCTAAGCGCAATGGACGCTATCTACGGAGAAGTAAACCGTGGACGAGAAGATTCGGGTGTTCCTAGGCCTGGCTGGAGCAACCGGACGATGGACCAACAAGTGGTCTGAGGGAGTCGTGAGCTCGGGTACCCTGCAAGTGTCCCTGCGCTCTGGGGTTTCGATAACCAGGGAGCAGCAGGACCCACACGAGGGGCATTAGTGGAGCAACCTACTCTCACCGTCCCCCTAGGAGCAGGCCCACACGGGGGGGGGGGGCACTAGTGTAGAAACCTACTCTCACCATCCCCTAGGAGCAGGCCCACGGGGGGGGGGGGGGGGCGGGCATTAGTGGAGCAACCTACTCTCGCCATCCCCTAGGAGCAGGCCCACACGGGGGGGGGGGGGCTTTAGGGGAGCAAAACTACTCTCACCATCCCCTAGGAGCAGGCCCACGGGGGGGGGGGGGGGGGCATTAGTGGAGCAACCTACTCCAACCATCCCCTACGAGCAGGCCAACATGGGGGGGGGGGGCACTAGTGGAGCAACCTACTCTCACCATCCCCTAGGAAGGCCCACATGGGGGGGGGCACTAGTGGAGCAACCTACTCTCACCATCCCCTAGGAGCAGGCCCACACGGGGGGGGGGGCACTAGAGGAGCAACCTACTCTCACCATCCCCTTGGAGCAGGCCCAAACGGGGGGGGGGGGCACTAGTGGAGCAACCTACTCTCACCATCCTCTAGGAGCAGGTCAGGTCCACACGGGGGGGGGGGGGCATTAGTGGAGCAACCTACTCCCACCATTCCCTTGGAGCAGGCCCACACGGGGGCATTAGTGGAGCAACCTACTCCCACCATCCCCTAGGAGCAGTGGTCCATACGGGGGGGCATTAGTGGAGCAACCTACTCCCACCATCCCCTTGGAGCAGGCCCATACAGGGGTGGGGGGCACTAGTGGAGAAACCTACTCTCACCATCCCCTAGGAGCAGGCCCCACACGGGGGGGACCATTAGTGGAGCAACCTACTCTCACCATCCCCTTGGAGCAGGCCCCACACGGGGGGGGGGGGGGCATTAGTAGAGCAACCTACTCTCACCATCCCCTTGGGGCAGGTCCACACGGGGGGGCATTAGTGGAGCAACCTACTCTCACCATCCCCTAGGAGCAGGCCCACACTGGGGGGGGGGGCATTAGTGGAGCAACTTACTCCCTCCATTCCCTAGGAGCAGGCCCACACCACACCGGGGGGGGGCATTAGTGGAGCAACCTACTCGCACAATCCCCGAGGAGCAGGCCCACACGGGGGGGCATTAGTGGAGCAACCTACTCTCACCATCCCCTAGGAGCAGGCCCACACAGGGGGGGGGGGCATTAGTGGAGCAACCTACTCTCACCATCCCCTAGGAACAGGTCCATACGGGGGGGGGCATTCGTGGAGCAACCTACTCTCACCATCCCCTAGGAGCAGGCCCCACACGGGGGGGGGGGGGGGGCATTAGTGGAGCAACCTACTCTAACCAACCCCTAGGAGCAGGCCCACAAGGGGGGGAGGGCACTAGTGGAGCAACCTACTCCCACCATCCCCTTGGAGCAGGCCCACACAGGGGGGCATTAGTGGAGCAACCTACTCTCACCATCCCCTAGGAGCAGGCCCACACGGGGGGGGGGGGCATTAGTGGAGCAACCTACTCGCACCATCCCCTAGGAGCAGGCCCACACGGGGGGGGGGGCATTAATGGAGCAACCTACTCTCACCATCCCCTAGGAGCAGGCCCACACGGTGGGGGGCATTAGTGGAGCAACCTACTCTCACCATCCGCTAGGGGCAGGCCCCACACGGGGGGGCATTAGTGGAGCAACCTACTCTCACCATCCCCTAGGAGCAGGCCCACACGGGGGGCATTATTGGAGCAACCTACTCTCACCATCACCTTGGAGCAGGCCCACACGGGGGGGCATTAGTGGAGCAACCTACTCTCACCATCCCCTAGGAGCAGGCCCACACGGGGGGCATTAGTGGAGCAACCTACTCTCACCATCCCCCTAAGAGCAGGCCCACAAGGGGGGGGGGGCATTAGAGGAGCAACATATTCTCACCATCCCCTAGGAGCAGGTCCACACGGGGGGGGGGGGGCATTAGTGGAGCTACCTACTCTCACCATCCCCTAGCAGCAGGCCCACACGGGGGGGCATTAGTGGAGCAACCTACTCTCACCATCCCCTAGGAGCAGGCCCACACGGGGGGGGGGCATTAGTGGAGCAACCTACTGCCACCATCCCCTAGGGAGCAGGTCCAAGGGGAGGGGGGGCATTAGTGCAGCAACCTACTCTCACCATCCCCTTGGACCAGGCCTACACGGGGGGGGAGGGGCACTAGTGGAGCAACCTACTCCCACCATCCCCTA